>JAQPPZ010017073.1:0-4852500 GCA_028583015.1 Wollemia nobilis
ACCAAATGATGTAATATATTCTAAAACTACTGATCTCCCTATAAGTAATGTTCTAGATTCTCTCAATAAAAATTATATTATCTACAAGAATATCAATGATTTGGGGATAAGAACGATTCAAATGTTGACCCATAATGTTGAGGATTTTGAGATCGAGTTGGAGGAGTTAAATTTTAGAATTGTCACCATAATTTATCATCTGGAAAACATAATTGGGCTATCAAATATTACAATTGAACCTCTTTATGTTTATTCTATTACTTCATATTTTGTTTTGCTCCTCAGTTTTATTATCCTAATGTTGCTTGTTGTTGGGATCAATTCTAAGATTAGCTTCTCGGTGTTTATCTCGCTTTATCTATTATAAGGGGGTGCTCCTTGCTTTATGAAGTTCCTTTCTATATCTTCATTGTTTTTATAAATACATGTTCAATGTTTAAGGATCCTTTCAAAACTCCTTCTTTTACCCTAATAGAAAAACTAGCCTTTAGATCTCATTATAACTATTAGTGTTTTCCCCTTAATTTTGGAACACCTAAGTTTCAACTTTGCAAAAGAAAAATGATCATCTTAACCATATTAGGATAATTTATACTACTTTTATGGTATAAAATATTATGAGGTGATACTCCTAAAAATTATTATAGTATCTTAATCAATCTATCCCTGGAGTGACAATATAAAATATCACACTATTGCCTTAATATTTTCAATGATGTAGTTGAAATATTTGTCAAAAAAAATCTATCTAAATTGAAGACAAGGTCATCATCAATGAACTATACTAAATAAAGGAAGGTAAATAACATATATTATCTAGATAAAGAACAAATCCTAGCTAAATCCTTAGGATATCAAAGAATCTTAGTCATCTTCATCTCCATATTCAACCAATTGGTCTTCTACCTTATGACTTCAAGTGTCTCATCCTTTAAATATGCATCATAATAAGATAAAAGAGTATAGAAAACTATTTTTAAGAGAAGGAAATTGAATCCTAAGAGTAGAATGAAAGAAATTTAATTTTATTATTTCAATAATAACCAGTGTGGCAACCCTAATAACTTAACATTCATATTGTTGGTGATTAGATAACTAATTATTTTAACAACACCAACAACATAAATGTCATGAAAAACTTGCAAAGGACTACTTTAGGGAATCCCAAACCAGAATATCCATTTCATCCTAGGAAAATATTCACTAGGATATATGAACCTTTGGATTCTATCTTTGATAAACATTTAAAAGAAAAGATGATAGAATTACCAACAATTAAACCTATTGATCCATGAAGGGGGAAATCTTCTTGGTTTAAAAATAATGTATATTGTACCTTGAATAGGACCAATTTCCATTACACCAATAAGTGTATTGACCTTAAGAATATAATAAAAAAAATTATAGGTAATGTCCAAATTATTATCAACACTAAACTAGACTCTTCTTCTTCACCCAAGCAAGACTTGGAATCTTCTAAAGTTGCTAACCAAATAATAAGGATAAAAATAAAAAAACTTACCACAAATAATATCAATAATAATAAGTAAGATATTGTATCCCCTCATAATCATGGAGTAGTTTGTCAAAACAATAAATCTCTTGAAATCAACCATATCTCTAACAAAGTTTGTATCCTAATATAACAACATGTAAATTCTAAACCCCTAACCAACCATCTTCTAATCAACTATCATAACCTCCTCTTATCATCCACTCTTAATCCAAAACCAAATTTAAATATTTTAACTATTTATTATATTACATTTAAAAACCATAACAAAAATATTAATCTTAAACGTTTTAAAACTTCTTCAATTTATGGGGATATCTTAGTAAAATTATTAAGTGAACTCATAGTCCTTGAAGAGCTTAACCCAAATGGTGTTGCCTCAATCAATGGAATCATTTTGGAATCTCATTTTAATAAATAATTTTACATATATGATAATCCCAATCAAACCACTTTGATAATAGACCCTCCTTTATAAATTATATCCCAAATTTATAATAAGTATTGAAGAAGAATCTTGGTCAACAATGGATCAGACGTCAACATCCATAGCCTTAAATTTATCAGCCACTTCATCCTAATCAATGATGATATTGAAATTATTTACATGACCATTAGGGCCTTTGACAATTAGAATGTAAGACTAGTGGTATAATAGTCATGACATTTAATATTTTTCTTAGAACCCTTAATATGCTAGTCTATGTCATGTTTTGTGACTTATCCTATAACAATCTCTTAGGATGATCATGGACCCAAGATATGCGGGTTTTTTATGTACCCTTCATAATTTCCTTAATATGAATCTAGATGCCAAAAATATAGCATACCTATTGATACCTAATCCTTCAATTATTATGAAGTAGTTAAAGTTAAAATACAAAAGCGTAATCATTTCCATCACCTAATAGATTATAAGGTCATAGACATTATCATTGAAAGGAAACACCTAGTGACTTGTAAATCACATTTGATATAGGATATTTTAGGTCTTCTTCTAAAGATAAACTTATTAGAAAGCATAGATTATCTTAATATTTCAACTAAAATAGTTGACACTAGCCTAGCATTAGGAAATCACATAACTCAAATACTCCATAATTATCTACCTTAAAATATAATAAATTAGGTTCTTATCCCTAATACGATGGACATAACCAAGATTCCTTCTTTCCTAAGATATTGAATTTTCCAACCATAGAAAATAATATTAATAAGGGTAATATATTATACACAAGAATCTCCTTTTTTATTTGTGTTAGGATTGTTAACGATGCTAACCATGAATAACCTATCTAGTAGTAAAATACTTATTTTTATTTGTCAAACTCTTATTGAATCTTTAAAATATTCGTGACAAACATGGGTTATCATAGAAAGGGTCTAGAACTTCATGAACAAGGCATGAATGAATATCTTCAAGTGGAATCTTGGCTAAGGTGGTTTATTATAGTTTTTAACCCTAATAAATCTTACCTATTTTCCAAATTAATATAAAATATATATAATGATTCTATCCTATCAAATGATTGTCAGAAAGTCTCCTTAGACAATACTCTATCTAAATGGTTTTAATTGTAATGATGAATACCACACTAGTCCTGAGTATGTAATAGTTGGAAAGATTCTAATGGTTCCATCCACCATTTAAATGTAAATTACTTAAAATCAATTTAACATTAGCCTAGATATGATGAATATTCATGTTATATGGAGGGGGATGATATTTATTCCATCCTAACTATCATGACCAACCCTTGGTAGAACTTTTAATTTTGATGGATTTATGTTTTATATATGGCTTATGGATGAAATGATTGACTATTTCAGTTTTAGTATGCAAATACTTGTTCCTTATTGAAAAAGTAAGATGTGAATCTTAATGTGGGATGTAGGATAATTCCATGTTTGGTTTTGTGAAGACCTATATTTTATATATGAATATGATGCTTCTAATGAAAGTGCACTTTTGCAAGAATAGATCTCTTCATGTTGGAAAAAAGAATTAATAATCAAGAAAATATTACCTTGGAAAAATGATGTGATGGGTTATTTGTTGGATTATTTAAAAAGGGCAACATGAATGCATGCCTTTTCATGAAGATGCATATCATAAACTACATAAGAATAGATGTATCAAGTTTAAGTTGGAATTCCTCTTGCATAATAGTTTTCCTTTATAAAAGAGTTTTAATTGATTTAGAATTTGGTTAAAAAAGAAATGAATGCTTATTTATATATTCCTTTTGAAATAGCATATAAGAAATTCACACTTGTAGATAAATTATAATGAAAATAATTATAGTTTATTAAAAAGAGAAAAAATAAATTACCTTTATTGTTTTCATAGAAAATAATATATCGTGCCTTGTATAAAATAATATTATATTGAAGGAATCCTATGAACCCAAGTGTTGATTCATACTATAGAGTCATAGTTGAGAACCCTTGAACGTGAAAAAACTATTATTTTTAAATTCGAATTGTGCTTGGGAGTGATTTTGTTCGATCATGATATTGAGGTTGGCAAAGATACTTTACATTGATGGTTAAATGAGTGGAGATTAAAAGGAGTTTGTTAAAAAAATATGGAGAGTTGGAGAATAAGGAGCGGTGAAGGTGAATGATGAAAGTTAGGTAAAAACATCTTTGGACAAAAATGAAAAGAAGGAAGGAACAAAAGGAAAAAAAAGAGGAAAAATGAAGGGAGAGAAAAGTAAATGAAATCCAGAAGGAGCTACCATAAAAGGTTGTAGGAAAGAAACCATGTTTTTTTTTAATTTCTTTGTTTGCTTTCAATATTTTTGATTACTTGGTTGATATAATGCTTCAATTTAAATGTTAGATATTTTCAACTAGTTAAAAACCATAACAGTATTGTGTTTTTAATATTAATGAAAAACTTAGCCTTTAGCTAGTGGGAATTGGCTTAGTTGGAATAACTTAGATTGAGTTGAATACTCTATTTTAAAACTTGTAAAATAAAATAAGTTTGGAAGTTTTTCTATGTGGGTATGGATCGTTTGAGTGTTTTATATTAGTGGCTCACGTCCAAATGTGTGAGTGCACAATTTTTTGTTTGGAAACAGTAGATCTTGATGAACCCAGGAGTAGATAGACAATGTGATTTTGTAATAAAAGAAGTAAAACATACATACTTACTATATTCTAGTTATGATTTTTGTAAAATAGATTGCTTTTAATATAGTAGATTTAAGCGAACTGCTATCGTATATGTGCTTGTTTACAATTATAAAAGAATGATTGAATTTTAAAAAAAAAAAGGAAATAAGGATCATTTTTATGCTTTGGAAATATTTTTGGGTACGTTTTTTGCAAAAAACCTCAGTTTTGTTATGTTTTAAAATGAGTTATGATAGATACGTGCTTGGAAACATTGCTGAGACATTTGTGGTAAAACAACTCTGTGTTTATGTGTCTTAAAATGAGTTATGATAGAAATTTTATAATTAAAAATAATAATGCTTCCTATGTCTTTGTTTTATCACTAGAAATAGAATGATGTTAAAATAATAGTGCATTCATGTTGAAATACTTCATTGGAAGTTGAATGCCTATTATATGGTAGTTGGATATGCACTACTGGTGGAATGAAATGCCTTACTTAATGAAAATGAGTCTTCTATGATCCCCTTATAAATGTAATATTTATCGGTAGTTAAAGGAAATGTTAGAGAGAAATTTGTCCAATTTGAGTTGTGAAGATGTGTAGCAGATTATTCATTTAATCAGTGTTGGTAGTGGATATCCTCAAATGGAGAAAAGGATATCTTTTGGTTCACCGAGTTGATGAAAAGATCTTTAGCAAGAATACTCCTATTCATGCAGAGGTTGTGAGCTTAAAGCACGTCTCATGTTCATTAATTGAAGACCTAATGGGATTGTGTTTACATGTGTATGGATGTGCAATATTACCTTTGCAAAGGAAATCAAGATAAACACCTTTGGTGGAGGACAATCATAATGTAACATGTGTTTTGAGTGTTTTCACGGGTGTTAATTTGATTTAATTTGAGATGACATCATAATGTTAAGATGATATATTATATGTCTTTTAGAAATCATTTTGTATATTTGTTCCAATTACTTGTGATGATGTGGGATAAACCATTATATGTAATATTAAGTGCATCTAAATTAAAAGGTATCAGTGTGAGCTTTATGATAATACTCTTATGCCATGGAAAAGTCAATGGGCTAGACTTTCAAAAAAATAGAATGGTTGTTTGTATTGTGAGACAAGCAAAGTCTCCTCAAGATCAAAGAATGCTCCACAAAATCAATCACACATAAAATAGGTAAACCCACAACACAAATATTGAGTGGTAAAACCCTACTTCAAATGAAGAAGGGAAACATCCACTATGAAGCTCACTATATTACTCAACGATTCAATAGTAAAAGAATGCTTCAATGTTATACAACAATATGCATCAACATAAACTACAACACAAGTCAATATGACAAGATATGATAATATGTAGTATAAAACACTCCTATTTAAAGAGATGCTTTTCTACTACAACCCTAAATCTTATAACAATCTAATATTATCACAATCTATCAAATATTAGAAATTGCTCTAGTTACTTTCTAATTTTATCACAATCTAATCTTTGAGATATGTGATAAGTGGTATCTATCAAATATTAAAAAGTGATTAGTTACTTTCTAATATTTTCTAGAAAAGGGAAATAATTTTTTCCCAACAAATTAAATATTCCTAGCACATTTATTTTATTTATGAATTGGGTGGGAATATTTTTACATAAAATATAATTATTTTCTAATTCAAATATTATTCTTTAGACTTTATATTTTAGTCTAAGAATAATTTACACAATGTTGCATTACATATTCCAACACTCCCCATTAATGCAATATTGGAGAAAGTAATTATGAAACAAAGAAATATTCTCCCCCTATAGATACAAACGGGGATGAGAATCAAATGAGTAATATAGTTACAATGAGCTTATATGACTAAGAATGGTCTACAATAAGGAACCAATAAAAAATGGGCCAAAATGAGATTGCAAGCCCCCAATGGAGTAGCTTCAGTTACAAGCAACTTACAAAGCCTTCCATCAACCACAAGTGGTTGCAAATGAGAAGAAGAAAACATCACAAGGGTGTCTTTAGTAAGCCTGCAAAATCCCAAACGGAAGTACCTGCAAGCTACAAACAGCTCAACATAAGATCAGTTAGATACATCATCATAAATATATTCACCACAACATATATGAATATCCAAAGATGATAACAAAATTGATCTAACAAATAGTGAACTATAAGTCATCACAAAATGATGCCAAGCCATACTTATAGTCACGTGCTATATAGTTGATCAAAAAATATCATGTACAAAGTTGCATAAAGCAAACAAGGAGTACCATGATAATGCAAACTCTAAAGTACCATGTACAAAAGTAGCACAAGGCTAAAAAAAAAGTACCATGTACAAAATTTGCATAAGGTATATGAAAATAATAAAGTGTGCACATCGGTTGCATAAAGCCAACCATAAAATATCATGTACAAAAGTAGCATAAGTGCTAACAAGAAAGTACCATCATAAACCAATTGCATAATGCCAACTACATAAAAAAACATGTACAAAGTTACAAAAGGCAACAAGAAAGTACCATGTAAAAGATTCGCACAAAGCAATTGCATCATATACCATAATTGCACAATGCCATCTACAAAGTAACATTTACAAAAGATGCACAAGAACAAGAAAGTACCATGTTCAAAAGAGGTGCAAAAATAAATTATACCACCAAATATCAACTTATATATAGCACAAAACACCTTATAAGGATGGAGTTGTCATCACACAAGTGTAACTACACTTCATTCCCCCTTGAGGATAACTTCACCAAACCAAGTGAGTCCCTCAGATTACAAAAATGCTCCTTGGAAAGAGGTTTGGTGAACAAATCAATAGAATTAGAAGATGATGGGCAATACTCCAACTGAATAGTCCCATACAATACCTTCTCTCTGATAAAGTGGGCTTGTATTTCAACATGCTTTGTCCTTTGATGCATTATAGTATTTTTAGCCAAGGCAATAGTTGATTTATTATCGGAGAGCAAACGTGAAGGACCAAATTGCTCAAAGCCAATTTCCTTCATGAGGGTATGAATTGCAAGTGAAATCAACTCTAGGCTTGTTGGGTTGGAAATTTTTATTTTTCCTTCCCTTGTATTTCTTCTTGAAGGAAGCTTTAGTGGCACTCAATGCAACATTCTTCTCCTTGACAACTTTACCATTCACTTTGTCTCGATTAAGAGACTCTTCATGTTGAATCAATAATCATGAGAGTGTTGAGAGGAATGCCATCCTCTTCTTTCTCTAGCCTAGTCTCAATAATGGTGACAAAATTCTTGAACTTGCTTGACAAGTTCCTCAAAATGATAAATCTTAAGAGCTTCTCACTTATCCAATCATAATTACAAGCCAATAGTTGAGTTCTCATGTATTTCATCTTTGAGAGGAAGATCAAGGCACTTTCTTCTTCACCTTGCATAGTGCTAAGAATTTTGGACAATAAAGTGAATTTCCTTGATGTGTTGGACCCTATATGGACTTGTTTTAGCAAATCCCATGCATCCTTAGCATGCTCACAATGGCTTATAGTGAGCAATATCTCATCACTCACACTATTGATAATCATGGAAAGTGCAAGGTGACTCTTGTTGTTGTATGTCTCAAGTGCCCTTGCCTGGATTGGGATTTCTTCATATCCATTCACAATGGGCCATAACTTTCTTGCTTGAAATTCAGCCTTTATCCTTGGTTCCCATATTCAAAAATTTGATCCATCAAGGATGTGCTTAGATGTGAAGGGTATTCCATGATCAAACATTCTAGAAAGTGAACATAATCAAAACATAAGATGCATTGACAAAGTTAATAAATGATGCAATAAGAAAGTAGATAAACATACTTGAATATATATATATATATATATATATATATATATAAAACATAATTATCAAGTAATCTACTTTTCAATCATCATAGATAAAACATCACGAAAAATAATCAAAGTTAAGCATAATTAAGAGAGATAAGCATCATCATTAAAGATAATCAATATCATCATGAACTACTATAACCATATTGCAATAAAAAACTATAACCATATTGCAATTGAATAAATGAAATAAACCAATATCAAATTGCAATAAATTAACTTGCAATAAGAAGGTAACTAACCATAACAATCATCTTGCAACAAAATAAACTAACTTGAATTGATCCATAAAACATTTGTTAAATGTTAGATAGTTATGTTGGCATTTTTGCCACATTGTTTTTTGTTGTTGCTGTTCATGCAAAATAACTAAGTTTGTGCAAAAGTGAAACTGTCGCGATATCACGACATGTCACGATATTGCGACCTATCACATTTTTGTGGTGCCAAATGCAGAAAAGAGCTAAGTAAAGAAATTATCATGATATTGCGACATGTCGCATTTTCATGACTTGTCACGTTTTCATAGTCCATGTAGTCAATAGGACCACCAAAGTAAAAATTGTCACAATATCGCGACATAAAGCAGCAAGGAAGAATGCCAGAAAAAATTATCTTGATATCACGATGGAAAAGCAAGAAAGGAGAAAATGGTATGGACTGGCGCGATATCACGACATGTTGCATTATCGCGAAAAGGGCTGAAAGAAAAACACAAGGCATGAAAGACGTCGCGATATCGTGACAGGAAGCGACAACAATAGAGAAAGCAATAAAATGTCATGATTTTGCAACATATTGGATAGGAAGGGCAAAGTGCAGAGAATTGTCGTGATTTCACAACATGTCACATTTTTGCGAGGCAGAAGCAAGGAGGTGGCCAGATTGTACAAAATATCATGATTTTGCGACATGTCGAATTTTCACGGCCTAAAAACATCAAGTGTAAGAAGATATAAAATGTCGCAATTTCACGACATGTTGAAGATGAAAGAGCCAAATGGAAAAAACGTCACGATATCGCAACATGTCACGTTTTCGCGGGTAAGAAGGCGAAAAAGATAGCGCAAGGAGAAAGATGTCACGATTTTGCAACATGTTTCATTTTCGCGATGATAAAATAGGAAGAAGCAAGAAGATGACGACATGTCACGATTTCACATGTCTTGTTTTCGTGATGTGAAAGCGTAGAAAGGACAAAATGGTACGAAATGTTGCAATTTCATGACATGTTCCATTTTTGCTACTTGCAAAAAGATGAAGGCCAGGGAAGAGAGAATTGTCACGATTTTGTGACATGTTGCAGTTTCACGAGTATACAAAATAAAAGGACACAGAAGGAAGAAGATGTCGCGATTTCGTGACATGGTGAGGTTTTTGTGACTTGGAGTAGCGAAGAAGGCAGGTGAAGGAAAATGTCATGATTTCGTGACATGTTGAGGAAAGAAGCCCAAACAAAGGAGAATGTCATGATATTGCGACATGTTATGGCGATGAAGCTGAACGAGTAGAAGATGTGATTTCGTGACATCTCGCATTTTCGCAACCTATCACATTTTTGCGACGAAGGCAACAAAAAAGGCCCGATACAGTTTAGTTTGCATTTGTCTTCAGGATTGCATAGGAGAACATGTGGAAGAGATAAGGATCAAGTAAAATCTTTCCAATTGATTTTTTGATCATGGTCAAAGAAGTGGTTTCAAGATTAAATGTTGCGGGTTACCGATGTGCGCAAGATGGAAGAACCTAAAGTAGTTTTTGATGCTGCCAGAATTAAATATGCCTCTAATATTCAAAGCTCCTATTCATGATATCTTAAAAACTTTCAGCTTCCCTTGATAATGGTCATTTAATGAAGAAGTATGGGCTCTTGTTCTTGTTTCATTTTCAGTTTTAATCCATTAAAACAGGGACTGTCATTTCTCCAAGGCAGATTAAGGGGATTGTTTCTTCAAAATTTGTTTCATGTATTAAATGTTGTAATACAAAAGGAAGAGGAAGGACCTCTATAAATACCAATGTAAAACTCAAGAAAAATGAGGAGGATCTTATTGCAGAAATTAAAATAGAAATCCTAGATGTAATTGCTTCCATTCTTAGTGTCTTACGGAGTTGGTGATCTAATTCATTGTGTATGTTTTTCTTTCTGTGTGATTTAATTCTGTGTGGTCCAAGGTAATATCAATTAAATTCTGCTATGTTGAATTTGGCTGTATTAGCACTTGAATGTTTGAAGTTTATTTGGAAGTGAAATCATGGCTAATGTGTGATCCAATTTCTGTATACGTATTCTAAGAGTCAGTTGCTGCTTAGCTTTAGGATCTAGTTGAAGTTATTGTTGTTCGAGATTGTTCTCCCCATTAACAATCGGCTTCAGCCATATTTACATCCCTTTAAGTTATTTCCCATTTCTTTCCACATTATTTATTGTTTCTTTCTACATTTTCCCATTTCTTTCCTGCATC
Organism: Wollemia nobilis; assembly: GCA_028583015.1. Taxonomy (NCBI): domain Eukaryota; kingdom Viridiplantae; phylum Streptophyta; class Pinopsida; order Araucariales; family Araucariaceae; genus Wollemia; species Wollemia nobilis. The sequence goes on from JAQPPZ010017073.1 coordinate 10,985, forward strand.
TCTAGTCTTGAAACCAGTTTAGATTAGTGTGGGAGCTAGCCCTCTTTGGAGATTGGCCTGAGAGACATATATTTCTCTTGGCCTTTCAATGTTGTCCAAGTCTAGGGCACATATACATATAAAATCCTTTCCTATGGCAGATTTGTGACCAATAGTTTTGGCATGCCCGATGGGACAGACTGTTTTTGTCTCCAACAGATCCACAATCGGTGGGACAAGCATTATTTCAACTTGACAAACCCACCTGTGCCAACAGTTTTGGCATGCCCAGTGGGATAGACTTTTTTTGTCTCTAAAATATTGACAATCGGTGGGATAAGCATTATTCTCACAAGTTCCATATTTTGACACCCAAAGGAATCAAGATTTTGATGAACTGTCTTGACCTCAAAGCGGCGATTCTAAGTTCATCTGGTGACTCTGCTGAAGGTGACTGTATAGTACCCAAAAGTTTATAATTATAAATTTGGTGAAAATATTTGCTTCATGATCATGAGATAAAGTGCCAAATATTTAGAAGATCCAGTCGAATTCTTCGAGATTGATGTTCAAAACTGGAGGGAGTGCTCAAGATTGGTAAGTCCTGTAAACCTATCATTTGTTATCTCATCGCAGGCTGCAGGTTAGTTTCTGCCATCCCTAAATCCTCCCAGTACTGCTATGATCTTGCTACATCGAGATCCATCAGTTCAAATGGTCTAGCATCCTCCACCAAGGAAGTTCTCAGTATGGAATGGTTCGGGAGCCTTGAATTTACCAACATAAAATCTAGTTCCTCAAGCTGCTTTGAAAGCTTTGTCGACCTATGATGGTATTGGTAAGACTGCTTATGAGCATATTAATGATGTAGCCTATTTTGCGGCCATTCATGACATAACGGATGAAGATGTAATGATAAAATTGTTGGTGTTGTCATTAAGAGGGAAATTGTTATATTGGTACCGATCATTGCAACCGGGCACTATTACATCATGGGATGAATTAGGAGAACTGTTAGTTAAAAATTTTCATGAACAAGCTGATCCATACTCCTTGTTGCACCAATTTCATGCAATTCAAAGGCACCTACAAGAGGAGATAGGTGACTTCAATGTCAGATTTACCAGAAGCTGGCAAAGAATTCCTAATGGTCTTCGGCCCACTCATGAGCTAGCTGCATTTTATTATCTCAGAGATTTTAACATAGAAATTGGCTTGGATGTCCGATAGTCCAACGTAACTACATTTCCAGAGCTATTTGAAAAAGCACAAAAGGTGGAAGCTAACTTGATTGCCATAGGTAGGCTTCCTCCAAAGGTAACAATGCCTATCTTACCTGATCTTCCTAAACATTTGTATTTTGGTTCGTTTTCATAGCCTATGCCTTCCATGTATCCTATTCCATCATGGAGCTCAAGTGCACCTCAGACCACACCCATTTCGGTTCCCTAGCTCCCTGGTCCAACTATTCCAAAATTGCCTGCACCAAGCATTCCGTAATTAGTAGCTCCCACTTCATTCCCAGCATTACTTGCACCTCTAGCACCTCTACCTCTATCGGCACCTCCTGTGCCCTCAAATACTGATCCTTTCGCAATCCTATTACAAGAGGTACAGTCGGCTAATTCAGCTACAAGAGCAATGGGAAATAATATTACAATCATTGAAAGAAGGCAGGCCGAGAGAGATTTCCAACCCAAGAGATTTCAACCTTCGTCGATCACTAGAGAACAAGCAGCTTCAAAAAGCAAGGTTCCAGAAAAGAACCAGACTGTGTTGACGAATGAGGAAGCTGGATCTACAGAAAGAACATATTGGTGCTCTACATGTAATGATCCACACAGTGAAGACACTTGTATGGTTCATCTGAACTATGTGCAAACCTTGGCCGCAAGCTCTTCTAGAGGACAAGTTAATATGATTTCTGAGGTAGATCATAATTTTATGGTTCCATCTAAAGAACAAGTCTTAGTTCTCATGAGAACTGGGAAGAAGCCAGTCACTGTAGATCCAACAGAAATAGAACCATTAAGAGTATCGGTTGATCCAAAGATGTAGAATTAAAGAAAACAAGTACAAATGAAAGCTCCTATTTTAGTACCAAATCTAGATTCACCTGTTTTGTTGAAAGATCTTTTGCCACTATGAGCAAATGAAAGATTGCAAGAAAAAGCCTCAGCTTCGTAGGCAAGAGCTGAAACAGAGGACTGAGCCAGAGAAAATCTCAAGTATGTTGAGCAAGGTGTTGCAAGAAGTTTGTCATTGTTGTCAACACAGGCAGTTAGATCTAATGATGCAGTGGACAGACAGTTCAGGAGTCATTCAGATGCAGAGGACAGAAGTTCAAAGGATAGTCAGATTATGTAAAGTGCAATTCCTGGAAAACAGAAGTGACCTAGTTTCAAAAATTCGAAGAAAAAGACAAGTTAGAAAACTGTCGTGATATCGCGACATGTTTTCTGTCGCAATTTCACGACAGGTCGGAGGAGAGAGAAGGCGCAACCGAAAATGTCATGATTTCACGACAAAAATGAGGAGAGAGAAGGCACAGCAAAAAATGTCATGATTTCGTGACAAAAATGAGGAGAGAGAAGGCATAGCCGAAAATGTCGTGATTTCACGACAAAAATGAGGAGAGATAAGGCACAGTCGAAAGCATCATGATTTCATGACAAGAATGAGGATGACGTCAGCAAAAGCTGAAAGTGTCACGATTTCGCGACAGGTTGCAAGAAAAGCCTCTGGAAGCCGAAAGCGTCGTGATTTCGTGACAAGAATGAGGATGACATTAGCAAAAGTTTGAAGTGTCACGATTTTGCGACAAGAATGGTGGCAAAGCTATCAAAGGCCAAAAGGGTCACGATTTCGCGACAGCAAGGACAAGAAGGCGTACGGCTACAAAAAGTGTCGCGATATCGTGACATGTTTCTATTTCGCAGCAATAGTTACAGGAAGGTGACAGAGGTGGCAGTAGAAGTTGAGGCCGACAAAGTTGAATCTGGGTCGACAGATTTTAGGGTTTTGTAGCCGACAAATTTTAGGGTTTACAACCGATAATTTCTAGGGTTTGCAGTCGACAATTTCTAGGGTTTTGTAGCCGACATTCTTAGGGTTACAGTCGACTATTGTTTAGGATTTGTTCCTAAAATTTCTTCTATAAAAGGAGGGGTACTTCGAGTTTGAGGATATGTTGTGTGAAGATAATGTGCGAATGCGAGTAGAGTGATTGCGCAAGTGAAGTTCGTGTCGAGCAGAGTGCGAAGTCATAGTTCGAGTTGAAGCAAAGTGTGCATATCGTGATTGCATGAATGAAGAGTGCGATGTGTAGAGTTGGAGTTCTAAGTGCAAAGTGATAGCACACAGACAGCAGAAGTGATCGATCATCCGATTGTAGCAGAGAGTGCGAAGAAGTTCACAGAAGCGGTCGGATAGTGTGAAGCATTTTGCGTAGAAGTAGCAGAATGCAGAGAAACAACAGACTGTGAGAAATAACATGAAAGTTTTATTCTGTAATTTTCATTATCATTATTGACTTCCAAGTTGCAGCTTGGCATAAGGGGTTGGTGCCTCTTTCCAGTAGGTGTTGGTAAATTAGGAGTTGGTGCTCCATTCTATTTGAAATAGATAAAGCTAAGGGGTTGGTGCTCCTTCCAGTTGGTGCTGGTAAAAGATATTGTAAAGTTGTAGCTTTGCATTGGCTGGATTTGGATGGTAGTCCAAGCAGTCATTTTGAGGAGTAGCCACATTGGTGAACCTCGTTAAATTATTGTGTTGTGTGTCATGCTTTCTTGTTGCATTTGATATTTCTTTTATCAGTTTTAAATAGCTGCTAGATTTAAAACTATATATATTAGAAATTTTAAAGATCACACTGATTCACCCCCTCTTAGTGTCACTGTGATTACAACAATTGGTATCAGAGCTAGGTTCCTGAATAGGCTCAAACAGCTAGGGTGATCTTGGAAGTGACGCAATGGCAAGTGGCGAAGGGTTCTCCTCGAACAAAGCACCATTGTTTGATGGAACTAATTATGCGTTCTAGAAAATTAGAATGCAGACATATCTCAGTGCATTGGGTTTTGACATCTGGGGTGCAGTAGTTAATGGTTACAAAGCTCCCGCCACCGCTCCAACAGACACTGCTGGTAAAAAGGCATTTGAAAATGATTCAAAAGCAAAAAATGCCATCATGTGTGGACTAGTGGACAGTGAGCTAGTCAAGATCATAAATTGTGAATCAACAAAAGATGTATGGGATAAACTAGAGAACATTCATGAAGGAGATGATAGGATCAAGGAGGCCAAGCTTCAAACTCATCGAGCTCAATTCGAATCTTTAAAGATGGACAATGATGAGAACATAGAGACTTTCATGCAAAGAGTCAATGGGATCACCAATTCAATCAGAGGTCTCGACGAAGATATAAATGATGCTACTATCGTGAAAAAGGTATTAAGATCGCTCCCTCCTAGATTTGATTCTAAAGTCTCTGCCATAGAAGAATCCAAAGATCTAAATCATTTTAGTATGGATGAGATGCATGGTTCTTTGACTACTTTTGAAATGAGAATAGGAAGGTCTAATCCCATAGATAGAGAAGCTGCTTTCAAAGCCCTAAAAGGCAAAGTCACAAAACCAAAGTCTGAAGAAGAGGATGTATCAAATGAAATGGAAGCAAATTTTGTCAAAAAACTAAGAAAGGGAAAAGGAAAGTATAGAGGAAAGCTACCATTTAAATGCTTTAACTGCAGAGGCATTGGGCACTTTGCGACAAAATGTCCTCTCAATGAAAAGAACCAGGGTGAGGAAACTTCGCACCAAGAAAGAAGTGACTGGAAGAAGAAATCAAACTTCAGGAAAGGCAATTTCAAAAAGAAAAGTTTTATCTCCCAAAATGCAGATTCTTCAGAGGACAGCTCTAGTGAAGACTCTGAAGAAGGAACAAGTGAGGCTCTCTTTATGGCATTTGAAGTAGAAAAATCAGAAGAGGCAGAAAACATAGAAAAGAGAGAAGGAATGAACTCTAAAGTGTCTATTGAAAAAGATGAGGCTGAAGTTGATTTAGAAGGTGAGCTGGTTTCTGCTCTTATGGAATGGAAATCTGAGAAAAGAAAGAATAAAAAACTGTCAAGGAAGCTTGAGGATGCAAATGACATTATAACCAGTCTAAAAACATAGACAGAAGAGTACAAGAAAATGTCCGAAGATCTTGAAGTACAGGTAACCATGAAGATAGATTACTATTGCAAATTGGAAGAAGAAAATGTTGGTCTTCGAATACAGATACAAGAGCTGGATCAAAAAATTAGCTGCCATTTCAAACGTGAAGAAAGTTTGATGAAGCTGGACAAAATCCTAAGCGATCAAAGACCCGCAGGTATCAAATTCGGTCTGGGCTTTATTGAAGGAGAATCATCAAACGGACCAAAGGCAAGCAATGTTGAATGTGAAAAGAGTAAAGACAAGAAACAGGTTGTTGAAAGAAAAACAAATCAGGCAAAAGAAAGCAGTAATGCCAGTCCTGAAATAGGAACTGACAATGATGGCTTTACCAAGGTCACACATCAAAAGAAAAGAAGATCTAAGGCTCCTGCAACAACTTGGCAAAGACCATCTTTCAGGTTCAATCATTACTTTTATGGTTTCTATTTCAAATGTAATGGTTATGGGCATAAAATTGCTAACTGCAAGTATAATGTAGGTCCAAGAAGTTTCACTAGTAGAAATACCTTTGCTCCTCTAATGAGTTATGCAAGTAGAATGCTTTAATTGTCACAACTTTGGGCACATTGCTAGAAACTGTCATAGTACTTCTGTTTCAAATCAATCTCAAAAAAGAAGAATTCAACCATATAGGGCAAAACAGAATAGAAATATTTCTGAAAGATATGTGCAAGATCCTGAAAAGGGGAAATCCAAGTTAGAACCCAATACCATAGTCAAAACAGAATGGAAACAGAAAGAACAGCTCAGGGAAGAAAAGGAATCTTTAATAGTGCAGACAGCTTTCAGGGCTCAGAATAAATGTGTACCGTGGATTCTTGACAGTGGTTGCTCAAGTCATATGACAGGTGATAAACAGAAATTTGAAAAACTACAGAAATATGAGGGTGGCTTTGTGAAGTTTGGAAATAATGATGGAGCCAAAATAATAGGAAAAGGATCTGTCAAAATTAGTGAAGGGAAAATCAAGTCAGAAGAAGTTTTATTTGTGGATGGTTTGAAACACAACCTCATTAAGTGTCGATCAAATCTGTGATAAAGGACATGAAGTAGTCTTCAAAAAGCGGGGTTGTGAAGTCAGAAAAATAAACAAGTGGGAAATTGATAGCAACTGGTTCAAGGACGTCTGGAAATTTGTACACACTCTCGGAAACTTCAGAAGGTACGTGTTTCATTGGACAAGAAGAAGAGAACCAGCTGTGGCACAAGAGGCTTGGTCACATAAGTTTTGATAATTTGGTGAAAATCAGCTCGAAACAAGCAGTGAGAGATATTCCAACCATTAAAAAACCTTCAAACAATGTTTGTGCTTCATGTCGAAAGGGAAAGCAAACCAGAGTCTCATTTAAAACAAAAGAATACCACACTAGCAGGCCTTTGGAACTTATTCATATAGACTTATGTGGACCCATGAGAACTCAAAGCATAAACGGCGACAAATACTTTATGTTGTGTATCGATGATTATTCCAGAATGACATGGATATTTTTCCTAAAAGATAAAATAGAAGCTTTTGAAATGTTTAGATCCTTCAAACAGCTAGTTGAGAATGAAACAGGAAAAAGGGTCAAATGCTTACGATCAGACAGAGGAGGAGAATTCATTTCGAATGAATTTATAGAATACTGTGAAAAACATGGTATCAGGAGACAATATTCAGCAGCTAGAACTCCACAACAGAATGGCGTAGTAGAAAGAAAGAACAGAACTATACAAGAAATGGCATGCACCATGCTGGCAAAAAATAAAATAGCAGATAGATTCTAGAAAGAAGCAGTTCACACTACAGTATACATCCAAAACAGATATATGTTAAGAACTCATGAATGCAAAACACCTTATGAGTTGTGGTTTGGTAGAAAAGCAACAACAAAACATCTCAAAGTATTTGGCTATAGGTGCTACATCAGAAAAACTGATGACAACCTTGGGAAGTTTGAAGATAGAGCAGATGAAGGTGTTTTTGTTGGGTATTCATCAAAAAGCAAAGCTTACAAATGCTACAACAAGAGACTCAAGAAAATTGTGGACAGTGCAGATGTTAAATTCGATGAAGGTGGGAAACGATTAGCTGACTTTGAGGAAAACTACCCAATCTATGAAGAAGTCGTTGAAGGAGATGAGGTGAATGAAACAAAAAATAAATCTACGTTTGATTCAGATGAATTAGTCGATGACTCAGAGGTGCAAGAAAACAAGAAATTCAAAATAGGCAGCTGGTAGAAAAATCATCCAAGAGACCAAATAATTGGAGATCCCACAACTGGTATTCAGACAAGAAGGAAAGTAATAAGTAATTACTCTCTTTTATCTAGCATTGAGCCCAAAAACATAGATGAAGCAAGCAAAGATGATAGCTGGATGAAGGCAATAAATGAAGAGTTAGATCAGATTGAAAAGAACAGAACTTGGGAATTAGTACCTAGACCTGCAAATAAGAATGTAATCGACACCAAATGGATATTTCGAAACAAATTAAATGAAGACGGACAGGTCATTAGGAACAAAGCAAGACTGGTTTGTAAAGGATATGCACAAGTCGAAGGCATTGATTTTGAAGAGACTTTTGCACCAGTGGCCAGATTAGAAGCAATTAGAATGTTTCTGGCCTTAGCAGTTCACAAAAACTTTAGAGTTTATCAGATGGATGTAAAATCTGCCTTTTTAAATGGGAAACTCGAAGAAGAGGTCTATATTGAACAACCGGATGGCTTTCAAATTAGTGAGGATCCTAACCTTGTCTGCAAATTAAAGAAAGCATTGTATGGATTAAAACAAGCACCACGGGCATGGTATGCAAGGCTAGATAACTATCTCTCTCAACAAGGATTCAAGAAAGGTTTAGTGGACAGTAATCTGTATGTAAAAACAGAAGGTGGGCATCTCATTGTTCTAGTTGTCTATGTAGATGATATCATATTTGGCAAGCAACAAAGATGAATCTTGTAAAGACTTAGCAAATAAGATGCAGAATGAATTTGAAATGTCTATGATTGGTGAACTGTCTTACTTTCTTGGGCTACAAGTTAATCAAAATGAGAAAGGCATATTCATTTCCCAAATCAAATATGTGAAAGAAATGCTAAAGAGGTTCACTATGGAGGACTGTAAGCTAGTTAGCACTCCCATGACAACAGGCTGCAAATTGAGTAAAGAAGACAAATCTCCACCTGTAGACCAAACCATGTACAGATCTATGATTGGAAGTTTACTATATTTAACAGCTACCAGACCTGATATTCTATAGGCAGTTTGCATGGTAGCTAGATTTCAGGCCAGTCCCAAAGAGACTCATGTGACAGCAGTTAAAAGGATTTTTCGGTATCTCAAGGGCACCATGGAGTATGGGTTGTGGTATCCAAAAGGCAAAGACTTCACTCTTATATCATATTCAGATGCAGATTGGGCTGGATGTGTTGATGACAGAAAGAGTACCAGTGGAGGTGCATTCTACTTGGGGGACAGATTGGTTGCATGGCACAGTAAGAAGCAAGAGTCAGTTTCTTTATCTACAAGTGAGGCATAATATATTACAACAACAACATGTTGTACACAAGTCTTGTGGATGAAACAAACTTTGAAAGATCTTGGTATTAATTTCAGTGAACCAATATCAGTTAAGTGTGATAACACCAAGTGCAATTAACATCTCTAAGAATCCAAGTAATGCACTCACAGACAAAACACATTGCTATAAGGTATCATTTCTTGAAGGAGAAAGTTGCGGAAGGAGAAGTTAAATTGGATTTTGTCCCAACTACGGAACAAGTAGCAGATATTTTTACAAAACCATTGCCCAAGGAAGTGTTTGAGTACCTTCGAAGCAAATTAGGAGTAGTTACACTTCCTAAGAAGTGACTAGCTACGGGGATCACTTTCTCAGGGGGAGCATTTGAGTATTTGACTATTCTTTTGCTCATGATCATAATTTGTGCTAGATGCAACAAATTGTGCCTGAGAATTGTGAGGATGGACTCAGGGGGAGTTTGCAGTAGCCCTTTGGTATTATTGACAAAGGGGGAGAAGAGTTACAGGAATGTACACAAGTGTTGCCAACAATTCCAAAGGGGGAGATTGTTGAGCAAGGTGTTGCAAGAAGTTTGTCATTGTTGTCAACACAGGCAGTTAGATCTAATGATGCAGTGGACAGATAGTTCAGGAGTCATTCAGATGCAGAGGACAGAAGTTCAAAGGATAGTCAGATTATGTAAAGTGCAATTCCTGGAAAATAGAAGTGACCCAGTTTCAAAAATTCGAAGAAAAAGACAAGTTAGAAAAGCGTCGCGATATCGCGACATGTTTTCTGTCACGATTTCACGACAGGTCGGAGGAGAGAGAAGGCATAGCCAAAAATGTCATGATTTCGACGACAAAAATGAGGAGAGAGAAGGCACAACCGAAAATGTCATGATTTCATGACAAAAAATGAAACAAGCCATTCAGACAAGAATGAGGATGACATCGACGAAACGAAAGTGTCACGATTTCATGACAAGTTGCAAGAAAAGCCTCTAGAAGCCGAAAGCGTCGCGATTTCACGACAAGAATGAGGATGACGTCAGCAAAAGTTTGAAGTGTCACGATTTCACGACAAGAACGGTGGCAAAGCTATCAAAGGCCAAAAGGGTCACGATTTCATGACAACAAGGACAAGAAGGCGTACGGCTACAAAAAGTGTCGCGATATCGCGACATGTTTCTATTTCGCAGCAATAGTTACAGGAAGGTGACAGAGGTGGCAGTAGAAGTTGAGGCCGACAAAGTTGAATCTGGGCCGACAGATTTTAGGGTTTTGCAGCCGATAGATTTTAGGGTTTGCAGTCGATAATTTCTAGGGTTTGTAGCCGACAATTTCTAGGGTTTTGCAGTCGACATTCTTAGGGTTACAGTCGACTGTTGTTTAGGATTTGTTCCTAAAATTTCTTCTATAAAAGGAGGGGTACTTCGAGTTTGAGAAAATGTCGTGTGAAGATAATGTGCGAATGCGAGCAGAGTGATTGCGCAAGTGAAGTTCGTGTCGAGCAGAGTGTGAAGTCACAGTTCGAGTTGAAGCAAAGTGTGCATATCATGATTGCGTGAATGAAGAGTGCGATGTAGAGAGGTGGAGTTCTAAGTGCGAAGTGATAGCGCACAGATAGCAGAAGTGATCGATCATCCGATTGCAGCAGAGAGTGCAAAGAAGTTCACAAAAGCGGTCGGATAGTGCGAAGCTTTTTGCGTAGAAGTAGCAGAATGCAGAGAAACAATAGACTATGAGAAATAACGTGAAAGTTTTATTCTATAATTTTCATTATCATTATTGACTTCCAAGTTGCGGCTTGGCATAAGGGGTTGGTGCCTCTTTCCAGTAGGTGCTGGTAAATTGGGAGTTGGTGCTCCATTCTATTTGAAACAGATAAAGCTAAGGGGTTGGTGCTCCTTCCAGTTGGTCTTGGTAAAAGATATTGTAAAGTTGTAGCTTTGCATTGGCTGGATTTGGATGGTAGTCCAAGCAGTCATTTTGAGGAGTAGCCACATTGGTGAACCTCGTTAAATTACTGTGTTGTGTGTCATGCTTTCTTGCTGCATTTGATATTTCTTTTATCAGTTTTAAATAGCTGCTGGATTTAAAACTATATATATTAGAAATTTTAAAGATCACACTGATTCACCCCCCTCTCAGTGTCACTGTGATTACAAAAAAGTACCCATATTTGACTAAAATACTGAGGGTAGAAGCCACTCAGCAATATCAGAGCAAATATTAAGACATCAATGAAAAGAGGGAGTCTAGTGCATCTGCATACAATATTTTTGAATAATTGAAGAAGACTCAAGCCAAGGTTAGTCTTTATGATGCTTTACAATTACCTGGGCAAGTTGATTTGTTACAAGAATCACTGAAGTCTATGAAAGATAGTGAGAAGAATCCTAACCAGACGATTTTTGCTCAAACATTAATTGCTTCATCCACCGGAAAAAATAGACCACCACCATTTTATTTGTCACTTAGGATGGAGGTTTGGATTGTGCATAACTATATGATTGTTTCTGGTGCTGCAAAAACTTTAATGCCAAAGGCAGTTTGTGAAGCCATGGGTATGGAGTACACAAGAAGTAGCCCTAGTGTCTTGTAGTTAGATGGGACCCCCATGAAAATAGTGGGTGTGATCAAGGATGTTCCTATTGCTCTGCATAGTATGCCTCAGATTACAGTAATTTAGGAGATAGTTGTGGTCGATTTGGAACCGTATTTTAGTATGTGTTTATCAAAAGAATTCACTGCTAAGCTGGGAGGCTATCTTTCTCTGGATTATTCTCACTTGGAGATTCCTTTCAAAAGAAGAAGAGTCTGTATCTACAATCATAAGCCTTCTACTTTTCATATAGAGAAGATGGAAGATGAAGAAATATCTAAACATTCTGTTAATTTGATAACTGAGGAATTGCAAGATCCTGATTTGGTAGGTGAAGTCCTGGATGAGCTTTGCTTGGAAGATGAGTTTTCAATGCTCAATTTTAACGCCATGATAGAAACCGACTTGGGGTGTTATTCTATTCTCAAGATTGAAAAGGCTCAAGAACAATATGATGGAAGTCAAGATCTGCTTTTGAATGATGGAGCTCAATGTAGAAATGACACTGGCACTGGGACTGTTCTAGTATTACCTTCTTGTACTTTGACCTAGATCTGTACAGATAATACTACAGAGGATGAAGCTTTATTCTTAGGTTTCAAGATGGCTGAGACACTTGGAGCGCAACAGTTGCAAATATTTGATGACTCTGAGCTGATTATCAATCAGGAGACCACTGAATGTCTATCTAAAGTCTGGGATCCAGGAGATAGAGCCATGTTTGGGTTCGTGTCTCTCCCGAGAGTTCACATCTAATTTGGGAGTTACCTTGTACATAGATAAAATAAAAATTCAACTTTGGCTCCTTCACGAGCCCGTAGGTACGTTTCTTTTTTCTCTTTTTCTTTTCCTTTCTTTCTTCCCCTCTACTTCATTCCCTACTTCTCTCTCCCCTTCTTCTTCTACAAATAATCAAGCCACTACTGTTGTTTCTACTCCCCTCTCTGATGTCCCCTTTTATTCACTTCCCTTTATTCTAATTTTTTGTCTTTTGAGAACTTCCCCACAGCCACAGTTCCCACCATCTTCTCCATTCCATCCACTTCCATTTCATTTTCTATTTTTATAGCATCCCAACAGTTGGTAGAACAGTAGCACCTCATTGTTGTATCTACCGCTTCCATTCCACCCTTCCATCATTCACCATTCCCGTTCTATGGCTTGCACATCTGTTGGCCATCACTCCATTCATTTCCCTTTTGAAGTTTAGGTGTTTTTCACTACTGCCATGGAGATCCTTTCACAGCACCTGGTGATTACCCAACTCATCCGAGCTAGGCAAAATGTAGTAGTTCTAAAGAAATAAGGAATCTCTGTTCTTCCATAAATTTCTATTGAAATTTCTATTTTTCAGAGCCGAGTACCAGCAAGAGCTTGTTGTAGTAGCCTGCAGAGACGTCCAACATCAACCAACATTTGTTCTTTCTGCTCCTCAAATTTCTTGACTCTATTGACCAATGGATAAAGGCCTGAGGTTCGTGCATACAACAGAACTGTATACCCTACGAGCTGCCAAGAATGTTGGCATTTTTGCCACATTGTTTTTTGTTGTTGCTATTCATGTAAAATAACTAAGTTTATGCAAAAGTGAAACTGCCGTGATATCGTGACATGTCACGATATCATGACCTATCACATTTTCATGGTGCCAAATGCAGAAAAGAGCTAAGTAAATAAATTGTCATGATATCATGACATGTCGCATTTTCATGACTTGTCACGTTTTTGCAATCAACGCAGTCAATAGGAGCACCAAAGTGAAAATTGTCATGATATCATGACATAAAGTAGCAAGGAAGAATGCCAAAAAAAAAATTTACGATATCGTGACGAGAAAGCAAGAAAGGAGCAAATGGTACGGATTGGCGCGATAACGCGACATGTCGCGTTATTGCGGAAAGGACTGAAATAAAAACACAAGGCATGAAAGATGTCACGATATCACAACAGGAAGCGGCAACAATAGAGAAAGCAAGAAAATGTCACGATTTCGCGACATATTGGACATGAAGGCAAAGTGCAGAGAATTGTCACGATTTCACGACATGTCGCATTTTCACGAGACGGAAGCAAAGAGGTGGCCAGATTGTAAAGAATGTCACGATTTCATGACATGTCAAATTTTTGTGGCCTAAAAACATCAAAGTGCAAGAAGACAATAAATGTCATGATTTCACGACATGTTGAAGATGAAAGAGCCAAATGGAAAAAATGTCGCGATATCGCGACATGTCACGTTTTCACGACCTATCACATTTTTGTGGGTAAGAAGGCGAAAAAGACAGCGCAAGGAGAAAGATGTCACGATTTCATGACATGTTTCATTTTTGTGATGATAAAGCAGGAAGAAGCAAGAAGACGGTGACATGTCACGATTTCGTGACATGTCTTGTTTTCACGATGTGAAAGCGCGAAAAGAACAAAATGGTACGAAATGTCACGATTTCATGACATGTTCCATTTTTGCTACTTACAAAAAGATGAAGGCCAGGGAAGAGAGAATTGTCACGATTTTGCGACATGTTGCAGTTTCACGAGTATACAGAAGAAAAGGACACAAAAGGAAGAAGATGTCATGATTTCGCAACATGGTGAGGTTTTCGTGACTTGGAGTAGCGAAGAAGGCAGGTGAAGGAAAATGTTGTGATTTTGCGACATGTTGAGGAAAGAAGCCCAAACAAAGGAGAATGTCATGATATCGCGACATGTCATGGTGATGAAGCTGAACGAGTAGAAGATGTCACGATTTCGTGACATGTCGCATTTTCGTGACCTATCACATTTTTGCAACGAAGGCAACAACAAAGACCCGATAAAGTTCAGTTTGTATTTGTATTTAGGATTGCATAGGAGAACATGCAGAAGAGATAAGGATCAAGTAAAAGCTTTCCAACTGATTTTTTGATTGTGGTCAAAGAAGCGGTTTCAAGATTAAATGTTGCGGGTTACCGATGTGTGCAAGATGGAAGAACTTAAAGCAGTTTTTGATGCCGCTAGAATTAAAGATGCCTCCAATATTCAAAGCTCCTGTTCGTGATCTCTTAACAAATTTTAGCTTCCCTGGATAATGGTCATTTAACGAAGAAGTATGGAATCTTGTTTCTATTTCATTTTCGGTTTTAATCCATTAAAACAGGGACTGTCATTTCTCCAAGGCAGATTAAGGGGATTGTTTCTTCGAAATATGTTTCATGTATTAAATGCTATAATACGAAAGGAAGAGGACAGACCTATATAAATACCAATGTAAAACTCAAGAAAAAGGAGGAGGATCTTGTTGCAAAAATTAAAATGGAAATCCTAGATCCAATTGCTTCCATTCTTAGTGTCTTTCAGAGTTGGTGATCTAATTTGTTGTGTATGTTTTGCTTTCTGTGTGATTTACTTCTGTGTAGTCCAGGGTAATTTTAGTTAAATTCTGCTATGTTGAATTTGGTTGTATTGGCACTTGAATGTTTGAAGTTTATTTGGAAGCAAACTCATGGCTAATGCGTGATCCAATTTTTGTATACATATTCTAAGAGTCAGTTGTTGCTTAGCTTTAGGATCTAGTTGAAGTTATTGTTGTTTGAGATTGTTATCCCCATTAATGATCGACTTCGGTCATATTTACATCCCTTTTAGTTTTTTCCCATTTCTTTCTGCATTATTTCCTATTTCTTTTCGCATTTTCCCATTTCTTTCCTACATCTCTAGTCTTGAAACTAGTTTAGATTAGTGTGGGAGCCAGCCCTCTTTGGATATTGGCCCGGGAGACATCTCTTTCTCTCGGCCTTTCAATGTTGGCCAAGTCTAGGGCGCATATACATATAAAATCCTTTCCTATGGCAGATTTGTGACCAACAAGTTAATAAGTGAGTAAGTTAATGTTCATTTTAAGGTTTTTCTATGGCCTAAAAAATTGCCAATTCATCTCACCCAAGGTCAACCAAGCTATCCAAAAGGGTACAGATATGAGGACCTGAAAAGGACTTGTTATCGATAGAGCAGATTCTTTTAGATTCAATAGGTGTTTAGAAAATATAAACTGTGTTGCAATATTAAGTAAATTTTAATCAAATACTAAAGTTGTGGTTAGGAAGTTGATTCATTTTTAACCTTCTTGATTAATATGAAAATTAGTAAATTGCAAGTTAGTTGGTTAGTATATTTTTTAGTAGCAAGTTAGTAGTTAGATTAGTTGAGATGCAAAATGTAAGAAAGATGAACAAGAGATAGTGGAGACACAAAGCAAAACACAAATACACACACTCTCTCTCTCTCTTTCTCTATCTCTCTCACTCTCACTTTCATTCTCTTTTACTTTGATAATGAGATATACAAGTTACATTAATTTACAGTTTGCTTCAAGAAAATAATGGAGAGATATTAGAAGAAATTAATAAAAATAGGGGAAGAGAGTGAAAAAGTTGATCCAGAATTGCCTTGTATACTCCAAAACATACTTGGATAACCTTGCAAAACAAGCAAACTCACAAACAACCATTGTTAATGTGAGACAAAAAAATATTGCATTTTAAGGAGAATAATAAATTTTAATACAAAATATTGTTTAAAAAAATGCAATTAAATTAATAAAATTTATTTTATTAATAAAAAAATGGCATGAAAAAGTTTAAATATTTTTATAAAGAAAAATGTTTTCAAAAAAACAAAACTGTTTTTTTTCTAAAAACAAAACTGTTTTTTTTTTTAAAACAAAATTATTTTTTTTTATAAAGCAAAACTGTTATATATATATATATAGCTGACTATTTTTTTTTCAATAAATAAAAAAATGACAATATATGAAAATAGGGGTTTTTGGGTCTTTCGAACGCAACCATAGGGTTTGTTTGGTTCCAAAAACCTTTCTAGCAAAAAGCTTAATGCTAAAAAAAAAATTATAGATTTAAAATGAAAATATTGTTTGCAAAAGATCTAACAACTAGATCTACCTCAAAGGATTGAAGACACTTGATGGAGATCCTAACCACTCTAATACCAAATGTGAGACAAACAAAGTCTCACCAAGATCGAAGAATGCTCCACAAGATCAATCACACATAAAAGAGATAAACCCACAACATAAATATTGAGTGGTAAAACCCTACTTCAAATTAATAAGGGAAACATCCACTATGAAGCTCACTATATTACTCAATGATTCAACAGTACAAGAATGTTTCAATGTTATGCAACAATATGCATCAAAATAAACTACAACACAAGTCAATATGACAAGATATGATAAGATATGATAATATGTAGTAGAAAACATCCCTATTTAAAGAGAAGCTTTTCTACTACAACCCTAAATCTTATCACAATCTAATATTATCACAATCTATCAAATATTAGAAAGTGCTTTAGTTACTTTCTAATTTTATCACAATATAATCTTTGAGATATGTGATAACTGGCATTTATAAAATATTAGAAAGTTATTAGTTACTTTCTAATATTTGCTAGAAAAGGAAAATATTTTTTTCTCAAGAAATTAAATATTCCTAGCACCCTTATTTTATTTATTAATTGGGTGGGAATATTTTTATATAAAATAGAATTATTTTCTAATTCAAATATTATTCTTTAGACTTGATATTTTAGTCTAAGAATAATTTACACAATGTTGCATTACATATTCCAACATGTATGTATTTATTAATATTATTGGACCAATGTGGACTCTTTAGGAGTTAATTAAGAATATAAGAGTGTTGTTTTTCACTTGAGTGCATAGAAGGAATTATTGCTAGTAAAACCTATATTTTATATAAGAAATAATCTGCCTTGAGATACGGTGTTGTTATGACAAGATAATTCTATCTTAGATTTGAAAGGTCAATTAAGTGGTTCATAAGGATAGAATCAATTAAGGTGCATGGCCTTCTAGAAGAAATTTAATAGAATAGATACAAGAGACTAATATTCACTATGAGTTGAAAATGAGCTCAAGAATGGATAGACTAGCTCCCAATTGATGTGAGAGTTAGTAAAACACCCATCACACTAAATGCACTCACACTAAAGGACTTGTGTGAGGAGCATGGATTAGTTATGTTCCTTTCAATTGTCTAAAATATGATCAATATATCTCATGTGGCTAATGAGATGAATAGATGAAGAGGGTGTAACACCTAGTACTCTCACATAGATGGAATTATGTGAGTAGTGGAGATTGGTGTAATGAATATTAAGTCAGCCAAGGTTTTAGATCCCTTTCCTGAGAAGTAGTATTCAAATATGTATATATATATTAAAAAAATAATAAGAGGTTTGGTGGTTAGAAATTTGGGTGTTGACATTTTGATATGAAATTATGGTTCATAGTGGGATATGTTTAGTATGTAGAAACTAGTTTTGTTATGTATTAGAAAATATATTTTTGAAGGAATTTAACCCTACCAGTAGAATACCTATTAGAAGTAAATCTACCAAATTGCTTGAGATGATTGGGTAAATAATTATTATTAAGAGGAGAAATATGAAGGACTTATTGCTAATGAATTCTTACTACCTCTTTTGTGAATGGCTAGGGATAATACCACCAAAGATAAGAAGAGGAAGTGTTGCCCCATCGACAAGGGAGACACAACAAACTAATTTGGAGGATAGGAATCTAGAAGTGGGTTCAAGGAACCCAAGTGATGAAAGGGAAAATCATAGTAATAAGAATATTATTGCGATAGTGGCTCTACTTCGAGAATAGGTCAAAACATAGAAATAGTTGATAGACGTAGTATTGACTAGGGAAACTCAAGTTAGGAACTCTAGGATAGAACTGTTAAATGAACCTCTTACCGAGGCTTGGAAGGCTAGGGTCCGATTAGAGGTCGATTTGGGCAAGGAAATGAAATATTTGAAATATTCCAAATTTAATGGAAATGAATATGAAGACAAGGTTGAGGCTTGGTTGAAAGACATCGAAATGTATTGCAACATGAAGAAATTTTACTTAGGTAGTTGAATGTCCTTTGTCACACTACATCTGCAAGGCGATGGCCTAGATTGGTGGACAACGCATAGTGATAATTTGGATCTTGCAACAACAGATGGAATAAAATGGGAAGATTTTGTAAAAGCATTCAAAGATAGATTTCTCATGAAATACTTATATTCCAAAAGTTTGAGGAGTTCACTAAGCTTCATCAGGGAACTAGGATAATGGAAAAATACTATCAAAGATATGTCAAACTAATGAAATATGTGCCTACTTATAAAGAGAAAATGCATATTAGTGAGGATAAACTTTGCATATTTTTCATCATCTTTCTTTTTGCCTCTAAAGATGCAATATCTACTCTCAATACCTTAAATCTTGCAATATAGTCCTTATCGTTATCAAACTCAATCAACTTGAGAGAATAAACCTTTAATTCCAAGTAACTTACTTTAGTTATATTTACTTTCCTAATTTTTTCTTCCATTCTCCTTTAGCAAGAGGAATGAGTGAGCTGAGGTTTAAGGGGTGTGATAGGAGTGAGGGTTTGAATTTTCTGGGCAGGAATCTCAGCCAAGGCGGTAGAGGTAGAGCAGGTATGAAAGGGGCAACTGGGAACCTCGAGCATGGATCAAGCGAGGATCCAGAGGAAGGTGGTCAAGCTATGGCATATTTGGAGGTGGGCATCACATGGGGGCCTGAACCTCCTTAGAAAGACCCCGAAAAAAAAGATACAAAGGACAATGTGGGGCCCAAGAAGTGGCTATATTTTGTTGAGACTCTTAGAGGAAAAATAAAGGAGGTTCTCTCTCTTCTACCCCTAGTTCCAATAAATAATAAAATTTTAGCCCCAAAAAGTTCCATGAGCCCTTTTATTTTAATGGAAAAATTCTCCCTGGTAGGCAAGTTTTTGGGAGGTAGGTCGGACATGGAGACTATCAGGGCTTGGGCAATGGGTAAATGGTGACTGGTAGGAATATTAGAGTTGGTAACTCTAACTCGAGGGTTCTTCATTATCTATTTTAACAATATGGAGGATGCTAACCGCATTTTAACAGGAGGTCCTTGATTTCTAGGCAAAAGGATCCTTTTTCTCTGACGATGGGGTGAAAATTTTGACCCTAAAAAGCAAAATATTAACATTGCCCCTATTTGGGTTCATCTCCCAAGTCTACCTGCCTAGTTCTTCAATGAATATTGGTTGCAGGGCATAGCCAGAACTATAGGGGACCTGATCTCCATTGACCATGCGACCTTGGCTAGGAAGAGGATGACTCATGCACGAATATGCGTAAATGCTAATTTTAATAATGAATTGCCAAGGTTTGTGGAGCTAGAGTATGGAGAATACTATAGAAAATAGTTGGTAGAATACAAGAACAGACTGATATTCTGTGTAGAATGTAAAAATCAAGGACATCTATGCAATCAGTGCCCTAACCTGGCAATGAATAGAGAAAAGTAGAAGTAGGGAATGCTAGACAGAGGAAATTTAAAGAGTTTCCCTGGCAGAGGCAACTTCAATTAGGAAAATTATGTCTACCAAAAAAAGACAAAAGAGGGTGCAGGGTCCCAACAAGACAAAGGAAAACAACAGGTTGTTGGCAACAAAAATACTCAGGTAAGTTCCAATC
Organism: Wollemia nobilis; assembly: GCA_028583015.1. Lineage (NCBI taxonomy): Eukaryota > Viridiplantae > Streptophyta > Pinopsida > Araucariales > Araucariaceae > Wollemia > Wollemia nobilis. The sequence goes on from JAQPPZ010017073.1 coordinate 30,859, forward strand.
CTCTAGTTTCAAATAAATTTTCAATTCTATCCAATATGGGAGTAGGATGATTATCAGAAGACATGGAAGCCCAACACCTTCAGGCTAACCTTTCTGACTCTCTCGAATCCCCATCCAAGTTAGGATCCTCAAATCCTAATGCTAAAATTACTATAAGCCCCGTGGGCATCACAAATCCAAACCCTAATGCACGATATCTAGAATCCACATCCAAGTCAGGATCCTTAAATCCCAATGCTAGAAATACTTCAAGCCCAATGGGCATCCCAAAGCCAAAACCTAATGTTGAAGAACTTAGGAAGAAAGTTGAGGCATTGGAAAATAAAAAATATCATCTCCCTAACATAATCACTAGGATCCAAGTGAATCCTACCGAGGGGACGTCCCATAGACCAGGGGAATACAGGAAAAAAGGAGAATATTTGGATGTAGGGGTGGAGATATGTGAAAATATTCAGACTGAGGAATATGGTAGTTTGATTTTGCAACAAATTACCTCCCCTCATTTTAGTCCTAAACAAACCAGGAGCACTGTGAAGTCTCCTATAGATTTTGGTAGTTTAAAAATAAGAGGGAGAATATCAAATGCTGAGCATCAAAAAATTAAAATTGATAATGACATAGCCAATGGAAAATAGAGAACCTTGTTTCAACAGGTTATTCTGGGTTTTTAAGACAACAAAGTAGGAAAACCCCCTCAAGGGCAGGGGAGAGGAAGAAATTCCAAACAATATAAATGAAGTTCCTCTCATGGAATGTGAGAGGCCTCAATAGCCTGCAAAAACATAGGGAAGTCAGTGCAATAAGAAATCAAGTGAATCCAACTATTATCAAGTTGCAAGAAAAAAAACTAATGATATTCAGTCATAAAAAATAGAAAAAAAAATATGGAATCAAGGGGAGATGGTTTGTAAATCAGCTAGAGGAGCATTTGGAGGCCTTATGACTTTGTGGGATCCCCAGATAGTAGAAGGCACCATTATTCAAAAATATGAAAAGTGTTTTAGTGTTTTATGTAAGGAAATAAACAGTAACAGGTCATGGATCCTTTCAAATATTTATGCCCTAACTTCAATTCAAGGGAGAGCTCTAATGTGGGAGTACTTAGGCAATATGAGTGAAATATTCCATAATATCTCCTGGATTCTAGCTGGGGATTTTAACACTCCTCTTTATTCTTCATACAAAATGGGTGGAAATGGACCATCTATTAGGAGCATGGATGAGTTCAATGACTTTGTGAACTCCAATATATTGATGGATGTAAAACTTAGAGGAGCAAATTATACTTGGAGAAATTTATGGATAGGGTGTCATCTCATTCAAGAAAGGCTTGATAGGATTTTTCTATCAAATGAGGGTACAAATTTGTTCAGTGATTCTACCCTAGAAGCCCTTCCTAAAATTGCCTCTGATCATAATCCCATTTTTATGGAGATCCCTAACTCTCTGTCCTTCAAGAAATCTTTCAGATTTTAATCTATGTGGATAAAACATTCCTATTTTAGAGATAACTTAAGTTAGTGATGGCAGCGGCCTGTTAGGGGTAGTGCAGCTTTTAAAATTGTTGGCAAATTAAAGTTTGTTAAGGAAAAGCTTTGAACTTGGAAAAAAGAGGTCTTTGGGAATATATTTGAAAATAAAAAATAGGTTGTTGAAATTTTGAAGATAATTGATCATAGTATCCAACATGGTGATGCTAATGAAACTACTAGGCAGGAGGAATGAACAAAACTAGCAGAGTTTCATAACATTTTGGCCTATGAGAATCTATTGGAGGCAAAAATCAAGGGCTATTTGGTTGAAATATGGAGATTAAAATTCCAAGTTTTTTCACGTCACCACGCTTAGAAACATAAGCAATAACAAGATAAAATTAAAAAAAAAGCATATGGTTCTATTACTCAAGACTTAACAGAAATTAGAAAGGAGGCAGTAACTTATTTCAATTCTATCCTTGGTCAGGAATTGCAGTGCAATGAGGAGGCCAAAGATATTCTCTTGCAATCCATTCTTAGCATAATAAATGAGGATATAAACCTTAAGATTCTAGCTCCATTTTCTAATGAGGAAATTAAGGAAGCCTTGTTTAGCATGGAGCCAAAAAAAGCCCCGGGACCCGATGACTTTTCCCCTCGTTTCTATCAATATTTTTGGGACATCGTAAGTGAGGATGTAATTTTTGTTGTTAGAGAATTACAAGCAAGAAATCATATCCCAAAATGTATCAAATCTACTTTTATTTCTCTAATTCCTAAAAAGCAAACCCCTGAATCTATGGCTGACTTCAGGCCAATCAGTCTGTGCAATGTTTCTTACAAGATCCTAACTAAAGCCATTGCAAATAGAATGAGAGATATTATGCCCCGCATCATAGATCCATGCCATGGAAGCTTTGTCCAAGGCAAGTGAATCTTGGATGGATTTATCACAGTTCATGAAGCTCTACAAACTGCTCATAAGACTAACAGGTATGTTCTTGCCCTTAAGCTTGATATGAACAAAGCATTTGACAAGCTAAATTGGGACTTTCTGATTTTTGTCATCCTTAAGTTTGGTTTTCACCACCAATGGGTTAATTTGATCAAAAAATGTATTTCTAAAGCATGGTTCTCGATTCTAGTTAATGTAAAAACTGCTGGTTACTTTCAAATTCGTAGAGGAATTTGGCATGGGGACCCTATCAGTCCAATGTTATTCATCATTATGGTAGAAGCTTTAGGAAGAACCATCAAAAATGCTTCCAGTTCAATGCTAATATCGGGAATCAAGGCAACATATCTTACTAGGGTTGTTTCTCACCAACAATTCGTCGATGATACCCTTATATTAACTAAGGCATCGGTGGTTGAGGCCAAAATAATTAAATACATCCTGTAACTCTATGAGGACGCTGCTGGTCAGAAAGTTAATTTTAGTAAAAGCAAGTTATATTTCTTGAACACCCCCATTCAGAGGTAAGGAAGGATTGCAAAAAATTTAGGGTGTGATAAAGAAAACCTCCCCACTTCGTATCTTGGTCCCCCTCTTTTCATTGGTTCTCCGAGAGAGTCAATGTGGGACAGGGTTATTAAAAGAATTCAAAAAAAATTCTTGGATGGAAAGGTCATCTTCTATCTCAAGTAGGAAAGTTGACCCTCACTAAGGCCTCTCTTCAGAGCATTCTAGTCTATTTTCTCTCTGTTTTCAAAGCCCCTATGAAGGTTTTCCAAAAATTTGAGAAACTCCAAAAAGAATTTTTATGGACTGGATCAGAGGAGAAAAAAAGGATACACCTTGTACGATGGACCAAAGTGTGCAGACCCAGGGAAAATGGGGGATTAGGTCTGAGGATAATTGCTCATATAAATTTAGCTTTACTAGCTAAGAAAACATGGTGTCTCATTTTTTGTGAAGAAAATGAATGGACAACTATCATCAAACGAAAGTATCTTCAAAATATGGAATTTCTAAGTGAATTAGTTCCAATCAGAGGTTCTACTTTTTGGAAAGCAATTCTTAATTGTAAGGAAATCATCAAAAAAGGTTTAAGATGGGTTTTATGCAATGGTGAGAGGATAAATTTCTGGAATGACAGGTGGGCTAAGGATGAACCACTAATGCAATATCCTAACTTAGCTCGAATCAGAGATATCATAGAAGAACTCATTGGCAAAAAAGTCTCCGATTATATGGTTGAAGATAGAGGTAGAATGAAGTGGAAACAAATAAGAATTCATGGATTTAAAGTGGAATCAAATGATATTTGTAACATTCTCAGGAAACAGTTTATTCCCATGAGACCCAAGAAATATCAAGTGACCTGGGCTCCTATGAAAAATGGGCAGTTCATTGTTAAATCAGCTTACAAGCTTTTGCTTGATGACAAGGATTTTGTCCTCCAAAAGGACTTAGTTTGGATAAAAAATTTAATTCCAAAAATTGCAGTCTTTTCATGGCTGGTTATCCAAGGAAGAATTATAACCATTGATAATATGATGTGTAAAGGTATTTATATCACTAATCGTTGTTATCTGTGCAAGGCTAATTGGGAGACCATTTATCACATTTTCCTGGAGTGCCCTTTTTTCTTGACTGTCCTAAGCAAGGTTTTTCAGGCCTTCAATATTTCATGGGTTGAACTAACCATCGTACTTGATTTGTTCATCTAGTGGCCTTACCCCTTTTCAAACAAAATACTTAGATACATGTGGAAAATTTGTCTCAATCACTATCTTTGGCAGGTGTGGTTAGAAAGGAACCATAGAGTCTTTAATGAGTCTATCCATGATCATCAAACTATCATTTTCAGGATCCTATCCTTTGCCAATGAGAATATGAACCTTATCCCTTTTGATAGCTATAAAGCTCATCTACAGGAGACCATGATTGCTCAATATTTAAGCTTAATTTTTATGGAGTAGCTAAGGAAAATCCTGGTAGAGTAGGCGCTGGTGGCATTGTGCAAGATCATAATGGGAATATGATGCTTGCATTTTTTGAATATTTGGGAACAAGGACGAACAACGAAGCTGAAGCTAGAGCTATGTGGAGAGGACTTCAAATGACTCAAGACTTAGAAGGCAATTTGATCATAGAAGGAGACTCTATGCATGTTATAAATCTCCCCAATAATTGAAAAACACCTCCTTAGAGGATTAAAACAATTATTGAAGAGGTTAGGATCCTTTTCCAGGGAAGATAGGACAATGTCTTTCGGGAAGCTAACAAAATTGCTGATAAGCTGGCCAATTTGGGTGTCGATGGTGATGGAATTTTTAAACGGGAACATGGTGTCCCGAGTGAAGTAGAGGAGCTCATTCAACAATAATTCCAAGAATGATAGTAAAATTTACCAACAAGGAAGGCATTATAAGTTTGAAGGCTAGGAGTATTCCCGTATCTTTTTAGAATTGGACTCACAATAAAAATTATCTAAGCTATTAGTCTTCATGGATGCTTCTTGGAAATACCACAAAGACTAATGGGGATAGTCACATGTCATATAACATGGCTCCTAGTCATATTAGTAATTTGAGGTTGGTTGATAATCACAGGGAAGGAAAGAAAAAACAATAGAAGACTTTGAACCAAAGCCACATGGACCACCAGATAGCCACCACCATAAATCTAGCCAGAAAGTTCACTTCTCTAAGGCTTATTGGCCAAGATAGTATGTGGTACCAAAAAATGTCATAAACGGAAGAAAGCAATTACCAAAGAATTATTAAGAGTAACTGTCAATACAAAGCTTGTGGGATTTTTTTTCAGTACTTTTCTATGTGTGTCTATAGCTTTTTGTTTCTCCATTGTCTCAAGGAAGGGATCTATGTCTGTTTCTTTTTTGTAATTATGATGCATGTGTGTTTTCTCGGGGTATACCCAAAATGTTGTATGGGAAGTTTCTTTTTGATAACAGGCTATGTGCCTTACCGGATGTAATGGCTTTCGCGGCATGTAGATTTTACATATATAGGATCCTTAGTAAGGATATGTTCATCAATAGCCCTGGGATGATTTTTGTAAAAGGTTTTGGGTCAACCTGTAAAACCCGGTATTAATGCTATAGTATCTTATCTATAAAAAAAAATGCAGATCCATAAGTTTATTATGGGAGCTAACCCTAGAATAGGATAAGAAGTGGATATGTAGGAAACTAGAACTCTTCAGAAGGCCTATGATTTGGCTAAAAAATCAAAAATATATCTCAAACCCTACTTTGATTATGAAATTTTAGATGAAGAGGGTAAGGAGGCACTAAGAAAATAAATAGTGTAGGATTTGTAAAATGGGAAAATAAAGAGACAAGAAAGAACTTCTCTCAATAGGACTGAAGAAATGATAGGAAGTAAAGAAATATTAGGAAAATGTTTTAGGGGAAGAACAATAACAACAACAAAGATAACATCATACAATTATAGGCATAGGCTAATTATCCACCTGCAAAAAAAGCAAAATAGGGATAGAAATAAAAAGAACATCCAGGGCTGAAAGAAGGATGTTTTTTGTAGAGAATTTCATTATGCTACTAATTTTCCAAAAATAACATGAATTAGTTCTAAAAAAAAGGAACCAATGTATAAAGAAAATGCATCTAAGGAGCCCGTGCACAAGATTTATGCATCTACACAAAGCCATAATATTGATGGTCAAGCCACACCACTAGTTATTAAAAGTATGATTTTTTGTAGGAATGTTAAAATATTGGTTGTTAGTGGTGCTATATATAGATTTATTTCCACTAGTTTAGCTAAAGATATTTCACAAAGACCAATAATCTTGGATCATGGGTGGAATATCAAGTATGGTTCAAGATAAACCTACTCCATTAATAAATGTTACCCTATGGCATAAATCACCTAACCTAGTGGAATAATAGAAGGATGTTTGTATGTAGTGCATCTGCATGCTTTTGACATAATCCTAGGAATAGATTGGTTGCAAGTGTATAAGGTAGTACTCAACTTTTAAGATAGATGGATCGAGTACACAGATGATAGGGATGTTGTACATAGGATGTGTAGTCTACAAGGGATTTTTCAACCTCAAATACTGTTGGCAATGCAACTTAAGAAGGCCATAAATAAAGGAGGAATGATCTATGTAGTTAAGATAAGTGAAATTGATAAAGAGAAGAAGGAAGAGATGTTTGAAAAACACCCAATTATTCAGGATTTTAGGGTTGTTTTTCCAGAAGATCTACCTAGATTACCTCCTAAATAGGAATTTGACTTTACTATTGAGCTTCAAATTGGAAAAAAACCCATACATAGATATTATTATAGAATGAATCCCATAGAAATGCAAGAATTGAAGGTACAATTGCAAGGATTACTAGAGAAAGGATTGATCAAACCAAGTGTATCACCTTGGGGTGCAATAGTACTATTTATAAATAAGAAGGATGGTTCCTTGATATTATGCATAGATTATAGAATATTAAGAAAAGCAAACATCAAGAACAAATATCCTCTACATAACTAAATATCTCTTAGATCAACTCAAAGATACCACATATTTACAAAGATTGATTTGACGTCATGATACCACCAATTGAAGATCCATGAGGAGGATACACATAAGATAGCATTTAAAAATTATTATGGAAATTATGAATTTTTTGTCTTGCCTTTTGGCTTAACAAATGCTCCAATGAAATTTATGATTTTTATGAATAGTATCTTCAACAAGTACTTGGATATATTTGTTCTAGTATTTCTAGATGATATTTTGATATATTCCAAAAACAAGATGGACCATGACAAGCACCTCCAAATTGTGTTAGAACTATTAATAAAATTTTTCTCTATGGGAGCTGATCCAAGTATGAATTTTAAGTGTCATAAGTGCAATACTTAGGATACTTTGTTCTGGATGAAGGAATTGCAATAGATCCTAAGAAAATAGGAGCCATTTTGAATTGGCTGCCACCTATAAATGTGATAGAATTTTGAATTTTCATGGGTTTAATTGGATACTATAGGCATTATGTGAGGGAATACATCAATAACACCTCACCAATAATGAACCTTTAGAGAAAAGAAAAATAATTTAATTGGATGAAGAAATGTGAGGAAGCCTTTGGTTTGCTAAAGCAAAATCTTACCACACCTCCTATACTAAAAGTACTTGATCTTCAATGAAGTTTATTAGTTTGTACTGATGCATCATTGAAAGTTTTGGGAGGAGTGCTATCACAAGAAGAAGCAATGACAACCTCTAGGTCTAGAAAACTGAAAAGACATATGGGATCCATGACTTAGAGTTGGTGGTTGTAGTTTTTGCTCCAAAGAGTTGGCAATATTATCTGGTCGGGAGACCCTTTGAGCTAAGGAAAAACCATCAGAGTTTGTAATATATATTCACTCAACCTTTACTCAATATTAGACAAATAAGGTGGATGGAATTCCTCATAGAATATGATTTTGAAATTGAGTATATTAAGGGAAAGGAGAACAAACTCATAGATGCATTGAGTAGGAGAAAACATATAGTAGTTTTGTCACGCATCCATGTCAACTTTATGAAAAAAGTCAAGGAAATACAAAATCAAGATGTTTACTACAACTAAATTTTGGAAATTATGGAAATGAAATATTATGAAAACAAGGACTTTGGCATCATGGATGGTTTCTTATATTTTAGGAATAAGGTAGTCATTATTGAGACTGGAAATTTGATAAAAATGATTATGAATGAAGAGCACATATCTCCATATTTTTCCCATCCAGGAGGAGCAAAGATGAGGGATAATATGAAAAAGATATTCTTTTGGCCAAGAATGAAGAGAGACATAACTAAATTTGTCGCTCAATGCCTCGAGTGCCAAAAGATAAAAGTAGAACACATAAATCATATTGGTTTATTATATCCACATGATGTGCCTAAGCAAAAATGGCAAGTGATTTCGATGGATTTCATAGTAGGGCTACCTAAGAATAAGAATTAGCATGATGTAATTTTAGTAGTGGTTGACATATTAACCAAGGTTGCGCACTTTATACCCAAGAACACCAATGATGACACCATGACTATGGCTAGTATATTTTCTAAGGAGATATTTTGGCTTCGTGGTTTTTTGGAGGTAATCATATTAGATAGGGATCCAAAATTCACATCTAAATTTTGGTAAACCTTGCATCATGCCATTGGTACTATATTGAACATTAGTTTTGCTTACATCCAAAAAATGATGGGAAAACTGAAAGAATGAATCAGGTTCTAGAGAATATGCTTCGAATGTACTATATGGATCAAAAAACTTGTTGGGAGGATTACTTGCATATGGTAGAATTTGCCTACAATAATGGTCACCATTCAATCATAGGCATGGTTCTGTTCAAAGCTTTGTATGAAAGGAAGTGTAAAACACCATTGTCATGGGATAATCCAGAAGACCAAATTGTGCTTGGTCAAGACATGGTCAAGTAAATGGAGCAACAGTTGAGGGTGATCATAGAGAATTTTAAGTAAGTGGTATATTGTTAGAAAAGCTATGTTGATCTTAAGAGATAACAAAAAGAGTTTTTTGTGGGTGACAAAGTGTTTTTAAGGGTTTAGCCAATAAAAAGTATAATTAAGTCCATAAAGCTAGATCCTCGCTTTATCAGACCCTTTGAATCATAGAGAATAATAGTCCTATGGCATATCGACTTGACTTGTCACCCAATCTATCCAGGATTCAAAACATTATTCACATCTCATTGCTCAAAAAGTATGTTGCTAACCCTGAGCATGTGTGGGACTTTTATAATTTGTAGATGGCAAATCTTGAGGCTATAAAGGTTCAACTAGTAAGGATCCTTATGTTTCGATCCAAATTGATAAGGAAGGGAACCTTGGAGGAGTGCACGACTCAATGGGACCACTATTCTAAAAGTAATGCTACTTGGGAGAAAGTAGCAGACATGCAAAAACATGTTTCATTTCTATTTGAAAATGTTGTATAAATACTATTTTATGTTTATAATGTTTTAAACACAAAGGACTATGTTAAGCCTAAGGGGGATGATTTCATGATCCACCCTTGATGAAACTTTTAATTTTGATGGATTTATGTTTGCTATATGGCTTATGGATGAAATAACTGACTAATTATGTTTTAGTATGCAAATACTTGTTCCTTATTGAAAAAGTAAGATGTGAATCTTAATATGGGATGTAGGATAATTCCATGTTTTGTTTTGTGAAGACCTACATTTTATATATGAATATGATGCTTCTAATGAAAGTGCACTTTTGAAAGAATATGTCTCTTCATGGTAACATAAATTATTAACCACCGAGAAAATATTACCTTGGAGAAATGATGTTATGGGTTATTTGTCAGATTGTTTAAAAAGGGCAACATGAATGGATGCTTTTTCATGAAGATGCATATCATAAAATGCATAAGAATAGATGTATCAATTTTAAGTTGGAATTCCTCTTGCATAATAGTTTTCCTTTATAAAAGAGTTTTAATTGATTTAGACTTTGGTTGCAAAAGAAATGAATGCTAGTTTATTTATTCCTTTTGAAATAGCATATAAGGAATTCACACTTGTAGATAAATTATAATTAAAAATTTATAATTTATTAAAAAAGAAAAAAAATGAATTACCTTTATGAATTTCATAGAAAATAATATATTGTTCCTTGTATAATTTAATATTATATTGAAGGAATCCTATGAATCTAAGTGTTGAATCGTACTTTAGAGTCATAGTTGAGAAAACCTAAATGAGAAGAAAACTACTATTTTTAAATTTGAATTGGTATTGGGAGTGATTTCAATCAATCATGATATTGAGGTTTGCCAAGATACTTTAAATTGATGGTTAAAACGAGTGGATATTAAATGGATTTTATTAAAAATATAGATGGAGAGTCAGAGGACAAGGAGTGGTGAAGACAAATGGTGAAAGCAACATAATAACATCTTCAGACCAAAATGAAAAGAATGAAGGAACAAAAGGAAAAAAAGTGGAAAAATGAAAGGAGCTACCACAAAAGGTTGTAAGAAGGAAACCATATTTTTTAATTCCTTTGTTTTCTTTTGATGTTTTTGGATACTTGGTTGATATGATGATTCAATTTAAATGTTAGCTATTTTCAACTAGTTACAGACCAGAACAGTGTTGTATTTTTAATATTAAAGAAAAACTTAGCCTTTAGCTAGTAGGAATTGGCTTATTTGGAATGACTTAGATTGAGTTGAATACTCTCTTTTAAAACTTGTAAAAGAAAATAAGACTGGGAGTTTTGCTATATGGGTATGGATCATTTGAGTGTTTGAGATTAGTGGCTCACATCCAAATGTGTGAGTGCACCATTTTCTGTGTTGGAAATATGTTGAACATTTTCCATGTTATTCTGGTGGGGTTAACACTAAAAGGTACTAGAAATTTTGTACCTATACTCATCGGGGTTTGGGGTTGGATCGGGCCCTAAATAGGGGTTAGGGGGTGGTAGACCTATGAAAAGTAGGGTTCCAGGGGCAAAATACCCTGACCAAAATTTGTAGGGTTTTTAAAGTTATTTTGACTCGTATGGGATTTTTTGGGTTACTATATTTGGACCCACGTATTTTCACCCATGATATTGTAAAATATGTGCATGTGCCTTATTTATATATATCACACTTGCATTAGGGTTTGGAAATAGATAGAAGAATAATATTATTGTATTGGATATGGTCAAGTTAATGCAATAAGAATATAATACAGTGCTAGTTTTTCCCAATTAAGAATTTCTAGGATAAATATTATGTTGTGTGAATCTGCTATATTTTCTTTTGTTTCTACAATTACTTCTTTTTTAGATTTATTTTATCGAGGATATTTAGTTCTCTTCATTTGGTATCAGAGCTGGATTTTAGCTTTTTTTTAGGAGTAAGGGTTTCAACCCTATTATAAATTAATTTGAGTGGGAGCCATACGTGAAAGGATCCAAGCAAAGGAGAAATATGGGAAGCATACAAATAGAGATTGAAAATTTTAATGGATAGAATTTTGAGTTATGGAAACTAAATATGGAGGATTTTTTGGTTGATAGAGATTAGTGGATTGTGGTCTCAGGAACAAAAACAACATCAATGGCTGATGAGGATTGGCTAAAAATATATAGGAAGACAAGGATATCTATCAGATTATGCTTATCTGATTCTGTATTGTTGAATGTATCTAAAAATATCATGGCAAAGTTGTTATGAGAGAAGTTGGGGACATTGTATCATATAAAGTCATTGGTAAATAAACTCTTTCTTCGAAAGAAGTTGTATTCACTTTGGATGAATTATGGTGACTCTATGGCTAAACATTTGAATTATTTTAACATTGTGGTAAGTGAATTAACCTCTATAGAAGTAAAAATGGATGAAGAGGAAAAATGTATTACTTTACTTTGTTCATTACCTAATTTATGGGATAACCTAGTTATGACTATCATCAATACTACATCTACATTAAAAGTAGAGGATATAGTAAGAAATTTATTGTTTGAGGTGATGAGACAAAAATATTCTAAGGATTATCATCAAAAGGATTCCTTGGTTATGAGAGGTCATTCTCAAGAAAGAAGTAAAAATAAATAAGGATAAGAGAAATCAAAATCTAGGGGTAAATATGTTGCCCTAGAAAAGATAAAATGCTAGAAGTGTGGTAAAGCAAGGCATTATAAAAGAGACTACAGATCTAAAAAGGTTGATAATAATCAACCATATTATGAAGGAACCTCTAGAGAAACAAAGACCACAAATGAAGATTCAAGGCATTTATTATTAGCTGCAACATGCTCAAGTGAATACCATGACTCATGGTTGATGACTCAGGTGCTCCTTTTCATATGATTCCTCATAGGGAGGGATTTAGTAAATATAAAAATATAGATGGAGGTAAAGTATTCTTGAGAGACAAATCAACATATAAAATAATAGGTCAAGGAATATTCAAGTTGAGGCTAAAATATGGAAGAATTAAAACCCTTCCTGGTGTGTTGCATATTTTGGGTTTGGTAAGGAATCTGATATCCATGAGTAAGATGAATGATGCAGGTATGAATGTGGTATTCAATAAGGATAGCTACAATATGGTTTGTGGAGCCTTGGTGTTGGCAAGGGGAGTTCACATAGGAACTTTATTTAGACTTGAGGTTAGCACTATAAGTATTAATTGCAATAAATCTTCATTTATACAAGAAAATAATACAACTGAAATGGTTCCAAGTATTCCTACAATCAATACAATGTTGTGGTATCAACGCATGGGACATATTGGTGAGAAAGGACTTTGAACATTAAAAGTTAAAGGTATGGCTAAAGGAATTTCTCATTGCCCATTTAATTTTGATTTTTGTGAGCACTATGTTTTTATAAAACAAACTAGAGTCAAGTTTACAAGTAGTGCTACAAGGTTTGAAGTAGTTCTCCATCTAGTTCATAGTGATGTGTTTGGACTTATAAAAGTACCATCATTAGGTAAATCTATCTATTTTTTTACATTTATAGATGACTTCTCAAGAAAGACTTGGGTATATTTTCTATGAAACAAATATGAGGTTTTTAATAAATTTAAATATTTTAAGGCTCTTGTAGAAAATCAGATAGAGAAAAAGATGAAGGTTTTGAGAAGTGATAATGGTGGTGATTATTTCTCTAATAAATTTGAGAATTTTTGCAAGGACTGTGGAATAGAAATACAAAGAACAACTCCGTATACTCCGCAATAGAATGGGGTTATAGAATGGATGAACTGGACATTGATAGATAAGACTAGAAGCATGCTAAGTGGTGTAGGATTGGAAAATAAATTCTGGGAAAAATCTATGTTAACAACTTGTTATCTCATAAATAGATATCCTACCTCATGTTTGGTTGAAAATACTCCATAGGAAGTATGGACTGGTAAGAAACCCTCTCTCATTCATATAAGGGTTTTTGGTTGTGATGCTTATATGTATGTACCAAAAATTAAAAGGACTAAGCTAGATTATAAATCTAAAAAATCCATATTTGTGGGTTATAGTACTTGTGTTAAAGGATATAAGTTGTGGAACCCAGAAACATAGAAGGTTGTTTACAATCGTAATGTGATATTTAGATAAAAAAAGGGTTCTAAAATAGGAAATACAACCAAGCAAAGAACTAGAAATAGTTCAGGTAAAATAGAAACATTAGGAAGAATGTGGTAGAACCTAAATTACAAAGAGAGTTTGAAGAGGAAAATTAAGAGGAAGAAGGTGAGAAGGAAGCTAAATATGTAGAACCTAGAACTCCCATTTTGAGGAGATCATATCAAGAGAGAAGACTTCTAGATAGGTATAGTCCTTCAAATTTTTGTTTTGCATTTAATTTATCTGTTACTAATGAAGAACCCAAGACTGTAAAGGAGGCACTTTAGGAAAGTAAGAATAAGTCTTGGAAAAGGGCTATGGAAGAAGAAATGGATCCCTTGGATAAAAATAAGACATGAAACTTGGTGAAATTACATCTTAGTAGAAAATTGTAAGTGGTTATTCAATAAGAAGTACAATGTAGAAATTTTTTTGAGAAGTACAAGGCTCACTTGGTAGAAAAAGGATTTTCTTAGGTTGAGGGAATTGAATTTGGTGAGATTTTTCTCCTGTGGTTAAATTAACTTCAATAAGAATTATGTTGGCTATTTATGCTATTTTTTATTTTGAAATAGAACATATGGATGTACAAACAACTTTTATACATGGTGAACTTGATGAAAATATATATGTCATGACTAGAATACTTTAAGGTAAAAGGTAAGGAGGACTTGATAAGCAAGTTGAAGAAGTCTCTTTATGGGTTGAAGCAGTCTCCAAGGATGTGGAACCAAAAATTTCATAGGTTTGTTTTAAGACTTGGGCTTGGTAAAAGCAAAGCATATCCATGTGTATATTTCAAAAAGGAAGGTGAAAATTTTGTTATCATTGTATTGTATGTGGATGACATGCTATTAATTGGTAACAATAAGGAGATGATAAAGTTACTAAAATCTTAGTTATCTTGACATGAAGGATTTGGGTGCTAAAAAAATTATTTTGGATATGGAAATAATAAGGGAACATACAAATAGAAAGTTATGGTTAAATCAAAGTAAATATGTTGATTTAATACTATAAAATTTTAGAATGTATGATTGTAAACCAATATGTACTCCATATCTAGTTGGTTAACAGTTATCTACTGAAAAATGTCCTAAAATGGATGAGGAAATTGAAGAAATACATCGTGTTCCTTATTCTAGTGTTGTTGAAAGTATGATGTATGCAATGGTTTGTACTAGATCTGATATTGCACATTTAGTTGGAGTAGTTAGTAGTTACATTTCAAATCTAGGAGAGGAATATTGGATTGTTGTGAAGAGGATATTTAGATACTTTTCTGGAACTACATATTATGTTATCTATTATGGAGGAAATTTTGGACGTAATGATATTGTAAATCTACAAGGTTTTGTGGATGTTGAATGGGCTGGAGATCTTGACAAGAGAATATCCATGAGTGCTTTTGTGTTCAAGCTTTTTGGAGGGGCAATAAGCTGGATGAGTAAAAAGTAATCAGTTGTTGCTTTATCCACTATAGGAGCAAGGTACATTGCAACAAATCATGCTTGTAAAAAAGCAGTGTGGCTACAGAGTTTATGTTCAGCAATTGGTCTTAAATAGAAGGCTATGAGAATTAAAAGTGACAATCAAAGTGTAATATTTTTGGCCAATAATCATGGTTTTTATGATTGGTCAAAACATATTGATATCAATTACCATTTTTGTTGGAGATATGGTTTAATAGAACCCAATGATATTGGAGAAAGTTGATACAAAGAAGAATACTATTGATTTCTTAACAAAGGCTATACCTACGCAGAAATTTTCATGGTGTAGAAGATCTATGGGAATGGTTGCCCTTGATAGTTGACAATCGTAGTTCTTGGCCCCTATGTAAAGTATTCAACAAGTGGGAGAATGCTGGAAATATGTTAAATATTTTCCATGTTATTCTAGTGGGGTTAATACTAAAAGGTACTAGACACTCTATACCTATATTCGTCGAGGTTCAGTGTCGGGTCAGGCTTGAACAGGGGTTGGACGGTGGTAGCCCTCTAAAAAGTAGGGGTCCATGGGTGGAAGCCCTTGGCCAATATTTTTAAAGTTTTATAAGTTATTTTTAGACCCGTATGAGCTTTTTTGTGTTACTATATTTGGACACATAGTTTTTCACCCATGATATTGTAAAATTCGTGCATGTGCCTTAGTTATATATATCGCACTTGCATTAGGGTTTTGTAAGAGATAAAAGAAGAATATTATTGTATTGGAGAAGGTCAAGTTAATGCAATAATAAGATAATATTGTGTTGGTTTTTCTTGATTAAGGGTTTCTAGGATAAATATTATGTTATGTGTGAATCTGCTATATTTTTCTTTTGATTCTATAATTACTACTTTTCTAGATTTAGTTTATTTGGGATATTTATTTATCTTAATTCTATTTGGAAATAGTAGATCTCTATGAACCTAGGAGTAGATAATGAATATGTTTTTGGAATGAAAGAATCAAACTATACATGCTATATTCCAGTTGTGTTTGCTATAAAATGGATTGCTTTTAGGATAGTAGAGTTAAGAAAAATGCTATCATATATGTGCTTACCTGCATTTATAAAAGAATGATTGAGTTTGTTTAGAAAAGGAATGAAGGATCATTATTGTGCTTTGGAAATATTTTTGGGTATGTTTGTGGTAAAACAACTCAGTGTTTCCATGTTTTAAATTAAGTTATGATAGATATGTGCTTGGAAATATTTTTGGGTACGTTTGTGGTAAAACAACTCTATTTTGCTATGTTTTAAGATGAGTTATGATAGAAATTTTATAATTTAAGAAAAAGAATGCTTCATATATCTTTGTTTTATTGCTGGAAATAGAATGATGTTAAAATAATAATGCATTCATGTTGAAAGACTTCATTGGGAGTTGACTACCTATTATATGGTAGTTGGATATGCACTATCGGTAGAATGAAATGCCTTACTTAATGAAAGGGAGCCATCTCTGATCCCATTGTAAAGGTAATATTTATCGGTAGTTAAAAGAAGCGCTAGAGAGAAATTCATCCAATTTAAGTTGTAAAGACGTGTAATAAATTATTCCTTTAATCAATTCTAGCAGTAGATATACTCAAGTGAAGAAAAGGATATCTTGTAGTTGGTCAAGTTGATAGAAAGATCTTCAGCAAGAATTATCCTGTTCATGTAGAGGTTGTGGGCTTAGAACACGTATCATGCTCATTAATTGAAGATCTGATGGGCTAGTCTTTACATTTATATGGATGTGAAATATTATCTTTGGGAAGAAAATCATGATAAACACATTTTTTGGATGACAATCATAATGTAAACTATGTTTTGAGTGTTCTCGTAGGTGTTGATTCAGCTTAGTTTGAGATGATATCATAATGTTAAGCTGATGATAAATAATCTATATTTTAGAAATCATTTTGTATATTTGTTCCAATTACTTGTGATGATATGGGAGAACCTATTACCTGTAATATTAAGTGCATCTAAATTAAAAGGTATTATGAGTGTGAGCTTTGTGATAAGACTCTTATGCCATGGGAAAGTCAATGGGTTAGACTTTCAAAAAAATAGAATGGTTGTTTGTATGTGTTTATTAATATGATTGGACCAATGTGGAATCTTTAGAATTTAATTAAGAACTTAAGAGTGTTGGTTTCTGCATGAGCACATAGAAGGAATAAAGGGCTAGTAAAATTTGTATTTTATGAAAGAGAGAATTTACCTTGAGATATGACGTTGTTATGACAAGATAATTCTATCTTAGATTTGAAAGGTCAATTAAGTGGTTCATAAGGATAGAATCAATTAAGGTGCATGGCCTTCTAGAAGAAATCTAATAGAATAGATACAAGAGACTAATATTCACTATGAGTTGAAAATGAGCTCAAGAATGGATAGACTAGCTCCCAATTGATGTGAGAGTTAGTAAAACACCCATCACACTAAATGCACTCACACTAAAGGACTTGTGTGAGGAGCATGGATTAGTTGCGCTCCTTTCAATTGACTAAAATATAATTAAGCTATCTCATGTGGCCAATGAGATGAATAGTTTAAGAGGGTGTAACACCTAGTACTCTCACATAGATGGAATTATGTGAGTAGTGGAGATTGGTGTAATGAATATTAAGTCAGCCAAGGTTTTAGATCCCTTTCTTGAGAAGTAGTATTCATATATATATATATATATAGATAAGGGGTTTGGTGGTTGGAAATTTGGCTATTGAAACTAACTATCTCTTCAAATATTCTTGAATTTCTTACCCAAGACATACATTATTTTTAGAGACTATAACCTCAAATAAATAATGTAATTCTTTCCAAAGATCCTAATTTAGATCCCCAAACCTTTGACCTTGATATTGAATACCTAGATATCTAGGGCATTCTACCAACCCCTCCTCAATTAGAAGATGAGTCATATATTTTTATAGAGGATATTATAGGACTCAATATGGGGATACACAAATATCCCCAAACCCTTATGATAGGTAAAGTCTTGACTCAAACTAAGTAGAAAAAACACACCAAGATCTTAATAAAATTTAAGATTTTTTTTTTTTTGGTTTATGTTGATATTCGTAGGTTAGATACCACCCTAGGTTTCCATCATGTAGTACTAAATCCATAAGTTAATATTATAAAATATGTTACACAAGATCCATCCCAAAGTCACACTTCTAATGAAACATGATCTTCAAAAACTTCTTGATATTGGATTTATGAAAATAATCAACTATTTCCTGCCCACTATGGCATCTCAGAGGCCATGTATCACTTCCTCTAAGCTTCACAGCACCCATGGCAAGATGTCAAAGCCTTCTCAGCTCAATCGTGTTAGTCCTGGGCAGACGATAATGATGAAGTGGCAAACCTTCACAGGTGGACATTGGCTCTTGGGTTCTAATCATCAATGGTATAGGTTCGGTCTTGGAAGAGGGAAATATGTCTCTCCTAGGGCTCTTCGCCATAGTATGACTCACCTCACCCACCCCCACATCCCCCATATTCACAATGGCCCAATTCTTAACTTTGGCACAAACCCCATCCATGCTCACCTCAATAATTACCACAACTTTGATTTCCCCACTTTAGTGCCAAAAGTCATCATTTCCTTGACTACCATCATTCCTCACTTTTGGGCCTTTCTTGAGTTCAAGCCCCCCAATGCCCCTATTTTGATGTGTGATTTCATTCGAGGCCCCCATACCAACCAGCACCATGGCATCGATGACTTCACACCCCTTTCCCCTTGTTCTTTTGTTCCTTTCCATTTTTGGGTCCAACGTTAACAGCTCCCTTCCTGTCCAAACTATCAGACGCTGCCACTCCCATATCCAATTCCTCATCCAACCCATTTCCTTCACCAAATTCCACCTTGTTTCTCCTAGGTAACTTTTGGAAACATGTATGGTTTAGATTCCCATATGACTATCCTCAGTCGTCTTTTTATTCCAATCATGTCAGTTTCGTCAGGCACAAATTTTCTCTATTCAAAACTATGTTTAGTGTGCCCCCCTTTGCCTGCATTAACTCCCCTCTATTTTTGATGGCCATCATAGAACCATAATCCCTCATCCTAGAGGACGATATCCATAAACTCTTATTTAACCATGGTTTCATCCCCTTCCTCAAGAAATTTAGAGGGCACGATGAGGTAATTACCAAAGACTTTGCCAATTCTTGGGTTAATGGGAAAGTCTTAGTTAGGGGAATGAGGTTCTCTATTTCTATTGAGCTATTAGTAGAAATCACAGATCTCCCCAATAAATGCTTTAAGCTCCACAGAGACAACCATTCTATTCAATAGGAGCTAAAGCATTTTGCAGATAGAGGAAAGAAACTGGTGAGATATGAAAAAGGTATCATTTGTGAAAAGCTTTCAGATCCCTGGTGTAGAGCCCTAATCCCTGTCATGCAGTATATTACAGTTGACAAGGTGGATGAACCGATGAGAAGTTTCCACCTTGCCTTTCTCAATGTGCTTTAGGATATTAAAGAGGTCAATGTTCCAGAATATCTAAGATGGTCCATAGAGGTATCGATTGAGAATTACCAGAAGAGGGTGGACTCACAGATTAAACACCAAGGTTTGTTCCTGGTCATTTATGACCACATGTTGCAAAAAATCATCACCAATGTTGAGTTGAATTCCTTCATGAGCACTGACAAGGAGCCTATCGAGGTTGATGCGATAATGCAAAGCCGCAGCTCCAACAACCACAAAAGCAAAAGTAACTCTGGAGGAAAACATAATAGCATCAAGAAGATCACTTCTGAGAGCACCATAACAGTCTTGGAGTAATCCTTGGAAGATGCGAGAGTGATGGCCACTTCCAAATGGGACCCCTCAAAAATTCTAACGGGGATGTTGGAAAACATCTACCAGTCCTAGGCTAAGGCTCTTATCGACCTTGATCATGCAGTCAAAATTTCAAAAGCTATTACGGCTAGCAAGTCCGAGACCTTTTAGGTCATCCTCCCCATTGAAAATACCAAAGCTGGTGATTCCATTCTATAGTAATTTTGTCAGTTTATCCCTTGCTATGGTTGGGGGTTTTTAGTATTCTTTTTTGGTTTGCTTTGTTCTCTTCTCAGCTTCTATGTTCATCTTTTTATGCTTTACTATTCTAGTTTAAATCCATTTAATATCTTGTGTTAAGCGGGAGGTTTCATTCCTATCCTAGTTTGTCTTTCTAGTTTACTTTTACAAGGTTCAGGGACCCTTTCAAAACCTTTTCTACCAATAAAAAAAAAAATAATCAACTATTTAAACTAGATCTTTAACATGCTTCCAATGGTAAATAAAACATGAAATAACAAAATCTACATTGAGTTTTGAGATATAAATAAAACCTATCCTAAAGATGAAATTTTCACTCAACAACATCAATATTATAGTTAATTTCACCATGATATTTGAGATTTTATATCTTATTGATGGTTTTTTGGAATACAATTAAATCAAGATAGCTAGAAAAGGCCAACATAAAAGTGCCTTTACTTCATTTTGGGTGACCTTTTACTAACAATTGATACCATTTGATCTCAATAGTACAAGGTCTATCTATCAATAAACATTTATATATATATATATATATATATATATATATTTCATTATTTTATGCATGATAATATAAAATATTATTTTGACAACATCATAACCCATTCCATTCATAAGATGCACCATCTCTCTAATTTAAAAATTATCTTTGAAATATTGAAAGCCTATAAAGTAAATAATAAGACAAATATTGTATTCTTTGATGTATATTTTAGCAAGATATTAGGATTTATAGTATGTAGGAGAAACATATAAATAGATCCCCAAAATATAGAAGCTATATTTAGCATGCCACCTCTTAGGAATATTAGCCAAATTAGAAATCTACAAGGCAAGATTAAAGCCATCAAGCAATTTATCTCCCTACTTGTCAATAAATGTAATATCATCATATGGTTGCTAAAGAAATATACAATATTTATTTTGGATGAAGGCTATTAAAAATGAATCCACTATGCTAATAAATACTTATACCACATCCTATCTTGATCCCTACATAGCCTAACAATCCTTTGTTATTGTACATAGTTGTGACCGAGTATGGTTGCAACTTACTAGCATAACATTATGATCAAGGTAGAGAATGGTAAATCTACTTTATAATTTTATTTCTTTCATACTTTCTCTATGTTCTTAGAGAATATTTTCCTATCCACCATGTTTTCTCCTTAAAATATTTGGAACTACATGCTCAATTATAAAACATTTATAATTATAAGGCTTGACTTATTATGATATCTTATATTGAAATATCATCTTTCAAGCCTCATTTTTAAGTGTAGCATGCTACTTACTATATTTGACCTTTGATTTCATATCTAAAAATTTATGAAAGATCATGTCATAGATCACCAATTATAAGAAAAAAATTTATAATCCAACAAACAATTGAGGACCGAGTTTCCTGGTTAATCTATCCTTTACATTAAAATATAACTTGAGGAGGATCCTTGTTGCTCTCTATTTTTTTATGGTTCTAGATGCTTCAAAAGTAGTGGGGTTAAGAACTATTCTTCCCACTCCTAAAGGTCAAACCATCCCTTTATCCTTTGAGTGCTACTTTGCCTATGCTAATAATATAGAAGAGTATGGATTCCTTATCCTTAGTCTTATATCTTCTAGTTATCTAAAGATCAAAATCCTAAATTTGTTTGGTAATTGCCAACTAATTATCAATCAAATAAATGGAGTCTATCAAACCAACTATGAATATATTAATCCTTATAAAGAGATCACTCACTAACTATTTGTAACATTTGAAACTATCATGATCAAATATATATGTGGAACTAGTAATTATCGTGTAGATATCTTGGATTCTATAACATACCTTGTCCCTATAGAGATTTAATATGAAAAATAAATCTTAATCATTAGGAATATTAGTCAATGTACAACCATATATATCAATCTTCCTTCCTTCAAATTCTTCATATTAATGATCCTTCAACCATCCCTTCTTATCAATAAA
Organism: Wollemia nobilis; assembly: GCA_028583015.1. Taxonomy (NCBI): domain Eukaryota; kingdom Viridiplantae; phylum Streptophyta; class Pinopsida; order Araucariales; family Araucariaceae; genus Wollemia; species Wollemia nobilis. Next base: position 52,942 of record JAQPPZ010017073.1, read on the forward strand.
CCTATAACTACTTTAATGATGTAACTATGGTAGAAGGTTAACCAAAAATGAATGGAATATATATTGAGATTCCATACCTGATAATATCTTGTATTAATACAACCTTGATTGAGCTTTACTAATGTATCTAGACCAAGCGAAAGATCAAGTGACCATCAAATAAGCCCATAATAGGTATTTTGGCAATAACTTTAGTGGCATAGTAATCACTAAAAATATGCTTACGATGGGCTCTTATCAGACCACCATGAACATAGACTCTTGAAACTATGTCAATAATTGTAATGAGTGTAAAAACATAACAACCTCATCCATTTACCATCCCATATATTCATAGAATGATTATTATTGGGAAGTTTAATCCTATATCCTCTAATGAATATATGTTCAAAATCATTTATTATTTTATCAAGTGGGTTAAATTGATGGCCTTAACCTTGATCATTAGTATCCAAGTGAATACTTTTTTACAAAACCAATTTTTTTGTAGGTATGTGACTTTATTATTTTGGTCTATGGGAGCTATGGAAGGGAAATTGAGGGTATTAGTTGGGTAGACAAAGTACTTTGTGCTTGCTAAAAATAGAAGACAATATTGCTACCCCAGGAGGGCCCAATGTGGACACCTATAAATACTCTTTTATATAGAAAAGGTTTATTTAAATATTTATTGAAGGACAAATATCTAGTAGAGACTAAATAAGCATAAAAAAATGCACTAAAAATACTCTTTATATCTACTATAAAAAGATCAACATCTCAAAGAGTCAATGGATGTTTGCCACAATTGGAATAAAGGCCAAAGATTGTCATTGAGAAGAGGATGGTAGAAGCAACAATATTATATAGATTCAATCATGATATGATCTAGTAAATGCATGAGTATTTATCCTAACCTGATTTTTGTAGAAGGTTTGGAAAAACTAAGAGCCTCTTGGTATCTTTGTGGTTTATTATTAATGGATATTTTGTTGTTAGTTATTCCTCAATTGTTGATAGAAATAATTTTTTTTTGTAAGTAAAGTTCTTCATTAATTATCGGGTTTTACAGGTTTATCCAAAACCTATTACAAAAGTCAGCCTTATGTTGATGTTGCGGATCCTATTCATGTTAAGGAATTTCTGTCCTTTACTACTGATGGCCTTCCTAACACACCTTATCAGGAAGACATAGTAGACATAAACAAAAACTTGAGACATTTCAAACACAGCTGGGCATATTCCTTAAAATCCTTGATAAAAAAGAGAAAAAATGCATGAGCTAAGAAAGGATTGCATCTTTTGTACAATATGTAAACCAAAAGGAACCCCCTAAGGCCAGAGGATCATCAGGATTCATCTTTAGCATCTTAATCAAGATCCTCATCCTTGTCATCCTATTCATCCTCATCATCATCCTTGACTCCCACTTTCGGCATGTACTCCTCATTGAAGAAAACCTGAGTCAAAGCTTTTTGGGCCTCCTACTTCTGTGGAATTATGCTAGCATAGGATTTCAAAATGAAACATTTGAGGACCATGATGGTTTTTCCCTCTTCGTTCATATCATTGGCAATAGTTTTAGAAATTTCTTGAATATTTTTATTCTTCAGCATTAAGGAGGATCTCGTAGGGGGTTCCTCAATCCTTAGTATATTTTTTTTTGTCCCACCTCTGCTAACAGGTTCCCCCACATGCTTATTTACTGGAGATACAGAGACCAGTTTGATAGTGCTCGGGCTAGCTCTTGCTCATAAAATTTCTCCATGGTGGTTGGGTGGTATCTCCTTAATGATTGAGGGATTAGGGTTCGAGGCCATGGCCAACATCCATTTGTAGATCATCTTAAACAATCCTTGGTGCAATGGCATAGTAGACGCCCTCTTGCTGTGACAAGCATTGATAGTATAATTCATCGATTTCATGAGGAACTATGGGATACTTATCGGGTTGACATCTTGAAAGAAGTTCACGAATGCATAGTGAAAGCTTAATAGTGTCTTGCTAGGATCTTTTATCATGATAAATTCCATTACATTCTTCATTATCACATTCCATGGGGTGGGCAGGTCCATTCTTGTTAGCCCATTCTTAGCTTCCTTAAAAATTTTAGGGTTGTTGCGGAATTCCTTCAATTCCACATCCCAATGGTGTTTTTGACGGTGGATGGACTATCCTATTATAGTTTGCCATGTCACCACAACAAGCAAGTTCACATGGATGATGAATTCTCTGCCTCGAATCTCCACCTTTCTGTATTCCCAAGTGTCCATCTTTGCTTGGGTGATATCCTCCTCTATCCCAGATAAAAGGTTGAATAATTGATTGAACCTTCACTCAGTAAGGATGGCTTGAGCAATAGGTTCTATAATTACCATACAAGGTTCCACGATTGTCATTTTGTTGCTTACACCTCTCCTCTTTGCAGATCTCTCAAACTCATTCTATCTTGTACTCCACAAAATTCCTCTATAGCTACATCTAGGAAGGTGGTAGGATTTAAACTTTTTCTTAGAAGTAATAAAACTTGACTTAATCATTGTGCCAACTTTGGAGGTCCAGTCACCATTATCTATGAGTATATTGAGCTGGCTAGCCTTAGATTTCCTCTAATTGGTGATATTCTACCTCATCCTTGTTTCCCACATATCAAAACATGCCTCATAAGGAGTGTCATGCATTGGAAAAAACCAGCCATCTACTTCCACCTATGATTTTTGCCCCTTCACATTATCTGTCAGCCTCATCAGCATTCCAACCACCTTATTGTCATCATGATTTAGATCCACCTTGAATGAAGTCATTTTCCATAAGTCAGCACCATCATAGACATGTGTACCTTGCGTGTGGGAAATCCAAATGTCGACCTCCACTTGGACCTTGCTTCAGGTTGCCTTATTTGTCGGACTTATCAGCCTTCTGTTGATCTACATCTCCTAATGAATTAAATCCTTTGTTTTACTGGTGTGGTAGGCATGATTTGAATTCATTACCATGGGAATCCAGGTGCTAATGACCTCCTCATTATCACCTAAAATTTGGCCAATGGTCATTGTCCTCTCATCGTTGGTCCATCTATGGAAATTAGTGTTTTGGCTTAGGATGCTTGTCATTCCACTTCTCAAAATATTTTCCTAATGTTTCCCAAAATTAATATTTTTTGATAAATTTATCATCAATATCCATGGGCTCACCTCCGTTAGATTAGGATCTCTTGACAGGGAATCCTCATGGTGGTATTAGTCCATGTGGGACTTGGAAACCCTCCAACTACCCTCTTTAGGCAATATATTTCCTATCATTACGGAGGATCTCCTAAAATTCACATGCACTCCTCGTGTTCACATGGTCAAACTACTAGCTTCAACTCCTACATTGGCTAGTTTGTCAGCTATTTTTTTGGCTTCATGGAAGACATCACGTACCCCCTTATCCTGTCTGCCTTTGAAAAGGATCCTCACCTCAAGGATGGTAGCTTCAATCCTCCATGGGAATTTTTTGCCATTGGTTAGGAGGTTAATGATGATTTTAGAATATCATTCGACCATCAGATTGCCTTGGATATCTTGTGCCACCTGAAGCCCCCTCCAAAGCACTTTTGCTTCTGCCTCATTATTGGTTTAGGTTACTAGAGGTTCTAAAAGGACCATCATCATAAATCCTTGATGATCCCTGATTACTCCTCTAGATCTTACCCTCCCAAGATTATCCTTAGTCGTACCATCAAAATTAAGCTTCAACCAGTCCCTAGGGGGAGGCTCCCAGGTGATCCCATACCTAGGATTAGACCTTGGAGTAGCCACTGTCTAATCAAGAAGGACACCTAAGTACAAGGTAATCTAACTTTCCCCAGGAGGAATTTTTTGGTTATCCATAGATAGGATACTTATATTTTCTATCACAAGGTAAGAATTCTATTTAGGATAGTTTTAAGGTTGTGATTGGACTCATTAAAGGCTCTATGGTTCCTTTCTAGCCAAATTTTCCAAAGAAAGTGGTGCCAATAGATCCTCCAAAGGAACTTGAGTTTTGGGCTAACAAAGGGAAGGGGCCATTGTTGGAAAACTTCTATGATTGAGGTAGGTTTAACCCAAGAAATGCTAAAGGCTTGGAAAAGACCATACAAGATGGAAGTTGCCACTGGACACTCTAAAAAAAGGTGTTGGACTGATTCCTAGCCTGCCCTGCACAAGTAACAAAAATTAGCAATAATCATTCCTTTTTTCAACATGTTATCAATGATGAGAATACTTCCTTGAATTACTAGCCACATGAAAAAGGATATTTTTGGGATCAAATCCTTAATCAAGACCATCTATGACTGAAACTGGTGGTCATCAGGATTGAGGAGTAAATTGTAGGTAGATTTGACTGTAACTCTCCGCTCTCCATTTCTGCCTATGCCAGATCTTCTTCAACATTTCCTATGGGTATAAACTATTTCATTAATATGAAATGAAGTTCTTCTAACTCATATTCAAACCCCTGGACCCTAATCAGCTTCCAACTAAGGATGTTCTTGTCCCACCTTATGTAATTTGTGAATTTAAACCCTATGGATCATTCCAAGTGATATTTGATCCTAGCCAAAAGGGGGTTGCATTATAAGGCCTCAAAATTAGCCCACCTGTATTCCCAAAAGTTTATTATTTATCCATTCCCTAACATCCATCTGAGCCCTTTCTTGACAAAATATCTACAGGTTAGGATTGCTTTCCAAAAGGCTGATCCCCTGTTTAAAAAATTTCCATTGAGGAATTCTGTTCTTTGAAGGTATTTTCTCCTGACTATTGGGGTCCACTCATTCTTGACATTTGTTAGTAATCTCCAAGCTTGTTTTGCTAGCAACTCCAAGTTTATAAGGGACACTCTCCTTAGGCCTAACCCTCCATTAGCTCTAGGTTTACATACCTTGATCCATGCTGTTACATGAATCATTTTTTTCTTTTCCATCCCTGACCAGAGGAAATATTTTTGAAGTTGCTCAATATTTTGGTATACTTTGCAAGGAGCCCTAAACAAAGATAGGAAATAAATCGAAATTCTCTAAAGAGAGGCCATAGTCAAGGTTGCTTTACTTGCCTGAGATAGAAGATGGCCTTTCCAACCCACCAAAATTTTTTGGATCCTTTCCAACATGTTATTCCATATGGATCCTTCTAGAGTTCCAAAAAATAGAGGTAGGCCTAGGTAGGAAGTGTGAAGAGTCACTATTTTACATTCCAAAATCCTCGTAATGTTGGTTTTTTTGGAGAAAGGAGTGTTAAGGAAGTACAATTTTCTTTTATTAAAATTCACTCTCTGACCAGCAGCTTCCTCATACATATTTAGAATGTTTTTGATTCTTATAGCCTCAACCATTGAATCCAAGGTTAACATCAATGTGCCATCCATGAATTGCTGATGGGTGATAGGGTTAGTTAAGGAAGTCACCTTTTGTAGACACCAAAATAGCACCAATCCGATTATGTGACTGCAAACACTGATCGCATTGACACACACAACCCCAAGGGCAGCCCCCAGAGGTTAAACAGTGGTCCTAACCACTCTCACAGTAGTTTTGGAAGGTCAAAAATCAATTTGGCACCTTCAGGCACTTTGCTCAGTATCCGTTCCACCCAGGGACGAATTCAAACTGGGATTCGCCCCATCCAGGGACGAATTCTAGATTCGCTCCAGGGTGGGGCGAATTGCAGGTTTGACGGGCAAAAAGTCAAATCTTGACAAATGGCAGCTCAGATCCACCACTTAACGCTTCCTTCATCGCATGGGAGTGTGGGTGAGCATTTTTGAGCATTAGAGGCTGTTACAAGGGCAGTCATGAAGTCCCTATTCAGGGAGGAATCTCCTCCCCCCTGGGAAGGCATGATTGCCAAGTGGCGCCTCTGCATGCCCATTTCAAGAGACCTCCAGGTCTATAAATTGGTGAGTTTCCTCACCCCAAAATATACAGAGAAGGAGCATTTTGGAGCAACGAAGTGCTATCATTTTACTTTCACACCCACACCCTTTTGAGTTGTGTCTTTCACATCCTTGATCTCTTTCGGAGAGGAGGTCATAGGGTGGTTATTGGAAGCACAAATCCGGAACCAAACCCAACATTTGGCCATGATATCCCACCCAATTTTCTGACAATACCCCACAAGAGATTTTGGACCCATCCCAAGTGGATTGGTGCCGAAATCAGGCCCCAAACGGTGGGCGGCCTACCTCCGGGCGCCCCCTCCCGCACTGCTACAGTCCTAATCGCCCCTCTTTGGAGTGATTGGAAATCTATGGTAGATTTGCTTTCTTTCATTTTTGCATTCAATTCTATGCTGCTTAGATAGGTTCCCCTTTTAATTTCATTTCGTTTCGAATAATTTTGATCATGTTTCTATCTTCGTTCGCCTTTACTAACTTGCAGGTAGCATCATCAAATTCCCATTGATGGAGGCCAAATTGGGAAAATATGACCATCTGGGTCTTCCCAAAATGCCCCCAATTAGCTAACCCCAAGTTTGCAGGTCTTTTGGAGCCTCCTAGATAGGACATTTGGGACAATACCTTTTCGGCATTTTGTTGCAGGTGAATTCGTCCCGCCCCGGAGCGAATTCAAATCGGCGAGGAATTTCTTGACTGTTCCATTTGCAGTATTTTCTTTGGGATGCCTTGATGCCCCTATCAAATTTTTAGAGCATTTGGATTCATTTTAGTCATAGTTTAATTCATTTTTCTCATTCACTTATCGTAGGCTTGGGGATTGCATGCTTTACTTTATCTACAGGTGCTACTGACTATTTCTTGTTCCTTTGAACATAGGGTCTGGACATCGGAGGAGTAGCAAGGAGTCAAGACTCACCAACGTGAGTGGCGGCGATGTTTGGTCCGCCCATTTTACATGTGGGCACGCGGAAGAAGGAAGGGCATCCATGGATGTAACAAGAACGCTTATCTAAACGCTCCTAGCCCTTGGAAGGGGAGGATGCGCATTGTAACCGAGTTGTGAAACATATCAATAAAAAGGGCTGTCTTCTTTATTTGCATTTGTTTCATTCTGATTCGCTCATGCTTTTCCCTCTTTTCATGCACTTTCAAATTCCTAGGATTTAGCGTTAAGTCTAAGTTTAATTTGCATCGCATCTTCGCTTTCCTTTTTGCTTTCGTATCCTCGTGCTTTCTAGTGGCGATCACGGTGGGACCTTGTCCTCTACTTTTAAGATCAGAAATCTGATCCAAACTTGGTTGTTTTTGCTTGCAAGTACCGAGTTTTCGTACGCTGACTGTTGTTCGTTCCATCAGGAGGCGGATACAGAGCTGTAATTCGTCCTACCCAGGGACGAATGGGAATTCGCCCCACCCTATGATGAATACAGTCCTGTAATTCATTTCTCCCTGGGATGAATTTTTGTCTATGCAGTTTTAGGGCAGAAACTTAGAACCGATAGATTTGGGCAGAGAAGAGGTAAGGATTCTGAACTTTTCCTGTCATTTTCTGTCTTCAATTTTTCTATTTTTAGGTTACTTGTTTGCTTAGGGAAAGTTTTTTTTCTTACTGCTTGCTTGCTTCCCTTTTGCAAAATAAAAAGAACCCCACACATCACGTGGTAACGTAAACACCAAGGAGCTGGTCGTAAAACCCCAGCCCTTGATCAAGACCAACGGTGGATTTCATCACCACCTTGGCTTGAATTTTGCATTCATAAACCCCGATCGCTACTGTTGCTAGACGTAAATCCTGACGAAAACTGATCGAGTGTAGTTGGGGTGATTCCCAGCACGCGAGGATAAGTCTTCTATGGTAGGTGTCAAAAATAGGGTGATTCCCCTTTCGTACCGCCTACGTTCCACGTACCATCCACTCTCACGTACCTATAGTTTCCCTCACGTAAGGGCGGGTATATAGAGAGGTTGGTATATCGGCCTGGCAATGGTATATCGAAGGGGCGACCAATTTTGGGAGCCATAAGAGCCATCATTTTGCATTTAAACGTTCTTTACAAAAACTTTCAAAACAAAAATCAAAACACACTAAACCAGGTTTAGGACACACTTTTAATCTTTAAACGAGATAATCATTGCTTTGTGTGTGTGTGACCTTTTCTGTTTAGTGTAGCATAAAAATCATAAAAAGAATAAAAAAAAAAAAACATACATAGCTTGTAGAAGAACACCACCATGGTGTACACCCGTAGCCAAGCCCAATCAAGGGTAGAAGCTGTAGAGAGTGTACAAGGGGGCACAAGTCGCCTCCGCTATAGCACCAAGGACTTGGTCATACCGCCTTGGCGGCCTGACCCACGAGAGAGTCCGCATCATCCCATTTCAGAATGGGACTATAGAGGCACCCCTTTGAGGGACACGCCCATTCATCATAGCCCCTTTCAGGAGGATTCCTTACACGTGGCGCTCAACATAGATAAGAAGGCTCCCTTAGAAGCTCGATATGAGTGGCCACCATGCAATGAAGTGCTAGAGCGGCATAGTGTCCATGAGGAGAGGCCACATGATTATGGCATCCCTCCTTTGCCCCCCATCACTGTTAGAACCAATAGACAAAATCCAGAGCGCAAGGCTCTTCAAGCAGGGCGAGCCAACTCTGCCCACCCCTTTCACACATATGAAAGGGAGCACGAGGAAGACCATTACATTCCTCAAGAGCAATATACAGCGTGGGAGCCATGCGCTTCCGCACCTGCTATATACCATGATCACCTACTGAGGCCAGAGCCTCGGGTAAATGCCGCCAACCTCGATAGAGGGAAGTGACCTATTGAGATCTCGGATCATCACGACCGAGGTAAGTGCATAGGAGAGGCATCTAGGCCTCCTAGGCTCAAGATGGCGGAACAAATCGACCTGGCAGTCACCAGACATGCCGCCCGCCAAGCACAGATCACGTGGCTTGAGCAAGATCAATAGCAGCTAGAGCATCTATATCGCCTTAGCAAGGAGCGCATTCAACGCCAAACAGATGAGCTGCTCCATAACCCGGTGCCTGAGAGGGTTCCAACCCCTCGCACCCAAAGAGCGGAACCATATGAGAGGCGCAACCCCTTGGTGCGAGATAGGTCTCCGTGACCTTACCAAGTGCCACCTCCGAGACCTCCTAGACCTGAGCGGGAGGCCACTCCCCGAAACAACGATGGGTACCCTCTGCGGGGACCCACTCAGGGTCATAGGTCTCATCCAGAGACTCCTCAAGAAGCTTACGAGGAGTATGAGCAAGAAGCAGAGCAGGCCAAAATGCCCTACCAAGGCGAAGGGGTTGCTATCCGGCCACCCCTCCATAGGCCTCAAGTCTCCCACAACCCACAATGGGAGCAAACTAAAGAAGAAGAGATTAAATCTTCAGATGCATATAAAGCGCTGCTAGAGCATCTGGAGTCTATGGAAACCAAAACTTTTGGGCCCCAAAAGCCCACTTTACGCCAGCTCCATAGTCATCCCGTGCATCCGTCAGTGCCAACACCCCCTTACCCTGAACACTTTAAGCTGCCTCAGTTGGCAGTCTTTAGAGGTGAGGAGGATGCCCAAGAGCATGTGACGAGATTCCTAAGCCAATGCTTTGGCATTCAAGACAATGATGCTTTGTTATTAAGAACATTTATAACCACATTCGTAGGCCCTGCCTCGGATTGGTTTACTCAATTACCAAAGCATAGCATTAACAACTTAGATCAGTTAGTGGATGCGTTCCTCGAACGCTTCACCTTCAACACCAAGAAGAAGGCGTCACTAAGTGACTTAGCCAGCCTCAGGCAAGTATGAGGAAGAAACCATGGTGGCCTATGGGAATCGATGGAGGGCTTTGCTCTCAAAGCTGCCCTACCTCCCTCCTATGTCTGACCTCACTCAAATGTTCTCCAAGAGCTGTTTGAGATCGATCTCTATGCTATTGCAGCTACAGCAATATGCCACCTTAGAAGAAGCTCTGGCGCAAGCCAGGATCATTGAAGAGATCAAGATACAGGATGGCGAGATAGCCAAACCTAAGAAAAAAGAGTGGACTAAGAACACAAAAATAGGGACTACGCAACAAAAACCCGCTGCGGTAAATCAAGTTGCCATAAATGTCCCTAAGCCTGCACAAGAAATACAGCCTCAAAAGGCTAACTATCAGGCGGTGCCTCCTAATAATTATGAAAAAGAAAACCAGAAGCAGGAGCAAAATCAGCAACGTCACCCTAGGCGACAGTACACACCTTATACGGAGTCTAGGGACTCCTTGTTTGACCGCTTGTCAGCGGCGAACTTGATCAACCTTCCAGAGATCCAAACCATAGATCCCAATGCACCGAAGCCTAAGGGATACCGGGAGGACTTGTATTGTAGGTTCCACAGGCGGAGGGGACATGACCTGAATGCATGTTGGAAGTTCAAAGGTTTGATACAAGACCTAATTGACAATAAGACATTGGCAGTGGACAACCCCGTAGCGCCAAACAACCAGCAGATGGGAGTTTTCAAAGACCCCTTGCCTGCCCGTGAGGCACAGGCAAAACCCCTTCAAGTCAATGAGGTGCAACAGAATTGCCCCATGCAAGGGTATGTAGGAATGATAAGCATAGTGACTAGGAACAAGAGATACCCAGGAGTTGCCCCCGAGGCAGCCACAAGAGAGGTTCCATCGACGTCACAACCTCAACAGCACCCTATGCAACCACCTCCGCCTAGACCCATGGCCATGATTCGGACCAAACTCACGCAGAGTTTGAGGACCACGTCGGCTAGGCTCTCCATATATGAGCTTATACAACAATCAACGCCCCATCGGGAGGCTCTCATGGAGATATTGAAAGCCATCGAGTTGCAGCCCCATGAAGCGAATTCCTTCAACAACTTCGTGGGACATGTTAAACGATGCACGGAGCCAGTCATCACCTTTCGAGAGGATGAAGTTAAATCAATGTCTGATGACATGGCAGATCCACCCCTGCACGTTATCGCGTGGGTCAACGGGATCCCGTATAAGAGGGTGTTGGTAGACATTGGCTCATCCAAGTAACATCATTACCACAGCGGCATTGAAACATCTAAAGTTGCCAGCCTCTCACATCATGGCTTCCACCTATACACTACGAGCATTCAATGATGCGATATGCTCGACAGTTGGCACAATTGTCCTACCCATTCAAGTAGGACAAAAGATGATACCTACATTGTGCCATATTTTGGAAGGCGAGATGGCTTATAACATCTTGTTGGGGCGGCCATGGATCAGGGACATGAAGTGTGTCCCTTCGATAGCTCATCAGTGTTTGAAGTATACATTTGAAGGGGAAGTACATGTAGTCCCGATGGACTTGGAACCCTTCAAATATTGCAATGCGATGTAGCTGATGCCGCAATCGACCCTTCCATCGACACACTTGGATTTTTAGTTAAATCCATCTAGACAGGGTCCGATTTCGCAAGCATCCCTGGTGATAAATCCATCAAAACCCCAGTTAGGTGCATCTTCATCGTCTGGTCCTTCACCAACGATGCCACCTATCATGGCCAAATAGAAGGACAAAGGGAAGCAAACCCTGGAAGAGGCTCAACCCCTGGAAGAGGCACTGCCAATAGTATCAACCATCTCTACCGAAGAGATGCCTAGCACAATGGAAGTTGAGGCCCCTAGTTCACCCAACATGGAGTGGAATTAGGAAGAGCTTCCGTTCCCTCCCCCTCAATCGCCAACAATCACCGTTGAAATGGCCAATACGGGCCTGGGGGAGTATCTGGTGTAGAATGTTGTAGCAACGCCCGCACTAGAGTCCATGCAGGACATGGGGAGACCTCGCCTCCCCATCGGTACAATTGTTCCTTTAGGCTGCCCGCCAAACCAGACAAACTTTGTGTATGGGGGCCTTGATCATGGTACTCGAGCCATGCATGCAAGAGGACGAAGATGAAGAGCCTTTTGCAGAAGATGTCAACTATCTGTCTAACCCGGACTTCGCTCTGAGATATCTTGGCCAATGCAATTGGCATGGATATGGGCTAGGCAGGTATGAGCAAGGAGTGCGTGTCCTTTGCCAGCCAAGATACCAAATGCCTTATGACAAGTCGGGCATGGGGTTCAACCACCCCCTACCCTTGGACATCTTGGTAGAGGACATGCATGGCCTAGGGATAGGCAACAAGGGTGGATTGGCATTAGATATCTATGCCAACCCTAACACAACGTATACATTGGGGGATTACCTCCCATGGTCAACAACCACCCTTGTTAACCTCACTAACCCTTGCCCTTTGTTGGAGAGAGGCAAAAGTTCGGGGACTCACTTTCAAGGAGGGTATAGACAAGTGTCAAGAGGGATCTTCGGAGGATGAGTCAGAGTATGAACCAACATCATATGACCCCTTCGAATCAGATAGTGATCACTCCCAAGTGATCCCCATGAATGACTATCAAGAGAGCCTCTTGACAATGTTCCCCCTAGAGGCTCCAATCGAGCCAGTGTCGCGCCAAGAGAATCAGGTCCCCCCACGGAGAGTGGAACAACCACAATGGGGCCAGATTAATTTGCTCGAGCAGGATGAGCCTGTAATACCTCAAATAGTTGTCGGAGCCAACGAGGGCTTTTGGATCTCCGATAGTGATTACGAAGATGAAACAGAAATGACATATCTTAATCACATGCGGTAGATGCAGCAACCATACCCCTTGGAGATTAACGACATATTTGAACAGATGGGCATAGTGCCAGGGCATGAGTGGTACGTAGACCCAGCGGGGTGGGACCAAGTGTTGGATCCACCACTCTAGGTATACGAAGAGCACCTTCCACCCCGAGACCCTAGAGTGCTATCAGTGCCGAGGGTAGACCCTATCCTCCTATCAACACATAGGGCCGATCCATTCATGCCAATCCCTATAGAGCCAGATCCAGAGCACAAGAATCATCTAGAATGTTCAAATCACCACACCCATGGTAATGGAGACCAAAATCATTTCATCAACATGATCTCCATTGACTTAACCACCCCCATCCGCAATCCGATTGATCCAGCATGGTCATTGCATCTAGACATAGATGCCATAGACTGGGATCACGTCAATTCACCTCCATCCCCATCAGAGTACTGGCATTTCGGTAAAATGCTTCATTTTACCCTAGGGTCAACTCAGGATATCTTCCATGCTGAAGAGGAACCCGAGGTTCCCAACATGGATTTAAACTCAGCAAATGATATCCATTTGATCCCGACTCCACACCAGTTGGAGGATGGATCCCACATGTCGGTCGAGGAGATGACTGACGTAGACATCGGCTCAGATCCAATGAATTCATAGATCATCAAGCTGGGGGTAAGTCTATCCCTCAAAGAGCAAGCCGACTACATTGCCCTTCTCAAAGAGAAGAAGGAGGTTTTTGCATGGTCATACAGAGACATGCCGGGACTAGATCCATAGCTAGTCATGCATAATCTAACGCTTGATCCGACAGTCAAGCCAGTTAAGCAAAAACTACGTAAGATGCACCCAACAAGTGGCCTTGATGGTCAAAGATGAATTGCAAAAGTTGTTGGATGCACAGTTTGTCATCTACGCATGGATTATCCACCATGGCTGTCCAACATGGTGCCCATCAAAAATCCCGATGGGAGGATTCGCATATGCACTAATTTTTGAGATCTAAACAAAGCGAGTCCTAAGGATGATTTCCCCTTGTCGAGCATCGACGCATTGGTAGACGCTACTACAGGCCACGAAATGCTATCCCTCATGGATGGTTTCTCGGGATACAATCAAATTCGTATCAATCCCGAAGACCAACTAAAAATGGCGTTCACAATGCCTTGGGGGACATTTTGTTATAAGGTCATGCCTTTTGGCCTTAAAAATGCTGGCGCCACCTACCAACGTGCCATGACGTACATCTTCCATGATTACATGCATACAACTTTGGAAGATTACATGGATGATTTGTTGGCCAAATCTCTTTTGCGCCCAGATCATATCGATGACTTAAGCAAGATCCTCGATCGCCTCATGGAACATAAAGTCGAATGAATCCCAAGAAGTGCGTATTTGGCATCACATCTGGAAAACTCTTGGGTTTCATAGTCTCAAAGCGAGGCATCGAGGTGGACCCAAACAAAGTCAAGGCAATCCTTGAAATGCTTCCCCCAACTACCATCAAGCAGCTCAGAAGCTTGCAAGGGAAGGTCACATCAATCAAGCGCTTCATAGCGCAGCTATCTGACAAGTGCCGACCCATGAACAAATTATTGCACAAGGGGGTAGCATTTCACTGGGATGACGAGTGCCAGTCAGCCTTTGATGACATTAAATGATACTTGGCTTCACCACTAGTATTGGCACCACCTAGACCAGGAGTGTCATTCTACTTATACATCTCAGCTACTGAGGTGGCACTGGGTGCCATGCTAGCCCAGAAGAATGAACTTCACAAAGAATAGGCTACTTACTATCTTAGCCGCACCCTGGTCAGTTATGAACTTAACTATGCATACATTGAGAAACTCTGCTTGGCAATGGTGTTTGCTACCAAAAAGCTATGCCACTACATGTTGAGCAACACTACGTATGTTGTGTCTAAGGAGAATCCATTGCGATACATGATGAGTCGTACTTATCATAGTAGCCGCATGGCAAAATGGATTATGTTGTTGATGGAATTTGACATAGAGTTTATTGGACAAAAATCCATCAAAGGACAAGTCATAGCCGATCAACTAGCAGAGGCTCCTCTCGAAGACGATCAACCTCTGGTCATAGAACTACCCGATGATGGGGTCTTCCATGTCTCAGAATCGCCAGATTCTGATGAGCCTGAGTCACAGGCCGACATAACCCTATTTTTTGATGGTTCTAAATGTGAGCAAGGAGGTGGCATGGGAATTGTATTCTTCACACCGCAAGGGGCTCCAATGCCTCTGTCATTTAAATTAGACTTCCCGTGCACCAACAATAATGCAGAATATGAAGCCTTGCTCATAGGTCTTCAGACAACAATCACCATGAACATCAAGCGATTGAACATCTTTGGTGATTCGTTGCTAATTGTCAACCAAGTCAAAGGGGTATTCCAATGTAAATGCCCAGTTCTATAGGCCTACAAAGCCCTTGTGGACAAATTCTTGGCAAATCTTGAATGGTACGACATCGAGGCACTCCCTCGGTCATCGAATCATTTTGCGGACACTATGGCCTCCTTGGGGTCATTAATCCCGCAAGACCTTTCTGGTGATATGACAACCATTCAAGTCAAAATGCTATCGCAATCCATGATGGACCGTGCAAGCTCTAACTTGACGCCAGGAATCCACATGATCCAGATTGAACCACCTCAAGATAGGTTCTCTCGAATCCATGATCATCTGAAACATGCCAACTGGGGGTCCTTGTTCTCCCCTACTCCCCTTAATAGCAACACAACGCTATTCTTACAAGTTCTTTCCCGCTCAACGTTTGCTAGGGATGAACTTCAAGAGGGATTGGTTGTTCATACCATCGAGGCTTCCGATCAGCAGGATTGGTATTCACCCATAAGGGACTACCTCAAGTTAGGTAACCTCCCACTTGGATTGATGCATGCCGCAAAATGAGCATTCAAGTAGAAAGCGGCAAAGCATGTCTTGTTAGGAGACATTTTGTACCATCATAGCTATGAAGGGATCCTCCTTCGGTGCTTGGACCAGCAAGAGTCCACTTGGGCGATCGCCCAAGTGCACGATGGTACATGTGGTGGCCACTTCAGTGGTATGGCTATCACCAAGCGCATTCTTTGCATGGGCTATTACTGGCCATCTTTAGAGCGAGATTGTAGCGCATATGTCAGGAAGTGCATGAAGTGTCAACATCATGCTAATTTGATGCACGTACCTTCCCAGGCCTTGCAGCCGATCCAGTCGGCTTGGCCATTTTTGTAGTGGGGCTTAGATCTAATCGAAAAGATCTCCCCTGCATCGTCAGGCCATCACACGTTCATCATAATGGCCACAGAGTATTTCACCAAGTGGGTGGAAGCAGTTCCACTTACCTCTACGACTGGAACCCGCATTGCGGAGTTCATTTTGCATAACATCATATGTCATTTTGGTATTCCATCCAAGATAATCTCGGATAATGGGACGTCATTCAAGAACAAAGATGTGCATGCTTTGACCACAAAGTACAAAATTTAGCACAATTTTTTGACACCCTATTATCCGTAGGCAAATGGGCAAGCAGAGGCGTCAAACAAAATGCTAGTTGCCATCCTCAAAAAGATAGTCATGGACAGTCATAAGGATTGGCACATTCAGATCCCACTTGCCCTGTGGGCTTACCGCACTAGCATTCGGACACCCACTAGGGCAACTCCATTTTTGCTCGTGTATGGCTCTGAGGCTGTCATGCCTCTCGAGTTGGAGATTCCTTCCCTGCGCATTTCAATGCAAGAGTTCATCGATGATGACACTACATGGTAGGCCCGGTTAGACCAGCTTACGTTGCTCGATGAACGACGTGTTAATGCTCTCGAGCATTTACGTATCTATCAAGAGCGACTTAAGAGAGCATACAACATGAAAGTTCACCTGAGGGACTTTCAGGTTGGTGACTTGGTCTTAAAAGAGAACCAACAGAACTCTAGTTTGCCATCCCATCTAAGGGACAAGTTCATGGCAAATTGGTTAGGTCCCTATGTAATTGATAGTAAAATAGGGCCTAGAACATACCGGCTAGCCTCTCTTGATGGAATCAAGGAACTAGAACCCTTGAACATCAGTCATTTGCAGCCATTCCATATCTAAAAGAGCCATAGCCCAAAAAAATGCTCCAAGGATTCCTAACAATCGCTTGGTCAATCCCAAAATGCTCCAAGGATTCCCCCAACAACCAACATAACCCACAATCGCTTGCTCAAACTCCAAAAGATCCCCCAAAGTCCCGAAAACCAAGCTTTCAACAATCCCAAAAATGCTCCAAGGATTTCCTACTACAATCGCTGGGTCAATCCCAAAATGCTCCAAGGATTCCTACTACATCATCGCTTGGTCAATCCCAAAATGCTCCAAGGATTTCCTACTACATCATCGCTTGGTCAATCCCAAACCAACCAAAAAGCTCCAAGGATCCCCACAATCGCTTGGTCAAAAATAAGAAAATTCAAAAACAACAAAATCATCAAAAATAACAAAAATTTGCATCTCATTTCCATGCATACTCAAAATCATCACAACAATACAAAGCTCTTTTGCATCTCATCTTCATACTCACAAAAATAAATCCATAAAAAAAAAAAACACAAACATATATAGCTGCATTAAGCATCACATCCATACATTGCATATTTGTGGTCATCTAGGTCAGGGCGCCATAGACTGTAATTACTTGGCAAATCCATCTTGTTCCATATTTTTCTGCTCTATAAATAGTCCATCACAAATAAACGCCATTTGCATCTTTTCGCCATACTATAGTTAGTTGACATTTAATGTATCAAGAGTTTTCGTCATTCAACTATCAATAGCTTTTTAACCAAATTTTGTACAAAGTCAGACAGATTTTACGAAGGTAGAGTTCTACTTGGATCACACCTTGTTACGTAGCATCCCAACACAAGTTAAAACACATAAAAATTCCCAAGTTGTGTGAACGAAAGATGAAACCTGCAAAGCAATCCAGGTCACCATAAGTGAAACGGTTATCTTGCTCATCCCCCTATGCGAATGACCTCAAGAATGCTGAGAGTTGGCAAAAGGACAAGAATCTTCCCTACCCAATTCCCCAAGAATCCCAAGTTCTCAAAAGAAGTTGCAAACATCATACAAATTTGCAAAAGGTCAAAACTCCAAAAATTTGACATCACAACCAAAGTGCATACATCCAAAGGCACATACAATAGTGATTCTCATTACTCATTATTCAAATCCCTTGCTCAAAAGAAAAATAACAAAAATAAATAGTGATTTTTATCACTATAAACGAGCAAGTATCCCAATACAATTGAAGAAAAGAAGGGAGTCGAACTTGAATCCCTGGAACTCTCAGCATTCGGAAGGTCATGAGATAAACCTCAGTATCGGTTTGGTTGATAGCCTATCGGTCACTCATGGCAAACCTCCCGCATGACGATATATCTATCGCATTAACTTGTGTACAGATCAATGTTTGCATGTGGATGAGCTAGCTTATGGTATCCTGGATCGCACCGCAGATTAATTTGACTAAATACAACAAAGGAGTTAGTGGGGCTAATTAGGTGATCCTCAGTATAGGTTTGGTTGATAGCCTATCTGGCACTGGTGGTATCCTGACAAATACCACATAAAACGAACTCAATTGCACACACAGGGATGTGAAATAACTGGGTCAAAGACAAGTCGGATTCATACCTTGTTCAAAAGTCTTGTAAGATAAAATACAGTTTTGGATAGTTAGTTAAAACATCTGAGTCTCAGAAAACCTAACTACATTATAAACCAATTGTAACTATCTTTCCGCCCTACTTCACCATCAGAAAATACAAAATACCATACATAAAAAGTCACTTACCACAGCAATCGCCTAAGACAAAAGGCCATCAGTTCTGAACAGTCTATGGTGCCATCGCCAAAAATCACAAATTCAATTCATTCATATTCATTTTGCATATCACAAACATTAAGCAACATTTGCATTCATCATAACACATGCATCCATCAATGTAAATTAACATGCAAACATACACATTCATCAATCATTAGGCATAACATCAAATCATGACACATGTGTAACAAAAAATAAAATCATCTGTATATATATCATCAAAAATGCCCGTAGGCTACAATATCCGGTCATCTAACCCTGCAAAAAGCCAAAAGCCCAAAACCCCCAAGCCTAAGGCATCGGCCACCATGATCATGCAGGATCGGTGCGATGGGAACTACCCCCATGGTGTGGGTCCTATGGGACCCCTCGGAGTGACTGCTGCTAGCCCCCGCATCACGCCTGCTACCCCTCCCTCATCCAATCACCTACGATGAGATGATGCTGACCGCTCAGTATCACTGCCCCTCATCCGATGCTGATGATCCACCTCCCGAGGGCTTAGGTAACCGCCCACCGAGGCGGATAATCTCTCCCTCCATATCCATCCGATGCCGAGACCAATCTGTCTCCCGTCACAACCACTCTGCCTCCCATCGACGGTAATAAGCTACTGCATCATCGCGCTATGCCAATGCCTTCGCCTTCTCCACCAGCTGAGTCCGTAGGAGATCCCTCTCCTACAAAGCCTCCCCTAGCTCCTCATCTCACCTCCGCAGTAGCTCCACCAATCGTGCATTCTCGGCATGCACCCCTACCTCCGTATCCTCCGAACCTGCCTGAGGCATGGGCATCTCGAGAACAGTAGCCTGCTCTGGCTCCCACTAGTCCGTGATGTCCTACATCTCCGATCTGATCCAGAATCCCAAGATCTGCATCTGCATCATCTACCTCCACCATGTCCGCATCATCTAGCGGAGCTCCCCAATCATCTCCTGGTGCCTCGGCACCCTCCCCGCCTTGCTATGGCCTCCACGTCTCCCAGTGGCCCCTCTCCCCGCCATCACCGTAGTGTCCACCACTGGTCATACTCTGTAGTAGTCTCGACGTCGTCCACATCCAGGACATCAATCACCACATTAGAATCCTCGCCAAGTGGCACGATGACTAGCCGGTCCAGAGTCCTCTCGTCCCCCCAGTGTCGATAGACCATGAGTTCACCAGGAAACCCCTAGCACACCCCAAACTATCGTGTCACCCAGCTGTAAGGGAAGAACTCATGCTCGGTCCCATGCCTCCCAATCAGCCACCACCCCTACGTACCCATCGGAGCCACTCTCCAGCCTTAGGCCAAGCTGGACAGTCCCGGTAGGGGCGCCAAGACACCTCCCCTAGAGTAAGCCGAGTGAAGGCATCGACATAGTGCCCTACGACACCTGCCCACCATCGACTCTATCCCTGCTCCTCAGACCGCCGCCATAGAACAACATAGCCTATATCCTTATCCACCATCTCCGTCCGAGTCATCCATGGTAACTCTGTCGGCCTCTCCACCGCTATGTGCTGCCAAGCCCAGCTCCGCAATAGATAGCTATAGCTAATCCCCTTCTAACTCTGACAGCGAACCTCGTACAACTCACCATAGAGCTATGCTAGCAGTGTCTGTCCCCACCTCATGATCAACGGTGTCTCCGTCGGGCACTCAACCAATCGATAAACCACATCCAACAGGTTCCACGAGAACCTCATGCCTGACGAGTCAGGTAGCAACATGTTGGAAATGAGGCCCATAAGTACTACGTGCCTCACTCCCAACACCCCCTTCTCCAACCACCATCGGACCAAAATCTTGCCAATCTGGCAGTCACCCTCTGCCCTCTCCACTGGGCTCTCCACACCCAGCTCCTCCCTGTGCCCGAAGCAGCATGTCAACACTGTTGTCCGCTGATCTCGCATCGTCGTCGGATCGGCAGTCCATCTATTGGAATCCAAAGAATCTGATAGACATCCTCCAAGGTCACTGTCATCTCCCCTATTGGGAGATGGAAGGTGTTGGTCCGGGGATCCCACAGGTTGATCAGGGCCATCAGATAGGCCCGATCCCCGACCATAGGCTCCAGCCGAGTCACCTGCTTGAGCCCAAGGGCATCAAGCCACTCCTAGTCAGCCACAGTTAGTGCCTCCCATGCTTCAGCAAAAGTAGTAGGCACACGATACCGGCTCTTCACAACCTACAATAGAAAACAACACAAAAACATTAACATCATGAAAAATTGTACAACAATAACATGCATATACAACTCAACAACAACAAAATTCAAAAAAAAAAAATATTTTTGTATTTTAAAAAAACTTTTTAAATTTTTTTAGGGTGTATTTAATTAAAGAAAAGTAGAAAAAAAGAAAATTAAAATAAATTTTTGATAGGGTTTAATTTTAAAGAAAGTTAAAAAAGGGTGATGTTATAAGGTTTTAGTTTAGCAAAATCAAATTTCAACCTAGGTTTAAACTACGTTTTCCATTCAGTTTTAAGCTAAGTCTTAGTTTGTGCTCAGCTCAGTTTTAGGGTTTCAATTCTAATTTAGAGAACAACATAACAAAGAAAAATAAACAAATAACTTGCAGTTTTAAAACATATAACAAACAAAAGCAATAACAATCAGGAGCACTTATTGGTCTCGCTTCGGCTCCGCCGCTCGATCCGGTCTATGCACTCATGATGTCGAGAGAAATTTGGCAGTGCTTCACTTCGTAGAATTAACCTCTTCCTCCTCAGAGCTCCAAATCGTAAGAAAATTCGAATGCAAATGAGCCCAAACCCTAGTTTTGGCCTTTAAATAGGCTTTTTGAGCTTATATTCATTCCTCCCTAGGATGAGCACTCTAGTTAGCACTCATCCCATCCTGGGAAGAATACTAAGCTAGTATTCATCCCACCCCGAAACGAATTCAGGGCAAAAATTTCAAAAACAACAAAAATTGAACAAAAATGCACCAAAATAGCTAATAAACTTGCCCGATGAAAGTGCTTTTGCACTTGACATCCGGAGCATGCAAAATAGATGTCGGGGTCACAAATCCTCACTATCCTACTCCCTAAGAAGGCTACCATAGCCGGACCGCTCCACGGGAAGATGGATTTTTGAGAATTTCATCCCCAAACGGCGTCATCAAAACGGGTCAAAATCCAACCAAAAATAGCAATAACATTGCCAAACGAAGGTGCCTTCATGCCTGACATTCTTGGCATCCAAAATAGATGTAGGGGTCACAAATTGTCACTATCCTACTCCCTAAGAAGGCTACCATAGCCGGACCGCTCCACGGGAGAACGAATTTTTGACAATTTCAGCTCCAAAATAGCGTCACCAAAAGGGTTAACACCCACCAAAAATAGGTCTAAATGTCAAAAAACTGCACACACATGTAACGCTAAACATCTGAAGGCACCCTTGCACAAGTCATTTTGGGTCAAGCGACTCGTCGCTTTTCTCATGAAGGTCATTCCCTCATCGATTCGTCGCTTGAGGGGGTAGTCACACTTAGTCACCAGTCAACAAGTACACACCCAATTAAGGAAAATGACATGCATTCAAAGAATCATTGACAAAGACAATCACGCTCTTGCTTGGGGCAGTAAACAAGCAATAATCACAAGCTGATCAAATCACTTGGCATTTCGTGAATCATGAACTCAAGGTTCTCACAGACAAAAGGTTGCGCCCTTTGCCTATTCATGACTGATCAATGTCCAAGATCAAGTAACACCTCACCGAAAAAGGTTAACACTTGAATTAAGTTCCTTCGCTCGTCAGAAGCAAGGATTCAAGAATGCATGCCCTTTCCATACTTGGGGCATCAAAATTTGGTTAGGTTACTGAGAAACCCTAATCATTTAGTGCTTTGGTTATCTATTTTTTCTCGGCGCTGTGCCATGCACAACGCATCCCAAAAAGGGGCATCTATAGACACCAAAACAACACCAATCCGATTATGTGACTGCAAACACTGATCGCATTGACACACACAGCCCCAAGGGCAGCCCCTAGAGGTTAAAAAGTGGTCCTAACCACTCTCATAGCAGTTTTGGAAGGTCAAAAATCAATTTGGCACCTTCAGGCACTTTGCTCAATATCCGTTCCACCCAGGGACGAATTCAAACTGGGATTCGCCCCATCCAGGGACGAATTCCAGATTCGCTCCAGGGTGGGGCGAATTGCAGGTTTGACGGGAAAAAAGTCAAATCTTGACAAATGGCAGCTCAGATCCGCCACTTAACGCTTCCTTCATCGCATGGGAGTGTGGGTGAGCATTTTCGAGCGTTAGAGGCTGTTACAAGGGCAGTCATGAAGTCCCTATTCAGGGAGGAATCTCCTCCCCCCCGGGAAGGCCTGATTGCCAAGTGGCGCCTCTGCATGCCCATTTCAAGAGACCTCCAGGTCTATAAATTGGTGAGTTTCCTCACCCCAAAATATACAGAGAAGGAGCATTTTGGAGCAACGAAGTGCTGTCATTTTACTTTCACACCCACACCCTTTTTGAGTTGTGTCTTTCACATCCTTGATCTCTTTCGGAGAGGAGGTCATAGGGTGGTTATTGGAAGCACAAATCTGGAACCAAACCCAAAATTTGGCCACGATATCCCACCCAATTTGCCGAAAATACCCCACAAGAGATTTTGGACCCATCCCAAGTGGATTGGTGCCGAAATCAGGCCCCAAACGATGGGCGGCCTGCCTCCGGGCGCCCCCTCCCGCACTGCTACAGTCCTAATCGCCCCTCTTTGGAGCGATTGGAAATCTATGGCAGATTTGCTTTCTTTCATTTTTGCATTCAATTCTATGCTGCTTAGATAGGTTTCCCTTTTAATTTCATTTCGTTTCGAATAATTTTGATCATGTTTCTATCTTCGTTCGCCTCTACTAACTTGCAGGTAGCATCATCAAATTCCCATTGATGGAGGCCAAATTGGGAAAATATGACCATCTGGGTCTTCCCAAAATGCCCCCAATTAGCTAACCCCAAGTTTGTAGGTCGTTTGGAGCCTCCTAGATAGGACATTGGGCACAATACCTTTTCGGCATTTTGTTGCAGGTGAATTCGTCCCGCCCCAGAGCGAATTCAAATCGGCGAGGAATTTCCTGACTGTTCCATTTGCAGTATTTTCTTTGGGATGCCTTGATGCCCCTATCAAATTTTTAGAGCATTTGGATTCATTTTAGTCATAGTTTAATTCATTTTTCTCATTCACTTATCGTAGGCTTGGGGATTGCATGCTTTACTTTATCTACAGGTGCTACTGACTATTTCTTGTTCCTTTGAACGTAGGGTCTGGACATCGGAGGAGCAGCAAGGAGTCAAGACTCACCAACGCGAGCGGCGGTGACGTTTGGTCCGCCCATTTTACATGTGGGCACGCGGAAGAAGGAAGGGCATCCATGGATGTAACAAGAACGCTTATTTAAACGCTCCTAGCCCTTGGAAGGGGAGGATGCGCATTGTAACCGAGTTGTGAAACATATCAATAAAAAGGGCTGTCTTCTTTATTTGCATTTGTTTCATTTCGATTCGCTCATGCTTTTCCCTCTTTTCATGCACTTTCAAATTCCTAGGATTTAGCGTTAAGTCTAAGTTTAATTTGCATCGCATCTTCGCTTTCCTTTTTGCTTCCGTATCCTCGTGCTTTCACATTTATATCTAAAATAAGTCCTATTGTAGAAGCAAATTTAATAGTCCTTCCTAAATCCTCTGCCACTATGATGAAAATCATGGGGCTTATAGGATCTCCTTGCCCTAATCCTATTCTAATTTGAAAGTATCCAGTTGTTGACCCATTCACCAAAACAAAAAACCACGATTTCATGATACACCCTTTGATGAGTCTGACCCATTGAGGATGGAATCCAAATTTTAGTAATATTGCATCCAAGAACTCCCATTTAATCCTATCAAATGCTTTATTCATGTCTAATTTTAGGGCCATAGTTGATTTCTTAGTCTAGGCAGCCGTATGAAGAGCCTCATGAATAGTGATTACTCCATAAAAAATTGACCTTCCTTGAATCGAGCTCCCCTGAATCTGATCAATGATTATAGGAAACACTTCCTTTAATCTATTGGCAATGAATTTGGTAAGGATTTTATAGGACACATTACATAAGCTGACCGACCCAAAATTTTCTATGGTCTTATGGTTTGGTCCTTTATAGATCAGGAATATAAATGTGGAGAAAAAATATTTGGGAATGTTAGTAGATGTTTGGAATTCCCTAATGGCAGCCATGACCTCAGCACCAACAATATCCCAAAAAACCTAGTAAAATTGAGGTGAAAACCTGTCTAGGCCAGGAGCCTTATTAGGTTGCATCCTAAACAAGGCACTTTTGATCTCCTCATCAATGAAAGGTGCTATCATAGAGTCATTCGTGGTCTCTTGAATGAGTTGGGGGATGAACTGAAGGAGATACTCCTTAGCTTCAACATGAAAAATAGGTTCTTCACCCAGTAGGGAGTTTAAATAGGCAATTGCATCATATTTGATATCCTGAATGTTCTAAGTTGAGGATCCATCCACCCTGGTTAGATTGCTAATTTTGTTATTGCTTCTATTCCTTAACGTAAAAACATGAAAAAACTATGAATTTGAATCATCCTCCTTAAGACATAGAGCTCTATATTTTTACCTTTAGTAAATCTCTTCACAAGACAAAATATTGTGGAACTCACAAAGGGTGTCTCTCTCTTCTAATATGGTAGCCTCATCATAAGTGCCATTCTGAATTTTGTTTTCTATCAATTTTAGTTTCTCAAAAACTGCTTTCTTATTCTCAAAGATGTTTCCAAACACTTATTTATTCCATATTCTGAGGTTGTATTTAACAATATTTAATTTCTAAGCTAATTTGAATGAAGAACTTCCTTGGCAAGGTAATTGCCACCACTTTCTGACTTATTCCCTTAGATCCTCATGTTTAATCCACATCGATTGAAATCTGAACAGTTTTTGAAATGGTTGGTTTGAAAGACCTCAAATAAAATAGGACAGTGTTCTGAAGTGCTTTTAGGAAGGGCTTTTAGAAGGGAATCACCAAAAGTTGTGATGGCTTCTTTAGAAAGGAAGAATCTGTCCAATATTTCCAGAATCAGTTGGCTCCCTATTCTTCGGTTGCTCCAAGTGAACTTGGGTCATTTTAGCTTGACATCCATCAACTCATTTATATTTACAAAATAGTTAAACTCTTCCATGCTCCTTAATGGTAGACCTGATCCTCCCTTTTTATCAGATGGATACAGGGGGGTATTGAAGTCTTCTACAATCAACCAAGAAATATTGTTGAAATATTAATTTAGATGACTTAGATATTCCCATAACTCTATATACCCTTGGATAGAGGTTTGGGCATACACATTTGACATGATCCAAGATATTTTGTGGTCAATATCATGGAATAGAAAATTGAGGAATATGTCATTAGACTGAAGCACACTCCCTTCTAGTTTATTCGGATCCCACAAGACCATGAGTCCTCTAGATGCTCCTCTCACCTGTTGTAAGGATGCTTCCTCTTGCTTCCAAATCTTTCTATCTATAGATACATATTGTGTTTTATCTATCTTTGTTTATTGGAGAAAAATAATTGAAGGACTAAACTCTCTCCTTATTAATTTTACCACTCTTTTCTTTGGTGGGACATTTAGGCCTCTCACATTCCGTGAGAGAACCTTCATTTAGATTGTTTGTTATTTTTACCTCACCCCCTTCCATGGGATGGAGGGGGTTTGTCTATTTTGCTATCAACTTAGCTAGGGATAGCTTGTTGTAGGAGTGTTCTCTACTTTCCATTTGTAATTTCATTATTGATCTTGAGTCTGTAATGCTCTACCTTAGTCATCCTTTCTCTCATTATTTCCCTTCTATAATCAATGGGGGACTTAATTGTGCTTCTGGTTTGTTTTTGACTAAAATGAGGAGGCATATACTAAGGTAATCTAGGGCTATAATCCATCTCCCCAACTTGAGGGGTTTCATCACTATTTTCATCCTCTTCCATATTTTTGCTAAAATCACCTAGTTCGAGATCCTTAGACGAAGGACTTCTCATTGAGGAATCAACTACCTTGGGGCTTGATTGATAAGGAATAATTTGTTGTAAAATAGGACTGGAGGCTCATTTAAAGTTAGTTAATTCAACAACCTTAATTCTTGACTCCATTCATTCCATGTTTCTACTGTAGTAACCCGGATCCTTCTTCTCATGGGAGGGGTTTTTGGGATTTTTTGTAACAGCTGTGGATGGGCCAAATTTTGAAGGAGATTCTAGGGTTTCAAGAAACACTGGATGGGGATTTTCTTCTTTGCTATTTTCCTTTTCAGCCTTTAATTTGGCTAAAATTTTGATTTTATTGAAGGTATGATCCTTGTTACATATCTGAGGATCTTTTCTCTCTTCACGAAGTAGCTTTCCTTTCTCCTAGAGTTGGGGTTGGGCTGTTGAGACTTGATTGTTTTGGTTGAGTTTTACTGGCTTGTATCCTCTAAAGTTATGGCATGGTCCTTGGTTTCTAAGGATACCTTTCCCATTTGCTTTTCCTTCTTAATATTTTTTCATGGCTTCCTTGTTGGTTTCTAGAACTAAGAATTGATGTCGAAGATGACCCTGGGTTTTGCACTCACTACAGAAGGTCAGCTTGTTATCATACTCCACCGGTTGGATTCTCAAATATTAACCATATTATAGTTCCACTTGGGAAGGAATTTTGGAGTCCAAGTTGGCATTTACACAGATCTTAGCATGCATCATTCGGGTCCTTGCCCGGGTAGGATGGTCAATAGCCATTAACTCTCCTATTGTTTTAGCTATGCATGTAAGCCAATACTCGTTGAAAAATTGTGCTAGAAAATCTGGAAGACGAATCCAAATGGGTGCTATATTGATATTTTTATTTTAAGGGTAAAAATACTCACCCCATTTTCTAAGGAAAATATTGTGCTTCCCCAAGAACCAGGGTCCTCCTGTTAGTATGTGGTCTGCATCTGCTTTGTTGTTGAGTATTATCATGAAAAAACCCCTCGATAGAGCTACAATCTCTAAATTTCCTATTATTTTTCATTTGGCTACAACCCAGGATCGTATTGTCTCTATTTTCGATCTCCCACCTAGGAACTTGCCTCTAGGGAAAGAAATTCTAAATCTAGGAAACGTTCCATGACCTCAGTAGGAGCTCTAATCCTGTTGTTGTTTTGTATTAGGGGAGGAAGCACATCAACGACCTCCTTTATTCTCCCTCTTAACGTATCCCAGAAGGAGGGGTCATTCCTTGGATCCCCCTACCCTTTTTGGGACTCTTTATTAGGATATTTTTTAGGAGGATCGGTCCCTCTTACTTTTTCAAACTGCATAGACAGAGGATCCTATCCTTTTCCTACTATAGCAAGTTGTCCTGTCTCTAGATCCTCGCCTTCTACCTATTCGAGGTTCCCATAAAATACCACTGCTCCTCCTCCTCACCTTTTTCCTATTTGATAGAAATATGGATTTAAAATAAGAAAAGATGAATCATGCTCTAGTAGGATTATTTTTTTAGACATAGAGAGTGGGATTTGATCCTCGAATTGAACCCACTAATGTTCCAATTTGGATCTATTTTTATGCACTTTCAATAAATTTCTAGAGTAAGAAAGTATTGGAAATCATTAGTAATTACCTTGGAATATATTTTTGTGTTTTTAGAGACACAATGGAATGAAACACAATAGTTTATGCTAGATTATGCATGGAAATGGATCTTAGGTAGCCTTTATTAACAAATGTGAAACTCAAACTTGTAGGACTATCTTGGATTAAAAAACTAGATTATGAGGAATTTCTCTTTAGGTGTAGAGTTTGCTATATATGGGAATTTGGCTTGGTCCTACTCAAACAATATGAAAAAAAGAATGGAGGCTTGTCTAGGAATGAAAAATCTTCATAAGGAGGGTAATTAAATAGTCAATAAAGAAACAACCAATATTTATTAGAGCAAAGAAGCATTGGGAGATGGTTTTGAATAGCCAATAAGGAGAAGGAAAAATAAAAAGGATGGTAAAGCAAACACATCGTAAGATATCAAATAGGTATGATATCTTCAAGACACTAGTGGACTAGGAAAAAGAACAATTTATGAAAAGAGTGTATAGGAATAATGAAAACAATTATAGCCATATTCAATGCCCTCTTTCATCTCCTATCCTAGAGTAGGTGATAGAGTGTACTGGGTTACACAATCAAAGATTACAGGGACATTTATTATGCATAACCAAGAGTAGCTGATAATATGGTAAGTCATCATGGGTATGGTATAAACGAACAAATAAAATCTAACTCTAGGGATAAGCAAGGTGGAGAAGAGATCAAATAATATTAGCTCTTAAGAAGTGGGTAGAAAATTAATTAAGGAATTGATAGCAATTCAAGGATATAATCTAATAATTAACAAATTGGTGAGGCCAATAAACTCTTACTAGTATCAAGGTAACTAATGATTATATAGTCATGAAATATTAGAAGTTTAAATAGTAGAACCCATAAATTTGTTGTTCAAATACTCTTAGAAAAAAGTAACACAATTTTTTTCTTATCTAGAAGATAAAAATATCACTAGATCTTGTATAAAATAGTAAATTTAATTTGGAGTTTTGGTCATATGGAAGTGGTTGCCCAAGGGGTATAAAGGGGGATAGTTATATTTTGGAACTCTCTTGAATGGACAAAAATATAACATATAGCTTGGAGGGGTGTCCTCACATTGCATTTTAGGAACAGTGTGAAAACTATGTGGATTTTAATCATAAATTTTTATGGGGCTCAAAACCTAGATGGCTAGATTCATCAATGGAAAGTAGTGCATAAGATGAGAGTCTCTAGGGAGGAGTTAGGGTTGTTGATGGGGATGTTAATTATAAATTATCATCCAAATATTAGTAAGGGGGAACCCCAATTTTGGACCTAGGGGATCAACTTATGATTTCCTTGATCCATGCATTACACTTGGTGGATATTAAATGTCTTGGAATCAACTTTACTTGAACTAATAAGAGGAAGGAGCCATATAGCATGAAGGTGAATTTAGACCATTGTTTTATTTTAGAGGGGGCATTTGTGAAATGGAATCTAAAATTTTAGATTTTTGAGGGTGAAGTTTTAAATCACTTCCCTATTCTGCTGGAAGGGGGGATCTAGAGAAGGTAGCATCACAAACCATTTAGATTTTAAAAGAAAATCCCATAGTTGTTGGAAGAGGGATGCCTGACATATGGGACAACAATGTTTAGATTCCAAAAGTAGCTTTATTATGTCAAGGGTCAACTAAAACAATGGAGGTAAGATAAAAAGACATATTTCTAGGTCCAAAGAGATCCATTGGTGGCTAGATGGGATGAGGTGCAAAAAAACTTTAGGGAAATAATAATTATAGATCAAATCAAATATCAGGATGATGCACTACATAAAGTGGTTGAGAATATTGACAACCAAGAGGATATCTACTAGAACCAAAGAACACTATCCCCTTGGTTATTAGAAGGTGATATAAACACCAAAATTTTCCATCAGGTTGCTTGTGATAGGAAATAAACCAACAAGATGGAAGCTCTTTAGGATGAAAAAAAGCACTTCTTTGATACAATCCTAGGTATTCATTTCCATTCAATGGATTATTTTGCTAAATTGTTTAAGGAAAGTTTTGTGCAAGATGAAGAGGCTCAAAAATAAGTTTATGCTACCATACCCTCTATTATCAATGAAGAAGAAAATATGGCCCTACTTAAATCTATTGATAGAGAGGAATTGAAGAAAGTAGTCTTTGGAATGAGTATGGGAAAAACACCACATACATATCGCTTTCCAATTGACTTTTTTTAGATGTTCTAGGATATCTTGGAGAAGGATGTAATGGATATTATAGAGGAATCCAAAGGTATTATAAGAATTCTTAAAGTGTTAAATCGTACATTCATTGCCTTAATTCTAAAAGGAAAGGAGGAGTGCATATTTTAGATTATAGAGCTATTACCTTATGCAATGCCATACACAAAATAATCACGAAGGTAATGGCTAAGTGGCTAAAACCTCTCCTACATAATATCCTCAGAGCAAGGGAATTTTATAGAGGGCATTCAGATCTTGGATGATGTGGTTCTAGCTTAGGAGGTAATGCACTCAATGCAAAAATGTAGAATTAAAAATTTTTCATAAAATTGGATATGTCAAAGGCTTATGATAGGGTGGAGTGGATATTCTTGTCAAGTATGATGATCCTATTTTTTCTCTTAGGATTGGATAGAATGGGTTATGAGCTGCATTTCTAATCCAACATACTCAGTGTTAATCAAAGGCCTTCCATCACAACCATTTGGAGGCTTAGATAAACTCATCTTAAGGAGGAGATCACAGGGTTTGCTAATAGGTACCAAGGTGGGTGAGGCAATTTTGAATCACCTACAATTTGTAGACGACACAAGATTGATGGGAGTGGCCAGATTTAGGGAAAAAAGAATGAATAGAGATACTCTTAATGTTTACCTTAGGTCCATAAACCAAGTCATCAATGATAAAAAAAATAAAATGGTCTTCTTCAATATTTTTTTTTTGGTAAATAAAAGTATTCATTAATTACCGGGTTTTGCAGGTTAACCCAAAACCTATTACAATATCCAACCTTCTACTGAGATTGTAGATCCTAGTCATCCTTGAAACTTTTTTACCAGAACTTGTGTTGAATCCCCTACAACACCTTACTAACAAGGCACACCCATACCTAAACATAACTGTAAACATTACTTACATTGACAGGAAATTGAAGTTTGCAACTTTGCACTTGTGAAACCTGTTGCTTGCCCATTTCCTATTCTCTATCGGAATCCTCAAAGGCTTACACCCTATTACCTTTATTTCCAATTTGGTATGATTTAGATGGAAACCCCAAAGTTATTACTAGCTCCATGGGGAAAGAACACCCATTCATCTTTCTCCTTAACGGGTAGGTTTATTTTCATGACTAATAATGTTTTCCACTTCACGTGGCACACCTTGTGTCCATGTCACAAAACTACCAACATCAACACCTATGTTGGATAATTTGTCAGTTGACCTGTTGGCCTCACGGTACACGTGACGAACCCTCCTATTCTATCTTACCGCAAAAAGAATCCTCACTTCATGGATCTTCTTCAATCTTGATCAAAAGCTTCAAGATAGTATTTTAGATATCTTGGGATTCATAAGGACTTATCTCCTAGTGGTATATTAAATATAGGTTTGGCACTAAGTATATTAGAGTTAAATAATAAGGCTTTGGCTAGAAATCTTTAATGGAGGTGAATCTCCCAACCAACTTCTTTATTTAGTTGAGTTTTAAATAGTAAATACTTAGGACATGTGAACCCAAATGAGGTGAGTTGTTTCCCTTTGAATAGTAATGTGTCCTTAATGTGGAAGGATCTAAAGTTAGGATCTCATGTAGTGAAATATGGATTATTTTGGAATGTGGGAAGAGGGAAGAAGACATAATTTTTGATAGATTCATAGGATTAATACCCACCAATCATGCTAAATTCTGACAACTGTAACCAATAAAAATATTTATAGAAAGTAGAAATTGGATCTATGGATTGATAATTATTTCAAGAATAATTAGTTAGGGGATTATAGGTTAAAGCAATTTAAGAAGTTGGATGAGTGGCCAATTCCAATCCCTCCATATTTGATACCCATAATTAATAAAATTGTGGAAGAAATATTACTCATAGGTAGAAATGAGGAGGATGAATTATCTTGGGTCTATGGGAGCCTTGGAGTCTACTTAGTGAATTATAGATATGATAAGATCCTTCTAGGACCTCCTCCTCATGCATATCAGGTTGAGAATTGGAGAAATATTTGGTAGTCCAAGAGTTGGTTGAAAGTAAACTTCCTTGCTTGGCAGTTCATGCATATTAGAATTCTTAATTTTCATAATCTAAGATGTGGGGGAATCATTGGTCAATATCAATGTGTTTTATGCTACAATATAAAGGAACCATATAACCACTTGATATTTGAGTGACCATTCACATGACAAATCTAGGAGCAATGGTTTTTAAATTATAAAATTTGATCCAATGGTGATTTGAATCATATTAATATTTGGAAAATATGGAAGAGGGGTAAATTTAAATATGAAGCTCTTCATATCAGGTGGAATCTTGAATTAAACTTCATTTGGTGGCAAGTGTGGTTGGAGAGAAATGGTAGAATTTTTAGAGAAACCATTTCATCCTTGGATGGTGTTTGATAGGTCATTTGGAGCAAAGTCAGATATATTGTGGTACTGTATGCTAAAGAGGAAATATAGGCTAATATAGGGATGACAAATAAGGAAGATGAAGTGCAAGATGGAAAGGAAAAATCTAGTTGGAAACCACCCATAGAAGATTAAATTTAAAATTAATATTGATGGAGCTATAAAAGGAAATCTTGGTAGAGATAGAATTGGAGTGGTGTAATAATCCACCAAATCAATGCAAGGGAGAGAGATATTTCATTTCCACAAGTATTGACTCATAAAGAAGATCCAATATTATATATTAGTAAATAAGACCCAATATTATATATTAGTATTAAGGCATAACCATATTTTGATTTCATTGTCACTATAGACAACACTCAAATGGATAGGAGTGGCCAACTTATCATACTTTTGGGGTTCACTTTTATAAACCTTATCATTTAGAAAAGATACCATCAGTGGTCCCTCCACTTTTTCTATATGCTCACCGGTATTTGAAAAATTGACCATAAGGTAGGTATTATTCAAGGCCCATAACACTTAAAGGGGGGTGCCTATTCCCTAATCCTACATAAGTCTATATATGTAGAATTATTTTGTCATGATGCCTTAGTGATTATTTAGCTTCACCTCATCATAATATAATCTAATACCATTACCATTTACTTGTTAATGATCATAGTCACTCTTACCTCATTGCAAGGTGCCACCTCTACATTGTCTAGTGAATGATCCAGTGGATTATACCATACCAATCCACTGTTAAGATCCTTGAGCATCATCACAAGGAATACTTCAAATCCTTTCCACTTAGGACTACCCAAAAGTACCACTGCTTTGGGCCACCCAAGCCTCACCATTTAGGGTGTATCATTCACAAATACCTAGTTATTACCTCATCGTAACTCAATGAGGATTGGGTATATTGATTCAAGATTTTCTAATATAGCTCTAGCATCATACCCCAAAATAACCCTCCTTCCAAATCCAAGAATCTTAACACTTTAAACTTCTCTCCAAAAAGAAATAGAGTTCTATATTAAATCATAATTTAAATAATACATAACTCATTGCTAAAACAAAATTTTTAAATACTTTTTAAAACATAATACTAGAATTTAGCATTTCATTTATTTACAATAAAAAGGAAAAAATCAACATCTAAATGAATCATCACCATAATCCATCAATTAGATTCTATCAATTCCCATCAATAACACATCCTTTCCATTATTGCAAATAACTATCTATTTCCAAGAACTTATCATAAAAGAATAACATTATTTAATCTTCCATTTCTTTGCACAATTCTCAAATAATGTAACAAGAATATTTACATGACTTCATAATCTTGCATAACATAAAATTCCATACTAGATACTTCCCAAGTATTACAAAATTACATTTCAACACAAAAAGGTCTTTAGTTCATCTTCTTTCAAGGTCTTCTTCTTGATCGGTTTTCTCCCATGAAATCAAAATAATAGCTTAGGGATTAGGACAACTCTTACATGCATATGCAAGCCTAACTTGCATTATCCAACAAGTATTCAATAATGCAAAACATGCACTATGCAAGAAGTATACAATAATGCAAAACATGAACCATACAAAGCATATTCCATGCAAAAGAATTGAGACAATATAATACTTCTCTCACTTATGGAATCCTTAGCTACTCAAGCCTCATCCACTTTTTGAAAATAACTAGTATCCAATTCCACAAATAATAATAACTCTTTTCCTATATTTAAAACTCAATTGCACCAAATACTTCCCTAATAATTTAAACTCCATCTTAAATAAATAATCCACCCCTTAACATGAAAACACTTTCAAAATTATTTAATAGATCTCTCTCTATATCCCAAGAACTATTAATTAGTCATACTTGATAATGTTAACTAATCCAACTTCTATTTAATCAAAGCTAACTTATTAACTATTGATTAAAGCATACACCATTAATCAATATAATAAAAACACAAATCTTTCTTCTAAAAGTTCCAACCCCATAACTTAATTAAGATAATAATAAAAGATATTGATATTTATTCATAAATAAAAAAAATTCAACATTCATAACTAAGGCCTATAAGTTTATAAATTAAAATCTGAGCATCTAGTTCAACTCGAGCATATAAATTTTAAAAAGTAAATTATCAAATATTAAGAGAAACCTTAGATCATGGAAACAATATGATTGAGCTACACTAATGTCTCATCTCTTTCCTACATTTGGTTAGGTTTTTTGTGACTAAGGTATAAAAGAGTTGTTTAACTCCAAGATCAACTCTTAAAGGTACTAATACATGCATAACTCAATATGACCACCTGAATCGAAATATAATAAGATTAACAACAAAGGGTGATTTCAAGTACTAGAAAACGGTTTCAAAGCTACAAAATAGCAAGGTTATGAGCTATCATAGTCGCCCTATGATTTCAAACTTCAACTGATTGGATAGATCCTTAGGAGCAAGACCACACTACAAGGGAATAAAAATCCCTTAGATTGACTAGAGAAACATAGCTATATGCAACAAAACAACACCAACCAATCTAAAACTTTAGCAACTACAACAACAATTTAAATATATGTGTAGTTACGTATGTTATGCTATTAAATAAAATATAGTATAATAAAAATGCACTTAGCATATATTATTTCTAGTATATCAATCATACGAGCATTCATTTTTAAAGATAAACCAATGAATAAATACCTCTTTTCAATACCCCCTCCTGATAACTAATCACTTCTTAAATATTCCTTCTAGATTTCTTTCTCCTTCTAACCTCCCAAAACATGGAAATCCCCACCAACATATATTCTGGAAGTATCTAGAAAGAAATATTAGCATAGGAATAAATTATTTCTTTAATGCTAATCCATTATGCACAAGAGTAATATTTTCAAATCTATGTTACAAAAAAGTTTACCATCTATTCCAATGTTGTCAAATTTATTTATTTAATGAACTTTCCTTTGATTTTTTTAACTTATTAAAGCTTACATTAATTTATTAATACCATTAGGTCTATCTTTAATAAAAAAATCACTATCTCATTAATTCAATTGCTTTTTTTAATACGGGTGTTATTACTAACATTAGGATTAAATCAATTACTCACCTTCTAGAATTGATTTAATTAATATTGAATGTTAATATTAACCATTAACATTGATATTATTTTTAAGTATTAATTATTAATACCTAACTTGATAAAATTATTAACCAAACAATTTTATACTTCAAAACACATGCATGAATGCATCCCAATAATAATTTGCAAGTCTAAGATGCAATCATTAATATGTACGTTGCCACCTACCTACTAAGGATGGATATTTTACTTAAATAACAACGTCCTTACGTGAAGATGCATTTTAATCAAACATATGTCAATGAATCGATATGAGGATTTTTCTTTTACCCTTTAGATTTCAATGAGAATTCATTCATCATTTCTCTTTCTCTCAACTCTAGTGGTTTTTTCATACCAATCCACCCATGACAGTACCTGGTCTTGCAAACCATAAAATTCATCAGTAGTACCATATTCTAAAAGTAGCATAAGCCAAATTTAGAAAGTATAAAGTGCAACTACCAACACATCTTGATAAAATAAAATAAGAGTATACATTTGATATCCACACATCAATACATAAATCAAGCATCAGGGAAAATTTCTTCCAGGGTGGGTTATTACATAATCCCCCTAGGACTAAACACAATCTCTTATGTTTTTTGAAAATAAATCATATACTTAATTCAAATAGGAATGGGAATTGCTTATTCATTTCCTCAACATCTTCCCATTTTGCATAATATTTTGAATAATGGTACCAATAGACCTTACATTGATCTAGGGTTCATTTTATTAAATTATTATAATGAAACCCTATAATTTTCACCGATCACACCTCAATCATTGAGGGATCTTCCATCTACAATTTTGGCACATTCCAAACATAAGAAGGATCAACAACATACTTCTTAAGTAGGCATATATAGAAAGTATCATGGATCTTTGATAGGTTGGGTAGTAAGACGAGCCTATAGGCTACTGGTATAATTGTCATGACCTTCCCTAATAGGCCTTAGGGCATAGAAACTATGCATTGTTTAAGAGAACTTGCACATGGTTTTGTTATCAGTAAGGAAGCAGGCAATATATAGAATCAACCCTAAAGAGTATTATATATGTATAATAGTAGGATAGGATATTATAATTAAAAGGTGTTTAATTATAATATATGCTATTATATATAATATAATAGGGAGATAGGATATTATAATTAAAAGGTGTTTAATTATAATATATGCTATTATATATAATATAATAGGGAGATAGGATATTATAATTAAAAGGTGTTTAATTATAATATATGTTATTATATATAATATAATAGGGAGGTAAGATATTATAATTAAAAGGTGTTTAATTATAATATAAGCTATTATATATAATATAATAGGGAAAGGAAATATTATAATTAAAAGGGTTTAATTATAATATAAACCATTATATATAATGTAATAGGGAAATAAGATTATATTATAATTAAAAGGGTTAATTATAGTATAATCTATTATATATAGAGAACTGTATATTATAAATAAAAAGGGATTTATTTATAATATAAATCTATTTTGATAAGAAAATATTATAAATATAATATAAGAATGGCATATTAAAAAGGATATTATTTATCCTGAAAGAAGATTATTATAAATAAAATTATATTATTTTACCCTATGGAAGGGTAGTTTAATAATAAAATATTTGTTTATAAAAGGATGTTAAAAAACATTTATGATGAATGTCATTTCAAATCTATGTAAGGATTTGATATTAGGTCAAAATTGAATTTTATAATGTAATATTTTAGATATTATGAAGTTTAAATAACCTAAAATACTCCCCACCATCATGGGCGGATAAGAACAGACTACTCTACATCGATAGAAAAGAACCTTTGGGATCAAAAGCATGGGAGCCATCAATAGAGTAGGTAAGGATTAATTGAAGTTAATATTGGTTGGGTCTTGATTTTATGTATATGCAGGACTTGAGGGGAGAGGAGCAACCTCCATGTATATGAGGAAGGAATGGTAGTCGGAGCAAGGGTTTTTTAGGGGGTAGAAGTGGAAAAACAGAAGCTAAGAGGAGGCTGTTTGGCAATCACTAAAGATGTGCAAAAGGAGGCAACTCATGTAGGATCATAAGGTAGGCCCTATTTTCCCAAATATGAATTGTGTTAAGAATATTATATTTCTATATACTCTTCTCAAAGTTGTATTTACCCCTAAGAGCTACTATGAACCAACAATTTCCCCTTGATTATTGTTAAATTATACTGAGTTGGGGTAACCATCGGAGGAGGGTCAAGTTGAGTTAGATTTAGGCTTTTGCAACTGCTGTAGGATGTCATCTATAGGTATATCTTGCTCCCTTATAAAATGATCTCTTACTCCGACCTAAGCCAAGGATTATGGACCTGGGTTACACTTATTTCGACCGAATGATGTATGGTGGACTTAGGGCTCTTCAATGATGAATAGAGGATTTTTCCAATGTGGTTTTAAGAACTATATAACCATATTGTTGTCCTTCAAGCAGAGAGTCTAGCTACTACCACACCATAGCCATAATTTTTTTAAATCAAGCTTTTTTTATACCATTTTTTGGTATTTGAAGATTGCTAGGCATTGTGCTTTTGGTGATTGGAACTTCCACTTCAGTTGAGTTCACTTGTGCATAGCAAGGAAGTAATAATTTTTATTTAACCACTCCTTGATTATGTGCTAGCCTAAGATTTGACCTTAGGCTAGATTCTTGCCATCTGTCCACCACTAGAGTGTGACACCGTTGAGGAGTGGTGTTGTCATGCTTGGAAGCACAAATAGGGAGGCCAAGTTTTAGCCTCCCTAAGTGAGATCCCACATCGTGGATGTGGTAGATGCTAAGCGCCTAAAAGGGATCTTAGATCCTTAATGGCTATTGACCATCACTTGGTGGTTAAGGTATCCCAAGTGGGGGTTGTGGAAGCCATACAACACAGGATGAATGGGTTACCCATGAGGTTGACCGTTGCTAGCTAGATGTTTGCGAGTTAGGATTAATTTGTTTATGGGCTATTGTGAATGGCGAAATGGTAGGGCTAGCCCTATTTAATCAAATGCTCCTTTTATTAGTCAATAGCATATAGTTTATGTTATAAACTAGGTTATAAATCATATAATTGGTGTTATAAATCTTGTTAAAGATAACATAGCATATGCTTCATTATTTATTTTATATTGGAATAAATATAGACTATATGAAAGGAAAGTAATATAGTTCATTTAAATTTTATGTTAGACCATATGAAAGGAAAGTAATATAGTTAATTTATATTTGATGTTAGATTATATTAAAAAATGAAAGGAAAGTAATATAGTTCATTTATATTTGATGTTAGATTATATTAAAAAGAGAAATTAATGTAGTTTTTTTACATTTAATGTTAGATTATATGAAAGGAAAGTAATATAGTTCATTTATATTCGATATTAGACTATATGAAAGGAAAGTAAAATCGTTCATTTATATTTGATGTTAGACTATATAGAAGTAAATTAATATAGTTAATTTATATTTGATGTTAGACTATATGAAAGGAAATTAATATAGTTCATTTATATTTGATGTTAGACTATATTAAAAAGGGAAATTAATATACTTCATTTATATTTAATGTTAGACTATATGAGAGGAAAGTAATATAGTTCATTTATATTTTATGATAGACTATATGAAAGGAAAGTAATATAGTTCATTTATATTTGATGTTAGACTATATAGAAGGAAATTAATATAGTTCATTTATATTTGATGTTAGAATTTATGAAAGGAAAGTAATATAGTTCATTTATATTTGATCTTAGACTATATTAAAAAGGGAAATTAATATACTTCATTTATATTTAATGTTAGACTATATTAAAAAGGGAAATTAATATACTTCATTTATATTTAATTTTAGACTATATGAAATGAAAGTATTGTATTTCATTTATATTTGATGATAGACTATATGAAATAAAAGTAATATAGTTCATTTATATTTTATGTTAGCCTATATGAAAGGAAAGTAATATAGTTAATTTATATTTAATGTTAGACTATATGGAAGGAAATTAATATAGTTTCATTTATATTTGAATATTGTATGTAAATGGGAATATAATAATGCTAGAGTTGATTAGCATAGGTTATGTTTAAAAGGCAATATGATTATGCTAAAATGATTAGCATAGATCGTATTGTAAATGAAAATATTATTATGTTAAAGTTAGTTAACATAGATTGTATGCAAATGGAAATATGATCATGCTATAGTTGATTAGCATAGGTTGTGTTTAAAAGGCAATATGATTATGCTAAAATGATTAGCATAGATTGTATTGTAAATTGAAATATGATTATATTAAATTTAGTTAACATAGATTGTATGTAAATAGAAATATGATCATGCTAGAGTTGATTAGCATAGGTTATGTTTAATGTAGACACCAAAACAGCACCAATCCGATTATGTGACTGCAAACACTGATCACATTGGCACACACAGCCCCAAGGGCAGCCCCCAGAGGTTAAACAGTGGTCCTAACCACTCTCACAGTAGTTTTGGAAGGTCAAAAATCAACTTGGCACCTTCAGGCACTTTGCTCAATATCCATCCCACCTAGGGACGAATTCAAACTAGGATTCGCCCCACCCCGGGATGAATTCCAAATCCGCTCCAGGGTGGGGCGAATTGCAGGTTTGACGGGCAAAAAGTCAAATCTTGACAAATGGCAGCTCAGATCCACCACTTAATGCTTCCTTCATTGCATGGGAGTGTGGGTAAGCATTTTTGCATTAGAGGTTGTTACAAGGGTAGTCATGAAGTCCCTATTCAGGGAGGAATCTCCTTCCCCCTGGGAAGGCATGATTGCCAAGTGGCGCCTCTGCATGCCCATTTCAAGAGACCTCTAGGTCTATAAATTGGTGAGTTTCCTCACCCCAAAATAGACAGAGTAGGGGCAATTTGGAGTAATGAAGTGCTGCCATTTTACTTCCCCATACATCCTTGTGCGATTTGTGCCTTTCACATCCGTGATCTCTCTTAGAGAAGAGGTCATTGGGTGATCATTGGAAGGTCGAATCTTGAGCCCAAAACCCAAAATTTGGCCATAGAATACCACCCCAATTTTTTGACAACACCTTACAAGGGATTTTGGACCCATCCCAAGTGGATTGGCACCAAAATCAGGTCCCAACGGTGGGCGGCCTGCCCGGGCGCCCTCGCACTATCGTGAGTCTAATCGTCCCTTTTAGGAATGATTAGGAATCTATGGCAGATTGTTCCTTCTATCATTTCTTTATCTTGCATTTCATCTTATGCTACTTAGGTAGTTTGCAATTTCGATTTCGTAATGTTTTGAGCAAATCTTATCATGTTCTATCACTTTTTGTCTTTACTAACTTGTAGGTAGCATCATCAAATTCCCATTAATGGAGGCTAAATTGGGAAAATATGACCATCTGGGTCTTCCCAAAATACCCCCAATTAGCTAACCCCAAGTTTGTAGGTCTTTTGGAGCTTTCTAGGTAGGACATTTGGGATAGTACCATTTCGGCATTTTGTTGCAGGTGAATTCGTCCCGCCCCAGAGCGAATTCAAATCGGTGAGGAATTTCCTAACTGTTCTTTTTGCAGTGCCCTCCTGGTGATGTCTTGATGCCCCTATCAAATTTTTAGAGCATTTGGATTCATTTTAGTTATAGTTTAATTCATTTTTCTCATTCACTTATCGTAGGCTTGGGGATTGCATGTTTTGTTTCATCCGCAGGTGCTACTAACTATTTCTTGTTCCTTTGAACGTAGGATCAAAACATCGGAGGAGCAGCAAGGAATCAACATTCATAGACACAAGTGGTGGTGACATTTTGGTCCACCCATATTACATGTGGGCACGCGGAAGAAGGATGGTTATCCATGGATGTGACCAAGAGATGAATTTAACGCTCCTCGCCCCTAAAAAGGGAGGATGTGGATTGTAACCAAAATGTGAAATACATCAATAAAATAGAAGGGCTGTTATTTCATTTGGGCTTCAATTCATGTTTTTCTCCATTTCATGCATTTTTAATTTGTAGGGTTTAGCGTTAAGTTTAGTTTCATTTTTGCATCGTGCTTGGAGCTTTTCCTTTTTTGTTTCCGTATCCTCATGCTTTCAGTGGCGATCACGGTGGGACCTTGTCCTCTATTTTTAAGATCAGAGATCTGATCCAAACTTGGTTGTTTTTTTGCTTGCAGGTGTCGAGTTTCACACGCTGACTGTTGTTCGTTCCATCAGGAGGCGGATACAGAGCTGTAATTCATCTTA
Source organism: Wollemia nobilis (assembly GCA_028583015.1). Classification (NCBI taxonomy): domain Eukaryota; kingdom Viridiplantae; phylum Streptophyta; class Pinopsida; order Araucariales; family Araucariaceae; genus Wollemia; species Wollemia nobilis. Next base: position 95,093 of record JAQPPZ010017073.1, read on the forward strand.
CCCAGGGACGAATGGGAATTCGCCCCACCCTATGATGAATACAGTCCTATAATTCATTCCCCCTAGGATGAATTTCTGTCTATGCAGTCTTCGGGTAGAAACTTAGAACCGACAGATTTGGGCAGAGAAGAGGTAAGGATTCTAAACTTTTCTTGTCTATTTTTGTCTTTAGTTTTTCTGTTTTAAGGTACTTGCTTGCTTAGGGAAATTAGTTTTCCTTTACCGCTTGCTTGTTTCCATTTTGAAAAATAAAAAGAACCCCACACACCACGTGGCAACTTAAAAACCAAGGCGTTGGTCGTAAAACCCCAGCCCTTGATCAAGACCAACGGTGGATTTCATCACCACCTTGGCTTGAATTTTGCATCCATTACCCCGATCGCAACTGTTGCTAGACGTAAATCCTAACGAAAGCTGACCAAGTGTAGCTGGGGTGATTCCCAGTGCATGAGGATAAGTCTTCTATGGTAGGTGTCATAAATAGGGTGATTCCCCTTTCGTACCACCTACGTTCCATGTACCATCTGCTCTCACGTACCTATAGTTTCCCTCACATAAGGGCGGGTATATAGAGAGGTTGGTATATCGGCCTGGCAATGGTATATCGAAGGGGCAACCATTTTTGGGAGCCATAAGAGCCATCATTTGCATTTAAACATTCTTTACAAAAACCTTCAAAAAAAAAAAAAAAAAAAAAAATAAAAAACACACTAAACTAGGTCTAGGACACACTTTCAATATTTAAATGAGATAATCACTGCTTGTGTGTGTGTATGATCTTTTCTATTTAGTGTAGCATAAAAAATCATAAAAAGAGATAAAAATCTACATAGCTTGTAGGAAAGCACCACCATGGTGTACACACGTAGCCAAGCCCAATCAAGGGCGGAAGCTACGAAAAGTGTACAAGGGGGCACAAGTCACCTCCGCTATAGCCCTAAGGACTTAGTCATACCACCTTGGTGGCCTGACCCACAAGAGAGTCCGCATCATTCCATGTCAAGATGGAATTATAGGGACACCCCTTTGAGGGACACGCCCGTTCATCATAGCCCCTTTCGGGAAGAGTCCTTACACGTGGCACTCAACATAGATAAAAAGGCTCCCTTAGAAGCTCGATATGAGTGGCCACCACATGATGAAGTGCTAGAGTGGCATAGTTTCCATGAGGAGAGGCCACATGATGATGGCATCCCTCCTTTGCCCCCCATCACTATTAGAACCAATAGACAAAACCCAGAGCGCAAGGCTCTTCAAGCAGGGCGAGCTAACTCTGCCCACCCCTTTCACACATATGAAAGGGAGCCCGAGGAAGATGATTACATTCCTCAAGAGCAATATACAACATGGGGGCCATGCGCTTCCGCACCAGCTAGATACCATGATCACCCACTGAGGCCAGAGCCTCGGGTAAATGCCGCCAACCTCGACAGAGGGAAGCAACCTATTGAGATCTCGGATCATCGGGACCGGGGTAAGTGCATAGGAGAGGCATCCAAGCCTCCTAGGCTCAGGATGGTGGAACAAATTGACCTAGCAGTCACCAGACATGCCGACCACCAAGCGTAGATCACGTGGCTTGAGCAAGACCAGCAGTAGCTAGAGCATCTATATCGCCTTAGCAAAGAGCGCATTCGACACCAAATAGATGAGCTGCTCCATAACCCAGTGCCTGAGAGGGTCCCAACCCCTCGCACCCAAAGAGCGGAACCATATGAGAGGCATAATCCCTTGGTGCGAGATAGGTCTCCGTGACCTTACCAAGTGCTACCTCTGAGACCTCCTAGACCTGAGCGGGAGGCCACTCCCCGGAACAACGATGGGTACCCTCCGTGGGGACCCACCCAGGGTCATAGGTCTCGTCTAGAGACTCCTCAGGAAGCTTACGAGGAGTACGAGCAAGAAGATGAGCGGGCCAAAATGCCCTACCTAGGCGGAGGAGTTGCCATCCGGCCACCCCTTTAGAGGCCTCAAGTCTCCCACAACCCACAACGGGAGCAAACTAAAGAGGAAGAAATCAAATCCTCATATGCATATAAAGCATTGCTAGAGCGTTTGGAGTCTGTGGAGACCAAAAATTTTGGGCCCCAAAAGCCCACTTTACGCCAACTCTGCAGTCATCCTATGCATCCATCCATGCCAGCACCTCCTTACCCTGAACACTTTAAGCTACCTCAGTTGGCAACCTTTAGAGGGGAGGAGGATGCTCAAGAGCATGTGACAAGGTTCCTGAGCCAATGCTTTCAGCATTCAGGACAATGATGCTTTGTTATTAAGAACATTTATAACCACATTCGTAGGCCCTGCCTCGGATTGGTTTACTCAGTTACCAAAGCACAACATTAACAACTTAGATCAGTTAGTGGATGCATTCCTCGAATGCTTCACCTTCAATACCAAGAAGAAGGCATCACTGAGTGACTTAGCCAACCTCAGGCAGTATGAGGAGGAGACCATGGCGGCCTATGGGAATCGATGGAGGACATTGCTTTCGAAGCTGCCCTACCTCCCCCTATGTCCGACCTCACTCAGATGTTCTCCAAGAGTTGTTTGAGATCGATCTCTATGCTATTGCAGCTGCAGCAATATGCCACCTTAGAAGAAGCTCTGGCGCAAGCCAAGATCATTGAAGAGATCAAAATATAGGATGGCGAGATAGCCAAACCTAAGAAAAAAGAGTGGACTAAAAACACTAAAGCTGGGACCATGCAACAAAAACCCGCTGCGGTTAACCAAGTTGCTATCAATGTCCCTAAGCCTGCACAAGCAACACAGCCTCAAAAGGCTAACTATCAGGCAGTGCCTCCTAACAACTATGATAGAGAAAATCAGAGGCAAGAACAGAGTCAGCAGCGTCACCCTAGGTGACAATTCACACCCTACACAGAGTCCAGAGACTCCTTGTTTGACCGCTTGTTAGCGGAAAATTTGATCAACCTGCTAGAGGTTCAAACCATAGACCCCAACGCGCCCAAGCCTAAGGGGTATAGAGAGGACTTGTACTGTAGGTTCCATAGGCGACAGGGACATGACCTAAATGCCTATTGGAAATTTAAGGGCTTGGTGCAAGACCTGATTGATAACAAGACACTAGCGGTGGATAATCCCGTCGCACCAAGCAATCAACAAATGGAGGTCTTCAAAGACCCCTTGCCTACTCATGCTCTGTAGGCAAAGACCCTACAAGTTAACGAGGTCACACAGAACTGCCCCATGCAGGGATATGTAGGGATGATCAGTATAGTGACTCAGAATAGGAGGTATCCGAGCACGAATGCTCCTACGACAGCATAGGAGAGGTGCCAACAACTTCGCAACCACAACAGCACCTTGCACAACCTCCTTCGCCTAAGCCGGTGGCCACACTTCAGACCAAACTAACTCAGAGTTTGAGGACCACCTCGGCTAGGCTCTCCATATACGAGCTTATACAAAAATCTACGCCCCATCGAGAAGCTCTAATGGAGATTTTGAAAGCCATCGAGTTGCAGCCCCACGAGACAAATTCTTTCAACAACTTCGTGGGGCATGTAAAATGATGCACTGAGCCGGTCATCACATTTTGAGAAGATGAATTGAGATCAATGACTGATGACATGGCAGATCCACCCCTGCACGTTATCGCGCGGGTCAATGGGATCCCATACAAGAGGGTGTTGATAGACACTGGCTCGTCCAACAACATCATCACAACTATGGCTCTCAAACATCTGAAGTTGCTCGCATCTCACATCACAACTTCCACCTACACTCTACGAGCATTCAATGATGCAATCTGCTCGACAGTCGACACAATAGTCCTACCAATCCAAGTGGGAAAAAATACCATACCCACATTGTGCCACGTATTGGAGGGTGAGATGGCCTACAACATCTTGCTGGGCCGGCCATGGATCAGGGACATGAAGTGTGTCCCTTCGATAGCTCACCAATGTTTAAAATATACATTTGAAGGGGAGGTGCATGTAGTCCCGACGGACTTGGAACCCTTCAAGTATTGTAATGTGGTGCAACTGATGCCGCAATCGACCCTGCCATCAACGCATTTGGATTTCTAGTTAAATCCATCTAAATAGGGTCCGATTCCGTAGGCATCCCCATTAACAAGTTCTTCAAAATCCTAGCCGGGTTCATCTTCATCGTCTGGTCCTCCACCAACGACACCATCTTTGGGGGCCAAACAGAAGGACAAAGGGAAGGAACCCCTGGAAGAGGCAAAACCTTTGGAAGAGACACTGCCATCAGTGTCAACTATCTCTACTGAGGAGATGCCTAGCCGGATGGAAGTCGAGGCTCCTAGTCCACCCGACATGGAGTGGACTCAAGGAGAACTTCCATTCCCTCCCCCTCAACCGCCAACGATCACCATTGAAATGGCCAATACGGGCTTGGGGGAGTATCTGGTGCGGAATATTGTAGCAACACCCACACTAGAATCCATGCAAGACATGGGGAGACCTCGACTCCCCATTGGCACTATTGTTCCCCTAGGCTACCCGCCGAACCAGACAAACTTTGTGTATGGGGGCCTTGATCATGGCGTTGCACCATGCACGCAAGAGGACGAAGACGAAGAGCCTTTTGCTGAAAATGTCAACTATTTGTCTAACCCAGACTTTGCTCTGAGATACCTTGGCCAATGCAATTGGCACGGATATGGGTTAGGCCGATATGAGCAAGGGATACGTGTCCTTTGCCAACCAAGATACCAAATGCCATATGACAAGTCAGGAGTAGGGTTCAACCACTCCCTCCCTTTGGACATCTTGGTGGAGAACATGCAAGGCCTAGGGATAGGCAACAAGGGGGGATTGGCATCAGATCCATATGCCAACCCTAACACCACATATACATTGAGGGATTATCTCCCATTAATGGCAATCAACCTTGTTGGCTCTAGTAATCCCTTCCCTTCGCTCGAGAGAGGAGAAAGCTCGAGAGCTCATTTTCAAGGAGGGTCTAGAAAATGTCAAGAGGGATCTTCGGAGGATGAGTCAGAGTATGAACCAGCATCATATGACCCCTTCGAATCAGATAGCGATCACTCTCAAGTGATCCCCATGGATGACTATCAAGAGAGCCTCTTGACAATGTTCCCCCTAGAGGCTCCAATCGAGCCAGTGTCGCGTCAAGAGAATCAGGTCCCCCCACGGAGAGTGGAACAACCACAATGGGGCCAGATTAATTTGCTTGAGCAGGGCGAGCCTTTAATGCCACAAGCAGTCAGAGCCAATGAAGGCCTTTGGATCTTCGATAGTGATTACGAAGATGAGATAGAAATGGCATATCTTAATCACATGCGGTAGATGCAACATCGATACCCCTTGGAGATTAACGACATATTTGAATAGATGAACATAGTGCCAGGGCATGAGTGGTATGTAGACCCAGCGCGGTGGGACCAAGTGTTGGATCCGCTACTCTGGGCATACGAAGCATACCTTCCACCTAGAGACCCTAGAGTGATGTCAGTGCCGAGGGCAGACCCTATCCTCCTATCCACACATAGGACCGATCCATTCGTGCCCATCCCTCTAGAGCCAGATCCCGAGCATAGAGAGCATCTAGGATGTCCGAGCAACCACATCCATGGTAATGGAGACCAAAATCATTTCATCAACATGATCTCCATTGACTTAACCGCCCCCATCCACAATCCGGCCGATCCGGCATAGTCATTGTATCTAGACATAGATGCCATAGACTGGGATCATGTCAATTCCCCTCCATCCCCATCCGAGTACTGGCCTTTTGGTGAAATGCTCCATTTTACCCCTAGGCCAACTCAGGATATCTGCCATGTTGAAGAGGGACCCGAGGTTCCTAACGATGATTTAAACTCAGCAAATGATATCCACTTGATCCCAACTCCACATCAGTTGGAAGATGGATCCCACATGTCGATCGAGGAGATGACTGACGTAGACATCGGCTCAGATCCAATGAATCCATAGATCATCAAGTTGGGGGTAAGTTTATCCCCCGAAGAGCAAGCCAACTACATTGCCCTTCTCAAAGAGAAGAAGGAGGTTTTTGCATGGTCATACAGAGACATGTCGGGACTAGACCCGCAGCTAGTCATGCATAATCTAACGCTTGATCCGACAGTCAAGCCAGTTAAGCAGAAACTATGCAAGATGCACCCAACAGTGGCCTTAATGGTCAAAGACGAATTGCAAAAGCTGTTGGATGCATAGTTTGTCATCTACGTGGATTATCCACCATGGCTGTCCAACATGGTGCCCGTCAAGAAGCCTGATGGGAGGATTCGCATATGCACTAATTTTTGAGATCTAAACAAAGCGAGTCCTAAAGATGATTTCCCCTTGTCGAGCATCGACGCATTGGTAGACGCTACAATGGGTCACGAAATGCTTTCCCTCATGGATGGTTTCTCGGGATACAATCAAATTTGTATCAATCCCGAGGACCAACTAAAAATGGCGTTCACAATGCCTTGGGGGACATTTTGTTATAAGGTCATGCCTTTTGGCCTTAAAAATGTTGGTGCCACCTACCAACGTGCCATGACATACATCTTCCATGATTACATGCACAAGACTTTGGAAGATTACATGGATGATTTGTTGGCCAAATCTCTTTTGCGCCCGGATCATCTTGGTGACTTAAGCAAGATCCTCGATCGCCTCATGGAGCATAGAGTCAGACTGAATCCCAAGAAGTGCATTTTTGGCGTCACATCTGGAAAACTCTTGGGCTTCATAGTCTCAAAATGGGGCATCGAGGTGGACCCAAACAAAGTCAAGGCAATCCTTGAAATGCGTCCCCCAACTACCATCAAGCAGCTCAGAAGCCTACAAGGAAAGGTCACGTCGATCAAGCGCTTCATAGCGTAGCTATCTGACAAGTGTCGACCAATGAACAAGTTGTTGCACAAGGGGGTAGCATTTCACTGGGATGACGAGTGCCAGTCAGCCTTCGATGACATTAAACAATACTTGGCTTCGTCACCAGTATTGGCACCACCTAGACCAGGAGTGTCATTCTACTTATACATCTCAGCTACTGAGGTGGCACTGGGAGCCATGTTAGCCTAGAAGAACGAACTTCACAAGGAACAGGCTACTTACTATCTTAGCCGCACCCTGGTCAACTATGAACTTAACTATGCATACGTTGAGAAACTCTGCTTGGCAGTGGTGTTTGCTACCAAAAAGCTATGCCATTACATGCTGAGCAACAAGACGTATGTTGTGTCTAAGGAGAATCCATTGCGATACATGATGAGTCATACTTATCATAGTAGTCGCACGGCAAAATGGATCATGTTGTTGACGGAATTTGACATAGAGTTTATTGGACAAAAATCCATAAAAGGTCAGGTCATAGCCGATCAACTAGCAGAGGCTCCTCTTGAAGACGATCAGCCTCTGGTCATAGAACTACCCGATGATGGGGTCTTCCATGTCTCAGAATCACTAGATTCTGACGAGCCTGAGTCACAGGCCGACATAACCCTATTTTTTGATGGTTCTAAATGTGAGCAAGGTGGTGGCATGGGAATAGTATTCTTCACACCACAGGGTGCTCCAATGCCCCTGTCATTTAAATTAAATTTCCCATGCACCAACAACAATGCAGAATATGAAGCCTTGCTCATAGGTCTTTAGACAACAATCACCATGAACATTAAATGATTGAATATCTTTGGTGATTCGTTGTTAATTGTCAATCAAGTCAAAGGGGTATTCCAATGCAAATGCCTAGTCTTGTAGGCCTACAAAGCCCTTGTGGACAAATTCCTGGCAAAGCTTGAATGGTACGACATCGAGGCACTCCCTCGGTCATCGAATCATTTTGCGGACACTATGGCCTCTTTGGGGTCACTAATCCCGCAAGACATTTTTGGTGATATGACCACCATTCAAGTCAAAACACTATCGCAATCAGTGATGGAGCGTGCAAGCTCTGATTTAACGCCAGGAATCCACATGATCCAGATTGAACCTCCTCAGGATAGGTTCTCTCGAATCCATGATCATCTGAAACACGCCAACTAGGGGTCCTTGTTCTCCCCTACTCCCCTTAATAGCAATACAACGCTATTCTTGCAAGTTCTCTCCCGCTCAGCTTTTGCTAGGGATGAACTTCAAGAGGGACTGGTTGTTCATACCATCGAGGCTTCTATCAGCAGGATTGGTATTCACCCATCGGGGACTACCTCAAGTTAGGTAACCTCCCACTTGGATTGATGCATGCTGCAAAATGTGCATTCAAGCGAGAAAGCGGCAAAGCATGTCTTGTTAGGAGACATTTTGTACCATCGTAGCTATGAAGGGATCCTCCTTCGGTGCTTGGACCAACAAGAGTCCACTTGGGTGATCGCCCAAGCGCACGATGGTACATGCGGTGGCCACTTTAGCGGTATGGCCATCGCAAAGTGCATTCTTTGCATGGGCTATTATTGGCCATCTTTAGAGCGAGATTGTTGTGCATATGTCAGGAAGTGCATGAAGTGTCAACACCATGCTAATTTGACACACGTACCTTCCTAGGCCTTGCAGCTGATCCAATCGGCTTGGCCTTTTTCACAGTGGGGCCTAGATCTAATCAAAAAGATCTCCCCTGTGTCATCAGGTCATCACACGTTTATCATCACGGCCACAGAGTACTTCACCAAGTGGGTGGAAGCAGTTCCGCTTACCTCTACGACTAGGACCCCGCATTATGGAGTTCATTTTGCATAACATCATATGTCATTTTGGTATTCCATCCAAGATAATCTCGGATAATGGGACGTCATTCAAGAACAAAGATGTGCATGCTTTGACCACAAAGTACAAAATTCAGCACAATTTTTTGACCCCCTATTATCCGCAGGCAAATGGGCAAGTAGAGGCGTCAAACAAAATGCTGGTCGCCATCCTCAAAAAGATAGTCATAGATAATCATAAGGATTGGCACATTCAGATCCCACTTGCCCTGTGGGCCTATCGCACTAGCATTCGGACACCCACTGGGGCAACTCCGTTTTTGCTCGTGTATGGCTCCGAGGCTGTCATGCCTCTCGAGTTGGAAATTCCTTCCCTACGCATATCAATGCAAGAGTTCATCGATGATGATACTGCATGGTAGGCCTGGTTAGACCAGCTTACGTTGCTTGACGAATGACGCGTTAATGCCCTCGAGCATTTACATATCTATCAAGAGCGACTTAAGAAAGCATACAACATGAAAGTTCACTTGAGGGACTTTCAGGTCGGTGACTTGGTCTTGAAAGAAAACCAACAGAACTCTAGTCTGTCGTCCCATTTAAGGGACAAATTCATGGCAAACTGGTTAGGTCCTTATGTAATTGATAGCAAAATAGGACCTGGAACATACCGGCTAGCCTCTCTTGATGGAATCAAGGAACTAGAACCCTTGAACATCAGTCATTTGTGGCCATTCCATGTTTAGAAGAGCCATAGCCCAAACAAAATGCTCCAAGGATTTTTGTAATCGCTTGGTCAATCCCCAAAATGCTCCAAGGATTCCCGTAATCGCTTGGTCAATCCCCAAAATGCTCCAAGGATTTCCCCAATCACTTGGTCAATCCCCAAAATGCTCCAAGGATTTCCCCAATCGCTTGGTCAATCCCCAAAATGCTCCAAGGATTTTCGTAATCGCTTGGTCAATCCCCAAAATGCTCCAAGGATTTTCGTAATCGCTTGGTCAATCCCCAAAATGCTCCAAGGATTTCCCAATCGCTTGGTCAATCCCCAAAATGCTCCAAGGATTTCCGTAATCACTTGGTCAATCCCCAAAATGCTCCAAGGATTCCCGTAATCGCTTGGTCAAAAACAATAAAATCATCAAAAATAACAAAATTTGCATCTCATTTCCATACATGCTCAAAATCGTCACAAAAATAAAGAGCTCTATTTTGCATATCATCTTCATATTCACACAAATCAATCCATCAAAAATACAAAAAACATATAGCTGCATTACGCATCGCACCCACACATTGCATATTTGTGGTCATAAAGGTCCAAGCGCCATAGACTGTCATTACTTGGCAAAACCATCATCTTCTACATTTTTCCGCTTTATCAATAGCTCATCGCCTATAGCCGCCATTCATGTTATTCTCCCACATCATAGTCAGTTGTTTTCTCATGTATCGAGAGTTTTCGTCATTCAATCGTCATTAGCTATCTAGCCACATACTGTACCAATTAGACAGATTTTACGTAGGTAGAATTCTACTTGGATCACACCTTGTTACGTAGCATCCCAGCACAAATTAAAACACATAAAACATTCCCAAGTTGTGTGAACGAAAGATGAACCTGCAAAGCAATCTAGGTCACCATAAGTGAAATGGTTATCTTGCTCATCCCCCTGTGCGAATGACCCCAAGAATGCTGAGAGTTGGCAAAAGGACAAGCATCCTCCCTACCCAATTCCCCAAGAATCCCAAGTTCTCAAAAGTTGCAAAACATCAACAATTTGCAAACGTCAAAACTCCAAAAAAAAAATTTGACATCACAACCAAAGTGCATACATCAAGAAAAGCACATAAAATAGTGATTGTCATCACTCCATATCCTAATCCCTTGCTCAAAATAAAAATATAATACAAAAATAAACAGTGATTTTTATCACTTCAAAAGAGCAAGTATCCCAATACAATTGAAGAAAAGAAGGGAGTCGAACTTGAATCCCTGGAACTCTCAGCATCCAGACGGGTCATGAGGCAAACCTCAGTACCGGTTTGGTTAATAGCCTATCGGTCACTGGTGGTAAACCTCCCGCATGACGATATATCTATCACATTAACTTGTGTGCAGATCAATGTTTGCATGTGGATGAGCTAGCTTATAGTATCCTACGATAGCACCACAGATTAATCTGACTAAATACAACAAAGGAGTTAGTGGAGCTAATCAGGTGATCCTCAGTACGAGGTTTGGTTGACGACCTATTCTGCACTCGGCGATATCCTGACCAACACCACATAAATGAACTCAATTGCACACATAGGGATGTGAAATAACTTGGTCAAAGACAAGTCCGATTCATACCTTGGTCAAAAGTCTTGTGAGATAAAGTACAGTCGTGGCTAGTTAGTTAAAACATCTGAGTCCCAGAAAACCTTAACTACATTCTCAACCAACTTGCTATCTTTCATCCTTGCATCGCCATAAAAAAAAACATGTATACATAAAAAGCTATTTACCACAGCCATCGCCTAGGACAAAAAGCCATAAAGTTCTACATAGTCTATGGTGCGACTACCAAACATCACAAATTCAATCCATCCATTCCATTTGCATATCATATAAATTAGAAACATTTGCACTCATCAACACATATGCATTCATCACTATAACTTAACATGCATACATCCATATTCATCAATCATCGTGCATAAAATCAAATCATCACATGCGCATAAACAAAATAAAGTCTGTATATATATATATCATCAAAAATGCTCACAGGCTACAAAGAACCGATCATGTGACCCCGCAACCAAATCCAAAATCGCAAAACCCCCAAGCCTAAGGCGTCGGCCACCATGATCACATAGGATCGGTGCGACGGGAACTACCCCCCGTGGTGTAGGTCCTATGGGACCCCTCAGGGCGGCTACTACTAGCCCCTGCATCATGCCTACTACCCCCTCCCTCATCCAGTCACCTACGATGAGATGATGTTGACTGCTTAGTATCACTGCCCCTCATCCGACGTGACGACCCACCACCCGAGGGCTCAGGTACCCGCCCATCGAGGTGGATGATCTCTCCCTCCAAATCCATCTAGTGCCGACACCACTACACCTCCCATCGATGGTAAATCGTGACTACATCATCACGTCGTGCCAACTGCACCCGTAGGAGATCCCTCTCCTACCGATGGTGCACAGCCCATGCGTTCTCCCGCTCTGCTAACTAAGCCCGCAAGAGATCCCTCTCTTGTAGAGCCTCCCCAACTCCTCATCTCGCCTCCATAGTAGCTCCGCCAATCATGCATTCTCAGCGCGCACCCCTGACTCCGTGTCCTCTGAATCTCCCTGAGGCGTGGGCATCTCTGGAATAGTAGCCTGCTCTGGCTCCCACTGCTTCGTGATGTCCTGCATCTCTGACTGATCCAAAACCCCAAAATCCATGCCCAAGTCATCCACCTCCACCATGTCCGCCTCCTCTAGCGGAGCTCCCCAATCATCTCCTGGCACCTCGACACCCTCCCCGCCTGCTGATGCTACCTCCACACCTCCAAGTGGCCCCTCTCCCTGCCATCACCATAGAGTCCACCACTGATCATACTCTGTAGTAGTCCCGACATCATCAACGTCTAGGACGTCGATCATCGCATCCGAATCCTCGCCCAATGGCATGATGATCGATCGATCTAGAGTCCTCTCGTCCCCCCGGTGTCGATAGACCATGGGCTCACCAGGAAACCCCTGGCGCACCCCAAACTATCATGTCACCCGGCTGTATGGGAAGAACTCCTGCTCGGTCCCATGCCGCCCAATCAGCCATCGCTCCCTATGTACCCATCGGAGCCACTCTCCAGCCTTAGGCCAGGCTGGACAGTCCCGATAGGGGTGCCAGAACACCTCCCCTAGAGCAAGCCGAGCAAAGGCATCGACATAGTGCCCTACGACACCTGCCCATTATCGACTCTATCCCTGCTCCTTAGACCACCGCCATAGAGCCACGTAACCTATATCCTTATCTACCATCTCCACCCGTGTCATCCATGGTAACCCCCTTGGTCTCTCCATCGCTATATGTTGCCAACCCCAGCTCTGCAACAGATAGCTGCAGCTAATCCCCTTTCGCCTTCAACAATGGACCTCATATAGCTCCCCATAGAGCTATGCCAGCAGCGTCTGTCCCCATCTCATGACCAAAGGCTCCTACGTCGAACACTCCACTAGTCGACAGACCACATCCAGCAGGTTCCATGGGAACCTCGCACCTGACGAGTCAGGTAGTAGCATGTTGGAAATGAGGCCCATAAGCAATGCGTGCCTCACTCCCAACACCCCCCTCTCAAACCACCATCGAACCAGAATCCTGCCCATATGGTAGTCAATCTCTGCCCTCTCCACTGGACCATCCACCCCCAACTCCTCCCCGTGCCCGAAGCAACGTGTCAGCATCGATGTCCGCTGATCCCGCGGTGTCGTCCTGATCGACAATCCATCTATTGGAATCCTAAGAATCCGATAGACATCCTCCAAAGTGACTGTCATCTCCCCTATTGGGAGATGGAAAGTATTAGTCTGGGGATCCCACAAGTTGATCAGGGCCATCAGGTAGGCCCGATCCCCAATCACTAGCTCCAGCCGAGTCACTTGCTTGAGCCCTAGGGCGTCAAGCCACTCCCAGTCAGCCACAGCTAGTGCCTCCCGCGCTTCAGCAAAAATAGTCGGCACGTGATACCGGATCTTCACAACCTGCAAACAAACAACAAAATAAGCACATTAGAATCATGAAAAATAGTGTACAGCTACAAACAACATAAACGCAAAACAAAATTTAATTTGTCAACCTAGGGTTTTATACTCTCAAAATTGATAAATTAACACAAACACACAAAAAAAAAACTCAGAAATAACAAAATTTAATTTTTCAACCTAGGGTTTTATACTCTCAAATTGATAAATTAAAACAAAACAAAATTAAAAATAGCAAAATTTAATTTGTCAACCTAGGGTTTTATACTCTCAAATTGATAAATTTGAACAAAAAAACTATAATACAAGAAAATAATAAAGAGGGAGTCCACTTATCAGTCTTTCTTCGACTCTGTCGCTTGATCCGGTTCGTGCACTCATGGTGGTGGAAAAATTTGGCAGTGCTTCACTTCGTAGAATTGACCTCCTCTTCCTCATAGCTCCAAATTGCCAGAAAAAACAAGTGCAAATGAGCCCAAACCCTAGTTTTGGCCTTTAAATAGGCTTTTTGAGCCTGTAATCATTCCTCCCTGGGACGAGCGCTCTGGTTAGCACTCGTACCACCCTAGAATGAATGCTCAATAGGAATTCGTCCCACCCAGGGACGAATACAGAGCAAACATTTCACAAAACAACAAAAAATGCATAGAAATGCACCAAAAACAACAATAAACCTATCCAATGAGAGTGCTTTTGCACTTGAAATTTCGGGCATGAAAAATAGATGTTGGGGTCACAAATCCTCACTATCCTACTCCCTAAGAAGGCTACCATAGCTGGACCACTCCACGGGAAGACGGATCTTCGAGAATTTCATCCCCAAACGACGTCACCAAAAGGGTCAAAACCCACCCAAAAATAGCAATAGAGTTGCCGAACGAAGGTGCCTTCATGCCTGACATTCTTGGCATCCAAAATAGACATTGGGGTTATAAATTTTCACCATCCTACTCCCTAAGAAGGCCACCATGGCCATACCACTCCATGGGAGAACGGATTTTTGACAATTTTAGCTCCAAAAAGCATCCCCAAAAGGGTTAACACCCACCAAAAATAGGTCTAAATGTCAAAAAACTGCACACACATTCAAAGATAAATCTTTGAAGGCACCCTTACCTAAGTCATCTTGGGTCAAGCGACTTGTCGCTTTTCTCATGTAGGTCATTCCCTCATCGATTCGTCGCTTGAGGGGGTAGTCACACTTAGTCACCAATCAACAAATACACACCCAATCATGGAACTGGCATGCATTCGAAGAATCATTGGCAAAGACAAATCACGCCCCTACTTGGGGTAGTAAACAAGAAATAATCACAAGTTGATCAATCACTTGGCATTCGTGAATCATGAACTCAAGGTTCCCATAGACAAAAGGTTGCGCCCTTTGCCTATTCATGACTGATCAATGTCCAAGCTCAAGTAACACCTCACCGAAAAAGGTTAACACTTGAATTGAGTTCCTTCGCTCGTCAGAAGCAAGGATTCAAGAATGCATGCCCTTTCCATACTTGGGGTATCAAAAGTTGGTTAGGTTACTTGAGAAACCCTAATCATTAGTGCTTTGGTTATCTATTTTTGCTCGACGTTGTGCCTTGCACAATGCATCCCAAAAAGGGGCATCTGTAGACACCAAAACAACACCAATCCAATTATGTGACTACAAACATTGATCGCATTGACACACACAGCCCCAAGGGCAGCCCCCAGAGGTTAAAAAGTGGTCCTAACCACTCTCACAACAGTTTTGGAAGGTCAAAAATCAACTTGGCACCTTCAGGCACCTTGCTCAATATCCGTCCCACCTAGGGACGAATTCAAACTGGGATTTGTCCCACCCTGGGACGAATCTCCTTCCCCATGGGAAGGCATGATTGCCAAGTGGTGCCTCTACATGCCCATTTCAAGAGACCTCCAGGTCTATAAATTCATGTGTTTCCTCACCCCAAAATAGACAAAGTAGGGGCAATTTGGAGTAACGAAGTGCTGCCGTTTTACTTCCCCATACATCCTTGTGCAATTTGTGCCTTTCACATCCGTGATATCTCTTAGAGAAGAGGTCATTGGGTGATCATTGGAAGGTTGAATCTTGAGCCCAAAACCCAAAATTTGGCCATAGAATACCACCCCAATTTTCCGACAACACCTTATAAGGGATTTTGGACCCATCCCAAGTGGATTGGTGCCAAAATCAGGTCCCAACGGTGGGCGGCCTGCCCAGGCGTGCCCGCACTGTCGCGAGTCTAATCGTCCCTTTTAGGAATGATTAGGAATCTGTGGTAGATTGTTCCTTCTATCATTTATTTATCTTGCATTTCATCTTATGCTTCTTAGGTAGTTTGCAATTTCGATTTCATAATATTTTGAGCAAATCTTATCATGTTCTATCACTTTTTGTCTTTACTAACTTGTAGGTAGCATCATCAAATTCCTGTTAATGGAGGCTAAATTGGGAAAATATGACCATCTGGGTCTTCCCAAAATACCCCCAATTAGCTAACCCCAATTTTGTAGGTCTTTTGGAGTTTTCTAGGTAGGACATTTGGGATAGTACTATTTCAACATTTTGTTGCAGGTGAATTCGTCCCGCCCTGGAGTGAATTCAAATCGGTGAGGAATTTCTTAACTATTCTTTTTGCAGTGCCCTCCTAGTGATGTCCTGATGCCCCTATCAAATTTTTAGAGCATTTGGATTCATTTTAGTCATAGTTTAATTCATTTTTCTCATTCACTTATCGTAGGCTTGGGGATTGCATGTTTTGTTTCATCCGCAGGTGCTACTAACTATCTCTTGTTCCTTTGAACGCAGGATCTAAACATTGGAGGAGTAGCAAGGAATCAAAATTCATAGACACAAGTGGCGGCGACATTTTGGTCCACTCATCTTACATGTGGGCACGCAAAAGAAGGATGGTTATCCATGGATGTGACCAAGAGATGAATTTGACGCTCCTTGCCCCTAAAAAGGGAGGATGTGGATTGTAACTAAAATGTGAAATACATCAATAAAAGAGAAGGGCTATTATTTCATTTGGGCTTCAATTCATGTTTTTCTCCATTTCATGCATTTTTAATTCCTAGGGTTTAGCGTTAAGTTTAGTTTCATTTTTGCATCGTGCTTGGAGCTTTTCCTTTTTTGTTTTTGTATCCTTGTGCTTTCATTTAAAAGGCAATATTATTATGCTAAAATTATTAGCATATATTTTTTTGTAAATAGAAATATGATTTTGTTAAAGTTAGTTAGCATAGATTGTATGTAAATGGAAATATGATCTTGCTAGAGTTGATTAGCATAGGTTATGTTTAAAAGGCAATATGATTATGCTAAAGTGATTAGCATAGATTGTATTGTAAATGGAAATATGATTATGTTAAAGTTAGTTAACATAGATTGTATGTAAATGGAAATATGATCATGCTAGAGTTGATTAGCATAGGTTATGTTTAAAAGGCAATATGATTATGCTAAAGTGATTAACATAGATTGTATTGTAAATGGAAATATGATTATGTTAAAATTAGTTAATATAGATTGTATGTAAATGGAAATATTTTTTTCTTGGTAGATAAGATACTATAGCATTAATAGCGGGTTTTATAGGTTGACCCAAAACCTTTTACAAAAATTAGCCTAGGGCTGTTGATGAACATGTCCTTACTAAGGATCCTATATATGTAAAATCTACATACCACCAAAGCCATTACATCCGGTAAGGCACATAACCTATTATCAAAAAGAAACTTCAAATACAACATTTTGGGTATACCCCGAGAAAACACACCTACATCATAATTACAAAAAAAGAAACAAACACAATTCCCTTCCTTGAAACAGTGGAGAAACAAAAAAGCTGCAAACACACATAACAAAGTACTAAAAAAAACTCCCACAAGCTCTGTATTGATAGTTACTCTTAATAATTATTTGGTAATTGATTTCTTTCATATATGACATGATTTGGGACCACATCCCATCTTGGCAAATCAACCTTGGAGAAGTGAACCTGCTGGATAGATTTATGGTGGTGGCTATCTGGTTCGAAGTCTTATATTATCGTTTCTTTCCTACCCTGTGATTATCAACCAACCTCAAATTACTAAGACAACTAGGAGCCATGTTATCTAAAATGTTACTATCCCCATTAGTCTTTGTGGTATTTCGAAGTAGCCAAGACTGATAACTCGGATAATTTTTGTTGTGAGTCCATTTCAAAAAATATACGAGAATACTCATAGCCTTTGAACTTACAGTGTCTTTCCTATTGGTAAATTTGATTATCATTCTTGGCATTCTTGTTGAATAAGCTCCTCTACTTTGCTCGGGACACCGTGTTCCCATTTGAAAAGTCCACCATCGACACCCAAATTGGCCAGCTTATCAACAACTTTGTTAGCTTCCCGAAAGACATGTTGGGCTTTTTTTTGTTCTGTCTTCCTTGGAAAAGGATCCTAGCCTCTTCAACAATTGTTTTAATCATCCAAGGAGGTGTTTTCCAATTATTGAGAAGATTTATAACATGCATAGATTCTCCTTCTACGATCAAATTGTCTTCTAAGTCTTGAGTCATTTGAAGGCCTCTCCACATAGCTCTAGCTTCAGCTTCGTTGTTCATCCTTGTTCCCAAATATTCAGAAAATGTAAGCATCATATTCCCATTATGATCTCACACAATACCGCCAAAGCCTACTCTACCAGGATTTTCCTTAGTCGTTCCATAAAAATTAAGCTTAAACCAACCCGTAGGATGTGGGGATCACTTAACATTGGCTCTAGGGTTGACTACCCTAGGCACAGACTCATCTAACAAGGTTAAGCTTAAATATTGAGCAATCGTGGTCTCCTGCAGATGAGGTTTACGACTATAAAAAGGGATAAGGTTCACATTCTCATTGGCAAAGGATAAGATCCTAGCAATGATAGTTTTATGATCATGGTAGACTCACTAAAGACTCTATGGTTCCTTTCTAACCACGTATACCAAAGATAGTGATTGAGACAAAATTTCCACATGTATCTAAGTATTTGGCTTGAAAAGGGGTAAGGCCACTAGACAAACAAATCAAGTATGATGGCTGGTTTAACCCAAGAAATATTGAAGGCTTGAAAAACCCCACTTAGGATAGTCAAGGAAAAAGGGCACTCAAGAAAAATGTGATAAATGGTCTCCCAATTAGCCCTGCACAGATAACATTGATTAGTGATACAAATACCTTTACGCATCATATTATCAATGGTTAGAATTCTTCCTTGGATAACCAACCATGAAAATACTATAATTTTTGGAATTAAAATTTTTATCCAAACTAAGTCCTTTTGGAGGACAAAATCCTCGTCATCAAGTAGAAGCTTGTAATATGATTTAACAGTGAACTGTCTGTTTTCCATAGAAGCCTAGGTCACTTGATCTTCCTTGGGTCTCATGGGGATAAAATATTTCCCGAGAATGTTACAAAGATAATTTGATTTTGCTTGAATTCCCTAAATCCTTATTTGTTTCCACTTCATTCTACCTCTGTCCTCAACCATATAATCAGAGACATTTCTGCCAATGAGTTCTTCTGAGATATCTCTGATTCAGGCTAACTTAGGATATATCGTCAGTGGTTTGTCCTTAGGCCACCTATCATTCTAGAAATTTATCCTCTCACCATTGTCTAAAACCCATATTAAACCTTTTTTGATGATTTACTTACAATTGAGAATTGCTTTCCAAAAATTACAACCTCTGATTGGAACTGAGTCACTTAGAAATTCCATATTTTGAAGACACTTTCATTTTATGATAGTTGTCCATTCATTTTCTTCACCAGAAATGAGGCGCCATGCCTTCTTAGCTAGTAAAGCTAAATTCATATGAGCAATTCTCCTCAGACCTAAGCCCCCATTTTCCCTGGGTCTGCACACTTTGGTCCATCCTACAAGGTGTATCCTTTTTTCTCCTCTGATCCAGTCCATAAAAATTATTTTTGGAGTTTCTCAATTTTTTGGAAAACCTTCATAGGGGCTTTGAAAACGGAGAGGAAATATATTGGAATGCTTTGAAGAGAGGCCTTAGTGAGGGTCAACTTTCCTTCTTGAGATAGAAGATGACCTTTCCATCCAATAAGTTTTTTTGAATTCTTTCAATAACCCTATCCCACATTGACTCTCTCGGAGAACCAATGAAAAGAGGGAGACCAAGATATGAAGTGGGGAGGTTTGCTATATCACACCCTAAAATTTTTACAATCCTTCCTTGCCTCTGAATGGGGGTGTTCAAGAAATATAACTTGCTTTTACTAAAATTAACTTTCTGACTAGTAGCATCCTCGTAGAGTTGCAGGATGTATTTAATTTTTTTGGCCTCAACCACCGACGCCTTAGTCAATAGAAGGGTATCATCAACGAATTTTTGGTGAGAAACAACCCTAGTGAGAGATTTTGCCTTGATTCCTGATATTAGCCTTGAACTACAAGTATTTTTTATGGTTCTGCCTAAATATTCTGCCACAATGATGAATAACATGGGGCTGATAGGGTCCCCCTACCGAATTCCTCTATGACTTTAAAAGTAACCAGCAGTTGTTCCATTAACCAAAATCGAGAACCATGCTTTAGAAATGCATGATTTGATAAAATTAACCCATTGGTGGTGAAAAACAAACTTAAGGAGGACAACAATCATAAAGTCCCAATTTAGCCTATCAAATGCTTTGTTCATATCAAGATTGAGGGTAAAAACAAACATGTTAGTCTTATGAGCAGAGTGCAGAGCTTCATGAACTATGATAACTCCATCCAAGATTGACCTTCCCTAGACAGAGCTTCCCTAGCATGGATCTATGATGCAGGGCAAAAAATCTCTCATTCTATTTGCAATGGCTTTAGTTGGGATCTTGTAAGAAACATTGCACAGACTAATTGGCTTGAAGTCAGCCATAGATTCAAGGGTTTGCTTCTTAGGAATTAGAGAAATAAAATTAGAGTTGAGACATTTTGGGATATGATTACTTGCTTGGAATTCTCTAATAGCAAAAATTACATCCTCACTTATGATGTCCCAAAAATCTTGATAGAAACGAGGGGGAAAGTCATTGGGTCCCGGGGCTTTTTCTGGCTCCATGCTAAACAAGGCTTCCTTAATTTCCTCATCAAAAAATGGAGCTAGAAGATTAAGGTTTACATCCTCATTTATTATTCTAGGAATGGATTGCAAGATAATATATTTGGCCTCCTCATTGCACTACGATTCCTGACCAAGGATAGAATTGAAATAAGTTACTGCCTCCTTTCTGATTTCTATTAAGTCTTGAGTAATAGAACCATCTGCTTTTTTAAAAATTTTATCTTGTTATTGCTTCTGTTTCTAAGCGTGGTGACGTGAAAAAACTTGGAATTTGAATCTCCATATTTCAACCAAAGATCCCTTGATTTTTACCTCCAATAGATTTCCTCACAAGACAAAATTTTATGAAAATCTGCTAGTTTTGTATGTTCCTCATGCCTAGTAGTTTCATCAGCATCACCATGTTGAATCCTATAATCAATTATATTCAAACTTTCAACAACCCATTTTTTATTTCCAAAGATATTCCCAAAGACCTCTTTGTTCCAAGTTCAAAGCTTTTCCTTAACAAAATTTAATTTGCTAGTAAGTTTAAAAGCTACACTACCCCTGACAGGCTGCTGCCACCACTAAATTAAGTTATCTCTAAAACTAGAATGTTTGATACACATAGATTGAAATCTGAAAGGTTTCTTGAAGGACAGAGAGTTAGGGATATTCAAAAAAATGGGATTATGATCAGAGGTAATTTTAGGAAGGGCTTGCAGGGTAGAATCACTAAACAGAGTTGTAGCCTCCTTTGATAGAAAAAACCTATCAAGCCTTTCTTTAATGAGATGGCACCCTATCCACCGATTGCTCCATGTATAATTCACTCCTCTAAGTTTTACATCCATCAACATGTTGGAGTTCACAAAGTCATTGAACTCATCCATGCTCCTGATAGGTGGTCCATTTCCACCCATTTTGTCTAAAGGGTAAAGAGGAGTGTTAAAATACCTAGCCAGAATCCAGGGGACATTATGGAAGATTTCACTCAGATTGCCTAAGTACTCCCACAGTAGAGCTCTCCCTTGAATTGAAGTCGAGGCATAAATATTTTAAAGGATCCATGACCTATTATTGTTTATTTACTTAAATAAAACACTAAGAACCCTGCCATCTTTTTGAATAATGGTGCCTTCTACTATCCAGGGATCCCACAAAGTCATAAGGCCTCTAGACGCTCCTCTAGCTGATTTGTAAACCATATCCCCTTGATTCCTATTTTTTTTTGCTACTTTTTTTGATTGAATCTCATCAGTTTTTGTTTCTTGCAATATGATAATAGTTGGATTCACTTGATTTCTTATTGCACTAACTTCCCTGTGTTTGGGTAGGCCATTGAGGCCTCTCACATTCCATGAGAGGAACTTCATTTAGATTGTTTGGGATTTATTCCTCTCCCCCTCCCTTGAGGGGGTTTTCCTAATTTGTTGTCTTTAGAACCCGGAATAACCTATTGAAACAAGGTTCTCTATTTTCCATTGGCAATGTCATTGTTTTAATTTTTTGATGCTCAGTATTTGATATTCTCCCTCTTCTTTTTTAATTGCCAAAATCTATAAGATACTTCACAGTGCTCCTGGTTTGTTTAGGACTAAACTAGGGGGAGGCAATTTGTTGTAGAACTAGACTGCCATATTCCTCAGTCTGAAGAGTTTCACATATCTCTACCCCTACATCCAAATCTTATTTTTTTCTATATTCCCCTGGTCTACGGGATGGCCCCTTAGTAGGATTCACTTGGATCCTAGTGATGATGTTAGGGATATGGGATTTTTTATTTTCCAATGCTTCAACTTTCTTCCTAAGTTCTTTAGCATAGGGTTTGGCTTTGGGATGCCCACTGGGCTTGAAGTACTTTTAGTATTGGGGTTTAAGAATCTCAACTTGGATGGGGATACTAGAGATCGAATATTAGGGTTTGGTTTTGTGATGCCCATGGGGCTTATAGTAATTTTAGCATTAGGGTTTGAGGATCCTGACTTGGATGGGGATTCTAGAGAGTCAAAAAGGTTAGCCTGAAGGTTCTGGGATTCCATGTCTTTTGATAATCCTCCTACTCCCATATTGGATAGAATTGAAAATTTATTTGAAACTAGAGGATTGGAATATACCTGAGTATTTTGGTTGCCAACAACATGTTGTTTTCCTTTGTCTTTTTGGGACCCTGCATCCTCTCTTTTATTATTTTGGTAGACATAGTTTACCTGATTGAAATCACCTCTACCAGGGAAAATCCTTAAATTTTCTCTATCTAGCATTCCTTTCTTCTGCTTTTCTCTATTCATTGCTAGGTTAGGGTATTGATTGCATATATATCCTTGATTTTTACATTCTACATATAATACCGGTCTGTTCTCATATTCTACTAACTATTTTTGATAGTATTCTCCATACTCTAACTCCATAAACCTTGGCAATTCATTATCCAAATTAGCATTTACGTAGATTTGTGCATGAGTCATCCTTGTCCTAGCCAAGGTCACATGGTCAATGGAGATCAGGTCCCCTATAGTTTTGGCTATGCCTTGCAACCAATATTCATTGAAGAACTAGGCAGATAGACTCGGGAGATGAACCCAATTAGGGGTAATATTAATATTTTACTTTTTAGGGTCAAAATCTTCATCCCATCATCTGAGAAAAAGGCTCCTTTTGCCCAAAAACCAAGGACCTATTAAAATATGGTTAGCATCCTCCATATTGTTAAAACGGATAATGAAGAACCCTTGAGTTAGAGCTACCAACTCCAAGCTGCCTACCAGTCGCCATTTACTCGTCGCCCAAGCCTTGATAGTCTCCATGTCCGGCCTACCTCCCAAAAACTTGCCTACCAGGGAGAATTCTTCCATTGAAAGAAAAGGGCTCATGGAACTTGCCGGGGCCAAAATTTTATTATTTACTATAACTAGGGGTGGAAGAGATAGAACCTCCTTTTGTTTTCCTCTAAGAGTCTCAACAAAAGACAACCACTTCTTGGGCCCCGCATTGTCCTTCATATATTTTTTGTCGGGGTATTTCTAAGGAGGGTCGGGCCCCCGCATGATGCCCACCTCCAAATATGCTGTAGCCTGACCACCTTCCTCTGGATCCTCGCTTGATCCATGCTCGAGGTTCCTACCTGCCCATTCCGTACCTACTCTACCTCTGCCACCTTGGCTAAGATTCCTGCCTAGAAAATTCAAACCCTCACTCCTGCCACACCCGCTAAACATCAACTCACTCATTCCTGATGATTTATGTAAATAGAAATATGATCATGCTAGATTTGATTAGAATAGGTTATGTTTAAAAGGCAATATGATTACGCTAAAGTGAATAACATAAATTCTATTAAGATTATGTTAAAATAGTTAACATAAATTGTATGTAAATATAAATATGATTATGTTAAAGATAGTTAAAATAGATTGTAAGCAAGTGGAAATGTGATTATGCTAGAGTTGATTAGCATAGATTATTATTAAAGGAAATGTGATTATGTTAGAGTTGATTAGCATAGTTTATGATTAAAGGAAATGTGATTATGCTAGAGTTGATTAGCATAGATTATGATTAAAGGAATTGTGATTATGCTAGAGTTGATTAGCATAAATTGTGATTAAAGGAAGTGTGATTATGCTAGAGTTGATTAACATAGATTATGATTAAAGAAAATGTGATTATGCTAGAGTTGATTAGCATATATTATGATTAAAGGAAAGTGGTTTATTAGATTAACTAAGGCATGGGACTTTAGTTAGTTTAGTAAATAGAAAGTGGTTTATTAGATTAACTAAAGGTATGGGACTTTAATTGGTTTAGTAAATGGTAAATGAAAATTGGTTTATTAGATTAACAAATGGTATGGGACTTTAGTTAGTTTAGTAAATGGTAAATGGAAAGTGGTTTATTAAATTAAATAAAGGTACAAGACTTTAGTTGGTTTAGTAAATGGTAAATGGAAAGTGGTTTATTAAATTAACTAAATGTATGGGACTTTAGTTGGTTTAGTAGATGGTAAATAGAAAGTGATTTATTAGGTTAACTAAAGGTATAGGACTTTAGTTGATCTAGTAAATGGTGAATGAAAATTGATTTATTTGTATAACTAAGGGTATGAGACTTTAGTTAGTTTGGTAAATGAGAAGATTCTTACATAGAATCTAGTAATTATTGTATAAGAATGATAAAGCAATCATGGAGATTGTTGTGTGGATGAATTGAGCATTCCATAGTAAAGTCATATGAACTATGTGTTCTATGCATTGTATTGGCTTATGCTAAGAGGAAAGGATTATGGATCCTTGTACTTGTGAAAGATCAAAATTCTACAAAATATTGAATGTATTTGAGGATGGGTTTTCCCTTCAAGGGTTTTCCCAAGGTTAAATATTGTGTTATGGGTATCTTTTTTATCTTACTTTATGTATTTTTTGTTGTGGTTCTCTATTTAATTTCATAGGCCTCTTCTAGTTAAGTCTCATATTTTGACTTGATTTTGTGTTTGGATTATATTGTTCATTATTTGCCTCAAAATATTATTCTTTGTAGTTGTTAAAATATGACGTGGTTAATTACTAAAAAAATTATGGTAGTAAAATAATGACATCCCTCAACTAGTTGGTTTTTGGGTTGTTAGATATGGTATCAGAGCAGTAAGGCATAGAACAAAATACTTTGCATGAAAGGAACTCTAGGATATAATGGACTAGAGGTTCCTTTGGAATGTGCTAAGGAATAGGTATATTTTTATAACAAGCCTTTTCTTAGTTAAACTAAAGCCAAGAAAACCTTGAATTTCCAAGTTTCTTGCAATTAAAGCACATAATCATGGGACTACTAGATTTCCTAGATAAGGATTTAGATATGACGAACTAGAAGATTCCTTGGATAAGCTAAGGAAGGATTAAGGATTTGTCCAAGGAAAAACAACATTACTTTGGTAGAGTACCTTGTGTAAGGAAAGTGCAACCTTAGCCATTCGCTAATAAAAATAGCAAAAAGGAGATAGATAACTTTAACTATCTCAAGTGAGATAGATCGATACAGTCAGCTCATAGCAGAAATGAGATTTGTTGACTTTATCTATCTCAAGTGATATAGATGGATAGAGTTAGATCATAGCTAAAAAGAGATAGATAGCTTTAGCTATCTCAAGTGATATAGATGGATAGAGTCAACTCATAGCTAAAATGATATGGATGGCTTTAGCTATCTCAAGTGAGATAGATGGATAGAGTTAGCTCATATCTAAAATAAGATAGATGGATAAAGTTAGTCCATAGTGGAGTTTGGGTGAATAAAATTAGGTATCTCATAGGCAACGTAATATAGATAATTTAAAATGAGCTCATCATGAGAGAAATAACTATTTTTGGTTAAGTTAATCATACTTAAAGACAAATGTAAGGTTCTATCCTTCAAATTTGAGCTTGTAATTCTGAGGTAGAGTAGGTAAGAAATCTACTCTAAATGGGATTATGGGGTCCTCTCCTTAATTTTATTAATGAATAAACAAAATTTTGAGTTTAGTAAACACACAAAGGTGTGAAGAGTCAGTTCAAAGAACAAATTCAAAGTCTAGGAAGCAATACAATCTTATTTAGCTTCAAATCTTAAAGAGAGCCCAACATGATTTGACTTGAAATTCCTTGGATCTATTGAAGTAATTCAAGACAAAAATGAAGATCTTGCAAAGAGTGAGATTTTTGCATTAATGAAGGACTCTTGTGCTTTAAGGATAGGGTGTTTTCACCTAGAGTAAGTAGTTAGAAGCAACACGAAATGCTATATTTCCTTCTTTCCCTTACCTTGTAAGTGCGAGGGCTTTAAAAATCAGGAACAAAATCTCCTTTGGGATATATTTGGAGAAGGATGATACTATTTATGCTACTGAATAAATATGATTACCCCTCTTATAGAGTGGATGCAATGTTGATATGTGCAAGGAATAAGGAAATATTGTTTAATCTCAATGGTATTAAAAGTAGACATTGTCTTTGATCATTCAAATTTGTATAAGCAGCGATGATTTTACTGAGAAACATCAGGGAAGGTGTTTAATTATAATATATTCTACTATATATAATATAATAGGGAGATAGGATATTATAATTAAAAGGTTTTTAATAAAAATATATTTTATTAGATAATATAATAGGGATATAGGATATTATAATTAAAAAATGTTTAATTATAATATAAACTATTATATATAATATAATAGGGAAAGGAAATATTATAATTAAAAGGGTTTAATTATAATATAAACTATTATATATAACGCAATTAGGAAATAAGATTATATTATATATAAAAGGGTTAATTATAGTATAATCTATTATATATAGGGAACTATATATTATAAATAAAAAGAGATTTATTTATAATATAAATCTATTTTGATAAGAAAATATTATAAACATAATATAAGAATAAGAATGGCATATTAAAAAGGATATTATTTATCCTGAAAGAAGATTATTATAAATAAAATTATCTTATTTTACCCTAATGGAAGGGTAGTTTAATAATAAAATATTTGTTTATAAAAGGATGTTAAAAAATATTTATGACGAATGTCATTTCAAATCTATGTAAGCACTTGATATTAAGCCAAAATTGAATTTTATAATATAATATTTTAGATATTATGAAGTTTAAATAACCTAAAATACTCCCCACCATCATGGGTGGATAAGAACAGGCTGCTCTACATTGATGAAAAAGGACCTTTGGGCTCAGAAGCATGGGAGCCATCTAGAGCAGGTAAACATTAATTGAAGTTAATATTGGTTGGTTCTTGAATTTAGGGATATGCATGCCTTGGGGGGAGAGGAGCAACCTCCATGTATATGAGGAATGAATGGTCATCGGAGCAGAGGGCTTTTAGGAGACAAAAGTGAAAACATAGAAGCCAAGAGGAGGTTGTCTAGTGATCACTGAAGATGTGCAAAAGGAGGCAACTCATGCAAGACCACAAGGTAGGACCTTTTTTCCCAAACATGGACTACGTTAAGAATATTATATTTCTATATATGCTTCTCGTAATTGTATTTATACCCTTAAGAGCTATTATGAACAAAAAATTCCCCTTGATTGTTGTTAAATTATGCCGAATTGGGGTAACCATTGGAGGAGGGTGAAGTTGAGTCATGTTTGCAACCACTGTAGGACGTCATCTGTAGGTGTCCTCCCTATTATACTGGTCTCTTACTCCAACCTAAGCCAAGGATTATGGACCTTGGTTATACTTCTTATGATCGAAGAACGTATGGTGGACTTCGGTCTCTCAATGGCGAATAAAGGTTTTACCTAGCATGGTTGTAAGTATTGTCCAACCATCTTACTATACTTCAACCAAAGACTCTGGCTACTACTGCATCGTAGCCATCATTTGTTTAAACCAATTTTTTTTTGTATACCCTTCTTTGCTATTTCAAGATTGTTGGGCATTGTACCTTTGGTGATTGGAACCTCCACTCTGGTTGATTTTACTTGTGTGTGGCAGAGAAGCGACAAATTTTATTTAGTAGTGTATCGCTCCAAATTTTTCGCACCCCTACCTTCAGGCTATTGGATCCGCGCCCGGAAGGAGGATGGGAAAAAGATGGTGCGGTACCTCGGACAAGAGGACTTTGCGAAGGTCCCGCCTCTCAAGGGAGGTGCATTTTGGTGATTTTTCGATGGATGGTGGGTTCACCAGGAAACATTTGATGGTATTTTCCACGCCTAGGTTTTGGGAATGAGTTTTGATGAGTTCGTTTTATTTTTAAACATTCATCCTAGGTTTGGCTGAATGATTCTAACTTAAACTACATGAAAATGCAATTTTAATGCATACAGCAAACAAAAAGGAAAACAAAAACAGAGAATTTGCAAGAGGCCAATGAAGATTACCTGATCTAGAAATCTGATGGAGTTTCTGAAGCTTGAAGCTGATCAATCGTGAAAGATCGTCTAACCGACAGATCATCTGCAATCTGACGAATTCGTCAGACGAATTCATCAGAGACTTGCAAAATAGCAAACAGATGCGAAATACAAGAAATTCTATTTTGCAAACAGGGGCAAACTATATGAAACAGTAATATGAGTGTTGAAAAATATACAAGAACAGAAGTAAATGCAAATCACTGTGTTTAGATAGCAGAATATGATCTTAATATGCAAACTAGACAAAATGGGTGAACTCCAAATGCAATATAGTATAAAAATTGAATAAACAATCTAATTTATAGTATAAAATGACAGATAAAAAAGATAGAAGAGCAAACTCCAGGCACTGATTGCCTCGATGTGTGCTACAGTCGAAATCATCTCGCATCAGTACGAGATCATCCCGAATTTGACGAGATCGCCTCCGATCTTGACAGGTTCGTCGACTGCGATAGGTGCTGGCTCCGGCTGAAAACCAGTGGTGTACCTGCAATGAAATGACTATAGGACTAATGCAAAATATGAATTACGATGTTTTAGAGCATAAGGGTTCAATTTGCATAAAAATTCAGCCAGGGGGTGGGGAGGGAAAAGTCTTAGAGTTAAATAGGCATAGGATAGTTGTTGGGAGGTTGGAGATCATCCCAATTTGGGAGATCTCCAATGGGGGAAGGGTCCCAACGGTGCAGAAACGCTTCTGCCCGAATTGGAGAACCATTGGAATGGATTCCAACTATGCAAATTTAGTTTTGCGACGAAATCGTCTGGACGTTCTAGTCCAGACGAAATCGTCAAATCTGGGGCGATATCGTCTGATCGGAGACAATATCGTCAAACGATCAAAACAACTTCTAAAAATGGCACGGAAAAGGAGGAAACGGGTTTCTCGGCGGTTAACGGGCGGTTTGGGAGGTTAAATTTGAATTTAAATTTATTTACTAAGGTGAATGTAATTATTCCAATTTTACTGCGCCAATTTTAGGGTGCTACATTTTGCCCCCTCTTTAGCGAATTTTCCGAAGAAAATGCGTTAAAGATGAGTTCTTCTCGATCTACGAGAAAGCAAAAAATTATTCCCATTTTTAGGCGATGATTCTTGGTCGAATCGTACGATAGCTTACTATGGTGCCCCCTCCATGTTTTTACCCAAATCGAACGTTTGCGGTAAAAACACGGAAAAGCAAAAATTATTGTTGAATTATTTTGAATAAAATTAAGAAAAATAGGGTAAAACCCTAATTCATTGTTACTGTTCATTTTACTGTTTTTAGAGCTCTGGAGCAAAAATGGTAGAGACAGCACACAGATCGGCAGAGGTCCGCCGCGGTCTACGGGTAAGGGTTTAAACTTAGTTTAGATTGATTTAATTTGAATTTACATGCTTGGTAAATAGATTTTAAGATGAATTTTGAGCATCGCGGCCGTTTTTGGCCCTCGACGTCGTCCGGACGAAATCGTCCCTAGTTCGATGAAATTGTCTCAAGTTCGTCAATTTTGCCCAAGGGCAAAATCGACGAAAAAGGGACGATTTCGTCAAATTAGAGACAATTTCGACATGCGAAATCGAAGACAATTTTGCTCAAATGTCGGACGATATCGGCCAATAGTGGGCGATATCATCAATTGCAAAATTTTGATCTTTAAGTTGCATTATTGATTGCTAAAATTGTTATTAATGATTGTTTGTTATTTTGGTTGTTTATGCTTGCAGAGAGGATTACTAAAGAGCATAGAGTGGAAATATGGAGGATTGATAGATGACTTGGCTGCTCTGACATAGGCAAAGCGATATCAGCTAGCACAGGCCAGCTTACTACATGTGGCAGAGATGCCACAAGTTTCTACTGACATGGGGCTACTGACGGCCCTAGAAGAGAGGTGGTACCCGAGCTCTTCATGCTTCCGGTTATCGACAGGGGAGATGACTCCCACACTAGAGGATGTATGGAGGATTCTTAGAATCCCCATACAAGGGAGGATGATCATACCTATGGCCAATCAGGGCCACACGATGGGACAACTCTGCGGTGACCTGAGCTTCGCCCTGGAGAAGGGCAGAGTGAACATCGAGGCACTACGCCAGATGCCTGGGGCATCTACACTGACACGAGTTTTGGCTAGGGTGGTTGGTGGACTTTTGCTGTGCCACCAGAGCGGATGCAGGGTACCATGGATGCTGGCAGATGTGATCTACGACATGCGTGACCATGGCTACAAATTTTCTTGGGGCAACTTTGTTCTATGCCGATTGTATAGGATCCTGCATGGGGTCGTATACAAGGGCGGGCGATGTATGGTCATGACATCGCTCCTCCAGGTTTGGTGCTGGGAGCACATTGTGGTGCAGAGGCCGATAGGGCTTCCACTAACAAGAGTTGACGGGGAGAGGCCCCGAGTCTTCTACTGGTGGCTCTAGAGAGGGGCACAGCGACGGATCGACCTACCGGTGTCCCGAAGACTATTGGATGACTTGGTCCCAGACCAGATCACTTGGAGGCCATGGAGAGAGCATACAGGGTGGCCAGAGGACGGACAGGAGCTGGCTCACATCAGGCAAGTCTGTTGGCTACGGATGAAGAGAGAAGAGGTGGAGCTCCACCGCTATGACCGAGTTTTGCGATAGTTTAGTCTACAGTAGGGGATGCCATCTCTCAGGGATTATGAGTTTTCCTGGACTGTCTGGGATAACACCTTAGTTAGCGGGGCTCCAGATATGCAGCAATTCTGGAGTTAGGACACGAACGATGCCCCCATTCAACTAGTGGATGGGGACGACGTAGGGGTAGCCGATGGCTATGATGCCTAGTACGCAGGCATCCGCCCTCCTCGGATGACGAGGGCTCAGGGATCGATACACACAGTTGTGCATCGAATAGGGAGGCGGCGCCAGGCGGTGGTAGAGGCAGCCCGGGTTCACGGCAGAGGAGAGCAGAGGAGGCCACAGGCACAGGAGAGGCCATGGCAGAGGGAGAGGGAGAGGAGGGAGGCGAGACCCCCATCTCCATAGAGGCCACCATCGCCTGATAAGGGCAAGGGTGTGGACATTAGAGAGAGTAGCGAGATGGCTACTCTCCGGGCAGAGAGATATCGTCTGCAAGATCAGGTGTAGACGTTACAGAATGCAGCTGCATAGCACCAGGCTGAGGTGTCGCAACTATGAGATGAGAATGCTTGTCTCAGGGCACGAGGTGAAGGGGTAAGCACTCAGGAGCTGCTACGGTCGGTTTCTCAGACCACATTCTATCAGGCGCTATACTACCAGGCGGTGCCAGAGGGCCAGAGGGTACAGCTGCCACCTACCATAGCAGATCCTATCAGGATAGGGTCAACGAGGAGCTCATCTCGATCGATGACGAGGACTCACAGTACCACACATACTGCGATGGGACCACCTCGTCCTCCGTAGGGCGGGGGAGGAGATAAGGTCGAGAGCTCTAGAGGCTCTCGAGGCTAGAGGGTGAGATACTGCCACTGATATTGTATTATACTTGTATTGATAGAGGATTGAGTATGCCGAGGTACGCATTGTGGCATACCAATCTAGTTTTGATGATGTATATATTCTGTTGATATATATAGATGAGATATTTTTGATCATATGACTTGTCTTATGTGATGCTTATGATGCTTTTTATGTTTGATTGATTGATTGAGTTGATTGATGTAATGATTTTATTGATGAGTCATGTAGTTATGTCGTTTTGGAAAAAATTATAACTTGGATGTCATGCTTTAAATATTTTAAATGAAATAATCTGATGTAACAAATTGATTGGTTGTAATGAAATGTGATAAAAAATAAAAAGAGATTTCTAACAATAATTTCAAAGGACATTATCGCTATTATAGACCATTTCATGGAGTCGCTGCTCACTCGGTCGTCAAGCTAGTCCCAGGATAGAAATATTGTTAAAAGAAAAGAGTGCTTAAGAGACTGTCTTAAGACTTTGTTGTGATGATGCAAATGATGATGATGATGGTTTGTTTTCAGATTTCCATGAAAATATTATGCATGAAATATTGTAAAATGATTTTTTCTAGGCATAAATTCCTAAGTGTGAGAAAGTTTGTTGAATAATTCCTTAAGAATTATACCATCATTGCAAAATGCAAAGGTTGACATAATGATATGAAATAATAAAAATGTGTTTTCTTTTGAAAAGCATAATTTGTGTAATAAAATGAAGTCATATGGTTTTTATGAATTTTGATAAATTGGGAAAAAATATTGTTACAATGGTTTGCGCTAGGCATAGAATATGTAGGTATAGACTTATACCACCATCGCGAAGATCAAAGAAAGGATGATTGATTTTTAATGAACAGAAAAGATGAAAATGAGGACTTGCGCTAAGCATAAAATTCCAATTTTGGTTTTGGAATTATACCATCGTTACGAAAGTCGATAAGATATATATGATATGTTGTTAAATAATTGTACTTGATTATTCCAAACAAGTTGCAAAATAATATTTCAAAGTATTTTGAAGAAAAAAATTAATTTTATAAGGAATCCCATGTGCATAAGTGAATTCATTGCCAATCTTGATTTATCATAATGATAGACAAAATCTCTCAAATACAAATGTGTGTGCAATTGTATGGTTCATTTACCAGTTTTGAGCAAGATACTATGATACAAGTGATTTGAATAAACCAACTAAGTGTTCATTAACCATGATGTAGATGCATATAACCACACTAGGCTACTATGTAGATTGGATTATCAGGAGCTAGCTAATCCATAAGCAGACAGAGGTCTGTACAAAATAAGGTCGCTAATGTGACAGACATATCGCCACGCTAGGAGTTACCCAAGGCCAAGCAGGTTGGGCACAAACCACCTTGTTATGGGGCTTACCTCACAGTTTTCGAATAATTGAGAATTCCAGGGATTCAAGCTCATCAACCCTTCTTTTCTTTTCAAAGGGTAGGGAAAGGGATTTTATTTCTTTCTTGCTTTCTTTTGAACTTTGCTTATTTTTCTTTTTGTATTTCTTTTGCTTGAGAATACTTGGAACATTGCTGAAATAACATTTTTCTTTTCTCTTATTTCTTGAAATTTTCTTCTCTTTTTCTTTGCTAGGGATACTTGCTCGGATTAGCTGTAGAGCAAGGGATTTTTATTCTGGGTAGGGGTGAGCTTGTCCTTTTTCCAATTCTCAAAGATTCTAGACCATGTGCATGATAGGACAGCAGGGGAAACTTTTCACTCAAGACATCAGTTCTACTATGTAGCAAAACATGGAAATTACAAATATAATCATTTTATTGTGGAAAGATGTGCTTGGTTTAGGTAAATAACAAGATCAATTCTCTATGCTCAAACTTTATTTAATTGAAATTTGTGAACTTTGATATAAGAGAGATTAGTAATCATGCCAGATAAAAGCAAGATATTTATTGTTGTGAGTGTGCAAGTGAGGGATTCAAAATAAATGCTAATTTATCCAAAATAAGTTGAAACATATAACTGCAATAATTGTAAGAAAATATATATAAATGATTTGTGAGAAAGTTTTTGAGAATTTTGACTCTGTCTTTCTTCTGTATATTGTTTTGGTTTCGAAAGAGTCAAGCATATAGCTGTTTTTAGATTTTGTATTTAGATTTTAGTTTTTGAGTTTTTCTTTGAAACAATATAATAAAGACAACAAATGAAACAATAAATGCACACAATAATAATAAGGCTGAAAGTAGATGAACTAATCTTCTATGAATAATTTATGAATATCATTAATAGGTTCAAGCTGTTCAGGGGTCATGAAATGTCCTTCAAATTGAAAGTTTTCTTTTAAGAATTTGATGAAAAGGGCTATGGTGATATTTTCTGTCTCAGATGCTGGTTGATAAAAGTAAAGCTCATGGCAATACTCTCGATATAGCACAGCTCGTGGAACTCTACTCCATCTTTACCTATCTATGAGAACAACTTCTTGGTCCTCTACAAGGCCTAGGAATCGGTGTACAATGTCTGCATTCTCGAGGTATTCCTCGAAGCTGAACAAATCTGAAGATACTAAAGCTCTCCTATAGGCTAACCACCTATGACAAGCTCTCTGAAGTTCATGATAGAACACTAATTGATGAGGATCCAGGATTCTATCCAAGACTAGCCTCTTAATCTGTTTAAGTTGTGTGGACCTAGATGAAATGATACTAAGTCTCCTGATAATCTCGTCCCACAAGGATTGATTTCTACTTGCTTCAGGGACACTAAGGACAAAATTAACTTCTATGGCCGCTAATTGGTTTACTAAATTTATAGTAACTGCTAACCTCTTTTTAGGAGCTACCATCTAAACATGATTTTGAACCTTAAATGATTTAAAATGCATCTAAGTTTTAGTTGTTCTAATTTTTTTTTTTTTGTCTTTGTTTGTTTTTGTTCAAAAGGTTATGATGCATTCACGTCGAGTTCACCAAAATGTATTGCTCCAAATTTTTCGCACCCCTACCTTCAGGTTATTGGATCCGCGCCCGGAAGGAGGATGGGAAAAGGATGGTGCGGTACCTCGGATGAGAGGACTTTGCGAAGGTCCCGCCTCTCAAGGGAGGTGCATTTTGGTGATTTTTCGACGGATGGTGGGTTCACCAGGAAACATTTGATGACAGTTTCCATGCCTAGGTTTTGGGAATGAGTTTTGATGAGTTCATTTTATTTTTAAACATTCATCCTAGGTTTGGCCGAATGATTCTAACTTAAACTACATGAAAATGCAATTTAAATGCATACAAAGAAACAGAAAGGAAAACAAAAACAGAGAATTTGTAGGAGGCCAAGGAAGATTACCTGATCTGAAAGTCTGATGGAGTTTCTGAAGCTTGAAGCAGTCTGGATCATCTGCAATTCAACATAATCACCTTCAATTTGATAAAATCATCTAAACTGACAGGATCGTCTGCAATATGACGAATTCGTCAGACGAATTCATCAGAGACCTGCAAAACAACAAACAGATGTGAAATACAAGAAATTCTATTTTGCAAACGAGGGCAAACTATATGAAACAGTAATATGAGTGTTGAACAATATACAAGAACAGAAGTAAATGCAAATCACTGTGTTTAGATAGCAGAATATGATCTTAATATGCAAACTAGACAAAATGGGTGAACTCCAAATGCAATATAGTATAAAAATTGAATAAACAATCTAATTTATAGTATAAAATGACAGATAAAAAATACAGAAGAGAAAACTCCAGGCACTGATTGCCTCGATGTGTGCTGCAGTCAAAATCGTCTTGCATCAGTACGAGATTGTCTCAAATTTGACAAGATCGCCTTCGATCTTGACAGGTTCGTTGGTTGCGATAGGTGTTGGTTCCAGCTGAAAACCAATGGTGTACCTGCAATGAAATGACTATAGGACTAATGCAAAATATGAATTACGATGTTTTAGAGCATAAGGGTTCAATTTGCATAAAAATTCAGCCAGGGGTTGGGGAGGGAAAAGTCTTAGAGTTAAATAGGCATAGGATAGTTGTTGGGAGGTTGGAGATCATCCCAATTTGGGAGATCTCCAACGGGGAAGGGTCCCAATGGCGCAGACACGCTTCTGCCAAAATTGGAGACCCGTTGGAACGGATTCCAACTATGCAAATTTAGTTTTGCGACGAAATCGTCTGGACGTTCTATTCCAGACAAAATCATCAAATCTGGGGCGATATCGTCTGATCGGAGACGATATCATCAAACGGTCAAAACAACTGCTAAAAATGGCATGGAAAATGAGGAAACGGTTTCTCGATGGTTAACGAGCGATTTGGGAGGTTAAATTTGAATTTAAATTTATTTACTAAGGTGAATGTAATTATTCCAATTTCTTGTGCCAATTTTAGGGTGCTACAAGTAGATACATGATTATGTGCTAGCCTAAGGTTCATCCTTAGGCTAGAATCTACCCATCTATCCACTGCTGGAGTGTGAAATCGCTGAGGAGTGGTGCTATCACATCTGGAAGCACGGAAAAGGAGGCCAAGTTTTAGCCTCCCTAAGCGAGATTCCAAATCATGGATGTGACAGATTCTAAGCACCTAAAAAGTATCTTAGCTCCTTAATGGCTATTGACCACCTCTTGGTGGTTAAGGTACCCCAAGTGGGGGTCATGTAAGCCATAAAACACAGACTATGTGGGTTACTAGCGAGGCTGACCGTTGCTAGCTAGAGTTTGGCGGTTAGGATTAATTGTTTATGGGTTGTTGTGAATGCTGAGTTGGTAGGGCTAGCCCTATTTAATCAAATGCCCCCTTTCATAATCAATAGCATATAGTTTATGTTATAAACTAGGTTATCATTCATATAATTGGTGTTATAAATCTTGTTAAAGATAACATAGTGTATGCTTCGTTATTTAGTTTATATTAGAATAAATATAGACTATATTAAAAGGAAAGTAATCTAGTTTATTTATATTTGATGTTAGACTATATTAAAAAGGAAATTAATATAGTTCATTTATATTTGATGTTAGACTATATTAAAAAGGGAAATTAATATAGTTCATTTATATTTAATTTTAGAGTATATGAAAGGAAAGTAATATAGTGCATTTATATTTGATGTTAGACTATATAGAAGAAAATTAAAATAGTTCATTTATAGTTGATGTTAGACTATATGAAAGGAAAGTAATATAGT
This sequence comes from Wollemia nobilis, assembly GCA_028583015.1. Classification (NCBI taxonomy): domain Eukaryota; kingdom Viridiplantae; phylum Streptophyta; class Pinopsida; order Araucariales; family Araucariaceae; genus Wollemia; species Wollemia nobilis. The sequence goes on from JAQPPZ010017073.1 coordinate 132,161, forward strand.
TCATTTATATTTTATGATAGACTATATTAAAAAGGGAAATTAATATAGTTCATTTATATTTGATGATATATTATATGAAAGGAAAGTAATATAGTTCATTTATATTTGATGTTAGACTATATTAAAAAGGGAAATTAATATCGTTCATTTATATTTAATGTTAGACTATGAAAGGAAAGTAATATAGTTCATTTATACTTGATGATAGACTATATGAAAGAAAAGTAATAGTTCATTTATATTTGATGTTAGACTATATAGAAGGAAATTAATATAGTTCATTTAAATTTATATGAAAGGAAAGTAATATAGCTCATTTATATTTGATGTTAGACTATATTAAAAAGGGAAATTAATATAGTTCATTTATATTTAAGGTTAGACTATATATATATATATATATTTATTTGTGGAAAACATCCCAAAAAGGGATGCCACTTTCGAGTAAGACCCAAGGAGGCAGGGGTATCCATTCCACCAAAAACGCCCAGGACTCGGACCTGGCCTACCACCTTTGACATACTCAAGGAGCAAACAAACACACAAAACCAAATTAAAAAAAGTAAATAACAACAAAAATAATAAAATAAAATAAAAAACATGCTCCTTGAGTGTGTCAAAACCAAAAGCACAACCAAACACGCACAATAAGATAAAAGAAACCACAACACAAACCACATAGAAAAACACAAGAACCACATAACAAAACACAAACAAGACAAAAACAACAGAACACTACAAAGACATAACCCAAAAAAACATGAAAAATAAACACAACCAAAACCTAAAAAAAAAAAAATAAAATAAAAATAAAAACAACCAACAACAGACAATAAACAAAAACAAAAAACATAGAAAACACTCACATAAAAAAATGAAATAACACAAACAAAGAGAAACCCAAGAACAAGAACAAAAAAAAACACAAGAACAATAACAATAAACATAAAAAAAAAAACAAAACAACAAAAACACAAGAACAACAAAAAACAACACAAAGAACACAAAAACAAAACAAAACAAAAGAACCCACCCACCTTAAAAAACTAAACAAAAAAACAAAGAAGACAAAAGAAAAAAAAATGAACAAAACAATGACCTATCTAGACCAGAAGACTATTAATGCAAGAATCAACGGAGGAAACAAAATAAAGAATAGAATGAGCTAGGGAACTAAAAAAACTGAATGAACCAAAGAGAAACAAAAAAAAAAACAAGAAGAAACTAGGTACCTTCGAAACTGGAGCCATCCAAAGAAATGATAGAAAGAAGAGCTTCCCTAATTTGAGAAGCCCACCATATAGGAGGGTGGCCATAACAAGTAAGATCACCTTTGTCCAAAGCCCAATTAGCTAAAGCATCAGCACTCTTGTTTTGATCTCTGGCCACATGATTGTAATCAACTTTCAAAAATCCCATCTGGATTAACTGAATCTTCTCAATAATTCTTTTTATTCTCCAATCCACCTTATGATTCTTAGAAGGAGTCTTCAAGAGATTAATCATAAGTTGAGAGTCAGACTCAACTAACACCTTTTCCCATCCAACCTTAGTAGCCTCCTGAAGGCCTCTAAGGATACCATACCCCTCGGCAAGGTTATTGGAAAGAATACCCAAATTCTCAGCAAAAGTAAAAACCAGGGAGCCATCTGAAAGTCTACCAATTCCTCCCACACTTGGCTTTTCCAGGGTTCCCTCTAGAGGCTCCATCGGTATTGACTTTTCCAAAATCCTTAGGAGGAGGTTGCCAATTTCTAGTCCTATCCATCTTACTAATACTCACATTCCCTTTAAGTTGGTTGCCCTTAGAAGGTTTAATCTTCAATCTTTGCATCACTTGATCCCATATTTGGTGGGAGTTTTGGGGGTGATTAAGGAGTTGATGGACTGATTCAACTAAGTTGGCTATGGTATTTTGCCAAATATAGTGAATATCCTTCCTATCTTGATTAAAAATTTGGTTGTTCCTTTCATTCCAAATATTCCAAAGAAGAATGGTAGAACCCATCCAAACTAATTGCCTAATAAAATGATCAACACCCTCTTGATTAGGCCAATCCCTCCAAAGCTATTCAAAAGTGAAAAAATTGGACCACTTGTAAGCCAAGTAAAGTTGCCATTCTCCTCCATAGCTCGAAGGCTAAAGTACACTCAATAAAAATATGGTTGATATTTTCTACATTCTCTTCACACATTTCACATCTAAAAGGGCCATGAAAACCACGCTTCATAAGTTGCTCACCGGTAAGCACCCTACGATGCAATAAAAGCCAATTAAAGAACCTCACCTTAGGCCAGAGCTTTTGAGCCCACAATTGAGAAAATATGTCAGAAGAATGGTTGGGATTATTATGGCATAAGGTCAAATAACCTTGAGCAACTGAATACTCACCCTTAGTAGTGTTGTTCCATCCAAAACAATCTTTTTCATGGGACCAAGAGAGGGATCTCATATGAAGGATGCCTTGGATATCTTGTCTTTGCCTTTACGGGATTTGAATAGGCCAGTCCTCAATAGGGATCCAATATCTACCAACCTTTGAATTACCGGTATGGTATTGACGAGTAATTAGCCACCTTTATCCAATTAGCTCGGTGAAGCTCCTCCATCCAAGGCCTCCAATCGGGAAGCCGAGTTATCAAAGGCTTGTGACCATCCCAAGAATCTGTCCAAAAATTTGCATGTTGACCATTATGAATGATCCAAAATAATTTTTTCTTTATCAAATCCTCACAGTCTTAAGAACTGCTAAAATGGGAGAACCTTTGGTAGGAAGTTGATAGCGAACAAGGTCTTCAGGACTTTTGTTCTCAGCATATTTAGCACGAAGATTATTGGCCCAAAGAGCATTGGGGTTATGCAACATCCTCCAATATAATTTAGCAGCTAAAGCTTTGTTGTTATTAATTGAAGACCGGAATCCTAACCCCCTTCACTCTTAGGAAGACATAAAGTATCCCATTTCACCAAGGCCCATTTTCTTTTCTCCTTAGTACCACTCCAAAGGAAACGATGACTGATTTGATCCAATTCTCGAAGAACAGCCTTTGGGATATTCAAAATGGAAGAAACATAAATAGGAATAGCTTGAAGGACTGATTTTACCAAGGTGATTCTACCCCAGAAGAAAGCCACTTGTTGGTCCACTTTCCAATTTTCTTCTTGACTTTGTCCAACAACCAATTCCAATCTTTATTTTTCTTCCTTTGAATATTTATGGGAATACCTAAATAAGTGATTGGAAGAGAGGTCTTCTTATATCTTAATTTATCCAAGACCATGGATTCCTGTCTAGCAGAGCAGTGAAAGAAAATAACTTTAGATTTGTCTTCATTGATCAACTGCCCGATAGCCTTAGAAAAACAGCTAATGATTTGCTTAATATTAGAAGCTTCCTTAAGCGTAGCTTTACCTAAAAGGGTAGAGTCATCCACAAATTGAAGATGAGAGATAGGTCTAGCTCCATGAGCAATGGTAACTCCCTCAAGGGTTTTGTTTTCCCTCTTTTTGGTTATAGTCCTACCCAAGCATTCAACAAGAATGATGAATAAATAAAGGGATAGCGGGTCACCTTGCCTAATACCTCTGGAAGCTGGGAAAGACTGAGAAGGCCTGCCATTGATAAGAACTAAGTAGGAAACTAAGGAGATACATCCCATAATCCAATCCATCCAATCCTTAGAGAAACCAAATTGCCTCAAAACTTTGATAAGGAAGTGCCAATCCACTCTGTCATAAGCTTTGGATAAGTCTAACCGGATGAACATAGAAGGAGAATTTTGCATATCCATGGAATGGATGGCTTCCTGAGCAAGAACTATCTCATCTACTATTTGACGTCCTTCCACATATCCCCCTTGCTCTAGGGAAATAATCTTATGTAAAAGAGGCTTCAACCTTTTTGCCATGATTTTAGTAATAATTTTGAGAAGAACATTACATAAAGCAATAGGTCTAAAAGCTGAGATATGATCAACCTCTTGAGATTTTGGAACAAGAGTAATATAAGTTTTATTGATAACCTTCAAAATTTCTTTGGATTTCCTGGCTTCTTCCACCACCTCTAATAAATCAACATGAAGGATATCCCAGAACTCTTGGTAGAACTCAATAGGAAAACCATCAGGACCTGGGGTTTTCCATTTTTGCATTTTAAAAACTACTTGTTGAAGCTCATTGATAGTAACGAGAGCAGTCAAAATAGAGTTCTCCTCGGAAGTGATAAGAGAAGGGATTGCTTGAAGAACATTTTGTTGAGAAGCTGAGTCAAGAGGAGTAGCGACAAAAATATTGGAAAAGTAATCAACAACAATAGAGTTCATGCCATCCCAAGTATAAACAACATCTCCAGAATCTGATTTTAAGGAAGAAATAAAGTTGTGAGATCTTCGAGCTAGAAGAGATTTGTGGAAGAAATTTGTGTTTCGATCTCCTTCTTTGAGCCATTGAATTCTAGATTTTTGCTTCCATAAGATTTCTTCTCTTTTTTCCCATTCCTCTAAGCTGAGTTGTGAGTTTAATTTCATCTGCACTTCTCTTCTCTGTGAGGCCATCTAAACGGATTTTCTTATTCAAATTTTCAAGATGAGCAATAACTTCATGTTTTTTTTATGAACATCCCCAAACTCTTTCCAGTTCCAAGTCTTGATTTTGGATTTAATGTATTGCAGTCTTTTGGCAAAACAGAACATCTTAGTCCCATGCCTAGGTTTACCTTCCTTCCACCATTGTTGCACACGAGGTCTGAAGGAAATGTCTCTAAGCCACATTAATTGAAAACGAAAAGGAGAGAAACTCACATTGGTTTTCCACATTTCCACCATGGTTGGCCAATGATCCGAACCAGCATTATTAAGAGTCTTCACTTTAGGAATGTGACCATGGATTAAGAAATTTTCAGAGAGCAAAAACCTATCCAATCTCTCCATTATACAAGCTAAGCCTTGCCTTCTATTAGACCAAGTCATAAGGCCATTATCTGGTTGGATATCCACAAGATGGAGGTTTGCAATATATTCGCTCATGAGGTCGATACTTTTGTCCAAATTTCTATTTCCCCCCTTTTCTCATCTAGAGAGAGGATGGTATTGAAATCTCCTCCGATCAAGATCCAAGATTTAGGAAAATGAGAGATAATATGAGTAATATCCTTCCATTGTCTTCTTTTTTCCTCCAAAGAAGTCGGGGCATAAACAGTAATGCAGAGCATAATCTGGTTGGAATGTCTACTTTGAATAGCTATAGCCAACAAACCCCAACTGCCAACCATATGGTGAATAACTACCTCTTTTGGGTCCCAAAGACAAGCAATGCCACCCGAAGTCCCTTGGGAGCCGAGGGAAACCACTTTTCTAGCTGGCCAAATTTCTTGGCAATTAAGTCCATATCCTCCATTGACATCTTTGTTTCTTGAAGGAAAACAAGATGTGGATGATTTATCTGAATCATTCTTCTAATTTCATTTTGTTTTGAAAGACTCCCTTTGAGTCCTCTAATATTCCAAGTGATGATCTTCATTAATACCGGGGCTAAAAATGTTGGGAAGGGCATTAATCTTACCTTCCTCTACAAGCTTTTCACCTTCTTTTACCATATGATATTGATTGGTCTTGCGACCTACTTTTTGATTAGAATCCATCTTCAATTTTTTTTCCCTGTTTCTTGACTTATTCCAATTGAATCCGAGATGGCTTCTAACCTTGAAGAATGCTCATACACAACCAAAATTTTACTAGATGGTTCAATGGAGTCTATATTGGGACCTGCATTATTTGAAGTTTTGACATTTGAAATATTGTTTTTCTTGTGTAAATTTTCTCTTTTTTTTTCTGTTGAAAACCTTTGATTTGTTGGTTTGTCTCTGAGTTCTTTCCTTCATATTTAAATTGTGTTTCTAAGATTTCAGTTTCCATTATTTCCTCTTCCTCACTTGGGACATCATTTGTGGAAAGGATTTCAAACATATTAGCAAATGACTTTGATTGATCCTTCATTACTGGTTTTTTAGAGTGTTCTTCTTCTTAGGTATTTGGAAACCTGTTGAGTTTATATCTTCTTTCTTTTGATCGGGAATTTTATTTGGGCAAGCACTGGCCAAATGACCATATTCATGGCAAATTCTACAACGAAAAGGAATGTTCTCATAGTCCACTACTTGCTCCCAAGTGTCTTCCCCAAATTGTAATGTGATATTTTTAGGTAGGGGTTTGTCAAAATCCATTAAAACACAAATTCGAGCATAAATAATATGTTCAAAATTTTGAGTACAATCAGCGATCATCATAAAAGTTCCTAAAGAGTTTCCAATTGAAGAAAAAATAGTAGGATTCCAAAATTCAATAGGGAGGCCAAAGAGTCTAACCCACACGGGAGCTATAGAAGGCATCTCTTCTTCGACTTTAAATTTAGTATGCCAGGGCTTCATGAAAAGCCACGCCCTTCCAAAAAACCAAGGACCCCCTTGAAAAATTTTCTCTCTATCTTCATTATTAGCAAATAAAACAAGAAAATAACCATTTGGATAAATAGAGATTTGTAACTCACCTTTAGTTTTCCAACTTTTTGCAGCCAGGACTTTGAAAGCAGATAGACTCGGACGAAAACCCACGAACCAAAAAATTAGTCCTCTTTTTTCCAAATCTTCAATGCCAGTCTGAATGTTACCCATATCAAGCTTAACAATAGGAGTTCCATCAGTTGCTTTAAGACATCCTGACTCCATTTTCCTGGGATCAATCTTAGGCATTCTTAGAGGTTTATGAGAAGCCCTAGTATTGATATTAGCATTGGGTTGAGGCTGTCCACCATGAAGGGCATCCCTAAAATTCATTTTTGGGACTGAGTCTTCAAAATTCTTACCCTTGACAGGGGTTTTCATAGTAGAATTATTTTGTGGGTGCACCTTAGCACCAGATTCACTTGAGATATGAGCCATTTTTTGATCAACTACTTGAAACTTATTTCGTGGTCTCTTTAATCCTTGCCCTAGACGCCATGGAAAGGTATGGTTTTCACTTTTCTTTTGTGCAGCAAATTGGAAGCCGTTGTCACTCAAGTTCACAGTATGATCTGTTGAAAGACAAATTTCTAACCCATATTGTATCCCCTGCAACATTTCTTGCTAAAATATTGAGCATAAACCACAAAAATATTGGCCGCTAGGGCCCGAAGGCCCTAAAAACCAACCTCTGGAGCTGCTTGCACTCAACCCGAATGAAACCCTCGCATAGCCGCTTGCCAAATATATCATTCACACATAGGGATGCGCTAGGATCTGTGTTGCTCCAAATGATATGAAAATTGGTGGAGATGTTCTAGGGTTTTTCAGGCATCTACCCTCAAAATTTCAGCTCAATCCGAGTTCGGATGAGTGAGATATGGCCGAAACGAGTTCGGTAGTTTGGGCAGTCCTGCGAAAAACGTCTCTACCTGAGGCCCAGGGTTAGACTATATGAATGGAAAATAATATAGTTCATTTATATTTGATGATAAACTATATGAAAGGAAAGTAATATAGTTCATTTATATTTTATGTTAGACTATATAGAAGGAAATTAATATAGTTCATTTATATTTGATGTTAAACTATATTAAAGGAAAGTAATATAGTTCATTTTTATTTGAAGTTAGACTATATTAAAAAGAGAAATTAATATAGTTCATTTATATTTAATGTTAGACTATATGAAAGGAAAGTAATATAGTTAATTTATATTTGATGATAGACTATATGAAAGGAAATTAATATAGTTCATTTGTATTTGATGTTACACTATATGAAAGGAAAGTAATATAGTTCATTTATATTTGATGTTAGACTGTATGAAAGGAAAGTACTATAGTTCATTTATATTTGATGATAGACCATATGGAAGGAAACTGATATAGTTTCATTTATATTTAAATATTGTATGTAAATGGAAATATGATCATGCTAGAGTTTATTAGCATAGGTTATGTTTAAAAGGTAATATGATTATGCTAAAATAATTAGCATAGATTGTATTGTAAGTGGAAATATGATTATGTTAAAGGTAGTTAACATGGATTGTATGTAAATGGAAATATGATCATGGTAGAGTTGATTAGCATAGGTTATGTTTAAAATACAATATGATTATGCTAAAATGATTAGCATAAATTGCATTGTAAATAGAAATATGTTTATGTTAAAGTTAGTTGACATAGATTGTATGTAAATGGAAATATGATCATGCTAGAGTTGATTATCATAGGTTATGTTTAAAAGGCAATATGATTACGCTAAAATGATTAGCATAGATTGTATTGTAAGTAGAAATATGATTATGTTAAAGTTAGTTAACACAAATTGCATGTAAATTGAAATATGCTCATCCTAGAGTTGATTAGCATAGGTTATGTTTAAAAGGCAAGTTGATTATGCTAAAATGATTAGCATAGATTGTATTGTAAATGGAAATATGATAATATCAAAGTTAGTTAACATAGATTGTATGTAAATGGAAATATGATCATGCTAGTGTTGATTAGCATAGGTTATGTTTGAAAGACAATGTGATTATGCTAAAATTATTAGCATAGATTGTATTGTAAATGGAAATATGATTATGTTAAAGTTAGTTAACATAGATTGTATTTAAATGGAAATATGATTATGCTAGAGTTGATTAGCATAGTTATGTTTAAAATACAATATGATTATGCTAAAATTATTAGCATATATTATATTAATATTATGTTAAAATAGTTAACATAGATTGCATATAAGTGGAATTATGATTATATTAAACATAGTTAACATAGATTGTAAGCAATTGGAAATGTGATTATGCTAGAATTGATTTGCATATATTATGATTAAAGTAATTGTGATTATGCTAGAGTTGATTAGCATATTTTATGATTAAATGAAATGTGATTATGCTATATTATATTAGAAAAGTTTATGGTTAATGGAAATGTGATTATGCTAGCATTGATTAGCATAGATTATGATTAAAGGAATTGTGATTATGCTAGAGTTGATTAATATAGATTATAATTAAGGGAAGTGTGATTATGTTAGAGTTGATTAGCATAGATTATGATTAAAGAAAATGTTATTATGCTAGATTTGATTATCATAGATTATGATTAAAATAAAGTGGTATTAGATTAATTAAAGGTATGGGACTTTAGTTAGTTTACTAAATAGAAAATGGTTTATTGGATTAATTAAAAGGTATGGGACTTTAGTTGGTTTAGTAAATGGTAAATGGAAAGTGGTTTATTATATTAACTAGACATATGGGACTTTAGTTGTTTTAGCAAATGATAAATGGAATGTGGTTTATTAGATTAACTAAATGTATGAGACTTTAGTTGGTTTAGTAAATGGTAGATGAAAAGTTGTTTATTAGATTAACTAAAGGTATGGGACTTTAGTTGGTTTAATAAATGGTAAAGAGAAAGTGATTTATTAGATTAACTAAAGGTATGTGACTTTAGTTGATCTAGTAAATGGTGAATGAAAAGTGGTTTACTAGTATAACTAGGGTATGGGACTTTAGTTAGTTTGGTAAATGAGAAGACTTTTACGTAGAATCTAGTAATGATTGTATAAATATGAAAAGCAATCGTGAATATTGTTGTGTGGATGAATTGAATATTATGCGGTAAAATTGTATAAACTATGTGTTCTACGTATTGTATTGGCTTATGTCAAGAGGAAAGGATTATGGATCCTTGTATTTGTAAAATATCAAACTTATGCAATATATGGAATGTATTTGAGGTTGGGTTTTCCCTTTAAGGGTTTTCCCTAGGGTAAATATTGTGTTATGGGTATCTTATTTGATCTTACTTTATGTATTTCTTTGTTGTGGTTCTATATTTACTTTCAATATGCCTTTGCTAGTTAATTCTCATGTTTTGATTTGATTTAGTGCTTGGTTTATATTGTTATTTATTTACTTCAAAATGTGATTCTTTGTAGTTGTTAAAATGTGATGTGGTTAATTAATTTTAAAATTAAATTTATAGTAGTAAAATAGTGGCATCCCTCAACTAGTAGGGTTTTAGGTTGTTACACTAATCTTATAAATGATATCAAAAGGCCCAACAAAAAGAGGATCGCACTTAATTAAATTTATGGAACTTTTAATGGGTCTCACCATCAAGAAGACTCTATCTCCCATAAAGAATTATCTTGGTGATATTTTCATATTAGCATAACTCTTATGTCAATTTATTTCTTCCTTAATCCTCTATCAAATTACCCTAAGTTTCTTCTCCATCTCTCAAATAATGTCTGGTTCAATCACCACCCGATCCTCTAGATTATCCCATGATAGAGGTGTTATGCACCTTCTTCTATACAAGGTCTCAAAAGGAGTCATTTCCAAGGATGCATGGTATCCATTATTATATGTAAACTCAACCAAAAGCAAATAGTATTCAAATTTAGAATTTTGATCTATGCAATACATGTGAAGCATATATTCAATAACTTAGTTAACCTTTTTTGTTTTCACATCTATTTATGGATGGTAAGCATAACTGATATTTAATTTAGTGCCTAATGCATGATGAAGAGCCTAATTTTTTTTAACATAAATTTGTAATCTCTATTGGATATGATCACCTCAGGAAAACCATGTAACCTAATCATTTCCTTGGAAAATTTATTTTCTGAAAGCACGAGGATACGGAAACAAAAAGGAAAAACTCCCAAGCACGATGCAAAATTGAAACTAAGCTTAACGCTAAATCCTATGAATTAAAATGCATGAAATGGAGAAAGCATGAATTGAAACTCGAAATGAAATAACAGCCCTTCTCTTTTTATTGATGTATTTCACAACTCGGTTACAATTCGCATCCTCCCTTTTCAGGGGCGAGGAGCGTTAGATTCATCTCTTGGTTACATCCATGGATAGCCTTCCTTCTTTCGCGTGCCCACATGTAAGATGGGCGGACCAAAATGTCACCGCCACTTGTGTCTATGAATGTTGATTCCTTGCTGCTCCTTCGATGTTCTGATCCTGCATTCAAAAGAACAAGAAATGATCAGTAGCACCTACGGATGAAACAAAGCATGCAATCCCCAAGCCTACGATAAATGAATGAGAAAAATGAATTAAACTATGACTAAAATAGATCCAAATGCTCTAAAAATTTGATAGGGGCATCAAGACACCACCAGGAAGGCCCTACAAAAAGAACAGTCAGGAAATTCCTCACCGATTTGAATTCGCTTTGGGGTGGGACGAATTCACCTACAACAAAACGTCGAAAAGGTACTGTCCCAATGTCCTGCCTGGGAAGCTCCAAAAGACCTGCAAACTTGGGGTTAGCTAATTGGGGGCATTTTGGGAAGACCCAGATGGTCGGATTTTCCCAATTTGGCCTCCATCAGTAGGAATTTGATGATGCTTACCTGCAAGTTAGTAGAAGCGAGCAAAGATAGAATTATGGTCAATAAGTGTTCAAAACGAGACGAAAATCAAAATGACAACCTATCTAGTAATCATAGAAATGAATGCAAAAAATGAAAGAAAACAAGTCTACCATGGAATCCCCATCATTTTGAAAAGGGGCGATTGAGATTGTGGCAGTGTGGGAGGGGCGCCCATGGGGCAGGCCGCCCGCCGTTTGGGGCTTGATTTCGGCACCAATCCACTTGGGATGGGTCCAAAACCTCTTGTGGGGTATTGTCGACAAATTGGGTGGGATTTTGTGGCCAAATGTCGGGTTTTGGGCTCAAGATTCGTCCTCTCAAGAGTCACCCAATGACCTCCCCTCTAAAGGAGATCAAGGATGTGAAAGGCGCAAATCCAAAAGGTGTGAGGTGTGTAAATAAAATGGCAGCACTTCGTTGCTCTAAAATGCTCCTTCTCTGTATATTTTGGGGTGAGGAAACTCACCAATTTATAGACCTGGAGGCCTCTTGAAATGGGCATGCAGGGGCGCCACATGGCAGCCATGCCCTCCTAGGGGGAAGGAGATTCCTCCCTGAATTGGGACTGCATGATTGACCTTGCAGATGCCTCTAACGCTCAAAAACGCTCACCCATACTCCCATGCGATGAAGGAAGCGTTGGGTGGCGGATCTGAGCTGCCATTTGTCAAGATTTGACTTTTTGCCCGTCAAACCTGCAATTCGCCCCACCCGGAGCGAATTCAGAATTCGTCCCTGGGTGGGGCGAATCCCAGTTTGAATTCGTTCCAGGGTGGAACGGATATTGAGCAAAGTGCCTGAAGGTGCCAAATTGATCTCTGGCCTTCCAAAACTACTGTGAGAGTGGTTAGGACCACTGTTTAACCTCTGGGGGCTGCCCTTGGGGCTGTGTGTGTCAAAGCGATCAGTGTTTGCAGTCACATAATCGGATTGGTGCTGTTTTGGTGTCTATAGATGCCCCTTTTTGGGATGCGTTGTGCATGGCGCAGCGCCGAGCAAAAATAGATAACCAAAGCACTAATGATTAGGGTTTCTTAGTAACCTAACCAACTTTTGATGCCCCAAGCATGAAAAGGGGCATGCATTCTTGAATCCTTGCTTCTGACGAGCGAAGGAACTCAGTTCAAGTGTTAACCTTTTTCGGTGAGGTGTTACTTGAGCTTGGACATTGATCAGTCATGAATAGGCAAAGGGCGCAACCTTTTGTCTGTGGGAACCTTGAGTTCATGATTCACGAATGCCAAGTGATTGATCAGCTTGTGATTATTGCTTGTTTACTGCCCCAAGCAGGAGCGTGATTGTCTTTGTCAATGATTCTTTGAATGCATGCTATTTCCATGATTGGGTGTGTATTTGTTGATTGGTGACTAAGTGTGACTACCCCCTCAAGCGACGAATCGATGAGGGAATGACCTACATGAGAAAAGCGACGAGTCGCTTGACCCAAGATGACTTAGGTAAGGGTGCCTTCAGAGATTTATCTTTGAATGTGTGTGCAGTTTTCTGACATTTAGACCTATTTTTGGTGGGTGTTAACCCTTTTGGCGACGCTTTTTGGAGCTGAAATTGTCAAAAATCTGTCTTCCCGTGGAGCGGTCCGGCCATGGTGGCCTTCTTAGGGAGTAGGATGGTGACGATTTATAACCCCGACGTCTATTTTGGATGCCAAGAATGTCAGGTGCGAAGGCGCCTTCGTTCGGCAATGCTATTACTATTTTTGGGTGGGTTTTGACCCTTTTGGCGACGCCGTTTGGGGATGAAATTCTCGAAGATCCGTCTTCCCGTGGAGCGGTCCGGCTATGGTAGCCTTCTTAGGGAGTAGGATAGTGAGGATTTGTGACCCCGACATCTATTTTGCATGCCCAGAATGTCAAGTGCAAAAGCACTCTCATTGGACAGGTTTATTGCTACTTTTGGTGCATTTTTGTGCATTTTTTGTTGTTTTTGAAATTTGTGTGCTGAATTCATTCCAGGGTGGGACGAATTCCTATGTAGTATTCATCCTAGGGTGGAACGAGTGCTAACCAGAGTGCTCATTCTAGGGAGGAACGATTACAGGCTCAAAAAGCTTATTTAAAGGCCAAAACTAGGTTTTGGGCTCATTTGCACTTGTTTTTTTGGCGATTTGGAGCTCGGGGAGGAGGAGGTCATTTCTGTGAAGCGAAGCGCTGCCGAATTTCTCCCGACATCATGAGTGCACAAACCGGATCGAGCGGTGGAGCCGAAGCGAGACCAGTAAGTGCTCCTTAGCGTTATTGCTTTTGTTATATGTTTTAAAATTGCAAGTGATTTGTTTAATTTTCTTTGTTATGTTGCTTTTCAAAATTAAAATTGAAACCCTAAAACTGAGCTGAACACAAACCAAGACTTAGCTTAAAAGCGATGAATACCTATTATAAACCTAGGTGAAATTATTATTTTATATTTTAATGTTTTTGTGTTGTTTTCTTTTGCAGGTTGTGAAGAGCCGGTATCGTGTACCTACTGCTTTTACGGAAGCGGGGGCGCCGATTGTGGCTGACTGGGAGTGGCTTGATGCCCTTGGGCTCAAGCAGGTGGCTCGACTGGAGCCTGTGGTCAGGGATCGGGCCTATTTGATGGCCCTGATCAACCTGTGGGATCCCCGGACCAACACCTTCCATCTCCCAACAAGGGAGATGACAGTGACCTTGGAGGATGTTTATCGACTTCTACGGATTTCGATAGATGGACTACCGATCAGACGACGCCACGGGATCAGCGGGCAGCAGTGCTGATACGATGCTTCGGGCATGGGGAGGAGTTGGGGGTGGATGGTCCAGTGGAGATGGTAGAGGTTGACTGCCAGATGGGCGAGATTTTGGTTCGATGGTGGTTTGAGAGGGGGGTGTTGGGAGTGAGGCACGCATTCCTTATGGGCCTCATTTCCAACATGCTACTACCTGACTCATCAGGTGCGAGGTTCCCATGGAACCTACTGGATGTGGTCTATCGGTGGTGGAGTGTTCGACGCAGGAACCTTTGATCATGAGATGGGGACAGACATTGGCATAGCTCTATGGGGAGCTATATGAGGTCCACTATCGGAGGTGGAAGGGGATCAATAGCTATCTGTTAGAGTTGGGGTTGGCAACACATAGCGATGGAGAGACCAGGGGGTTACCATGGATGAGCGAGCAGAGATGGAAGATAAGGATATAGGGTATGCGGCTCTATGGCGACGGTCTGAGGAGTAGGGATAGAGTCGACGGTGGGCAGGTGTCGTAGGGCACTATGTCGATGCCTTCATTGGGCTTACTCCAGGGGAGGTGTCTTGGCGCCCTTATCGGGACTGTCCAGCCTGGCTAGAGGCTAGAGAGTGGCTCCGATGGGTACATAGGGAGCGATGGCTGATCGGGCGGCATGGGACCGAGCATGAGTTCTTCCCTTACAGTCGGGTGACACGATAGTTTGGGGTGCGCCAGGGGTTTCTTGGTGAGCCCATGGTCTATCGACATCGGGGGACGAGAGGACTCTGGATCGACCGGTCATCATGCCACTAGGTGAGGATTCAGATGTAGTGATCGATGTCCAGACGTGGATGACGTCGGGACTACCATAGAGTATGACCAGTGGTGGGTACTACGGTGATGGCGGGGAGAGGGGCCACTAGGAGGCACGGAGGTAGCAGCCATGGGCGGGGAGGGTGTCGAGGCACCAGGAGATGCTTGGGGAGCTCCTCGAGAGGATGCAGATATGGTGGAGGTGGAGGATGAGGATGTGGTTGGGGTTTCGGATCGGCCGGAGATGTAGGACATCACGGAGCAGTGGGAGCTAGAGTAGGCTGTTATTCCAGATATGCCTATGCCTCAGGCGAAAGTGGAGGACATGGAGTCCGGGTTATGCACTGAGATTGCATGGTTGGCAGAGCTACTACGGAGGTGGGATGAGGAGTTGGGGGAAGCTTTGTAGGAGAGGGATCTCCTATGGGCTTCGCTGGGAGTGGGAGAGCGCATTCATTGCACACCACCTAGGGGATGGGGACACCAGTGCTGCACAGGAGAGAGATCTCCTACGGATGCAGCTGGTGCAGCGTGATGATGTAGTAGCTTACTACCATCGATGGGAGGTAGAGTGGTTGACGGGAGGTAGGTTGGTCTCGACGGGAGGCAGATTGGTCTCGACATCGGATGGATATGGAGGGAGAGATTATCCGCCTCGATGGGCGGTTACCTGAGCCCTCGGGAGGTGGCTCTTCACGTCGGATGAGGGACAGTGGTACTGAGCAGTCAGCATCATCTCATCATAGGTGATTGGATGAGGGAGGCGGTAGTAGGCATGATGCGGGGGCTAGCAGTAGCCGCCCTGAGGGGTCCCATAGGACCCACACCATGAGGGGTAGTTCTCGTCGCACCGATCCTACGTGATCATGGTGGCCGATGCCTTAGGCTGGGGGGTTTTGAGATTTTGGATTTTGTTGCGGGGTCAGAGGACCAACTCTTTGTAGCCTACGAGCATTTTTGATGATATATATATATATAGACTTTATTTTGTTTATGCGCATGTGATGATTTGATTTTATGCATGATGATTGATGAATATGGATGTATGCATGTTAAGTTATAGTGATGAATGCATATGTTGTTGATGAATGTAGATGTTTCTAATTTATATGATATGCAAATGGAATGGATGGATTGAATTTGTGATGTTTGGTAGTCGCACCATAGACTGTGTAGAACTTTATGGCTTTTTGTCCTAGGCGATTGCTGCGGTGAATAGCTTTGTAGGCATACATGTTTTTTTTTTTTTTGGCGAGGCTAAAATATATCAAGTTGGTTTCAAATGTAGTTAAGGTTTTTTGAGACTCAGATGTTTTAACTAACTAGCCATGACTGTACTTTATCTCACAAGACTTTTTGAACAAGGTATGAATCGGACTTGTTTTGGACCAAGTTATTTCACATCCCTGTGTGTGCAATTGAGTTCATTTATGTGGTGTTGGTTAGGATACCGCCAGTGCCAGATAGGCTATCAACCAAACCTGTATTGAGGATCACCTGATTAGCTCCACTAACTCCTTTGTTGTATTTAGTCAGATTAATCTACGGTGCTATCATAGGATACCATAAGCTAGCTCATCCACATGCAAACATTGATCTGCACACAAGTTAATGTGGCAGATATATCGTCATGCGGGAGGTTTACCACCAGTGACCAATAGGCTATCAACCAAACCGGTACTGAGGTTTGCCTCATGACCTGTCGGAATGCTGAGAGTTCCAGGGATTCAAGTTCGACTCCCTTATTTTCTTCAATTGTATTGGGATACTTGCTCTTTTGTAGTGATAAAAATCATTGTTTATTTTTGTATTATATTTTTCTTTTGAGCAAGGGATTAGGATATGGAGTGATGAGAATCACTATTGTTTGTGCCTTTTGATGTGTGCACTTTGGGATATCAAATTTTGGAGTTTTGACTTTTGCAAATTGTTTTGATGTTTTGCAATTTTTTTGAGAACTTTGGGATTCTTGGGGAATTGGGTAGGGAGGATGCTTGTCCTTTTGCCAACTCTCAGCATTCTTTGGGGTCATTCGCACAGGGGGATGAGCAAGATAGCCATTTCGCTTATGGTGACCTGGATTGCTTTGCAGGTTTCATATTTCATTCACACAACTTGGGAATGTTTTATGTGTTTTAATTTGTTTCGGGATGCTACGTAACAAGGTGTGATCCAAGTAGAATTCTACCTGCGTAAAATCTGTTTGACTTGGTACAGTATGTGGCTAGAAAGCTAATGACGACTGAATGATGAAAACTCTCGATACATTAGGAACAACTGACTATGATGTGGGAGAATAATGTGAGTGGCGGTTATAGGCGATGAGCTATTTGATAAAGCGAAAAAATGTAGAAGATGATGGTTTTTGCCAAGTAATGACAGTCTATGGTGCTTTGACCTTTATGACCACAAATATGCAATGTATGGATGTGATGCTTAATGCAGCTATATATTTTTGTATTTTTGATGGATTGATTTGTGTGAGTATGCAGATGAGATGCAAAAAAACTCTGTACTGTTATGATGATTTTTGCGTATGCATGGAAATGAGATGCAACTTTTTGTTTATTTGTGATGATTTTATTGATTTTTTTTTTTTGACCAAGCGATTATGGGAATCCTTGGAGCCTTTTTGGGTTGACCAAGCGATTATGGGAATCCTTGGAGCCTTTTGGGTTGACCAAGCGATTATGGGAATCCTTGGAGCATTTTGGGTTGACCAAGCGATTATGGGAATCCTTGGAGCATTTTGGGTTGACCAAGCGATTATGGGAATCCTTGGAGCATTTTGGGTTGACCAAGCGATTATGGGAATCCTTGGAGCATTTTGGGTTGACCAAGCGATTATGGGAATCCTTGGAGCTTTTGGTCTAGCTTTTGGGTTGACCAAGCGATTATGGGAATCCTTGGAGCTTTTTAGGTGGGCTATGGCTCCTTTAAATATGGAATGGCCGCAAGTGACTGATGTTCAAGGGTTCTAATTCCTTGATTCCATCAAGAGAGGCTAGCCGGTATGTTCCAGGTCCTATTTTGCTATCAATTACATAGGGACCTAACCAATTTGCCATGAACTTGTCCCTTAGATGGGATGACAAACTAGAGTTCTATTGGTTTTCTTTTAAGACCAAGTCACCAATCCGAAAGTCCCTCAGGTGAACTTTCATGTTGTATGCTTTCTTAAGTCGCTCTTGATAGATACGTAAATGCTCGAGAGCATTAACACGTCATTCATCAAGCAACGTAAGCTGGTCTAACCGGGCCTGCCATGTAGTGTCATCATCGATGAACTCTTGCATTGATATGCATAGGGAGGGAATCTCCAACTCGAGAGGCATGACTGCCTCGGAGCCATACACGAGCAAAAATGGAGTTGCCCTAGTGGGCATCCGAATGCTAGTGCGATAAGCCCATAGGGCAAGTGGGATCTGAATGTGCCAATCCTTATGATTATCTGCGACTGTATTTTTAAGGATAGCAACTAGCATTTTGTTTGACGCCTCTGCTTGCCCATTTGCCTACGGATAATAGGGTGTCAAAAAACTATGCTGAATTTTGTACTTTGTGGTCAAAGCACGCACATCTTTGTTCTTGAATGACGTCCCATTATCCAAGATTATCTTGGATGGAATACCAAAATGACATATGATGTTATGCAAAATGAACTCCATAATGCGGGGTCCAGTCGTAGAGGTTAGCGGAACCGCTTCCACCCACTTGGTGAAGTACTCTGTGGCCGTTATGATAAAAGTGTGATGACCGGACGATGCAGGGGAGATCTTTTCGATGAGATCTAAGCCCCACTATGAAAAAGGCCAAGCCGATTGGATCGGTTGCAAGGCCTAGGAAGGTACGTGTGTCAAATTAGCATGATGTTGACACTTCATGCACTTTCGCACATATGCGCAACAATCTCGCTCTAAATATGGCCAATAATAGCCCATGCGAAGAATGCGCTTTGCGATGGCCATACCGCTGAAGTGGCCACCGCATGTACCATCGTGTGCTTGGGCGATCGCCCAAGTGGACTCTTGTTGGTCCAAGCACCGAAGGAGGATCCCTTCATAGCTACGATGGTACAAAATGTCTCCTAACAAGACATACTTTGCCGCTTTCTGCTTGAGTGCTCATTTTGTGGCATGCGTCAATCCAAGCGGGAGATTACCTAACTTGAGGTAGTCCCTGACGGGGGAATACCAATCCTGTTGATCAGAAGCCTCGATGGTATGAACAACCAGTCCCTCTTGAAGTTCATCCCTAGCAAAAGCTGAGTGGGAGAGAACTTGCAAGAATAACGTTGTATTGCTATTAAGGGGAGTAGGGGAGAACAAGGACCCCCAGTTGGCATGTTTCAGATGATCATGGATTCGAGAGAACCGGTCCATGGATGGCTCAATCTGGATCAAGTGGATTCCTGGCATTAAATCGGAGCTTGCTCGCTCCATCGCTGATTGCGATAGTGTTTTGACTTGAATGGTTGTCATATCACCAGAAAGGTCTTGCGGGATTAATGACCCCAAAGAGGCCATAGTGTCCGCAAAATGATTCGATGATCGAGGGAGTGCCTCGATGTCGTACCATTCAAGATTTGCCAAGAATTTGTCCACGAGGGCTTTGTAGGCCTGCAGAACTGGGCATTTGCATTGGAATACCCCTTTGACTTGATTGACGATTAACAATGAATCACCAAAGATGTTCAATCATTTAATGTTCATGGTGATTGTTGTCTGAAGACCTATGAGCAAGGCTTCATACTCTGCATTATTGTTGGTGCATGGGAAATTTAATTTAAATGACAGGGGCATAGGAGTGCCCTGCGGTGTGAAGAATACTATTCCCATGCCACCACCTTGCTCACATTTAGAACCATCAAAAAATAGGGTTATGTCGGCCTGTGACTCGGGCTCGTCAGAATCTGGTGATTCTGAGACATGGAAGACCCCATCATCGGGTAGTTCTATAGTCAGAGGCTGGTCGTCTTCGAGAGGAGCCTCTGCTAGTTGATCGGCTATGACCTGACCTTTTATGGATTTCTATCCAATAAACTCTATGTCAAATTCTGTCAACAACATGATCCATTTCGTCGTGCGACTACTATGATAAGTACGACTCATCATGTATCGCAATGGATTCTCCTTAGACACAACATACGTCTTGTTGCTCAGCATGTAATGGCACAGATTTTTGGTAGCAAACACCACTACCAAGCAAAGTTTCTCAACGTATGCATAGTTAAGTTCATAGCTGACCAGGGTGCAGCTAAGATAGTAAGTAGCCTATTCTCTATGAAGTTCATTCTTTTAGGCTAACATGGCTCCCGAGTGCCACCTCAGTAGCTGAGATGTATAAGTAGAATGACACTCCTGGTCTAGGTGGTGCCAATACTGGTGGTGAAGCCAAGTATTGTTTGATGTCATCAAAGGCTGACTGGCACTCGTCATCCCAGTGAAATGCTACCCCCTTGTGCAACAACTTGTTCATTGGTCGGCACTTGTCAGATAGCTGTGCTATGAAGCGCTTGATCGACGTGACCTTTCCTTGCGAGATTTCGAGCTGCTTGATGGTAGTTGGGGGAACCATTTCAAGGATTGCCTTGACTTTGTTTGGGTCCACCTCGATGCCTCATTTTGAGACTATAAAACCCAAGAGCTTTCCAGATGTGATGCCAAAAATGCACTTCTTGGGATTCAATCTGACTTTATGCTCCATGAGGCGATCGAGGATCTTGCTTAAGTCACCGAGATGATCCGGGCGCAAAAGAGATTTGGCCAACAAATCATCCATGTAATCTTCCAAAGTCTTGTGCATGTAATCATGGAAGATGTATGTCATGGCACGTTGGTAGGTGGCGCCAGCATTTTTAAGGCCAAAAGGCATGACCTTATAACAAAATGTTCCCCAAGGCATTGTGAACGCCATTTTGAGCTGGTCCTCGGGATTGATACAAATTTGATTGTATCCCGAGAAACCATCCATGAGGGAAAGCATTTCATGACCCGTTGTAGCGTCTACCAATGCGTCGATGCTCGGCAAGGGGAAATCATCTTTAGGACTCGCTTTGTTTAGATCTCAAAAATTAGTGCATATGTGAATCCTCCCATCAGGCTTCTTGACGGGCACCATGTTGGACAGCCATGGTGGATAATCCATGCAGATGACAAACTGTGCATCCAACAACTTTTGCAATTCATCTTTGACCATTAAGGCCACTATTGGGTGCATCTTGCATAGTTTCTACTTAACTGGCTTGACTATCGGATCAAGCGTTAGATTATGCGTGACTAGCTACGGATCTAGCCCCGACATATCTCTGTATGACCATGCAAAAACCTCCTTCTTCTCTTTGAGAAGGGCAATGTAGTCGGCTTGCTCTTCGGGGGATAAACTTACCCCTAGCTTGATGATCTATGGATTCATTGGATCTAAGCCGATGTCTACGTCAGTCGTCTCCTCGACCGACATGTGGGATCCATCTTCCAACTGATGTGGAGTTGGGATCAAGTGGATATCATTTGCTGAGTTTAGATCATCGTTAGGAACCTCGGGTCCCTCTTCAACATGGAAGATATCCTGAGTTGGCCTAGGGGTAAAATGAAGCATTTCACCGAAAGGCCAATACTCGGATGGGGATGGAGGGGAATCGATGTGATCCCAGTCTATGGCATCTATGTCTAGATACAATGACTATGTCGGATCGGTCAGATTGTGGATGGGGGTGGTTAAGTCAATGGAGATCATGTTGATGAAATGATTTTGGTCTCCATTACCGTAGGTGTGGTTACTCGGACATCTTGGATGCTCTTTATGCTCTGGATCTGGCTCTAGAGGGACGGGCACGAATGGATCGGCCCTATGTGTGGATAGGAAGATAGGGTCTACCCTCGACATGATGTCACTATAGGGTCTCTGGGTGGAAGGTGTTCTTCGTATGCCCAGAGTAGCGGATCCAACACTTGGTCCCACCGCGCTGGGTCTACGTACCACTCATGCCCTGGCACTATGTTTAATTGTTCAAATATGTCATTAATCTCCAAGGGGCATCGATGTTGCATCTGCAACATGTGATCCAAAGGCCTTCGTTGGCTTCGACTGCTTGCGGCATTAAAGGCTCGCCTTGCTCAAGCAAATTGATGTGGTCCCACCTAGGTTGTTCCGCTCTCCACGGGGGGACTTGATGTTCTTGGAGCGGCGCTTGCTCGATGGGAGCATCCAGGGGGAACATTGTCAAGAGGCTTTCTTGATATTCATCCATGGGGATCACCT
The DNA here is from genome assembly GCA_028583015.1 of Wollemia nobilis. Classification (NCBI taxonomy): domain Eukaryota; kingdom Viridiplantae; phylum Streptophyta; class Pinopsida; order Araucariales; family Araucariaceae; genus Wollemia; species Wollemia nobilis. The sequence goes on from JAQPPZ010017073.1 coordinate 154,362, forward strand.
GTGAGTGATCGCTATCTGATTCGAAGGGGTCATACGATGTTGGTTCATATTCTGACTCGTCCTCCGAGGACCCTTCTTGACATTGTCTAGACCTTCCTTGAAAATGAGCTCTCGAGCTTTCTCCTCTCTCGAGCGAAGGGAAGGGATTACTAGAGCCAACAAGGTTGATTGCCGTTAATGGGAGATAATCCCTCAATGTATATGTGGTGTTAGGGTTGGCATATGGATCTGATGCCAATCCCCCCTTGTTGCCTATCCCTAGGCCTTGCATGTTCTCCACCAAGATGTCCAAGGGGAGGGGGTGGTTAAACCCTACTCCTGACTTGTCGTATGGCATTTGGTATCTTGGTTGGCAAAGAACACGTATCCCTTGCTCATATCGGCCTAACCCATACCCGTGCCAATTGCATTGGCCAAGGTATCTCGAGAGCAAAGTCTGGGTTAGACAAATAGTTGACATTTTCAGCAAAAGGCTCTTCGTCTTCGTCCTCTTGCGTGCATGGTGCAACGCCATGATCAAGGCCCCCATACACAAAATTTGTCTGGTTCGGTGGGTAGCCTAGGGGAACAATGGTGCCGATGGGAAGGCGAGGTCTCCCCATGTCCTGCATGGACTCTAGTGCGGGTGTTGCTACAATATTCCACACCGAGATACTCCCCCAGGCCCGTATTGGCCATTTCAACGGTGATCGTTGGCGGTTGAGGGGGAGGGAATGGAAGTTCTCCTTGAGTCCACTCCATGTCGGGTGGGCTAGAAGCCTCGACTTCCATCCGGCTAGGCATCTCCTCAGTAGAGATAGTTGATACTGATGGCAGTGTCTCTTCCAAAGGTTTTGCCTCTTCCAGGGGTTCCTTCCCTTTGTCTTTCTGTTTGGCCTCCATAGATGATGTCGTTGGTGGAGGACTAGACGATGAAGATGAGCCCGGCTGGGATTTTGAAGAACTTGCTAATGGGGATGCCTACGGAATCGGACCCTATTTAGATGGATTTAACTAAAAATCCAAATGCGTTGATGGCAGGGTCGATTGCGGCATCAGCTGCACCGCATTACAATACTTGAAGGGTTCTAAGTCCGTCGGGACTACATGCACCTCCCCTTCAAATGTATACTTTAAACATTGGTGAGCTATCGAAGGGACACACTTCATGTCCCTGATCCATGGCCGGCCCAACAAGATGTTGTAGGCCATCTCACCCTCCAATACGTGGCACAATGTGGGTATGGTCTTTTGTCCTACTTGGATTGGTAGGACTATTGTGCCGATTGTCGAGCAGATTGCATCATTGAATGCTCGTAGAGTGTAGGTGGAAGTTGTGATGTGAGATGCGGGCAACTTCAGATGCTTGAGAGCCGTAGTTGTGATGATGTTGCTGGACGAGCCAGTGTCTATCAACACCCTCTTGTATGGGATCCCGTTGACCCACGTGATAACGTGCAAGGGTGGATCCGCCATGTCATCAGTCAGTGATCTCAATTCGTCTTCTCGAAATGTGATGACCGGCTCAGTGCATCATTTTACATGCCCCACAAAGTTGTTGAAAGAATTTGTCTCGTGGGGCTGCAACTCGATGGCTTTCAAAATCTCCATTAGAGCTTCTCGATGGGGCGTAGATTGTTGTATAAGCTCGTATATGGAGAGCCTAGCCGAGGTGGTCCTCAAACTCTGAGTTAGTTTGGTCCGAAGTGTGGCCACCGGCTTAGGCGGAGGAGGTTGTGCAAGGTGTTGTTGTGGTTGCGAAGTTGTTGGCACCTCTCCTACCGTTGCCGTAGGAGCATTCATGCTCGGATACCTCCTATTTCGAGTCACTATACTTATCATCCCTACATACCCCTGCATGGGGCAGTTCTGTGTGACCTCGTTAACTTGTAGGGTCTTTGCCTGCGGAGCATGAGCAGGCAAGGGGTCTTTGAAGACCTCCATTTGTTGATTGCTTGGTGCGACGGGATTATCCACCGCTAGGGTCTTGTTATCAATCAGGTCTTGCACCAAGCCCTTAAATTTCCAATAGGCATTTAGGTCATGTCCCTGCCGCCTATGGAACCTGCAGTACAAGTCCTCTCTATACCCCTTAGGCTTGGGTGCATTGGGATCTATAGTCTGAATCTCCGGCAGGTTGATCAGGTTTGCCGCTAACAAGCGGTCAAACAAGGAGTCCCTGGACTCTGTGTAGGGTGTGAATTGTCGCCTAGGGCGACGCTGCTGACCCTGTTCTTGCCTCTGATTTTCTCTATCATAGTTGTTGGGAGGCACTGCCTGATAATTAGCCTTTTGAGGCTGAGTTGCTTGCACAGGCTTAGGGACATTGATAGCAACTTGGTTAACCGTAGCGGGTTTTTGTTGCGTAGTCCCAACTTTAGTGTTTTTAGTCCACTCTTTTTTCTTAGGTTTGGCTATCTCGCCATCCTATATTTTGATCTCTTCAATAATCCTGGCTTGTGCCAGAGCTTCTTCTAGGGTGGCATATTGCTGCAGCTGCAATAGCACAGAGATCGATCTCAAACAACTTTTGGAGAACATCTGAGTGAGGTCGGACATAGGAGGGAGGTAGGGCAGCTTTGAGAGCAATGTCCTCCACCGATTCCCGTAGGCCGCCATGGTCTCCTCCTCATACTTCCTGAGGCTGGCTAAGTCACTTAGTGATGCCTTCTTCTTGGTATTGAAGGTGAAGCATTCAAGGAACGCATCCACTAACTGATCTAAATTGTTAATGTTGTGCTTTGGTAGCTGAGTAAACCAATCCGAGGCGGGGCCTACGAATGTGGTTATAAATGTTCTCAATAACAAAGCATCATTGTCCTGAATGCCGAAGCATTGGCTCGGGAACCTTGTCACATGCTCTTGAGCATCTTCCTCACCTCTAAAGGTTGCCAACTGAGGCAGCTTAAAGTGCTCAGGGTAAGGAGGTGCTGGCACTGACGGATGCACAGGATGACTACAGAGCTGGCGTAAAGTGGGCTTTTGAGGCCCAGAAGTTTTGGTCTCCATAGACTCCAAACGCTCTAGTAGCGCTTTATATGCATCTGAGGATTTAATCTCTTCCTCTTTAGTTTGCTCCCGTTGTGGGTTGTGGGAGACTTGAGGCCTCTGAAGGGGTGGCCGGATGGCAACCCCTCTGCCTAGGTAGGGCATTTCAGCCCGCTCTTCTTCTTGCTCGTACTCCTCGTAAGCTTCCTGAGGAGTCTCTAGGTGAGACCTATGACCCTGGGTGGGTCCCCGTGGAGGGTACCCATCATTGTTTCGGGGAGTGGCCTCCCGCTCAGGTCTAGGAGGTCTCGGAGGTAGCACTTGGTAAGGTCGTGGAGACCTATCTCGTACCAAGGGATTATGCCTCTCATATGGTTTCGCCCTTTGGGTGCATGGGGTTGGAACCCTCTCAAGCATCGGGTTATGGAGCGATCTCTTTTGGCGCCTAATGCGCTCTTTGCTAAGGTGATATAAATGCTCTAGCTACTGTTGATCTTGCTCAAGCCGCGTGATCTACGCTTGGTGGGCGGCATGTCTGGTGACTGCCAGGTCGATTTGTTCCGCCATATTGAGCCTAGGAGGCCTAGATGCCTCTCCTATGCATTTACCTCGATCGTGATGATTCGAGATCTCAATAGGTTGCTTCCCTCTATCGAGGTTGGTGGCATTCACCCGAGGCTCTGGCCTCAGTGGGTGATCATGGTATCTAGCTGGTGCGGAGGCGCATGGCCCCCACATTGTATATTGCTCTTGAGGAATGTAATCATCTTCCTCATGCTCCCTTTCATATGTGTGAAAGGGGTGGGCAGAGTTAGCTCACCCGGTTTGAAGAGCCTTACGCTCTAGATTTTGTCTATTGGTTCTAACAGTGATGGGGGGCAAAGGGGGGAAGCCATCATCATGTGGCCTCTCCTCATGGAAACTATGCCGCTCTAGCGCTTCATCACGTGGTGGCCACTCATATCGAGCTTCTAAGGGAGCTTTCTTGTCTATGTTGAGTGCCACGTGTAAGGACTCCTCCTGAAAGGGGCTATGATGAACGGGCGTGTCCCTCAAAGGGGTGTCCCTATAGTTCCATCTTGACATGGACTGATGCGGACTCTCTTGTGGGTCGGGCCGCCAAGGCGGTATGACCAAGTCCTTGGTGTTGTAGCGGAGGTGACTTGTGCCCCCTTGTACACTTTTCATAGCTTTCGCCCTTGATTGGGCTTGGCTACGTGTGTACACCATGGTGGTGCTTTCCTACAAGCTATGTAGATTTTTATCTCTTTTATGATTTTTTTATGCTACACTAAACAGAAATGAGCACACACACACACAAGTAGTGATTATCTCATTTAAATATTGAGAGTGTGTCCTAAACCTGGTTTAGTGTGTTTTGATTTTTTGTTTTTTTTTTTTTTGAAGGTTTTTAAAGAACGTTTAAATGCAAAATGAGGGCTCTTATGACTCCCAAAATTGGTCGCCCCTTCGATATACCATTGCCAGGCCGATATACCAACCTCTCTATATACCCGCCCTTACGTGAGGGAAACTATAGGTACGTGAGAGCAGATGGTACGTGGAACATAGGCGGTACGGAAGGGGAATCACCCTATTTATGACACCTACCATAGAAGACTTATCCTCGTGTGCTGGGAATCACCCCAACTACACTCGGTCAGCTTTCATCAGGATTTACGTCTAGCAATAGTTGCGATCGGGGTAATGGATGCAAAATTCAAGCCAAGGTGGTGATGAAATCCACCGTTGGTCTTGATCAAGGGCTGGGGTTTTACGACCAGCGCCTTGGTTTTTAAGTTGCCACGTGGTGTGTGGGGTTCTTTTTATTTTGCAAAATGGAAACAAGCAAACAACAAAAAGAAAAACTTTCCCTAAGCAAACAAATAATCCAAAAACAGAAACACTGAACAGAAAATGACAGAGAACATGCAGAATCCTTACCTCTTCTCTGCCCGCATCTGTCGGTCCTGAGTTTCTGCCCAAAATCTTCACAGACTAGAATTCATCCCGGGGTGGAATGAATTACAGGACTGTATTCATCCTAGGGTGGGGCGCATTCCAATTCGTCCCTGGGTGAGATGAATTACAGTTCTGTGTTCGCCATAGACTGGAACGAACAACAGTCCCGTGTTCCAAAAAAAGATACCTACAAGCAAGGTAAATTTTGATCAAATTTCTGATCCAAAAAGGTAGAGGACAGAGTCCCACCATGATCGCCACTGAAAGCATGAGGATACGGAAACAAAAAGGAAAAACTCCCAAGCACGATGCAAAATTGAAACTAAGCTTAACGCTAAATCCTACGAATTAAAAATGCATGAAATGGAGAAAGCATGAATTGAAACTCGAAATGAAATAACAGCCCTTCTATTTTTATTGATGTATTTCACAACTCGGTTACAATTCGCATCCTCCCTTTTCAAGGGCGAGGAGCGTTAGATTCATCTCTTGGTTACATCCATGGATAGCCTTCCTTCTTCCGCGTGCCCACATGTAAGATGGGCGGACCAAAACATCGCCGCCACTTGTGTCTATGAATTTTGATTCCTTGCTGCTCCTTCGATGTTCCGATCCTACGTTCAAAGGAACAAGAAATGATCAGTAGCACCTGCGGATGAAACAAAGCATGCAATCCCCAAGCCTACGATAAATGAATGAGAAAATGAATTAAACTATGACTAAAATAGATCCAAATGCTCTAAAAATTGGACAGGGGCATCAAGACACCACCAGGAAGGCCCTGCAAAAAGAACAGTCAGGAAATTCCTCACCGATTTGAATTCGCTCCGGGGTGGGACGAATTCACCTACAACAAAATGCCGAAAAGGTACTGTCCCAATGTCCTACCTGGGAAGCTCCAAAAGACCTACAAACTTGGGGTTAGCTAATTGGGGGCATTTTGGGAAGACCCAGATGATCAGATTTTCCCAATTTGGCCTCCATTAGTGGGAATTTGATTATGCTACCTGCAAGTTAGTAGAAGCGAGCAAAGATAGAAATATGGTCAAAAGTGTTCAAAACGAGACGAAATTCAAATGACAACCTATCTAAGCATCATAGAACTAAATGCAAAAATGAAAGAAAACAAGTCTACCATGGAATCCCCATCGTTCCAAAAAGGGGCGATTGAGATTGTGGCAGTGTGGGAGGGGGCGCCCATGGGGCAGGCCGCCCATCGTTTGGGGCCTGATTTCGGTGCCAATCCACTTGGGATGGGTCCAAAACCTCTTGTGGGGTGTTGTCGACAAATTGGGTGGGATTTTGTGGCCAAATTTTGGGTTTTGGGCTCAAGATTCGTCCTCTCAAGAGTCACCCAATGACCTCCCCTCTAAAGGAGATCAAGGATGTGAAAGGCGCAAATCCAAAAGGTGTGAGGTGTGTAAATAAAATGGCAGCACTTCGTTGCTCTAAAATGCTCCTCCTATGTATATTTTGGGGTGAGGAAACTCACCAATTTATAGACCTGGAGGCCTCTTGAAATGGGCATGCAGGGGCGCCACATGGCAGCCATGCCCTCCCAGGGGGAAGGAGATTCCTCCCTGAATTGGGACTTCATGACTGACCTTGCAGATGCCTCTAACGCTCGAAAATGCTCACCCATACTCCCATGCGATGAAGGAAGCGTTGGGTGGCGGATCTGAGCTGCCATTTGTCAAGATTTGACTTTTTCCCGTCAAACCTGCAATTCGCCCCACCCCGGAGCGAATTCAGAATTCGTCCCTGGGTGGGGCGAATCCTAGTTTGAATTCGTTCCAGGGTGGAACGGATATTGAGCAAAGTTCCTGAAGGTGCCAAATTGATCTCTGGCCTTCCAAAACTATTGTGAGAGTGGTTAGGACCACTGTTTAACCTCTGGGGGCTGCCCTTGGGGCTGTGTGTGTCAAAGCGATCAATGTTTGCAGTCACATAATCGGATTGGTGTTGTTTTGGTGTCTACATTTTCCATAGACGATACATTATCCTTGATTTTCCCTGGTATAAAATGTGTAACCATAGTCAACTTATCTAGCACCACAAGTATTGCATCATGTTGGTACCTTATTTTAGGTAAACACATAATAAAATTAATGGATATAACTTACTACTTCCAAGTAGGTACACCATGTGGGTATAATTTTCCTACTATATTATGATGTTTTACCTTTACCTTTTGACATTCCAAAAATGTAGTAATGGAACTTTTAATATCTTGATTCATTCTAGGCCAATAGATTTTTTTTTCATATTTTATCTCATCTTTGCACTTCCTACATGAGCAAAATATGGAGAGCTATGTGCCTCCTCCATAATCATTCTCCTTAAATCACTAGTCTTCGGTATACCAATAATATATTTAAAACATAGAACTATTTGTGGAACCACAATTAATTAAAACCTTTGCATTTCTATTGAACAAATTACCATTTAACATCATGGGATTTGCTTGACCATCTAGATTCTGAATTTCTATGGCTACATAGATTTTATGAGGTTGTTCCTCAGCACTACTACTTGGCTTTGATCATTGGGAAACTTATTTGCATAATGAGGACCTCAAAATATGAAACAACCTATCCTAGGTTTCTGAGACCTTTCTTATCTTCTATCCACTATATCCTTCTTATGATTTGAATGATTCTACTTCTAATATTAGGGTTTTGAATTGTCCTTCCTATGGAAATTCTTCTTATAATTTTCCTTGTTCCCATTTACTATCTCTAAAATTTGGGTTTCCTTTACTCTTCTTATTTTTCTCTTTATCCCATTTTGTAAACCCTACACACTTCTTCTTCCTAAGTTCCTATCTTTCTCCTTATGTCAATACTCCATAGTTGAGGAAGGTCTTCTTAGCATGTTGATTTGTCTCCTCTTTTCAAGCCAAATCATATGCCTTTTGTTGGTTTCTAGGATTAAGCAAATTAATCATTGTTCAGATCTTAGGATCCACTCCCAAGAAAAATTTTTGCACCTTGAATTATTCATTGGTCTTATACTCAGTAATATATTTCAAAATATTGATGAGTTTTTCATAATAAACCTCTACAATCAAGGTTACTTTTTGGAGTGTAGAGAATTCCTCAAATTTCTCTATGTAAAACTAATACAATAGGAATATTTTCTTAAATGCCTTGAAAAACTATCATGTTTGAGGTCCACTTTTTTTTTCTTTTCCTACCTTGAATGTGTTCCACCATTCCTAGGATGCATCTTGAAGATGAAGGGTTGCCCACATAGTTTAGGTTTCTAGTGAGTAATTATTCATGGAAATGTAAGTTTCCAACTCATTTAGCCAATATTCTACTACATCACCCCCTTATCTTCCATTAAATTTAGGTACCTTAACATTCTTAAGGTTTTTGGAAGGCTTAGCCTTAATCCAAGCTCTACCATCATGGATTTATCTAGTAGGATTATCTTCCTATCTACCTTCTAAATTTCTATTACTAGGATCCTGATTAACCATTATTTCCAACATTTTCCATTGTTGCTCCATTTGCTCTTGAAGAAACTTAACTACAAAAATAAGGCTTTCCACCCTCTTATTGGAGTTCATTATCATTCTAGTTTTCTTTTAGGGATAACTTATAGCTTCCTCTACATAGCTAACCTTGAATTATTGGATGATCCTCCTCTCAAAAAAAGTGACATCACCTATCCACAAAAAATGAGTTGGATAAGTTACAATTTTTTTCCAAAACTATACTTTCTACTATTAGTTAGTTTCATCTCCCCATGAAATAACTTAGACTATTATAATTCACTTAATAATAATCATGGTCACACTTGTCTACCCACAAGGTGACTTCTATTATAAGACCATTATAATTCACCTAATAATGATCATTGTCACACTTGTGTCTTTGCAAGGTGCCATCTCTAATAATAAGTTTTCCTTTCTAGGATTTTTAATCATTGGTATAACTAGTCAAGATGGTGTGCAATATCCACCTTGTCCTAAATCAACTTAAGGTCCCTAAAATAGTAAGCCTTCCCAAAGTAAAATATCAATTCAAGGTTCAACACAAGTTATTTCCATAGAATCTTTGTGTCCTACGACCTAGGCTCTGATACCAATGTAACAACCCACCAAATCAATTGAAGTGAGAGACATTTTTTTCCACAAGATTTAACTCACAAAGAATATAAAATATTTTTATTAGTATTAAGGCACAACCACATTTTGAGTTCATTATCATTCAATTTAGTAAACCTTACCATTTACAAAAGATATCATCTATGGTCCCCCACTTTTTATATACCATCACTAATATAGGATAATTTAACCATGACATAGGGATTATCCTTTAAGCCATATAATGTTAGAATTTCCCAAAATAGACATGCATAGAATTACACAAAATATGAATAAAGAGTAGTATTTATTGATTTGTTCCAAGGATCAACTTTGTATAAATAGAAAAGTTGATCATTGAGAGCCATTGGATAACAACAACTCATCAAACATGATGAAGACACCACTGAGAGTTCATATGACACATGGAGGAGTGTAAAATCAAGTGTGTCTATCCTAGTAGAACTTAAGAGAATACACTTATTCTAACACCCCCCCTTAAGTGATACTAGGGGTGGTTTTACAAATGATTCCCGAAAAGAAGGCCTAATGAGGTACTCATGTACAATGACTTCCTTTTTTGAATATTGTCCTCTTAATACAAAAAGAATGATGAGTCCCGACAACATGGCCTGATGAGGTACTCATTTACATTACAAAGATGGTGAAAAAAACCCCTTGGGGAAAAACCATCTATCACAAGATATTGAATATAGAAGTGTGTCTTCGGATGGTGAAGACTGTCCTCATACAATTATACAGTCTCGACAACTTGGCCTGATTAGGTACTCATTTACAATTTATAGATTATGAAAAAACCACGTGGGGCAAAACCATGTCACAAAAAATATCCAAGATAGAGGCATGTCTTTGGATGGTGAATATTGTCCTCATAATATACATGATTTTAGAGAGATGATAAAAAAACCGTAAGGAAAAAAACCATTCTCCAAAGAATATAATGAGAGGTGGAAGACCTCTATCTCAATGCAACTGTATTACTCCAAGTTTATCTTGCAACTAAAGGTAAAGTAGAGACGAAAATTACTTGGTGAAGATGTCTACAATTTGATTTCAGTTGGAATATAGTACAAGTATATGTCCCCATTCTGAATGTGCTGTCAAATGAAGTGCATATGTATCTCAATGTGCTTGGTGTTCTGATGCTCAACTGGATTTTGTGCAATGTGAATTGTGCTTTGATTGTCACACCAAAGAGTTATAGGTTTGTCATGGGATAAACTAAATTCCCTTAGAATTTGATGAAACCAAACAGCTTCCTAACTTGCTAAAAGTATTGCCCTGTATTCTGCCTCTATAGATGATAAGGCAACTGCTTGTTGTTTTTTGTATAACTAGGCTATTGGCGAAGAACTAAGATAAAATACATAGCCATAAGTTGAACATCTGTCTTCTACTGAACCTGCCCAATCTGAAACTATGTAGCAAATGATATCCATGGATTTTCCCTTATATAATAGCCCAAATTGAGTAGTTCCTTGCAAGTAGTGGAGGATTGTTTTGCTTCTTGCCAATGACCAAAGTGAGGTTGATGGTAGAATCTAGATACAAGGACAACAACATATGAGATATCTGTATGAGTACGAGTAAGGTATAACCGACTCCCTACAATATGATGGTATAGAGTTGCATCATATATAAGGGATGAGTAGGAAGTACTTAGATTAATGCCAGATTGAAAAGGTTTAGGAGAAGGTTTGCAATCTGACATTTTAAACCTCTCAAGAAGATATAGAGTATATTTTTGTTGACACATTGAAATACTTATATTTGTTTGATTTATTTGGATCCCAAGGAAGTAATGAGCTAAACCTAGATCAGCCATATCAAATTTTTCAAAGAGGGAGTCTTTTATAGTCTGAATGTGATCGAAGATACTACCAGTGATTAGAAGATCATCAACATATAAAACAAGAATGGTGATTTTTCTTTCATCTCTCCAAATGTAGACTGTGTTATCAGACTCACAATGAGAAAAACCTATGAAAAGAAGTCCATATTTTTATACCAAGCTATAGGAGCTTGTTTGAGACCATAGAGGGATTTGTTTTGCCTACAAACAAGAGAGGAGTCTTGAGTGAAACCAACAGGTTGTTCCATGTATATCTCTTCATTTAAATCCCCATGTAAGAAAGCACTTTTTACATCCATTTTAAAGACAAGCCACTTTTGGAAAGCAACCAAAGCAAGAAACTATCTTACAGAATCCATTTTTAGCAACTAGAGTAAAGCATAATCAATTTATTCAATTTGAGAGAAACCTTTTGCTACTAGGTGAGCTTTGTTTTTGTCAATTTCTCCATTAGGACCATACTTTGTTCTGTAAATCCATTTACAATGAACTAATTTACTTCCTTTACGCAAAGGAACTAAATCCCAAGTTTTATTTTTGATTAAGAGAATTCGTCTTCCATGGCATCATCCCATTATTTAATACCAGTTGCTTCTTTGAAGGACTGAGGATCAGAGGAAATGGATTGGCAGACAAGACCAGTGCCTATGGAGTTTGTTGATATATATGATGGAGGATTTTGGATGTAAGGAGTAGCTTCTTTAAAAATGGTGTAGGACCATTTTGGCATAGAGGAAGGAGTGGAAAGACATTGAGTTGGAGTTACAGGTTCCTCATATTGATTATCAATCTCTAAGTTAACCTCTAGAGTTGGTTCTTCATAATATCGAGGTTGTATTATATGAGAAGGCTCAATAGAGGAAGAAGAGAGTTGAGAATATTTCTGAGGGAATGTTTCATAAAATTGTACATTCCTATGAAAAAATACCTCATGAGTTGAGGGATCAAGGAGCCTGTATGCTTTCATTTCCTCACAATAACCAACAATGATGAACTTTATGCTTTTCTTATCTAGAGCCTTTATTTTCTTCTTTGGTATGTGCACCAAAGTAGTACACCCAAAAATATTAAAGAAAGACATCTAGTTTTGAACCAGTCCATGCTTATTTAGGAGTTAAATGATCAAGATATTTATCAGGTGTGTAGTTTTCAATATAATTGGCACAGTTAATAGCTTCTGCGCAAATTTTTTTTGGAAGATATCTTAAATGGAGCATACAATTTTCCATTTTCTTTAATGTTAGGCTTTTCCTTTCTGCAATACCATTTTGTTGAGGATTATGGAAGACATAATGCTGATAAATGATGCCATGACTTGATATAAAGATGGAGAACTCATTACTACAGTATTCCCCCCATTATTTGTGCGAATTTTATTGATTTTGCAAGAGGCCCGATTTTAAACTAAGGCTTTGAAGACTTTAAAGTGGGATAGAACATCACTTTTATATTTCAAGAAGTAGACCCAAGTTCTACTATAAATGTCATCAATAAATGTTAGAGCATACTTTAATCCTTTGAAAGAAGGTTCTGGAAAAGACATCAAGTCACTATGGATTAATTCTAGAGGGTATGAGGTTTTTAGAGAACTACTTGGGTGGAAAGGATATTGATGTTTCTTTCCAAGGGCACATCCAAGACAAACTCCATAAATATAAGAGACTTGGGGTATACCTATTACCATATCATGGGTGCTCAATTCCTTTAGGTAGTTGAAACTAAGATGACCAAACCTTTCATGCCAAATTTTGCTTTGAAAATCTCCATGAGCTACAAAATGAGAGGCCCCTTATGGAATTTTGAATATTTTGAATTTAAATAGGTGAGTATTGTGATCAATAAATCCTTTGTATATGATTGAATGAGGATATTTAAAGTCTCTTATCTCAATTCTTGTTGGAGAGAAGAGAACTATTTTTCCCTTTCCAGAAGTACAAATCTGATAGACGAAGAGGATATTTGTGGCAATGCTTAGAAAATAGAGAACATTAATTATAGAGCCACCATCAATGGTTTTGTCCCCATTTCCTTTGACTGAGATAAAGGAAGATTCACCCACTTCTATGCTACATGTAGAACTTGATGAGATAGAAGAGAATGACTCATATGAAGCAATCATGTGATGAGTAGCTCCAGAATCTAGGACCCAGTAATTAGAGGAAGAATTGGAGGTTTTCCATTGAACATTTAGGGATTTCCCTATTTTATTTTTATTGTCTATATTTTGATCCTTCATAGCTGCCTCTAGTTATTGTAATCTTTTCCAGCATTTGTTTACAGAGTGATAATTCTTTTTGCAGTGAGTACAAGTTATGGGATTATTTTCCTTCTTTTTGAATTTTTCTTTAGAAGATGTGGAGGCTACTAAGGCTTTTGAGGAAGAGGAAGAAGAAGAGATTTCATATCTTACAAGTTTTATTTATTCCCTAGTTATTCTATCACAAAACTCTTCTAAAGAGGGCATTATAAAGGTTGGACCAAGAGCATCTTTGGTAGATAGAAAGGTGGTAGCAAAGATTTGAAATACACAATTTAGTTTAGAAAGGATTAGATAAATGCATTCTTCTTCAGACTTAGTCTTCCCATTGCCTTTGTATTGAGTGAGGACCTCTTTGAATTTGGTGAGGAAGTCACCAATATTTTTAAAGTCCTCAGGAGATAGAGTTGTTAATTCTGCTTCTAGTTGCATTGATCTAATTTGATCTACTTTCCAAAACAAGGTCTTTAGTTTCTCTCAAATTTCATAAGGATTTTTACAATCTGTAATGTGAAACCACAAACTTTCACTTACATTAGAGCTTATAATTCCCATAGTTTCATACATTTTCCCTTTGTGAACAAATATTTCATATTCTTTTTAAAACTCAGGTTTTTTTCTTCTAAAAGGTGAGTGAGCACTTTTTGACAAATGAGATTTAAAATTTTGGGCTTCCATGTATGGTAGTTATGAGGAGTGAGAGGATCAATTGTATTCATTGAATTCGTTTTGAATTGAAGTTAACCCAAAGTTCCTCCTTTTAACTTTAATTTAGAGAATGCAATGGATATTAGTTATAGAAGCCTGAATGAATAACAAAATGCCCCAAAATTACCCGCCCTAATGAGAGGGAGACTATAAGTAATTTGAGGAAAATTGATATGAGTTTAAGGCTAACGAGAACAAATATGCCAAATATTTTAAGATACACCAAATGACTCAAAAATACCCATCCTAACGAGAGGGAAAATATAAGTATTGAGGATATTTATAGTTTAAGATTGTTTTAAAGAGAAAAAATATGCCAGGCCTATATATCTATCTATCTCACATACCCACCCTAACGAGAGGGAAACTATAAGTATTGATTAGGTAAGATACTTGGAACATAGGCTATATCTTCCAGACCTATAGTGGTAATATTAATAACCCGCCATTACATGAGGGAGACTATAAGTTATATTAGATTGCAAATATGGGTGAGAGGAGATAAAATACTTATCTCTTGAAATATTCAAAAAATATTTTTAGATTAGATTTCAAAGTTTGAGAAAGAGGTAATTTTTTTTTGAATAAGAACTCTTTGTAAGAAACTTTGTAATCAATAAAATTGCATTTTCATATAATTATTTGCTTACTAAGAAAATATATTAGGATTAATTTGAGCACAAAACTAAAAGAATGATTCAAACTAATAATAATAAGTAAGCTATGAATTGAAATCTTTGATTAGAATCAAATGATTTTAGCAAAAAAAATATTGTATGATTAACTATAAGCAATATATTGGGTTTGATTAGAGAGATGTGAAGAAGGAAGACTTTTAAAAATCACATAGAAGAACACCCCCCTAAAAAAACCAGAAGGGTCACAAAAAGACACCTGAAACCCCCCCCCAAAAAAAAAAAATGTTTCTTTTTTTTAATTTACTAGCTTATAAAGGACTCGTTTCATTATTTTGACTCGTTTCATTATTTTCCCTCGAAGGAGGTGAAGTGAAAAAATGAGTGATAATTTAAAGCTAAAATAAAACTTTAGGGAAGGAAAATAAATGGATTTTTTCCTTCAAAATTGAAGAAAAAACCCGTACAAATATTTTATAGAACGAATGAAATTAAAATAATATCATTACACTTTGATGCACTTTGAGAAAATATTTTTGTTGTTCTCACAAATATGAAATATGAGGAGACAAAGCCTTCGTTGATTCCAGATGATGCCTTCGGTAAGCCCTTTTTTGCCTTTGCTGACATGGATCTCAGAGACACAACTTTCAAAGAGGTAGCTTTCGTTGGTGAAAGCAACCTTCAACCAGACTATCCAATGTAGGCTGAGTGCTCATTATTTTGGTGACATCGAAATCGTAGACGAATGTATCGAACATGTAACTTTCACTGGAGAAAGGACCTTGAAACCTACAAAGAAAATAACAGAGGTGAACGAGGGAAAGAGCAACGAAAAAAAGAAATGACTTATATCAAACTTATGTCAAACTTGATACCACTTCATAGTACCTCGATAGAGAGGATCAAAACCTATAGAAAAAGGGCAGGATAGGTGTACAAGGAAGAAGAAATATATTAAAAAACCATTAGTTACTCCTTCAGCATTCAGATGCAATGTCTTGAGCAATCTGAAAAAATTTCTCTACACAAATATTCGTTAGAGAAATTATTCTCAAGAGAAATAAAACAATATGAATCAAAAAGAAACTGAGATAACTTAAATAGGAGTAAGGAGAGCTATTGCAAATCATGAACTGAGAACTAATCCACCGATTATCTGTGATTAAAAGGTATCATGGTTTAAGAGCATCTTCTATGGATATCACCGATATGCAAAGGTAACGATAGTGAACAACAAGATACGTCGATTAAAGATGAAGTAAATGCAAATGACGTGACGAAAACAACTAAAAAGATAAATTTTAAAAATAATGAATTTTTAAAGAGTCTTTAAGGTGCACCAAGAATTATAGATGGAGAGCTACGATTTCATATCTTTATGAAAGGAGATATGGAAATCATTGGTGCCACGATCGATGGCACCCAAAAAATCTGGGTGCCTCAATTCGAGAACGCAAAAATGCTTCTCCGAGAGTAACGTGAGGGCAGCAACCGAAAAAAAATCCTTCTCCTACAAATAGGAATGACCTTAAAGAAAGGAAAATAAATTCCTTTTAATCAAGATTTTAAAAAAAATGCTTGAATAAGGTGTTCCTTTTTGGAGAAAAAAAATTAATATATATTAGAATGGGTATAATCTGGACAGAAAAAAGTTTTACTTCAATAGTCAATCAAACTTTTCTATTTTTTTAACATGATAAAGAATAACCCACACACACACACACACACACACACACACACACATATATATATATATAGAAGAAAACTATATATGAGAAGAACTTATTAAGGGCTTAAATCCAAGGAAAAATAAATTGTAGAAGCCAACATAAGAATCAAATAACCAACTCCTAGAACCTCCAAGAAGGAATGCTAGCAAGATCTTTCCTGCTCTGGTACCATGTTATAATTTCCCAAAATAGACATGCATAACATTACACAAAATATGAAGAAAGAGTAGAACTGATTGATTTATTCCAAGGATCAACTTTGTATAAATAACAAAGTTGATCATTTAGAGCCGTTGGATAACAAATAATCAAACCTGATGAAGACACCACTAAGAGTTCACCTGACACATTGAGGAGTGTAAACTCAAGCGTGTCTATCCTAGTAAAACTTAAGAGAATATTCACTTATTCTAACATATAGCACTTAAAGGGGGATGCCTATTCCCTAACCCTACACAATTTCATCTAGGTAGTATTATTTTGGTATGATTTCTTAGTTATTAGTTAGCTTAACCTTAACATGAGCTAAAATAATACCATTACCACTCACCTAATAATGATCATGGTCACTCTTACCTCACCGTAAGGTGCCACCACTATACTATCTTGTGAATGATCTAGTGGATTATCCCATACCAATCCACCATTAATATTCCTAAGCCTCACCACTAGGAATACATCCAAGCCTCACTACTTAGGACTACCCAAAAGCCTCACCACTTTGGGCCACTCAAGCCTCACTGTTTAGGGTGTATCATTCACAAATACCTAGATATTACTTCATCATAACTCAACTAGGATTGGGTATATTGACTCAAGGTTTTTTAATATGGCTCTAGTATCATACCCAAAAATAACCCTCCTTCCAAATCCAAGAGTCTTAACATTATAAACATCTCTCCAAAAATAAATAGAGTGCTATATTAAATTATAATTTAAATAACACAACTCATTTCTAAAAGTAATAATTTAACTACTTTTCAAAAAATAATACTAGAATTTAAAATTGTATTTATTTACAATAAAAATGACAAAATTAACATCTAAAGGAATCATCACTGCAATCCATCAATTAGATTCTATTAAATCCCATCAATAACACTTCATTTCTATTATTGCAAATAATTTTCTATTTCAAAAAACTTATCATAAAATAATAACATTATTTCATCTTCCATTTCTTTGCACAATTCTCAAATAATGTAATGAGAGTATCTACATGACTTCATAATATTGCATGATGTAACATTTCATAATAGATACTTCCCAAGTATTATAAAATTATATTTCACATAAAAGGTCGTTAGTTCATTTTATTTCAAGGTCTTCTTCTTGATCAATTTTCTCCCATAAAATTGAAATAGCAACTTAGGGATAAATACAAATATTATATGCATATGGAAGCCTAACATGCACTATGCAAGAAGTATATAATAATGTAAGACATCCACTATGCAAGAAGTATACAATAACGTAAAACATACACCATACAAAGCATATTATATGCAAAAGCATTCAGATAATCTCATACTTCTCACTTATGGACTTCTTAGCTACTCAAGCCACATCCATTTCTTGACAAGAACTATTCTTATCCAATTCCACAAATAATAATAACTCTTTTCTTATATTTAAAACTCAATTGCACCAAATACTTCCCTAATAATTTAAACTTCATCATAAATAAATAATATACTCCTTAGCATAACAACACTTTCAAAATAATTTAATAGGTCTCTCTCTATATCCCAAGAATTATTAATTATTCACATACTTGATAATGTTAAATAATCCAACTTCTATTTAGTCAAAGCTAATTTAATAACTATTGATTAAAGGATACAATATTAATGAATATAATAAAAGCACAAAGCTTTCTTCTAAAAGTTCCAACCCCATAACTTAATTGAGCTAATGTTAAAAGATATTGATATTGATTCATAAATAAAAAGTTTTCAATATTCCTAACTAAGACTTATAAGTTTAGAAATTAAAATATGAACATCTAGTTCAACTCGAGAATACAAATTTTAAAAAGTATAGTAACAAATATTAAGAGAAACCTTAGATCATGAAAATGATATGGATGAGCAATGCTAATGGCTCATCTCTTTCCTACGTTCTATTAGGTTTTTGGTGAATAAAGCAGAGAAGAGAAATTTAACTCCAAGGTTAACTATTAAAGGTACTAATACATGCATAACTCAATATGACCACCTAAAGCCAACATTTTGATAGAAGCTTGCTAATTCCTTGCTCCTCAGAATGCTCTATTCTATGATACGTAGATAAACCATACACAAGAGACCTTAATATATTTTTTAAAACAACCTTACACAAAATAATTTAATAAAGAAAGATAGTAGATATAAAAATAATTAAGGTGGAAATAATGTTCTATAAGCAACAATGATACTACTCTCTTTATAATTGTCATTGAATAAGGTATATATATAATGTATTGTAGAGCACCACACTAAAGAATACCAAAATACAACAAGGCTGGCAAGAAAGGGCGATTTCAGGTATTAGAAAATAATTTCAAAGGATCCAAATAGCAATGCGACGAGTTATTCTTTTCTATTTTAAGCATTAGCTAGTTGGATAGATCCTTATGACCAAAAATGGCTTAAGAGGTTATAATTTAAAGGGCCTCCAGCTTGCTTCGGCCAGATCCTCCAACCTTTCCACAATTCCTGCTATTGTCTTTGCAAAATTCCATTTTAAGAGCAGGCACGCCTCTCTATTCTAAAAGAGGATTCCGTAGCTCTCAACCCTTCTAATAAATAAGCCACTCTCCCCTACCCAAGGCAAGGATCAGAAGTATATAACCTATCCCCTCTCTATTTCAATTCTGAGGGAGGAAAAACAGAACTTTTTAAAGCCCACCCAGCCCATTCTGATGGAACAGAACAAACTGCAAGGCCATACTACAAGGTATGAAAACTCCCCTAGATCAACTAGAGAAACACAATTGTACGTAACAAAACAACAACAATCAATTCTAAACTTAAGAAATTAAAACAACAATTTAAACATACATTCAACTACATATGCTATGCTATTAAATAAAACATTGTATAATATCAATGCACTTAGCATATATTATTTCCAGTATATCAGTCATACAAACATTCATTTTTAATGATAAACTAGGGAACACATACCTCTTTGCAATAGCCACTCCAATAATTCTTCTCTTCTTCTCAAAACTTCCTTCTAGATCTCTTTCTCCAACTAACCTCCCAAAACTTGAAAATTATCCCTAACATATATTCTTGAAGGACCCAATAATAAATATAATATACAAAGCAATTCTTTTTTGCATGCCAATCCATTATGCACAAGAGTAACATTTTAAAATACACATTATCAAAAAGTTTATCAACTATTCCAATGTTGCCAACTTTATTTATTTAATGAATTTTCCTTTAAAGTTTTTAACTTATTAAATCTTACCTTAATTTACTAATACCCTTAGGTCTAGCTTTAATAATTAAATCACTATCTCATTAATTCAATTACTTTTCTAATGCCAATGTTATTTACTAACATTAGGATTAAATCAATTACTCACCTCCTAGAATTGATTTAATTAATATCAAATGTTAATATTAACCATTAACATTGATATTATTTTTAAGTATTAATTATTAATACCTAACTTGATAAAATTATTAACCAAACAATTTCCATACTTCAAAACACATGCATGAATGCATCCCAATAATAATTAATATGCATAAACAATATTTTTCCTTAAGCATAAGACTTTGTGATAATTGTAACATAATAACTCGCTTACTAAGGATGACTCTTTTGCTTGAATAGCAACCTCCTTGCCTGAAGATGCATTTTGAGTCAAATATATGTAAATGTATCTATATGAGTATTTTTATTTTACCCTTGAGTTATCGATGAGAATTCATCCATCATTTATTTTTTCTCTCAACTTTGGTGGATGTCCCATACAAATCCAACCATATTATTAATTGGTCCTACATCCATAAAATTTATTATTAATACCATATTCTAAAATTAGCATAATCCAACTTTAGAAAGCATAAAGTGCAACTATCAATACATCTTGATAAAATAAAATAAGACTATACATTTGATATCCACACATCAATACATAAATCAAGCATCAGGGAATATTCATGCAAGGGTGGGCCACTACAAGTGGTCTACATGAGATAATTCTATATTGGGAACTACAGGTACTATGGAGGGTCACAAACAATGAAGAAAAATCCTTGGCTCTCAAATCTACTTTTATCTGGGTAGTAAAACAAGGTTATGAAAGGATAATTATAGAATCAGATTCTCAAATCTTGGTAGGAGCTTTAGATTACATGAGAATATTTGCTTTGGAGACATGGAGGTCGAGGGTTCTTGTCACCAAAATTAAGGAATTTTGGAGGGAATGAGATGCTGTAATTCTGATTTAGATTGGTAGAGCTCTAAATAAAGTGATAGAATTCCTAGTTAATATGGGTACCAAGAAGGAGGTAGGGGTTTCATGGCATGAATATTGAGGATGAGAGGATTAGGCAGGTTGGTGTGCGAATATAATATTTAGGTAATTTGGAAAAATATTGTAGACATATGGTTTAGGATATTTGGCTCCACTGTAGATCTCATTTTTCTATTGTAAACATGTGTTCTCTCCGGCTAGGGTTGGGAGTCTCATCCCAATTTGTAAAAGATCTTATTTTAATATAATTTTTTCAAATTATTTAAAAAAAAGTATGTGAATTTATTTGTCATCATATTAGATAATGTAACTTGATTTAAAAATAAAGATGTAAAAAAAAACTAAATATCATATTCATCATAAATTATCTACACCTTACTACACCAAGGGTAATGCCAAGCTAAACATTCTAACACAATCCTTATCAAAAACCTCAAGAATATTGTTAATAATACTAGACAAGATTATCATTTACAACTCTAACTTGGTATTTAGACCTACTACACTAGTATTAAAACCATGATAGATGTGGCTCCTTATGCTAGGTATATGCTTCTAAAACCATCCTTCCATTTGAAGTTGACATTTTATCATTACAGTTTCTCTTGGAAGACACTTCTATTGATGGTGACTTGAAGAACACAAGCTTATACTGAGAGGAGGGGTGAATAGTATAAGACCCCTTTTTACTTTTTCTTTCAATTCAATATTATGCAGTGTATAGATAGCAGTATCAATATCAGTAATCAAAGCAATGTACAAAACACCATACACAATAGAGACACCACAATTTACGTGGTTCACCCAATGTGGGCTTCTCCACAGAGAAAATATTTTACTAAAATTTTCTCAATCAATCTCTTTGGGAATCCTTCCCAATTACAATTTGTATGGACCTTTGTCCAAAGGATATGTTGATCCCATAATCTCAAGTTCATGGATCTCTTCCATAGGAGAACTCTTTCCCCTTGTCCTTTGGCTAGTGATCTTTTAGAAGACTTTGTCTCTATGCTACAATTACTGGTGGATCTCTCTCCACTTGAAGACTCCTCACTCAAATTTGTCTTAAATTATCCTGGTTGTTGGATCTCTATCCACTAAGACTCTATTCTCTATACTATGTCACCTCCAAAGCTCTATCTCAATAGTTTCACTCAGAACCTTCTCAAATATGCTCAACAAGCTCACTCAGAACTTGCTCAAATCTACTCAACAAGCTCACTCAGAACTTCTCCAAATATGCTCAAAAATTCCACATAGAACCTGCTCAAATATGCTCAACAGGTCCACACAGAACCTGCCCAAATATGCTCAACAAGTCCACATAGAACTTGTCCAAATATGCTCACCAAGTCCACACAGAACCTGCTCAAATATGCTCAACAGGTCCACATAGAACCTACCCAAATCTGCTCAATAGGTCCACATAGAACCTGTCCAAATATGATCAATAGGTCCACATAGAACCTATCCAAATCTGCTCAACAGGTCCACACAGAACCTACTCAAATCTGCTCAAAAAGTCCACACAAAACTTGCTCAAATATGCTCAATAAGTCCTCTCTAGGACTTGTTCAAATCCGCATAGGAAGCTTCCACAAAAGCTTACTCAAAATCAGTCCACAATCCTTCTCAAAGACTTGTCTCGAATCTTCTTAACAAGCTCACACAGATCTTGTCCAATCTCATAGAATCATAAAGAGAATTTTTAGAGACTCAATACATTCTATACTTAATGCTCAATCAATATCTCAAATCAATATCATAGAAGCATAAAAAGAATTGTTAGAGAATCAATATTTTCTATACTCAAATTCCAATCTCAACTCAAATCAATATCATAGAAGCATAAAGAGAATTGTTAGAGACTCTATATGTTCTATACTCAAATCCTAATCTCAACTCAAATCAGTCTCATAAAAGCATAAAGAGAATTGTTAGAGATTCTATATGTTATATTCTCAAATCTCAATCTCAACTCAAATCAAGAATATAGAATAGTTTATTTTATGAAACTTGAACAACCACATGCATCCACTTGACTAGGCTCAATCAACTCAACTCAACCAAGCACCTCAATGAACAACCCTTTCTCACAAAACCTAGTACAAGCATGTATCAATCAACTAAAAATATTTCCAATAATGCTCAACAAAAAATCTCACATAACAATGATACTCATGTTCTTTTCTAGCTCAAGTTCAAGTTATTTGCACAACCAATGTGCTCCAACAACAATGCTTATAAAAAAAGTTTTAATCACAACTCTCAATCCATAAAACCTTGAAGCATTAAACCAATCACTTTTGAAAAGGAAACCACAATCAATCCTTTTCAATACAAAGATATTTTTAGAAATCAACCACCATAATCAATCAATAGGAGAATGTGCCCATACCTTTAATTAAGATGAAGAAGCCTCTTTGGAAATATGCCACAATCACAATATTCTTTTGCCAATCTTCACAAGGGTTAGAATATCACAAAATAATCAATATTACTCCACTTCACAATTATATTCACCAAGGATTTTAATTAGAAAACCTTCTTAAGAATTAATGCACAACTTCCTTATCACTCCTAAAACCACTTGTACCATAAAATAAAATAAATCAAAACATTGCATAACCTTGTCACTCCAAAAACCACTTATACCATAAAATAAATCAAATATTTTATATCCTTCCTTTCAACATTTTTTTCACTCAAAAATAATCACAAAGCTTTCTTAGGAAATATATCGCATTAATCAAATATCAAACCTTATTAGAATATTAAAGCTTGCTCAACCTTATATCTCCTACAAAAATTATAATCAAACCATAGCAAGAAAATATTTTAATTAAAATGTTGACCCCCACAAATATCAGATTTGGAGCACATACCTTAAAGGAGCCCTCAAAGGGCCTTGGCATTTCGAACATTTGCCCATCGTGCTGCCAAATGAAATCTAAGCCACGTGATCTAACACTGCCCATGTGAGTTCCTTGGGAACTCTCTTCCTTAAAATACATGTGCTTTACTCACAAGGTGCCAAAAATTTGACCATCCATGACTTGAATTCCTACGTCACACTCCATGAAATTCGCTACGCAGTATTTAGATGCAGAAATACTTTGGTTTATCGAAAATCATGTGACATGACTTACGTTTATTAAATGGAAAAACTTTGGCTTATTTATATAAGCCATCCTTCAAGGTGAATACGTCGACCCTTTTAACATTGCCCTCATGATGTTGGTGGCGCCAATAAGAAAGGAGGGAAAAACCTTTTATTTAATTTTAAAATTTAAATTTAAATTTTAAATAAATTAAAATTTAAACTAAACCTTTAAAATTAAATTTCTCCATAATGGGGGCACATTTTTTGATGAAATGAAAAGCCAACTTAGGTTTTAAGAAAAACCCATTTCAAATCTGCCATCCATTGGTTTTAAATAAAACTTTTCCTTGCCTTCCTTGGTTTTCATAAAAACCTTTTGCTAAACTTCCTTTGAAGCTCCTTTTGGAACCAAATGCCATGCATCCCTTCTAGAAAATTTGATCAAAACCTTGGATTGTCATGAAGCTCTTTGTGGAGCAAAATCATAGTGCTTACTTACATAGGTCCTTTTGACATCAATGAAAACTTTTAGCTTAGGGAATCAAAATGTCCAACAATATCCCCCTTTGTCATTGATGGCAACCCATATTTATTTTACTGAAACCCGACCTTCTTTTCTACTCCCCTGGATCAATGCTCTCTCAAATATCTCTTCATATCAAATCTCTCCCCCTTTGACATCAATGGCAAAGGGTAACCTTTGGGGCTCGGGTCTAAGAATGAGCCTCTTAGCTTAGTGCCTCCCCCACCTCCACATGAGGTGGTTAATTATGGTGTGGGAGTATTTCTACTCCTTGAAAGCACATATCTGTATCTTTGTCTTTCTCTCTTCTTATGCGAGTCTTTTGAATCCACTCACTGTTTCTTTCCAAGTCATCATCCCTATTTCTGTCATCACTTTTTTTCATGTTCATGTTCTTGTTCTCATCCATGTTCCTATTTTTGTTCTCATCTTTGTTCATGTTCTTATTCTTTTATGAGTCTCTATTCCTGTTTATCTTCTTATTTATGTTCATATTCCTGTTTCTGTTCATATTCCTATTCTTGTTCATATTCTTGTCCCTATTCATGTTCTTGTTCCTGTTCATGGATATTTCTAGAATATTTTCTCTACACCATATTTCTATGTGACCATCATTATTGCACTTATAACACTTAATGTTATTATTCGTTGGATGTGCAATTGTATTAGAATTTCTCCTAGTGAAGCCATATCCTCTTCTGTCATTAATCCTGCAATTTATTGCCTTGTGACCAAAACCATTGCATGAGTAGCAATAACCTTGGAAAAGCTATTATTTTCTATATATCTGTCTTTCATGAGTCTTGTACAGTGAAGCCATGTGTCCAAACTTGTGACATGAAAATCATCTTCCATTAAAGCCTCCTTGTCTTGACCTTATTGATCTCCTGTTTTGATTGTTGTTCCATATGTATCTTCTTTGTACATTGTTCCTCTCTTTGTTGTCCAACTCATCCTCTGATGTCCCAATTTAACTTAAACTATCTTCTTTTGATGTATCTTCTTATGAATTTTCTTCTTCATAAATACTTGAAGTAGATTCTTTTTCATGTTTCTTTTGAACCTTTCCAAAGCCAAGACCTGTTGAACATGATGTTCGTTGTTGTCCACATATGAACTTATCCAAGTTCTTAGAGTTATTTGTGAAACTCTTCATCTTGATATTGGAGTCCTTTAAGTCTTCTTTTAGAGTAGCTACTTCTTGTGCTAACTTCTCACATTCCAAAATCTTTGCTTCTAAATTATCCTTGAACTTGCTTACCTTAGCCTTTGACTTCTCTAAATCCTCTATGAGCAATAACCTTTCTTCATCACATTATTGAAACTTAATTTCAAGCTTGGAGTGTTGCTTTCTAACCTTATTTATTGTGTCAAGGGCATAGATAAGTTCTCCATTGAGATCATAACCATTCTCTACTCAATAATCTTCTATTTTTTTGCCTTTGTCCTTATCATTACTTCCTTTTGACTTATCTTCTATAGGATCACTTTCTTTATCTTCCAAATATATTAGAATATTATCATATGGTCTTTCAAGTGCATATTCAAAATCATAATCACTAAAACTATAACCATCCCTAGTGCAATCATCTTCAAGATGTCCTTTTCTTAACTGGATCTTTATCTTTAACCATAAATAGGACTTCATCTCTATCATTGTATGAAATACTAGCATCACTATCAATTGAGTACTTACTTGCATTTTTTGCATAGTAGCTTCTCTTTTGTATCTAGAAGAACTTATTTTCTTGTCTGTTTTATCCATCCTTGCTTTTCTTCTTGTACCTGTGTCTTTCTAATTCTTTATATTTGTGATATCATTTTTCTTCATCATTGTTGTCCTTTGGCTCTTTGCATTCTATTGCATAGTGTCCATAATGTCCATAATTGAAACATTTGATAGA
This sequence comes from Wollemia nobilis, assembly GCA_028583015.1. NCBI lineage: Eukaryota > Viridiplantae > Streptophyta > Pinopsida > Araucariales > Araucariaceae > Wollemia > Wollemia nobilis. Next base: position 180,597 of record JAQPPZ010017073.1, read on the forward strand.
TCTTAGATCTATGGGCCTTCTGGAACCTCTACCTCTTCTGCCATAATTTTCTTCTTCATCACTGGATGACTCACTGATCGATTCTATCTTCTTTCCATTTTTATTTTTATCTACTTTGAAAGCAACTTCTTTTGGAGGAATATGATCTTTTGTTCTTATCTCAAAAGTAGTAAGGATACCAAGCAAAGAATTCCTTGTCAAAAAATCACTATCAATTGATGTTTCTGTAGCAGAAACCTTTTCAATATACCTTTTTGGAAGAGTCCTCAAGATATTATCACAAGCATCTGATTCATCAAACTTCATTCCAAGACCTTTAATCTCATGTACAAGTTCATCAACCTTGTTGAGATAGTCACGAATATTTTCATCATCCCTCATTCTTAGGTTCTCAAATTCTCCTTTGAGATTTATGATCTTAGCCATTCTGAATCCTTTATCTCCTTCATATATTTCATGCAGAAGTTCCCATATTTCTTTTGTTTTTTTACATTCCATAACCTTCATAGATTTTGATCTATGCAACCCTTTTATAATTGCATTCATAGATCTTGAATTTGCATGCATTAGAAGCTTACCTTCCTTATCTATAGGAGGATTGGTTGTTGAATCATATCCAAGTTCCATTGCATCCCAAACTTCATTTCCAAGTGCCATAAAGTAAAATCTCATCAGCATACACCACTATAAGAAGTTAATTTCATAAAATACTGCTACTGCATTATTGAAGGGTTTGTATCTTTGATTATTTTGATCCATTGCGTTCTTAGACCGCTTTTCCTTCAAGCTGTCAAACTCTTCTGAAGGAACCCACTATGATACCAATTGAAGAACACAATATTATATTGAGAGGGGGGGCGAACAATATAAGACCCATTTTTACTTTTTCTTTCAATTCTATGTAGTGTATAGATAGAAGTATCAATAGTAGTAATCAAAGTAATGTAAAAAACACCATACACAATAGGGACACCAAAATTTACGTAGTTCACCCAATGTGGGCTACTCCACGGAGAAAATATTTTACTAAAATTTTCTCAATCAATCTCTTTGGGAATACTTACCAATTACAATATTTATGGACCTCTATCCAAAGGAGAAGCTAATCCCCTAATATCAAGTTCATGGATCTCTTCCATAGGAGAACTCTTTCCCCTTATGCTCTAGCTAGTGATCTTCTAGAAGACTCTGTCTCTTTACTGCACTAACTGGTGGATATCTCTCCACTTGAAGACTCCTCACTCAAATCTGTCTTCAATTGTCCTGGTTGCTTGATCTCTATCCACTGAGACTCTATCCTCTATACTCTGTCACCTCCAAAGCTCTGTCTCAATAGGTTCACTCAAAACCTTCTCAAATCTACTCAATAAGGTCACTCGAAACTTGCCCAAATATTCTCAAAAGGATCACTTAGAACTTGTCCAAATCTGCTCAACTGGTCCACACAGAACCTGCTCAAATTTGCTCAACAAGTCCACATAGAACCTGTCCAAATTTGCTCAACAAGTCCACAAATAAATTATCTAAATCTTCTCAACAAGTCCACACAAAACCTGATAAAATCTGCTCAACAGGTCCACATAGAACCTGTCCAAATCTGCTCAACAGGTCCACATAAAACTTGTCCAAATATGCTCAACAAGTCCACACAAAACCTATCCAAATATGCTCAATAGGTACACATAGAACCTACTCAAATATGCTCAAAAAGTCCATATAGAACTTGTACAAATCTTCTCAACAAGTTCTCTTTAGGACTTGTTGTAATATACTCAATAAGTCCTCTCTAGGACTTTCTCAAATCTACATAGCAAGCTTCCAAAAAATCTAAGCTTCCAAAAAATCTTACTCAAAATCAGTCCACAAGCCTGATCAAATACTTGTCTCCAATCTTCTTAACAAGATCACACAAAACTTGTCCAATCTCATAGAATCATAAAGAGAATTTTTAGAGACTCAATATGTTCTATACTTAATGCTCAATCAATATCTCAACTCAATCTCATATAAGCATAAAGAGAATTGTTAGAGACTCAATATGTTCTATACTCAAATCCCAATATCAACACAAATCAATCTCATAGAAGCATAAAGAGAATTGTTAAACACTCTATATATTCTATACTCAAATCTCAATCTCAACTAAAATCAATCTTATAGAAGCATAAAGAGAATTATTAGAAACTCTATATGTTCTATTCTCAAATATTAATATCAACTCAAATCAAGAATATAGAATAGTTTATTTTATGGAACTTGAACAACCACATGCATCCACTTGAATAGGCTCAATCAACTCAACTCAACCAAGCACCTTAATGAACAACCCTTTCTCACAAACCCTAGTCTAAGCATGTATCAATCAACTCAAAATGTTTCCAACAATGCTCAACAACAAATCTCGCATAACAATGATACTCATGTTCTTTTCTAACTCAAGTTCAAGTTCTTTGTAAAACCAATGGGCTCCAAAAAAAATGCTTATAAAACAAGGTTTAATCACAACTCACAATCCAGAAAACCTTGAAGCATTAAACCAATCACTTTCGAAAAGGAAACCACAGTAAATCCTTTTCACTCCAAAGATATTTTCAAATATCAACCACCATAATCAATCAATAGGATAATGTGCCCATACCTTTAATGAAGATGAAGAAGCTTCTTTGGAAATATGCCACAATCACAATATTCTTTTACCAATATACACAAGGGTTAGAAGATCACAAAATAATCAACATTACTCCACTTCACAATTATATTCACCAAGGATTTTAATTATAAAACCTTCTTAAGAATTAATGCACAACTTCCTTATCACTCCTAAAACCACTTGTACCATAAAATAAAATAAATCAAAACATTGCATAACTTTGTCACTCCAAAAACCACTTATACCATAAAATAAATCAAATATTTTATATCCTTCCTTTCAAAACTTTTGCACTCAAAAATAATCACAAATATTTCTTAGGCAATATCTCACATTAATAAAATATAAAACCTTATTAAAATATTAAAGCTTGCTCAACCTTATATATCCCAAAAAAATTATAATCAAACCATAGCAAGAAAATATTTTAATTAAAATGTTTATCCCCACAAATATCATAGTCGGAGTGCATACCTCAAAGGAGTCCTCGAAGGGCCTTGGTATTTCAAACCTCTGCCCACTGTGCTGCCAAATAATAGCTAACCATGTGAGCTAACACTGCCCACGTGAGTGCCTTGGGCACTCTCTTCCTTAAACTATGTGTGCTTTCCTCACAAGGCACCAAAACTTTAACCGTCCACAACTTGACTGCCCATGTCACACTCCATGAAATTCGCTGCGCAATATTCGGATGCAAAAATACTTTGGGTTTTCGAAAATCATGCGACATGACATAGGTTTATTAAATGGAAAACCTTTGGCTTATTTATATAAGCCATCCTTCAAGGTGAATACGTCAACCCTTTTAACATTGTCCTCATGACGTCGGTGCAACCAATAATAAAGGAGGAAAAAACCTTTTATTTAATTTTAAAACTAAAATTAAAATTTTAAATAAATTAAAATTTAAACTAAACCTTTAAAATTAAATTTCTCCATCACTGGGGCACCTTTTTCGATGAAACAAAAAGCCAACTTGGGTTTTAAGAAAATCCCATTTCAAATCTGCCATCCATTGGTTTTAAATAAAACCTTTCCTTGCCTTCCTTGGTTTTCATAAAACCTTTTTCTAAGATTCCCTTGAAGCTCCTTTTAGAACCAAATGCCATGCATCCCTTCTAGAACCTTTGATCAAAACCTTGGATTCTCATGAAGCTCTTTGTGGAGAAAAATCATAGTGCTTACTTACATAGGTCCTTTTGACATCAATGACAACTTTTAGCTTAGGGACTCAAAATGTCCAACATGACTATCATCTAGAATAAATCAATTATTTAGAGGTACTCAACAAAAAGTACATACATACCTTAGAATACCTTCTAACAACTTGACTAACCCAACTAACTAGTTCAAGGAGGGACAAGTTTTATTTATTTACTTATTTAATGAGCAGCCAATATGTAATTAGTACATGGTATAGATAACCACTTTTGATTTTTGGTCACTATAGTCTACCCTCAAGTAGACAAGAGTGGCCAATTTTTGTAAAAATTATTCTGGGGTTTATTTTTCAAACCAACATCCCCTTTTGCTAGAAAATATGATTTAGTGGTACCTCCACCTTTCTCATACACATACCCTTGTATGAAACCATTTGACCATGGTGTATGGATTATCCTCTAAGGCCCATATAACTTAGAGGGGGACACCCTTCCCCAATCCTAATATGGTATCATTATGATATAATATATTGGTACTTCTCTTCTCCATGAATTTTAATCAAGAATATTACCCTCCCCTGATACTATTCATGTTTATTTTTGTTGATACATTATGAATGATATGATGGATTATGTCTTACTAACCCTTTACTAAGATAACTTGTAGGATTTATGGTGTAATGCCTTAATGCTTAGTTGCTTTCCATTTCCCATGGAATCAACTAAGGCCTAACCCATCCCCTACTATTTGAACATGCTCTCGCTTGCCAAAGTTATGAATAATGTGGTAGATTATCCCATTCCAACCTATCATGAACTCTTCTCTAGCCTTCAATACTAGGATCATATTCATAATTTTGTACAAGCAACGATCACTATACTGCTTATTCAATGGTATGGTGGAACATCACATACCATATCACTTTAGCAACCATTCCTAAATCACAATTGATTATATTCATTCAATACAACCAATATTATGTAATTTTATCTTTTTAGCTGCTCACTTTCCTATGATCCAACCATATTTAAATAAGTTTTGGCTTCAGGGTTAACAAGGTATCTCCATTAGTTTCTAATCCTATATAATCCAAAGGTTTATATTAGCATGGATATTTAACCAAGATTATCTTAGATCCCAACATGTATCTTTAACAAAGATTATCTAAGTTTAAGGAATATTAAGAACTCTTAAATTAAAGAATACAACTTAACTATTAAAAAAAATACAACAATTTAATAAAAGTCATCCAATATTTCCTAAGAAATCTATATCTCATTTACCTTGAAAAATCTACATAATTTATTAAAGAAGATATCTACCAAAACCTTAAAATATAATGATGATATATTTTCAACTCAAGATATATAAAAGTAAACAACTAGAATATAGTTAATTATGATCTTTTTACAAAACTAAGAAAGGCCTCTAATTATTTTCTTTATATTTTCAAGATATGTACTAATTCTTATTTTCCTATTAAACCAAGAAGATTGCACATTCATTCCAAAAGGAGAAAATTAAATAATCAATATTCTTATATGCTATATATTAATTTATTCATCACTTTCAATTTTAACCATTCAAATTAATCTATGATTAAATATATCCTAATTTACAAAAGGAAAGACGAGTAATAAACAAACACTTTTTACGTATAGTTTCTAATCTCTTTTCCTAGGTTCCTCTTATTAAAATAAAATGCTTATCAATTAATAAAATTTATCTATTTTACTCACGAGTGATATTTTAACGGGCCTTTTATGTCTAATTACTTCAATGAAGGTTTAATTAAATCTTCTCTACTTCCTTCTAATTTTTGGAATCTCTAAAACATAATTTCAATTAAATATGTCATTATCATTAATATATTTAAAATAACTTCACTCTTAAGTTTAATGATTAAAGGGATACTAATAGCCATACCCTTCTACTTTAAACTCACACCAAGGAAGGAATTGTTGTTTTCAAAGTTAAAAGATACAAAAGGGTATTATGCTCAAGTTTTATTTTCCTGGAAAGATACAATGCACATTGGTATTTATAGAAACAATTGGAAGATTACACATTTTATCTAGAAGAAAGAAATATTATATTACTTATAAAAACAATTAATGTATCCTCCTGACATTGTCTCTTCCACAAGTTAAATGAAGAACCTAAGTGACATATATAACATATATTATTTTCGATATGGTCCATTTAGTAGAATATATATATATTTTTTGTCATCCCATAGCCCTATGATACTTTGTACATAAGAAAAAACATATTTAAATTTTAAAATAAAAAATATTTACTAATGTTTTCATTTTTAGAAGGATCATTTTCTGTAATAGTATATAAGAAAAAACATATTTAAATTTTAAAATAAAAAATATTTACCAATGTTTTCATTTTTAGAAGGGTGTAATAGAAAAACCAGACAATTTTTTTTATGGATAAAAAAGTTTAATTATAAGTGGGTTTTGAAAGGAGCCCCAAAACCTTAATACTTCAATAATACAAACAACATATCCTCAAACCCTAAATTCAAAACAGAGGATGGCGTACAAGGGAGAGTCGACGTTACTAGGAAACAAACAGCCAAATGGGAATATCCTAAGGGGACGATTCTCACTAAACAATATGTGGGATATGGGTGGTCCCAAAGGGATACCCACAGACCAGAACCCGGGAACATAATTTCTATCATTAGTATTTAGGGTCTCATACATCTCCTTTAAGATAGTGTTTAGGTTATCATGCACTTTGTCCATCACCTTCATTCCCTGAGTATAAAGCATCCACACTACCTTGGAAGAATTGGCAGCCGCTGACAGGGTGGCCATCGTTTTGACAATGTGATGAGAAAACATCTATGAAGAGCAATAGCAGAGGGGTTAGTGCACTCTGACATTGCCTCCTTCGATTGATTAGGCTCACTGAACTTCCTAGGGGATGACGTCTCCTTGTTCATATTTTTTAGGTGCGGGAAAGCACAAACGTAAGAAGGGTTGGGGTTCTATAGAAACTTGGATGAAGAGTTCTTGATGGTCCTCTGCTTGAACTCAAACTTAGGATACGAAGATTCATCCTTGGGCTCAAACCTAGGGGTATACTTTGTGATAATGAGGGAGGAAAAGTTGGGATCATTATTATCATTAGGCACCTCGTGGATAGGTGTTTTGTGACTATTGTTGTTAGTGAACTCAGATGGGATGGGGTGCTTGGGACTTTGGGTGGGGTTGGAATGGGTAGGGGAGGCAGAGATTACAACTTGCTTGGAATAGTAATCAAGGGTATGTTTATACAAGATAAGATGCAGGTCCTGGTGGATGTGCTAGGTGGATTTTCTATTTTTGATATTGTTGATGGATAGTTTAATGGACCTAAATAGGTAATATGGGATGTTAATCTTGTTAATTCCCCTAAAGTGGTTCATGAAGGCCACGTGGAAACATAGGTGGAAATCTATTTTATCAGTGGTGAAATAGTAAAGAATTGGAACCATATTACGATCCCATGGGCTAAGAAGGGAAACTCTATCAATTCCTCCATCAACCACAACCAAGTCCTTACCTCTGTCAGTAAAGTTTTCCTTCTCCACCACAATTGTGTGTTTGTTGCACCTGATGGTTTTTTCGTTGATCGAAAAGCCCGTAACCTCGACTAGTATGACAACATAATTAATTCTTTCTAAATTCGAAGGCGTAATAATTCTAGGATAATATGATAATTTTTCAATGCTACAACGTAGCACATAATGTGCATAAAACAACTAAAAATATTTAAGTTCCTAAAATTTAGATCTTTGCGTTAACAAAATCTGACCACCATGCACTTGCAATGTCTGGATCGAGGTTATATATGGGATCAAATGGCCCACGTGGGGAGAAAAAATGCTACCAAATGATAACTTTTCAACTCAAGGAGTAAGATAAATATTTTAAAGCCAAATTAAGTTGTGGAAGAGGCTATTCAACTTCAGGTAACAAGATAAATATTTTTAAAAACTAGTTTAACTTTTAGGTAGTCATACGTATTTTTACAATATCAACAAAATAAATATTTTAAAACCAAATTAAGTTATTGAAGAGTCTATTCAATTTCAGGAAGCATGATAAATATTTAAAAATAAAGTTAAGCGTTTAGGTAGCAATAAGTATTTTTAAAATATCAACAAACTAAATATTTTAAAACCAAATTAAGTTGTGAAAGAGTCTATTCAACATTTGGTAGCAAGATAAATACTTTTAACACAAAGTTAAGCCTTTAAGCAACAAAAAGTATTTTTAGAATATCAACAAAAAAATATTTTAAAACCAAATTATGTTTTGGAAGAGCCTATTCAACTTCAGGCAACCAGATTAATATTTTTAAAACCAAGTTAAGCTTTCAGGAAAAAATAAGTATTTTGAAAATATAAACAAAATCAATATTTTAAAACCAAATTAAGTTGTGGAAGAGCCTATTCAACTCCAGGAAACAAGATAAATATTTTTATAACCAAGTTAAGCTTTGAGGCAACAATACCTAAATTCAGATTATCAATATTAAGTTTGGATAAACTCATTTGACCACCAACTAATTATTAAAAAATCTATTGAAAATTATGTGGTAATAATAGTTGTTTAACCTAGATGTCTTAGTTCAAAGGACTGAGCACTCCCTAATATTAATTAAATAAAGTACATGTAACATTTAGATTGTCTGAAATGTATCAATACGAGCATCTAAAAACCATTAATTCATTTGTGAATAGTCTAAGACACCCTACTTAAAAAAATAGTGAATTAGAGATAGCCCAATTATCGACATATGAAATAGGAATTTGGTTAATATCCATAGCATATCTAAATATAGTTAACCAAATACATATCAACATATAAAATATTTGAGATAAAATAGGGGAAGAAGGATCTCTCTAGGAAATACACAAAGATAGCTCGAGCGAGAATTCTTCAACATGGTGAGTGGTTACAGGAGAACTTTATATATTTAATGTTTATAAAGAAACTTCAACATTGGACATAAGGAATAATGCTCTACTCATTCATAAAAGCCATTCAAAAGGCTCATAGGCAAAGAAAAAGCTGCTACTAAATAAAAAAAAAATTAATCAATAGTAGATAGAAAATAGAGAGAAAATGCAATAATAAACTAATCTAACATCAACAATAACACTATAGAGTTTGAAATCCACTCAAGCTAATTTAGAAATTGAGATACAGAAGCAGACCTGGCTCTTGTTGTAAATTATTCCATCCACCTTCTTTGGCTTGCATTAAGCAATGGTTAGGTGAAAATATATCTTAGACTCTAGTGATCTATTTTCAACTCAAAATGTTTTATCAATAGGTAGTGCCTCCAAGCATGGGAAACTATTTCTAACTGTAGGTAATGAGTAGAATTATTTAGTTTATGGTTTTTGAGCTTTCTAGATTCATATGCTATGGTTACCCTATTCTAAGACAATACTCCTCCCAAACCTTTTATGGAGGTTTCCGTATAGACTGTTAAATTTCTTTATGGATCAAGTATTCTAAGGATGGGTGCTATTCTCAATTTGTTCTTCAAGGTTTTAAAATTTATTTCATACCTATCAACCCATATGAATTATTTTCCTTCCACGTAAGGTTCATAATTAGATAGGCAATTTTTGCTAAATCCCTTATAAATCTTCTATAGTATAATGTCATTCCCATGAGGCTTCGCACTTAAAAAATTTTAGTAGGTTTGAGGCAATTGATAATTACTTATATTTTCTTTGGATCAACAACAATTCCATCTACAAAAATTGTATAGCCCAAGTATTGTACTTGTAGAGTTTAAAACTCATATTTTGACAGCTTGCCATAAAGCTGATTTTTCCTAAGACTTCCAAAACTATCCTCATGTGATGATCATATTCTTCTTTATTGCATCAATATATTACGATGTCATCTAAAAATGTCAACACAAAATGATCAAGATATTTCATGAATACACTATTCATATGATTCATGAACGTAGCTTGGGTATTAGGTAAGCCAAATGGTATGATTGTAAATTCATAATGTTTGTATCTCATCATAAAGGTAGCTTTGTGAGTGTCCTCAAAAATTATTAACTGAAGGAACCCATACCTAAGGTCAATTTATGAGAAAATAGTTTCTCCCTTTAGCTGATCAAAAATATCATCAATCCCTGGTAGGGGGTATCTATTCTTAATAGTTACTTTATTAAGCATTAGGTAATCAATACATAATCATAAATAACCATCATTTCTCTTTATAAACAAGACCAAAGCATACCAAAGTGATGGGCTAGGCTTAATCAACATCATTTTTTTTTAATATATTCTAGTAAGTCCTAAAACTAAATCTTTAGTTATTTTAACTCATATGATAGGGTGTTCTAGCAATAGGTTCATCCCTAGGCAAAAATACAATAGAAAAATTAAATTCATGTCTTGGAAGAATGTCTGGTATATCTTCAAGAAGACATATCTAAATATATTTACGATATTTATTGAATCCTTTATTTTGACTAATATATTATCCCACCCCTTTTCTTTTCCTTCTTAAGTTGTGTGGATAGTACATGTGGTCAAAAGTATCCCCGATCACATTAAACCCTTAACCATTTCTTGGAATAGTCTATCAATAATTTTTGAAAATTAATGAGGGTTCCATTCGCATTTAACCAATACATTCCTAAAATAATATCAAAGGTATGTAAAGGGACTATATAGAGGTGCTAGTTGGTTGTCCCATTAGGTAAGATTTTTTTTGCATTAAAAAGGTATTGATTGACTAAAAATACTTGCCTTGGCCTATATTCTACCTTCCACCCATTTTCCAAAAATATAGGTCTTTATGGCATATCCCTTATAATACTAGTGGGAATAAAACTATCCTTCAAGAGAATGGGTGTGGCTTCTCCCTCTAAGCTTGAATTCCTAGTTGCATAAATCCTATGAGGCTTTTATTTTGATGTTTTCCTTTTATCCATTCTTAGAGGATATTTATAAGCAAAATGCGACCTTCCACAAATGTATCAACCTATTTTTCATGCTCGATATTTTTCTTCCTTGTTCTCACTAGTACCTTCTTTAAAATTTAGCCCACTTATTTCTTGAAAAACAAGTTTTTGATTATCCCTCTTCGGATAGATTTTCTTGTTCACAATTCTTATTTATTCTTTTAATTTTCCTAAAATTATTTTCTTTTGTTCTTTGTTTCTATTTTTTATTATTTCTCTGCTAGTAACATAACTATAGATATAAGTTGTTCCATATGATCTTGGAATAATTTGACTATAGATGTAAGGTTTTCCATTGCTTCCTAACCATGACAAGAGCTATGTCAAATTTTAGTTTTCAGAAAGAATCTATACCCTCTAGGATTTTATTCTTTAATTAACCAACCAAGATGGCAAGCAACACCCTTTTGACCAAGATGACTTAATATCCCTAGATAATTATGTCTTCTTCGAAAAGTAGAACACCATGTCAAGGTAAAATCTTGGTTCTTTTTCTCAAAAGTATTGTCTTATGACCTAGGCTCTAAAACCAACTGTAACAACCCAACTAACCTGACTAAATAGTTAAAGATAGGAGAATATTTTTTATTTATTTAAAGAGCACCCAATATGTAATCAATACAAGGTATAGATAACCACTTTTTATTTTTGGTTGCTACAATTGACCCTCAAGTGGATGAGAGTGGCCAATTCTCATTAAAATTATTTAGGGGTTTACTTTTCTAGTGAATGCTTCTTCTGCAAGAGAGTGGTACTTACCTTCTTCATGAATTTTAACCGAGAATATGACACTTCCTTGATAATGTTCTCAATTTATTTTTTTAATACGCTATGAATGGTACGATGTGTTATTTCATACTAATACTTTGTTTATATAACATTTAGGACTTATGGCATAATATCTTAGTGCTTAGCAACTTTCAATTTCCCATGGAATAAACTAAGGACGTACCCATCCCCTACTATTTGGACAAGGTCTCGCTTGTTAAAGTTATGAATAATCTAGTATATTATACCATTCCAAACTACCGTGAACTCTTCCCTAGCCCTTTCTACTATGATCCTATTCATAGCTTTGTACAAGGAGCCACCACTATATTGCTTGTTCAATGACCTCGTGGAATGATCCATACCATCCCATTTTAGTGGCCATTCTCAAATCACATTTGACTATCTTTATTCAATACAACTAGTATTTGGTAATTTGATATTTTATAGTCACTCACTTTCCAATTATACAACCATATATAAATATGTTTTGGCTCTATAGTTAAAAAGGTATCTCCATTAGCTTCTAATCCTCTATAATCCTAAGTTTCATATAAACATGGATCTTGAACCGAGATTATCTATATTTCCAAAATGGATCTTTACCAAAGATTATCTAAGTTTAGGAAACATTGAGAACTCTTAAATTAAAGAACAAGACCTAACTATTAAAAAAATACAACAATTTAATAAAATTCATCCAATATTTCCTAAGAAATCCTTATTTCATTTATCTTGAGAAATATATAGAGTTTAATAAATAAAATATCTACCAAAACCTTAAAACATAATGATGATATCATTTCAAATCAAGATATATATAAAAGTAAACAACAAAAATATATTTAATTATGATATTTCTACAAAACTAACGAAGGCCTCCAATTATTTTCATTATTTTTTCAAGAGATGCACTAATTATTATTTTCTTATTAAACCAAGAACACTACTTTTTCATTCAAAAAGGAGAAAATCAAATAATAAATATTCTAATATGTTTTAAATTAATATATTTGTCACTTGCAGTTTTAACTATTTAACTTATTCTATGATTAAATATATCCTAATTTACCAAAGGAAAGACGAGTAATAAACAAATGTTTTTTAGGTATGGTTTCTAATATTTTTCCTAGGTTCCTCTTCTTAAAATAAATGGTTTATCAATTAATAAACTTGTCTAGTTTACTCATGAGATACATTTTAACTAGTCTTCTATGTTTGATTACTTCTCTGAAGGTTTAATTAAATCTTCTCTACTTTCTTCGAAGTGTTGGAATCTCTATACAAGAAACTTAATTTTAATTAAATCATGTCATTATCGTTAATAGATTTAAAAATAACTTCACTTTCAAGTTATATGATTACAGGGATACTAATAGCCATCCCCTTCTACTTTAAAGTATTATGGTGGAGGGGGTGTTGTTAGAAATGATAATGGTAAGGTCATTTGGCTTACATTGAGGATTATGGTATTCAAACCAACCAACTAGCTGAAGCTAAGACACATTGCTTGGGTGTTCATAAGGTTTTTGGGAGGGGCTTTAGAATATTTCTTGTTTAAGGTGACTCCTTGAACATCATTTGAGATTTGTAGGTTGGAAAGACTAACAACTATTTTATCCTGAATATTATTAAGGACACCTTGAAGATCCTCGAAGGTATGTTAGAAGTTAAAATTGAGCATATTTATAGGGAAGGTAACCGTGTTGTTGATGTTAAGACCAATTTGTGGGTGGATAGTGGCCAATTCAATATTTGGAAAGATAATTTCCCTTTATGGTTAATGATAATTATTGCTTTCATAGCATTGGGCCTACCTATCCAGTAGGCCATTTTATTATCTTCCTGATTGGATGAGATCTCATTTGTGTTGTAGTGATCCTTTATTTCAGAGGTATTTTTTGGGGGGTTGGCACTTTTGCTCCATGGTTGTTACCATTCTCGAGGAATATGCTTGGTATTTTACAAAATAGAGCAAGATCATTGGTGTCTCTAAAAGAAAGTTGAATAAAAATTCTCCTTTATACCCTACTGGGTGGTGGACTGGTCTTTGCTTTTGGATGGTTTTTTTGGTTTAATTTATGTTTATTTTGGCCTTGGAGGCTGCCCTGTACTTAATTGGCCTTATCATTCTCTATCTGCTCTAATGTAAAAGGTTCTAGAATCTTTCAAAACTTGGTTTTTCCATCATTAATTAAAAAAAAATGATTTGAACTCACATCAAAATAGCAAAAAATATATATATTCATTCCTCGTTAATTTAGTCCAAATATATATATATATATATATATATATATATATATATATATATATATATATATATATATATATATAATCTTGTAATAATATCATCTTTACCACATATGTGTACCTAGTTTTATATAGTTGACCAATAAGAGTTAAGAGTTCGCTAAAAACAAAATTTTGGAGGAAGGCATATATAAAAAGGTTATTATGCTTAAGTTTCATTTTCCTATAAAGATAGGACACACATTGGTCTTTATAAAAAAATTGGGAGATTATACACATTTGATCTAATTGCTTATAAAAAAATTAACGTATCCTCTCGACACTCTCTCTTCTTAAACAAAGAATCTAAGCAACACTTCTTAAACAAAGAATCTAAGCAACATATATAACATATATTCTTTTTTATATGTACCGACTATTAGAATACTTTGCTTGTCATTGCATAGTCCTATCATACTTTGTACATAAGAAAACACTTATTTAAATTTAAAAAAAAAAAAAAAAAAATTACTAATATTTTCATGCTTAGAAGGGTCATTCTTTGTAAGTAAAAAGTCAACACACAAGATGATTTCCGTCCCACATTTGAAGGCATAATTAACAAGATAATATGACAATGTTCCAATGCCACAATGCACAACGTCATGGGCACAAAGCAACTGAAAATGTTTGAGTTCTTGAGATCTAGATCTCTCCATTAACAAAATTTGACCACCATGCCCTTACAATGTCTGAGTGGAGCTTTTCAACTAAAGGAGCAAAATAAATATTTTAAAACCGAATTAAGTTGTGGAAGAGCCTATTCAACTTCAGGCAACAAGACAAATAATTTTTAAACCAAGTTATAATTTCAAGCAACAATAAGTATTTTCAGAATATCAACAAAATAAATATTTTAAAACCAAATTAAGTTGTGGAAGAGCCTATTCAACTTTAGGTAGCAAGTTAAATAATTTTAAAACCAAATTACGCTTTCAGGCAGTAATAAATATTTTCATAATATCAACAAAATAAATATTTTAAATCCAAATTAAGTTGTGGAAGAGTCTATTCAACATAAGGTAGAAATATAAATACTTTTAAAACCAAGTTAAGATTTTAGACAACAATAAGTATTTTCAGAATATCAACAAAATAAATATTTTAAAACCAAATTAAGCTGTGGAAGAGCCTATCCAACTTCAAGCAACAAGATAAATATTTTAAAAACCAAGTTAAGCTTTTTGGTAGTAATAAGTATTTTCAAAACATCAACAAAATAAATATTTTAAAATCAAATTAAATTGTGGAAGAGCTTATTCAACTTCAGGTAGCAAGATAAATATTTTTGAAACCAAGTTAAGCTTTTAGGTAGCAACAAGTATGTTCACAATATCAATATTAATTTCGGATAAACCCATTTGACCAACTAATTCTTCAATAATCTATTGAAAAACATGCAATAATAATAATTGTTTAACCCAAATGTCTTAGTTCGAAGGACCGAGCACTCCCTGCTCTTAATTAAATAAAGTACATGTAACATTCAAATTGACATAAACGACATCTAAAAACCATTAATTCATTGATGAGTAGTCTAAGGTGCCCGATAGTACAAAACAATAGTAAATCAGGGATAGCCCTATCTTCGATGTATCAAATATGAATTTGGTTAATATACAAAGCATCCCTAAATGATGTTTAGGATTCCAGGATGGAAGAGCAAGGGAGCGACGAAGGAAGTGGTGAAAGCGGAGGAGGAGCGAAGGTGGCAGGCGGGAATCTCAAACAGGCTAAAGGAAGGATCCAGATGTAGGCTAGCAAGCTGTAGCAGGACAGGGACAATATTCCCTGATAGTGTAGTTTGAAAAGGCTAAAGGGACAGATCCTCCGGATAAATTTTAGGACAAAGGGTTCCACTAGGGTACAGGAGCCGTGATCAAGGGCCCAACCTTTCTGGAAATGTTGAAAGGGAAAAGGAAGGATCTAGTCATTGAAATTCCACCCCTAATACCAAACAACAACAGGATAACAACCCCTGTGGAGATTATGGAGATATTTTTGTATATGGAGGCATCATCCCTTGTAGGCAAGTTTTTGGTAGGAAGGTCGGACATCGAGACAACCGTTCATGGGCTGTAATGAAGTGGAAAACTTCAAGAAATTTAGAAATTGTTGCCATGTCAAGAGGCTTTTTGTTGATAAGATTCAACAACAAAGAGGATGCAAATCACATACCAATGGGAGGACCCTAGTTTTTAGGGAGACGCAATATCTTTTTGAGGAAGTGGGGGGAGGATTTTGACCCTGAGAAGTAGAACATTAACATAGCACCCATTTGGGTTCATTTTCAAAACCTCCCAGATCAGTTTTTCAATGAGTACTGACTCAGAGGAATAGCAAAAATGATAGGGGAACTAGTGGCGATAGACCATCCGACTCGGGCAAGGAGAAGATTGATGCATGCCAGGTTTTGTATTAATGCAAACTTGGACTCTGAGTTTCCTTCCCAGGTGGAACTATAATATGGAGAGTTTTTGAGGATCCAATTGGTGGAGTATGAGAATAGGCCAACATTCTATAATGTATGCAAAACTCAAGGCCATCTTCAAACCCAATGTCCGACGGTAGCAAGACACAAAGAAGCTTCGAGCAAAGGTGATGTGGGTAAGGTTAACGGGATAGGGATACCTAAGTTTCTAGGTTCACGTCCTAACTTACAAGGATACAAACCAGTCAAGAATAACCAGGTCAGTCAAGCTAATGCAGGAAAACCCAAAGTCTAGGAGAAAGGAAAGCAAATTAGCGAGGAAGGCAAAAATCCTAAGGTATGTAATAAAGACCCCAGTTTGAAAAAATTTGAAGTTCTAGCTAACCTAGAAGAGGAAATGGAAAAAAACAAGGATGAAACTCCATGTTTTGAGTTTCCTGAAACCCTAGAATTCCGATCCAAATTGGGTCCATCTATAGTCACCAAGAAAAATCCTAATAGCTTTTATCAAAGAAAAGAAGAAATGTCATAACAATATAGCCTAAACATGGAAGGATTCGAGTCAAGAGTTGAAGTAGTTGGAATAGGGGTTAGAAATGTAGCCTCCAGTCCTATTGTGGAGCAGATTATCCCATATCAGAATGTTTCCTCGAAGGAAAGCCCTCTGATCAAGGAGAACCATATAGGAGAGGCCAACCAAAACAAGGATGAATATGAAGAGGGAAATGAAAACCTCCAAAATGAGGAAAGAGGATCTAGCCCCAAATTATCATAGTATATGCCCCCTCATTTTAGTCCAAAACAGACTAGAAGCACCACCAAGTCTCCCATAGATTATGGTAGTGAAAGAAAGAAAGGGATAATATCTGCTACAGAGCATTATAGATTGAGGATCAATGATAAAATTGCAAATGGGAAGCAAAGAATACTTTTACAGCAAGCTATTCCTTGCCAGGATGGTAGCAAAATTGGCAGACCCCCTCTTGCTCAAGGAAGGGGCAGGGAAAAAATAACAAATAGGAAAAATGAAGGTTCTCTCATGAAATGTGAGAGGCCTAAACGACCCACAAAAACAAAGGTTGGTTAAGTCAATAAGGAAGGAGTGGAATCCTACCATTATTTTTCTTCAGGAAACAAAAACAAATGTGGCACAATCAACTTTAATTGCAAGTAGGATTTGGAAGCAAGAAAAAGTGGCGTTTCAGTAGGCGAGAGGAGCATCTGGAGGCCTCATGATCCTATGAGATCCAATTAAAATAGAAGGAAGTGTTATTCAGGCAAATGAATGTGTGCTAAGTGTGTTATTTCATGATCTCAATAACAATAAGTCTTGGATCATGTCAAATCTCTATGCCCCCACCTCTGTCCAATGGTGATATGAGGTATGGGAGTATTTTGGTCATTTAAATAAAGCATTCATAAACATTCCTTAGGTGATTGGGGGTGACTTAAATACTCCCCTTTACCCGTATGATAAAAATAGAGGATCTGGGTTACTTCTAGGAGAATGGAGGACTTCAATTAATTCATTAACATAAATGATTTGATGGATGCCAGACTAAAATGGGCCAAATTCACATGGAGTAATCGGAGGATAGGGAGTTTGCCGATTTAGGAAAGGTTGAACGGATTCTTTTTATCCAGGGAAGCTATAACAAATTTAGGTGATTCATTATTACAAGCCCTTCCCAAATGTGCTTCAAATAATAACCCTATTCTTTTGGAGGCTATGCAGGCTAACCCCTTTGAAAATTCATTCAGATTTCTGTCGATCTGGGTAAAACATCCGGACTTAAGGAAACAAACTGATGAATGGTAGCAGCAACCTATCCGAGGCAGTCAAGATGGTAAAAGACAACCTTAGGGTCTGGAATAAAGAAGTTTTTGGAAACATTTTTTAGAACAAGAAAGTAGTGGGGGAAAAATTGAAAATAATAGAAGGTAAAATTCAACATGGAACTTATGATGAGGCAACAAGGATTGAAGAGAAGGAAACCCTTTGTGAGTACCATAATATCCTAGCTTGTGAAGAGATGTATTGGAGGCAGAAATCAAGGGCATTATGGCTGAAGGAAGGCGATTCAAATTCAAATTTTTTCCATGTTACAACTTTGAGGAATAGAAGCAACAATAGTATTAGAATTTTAACCAAGGAGGATGGCTCCTCAACCCAAAATATCCAAGAGATCAGGGATGAGGCTGTGAATTTTTTCAGCTCCTTTTTAGGTGAAGGACCAACTTGCAATGCCCAAGCAAAGGATTCTCTTCTTCAATTTATCCCCCAAATTATTGACGAGACGACCAATGAGTCCCTCATAGTGGCATTTTATGATGAAGAGATCAAAGATGCCCTTTTTAGCATGGATCCTAACAAGGCTCCTGGGCTAGACGGTTTCTCACCTCATTTTTACCAAGTTTTTTGGGATATTGTTGGTGCAGACGTCATCGCTGCCATTAGGGAGTTTCAAACTTCTAATCACATTCCCAAGGGTTTTAATTCAACGTTTATAACTTCTATACCCAAAGGCCCCAATACTAAGACCATGGGTGATTTCAATCCGGTTAGACTGTGTAACGTATCCTATAAAATACTATCCAAAGTCTTAGCTAACCACTTGAAGAAGGTCTTTCCTGTTATCATTGATCAAGGGAGATCAATCTTAGATAGAGTTATCACAGTTCATGAGGCTCTCCATATGGCTTCCCAGACTAAGAAGGCAGTCATGGCCTTAAAGTTAGATATGAACAAAGCTTTTGATAGGATAAATTGGGATTTCCTGGAGGCAATTTTAGTAAAATTCAATTTCCACACTCAATGGATCAAGTTGGTCAGAGAATGTATTTTGAAGGCTTGGTTTTTAGTCTTGGTAAATGGGTCTACAACAAGATTTTTTCAAAGTAAACGAGGACTGAGACAAGGAGATCTCATTAGTCCCATGCTTTTCATAATTGTATTAAAAGCCTTAGGAAGAACCAGCAAGGCAGCGGTAGCAACTGGACTTATATCAGGCATAAAAGAAACTTCGTTAACAGCCCCAGTGATCCATCAGTAAGTTTTTGATGACACATTGTTGCTTACGTTGGATTCAATGGTTGAGGAAAGAAGGATCAGACACATTCTTAATATGTATGAGGAGGCGACCGAACAAAAAGTGAATTTTAATAAGATCAAGTTGTATTTATCCCCATTCCTAGGAAAGACAACATTGCTAGAATTATGGAATGCCAGATTGCGTCCCTTCCTACCTCCTACTTAGGCCTTCCCCTTTTCTATGGGAAATCAGAAGGGTCAATGTGGAATATTGTGCTGGAGAGGATCCAAAAAAAGCTAGCAGGCTGGAAAGGACATTTATTATCTCAAGCGAGCAAAGCAGTCTTAACAATGGCCTCCCTACAAAGTATACCTGTATATTTCTTATCGATTTTTAGAGCTCCAAGCAAGGTGTATCATAAAATAAAGTAATTTCAAAAGAAATTTCTCTGGTTAGGGACCGAGGATATAAAAAGGATCCATTTGGTAGGGTGGAATAAGGTTTGCAAACCTAAGGTATAGGGGGGCTAGGGCTGAAGAGAGTTGCTAATCTCAACACAACTCTGCTAGCCAAACAAGCATGACGATTATTAACCAAGGTAGAAAATGAATGGATGACCATAGTCAGGAGGAAATATCTCCAAGGATCGAATTTCCTCAATGATAATATGGTGAGTAGGGGGTCATATTTCTGGAAGGCAATCCTAACAAGCAGAGATCTAGTCAAGAGAGGGATTAGATGGATCCTTGGGAATGGGCAAATGATAAAATTTTGGAAGGACCGATGGGCGAGAGCTGAGGAATTATCCTAGAATCCTCGATTGGCTAGGATATAAGAACACATGGAGAAGCAGATTGAGAAAAGAGTGGCTAATTACATCTGGCAGGATATGAACACCCCTAGGTGTAAATACATTAGAGTATAGGGTTTTGAAGCTAAGTCCGAAGAACTTCATAATATTTTAACACAATAAATTATTCCCTCTGGAGAAGATGAGGATCACATTGCTTGGGCCGAGATTGAAAGTGGAGATTTTATGGTCAAATCTGCCTATAACTTGCTCCTCAACAATGAAGACCAACAATTTCAATCGAATTTGGTTTGGATCAAGGGTTTAATCCCTAAGTTATATTTTTTCTCATGGTTGGTGATCCAAGGAAAATTTCTTACCATGGATAATATGTTGGCCAAAGGTATGGTTATTACTAACCGTTGTCATATGTGCAGGGCTGGGTGGGAGTCAACCAAACATTTGTTCCTAGAGTGTCCGGTGGCAGCGTCCATCCTTGATAAACTTTTCCAAGATTTTAGGATCTTGTGGGTCAAGCCGGATTTAGTTTCTGAAGTGTTCCAACAATGGCCTCAACCCTTTGTTAGTCTGAAACTTAAGTATCTTTGGAAAATCTGGTGGCACCATTTCCTATGGTAGATATGGTTAGAAAGGAATCACAGAGCTTTTAAGGACACCGGTCATAGCCTTAAAATAATCCTCAATAGAATCCTTGCCTTTGAAAAAGAAAACATTAGTATCCTTGCTAAGAAGAAAGGCAATTTTCTTTAGCCTTAGGAATTGAGGAAAAGCCTTTCATCCCTCTACCCAATCCTAGAAATGGGGTCTCTTGGGAGTCACCCCCTATGGGTTGGTTCAAATTAAACTTTGATGGTGCAACTAAGGAGAACCCAAGAAGAGCAGGAGCTAGAGGAGTAATAAGAGATCATCAAGAAAATCTAGTTAAGGTCTTTTCTGAACCATTAGGAATTAGAACTAATAATGAGGCGAAAGCTAGAGCCCTTTTGAGAGGGTTAAAAGTTGCCTAGGAGACTCATGGACATTTGATGATTGAAGGTGATTTCATGAATATCATCAAACTATTAACCAATGGTAGAAAACCTCCATGGAGGGTTGAGGTCATCATCCACGAGGTAAGGATCCTTATTACGGTAATACAGGACATGAGGATTCACCATGTGTTTCGTGAGGCCAACAAAGCGATTGACAAATTAGCCAATGTGGGTATTGATGTGGGAAGTTTAATTATGTGGACACAAGGGGTACCACGTGAAGTGGAATACATTATTAGACATGAAAATCACACTACTTATTAAGGAGAAAGGTAGAAGGGTGCTTTTTCCCCAAGTTTTTTGTGATAAGCATAGAGTTTTTTCTCTAAGTCAACTCAAATAACTATCTCTATAAATAATGTTAATTGTCATGTTGAACTATCTTTTTGCAGTAAGTGTAAGGTGTTGTAAGATAACCAACACAATTTTTGAAAAGAATGTTCTAAGGATGACTAGGATCCACAATCTCAACATAAGGCTAGATTTTGTATTAGGTTTTGGGTTAACCTGCAAAACTCGGTAATTAATAACGACTTTTATTTATAAAAAAAAAAAAGCATTCCTAAATGCAGTTAACCAAACACAACTCACCATCTAAAATATTTGAGATAAAATAGGGGAAGAAGGATCTCTAAAAACACATAGATATAGTCCGATTGGGCATTATTCAACATGGTTAGTGGTTACATGAGAACTTTATATATTTAATTTTTATAAAGAACCTTCCACACTTGACACAAGGAAGAATGGTCTACTCATTCATAAAATCCATTCAAAAGACTCATAGAAAAAAGACAAGTTGCTTCTGAATGCAAAATATTTAATCTATGGTAGATAGAAAATAGAGAGAGAAAATACGATAATAAACTAATACAATATCAACAATAACACTATAGAGTTTGAAATCCACTCAACTAATTTGGAAATTAAAATATTCTTGCTATAAATTCTTTCTTTAGTTTAGACAATCTCGAAGCTGGTCTATCACAAATACACACACTCCCCATTTGCCCTTCTTTCCTTCCATTTCTACTTTTATAAAAGTTTTAAGGGAGCTCTTTGAGGCAAGTGGTCCTACATGCACAGTGTCACTTACCTATGTGCCAAGTTGCTAGGCGGACTACTAAATTTCATTCACTTAAATTATTTTTATAAACCTTTTATATGACACTTATTATTTTTAAATCTAATTTTTTTATTTATATTAGAATTCATCTAATTTATTTATATTAGAATTTATTTAATTATTTATTTATTGTTTCAATTCGTAAAACAATTCTTATTCACAAAAATACATTCAACAAAATGCATTAAATCTAAATGAATGCATCTATAGATAGATTTGTTCTTTTCTCTCTCCCTTGGATCATTGGTGATTATCTCACCACCAGGGCTATATTTTCCCTTGGGATACTAGTGAATATTTCACCACCATTATTTTTTTGTTTTTACTATTTTAGTAGGACATTGTACCCGCAACACAAAATTCATCAGTAGTACCTTATCCAAAGCATTAAAACTTAAAAATATTTTAAATTAACAATTATTAATTTGAACAAACAAGAATTAAGGCATTATAGTATATACACAAAATGTCCTTTTAGAGTGGTTCGTTACATCCTTCATTTTTTAATGTTAAGACAATTGCTTGTGTTTTACCTTATTTCTAAATATGTACATTTATTAAAAAGAAATGGAAATTATTCTTTCATAATATTTACATCTTCCCATGTAGCATTCTTTTTTGAATATTGGTTCGATTGGATCTTACTTTACTCCAAATTCTATTTTCATAATTTCTTAGTTTGAAAACCTAAAATTCGATTTGGACATACTTCGATGGCCAGAGGGTCTACCATATGTAATATTTATATATTCCAAATATGAGATGGATCAGCATCATACTTCTTAAAAAGGGATATCTGGAATGTGTCATGTATCCTTGACAAGTTGGGTGACAAGACAAGTTTATAGGCCATAAAACTGATTTGACTATGATTTCAAAGGATTTGATGAATCTAGAATCTAGTTTGGTTGACTTAGTGGTGCCTTTATTATATATTACCCTTATGAAGACTCTATTTTCCACAAAGAATTCTCTGAGTAACCCTTTTAAATTACCATAACGCTTTTGTCAGTCAGTTACTTTCTTGAGCCTTTGGTGAATTATTTTCAATTGTTCCTCTATATTCGGTCTTATGGATTGTCCACAAGATAGAGGTTTTCTACATCTTCTCCCATACAAGGATTCAAATAAATTCATTACCAATGAGGCATGATTGATATTATTGGTAAACTCTACCAAATGTAGGTAGTCTTCTTAGCTAGATGTTGATATTCAACTTTTACTTTTTGACATTCTAGACACAAAATTTATCGATATCCTATTTCACCCCTGGCCAATAGAATATTTTACTTATTTTATTTTACCCTTCCTGGATGTAGAATATGGAGTACAGTGTACCTCCTGCATAATGGTACCACTTTAATTTTTGGTTTCTAGTATAACCGCCCTGTTATTAAAGCATGCAACTATCCTTTACATTAACATCCCTACTTTTATTAGGTTTTAACTTTTTCCTATATTGATAATCAATGCAATAACCATACTATTATTGCAATTACCTCACTTTATATGATATTTAGATTTTTTTTTCATGTGCCTTCTTCTACTCAAGGTATCAACAATCTATTTTCTTTGCATTTAATATATACAATACCAAAGTCCTATTCAGAAAAATATTCCATCCACCTTCATTGGCTTACATTAAGCAATGGTTAGGTAAAAATATATATTATACTTTGATCATCCATTTTCAACTCGAAAAATTTTCACAACAGGTAGCACCTCCAATGATGGACAACAACTACTAAATCTAGGTCATGAGTAGCATAATTTAGTTTGTGGTTCTCAAGCATTCTCGATTCATATACTATGGTTACCCCATTATGAGATAATACTACTCCTAAACCTTCTATGCAGGCATCTATATAGACTTTTAAATTTTTTTATGGATCAGGTATTTTGAGTATGGATGCTATTGTCAATTTGTCCTTCAATATTTTAAAAGTTATTTCATACCTATCAGCCTAGATGAATTCTCTTCCCTTCCATGAAAGGTTCATAATTGGATAGGGAATTTTTGAGAAATCCCTTATAAATATTCTATAGTATAATGTGATTTCCATGAAGCTTTGCACTTTAAAAATGTTAATAGGTGTAAGGCAATTGATAATTACTTATATTTTCTTTATATCAACAACAATTCCCTCTGCAAAAATGGTATACCCCAAGTACTGTACTTGTAGAGTTTAAAACTTATATTTTTACAACTTACCATAAAGTTGATTTTCCCTAAGCCCTCTAAAACTATCCTCTTGTGATGATTGTGTTCTTCTTTAGAGTATGAATAGATTAAGATGCCATCTAAAAATATCAATACAAATCGATCAAGATATTCCATGAATATGATATTCATAAGATTCATGAAGGCAGCTCAGGCATTAGGTAATCCAAATGGTAGGATTGTAAATTCATAACATTTGTATCTTATCCTAAAGG
Source organism: Wollemia nobilis (assembly GCA_028583015.1). Classification (NCBI taxonomy): domain Eukaryota; kingdom Viridiplantae; phylum Streptophyta; class Pinopsida; order Araucariales; family Araucariaceae; genus Wollemia; species Wollemia nobilis. The sequence continues at coordinate 205,337 of JAQPPZ010017073.1, forward strand.
TAGTTTTATGAGTGTCCTCCCAAATTATTAACCAAAGGAACCTCAACCTAAGGTTAATTTTTGAGAAAATAATTGCTCCCTTTAGCTAATCAAAAATATTATCAATCCATGGTAAGGTGTATCTATTCTTGATAGTTACTTTACTAAGAATTTTGTAACAAATACATAATATTAAATAATCATATATTTTCTTTATAAATAAGTCTAGAGCACCTGAAGTTGATGGACTAGTCTTAATCAACCTCATTTGTTTTATTCCAGTAAGTCCTGAAATTGTGTCTTTAGTTCTTGTAACTCATTTGGTAGGGTGTTCTAGCAATAGGTTCATCCCTAGGAAAAATTTCAATAGAAAAATCAAATTCATTCCATGATGGAAGGCCTAGTAGATCTATACGTCTCTAAATTTATTCAAGACATTTCGTGAATCCTTTATTTTGACTAAGATACCATCCCACCCATTTTCATTACTTTCTTAATTTATAGTGTGGATAGTACATGTGGTCAAAAGGGTTCTTGATCACATTGAACTATTAACCACTGGTTGGAATAGTCCATCCATCATTTTTTAAAATTAATAAGGGTTCCATTGGCGTATAATCAATCCATTTCTAAAATAATATCAAAGGCATGTAAAGGGGCTATATAGAGGTGCCAGTTGGTTGTACCAATAGGTAAGAAGATTTTTTTCTTTAAATACTCATTGATTGACTAAATATGTTTATCCTGACCCATATTTCACCTTCCACTCATTTACCAAAAATCTAGGTCTTTCTGGCATATCCTTGATAATACTAGTGGAAATAAAACTATTTATAGAACCACTATCATTTAAAATATTTACATATTTACTAAAAAACTTACTTTTCAATAGCATGGGTGTGGCTTGTCCATATAAGATTGAATTATGAGTTGAATAAATTTGGTGAAACTATTCTTTTAATTTTTTTTCTTTTATCCATTCTTAGAGGAAATTTATAAGCAAAATGTGGCCTTCGATAAATGTAGCAACCTGTTTTTGGTGCTCGAGATTTTTCTCCTTGTTTTCACTAGTATCTTCTTTAAAATTTAACCCACTTATCTCTTGAAAAATAGGTTTTTGATTATCCCTATTCAAACAACTTTTCCTATTCCCAATTATTCATCCTTGAAGTTTTTTGAAATTCTTTTTTTTGTTCTTTGTTTCTATTTTTGAACCTTGGTCTTCTTCCTAATTTTCCCTTGCTCCTTCCAAGTTTCTAACTAATAAGTGTTTTCATTCTCTTGTGTTGATACTTTATTTTCTCTTCTAGCAACTTAACTATAGATATAAGTTGTTCCGTCCAATATTTGAGCAATTTGATTATAGACTAAAGGTTTTCCATTGCTTCCTAACCGTGAAAATATCTATGTCAAAATTTAGTTTTCAGAAAGAAGTTATACCCTCTAGGATTGTATTCCTTAACTGACCAACTAAGACTACATGCAACACCATTTTTACCAAATCAACTTAAGGTCACTAGATAATTAAGTCTTCTTGGAAAAGTAGCACATCTTGTCAAGGTAAAACCTTGGTTCTCTTTCTCAGAAGCATTGTGTCTTACGACCTAGGCTCTCATACCAACTGCAACAACCTAACTAACCTAGATAACTAGTTCAAGGAGGGAGAACTTTTATAATTCATTTAATGAGCATGCAATATGTAACTAGTACAAGGTATAGATAACCACTTTTGATTTTTGGTCACTACATTCAATCCTCAAGTGGATATTAGTGGCCAATTTTTGTAAAAATTATTTTAGGGTTTACTTTTCTAATGAACATCCTCTTATGCTAGAAAAGGCACTTTAATGGTTATCCCAAATTTCTCATACACATCCCCTAATATGAGATAATTTTTCCATGGTGTAGGGGTTATCCTATAATGTCCATATCACATAGAGAGGAATATCCTTCCCCAATCCTAACATGTCATAATTATGATATATTATCTTGGTATTTCCCTTCTCCATAAATTTTAACCAAAAATATAATAATTTCTTGATAATTTTTCCATTTACTTTTGTTGATACATTATGAATGATATGATGGATTATATCATACTAACCCTTTGTTGAGATAACATATAGGACTTATGGTGTAATGCCTTAGTGCTTAGTTGCTTTCCATTTTACATGGAATCAATTAAGTCCATATCCATCATCTGGTATTTGGACATGGTCTCATTTACCAAAGTTATGAATAATGTGGTAGATTATCCCAGTCCAAACTACCATGGACTCTTCTCTATATTTCCCTGCGATGATCCTATTCATAGTTTTGTACAAGGATCCACCATTGTATTGCTCTTTCAATGGCCTAGTGGAATGATCCATACCATCCCATTTTAATGACCATTCTCAAATCACAATTGATTATCTTCATTCAATATAAATGGTATTGGGTAATTTGATATTTTGAGGTTGCTTACTTTCCTATGATCCAACCATATTTAAATAAGTTTTAGATTCAAGGTTAACAAGGTACCAACATTAGCTTCTAATTCTATATAATACCAAGGTTCATATTAACATGGATCTTGAACCAAGATTATCTAGGCTTCCTACATGGATCTTTACCAAAAATTATCTAACTTTAGGAAAAATTAGAACTCTTAAATTAAAGAATAAGACTTAACTATTTAAAAAATACAACAATTTAATAAACGTCATCCAATATTTCATAAGAAATATTTATCTCATTTATCTTGAGAAATCTACTGATTTAAATAAATAATATATCTACCAAAATCTTTAAACATAATGATGATATCTTTCCAACTCGATATATATCAAAGTAAACAACTAAAATATATTTAATTATAATATTTTTACAAAACTAAGGAAGGCCTGCAATTATTTTCTTTATGTTTTTAAGAGATGCACTAATTATTACTTTCCTATTAAACCAAGGATATTACTCATTAATTCAAAAAGGAGAAAATTAAATAATCAATATTCTAATATATTTTATATTAATTTATTCATCACTTCTAGTTTTAACTATTCAACTTATTAGGTCTGAGGTGTAGATAAATTGGTTTGACCAAACCTCATAAGGTGGGCAAAGGTGTAAGGTTCAAATTCTTGGGCCTCACCAAACAGACAACTTATCCTTTTCCTAGTACTTTCAATGGCGTAAAAGGTTAAAATGATTGTGGCATGGCGGTTATAGGGGTGGACTACTTGAAGAACTATATGGCAGCTTCTAGGGTGGACAATGCATAATACTGTGGTTGCCATAAAAACTAGATAGCCTATCCAAATTCATGACATCTACCGATTCCACCATATAAAAAAAAAAAAAAACTATTTAACTTATTCTATGATTAAATATATCCTAATCTACAAAAGGAAAGACAAGAGTAAGAAACAAATATTTTTTAGGTATAGTTTCTGATCTCTTTTCTTAGGTTTATATTCTTAAAATAAATGGTTTATCAATTAATAAACTTGTCTATTTTACTCACAAGAGACATTTTAACTTGCCTACTTTGTTTGATTACTTATATGAAAGTTTAGTTAAATATTCTCTACTTCCTTCTAAGTTTTGGAATCTCTATACAAGAAACTTAGTTTCAATTAAATCATGTTATTATCATTAATAGATTTAGAAATAACTTCACTCCCAAGTTTAATGATTAAAGGGAGACTACTAGCTATTCCCTTCTACTTTAAAATTACAACAATGAAGGAATTATTGTTATCAAACTTAAAGCTATAAATAAAGACTAATAATAATTTCTAAATGATTTTCACTCATAGAAAAATATTATCCATCATTTTAAATTAAATTAAGAGAAAAAATAGCAATTATTTTTCTTCTATTTTAAAATAAATCCATTCCTCACTAATTTAGTCAAAGTTTTATTTAATTTTATTCTAATAGATTTTACCAAGCTTGCATGAGGTCACACTAAATTAAATCTATAAATTAATTTAAAATACTTATATATTATCTTGTAAGCAGAAATATAAAATTGAATATCATATTTAGCACATATGTGTACCTAGTTTTATATAGTTCTTCTTAATATCATCTCTTTTGCAAGTCAAACAAATAATCTAAACAACATATATATCATATATTATTTTCGTCATTCGATAATCCTAAGAAAACAATTTTTTTAACTTTTAAATAAAAAATGTGCACTAGTATTTTCATGCTTAGAAGGGTCATTCTTTGTAAGAAAAAATTTAGTGCACAAGACGATTTTTCCTTCTTAATTTTGAAGGTATAATAATTCCAAGATAATATGACAAAGTTCAAATGTTATAAAGCATGATGTCATGGGCATAAAACAGCTTAAAATGTTTGAGTTTTTGAAATTCAAATCTCCGTGTTAACAAAGTTTGACCACCATGACCTTGCACCACCCGAATGGAGGTTAAGTGGGATAAGATGGCCCATGGGAAGAGAAAAATAATGCTACCAAATGATCGCTTTTCCACTCAAGGAGAAAATAAATATTTTAAAACTAAATTAAGGTATGCTGGAGCAAGGAGCCTATTCAGCTTTAGGTAGCCATATAAATATTTTCAAAAACAAGTGAAGCTTTTAGGTAGCAATAAGTATTTTTAGAATGTCAACAAAATAAATATTTTAAAACTAAAATAAGTTATGGAAGAGCCTATTCAACATCAGGTAGCAAGATAAATATCTTTAAGTCCAAGTTAAACTTTCAGGCAACAATAAGTATTTTTCAAATATCATTATAATAAATATTTTAAAACCAAAATAAGTTGTGTAAGAGCCTTTTCAACTTCAAGAAACAAGATAAATATTTTTAAAACCATGTTAAGCTTTTAGGAAACAATATATATTTTCAGAATATCAATATTAAATTCAGATAAACCCATTTGACCACCAACTATATCTTCAAAAATCTATTGAAGAGCATGCATTAATAAAAGTTATTTAACCTGGATGTCTTTGTTCGAAGGACCGCGTACTCCTTGCTCTTAATTAAATAAAGCATTGGTAACATTTAGATTGACTAAAATGTATCAATATTGACGTTAAAAACCATTAATTACTTGTTGAATAGTCTAAGGCACCCTAAAGTTAAAAACAATAGTGAATTAAAGATATAGAGAATTTCACGTCGGGTTCATCAAAGATGTAGAGGAGAAAAACTGCCCTACCACGTACAATTCCTAAAAGGTTGGATCCACAAGAGAGAAGTATTATGGGCTAAACCATGGGGGTATATTGTTCTCTACACTAGATGCTAGGAGGAAGGGTACACTAGGAATAATTTTAGGACTTGCTTCAAGTCCATAGAAATTTGGGATGTTTGATGTGTTCAATTAAAATAAATCACCCAAGTTTGGCCTCTCTATATCTATGCTATGAAAAATAAAGGACAATGAAAATCAGAATGCAAGAATACAAGATCTAACCTAATATGATTCTTTCTTTGAATGCTTGCTAACCTAGGGTTTTATCCAGAAAATATTTAAAGCAAGAGCACAAGATAAATGCACAATATTAACCCTATATGCACACTATATGATTTTCACTTTCAGATGCCTAAGAATCAATACTTAGATTAGATCATCAACCAATAAAATTATTATAGCACTTATCTTAACCAGTGGTTGACTTAGCTTTTTCTACCTCTTGTCCAATTATATCAGATATACCTATTTCTACAAGATAACTTATGAAAAACTTGAAAATAGGAATAGCATTAGGAGGTCTGCTTAGGCTGATGTACAACAATGCTTGGAGGTGCAAAATTCAAGCCCCCTAGTTCCTTTTAGATGACCTTTGGAATCAAAATAAAAAATTGACCTTTGGATAATTAATCATAAAACAGTAATGCAAAAATAGAGAAGTAGAAAATAAATTATGCTATCATGCCATAAATACAATTTAGAAACTACTCATGCAATCAAAATCTGATAGATACCCTTAGTTCAGTCTTGGGAAAAATCACACCTTATAGATGGCAGGTGCGATAACGCTATAGGCGAAGTCATGCTCCATAAAAATAGGGTGCAATATTTCTTGTGTGAGTGAAAATCCTAAATTAGGATTAGCAAAGTCGTGCCTCATCTGGACATGACACAAATTCGCTTCAGAGACACGAAAAATAAAAGATAAATGTTGAGTGTAAATAAATGTAGGATACAAAGTGCACACAACCTTATGGATAATGCAAAAGTAGGCGGAAGAGATCGAGCTATCTAAACGGGCACTCTCTTTCCTTCCTAATTACAACACAAATCTACCAAACCACACATCAGTCCAAATTAAAGCAGTAGAAGATCAAATCCAAAATTTGCACTTTGGTGTTAGCTTGTAGATAAAACATGAAGCAGAGCAAAAGTAAAAATGTGAGCACTAAATAATCATAATAATTTCAAGCGTAATTAATTTCCAAGATTGATCGCTTGTATATCTCTAGGAGTGGGATTAAACCCTCCTTTTATAGATGAAAATTAGGGTGAAAGAAGTGGGAAAATAAACACAAGCTGATACCAAACACACTAAAAAGGTTAAACTCAGGTTTTAATAAATTAAAACCCTAAAATAGTGAAATCGCACCCTATGCTGACGAGATGTGATATTGCTTCTGAAAGTCACGCCCCGTCGTAACTAGGTGTGATTTCATTAAAAGGCTAAAGAAAAGTAAGGTAGGGGAAAAAAGGACATACCCTTGCTTAGGACAAGGGTTAGGGACCTCTTAGGAGCTTTAAGGAAGATTACCCACTAAAACTGGGTCAATTTTTCATGTTTATATTTTGGAAAAGTGGCCAGCCACGTACAATTGTTAGATCCACAAAATATAGAAAGCCTTATGGGGTGACCGTAGGGGTATGTTGTTCTCCACACTCGGTGCTAGGTGGAAGGGTTCCCTTTCCTAGTGCTTTCAATGGCATAAAAGGTTAAAATTATTGTGGCATGGTGGTTATAGGGGCGGACTACATGAAGAACTATGTGGCAACTTCTGGGCTGGACAATGCAAAATACTGTGGTGGCCATAAAAACTAGACAACCTACCCAAATTCGTGATAGCTACTGATTCCACCATGTAAATTAAAAAATTAAAAACCTATTCAAATTATTCTATATTTAAATATATTCTAATCTATAAAAGGAAAGACAAGAGTAAGAAACAAATATTTTTTTAGGTATATTTTTTTATCTCTTTTCCTATGTATATCTTCTTAAAATAAATGGCTTATCAATGAAAAATTATCTATTTTACTCACAAGAGACATTTTAACTTATCTGCTTTGTTTGATTACTTATCTGAAAGTATAGTTAAATATTCTCTACTTCTTTCTAAGTTTTGGAATCTCTATACAAGAAACATAGTATCGATTAAATCATATTATTATCATTAATGGATTTAGAAATAACTTCACTCTCAAGTTTAATGATTAAAGGGATACTACTAGCTATCCCCTTCTACTTTAAAGTCACAACAATAAAGGAATTATTGTTTTCAAACTTAAAGCTATAAAAGAAAGACTAATAATCATTTATAATTGATTTTAATTCATAGAAAAATGTTATTTATCATTTTCAAATAAATTAAGAGAAAAACTAGCAATTATTTTTATTCTAATTTAAAATAGATCTATTCCTCACTAATTTAGTCAATTTTTATTCAATTTTATTCTAAATAATTTTACCAAGCTTACATGAGGTCACACTAAATTCAATTCATAAATTAATTTAAAATACATATATACTATCTTGTAAGTAAGAAGATAAAATTGAATATCATCTGTACCTAGTTTTATATAGTTGACCAATAAGAAATTGCTAGAACAAAATTATGAAGGAAGGTATAAATAAAAAGGGTATTATGCTCAAGTTTTATTTTCTTGGAAAGATACAATGCATATTGGTCTTTATAAAAATAATTGGGAGATTGTACACATTTGATCTAGAAGAAAAAAATATTATATTGCTTATAATAACCATTAATGTATCTTCTTGATATCATCTCTTTTGTGAGACAAACAAAGAATCTAAACAACATATATATCATATATTATTTTCAATATGACCTGAATATTATTATACTTTGTTTGTCATTCCATAATCCTAACATACTTTGTACATAAGAAAACACTTTTTTAAAATTTTAAATAAAAAGTGCCCACTAGTATTTTCATGCTTAGAAGGGTCATTCTTTGTAAGAGGAAATTTAGTGCACAAGACAATTTTTCCTTCTTACATTTGAAGGTATAATAATTCCAAGATAATATGACAAAGTTTGAATGCTACAAAGCATGATGTCATGGGCACAAAACAACTTAAATATTTGAGTTCTTGAAATCCAAATATTCACGTTAATAAAGTTTTACCACCATGCCCTTGCACTACCCGAATGGAGATTAATTGGGATCAGATGGCCCATGGGAAGATAAAATAATGCTACCAAATGATCTCTTCTCAACTCAAGGAGAAAATAAATATTTTAAAACTAAATTAAGCTATGCAGGAGCAAAGAGCCTATTCAACTATAGTTAGCGAGATAAATATTTTCAAAAACAAGTGAAGCTTTCAGGTAGCAATAAGTATTTTTAGAATATAAAAAAATAAATATTTAAAAACTACTAAAATATCGTATGGAAGAGCCTATTCAACATTAGGTAGCAAGATAAATATCTTTAAGTCCAAGTTAAAATTTCAGGTAACAATAACTATTTTTCAAATATCATTATAATAAATATTTTAAAACCAAAATAAGTTGTGGAAGAGCCTTTTCAATTTCAATAAATAAGATAAATATTTTTAAAACCAAGTTAAGCGTTTAGGCAACAATAAGTATCCTGAGAATATCAATATTAAATTTAGATAAACACATTTGACCACCAACTATTTCTTCAAAAATCTATTGAAGAGCATGTAGTAATAATAGTTATTTAACACAATTGTCTATTTTTTTTGAAGGGCTGCGCACTTAAATAAATAAAGCATTGGTAACATTTAAATTGACTAAAATGTAACAATATTGACATTTAAAAACCATTATTTCATTGTTGAATATTCTAAGGCACCCTAAAGTAAAAAACAATAGTTAATTAGAGATATAAAGAATTTCATGTCAGGTTCACCAAAGATGTAGAGGAGGAAAATTGTCCTATAGCGTACAATTCCCAAAAGGCTAGATCTACAAGAAAGAAGCCTTATAGGGTGAACCATGGGGGTATGTTGTTCTCTACACTCGGTGCTAGAGGGAAGGGTTCATCAAGAATGGTTTTAGAACTCGCTTCAAGTCCACAAGAATCCAGGATGTTTGATGTGTTCAGTTAAAAGCAATCACCTAAGTTTGACCTTTCTAGATATATGCTATGAAATATAAAGGATAATGCAGAAATCAGAATGCAAGAATACAAGAGCTAACCTAATATGATTCTTTCTTTGAATGCTTGCTAACCTAGGGTTTTATCCAGAAAATCTTTAAAGAAAGAGCACAAGATAAATACAAAATATTAATCATATATGCACATTATATGCTTCTCACTTCCAGATGCATAAGAATCAATACTTAGATAATATCATCAACCAATAAAATAATTAGAGCACTTATCTTGATCGTTGGTTGACTTAGCATTTTTTGCCTTATGTCCAATGATATCAAAAATACTTGTTTCTGCAAGATAACTTATGAAACACTTGAAAATGGTATTAGAATTAGGGGGCCTTCTTAGGTCGCTCTACAATAATGCTTGGAGGCACAGTAGTCAAGCCCCCTAGGTCCTTTTAGATGAATTTTGTAATCAAAATAAAAAATTGACCTTTGGATAATTAATCATAAAATAACACTACAACAATAGAGAAGTAGAAAATAAATTATGCTATCATACCCTAAATACAATTTAGAAACTACTCATGCAATCAAAATCTGACAGATACCCCTAGTTCAGTCATGGGTAAAATCGTACATCATAGATGGTGGGTGTGATAATGCTACAGACAAAGTCACACTCCATCAGAATAGGGTGCGATCTTGCTTCTGTGAGCGAAAATCCTAAATTAGGGTTAGTGAAGTCATGCCTCACTGGGATAGGGCATGCTTTCTCTTTAGAGATACGAAAAATAATAGATAAATGCTGAATGTAAATAAATGTAGGAAACAAAGTGTGCACAACCTAATGGATAATGCAGAAGTAGGCAGAAGAGATCAAGGTATCCAAACAATCACTCTCTTTTCTTTTGAACTACAACATGAATCTACCAAACCACACAATAATCCAAATCAAAGTAGCAAAAGATCAAATCTAAAATCTATACTTTGGGATTAGCTTGTAGAAGAAACATGAAGTAGAGTGAAAGTAAAAATGTGAGCACTAAATAATCATAAGAATTTGGAGCTTAATTAATTTCCAAGATTGATCGCTTGTATATCTCTAGGAGTGGGATTAACCCCTCTTTTTATACATGAAAATTGAGGTGAAAGAAGCGGGAAAACAAACACAAGCCGATACCAAACATGCTAAAAAGGTTAAACTCGTGTTTTAATAAATTAAAACCCTAAAATAGTGAAATCATAATGGGGTGCGATATTGCTTCTGCAAAATTGCACCCCATTGTAATTGGGTGTGATTTCACTAAAAATCTAAAGAAAAGAAAGGTAGGAGGAAAAGAGGCTTACCCTTGCTTAGGGCAAGGGTTATGGACCTTTTAGGGACTCTAAGGAAGATTTCCTACTAAAAGTGGGTCAATTTTCTGTCTACATTTTGGAAAACTGCCCTACCGTATATAATTCCCAAAAAATGTGGATCCACAAAAGATAGAAAGTCTTATGGGGTGAACAATGAGGGTATGTTGTTCTCTACACTCGGTGCTAGGGGGAAGGATTCCGTTTCCTAGTGCTTTCAGGAACGTAAAAGGTTAAAATTATTGTGGCATGGTGGTTATAGGGGTGGACTACGTGAAGAGCTATGTGGCAGCTTCTGGGGTGGACAATGTAGAATACTATGGTGGCCATAAAAACTAGATAGCCTACCCAAATTCATGATAACTACCAATTCCACCATGTAAATTAAAAAATAAAAACTCTTCAACTTATTCTATGATTAAATATATCCTAATCTACAAAAGGAAAGACAAGAGTAAGAAACAAATATTTTTTTAGGTATATTTTCTTATCTCTTTTCCTAGGTTTATCTTCTTAAAATAAATGGCTTATCAATTAATAAACTTGTCTATTTTACTCATAAGAGACATTTTAACTCGTCTTCTTTGTTTTATTACTTATAAATATTCTCTACTTCCTTCTAAGTTTTGGAATCTCTATACAAGAAACATAGTTTCAATTAAATCACGTTATTATCGTTAATAGATTTAGAAATAACTTCACTCTCAAGATTAATGATTAAAGGGAGACTAATATCTATCCCCTTCTACTTTAAAGTCACAATAATGAAGGAATTATTATTTTCAAACTTAAAGCTATAAAGTAAAGACTAATAATCATTTCTAATTGATTTAACTCATAGCAAAATGTTATCTATCATTTTGAAATAAATTAAGAGAAAAAATAGCAATTATTTTTCTTCTAATTTAAAATAGATCTATTCCTCACTAATTTAGTCAAAGTTTTATTTAATATTATTTTGAAGGATTTTACCAAGCTTACATGAGGTCACACTAAATTCAATTCATAAATTAATTTAAGATACATATATAATATCTTGTAAGTAGGAAGATAAAATTGAATTTCATCTTTAGCACATATGTGTACCTAGTTTTATATAGTTGACCAATAAGAATTTGCTTGAACAAAAGTATGAAGGAAGGTATATATAAAAATGTATTATGCTCAAGTTTTATTTTATTGGAAATATACAATGCATAGTGGTCTTTATAAAAATAATTGGGAGATTATACACATTTTATCTAGAATAAAGAAATATTATATTGTATATAATAACCATTAATGTATCTTCTCGATATTGTCTATTTTGCGAGTCAAACAAAGAATCTAAACAACATATATTATTAGTCTCACAATGACACTAAGAGGGGGGTGTGAATCAGTTTAACTCTTTAAAACTTAAATCTTCAATACTCAAAGCCAAAATAATGAATACATAAAACCAAATAAAGCAAGTATAACAAGAGAACATCACACAACACAAGATGTACCGAGGTTCACCTATTTGGCTATATCCCTGAAAATGAATGTTTGGACTCCCATCCAAATCCAGCCTTTGCAAAGCAGCAACTTTAAAATAAATTTACCAACACCCACTAGAAGGAGCACCAACCCCTAATTTATCTACACCAACAGAAAGGAGCACCAACCCCTGATTTATCTGCACCAATAGAAAGGAGCACCAATCCCTCTACCAAGCACCCACTTGATTTTGATATTGATAATAAAATAACATATATTAATGTCTTCATTGAAACCAGAACCCTCTATGTTCTGTAAGCTCAAAATTTAAAACTTTCTATTTCACCTAGTATAACATCCCTCTATCTACATTACTCAGAATTTGAATCTTCTCTTCTAAAAAAAAACCAAATTTTTCTCTTAGCTCGTTCTACCAATTGATAAACTATTTATGGGTATTGTGAAGCACTTTGTCTACGAATTCCTCTCAAACTTTCAGCAAAAATGGATATCATATGAGAAAGTTATACCCAAAATACTGAAGTAACGTTTTTCACCACTCTCCAAAAATCACGGATTTTCACTCTTTATTTTTCTCCACACACACTTCTCTCTTCACAAAATAAAGTCCCCACTTTTCAATAAAATCCCTTGTAACTTAAAAAGCACACACATGCATTATTTTTCCCTTTTAAATTTTTTAAAAAGATTTTTTTTAATGAAGCTTCTTACAACAATATAACTTCCTTTTTTTATTTTGAGAAGGCATTTCGTCAAACACGTCACATTCAAAGAATTGACACCTTACTCGTTCTCTTACTTCTGAGCTACGTGAACCCTCAAACCAAAAATGAAAGATGCTCTATTTGATGCCTTGAATGTGTAACAATACTGAAACCAAAACTCTGGCGACTCTGCAAGGTCAAAAATGGCCAACTGAAGTATTTTGCACAAGTGGAACAAATTGACATAAAAGTGACCTGTACCATTTTTACAACAATCATAACTCTCACCTTGTAACTCTTTTTTCTCTAAAAAATTGAAACGTAGAATATTTGCAATGCTGACTACATCCATTCTGAATCTTGTTGTATAACTCCTTACGGTTCACCTGTACCACCTCCATGAAAATTTTTGTTGACACACTTTTTCCAAAAAGAGCATTTTTGTGACAGTCTTGCAACGCTTGTAACATTCACCTCATTTTTTTGTTTTTATAGAAATTTGGAACACATGTTCTTGAAGATAACAACCACCTCTAGTTCAAATTTTGCTATCAAATTCTTCTCAGTTTGCTCGTAGTGCTTTTGAAAAAACTTCCCTTTTTTGGCCTGTACAACCACTTGCCAAATCATCCGCCAAGCTACCGAAAATGTCACTGATCAATACAAACACTGTGTTGACACCTCCAAAACTGTTATGGACTATTTCTTAACATGCTGGTATGTTCCAAACTAATCCATCCTGTCCAACTGTGCCCGTGATGACTTTTGTAATTTTTTGACAACTTGACAATTTTTTCAACTTTTGCAAATTTGCACTAACAACCTGTAACAACTTCACCCTAACATCAAAAACATCCTCATAAACATTGAAAATCACTGTGCATACTCTGAAAAACCTCCAAACAACTATCAAATACATAAAACTGTCCATCTGAGTGTGTTGACAACAATGACAATACTGTCACTGCACCTTGCTCAACAATATCCCCCTTTGGAAATTTTGGAAACACATGCACAATTTCCTATAACTCTTCTCCCCATTTTACAACAATACCAAAGGGTTGCTACAAACTCCCCCTGAGTCCATGCACAAAATTGTCAGGCAAAAATTATTACACTTAGCAAAAATCACAAACATGAGCAAAAAGATAAACAAATACACAAATGCTCCCCCTAAGAATGTGGCCCTAATAGCTAGTTAATTCTTGGGAAGTGTGACCACTCCCAATTTCTTATGAAGGTACTCAAAGAATTCCTTGGGAAATGGTTTGGTGAAGATATCCGCTACTTGCTCAGTTGTTGGAACAAAATCCAACTTAACCTCACCTTCCACAACTTTCTCCAAAAAATGATACCGAATAGTAATATGTTTTCTGTGAGAATGCATAACTAGATTCTTTGAGATGTTAATGGCACTGGTGTTATCACACTTAACTAAAATAAACTCACTAAAATTAATGCCAAGATCCTTCATAGTTTACTTCATCCATAACACCTGCGTACAACACGTTATCATTGTAATGTATTTTGCCTCTGCTATGGATAAGGAGACTGACTCCTATTTCTTATTGTGCCACAGGACCAACCTGTCTCCAAGATAGAATGCACCTCCATTGGTAATCTTCCTATCATCTACACATCCTACCTAATCTGCATCTGAATACACAATAAGGGTGAAGTCCTTACCTTTTAGATACCATAACCCATACTCCATAGTACCCTTGAGGTACCGAAGAATCCTCTTCACTGCTGTCACATGAGTCTGCTTGGGACTGCCTGCAAAATATCTAGTCTGGTAGCTATTAAGTATAGTAATATCCCAATCATAGATCTATACATAGTTTGATCAACATGTGGAGATTTGTCATCCTTGCTCAACTTGCAACCTGTCATCATGGGAGTGCTAACTGGCTTACAATCCTCCATTGTGAAATTTTTCAGCATCTCTTTCACATATTTAATTTGAGAAATAAATATGTCCTTCTCCTTTTTATTAACTTGCAATCCGAGGAAATACAAAATTTCACCAATCATTGACATTTCAAATTCTTTTTGTATCTTATTTGCTAAATCTTTACACAAGTCATATTTGCTACTGCCAAATATGATATCATCTACGTATACAACAAGAACAATATGATGACCATTTTATGTTTTTATATACAAATTACTATCCACCATACCTTTCTTGAACCCTTGTTGAGTAAGATAATTGTCTAGCCTTGCATACCATGCTCTGGGTGCTTGTTTTAAGCCATATAACGCTTTCTTCAACTTTCAAACCAATTTGGGATCATCACCAAGCTAGAAACCATCTGGCTGCTCAATATAAACCTCTTCTTCAAGTTTCCCATTCAAAAATACAGATTTCACATCCATTTGATAAAATTTAAAATTCTTGAAAAATGCTAAAGCCAGAAACATTCTAATTGCCTCTAGTTTAGTCATAGGTGCAAAGGTTTCCTCAAAGTCAATATCTTCAACTTGTGCATAGCCTTTGCATACCAATATTGCTTTGTTCTTGACTACATGTCCGTCTTCATTCAATTTGTTTTGAAAGACCCATTTAGTACCGATTACATTTTTATTTGCAGGTCTTGGTACTAACTCCCAAGTCTTGTTTTTCTCAATCTGATCTAATTCTTCATTTATTGTCTTTATCCAACTTTCATATTTGCTTACGTCAACAACATTTTTAGGCTCAATGCTGGCTAATAAAGAGTAGTTACTTACTAATATTATTCTTGTCTGAACACCAGCTGTGGGGTCTCCAATTATTTTATCTCGAGGATGATCTTTCTGCCAGCTGTTTGTTTTGAATTTCTTTTTTTCTTCCACTTTTGAATCATTGTTTGAATCCTCTAAGTCAATTTTTTGTTTCTTTTCTATTTTATTTTTCTCATCTCCTTCAATGACCTCTTCATAAATTGGGTAGTTCTCTTCATAGCTAATTACTCGTTCCCTTACTTCATCAAATTTAACATCGACACTATCCACAATTTTCCTTAGCCTCTTGTTGTAGCATTTGTAAGCTTTGCTTTTTGACGAATAGCCAAGAAAAATACCTTCATCCACTCTATCTTCAAAATTACCAATGTTTTTTCAGTTCTTTTGATGTAACACTTGCTGCCAAAAAATTTAAAGTATCTTGTTGTTGCATTTTTACCGAACCACAACTCATAAGGAGATTTTCTTTCATGCGTCCTAAACATGCACATATTTTGGATGTATACCACAGTATGGACTACCTCTTTCCAAAAAAAGTCTACTACTTTGCTCTTAGTCAACATAGTTCGTGCCATTTCCTGCAATGTCCTATTATTTCTTTCTACCACACCATTCTGCTGAGGTGTCATGGCTACTAAAAACTGTCTCCTAATGCCATATTTTTCACAATACTCTATGAAATCCTCTTAAATGAACTCTCCTCCTTTGGATGACCTTAAACATTTAATCATTTTTCTTGTTTTATTCTCAACTTGGTTTTTTAAAACCTTGAACATCTCAAAAGCTTCTGATTTATGCTTCAAAAATAGTACCCATGTCATCCTAGAATAGTCATCTATACACAACATGAAATATTTGTCATCGTTTATGCTTTGCATTCTCATGGGTCCACATAAATCAGTATGTACTAGTTCCAAAGGTTTTCTTGTGTAGTACTCATTTGTTTTAAATGAGACTCTAGTTTGCTTCCCCTTTTGACATGTAGCACAAATGTTATTTGATGGTTTGTCAATGGTGGGAATATCTCTCACTGCTTTCTTGACCTAATTTTTACTAGATTGTTAAAATTGATATGACCGAGTCTCTTGTGCCACAACCAATTCTCTTCTTCCTGTCCAATCAAGAAAGCTCCTTCTAAAGTCTCTGAGAGAGTTTACAGGTTGGCAGATGTCCTTGATCCAGTTGCTATCAACTTCCCATTGTTTTCCTTTCTGACTTCACAACCTTGCTTCTTAAAGATCACTTCATGACCTCTATCACAAACCTGACTTACGCTCAACAAGTTATGCTTCAGACCAACCACAAACAAGACTTCTTTTGACCTAATTTTTTTGTCACTAATCTTAACTGAACCTCTGCAAACTATCTTAGCTCCATCATTATTTCCAAACTTTAGTAAACCGCCTTCATATTGCTGCAACTTCTCAAATTTTTGTTTATCACCTGTCATATGACTGGAGCATCCACTGTCAAGTATCCATGGTGCAGATTTATTATGTGCTTTAAATGCCGTATGTACGATCAAGGATTATTTTTTTCCTTAGGTCATTCTTTTTCTTTCCACTCAGGTTTGATTACAATTTTGGGATCTTGTTTTGGCTTTTCTTTTTTAGTAGCTTGTGCATGTTTTTCAGGAAATTTTCTATTTTGTCTTATTCCATTGGCTGAAATTTTCTTCCCTAAAATTGATTTGATGCAAATGTACTTCGAAAATTTCTAGCAATATGCCCAAAATTATGACAATTATAACATTCTACTACATAATCCATCAAAGGTGAAAAAGTATTTCTATTGGTAAAATTTCCTGGTTCTACATTATACTTGCAATCTGAGATCTTATGTCCATAACCATTGCATTTAAAATAGTAACCAGAAAAGAGATGATTGAACCTGGGTGATGGTCTTTGCCATGTTGTCATAGAAGCCATAAATATTCTTCTTCTTTGATGTGTGACATTGGTGAAGCCATCATTGTCAATTCTCCTTTCGTTCCTTGCATTATTGATTTCCTTTGCATGATTCATTTTTGCTTGATCAACCTGTTTCTTCTCTTCATTATTTGTGGATTCTTCATTTATGGCATTTGATCCATTTTACGATTCTCTTTCATCAAAACCTAAACCAAATTTGATGCCTGTAGTCTTTTGATTATTTATGATCTTATCCAGCTTCATAGAACTTTCTTCACATTTTTGATAACAACTAATTTTCTGATTCATCTCTTCTAGCTACATTCTTAAACCAACAATATCTTCTTCTAGCTTGTTGTAATAATCTATTTTCATGGTTATTTGCACTTCGAGATATTCAAATATTTTCTTGGATTCTTCTATATGTACTTTCAAATTTGTTATGATTTCATTTAGATCCTCAAGCTTTCTTGAAAATTTCTTATTCTTTTTTCTTTCTATCTTCAATTCATCTAGAGCTGCAATTAGTTCCTCTTCCAAATTCACTTCTATGTCAATTTCTTCTTCATCACATTCCTGTTATTTTTCTAGTTTTTCTTCTTTGAGTGCCATGAAAAGAGCTTCACCTGTTTCCTTTTCAAAATCCTCACTAGAGCTATCTTCTGATGAACTGACATTCTTGGAGATGAAAATTTTCTTATTGAAGTTGCATTTTATGAATTTTTTTTTTTCTTCTAGTCACTTCTTTCTTCGTGCGATCCTTCATCACTTTTGTTCTTCTCATTAAGTGGACATTTAGCTGCAAAATGCCCAATGCCTCCATAGTTGAAACATTTAAACGGTAACTTTCCTCTATATTTTCCTTTTCCCCTTTTTAGTTTTTGAACAAAGTTTGCTTCCATTTCATCTGATGTCTCTTCTTCCTTAGATTCTTGTTTTGCTTTCATATTTTTATGGGTTTTAAAAGCAGATCCTTTTTCTGTGGGTTTAGATTTTCCTATTCTCATCTCATATGCAGTCAAAGAACCATGCATCTCATCTATACTAAAAGAATTTAGATCTTTAGATTCTTCTATAGCTAAAACTTTAGAATCAAATCTTTGGGGAAGGGATCTTAATACCTTTTTCATGATGATAAAATATTTGATTTCCTCACTGAGTCCTCTAAACACATTAATGACTTCATTAAATCTCAACATATATGTCTCTATATTCTCATCGTCATTCATATTTAATACTTCGAACTGAGCTCGATGTGTTTGTAACTTGGCCTCCTTGATCTTAACGTATCCTTCATGAATACTCTTCAGTTTGTCCCATATTTCCTTTGCCATTTTACAACCCATAAAATTTACTAGTTCATTGTCCACTAATCCACACATGATAGTATTCTTTGCTTTTGAGTCATTCTCAAACAGTTTCTTACTGACAACATCAGTTGGATAAGTGGTGGGTATTGTGTATCCACTATCTATTGAATCCAAAATGTCGTATCCCAAAGCACAAAGATATGTTTGCATCCTGAGTCTCTAAAATGCATAATTAGTTCCATAAAACAATGGTGCTTTGTTTGATGAGAAGCCTTCACCACCTACCATTGTGTCACTTCCAATATCACCCTAGCCAGTTAAGCCTGTTCAGAAACATTGCTCTGATACCAATTGTTAGTCTTGCAATGACACTAAGAGGGGGGGGTGAATTAGTGTAGCTCTTTAAAACTTAAATATTCAACACTCAAAGCCAAAATAATGAAAACTTAAAACCAAATAAAGCAAGTATAACAAGAGAACATCACACAACACAAGATGTACTGAGGTTCATTGATTTGGTTACATCCTTGAAAATGACTATTTGGAATCCCATCCAAATATAGCCTTTGCAAAGCAGTAACTTTACAATCAATTTACCAACACCCACTCGAAGGAGCACCAATCCTTGATTTATTTGCACCAACCCTTAATTTATCTACACCAACAGAAAGGAGCACCAACCCCTAATTTATCTGCACAAATAGAAAGGAGCACCAACCCCTCTACCAAGCACCCACTTAATTTTTATATTGATAATAAAATGACATATATGAATGTATTCACTGAAACTAGAACTCTCTATGGTCTGTAAGCTCAAAATCTAAAACTTTCTATCTCACCCAGTATAACATCCCTCTCTGCATTACTCAGAATTTGAATCTTCTCTTCTAAAAAAAAAACTAATTGTTCTCTTAGATCGTTCTTCCAATTACTAAATACTTTTTGGGTATTGTGCAGAACTTTTTCTGTGAACTCCTCTCAAAATTTCAGCCAAAATGGATATCATATGAGAAATTTATGTCCAAAATAGTGAAATGACATTTTTCTCCACACACACTTCTCTCTTCACAAAATAAAGTCCCCACTTTTCAATAAAATACCTTGTCACTTAAAAATCACACACTTGCATTATTTTTTCCTTTTCAATTTTTTAAAAATATATTTTTTAATGAAGCTTCTTAAAAAAATATATATTCCCTTTTTTTTTAATTTTGAGAAGGCATTTCGTCAAACATGTCACATGCAAAGAATTGACACCTTACTCATTCTCTTACTTTGGAGCCACGTGACACCTCAAACCAAAAACAAAAGATGCTCTATTTGATACCTTGAATTTGTAACAACACTAAAACCAAAACTTTGGCAACTTTGCAAGGTCGAAATGACCAACTGAAGGATTTTGCACAAGTGGAACAAATTGACATAAAAGTGACCTGTACTGTTTTTGCAACAATCATAAATCTCACCTTGTAACTATGTTTTCTCTAAAATTTGAAGCGTAGAATATATGAAATGCTGAATAAATCTAGTACAAATATCATTACATAAATCATTACGGTTCACCTGTACCACCTCCAAGAAAACTGTTGCTGACACACTTTTTCCAAAAAGATTGTTTTTGTGACAGTCTTACAACTCTTGTAACATTCGCCTCATTTCTTCGTTTTGGTGGAAATTTGGAACACATGTTCTTGAAGAAAATGACCACCTCTAGTTCAAATTTTTCTATCAAATTATTCTCAGTTTGCTTGCAGTACTTATGAAAAAACTGCCCATTTTTTGGCCTGTACAACCACTTGCCAAATCATCCGCCAAGATACCAAAAATGTCACCGATCAATATAAACACCGTGCTAACACCTCCAGTGCTATTTTGGACTATTTACTAACATGATGGCATGTTCTAAACTTATCCATCCTGTCCAACTTAGACATACCAAAAACTCATAGAAGGGACCAAAAAAACTACTCTGGGGTTAGGCCATCTATGTTCTCCTTCTCATCATGGAGGATGACCTTAAAAGTTTAACTTTTACTAGTAGTAATGGCCTTAGAAACTCAAATCCATGCTCAAGGTCGGTTAAGGATTTCGCCTAGATCTGGTAAATATTAACCAATATTTTAGTAAGAATCTCTGAAGGGTCATGCTTGGCTTTGAACATCACTCTCAATCTTAGACATAGTGCTTTTAGTAGTGAGCTGGTCAAGGATGTTTCTTTTACCTCAAGTATTTCATGAGCTTCTACGGTTGCAAGAGCTACAACTATTCATCATTGCTTCAACCGCTGAATGATCCTCCTCAATGCAAAGAATAGGGTTTGAGTCCACCTTAGTTGCCACTTTCTATAGCATGTGATCATAGATGACCAAGAAAAGGCCTTGGTGCTTGACGTGGGTGGAGTCCCTCTTTTGGAAGTTCTCGATGGATACCTCCATAGAACGTCAGAGGTATTCAGGCACATTTACCTCTTTAACATCCCTTAGAATATTGAGGAAGGCTAAATGAAAGCTTCTCAATGGTTCATCAACCTTGTCAATTGTGATGTATTGCATCACTAGAATTAAATCCCTACACCATGGCTTTCGTAATTTGCTATGGATAATACCTTTGTTATTTTTTACCAACTTCTTGTCCCTATCGACAAAGTATTTTAACTCATCCTTGATGGTGTGATTATCCCTATGAATCTTGAACCCATCATTCGGAAGCTCTGTGATCTCAGCTAGAAGGTCGAAAGAGACAATAAAATTCATTCCTCTAACCAAAACTTGGCCATTAACCCAAGAGGTAGTGAAATCCTTTGTGATAACATTGTCAATATCCCTGAATTTACTAAGGAATGGAAGGAAACCATGGTTGTGAAGGATAATTTCAATATCAAGATCAAGATTCAGAGTGTCAAGCTCAATGATGGCCATGGAAGGGAAAGGGTGATAATTGATGGCAGACTAGGGCTCATTGAACAATGCTTCATGCAGACAAACTCTGATGCACCTGGGGGAAATGAAACCATTGTAATTAATTATAGATTTAAAGTAGTCACATGGATGCTTATTCACCTTTTGTTTCCAATGTAAGCTTGGGATGATACCAAGGTGGACTCTATCTGGTAACATGGTGAACGTGATGAGGATCTAAAAAAAGGGTGTTAGACCGTTATTGGGTGGTCATAAGGGGAGACTTTGAGACTAAGCATGTGCTTACGCTTGGACCAAAAAAATATGGGCAGGGGATGACTAGTCATAAAAACTAAAATGTTGATAGGGTGATGTGCCACCAATGGGGCTAGAAATTCAAAAGGGAGGGCATTGGAGTTCTTACCTTTGAAGGTGGTACGGGTGCACAGGTTGATGATTACATGGGTATAAAAGACTCCCTACACCGGATTGAGAAAACCAAGGTTGAGGCAACCAAGGATGGACACATGAATAGCCATATAGTGGTTGAAGGATGTGCCACATTGAGTCTTGCTTGTATTATTTTAGGTGCTACAATCAATAAGAATGAAAGGGCAAGCCTATTGAGTTTGATTATTAAAATTTGCCATAGAATTATCAAATTTCCCATCTTCAATAATAGGGTAGGACCACAGGTTTCTAGACATGAGGGATTTATGGGAAACCATAAAACTACAAAAATAAACACTGTACACCTGATGCGTCAACTTCAAAGGGCGGTGGAGGGCTTGGTTCTTAGTGTTTTTGACTTGGGCTATGGATGGTTGTGCCATCCTCTTGAGTAGGGTGTTAACCATAATACTACTCATGTTGCAAATTCTGATAGGTGTCTTGATCATGCTAACCACGACATTGGAGGTGCTAAGTAGGTGCTTGGATGGGAGAGCCAAAACCTTGGGAACCCAACCCTGAGGGTCATTCGAAGGCATGGATATCACCTTGGAGTAATTACATGGTGCATATATCTAGATTGGAGGTATCAATTCTAAGGTTACGGGAAAAAAATTCTTCCAAACTTGATATTATTTTCAATATGACCTGACTATTATTATACTTTTTTTGTCATTCCATAATCCTAACATCCTTTGTACATAAGAAAATACTTTTTTTAACTTTTAAATAAAAAGTGTGCAGTAGTATTTTCATGCTTATAAGGGTCATTCTTTGTAAGAGAAAATTTAGTGCATAAGATGATTTTTCCTTCTTAAATTTGAAGGTATAATAATTCTAAGATAATATGACAAATTTTGAATTCTACAAAGCATGATTTCATGAGCACAAAACAACTTAAAATGTTTGAGTTCCTCAAATCCAAATCTCCGCATTAAAAAAGTTTTACCACCATGCCCTTGCACTACCCAAATGGAGGTTAAGTGGTATCATATGGCCCATGGAAAGAGAAAAATAATGCTACCAAATGATCTCTTTTCAACTCAAGGAGAAAATAAATATTTTAAAAGTAAATTAAGCTATGTAGGAGCAAAGTGCCTATTCAACTTTAGGTAGCCAGATAAATATTTTTCAAAACGAGTGAAGCTTTTAGGTAGCAATAATTATTTTTAGAATATCAACAAAATAAATATTTTAAAACCAAAATAAGCTATGGAAGAGCCTATTCAAAATTAGGTAGCAAGATAAATATCTTTAAGTCTAAGTTAAACTTTTAGGTAACAATAAGTATTTTTAAAATATCATTATAATAAATATTTTAAAACCAAAATAAGTTCTGGAAGAGCCTTATCAACTTCAAGAAACAAGATAAATATTTTTAAAACCATGTTAAGCTTTCAGGAAACAATAAGTATCTTCAAAATATCAACATTAAATTTAGATAAACCCATTTGACCACCAACTATTTCATCAAAAATCTATTGAAGAGCATGCAGTAATAATAGTTATTTAACCCGGATGTATTTGTTCAAATGACCGCACAATCCCTTATCTTAATTAAATAAAGCATTGGTAACATTTAGATTGACTAAAATGTATCAATATTGACATTTAAAACCCATTAATTCATTGTTGAATAGTTGAAGTTACCCTAAAGTTAAAAACAATAGTGAATTAGAGATATAGATAATTTCATGTTAGGTTCACCAAATATGTAGAGGAGGAAAATTTCCCTACCATGTACAATTCCCAAAAGGTTGGATCCACAAGAGAAGACTTATGGGGTGAACCGTGGGGGTATGTTGTTCTCTACACTCGATGCTAGGGGGAAGGGTTAACCAGTAATGCTTTTATAACTTGCTTCAAGTCCACAAGATTTTGAGATGTTTAATGTGTTCATTTAAAATTAATCATCTAAGTTTGGCCTTTCTAGATCTATGCTATGAAAGATAAAATAAAATGCAGAAATTAGAATGCAAGAATACAAGCGCTAATCTAATATGATTCTTTCTTTGAATGCTTTGTAACCTAGGGTTTTATCCAGAAAATATTTAAAGCAAGAGCATAAGAAAAATGCACAATATTTACCCTATATGCACACTATATGTTTTTCACTTTTATATGCCTAAGAATTAATACTTAGATTAGATCATCAACCAATAATATAATTAGAGCACTTATATTAATTGGTGGTTGACTTAGCTTTTTTTGCCTCTTGTCCAATGATATCAAAAATACATGTTTCTGCAAGATAACTTATGAAACACTTGAAAATGAGATTAGAATTAGGGGGCCTGCTTAGGCCATTGTACAATAATGCTTGGAGGAATAGTAGTCAAGCCCCCTAGATCCTTTTAGATGACCTTTCGAATCAAAAGTAGAAATTTACCTTTGGATAATTGATCATAAAATAGTAATGCAACAAGAAAGAAATAGAAAAAAAATTATGCTATCATGCCCTAAATACAATTTATAAACTACTCATGCAATCAAAATATGATAGATACCCCCAATTTAGTCTTGGGTAAAATCACACCTCGTAGATGGTGGATGCGATAATGCTACAGGTGAAGTCATGCTCCATTATAACAGGGTGTGATCTTGCTTCTATGAGCAAAAATCCTAAATTAGGGGTAGCAAAGTCATGCCTCACCGAGATATGGTATGATTTTGCTTCAAAGACACAAAAAAAAAAGATAAATATTGAGTGTAAATAAATGTAGAAAACAAAGTATACACAACTTGATGGAAAATGCAAAAGTAGGTAGAAGAGATCGAGGTATCCAAATAGGCACTATATTTTCTTTGGAACTACAACATGAATAAACCAAACCACACAATAATGCAAATAAAAGCAGTAGAAGATCAAATCCGAAATTCACACTTCGAGGTTAGCTTGTAGAAGAAACACGAAGCAAAGTGAAAGTAAAAATGTGAGCACTAAATAATCATAAGAATTTGGAGTTGAATTATTTTCCAAGATTAACTACTTGTATATTTTCTAGGAGTGGAATTAACCCCTCCTATTATAGACAAAAATCAGGGTGAAATAAGTGGAAAAAAAAACACAAGCCGATACCAAACACACTAAAAGGGTTATACTCAGGATTTAATAAATTAAAATCCTAAAATTGTGAAATTGTACCCCGTGGCGATAGGGTCCGATATTGCTTTTGCAAAGTCACACCCCATCGTAACTGGGTGTAATTTGATTAAAAGGCTAAAGAAAATCAAGTTAGAGGGAAAAGAGGTTTACCCTTGCTTAGGGCAAGGTTGACCCACTAAAACTGGGTCAATTTTTGGTGTCTTAATTTTGAAAACTGTCCTATCGTGTAAAATTCCCAAAAAGTCTAGATCCATGAAAGATAGAAAGCCTTATGGGGTGAACCATGGGGGTATGTTGTTATCTACACTTTGTAATAGGGGAAGGATTCACCAGGTATGGTTTAAGAACTCACTCCAAGTCCTCAGGATTTCAGGATAGTTTGATGTATTCAGTTTTAAGACAAACACCTAAATTTGGCCTTTCTATATCTATGCTATAAAATATAAATGACAATAGATAAATACATAATGCATAAATACAAGAGCTAAGCCTTAGAATTATTCTTCCTTTGAATTCTCTTCTAACCTAACATACAACCTTTAAGCAAGGGCTCAAGAAGAGATGCACAAACATAATTTAACTCTAAGTGCACACTATATGTTGTTTATCTTTAAAATGCCTAGAAATTAATAAAATGTATTTCTATAAAATCATATCTAGGGTTTACAATAGAAATATAAAACACTCAATAAACAACCTAATGACTAATTGGAACACTTAGCTTATCCTGTGGTTGATCCTTGCTTTTATCCTTTGGTCCAATGCTATCAATAATTCTTGTTCCTACAAGATAACTTAACAAACACTTGAAAAATATGATTAGCATTAGGGGGTTGCTTAGGCCACTATACAATAGTTCTTGGAGGTTTAGAATTCAAGCCTCCTATGTCCTTTTAGCTGAACTTTGATAATTAAAAGCAGAGATTGACCTTTGGAGAAAAATAAACATAATACAACATGACAAAGAAGAATGATGAAATTATAGAAATAGAGTATACCACTATGCTCTAGATGTATTCTATGATGGAATTAAGAAAACATGGATAAAAATTTACCCTTAGATTGACCTCTAGAAAAATCCCACCCCATAAAAGACTAGGTGTGATAACGAAATCACACCTCGTAGAAGACCGAGTGTGATTTCGTATAAGTGAGGTAAAACACCTTAGATTAAAGCGAAATGACTAATGTGTGATCTAGAAAATATAAATATGCATGCAGAAGAGCAAAATCATCTGTTAGAGAGTGAGGAAGAAAGAAAAAATGTTTGATATCTCCTAGGTGGTCAATCTCTCCTTAGGGCTTCAACACAAATCCACCAAAGCAAGAAACAATAATCAATAATCCAATGCAACAAAAAACAAAGCTTCAAATAGATCACACTTCACACTTGTGAGTTAGCTTATTTGTAGAAGAAGAAGAAGACCTCAAGAAAATAGAGCTTTAATCAAGAATTGTTAACATGAACTTGCTTTAACTTGCTTGGTTGGAAACTTGGTGAGAAATGAACTTCAAACCCTCCTTATATAGTGGATTTGAAAGAGAAATGGGAAAAAAAAACTAATCACAGCCAACCCTAAAAAGATCTATTTTTAAAATTAGGGTTTTCTTAAGAGAAAACCCTAAAATGTAAAATTGTGCTCCATTTTCGTACCAGATAGACCCCCTTGCAATGTTAATGCATTTTGGAGGGTCAAACAGAGTCAAAACTGGTCATATCATATACCATTGGAAATATTGTTTCAAGCCCAATCCAATGGTTTAGTATTTAAGAGGAATGAATAATATTTTATAGGGGAAAATAGGATCAAATATGACCCTAATTTTCCAAGGAGAAAACAAGGGATCTAGGGAAAATTACTCACCTTAGTGGGTCAATTTTCTGTGTCTACATTTTCCCCCTCTTTGATGTATTTAAGACCAAGTAAATTCATCAAAGAAATATGTAGACTACTATGGGAAAGAAGACAACAAACATAAAAAATGGATGGTCTGGTTTGGGAAAAGGGTGAGATATTATTACCATTAATGCCTCTATGGCTAGGGTTCCCTCTCGAGTTTTGAAAGGAAAGGTACTTCCTTAAGAAACTCAAAAAAGGCAAAGAAAAAACAAAACATAGGACCACAAAGAACAAAATAAGAAAATAAACAACAGAGCATAGAGCACTAGGTACAACATAAATATAATGTAGCTAGTATGAAATTCATGGATGAATAGAAGAAAGGGAAAGAAAGAAGAAGGGAAGAGAAGAGAAGAATAAGAACAAGAAGAATAAGAAGAATCTAAAGGTCAACCATAGAAATCAAGAGAAGTTGATCAAGAACCCTGAATGAAGGGTGTTATGCCCAAAGAGAAGGTTTATATATGGAGTGAAAACTTGCTATGGATATAGTACTTGCTAATATGGACATATGGGAAAAATATGGAGCATAACCTGCTATGGGTGATTGATCAAATGATCAAATGATGGAGTGTAACCTGCTGATATCGAGCTACGCACAACACACAGTAAGAATGTAGAAATTAACAATGCACAGGAAAAATTCCAGCAAGCTTCATTAAAACAGAGGTCCCTTCTTTTCCATACATAGCTATCTCCCTCAAAAATAAATGGCCCAGCCTCCCTTTACAATGTATCATGGCCTTTTTATCTCCCCGACCCGACCCTCTTCGGACCATCATTAATTTGAATGCGGGACTCCCCATGCCGCCCGCACGAATGCTCTGTCCCGCCGACAAATGCTATTAGATGCATCGAAACATCATAGCTTGTAGTGGCGGTATGCCCTGCAGCCACCTGTTGATCCACTGCCAAGTCAATCATTCATAAGAATGCGCCATGGCTATTTGCAGTTGATGCCATGTTTCCTATTGCCATGCTTCTTGTAACCGCTTCATACTCTCGGGCCACCTGTAACTTCATGCCATGTGTCCCTTTGCACTGGTCCCTATAGTTGCCGGCTGGTCAACGTCATGAGCGCCCTGTCGCGATATCGTGACGTTTTTACCCCAACACTTTCTCTCTCCTCTTTGGTCGTGATATCGCGACGTTTTGAAGTTAGGCTTCTCTCTCCTCCTTGGGGCTGCAATTTCGCTACACGTCACGAAATCGCGACGTCGAGGCCTTTCTTACTCGCTTTCCTCCCTTGGGCCGCGAAACCGTGACATGTCACGATTTCGCGACATATTTGCATTTCGTATGTCTTAGCTCGAAAGTGTCGTGATTTCATGACATCTTTGCATTGTGGAACCTTGCCTTCGGATATGTCATGATTTCATGACATCTTTGCATTCCGTATGTCCTTGGCTCAGAAGTGTCGCAATTTCGTGACATCTTTGCATTATGGAACCTTGCCTCCAGATATGTTGCGATTTCGTGACATCTTTGAGCTCTGCCTTCGAAGGTGTTGCGATGTCTTTATGCTTCCAAGTCTTGCCTCCCAGAAGTCTCACGATTTTGCGACGTCTTTTAAACTTTATCTTTGAAGGTGTCACGATTTCACGACGTCCTTTAAGCTTGCCTTTGAAGGTGTCATGATTTCGCGACCATTCTTGTGCCTTAGAACCTTTTTGCCAAAGATGTCCCTGTGCTTTCAAATCCTGCTTCCGAAAGTGTCGTGATTTTGTGACCATTGTGCGTCCTGACCACGTTGCAACAAAAATGTCACGATTTCGCGACAGTTTGGCGTCCCGACTACGCTTCTTCAGAAATGTTGCGATTTCGTGACAGTTTGGCGTCCCGACTGCACTGCTTTAGAAATGTCATGATTTTGCGATAGTTTGGCGTCCCGACTGCGCTGCTTTAGAAATGTCACGATTTCGCGACAGTTTGGCGTCCCGACCGTGCTTTTCAAAAAAACTTCGTGATATCACGACAGTTTGGCCCGTTGGTGCCCTTCTTCAAAAAGCATCGCGATATCACGACAGTTTTAGTACTTAAGAAAAAAAACACATTTTGGGTGATGCAATATTGCAACTTCGCCACAGGATGCTCCTGCATCAGACACCCGGGGTGGGTTTGAGAAGTGACCTCACTTCTGATTTGACTGAGGTAGACCCAAACAATCAACCTCCGCCTTGGATAGCCAAGTCGCATCTGCTATGGGTCGGCCCTTCCATTTGATTAAATACTCAGAATAAATCTTGTTCCAAGTACTGCGACCCTCACGCATATCCAGAATTTCTTCTATCTCGTCCGCAACTAGGGTGACTGCCGAAATGCTCCACAAATCTGGACTGGGTACCTCACTGCTTTCTCCTTCATGATACTCAACCAAATATGAGATGTTAAACACGGGGGAGATGTTAAGTTCACTTGGTAACTCCACCTCATAGGCATTACCCGAATCCCATTTGCCAATGATTTTGCATGGCCCAAATTTCTTCATTGTGAGTTTGTTGTATGTCTTGGCAGGAAACCGTTCCTTTCGCAGATGGACCATGACCGAATCTCCTACTTGGAACTCCTTAGCTCTACGTTTTTGATCCGCCCTTGTCTTGTACTGAGCATTCATCTTGGCAATGTGTTTTGTCACTTCCTCATGCACTCCCTTCAGGTGTTCAGCAAAGTCTTCTGCTTCAGCACTGCATTTCTCCCTTGTATCTAGCCTTCTTAACTCTAAAGCATTCCTTGGGCTGCTCCCATAGATAATCTAGAATGGTGACTTGTTGGTACTCCGATTGATCGAGTTGTTATACGCAAACTCAGCTTGCAACATAATTAGATCCCATCCCTTGGGATTTTCCCCTACCAAGCATTGTAGTAGGTTGCCCAAACTCCTATTAACCACCTCTATTTGTCCATCTGTTTGCGGGTGGTAAGCATAATTGATCTTTAACTCCATCTTTAATTTCTTCCAGAGGGTCTTCCAGAAATAACCTACAAACTTGGTATCTCTATCCGACACAATGCTTCTTGGCAGCCCATGAAGGCGTACCACCTCCTTAAAGAAAAAACCAGCTACATGGACCACGTCGCTAGTCTTCTGGCATGGGATAAAATGTGCCATTTTTGAAAATTTGTCCACTATCACAAATATGGAATCATGCCCCCTCTGTGTCCTGGATAAACCGAGCACAAAATCCATACTAATATCTTCCCACGGCCGCTCAGGTATAGGTAGCGGTTGATACAAACCAGTAGGCTACCTCACACCCTTTGCCATCTGGCAAATCCTGCAACTCTGCACAAACTTTGCCACATCCTGCTGCAATTGTGGCCAGTAATAGTTTTCACTAACCAATGAGATGGTCTTGTCACGACCAAAGTGTCCAGCTAAACCCCCACTATGCTTCTCTTTAATGAGGTTCTCTCTCATTGAGCTCTTCGGAATGCACAACTGGTTCCCCCTAAATAGCATTCCATCTTGAATCAGGTAATCCAACCATTTAGTCCTGTCCAACACAACAGGCGTAGTGCAGGCTTTGCAGGCTTCTATGAAATTAGGGTCTATAGGATATAGGTTCTTGAGTTCAGCAAACCCAACAACCTCTACTCTCATTTCTAGCATCAGACATTGCCTTCTACTCAGTGCATCTGCCACCCTATTGGATCTTCCACTTTGATGCTTCAGCACAAAGGTATAGCTCTGCAAGAACTCTACCCATTTCAGGTGTCTCCGATTCAATTTTCCCTGACTGTTAATAAACTGCAGTGCTTGATGGTCGGTATAGAGAACAAACTCTTTCGGTAACAGATAGTGCCTCCATTTCTTGAGTGCTTGAACTATGGCATAGAACTCTTTGTCATATACCGAATACTTTCTCCTGGCATCATTGAGCTTCTCGCTGAAATAAGCTACAGGCCTACCTTCTTGGCTCAAGACGGCTCCTATCGCACTGCCACTCGCATCGTAGTCTACCTGAAACATCTTATTGAAATCTGGAAGTGCTAAAATGGGTTGCTCAGTGACCTTCTTATTCAGCATAGCAAAGCTTTTATCTGCTCCAACTGTCCACTGGAATTCCTTCTTGTTTCCCTTCATTGTCTCAGTAAGAGATGCACAAATACTGCTGAAGTTTCTAATAAATTTTTTGTAGAAACTGGCCAGACCATGAAATGATCTAACCTCGGTCACACTCCTTGGGATAGGCCATTCTAGGATAGCCTTCACCTTTTCGGGGTCCATCTTGAGACCATTTGCTGATATGACAAATCCCAGGTATACCAGCTCCTTCTTCACGAAGTTGCACTTCTTCAGATTGATTAGTAACTGCTCCTCCCGCAGTTTCTCAAAAACCTTCTTGATGTGCATCAGGTGCTTCTCTAAGGTTCTGCTAAAAATTAGTATATCATCCAAGTAAACAATAACATATTTGCCCAGAAATTCCTTTAGAACTTCATTCATTAACCTCATAAATGTACTAGGTGCATTGGTTAATCCAAATGGCATAACCAGCCACTCATACAGCCCTTCTCTGGTTTTGAAGGTTGTCTTCCACTCATCCCCTTATCTAATGCGGATCTGATGGTATCCACTTTTCAAATCATTTTTTGTGAAGTACTCAGCTCCACTCAAGCAGTCCATAATATCATCCATCCTTGGCAGTGAAAACATGTATTTAATGGTGATCTTGTTGATTGCTCGAGAGTCGGTGCACATCCTCCATTCTCCATCCTTCTTGGGTGCTAATACTGCTGGTACAGCACAAGGACTAAGACTCTCCCTAATCAGCCCCTTCTTCAATAGATCTTGAACTTGCAGATTTAATTCCTCAGTCTCCATAGGCGTCATTCGGTGTGCAGCCTTGTTTGGCAAGCTCGATCCAGGAACCAAGTCTATGTGGTGACTGATCTTCCTAATAGGTGGTAAACCTTCAGGAACATTGTCAGAAATGATATCATGGAATTCCTCTAACAACCCCATGACTTCCACTAGAATCTCCTTGCATCCCTCTTCCCTAACCCTGGGGATTATAGCATAGCACATATGATCCGACTTCAGGCCTTCCAAGAATCTTCTGCCATCAACTAGACAGACTCGTGCACTGCTACATACTTTCTCATCCACATCCTTCAGGGGTTTTAACTTATGGCAAACTCCATTCTTTTACAGAGAATATGTGTTGGCTCGACCATCATGAACAACACTTCGGTCAAACTGCCATAACCTCCCAAGTAGCAGGTGACATGCATCCATGGGCAAGATGTCACATAACACTTCATCTTGGTAAGTTCCAATGTTGAACTTCACCAGACATTGCTCACTCACCAGCACCCAATGGTCCTTTTGCAACCATGCAATTCGATAAGGGTGTGGGTGTTTTCTCCTTTCCAACTGTAGCTTGGCAACCATTTCCTCAGAAACCAAATTATTAGTGCTTCCATTATCTATGATGATGTTACATACCTTGCCTGCACACTTGCATCTTGTCCGAAACAGGCTGTTCCTTTGGTCTCCCTTCTTTTCTTCATTTAACAGGACTCTTATGATGATCATCACTTCTCCTCTTTCTACCTCCTCTGAGTGCTCAGATTCTACACCTTCATCTACTACAGCAGCTCGGGCCTGACCCTTAGGTCTTCGATTTGGCCTCTCTTGATGTTGCGGGCAGTTGTATGCCCTATGTCCTTCCTCTCCACAGTTGAAGAAGGTTCCTCTAAAAACACCTCTTCCAAACCCTCACCTAGACCTACCTCTTCCTCTTGGGTAGTTGTTGGTCTGATTGCGTGGGTGTCGGTCATCTTCCTCTTTCACCTCTTTTTGTTTTTGGCTGCTACTAGCTTCACCAGTTTTCCCAAAATCTTTGTATCTTCCACCACTGCCTCTTCCACCAGCTCTTCCACCCCTATCCTTCCCTCTCTACTTGCCATCAAACCTTCTATTTAGTTTCTCTTCCACTTTTAATGCAAACTGATATGCATCCTCCACTATGCTCATTCTAACCAACCCCAGCTCTTCTTGAATGCTGGTTCGCAATCCATTTATGTAACGTGTGACCTTCTCCTTATTCACCTCTAAATGTCCGATTCTGATTGAAATCTGATAGAACTCCTCTGTATATTCCTTGACAGACTTACTAGCCTGTCGAAGACTCTGCATTTTATTTAACAAATCCAGCTCATAATCTATAGGGATGAACTGCCTCTTTAGTTTCTCTACCATCCTATCCCATCTGGTGATCCTTTCCTTTCCCCTCCTGTTCCTTTATAACTGCACTCCTTTCCACCAGATGCTAGCATGCCCCTTCAGTTTGGTTTTTGTGAATCTGATCTGATTTGGATCTGCGATCTCTTCGTATTCGAAGTACTCCTCCATGTCGTTGATCCAGTCTATTAATTCTTCAGGGTTGAGGTTTCCAGAGTAAGTCGATACGTCAAATTTTGGTTTCTTCCCAATCTGGGAGATAGCCCTGTACAGCCTAGCCTCTGTTGGGTCCAAGGCCTCTTCATCAGATAGAACTTCTTCTTCCCACACTTCATCTTCGCTGGGTTCTTCCCTTCTCGGCTCGACTCCTCTTCTTATTTCCTCTTGTAGATCCTCAACTTGCCTTTGCAGGGCTCTCAAATTGACCTCCTCCCTTCTTGCTTGCCTATGCCTCAAACCACCATGATCTCTACGCAGAGGCATCTTGCTCCTTCTTCGTAACCCACAACCATAGTCCTGGTGAAAACTGCCTCTCTGTTCGGCGATCGGTTTGCACTCTCAGAACCAATCGGCTCTGATACCACTTGACATCGAGCTACGCACAACACACAGCAAGAATGCAGAAATTAACAATGCACAAGCAAAATTCCAGCAAGCTTCATTAAAACAGAGGTCCATTCTTTTCCATACACAACTATCTCCCTCAAAAATAAATGGCCTAGCCTCCCTTTACAATGTATCGCGGCCTTTTTATCTCCTCGGCCCGACCCTCTTCGGACCATCATTACTTTGAATGCAGGACTCCCCATGCCGCCCGCACGAATGCTCTGTCCCACAAACAAATGTTGTCAGATGCATCAAAACATCATAGCCTGTAGTGGCGATATGCCCTACAGCCGCCTGTCGATCGACTGCCAAGTCAATCATTCATAAGAATGTGCCATGGCCGTTTGCAGTTGATGCCACGTGTCCTATTGCCATGCTTCCTGTAACCGCTTCATACTCTCGGGCCACCTGTAACTTCATGCCACGTGTCCCTCTGCACTGGTCCCTACAGTCACCGGCTGGTCAACGTCGTGAGCGCCCTGTCGTGATATCGCGACATTTTTGCCCCAACACTTTCTCTCTCCTCTTTGGTTGCGATATCACGACGTTTTGACGTTAGGCTTCTCTCTCCTTGGGGCCGCGATTTCGCTACACGTCACGAAATCATGATGTCTAGGCCTTTCTTACTCGCTTTCCTCCCTTGGGCCGCGAAACCGCGACATGTCGCGATTTCGTGACATCTTTGCATTCCGTACGTCTTGGCTCGGAAGTGTCACGATTTCATGACATCTTTGCATTATGGAACCTTGCCTCCGGATATGTCGTGATTTCGCGACATCTTTGCATTCCGTACGTCCTTGGCTCAGAAGTGTCACGATTTCGCGACATCTTTGCATTGTGGAACCTTGCCTCCGGATATGTCATGATTTCACAACATCTTTGAGCTCTGCCTTCGAAGGTGTTGCGATGTCTTTATGCTTCCAAGTCTTGCCTCCTAGAAGTGTCACGATTTCATGATGTCTTTTAAACTTTATCTTTGAAGGTGTCATGATTTCGTGACGTCCTTTAAGCTTGCCTTCGAAGGTGTCACGATTTTGTGACCATTCTTGTGCCTTAGAACCTTTTTGCCAAAGATGTCCCTGTGCTTTCAAATCCTGCTTCCGAAAGTGTCGCGATTTCGCGACCATTGTGCGTCCAGACCACGTTGCAACAGAAATGTCGTGATTTCACGACAGTTTGGCGTCCCGACTGCGCTTCTTCAGAAATGTCACGATTTCACGATATTTTGGCGTCCCGACTGCGCTGCTTCAAAAATGTCATGATTTCGCGACAGTTTGGCGTCCCGACTGCGATGCTTTAGAAATGTCACGATTTCGCGATAGTTTGGTGTCCCGACCGTGCTTTTCAAAAAAACATCGCGCTATCGCGATAGTTTGGCCCGCTGGTGCCCTTCTTCAAAAATCATCGCGATATCGTGATAGTTTTAGTACTTAAGAAAAAAACACATTTTGGGTGATGCAAGATTGCAACTTCACCACCGGATGCTCCTGCATCACCTACTATGGATGATTTCTCGCTAGTGACTAATATAAGGTGATTACCTGCTAGGATGTATACTGAGGCCTGCTAAAATAGCCAAGGAGCTTATCTTGTAATGGGGTGTTGAGCCTACTGATTCAAAAGAAGCGTAACCCAGTAGGGGGAATATGCTATTTTTGATGTGAATGATGTATTAGCAAGTACTACCTGATAGGGGTTTACAAAAATATATATAGACCAAGTCGTATGAGTATAACACAATGTGAGTGTGTGCATGTGCTAGAAGGAATAAGATGAAGAAAATGAGAAGCAATGAATCGTGCGTGTGTACCCCTAGTTTGAAGTTTTAACTAGTGAAAAGTCAAGAGGGAGGAATGTGTAATCAAATAAGAGAAGAATGTATATCCTTTTCTGAACAAATAAGACAAAGGAGAAATACAAATCATGCAAAGGATAATGATATACCAATAAGAAGATTGCATTCCTTGACTTGGAGGAGAAATGGTGATCATTGTAAAAATTTCAAAGTCAAGGGACACAAGAAGAAGAGAGAAGAGAAGAAAAGAGCAAAGAAATA
Organism: Wollemia nobilis; assembly: GCA_028583015.1. Lineage (NCBI taxonomy): Eukaryota > Viridiplantae > Streptophyta > Pinopsida > Araucariales > Araucariaceae > Wollemia > Wollemia nobilis. Next base: position 241,315 of record JAQPPZ010017073.1, read on the forward strand.
CAAGAAGAGAAGAAGGATTGAAAATGCATGGGCCCTAGTTTGGGTCATTGCTAGGCATAAAAACCCTAGCGAGAGTGCAATGCATATGAACTACGACCTAACTAGGTATCATCACATGCCATTATCATGAATCCCTGAAAATCTATATGATCAAGTAGTCATGAACAAGAAATAATGCAATTATGACAAGAAAAAATGCAAGAGGAACAAAATTTCAAGCAATCATGCAAAATATGACAGATAGTCATGTAGTATGAGCAATAAAATATGTATTATGGAATGAGAATGTAAATGTATGTCTAATTAATGATTGATTTTATTTTATTTTATGTTAAACAAGCAATCAAAATGATAGTTGACACACATTTTAATTGCAACTTCTATTTTTAACAAAAAGAGCAAGCATTCAAGGGACTTCTCCATCAAATAAAAATCTAGGAGACAATCCATATTGATTATTATAATCATGGAGAGGCTCCTTCATAGATATTTCTTTGGCTACCACAACATGATAATCAATACATTCTCGAACACAACCATTAGTCTTAGCATAAGGAGGAACAATTCCTAACTTTGTAATATCTTTATGAGAAACATAAAATTTACCATTACAACACATAGAATTTACAATATTACAAAACAAAATGTTAGAGGGATAAGGGGGATCCTCATCCTCATTATAATTTTCACAACCTTGATGATATATATCCAGAAGAGGTTATTGAAGAAACTAATTGTCTTGATCCCATGATGAAATGATTAGAGGTTTCTCACTCACTTTAGATTTTTAAATTGCTCAAGTTTTTAAGATGAGGAACTTGGAGAAATAGATGATGAAACTAAAGGACAAATATTGAGACCAAACTAAGCTTGTTCAACCATCGAACAATATTCAAATGGATGAGGGTCACCTAGAATGGTAATAAATTTTTATTTAAATTTAAACTTTAAACATTGATGAAGAGTAGAAGGGATGAACTTCATTGTATGTATCGAAGGACGTCCGAGAAGTAGATTAAAAGATGCAGGGTAAGGTATCACACAGAACAATGTATCTAAAATCTTAGGTCCAACTTTAAGGGGAAGAGATATGGTACCACAAGCTTCTTGGGACTCATTGTTGAATGTTTTGATGATTGCATTGGACTTAGTTAAATATTCCTCTTTTAATCCAAACTTTTGGATAAATTGATATGTGCATAAATTAAGGGAAGAACCATTATCAATCATGACCCTCTTGATAAAAGTATCCCCAATAAATGCGGTGATGTAAAGAGAAGAATCTTCTTGCAAGTTTGAGGAAGAAATATCATCATCCGAGAATGTGAGATGATGTGTCCCAAGAGAACTTACCATATTGACCATATCACTAGGGAAAATATCTGGTGGGACAAATTGTTGTTTTAGAACACTTATCAAGGCTTCTTCATGAGTAGGAGAATTTTGCAAAATCTCTAAGAGGGAAATATTTGTTGAAGCTCTCATCTCCTATTGAGATTGTTGGATCTACACCTGTTGTTCTAAAGTAGTTGTTACGAGACACAATTTCGTGAAGTCACACCCGGTTTTTACCTAGGTGTGATTTCGTTGCACTTTGTTTGGAGAGAAATCATGTCAGATTGTAAAATCATGCCCTATTCGAGCACAAAAATTGTCATCTAAAATGGTAAAATTTCCTATATTCTACCCTAAAATCCATGAAAAATAGAGGAAAAGGTACATCAGGAGGGAGGAATTTGGTACTTACCCACTCTCATGCCCCGAATTCACCCCTTGCGATCGTTGCTTGATGAACTGGTAACACCATTCCTTTTTCTCCCCATAACCCTTTCTATGCCAACACATGGTGAAAATGAATTAGAGTTTTACCTTTTTTCACCCTTTTAAGTTTTTTTTGTAACCCTTGTTTTCTTTAGTTTTCATTACTTCTCTCTCTTTCTTCTTCTACATCAGTTCTTTCGATTTTTTATGAGATATATTGTCTTCATAAAAACTTGAAGGGGTATCGTGGTCTATAGAGGCATTAATGTCCCTAATGTTTCGATTTGTGTGCAAAACAAGAAAGTGTCTGGAATGACACTATTTTTGCACCATCCCTTTCTTCTAAACTAGCCATTCCATTTTTCTTATTGTCCTCTTCTAGTGAGTGTGCCTACATCCTTTCTTTGATGTATTTACTTGGCCTTAAATGCATCAAATATGGGGTAAAATGTAGACAAGGAAAATTGACCCACTTTTAGTGGGGAATCTTCCTTAGAGCCTCGAAGAGGTTCCTAACCCTTGCCCTAACCAAGGATAATCCTATTTTCCCCCTACCTTTCTTTTCTTTAACTTTTAACGATATCACACCCCATCAACATGAGGTACAATTTCACTATTTTAGGATTTTAATTTATGAAAACCCAGGTTTAACCTTTTTAGCATGTTTGGCATCAACTTGTGTTTTTTTTCTCACTTCTTTTACCCTAATTTTCATCTATAAAAGGAGGGGTTAATCCCAATATTAGAGAGATACAAGTGATCAATCATGGAAAATAATTAAGCTCAAAATTATTATGATTATTTAGTGCTCACATTTTTACTTTCGCTATGCTTCTTGTTTCTTCTACAAGCTAACCCCGAAGTGTGAATTTTGGATTTGATCTTCTATTGCATTGATTTGGACTATTGTGTGGTTTAGTGGATTCACGTTATAGTTTGAAAGGCAAGAGAGTGCCCATTTGGATACCTCAATCTCTTATGTCTGCTTCTGTGTCGTCCATCAGGTTGTGTGCACTTTGTTTTCTACATTTATTTATGCTCTACATTTATCTTTTATTTTTCATGTCTCTAAAGCGAAATCATACCCTATCTCGGTGGGGCATGACTTTGCTAACCCTAATTTAGGGTTTTCACTCACAAAAGTGAGATTTCAACCTATTTTGATGGAGTACAACATCGCCTATAGCATTATCGTACCCACCATCTACAAAGTGTGATTTTTCTTAGGATTGAACTAGGGGCATCTATCAAATTTTGATTGCATGAGTAGTTTCTAAATTACATTTAGGGCATGATAGGATAATTTGTTTTTTGCTTCTCTACTGTTACATTTCTATTTTATGATTAATTATCCAAAGTTCAATTTTTGCTTTTGTTTCCAAAGATCATCTTAAAGGACCTAGGGGGCTTGACTGCTATATCTCCAAGAATTTTTTTATAGTGGCCTAAGCAGGCCCCCTAATGCTAATCCCATTTTCAAGTGTTTCATAAGTTATCTTGAAGAAACATGTATTTCTGATATAACTGGATAAGAGGTAGAAAAATCTAAGTCAACCACCGGTCAAGATAAGTGCTCTAATTATTTTATTGGTTGATGATATGATCTAAGTATTGATTCTTAGGTATATTAAAGTGAAAATCATATAGTGTGCATCTAGGGTTAATATTATGCATTTATCTTGTACTTTTGCTTTAAAGGTTTTCTAAATAAAACCCTGGGTTAGCAAACTTTCAAAGAAATAATCATATTAGGTTAGCTCTTGTATTCTTGCATTCTGATTTTTACCTTTGTCCTCTATCTTTTATATTATAGATCTAAAAATGCCAAACTTAGATGATAGCTTTTAAATGAACCCATTAAACATCCTGAATTCCTGAGGACTTGGAGCGAATCCTAAAATTGTTCCTCGTGAACCCTTCCCCTAGAACCGAGTGTAGAGAATAACATACCCCCGTGATTCACCCCATAAGGCTTCTCTCTTGCAGATCCAACCTTTTTGGAATTGTACATGGTAGGGCAGTTTCCCCCTCTACATCTAAGATATTTGAGATAAAATAGGGGAAGAAGGAACTCTCTATCAAACACATAGAGATAGCCTGATCCAACATTCTTCAACATGGTGAGTGGTTACAAGAGAAATTTATATATTTAATGTTTATAAAGAACCTTCCACAATGGACACAAGGAAGAATGGTCTATTCAATCATAAAAGTCGTTCAAAAGGCTCACAAGTGGAATAAAATCTGCTATTGAATGTAAAATATATAATCTATGGTCGATAGAAAATAGAGAGAGAAAATACAATAGTAAACTAATCCAACATCAATAATAACACTATAGAGTTTGAAATCCACTCAACCAATTTGGAAATTGGAATACAAAAATTGATCTAGGTCTTTTTATAAATTCTTCCTTTATTCTAGACAATCTCGAAGGTGGCCTATAATAAATACACACACTCCCCATTCTATGCTCCTTTCCATCCATTTCTATTTTTATAAAAAATTTAAGGGAGTTATCTCAAGCAAGTGGCCCTACATGCTCCAAGTCACTTACCCATCTTCCAAGTTGCCAAATGGATAACTAGACTTCATCCGCTTAAGAATTTTTATAAACTTTTTATATGAAACTTATTATTTTTAAATATTAACTTTTTAATTAGATAAGAATTCATCTAATTTTTTTACATTAGAATTTGTTTAATTTTTAATGTATTATTTCAATTCGTAAAACAATTCTTATATTCAACATAATGTACAAAATTCTAAATGAGCATCTATATATAGATTTTTTCTCTTCTCCCTTCATTGAGCCATTCATGATTATTTCACCGCCATAATTTCTGATTTTTACTCTTTTAGTAGGACCTATACCTATAACACAAAATTCATCAATAGTACCTTGTCCAAAGAATTAAAACTTAAAATACTATAAATTAAAAATTATTAATTTGAACAAGCAAGAATTGAGGCATTACAGTATATAACCAAAAGGTCCCTCCACGGAGGGTCGTTACATCCTCTCTCCCTAATTTTAACATAGTTTCCTATATTTTACCTTGGTTCTAAATATATAAATTTATTAAAAAATAAATGGAAATTGTTATTTCATAATATTTACTTCTTCCCGTAGAGCATTCTTTTCTGAATATTGGTCCCACTAGTCCTTTCATTGTTCCAAAATTCATTTTTGTAATTTCTTAGTTCAAAAACATAAAATCCAAGTTTGACATACATCAATGGCCAAAGGGTGTCCTATTTAAAATTTCAACATATTCCTAACATGAGATGGTTCAACAACATACTTCCTAAATAGGGTTATGTGGAAGGTGTTATGGATCTTTGACAAGTTGGGTGGTAAGGCAAGTTTATAGGCTATGAAGTTGATTTGACTATGATTTTAAAGGATCCGATGAATATAGAATCTATTTTGGTTGACTTCATGGTACTTTTATTAGGTGTTACCCTTATGATGACATTGTTTCCCACATGTAATTCTCTCGGTGACCCTTTTAGATCGACGTAGCTCTTTTGTTGGTCAATTACTTTCTTGATCCTTTTATTGATTATTTTCTATTGTTCCTCTATCTTCGTGACAGTGTCCAACCTGAATGTTATTCAGTCATCTGGATTATCCTCATGACAGAGGTATTCTACATCTTCTAGTTATATGTTGATGTTCATATTTTACTTTCTAACATTCTAGCAACAAAATTTATTGATATCATTTTTATTCCTAACCAGTAGAAGTTTTTCCTCATTTTTTTTTACCATTCTTGGGTGCAAAATATAGAGTACAATGTGTCTCCTGCATAATGATACCCATTTAATTTTAATTTCTGGTATAACCACCCTGTTATTAAAACATGCAACTATCATTTATAGTAAAATCCTTGCTTTTATTAGGTTCTAAATTTATTCTATCTTGACAATAAATGTAATAACCATCCTATTATTATAATTTCTTGACTTTATATGACATTTAGATATTGTCGTTATGTTCCTTCTTCTACTCAAGGCATCTATTTTCTTTCCCTTTAATATATACAATACTAATTTCATATTCATCCAAAATTTCCATCCACCTTCCATGAATTGCATTAAGAAATGATTAGGTAACAATATATCTTAGACTTTGGTGATCTATCTTCAACTCAAAAGGTTTTCTCAATATTTATTGCCTCCTAGCATCAACAACTACAACTAACTCCAATTCATGAGTATCATAATTTAGTTTGTGGTTCTTGAGCTTTCTAGATTCATATGCTATGGTTGCCCTATTCTCAAATAATACTTTTCCCAAACCTTATGTGCAGGTGTTTGTATAGACTGTGAAATTTCCTAATGGATCAAGTATTTTGAGGATGAATGCTATTATCAATTCATCCTTCAAGATTTTAAAATTTATTTCATACCTATCATCCCATTTGAATTCTCTTACCTTACATTGAAGGATCATTTTTGGATGGGCAATTTTTAATAAATTCCTTACAAATATCCTATAGTATCTTGTCATTCCCATGAGGCTTTACACTTCAAAAATATTAGTACGTGTGTTCCAATTGATAATTGTTTCTATTTTGTTTGGATCAACAACAATTCCATCTACAAAAATGATATGCCCCAAGTACTATACTTCAAGAGTATAAAAATCATATTTTGATAGCTTGCCATAAAGCTAATTTTTCCTAAGCCCTCCAAAACTATCCTCATGTGTTGATCATGTTCTTATTTAGTGCATGAATAGATTAAGACGTCATTTAAAAATATCGATACAAAGCAATCTAGATGTTCTATAAATATCATATTCATAAGATTCATAAAGGAAACTATGAAGCCAAATGGTAGGATTGTAAATTCATAATGTTAGATCTTAAAGAAGACATGTCTAAATTTATTTTGAATATTTCTTGAATCCTTTATTTTGACTAATATGTTATCCCATCCCTTTCATTATTTTCTTAGGTTGTAGGGTGGATAGCACATGTGGTTTAAAGGGTCCCCAATCATATTGAACTCTTAACCATTGCTTGAAATAGTCCATCCATCATTTTTGAAAATTAACGAGGGTTCCATGGGCCTTTAACCAATTCATTCCTAAAATGATATCAAAGTCATGTAAAGGGGCTATATGTAGGTGTCAGTTGGTTTTCCCATTAGGTAAGAGGATTTATGCATTAAATAGGTATTGATTTATTGAATGTGTTTATCCTAATCCATATTCCACCTTCCATCCATTTACATTGCATGGTGTCATAGGGGCAAAGCAACTAAAAAATTTTGAGTTCTTGAAATCGAAATATTTGCGTTAACAAAATTGTATCAGATGGCCCATTGGGAGAGAAAAATAGTGCTACCAAATGATCACTTTTCAACTTAGGCAGAAAAATAAATATTTAAAAATCAAATAAAGTTGTGGAAGAGCCTATTCAACTCCGGGAAGCAAGATAAATATTTTTAAATCACAGTTAAGTTTCAGGTAGCAATAAGTATTTTCAGAATGTCAACAAAATAAATGTTTTGAAACCAAATTAAGTTGCGGAAGAGCCTATTCAACTTCAGGCATTAAGATAAATATTTTTAAAACCAAGTTAAGCTTTTATTGTATTTAAAACCAAGTTAAGCTTTTAGGCAACAATAAGTATTTGATATTAAACCAAATTAAGTTGCGGAAGAGTCTATTCAACTTCAGGCATTATTATAAATATTTTTAAAACCAAGTTAAACTGTTAGGCAACAATAAGTATTTTCAGAATATCAACAAAATAAATATTTAAAAACCAAATTAAGTTGTGGAAGAGCCTATTCAGCTTTAGGCAGCAAGATAAATATTTCTAAAACCAAGTTAAGTTTTCAGGCAATAATAAGAATTCTCAAAATATCAACAAAATAAATATTTTAAAACCAAATTAAGTTGTGGAAGAGCCTTTTCAGCTTTAGGCAGCAAGATAAATATTTCTAAAACCAAGTTGTGGAAGAGCCTATTCAACTTAAGGAAGCAAGATAAATATTTTTAAAACCAAGTTAAGCTTTGAGGAAGCTATAAGTAATTTCAAAATATCAACAAAATAAATATTTAAAAACCAAATTAAGTTGTGGAAGACCTTATTCGACTTCAAGAAGCAAGATAATTATTTTTAAAACCAATTTAAGCTTTCACGTAGCAATAAGTATCTTTAGAAGAAAGAAACATTGGTCTTTATTTGATCTAGAAGAAAGAAATATTATATTGCTTATAAAAACAATTAATATATCCTCTTGACACCATCTCCTGTGCGATTCAAACAAAGAATCTAAGCGACACATATAACATATACTCTTGTCAATATGGCCAGACTATTAGAATACTTTGTTTGTTATTCCATAGTCCTATCATACTTTGTATATAAGAAACATTTTTTAAACTTTTAGATAAAAAATATTTACTAATATTTTAATGATTAGAAGGGTCATTCTTTGTAAGAGAAAAGTCAGCGCAGAAGACGATTTTTGCTTCCTGCATTCCAAGGCATAATAATTCTAGGATAAAATGATAATGTTCCAATGCTACATTTCATGGCGTCATGGGCACAAAGCAACTAAACATGTTTAAGTTCTTGAAATCTGGATCCTTGGTTAACAAAATTTGACCACCATGCCCTTGCAGTGCTCGTGCCTGGCTGGAGGTTGTGTGCGATGGTCCATTGGGAGAGAAAATAGTGCTACCAAATGATTGCTTATCAACTCAGGTAGCAAAATAAATATTTTAAAACCAAATTAAGTTGTGGAAGACTCGGTATGCATATGCATATATCTCATCTAATGAGATTTGAATCTAGATGTTTAATGGATTTGAGGGTTTGAAGCCAGGCGACGACAATGGCTTAGTAGGATTTTAATTCACAATCAAGTTAGGGAGGGTGGCTGTAGAGGGTTTAAAGCTAGGCAACAATGGTTCTGGAGGGTTTTTAATTCATATTTATGTCCAACGGTAGTGGCTTTCGAGGGTTTGAAGCTACACAATAGTGACTTTTGAGGATTTTTAATTCACAACTAAGTCCAACGATAGTGGCTTTTGAAGGTTTGAATCCAAGTGGTGGCAATAACTTTGGAGGGTTTTTAATTCATAGTTGAGCCAAGTAGTTGTGGCTATAGAGGGTTAAATAATAATGTTACAATAATTGACAAAGGTGAATGGATTGGAGGTACAAGGGTTTAATGGAGGAGGAGAGCTAGAATTTAAATGGTGGCCATCAGGGTGGGAAAAGGTGAGAGTGGGAATTTAAAGTCTAGTTTACGTAGGTTTGGGGAAGGGTGATCGGAGCTCTTAGAAGATGTGGAGGTGGCGGTTGGATTGGATGCGAATGTGGCAGTTTTGGATCAGCCAGATGGTATGTCTACAAGAAGCCCAAGTATTGGCTTCACGGGTCCTTTGGGAAGCCATGGATTGTCAAATAATAAGCTAAAGGTTGGGTCCCCTTCTCAAGGCCTACGGTTTTCCCCTAAAAACTCAAGACTTGGTATTTTGTATGCTCTAGTGATGTCCAAAGGTGCAAGGGAGATGAACTAGTGATGTCCGTGGGAAATGTCATTAGCATCCTAATTGAACTAGTTAAGTTCACCATGGGTGATGACGGTTGTGACCTTGTGGGAAAGTTCTAGGGGGTGAGGCCAGACCTAAATTCAATTCAAATATGGGTTCTAGTGAAGTGGAAACCTCTGGTCTCCATGGAAATTGTAATAGCCCCTAAAGCATTTTCTATATCAGATTAAATTACATGGAAGATGCAAAATGTATCCTAGGGGAGGCCTATGGTTCTATGACAAAAGAGGTCTATTTTTTTAGAAGTTAGAACCTAATTTCAATCCTCATATACAAAGGGTTAACTTTGTCCCTCTATGGGTTTGTCTCCATGCCCTCCATTACTATATTTGGTATGAAGATGTGTTGAGAGGTGTGGCCAAGGTTGTGGGGGATCTCCTTATCAATACACTAACTAGAGCCAAATCAAGAATGGTGTATGCAAGAATGTGTGTCATGGTAGATCCAGAGGTGGATCTTCCCTCTTCTATCAAGCTTATCTCATTCCTAGGTACTTGGGACAAGCCCATTGTTTATGAAAATAGGTCAACCCAGTGCTCTGGCTATGGAAAATTAGGTCACTAGGTGAGCCAAGTCTCTGGCCCTTCTAAAATTATGACAAAGCTTAGAGTTGTTAAAAATGGCCTTGAAGAATGAAATAAAAGGGTTTTTTGAAATTTTTTGCAAAATAAAAAAGATCTAAAAAATCAATTGAAAGCTATTAAATATGAGATATAACCTGAAAATTAATCTCAAGAGATCTAATATAGAGAAAAGGAGGTGCTGGATGAATTTCATAACACTATTGCCAATGAGGAAATTTTGTGGAAACAAAAATCCAAGGCGCTTTGGATAAAAGAGGGAGATACAAATTCTAAGCTTTTTCACATCACAACCTTGAAGTGTAGAAGCACCAACAGGATTAGAGAAATTCAAAAAGCTCATGGATCCAATACTACTCACATTAAGGATATAAGGGTTGAGGTTGTCTATATTTTCAAAATATCATCAAGTGTAATATATTTGTAATGAGGAAGCCCAAAATAAGCTACTTGGTAGTATTCCCAACCTTGTCATGACTAATATATACCAAGATCTTGTCTCTCCCTTTCACGATGAGGAAGTCAAAGCTGCTATTTTTGTGATGGAAGGAATGAAGACTCTAGGTCTTGATGGTCCCCCCCCCTCTTTTTCATAATTATTGGTATATTTTGGGGAAGGATATTGTTGATGCTCTTAGATAGGTCCAAACCACCAATCATATCTTGTTCGAAGTGAATTCTACTTTTTTAACACTAATACCAAAGATTGTTAGTGCAAAGGACTTTGGTGCCTTTAGACCCATCAACTTATGTAACACTATTTATAGAATTTTGATAAAGGCCCTTGTAATAGATTAAAACCTTTTATTCCAAAGTTGATTGATTTAGCCTAAAGTGGATTCATGTCAGGCAGACATATTGGATAGTATCATAGTTGTCCATGAAATCCTTCAATCAACTTATAAAAATGATAAAGTTGGTCTCCTGCTTAAATTATAATTGAATAAGTATTTTGATAGGGTTTCATGGGAGTTTTTATTAAAGGTTTTGGGAAATTTTGGTTTTTTCTAAAGTTGGATAAAACTTGTCAATGCTTGTATCTCTTTTGCCAATTTTTTAGTATTATTAAATAGGTATGCAATAGGATATTTTTCAAGTCTTAAAGGCATTTTCCAAGGGGACCCCTTGTGCCCTTACCCTTATATCTTAGTGGAAGAAGCTTTGGGTAGGGCTATCAAGTTAGAACCCTTTGTGGAAGGTATAAAACCCTATTTTCTAATGGATTATATTTATCATCACCAATTTGCAGATGATGTTCTCCTCTCCATCCTTTCTTCAGTTTCCCAAGTAAGGGTAATAAAAGGAATCTTAGAGGTATTTGAAATTGAAGTTGGAAAAAAGATAAATTATATAAAAAGCAAAACCTTCTTTCTAAATACTCCCTTAGCAAGGTAGAGGATAATTGCTCACATATTGGATTGTGAGGTGGCTTCCCTCCCATCTCTTTACTTTGGAATACCTTTATTTACAGGTAGGATCCAAGATTCGCATTTGGAATCTATGATGGAAATATTGCAAAGGAAGCTAGTCGGTTGGAAATGATCCCTCCTCAGTCAGGTCGAAAAGGCTACCCTAGTAAAGTCTAATCTTCAAAGTATTCCAACCTTCCTATCTATATTCAGAATTTCTAACAATATTTTATCAAATATTAAACATATTCAAAAGTCATTTATTTGGTTTGGTTCTAATGAGAAGAAAAAATTTCACTTGGTTGGAGCAAGTCTATAGATCTAAAAAGGATGGTGGCTTAGGTCTCTATAACATCAGGTAGATGAATAAGGCTCTAGTTGTAAAATAGGGATGAAAGTTGGCAAATCAAATTAAAACTAGTTGGATCAACATTGTGTCGACCAAATACTTGAGATAGGAGAATTTTTTGTAGGCTGATCATCTACCAAATTTTGGTTCAGTATTTTAGTTGAGTTCATAAAATTCGAGGGCGCTAGTCTCCAAAGGTTGTAGGTGGAGGTTGGTGATGAAATCAAGATTGATTTTTGGAAAGATATTTCATTGATGGACCAACTCCTTATGTATATTCTAAATTTGACATATTTGGGACCTAATATTAGATTGGTTATTGTGTCTAAGGTGGCTAAATTTATCGAGGTGGTTAATGGGTTGAAGGTTTGGAAATCATTAGACCAGTCTATTTTCAAAAATGTTGAACTTGAAGCTTGGATTCTAATTGCTAATAAGTTGAAGTTTTAGGTCATTAAATAGAGAAATAAAGAGGATGAGATCTTCTACACAAGGGAAAATAACAGATTCTTTTCAGTCAAGTCTACCTACAATCTATTGGTTGTTAGGATTCCTAAGTGGGTCCCACCTTCCAAAGTATGGTTTAAGGATCTAACACCAAATGTGAATATTTTTTTTTGTTGGAAACTAAAAATAAGATTTTGACCATTAAAAATATTTTAAAAAGAGGTTGTTCGATGTCGAACAAATGCTGCCTCTATGGTGCTAATGACAAATAGAAAAACCATCTATTCTTTCAATGCTCATTCTCTATGCAAGTTATTAACTTTTTTAAAAAAAAATTGGGACTAATTTGGGTGGTACTGAGTTCACTTTTTGATGTTTGCACTTAATGGTCATCTCCAATTTACTCTTGAAATCTGAAATGCTTTTGGAACTTTTGTTTTTCACATATTTTTTGATGGGTGTGTATGAAGAGAAATAGTAGAAACTTAAAAAAAACTTTAAAAGAGATATTGCCTTTGTTTGTGCCTGAGCCTTGGCCTCCACCCTAGAGAATGTACCTTCTCTAGCTTTTGAGGAGGGCATATTTGAGGAGGTTGAGCTTAAAATGAAAATTATATTTCAATAGAGTAATAGGGTTGTTGGTCTTCCTGGTCCTAATTCCTAGGCCCTTTTGAGGTGGGAACCTCCTTCTCTAGGCTAGGTTAAACTGAACTTTGATGGAGCTTCACAGATTAATATTGATAATGTTGGTGTTGGTGGGGTGCTTAGGGATGACAAAGATGGGCTTCTGCTAGTGTATGCTGAATTCTTAGATATCTAGACTTGTCATGTTGTAAAAGTCCATATCCCTTTACCAAGATCTCCTACTTGTGTAGAATATGAGGTACCAATAATTTTGTATTGAAGGAGACTCGCTTAATATTATAACCTTGGACAAAGGTGATTCAATCCTTGGTTGGAATTTTAAAGTTGTGATTATGGAATCTAGGTGAATTCTTTAGGCTAAAGAAGATAGGGAGATAAAGTATATCTTTAGAAAAGGAAACTGCCATATTGACTCTACGAAAAACTTGGGTATAAGTCTCAATGGTCTGTCTATTTGGAGAGATAATTTTCTTGAAGGCCTTCTTCAATTGGAATCAATGATGCATGCTTCTTAATGCTCTGTAACCTTTTACTATTTATGAATAAAGGTTTTATGCAGAACTATGTGGGAGTGTTGGTTGGCTGTGAGGTTCACCAGTGCTATACTAGTTTTGTTTTTTTTGTATCAAGTTGTAGGGCCAAGTTTTGTAGGGTTTCTCCTATTGTAAAAGGTTTGAGGAACCTTTCAAAACCCCTTCTATATATAATAAAAAAAAATTGTGGAAAAGCCTATTCAAATCCAAGTAGTAAGATAAATATTTTTGAAACATAGTTAAAATTTCAAGCAATGATAAGTATTTTGAGAATATCAACAACATAAATATTTTAAAACCAAATTAAATTGAGGAAGAACTTGTTCAACTTCAGGTAGTAAGATAAATAATTTTGAAACCAAGTTTAGCTTTCATGTAGCAATAAGTATTTTTAGAATATCAAAAAAACAAATATTTTAAAATGAAATGAAGTTTTGGAAGAGCCTCTTCAACTTCAGGTAACAAGATAGATATTTTTAAAGTGAAATTGAACACTCTTAGTTCAAAGGATTGAACACTCCCTAGTCTTAATTAAATAAAGCACATGTAACATTTATATTAAATGAAACGTATCAATGCATACATATAAAAACCATTAATTCATTGTTGAATAGTCTAAGGCACCCTATAATAAAAAACAATAGTGAATTAGAGATAGCCCAATAATCGATGTATCAAATAGGAATTTGGTTAATATCCAGAGCATCCCTAAATATAGTTAACCAAACACAACTCAACATCTAACATATCTAAGATAAAATAGGAGAAGGAAATCTCTAGGAAACACATACAGATAGCCTAAGCTAATATTTTCAACATGGTGAGTGGTTATAAGAGAACTTTATATATTAAATTCTTATAAAGAACCTTTTACAATTGACATATGGAAGACTGATCTAATAATTCATAAAATCCATTCAAAAGGCTCACAAGCAGAGAACAAGATGCTACTAAACCTAAATAATCTAATCTATGGTAGATAGAAAACAAAGAGAAAATATAATAATAAACTAATCCAATGTCAACAATAACACTATAGAGTTTGAAATCCACTCAACTAATTTGAAATTGGCATACAAATAATAACTTGGTTCTTGATATAAATTCTTCCTTTAATCTGGATAATCTCAAAGTTGGCCTATCATAAGTACGCACACTCTCCATTCTGCCCTCCTTTCCTTCCATTTCTATTTTTATAACAAATTTAACGGAGATCTCTCGAGCAAGTGGCCCTACATGCACCGGGTTACTTACCCATCTTCCAAGTTGTCAAGTGGACTACTAGACTTCATTTGCTTAAGAATTTTTATAAACCTTTTATATGACACTTATTATTTTTAAATATTAACATTTTATTTAGATTAGAATTTATTTACATTATATTTTGTTTTATTCTTTATTTATTATTTCAATTCGTAAAACAATTGTTATTCAAGAAAAGACATTCAACAAAATTCATAAATATCTAAATGAATGAATCTATAGATAGATTTTTTCTTTTTCTCCCTTGGGAAATTGGTGATTATTTCACTACTAGGGCTATGTTTGCCCTTGGGCTATTGGTGAATATTTCATTGCCATAATTTTTCATTCTTACTATTTTAATAGGACCTATACTTGCAACACAAAATTCATCAGTGATACATTGTCCAAAGGTTTAAAACTTAAAATACTATAAATTAACAATTATTAATTTGAACAAACAAGAATTGAGGCGAATTGAGGCATTACAATATATAAAAAAAGGGTCCTTCTAGGAAGGGTTGTTACATCCTCCCTCATTTATTTTAACAGAGTCCCCTATGTTTTACTTTGGTTCTAAATATGTACATGTATTAAAAAATAAATGGAAAATATTATTTCATAATATTTACATCATCCCATATAGCATTTGTTTCTTAATATTGATCCCATTGGACATTATATTGTTCCAAATTTTATTTTCATAATTTCTTAGTTTGAAAACCTAAAATACATGGTGGACACACTTCAATGGCCAAAGGGTCTGCCATCTACAATCTTAACACATTCCAAACATGAGATGGGTCAACAACATACTTTCTAAATAGAGATATATAGAAGGTGTCATGGATCTTTGACAAGTTGGATGGCAAGGTAAGTTTATAGGCCATAAAATTGATTTGACTATGATTTCAAAATATCATATGAATATGGGATCTAGTTTGGTTGACTTAATGGCCCTTTTATTAGGTCTTACCCTTATGAAGATTTTATTTTCCATAAAGAATTCTCTTGATTATCCTTTTAGATCAGCATAACTCTTTTGTCGATCAGTGACTTTCTTGAGCCTTTGACAAATTATTTTCAATTATTCCTCTATCTTCTTGATAGTGTTCAACCCTATTGTTATTCATTATTTTGGGTTGTCCCTAAGATAGAGGTATTTTGCATCTTCTCCCATACAAGGCTTCAAATAAAGTCATTATCAACTAAGCATGATTATTATTATTATAGGTAAACTCTACAGATGTAGGTAATCATCCTAGCTAGATGTCGATGTTTAGCTTTTACTTTATGATATTCTAGCCATAAAATTTATTGATATCTTATTTCATCCCTAGCCAGTAGAAATTTTTCCTCATGTTTTCCCTCACATTTTTTACCCCTTCCTAGGTGAAGAATATGGGGTACAATGTGCCTCATACATAATGATACCTCTTTAATTTTTAGTTTCTTGTATAACCACTCTGTTATTATAAAATGCAACTATCTTTTAGAGTAAAATCCTTGCGTTTATTGGGTTTTAATTTTATCCTATCTCTACAATCAATGCAATAACCATCCTATTGTTGCAATTCCTTGATTTTATATGATATTTAGATATTGTTTTCATGTGCCTGCCTTATACTCAAAGTGTCAACAATTTGTTTTCTTTACCTCTAATATATACAATTTATAGGTGAGTGAATCATAAAACTCAAATAATATTTCATTATCAACATAGTATCATATACAATATCTAAGGCTAATAATAGCCAAAGATAACTATGACTAGATATCCCTAACTATATCGAAAGATACTCTCAATAACCTAACAATAAATATGCTAGGTGAGATTTAAATAAGGTGAGATATTATAGTAATTACCCAAGTAATGGGATAGTTACTCTAACACCCCCCCTTATTCCATTAGTTGGGATAACATAGATAACTCCCCCACTTAATGTGAAGGAGAGATAATGAAAGATGTTTTTTTTGGCTCTGGATTTGGCTGTCTCAGGCTCATGGCTCCGAATTTTTCTCTAAGTGTACCTATGGATGAGTACATCTAGGTCTTCTTGTGGATCTGCCTATGGATCTACCTCTTGATCATTACCTCTAGATTTTCCTGTAGGTCTACCTCTAGATCAATTTCATTGGGTTTACCTTTAGGTATATCATTGGGTCATTGCCTCTAGGACTGCCAATCAGTCTACCACTAGATCTATCTCTGGGTCTAACATAGGTTTTACATTTTTTGTAAAAGCCATACAACATTTCTTTCATTTTGGTCCATTGTGTGAAATCTATCCATCCACAATCAATATGAACTTTTTTTGGCAATTTTCACTTTGTACAAATAATTTATAGAGCAGTGATTCGTACATCTATATGATTCACAAGGATGTAGTTTACAACACCTAGTTGCTACATGTCTTGTTATTCCATAATGACTACAACAATGCTTTGTAGGAGTTGTAGGAGATTTAGGTTTTACAAACATGGTTTTACTACTACTTGCTTGTCTAGAATAGCCAAGGCCTTCATTATTTGGCCTGACATTTGGCATTATAGGAGTTTTAATGTCTTGTCCATGTTTACCTAATATTTCACCATTGAATCCCATTTTATTCATCAGTTTATATCCAATGCCTTTGGTGTATTTTTCAAGACACCTAATATTTTCATCTTAATAAATGCTTTTAACAATATGGTATTTGTTACAATTGATGATATTATGGAGCTCATTTTGAGGATGTTCATATTTTAAGTCACTAATTTCGCAACCAAAATTTACCTTTGTGATGAGATCACCTATTCTACAACTGATATCTACCCTTATAGGTAGGATATCACTTGTATCACAACAAGCATTGGCCACAATATGCTTAAGGTCATTTGTATCACAATAAGAATTCACAACCATAGGCTGAAGATCACTTGTATCACAACAAGCATCGATTGTTAGAATTATTACCTCTAATTCCTCATTGATATCCCTTCTATTTTAATGTTGGGAAATGTCAAATGAAATGAATGTCATGTAGACTACCCTTACAATACCTATATATATCTGAGCATCATTTATTTGAAGGTCTTCCAAAACTTCAGAATCTCTGAGAATGGATTTTACACCACTACATAGTGTGAGATATTTTCCATCCTAAAAAATATATATTCCTTCCATCCCTGCTAGAAAGTAAGGATTTTTAATTGATTTTGCACATTCATTTGGTTTTGGGGCATTCTTTTTATTTGATTTTCCCATATTTTAAGGTGTCAGTATCTACCGAAAATACACCTTTTACAATGATATTTTGTAAAAAATTTATGAGGCTAAGGTGTCGGTCATTGCTAAAAATGCACCCTTACAAGTTTATCCCCCTTTTTTGCAAAATATACTTTGATGGAGAAAATTTGGATCCCTAACAGATGCTATATTTTCCAAAATGCTTGGGAATCCTCTTCTCACCTTTTACTCCAGTGCCCCTTCTCCCCATCCATCCTTGAATCCATCTTCCATTCCTTCCATATCTAGTGGGTAAAACCCAGCTCCATAGGTGATATTTTAAACCACTGGCCCTCCCTCTTCCATGACCCCCACCTCAAATTCTTTTGGAATATTTGCCTCCACCACTTCCTTTGGAAAGTCTATCTTGAAATAAACAACATAGTTTTATTCCAAAGGCCTAAGGTCCCCAAGCTCATCTCTTCCAAAATCTTGGCCAATGCCTTGCATAATACCTCTCTCATTACCCCCTCCTCTAAGCAAGCTTCCAAGTCTGAATCCGATCTTGGTAAGGATATTGGTCTATCTTTAGGGGATTTATGCCCTCTATCCAGCCTCAAACTTATTTCTAATTGGGTTCCTCCACCGATGGGATGGTTCAAACTTAATTTTGATGGAGCTACTAAAGGTAATCTAGGGAAATTTGGGGTAGGAGGTGTCCTCAAAATTAACCAAGGAGAAATTATATTTGCCTTTGCTGAAGGATTAGGTGAGTAGACAAATCATGTTGTTGAAACTAAAAGTATGTGGAGGGGTATTTGCCTTGCAAATATTTTTACCAACTATCTAATACTCGAAGGAGATTCCCTCAACATTATCAATTACCTCAGGCATAGCAATTGCAAACCTTACTAGAGAGTCAGAGACTATATTGAGGAAGCTAGAACCTTGGTCCTTGACATGCAACAAGTCATTTTTTAGTATGCTTATAGAGAAGCAAATAGGGTTGCCGATAGATTAGCCAACATTGGAGTTAACATGGTCAACTGTTAGACCTGGTATGATGACATTCCTAAGGAAATCCATGCTATTTTATGTCAAGAGAAAACTCAAAGGAATATTCCTCAGCAGGAGGCTATCCTCTAGGATATCCAACCCTCCCATCATGTGTAACACCATCAGATTCTTAGGAATATTCATGTGCCACTGATCATTCCTAATAAGCATGGCAAGTGGAAGATCCTAAACACCCTTTCAATTGATAAGGTCCATGTATTTCCACATCATTTCTTTTTACCACCAGTAGATCATCCAACAGTCTCTTTTGTTTAAAAACAATCACTGCCACCAAAATTTCTAGATGTTCATCCACATCACCCTCCACCGCCATCAAATATTCCAATCTCTAATCCATGTCACCCTCCGCTGAAAGGTCATTTTTATCCAGACCATCATTTTTGGAATGTACGCTAACAACTGTTTTATTTTTTTGGTATCCTTTATCAAGCTTGTGCAGGTACTATAACATGGTGTTTAATTCAAAATTAGAAGTTCTCCTAAAGATTCTCACCTTAATCAATCAATGCACCCGATTTGGTGTTAGAAACACACTTTCTATGGGCCTCGTAACCTCATTTCCTAACTCAGTGTGGATGCCCGAGGAACGTTCTCTACCATCATTTACAGCATGAGGATGTGGCACAGTGTGAGGGAGACCATCGAGCTCAACGGTCATCATGAGATGGCACTCCGGTCTTTGAAATTTATTGTCCTGAGAAATTTTTGGGGAGCATCTTTTCCTTTCATATTTCCTAGGCTGATCTTTGTCAATAGTTTTGTCAATGGCATGTTTCCAAAATGTCCCTTTTTTCATGTAGGGTGTCCTCTTACGAGATGGCTGGACTTTCTCTTATGTGAGCCTCCTAATTCTTGTCAGCCATATTTCCATTTCTCCCACGCCTGCATTTTCATCTCCCGACCATACTCGATAATGATTTTATTTATTATCCACTACCTTTTTTGGTATTTTTCCCAAGAACCTATCCCTTTTATTGTTGTTAGTCCTCCCCACTTAACTTTCACTTGCTAGCCTCTATCTCTCTACTACACAGTTCGCTATCCCTGTCGCTCGCCCCATTTTCATCTGTCCACTCCCTCACCATCCCCCTTCCCCCATCCACCATGGTAAACTAGTTTATTGAGCTCATTTCCTTTGCCTATGATTCTATGGCAGAAAATATTCTCTAGGATAGACACTTCTCCCCTTGCTCCACATGTTTTTTGGATATGAGCTTGATATTATGCATGCCTTCCTTGAAATATGGGATAACGGTGCTATTACTATTCATGGTAGGAGCTTCAAGGTTGATGTTCACCTGATATCTTCCATTACTGACCAAAACCCTGAAGGTTATTCCATACATAGGCATAAACATAATTGGGAAGTTGAGATAAGAGAGTTGAAAGGAAATGAGAAAATGCTCAATAATTCTAAGAGCCTTGGGATCTTTAGGAGTGACCTGAACTCTCCCTGGGATGTAGTGATGAATCCCATCATGGAATTTATCACTGTCGATGATCCTGATAAACTCCTCAAAACCTACCATTTGGATTTCGTAAACCATTTTTGGGACATTAATCCTCTCATAATCCCCCTCTTCCTATTAAATTCCATGAAAAAATCCATTATTTCTTGTAGGAATAAGAAGAGCCATGATCTTCCTCGCCATAAATGTTTGTACAATGTCATATATACCTACATCTTGGAAAATAGTCCCAAATCCAATCCTATCATTCCCAGCCCAGCTAAGGCTGTAGGTTCCTCAAATTGCCTCACCCTAGAAAATAAAAAGATAAAAGTCATGAAGGATGTCACAGTATTAAGGGCTAGGAAGAACATTAGATTTTCTAGCTCAGAGAAACCTGTTAGGAAGTCTGCCCGACTTCAAAACCCGATAGCTAAGCGCAACGTCATTGAGATCAAGAATGAAGAAGAGGAAAATGAAGACGAAACCAAGTGCCTGAATGTGTTCATCATCTCGTCCACCACTGCTATGATGAATACGATGGTTAACTCTATGATGGGCATCTGGGAAGGTCTGCGAAAACTATTTTTTTGTGGATAGATTAGCTAGGAGGTTAATGGAGGGTCCTAAGTGGAGAAGTTTACTATTAAAGACGAGCCTAAAGATAACGATCCCAAGAAAACTTATAAGGAGCACACCAAGGATAAGGATAAGACCTCAACTAAGGACTAATTTCCTTTTATCTATGTTTTTTGTTTCTAAGGCTACCTTGCGTGGAGCCTGGTCTCTTTAGGATATGAGGTCTTTTTTTGGTTTTATGCCCTCCCTGCATGGAGGACTTTACTTCTTCAACTATATTTTTCACCTTTTAGGTTCTATCCTGTTTCTCAGTGTCCTCAAGTTTGAGGTTGCGACCTCATTTTTTGTTTCTTCTATTGTATCCAGGTCCTTAAGCTCGAGGTTGCATCCTCATTTGGGGCTCTTGACATTCTAATATTTTTAGGGGGTCAAAGGTGCATCCCTCATCATGTTACAACTTTTTATTTTTGTTTTTGTATTAAGGTTAAGGGATCCTTAAAACCCTTTCAGTAATACAAACTTTTAATTTACCAAAAAAAATGCAACTATTAAGCCTCTAAGGCTTTTTATAATTTTGCCTAAAAAAAATTGCAAAATATTATATTTTATGCTGCATAGTATTTGATCCTGCAACCTCGTAGGAATCTATGCCTTAAGCACTCTCTGAGCAACCAACCATGCTATCAGCTCGACGAGAACAAAATAGCACTATACTGAATTTAAAATAACCTATGAATAGAAAATTCAAAGAAAAATAAAAAATAAATGAAATATTGTGTAGATGAGAGCTGACCCCGCAACCTCCCATTCCCACTCTTACCAACCAGAGGTGAACCAACTCGATTGGTCTAGCTGATAGAATGAAGAAGCACATTGTTCTATTTGAAGTCTCCTACGAGTTTCAATGGAAAAAAATTGGATGTCGGCATCCGATGCAACATGTGACAACAACTATTCTAGTCTACAAATTTTGGCCTTTGAGATGCTAATCATTGTGTCATCGTGAAGCATCATTCTTTAATTTGTAATATTTTATTTTCTCCTATGATTGTACGAATTGATCTACCAATGCCTTTTGCCAAAACAACCATACATGAAACCTTCTACCATCAAGGGCTTCCATGAGTACGTGTACAAAAAAAATCATTGGTGAATTCATGGACAATATCCCCATCTACTTCATTTTTTTACTGGCAAATGCTTTTGCCACCACTCATGTGTAGGTAATAAAGAAAAACTAAAAATAAAAAAGAAGAACAATACTCAGTTAGTTTTTATCTGCAATTGAAAGCAAGCCACTCTAGAAAATCCATCAGGGAATGATGTTTTACAAAAAATAGTCTTCTCATTACCTCTAATCGATATTTGTAGGTTGTACAACATCGAAGGAAATTTTTAGATTGATGGCACCAAGGTTGCAGCGGAATGAAAAAAACCTTTAGTCCCACATGTGAGATGTGGGACTGTGAGTGCTTTATAAAAAATAACACTCACTAAGTGATTTTTTGCCTTTGGGTAGATTATATCCCACAAAAATAAAACCCTCATGTGCACTAATATCCTCTCTCTCTACTGATTAATTCCACCACATAGTGATTCAACATCAATTTTATCATTCTGGTTGAGTAGGTTCCTTGCCATGTCCATGTCTGGTCTTTCAGGCTATTGTGACAATTGTTTCATTCCATCCATAGGTTTTGTGTCATACCAGGAGCCCCATAAAGATCTATTGTCCGTATTCAAACTCGATCTGATCTCATAAGGTGTATGGATTGAACAACTTCAAACCTTAAGATCCCTTGTGACAGGGTATACCATCATCTAAGTCATATCTCATAGCCAAATCTCATAGGTATGCACAACATTACATCTATCCGGGTCAGATCTCATAGCCAATATAGTGAAACAAAATTAATTTGCCATGATTTCCAAATATGGAGCAGCGCTCGCCCACCTAATCTGATACCAATGATAGGTTAGTGAATCATAAAACTAAACTAATATTTTATTATCAACATAGTATCAAATACAATTTCTAAGGCTAATAATAGCCAAATATAACTATGAATAAATATCCCTAACCATATAGAAAGATACTCTCAACAACCTAACAATAAAGATGCTAGGTGAGATTTAAATAAGGTGAGATATTATAGTAATTATCCAAGTAATTGGATAGTTACTCTAACTACAATGACAATATAATATTTAGCCAAAACATTCCATCCACCTTCTTTGACATGCATTAAGCAAGAGTTAGGTGAAAATATATCTTAGACTCTAGTGATCTATTTTTAACTCAAAAGGGTTTCTCAATAGGTAGTTCCTCCAAGTGTGGATAATTGCTACTAACTTTAAGTCATGAGCAACATAATTTAGTTTGTGGTTATTGATATTTCTAGATTCATATGCTATGATTACTCCATTCCAAGACAATACTCCTCCTAAACCTTCTATCGAGGTTTTTATATAGAGTGTAAAATTTCTTGATGGATTAGGTATTCTAAGGATACATGCTATTGTCAAATTATCCTAAAAGGTTTTAAAAGTTATTTCATATCTATCAACCCATTTGAATTCTCTTCCCTTCCACTAAAGGTTCATAATTGGATAGTCAATTTTTGACAAATCCCTTACAAATATTCTATAGTATCTTGTTATATTCTATTTTATTTTGATCAATAATAATTTCATCTACATAAATGATATGTCCCAAGTTTTGTACTTGTAAAGTGTAAAACCTCAAAATTTTTACAACTTACCATAAAGCTAATTTTTCCTAAGCCCTCCAAATCTATCCTCATGTGCTAATCATGTTCTTCTTTAGTGAGTGAACAAATTAAGATGTCATCTAAAAATATCAACAAAAATGATCCGAATATTCTCTAAATATGTTATTTGTAAGATTCATGAATGAATATAGGGTATTAGGTAAGCCAAATGGTATGACTATAAATTCATAATATCTATATCTCATCTTGAAAGAAAGTTTGTGTCCTCCTCTCAAATTCTTAACTAATGGTACCGTGACTTGAGGTCAATTTTTAAGAATAGTTGCTCCCTTTAGCTGATCAAAAATATCATCAATACTTTGTAGGGGGTATCTATTCTTGATAGTCAATTTATTAAGCATTTTGTAATAAATACATAATCTTAAGGAACCATACTTTTATTTATAAACAAGACCAGAGCATCACAAAGTGATGGGCCAAACTTAATCAACCCCTTTTTTCTTAAATTCTAGTAAGTCTTGAAACTATATCTTTAATTTTGTAACTTATATGGTAGGGTGTTATAGCAATAGGTTTATCCCTATGCAAAAATTTAATATTAAAATTAAATTAACACCATGGTAGAAGGCCTGGTAGATATTTAGGAAGATGTCTCTAAATTTATTTGGGATGTTTCTTGAATTATTCATTTTAACTAATGTAATATCCCACCCCTTTTCATTATTTTATTAAGTTGTAGTGTAAAAAGTACATGTATCCGAAAGGGCCCCTGATCACATTGAACCCTTAATCATTACTTGGAATAGTCCATCCATAATTTTTAAAAATTAATGAATATTCCATGGGCCTTTAACCAATCCATTCCTAAAATAATATCAAAGGCATGTAAAGGGGTTATATAGAGGTGATAGTTGGTTTTACCATAAGGTAAGAGGATTTCCACATTAAATAAGTATTGATTGACTAAATATTTTTGTCCTGACCCATATTCTACCTTCCACCCATTTTCCAAAAATCTAGGTCTTTCTCACATATCCTTGATAATACTAGTGGAAATAAAACTATTTGTAGCACCGCTATCTATTAAAATATTTACATATTTACTAAATAACTTATTATTCAAGAGTGTGGATGTGTTTTGTCCATATGAGATTGAATTCCTAGTTGCATACATCTCGTTAGGTTGTTCTTCTTATGTTTTTATTTGATCCATTCTTAGAGGATATTTATAAGCAAAATGTGGCCCTCCAAAAATGTAGAAACCTGTTTTTGGTACTCAAGATTTTTCTTCCTTGTTTTAAATAGTACCTTATTTAAAATTTAGCCCACTTATATCCTAGAAAATAGGTTTCTAATTATCCCTATTTGGATAACATTTTTTATTCACAATTATTGATCCTTCACATTTTCTAAAATTCTTTTGTTTTTTTATTTGTTTCTATTTCTAAACCCTGGTCTTCTTCTTAATTTTCCCTTGCTCCTTTTCAAGTTCCTAACTAATAAGTGCTTCCATTGTATTTTTTTACTACTCTCTTTTATTTTCTAGAAACTTAACTATATATATAAGTTGTACAATCTACTCTTGGTATATTTTGACTATAGATGTAAGGTCTTCCATTTATTTCTAACCATGACAAGAGCTATGTCACATTTTGGTTTTCAAAAATAAGTTATATCCTCTAGGATTTTATTCCTTAGTTGACCAACCAAGATGGTGTGCAACAACCTTTTGACCAAATCAACTTAAGGTCCATAGACAATTAATTAATATTGTAAAAGTAGCACATCATTTCAAGGTAAAACCTTAGTTATCTTTCTCAAGAGCATTATGTCCTACGACATAGGCTCTGATACCAACTATAACAACCTGTCTAACCTAGCTAATTAGTTCAATGAGGGAGATATATTTTTTAATTTAATGAGCATCCAATATGTAATTAGTACAAGGCATAGATAACCACTTTTATGTTTTGGTCACTATAGTCAATCCTCAAGTGGACAAGAGTGGCCAATTATTGTAAAAAGTATTCTAGGGTTTAATTTTCTAATAAATATCCCCTTCCACTATAAAATATGCTTTAGTGGTCCCCCCACCTTTCTCATACACATCCCCTTGTATGAGATAATTTTACCATGACATAGGGGTTATCCTCTAAGGCCCATATCATTTAGAAGGGGATATCCTTCCCCAATCCTAACATGCCATCATTATGATATAATGTCTTGTACTTCCTTTCTCCATAAATTTTAATTGAGTATAATACCCTTCCTTGATAATGTTTCCATTTAATTTTTCCAATATTTTATGAATGATACGATGGGTTATCTCATACTAATCCTTTACTGAGATAACAGGTAGGATATATATCATAATGCCTTAGTGCTTAGTTGTTTTCCATATCCCATGGAATAAACTAAGGCCATACCCATCACCTAGCATTTGGACATGGTATCGCTTGCCAAAGTTATGAATAATGTGGTAGATTATCCCAATACAACCTATCATGCACTCTTCTCTAGCCTTCCTACTAGGATACTATTCATAGTGTTGTACAATATGCCACAACTGTATTAATTTTTAAATGGTCTAGTGGAACATCCCATACCATCCCACTTTAGCGACTATTCCCAAATCATAATTGATTATCTTCATTAAATACAATTGGTCTTGGGTTATTTTATATTTTTTGTTTCTCGCTTTCCTATGAGCCAACCATATTTAAATAAGTTCTTACTCCAAGGTTAACAAGGTATCTCCATTATCTCATGCTAGGTAGGGAGCTCTAAAAGAGAAAACTAGGGCATTTGGGTAGCTGAAGAGATTTTTGGTTGTTGTGGAATTGAAGATAAAATTGTTGCCCCAAGAGGGCCTAATGGGGACACCTTTAGATACTCTTATAGAGAGACATAGTTATTTTACAATTTTTTTAAAGGATAAATCTCCAACAAAGACTGAAGAAGCATTAAAAAATTGCATTAAAAATGCTCTTTATGGCTATTGGAAATGGATCAACATATCAACGTGTTAATGGATGCTTCCACAGTCATAATTAAGGTCAAATATTATTATTGAGCAAAGTACGGTAGAAGAAATAATTTTATAAAGAGCCAATCATGATTTGATCTCTAAATGTATGGGTATTCGTCGTACCCTAATTTTTTTGCATTCATGGTTTCATAAAAACTAGGAGCCTCTTAGTGACCATTATTTGTGGTTTATTAGAAATGGATATTTTATTGTTAGTTTTTCTTCACTTGTTGATAGTAATAGGGCCTTTGAATCATAAAATAAGAATCATGGCCTAGTAGGATTATTTTTTCAGCCCTAGAGAGTGGGATTTTATCCTCGAATTGAACCCACTATTGTTCCAGTTTGGATCTATTTGTATGCACTTCCAATGGCGTTTTGTAGTGAGTATGTATTGGAAATTATCAACAATTCTCTTGGAAGAAATTTGTGTGTTTCCAAATATACAATGGAAGGAAATTATGTATGGAAATGGATCTTAGCTAGCCTTTGTTGGCATAGGTTGAACTCAAATTTGTAGGACTATCTTGGATTCAACAACTGTATTATGAGGTATTTCCCTTTAGGTGTAGAGTTTACCACAAATATGATCATTTGTTTTGATCTTGCTCAAACAATATGAACATAAAAATGGAGGCTCCTTTAGGAATGTCAAATCTTCCTAAGGAGGGTAAGTCAACAATCAATAAAGAAACAACAAACATTTCTTAGGATAAATAATAAAAGGGAGATGGTTTTGAACAACCCAAAATAAGGAGAAGGTAAAATAAAAATGATGGTAAAGAGTAAACCCAACTCAAGCCCTCCAATAGGTATGAGATTTTCAAGACACTAGTGGATAAGGAAGAAGAAAAATTCATAGGAGTGGATAGGAATAATAGAAATAATAACAACCATGTTCAAGCCACTCTTTCACCTCCTCCTATCTTAGAGAAGGTAATTGAGTACAGTGAGTTACCACAATTAGAGATTTTAGGGGTATTAATAGTGCATAACCAAGAGCAACCGATAATTAACGATTTCATCATGGGTATAGTAGAAAAGAACAAATAAATACCAACTCTATGGATAACTCAAGTGGAAAAGAGATAAAAAAATATCATCTCTCAAGGAGTGGGTAGAAAATAAAATAAGAAATTGATAGTTTTTCAAGGAGACAAACTGATCACTAGAGTATCGGTGAAGCCAATAGATTTTTACTACTCTAAAAGGTAACCAATGATTACACAATCATGGAATTTTAGGGGTTTAGATAGTAGAACCCATCAATATGTTATTCAAAAACTCTTAGAAAAATGTAAAACATATTTTTTGCTTATCCAGGAGACAAAAATGTTGTTGGATATTATGTGTAAAAAAGTAAATAGAATTTGGATGGGTGTTGTTCATAAGGAAGTGGTTTCCAAAGGGGCCTTAGGGGGGATAGTTAATTTTTGGAACTCTCTTGAATGGATGACAATAGAACATATAGCTTGGAGGGGTCTCCTCACATCGCATTTTAGGAGCAATGTGATAGTTGAGCAGGTTCCAATCACAAATTTTTATGGGGCTCAAAACCTATATGATCAGATGCATCAATGGAAAGTGGTGCATAACATGAGAGTCTCAATGGAGGAGTTATATTGGATTGTTATTGAGGATTTTAATGCTAAATTATCCTCTAGATATTAGAAAAGGGAAACCCCAATTTTAGACCTAGGGGATCGATTTATTATTTCCCAAGTCTATGCATTACACTAATTATATACATTACACTTGGTGTATATTAAATTCCTTGGAACTAACTATACTTGGACTAATAAGAGGAGGGAGCCACATAGAAAGAAGGTGAAGTTAGATCATTTTTTGGTTTCAAAGGAAGCATTTGTGAAATGGAATATAAAATTTTAGATTTTGGAGGGTCCAGTTTTAGATCACTTTCCCATTTTATTAAAAGAGGGATCAAGACAGTGCAACATCACAAACCATTCAAATTTAGAAACTTTTAGTTAGAAAAATAGTAACTTAAAAATAAAATTCCATAGTGGTTGGAAGAGGGCCACCCAACATAGTGGACAACAATTTTTATATTCCACAAGCAACTTAATTATGTCAAGGATAAACTAAAATAATGGAGACGAGCTAACAAGACAGACTTTGAGGTCCAAAGAGCTCCATTAGTGGCCATATGGGATGATGTTCAAAAATACTTTAGGAAAGGAATACTTATAGAGAAGCTCAAATAAGGGGATGATGCATTGTATAAAGTGATTGATGACATTGACAACCAAGAGGAGATCTGTTGGAAACAAAGAGCAAGAACTAATTGGTTTTTGTAAGTAGAAATTGAAAGACTTGGAGAAAGCAACTAAGGGACATCAGACAACCCAATAAATTGTAGAGCAGCAAGAACAAGCATTTTCTACGCAACTTGAATCTTTGTAGAATTAGTTGGTTGAAAAACCTACGCAGTCAATGGGCTTCCCCAAGGAGAAGATCAAAAAATATCACTACCATCTAACTGATTATTGTGTAACAATAGAAGTAGATGTGCTCAAGGTTATGTTTTATATTCACAAGACCTGGATAGTAATATTTCTTGGTGATCAAACTATGGAGAATGCAAATAATGAACTACAACCAAAACTCGAGATGGTGTTGAATATCCATGCATTGGCTCATTCTGATTTTCAAATTAGGTCGATGAGCGGGATGGATCAAGCTTGGTCTAAGGCCAGGGTCACGTTGCACAACTATTTTTTCAAGTTGTGGCTGGTAAGAGAGTGTCAGAAGCTATTGACTATGTTTTGATATAAGTGTTGCATTTCACTCGTTTATTCTGAGGCTCTAGCAGATTTTGGGTTTCCAAGTTTTACTGATGATAAGGGGGAGATTTTTTTAAAGAAATAATTGGAGGTAACCTGGAAATTTATTTTTGAAGATACTTCAATTTTGATAGCTGGGAGGAGATTATTATGGATGAACAGATATTGCCATGCATGAAGAGGCTCACTTGTATTGAGTCGGCCCTATTGGAGCTTAGTCAGAGAGCTAATCGCATTAGTTTGGATCATGTCTAGATATTGTGTTTTGTCATTGATTCATTGAGTACGCTCTCTATGTTCACTATAGATTCCTAGTTTGAGGCAGTTTTAGTATATGAGACTACCAACATGAGTCTCACCAAGTAAGAAGCATAGGCACGGGAGAAAGCAGAACATAAATAAGCTACCAAATATAAGGAGAGATAGGCATAGGAGGAAAGAAAAAAGAGGTTGTTGAGTCAAATGTACCATCCGATGAAGGAAGTGGTAATTATATATGAGTCTTATGGATGAAGACATGGGGTCGATTGCATCCAGATGAACTGAATACCCTGAGAGCCACAAAAAGTGTTGGTATTTTTACCACACTAAAATTTTAATTGTAAAATTCCTAAGTATGAAAGATAAATGATGCAGTTATTATGGCTTGTTTATTTCTGTATTTTATTATAACAATTTTCTCCTCTTCTCTTCTTGATTTTGGCAAATCATTAATAAAGGAAAATAATTTTGTTTTACTTTTGTTGCAAAATAAATTATGGTTGTGGGTGAACTGAAAGTTAAAGAATGCATCAAAACATCATATGAGGCGTAGCAAAATTTGATAAAAGAAAAGTGCCAACAAAGGAAATAAAATATGTTTTCACCGAAGTGAAGGGATGAAAATCATTTTTGCCCCTCTGATGGCTGAAACACAACATTAAAATAGATTTGCCCAAGTTTTGCCTTAGTTGGAGCAAAGCGATAAAAAATGCTCAAGTTGGATAAAACAAAGGAGTTTGCAAGTGAAGAGGAGGTTAAGTAATTTCACTCAACTTATGTGTTGTAAGGTGATTTCGCCCTTTTCTAGGTAGACTTCTATTTTTAATTGATATTGGGGCAAAAATCATGAATGGGAAAAAGTAAAAGTTAATTTCACCCCAAAAAGGGGGCGCAATGCATTTTCGCCCCTCTTTTGGGTGAATTGCAATTTTAAGATAATTTCAGGAAAAAATAATCAATGAAGATCAGTCAAAGTCAACTTTACCCCATAGAGGAGGTGAAAGTCATTTTTGCCCTTCCTTCAGGCGAAAGTCTATTTTAAGGCAGTTTTTGAATGGAAGCATTAAACATGCAGTGTTTGGATGAAATAAATGCATCATTCAAAGTCAAAGTCACCCCAATTTGGGGTGAAACTTATTTTTCACCCTCCCTAGGAGGTGAATTTATATTTTTTACCCATAAACCAAGTAAGACAACATTCTGAGGTGAAAGTCCTTGAAAAGAATGTTTTCAGGGCGCAATTAATATGGTTAAGGAAAAAGTATATGAATGGATTAAATTATCAAATGAATTTTTTTTTTACCCCCGAGTACAACAAAAATCATGTTCACCCCATTGCCTGGGCGAAATTAAGTTTTTGCCTCTTCTTCCCAGCAGAATTACTTTCAGAAGCACCATTAATGTAGATTGTTTCAAAAAAGGACAAATATTGATGAAATTTAATGCTTGGGATAATGAGTGATATTCTATAATTTTTTCAAAAGGGTTGCCAATATTAAATGCTATGTTCTCGATTTTGATGTGATCCCATTTATTCTTTAGGTGCCCTCCACCAACTTCACCATTTTTCAAAACAAAGTTAATTTTCTATGGGTTGTCCTAGTGAAGATACAATTCTTAGGTGCAAGAAGACCAAAATTTAATGTCCAAGCTCCTCATTGTTGCGTGATATTTCTGAGTTCTGATGCATCAACGTCTGGAATAATTTTTCTATCATCCATTTTTTTTATTTCCCAGGCACACTCCACAAAATAATGATCGTTGTTTCCTGAATAATGTTCACCGTTGTTGCCGAGGAGAGAATTCCTCTGATTGGGCTTTGACTAGCCGAAATTTTATTTTAATACATATTCAATTTGAAAGGCAAAATCCTCTATAAATACAAAGCATTTTGATGTAATTAAGGTAGGATAGATACTCTGTAGAAAAATAGTTTGAGTTATCTACATCAATTGAAAGACATTCGGGTTCTGGTTCCTTGAGTAGTGTTGTGTTTGATTACTTTATGCTTATCATTTTTTATTACATTCATGTCTAATATTAGTTAAAGTTGAATTCTACATCTAAATTTAATTTTTGATAAGGAAATGAATACTGAAATATTTCTTGGAGGTTATCTCTGCAAACTGTGAGTGATTCCTATGTCTTTCTTACTATTGTATGCTAATTAACACTTGATTTGGATTTCAACTGTTATTTTATCTCTACTTTATGTTTCTGACTCATAGCCATATCTCCCATTTCTTTCTATCATTTTCCATCTCTTTCATGTTACCCTAAGATTTAAACCGAATTAGATTAGTAAGGGAACCAATCCTCTCTGGAGATTGGCATGAAGGACATCTCTCTCCTTCGACCTTTCAATTTTTGTTGGGTCTAGGGCACACAAGTATTTTGTACTTATGTAGATTCATGACCAACATATGTTTATAAATAACCTTCCACACTGGACACAAGGAAGAATGGTCTACTGATTCATAAAATCCATTCAAAAGGCTCACAATCTAAGAATAAGCTTCTACTTAACATAAAACATCTAATCTATGGTAGATAGAAAATAAATAGAGAATATACAATAATAAACTAATCCAACATCAACAATAACACTATAGTTTTTGAAATACACTCGCCTAATTTAGAAATTAGAATACAAAAACCGACCTAGTTCTTGCTATAAATTCTTCCTTTAGTCTGGATAATCTCAAAGCTAGCCTTTCACAAATACACACACTCCCCATTCTACCTTGTTTTTCTTCCATTTCTACTTTGATGAAAGTTTTAAGGGATCTCTCTCAAGCAAGTGGCCCTGCATGCATCAGGCCACTTACCCATCTTCCAAGTTGTTGGTGGACTACTAGACTTCATCCGCTTAAGAATTTTTATATAAATTTTTTTTATGAAACTAATTATTTTTAAATCTTAACATTTTATTTATATTAGAAATTATTTAATTTATTTACATTATAATTTATTTAATTAATTATTTATTATTTTAATTCATCAAACAATTCTTAATCAAGAAAAGACATTCATAAAAATGCATAAAAATCTAAATGAATGCATCTATAGATAGCTTTGTGTTTTTTCTCCCTCCCTTAGTCCATTGGTGATTAGTTTTTTGCCAAGGCTATGTTTTTGCTTGGGCTACTAGTGAATATTTCACCATCATCATTTCCTATTTTTACTCTTTTAGTAGGACATGTACCTGTAACACAAAATTCATCAGTAGTACCTTGTCCAAAGCATTAAAACTTAAAATACTATAAATTAACAATTATTAATTTGAACAAGAAAAAATTAAGGCATTACAATGTATAAAAAAGGTCCTTCCAGGGAGGTTTATTACACACCTTAGGGTATTAATATATCCTATAGCAAAAATATCAAAACTTGATTATTTAAATTTGGTGATTTAGTTTCTAAAGAATACAAATGTCAAAAGAGAGATTAAGGATATGTTTGAGCTCACCTTAATAGGTTATTCTATACTAATAAGTATGGTTTATGTGGATACTACATCACTACACTTGATGATAGATATCTTAAAGAAGTTATGAATATCATGCACCTTAAATGCTACTTTGCTTGATAAGATCTTTGTGCCTTTGATATTTATTTTTCACTTTATTTGCTTCTATGTAATTTGTTGTCTTTGTTTGTATTGATAATGACAACCTTTCTTTTATATTCCTTTTGGTTTATCACATCTTATATTATATTTTTGACTTTTATCTTTATTCTATCTATTATATGTCTTTGATATTTTATCTCATATATTTTATCTTGTATCTTATATCTCTTACCATTTATATTTTATCATATATCTTGCATATTTTATATCTTAACTAGCATTTTTTTTCTATCACCATTCATACTTTGAAGCTTTAAATTTATTATGGTCATCTTTGATATAGTGGTGAAATCCACAATGTATCATGCAATTATACTAGTTAAGATTAGTTGTTTTGTATTTTGACTAGGACTATGATGAATGTGGGTATCCATCATTACCTTGACATCATTTTTGAAAGTTTTTCCTTTTTTTATTTCATTTGCAACACAAAAATTTCACATATTCTATTGAAAATTATATTCTTTTGAAGGTTATCCTAGGTATAAAACACAATAAAACTTTCATACACCATTCTTTATCCTTTATATTTTGATATTTATTTATTTTAAAGAAAAATATATTCATAAGGATAATAATATTTTGTTATTTTATCTTTGATAGGTCACTAATGAGAATGGATATCCATTACTGTTTATTGATTTTTTTAAGTTTTAATTATAATAAAAAATTTGTGTATTATCTAGGATAATATTCTACTATGGAAAATGGTTCCCATGTTGTCATCTTATAAACTATTATCTACATTACAAAATATATCTCAGTTTTTTATCATCAGCTTTCATCCTTGATATTTTAAGAGTCATTCTCTTTATCAAGCATACTTTCATTATCAAAAAATGATGGTATCCATAAAGATCAACACATAGTGATACTCTGGGTTTTGCATAGTGGTGAATTTCACAATTTAGCGTGAATATTGGGATTTTCATAATGTTAAGTTTACAAATTTTGGGACCATGGATGTCGACCCATTTGCCAAAAAAATTTGGGATCTAATTTTTTTTGGGGTAAATTTGCCCCATTGTCATAAGGTTTCCCGCATAATTTTTTCCCTAAATTTATTAAAAATAAGAAATATCCTGCCCAAATCGCCCCTTGTACCCCTATATATATATATATCTAACCCTGACAACGACTCCCATATAATTACAACATTTTTTTGGATAGCGAGTGATACAAAGCAGAATGTGACTGGCATAAGGCAACCGACATAATACGAGTGGCATAAGGTAAGTGGCATAAGGCGAGTGGCATAATGCAACTGACATAAGGTGACTGGCATAAGACGATTGGTAGAAGGCGACTAGCAAAAGGTGACTGGAAGAAGGTGGCTGGAATAAGGTGACTATGAACACCTTTACTCACCAGTTAATTTTTTTACTTTGTTAATTTTAAATATAATGTCTTCATTCATAAAGAAGTGTGTTTTTTTGTTGATGGCTTTGTCCATTTTTATTTGTATAAGGTATGCTTTTAAATGCCATAGTGATAATGAACCTACTATTGACACTAGTATTATCTCTATAGAAAACATTGTTAACCCTAGTATGCCTCCACTTCCACATATCCACGTTCAAGAATACTCCACCGATGAAAATATTCTCAATAAAATTGAACAACAACATGAAGAGATTCCTGAATATAACACGCCAAGTGGAAAATAAAGTAATAGTTCTTATGCAGTCCCTACTTCCGAAGAATCTTCATCAAAAAAATAAACATGCAAGGTTATCTAGGTGGAAAATTAACAGATCATTTTAGCCTTATTGGATATTAGAATTTCTATTTATTGAGCCAGTGCTACCAAAGAATAGTAGTGATGCTATAACCAAATTGAGATGTGTAATTTGCAGTTGGAAGCATTGAAAGGAGCATGGATTACAACTTAAGAAAGATACAATAAAAAATCATTGTGGAAAGTTTTATATCAAAAAAAGAAGGTGATCCACCAAAACCAAAAACTTATAGGTGGAATGATGCATCAGAGTGCACACATATAAGAAATACGTAATAATATGATAAAGAAATGAAAAAAAAAGCAAAAATTGATTGAGAAAGGTGTAACGATTCAAGCCCAATTTTGAAAAATGAATGAGTTAACTTTAGCTTCAAAAAGTTTGTAGTTTGTTTTTGTATTCTCTATTCTTTAGATAGGTAGACCTATGTCTAATTTCATGAATTATAAACATTTATTTCGACTATATGATGTGCAGAACTTACCCAACACCGATTGGTTAGATCGAAGTGGTTGGGAAATGGCAAAATGTCTCTTATTGGTTGAGCAGGATGACCTCAGAGAGAAAGTAAAAAAGGTAAAATTTATTTCACTTTCAATTGATGAGGTGACTGTTGTTGACAATAAATATTGAATTTGCATTCATGTGTACACATTGGAAAATCATTTAAGGCAACCTCATTTACTTGGAATACGTAAAATGGTAGAAAATTATAATGCAGAAAACATTTACAATGTTGTAACTAGTTTAGAGGGAATGAATGAAATTGAAATAGCCACTAAGTTAATATGTGTAAGAGTTGATGGTGTTGCTACAATGCAAGGACACAGGAATGGTCTTTGTGTTAGACTACAAACATCGGTTGCCCCATATTTGATCCCTATTAATTGCATGGATTATAGAATAAATCTTACGTACAAAATTGTGGATGCACTTACAAATGTTGCGAGAGTGGAAGAGCTTGTCCGTGAAATTCATGAATATTTTTCACGTAGTATAAAAATATTTTTAGAGTTTCAACAGTTTGCACTAGGAGTTACCGAAGGTAAAAAACTGTTGAAATATGTGGATACTAGGTGGATTTCTATGTATCAACCGACATTAAGAGTTTTCAAAGAATATCAATCCTTGATAGAGTTTATGTATGCAAATAGTATGTAACCAAAAGATTTACTTTTTTGAATGAGTGACTTTGAAACTCTTCTAACATTGTGTGGAATTCTTCCAATGTTGGAAAAAATGAATACTTTGATAAAAATTGCACAAGAAAGATCAATTTATATTGTGGATTTCATTAGGGCGAGAATACAAATTTGCATGCATATTGATATGATGTACACATCTAGTCAAAATTTTATGGATCCCATTTTTGAGAGTTTGATAGCATTAACAAACGTGAATGGTCCTCAAAGTTTTTTTGAAGTTCAATATAAATGATCATCTATGTATTAATGTCCATAGAAAGGAAATGCCTTTATATTGTTATGGTGTGTGAATGGATATAACTACAAATGAATTTGAGCAAATGCCTATAATATACAATAGATTTCTTGTAGTTGTAGATGATACAAAACTTAAACTGAGACAAAAGAAATAAGAGACTATTTTCAAAGAGATGAATTGCTAGAGGCTATGGGTGTGGTTAATCCGATGTTTTGTAATCCTTGTAATGAATACCAGAATATAAATTCTTTGTTTCTCAAATACATGGGCAGTCTTACTGGCCATTTCAATAAAAGTATTGTAATCAATGGTATTGAAATCAATGGTATTCTTAACAAAGATCTTTTTATGAAAAAATCAAACTATTTTGGAACAACAATGTCTACTCAAGTTTCACATCTCTCTAACCATCATGAAGTAGGTTCTATTTCACATTTGTGGAGATTATTACAACCAAGTACTGTCTTAAAACATACAATGAGTGAAAATTTTCATTTATATGAATTATGTCAAACGATGATTTTGGGATCCGTGGAAGATGAAAGGGTGTTCAGTGCACTATCATATATAAAATCTAAAGTTCTGAATAGGTTGGAAAAAATTTTGAATAATTGTTTGAGATTATATGTGTCGGCCTATGAGGTAGAGGAGTTTCCTTATGAAAGAGCAATGTCACATTGGAATTATTTGGTAGAGAGAAGAGGTGTAACGAATATTGATGATAATGAGAATGATAGTAACACTGGTTAGATTGTGACGACATAAATTTTGGGAATGAGTGCAGAACATTTTGTACAATCTGAAAATATTTTGTTCCAGCTTCCAGCACTATGATGCAAGGATACATTCATTTGATTTTATTACACATATTATCATTTGATTTGATTTCAAATATAAGAATGAAAGGATGCTTTCATTTGATTTGATTTGAGTTCACATATTATAATTTGATTTGATTTCACATATTATCATTTGATTTGATTTCACATATCATAATGAAATGATGCTTTCATTTGATTTGATTTGAGTTCACATATTATTATTTGATTTAATTTCACATATTATCATTTGATTTGATTTCACATATTATCATTTGATTTTATTTCACATATCAGAATATTTGAGTTCACATATTATTTGATTTGATTTCACATATTATCATTTGATTTGATTTCACATATCATAATGAATGGATGCCATTGGATACTCTATATAGCATAGCCCTCTAATTTGATTATGTATTATTTTATTACACATGTGTTACACATATTCTTTGATTACACATGATTTGATTATTGGATTATCTGAAATGTGTTACTGGATATTTTATATGTCATTTTACGATAGCCTTGTTATTGAAGTATTAGTCTAAAGTTTCTATTTTTCTTGTATATTTGTAATGTATAAATTTTTATAGGCAACTTGTGAAATTAAATGTCTATACAGCATTTTCCGTAATTTCAAATTAATCCATATAACATAAAATAACATCTTACTGAATCCACATACTTCAAAATTAATTAATATATCAACAAAAACAATCAAAACATAACAACATTCAAAACAAAGTTTCCTAGAGATAACACATTTTTTTGGAAATGTTCTCTTTAAAAAAATTTACCATTCATTCACAATTTACAAAAAATATCAAACATTATTTCTTCCACTTCAAATTAAAAACAACAATCTTCTACATCATCATAAATAATCAAAACATAGTACTAATTAAAAAAAAATAGTCTCTTTCATTGAATTCAATTTTTAAAGAAGATACCATTCGTTCGCAATTTACAAAAACTATCAAACATTATTTATTCCACTTATACTTAATACATTAAAATATATCATAATAGGGGGTTTCATGGGGGATTAAAATTAGCCTTAGTTATCACTCGGATATCGGGTGAGGGAAGAAAGTAGAGAGGGGAGGGCTCTGGTCCCTCCCCTGCTCCCCCTCCCATGGCTCCTGGTTCCCCGCCTCAGCTCCTCGGCTCAACCCGAGTCATCCCTCCCGGGGAGTGGTTGTTTGCAGATGATCTCCCGAGGGGAGATCCTTCTCCACTATCTCGTGCCCCCTCCCGGCCGGCTAGGGTTTCCTTGGTTGTTTTTTCGGACTGGTGCTTCCCAGGGATCCCTGTTTGGTTGGGGATCCCTTCCCTTTTTCCCTCAGGCTTCCCCCTGAGGTTTTTTGCAGGTTATTCGCATGGATCTGGTCCCTTGCGTTTCTTGGTGCGGTGGAGGTGATGGTTTAGGGTTTGGACAGCTTCCCATTTTTCTTGTGAATCCTCGACGGGCTCTGTGCTTGGACGGGATTCTTGGTCCCTGCTGTTGGGATCCTCTTCTGTTTTCTTGAGGTGGGTTCTTTATGGTGCAACTCTTTGGTCACTTCCTGATGGGTTGGATCCTCTTTGTGCTGGCTTTCGGCTTCCTGCAGGATGGCTCTCGCTGAACGGAATGTTTTCCCGGTGGGCGGGATGGTTTCTCCACAGGGCGGGATCCGCCAAATCCGCCGATTTTCCCGTGAGGCGGGATCCTTTCTTTTCTGGCTGGTTTCCGGATGGCGGGATTTCCTCGTTGCTTCCGCTAGGCGGGACCGTTTTTGGTGGTTTTGATCGCTTCCCGCGAGGCAAGATTTTATTGTAACGGTTTTTATTTGCTTCCTGCTGGGCGATATCTTCTCGATGGTGGTTTTTGGCTACTCCCCGCTGGGCGGGATCTCCAAAACTACTTCCTTTCTTATTTGTATGTTTCCCACTGACAGGGATTGTTTCATGCTTACTGTTACCACTGGGCGGGATTTCTGTTTTGGTGTTCGGTTTCAAGGGATTGATGCCCTAGGCCCATTGCTTATGTAATCAGTGTTTTTTAGGGGTTACGTTTTCTATAATAGGCTTATACATAAAGCCAGGAGGCATGATGCAAGGCTGATTTTGTACATAAGGTTTTGGGATCCTCTATAAAAACCCTTTTTTAATCTACTATAATAATTACAAAAAAAAATATATCATAATAAAATAACAACATTCAAAACAAAATTTTCAATAGATAACACATTTTTTGAAAATAGTCTCATTCATTGATTTCAATTTTCAAAAAGGATACCATTCATTCGCAATTTACAAAACATATCAAACATTATTTCTTCCACTTCAAATTAAAACATAACAATAATTAAAAACAAAATTTCAAAATGATAATACAATTTTTTTCAAAAATTGCCTATATCATTGATTTCAATTTTAAAAAAATACCAGTCGTAATAATTTATAAAAATATAAAGAGTTTTTGTTTCACTTCAAATGCAACACAAAAAACTTCTATTCTTTTTTAATGTTTCTTGAAGGTCCACCCACATCTTCCTCAATATTATTTTCTTCTAATGCCCCAGCCCTAACCAAACTTTCTACTGTAGTGTTGATCCTCGATAACAAGGCACCCTCTTCCTTTGTTGGATCTTCTTTGAAAGGTGCATTTAGCTCCTTCTCATTTTCTTTCAGTTTAGTCTCGACATCCAGGCCCCCATCTCTGATAATCCTCTTCAGAA
Organism: Wollemia nobilis; assembly: GCA_028583015.1. Classification (NCBI taxonomy): domain Eukaryota; kingdom Viridiplantae; phylum Streptophyta; class Pinopsida; order Araucariales; family Araucariaceae; genus Wollemia; species Wollemia nobilis. Next base: position 281,358 of record JAQPPZ010017073.1, read on the forward strand.
AATTATTTTCTTTAACTATCTTTTGTAACCTCTTCTTCAATTTAATAGCATTATTAATGCTAATTTTGGCAGTCTTGATCAAACTTTTCATGGCACCGAATTGTTGATTTAGGTGCTGAAAATTATACTACAAAACAAAAATGAAAAAAGGTTAATATTTATAAACAAAACATATTTAACAAAAAAAAAAATTAGTTAGATGTAAAACTTACATCAACTGTAAGTCGTGTTGTTTCTACAACTACTACTTTGTTCTTATCTAGTTCCCATTCATTGAAATATGCTTGGTATTCTACATTGAGGTTTTTCAAACGATTCAAAAAAACGGCCACAATTTCATCTCTATATGTAGAATTAGCCTCCATAGTGCCAGATTCAGCTTTATGTAGCAAAGCATCGAGCTTTTGGGGCTCATTCTCAACCTTTAAAAACAACTATTTTCTCTTTAAAAAATTCTTATATCAGCTATTGATTGCTTTAATAAAAACCTTGGCCCGATATTCTCATTCTTTCAATTTATCAATATCCAAAAGAAGAGTATTATGAACTACAACTTTACATCTATTGGCTAATAACACATTTTTCAGAATAGTTTAGGATATCATCATATGTTACACTATAGGCGGTGACTTGTTGTGGGGCAGAGGGGGAAACTTCGGTGGCACCTACTATAGACACCAAAACAACACCAATCCGATTATGTGACTGCAAACACTGATCGCTTTGACACACACAACCCCAAGGGCAGCCCCCAGAGGTCAAACAATGGTCCTAACCACTCTCACAGTAGTTTTGGAAGGTCAGAGGTCAATTTGGCACCTTCAGGAACTTTGCTAAGTATCCGTCCCACCCTGGGACGAATTCAATCTGGGATTCGCCCCACCCAGGGACGAATTCTGAATTCGCTCCAGGGTGGGGCGAATTGCAGGTTTGACGGGCAAAAAGTCAAATCTTGACAAATGGTAGCTCAGATCCACCACCCAACGCTTCCTTCATCGCATGGGAGTATGGGTGAGCATTTTTGAGCGTTAGAGGCATCTGCAAGGTCAGTCATGAAGTCCCAATTCAGGGAGGAATCTCCTTCCCCCTGGGAGGGCATGGCTGCCATGTGGCGCCCCTGCATGCCCATTTCAAGAGGCCTCCAGGTCTATAAATTGGTGAGTTTCCTCACCCCAAAATATACAGAGTAGGAGCATTTTAGAGCAATGAAGTGCTGCCATTTTATTTACATGCCTCACACCTTTTGGATTTGCGCCTTCCACATCCTTGATCTCCTTTAGAGGGGAGGTCATTGGGTGACCATTGGAAGGTCGAATATTGAGCCCAAAACCCAAAATTTGGCCACAGAATACCACCCAATCTGTCGACAACACCTTGTAAGGGATTTTGGACCCATCCCAAGTGGATTGGTGCCGAAATCAGGCCCCAAACGGTGGGTGGCCCGCCAGGGCGCCCCACACTGCTACAGGCCTAATCGCCCTTTTTAGGAATGATTGGGAATCTGTAGCAGATTTTGCTTTCTATCATTTTCATTTCTTGCATTTGATTTCTATGCTGTTTAGGTAGTCTACAATTTTGATTTCATTTCGTTTTGATTAATTGCCATTATGCTATCACGTTTTCGCTCTCACTAACTTGCAGATAAGCATCATCAAATTCCTGTTGATGGAGGTCAAATTGGGAAAATCCGACCATCTGGGTCTTCCCAAAATGCCCCCAATTAGCTAACCCCAAGTTTGCAGGTTTTTTGGAGCTTCCGAGGTAGGACATTGGGACAATACCTTTTCGGCATTTTGTTGTAGGTGAATTCGTCCCACCCCGAAACGAATTCAAATTGGTGAGGAATTTTTGGACTGTTCTTTTTGCAGTGCCTTCCTGGTGATGTCTTGATTCCCCTATCAAATTTTCATAGCATTTGGATTTGTTTTAGTCATAGTTTAATTCATTTTTCTCATTCACTTAGCGTAGGCTTGGGGATTGCATGCTTTGTTCCATCCGCAGGTGCTACTGATCATTTCTTGTTCTTTTGAACGTAGGGTTTGGACATCGGAGGAGCAGCGAGGAGTCCAGATTCATCAACACAAGTGGCGGTGATGTTTGGTCCGTCCATTTTACATGTGGGCACGCGAAAGAAGGAAAGGCATCCATGGATGTAATTAGAAAGAATGCTTAAACGCTCCTAGCCCTTGGAAGGGGAGGATGCGCATTGTAACCGAGTTTGGAACATATCAATAAAAAGGGCTGTCTTATTTAATTCACATTTGTTTCAGTTCGATTCGATCATGCTTTTCCCTCTTTTCATGCACTTTCAAGTTTTTAGGATTTAGCGCTAAGTTCGGTTTCTTTGTTTGCATATCGCATGTTAGCTTTCCCTTTTTGCTTCCGTATCCTCATGCTTTCAGTGGCGATCACGGTGGGACCTTGTCCTCTACCTTTTTGGATCAGAAATTTGATCAAAATTTGCCTTGCTTGCAGGTATCTTTTTTTGGGACGCGGGACTGTTGTTCGTTCCAGTCTGTGGCGAACACAGAACTGTAATTCATCTCACCCAGGGACGAATTGGAATGCGCCCCACCCTGGGATGAATTCAGTCCTATAATTCATTCCACCCCGGGATGAATTCTAGTCTGTGAAGATTTCGGGCAGAAACTCAGGACCGATAGATTCGGGCAGAGAAGAGGTAAGGATTCTGCATTTTTCTCTGTCATTTTCTATTCAGTGTTTCTATTTTTGGATTACTTGTTTGCTTAGGGAAAGTTTTCCTTTTTGCTGTTTGCTTGTTTCCATTTTGCAAAGATAAAAAGAACCCCACACACCACGTGGCAACTTAAAAACCAAGGCGCTGGTCGTAAAACCCCAGCCCTTGATCAAGACCAACGGTGGATTTCATCACCACCTTGGCTTGAATTTTGCATCCATTACCCCGATCGCAATTGTTGCTAGACGTAAATCCTGACGAAAGCTGACCGAGTGTAGCTGGGGTGATTCCCAGCACACGAGGATAAGTCTTCTATGGTAGGTGTCATAAACAGGGCGATTCCCCTTTCGTACCGCCTACGTTCCACGTACCATCTGCTCTCACGTACCTATAGTTTCCCTCACGTAAGGGCGGGTATATAGAGAGGTTGGTATATCGGCCTGGCAATGGTATATCGAAGGGGCGACCAATTTTGGGAGTCATAAGAGCCCTCATTTTGCATTTAAACGTTCTTTAAAAACCTTCAAAACCAAAAACAAAAACAAAAAAATCAAAACACACTAAACCAGGTTTAGGACACACTCTCAATATTTAAACGAGATAATCACTGCTTGTGTATGTGTGTGCTCTTTTCTATTTAGTGTAGCATAAAAAATCATAAAAGAGATAAAAATCTACATAGCTTGTAGGAAAGCACCACCATGGTGTACACACGTAGCCAAGCCCAATCAAGGGCGAAAGCTGTAGAAAGTGTACAAGGGGGCACAAGTCGCCTCCGCTACAGCACCAAGGACTTGGTCATACCGCCTTGGCGGCCCGACCCGCAAGAGAGTCCGCATCAGTCCATGTCAAGATGGAACTATAGGGACACCACTGTGAGGGACACGTCCATTCATCATAGCCCCTTTCAGGAAGAGTCCTTACACGTGGCACTCAACATAGATAAGAAAGCTCCCTTAGAAGCTCGATATGAGTGGCCACCGCACGATGAAGCGCTAGAGCGGCATAGTTTCCATGAGGAGAGGCCACATGATGATGGCTTCCCCCCTTTGCCCCCCATCACTGTTAGAACCAATAGACAAAATCTAGAGCATAAGGCTCTTCAAACCGGGTGAGCTAACTCCGCCCACCCCTTTCACACATATGAAAGGGAGCACGAGGAAGATGATTACATTCCTCAAGAGCAATATACAACGCGGGGGCCATGCGCTTCCGCACCAACTAGATACCATGATCACCCACTGAGGCCAGAGCCTCGGGTGAATGCCACCAACCTCGATAGAGGGAAGCAGCCTATTGAGATCTCGGATCATCGAGACCGAGGTAAGTACATAGGAGAGGCATCCAGGCCTCCTAGGCTCAAGATGGCAGAGCAAATTGACCTGGCAGCCACCAGACATGCCGCCCGCCAAGCGCAAATCACGCGGCTTGAGCAAGATCAGTAGCAGCTAGAGCATTTATATCACCTTAGCAAAGAGCGCATTAGGCGCCAAACAGATGAGCTACTGCATAACCCAGTGCCTGAGAGGGTTCCAACCCCGCGCACCCAAAGGGCGGAACCATATGCGAGGCATAATCCCTTGGTGCGAGATAGGTCTCCGTGACCTTACCAAGTGCTGCCTCCGAGACCTCCTAGACCTGAGCGGGAGGCCACTCCCTGGAACAACGATGGGTACCCTCCGCGGGGACCCACCCAGGGTCATAGGTCTCGTCCAGAGACTCCTCAGGAAGCTTACGAGGAGTACGAGCAAGAAGAAGAGCGGGCCGAAATGCCCTACCTAGGCGGAGGAGTCGCCATCCGACAACCCCTTCATAGGCCTCAAGTCTCCCACAACCCACAATGGGAGCAAACTAAAGAGGAAGAGATTAAATCTTTCGATGCATACAAAGCGCTGCTAGAGCGTTTGGAGTCTGTGGAGACCAAAACTTTTGGGCCTCAAAAGCCCACTTTACGCCAGCTCCGCAGTCACCCTGTGCATCCGTCAGTGCCAGCACCTCCTTACCCTGAGCACTTTAAGCTGCCTCAGTTGGCAACCTTTAGAGGTGAGGAAGATGCTCAAGAGCATGTGACAAGGTTCCTGAGCCAATGCTTCGGCATTCAGGACAATGATGCTTTGTTATTGAGAACATTTATAACCACATTCGTAGGCCCTACCTCGGATTGGTTTACTCAGCTACCAAAGCACAACATTAACAATTTAGATCAGTTAGTGGATGCGTTCCTCGAACGCTTCGCCTTCAATACCAAGAAGAAGGCGTCACTAAGTGACTTAGCCAGCCTCAGGCAGTATGAGGAGGAGACCATGGTGGCCTACGGGAATCGGTGGAGGACATTGCTCTCAAAGCTGCCCTACCTCCCTCCTATGTCCGACCTCACTCAGATGTTCTCCAAAAGTTGTTTGAGATCGATCTCTGTGCTATTGCAGCTGCAGCAATATGCCACCCTAGAAGAAGCTCTGGCGCAAGCCAGAATTATTGAAGAGATCAAAATACAGGATGGCGAGATAGCCAAGCCTAAGAAAAAAGAGTGGACTAAAAACACTAAAGCTGGGACTACGCAACAAAAACCCGCTGCGGTTAACCAAGTTGCTATCAATGTCCCTAAGCCTGTGCAAGCAACTCAGCCTCAAAAGGCTAATTATCAGGCAGTGCCTCCCAACAACTATGACAGAGAAAATCAGAGGCAAGAACAGGGTCAGCAGTGTCGCCCTAGGCGACAATTCACACCCTACACAGAGTCCAGGGACTCCTTGTTTGACCGCTTGTTAGCGGCAAACCTGATCAACCTGCCAGAGATTCAGACTATAGATCCCAACGTGCCCAAGCCTAAGGGGTATAGAGAGGACTTGTACTGCAGGTTCCATAGGCGGTAGGGACATGACCTAAATGCCTATTGGAAATTTAAGGGCTTGGTGCAAGACCTGATTGATAACAAGACCCTAGCGGTGGATAATCCCATCGCACCAAGCAATCAACAAATGGAGGTCTTCAAAGACCCCTTGCCTGCTCATGCTCCGCAGGCGAAGACCCTACAAGTTAACGAGGTCACACAGAACTGCCCCATGTAGGGGTATGTAGGGATGATAAGTATAGTGACTCGAAACAGGAGGTATCCGAGCATGAATGCTCCTGCGGCAATGGCAGGAGAGGTGCCAACAACATCGCAACCACAACAGCACCTTGCACAACCTCCTTCGCCTAAGCCGGTGGCCACACTTCGGACCAAACTAACTCAAAGTTTGAGGACCACCTCGGCTAGGCTCTCCATATATGAGCTTATACAACAATCTACGCCCCATCGAGAAGCTCTAATGGAGATTTTGAAAGCCATCGAGTTGCAGCCCCACGAGACAAATTCTTTCAACAACTTTGTGGGGCATGTAAAATGATGCACTGAGCCGGTCATCACATTTCGAGAAGACGAACTGAGATCAATGACTGATGACATGGCGGATCCACCCTTGCACGTTATCGCACGGGTCAACGGGATCCCATACAAGAGGGTGTTGATAGACACTGGCTCGTCCAACAACATCATCACAACTATGGCTCTCAAGCATCTGAAGTTGCCCGCATCTCACATCACAGCTTCCACCTACACTCTATGAGCATTCAATGACGCAATCTGCTCGACAGTCGGCACAATAGTCCTACCAATCCAAGTAGGACAAAAGACCATACCCACATTGTGCCACGTATTGGAGGGTGAGATGGCCTACAACATCTTGTTGGGCCGGCCATGGATCAGGGACATGAAGTGTGTCCCTTCGATAGCTCACCAATGTTTAAAGTATACATTTGAAGGGGAGGTGCATGTAGTCCCGACGGACTTAGAACCCTTCAAGTATTGTAATGCGGTGCAGCTGATGCCGCAATCGACCTTGCCATCAACGCATTTGGATTTTTAGTTAAATCCATCTAAACAGGGTCCGATTCCGTAGGCATCCCCGTTAGCAAGTTCTTCAAAATCCCATCCGGGCTCATCTTCATCATCTAGTCCTCCACCAACGACATCATCTATGGGGGCCAAACAGAAGGACAAAGGGAAGGAACCCCTGGAAGAGGCAAAACCTTTGGAAGAGACATTGCCATCAGTATCAACTATCTCTACTGAGGAGATGCCTAGCCGGATGGAAGTCGAGGCTTCTAGCCCACCCGACATGGAGTGGACTCAAGGAGAACTTCCATTCCCTCCCCCTCAACCGCCAACGATCACCGTTGAAATGGCCAATACGGGCCTGGGGGAGTATCTGGTGTGGAATATTGTAGCAACACCCGCACTAGAGTCCATGCAGGACATGGGGAGACCTCGCCTTCCCATCGGCACCATTGTTCCCCTAGGCTACCCACCGAACCAGACAAATTTTGTGTATGGGGGCCTTGATCATGGCGTTGCACCATGCACGCAAGAGGACGAAGACGAAGAGCCTTTTGCTGAAAATGTCAACTATTTGTCTAACCCAGACTTTGCTCTGAGATACCTTGGCCAATGCAATTGGCACGGGTATGGGTTAGGCCGATATGAGCAAGGGATACGTGTTCTTTGCCAACCAAGATACCAAATGCCATACGACAAGTCAGGAGTAGGGTTTAACCACCCCCTCCCCTTGGACATCTTGGTGGAGAACATGCAAGGCCTAGGGATAGGCAACAAGGGGGGATTGGCATCAGATCCATATGCCAACCCTAACACCACATATACATTGAGGGATTATCTCCCATTAACGGCAATCAACCTTGTTGGCTCTAGTAATCCCTTCCCTTCGCTCGAGAGAGGAGAAAGCTCGAGAGCTCATTTTCAAGGAAGGTCTAGACAATGTCAAGAAGGGTCCTCGGAGGACGAGTCAGAGTATGAACCAGCATCGTATGACCCCTTCGAATCAGATAGCGATCACTCACAGGTGATCCCCATGGATGAATATCAAGAAAGCCTCTTGACAATGTTCCCCCCTGGATGCTCCCATCGAGCAAGCGCCGCTCCAAGAACATCAAGTCCCCCCACGGAGAGCGGAACAACCTAGGTGGGACCACATCAATTTGCTTGAGCAAGGCGAGCCTTTAATGCCGCAAGCAGTCGGAGCCAACGAAGGCCTTTGGATCTTCGATAGTGATTATGAAGATGAAACAGAGATGGCATATCTTAATCACATGCGACAGATGCAACATCGGCGCCCCTTGGAGATTAATGACATATTTGAACAATTAAACATAGTGCCAGGGCATGAGTGGTACGTAGACCCAGCGCGGTGGGACCAAGTGTTGGATCCGCTACTCTGGGCATACGAAGAGCACCTTCCACCCAGAGACCCTATAGTGACATTAGTGTCGAGGGTAGACCCTATCTTCCTATCCACACATAGGGCCGATCCATTCGTGCCCGTCCCTCTAGAGCCAGATCTAGAGCATAAAGAGCATCCAAGATGTCCGAGTAACCACACCTGCGGTAATGGAGACCAAAATCATTTCATCAACATGATCTCCATTGACTTAACCACCCCCATCCACAATCCGGCCGATCCGACATAGTCATTGTATCTAGACATAGATGCCATAGACTGGGATCGCATCGATTCCCCTCCATCCCCATCCGAGTACTGGCATTTTGGTGAAATGCTTCATTTTACCCCTGGGCCAACTCAAGATATCTTCCATGCTGAAGAGGGACCCGAGGTTCCTAACGATGATCTAAACTCAAGCAAATGATATCCACTTGATCCCAACTCCACATCGCTTGGAAGACGGATCCCACATGTCGATCGAGGAGACGACCGACGTAGACATCGGCTCGGATCCAATGAATCCATAGATCATCAAGCTGGGGGTAATTTTATCCCTCGAAGAGCAAGCCGACTACATTGCCCTTCTCAAAGAGAAGAAGGAGGTTTTTGCATGGTCATACAGAGATATGTCGGGGCTAGATCCATAACTAGTCATGCATAACCTAACGCTTGATCCGACAGTCAAGCCAGTTAAGCAAAAACTACGCAAGATGCACCCAACAGTGGCCTTAATGGTCAAAGATGAATTGCAAAAGTTGTTGGATGCACAGTTTGTCATCTGCATGGATTATCCACCATGGTTGTCCAACATGGTGCCCGTCAAGAAGCCCGATGGGAGGATTCGCATATGCACCGATTTTTGAGATCTAAACAAAATGAGTCCTAAAGATGATTTCCCCTTTCTGAGCATTGACGCATTGGCAGACTTAGAACGCTTCAAGTATTGTAATGCGGTGCAGTTGATGCCACAATCGACCCTGCCATCAACACATTTGGATTTTTAGTTAAATCCATCTAAATAGGATTCGATTCCGTAGGTATCCCCGTTAGCAAGTTCTTCAAAATCCCAGTCGGGCTCATCTTCATCATCTGGTCCTCCACCGACGACATCATCTACGAGTGCCAAACAAAAGGACAAAGGGAAGGAACCCCTAAAAGAGGAAAAACCTTTGGAAGAGAAACTGCCATTAGTATCAACTATCTCTACTGAGGAGACGCCTATCCGGATGGAAGTCGAGGATTCAAGCACACCCGACATGGAGTGGACTCAAGGAGAACTTCCATTCCCTCCCCCTCAACCGCCAATGATCACCGTTGAAGTGGCCAATACGGGCCTGGGGGAGTATCTGGTGTGGAATATTGTAGCAACACCCGCACTAGAGTCCATGCAAGACATGGGGAGACATTGCCTTCCCATCGGCACCATTGTTCCCCTAGGCTATGCATTGAACCAGAAAAATTTTGTGTATGGGGGCCTTGATCATGGCGTTGCACCATGCACGCAAGAGGACGAAGACGAAGAGCCTTTTGCTGAAAATTTCAACTATTTGTCTAACCCAGACTTTGCTCTGAGATACCTTGGCCAATGCAATTGGCACGGTATGGGTTAGGCCAATATGAGCAAGGGATACGTGTTCTTTGCCAACCAAGATGCCAAATGCCATACGACAAGTCAGGAGTAGGGTTTAACCACCCCCTCCCCTTGGACATCTTGGTGGAGAACATGCAAGGCCTAGGGATAGGCAACAAGGGGGAATTGGCATCAGATCCATAGGCCAACCCTAACACCACATATATATTGAAGGATTATCTCCCATTAACAGCAATCAACCTTGTTGGTTCTAGCAACCCCTTCCCTTCGCTGGAGAGAGGAGAAAGCTCGAGAGCTCATTTTCAAGGAAGGTATAGACAATGTCAAGAAGGGTCCTCAGAGGACGAGTCATAATATGACGTAGCATCATATGACCCCTTCGAATTAGATAGCAATCACTCGCAGGTGATCCCCATGGATGAATATCAAGAAATCCTCTTGACAATGTTCCCCCTGGATGCTCCAATCGAGAAAGCGCCGCTCCAAGAACATCAAGTCCCCCTGTAGAGAGTGGAACAACCTAGGTGGGACCACATCAATTTGCTTGAGCAAGGCAAGCCTTTAATACTGCAAGCAGTCGAAGCCAACGAAGGCCTTTGGATCTCTGATGGTGATTATGAAGACAAAACAGAGATGGCATATCTTAATCACATGCAACAGATGCAGCATCGGCGCCCCTTGGATATTAACGACATATTTGAATAATTAAACATAGTGCCAGGGCATGAGTGGTACGTAGACCCAGCACGGTGGGACCAAGTGTTGGATCCACTAATATGGGCATATGAAGAGCACCTTCCACCCAGAGACCCTATAGTGACATCTGTGTCGAGGGTAGACCCTGTCTTCCTATACGCACATAGGGTCGATCCATTCGTGCTCGTCCCTCTAGAGACAGATCTAGAGCATAAAGAGCATCCAAGACGTTCGAGTAACCACACCCGTGGTAATGGAGACCAAAATCATTTCATCAACATGATCTCCATTGACTTAACCACCCCATCCACAATCCGGCCAATCCAGCACAGTCATTGTATCTATACATAGATGCCATAGACTGGGATCATGTCGATTCCCCTCCATCCCCATCCGAGTACTGGCCTTTGGATGAAATGCTTGATTTTACCCCTGGGCCAACTCAGGATATCTTCCATGCTGAAGAGGGACTTGAGGTTCCTAACGATGATCTAAACTCATCAAATGATATCCACTTGATCCCAACTCCACATCAGTTGGAAGATGGATCCCACATGTCGATCAAGGAGATGACTGACGTAGACATTGGATCATATACAATGAATCCACAGATCATCAAGCTGGGGGTAATTTTATCCCCCGAAGAGCAAGCCGACTACATTGCCCTTCTCAAAGATAAGAAGGAGGTTTTTGCATGGTCATATAGAGATATGTCGGGGCTAGATCTATAACTAGTCATGCATAACTTAACGCTTGATCTGACAGTCAAGCCAGTTAAGCAGAAACTATGCAATATGCACCCAACAGTGGCCTTAATGGTCAAATACGAATTGCAAAAGCTGTTGGATGCACAGTTTGTCATCTGTGTGGATTATCCACCATGGCTGTCCAACATGGTGCCCGTCAAGAAGCCTGATGGGAGGATTCACATATGCACTAATTTTTGAGATCTAAACAAAGTGAGTCCTAAAGATGATTTCCCCTTACTGATAATCGATGCATTGTCAGACTTAGAACCATTCAAGTATTGTAATGTGATGCAGCTGATGCCACAATCGACCCTGCCATCAACGCATTTGGATTTTTAGTTAAATCCATCTAAATAGGGTCCGATTCCATAGGCATCCCCATTAGCAAGTTCTTCAAAATCCTAGTCGGGCTCATCTTCATCATTTGGTCCTCCACCAACGACATCATCTATGGAGGCCAGACAGAAAGACAAAGGGAAGGAACCCCTGGAAGAGGCAAAACCTTTGGAAGAGACACTGCCATCAGTATCAACTATCTCTACTGAGGAGATGCCTAGCCGGATGGAAGTCGAGGCTTCTAGCCCACCCGACATGGAGTGGACTCAAGGAGAACTTCCATTCCCTCCCCCTCAACCACCAACGATCACCGTTGAAATGGCCAATACGGGCCTGGGGGAGTATCTGGTGTGGAATATTGTAGCAACACCCACACTAGAGTCCATGCAAGACATGGGGAGACCTCGCCTTCCCATCGGCACCATTGTTCCCCTAGGCTACCCATCGAACCAGACAAATTTTGTGTATGGGGGCCTTGATCATGGCGTTGCACCATGCACGCAAGAGGACGAAGATGAAGAGCCTTTTGCTAAAAATGTCAACTATTTGTCTAACCCAGAATTTGCTCTGAGATACCTTGGCCAATGCAATTGGCACGGGTATGGGTTAGGCCGATATGAGCAAGGGATACGTGTTCTTTGCCAACCAAGATACCAAATGCCATACGACAAGTCAGGAGTAGGGTTTAACCACCCCCTCCCCTTGGACATCTTGGTGGAGAACATGCAAGGCCTAGGGATAGGCAACAAGGGGGGATTGGCATCAGATCCATATGCCAACCCTAACACCACATATACATTGAGGGATTATCTCCCATTAACGACAATCAACCTTGTTGGCTCTAGCAATCCCTTCCCTTCGCTCGAGAGAGGAGAAAGCTCAAGAGCTCATTTTCAAGGAAGGTCTAGACAATGTCAAGAAGGGTCCTCGGAGGACGAGTCAGAATATGACCCAACATCGTATGACCCCTTCGAATCAGATAGCGATCACTCGTAGGTGATCCCCATGGATGAATATCAAGAAAGCCTCTTGACAATGTTCCCCCTGGATGCTCCCATCGAGCAAGCGCCGCTCCAAGAACATCAAGTCCCCCCACGTGGAGAGCGGAACAACCTAGGTGGGACCACATCAATTTGCTTGAGCAAGGCGAGCCTTTAATGCCGCAAGCAATCAGAGCCAACGAAGGCCTTTGGATCTCCGATAGTGATTATGAAGACGAAACAGAGATGGCATATCTTAATCACATGCGGCAGATGCAGCATCGGTGCCCCTTGGAGATTAATGACATATTTGAACAATTAAACATAGTGCCAGGGCATGAGTGGTACGTAGACCCAACGCGGTGGGACCAAGTGTTGGATCCGCTACTCTGGGCATACGAAGAACACCTTCCACCCAGAGACCCTATAGTGACATCAGTGTCGAGGGTAGACCCTATCTTCCTATCCGCACATAGGGCCGATCCATTCGTGCCCATCCCTCTAGAGCCAGATCCAGAGCATAAAGAGCATCCAAGATGTCCGAGTAACCACACCTACGGTAATGGAGACCAAAATCATTTCATCAACATGATCTCCATTGACTTAACCACCCCCATCCACAATCCGGCCGATCCGGCACAGTCATTGTATCTAGACATAGATGCCATAGACTGGGATCGCGTCGATTCCCCTCCATCCCCATCCGAGTACTGGCCTTTCGATGAAATGCTTCATTTTACCCCCGGGCCAACTCAGGATATCTTCCATGCCGAAGAGGGACCCGAGGTTCCTAACGATGATCTAAACTCAGCAAATGATATCCACTTGATCCCAACTCCACATTAATTGGAAGACGGATCCCACATGTCGATCGAGGAGACGACTGACGTAGACATCGGCTCAGATCCAATGAATCCATAGATCATCAAGTCGGGGGTAAGTTTATCCCCCGAAGAGCAAGCCGACTACATTGCCCTTCTCAAAGAGAAGAAGGAGGTTTTTGCATGGTCATACAGAGACATGCCGGGGCTAGATCCATAGCTAGTCATGCATAACCTAACGCTTGATCCGACAGTCAAGCCAGTTAAGCAGAAACTACGCAAGATGCACCCAACAGTGGCCTTAATGGTCAAAGATGAATTGCAAAAGTTGTTGGATGCACAGTTTGTCATCTGCATGGATTATCCACCATGGCTGTCCAACATGGTGCCCGTCAAGAAGCCTGACGGGAGGATTCACATATGCACTGATTTTTGAGATCTAAACAAAGCGAGTCCTAAAGATGATTTCCCCTTGCCGAGCATCGACGCATTGGTAGACGCTACAGTGGGTCACGAAATGCTTTCCCTCATGGATGGTTTCTCGGGATACAATCAAATTTGTATCAATCCCGAGGACCAACTCAAAACGGCGTTCACAATGCCTTGGGGAACATTTTGCTATAAGGTCATGCCTTTTGGCCTTAAAAACGCTGGCGCCACCTACCAACGTGCCATGACATACATCTTCCATGATTACATGCACAAGACTTTGGAAGATTACATGGATGATTTGTTGGCCAAATCTCTTTTGCGCCCGGATCATCTCGGTGACTTAAGCAAGATCCTCGATCGCCTCATGGAGCATAAAGTCGGACTGAATCCCAAGAAGTGCATTTTTGGCATCACATCTGGAAAGCTCTTGGGTTTTATAGTCTCAAAATGAGGCATCGAGGTGGACCCAAACAAAGTCAAGGCAATCCTTGAAATGGTTCCCCCAACTACCATCAAGCAGCTCAAAAGCCTGCAAGGAAAGGTCACATCGATCAAGCACTTCATAGCGCAGCTATCTGACAAGTGTCGACCAATGAACAAGTTGTTGCACAAGGGGGTCGCATTTCACTGGGATGACGAGTGCCAGTCAACCTTTGATGACATCAAACAATACTTGGCTTCGCCACCAGTATTGGCACCACCTAGACCAGGAGTGTCATTCTACTTATACATCTCAGCTATCGAGGTGGCACTGGGAGCCATGTTAGCCCGGAAGAATGAACTTCATAGAGAACAGGCTACTTACTATCTTAGCTGCACAAGGTCAGCTATGAACTTAACTATGCATACATTGAGAAACTCTGCTTGGCAGTGGTGTTTGCTACCAAAAAGCTGTGCCATTACATGCTGAGCAACAAGACGTATGTTGTGTCTAAGGAGAATCCATTGCGATACATGATGAGTCGTACTTATCATAGTAGTCGCACGACGAAATGGATCATGTTGTTGATGGAATTTGACATAGAGTTTATTGGACAAAAATCCATCAAAGGATAGGTCATAGCCGATCAACTAGCAGAGGCTCCTCTCGAAGACGATCAGCCTCTGGTCATAGAACTACCCGATGATGGGGTCTTCCATGTCTCAGAATCACCAGATTTTGACGAGCCTGAGTCACAGGCCGACATAACCCTATTTTTTGATGGTTCTAAATGTGAGCAAGGTGGTGGCACGGGAATAGTATTCTTCACACCGTAGGGCGCTCCTATGCCCCTGTCATTTAAATTAAATTTCCCATGCACCAACAATAATGCAGAGTATGAAGCCTTGCTCATAGGTCTTCAGACAACAATCACCATGAACATTAAACGATTGAACATCTTTGGTGATTCGTTGTTAATCGTCAATCAAGTCAAAGGGGTATTCCAATGCAAATGCCCAGTTTTGTAGGCCTACAAAGCCCTTGTGGACAAATTCTTGGCAAAGCTTGAATGGTACGACATCGAGGCACTCCCTCGGTCATCGAATCATTTTGCGGACACTATGGCCTCTTTGGGGTCGTTAATCCCGCAAGACCTTTCTGGTGATATGACAACCATTCAAGTCAAAACACTATCGCAATCAGCGATGGAGCGAGCAAGCTCCGATTTAACGCCAGGAATCCACTTGATCCAGATTGAGCCATCCATGGACCGGTTCTCTCGAATCCACGATCGTCTGAAACACGCCAACTGGGGGTCCTTGTTCTCCCCTACTCCCCTTAATAGCAATACAATGTTATTCTTGCAAGTTCTCTCCCGCTCAGCTTTTGCTAGGGATGAACTTCAAGAGGGATTGGTTGTTCATACCATCGAGGCTTCTGATCAGCAGGATTGGTATTCCCCCATTAGGGACTACCTCAAGTTAGGTAATCTCCCGCTTGGATTGACGCATGCCGCAAAATGAGCACTCAAGCAGAAAGCGGCAAAGCATGTCTTGTTAGGGGACATTTTGTACCATCGCAGCTATGAAGGGATCCTCCTTCGATGCTTGGACCAGCAAGAGTCCACTTGGGCGATCGCCCAAGCGCACGATGGTACATGCGGTGGCCACTTCAGCGGTATGGCCATCGCCAAGCGCATTCTTTGCATGGGCTATTATTGGCCATCTTTAGAGCGAGATTGTTGCGCATATGTGCGGAAGTGCATGAAGTGTCAACATCATGCCAATTTGACACACGTACCTTCCTAGGCCTTGCAGCCGATCCAATCGGCTTGGCCATTTTCGCAGTGGGGCTTAGATCTCATCGAAAAGATCTCCCCGTAGTCGTTCGGCCATCACACTTTTATCATAATGGCCACAGAGTACTTCACCAAGTGGGTGGAAGCGGTTCCGCTAACCTCTACGACTGGACCCCGCATTGTGGAGTTCATTTTGCATAACATCATATGTCATTTTGGTATTCCATCCAAGATAATCTCGGATAATGGGATGTCATTCAAGAACAAAGATGTGCATGCTTTGACCATAAAGTACAAAATTTAGCATAGTTTTTTGACACCCTATTATCCGTAGGCAAATGGGCAAGCAGAGGCGTCAAACAAAATGCTAGTTGCTATCCTTAAAAAGACAGTCACAGACAGTCATAAGGATTGGCACATTCAGATCCCACTTGCCCTATGGGCTTATCGCACTAGCATTCGGACGCCCACTGGGGCAACTCCATTTTCGCTCGTGTATGGCTCCGAGGCAGTCATGCCTCTCGAGTTGGAGATTCCCTCCTTGTGCATATCAATGCAAGAGTTCATCGATGATGACACTGCATGGCAGGCCCGGTTAGACCAGCTTACGTTGCTTGACGAATGACGCGTTAATGCTCTCGAGCATTTACGTATCTATCAAGAGCGACTTAAGAAAGCATACAACATGAAAGTTCACCTGAGGGACTTTCGGATTGGTGACTTGGTCTTAAAAGAAAACCAACAGAACTCTAGTTTGTCGTCCCATCTAAGGGACAAGTTCACGGCAAATTGGTTAGGTCCCTATGTAATTGATAGCAAAATAGGACCTAGAACATACCGGCTAGCCTCTCTTGACGGAATCAAGGAATTAGAACCCTTGAACATCAGTCACTTGTGGCCATTCCATATTTAAAGGAGCCATAGCCCACCCAAAAAGCTCCAAGGATTCCCATAATCGCTTGGTCAACCCAAAAAGCTCCAAGGATTCCCATAATCGCTTGGTCAACCCAAAAAGCTCCAAGGATTCCCATAATCGCTTGGTCAACCCAAAAGCTCCAAGGATTCAAATTTAACCAAAAGCTCCAAGATTCCCATAATCGCTTGGTCAACCAAAAACTCCAAGATTCCCATAATCGCTGTCAACCCAAAAGCTCCAAGGATTCCCATAATCGCTTGGTCACCCAAAAGCCCAAGGATTCCCATAATCCTTGTCAACCCAAAAACAAATTCCCAAATCTTCAACCCAAAAAGCTCCAAGGATTCCCATAATCGCTTGGTCAACCCAAAAGCTCCAAGGATTCCCATAATCGCTTGGTCAACCCAAAAAGCTCCAAGGATTCCCATAATCGCTTGGTCAACCCAAAAGCTCCAAGGATTCCCATAATCGCTTGGTCAACCCAAAAGGCTCCAAGGATTCCCATAATCGCTTGGTCAACCCAAAAGGCTCCAAGGATTCCCATAATCGCTTGGTCAACCCAAAACCCCAAGGATTCCCATAATCCTTGGTCAACCCAAAACCCCAAGGATTCCCATAATCACTTCAAAAAACTAAATTATAATCTTCAAAAACAAAACAAAATTCAAAAAAAAAAAATCAATAAAATCATCACAAATAAACAAAAATTTGCATCTCATTTCCATGCATACGCAAAAATCATCATAACAGTAAAGAGTTTTTTGCATCTCATCTACATATCCACACAAATCAATCCATCAAAAATACAAAAACATATAGCTGCATTAAGCATCACATCCATACATTGCATATTTGTGGTCATACAGGTCAAAGCACCATAGACTGTCATTACTTGGCAACAACCATCATCTTCCACATTTTTTTGCTTTATCAAATAGCTCATCGCCTATAACCGCCACTCACATTATTCTCCCACATCATAGTCAATTGTTCCTAATGTATCGAGAGTTTTCATCATTCAGTCGTCATTAGCTGTCTAGCCACATACTGTACCAAGTCAGACAGATTTTACGCAGGTAGAATTCTACTTGGATCACACCTTGTTACGTAGCATCCCAGCACAAATTCAAACACATAAAACATTCCCAAGTTGTGTGAATGAAAGATGAAACCTGCAAAGCAATCCAGGTCACCATAAGCGAAATGGCTATCTTGCTCATCCCCCTGTGCGAATGACCCCAAGAATGCTGAGAGTTGGCAAAAGGACAAGCATCCTCCCTACCCAATTCCCCAAGAATCCCAAAGTTCTCAAAAAAAAAAATTGCAAAACATCAGAACAATTTGCAAAAGTCAAAACTCCAAAATTTGATATCCCAAAGTGCACACATCAAAAGGCACAAACAATAGTGATTCTCGTCACTCCACATCCTAATCCCTTGCTCAAAAGAAAAATATAATACAAAAATAAACAATGATTTTTATCACTACAAAAGAGCAAGTATCCCAATACAATTGAAGAAAAGAAGGGAGTTGAACTTGAATCCCTGGAACTCTCAGCATTCCGACAGGTCATGAGGCAAACCCTAGTACCGGTTTGGTTGATAGCCTATCGGTCACTGGTGGTAAACCTCCCGCATGACGATATATCTGCCACATTAACTTGTGTGCAGATCAATGTTTGCATGTGGATGAGCTAGCTTATGGTATCCTATGATAGCACCACAGATTAATCTGACTAAATACAACAAAGGAGTTAGTGGAGCTAATCAGGTGATCCTCAGTACAGGTTTGGTTGATAGCCTATCTGGCACTGGCGGTATCCTGACCAACACCACATAAATGAACCCAATTGCACACACAGGGATGTGAAATAACTTGGTCCAAAACAAGTCCGATTCATACCTTGTTCAAAAGTCTTGTGAGATAAAGTACAATCATGGCTAGTTAGTTAAAACATCTGAGTCTCAGAAAACCTTAACTACATTTGAAACCAACTTGCTATATTTTATTCTCGCCATTGCAAAAAAAAAAAAAACCAAAACACCCAAAAAGCCATAAAGTTCTACACAGTCTATGGTGCGACTACCAAACATCACAAATTCAATCCATCCATTCCATTTGCATATCATATAAATTAGAAACATCTGCATTCATCAACAACATATGCATTCATCACTATAAATTAACATGCATACATCCATATTCATCAACCATCATGCATAAAATCAAATCATCACATGCGCATAAACAAAATCAAGTCTGTATATATATATCATCAAAAATGCCCACAGGCTACAAAGAGTTGGTCCTCTGACCCCGCAACAAAATCCAAAATCCCAAAACCACCCAGCCTAAGGCGTCGGCCACCATGATCATGCAGGATCGGTGCGACGGGAACTACCCCCCGTGGTGTGGGTCCTATGGGACCCCTCAGGGCGGCTACTGCTAGCCCCCGCATCACGCCTGCTACCGCCTCCCTCATCCAATCGCCTGTGACGAGATGATGCTGACTGCTCAGTACCACTGTCCCTCGTCCGGCGCGAAGAGCCACCTCCCGAGGGCTCAGGTAACCGCCCACCAAGGCGGATAATCTCTCCCTCCATATCCACCGATGTCGAGACCAATCTGCCTCCCATCGAGACCACCTCCTCCCGCCGCAACCACTCTACCTCCCATCGATGGTAGTAAGCTACTGCATCGTCGCGCTATGCCAGCTGCATCCGTAGGAGATCTCTCTCCTGTGCAGCGCTGGTGTCCCCATCCCCTCGACGGTGTGCAACGAATGCGCTCTCCCGCTCCGCCAGCTGAGCCCATAGGAGATCCCTCTCCTGCAAAGCTTCCCCCAACTCCTCATCCCGCCTCCGTAGTAGCTCTGCCAACCGTGCATTCTCAGCGCGTAACCCAGACTCCATGTCCTCCACTTCTGCCTGAGGCATGGGCCTCTCTGGAACAACACCTGCTCTGGCTCCCACTGCTCCGTGATGTCCTGCATCTCCGGCTGATCCGGAACCCCCAGATCCACATCCTCATCCTCCACCTCCACCATATCTGCATCCTCCCGAGGAGCTCCCCAAGCCTCTCCTGGTGCCTCGGCACCCTCCCGCCCGTGGCTACTGCCTCCGTGCCTCCCAGTGGCCCCTCTCCCCGCCATCACCGTAGTACCCACCACTGGTCGTACTCTGCGGTAGTCCCGACGTCATCCACATCTAGGACGTCGATCACCGCATCTGAGTCCTCGCCTAGTGGCGTGATGATGGGTCGATCCAGAGTTCTCTCATCCCCCCGATATCGATAGACCATGGGCTCACTAGGCAACCCCTGGTGCACCCCAAACTATCGTGTCACCCGACTGTAAGGGAAGAACTCATGCTCGGTCCCATGTCGCCCGATCAGCCATCGCTCCCTACGTACCCGTCGGAGCCACTCTCCAGCCTCTAGCTAGGCTGGACAGTCTCGATAAGGGCGCCAAAACACCTCCCCTAGAGTAAGCCCAGTGAAGGCATCGACATAGTGCCCTACGACACCTGCCCACCACCGACTCTGTCCCTACTCCTCAGACCGCCGCCACAGCACCACATAACCTATCTCCTTATCCTCCATCTCTGCCCGAGTCATCCATGGTAACCCGGCTGGCCTCTCCACCGCTATGTGTTGCCAAGCCCAGCTCTGCAATAGATAGCTGCAGCTAATACCCTTCCGCCTCCGATAGTGGACCTCGTACAACTCACCATAAAGTTGTGCCAGCAATGTCTGCCCCCACCTCATGATCAGCGGTGCCTCGTTTGAGCACTCTACCAGTCGCCAGACCACATCCAGTAGGTTCCATGGGAACCTCGCACCTGACGAGTCAGGTAGTAGCATGTTGGAAATGAGGCCCATAAGGAATGCGTGCCTCACTCCCAACACCCCCCTCTCCAACCACCATCGGACCAGAATCCCGCCCATCTGGCAGTCAACCTCTGCCATCTCCACTGGGCTCTCCATGCCTAGCTCCTCCCCGTGCCCGAAGCATCGTATCAGTATAGTTGTCCGCTGGTCACGCGACGACGTCCTGATCGGTAGTCCATCTATCGAAATCCGTAGAAGCCGATAGACATCCTCCAAGGTCACTGTCATCTCCCCTATTGGGAGATGGAAGGTGTTGGTCCGGGGATCCCACAGGTTGATCAGGGCCATCAGATAGGCCCGATCCCCGACCACAGGCTCCAGTCGAGCCACCTGCTTGAGCCCAAGGGCATCAAGCCAATCCCAGTCAGCCACAGTTAGCGCCCCCGCGCTTCAGCAAAAGCAGTAGATACACGGTACCGGCTCTTAACAACCTGCAAAAGAAAACAACACAAAAACATTAAAATCATGAAAAAAATTGTACAACAATAACATGAATATACAACATTGCCTACCAATGTACAACCAAAAACAAAACAAAATTTTTACAAAACTTAATTTGTCAGTTCTAGGGTTTCTAATCCTAACTGATAAATTTAAAAACAAAACAAATTTACAAAAACTTAATTTGTCAGTTCTAGGGTTTCTAATCCTAACTGATAAATTTAAAAAAAAAAAAAAAAAAATTACAAAACTTAATTTGTCAGCTCTAGGGTTCCTAATCCTAACTGATAAATTTAAAAACAAAACGAAAAACTCAAAAAAAAAATTAATTTGTTAGTCCTAAGGTTTATACAGTTGTCAGTCTCGGGATTTCTGTATTTTCAGTTTAAAAAGTCTGTACAAACAACACAAAATTAAAATAACAGTTTTTAACCTAGGGTTTTCACCTACGTTTTAAAACTGACAAGCTCAGCCTAAAAAACTAGGGTTTTTCGTTCCGTTTATCCTAGGGTTTTAGTTAAAAGCAAAAATAAAGATTTTTCACCTAGGTTTTAGCTACGTCCTCCGTTCAATTTTTAGCTAAAGTCTTGGTTTGTGTTCAGTTCAGTTTTTAGGGTTTCCATTTTAATTTTGAGAAAACAACATCACAAAAGAAAAATAAACAAATAACTTGCAATTTCGAAAACACATAACAAAAGCAATAACACTAAAGGAGCACTTACTGGTCTCGCTTCGGCTCCGCCGCTCGATCCGGTTTGTGCACTCATGATGTCGGGAGAAATTTGGCAGCGCTTCGCTTCGCAGAATTAACCTCCTCCTCCCCAAAGCTCCAAATCGTAAGAAAATTTAGATGCAAATGAGCCCAAACCCTAGTTTTGGCCTTTAAATAAGCCTTTTTAGCTTATATTCATCCCCCCTAGGATGAGCACTTTGGTTAGCACTCATCCCACCCTGGGACGAATACTAAGCTGGAATTCGTCCCACCCCGAAACGAATTCAAGGCAAAAATTTCAAAAAACAACAAAAATTGAACAAAAATGCACCAAAATAGCTAATAAACTTGCCCGATGAGAGTGCTTTGGCACTTGACATCCCGGGCATGCAAAATAGATGTCGGGGTCACAAATCCTCGCTATCCTATTCCCTAAGAAGGCTACCATAGCCGGACCGCTCCACGGGAAGATGGATTTTTGAGAATTTCATCCCCAAACGACGTCAGCAAAAGGGTCAAAAACCCACCCAAAAATAAGTAATAACATTGCCGAACGAAGGCGCCTTCGCGCCTGACATTCTTGGCATCCAAAATAGACGTTGGGGTTACAAATTGTCACTATCCTACTCCCTAAGAAGGCTACCATAGCCGGACCGCTCCACGGGAGGATGGATTTTTGCCAATTTTAGCTCCAAAAAGCGTCACCAAAAAGGGTTAACACCCACCAAAAACAGGTCTAAATGTCGGAAAACTGCACACACGTTCAAGGATAAGAATCTAAAGGCACCTTTGCACAAGTCATCTTGGGTCAAGCGACTCGTCGCTTTTCTCATGAAGGTCATTCCCTCATCGATTCGTCGCTTGAGGGGGTAGTCACACTTAGTCACCAATCAACAAATACACACCCAATCAAGGAAAATGGCATGCATTCAAAGAATCATTGACAAAGACAATCACGCTCCTGCTTGGGGTAGTAAACAAGCAATAATCACAAGCTGATCAATCACTTGGCATTCGTGAATCATGAACTCAAGGTTCCCATAGACAAAAGGTTGCGCCCTTTGCCTATTCATGACCGATCAATGTCCAAGCTCAAGTAACACCTCACCGAAAAAGGTTAACACTTGAATTGAGTTCCTTCGCTCGTCAGAAGCAAGGATTCAAGAATGCATGCCCCTTTCCATACTTGGGGCATCAAAAGTTGGTTAGGTTACTAAGAAACCCTAATCATTAGTGCTTTGGTTATCTATTTTTGCTCGACGCTGCGCCATGCACAACGCATCCCAAAAAGGGGCATCTGTAGACACCAAAACAACACCAATCCGATTATGTGACTGCAAACACTGATCGCTTTGACACACACAGCCCCAAGGGCAGCCCCCAGAGGTCAAACAGTGGTCCTAACCACTCTCACAGTAGTTTTGGAAGGTCAGAGGTCAATTTGGCACCTTCAGGCACTTTGCTAAGTATCCGTCCCACCCTGGGACGAATTCAATATGGGATTCGCCCCACCTAGGGACGAATTCTGAATTCGCTCCAGGGTGGGGCGAATTGCAGGTTTGATGGGCAAAAAGTCAAATCTTGACAAATGGCAGCTCGGATCCGCCACCCAACGCTTCCTTCATCGCATGGGAGTATGGGTGAGCGTTTTTGAGCGTTAGAGGCATCTGCAAGGTCAGTCATGAAGTCCCAATTCAGGGAGGAATCTCCTTCCCCCTGGGAGGGCATGGCTGCCATGTGGCGCCCCTGCATGCCCATTTCAAGAGGCCTCCAGGTCTATAAATTGGTGAGTTTCCTCACCCCAAAATATACAGAGTAGGAGCATTTTAGAGCAACGAAGTGCTGCCATTTTATTTACACGCCTCACACCTTTTGGATTTGCGCCTTCCACATCCTTGATCTCCTTTAGAGGGGAGGTCATTGGGTGACTATTGGAAGGTCGAATCTTGAGCCCAAAACCCGACATTTGGCCACAGAATACCACCCAATCTGTCGACAACACCTTGTAAGGGATTTTGGACCCATCCCAAGTGGATTGGTGCCGAAATCAGGCCCCAAACGGTGGGTGGCCCGCCAGGGCGCCCCACACTGCTACAGGCCTAATCGCCCTTTTTAGGAATGATTGGGAATCTATAGCAGATTTTTCTTTCGGTCATTTTCATTTCTTGCATTTGATTTCTATGTTGTTTAGGTAGTCTACAATTTTGATTTCATTTCGTTTTGATTAATTGCCATTATGCTATCACGTTTTCGCTCTCACTAACTTGCAGATAAGCATCATCAAATTCCCATTGATGGAGGTCAAATTGGGAAAATCCGACCATCTGGGTCTTCCCAAAATGCCCCCAATTAGCTAACCCCAAGTTTGCAGGTTTTTTGGAGCTTCCGAGGTAGGACATTGGGACAGTACCTATTCGGCGTTATGTTGTAGGTGAATTCGTCCCACCCCGAAACGAATTCAAATCGGTGAGGAATTTTTGGACTGTTCTTTTTGTAGAGCCTTCCTGGTGATATCTTGATACCCCTATCAAATTTTCATAGCATTTGGACTTGTTTTGATCATAGTTTAATTCATTTTTCTCATTCATTTAGCGTAGGCTTGGGGATTGCATGCTTTGTTCCATCCGTAGGTGCTACTGATCATTTCTTGTTCTTTTGAACGTAGGGTTTGGACGTCGGAGGAGCAGCGAGGAGTCCAGATTCATCAACGCAAGTGGCGGCGACATTTGGTCCGTCCATTTTACATGTGGGCACGCGAAAGAAGGAAAGGCGCCCATGGATGTAATTAGAAAGAATGCTTGAACGCTCCTAGCCCTTGGAAGGGGAGGATGCGCATTGTAACCGAGTTTGAAACACATCAATAAAAGGGCTGTCCTCTTTTGATTCACATTTGTTTCAGTTCGATTCGATCATGCTTTTCCCTCTTTTCATGCACTTTCAAGTTTTTAGGATTTAGCGCTAAGTTCGGTTTCTTTGTTTGCATATCGCATGTTAGCTTTCCATTTTTGCTTTCGTATCCTCGTGCTTTCACCTACATTGACATACTCTTCTCCATCAATACCCTTTTCATCCTCAAGAATATAACTTGCCTTTAAAGGTTAATTTTTAGGATTCATACCCTGATAAAGAAAGTCACATTCTAGAGTTCTCGAGGGCATTTGAGATGCACTCTCAACATTTGAAAAATTCTCTAAGGTTAATATCGGTACAATAGAAATATTAGATGATGATAAATTTTGTGTCTCTATAGTACTTATTACATGATGAGGTGGCGATGTGAGAAACATTTTACCATGCACGTGTGATTGGTTCCTCACAGATGGAACCTACTGTGGATGGATAGGAACTTACTTTGAATGGACATATGGTGGAACTTGTTGTGGCTATGGCTATGGCTGTTGCTATTGCTGTGGTTGTGGTTGTTGATGTGACTATTGTTGTGGCTGGTCAGATGGTGGAGCCATATGCTTTTTCAGCCTTTTGAATCTATCAGGTCCCTCTGTTAAATTTCACATAAAAACATAAATTTAATCTTGTGTAAATAACAATAGCATTTAAAGAAGATTTATTTAAACCATACATACCAGACTCAGACTCTGCATCCATTGATGATTCAACCATTTGCCCTTTATCTAAAAATATTTAAAACACATTAAAAAACATAATTTTAAGTCATTAAAATAAATCATTTAAAATAGTATGTTTGAAGAGTAAGGTTACCTTGTGGGCTATAGGTAACCTCTTCCATGTCAACATTAACAATTTTAGAAGTAAAAGGTGTGGTAGGTGTATGCTAAATCCGATCACCTTGAGACATCACACGTTTGGTGTGAGTTATTGGTGATGAATGCGAATGCGTATCAGAATCATCAGATAATTCATGAACCCTAAATGCAACATCCCTTTTACTTGAAGACTGAGATGCTCTTCTTTGTTTTCAAAACAAAATTAGAGAATAACAATATAGAATGAAAAAAAACAAATATATTCCAACAAATATGCTTACATGTATCTCATCATCAGACATACCAATAGACAACAAATTGGGGTGCAATGTAGTGGGAGGACTGCTTTTTTGAAGGATGAAATAAGCTTCCTTAAATAAACAAAGAATAAAATTGTTAGTAGTCACTGTATAAGCAGATTGAATTTTTTGGGCACTCAAAAATCATGTTTTAGGCGGTTGGAAATGTGTGTGGACCAGTCAGATCTACCTCCACCAATACAATGAATCAATAAAGAAAGTGCCCAAAAAGGCATTTTTGCAGGTCGCCCCTACTAAATAAGCCTTACCTGAAAAATTCAATGCAAGCATATAGAAATTTATCTCCAACATTGCAAATGTTTAACCCCATTTTGGACTTAGAAGAATTAACTAAAAAAAGAGACAAAATTATTAGAAAACAAAAAGTACAAGGAGAACGTTATTAGAGAAATAAAATTACAACACAAAAAAATTTAATGTTAAATAAAAAATAAATTTTCAAATTATACCTTTCACATTGTTAGAATGAAAATCGTAAACGATTCCAAGGGTGGATTTATCATCATCGGTTAAGGCATATTGGATGTTCACTAGTACACCATACAAAAATGGCATCCCTGTTAGTCATTGCACATAAGAGGGTTTAACAGAAAAACAATATCCTTGTTATCCAATTGCGTCGAAATAGTGGACACATCATGGTTGTAACAAGAAATGATTCATTGCATCAACTAAATGTTAATGTTCAATTGTGGCATCTTCAACACACGTGCAAGTCCAAAGGTGTAAACCCATTAGGAATCATTTCTAGAAGTGTTGAAAATGCTCTTCAGGTTGAGGCACAAGATGTTCTTGAAATACACTTTAGAGGGAAGAGGAGAGGAAGATCTAGCCATATCTGAAAAGATGCAGGAAAATGGTTTGAGAAACTAGGAAATCTCTACCAAAAACTTCTAGAAATGCTGCAAAAACCTTCTCAAAATGCTACAAAAATGCTCTAAAAATACTGCCAAAATGCTCTGAAAATGTTGTCAAAATGCTCTAAAAATGCTGGAATAAATTTTAAAATTGCTTTGGAAAACACTATGGAAGAGGAAAAAAATGATCCTACAAATGAATTTATAGAATTTTGCATGGTGGAAGTTAATAGATGCATGACACATGGCAAAAGAGAGGATATATGTCATCATATTATTAATCAATTACGATGGTTTTCTTGTTGCACTCACCATATACCAGTCACCTTGTGCCACTCGTCATCTTCCAGTCGCCTTAAGCCACTCGCCATATACCAATCACCTTATACTACTTGCCATCTACCAGTCACCTTTTGCCACTCGTTATCTGCTAGTCACCTTGTGCCACTCGCCATATGCTAGTCACCTTGTACCACTCGCCATCTGCTAGTCACCTTGTGCCACTCGCCATCTACCAGCTGTCTTTTACCACTCGCCATATTCTAGTTACCTTGTGCCACTCACCATCTACCAGTCACCTTCTACCACTCGTTAACTACTAGTCACCTTGTGCCACTCAACATCTGCCAGTCACCTTATGCCACTCGCTATCTACCAGTCGCCTTATGCCACTCGCCATCTACCAGTTGCCTTGTGCCACTCACCATATGTCAGTCGCCTTATGCCACTCACCTTGTGCCACTCACCTTGTGCCACTCACCTTATGCCACTCACCTTGTGCCACTTGCCTTATGCCACTTGCCTTATGCCACTCGCCTTATGCCACTCGCCTTGTGCCACTCGCCTTGTGCCACTTGCCTTATGTCACTCACCTTATGCCACTCACCTTATGCCACTCGCCTTGTGCCACTCTCCTTGTGTCACTCGCCTTGTGCCACTTATATTATACCACTCACATTTTACCACTCGCCTTATGCCACTCGCCCTATGCAAGTCACCTTTTGCCAGTGCCACTACCTATAAAATTTTATTTGAAATTTTAAAAAATTTGCCCCAAATTTTATACACTTTTCACTATGATTCACCCCTATTTGATAAATACATTTTTGGTACTACCCCTTATGCATAACCATGGTGATACTAACTAGGGTTGTTTGTTTTCTCCTTTTTCTAGGAATCTAATTACATTGGATTCCCATAAATTTATTTTATTTTTTTCAATATTATCATCAAATCAAATTATTCATGCTTTATTATAGCAATATGTACTCTCAGATATGAATAGTTAGTATATTTATTCCTAGGATAGATTATCCCATGAAAAAAACATGGCAAGCCTCAATCAAGATCTTTGTGTTGATTCTTGAGATAATATGTTAAAGAAAAATGACATTTAATTTTCTTCCTTTGATACATCATCTTGAGAACCAAGTATGTCATAATTTTGAAGTATTTTCTGCATCTCTATCTAAAAGGATAATATTAAAAATTCAACTATGTTTCAATTACAATCCATCACACACATGCCTAGTGTCTCCCATGTGTGTGAGCACCTTGTCAAATTTATGATTTTTGATTCAATCTACCTTGTCATGATTATTCTCTCTATTACACTCTATCTCTTTATGTGTTATATGGTTGATTGCCCTATATATCATCCCAAGCATTGGTATCAAGGTAGTTAATTCTAGTTTTCTCATTGGAAGTACATTTTGATTATCAGTTCTTGCCATAATTTTTCAAGGTGGTAAATATTTCTTGGGACTAACCCTTTCATTGTGAAACATATAAGCAAGGATAATGGTTTTAATTTAAGGAGGAAAGAGAAGCTTCCTTGTGCTAATCCTATTTGCCTATAGTTGGACCCTTTTCAAGGATTTTTTAGTTGTAGTAGCCCTTGCTAGTTTAACAGAAGACCCATGGCAAAATAACTAAAAGGAGTTGAACCAAGCACTCTAAGTCTATATGATGAACTTTGGAGAATTCTAGATAAAGGAGGATTGATGAAGTTAGTGAGAAAATTTAATGGATATGATTTTGATTTTTCTAAGAAAATTACTCATACTTTATGACAACAAAGTCAATGCTAAGGGGATGGAATTCACCATTTTCATTCCTCTTATTTCCAAGTTTTTAGGCCTTCCTATTAATGGGGAATGCATAAATAAGGATAAGCACTCCTTATCCAGATAATTGATATATTTAAAATATAGAGGAGAGATCAGATAACTAGGCCAAATTTTAAAATGGCTACCTCTAAGAATATCTTAAAGGCCCTTGGAATAGAGTGGACTTGGTGGTGATGGAATATTTTACCATAGGTGTTCAAGTTAACATTGTTAGTAGTTTTCATTTTTCTTTTCTTAAATCATGTGCAAAGGAGAAAAATGATGAATGTGCCTATTATTTTGTTCTTTTCTATTAAAAAATTGTGGACCATGTGAAATATGGTAAAATATCCAAACCTCTCCACCAAGGCCTTCTAAAACTATTATTTGAGCATGTGTCAAAGTATGTGGATAAGGTGGAAAAATTAGTCTTGGGAAGCTTGTTTTTGAATTGGCTAGCAAGGATGGGTCCTATAAATATTTTAAAATTAAAGGACCCATGTCTTTGTCCCCAACTTCATTGGAACAATCACATGAATATGTATTTG
The DNA here is from genome assembly GCA_028583015.1 of Wollemia nobilis. Classification (NCBI taxonomy): domain Eukaryota; kingdom Viridiplantae; phylum Streptophyta; class Pinopsida; order Araucariales; family Araucariaceae; genus Wollemia; species Wollemia nobilis. Next base: position 310,674 of record JAQPPZ010017073.1, read on the forward strand.
ATTATTCTAAGGAGAATAAGGAAGAAACTCTAAAGTCTAGTGGTAAATATTGAAGGTCAAAACACCCCCAAGAGGAATAATAGTGTTGTTAGATATTCAAAATGCTTCAGATTTAAAATATATTAAGAATATAAGCCTTAACATGTTATCTCAAACTTTGAGATCTTTGGAGATCCTGGTCCTGACCTTAGAAATAATCCTAATATTAAAGTTGGTTGTTAATCCAGGAAAGGATATGATCCTATGAGGGCTTGGGACCCCCTAAAGACTCCTATGAATGTATGGAAAATCATGAATAATTTACTTAGCTCCCTCAATAGGTCCATTAAAATGTTTACCATATATGTGGATGAAATCAATTGGATAATGAATTACTTCAAGAACAATCATTGTAGTTTTGAGGAAGGTTTGGATTAGTTTTCTCCGGTTCTATTTGGGGTCCCTTGGTCTCCCTGTTTGGTGGCTCCTCTTTTGGGTGTTTAAGTACCAAGCCTTGTTTGTCTTGTTGTTTACTTGTTTGGATTTGTTAGGACTTTCTAGCAGTCCTAGTTGTATATATGTAAAGGTTCAGGTATCCTTTCAAAATCCATTCCTTTCCATCTAATAATAAATAAATAAAAATTACAAAATTCATCTAATATTTTAATCTCTATATTTATAATTATCAAATTATGAATACTATGTCATTGATTCAAATGATAAATAGTATGGCTTTGTAGTTCTTGATGGTAGTGAATACTCATGCTATCCATGATCATTGTCATAAATTATTTCAAATAAAATTTCCCTTCAAAGAAATAGAAATATATCTTCAACATATTATTTTGGTCATCTAATTTTTTATTACATGTTCATAATTATTTAAATGATAGATAACATAGCTTTGTAGGTGTTAATGATAGTGAATTTCTATATTCTCCACAATCCTTACCACTAATATTTTTAGGTAATATTTCCATTAAAAAGAGAAAATATATTATGCAAAACCTTAGCCTCAAATCAATCATATTACTCTTAATCAACTTATCTTGTTTATCTTTTATAAAACAATTCTAGCTAAGTCTTATCAACTTTAGATTCCTTACATATTAGTGGGATCCACAAAATAATTTACCTTAATAACTAAATATTCTTCTCATATTTCTTTTGTACCCATGCAATGATCTTGTGGCCTCAATAGAATCCACATGGGCATCTATATATGTGCACAAAATCCATCCAAAATACATATAAACATGGGGAAATATAACATTTTTTTAATTTATTACTATCACAAGGGGAATTTTTTTCAATCCATCATCTTCAAAAATATTATCTCATTAAATTCCTAGACCATATCTCATATACAATATAATTTATCTACATAATGGTATGTAATTAAATTTGAATAATTGAAACTTGTCGATAATAAAGACTCATAATAAGCATTTCTTATATTCATCTACTTATGGCATATATTGTCTTCCCTCTATATTCCATATAATCCCAATATTTCATCTGAGTAAACCTCACTCTTTTTATATGTTTCTATGTTCTTATAATATATCAAGATAGGGTAGTATAGAAAATAGCTTTACATGTTTTATAAAAGTGTGTCATCAATCCATATATAGCTAACTATGTCACTATTCAACTATCTACAGTAAGAACTTGTATCAAGCAAGAGCAAAAAATTCTCTAACATTGTAAATATTGCAAGCAAGTTCTCATTGACAATTTTGCTTTGAATCCAAAATCAACTTGTAGATTTTAATTTTATTGTAGGTTTATTTTTTGGCTCCCTATTTCAGATGATATCCTACTCATCAGGGCTATATGTTCATATTAAGATTCAAATTCATTTAACAACATTACATGCTCGTATCATGACAAATTCTAATATGGAAAACCCATGCCATGCTTATCATAACATCTTGATAATTTTTGTAATCATAAGGTCATCAATATTTTTTTGGATAAGTTTTATTCCAAACACAAGGTAGAATCATCATATGGTTTTATACAACATGGTCCAACCCAAAAGGAAGCAAAATTATAACATAGAATTTTAATATAGAAAGAAATAAAAATATTCTACAATATTTCACTCGAAATACCAATCCCCATGCTTTCAATTAGGGGTTCAAAACTACAAAAATTGCATGGAAAATGAATCATTTATGTCTACAAGTAAAACAACATGATACATCTAATTTAATATCAATAAAATATCACATCAGTATTATGCAAATTACTCACTTCCTACTCTAGGGATCTCCTAAAACTCTACGTTTAATAGACTTTAGGGTTTAATAAAAATATATAGAAGTACCTTAGTGAAGATATTAACCATGGACTAGAATAGTAGATATTTTCATTTGTAGACATAAAATGGATATTTTTCATATATAACAAGGATTTATTCCTATTTGCTTCAATAGCACCAAAATTTATTAAATAACAACAACAATTTCGCACAAGATTTGGATGCAAAGTAGTTAATTTATATAATTGAGTTTTAATGTATTTTTTTTCTCGAAAGTAGCAATATGCAAAACACTTGTTCTAAAATACAACAAAAATACATAACCCTTATTTTAGAATGCAACAAAATACAAAACACTTAACTCAAAATGTAAAACCGTTTTCCTCCAAAAAAAAACTTAAAACTAATTACTTATACAATCCAATGAAGGGTAACCCATCATATATTTTTTATTTTTGATCAAAATGTATATTTTCTATTTTTATGAAATAATACATGTTTCAATCGTACAACCATCATAGAAGGTTTTCCAAAATATTTCACAGACTAGAAATGGAAAGCAATTCATTTAATCAAGGATAAAATCCAAAAGGCATGATACCCAATATGTGTCCAGTTATTTGGATAAAACATTTCCAAAATGGTGAAAATATCCCATGGAAATTCTTCCAAATTCTTATTTTTACTTTAGTCAATACTCCCTTCCATTTTATATAAGGCAACACTATTTAGTTTTTCCCATGCACATTCCATACCCATTAATTACCCAATTTGGCATAATTCTACTCAAAATAATACCTCCAATTATAGTATACTTTCCCAAAAATGGTGATATTGGTGAAAGGAATAAGATTGTGTGGCCACTCAGTGATGTCACTAAACTGTTAGATTAGACATTTATCTACATAATAGTTCTCTAACACTTCCATTCTCAGAAATGAGGCATACCAATATATATATATATATATATATATATATATATATATATATATATATATATATATATATATATATATTATGATTTGGTTATGATTTTGGCACCTTAACTCATATTTTTCTTCCCACACATGATAGGATGATGTTTAAAAATAAAATCAAATAAATCCTATGTCATGGTGTGGGATCTTCCCACATATTCCCCCTCCTTTCTCCCTTCTAAATTTTAAACAAGGTGATCAAATATATTTAAAATAGGATTCCTACTAAGGTATTCCAAAAGAAAATTTTAAACGTTACTATTTCTCTCATATCCCAAGATTTCAATTGACCTCTAAACAAAATTTAAAGGCATGACTATAAATAGTTATTTTATATGAAACTTCATGATATGCAACAAAAATTTCATTTATCATGCAAAATATAAATCTTAACATGCATTGATTCATGGTGTAGAGTTATTTTGTTGTAATAAAACTATATGCAATCATTTTTAATTTCGAATGCAAATTCTAAATCATCAATTAAATAAGCATGTCTACTTCTATCATGTAATGTAATCCTAATTGTCGCATGTGCATTATTTTTCATCTCTAGAATTCTATTATTTGATATTTACAATCTTCTCCCTAATAATACCCTTTTTCACATATTCAATTGAGGGAAACCTTGTCACATATAAGTGTAAACCTCAATAGAAAATCCAGGAAATTACAATTCAACCATAACCAAGCATTGCACTCCTATTGCATTTACTAGATTTTTATATTTAGAAGTGTTACCCATAAAACCAAATATTATTTTATTTTCCATAGCACATGAGGAGATACAAAGAACTATATTGCTCTAGTATCAATAGAAATATGTATAGGGCATAAAAAAGCCATACCTATAGTATAAAGTGGAGAATTTTATGGCTTTAGTTGATGCTTATCTACCATTGGATGGATACATTACAGATATTGGTTAGGTTTTGTGGTTGGTTGAGTATTTGAATTCCCATCATGACCATTGATTAGCATAGTGATCCTCTCCATAGATAAATCATCCATATCAAGTCCATTTGTTTATAGTATTTCCATAATTCCTTTTCTTCTAGCCACTTGTAAAAAATCTATTAGGGCTAATTTTCATTCTTAAAATCATTCTTATAAAAATTTTCCTTGTTCCTAGGGAAAATTTTACCCTTTAAAAAATTTATCTCTTGAATAAAATGGTTGAATATTAAGAAGTTTTACTCCTCTTCGTTTTCATTGTGATAGAAAGTTATTTATTGTAAACATTGCTCTTTCTAAATTGCTTTCTTAAAAACCTATTTCATGGTTAATTATTTGCAATAATCCATATCTTCCCCTATGTGAGGATTTAACCCAAATATAAAATTATTGATTTAAAATATTTTCTCTTTAAAATTAGATGTAGCATATCTCCCTAACTAAATTTTAGAAATTTTATCATCTCTTTTTTGAAGTACGAATACAAGTAATATTTCTCATGGAAGATAAAAATAGACTATTTGCATGTGGTATATTCTGACATGAATTATTTTTAACATTCAATTTATCCTATCAAAATATGGCTACTTTAGTGGGATGATATGCTACCCATACTACCTTGGTTTCTTCAATAAAGTATGAAGTTCAAAATACATCATCATCTTAATGATATAGGAATTGAATCCATATCAAAGGGACTTGCCATCATATTTTATGAATGCAATCCTTCTGATAATCTTGGACAACTCTTATTTCTTGTAAACTTTCTTATTGAATCACTACTCCTAGTAGTTATATTCCATTTGAGTGAATTATTTATCATTTATCTACTTTTATTGAGTATTTCAAGGACATTAATTTTGTAAGTGGTAAGTCGCATCCTCCATCATGAACCTCCCTTGGAAAATTTTTTCATAAAAATAGGATTATGAAAATATATGTTATTTCAAATAAAAAACTAATGGATTTTATGATGACCGGTAGTGTTTGTTATTTTGATATGCTACTAATGGCATTTCATACTTTCATAGGAACAAGTGTTCTTGTGAGTAAACAGAGAACTGATGGTTAAGATAGCCAAATCTATGGATACATAATAAAGACCTAATCTATAATTATGTGAACTTCACATTTATCTTTCTTGTTGAGAATGCATGGTATTATGTCTAAATTTCAAGAAAAATGAAGTTGCTTTAAATAGAACTAAAGTAGCATAGGGATGCTTATTAAAGATGCTTGGTGGTAAAGGAATTACTAAGTTTTCATGGAATAAGCCTTGGTTTCAATTGTATTTGCTTATGAAATTAAAATGATGAGATTTACTTGATAAAAGAGACCTTATGTTTGAACTAGAGAAATAGATTTCTAAGGAAAAAATCTATTATTAGAAAACAAAGTGACCAATGCCTTGAACATTGGAATGATTGTAAAACAAATTAATCAAATTTATATCATTATAAAAGGTAGTATTCAAGAAAATGAGTAAGAGTGGGTAGTTATGGAGTTTGTTCGATAAATAAACCTTGTTGTTTCCCTTTAGAAAATATTGAATGGAATAAAGGGGAGATATTTTTTTTTGTATTATGGGTGAACGCATGAGGATGGATTTTGTGGTTTTGGAAGAATAAAATTGGAAGAGGATTATTTCTTTAGTGTGTAACAAAATCATTTCCAAGACATCCATTGAGATTGCTAGGTAACCTTCACTACAATCTTTTGTTGTAGATTAATTCGAACCACTTATGGAAAGGTAGAGTATGTTTTCAAACTCATTCATTGTTGTCTGAATGAAAATATGGAGATCCCATGCTAGAATAGCATCACGAATGAATCCTTATAGATGTGGTGAACCACCCCAAGAAGATATAAGATCTTGGGTGGTGATTACTTTTTAAAAATTGTGTACCATCTGTTGGCTTTACAGAGTGCACCTACAAACGTTGGACCTAGAGGCCACATAGTAGAATAATACCTAAAGTTCACCTATACCACTTCGGTTTCGATTACCCAACATAAATTTTGTTGATTGTAGATTCACATTTGGGTGATGATGTTAGGGTTTGAGTATGTGTTAAACACCTCTAGTTTACCTATGTGTCAGTGTCCCTACAAAGGCATAGAAACATACTAAAAACTTTAATTGATGTCTTGATTAATAGGTGATATATTAAGTTGGGAAACTATAAAATTTAGCCAATCCAAGTCATCAAACAAAGTGATTAATATGCATGGTCATAGAACAAGCATATTGTGTTATATGTCCATTTTAAAACTACAAACACCTATTTTTTAATCTGAATCTACTGATGATTGTGTTAGAATAAGAGAATATTCTCTTAAGTTCCACTAGGATAGACACTTGAGTTTCCACTCCTCCATGTGTCAGGAGAACTCTCAGTGGTGTCTTCATCAGGTATGATGAGTTGTTGTAATCCAACGACTCTCAATGATCAACTCTGCTATTTATACAGAGTTGATCCTTGGAATAAATCAATCAGTTCCACTCTTCTCTTCATCTTTTGTAATGTTGTGCATATCTATTATTGTGAAATTCTTACATGGTACCAGAGTAGGATAGATTTTGCTTGCATTCGCTCTTGAAGGTTCTAGGATCTGGTTCATTGCTTTGGATATTTTTTTTGACTAACTTGCTTAAATTTATGCAATAGTCAATTTTATCCATTTTTTATTCAGAAAAATCCTTATTATTGCTAATATATGTATTGTTTTTTTTTAAATATACTGCTATTGTTTCGAGGGTAATCTTTTGAATTTTTTCAGCGCTCTCCTTTTAAAAGAAGAACAATTTTTTTTGAAAGATCCGCCCTCATTTTTTTTAAATAGTGGTTTTACCTCTTAGAGAGGCATTGCGATATTAACTCGTCGTCCAAATATTATTTGGCATGCGTACTTTTCATAGCCCCTTGCCTTCATTGGTGCAACCACTTATAGTGGCCCCAACGATTATCTCTAAGTTGGTGTTTGTTTAAAAAAAACAATAATTTTTTTATATGCGAATCACCTTTGTCTCTAACATTTATTGCAAGTTGTACAACGTGTGTGTTTTTTAATCGCGCCACCCACGACGTGGCTCTCGGAGTGCTCCAATCCGCCATTGAGAAAGATCTTCATATCTAATCTCCAAGTAGATGTTATCCGATGCTCAATACCGATCACTCCTTTTTTATTCTCTTCACCTGAGAATAATATCACATATGCTCTTCTATTCTATTCTAGTTCGAGACTTTCATTTCGTGATTCAAAATATATTTCCTTTTTTTTGACTCATCTGCAGGGAAGGTTATCAAAGACAATGCTCCATTTTTGTTGTTCTTTTCTGTACTCATCTCCCCTGAAGCTCTACAAAGCTCTAGTCTATGAGATCAGAGAAAAACTATAGTTCTTTAATTTTTTTTCCTGCCTCCTAACTAGTCTGCGTAGGTGTTCGCTGGTTTTAGGCATCCTCGACAACCATTCCTACCTCCGCCTGGTTCCAAGCAGCGATGACTCAGAGGGGAACCTCTTCCTCGGGTGCTTCAAATCATTTATATACTTTTTTTTCTTAAAAGAAGGTTTTTTTTCCCTCGTAGTATAAAATCAAAGACGAGTTATTTTAGATATATATATAAAAAATATATATATATATATATATATATATGTTCTCTGGATTGTTTTGTCTACGCAGGTTTCTAAGTGGTCTTTTGCGACGTCTCAGGTTTCTCGCAACCTTTGCCTGACTCTTACCAACGATGAAATATTAATTTATATATATATATATATATATATATCTGTTCTCTAGATAGTTTATCTTCGTAGGATTCTCAAGGCTTTGGTGGCGTCTCAGTCTCTCATAGTATTCAAAAAGTATCTATTCTCTGGATAGTTTATCTTCGTAGGATTCTCAAGGCTTTGGTGGCATCTCAGTTTCCTCCACCTAGCTCGAACCAACGACGGATATAAAGTTTGAGTTTCCATTTTTTCTGTCCTTCAAGGTGCTTCTGATTTCTCAGTAGATGCACGATTTATTTTGTTCCTCCTATTTTTTGTAAGGTTATTTTCACTTCAATTTCGAAGTAAAATATTGACTCCTTCTCAAAGTTTTTTTTACAAAAAGCTCTTTGATAAGTCGTAGTCTATTGTAACCTTAATATAAAAAGTTTTTTTTGGGGGGGGTTTTATGTGCAACCATATGCACATTGGTGTCTCTTGAAGGGGGGTTGTTTTTTTTTCTATCTCTTCCTCAAAGTCTTTTTTAGGTTTTCAAGTTAATAGAGGTGTAATACTTAATATCTTTTTTAGCATACACTCTCTATTTAAAATTTAAAACCTAATTTGTTTATCAAAATTATTAACAAAAACTATCTTCTTCTCATTATTTTATCTAAATAATAAACTTATCAAGAAGTTCTAGTTTTTTTTAATTATTCTCTAATCTTATTTATTTATTTTCTTTAAGATAGAGATTTTTCAAATTCTTTTCTCTAAGGGTGCTATAATTATTCTCTTAATATTTGTTATTAAAATTAAATTTTATTTGAGAATCTCTATAGTTTTTTTTACACTTAAAGAATTCATAAACCTAAGGTTTAACTTATCTTCCTCAAAATATTTGCCTACGTTCCATGTACAAAAACCATTAAAAACTTATAGTTTCCCTCAAGTAAGGGCGAGTTTTTGGAGGCACTTGGTATAAAGGCCTGGAAAATATTTTTCAATCTTCCTCTTTATTTTGGGACTCTCTCTCACTGATAGTTTCCCTCTCGTAAGGGCAAGTATTGAGAACACCCAATTTAATCTGGTTGATATCTCTGCATTTCAAGCCAAACACCCTTGACAAATTCTTCTCTATACTTACGGTTTCCCTCAAGTAAGGGTGGGTATTGTGAGGAACTAAGAGGATTTGGCACTCTAAAGCAAACAATATTACAACCTCATTATACTTATAGTTTCCCTCTCGTTAGGGTGGGTATATTGAGTTTTCTAATATTGAAAAGCTTCATATCTTTTCCTTATAACAATTGCATTAATCAATTAATTGAAGTTCTAAGGGGGGATTTATTGGTTAATTAAAACTTCAATTTTATCTTGTGTTTAAAATGATGAATTCAATTGAACCTCTCACCCCTCATAACTTTCACACTTGGAAACCTAAAATTTTAAATCTTATCTCTCAAAAAGGTCTTACTCATTTGTTAGAAGAAAAGCAACCAGAATTTGATAAAGAATATGAAATATTTGTTCATAAGGGAAAAATGCACGAAACAATGGGTATTATTAGCTCTAATGTTCATGAAAGTTTGTGGTTTCATATTACAGATTGTAAAACTCCTCATGAAAGTTGGGAGAAACTGAAGGCCTTGTTTGGGAAAGTAGATCAGATGAGATCAATGCAACTAGAAGTCGAACTAACTTCTTTGTCCCCTGAAGATTTTAGTAGTATTGTTGACTTCCTCACTAAGTTCAAAGAAGTCCTCACTCAATACAAAGGTAGTGGGAAGACTAATACTGAAGAAGAATGCATTTATCTAATCCTTTCTAAGCTAAATGGTGTTTTTCAAATTTTTGCTACCACCTTTATATCTACCAAAGATGCTCTTGGTGCAACCTTTAAAATGCCCTCTTTAGAAGAATTTTGTGATAGATTAACTAGGGAAGAAACCAAACTTGCTAGATATGAAATATCTTCTTCTTCCTCTTCTTCAAAAGCCTTAGTAGCCTCCACCTCTTCTAAAGAAAAATTCAAAAAGAAGGAAAAGACTCCCATAACATGTACTCACTGTAAAAAGAATGGTCACTCTGCTAACAAATGCTAGAAAATATTACAGCAACTAGAGGCAGCTATGAAGGATCAAAAGATAGAAAATAAAAAGCAAATAGGAAAATCCCTTAATGTTCAAGGAAAAACCTCCAATTCTTCCTCTAATTACTGGGTCCTAGATTTTGGAGCAACTCATCACATGACTGCTTCAGACAAGTCTTTCTCTTCTATCTCCTCTAGCTCTACTTGTAGCATAGAAGTAGGTGACTCTTCCTTCATCCCTATCAAAGGAAAAGGGGATATAACCATTGATGGTGGCTCTATAAACAATGTTCTCTATGTTCTAGACATTGCCACCAATCTCCTCTCCGTCTATCAGATTTGTACTTCTGGAAATGGGAAAATTGTTCTCTTCTCCCCAACAGGAGTTGAGATAAGAAATTTTCAAGACCCTCATTCTCTTATAGCCAAAGGGAATATTGATCATAACTCTCATATTTTTCACTTCAAAGGTTTTCAAAATCCAGAAGGAGCCTCCTGTTTTGTGGCTCATAGTGATCTTGAAAGTCAAATATGGCATGAAAGGTTTGGTCATCTTAATTACAACTACCTAAAGGATTTGTGCACCCATGATATGGTTACGGGATTACCCCAAGTCTCTTCTAGTGATGGATTTTGTCCTGGATGTGCTCTTGGAAAGCAACATCAAGATCCTTTCCACCCAAGTAGTTCTCTAAAAGCCTCATCCCCTCTAGATTTAATCCATAGTGACTTAATGACCTTTCCTGAACCATATTTCAAAGGAGAAAAGTATGCTCTTACCTTTATTGATGATTTCTCTAGAAGATCCTGGGTCTACTTCCTAAAATATAAAAGTGATGTGTTATCCCACTTTAAATTTTTTAAAGCCTTAGTTGAAAATCAGGCATCTTGCAAAATCAAGAAGATTCGCACTGATAATGGGGGGGAATACTGTAGTAATGAGTTCTCCATATTTCTTTCAAGTCATGGTATAATACATCAACATTTTGTCTCCCATAATCCTCAACAAAATGGTATTGCAGAAAGGAAAAACCAGACATTAAAAGAGATGGCTAATTGTATGCTCCATTCAAGAGATCTTCCAAAAGTTTTTTGGGCAGAAGCTATTAACTATGCAAATTATATTCAAAATCGCACACCTCATAAAGCTCTTGACCATTTAACTCCTGAAGAAGCATGGTCTGGCTTAAAACCAGATGTTTCCTATTTCAATATTTTTGGGTGTACTACTTGGGCTCACATCCCAAAGAAGAAAATGAAGGCTCTTGATAAGAAAAGCAAAAAGCTCATCTTTATCGGTTATTGTGAAGAATTGAAAGCATACAGGCTTCTTGATCCCTCAACTCATGAGGTCTTCTTTCATAGGAATGTCCAATTTGATGAAACATTCCCTCAAAAATATCCTCAAAAGCCCTCTTCCTCCATTGAGCCTTCTCCTATAGTAGAACCTCAATATTATGAAGAGCCAACCCTTGAAGTTAACTTGGTTATTGATAATCAAGATGAGGAACCTATAACTCCATATCAATGTCTTTCAACTCCTTCAACTCCTTCCTCTATGCCAAAATGGGCCCACACCATTGTTAAAGAAGCTACTCCTTACATCCAAAATCTTCCTTCAACCAGATCATCCAACCCCATAGGCACTAGTCTTGTATGTCAGTCTATTTCCTCTGATCCTCAATCCTTCAAAGAAGCCTCAGGTATAAAAGAATGGGATGATGCCATGGAAAATGAATTTTCTTCCTTGATAAAAAATGAGACTTGGGATTTAGTTCCCTTACCTAAAGGAAGGAAATTAGTTCATTGTAAATGGATCTTCAAAACTAAATATGGGCCTAATGGAGAAATAGACAAACACAAGGCTCATCTAGTGGCCAAAGGTTTTTCTCAAGTTGAAGGCATAGATTATGCAGAAACCTTTGCTCCAATTGCTAAAATGGATTCTGTAAGATTGGTTCTTGCCCTAAATGCTTCCCATAAGTGGTATGTCTATCAAATGGATGTAAAATGTGCTTTCTTACATGGATATTTAAAGGAAGAAATATTCATGGAACAACCTATTGGTTTTACTCAAGACTCCTCTATGGTTTGTAGGCTTAAAAAGTCTCTCTATGGCCTCAAACAAGCCCCTAGAGCTTGGTATGAAAATATGGACTCCTTCCTTCTTTCAATAGGTTTTTCTCATTGTGAGTCTGATAATACAATTTACATTTGGAGAAATGAAGGCAACATCACCATTCTTGTTCTATATGTTGATGATCTTCTTCTCACTGGTAGTAACTTGACTCACATTCAGACTATAAAAGACTCTCTCTAAAAAATTTGAAATGGCTGATCTAGGTAAAGCTCATTACTTCCTTGGAATCCAAATAAGTCAAACAGATGAAGGTATTTCTTTGTGCCAACAAAAGTACACTCTAGATCTTCTACAAAGATTCAAAATGATAGATTGTAAACCTTCTCCTACCCCCTTTCAATCTGGCATTAATCTTAGTACTTCCTACTCATCCCCTCCTTGTGATGCCACTCTATACCGTCAACTTGTAGGAAGTTTGCTATACCTTACTCATACTCACCCAGATATATCATATGTTGTTGGCCTCATATCCAGATTCTCTCATCAGCCTCACTTCAGTCATTGGTAGGCAACAAAAATAATCCTTCATTACTTGTAGGGCACTACTCATTTTGGGCTCTTCTACAAGGGAAATTCCATGGATATCATTGGCTACACAGATTTAGATTGGGTAGGTTCAGTAGAAGATAGATGTTCCACATCAGGCTATGTCTTTTGCCTTGGTTCCTCACCAATAGCTTGGTTATGCAAGAAACAACAAGCGGTAGCCCTATCTTCTACAGAGGTAGAATACAGGGCAATAGTTTTGGCTAGTCAAGAAGCTCTTTGGCTTCATCAAATTCTGAGAGAATTTGGTTTCACACATGACCATCCTATAACTCTTTGGTGTGACAATCAGAGCACAATTCATATTGCACACAATCCAGTTGAACATCAATGAACCAAGCACATTGAGATACACATGCACTTCATAAGGCAACATATTCAGAATGGGGACATACACTTGGAATATATTCCAACTGAGGAACAAATTGCAGATATCTTCACCAAGTCATTTCCTTCTCCACGTTACCTTCAGTTGAGAGATAAGCTTGGAGTTATTCAGCTGCATTGATTGGATTTATGAGGACAATCTTCACCATACGAAGACAAGCCTCTCTTCTTCTAATAGTTGGTTTTTCCCCACAGGGTTTTTTCACCAACTATTTATTGTATATGAGTACCTAATCAGGCCAAAGTTGTTGGGACTCATATTTCTTTCTTGTATTAAGAGGACAATATTTGCCATACGAAGACATGCCTCTAATAGTTGGTTTTTCCCACAGGGGTTTTTTCACCAACTATATTATGTAAATGAGTACCTAATCAGGCCAAGTTGTCGGGACTCATCTTTCTTTCTTGCATAAAGAGGACAATCTTCGCCATACGAAGACATGCCTCTCTTCTTCTCATAGTTGGTTTTTTCCCACAGGGGTTTTTTTACCAACTATCTATTGTATTAGGAGGACAATCTTCGCCATACGAAGACAAGCCTCTAACTTCCTTTTGATTGATGGTTTTTTCCCATTGGGTTTTACCATCTCTTCAAAAATAAGTCTTTGTACATGAGTACCTCAACAGGCCTTGTTGCCAGGACTCATTTGTATGATTCACCCCTAGTATCACTTAAGGGGGGGTGTTAGAATAAGAGAATATTCTCTTAAGTTCCACTAGGATAGACACTTGAGTTTCCACTCCTCCATGTGTCAAGAGAACTCTCAATGGTGTCTTCATCAGGTATGATGAGTTGTTGTAATCCAACGGCTCTCAATGATCAACTCTGCTATTTATACAGAGTTGATCCTTGGAATAAATCAATCAGTTCCACTCTTCTCTTCATATTTTGTAATGTTGTGCATATCTATTATTGTGAAATTCTTACAGATTGGCTCTCATGTTTTAACCTTACATCCACATGGCTCTATGTGTCCTTGGGTTGCATGCTATAATAGGTTGGTCTATTGTAATGGATTGGTCGGTATACATATTTAAGTTCGAATGCTCCAATTAGGGACCGATATACTATTAAGAGAGTAAAATACCCTCTCTTACATAACTAAAAAATGTAAGTAAGTTTGATGTTATAAGTTGATCAAAGTAATTTTTAGATGTTAATATATGACCCTGAGCAATAGGTTTTTGAGATTTATGTTGCCTCTCCTTTAGATTAGAGAAGATCGAAGATTGTATATAGGAAAATTTTTACCTTGATGGAATATGGCTCTATTAATTGATGATGATCTATTAGTCTCATGCTTAGAATTAGAGAGAATTAATTGGTTGTGAGATGATTCATTTCAAAGAATAAATGAATTTATTTTATGTTTTGAAACTATAGAAAATAATATTTAGAATAAAAGTTATGATAAGATAGTTGGTGTTGGATAAATAAAATGATTTATTTATTGTGGAATGGATAGTTAAAGGTTGAAAGTAGGATGCCTTAATGAAATAATGAATTAGCTTTTATATGTTGGGGTTACTTTATTTGAAAGAATAATTTTATAACTAAGTGATCCATATTTGAATAAATATATGTTATGGACACTTTAATGAAGAATAGACTGAAATAGTTTTTGAAACTTGATTATTCTTTGATATTTAGAAAGGATAGTATTACTTACCAAATGTGTTAATGCTACCTTCTCTTGGAAACTAAGATAAATTTAATTGTTTAAAGATAAATGGCATCCTTGTTTTATAATAAAATTTGAGGTCTTCTAGGAAATAGAATGTATAGCTATATGTTTATAGGATGAGATAAAATTTTGTACTAAATCATAGATGAGGGATTGGGCATGGGGCCCAATAAATGGTAAGGAACTTATGGGGGTTCCACATTTGTTTTTTTTTGTAATGAAGTTACTCAAAAGTGATTTCTTGAGTAATGGTAGTTTGATAAATGGATGGGATTAATGAGAGGGAATTATGGGGTTCTCTCACTTGTAAAAAAAAAGGAGAATCTACAAAATGGATGAAATGAAAATACATGAGAGTTAAGAATATTCTTATGCACATATTGAAATGATGGAGAAAATAATGGGTTCCTTGTTATAGATTGGCTAGTATACTTTCAATAAGAAATAAATATTGATATTTTTAAGGTTGGGTTTTCTATCGAAAAGGGTTCCTAGGATATATGATGTGTCAAATGATTTATCTTTTGTGGTACTTGTTATGGAATTGTTATTTACAATTAATGCTTTATTGCTATGAGTTATGAATGAAAAAGAAATGTTTATTATGCTTTAATGATGAGTACTTAGTAAAGAAAGTTAGATGGTTAGTATCTCTTTATTTCATGCAATAGAATATGGAATAAAACATTATGGTACTTATATATGAATGATATAGAAAGGATAATGTTGTTTCATGAATTCACCTTGGGATTTGGGGGATCTTATTAGAGAAATATTGTTAATAGAATATTAATCTGAATTAGATCCCTAATGTTAGGACTATAATTAATAGAGATGTGATGTGATGGACACTTTGGAAATAGACTACTAAAGTTTTCTCTACAAGATAGTGAGCTTAGAATTTCATTCTAGTTAAATCCTTGTGATGGATTCTCTAAAAGAGTGAGAGATATCTATGTGAGGTAGATATGTCATGCAATGATAGTCACAGGAACTCGAGCGATTGTGGGAAAATTTCTATGGGGGATGTCATTGGTGTGGTGGTTAATGAAAACCCTAATTTATTGATGGGCAACCACAAGGGAGCTAGCACATAAGTGACAATCACCTCTATTAAACTATCTGGAAATATAGTTTAATGGTACACAATAGTTCTACACTAAACAAGATGTGTAAAACTATAAGAGTATTGCACCTAAATACCAGTTTAGAATGACATATACTAGTCAGGAATTGGCATCCCTTTTCTCAAGCAAGCGAGATAGGGTTAACCCTTGTGTTGTGGTAAAAAAAGTCCTTCAAAAGAGAGAAAGGAAACTTAGGGTGACCACATAAAGGTTTCCTTTAAGCTATATAGGTAGTGTACAAGGTAAACCCAAAATTTGATATGGGATATTTGTCACTCCTATCCACCCGAGGGATGCTGCAACATCTAAAAAAAACTCAAAATGTGAAGTAAGCTTCTTGGAATTTATCTAGATTGACTGACTAGACTTGATCCTTTTAAAGAAAAAAATTTGGGTTGGTTTTTAGGGTTGTTACATCTTCCTCATTCCAACATGGTAATTCCTAATCCTTTTTCTCAAGTGTGGACACTTTGTCCCTTATCTTGTTCAATAGGATTGGAATCTAGTGCAACTTGGATATTATTTCACCATCATTAAGGTTTATGCTTTTGGAATATTTTTATTTAAGTTTCTCACCATTTCTTAGTTATAACACATATTCACATTTCTCAACATTGATGAGCCAATTTTATCCTTGATATTATAGCTATGTTCTAATGCCACATGTAATAATCACCTTGGCTAAAATAACATAATTTTTTATTTAACTGTTAACAATACACCTAATTACGACATGAAAAAAATATAATCCACTAGCAATGCATGTCATGTTATATTGTAAATACATTGTAATCATATATTTAAAAGTATTATTGATGTTATTCATCACAAATTTTATTAATTTAATCATTCTATCCTTAATATAGTCAATTAAACTAAAACACTAATTACACTTTTTTTCTGTGAACCAAAATTACAAGTTTTAAAGGTATTCACCTATGGCACTATGAGAACATGTTTCTTAATCCAAACACAAAGGTTAGTGGTGTATTTTACAATACTAATATGACCATCTCTTTGAATACATTTAGGGTGAAACAACTTGCTTAATCTAATTTATTTCTCATGGTTTATAATAGCTTATTGAGGTTGTATATCCATCACAACCTTTTAACAATGATATTAAGAGTCTAAAATTCATGTAAGTCTTCAATTAGTATATATAAGCATGTTTAACTCCTAAAGCATTATTTATTTCCTTTTCATTAGAGAACTTGAGATCATCTAGGTATACACAGTTAAATCAAAGTAATTCCTCCTACAATGATTCATTTAACACTTTTCACATCTTCTATCCATAGTCAATGCATGTTATTATCATAATCTATATAATCCTATGAAATCAAGCTCAATGTCACTTGTAGTAAGGGTTTTTCATAGTTGTTTCAATAGTAAAAAATTGCCAAAGAAAAGCTACCATTTCTTATGGCGTTTGAATAGAAATCAATAAATTTACATAATCAAGTTTTAAAGAAAACCCTTTTTTCAATAATGTAGCAATATGCAAAATATTCATTCTAAAATGCAATAAAATACAAAATCATTATTTTAGAATATAAAACCCATTTTCCAAAATATTTGATAAAATGAGCTTATACAACCCAATGAAGCAAAACCCATATTTTATATCAAGTCTCATAACCCTAAAATTTAGGAAACAATAAATATGTATTTCAATCATAGTACTATCATAGGATTTTCCAACACATTTTCACAATTTAGAAAGGGAAAGAAATTATTTTGAAATGATGCAATCCAAAAGATATAAGACCCAATATGTAAGTAATTATTTGGACAAAATCTTTACAAAATAATGAATAAGTCCCATGAAAGTTTCTCCATATTTTTATTGTTGCTTCAACAAACACTCCCTTCAATTTCAAATAAGACATTGTTACATAGTTTTTCTAAGCACATTGTACACGTGCTAATACCCCAAATTTGGCATAACCATACTCAAAATAACACCTCCAAGAATAGGACACTTTCCTCAAAATGGTGATATTGGTAAACACAATAATATTGTGTGACCACCTAAGAATATCACCATCATGAACTATAACATTAGGTCTCTCCTTGTAAGAAATATCTAACACTCATGTTTCAAAAATGAGGGGAACCTAAAATGAGAATATTTTTCTATTAGTGGGGCTAGTTTTTATTACATTAATGCATTATTTTCTTTCCAAGAAAGGCAAGGTGGTGTTTAAAAATAAAACCATATTAATATTTTGCCATGGTGTGGGCTCTTCCCATGTATGTGCCCTCACCTTTTCCTTATAAAGCTTCAAGAAGGTCATAAGATGCATTTTTTTTTACCAATACTTCTTGTACACATCCGTCATGGGGGTTGAACCCAAGTCTCGTCACTAATAATACAATTTGTGTCCTTTCTAATAGACCACACATTTAGGTAATGTTTCAACATACATTTAGGTAAAGTTTGAATACATAATTAAAAACACTTGCCTTATATGTAGCTTCATAATATTCAATCAAAAATTCAATTATAATGTGAATTTCATACCTTCACAAGAATTCATTTAAGGTATAAGGTATATTTCTTTACAAAGAGACTATGAAATTATTTTAAAGTTCAAATCCAATTCAATTTTCTTTTCTTTTTTTTCCAAATCAAGAAACAAACTGTCCCAGTTGTAATGTGTTCATAATTTACCCTCTTTGGTGTTTTGTTGTCTAACATCTACAACACTCTCCTTGATGACATATTTGCTCATAAATCTAGTTAAGGGAAACCCTATCACTCAATCAAACCATGTCACTATCAATTATCTTATTACAAAAATTAGAAAATTAAATTGTGTGATAAAATACAATCAATATATCATTACATATACAATCATTATTATATAAAATAAATTGAAAATAAATTAATTAATCAATTATTATAAATTTAACAATCAAATATTTGGTCATCAGTAATATGTCTCAATACCGAGAAGGAAACAAAGCTGCGGACTGGCTTGCTAACAAGGGAGTCGGTGAATCTGACATTCAAGTGTGGAGAGACTCCTTCCCCATTGGCCTAAGGAACGATCCTACAAGTTTCAATGTTTGCACAATGTGAGATGTTGCCAGGGGATTGGTTTGGTATGCTGTTGAAACTTGTTGCGATATTGCGACACCTTTTCTTTCTTCTCCTTCGGCAGCGAAAATGCAACATGTCACGATATCGCGACATTTCTTTCTCCTTTGGGCATGACGTTGCAACATGTCACGATATCGCGACACTTTTTTCTCCTTTGGTCATGGCGTTACATCATGTCGTGATATCACGAAACTTTTTCTCTTTCGGCCGTGATGATGCAACTTGTCGCAATATCGTGACACTTTTTCTCTTTGGCCGCGATAATGCAACATGTCGCGATATCGCAATACTTTTTCTCTTTGGCTGCAATAATGTAGCATGTCATGATATCGCGACACTTTTTCTCTTTTGCCACAATAATGCAACATGTCGTGATATCGCGAAACTTTTTCCTCCTTTGGCCACGACAATGCAACATGTCACGATATCGCGACACTTTTTCTCCTTTGGCCACGTCGTTGCAATAGGTCACAACATCGTGACATATTTTCTCTTTGGCCGCGATGTTGCAACTTGTCGTGATATCGCAATACTTTTTATCTCTGGTCGCGATGATGCATCATGTCATGATATCGCGACACCTTTTCCTTCTTTGGTCGACAATGCAACAAGTCGCAATTTCGCGGCATTTTTTTTTCTTTCTCTTTTTGCTGAGATGATGCAACATGTCGCGATTTCATGACACTTTTTCTCCTCTGGCCACGATGTTGCAACTTGTCGCGATATCATGACACTTTTTTTCCTCTGGCCGTGATGACGCAACATGTCGCGATATCGCGACACTTTTTCTCTTGGGCCGCGATGATGCAACATGTCGCGATATCGTGACACCTTTTCCTTCTTTGGCCGCGACAATGCAACATGTCGCGATATCACAACATTTTTTATATTTTTGTCGAGACGATGCATCACGTTGCGATATCACGACATTTTTTCTCCTTAGGCCGTGATGATACAACATGTCGCGATATCGCGACACTTTTTCTCTTCCCGGCTCGTGACATTGCAACATGTCACGATATCACGACACTTTTCCTCCTTTGGACGCGACAATACAACATGTCACGATATCGCGACACCTTTTCTCTTATATCCGCAATGGTGCAACATGTCGTGATATCGCGACACCTTTTCTCCTGTGGACACGACAATGCAACATGTCGCGATATCGCGACATATTTTCTTCTTTGGCCTCGATGATATATCTTGTCGCAATATCATGACACCTTTCATCCTCTGTCCGCAATGACACAACTTGTCGCAATATCGTGACACTTCTTCTATTTTGGCAGCGACGTTGCAACATGTCATGATTTTGTGACACTTTCTCTCCTTCAGCCGCGATGCTGCATCTTGTCACGATATCGCGACATATTTTCCTCCCTTGGCCGTGATGGCGCAACATTTCACAATATCACGACACCTTTTCCTCCTTGCTTTTTCTCTATGCTTGGGACCACGAAAATGCAACATGTCGCAATATCGTGAAACCTTTCTTCTTGTGGTGTTTGGATTTTTCTTTGATCCTTAGCTCTTAGGCCTCTCCGATCGGTTTGGATAACATGTAAAAAATACTTGTACAAGGTTCAGGGACCTTTCAACACCCTTTCAACCAATCAAAAAAAATATGTCTCATTTAATTTTCATTACATGAATTAAAAAATTACTATAAATAGTTTTATCAAAATCATTCTATGATACTTATATTATAGTATATGCAACTCTATTATAGATTTTAAAAGAAACCAAATATATTCAACTTTTGTGTGTTTTTCCTTGAACATGGGTGATACAAAATGTTAACAAAAAGTATTGGACGAATTTTGAAGCAATTTGCCCTCATAACATAAGGCCTTGCACTTGACATTAGTTCTAAATGATGGATTAATAATTAAACAAATATTTCAAACCCAAGCCATAAGATGAAAAATATTGGTTTAGAACATTTCATGCCACACATATATTAGGTCTCAAATTAAAATAACTTTATTAGATATTTACATTATGTGATGAATACATTATGCATATGTTAAAATGCATGATGCCTCTTGAAATAATTAGTACCACAAGAACTACTATCTTTATTCAAACTATTTGAATGAATTGTTTACATAATTAATGCTAACAAATACCATGACAAGATTTTTTCTATGTTTTTATTTCAATTGTAGGCATTTAATATATTTATATCGTTAGGATTGACTAGCTAGTGTAAAGTCATTTTCCTCCTCTAAAATAATTAGACCTATGTATACCAAATCATGGGAAAGTATATCCCATAGTACCAATTTTATCTTGTATTGAATTTCCTATCAATTTCAATTCAAAATTATAGGATCATTGATACTAAACTTTTTATATGAAAACATTTTGTTCTCTAAAATCCTAGCCAACCACCACCATCATTATCCCTACTTGTTCTCTTTGGAAAATATCGAATTCATTAAAAAATGTTAGATTTATTTTTTTGCAAATTTTTTGCATAGATAAGAGTAATAGCAAGTTGTAATGACACCTTTTTATGATTAACTTATATTTATTGACAATGGAACTTTGAAATAATGTGCTTGAAATTTGTTGAGGTATGATTTTGTCCAATTAAAAAATCACCCTATAGTTAGGATTAGGATTGAAATCCTCTCTTGCAAAGAAAAATATATTTCTTCAAGGTTCTTTTACTTAACATATTTGAGTATCATGAAAATGTATTAAAATAAGTGCTCAAACTACCTCAATGGTTTGCAAGTAACTGATAACAAGGGGCCTGGATTTTAGGTGTTTTGACTCGACATCATCATATGCAATCTTTCCTAAAATTTCTTTTCTTAAAATTGAAACTTAATAATTAAATTTGATTTCCGACTTGACCTTTAGGCTATGCAAATTTAATTATGATCTCAATGTAAAATTCATGCTTAAGTAGTGTTCAAAATTTTATATTAAACACTTTATAAATCAATTTGAACAACTTAACTAAATTAAAGTTTATTTTCCAAATAATATTTATGTAAAAATGATGGTAAAATAAACTTTAGATCCTAATTATAAAGTTTACAACTCTATAATTATTCACTTAGGGCTCTAAATAAGCTTTCAAATTAATCTTATATTTATTCTTCCAAATATAAATTAATAAAAATATTTGAAGGATGAATAAATATTAACCCTATTATAAATTTTAAACTTTATAATATAGCTTTAGGGTTTATAAAATATCTTATAGTTTATTTCTCAAAATGCATTTACGTAAATTCACATGAAATAAACTAACCCTAATTATAAAATTTATAATTTTATAATTCTTGAATTAGGGTAAAAAAACCTTCTCTGTAATATAATATTGGTTTGTCCAAATATTAATATAATATTTGGATAATAAACCAATATGAAACCTAGTTATAAAGTTTATAACTTTATAATATCGAACTAGGTTTAGATCTCAAAACATTAAAGTTGAAATAAAATCAAAAGATTAGAGTAAAGAAATAAAATTAAAATGCGGACAACAGGTTACAGGCTACAACAATAAATAAAGACTTTCAAAATTAAAACTAAGTCTATGCAAACCAGATTCAACACAGTCCTGCAATAAACCTAGTGCTATCTTTTATAGAACTTTAAAGGAAAATAAATATATCAAATTTATTCTTCAAATTAAAACACCATATTCATGCTTGTTTTAATCAAATAATTTGACATACACTTCATGGATCTTACAATAAGTGCTTTCCAAAAATCTTTGTGCTTCCAAAATTTGTAACCCTCTATGCAACTCAACTTTGCTCCTTCGCTTTCTTCCAATCCATATTTTCTTCACAACATGTCTCACCCTTTCCATGAATCACAATGAATTATTTATAATTTGAAAAGTTTAGTTATTTCGTTTCATCACGGTTTTGGGAATGGATTTTATAACTATCTTCTTCAACCCTTGCCCTTGTATTACCTACATAATGATATAATAATCATAATATTAAAACAAAACCAAAATTTACTTTATTTATTATTCATTCTCTCGTAACTTTCCTTTTTTCCAAAATTATTTCAAAGTTCTCATATTTTAATTAACATTTTTATTCATCTAAATATGCCAAAAGGGTGCTCAAATTTTTTGAGATCATCCAAATATTTATCATGGTTTATGAGATATGATATTTTAAAGTTCCCAAATTGCTAAATTAAACTGCTATTTTTTTGTGAAATTGACATCTGAAATCCTGTAATTTTGGTACCATTAGAAAGAGAAATCCATATCTTTTTATCAAGTTCTGAATGAGATCAAACATAATTGTCTAGCTCAAGATATGTCCATTTAATTTTTGCATTAATTTTAGGGTTAACCCTAAAATAAAATTTAATTATTTAAATGAAAATTAATCATTTAAACCTTTGAAAATGATTTTAATCAAATTATTTTATTTGAAATAATGCAATTAAGATGCAAATAATCAAAATATTTATTTTGAAGCATTGTAACTACATTCAAACCTTCAAAATGCAAAGATGTCAGCAATTCCAAAGTGAAAGCAAATTTTTAAATACCTTGATGCGAGAAAAATTGGATATACAAAAATCCTTCGAAATAATAAAATTAAGGTGGGTCTCCAATTTTGGGATCGTTGTGAAATGGTCATAACAAAAATTTAATATTTTGTTATTGTTATTTACTTTTTTTGGTAGATAAGATACTATAGAATTAATACCGGGTTTTACAGGTTGACCCAAAACCTTTTACAAAAATTAGCCCAGGGTTGTTGATGAACATGTCCTTACTAAGGATCCTATATATGTAAAATCTACATGCCGCAAAAGCCATTACATCCGGTAAGGCACATAACCTGTTATAAAAAAGAAAATTCCCATACAACATTTTGGGTATACCCCGAGAAAACACACCTACATCATAATTACAAAAAAAATAAACATACACAGATCCCTTCCTTGAAATAGTGGAGAAACAAAAAGCTGCAGACACACATAGTAGAGTATTGAAAAAAACTCCCACAAGCTCTGTATTGATAGTTACTCTTAATAATTATTTGGTAGTTGCTTTCTTTCGTATATGACATGCTTTGGGACCACATCCCGTCTTGGCCAATCAGCCTTGGAGAAGTGAACCTACTGGCTAGATTTATGGTGGTGTATATCTGGTGGTCCACGTGGCTCTGGTTCAAAGTCTTATATTATCGTTTCTTTCTTACCCTATGATTATCAACCAACCTCAAATTACTAAGATGACTAGGAGCCATGTTATCTAACATGTGACTATCCCCATTAGTCTTTGTTGTATTTCCAAGCAGTATCCACCAAGACTGACAACTCGGATAATTTTTATTATGAGTCCATTTCAAAAAGAGACAGGAATACTCATAGCCTTCGAACTTACAGTGCCTTCCCTATTGGTAAATTTGACTATCATTCTTGGAATTCTTGTTGAATAAGCTCCTCTACTTCGCTTGGGACACCGTGTTCCCATTTGAAAAGTCTATCACCATCGACACCCAAATTGGCCAGCTTATCAACAACTTTGTTAGCTTCCCAAAATCCATGTTGGGCTTTTTTGTCCTGTCTTCCCTGGAAAAGGATCCTAGCCTCTTCAACAATTGTTTTAATCCTCCAAGGAGGTGTTTTCCAATTATTGATGAGATTTATAACATGCATAGAGTCTCCTTCTACAATCAAATTGTCTTCTAAGTCTTGAGTCATTTGAAGGCCTCTCCACATAGCTCTAGCTTCAGCTTTGTTGTTCGCACTTGTTCCCAAATATTCAAAAAATGCAAGCATCATATTTCCATTATGATCTCGCACAATACCACCAGTTCCTGCTCTTCTAGGATTGTCCTTAGCCGCTCCATAAAAATTAAGCTTAAACAAACCCGTAGGATGTGGGTACCACTTAACATTTGCTCCAGGGTTGACTACCCTAGGCATAGACTCATATAACAAGGTTAATTTTAAATATTGAGCAATCGTGGTCTCCTACATATGAGGTTTACGACTATCAAAAGGTATAAGGTTCATATTCTCATTGGTAAAGGATAGGATCATGGCAATGATAGTTTGATGATCATTGATAGACTCATTAAAGACTCTAGTTCCTTTCTAACCACACCTTCCAAAGATAATGATTGAGATAAATTTTCCACATGTATCTAAGTCTTTGGCTTGAAAAGGGGTAAGGCCACTAGACGAATAAATCAAGTATGATGGCTGGTTTAACCCAATAAATATTGAAGGCCTGAAAAACCCCACTTAGGACAGTCAAGGAAAAAGGGTACTCAAGTAAAATGTGATAAATGGTCTCCCAATTAGCCCTGCATAGATAACAATGATTAGTGATACAAATACCTTTAATCATAATATTATCAATGGTTAGAATTATTCCTTGGATAACCAGCCATGAAAAGACGACAATTTTTGGAACTAAATTTTTTATCCAAACTAAGTCCTTTTGGAGGACAAAATCCTCATCATCAAGGAGAAGCTTGTCAGCTAATTTAACAGTGAACTTCCCATTTTCCATAGGATCCCAGGTCACTTGATCTTCCTTGGGTCTCATGGGGATAAACTATTGCTCGAGAATGTTACAAATATCATTTGATTCCACTTGAAATTAATGAATCCTTGTTTGTTTCCACTTCATTCTACCTCTATTCTCAACCATATAATCAAAGACTTTTATACCAATGAGTTCTTCCATGATATCTCTGATTCGGGCTAAGTTAGGATATTGCGTCAGTGGTTCATCCTTAGCCCACTTGTCATTCCAGAAATTTATCCTCTCACCATTGCCTAAAACCCATCTTAAACATTTTTTGATGATTTCCTTACAATTGAGAATTGCTTTCCAAAAAGCAGAACCTCTGATTGGAATTGAGTCACTTATAAATTCTATATTTTGAAGATACTTTCATTTGATGATAGTTGTCCATTAATTTTCTTCACCAGAAATGAGGCGCCATGCCTGCTTAGCTAGTAAAGCTAAATTCATATGAGCAATTATCCTCAAACCTAAGCCCCCATTTTCCCTGGGTCTGCACACTTTGGTCCATTATACAAGGTGTATCTTTTTTTTCTTCTCTGATCTAGTACATAAAAATTATTTTTGGAGTTTCTCAAATTTTTGGAAAACCTTCACAGGGGCTTTGAAAACGGAGAGTAAATAGATTGGAATGCTCTGAAGAGAGGCCTTAGTGAGGGTCAGCTTTCATGCTTGAGATAGAATATGACCTTTCCATCCAACAAGTTTTTTTTTAATTCTTTCAATAACCCTGTCCCAAATTGACTCTCTCGGAGAACCAATGAAAAGAGGGAGACCAAGATACAAAGTGGGGAGGTTTGCTATATCACACCCTAAAATTTTTGCAATCATTCCTTACCTGTGAATGGGGGTGTTCAAGAAATATAACTTGCTTTTATTGAAATTAACTTTCTGACCAGTAGCTCCCTAGTAGAGTTGCAGGATGTATTTAATTCTTTTGGCCTCAACCATCAACACCTTAGTCAATAGAAGGGTATCATTGATGAATTTTTGGTGAGAAACAGCCCTAGTGAGAGATTTTGCCTTGATTCCTGATATTAGCCTTGAACTACAAGTATTTTTTATGGTTCTACCTAAAGCTTCTACCACAATGATGAATAACATGGGGCTGATAGGGTCCCCCTGCCGAATTCCTCTACGAATTTGAAAGTAACCAACAATTGTTCCATTAACCAGAATCAAGAACCATGCTTTAGAAATGCATTCTTTGATCAAATTAACCCATTTGTGGTGAAAACCAAAAATAAGGAGGACAACAATCAGAAAGTCCTAATTTAGCCTATCAAATACTTTGTTCATATCAAACTTGAGGGCAAAAACAGACCTGTTAGTCTTATGAGTAGAGTGTAGAGTTTCATGAAATATGATAACTCCATCCAAGATTGACCTACCCTAGACAGAGTTTCCCAGGAATGGATCTATGATGCGGGGTAGAACATCTCTTATTCTATTTGCAATGGCTTTAGTTAGGATCTTGTAAGAAACATTGCATAGACTGATTGACCTGAAGTCAGCCATAGATTCAGGGGTTTGCTTCTTAGGAATTAGAGAAATAAAAGTAGAGTTGAGAACTTTTGGGATATGATTTCTTGTTTGGAATTATCTGATAGAAAAAATTACATCCTCACTTACGATGTACCAAACATCTTTATAAAAACAAGGGGGAAAGCCATCGGGTCCCGGGGCTTTGTCTGGCTCCATGCTAAACAAGGCTTCCTTAATTTCCTCATCAGAAAATGGAGCTAGAAGCTTAAGGTTTATATCCTCATTTATTATGCTAGGAATGGATTGCAAGAGAATATCTTTGGCCTCCTCATTGCACTGTGATTCCTGACCAAGGATAGAATTGAAATAAGTTACTGCCTCCTTTTTTATTTCTATTAAGTCTTGAGTAATAGAACCATCTACTTTTTTTTTAATTTTATCTTGTTATTGCTTCTGTTTCTAAGTGTGGTGACGTGAAAAAACTTGGAATTTGAATATCCATATTTCAACCAAAGAGCCCTTGATTTTTGCCTCCAATAGATTTCCTCACAGGTCAAAATGTTATGAAACTCTGCTAGTTTTATTCGTTCCTCATGCCTAGTAGTTTCATCAGCATCACCATGTTGAATACTTTGATAAATTATATTCAAACTTTCAAAAAACTATTTTTTATTTTCAAAGAGGTTCCCAAAGACCTCTTTGTTCCAAGTTCGAATATTTTCCTTAACAAACTTTAATTTGCCATCAAGTTTAAAAGCTGCACTACCCCTGACAGGCTACTGCCACCATTGAATTACGTTATCTCTGAAACTGGAATGTTTGATCCACATAGATTGAAATCTAAAAGGTTTATTAAAGGATAGAGAGTTAGGGATCTCCAAAAAATGGGATTATGATCAGAGATAATTTTAGGAAGGGCTTGCAAGGTAGAATCACCGAACAAATTTGTAGCCTCCTTTGATAGAAAAAACCTGTCAAGTCTTTCTTGAATGAGATGACACCTTATCCACAAATTGCTCCAGGTATAGTTCACTCCTCTAATTTTTACATCCATCAACATGTTGGAGTTCACAAATTCATTGAACTCATCCATGCTCCTGGTAGGTGGTCCATTTCCACCCATTTTATCTAAAGGGTAAAGAGAAGTGTTAAAATCCCTAGCCATAATCCAGGGAACATTATGGAAGATTTCACTCAAATTGCCTAAGTACTCCCACAGTAGAGCTCTCCCTTGAATTGAAGTCGGGGCATAAATATTTGAAAGGATCCATGACCTGTTGCTATTTATTTCCTTAAATAAAACACTAAGAACCTTGTCATATTTTTGAATAATGGTGCCTTCTACTATCCGGGGATCCCACAAAGTCATAAGGCCTCCAAAGCTCCTCTAGATGATTTGCAAACCATCTCCCCTTGATTCTAATTTTTTTTTCTACTTTTTTGACTAAATCTCATCAGTTTTTGTTTCTTGCAACATGATAATAGTTGGATTCACTTGATTTCTTATTGCACTGACTTCCCTGTGTTTGGGCAGGCCATTGAGGCCTCTCATGTTCCATGATAGGAACTTCATTTAGATTGTTTGGTATTTCTTCGTCCCCCCCTACCTTGAGGGGGTTTTCCTAATTTGTTGTCTTCAGAACCTGGAATAACCTGTTGAAACAAGGTTCTCTATTTTCCATTGGCAATGTCATTATCAGTTCCAATTTTTTGATGCTCAGCATTTGATATTCCCCCTCTTCTTTTTTAACTACAAAAATCTATAGGAGACTTCACAATGCTCCTGGTTTGTTTAGTACTAAACTAGGGGGAGGCAATTTTTTGTAGAACCGGACTACCATATTCCTCAGTCTGAAGAGTTTCACATATCTTCACCCCTACATCCAAATATTTTCTTTTTTTCCTGTATTCCCTTGGTCTACGAGATGGTACCTCAGTATGATTCACCTGGCTCCTAGTGATGATGTTAGGGAGGATATTTTTTATTTTCCAATGCCTCAAATTTCTTCCTAAGTTCTTCAGCATTAGGGTTTGGCTTTGGGATGCCCACTGGGCTTGAAGTATTTTCAGCATTGGGGTTTAAAGATCCTGACTTGGATGGGGATTTTAGATATTGGGCATTAGGGTTTCACTTTGTGATGCCCACGGGGCTTACAATAATTTTAAAATTAGGTTTTGAGGATCCTGACTTGGATGGGGATTCTAGAGAGTCATAAAGGTTAGCCTAAAGGTTTTGGGCTTCCATATCTTTCGATAATCCTCCTACTCCCATATTGGATAGAATTGAAAATTTATTTGAAACTAGAGTATTGGAACTTACCTGAGTATTTTGGTTGCCAACAACCTGTTGTTTTCCTTTGTCTTGTTGGGACCCTGCACCCTCTATTTTATTTTTTTGGTAGACATAGTTTGCCTGATTGAAATTGCCTCTGCCAGGGAAACTCCTCAAATTTTCTCTATATAGCATTCCTTGCTTCTGCTTTTCTCTATTCATTGCCAAGTTAGGGCACTGATTGCATAAATGTCTTTGATTTTTGTATTATGCACAAAATGTCCATCTCTTCTCGTATTCTACCAACTATTTTCAATAGTATTCTCCATACTCTAGCTCCACAAACCTTGGCAATTCATTATCCAAATTAGCATTTACGTTGATTCGTGCATGAGTCATTCTTGTCCTAGCCAAGGTCGCATGGTCAATGGAGATCAGGTACCCTATAGTTTTGTCTATGCCCTGCAGCCAATATTCATTGAAGAACTGGGTAGGTAGACTCGGGAGATGAACCCAAATAGGGGTAATGTTAATATTTTTTTTTAGGGTCAAAATATTCACCCCATCGTTTGAGAAAAAAGTCTCCTTTTGCCCAAAAACCAAGGAACATCTATTAAAATGTTGGAGGAATCCTCCATATTGTTAAAACGGATAATGAAGAACCTTCAAGTTAGAGCTACCAAATCAAAGCTGCCTATCGGTTGCCATTTACCCATCGTCCAAGCCTTGATAGTCTCCATGTTTGGCCTACCTCCCAAAAACTTGCCTACTAGGGAGAATTCTTCCATTGAAATAAAAGGGCTCATGGAACTTGTCGGGGCCAAAATTTTATTATTTACTGGAACTAGGGGCATAATATAGAGAACCTCCTTTGTTTTTCATCTAAGAGTCTTAGTAAAAGATATCCACTTCTTGGGCCCCGCATTATCCTTCGTATCTTTTTTTTCAAGGTCTTTCTGAGGAGGGTCGGGCCCCCGCATGATACCCGCATCCAAATATACCACAACCTGACCACCTTCCTCTGGATCGTCACTTGATCCATGCTCGAGGTTCCCACCTACCCATTATGTACCTGCTCTACCTCTGCCGCCTTGGATGAGATTCTTGCCCAAAAAATTCAAACTCTCACTCTCGCTGCACCCGCTAAACATCAGCTCACTCATTCCTGATGATAGTTCTCATTATTATTAGTTACTAAACATATCCAAGAAATTTATTTTTTACATTTTTTTAAAGGAAAACAAATTTAAATTTTAGGATGGATGAATAATTATATAAAATGAATACACATCCACATTAGACTAGTAGACTATGGACATGGATATTTTTGCTCTTAGATTATCAGCCTACTTTGCGGACTAATTTTTTTTGTAGACTGTTGGCAAGCAACATACTAGGTATTTTTTGTACTCAACCTGGAAACTCATAATCGCTCGTTCTATAATTTTATTTTGTATAGATTGCTATCATCTACATTTAGATTATCAATTGGTAACAACTTGATTTGCAGAATTTTTTTTTTATAGATAGCTATGAACTTAGGGTTGGGTAATAAATTATCCTAGACCTTGCTTTTCTCAACTCTAATAGGGTCTTCTTCCTTATTTTCCTAGTATTCTTCCTTTTGTATGTTATGCTTGATAAGAACTATTGTTATTCAATGCTTTGTGGTATCTACCAAAATTACCTCCTCAACTTTCCAGTTTGTTGAAATCCCTCAAGAACTCTCATTAGATGATATGGCTAAATTCTTGCACAAGGGCCAATAAAATTCCATTTTTGTATTAACATTTTCTAGATCCAATTTGGTTTCCTAGACCAAAAGTACATCTAAATTTTCTTGGATGACCAAGTTCTTTACTCAATTTTTTCTTGTACTAACACTTTAATATTCTATATAATAAATTTTATCATTGGTAATATGGATAGTAGATGGGTAAAAATATTCAACCTTTTTTGGGGGTTTTTCTTTATGATTTTCTTCAATGAGTCCTTAATTGTGGTTTGCTTCTATTCTGCTATATTTTTCAAAGCTTATCTCTCTGATATCTATGTTAGTATTTTGCATTCGTCTCTTCTTCAATGTTTCCTTGGTTGTGGTATGATTCCATTTTGATTTATTTTTTGAAGCTTCTATCTCTCTAAGCTTTGTGTTTGAAACATGTCCTGCTTTACTTTTGGTTTTGGTTGTTGGAGAAGAGGTGTTATCCTCATTTTTGGGGTACATGCTTCATGTTATAGCCTTAGTATTTTTGACACTCTTTCTTCCCTATATTACCCTTCTTCCAAGATAGAGTGCATTTATTCCTCTTCACCTTAATTTTATTTTTGAACTATCATGTTTAGCAGAGTGTCTTGTTTCAAGGCTTCTTCTTGATTTTCAAAAGTAGTTGTTGTTGTTTCCTATAAATATTCTTCTAATAGACTGAACTTATTTATTTTATGCAAATATTGTTGTTTCGTATTATTGAATGATAACATGAAAGCTTTTGGTAGCCCCTCTATCAGGTTTACTTCAACACATTTGAGCTACCATGTAATTTTGATATTTTGACTCCACTTTTGTTTTGTAGATTCTAATATTATTTCCAATGGCCTTTAATGTTTATTTCGTACTAGTGCTTTGGAAGGGGTATCTTCTAAGGGTTCAAAGTGAGGATTCCACATATTCATGTATATACCACAAGGACCCATAAACAATGGACCAAATTTGAAAATTAAATTTTTGTTCACCTCAGAGGTGAAGATGGTGGTAAAAAAATTCCTTCCACATAGTTTGATTTATATTTATCCTCTTACCTTAATTCCTCATTTTATGTAAATCCAGCTGCAAGAGGTTAGAACAAGAACCTCCAATCACATAAAATTGTGACAAAAAGAAACAAAGCAAAAGATAAAATTCCCAATCACACAAAAGTTACAATAGATGGAAATAATCTGATAAATGCTTTCTTTCTCATTCCTGGATTTCACCCCTTTACAATGCGATACCAAGGGAATATATATCCCAAAAGAAACCCTAAAACAAAACCCTAAATCTTAAGCCCTAAAAATAAAAAAATTATTTTTTATTTTATTTTATTTTCTAGGCTATTTCGTCTTTAGTGCCAAAACCTAAATCACCCAAAAAACTCGGATAGCCCTCTAAATTGATATGCACCTTCGTATCATCTATATTAAGCCTCCTAGAAAATCTCAACACCTACCCATGCCTAAATAAGAAGTTATTCCAGATATGTTTTCTTCCAAATTTTCAAAAAAACACTAAATCCCATTTTTGGGGCACTAGATGAAGGAATTAGAACTTGAAAAAAGCCTAAAAAACAACTAGACGACTAGAGTGGTCTAGCCCATGGCATGTCCACCTCTTTATCTAACTCCCCATAAAATTTCAAGCCGATCCAACGGTCGGATCAAAAGTTATGCCCTCTAGAAGATAGGCTCCTGCATCATTCTCCTCTGGTTGAAAAGAACTCTGCTCCTGCGAGTTCCTTTGATCAAACTCCTGCAACTTTTTGCTATCAATAGTTTTTAGTTCCCCCTCTAAAATCCAAGTATTATCTTCCTATTGTAAACCTTCCCATTGTACCAAGTATTTGTTATAGTTTCCCTACCTGGTACTAATTGTCTTCTTATCAAGTACTTGCATAACTTTTTCTTTCTTCTTCTTAGGTATTTGTTGCTCCTAGTTTATGTCTTCTTCTTCTTCAACTTCATCTTCATTCCCATGAAATTCATACAAATCTATAACATTAAAAACTGGTGAAATATCAAAATCATCAGGCAACTCCACTTTATAGGCATTATCATTCATCTTCTTCAAAATTCTACATGGTCCAATCTTCTTATACTTCAATTTGTTATATGTGCCCTTTGGAAATCTCTCCTTCCTAAGGTGAACCATCACCATGTCTCCCACCTCAAATACTTTCATTCTCCTACTTGCATTTGCTGCTACCTTATACTTTTCATTACTATCTTGTAACTTCTTTCTGACACCTTCCTGCAATTCCTGTATGTGCTCTGCAAATGCCTCTACATCATCACTGATTTTACCCAAAATCGATAGATCAATCAGATCTAACACACCATTGGGATTCTTACCATAAACAATCTGAAAAGGAGATTTTCCTGTTGATCTGTTGACTGAACTATTATATGCAAACTCAACTTGTGGTAAGGCTAAGTCCCACTGCTTTGGTTTTTCTCCAACAATACACCTTAGAAGATTTCCCAAACTATGATTTACTACTTCTATTTGCCCATCAGTCTAGGGGTGATATGCACTACTGAACTGTAGCTTTGTTCCCATCTTCCCCCATAGAGTCCTCCAAAAGTGACTTAGAAACCTTGTATCCCGATCTGAGGTGATTGTTTTTGGGACACCATGTAGTCTAACAACTTCTCTAAAGAATAAATCTGCAACTCTAGTAGCATCATTGGTTTTCTAGCAAGCAATGAAATGTGCCATCTTAGAAAACCTATCTACCACAACAAAAATTGAATCCTTACTCCATTGTGTGTTAGGCAACCCCAACACAAAATCCATGCTCAAATCTATCCATGGTCCTGTAGGGATGGGCAAAGGCATATAAAGTCCTGTATTCTGTGCATGGCCTTTAGCCATTTGGCACACTCTGCATCTTAACACAAACTTGGTTATATCCCTCTTTACCTTTGGCCAATGATACTTCTCCTCTACAAGAGCAATCATCTTGCTCACTCCAAAGTGCCCAACCAAACCTCCATTGTGCAGTTCTCTAATAATGTTCTCCCTCATTGAACCAACAAGAATGCACAATTACTTCCCTTTAAACAAATAACCATTTTGTATTAGATAATCACAAACACCACTACCAACTTCTCCCAACACTGGATTCTTACACTGCTTCACAATATCACCAAAATCTGGATCATTTTCATACATTTTCTTAATTACCTCAAATCCGACTACTTCATGCTCCATAGTAGTCAATAACACTACACGTCTACTCAAAGCATCAACAACTTGATTTTTCTTACCTGACTTATGCTTCAAAACAAATGTATACTCTTGCAAGAATGATACCCACTTTGCATACCTATTATTTAATTTCTTCTGGGTATTTACATACCTCAATGCTTCATGATCAGTAAATAACACAAACTCTTTAGACACTAAATAATGTCTCCAGTGTCTCAATGCCTGCACAATAGCATAGAATTCCACATCATAAGTAGAATACTTCTTCCTTACCTCATTCAAATTCTCACTAAAGAATGCTATAGGTCACCCTTCTTGACTCAATACAACTCCAATTCCCACATGGGAGGCATCACAATCAACCTCAAACAACTTGCTAAAATCTAGAAATATCAAAATAGGTGCTTCTATCACCTTCTTCTTCAATAGTTCAAAACCCTCTGTTGTTGCCTTTGTCCATACAAATTCTCTTCCCTTCATACACTCTATTATAGGTGCAACAATGCTACTAAAATTCCTAATGAACTTCCTATAAAAAGTTGCCAAGCCATGGAAACTCCTCACCTCTATCACATTTCTTGGAATGGGCCATTCCAAAATTACCTTCACCTTCTCTTTGTCCATCCTCACTCCATCCTCTGAGATTACAAATCCCAAGAACACTAGACTCTTCTGAAGGAATCTACACTTCTTCAAATTGACATACAACTTCTCTTTTCTTAACAACTCTAACACTAATTTCAAATGCAACAAGTGTTCTTCTTCATTCCTACTAAATATCAGAATGTCAT
Source organism: Wollemia nobilis (assembly GCA_028583015.1). Taxonomy (NCBI): domain Eukaryota; kingdom Viridiplantae; phylum Streptophyta; class Pinopsida; order Araucariales; family Araucariaceae; genus Wollemia; species Wollemia nobilis. The sequence continues at coordinate 345,696 of JAQPPZ010017073.1, forward strand.
CAAAATACACAACTACAAACTTACCAATATATTCCCACAATACTCTGTTCATCATCCTCATAAACGTACTAGGTGCATTGGATAACCCAAACGACATCACCATCCATTCATACAACCCATATTTTATCTTGAAAGTAGTCTTCCATTCATCTCCTTCCAGATTCAAATCTGATAGTATCCACTACGTAGGTCAATTTTGCTAAAGCATCATGCTCCAGCTAGCACATCCATCATATCATCAAGTCTTGGAATTGGGAATCGATACTTGATTGTAATTTTATTGATTGCCCTACTATCCACACACATCCACCATGTATTATCTTTCTTTGGCATCAACAGTGCAGGAGTCGCACAAGGACTCATACTTTCTCTAACAACTCCCTTCTTTATCAATTATGTCACTTGTCTGTTCAACTCCTCATTCTGCATGGGACTCATCCTATAGGCTACCTGATTTGGAAGAGCTGATCCTGGAATTAGATCAATATGATGTTGAATATCCCTTTTTGGGGGTAATCCATCTGGTAACTCTTCTGGCATGACATCTGCATACTCTTTCAACAACTTTGCTACTGCAGGTGGTATAGCAACATCCTCAGTATCCACCTTCTTTGTTGTCAACACGTAACAAACCCTAGCTTCTTTCATCCCTATGATAAATTCCTTAGTCATTAATAGGCTTTTGCTCTGCCCTTCTTCCTTATGTGGTAATAGGACCACTTTTACTCCATCCTTCCAGAATGTGTAAGTATTCCTACCTCCATCATGGGTCGCCTTCCTATCATATTGCCAAGGCCTCCCCAATAACAAGTGACATGCATCCATTGGAATTACATCACACCATACTTCATCCTTGTAGGTAGTCCCAATTGAAAACTTAACCAGACACCTCTTATCTACAGTTACCTCGTTCCCTTTCTTGAACCATGATATGCGGTAGGGATACGGGTTCTTCTCACACTTCAAGTTAAGTTTCTTGACCATTTCATCTGAAACCATATTTTCACAACTACCACTATCAATAATCATCTTACATACCTTTCCTCCAGATGTGCACCTAGTTCGAAAGATATTCGTACGCAGCCAAGAATCACCACCATCATTATTTTCCACTTTCTCCTTCCTTGGTATGATCATCATCCTCCTTATCATGAGATTTTCTCCCATGTCTATAGCAACTTCTACCTCAGATTGCTCTTCTACCTCAACCAGATTGACTCTAGCTTCTTCTCCCTATCTTCTTTCTTGTGCAGGATAGTGTGGACACTCATAAGCTCTGTGCCCTTCCTCACTACATCTATAACATGTATATGGTCTTCATGGGCCATCCCAATTTCATCCTCCACCATAACCTCTTCCTCTCTGAGATCCTCCACCTCTCTGGTGGTTAACTTGATTCTACCCAGACTCTTCTTGTTTCTTTGTACTAGAAGATTCTCCCTTTGAGGGATACCCTCTGACTGAAGGTGTTGATGGTCCTTTCTTCACTCCTTTTCTAAAATTACTCCTCTTATGTTTCTCTTCTACTTTTAATGCTAACTGATATGCATCCTCTACACTATGGATCCGAAGCATACTTAATTCATCTTGTATGGCATAACTTAATCCATTCACATACCTTGCAACCTTATGTTCTTCTGACTCTTCAAGACCCACCCAAATTGATAACTTGTAGAATTCATTGGTGTAGTCCTCGATGCTTTGATCCTTTTATCTGAGGTTCTAAAGTCTATGAAATAATGTTTGGGCATAATATTTGGGCAAGAATTTCTCCTTCAATTTTTTTTCCATTTTACACTAGACCCTAATATTTTCCTTTCCTTTTCTTTGCCTCTCCTTCTATAGATGATCCCACCAAATCAATGCATGCCCTTTCAACTTTGTGCATGCAAGCTTCACTTTATTTTCCTCTGAAAGGCTTTTCCACTCAAAGAACTTCTCCATGCTATTCAACCAGTCTATCAACTCCTCTGGTTTCAACCCTCCTGCATACTCAGGGACATCAATCTTGATCCCATATTTATTTCCTTCCAAGGCCCTAATTAGCCTATTCTCAAATTGATGCTCCTCTGGCTCTTTCTCTAGTTCTTCCTCATCATGAACCTCTAGCTTGTTGTCTCCTTCCACAATCTCACTATCAGAATCTAGATCTGCAAATTCAGAGGGATATCTTTCCCTCATACGGGCCATCATTCCAGTCAATTGAGTAACTTGTACCTGCAGCTCCTGCATATTCCTATTGAGTTGGGCATAACCTCCTCTTCCTCTCCTCATGCTAATCTGATCTGTGTTATTCTAAACAGAAAAATAAGAATAGTAGAATAATTATAATCGACAAGATTACCTTCTCTCCCCCAGCAAGATCCAACTTGCTCTGATACCAAATGGTGTAAATCTAGCTGCAAGAGGTTAGAACAAGAACCTCCAATCACATAAAATTGTGACAAAAAGAAACAAAGCAAAAGATAAAATTCCCAATCACACAAAAGTTACAATAGATGGAAATAATCTGATAAATGCTTTCTTTCTCATTCCTGGATTTCACCCTTTTACAATGTGATACCAAGGGAATATATATCCAAAAACCCTAAAACAAACCCTAAATCTTAAGCCCTAAAAATAAAAAATATAATTTATATTTATTTTTTTCTAGGCTATTTCATCTTTAGTGCCAAAACCTAAATCACCCAAAAAACTCGGATAGCCCTCAAAATTGATATGCACCTTCGTATCATCTATATTAAGCCTCCTAGAAAATCTCAACACCTACCCATGCCTAAATAAGAAGTTATTCCAGATATGTTTTCTTCCAAATTTTCAAAAAAACACTAAATCCCATTTTTGGGGCACTAGATGAAGGAATTAGAACTTGAAAAAAGCCTGAAAAAACAACTAGATGACTAGAGTTGTCTAGCCCATGGCATGTCCACCTCTTTATCTAACTCCCCATAAAATTTCAAGCCGATCCAATGGTCGGATCAAAAGTTATGCCCTCCGGAAGATAGGCTCCTGCATCACCATTCTTTGTCAATCCAACCTTTAATGGCTTTTCTTGAAGATCATGAACTACTAAATCAACATGCAAGATCCAATGTTAAGAGATCATAAATTTCTTCTCCAATAGCTTCATATGTTATCTTTGTTATGGGAACTTCTTCCCATCTTTTTACCATTTTAAAATCAACCCTGGTCTCTAAAGGATTTTTTTGCACCTTGGATTTTGCTATTAGGGCTTTGATGGTTCTAGGTGGGACTAAAGGAATCCATGATTTTTATGAGAAGTAGATGAGTTTTATCTAGGATTTCAAACACTCGACTCTCCACTCCTCTATGAATAAAATTTTAATTTTAATCCTATGATTTATTTGCTAAAATCAAACAATTGGATTAGGAAAACTTGCTTTTCTTCTATAGAGGTAGAAGCATTGGAGTCCTCATAAATCATTATTGGTCTTGTGTATGCTCAAATCCAACTTATCCTTTGATTATAGGATTTATTTATTTACATCACTCGATAAAATAAATTTAAATATGCTAACAAAATTTTCATAAATTAAAGTTCACATACTTAATATGTCAACACACTAATTTTTCCTTTACTAAATCAAGAGAGTTTTTTATATATATTTAACCAATCCCTTGTTAATGGTTAACAACTCTCCCTATCCTAACCAATTCAATATTATTGACTTTAGATGATATTATCTCCATTACCCAGCATGTACATATAATGTAACTCACCCATCACTACTTCTTACATATGTCTATCAATGTAAGAGTACTAGGTTTTTACTTAAGTTAAGTTATCCCTCTCATTTTACAATGAGCTAGCTCTCTTTTATTTTTGGTATTTCAAAAGGAAGTGTACTAATCCCTGCATTCCCCATAAGTCTCTCTATGGAAATGCACTTAGAACAAGATTTTTTGACTATCTCTCTCATATAACCGATGAGCTAGTCTAATTTCCTTGAGCTCATGACGCTGCTGGCTACTTATAATTTAGTAGTTACAATAGACATCCATTTGCATATTATAACAAATATAAATATCAAAGTTTAACTCTTTTAATTTAAAGCTAAATGTCTAATTGATAAATGGGTTGGATAAGAATCTATTGTATCTTTATGGAAAAAGGTTAATCCTTTAACATAATCAGTCTATCCTTCCTTTAAAACAATCACTCTAATTATTTTAAGAGAACGTATGTGTTTGTGTTACAAAATAAAAATGAGAAAATCATGTAGATTTAACCACGACGATAAATAGATGGTTTCACCTAAAACATCATCCATGCTCCATGTTGACTATACTTTTTCCCACTACAGTTACCCACAAAAACATAAAGATTCAATGAGAAAATGAGAGAACCCCATTCACTAAAAAACTAATCCCATTACTATCCTTATTGGCATCAATAAAATAGCTAATATTTCCTATGAACAATAATGGTGCATCCCAAAACATAACGAAATAAAAACAAGATCTAAATAAATCATGGAGAGTTTACATTATCTCAAGGATAAAATTTTATTTAATAAATGCATTCGAGTCCTTTAAATGAAACTTGACATCGATTCTACAATAGTTTACCAAAATATTTTTTCCAACATTAATTTATGTTACATTCCAATGATACATGGGGTATGACGGACATAGATTTGCTAGAACATCTACCATACATATACCATCCAAGAACTTTAAAAAGCTTAATCTTCTCCTCTTATCCTTAAGAGAATTTATATGCATAAATATGTATACACATAGATCATCCCACGTCTTCAATACCCAGAGAACATCTATAGTCCAAATCTCCACAAAATTCGATGAACATAATTTCCTTTGTTCGATCACCCATAACAAGATTAGCAAGGAATCCATTACTTTCACAAGTACCTTCTAGACCATCGAGAGGGATTACCTTTCCATAGAGATCAAATATGGCTCTAGCTCATAAAATTAAGTAACTCATTATGCCATCAAGATTTAACTACTCATAAGTTCTTCATCATATGCAAGATCTATTTATCTTACCATATTTCTTTCAAAAGGTAAATAAAAATATATGCCTGCTATAACTAAGTAATACAATTTCTCTTGCTAACAATAATTACATGTACAAGCATCCATTAGGCTATTCTTTAGAGAAAATAAAAAGTAAGATAAATTTCTTTTCATCTACGAAAATGCATTTACAAGCATCCATAAAGCTATTCTTCATAGATAATAGCAATTCTCTAAGAATGTATTCATTCACACTGAAACACACATATAATTCTCTTATGTACATAAATGATCATGCTCACTCATTTTATTAGCAAGAAGTACACAGTTCTTAACATTCTATAAGTAATCATTTAATTTTCTAATGGAAGAATTTCTAAAGCAAGTTTCCTTATGAATCATTCCTATCTTGCCTACTACATATATACAATCTCAGCAGCTCATTTCAAAAACAATGAATCAAAACTCATTTCTTTCTTCAAAATAATTACCAAGGTTTCTACCAGTTGGGATCAGGTTTGGCCAAACAATAGACACTCATTTCCATGAGTGTGCCTACTCTAGTTTAGAAACTAAGTATTTTGCCTATCACATGGCTAAGATAACTTAACATTACTCCATATAGTGAAAGAAATTATACTCATTAGACACGCACATAGTTCGAATCAGCAATTAGTCAAATCGACCTGGAGTGAAGTTATTATGTCCATTCAATTTAAAGGTATTGTACTAGTCCATGTTCCTCCACAAGGTTGCTCCAATAACTGAAACAAAAATCCACATACCAAAATCCAACTTGAAATAAAATCTGGAAGTTCCCATGCATAATTATTTAATGACAATAACAATATCACAAGCTATAGCTGAATCCCACTAGATCATATGTCGAATAGGAAACTACGATATCCATTTTTGTCTATAATTATTTTAGGCTTCCACTACCTAAAAAAACCAAAACACTCTCTATCAATCAACTAAAAGTGTAGGAGGAACTATTCACCATTGATAAATATCTAGAGCTTTATAGATAACACAATCGAACACAAACGTAAAAGCTAATACAAGCTAGATGTCTATCAAAAATGCATAACCAAACATTGCAAAAAAGTAACAAAAATTTGAGTCTACCTAGTTCGATCCACAGTTACTCAATGCAATCTTCTACTAGATGAATTCCTACTCTTTTCCTTCATCTCTTTTTGTTATACAAAAATTTCCAACCTCAACCAACGTCTCGTCTCCTCATTTTATCGAAAGATATCTGACCTTATTCTTATTATCCATTTTTTCAGCCAATTCCCTCATTTTCATTCTCCACTCACTTTCCATTATGAAAAATATCTTGGTCAACTCAATGTTAAGTTAATAAAACAAAAAGTCCACTTTTGGGCATCATAAAGGATTACAAATCGTTGTTCCCCTTTTCAGTTAGGAGACTCATGAACTCAACATTAACAAGCAAATCATCACTCCAGAATATCATATTCCTAATCAAAACATTTTTTTGAAATATGCATAGTATAAAAGCATTTAATGAACTAATTATTTTTAGTAATAATATCATATCAATAAAATCCCTTTATAAGAAATTTACTATGCAAAAACCAATTCAATGAAAGCTTGATGTTCTTTTTCTTTTTAATATATGTAAACTATGATATGCACTTCATGCAAGGATTATTCATTCATTTTGCCCCTGAATTTTGACAATTTTACTCATCACATAATTTTCCTTAAGCAATCCCATAATCGGTGGTTAGTTATTTTTGCCACTGTAGAGATACTTGTTCCTAAAAAAGTGTTCTTTCATTAACAACATCATATTATCTCATAAAATGCATGTTCCACCAAACTAAGAATGGAATTAACCAACATCGATCATTAACATCCAAATATTACATTCTCCATAATATGTAAATATTTTACATAACAAGTCTAAAATAGTCATTCATTTCAACCACAATGCTACATAACAAAGCATAAACTAATAAAAATTAAAAGTCTGCCAAGGGTGGTTCATGACATCCTCCACCCCTTAGGCTTAACACAGTCCTCTGTGTATCATAAAATTTAAATATAAATAGTAATTAAAAAGTTTTTTCAAACAAAAAAATGAAATGTTTCTGCATATCTACTACTTTCTCCCAAGTAGCATTTCTTTCAAAATAACAATCGTTCTCAATATTGATCTACTCCAAAGTTCATTTCCTCATTTATTTGGATTGGAACTCAAGTATTCTTACTAGTTGAACTTCTATAGTCTCTGGTTTCGCCACCTATAAATTAGAAAAATCGGATACATGCTCTGGATTAGCAACATATATTTTAAGCAAATAAATATGAAAGATGTGAATCTTGGATAGATTGGGTGGTAAGTCAATTCAGTATGCCATAGGACTAATCTTCTCTATGATTTCGAAGGGATAAAAAAAGCAAGGATCTAGCTTTGTGGACTTAATTACGCTCTTCTTAGGCTTTACCCTCATAAACACTATGTCACCCACACCAAACGTTTTTGATGGTTTGCAACTTCCTTCAAACTCTCTCTGATTACCTTCACCTATTGCTCCATTTATTTGACCATGTCTAGGCCTAGCGCAATTTGGTCTTCTAAATTATCCCATGTCAATGGTGTCCTACAATTTCTACCACACAAATCTTCAAATGGAGCCATACTTATGGTTGAATTATATCTGTTATTATAATAAAATTCTACCAAATGCAAGTAATCCTCCCAATAATTTTTTTGATCCATACAGTACATGCACAAAATTTCTTCTAGCACTTGGCTCACTCTTTCAGTTTATCCATGAGTCTCTAGATGGTAAGTAGAGCTGATATTCAATCTAGTACCAATGGCACGATGCAAGGATTGTTAAAACTTAGATGTAAATTTTGGATCCCTATATGATATGATTACCTCCAAAAAACCATGAAGCCAAAATATTTCCTTGGAAAATCTATTAGCCATAGCCATGATGTCATCCTTGGTGTTCTTGGGTATAAAGTGCACAAATTTGGTTAGTCTGTCAACCACTAATAGTGTCGCATCATGCTGAAATATGTTCTTAGGTAGCCCTACTATGAAATATATCAAAATCACTTGCCATTTTTGCATAGGTAAATCATGCAGATACAACAAACCAATAGGATGTCTATGTTCTACTTTTACCTTTTGGAACTCAAGGTATTGAGAAATAAATTTAGTTATCTCTCGTCATTCCTAGCCAAAAGAAACTCTTTTTAATATTCTTCCTCATTTTTGCTCCTCCTGGATGAGAAAAATATAGATATTTGTGCACTTCATTCATAATCATCCTTATCAAATTTCTAATCGCAGGAATTACTACCCTATTCTTATAACATAAGAAACCATCCTTAAGGCCAAAGTCCTTATTTTAATCAGGTTTCCTCTCAATCCTTTCCTAGATTTGATTGTAGTATGCATCATGATTTTACATTTCCTTGACTTGTTTCATCAAGTCGATGTGGATACAAGATAAAACTACTATATGTCTTCTCCTACTCAACGAATCAACTATTTTATTCTCTTTTCCTTTAATATACTCAATGTCAAAATTGTATTTTACGAGGAATTCCATCCACCTCCTCTACCTAGAATTGAGTAAAGGTTGAGTAAATATGTATTTTAGACTCTTATGATCTGTCCTTAGATCAATGGGTCTACCAATTAAATTATGTCAACTCTTGAGAGCAAAAACTATAGCTGCCAACTCTAAGTCATGGGTAGCATAAGTAACTTCATCTCTTTTCAATTTTTTGGATCCAAAGGCTACCATTACTTCTTCCTATGAGAGCACTCCTTCTAAACCTTCTAATGATGCATTAGTACAAATTGAGAAACTTCCCTGAAGATCATGTACCTTTAGTATAGGAGGCATGGTAAGTTTTTTCTTAAGCAAACCGAAGGCTTCCTCACACTTCTTTGTCCACTTGAATTCTTTTCCTTTTCTCTAAAGGTTGGTTATTGATGAAGTGATCTGGTGTATCCCCTCACATATTGCCTATAATAACCAGCTAAGCCCATGAAACTTTTAACTTTTCTCACATTTTTTGGTGGTGGCCAATTCAAAATAGCTTCTATTTTTTTAGGATCCACTGTGATCCCTTCAACCGAAACAATGTGTCCAAAGTATTATACTTTTGAAACATAAAATTCACACTTGGATAAGTTCTCACACAATTGATTATTTCTTAATAGTTATAGCACCATTTAGAGATGTGTTAGCCTACCTTTATGTAGGTTATTACATTATTATATTTCCTAGCACATATATTTCATGACTAGGGTGGTTAGGGCATTAGATGGTTATCAATATGGTACAATATGGTTTATGTTTTGACTATTACTATTGTGAATACATCATACGCTGTTGCAAATTATAATATTTTATAAAGTTTTATTTTTAAAAATAATTAATCAAAACTCTAGCGAATTAGGAATAATCACATAACCCCTGTCAGCTCTGACATGGAAATAAGACCACGACAGTCACATTTTGTTGTTGAGCTGTGTTCGTTTGTGGCAACCACAAAATACCCTTGAAAGGGATAATACAAAAGTGGAATGCTTTCATTCCTATCTGTATGGCTAGCCAGACTGACATGCAGGCCAGCCGCTAAGTCTATTTCTCTAATGTCGGGAGTTCGACTCTCGTCGGGTAACATCAAAGATTTTTTTAATCTTTTACTAGTTTTCATGCATATAAAAGCAACATTGTGCCTTTATATACTCATCCACCCTCGTGGTGGAGATGGTCGGGTGACCTCGTGCTAGGGAAATTGATAGGCATAATGTCGGGGATTCAAACCCCACCAATTCATAAATATTTTTTGTAAGCAGTACAAATAATAAAGTATTTATTGATTTATACCTTAGTTTTTTAGTTTTCTTGTTTCAAACAATTTTTTTTTTGTTTAAATTGAAAAAAAAAAATGGAGGAGTGGAATTTTTTATTTAAACAAAACAAAAGAAAAATATAAAATGTTTTTTTTAAGGGATAAGGCATTAGTTTTCTTTGTTTTACTTATTTTTCAAAACACATTTTTTTTTGTTGCTACTTGTATCGTTCCAAATTTTTCGCACACTTACCTTCAGTCTAAAGGATCAGCGCCCGGAAGGGGGATGGGAAAAATATGGGACGGCACCTCAGACTGAGAGGCCCTTTGAAGGTCTTGCCTCTCGGGGTAGGGGTATTAAGGTGATTTTTTGATGGATGGTGGGGTTCACCAGGAAACGTTTAGTGGCAGTTTCCACGCCTAGGTTGGGAATGTGTTTAATGTGTTCAGTTTTATCTTCAAAAATCCAAGTACTAGGTTTGGCCAGACGAATCTAAGTGTTCTATTATGAAAATGCAAATTAAATAAATATAGAAAATAGATTTGGATAGAAAATAGAAAGAATACGCTAGATTAAAGAACTATACCTGATCCGGATGTCTGATGAAGGTTCTGATTTTTGAAGCAGTCCAGATCGTCTGGAATTTGATAGGATCGTCTGAGATCTGACGGGATCATCTGAGATCTGACGGGATCGTCAGACGAATTCGTCAGAGACCTACAAACAGAGAAATAGATACAAAATACCAGAAATGCAACTATTCTAACAAAGAAAAATGGTGTAAAATGGCAAAATAGATGCTAAGGTGATAATCACAAATAAAAATTCAAGTAGATTATGACGTTCTAATGACAAATTATGACTTCATTGTGCACTTAAGCTATATGTGTGAACTCTAAGATGCAGAACAATAAGGAATAATAACAAATTTAACTAAATGCAAGATAAATCAACAGAAAAAGTGAGAAAACGCAAACACTGGGCACTGATTGCCCCCAATGTTGACTACAGTCGAGATCGTCTCTAATTGAACAAGATCGTCTGCGATGATCTGAGCTTGCTCCAGCTAAAAAACAATGAAGTTCCTGCAAACAAACTTGGAAAAATACAAATGCAAATGGTGGTTTAAGATAGTCTAATGCATGTAGAATTCATGTTACAGGGAATTTCAGCCAGGGGGAATGCCAAGAGGGGGTCCTAAGGTTAAATAGGCTTAGGATGGAGGTTAGGAGGTTGGAGGTCATCCTAATTTGGAAGATCTACAATGAGGGAGGTCTCTAACGATGTAGACACACTTCTGCCCGAATTAGAGACGTCATTGAAACAGAAGCTAAATATGCACAAATTAGTTTGGGACAAGATCATCTAGACGTTCTGCTCCAAATGAAATCATCCGATCCGAGGCGATATCGTCTGATCAGCGACGATATCATCAAACAGAAAAAACAAACTCTAAAAATAGTACGAAGAACGAGGAAATGGGCAGTAGGAGGTTTAGGAGCGGTTTTGGGGGTTGAATTTGAATTTGAATTATTACTAATGTAATTTTAATTATTTGCTAAGGTTTACTGCACCAATTTTAGAGTGTTACATTTTTCCCCCTCTTTAGCAAATTTTCTAAGGAAAATGCGTTAAAGATGAGTCCTTCTCGATCTACGAGAAAGCAAAAATTTATTCCCATTTTTAGTTGACGATTCTTGGTCGAATCGTACGACAACTTACTATGATGCCCCCTTCGTGTTTTTACCCAAATCGAACGTTTGAGGTACAAACGCGGAAAATCCAATATTAAATTTGTTGTTAATTGTTTTTGAATAAAATTAAGAAAAATAGGGAAAACCCTAATTCATTTTTACCGTTCATTTTTACTGTTTTCTAGAGCTCTGCAGACAAGATGGTCGAGACAATACGCATGTATCGACAGAGGTCCGGCGCGGGCTACGGGTAAGGGTCTAAACTTAGTTTAGAAGGCTTGAATTTTGAATTTCATGCTTTTTAGATTAAATTTTGATGATTTTTGAGCATTGCGACCATTTTTGGGCCGTCGACATCATCAAGATGAAATCGTCTCGATATCGCTGATTTCGTCCAGGGGCAAAATCGACGAAATGGGGACGATTTCGTCAAAAATGGGACGATTTAGGCTGGCGAAATCGAAGACGAATTTGCTCAAATTTGGGATGATATCGTCCAATAGTGGACGATATCATCATTTATGAAATTAAACTTTGTTTTACTTGCATTTTTAATCACTATTTTATTAATGATTTTTATTGTTTTGTTGTTTATGTTGCAGAGAGGATTACTAAAGAGCAGAGAATGGAAATACGGTGGGTTGAGGGATGGCTTGGCTGCTCTATCTCAGGCAGAGCGAGATCAGATGGCTCGAGTCGCTTGCAAGCATGTGGCGAGAGATGCCACAGGTTTCTACAGATATGGGGCTATTGACAGCCCTAGCAGAGAGGTGGTATCCGAGTTCTTCCTATTTATGGTTACCAACAGGGGAGATGACTCCCACACTGGAGGATGTATGGAGTATTTTTAGGATCCCCATACAAGGACGACTAATAACTCCCGTAACCAATCAGGGCCACGTGATGATGTGACTATGTGAAGATCCGAGCTTCGCCCTAGAGAAGGGCAGAGTGAACATCAAATCTCTATGGTAGATTCCTAGGGCATCTAGATTGACACAGGTTTTGGCTGGGGTTGTAGGTGGTCTGATGCTATGCCATCAGAATGGATGTAGAGTACCATGGATACTAACAGATGTGGTCTACGACATGAGAGACCACGGATACAGGTTTACTTGGGGGAGCTTTGTACTATGCCAATTGTATAATATCCTGCATGGGGTCGTATACAAGGGCGGTTGATGTCTGGTTATGACATATCTACTGCAGGTTTGGTGCTGGGAGCACATCATGGTGTGGAGGCCGGTAGGGCTCCCATTGATAGGGATTGACGGGGAGAGGCCCCAAGCTTTCTACTGGTGGCTTCAGATAGGGTCACAGCGGCAGATAGATCTGCCAATGTCCTAGAGACTACTTGATGACCTTCTCTCTAACCAGATCACCTGGAGGCCTTGGAGAGATCATCCAGGGTGGGCCGAGGACGGACAGGAGTTGGCTCATGTTAGGTGAACCTGTTGGCTAAGGATGGAGAGGGGAGAGGTGGAGCTCCACCGCTATGACCAAGTTTTGAGGCAGTTTGGTCTACAACAGGGGATCCCATCTCTTAGAGACTACGAGTTTTCCTGGACTATCCAGGATAACACTACAGTTAGCGGGGCTCCAGATATGCAACGCTTTTGGGGTCCAAACACAGATGATGCCCCCATTCAACCAATGGATGGGGACGATGCTGGGGTAGCTGACGGCTACGATGCCTGGTACACAGGCATCCACCCTCCTCGGATGATGAGGGCTCAGGGTCCGATTCACATAGTTGTGCATCGGATGGGGAGGCGACGCCAGGCGGCCATTGAGGTGGCACAGGGTCACGATGGGAGAGAGCAGAGGAGACCACAGGTGCAATAGAGGCCACGACAGTGGGAGAGGAGGGAGGAGAGACCCCCTTCTCCATGGAGAGAGAGACCACCATCGCCCGATAAGGGCAAGGGTGTGGACACAGGAGAGAGTAGTGAGATGGCTACTCTCCAGAAGAGACTGTTCGTCTCTAGGCAGAGGTGCAGACTCTATAGGATGAGGTTGCATGACATCGAGAGGAGGCCACATAGCTCAGAGATGAGGTAGCACGCCTCAGAGCACGGAGCGGAGGGGCGAGCACTCGGGATCTAGCATGGGCTATTGCCTAGGTCACATTCTATCAGACACTATACCACCATATGGTGCCAGAGGGGCAGAGGTTATCGCTATCGGCCCATATTATAGAGCCTATCGAGATGAGGTCATCGAGGACATCATCATGATTAGAGTCCAGGACTCATAGCACCACACGGACTATGATGGGGCCACCTCGTCCACCTCAGGGCGGGGGAGGAGATGAGGCTGAGAGCTCGAGGGGTTCTCGAGGCTAGCTGCTATAGATTGCTATGCACAGATTGATTATAGTGCTTATTATTATTTTTGATAGGGGATTGAGTATGCCTAGGTACAGATTGTGGCATACCAATCTAGTTTTGAGATGATGTACATATACTATTGAGATATATATAGATGAGATATTTTTGATCATATGACTTGTCTTATGTATTTGTATGATGCTTTAATGTTTTGATTGATTGATTCGATGATTCATGTAATTATGCCATTTGGAAATATGATGGTTTGAATGTCATGCTTTTTTAAAATTTAAATGAAATAATCTAATGTAAACAAGTTGGTTGTTTGTGATGTGATAATTTGATAAAAATAAAAGGGACTTTTAACAATAATTTCAAAGGACATTGTCGCTATTATAGACCATTTCATGGAGTCGCCACTCACTCGGTCGTCAAGCTAATCCTAGTATAGAAATATTGCTAAAAGTAAAAGGGTGCTTAAGAGACTGTCTTAAGACTTTGTTGTGATGATGCAAATGATGATGATGATGATGATTTGTTTTTCAGATTTCCATGAAAATATTATGCATGAAATATTTTAAAATGACTTTTGCTAGGCATAAATTCCTAAGTGTGATAAATTTTTTGGATAATTCCCTAGGAATTATACCATCATTGCAAAATTGAAGTTTGACATAATGACATGAAATAGAATAGGTGTTTGTTTGTTTTAAAGCATAATTGTGTAACATAATGATTTAAGTCATATGTTTTTATGATTTTAAATAAATGGGGAATAAAATTGGTACAATGGTTTGCGCTAGGCATAGAATATTTAGGTATAGACTTATACCATCATCGCGAAATCCAAAGAAGAAAATAATAGTTTTATTGCATGGTTGATTTTTAATTTTGGTCTTCAGAAAATATGAAGATGAGGACTTGCGCTAGGCATAAAATTCCAATTTTGGTTTTTGGAACTATACCATCATCGCGAAAGTCGATAATATATATAAATGTAACTTGATTGCATGTTTTGGAAAATGATTTTGATTTTTTTGAGAATGCATGTAGTTGTCTTTATACTAAACAACTGTTCTTCAAAGAAGAAAATGAATTTATTCCAAACAATTTGCAAAAATATTTCAAAGTATCTTAAAGACAAAAGTTAGATTTATAAGGAATCCCATGTGCGTATGTGAGTTCATTACCAATCTTGATTTATCATAATGATACACAAAATCTCTCAAATACAAATGTGTGTGCAATTGCATTGTTCATTTACCAAGTTTTGAGCAAGATAATTTGATACAAGTGATTTGAATGAACCAAATAAGTGTTCATTAACCATGATTTAGATGCATATAACCATACCAGACTACTATGTAGGTCGGGTTATCAAGAGCTAGCTAATCCATAAGCAGACATAGGTCTGTACAAAATAAGGTCGCTAATGTGACAGACATATCACCACGCTAGGAGTTACCCAAGGCCAAGCGGGTTGGGCACAAACCACCTGTTATGGGGCTTACCTCACAGTTTTTGAATAATTGAGAATTCCAGGGATTCAAGCTCATCAACCCTTCTTTTCTTTTCAAGGGGTAGGGAAAGGGATTTTATTGCTTTTGCTTTTGCTTTTCTCTTTTGCTTTTTTTTTTTTTTTTTGTATTTTTGTATTTTGGCTTGATATTTGAGATAATGCTGAAATAACTTGTTTCTTTTTTCTTTTGAACTTTTCTTTTCTTCCTATGCTAGGGATACTTGCTCGGATTAGCTGTAGAGCAAGGGATTTTTATTTCGGGTAGGGGTGAGCTTGTCCTTTTGCCAATTCTCAAAGATTCTAGACCATGTGCATGATAGGATAGCAGGGGAAACTTTTCGCTCAAGAACCACTTCTACTATGTAACATAGCATGGAAATTACAAATGTAATCATTTTATTGTGAAAAGATATGCTTGGTTTAAGTAAATAACAAGATCAATTCTCTATGCTCAAACTTTATTTAATTGAATTTTGTGGACTTTGATATAAGAGAGATTAGTAATCATGCCAGATAAAATCAAGATATTTATTTTTTTGTGTTTGTGATAGTGGGGGATTCCAAATAAATGCTAATTTATCCAAAATAACTTGAAAATATAACTGCAATACTTCACAAATTGAGAGGTACAAAGATAAAAGATGGTTTTGAAGATTTTGATGATTTGGATGTTTTTGGTGTTTTTATATTTTAAGTTTATGAATTGAAAGAAATACAATGTGATTGTTTTTTTGAAATTTTTTATTTTTATATGAATTTTTAGATGATGGAATTGGTGGTATATACAAGATGATCTATATACATTATACAAGGTTATTTGAGTATAGCATGTCTAAGGTTGCTTCAAAATCAAAGGAGGTTTTGAAGGATAATTTGGTTGTGTTGAAGGTAAGAACAAAAGGTGATGAATAAAAGGTAGTGATAACAAAAGCTTTGTTATAATGTAGAATAATGTAGCAAAATATTTGACTTTTATATGTGTAAAATTGATCATGTTACAAAATAAAATGTAAGAAGGATAAGAAAGTTCTTCATTTTTATCACTATATTCCAAGTCTTGATAAGATGGAGGGAGCATATGTGAAAGATATGCATGGATGTTATTTGGTAAACAAGGATGATCATATATGGATGAAGAAAAGTGATGGATAGAAGATAATTGTGACAATAGAGAATGTATAGAACTTGATGTTTCAACCATTAAATATTCTTCAAATGGTTTTGGGTCACCATGTATGGTAACAATTTTATTTGCAAGTTCAAACTTCAAACATTGGTGAAGAGTGGAAGGGACAACCCTCATCGTATGAATCCAAGGACTTCTGAGAAGTAGGTTGTAAGGTGAAGGGCAATATGCTACATAAAACAAAGTATCCAGGATCTTGGATCCAATATTGAGGGGAAGAATTATAGTACCTTGAGCTTCTTGAATTTCATTGTTAAAAGATTTTATAATAACATTTGATTCATTAAGATCTTCTTCCTTTGATTTGAGTTTTTGGAATAATTGATAAGTGCATAAATTAAGAGAGGAGCCATTATCTACCATGATAGTTTTAACAAGTGTTTCTTTACTAGATCCGATAATGTAAAGATAGTAGTCTTCTTGTGGAGTAGAGGAAGGAATCTCCTCATCATAGAATGAAATATGGTTAACCTCAAGAGGGTTTACACCATTAATTATGTTCTTAGAGAAAATATGATGAGGAACAAATTGTTGGCTAGGTATCTTGAACAAAATTTCCTTGTGATAACTTTGTAATACTTCTAAAAGGGATATCTTTGCTTGAGGATTAATCACTTGTTGTTGGCTATCAAAGTGGATTTCAGATTGAGATTTTGATTCTAAAGATGAGCTTTCTATGCTTACATTCCATTTTGGATCATTCTCTAGAGCCAAAGATAGTTTTGAAGGTTGGTCAAATGAGGAATCCATCTCTTGAATATCGGATTGAGTTGATTGAACTTGAGGTTGCTCATTTGTAGTTTTTGTTACAATATTAGTAATATCATCATGATGGGACACATTAACATGCAATATTTGATTGGTTTCCTGTTGTTGATAATTGAATAGGGGTTCTTGGGAGATCCCCATGTCTTGATTGATTATTGGTATTTGTTGTGTAGGAGTTTGATTGTTTACCTGGAGATTTATAATCAGTTGTAGATTGTAATTCCTTTATATTAAAAAGACCCTCATCAATCAAATCTTGAATTGAACATCTTAAATCTTTACATTTTTGTGTCATATGTCCATCTACTCTATGATATTCACAATGTAGCTCAGGTTTAAACCAATCTATTGTGGTATCAGGTTGTCTTATGGAAGGGAGTTCAATCCTATTTGTGTCAAGTAAATACTTGAGAATTATATCCATTGGTTGATTGAGCTTAGTAAATTTACGTGATGAAGGTTTTCGAGAGGTTTTTGATACGTGCCTTAGGAATTCAGTCATAAAAGGGCCTAATGGTTTCTCACCTCTACTTTCTTTATTATGGGTAGAATGATGATAGGAAGATTGCGAAGTATGAGGTGAGTGCATGGTAGAATTGGAAGAATAAGTATTTTCTTGTTGAAATGGATGTGTTGTATTGAAAGAAGAATATTGAAAGGGTGGAGGAGGATTGTATGTGGATTGATAGACATAATATGGATATATGGGAGAATAGATAATATCATTATGAAGAGGATTGGCAAAGGGATTGTCCTGTTGGGGTAAGGATGAAAAATGAGAAAAGTGTGATGGAGGTGGTGTTGAATAGGGATGAGGTTGGTCATAATCAACAAATGTATTTAGCTGAATTCTTCCAACATTACCGATGGGCTCATATTGATTTGAGTAAAAACTCATGGTTTCTTTAGTACTTCTAAAAGTAATATTTAGTATCTACTATTTAGAATTGAATCTAAAACATACAAACTTGAAATGATGATTTTGCTACTTTTTTTTTTTGTATACATATATATATATATATATATATATATATATATATATATATATATATTTGTTTTTTTATATTTTTGAATCAGAAATATGCCTATGTTATTCACGTCGGGTTCACCAAAATGTATCGTTCCAAATTTTTTGCACCCTTACCTTCAGGCTAAAGGATCCGCGCCCGGAAGGGGGATGGGAAAAGGATGGGACGGTACCTTGGACTGAGAGGCCCTTTGAAGGTCCCGCCTCTCGGGGGAGGGGTATTAAGGTGATTTTTTGATGGATGGTGGGGTTCACCAGGAAACGTTTAGTGGCGTTTCCACGCCTAGGTTGGGAATGTGTTTAATGTGTTCAGTTTTATCTTTAAACATCCAAGTCCTAGGTTTGGCCAGATGAATCTAAGTGTTCTATTATGAAAATGCAAATTAAATAAATACAAAAAATAGATTTGGACAGAAAATGAAAGAATACGCTAGATTAAAGAACCATACCTGATCCGGATGTCTGATGAAGGTTCTGATTTTTGAAGCAGTCCATATCGTCTGGAATTTGATAGGATCGTCTGAGATCTGACGGGATCGTCTGAGATCTGACGAATTCGTCAGACGAATTCATCAGAGACCTGCAAATAGAGAAATAGATACAAAATACCAAAAATGCAACTATTCTAACAGAGAAAAATGGTGTAAAATGGCAACATAGATGCTAAGGTGATAATCACAAATAAAAATTCAAGTAGATTATGACGTTCTAATGACAAATTATGACTTCATTGTGCACTTAAGCTATATGGGTGAACTCCAAGATGCAGAACAATAAGGAATAATAACAAATTTAACTAAATGCAGGATAAATCAACAAACAAAGTGAGAAAATGCAAACCCTGGGCACTGATTGCCCCCAATGTTGACTGCAGTCGAAATCGTCTCTGATTGGTACGAAATCGTCTCTAATTGAATAGGATCGTCTACGACGATCTGAGCTTGCTTCGACTGAAAAACAATGAAGTTCCTGCAAACAAACTTGGAAAAATACAAATGCAAATGGTGGTTTAAGATAGTCTAATGCATGTAGAATTCGTGTTACAGGGAATTTCAGCCAGGGGGAATGCCAAGAGGGGGTCCTAAGGTTAAATAGGCTTAGGAGGGAGGTTAGGAGGTTGGAGATCATCCTAATTTGGAAGATCTCCAATGGGGGAGGTCTCTAACGACGCATACACGCTTCTGCCCGGATTAGAGACGTCGTTGAAATAGAAGCTAACTATGCACAAATCAGTTTGGGACGAGATCGTCTGGACGTTCTTCTCTAGACGAAATCATCCGATCTAAGGCGATATCGTCTGATCGGCGACGATATCATCAAACGGACAAAACAAACTCTAAAAATGGTGCAAAAAACAAGGAAACGGGCAACAGGCGGTTTGGGAGTGGTTTTGGGGTTAAAATTTGAATTTGAATTATTACTAATGTAATTTTAATTATTTGCTAAGGTTTACTACGTGCCAATTTTAGGGTGCTACACTACTAACATCTCAAGAAAAGGAACTTATTTTTTTTCCATGGAGGGATAAGGAAACTTAGTTTCTTTTGCATCAAATTGAAAGGTTCATACTCTTTGTTTATTTTGCATCAAAAAGGGGGGATAAGAAAAAAATCATTATTATTTTCTTTTGCAAAATTATAATACAAGGGAGGGAAGAAAACTTGAATTTGAATATCATTTTTTACAAACCGAAACCTCATATATTTTACAAAAATCATTGTAAAAAAGATGCAATTTCGGTGGAAACCAACATCTTAACAAAAATTGCATTGTAATAGGTGCATTTTCGGTGGAAACAGACACCTAAGTGTTTAAATTTATGGGCACTTATGATTTTTTTTGCATTTAATTTTTTTTTGTATTTTAATCATAAAGTAAAATATACAAAGAAAATAAAAGATCTCAAATTTTACACATATTTGTGCAATTCATTGCACCATAATGTTCGGTATATATGGTACCTCTAGCCCATACTTATAGGTGTTGTCGTACTTTGGGCTACTGTATCTAATGCTTAACATAGCTACAACAATGATGTCTAAGTTGTTGTTTGTTGGGGAGAAATAAGGAAAACCAGTTTTGATATTCACTCCATTTTATACCCTAATTCTTTTTAATTATTTTTCTTATTCTCCTCCAACTCATCATCCTTTCCAAAAGGGTTTTGAGGTAGGTACCATAAATTTTATTGAATTCCATTTCACATGCTCTTTATAAGTATAAAAAAAGGGGGACCATTTGGTGTTATAAGGATCCTTCACAATGGCCACTGTTCAAAAATATCTGTCAGATTCACTATTGCTTATAGGTTCTAATTTTGAACCATGGAAGACAAATATGAGAGCTATCCTTCAGATTGAATATTTGTGGGATGTAGTGACTGGAACTACAAAAAATTCTTCAATAGTAGGGCCATATCAAGAGGCATTTGATAATATGGATAGAAGGTCTCTCATGTTTATTCTACTTGCTATTATAGATGAGATCCAACCTTATATTTGTGATGAAAAATCTGGTAAAGAAGCTTGGGATTATTTGATTACCATTTATGAAGGGAAGAATCAATCCACTATTCTTAACCTTCAATCTCAACTATATACACTCAGTATGAAATATGGTGATATAGTTGAACTATTCCTATGCAGAGTGGTGAAATTGAAATCCAAATTGAATGCTATGGGAGAAACAGTGGTAGATACTCTCTTGACCTCATCATATTGAGAGATTTACTAGAATACTTCAAGGTGTTGATCACATCTCTACAAGTTTCTGGTAGACAAGTTGCTTTTGTTGAATTGGTAAATTTACTTAAAACTAAGGAGGAAAATCAATTTCAATGGGATGAAGTGCCAGATAATGCACTTTACTTCAAACAAGGGGGAAGGAAGTAAGGTAACTTTCATAAGGGAGGATATTCATAAAAAGTAAAATGGAAACAATATCAATAGAAAGAAAAAAAATATTGCAAAATCTATTATATGAAAAACCATGACACCAACATGTGTTGGTTTAATAATAAACAACCCAATGACCAAGATCACAAGAAAAATGGAAAAGGGAAATATAAACCACAGAAGAAGAATAAGAAACCCAAAGGAAATGTTGCTTATGAGGAATCAGACTCAGACTTTGAGAGAGCACACAATTTACTCATGATCCACACATCTTCTCAATAGAAGGATTATGTATGGTATATTGATTTTGGTACTAGTAAACACATGAATGGAAATAGATCGTGGTTTGAGATATTTGAGACAAAGAGAGGTAAGCCAGTGATAATAATTGAAGATAATACCTACCGATTTCAGGGTGAAGGAGATGTTTCTATCACTCTTCCAAATAGCAAATGTCAGATTGAGAAGGTTATATATGTTCCTGGATTGGTAAATAATTTTTTGTTCGCCCCTCAGATCTTGGATAGAAATATGGATGTTATTTTTATATTTGAGGATGGTAGAAATATATGTTTCATCACCATAACGGGAAAGCATATAGCAATAGGATCATACAAGCATGGCTTGTTCATATTAGATGCCATTTATACACCTCATGTTGCCATGGTGGCAAACACAAAGGAGACCACTTCATTTTGGCATAATAGATATGGGCATCTCATTTCAAGAGATTTGCTCAAGTTAAGAAAATATGAGATAGTAGAAGGCCTTCCAAACCTTTCATATACATTACCAGTTTGTTCAGATTTCTGAGCAGAGAAGCAACACTGGGTACTGTTTGATATCAGCTCTTCATGAGCTAATAAAACTTTGGAGTTGGTACATACCAATCTGTGTGGTCCTATGCCAAAAAACTATGGTGGAAAGAGGTATTTTTAGTTGTTTTTTGATGATTACTCACGAAATATGTGGGTTTTATTTCTATAATTAAAGTTTGAGGTATTTTTATACTTTTAGTAGTTCATGAAACATGTTGAGAAGGAGTCGAGATGTTCCATAAAGACCCTTCACTTAGATCGAGGGGGAATATACCTCCAAAGAATTTTCATCACTTTTGAATGCACATGGGATTAAGAGACAACTAACAATAGCCTATACTCTGTAGAAAATTATAGTTGTTGAGAGGAGGAACCATTCCATAATGGAAATGGTTTACTATATGCTTAATGGGTCACATATTGAGTATGAGTATTGGGAAGAAGTAGTGAATACAACATTGTACCTCCTGAATAGGGAACCCACAAAAGCTCTACAGGGCATAACTTCACAAGAAGCATGGAGTGGTAGGAAACCCTCCATTTCTCATCTAAGGATTTTTGAATGTAAGGCATTCATGCACATTTCAAAATAGAATATGAAGAAGTTAGATGAGAAAACCTTACAATGTATTTTTCTTGGTTATGATGAGCATTCACAAGGATATCGATTGATAGATCCTATGACAAAGAAAACACACACCAATAGAGACGTGGTATTTGATGAAGCTTTCACATCAGATTACACATCTACAATTGTATACCTAGATGAAGAGGAGCCTAAGAAAGAGACTCCACCCCACATAACAAGGTTCCAAAATGGTATACTAGCACATTGAGAGATTCAAAGTTGACTTCACTTCCTGATCTAACTCTAGATCGACCTTGTACTCGTAGCATGACTTAGCAGATGAGAATATAGGCATGAAATTCAGAAGTTGATGAGCTTTACCAACAGTTTGATGAAATATCTATAGATGCAGAGGAAGACAGAGAATCAAATATGGATGATGAAAGATTTTATATATCTACATTGGATGAGAATGAACCCACAATAGTTCAAGATGCACTTAGTGAGCCTCAATGGAAGGCTTATATGGATGTTGAACATACATATCTCATGAAAAATAATACATGGAAGCTAATTAATCTACCTTCATGAAATAATCCCATTAGCTGCGAATGGATATTCAAAGTGAAGTATAAGGCATATGGAACTATTGATAAGCATAAGGTCCATCTTGTTGCAAAGGGCTATGCTAAAAAATAAGGCATAGATTATGAAGAGACTTTTACACCCACAATAAAAATGACTACCATTCATGTACTTTGTGCTATGGTAGCTCAGTTTGGGTGGAAGTAACATCAGATGGATTTCAAAAATACCTTCTTGAATGATGACCTGTAAGAAGAAGTGTACATGACCCAACCAGAAGAATTTGTGGTTGAAGGCCAAGAACAGAAAGTTTGTAAGTTGGTCAAATATTTGTATGGGTTAAAACAAGCTCCACAATTGATGCAGGAGCATCCGAGGACAGCAAAGCAGTCAAGCATCAACCAAACTTTTGTTGTTATTTCTTTCTAAGTAACAAAGTTATTTTTGCTGTTATTTTTTTCAAGTGCTTCATAGGGTCATGAAATCATGACCCAAGTCGGAGAAAGCTAAGTCAGGAGCCAAAGGGTCGAGAAATCATGACATGTCGTGATTTCGTGACATGTCACAAAATCGCGACCCAAGTCAAAGAAAACTAAGTCGGGAGACAAAGGGTCGTGAAATCACGACATGTCGCGATTTCACGACAATCGCGACCCAAGTCGGAGAAATCAAAGTCGAAAGCCAAAGGGTCGCAAAATCATGACATGTCACGATATCACGGCCAAAACGGAGAGAGAAGGTGCCGAAGGAAAATGGTCGCGATATCGCGACATGTCGCGATATCGCGACCAAACAGAAAGACATGCACTTCCAGTTTCATAAAGACGTCCCTTAGTGCACGACAAGTTAGAGGCAGTGAAACAGCAGTTTCAAAGAAGGATTTCAATGGGCATGTTGGCCACTCTCGCATGAGATCTGGAGATGCATTTACAACAACAAACAGTAAGCAGCAGATCGAGAAGAATATTTCATTGAGGTATGGCAGCCAGTCGCGCACCTCAACTCGAGTCTCATCAATGCAAATTTGGAAAGTTGCTCCAAGTGGCGATTGTAGATCGTGGAAAGTGGGGGAAAGCACAGAGGATCGGGACCTCGATAAAAACCCATGGATTGTAATGAGAGGGGGGTTGGAAAATGGCTGTTATGCTGTATATCCTTGTAAATTCTTCCAAAGTATTGAATACAAAATCTTGGGCTCTTGTTTTTCTGGTTTCTTTCTTGCTTCTCTGGTTTTTCTGTATTATGCAAGATCTCTTCTCCACCAAGTGGTATCAGAGCCAGTAGTTCCTGAGCGTGCAACAGATCATCGAAGGAGAGGCAGTTGTACCAGGACCTATGGGAGGGCTTGAGATCGGGTGAACAGAATGCCTCCAAGGAGAAATCCTATTGGTGGGAGAGGCATGGTAGCAGCAGAAGATGTTCGAGCTTTGCAGCGGCAAATGCAAGCTCTGCAAGAAGAAATGCGCAGAATATTGGAGCCAAGAAGAGATGAAGGCAGTGAAGAGGAAGATGATGAAGAAGAAGACCAACCTGAGGAAGAAGAAGAAGCAGTAGATCCTGCTCAGGCCAGACTTTACAAGGCCATATCCCAGATTGGGAAGAGGCCAAAAATGGAGGTTTCCACATATTCTGGGAACCTTGATCCAGAAGAATTGATCGACTGGATCAACGACCTGGAAGAGTACTTCGAGTACGAGGAGGTTGAGGATCCTGATAGGGTTAGATTCGCAAAGACCAAACTGAAAGGTCATGCCAGCATTTGGTGGAAGGGAGTGCAGCTGGAGTGAAATAAGAGAGGAAAGGAAAGAATAACAAAGTGGGAAAGGATGGCAGAAAAGCTAAAGAGGCAGTTCATTCCTAGTGATTATGAGCTGGATCTGCTAAAGAAAATGCAAGGATTGAGGCAATCAAGCAAGTCTGTGAAAGAATACACAGAAGAGTTTCATAAAATAATGATTAGAATAGGCCACTCAGAGGCCAACAAGGAGAAGGTAGCCCGTTACATTAATGGGTTACGAGCCAGCATTCAGGAGGAACTAAGTCTAGTCCGGATGACCACCATAGAGGATGCCTACCAATTTGCTTTAAAGGTTGAAGAGAAGCTCAATAGGAGGTTTGAAAACAAGCAAAGAGGAAGAGGTCGAGGTGGAAGGACCGACGAAAGGAACAGTGGAAGAAGAAATGAAGAATCTCAAAAAAATGGAGAAAGTAGCAGCAATCAAGAACAAAGGAGGGAAAATGCAGACCGCCCCCGTAATCAGAATAATGGTCACCGAGGGGGAAGAGGCTGAACTGGACGAGGTCAAGGAAGAGGGAGATTTCGAGGGACTTGCTTCCAGTGTGGTGAAGAGGGACATCACCAGTATGAGTGCCCACAGCAGCGAGAAAGAAATAATCGCAGGCCGAAAGGAAATGCCAGAGTAGCAGTCGTGGATGAAGATGCTGGGTCTGAGCATTCAGAAGAAGCTGAGAGAGGAGAAGTAATGATTGCAAGGAGAGTCCTACTGAATGAAGAGGGAGCTACAGATCAGAGGAAAAGTTTATTTCACACAAGGTGCAAGTGCGCTGGTAAGATTTGCAACATTATCATTGACAACGGTAGCACAGATAACCTAGTTTCAGAGGGAATGGTTACAAAGCTACAACTGGAGAGAAAGAAACACCCGCATCCATATCGGATCGCGTGGTTGTAGAAAGACCACAAAGTTTTGGTCAATGAATAGTGCCTGGTAAAGTTTAGTATTGGAAATTACCGTGATGAGGTTCTATGCGACATTCTGCCCATGGATGCATGCCATTTGCTGCTGGGAAGGCCGTGGCAGTTTGACAGGTGTGCGGTTCATGATGGCCGAGCCAACACCTATTCCATGACCAAGAATGGAATGCGTCATAAGTTGAAGCCCCTAAAGGAGGTGGAAGAAAAGGTATGTGGTAGTGCAAGAATTTGCTTGGTTGACGGAAGAAAGTTTTTAGATGATTTGAAGCATGAGCATATGTGTTATGCATTAGTTCCTAGAGTCAGGGATGCAGAATGCAAAGATGCACCAGCAGAAGTCCAAGAGTTGTTAAAGGAATTTCTAGATATCATATCTGATAATGTGCCTGAGGGTTTACCCCCAGTAAGAAAAATCAGTCACCATATTGATTTGGTGCCAGGGTCAAGCTTGCCAAATAAGGCTGCACATAGAATGACACCTGTAGAAACTGAAGAACTAAACAGGCAGGTCCAGGAGTTGCTGGAGAAAGGGTTGATTAGGGAGAGTCTTAGCCCGTGTGTAGTACCTACAGTACTAGCACCCAAGAAGGATGGAGAGTGGAGAATGTGCACAGACTCTCGAGCCATCAACAAGATAACAATAAAATACAGATTTCCATTGCCAAGAATGGATGATATCATGGACTGTTTGAGTGGAGCTGAGTACTTCACGAAGATTGACCTAAAAAGTGGTTATCATCAGATCCGTATCCGAGAAGGAGATGAGTGGAAGACAGCCTTCAAGACAAGAGAGGGCTCGTATGAGTGGTTGGTCATGCCATTTGGGCTGTCCAATGCACCAAGTACCTTCATGCGGCTGATGAATGAGGTATTGAAAGAGTTTTTGGGGAATTTTGTCATTGTTTATTTAGATGATATATTAATATTCAGAAGAACCCTGGAGGAACACCTGATGCATATCAGGAGGGTTTTTGAAAAGCTACGGGAGGAGCAGTTATTAATAAATCTGAAAAAGTGTAATTTTGTCAAGAAAGAGTTAGTATACCTAGGATTTGTAATCTCAGCAGAAGGTCTAAAAATGGACCCAGAGAAGGTGAGGGCTATCATAGAATGGCCTACCCCAAGAAGCACAACAGAGGTAAGATCATTTCATGGTCTAGCCAACTTTTACAGGAAGTTTATAAGAAACTTCAGCAACATTTGTGCACCCCTCATAGAAACAATGAGAGGGGATAAGAAAGAGTTCAAGTGGACCTTAGGTGCTGAAAGGAGCTTTGATGCATTAAAGAAAAAGGTCACAGAACAGCCTGTTTTGGCACTTCCAGACTTTAACAAAGTATTTCAGGTCGACTGTGATGCCAGTGGCAGTGCAATAGGGGCTGTACTGAGCCAAGAAGGCAGACCTATAGCTTATTTCAGTGAAAAGCTCAATGATGCTCGAAAAAAGTATTCAGTTTATGACCAAGAATTTTATGCCATAGTTCAAGCTCTGAAGAAGTGGAGGCATTATTTGTTGCCAAAAGAGTTTGTTCTATTTATTGACCATCAGGCATTGCAGTACATCAACAGCCAGACAAAATTGAATCAGCGGCACATGAAATGGGTTGAGTTTCTCCAAAGCTATACCTTTGTATTAAAGCACAGGAGCGGGAAATCAAACAGAGTTGCAGATGCTTTAAGCAGAAGGCAAAATCTGCTGATTGAAATGACAGTGGAAGTAGTTGGATTCGAAGAGCTGAAGGGTCTTTATCCTGAAGATCCTGATTTTGCAGCAGCCTGGACGGCTTGCTTGGCACCTGTTACTGTGGATAGGACAAAATGGTTGGATTTCCTAATCCAAGACGGAATGTTGTTCAAAGGAAGTAAATTATGCATTCCAAGGAGTTCCATGTGGGAGAACTTAATCAAGGAAAAGCACAACGGAGGACTGGCTGGGCATTTTGGTCGGGATAAGACCATTGCCCTGGTAAATGAAAATTACTACTGGCCGCAACTTCAGAAAGATGTGAGAAAGTTTGTGCAAAGTTGCAGAATATGCCAGATGGCAAAAGGCGTAAGGCAAAACACAGGATTATACCAGCCGTTACCTGTACCTGAGAGGCCGTGGGAGGACATAAGCATGGATTTTATTCTTGGATTGCCAAGAACCCAGAGGGGAAATGACTCTGTGTTTGTGGTAGTTGACAGGTTCTCCAAGATGGCACACTTCATTCCCTGCCAGAAAACAAGTGATGCAGTTCACATTGCAGGGTTATTTTTCAAGGAAGTAGTAAGACTGCACGGCCTACCAAGAAGCATAGTTTCTGACAGAGATACTAAATTTGTTGGGTATTTCTGGAGAACATTGTGGAAGAAGCTGAAGACAGATCTGAAGTTCAGTTCTGCATACCACCCGCAAACTGATGGATAGACAGAGGTGGTAAATAGAAGTCTGGAAAATTTGCTAAGATGCTTGATAGCAGATAAACCCAAGGGATGGGATTTGGTTTTGCCACAGGAAGAATTTGCATACAACAATTCTATCAACAAGAGTACAAATAAATCTCCATTCCAAATAATATATGGAAATAGTCCAAGAAACGTTTTTGAGCTGAGGAAATTGGATAAAGGAGAAAAGTGCAGTGCGGAGGCAGAGGAATTTGCAAAACAGATGAAAAGCCTGCATGAAGAAGTGAAGAAACATATTACAAGAATGAATACTCAATATAAAGCAAGAGCGGACCAAAATAAGTGGTTCAAGGAGTTCAAAGTGGGAGATGAAGTCATGGTGCATCTCAAAAAAGAAATATTCCTAGCCAAAACTTATAACAAGTTGAAAATGAAGAAGTTTGGGCCATGCAGAATACTGCAAAAATGAGATTCAGGAAATGCATATGAAGTGGAATTGCCAAGTGGACTTGACATTTCACCTATTTTTAACATATCCGATTTAGTAGAATACCATGAAGGAGATAGTACAGAGGCACCAAGCACAGAATTGTGGAACATTCCAGCATCTAGCCCAAACAAAGAAGAGATAGAAGAAATATTAGATACTCGCGAAGGCAGAAGCACAAGGAACAAGTAGTATTCTGAGTATTTAATCAAGTGGAAGGGCAGACCTGTAGAAGATGCAACTTGGTTGTCAAAAATAGAGGTTGACCGCCTGGGTCTTCCTCCCAAAGATCAGAAGTGAGGATCACTTCTCAATCCACCCCGGGTGTCTGATGCAGGAGCATCCGAGGGTAGCAAAGCAATCGAGCATCAACCAAACTTTTGTTGTTATTTCTTTCTAAGTAACAAAGTTATTTTTGTTGTTGTTTTTCCAAGTGCTACACAGGGTCGCGAAATCGTGACATGTCACGATTTCGCGACATGTCGCGAAATCGTGACCCAAGTCGGAGAAAGCTAAGTCGGGAGCCAAAGGGTCACGAAATCGTGACATGTCACGATTTCGTGACATGTCGCGAAATCGTGACCCAAGTCGGAGAAAGCTAAGTCGGGAGCCAAAGGGTCACGAAATCATGACCCAAGTCGGAGAAAGCAAAGTCGAAAGCCAAAGGGGTCACGAAATCATGACCCAAATAGAGAAGGCAAGGCCGAGGGACACAAAGGTCACGAAATCGTGACATGTCACGATTTCAGACGGCCACTGTAGCAGAACCAAGGCGCGGGGAAGCAATGGTCGCGAAATCGTGACATGTCGCGATTTCATGACCGGAGAAAGAGGCCGATGGGAAAAACGACGCGATATCGCGACATGTCGCGATATCACGGCCAAAACAGAGAGAGAAGGTGTCGAAGGAAAATGGTCGCGATATCGTGACCAAACAGAAAGACACGCACTTCCAGTTTCATAAAGACGTCCCTTAGTGCGCGGCAAGTTAGAGGCAGTGAAACAGCAGTTTCAAAGAAGGATTTCAACGGGCATGTTGGCCACTCTCGCATGAGATCTGGAGACGCATTTACAACAACAAACAGTAAGCAGCAGATCGAGAAGAAGATTTCGTTGAGGTATGGCAGCCAGTCACGCACCTCAACTCGAGTCTCATCAATGCAAATTGGGAAAATTGCTCCAAGTGGCGATTGTAGATCGTGGAAAGTGGGGAAAGCACAGAGGATCGGGACCTCGATAAAAACCCATGGA
The DNA here is from genome assembly GCA_028583015.1 of Wollemia nobilis. NCBI lineage: Eukaryota > Viridiplantae > Streptophyta > Pinopsida > Araucariales > Araucariaceae > Wollemia > Wollemia nobilis. Next base: position 375,789 of record JAQPPZ010017073.1, read on the forward strand.
TTGTAATGAGATAGGGGTTGGCAAACGACTGTTATGCTGTATATCCTTGTAAATTCTTCCAAAGTATTGAATACAAAATCTTGGGCTCTTGTTTTTCTGGTTTCTTTCTTGCTTCTCTGGTTTTTCTGTATTATGCAAGATCTCTTCTCCACCAACAATCTTGGTACATCAAAATGGATAGTCACCTATTGCAGCATGGATTCAAAATAATTCCTTCAGATGCTAATCTCTATATCAAGAACAATGGTTCTAATATAGTGATTTTGGTACTCTATGTGGATGATCTGATCATCATTGGAAGTTCTAGAATATGATTTATGTAGTGAAAGATGATTTGAAATAATATTTTTAAATAACATATCTAGGACTTCTCCACTATTATCATGGTTTAGAAGTGATTCAAAAAAAGAATCATATCAGAATAACACAAAATAAGTATACCAAGACATTGGTTGAAAAATATATCATGACTAATTGTAAGCCTAAATCAACTCCAATGGAGCTAATGCTTAAGTTATCATGATATGATAATCTCAATAGGTATATGGTACTCTCTATCGCCAGCTAATTGGGAGTCTCATTTATCTGACAAACACCTGGTCATATCTTAGTTTTGTTGTGGGTTATCTTTCAAGGTTCATGCAAGAACCTAAGACGAGTCATTGGAAATTAGCAAAATGGGCTCTACATTGTGTTCATGGTAGTACTTACTATGGATTGGAGTACAAGAAGAATGATAATTTCTTCTTACAGGGATACATGGACTCAGATTATGTTGTATACATTGATGATCAAAAATCCATTTTTGGATACATTTTCCATATTAGCTTTGGACCTATCTCTTGGCATAATAAGAAGTAGCAGGTGGTTTCTTTATATTCTACAAAGGTAGAATAATGTACAATACGTGGAGTAGTATGCGAGGTAATATGGTTAAGTCACATTATTACAAACATGGGTCTTCTAAAGAATCTTCCACTTCATTTGTTTTACAACAATCAAGGTGTTTTGAATCTTGTCAAGAATCCAGTCTTTCATGAGCGTACCAAAAACATTGACACTCAGTTTCATTTCATTCGATATAAAGTTCTAAAGTACCACATAAAACTCCAAAACATTCCCATTGATGAGAATATTGTAGATATTTTCACTAAGGCACTTGCACGTGTCAAATTTGAATTGTTTCAAAATGCTCTGTGTATATCTAAATAATGTAATAAGGGGGGGATGGAATCCTAACTTTAAGTAGGTTATTACATTATTATTTTCCTAGCACATATATGTCATTACTATGGTGGTCGGGGCATTAGATGGTTATCAATATGGTTGAATTCATTTCACCTCACTAAACTTCAAATAACTGTTATGAGCATATATTATTTAATCACCATTCAATAGAATGAAATTACTAATTCTTGGAACTCTAATAATATGTTTGTCATGCTCTATATTATTTCTAGAATATATCGTAATATCCTCTAGAAATGCCAATACAAATCTATCCAAGTACCTCCTAAAGATACTATTCATAAAATTCATAAATATCATTAGACCATTTGTTAAACCAAAAGATAAGACAACAAACTCATAATGTCCATAATAATTTTTAAAGGCTATATTATGATTATCTTTCTCACGGATCCTCAATTGGTGATATCTTGATTTCAAATCAATCTTTGTAAAGATTATGGGATCTTTGAGTTGATTGAAGAGATCTTCGATTCTAGGTAGAGAATATATGTTCTTTATGGTTGCCCTGTTTAACATTCTATAATCTATGCATAATCTCAAGGAACCATACTTTTTATTTGCAAATAGTACCGGTGCACCCCAAGGTGATATACTTGTTTTTATCAACCCTTTCTCTAGTAACCCTTGTAATTGTACATTCAAATCTATCATTTCTATGAAATTCATTATGTAAGAAGCTCTATGGATGGGTTCTATTCCTAATTGAAGCTCAATAGTAAATTCAAATTCTCATTTAGGGGGTAATCCATGTAAATCCTCTAGAAAAATATCCCTAAATTGAATAATTGGATGTTTCTCAAACACCTATTCCTTCTTCTCTTTATCCATTTTATTTATCTTAACTATATATACCATTCCTTATTTTTTTATGGCCTTATTAAGCTACATTGTCGACAAGTTTTGAGGTTTAAAAGCTTCTTAAAGGTTATACATCCTATACACAACACACTTATCATCTATGTACTTAATCCATCTATCCCAAAAATTGAGTACTGCCTTGTGTGCTTGCAACCAATCCATACATAGGATTATGTCAAAAGCATGCAGTGGAGCTACATACAAGCATCCTATAGTTATTCCACTATGTAAGGTAATTTTTTCCATAGGGTAACTTGGTTAACATAGTATGTTTATCCTGAACCATACTCGATCTTCCATCCATGAGCCAAGATTCCTGGTCTTTCTAAAATATCTTTAGCTAAACTAGTGGAAATAAAACTATTTGTATTCCTACTATTTATCAATATTAAATCTTACCTTGGATCACTAGTGGTGTGGCTTGACCATCAATATTTTGGTTTCTTGTAGTTGCATAAATCTTGTGTGCAAGCTCCCTAAGTGTAGTTTCTGAGTACATTGGTTCTTTTTCCTTAGAATTCATTTTTGTCCTCTATGTAAAATTACAAGCATAATGTGGTCCTCTACAAATATAAAATCCTTCTTTCGGTTCTAGATTTTCTTTCTACTTCTGTCTATATTTTGTTTTTCATATAGATAGAGGATTAGCCTATCCATGTAACTATCTATTGTTACCCTTGTTGTTTCAGCTATTCCCCTAAAACCTTTTCTTAAACTTTCCTTTATTCTTATCATTTCCTTGATCCTGCTGAGATAAGCTCTTGCTTACCTATTTCTTTTCCCATTTTATAAAACCTACACTATTTATATTTCTTAGTGCCTCCTTACCATTTTCATATAATCCTTTATAATAAAATTAGGGGTTGAGATATGTTTCAGATTTCTTGGCCAACTCATAGGCCTTCTGTAGATTTCTAGGTTCCTATATATCCACTTCGTATCCTATTCTAGGATCTAATCCTAGAATAAACTTACAGGTCTTTATTTTATTATTGTAAGTAGGCACATATTTCATTAATTTGACAATTTTTTTGTAGTACTTCTCCACTATTCTAATTCCCTATTGAAGCTTAGTGAACTCCTCAAACTTTTGGGAATAGAAGTATGTAGTGATAAATCTATCTTTTAAGGCTTTTACAAAATCTTCCCATTTTAGGTTAACTACTACCGTAAGACCCAACTCATTACTATGTGCTTTCCACAAATCCAAACCATCACCTTGCAAATGTGGGGTGGCATAGGATGTTTGAGTGCCGAGAAAAGTTCTTCATGTTACAATATGTTGCTATCTCTTTTAACCATACCTCATCATTCTCAATCTTCCTCTTCATTAAATTTGGAAGATTTCAAATGTTTCATTTCCTTGCCCAACTCGACCTCTAATATGACCCTAGCCTGTTGTGCCTCGGTAAGAGGTTTATTCGACTAATTCACTCTAGGGTTTCCCACCTATGTTTCTCGAGTCAAAATGAAATCCAACAACTATTTTGGGTTTTTATTTGTTTCTGAAGTAGAGCCACTATCTCAATAAGATTCTCATTACTAGGATTTTTCTTTTCTTGATAGGATTTCTTGAACCCACTTTTGGATTCTTATCCTCTATATTATTTTATTGTTTTTACCTTGTTGATGGGATAAAACTTCCTCTTCTTCTCTTTGGTGGTATTATCCCTGGCCAAACACAAAAGAGGTAGTAAGAATTCATTAGTAATTAGTCCTTCAAATTGCTCCTCTTACTACCTTATTTATGCAATCATCTCAGTTATCTTCAAGCATATTTTACATCTAATGTGTATTCTATAGGTAAGGTCAAATTCTTTTATAAGTATATTTTATATTACATACAAATCTAATTTTTATGTAGTGAACCTATCCCACTACGAACCATGTTCTGATAGCAAAATGTCAATACCCTATTTTTTCCTTTATTAAATCGATAGTTTTTTATATATTTAACCAATCCCTTGTTAAAGGTTAACAACTCTCCCTAGCCTAACAAATTCAAGTTTATTGACTTAAGATGATATTAGCTCCATTACCTAGCATGTACATATAATGTAACTCACCCATCACTACTTCTTACATATGTTTGTCAATGTAAGAGTACTAAGTTTTTGCTCAAGTTAAGTTATTCCTCTCATTTTATAATGAGCTATCTCTCTTTTCTTTTCAGTGTTTCAAAATGAAGTTTACTAATCCTTGCATTCCCCATAAGTGTCTCTATGGTAATGAACTTAACACAAGAATTTTCAACTATCTCTCTCATCTATCCAATGATCTATTCTACTTCCCTTGAGCTCATGACTCTGTTGGCTACTTATCATTCAGTAGTTACAATAGACATTCACTAGCATATTATAACAAATATAAATATCTAAGTTTAACTCTTCTTCTTTAAATCTAAAGGTCTAATTGATATAGAAATTAGAACTGGATGTATCATATCTTTATGGTAGAAGATTAATCCTTTAAAATTATCAATCTATCCTTACTTTAAAAAAGGCACTCTAATTCTTTTAAGAAAACTTATGTGTTTGTGGCCCAAAATCAAATGGAGACAATCACACAGGTTTAACCATGATGATAACTAGATGGTTTCACCTAAAACATCATTCATGCTCCATAGGAATGATAGGAATATTTATAAGGAAACTTGCTTTAGAAATTTACTAGATGGTTTCACCTAAATCATCATTCATTCTCATTACCCATTTTGTAGGCCAGTTCCCTCATTTTCGTTCTCCACTCACTTTCCATTATGAAAAACGTCTCAGCCAACTCGAAGTTAAGTTAATATTATTAAAAGCTCCACTTTTGAGTGTCATAAAGGATTACAAACCGTTGTTTCCTTTATCAGTTAGAAGACTCACGAACTCAACCTTAACAAGCAAATCATCACTCCAGAACATCGGATTCCTGTTCAAACATTTTTTTGAAATATGCATAGTATAAAAGCATTTAATGAACTAATTCTTTTTAGCAATAATATCATATCAATAAAAACTCTTTATAAGAAATTTACTATGCAGAAACCAATTCAATGAAAGCTTGATGTTCTCTTTCTTTTTGATATATGCAAAATATGATATACAACATTCATTCATGTTGCCCCTATCACATCATTTTCCTTAGGCAATCCCATACTTAGTGGTTAGTTTATTAGCAACAACATATTCTCTCACAAAATGTATGTTCCACCAAACTAAGCATGAAATTAACCAACATCGATCAATAACATCCACATATTACATTGTCACATAATACGTAAATATTTTGCATAACATGTCTAAAATAGTCATTCATTTCAACTCCAATGCTACATAACAAAGCATAAACTAATCAAAATAAAAAACCTGCAAAGAATAAATGATGACATTATGTTAATACTTATTTGTTATGGGTTTTTTTTTTTAAATTAAATTTTATACTGGCTCTTATTTTGCATATTTATTTAGGAAGACCAAGAACTGCCATGAACCTATGAACATGAATGAAATGATGGGTTCAAATCTAAACCATAATGATTGATAAATTGAGAACAACAATACAAGTAAAAAGTGAAAACGTAGTTTGCAACGTACGAAGAAGAGAAAAACATTAGAATTGATAAATAATTAAATCTAGAAGATATTAAGTAGGCATCGAACGTGAAAGAACAAGGAAAATTTCCAAGGGTTTAAGAAAGTAAAACCCGCCTCCATTCACCACTTCGCCTAAGAAAATAGTGTGGGCGTTATTGGGTAAAATATAAAAAAAATAAAAATTTAAGTTTCTTCTTGTTTCTAAAAATATTATGCCAACATTTTAGCCAACGTGGAATACACAGGCACACAAAGAAATTTTAAAGTGGTTAGATTTTTTTTTTATTATTATTATTATTAATAACTCAGATGCATGTGTTCTGAATCACCTACTATACTATCTTATGGTGCATTGCTAATTTCCATGTAGGCAAATTGTTACACTAGCTTATAAAATAATTCTGATTTGTATCTCCTCTAAAGGACAGCAGGATAAGTAATAATTTCTTAAGGAGTCCTAGCGAAATGATGAGTGAAAAAACAAAATCTCTTTCATAGTTGATGGCGTCCTTCATGATCTCAGTTGCCGGTCCTATCCCCCGCATGCATATCAGCATAAAAAATAAAATAATAATTTCTTAAGATTGACATTCACCGCCATCAACCCAGAACGCGTACAATCCACCGCAGTCACAAAACACAAAACTTGGAGAGCCATCCCTTATTATCTGATATTCCTGTGTTAAATCATAGTACAACCCTGAAAATGTACGTTCTTTTCGATTGATTAACACTTAACAAAAAAAAAATCAAAGAAAGCAAACATGGTAAGGGCTATAATGGACGATATAGGAATGCTCATCTGTATAGCAAAATGCGCCTTAGGATTGTTATTATTGTTTTGCTTCTGTTAAAACCCTCTGCTTGTTTTGTTTCATCTCTACAAATCTAGTTATTAGAAAGAGTGCATTGAGGTTTTTAAAAGTGGGGTATATTAACAATGGTTGTTTTTCATCTTGTCTTTTGTTTATATTCCGTCTCAATAGTAATTTTGGGTATGTCTCCCAGCCAGGCTCTTTAAGGCTCTTTATCTTTGAGTAATACAATAATGATCAACTAGCACTCGCCCCTAATGGTGAAAAGAGACCCTGATAAAAAAAAAAAAAATTAGTGTAAAGGATGTTTACTATAGTTCATTTATTGAACATTCATTACATGTCCATAAAGGAGCAAGCTTAGTACATACTCAAAGAATACGAATGTATGGGAGTAGATATTTAAGTTTCTCCCAGTTTTAATTTAGTAGACAATTTACCTTCACATCAACTAAAGATCTGTAACAATGATATATTATGGTAAAGTGAACAAAATTTGTATAAGGGAATATTATTGTGCGGATTTCATCTCATATAATCACAAAAAAAAATTACAATTTAGTTTCTTATTTATAATTATATAAATAATTTATCATCATTTTAATTTTTTTAATAATTTTTATTTATAATAAATGTATTTTTGAATAGGGACGTTTTTCGCAGGACTGCCCAAACTATCAAACTTGTTTCAGCCATATCTCACTCATCCGAACTCGGATTGAGCTGAAATTTTGAGGGTAGATGCCTGAAAAACCCTAGAACGTCTCCACCAATTTTCATATCATTTGGAGCAACACAGATCCTAGCACATCCCTATGTGTGAACGATATATTTGGCAAGCGGCTATGCGAGGGTTTCATCTGGGTTGAGTGCAAGCAGCTCCGGAGGTTGGTTTTTAGGGCCTTCGGGCCCTAGCGGCCAATATTTTTGTGGTTTATGCTCAATATTTTAGCAGGAAATGTTGCAGGGGATACAAGATGGGTTAGAAATTTGTCTTTCAACAGATCATACTATGAACTTGAGTGACAACGGCTTCCAATTTTCTGCTCAAAAGAAAAGTGAAAACCATACCTTTCCATGGCATCTAGGGCAAGGATTAAAGAGATCACAAAACAAGTTTCAAGTAGTTGATCAAAAAATGGCTCATATCTCAAGTGAATCTGGTGCTAAGGTGCACCCACAAAATAATTCTACTGTGAAAACCCCTGTCAAGGGTAAGAATTTTGAAGACTCGGTCCCAAAAATGAATTTTAGGGATGCCCTTCGTGGTGGACAGCCTCAGCCCAATGCTAATATCAATATTAGGGCTTCCCATAAACCTCTAAGAATGCCTAAGATTGATCCCGGGAAAACGGAGTCGGGATGTCTTAAAGCAGTCGATGGAACTCCTATTGTTAAGCTTGATATGGGTAACATTCGGATTGGCATTGAAGATTTGGAAAAAAGAGGACTAATTTTTCGGTTCATGGGTTTTCATCCGAGTCTATCTCCTTTCAAAGTCCGGGCTGCAAAAAGCTGGAAAACTAAAGGTGAGTTACAAATCTCTATTTATCCAAATGGTTATTTTCTTGTTTTATTTGCTAATAATGAAGATAGAGAGAAAACTTTTCAAGGGGGCCCTTGGTTTTTTGGAAGGGCGGGGCTTTTCATGAAGCCCTGGCATACTAAATTTAAAGTCGAAGAAGAGATGCCTTCTATAGCTCCCGTGTGGGTTAGACTCTTTGGCCTCCCTATTGAATTTTGGAATCCTACTATTTTTTCTTCAATTGGAAACTCTTTAGGAACTTTTATGATGATCTGTTGATTGTACTCAAAATTTTGAACATATTATTTATGCTCGAATTTGTGTTTTAATGGATTTTGACAAACCCCTTCCTAAAAATATCACATTACAATTTGGGGAAGACACTTGGGAGCAAGTAGTGGACTATGAGAACATTCCTTTTCATTGTAGAATTTGCCATGAATATGGTCATTTGGCCAGTGCTTGCCCAAATAAAATTCCTGATCAAAAGAAAGAAGATATAAACTCAGTAGGTTTCCAAATACCTAAGAAGAAGAACACTAAAAAAAACCTAGTTATGAAGGATCAATCAAAGTCATTTGCTAATATGTTTGAAATACTTTCCACAAATGATGTCCCAAGTGAGGAAGAGGAAATAATGGAAACTAAAATCTTAGAAACACAATTTAAATATGAAGGGAAGAACTCAGAGACAAACCAACAAATCAAAGGTTTTCAAAAGAAAAAAAAAGGAGAAAATTTACACAAGAAAAACAATATTTCAAATGTCAAAACTTCAAATAATGCAGGTCCCAATATAGACTCCCTTGAACCATCTAGTAAAATTTTGGTTGTGTATGAGCATTCTTCAAGGTTAGAAGCCATCTCAGATTCAATTGGAATAAGTCAAGAAACAGGGAAAAAAAAATTGAAGATGGATTCCAATCAAAAAATAGGTCGCAAGACCAATCAATATCATATGGTAAAAGAAGGTGAAAAGCTTGTAGAGGAAGGTAAGATTAATGCCCTTCCCAATTTTTTTAGCCCTAGTATTAATGAAGATCATCACTTGGAATATTAGAGGACTCAAAGGGAGTCTTTCAAAACAAAATGAAATTAGAAGAATGATTCAGATAAATCATCCACATCTTGTTTTCCTTCAAGAAACAAAGATGTCAATGGAGGATATGGACTTAATTGCCGATAAAATTTGGCCAGTGGAAAAGTGGTTTCCCTCAGTTCCCAAGGGACTTCGGGTGGCATTGCTTGTCTTTGGGACCCAAAAGAGGTAGTTATTCACCATATGGTTGGCAGTTGGGGTTTGTTGGCTATAGCTATTCAAAGTAGACATTCCAACCAGATTATGCTATGCATTCTTGTTTATGCCCCAACTTCTTTGGAGGAAAAAAGAAGACAGTGGAAGGATATTACTCATATTATCTCTCATTTTCCTAAAGCTTGGATCTTGATCGGAGGAGATTTCAATACCATCCTCTCTCTAGATGAGAAAAGGGGGGAAATAGAAATTTGGACAAAAGCACCGACCTCATGAGCGAATATATTGCAAACCTCCATCTTGTGGATATCCAACCGAGATAATGGCCTTATGACTTGGTCTAACAGAAGGCAAGGCTTAGCTTGTATAATGGAGAGATTGGATAGGTTTTTGCTCTCTAAAAATTTCTTAATCCATGGTCACATTCCTAAAGTGAAGACTCTTAATAATGTTGGTTCGGATCATTGGCCGATCATGGTGGAAATGTGGAAAACCAATGTGAGTTTCTCTCCTTTTTGTTTTCAATTAATGTGGCTTAGAGACATTTCCTTCAGACCTCATGTGCAACAATGGTGGAAGGAAGGTAAACCTAGGCATGGGACTAAGATGTTCTGTTTTGCCAAAATATTGCAATACATTAAATCCAAAATCAAGACTTGGAACTGGAAAGAGTTTGGGGATGTTCATAAAAAAAACATGAAGTTATTGCTCATCTTGAAAATTTGAATAAGAAAATCCATTTAGATGGCCTCACAGAGAAGAGAAGTGTGAATGAAATTAAACTCACAACTCAGTTAGAGGAATGGGAAAAAAGAGAAGAAATCTTATGGAAGCAAAAATCTAGAATTCAATGGCTCAAAGAAGGAGATCGAAACACAAATTTCTTTCACAAATCTCTTCTAGCTCGAAGATCTCACAACTTTATTTCTTCCTTAAAATCAGATATCTGGAGATGTTGTTTATACTTGGGATGGCATGAACTCTATTGTTGTTGATTACTTTTCCAATATTTTTGCTGCTACTCCTCTTGACTCAGCTTCTCAACAAAATGTTCTTCAAGCAATCCCTTCTCTTATCACTTCTGAGGAGAACTCTATTTTGACTGCTCCTGTTACTATCAATGAGCTTCAACAAGTAGTTTTTAAAATGCAAAAAGGGAAAACCCCGGGTCCTGATGGTTTTCCTATTGAGTTCTACCAAGAGTTCTGGGATATCCTTCATGTTGATTTATTAGAGGTGGTGGAAGAAGCCAGGAAAGCCAAAGAAATTTTGAAGGTTATCAATAAAACTTATATTACTCTTGTTCCAAAAGCTCAAGAGGTTGATCATATCTCAACTTTTAGACCTATTGCTTTATGTAATGTTCTTCTCAAAATCATTACTAAAATCATGGCAGAAAGGTTGAAGCCTCTTTTGCATAAGATTATTTTCCCAGAGCAAGGGGGATATGTGGAAGGACATCAAATAGTAGATGAGATAGTTCTTGCTCAGGAAGCCATCCATTCCATGGATATGCAAAATTCTCCTTCTATGTTCATTCGGTTAGACTTATCCAAAGCTTATGACAGAGTGGATTGGCACTTCCTTATCAAAGTTTTGAGGCAATTTGGTTTCTCTAAGGATTGGATGGATTGGATTATGGGATGTATCTCTTCAGTTTCCTACTTAGTTCTTATCAATGGCAGGCCTTCTCGGTCTTTCCTAGCTTCCAGAGGTATTAGGCAAGGTGACCCGCTATCCCCTTATTTATTCATCATTCTTGTTGAATGCTTGGGTAGGACTATAACCAAAAAGAGGGAAAACAAAACCCTTGAGGGAGTTACCATTGCTCATGGAGCTAGACCTATCTCTCATCTTCAATTTGTGGATGACTCTACTCTTTTAGGTAAAGCTACGGTTAAGGAAGCTTCTAATATTAAGCAAATCATTAGCTATTTTTCTAAGGCTATTAGGCGAGTTGATCAATGAAGACAAATCTAAAGTTATTTTCTTTCACTACTCTTATAGACAGGAATCCATGGTCTTGGATAAATTAAGATATAAGAAGACCTCTCTTCCAATCACTTATTTAGGTATTCCCATAAATATTCAAAGGCAGAAAAATAAAGATTGGAATTGGTTGTTGGACAAAGTCAAGAAGAAAATTGGAAAGTGGACCAACAAGTGGCTTTCTTCTGGGGGTAGAATCACCTTGGTAAAATCAGTCCTTCAAGCTATTCCTATTTATGTTTCTTCCGTTTTGAATATCCCAAAGGCTGTTCTTCGAGAATTGGATCAAATCAGTCATCGTTTCCTTTGGAGTGGTACTAAGGAGAAAAGAAAATGGGCCTTGGTGAAATGGGATACTTTATGTCTTCCTAAGAGTGAAGGGGGGTTAGGATTTCGGTCTTCAATTAATAACAACAAAGCTTTAGCTGCTAAATTATATTGGAGGATGTTGCATAACCCCAATGCTCTTTGGGCCAATAATCTCCATGCTAAATATGTTGAGAACAAAAGTCCCGAAGACCTTGTTCGCTATCAACTTCCTACCAAAGGTTCTCCCATTTTAGCGGTTCTTAAGACTGGTGAGGATTTGATAAAGAAAAAATTATTTTGGATCATTCATAATGGTCAACATGCAAATTTTTGGACAGATTCTTGGGATGGTCACAAGCCTTTGATAACTCGGTTTCTCGATTGGAGGCCTTGGATGGAGGAGCTTCACCGAGCTAATTGGATAAAGGTGGCTAATTACTTGTCGGTACCATACTTGGTAATTCAAAGGTTGGTAGATATTGGATCCCTATTGAGGACTGGCCTATTCAAATCCTAGAAAGGCAAAGACAAGATATCCAAGGCATCCTTCATATGAGATCCCTCTCTTGGTCCCATGAAAAAGATTGTTTTGGATGGAACAACACTACTAAGGGTGAGTATTCCGTTGCTCAAGGTTATTTGACCTTATGCCATAATAATCCCAACCATTCTTCGAACATATTTTCTCAATTGTGGGCTCAAAAGCTTTGGCCTAAGGTGAGGTTCTTTAATTGGCTTTTATTGCATCGTAGGGTGCTTACTGGTGAGCAACTTATGAAGCATGGTTTTCATGGCCCTTTTAGATGTGAAATGTGTGAAGAGAATGTAGAAAATATCAACCATATTTTTATTGAGTGTACTTTAGCCTCTGAGCTATGGAGGAGAATGGCCACTTTACTTGGCTTACGGTGGTCCAATTTTTTTACTTTTGAACAACTTTGGAGGGATTGGCCTAATCAAGAGGGTGTTGATCATTTTATTAGGTAGTTAGTTTGGATGGGTTCTACCATTCTTCTTTGGAATATTTGGAATGAAAGGAACAACCGAATTTTTAATCAAGATAGGAAGGATATTCACTATATTTGGAAAAAGACCATAGCCAACTTAGTTGAATCAGTCCATCAACTCCTTAATCACCCCCAAAACTCCCACCAAAGATGGGATCAAGTGATGCAAATATTGAAGATTAAACCTTCTAAGGGCAACCAACTTAAAGGGAATGTGAGTATTAGTAAGATGGATAGGACTAGAAATTGGCAACCTCCTCCTAAGGATTTTGGAAAAGTCAATACTGATGGAGCCTCTAGAGGGAACCCTGGAAAAGCCAGTGTGGGAGGAATTGGTAGACTTTCGGATGGCTCCCTGGTTTTTACTTTTCTTTGAGAATTTGGGTATTCTTTCCAATAACCTTGCTGAGGGGTATGGTATCCTCAGAGGCCTTCAGGAGGCTACTAAGGTTGGATGGGAAAAGGTGTTAGTTGAGTTTGACTCTCAACTTATGATTAATCTCTTGAAGACTCCTTCTAAGAATCATAAGGTGGATTGGAGAATAAAAAGAATTATTGAGAAGATTCGGTTAATCCAGATGGGATTTTTGAAAGTTGATTACAATCATGTGGTCAGAGATCAAAACAAGAGTGTTGATGCTTTAGCTAATTGGGCTTTGGACAAAGGTGATCTTACTTGTTATGGCCACCCTCCTATATGGTGGGCTTCTCAAATTAGGGAAGCTCTTCTTTCTATCATTTCTTTGGATGGCTCCAGTTTTGAAGGTACCTAGTTTCTTCTTGTTTTTTTTTTTTGCTTCTCTTTGGTTCATTCAGTTTTTTTTAGTTCCCTAGCTCATTCTATTCTTTATTTTGTTTCCTCTGTTGATTCTTGCCTTAATAGTCTTCTGGTCTAGATAGGTCATTGTTTTGTTCATTGTTTTTTTTTTTTTTTTTTCTTCTTTGTTTTTTTTGTTTAGTTTTTTAAGGTGGGTGGGTTCTTTTGTTTTGTTTTGTTTTTGTGTTCTTTGTGTTGTTTTTTGTTGTTCTTGTGTTTTTGTTGTTTTGTTTTTTTTTTTTTTTGTTATTGTTCTTGTGTTTTTTTCGTTCTTGTTCTTGGGTTTCTCTTTGTTTGTGTTATTTCGTGTTTTTATGTGTGAGTGTTTTCTATGTTTTTTGTTTTTGTTTATTGTTTGTTGTTGGTTGTTTTTTATTTTTATTTTTATTTTATTTATTTTATTTTTTAGGTTTTGGTTGTGTTTATTTTTCATTTTTTTTTGGGTTATGTCTTTGTAGTGTTCTGTTGTTTTTGTCTTGTTTGTGTTTTGTTATGTGGTTCTTGTGTTTTTCTATGTGGTTTGTGTTGTGGTTTATTTTTTCTTATTGTGCGTGTTTGGTTGTGCTTTTGTTTTTGACACACTCAAGGAGCATGTTTTTTATTTTATTTTATTATTTTTGTTGTTATTTACTTATTTTTAAATTGGTTTTGTGTGTTTGTTTGCTCCTTGAGTATGTCAAAGGTGGTAGGCCAGGTCCGAGTCCTGGGCATTTTTTGTGGAATGGATACCCCTGCCTCCTTGGGTCTTACCCGAAAGTGGCATCCCTTTTGGGATGTTTTCCACAAATAAACAATATATATATTATTGTTCTAACTTTAGGAATCAAGACATGGATATATTTTTGACTTAAATTTTAATGTTTATGAAAAATAATATATATTTTAGGTGAACAATATATTGAAAACTAGTAATTATAAGTTAGTATAGTTTTTGAATAATAAATATAAAATATTTAATTTTATTGGATTTTTTTTTATGAAAGGTCATTTTAATTATAAAAATAAAATTCCTTTACAGCCACAAAAAAAAAATGTGGGTGGAAAAAAAATCACACCCCGAATACCACTAACTTATGCTAATAGGAGATAAATAAAAACAAATTTTTGTTGATGGTCTGGGGATTGGATCTATTTTTATTTTTTTAACATAGTGAAATCACTGCCATGAATTCGGGCAGGTTTTATGGCCACCACAATATTCTGTGATGTCCATGCCACCATAATATTCTACAATGTCCGCCTCAGAAGCTGCCACACAGATATTCGTGCAGTCCCCATTATAATAGCCATATCACAATCATTTTAAACCTTGTAGGCCACTGAAAGCACCAGGAAAGGGACAAGTGTTTGAACCTTGTACCTCCGCTCCATTATGGGGTTTGGATGAACCAATTGGTCTACACCTGGGACCTCAATTGGATCTATTTTTAGATTGATTATGCATTGGAAAAAATAACGTTACAATATTTAATATATAATAGCTAATAAAACAAAAATGTTATATCTTTCAATTACATGTGATCACTAATAAGGTTATTAGGCGTCAGTTTGTGAATGGTATGTAATAATTGGACCTTCAGTAAGTTGACGTATCACTAAATCATAAAAACCATCACCAACCATATTTTGAAGCTTTTATAAGGGATCTTCGTCTACACACACAAAAGGTATTGGCTCTAAGAGTAGAATAACAAATTCTTTTACAATTTGTCATCTTAAATATTTTATCTTATTGCAAACCTACATCATGAACAACTTCAAAGACAACTTAGGATTAACTAAGGATTAAATTTAAGTACTATTAGATTGCAGTTAAAGAGGGAACATTAAATTTGATCCTAGCAATTAGCTACAATAGAATACCAAAGATCAATAATATTTAGAACAAAACAAAAAAATTTCTCTCATCTAAGGATCTAGTGCCAATGACTTTTTGTTCAATCATAGCAAATAAGCCCACCTAAGGAAGGATATGGAAAAACTAAGGCCCCTCCTCAAGGAGAATTTTTTCTATTGCAATAGATCAATAACTACATGTCAAGCCTTCCAAATACCTTAGATTGGAAAGGAACCTTTGATTTAGAAAAATCATACATTGAGCACCTTGTCAAGCTCCATTAGTATTGGCGTGATTGATCCTATACTTAGTAAGTATCTTCTAGGACTCTTTCCTTACTAGCACTTTAGCAATCCATTTGGACATCCAATTGTCATCCCAATATCTCAAATAGAAATATTCTAACAATAAGAGTAAAAGATACATGTATGGAAACCTAAAGGAATAATAATACACATGAGTAGCTACAAAAAACAAATTTACTACTATTTATTTAACTGGTATTAACATGTATTTTATTACCCACTTATTCATTTTTGGGAACATAGCCAAAAACCAAACCCATAAGTCAATGGCTATAACTCTAAAGCAAAAGGAAATCCTAAGATACCAAATTATTTCACCATGAATAACCCATCCCCACTCCCAAGAAATACAATGAGTTTTATCCTTATGCAATACCATAAAAAAATGTCTGATGTCCACCTCTTCAACATTATACTAAAGAAATAATAAAACAAAATTGATCACAAAGTAAGAGTTAACAAAAACACCTCTATTGGATTAATCTAAGCAACCCTATAAAAAATATACCCTAGTTCATCCACTAAAATTATATACAAAAATGATTCAAAAGAAAACCTTTCAATAATTGATATTTGCAATTCCATCAATATTGATAAATTACCATTGATTGCAATCTTAGTAGAAACATATAAAAATAACATTGATAATTTGTTTGAAATGAGTTCTAAATCCAAACTAGATTTTCATATACAAAATGAAGGACTCCTCACCCTATCATAAGCATTGTCAAATTTAAGCTTCACAAGCACTACATTCTACCCAAAATCAGTGCCATATTTGAATGCCTCCTAGTCTATTAAATTATTGGCTATGTATCACTTGCTTATTTAGGATATACTATCTACTATGAAAGTAGCCTAGTAAAAATAACCAAGGCCTTAGATATTATTTTATAGCCCACTTTTAACAAGTAAATGAACCTCCATCCATAAAATTTATCTTTGTTAGCCCCTTTAGGAATAAGCTTAATTTGACCACTGGTTAATAAACACACCTAGGAACCCTCTATAATTATCCTCTCTTTATATCATATAGAAATTAGAACCAATAAAATATCACATATCCTCATAAAATTCTACAAGAAAATAATTAATACATAGAACTTTACCTTTAGACACAACAAACAAAGCATTAAATAATATTCAAATGGTAACTTAGGGATGTCAAGGAAGATTATCTATTCCTCTAAAATCTTATTAGGAATACATTCAATAAAATTCTAATAAAAATTCTAGTTAGTCAAATTCATATCTTTCTTGAATAGCTTTTGGAAGTGAACCCAAAAATCATAGCCTAAATATTTTTTACCCATAACCATATTTCATTCTTGATCATTGATCTCTAAAATATGTTTATTCCTATTCTTATGGTTAAGAAAATTAAAAATATTTTTGAACCCTTATTTCTATGGTTAATCAATTTATTTATTAACTTAATATGAGCTCTATCTAACTTGTATTACTTCATTCTACTCAAATTACTTTTGAGCAAATCCACTTGATTATATCAATACTCAAAAGAAGGAATTCTAACCAAATGCATATTTGTTACTATCACAAAATATACAATCACCTTCTCAAATATCTATGGTTTTGTCCAACCATCTATCATGAGATTATAAAAGGAAACAACCTTGATTATAGCTCTTTCCAGCCGTTTATCCTAACCACCCACATCTACAAGTTTCTCCTATTTCAATAGGCTAGGCTAATTCTATTTGGAGATACATTCCCCATTATTCAATAAGGATGCTTTTAATTTATAAGGCAACTCTTCCACCCTATCAATACTATGATGTAAGGAGAATCAAGTAGGTAATAAAACATGATTAGATAAGGTGAATACTATAACTAGAAAACACTTTAACTCTTGATACTAAACTATTAATCTTAAATATTTTAAAGTAGTAGAAGCTATCAATTCTAGATATTTGTATTTCATTTTCCATTCCCTTATTATTCCAAGTCTCTTGAAATTACTGATTCTATAGGATTTTTGGGTATATATAAAAAATCCCAACTTGTTCCTATAAGATACCCACACATTAAATTTTGTAAGATACTTATGCAGAGAAGTTGAAAATGATATTTTGTCCTAATTAGAATCAACCGTATTAAAATATTTAGTATTTACTTACAGTAAATTATTACTCATCTAGTCTCATAATACTACTCTAATAAAATAATAATTAGGAGCATACATAAGATAAAATCCTAATACCTAACCTTGCACAAATAAGGGAGCCTAATCACATCTATTGTTGAGGCTAAATCCTAAATACTTTAAAGTATCATTTTTATTCAAGAGGGGAAGTAGATGGTGACATCACCAACCACTTCAATATGATTTAAAAAATGACAAAATCATATTTTTAATATAGTTTGTAATACCACATCTAATTTCTAATTACAACACTATTAGGAATGTAGATTGGATGCAATAAACTCTAGATTGATGTAATAGTTGTGAGGCAAATACAATGACAAAGAGGTATCTGATTATAAACTACCTATAATTATCCCTAAACTCTAGAACTAATTACATGATTTTTATAACATTCACCCTTATTACGACAATGGTCAACCAATGTACATTTAGGAAAATATCAAAAAAAACTTAATACATGGAAGATACCTTATGAAAATATATGTATATTGATCTATAGAAGATAAATTAAAGTTATATATTATGTTATTGAACATTCTCACAAATTTAGTAGCACTTAACTTCAATGTACTTTATAACCTAGTGAAAATCTAAATTATGAATAAATTTTAGAACTTCATTATCACAGCTCATGAATGTGTGTTTCTTCAATGAAATGACCCTTCATCGTAAAATGCAATGTAATTATATTATCTTGCATATAAATCCTCTTACAATGTAATATTCTACCTCAATAGAATATTGAACGACAATATGCTTCTTTATACTTCCTTAAGAAATTGGATCAGTTGCTAGAGATAATATATATATATATATATATATATATATATATATATGTTGATATCTTATTGTGAATTGATCTTGCATACATTTTATCAAGAATAATTTATTTTTATTCTTGTACTCTAAACCATAGTCAAAAATACCACAAATATACCTAAGTATCTATTTTATTTCTTTATAATGACACATCCTTGGTTCTTACATAATCATAAAAGATATCCAACAATATATCTGATATTTTATTTAGTATAGGTTAGATAAATGAAACCCCATAAACTAGTGATAGAGAGATAGTTTCACCCATGAATAAGGATTAGTTGAAGAGATTTGTAACATTGTATCCATTGGAGTAGGCATGCAAACTATCATCCAAAACTTATTAAGTAATGCTTTGGCATACTTCATTTGTGACATAAAATATGGTTCTTCATTTTTCCATACCTACAAGCTAAGATAATAATGCATACGCCTGAGATATATTACGTTGAATGAATTTTGTAAATCTCTCCTAGTCCTTTCAACCAACATTTCAAACTTCAAGTGGTAACAATATCACTAGCATACACATTTATGATCATGATCATTTCCCCTTGTCATTTGAAGTATAGTTTCAAATCATAAGGGATATAATGAAATTCTTGTCACACAATACACTCATCGATATTCATATACTTGGATATAAGAGCCTACTTTAGCTCATATATGGACTTGATGAGTGTAATATACTCCTCTCTTGATCAGGTATGGAAAGTACCTTTAGGTGCATCACGCACACTTCTTTAGTGAGAAAACCATTAAGGAATGATCTGATGCAATTTTTATCTAAATTAAGTTATCATTGTAAAATACCATTCAAATGGTCTTAATATTTACTGTTGGTGCAAAGTTCTAATCATAATCAATTTCTTCTTTCTATGATATCCCTTTGTAACAAGCCTTTCCTTGTACTTATCAATACTCCCATCAACTTTGTATTTGATCATGGATGTTCACTTACAACCAATGGGTTTATTTTTGCTTGTAATATTAATAGGTTGCCATATCTTATTCTTCATTGATGCTTGATATTTGATATTCATGGTATGACATAATATATATCCTTTAAGCATTCATGGTTTAAAATTTTACACAACTATGATCTTAAGGGTTAGGTTGATCTCATTGTAAACCATTCTCTAAGTTATTGGCCCTAAGTTTTATGTGCTTAGAACTCCATCCAAGTTTACATCATGAATTATACTGATATATAATTTAGGCCTATGAATGGCACTAAGAAAAATATGCTTCTTGTTTGTTATTTGTTAGCTCCATGAGGATCATCTCTTTCATCATCATCATCAAACTCTTCAACCTATCTATTATAGTATTCACCATTAGATAATAAAAAAAGTGCTTCATATGAAGCATATGGGTTAGAAAAAGGGCTACATTCATTATTATCATCAAACATAACATCATAGATGATATAAAACTTCTAGATGTTAGGGTTCATACGCTAATATTCCTTCAATTCATCACTATATCTGATGAAAATGGATTTGATTAACATTTTATCTAGCTTCATTATTTTTTGTTTTATAATTGAATGAATTTCATATATCTAAATACTTAAATATGTGATATAGTGGGCTTATTATCCATTCATACTTACTTAAGTGTGATGTCATCCAATGCAACTATAGGTGCATGGTTCAATGAATACATGAAAGTACAAATAATTTCAACCCAAAATGTTGACTCTAGTTTGGAATTGTTCAATATGCTTCATGTCATCATACAAAGTGTGATTACATTTCTCTTCAAATCCATTCTATTGAAGCATGTAGGTAGTCTTCGAGTATCATTGAATGTCATTATGCTTCAAAAATTAAAAAAAAATGCATTATTCGTATACTTCCTCCTTAATTCTAGAAGAGGATATTGATATGATACTTCTTCACATGAGATTTGAACACTTCAAAAACATGGAATATTTTATCCTTCATTTTTAGGTAATGTTCCATATTCATCATGTATGATGATCAACAAACAATAAAAAATATTAACTAATAAAACTCGAGTCTGTGGGTTCACATAGATTGACATGCACCATATCAAGTGGACTAGATACTTGATGATTGTTTGATTCAAATTGTGCTTGATTTTTTTTTTATTCTAACTAACTTGTATGAATACCACGAGTCTTCATCAATGAGGGAAGATCTTTCCCCATGCAATATTTATAGATTTTTTAGCAAAAACTAAGATGTTTAAATTACTTGTGTTAAAGTGTGGTAACATCATTGTACTTAGTTACCAAATATTGGTTATCTCATAATGCAACCACAACCTAAAACATATTTTTAATGTGTATATCTCATGTAAAAACTACTAAACCCATTTATATGACTTGAATGGGTGAAAATTTCTTGTCACTTATTTTATCAAATTCGACTCTAATATTATAATCAGGAAATTATTTTACAAATAATATATTCTTCATGAGTCCAAGCACATAAAAAAATTACTTATATGAGAGGTATGTGAACCAACATGCAAAGATACAACTAATACAAGCAATAATGAATGTCAATTTATCATATAAAGTAACCGACATATGATAAAAAGAATGATCACGTGTCAAGATCTATTCCTTTGGGCATATCATGTGTTTGAGCCTCTAAATCACAAAACCAAATTGGGATAAGTTTGAACTCTGCATTAAGTTCCTGTATAAAATAAATAGTCTTCATTTTCAAATTTCGTATCCTTTGTTGTAGTACCATGTTTACGTTTAGGTGTGTTATACCTCTTCCATTGAGGACCCTTCTATTTAACTATTAATGTCAACCTCTAATTCTTACCAAAAGAACCTAATGGTAAAGTATTGTACTTACACTCCTCAAGTACATGTTATAATTTCCCATAAATATAGCATGTGACACTAAAACATGAAAGGTTCCCTTGTCCTCCCTATTATTGATTATGCCCTTTCCTTTTATGATTTTATTTGTGCTCGTTGAAGGGTCCACCACATTTCTTCAACTACATAGACTTATTACATTTTTAATGTGTGATTAGAGCATATTCATATATAGCTATTGTTTCATGGTTTGTTTCCTCATGGTGAATGAAATTTATAAAAGTATTAAATGTTATACTTTGATTTGTTACATTGATATTTATCACCAAAATGCTAAATGTGGATGGCAATGCTCTCAATACAAGTATGAAAAGTGCACATCATAACTTATTTTTTCACCTAACACTTGGAATGAGGAGACAAAATATGTATTTATCCATAGTAAATTATCCAATTTCTCATTACTTTTCATTTTTAAATAATGTAATTGACTCTATAGGTGTAGAATCTAGTTCCAATTTTTTATTCAAACATTGTGTTGAGTTTATCCCATGCGTTTTTAGTACATGGTTGAATCTCATTGGATACACCAAATATTATGATTGGTGGAATTTTTGGTCAGCTTTGTCAAAAAAATTGTTCATTGGAGTTAGTGGTATATTTTTGTGTGGTATTGAACAACAATCCCCATAAATATTTGAACTCAAGATAAATTTTCAACTTATTTTTTGAAGTAGAATTGTTGTCACTTTTTGATAACTATGAATCAAAAATACATTTTGGATGTTATAATTCATTTTAAACCTATAAAATCTGAAAAAAAAAAAATTGGTTCAATCAAGCTCAAAAAAAATTCAATGAGTGTGAACACTCTTATATTCTTGCGGGAAAAAAACATCCAACTATGAAAAAAAAATGTGCCATAGAGAAAAATTATTTTTGGTTTTCAAATTGTTTACCAAACATAAAAATGCAACAAGAATTTATCTTCACATCTTGCAACACATGCTTAGAAAATCTATTTTAATTATGTCCTATTTTGCATGTGGGATAAAGAATATATTTGTTATTAAAGGAAAATATTCTGCACTATTTTTGAAATATTAAAAAACAAAACATGTTCCATATTTATTACTTGTTTGAGGAAGTAAACATATTCTAAGTAACCACAAAACCTTTCCATGATGTATATGAGATATACATTTTTTATTTTATTCAAAAAATATCATGGCATCTTTAATAAATCAAATATTTAGTTTGATCTAATGCAATTGGATGACTTATATTGTATTCAAGCTTGGATTTAATAATCAACCAAATATTGTTACTCTTTCATGATTTTATGAGTCACATTGGAAGTATTTTTATGGTTGCATAAAAAAAACTTATTATATGTTATATTCTTATATATACTCTATGCAAATAGAAGACGATGTAGCATTGTTTTTTAGTTTATATGTTCTCTAATATTTGCAATATCTTCTAACTTTACTAGATATACATCATGCCACTTTCTATAAAATAAAACACCTCCAAAAGTCTTCATATTTGAATCACCATGATTTCTCTACCATTCACAAAACAACTTAGAATTTTCTATGAGATTTTATTTTGTGAAGAGTTCCCTTTAACTATAAAGTGAACAACAATGTCTTAGCTCATGTGCATTCAAAATATCTCAACACTTCATTCATAATGACATATTAATTGGTATTCTTTCTTATTTATTGATCAAAAGACTCCTTTGTTGGTTCTTACACTTTATGGCCAGTAACATTTTTTATGGAGAATCATTTTTTATGGACAATTGAGTTTGTTTATCCCTTAACTACAACATAATTAGGTAGTAATGAATGACAAATATTTTTTATTAGTAATTTATTTATGCCTATTTTTAGAAGTACATATTTTTCACTTCCTCATCGACACATAACATCTAGTTTCACTTGATATTTTAAACTCTTGCTAGCATCATGTTAACATCTTAATTCATGCATGCATGTTGTTTGTTGTTATTAACATGCTAGATGTAAATTAAATTGTTATTTATCTATTGTAGGAACTTATTTGTTATGTTAGCATTCTTATAATCAATATGACCTTACCATTGTGCTAAATGACAACCTCACTTGCTAACAGTGCTTAAACTAGATATGTTTAAATATTTTTACATGCAAATGGAATTTATATTTCAAACAAGAATTTATTCTCCTTAGAAAATATTTAACATTTTTTTCTCAAATGTAGACATGTACTATACTTCTTAGATATATTCATCTCAAAATTCACAAGATTCAACCCTATTTTTATTGACAAACCAACACTTCTCATATTTTGCATCAATTTTTTTTTTATATTATCCAATCATGCTATTAAAAATGAATCTATCTATCTATCTATCTATCTATCTATATATATATATATATATATATATATATATATATATATTGCAAACTTGTTTGATCATATCTTATCGAAATATAAATTAATCGTAATCGTAAATAATCATAATCATCTTGAATTTTTATGTCCTTCTGATCTTCGTACAACACACTCATAAAGTTACTTCTAGGATTGGCCAATAAGCATCCATTAATGGGTCTTAATTGCCTACTTTGTAACTCTAGTCTCACCTCTAGAACAATGTATCGCTCTGGTACCAAATGTTATGAATGTATATTTTTATATTAAATATTGCATTGATGTGACAATTATGTATATACAAATAGAATTGAAGAATAAAAAAGTATTAAATTATAGCTAACTTATAAATACCCTCATTAATCTAAAACTAATTACATATTTTTTGTAAAGGGAAAAATTTGCCCTACCATATATGATTCTCAACTGGATCTACTAGGAGCTGAGGTGACCACAGGGGTGTGCTATATTCTCTAGACTTGGGGGCTTGGGGATCGAGTGATTCACCAAGAATGGTTTAAGGACTCACTCCAAGTTCGGTATAAATATGTTTGATGTGTATATTGAACAAACACCTATGTTTGGCCTTTATAAAATCTAAACTGTGGAAATGAAGGAATAATGTAATACAAGCAAGAATGCAAGAAGATAAGAAACTAACCCTAAAATGAATCTTGATTTTCAATGATAACTAAACCCTAACCTGTAATAAAATAAATATTTTTTTTAAGTAAGGGTTTTAGAGAATGTACAAATAAAATTAACCCTAGCATGTAAACTATATGCTTTTACTCATTCAAATACCTAGAAATAAAATATCAGATACTTCCTTTTTCTTTTATGATAAAAATTTGAAATGGAAAAGAATGAAGACACTCATCAAATAACCTAAATATTTACTATGGAACTTACCTAATTCAATGGTTGATCCTAGATTTAATTGTGTCTAAAATATCCAAATAGCTTCAAACCTATAAATAGTTTACAAAACCCTAGAAAATTTAATCAGTGTTTGGGGGCCTGCTTAGTCCACTATATGACTAAGCTTGGAGGCTCAACAGTCAAGCTTCCTTGGTCCTTTTAGCTAAAATTTTTAAAATTAAATGATCTTTGACCTTTGTAATAAACAAGATAAATATGAAATAGGTATGCAATATTAAAATAAAATACAAATAGAATGGGTGCAACAGAAACCTAACATGCAAGATGTAAATTAGGGTTTTTGGAAAGTAAGAACTTGCTCCCAAGCCCTAATTTACCAAATTCATTCCCTATAATGGGTGGGTACCAATATGGCTTTCCAAATTCACACCTTGTATGGGTAGGGCACAAATTTGATTTAGAGCACTTTTTGGTCCTCAAAATGCAAAAAAAACACTTCAAAATAGTGAAAAATGGAGCTAATGACTAGTAATGTAAGTAAATAACCTGGTTAGGTGATGGAGAAATTAAGAGATAATAATAATATGAAGGAATCACTCCATAATAGTAGAATTATACAACTGTTAAAACTACACTTGATCCCCAAGGATAGCCAACACCATAGCATGAAAACAACAAAACAACAATCCCATAATAGAATTGCACTTGTTAGTAAATCAATATTAGGATTCTATCTAAATTAGATATATCTAGTTTCTAGATGTATGTATATATGGAATCCAATCCCCTATTTATAAGAGGTTTCAAGGTCTATAGGATGGGAAAACAAAAGTTCTCCATGGGTAAGGGCAGACACCAAAATGGACCAAAGACGGGTGGGGTTTTTAAAAGAAAAAACCCTTGAATGTCAAATTCATACCTTGTATAGATCAAGCATGAATTTGGTAAGGCTAGGGAAAAAGGACAAAGGAAGAGGGAAAAAGGACCCAAAATTTGCACTTGGCAAGTTTGGATGGCTTCCTAGGGATCTAAGGAAAAATTGACTCATTTTTATGGGTCAATTTTTCATTTCTACACTTTTTATAACAATCACTTTATCTCTTATAACATCAAGACATCTAACTTATGCTTGTGAATGATGGTTATTTCTCTAAAAAACCTACCCCTCATGGAAATATCTCTTAAATTCCAAGCAAGCATAACAAGTTTCATTCTTGAACAAATGAGGAATCCATGACTATGACCCCAAATGGATTCAACATGTTAAGGAGTCTTTGATTGCACTATGGGAACTTATATTATTATGAAATAAATCTTCAACAATCTAGCACATTAAATTTTCTACCAATTCATCCTTGATCTTTTAGATTCTATTATCCTTTTCTCTATATTTGAAGAAGCATTGTGAGGAGGAGAAGGAGGTATCCTTTCTCTTATATTGAACCTATCTCCATCCTAAAAAGAGAAAAATATCCTTGTATAATGGGATTCTATGAAATACTTTATTAAAAAAATTGGGTCGACAATTCACCAATAGGATCTATAGGAACTAACTCCATTTCATAACTAGTTTTCTCAACGAAGTAATTTAATTGTTATGTTCTTAAGTCTATTGAACCTACATTGTTCACACTTCATAGATATGGTCTAATACGTATGTCCCTACACAAATATTCATTGAAGGACTAAGAAACTATAGAAGATTTTGAACTAGGCTTAACATTTTGTATTTCAATAGTAGCAACACCATCAATAGGATGTACATTGATAAAAGGATTTCTAATACCCCTATTCACAAATCATCCCAATTGGAGTGATTTAGAGTGAAATATATTTCCATGTGATCCATAACACAACACAATAAATAGGGAATGGTTTAATTATACACTATCTTATACATACACTCAAATATTAGGCTAATTAGTTTGATAGCTTTTGCAAGCTCAATATATAATTCATTCTTATGCATGGACATGGTTGAACTCGAATGGACTTGAAAGATCAGTAATTCATGTTCATGTTTATACTAAATAACTCTACCAACTCAAGAAATTATTTCCTCTATATTAACCTAAAGGTTAGGTTAAGGAAATAAAATTCCATCTAGAGTAAAAATTTAGCTCGAGATGGACCTTCTATTGGAATATGTGGTGTAAATCTTCACTTGTAAAGACCTTTACAACTTTATATGCTTTGCATAAGTGGATTTAATATAATAT
Organism: Wollemia nobilis; assembly: GCA_028583015.1. Taxonomy (NCBI): domain Eukaryota; kingdom Viridiplantae; phylum Streptophyta; class Pinopsida; order Araucariales; family Araucariaceae; genus Wollemia; species Wollemia nobilis. Next base: position 402,652 of record JAQPPZ010017073.1, read on the forward strand.
TTAATTATTTAACCTTGAGGTGGGTTATTTAACCTTCAAGTAAAGGTAACTTATATCTAGGTATTTATACCAATTAATATAAATGATTATTTCATTAAATTTAGTTTAATTTTTTCTTTTTAGTGAGATTATTGTGGTTTCTATAGACACCCTTCATATCACTCTTGTATTCATTTTTTTGAGTTCATTTTCTAGGTGATGAGTTGATTGTGTTTATTTGTAAAACATATTAGGAAATAGAACATGGTATTAGAGTGGGTTTGAATATTTATTACTAGATTTATTTTCTTTGGATATTTTTTTCTGCAATCATTCTAAGAACTAGATATTTTTTAGAAGCAATGTGTGTAAGCCTTATACATTTTTAGTAGTACTATATTAGGATTTCGTAGAACCCTTGATGGGCTTGGATTATAAGGATTGTATAATTTTAAAAAGGTTTGTTGCTTAGGAGAAATATTCATTGACAAGTTCCATTCCTCATATTTTAAAATTCACTTCTTATTTTTTTCTTAACAAGATGGGTGTCCTAAGTGCTAGATTGAACCTTTTGAGGTTGCTTGAAACCCTTAACTGTCTTCAATAAATTATTTTAAAAACTCCATATTTTCTATTTTAAGGTTTATTTGGTATCAATGAAACATATATAAGAGAATAGTCTACATGATTATTCAGGAAGATAAAAGAGAGTAAACATTATTTTGATAGTTTCCTATACTCTAGATATGTCATGGGTAGACTTGTGTGCATGTAGAAGACCTTAAAATTGCTTAGAAAATTGGTTAAAATGGTCCAAAAAAATTATTATTACATTATAGTTATAGGATGGGATTGATTGGTTGCATTTAGAAAAATATTGTATAGGGAAATTCGTAATAGATATGGATGATTCATCATTATTTTGGATTTTTTTATAAAATTCTAGGTTGGTGGTATTTCAACACTTTGCATCATGTTGTCTCTAGGTATTCAATTTTTTGTGGAAAAATGTAGTGTTTTATCTTCATTTTTCTTTATAAGTTGACAAAAAAATTGATATGACTTAGCATATTTCAATCATTAAGTTAAACAACCATTGATATCTAGCATACTATTCACAACCTAAAACTAGCCAATATATCGATTATTTGGTGAATTTAGTTGAGGTAATGTTGGATATCCTTTTAAATTTTAGAATTTGGCTGATAAAATTACCTAATACATTCTATCACCACATCCAAGATGTAAATTTGGGCAACCTTTGGTTACTCAAACTTTAGGGTATCTAAATAAAAAGCATGTATAGTCCAAATTTGTTAGGAATCTTCTCATTAAAATCAACACATTCACACAAATATTGCAAATAAACATAAAGGCTTGAAATATAAACTACTATAATATGGAATATAAGTGCAAAAATGAAACAATCTCACAAAGTAACATAAAATCGTAGGCCACTTCGAAGGGGGAACATCCTTCAATACTTTCATTCAATTGTGCAAAAATATACATTCATTCATGTCCCTCGTAGTTTTAAAGACTTCATATATGATCTAACTCTCAAGGATAGATTACATACAAAATTCCACTCGAGCTAGAATCTCCTACCTACCAAATAGTTGTGTTCTTGATAATAGTTACATATAGTGTCACCACTTGTCTAGGTGCTTCTAGATCCACAACTATTACAAAATTTTATCATGAGTGTCCCCCATATTTACAAAATATTACAAAACATTATCATGGGTGTCCCACACGTTGAACAAGGGTTATTACATCATAGTGTTAGGATGGAGTCCTAACATACCCTTTCCCTTTCAAAATATGTTCTCAAAGCTAAAAATGAGGAAACTATTACTACAATTATTGAAGAGGTTCCCACATAGCATCTTTAGGTTGTAAGGCATGCCATTCGACATGAACATCGATGATGATATGTGTGGCAAAGGGTATGTGATCTATGGTATAGGATGATGGAACCTTCATCATCCAACTCTACAAGTTTAGACTACACTTGGACCTTGTTTCCAATAACTTATTGAGATAAGATACATAGAAGACTAGAAAAATATTGATCCTAGCTAGAAGGGCTAGTTTGTATGTTGTTGACTCAATCCTTTGCAACACCTAATCAGGACCATAATATTTTATGACATGCTTTTTTTAACCACAAAGTTATAGAGAGGACTATTTTTGTGGTTGTAAGTAAATAAAAACCATGTCTCCAATATGAAAGCTATGTTCAATACGGTGTTGATCTGGTCATTTTTTCATATCATTCTAAGCCAATTCTAGATTTACCATGACTTGGCAAAGAGTGGAATCCACAACTTAAACCTTGGAACTTCTTGGAATACAAGAAGATGATATTGGTGGAAATTGACCATAGACTGCTTCAAATGGACTCACCTTTGTGATAGTGTGTTATGTTATGTTCTACCACCATTTGGTCAAAGGAAGCCACTTGGAACAATGTGTAGGGTGGTCAGAGGTGAAGCAATGAAGGTATATTTCCAAGTATTTATTCACAATTTTATTTTGGCCATCAATTTGAGGATGATAGGCTAAAATCATCTTGAGTTGTGTTCCCTACAACTTGAAAAATTCCTACCAAATATGACTGGTTAATATGGGATCACTATCAAAGATAATGAATTTAGGCATTCCATTGAGATGAAATATGGAATATAGGAATATTTAAGCAACAAAATATGTCATGTATAGGTGGGATAGGGAACCAAAATGAGATTACTTCATAATACGATCCACTATCACCAGAATAACTGATTTACCCCTAGATTTAGATAACCCTTGAATGAAATATTTAGAGCTATTTATACAAACTTGTTTAATAATTGGTAAGGGTTGAAGGGTACCAAGAGAACATATGTTTTTACCTTTCATACATTGGTATCGAATCACATTCAGCCATGAAAGCATAAATATACTTTTTCATTTCCCTCCCAAAAAGTTATGCTTGGTCCTTGTAGATGTTTTGAGAAACCCTGATTGGCCAGTTTTTGAGGAGGTATGCATCTCTTGTAGGATGATATCCTTAATTTATGATTGATGGAGCATAATAACATGGTCATGGTACCGTAAATCTTGACCATCGCATGAATGAGGATCTACTTGAAGTTTGTAGATGAAATTTTACAAAGAGGGGTCCATAATCAGTTCCTCATGGACTTGATAAATCCACTAAGGATGTGGTGTGGATATAGCATATATCATTGTTTGTTATTCATGTAGTTAGTACAAGGTATCCACCACCATTTTCTCCTTACCCTTCTTATAGGTGATGTCATAGTCATACCCAAACAATTTAGAAACCCATTTTTGTTGTTCTAGGGTGGCCACCCTTTGTTCTAAGAAATATTTGAGACTAATGATTAGTGTTGATGGAAAATATCTCCCAATGAGATATAGTCACCAATGACTAACCACATGTAAAATGGTAAGCATTTCCTTCTCATTAATAGACTTTCCCAAATTCCTACATAAGATTTATTTGCTAGTGAAAGCCAAAGGTCCACATTATTGCATTAAACTTGCTCCAATGCCATTTCTAGATGCATCACTTTTAATGATAAATAATTTAGATAATTAGGTATTGCTAACATGAAGATAGTGGTCATAGCATGCTTCAAATCTGTAATATCCTTCTCTACAAGTTTTATCCATAGAAAATAATTTTTTCTAGCTTGGTTGTCAAGGGAGCCACTCTTTTTCCATAATTCTTCACAAAATTTTAATAATATCCAATGTGCCCCAAAAACCATGAATTCCCTTTAGGGTACAAGGTTTAGGCCAATCTTGAACAACATAAATATTCTTGGGATCAACCTAAACTCAATGCTTAGTGACAATGTGACCCAAGTATTCAACCTCTTTCTGGCCGAAATAATATTTGGATCTCTTTGAATAAAGTTAATTGTCAAAAAAAAGTTTGAGTGCTTAATCTAAGTGTTGGAGATGCTCTTCTTATGAATGGTTTTAAATCAATATATCATCAAAAAATACTAAAATAAATTTGAAAAGGAAAAAGAAAAAAATTGAGTTCATCAAACTTTAGAAGGTATAATGTGCATTAGTTAATACAAATGGCATAACCAAGAATTTATAATGCCCTTCATGAGTTCAAAAAGTCATTTTTGGAATTTCCTCATCTTTAATTTAAATTTTATGATACATTGACTACAAATCCAACTTGCAAAAGTATTGAGCCCCATGTAAGTCATAAAGTAATTCATCAAACATTGGAATAGGGAATTTATATTTGATAGTGATCTTATTGAGATCCACATAATCCACACAAGCACCAAGTGCCATCCTTTTTCTGTACTAGTAACATTATAGAAGAGGAGGGACTAACACTAGAATGGATAACCCCAACAACACGAACCTCTTGGACTATTTTCTCCATTTTCTATTTTTGAGCATATAGATACTTGTACGAATAAACATTTGGGGGAAGACTACCAAGAAAAATATGAATGGCATGTTCATGAGGTCAATGAGGAGGTAGTTTCTTGGGTTCCTAAAAACCTAAAGCGTATTTGTTTAATACACCCTACAATTGCACTGGATGGCACTTTCTCCCTTACTTGAAAACATCGATAGCAAAAATTTGTGCCACCACTCCATGAGAGGATATTTTTAACAACTTCTCCATATTATGGGTTGAAATAAACCAAGCCATAGTATATTTCATACCACATATAGTATATTCAGTACCTTCTTGACTAAACTTCATCCACAACTCAAAAAAATCCCATAAAACTAGATCTAACATATGCAACCATTGTAGGTCTGAGGTGTAGACCAATTGGTTCAACCAAACCTTGTAATGGGAGTGGAGGTTCAAGGTTTAAATATCGGGTCTTTCCAAACAGAAATCTTATCCCTTTTCTGGTGCTTTTAGTGGTGTAAAAGGTTTTAAATGATTATGTCATGGTGGTTAGAGGGGCATACTACATGAAGAACTATGTGCTGGCTTTTGGGGTGGATAGTGCAGAATATTGTGATGACCATAAAAGCTAGATAGCCTACCTATATTCATGGTGGCTACCAATTCCACCATGTAAATTCAAAAAAAAAATCATATGCAACAATTGTCCTCCCAAAACTATATCACACCCACCTAATGGTAGGGTAAACATGTCTAACTTGAGATTGTATTCTCCAATTTGGAGTTTGATGTTATGAAAGTTTCCTTTACATGGTAGGGTGCCTTCATTAGCAATAATGACTTCAAAACAATTACACATAGTAATGTAATAGTTTTCTTGTTTGGCCACACATTGATCAATAAAATTTTATGTGCTACAAGATTCAATAAGAATGATGACCCTTCACCCTTTGAAGTAGCCAATTACTTTCATCATTTGGGAATTTGATACTCCTACTAAAGCATACACTAAAATTTATAGTTGGGATTGCTTTGGAACTCCAATCTATTCAATGGTTTCTACCTCTTGAGTCCCCTCTTCATCCTCTAAATAATCTACATTTGGGGTCTCCTCCATATCCAATAAATATAATTTTTAACACACTTGTGCACCGGGGAATACTGTTCATCACACTTATAGCATAACCCTTGGGTATTTTTGTTCTCCATATCCTCATGAGTCATTTTTTTTATGGTGGAATATTTAGTGGTAGGACTTGATATAGGCTTGGACAAAAAAGGTGGTCGAGATTGAGTAAATTTATAAGTGCATCCTTGAGCCTTGAATTTATCTTCTACCAATATAGCCAAATTTATTGCCTATTGTAATCTTTAGGGTCTCAACATTTTAACCTCATCCATAATGTCATCCTTCAAACCACTCACAAAAAAACTTTGAAAGAATTCAATATTTAGACCAGTTGTATGATTGGCAATTTTATTCAAATTAAGTTTGATACGCTCAAATGGTTGAGGTTTTTCCAATTTTTAAAATAGCTCCTATAAAATATTCAAACTCACTAGGACCAAAGCTAGTGAATAGATGATGCTCAAATTCTTACTAAGAAAGGTCAATTATAACCTTCCTAAGTCACTAAAACCAATTTAGAACATCTGATTCAAAGTTGAAAGAGGAAATGTTTAAATGCATGTAGTATGGGACACTATGAAGACTAAAATATGGTTTAACTTTACAAATCCACCCCTCAGGATATTTTCCATTAAATTTTAGAAAATCTAGTTTGGGCAACTTAAATCCATTATTATCTATTGTTTTCCAATGGTGGAAACTTGATCCTGTTGACCCAATCTATCTTGTGAGAGAGAATTAGTAGAGAGATGACTATCCAATTTTTTCTTCATTTTTCTTTGTGTCTTGGTAACCACATTGATAGATTCATGGAAATTTTTGAGTTGTATCTTTATCTTGTCTAAGTTGTTGGTGAATTGAGATCATAGTTATTTTCTCATATGATCCACTTGCTTAGCAATATGTGCCTCTAATTCTTTTTATTGAGTACCTGAAGCCATGTTCTTAGAGTTATGACCTATTGTTAATTCTTACTAAAAATAAAAAATTGATTTTAGGGGTTACTATTTTTAGTAAGAAGCCTAAAAAGTGGTTTGGATTCTATATATCAAAATGGTCAGCTTGAAAATATAATTGCAATGAGATATATACCATAACACTAGTTTTTAACACCTCATAGACCAAAGTATATTAATCTAGGGTGTATGTACTACCCATAGACCCTCTGTTATACTATAGTGATGAATGATACTACTCGAACAAATATTTTAGGCCACTACTCAAGGAGAATTTCATGCATACCATTGAGCACACTATATACCTCTCTCAGTATGAGAGGTTATATTCCTAGATGTGTCTAGTGTACTATGGAGAATACAAGGCAAAAAATATTCCTAAGGGCTAAATGTTTCTCCTAATCCTAGGGGGTCTCTTGATATACCCAAAGATACATGGGAGCTCAATTCCATATATGAGTGATATTTGAGGATTAGGTATTGGAGTCTAATCATCCATCACTTCACTAGATTTTTTATTAGTAATATAACTTAGTCAATAATGAGAGCTCCTCCATTTAAAACCATTAGCACAAGGTTTCTAACCTAATAAAATAATGCAACAAAACAAGGCTAGATTTTATTTATGAAATAAGGAAACTGGGAAAAAAGTAAAACACAAAATCTTATACCTAATAGTCATAATGGAATAAAATATCACAGTTAGAGTATAACACGAACCTTTAAAATACTTTGATACCACTTGTTATGAACCTTCTCATTAAAATCAACACATTCACATAAATATTGCACATAAACATAAAGACATGAAACACAAACCAGGGTTACATAGCAATGAATCATTATTAATTTGTAAATATTAGGATTTTTAAAATTTCAAATTGGTGAATATGGGTACCCTTGACCAAGGCCCATTTGCCCAAAAAATTTGGGTCCAATTTTTTTTTTGTCAAATCACCCCACATTGATAATAGATTCTTTGTTACCTTTTACATCGCCAAAAATCCCGCCTAAATTGTGGACCTTTTTGCCTTGAAATTATAAATAATTTTATTTATCCAACCCAATTTACCTCATATAACACCAATATATGTACCTAACATGACAATTATAACCATACATCTAAAATATTCATTCTCATTGAAAAATAATTTGTAGTAGCAAAAAATGATACACAAAAACCTGATATGATCAGTTATAGAGAGAAGAACAAGTGATTGATTGAGAAAAATAATAATTGGTTGCAAAGGAGAACTAGATCAATAGAATATTTGATAAGCTATAAAGGAGTAGTGGATCGACAGAAGAGTCAATCGGTTATAGAGAAGTAATGTATTGAAATAAGAGTTAATATATTGTAGAGGAGTAACAGATCGATAGATGACTTAATTAGTTGTAGACTACTCCTCGGTAATTCCTCTACAATTGATTGATAGAAGTGTTGATCGATTGCATAGGAGTAGTTATACTCCTCTACAATCGATTAACACTTTTATCGATTGATTGCACCTCTACAATAAATAGATACTTCTAACGATCAGTTGTAGAGGTACAACCTATCGATACTTTTATCGATCGATTACAAACGTGCAATCGATCTATATTATAGTTGATCAATTTGTGGAGGTGCAACTGGTAAATTATAGAGGAGTCAATTCATAGAGAAAATTCTACTAGGTTTAACTTTTGATCTAGAGTTGGTCGAATTGGGACTTAGTAAAATCCTCAAAAGACCTCCAAAATAAACTTTGAATTTTTTAAAGTGTGATACAAGAGAAAAAGCAAGTAGAGATTTCATAAGGGTAATGTGTAGGAAACCTTAAAGGATGCAAGATCTAGGTAACCTAAAATTATGGATTTGGTAAATATGGTTGTCTTAACGAGTGCTAGCAAGATTTTTTAATTTATTTACCCTATTTTTATAATTAATGCTAGAAAACAAATACAATTCACCATGTCTTCTACATGATTATGGACACTATTCACCTTAATTTTGAAACCGATTCGCACTTTTTTATAAATACATTTTGGGCCTGATCCCTTATGCATAACCCTGACATTAACTTTTGCAATATAGAATATAAGTGTAGAAATAAAACAATCTCACAAAGTAACACATAATCACATGCCACTTTGATGGGGCAACCTCCTTTGATATTATCATTTAATTATGCAAAAAGATACATTCATTTTTACCCCTCATAGTTTTAAAGACTTCATCTCCCACCTAACTCTTAAGGTTGTGTAACATGTAAAATACCACCCGAGATAGAATCTCCTACCTATAAAACAATTACATATAATCACATCACTTGTCTATGTGCTTCTAGAGCCGCAACTATTACAAAATATTACAAAAATTATCATGGATTAGATTTTATTCTATCTATTTTAGGCTTCAAACTGATATGGATATTTACATGAGAGATGAAATGACATGAGTTTTCAACCATGAAGAGAGGAAGTTGAAATGCTCAATCAAAGGAAAGTATAAAATGCCACACTATGTGTATTTAGAAGGGGGTTAGAGAGGAAAAAGGGAGACAAAAAAAGCTAGAGGATAAATAAAATAAAGTAGCTTTGCAAGCATTAAGATAGGATGTCATAACATTACAAGCATTGTAATTTATAATTATCCTGAGAATATAAAATTTGAAATCAAATCCAATTACCAACCATATTCATAATGTGTGTGGACTCAGTTATTAGGGCTTAGGAATAATAAATCATGCAATACTCAATAACCAATTGTAGGCTGGAGATATTTGGTAAGGTTTTGTAGATTTCATAGTTTTTGAACATGGGCATCCATTTAGGTGTGTTGTCTAGAGGCTATTTGAAGGATATTTCCATATGGGGCATGTAGTCAAACATATCCATTGGGAGCTATTGCTTTTCAAGAAGCTACAAGGAATATTGTTGGGGAATTTTAGTGCATGGTTGTTCACTAACATATAGCATTGGAAATAATCATGGAAACCATCATCTAAGGGTATGTCACCAAAGATTTTGCCAACCTATTTGACATCATTATTTATGATGGTGGTGTGGTTAATGTGACAATATGATTACTATATTCAACTAATTTATATCAAAATGGATATTTTGACATTAACAAGAAGCTTAAAATCATAGACTGAGGGGAGAAATATTGTGAGAGGGAATACCATCATATACAAGTCAATGGAATGTTATTGTCTTGAGCTTGGTACCGACATAGGTTAGGTTGTACTAATACCATCTTAGAGATAATTTTTTTATATTGTCAACATAGTCTTGGATTACCATATTGCCATACTTTTCTTGGAGGATTCTATCATCACAAGGAGGGATTTGCCATCAAAAATTATTTTCTTCACATGTCATCTATGAAATTTTTCAACATTAGTGATGGAAGAAAATTTTCTCTACTAGACTACTACGTAATTTTTAGTATCACAGCTAGAATATATTGAGGCATGATGCATACAAAAGAAATTATTGTACAATTGAAAATAAGAAGATCATGAGGTCCTCTAGTTACAGATATAATTGAAATACTAAGGGGGGTTATTGTTCAATTGGAGGTGATCAAAACTATCCAAATAAGAGGTACTCATCACAAGGATATTACTGATAAAAAATAGGATGAGGTTGGGCATGCAGAAGCCTAAGATGAAGAGCAAGGGGAGGAGGTAGAAGAGCGGTTGAATCAAGTGATTTCGACTATGAAAGTCAAAGATAAAAATCCTATCATACAATGGAAGTTTAAATCTAAAATATCTCATAGAATGGATTACTAAAATGGAGTACTTTATATTTGAATGAATATAAGACCCTAGAAGTTGATATGGAAGTCTAAAAAACCTAATCCACTAGGGAGGACTGCCCAAACTATTGAACTTTTTTTGGCCATATCTCACTCACACAAACTTGGATTGAGCTGAAATTTTGAAGGTAGATGCCTAAAAAACCCTAGAACATCTCCACTAATTTTCATATCATTTGGAGCAACACAGATCCTATCACATACCTATGTGTGAACAAGATATTTGGCAAGTGGCTATGCGAGGGTTTCATCTGGGTTGAGTGCAAGCATCTTCAGAGGTTTGTTTTTAGGTCCTTTGGGCCCTAGCGGCCAATATTTTTGTGGTTTATGCTCAATATTTTAGTAGGAAATGTTGTAGGGGATACAATATGGGTTAGAAATTTGTCTTTCAACAGATAATACTGTGAACTTGAGTGACAACGGCTTCCAATTTGTTGCACAAAAGAAAAGTGAAAACCATACCTTTCCACGACATCTAGGGTAATGATTAAAGAGATCACAAAACAAGTTTCAAGCAGTTGATCAAAAAATGGCTCATATCTCAAGTGAATCTAGTGCTAAGGTGCACCCACAAAATAATTCTACTATGAAAACCCTTGTCAAGGGTAAGAATTTTGAAGACTTAGTCCCAAAAATGAATTTTAGGGATGCCCTTCATGGTGGATAGCCTCAGTCCAATGCTAATATCAATATTAGGGCTTCCCATAAACCTCTAAGAATGCCTAAGATTGATCCCAAGAAATCGGAGTCAGGATGTCTTAAAGCAGCTGATGGAACTCCTATCGTTAAGCTTGATATGGGTAATATTCAATATGGCATTGAATATTTGGAAAAAAGAGGACTAATTTGTCGGTTCGTGGGTTTTCGTCCGAGTCTATCTGATTTCAAAGTCTGGGCTGCAAAAACCTAGAAAACTAAAGGTGAGTTACAAATCTCTATTTATCCAAATGGTTATTTTCTTGTTTTATTTGCTAATAATGAAGATAGAGAGAAAAATTTTCAAGGGGGCGCTTGGTTTTTTGGAAGGATGGGGCTTTTCATGAAGCCCTGGCATACTAAATTTAAAGCTAATGAAGAGATGCCTTTTATAGCTCCCATGTCGGTTAGACTCTTTGGCCTCCCTATTGAATTTTGGAATCCTACTATATTTTCTTCAATTGGAAACTCTTTAAGAATTTTTATGATGATTGTTGATTGTACTCAAAATTTTAAACATATTATTTATGTTCGGATTTATGTTTTAATGGATTTTGACAATCCCCTACCTAAAAATATCACATTACAATTTGGGGAAGATACTTGGGAGCAAGTAGTGGACTATGAGAACATTCCTTTCCATTGTAGAATTTGCCATGAATATGGTCATTTGTCCAGTGCTTGCCCAAATAAAATTCCTGATCAAAAGAAAGAAGATATAAACTCGGTAGGTTTCCAAATACCTAAGAAGAAGAACACTAAAAAAAAACCAGTTATGAAGGATCAATCAAAGTCATCTGCTAATATGTTTGAAATCCTTTCCACAAATGATGTCCCAAGTGAGGAAGAGGAAATAATGGAAAATAAAATCTTAGAAACACAATTTAAATATGAAGGAAATAACTCAGAGACAAACCAACAAATCAAAGGTTTTCAACAGAAAAAAAAAGGAGAAAATTTACACAAGGAAAACAATATTTCAAATGTCAAAACTTCAAATAATGCAGGTCCTAATATAGACTTCGTTGAACCATCTAGTAAAATTTTGGTTGTGTACGAGCATTCTTCAAGGTTAGAAGCCATATCATATTCAATTGGAATAAGTCAAGAAACAAGCAAAAAAAATTGAAGATGGATTCTAATAAAAAAGTAGGTCACAAGACCAATCAATATCATATGGTAAAAGAAGGTGAAAATCTTGTAGAGGAAGGTAAGATTAATGCCCTTCCCAAATTTTTTAGCCCTAGTATTAATGAATATCATCACTTGGAATATTAGAGGACTCAAAGGGAGTCTTTCAAAACAAAATGAAATTAGAAGAATGATTCAGATAAATCATCCACATCTTGTTTTCCTTCAAGAAACAAAGATTTCAATGGAGGATATGGACTTAATTGCCAGTAAAATTGAAGAACACAAGCTTATACTGAGAGGGGGGGTGAATAGTATAAGACCTCTTTTTAATTTTTCCTTTATACTTCAAAACAGTAAAGCAATATACCCAAAGCAATATCAAAACAATGCACAATATCATCCACAAAGTGACACTAATTTTAATGTGGTTCACCCAGAATGGCTGGGCTACATCCACAAAACTTTTCTCTAAAAGTTATCTCAAAGTTATTTGGGAATCCTTCCCAATTACAATGTTTATGAGCCTCGGCCCAAAGGAGATACCTTCCCCCAAACAAAATTTATGAGCCTCTACTCAAAGGAGATACCTTCCCCTCTGCTTTGGAAATGATCCCTCAGAAGATCAACTGCCTCTACCTCTTGCCAGCACGTGGAACTCCTTTCCATCGAAGACATCCTGTCCTTAATGCTTAGCCTAAGAGACCTCTGCCTTCTATGATCATGTCCACAGCAGCTCAACAACCTGTACCAAACATAGTTAGCTGGTCTAGTACAAGTCTTCCTCTGTCTATTAGATTTGTCCAACTCTTGAACAAATAAATCCTCTGCATACAAGCCTTCTCAAAGACTTGCCAACTGTCCTCAGGTTCTTCTCATAGAACCAATGCACATTTTTCCTCAAGTTCTCTGATAGAACTATCAAAATCAGCTCACAAGCCCTCTACTAGGACCTGTCCAAATCTGCTCACAAGTCCCCATCAAAACCTTTACAAAAACTGCTCATAAGTCCCCACCGAAACCTATCCAAAATTGCTCACAAGTTCCCACTGGAACCTGTCCAAAAACTGCTCACAAGTCCCCACTGGAACCTGTCCAAAAACTCAGCAAGCTCACCAAGAAAAACTTTCTTAGTAGGAAATCACAAAGTGAATTGTTAGAGACCCAATGTGATTTTTCAAACTCATAAAAGCATAAAGAGAAATGTTAGAGACTCAATATGTTCTATACTCAAATCCCAATCTCAAAACTCAACTCAAATCAACTCAGCTCAATCTCAATCTCAAATCCGAAAACTCAACTCAATATCTAAAATGGATAGGATAGAATGTTTTCTTTCAAGAACATGAAACCCCAACAATTGCCAACTATGCAAAGAATCACATAACAATTATACTCATGTTATTTTCATCATCAATTAGGGTTTCAACAACAATGCTCATCAAACAAGGTTTAGTCAACCAACACCACTCAACTCAACATCAACCTTGAAGCATTCAACCAATCATAACAAGAAAGGGAAACAAGTAGAAATCCTTTTCCCTCCAAAGATATTTGAACAAAATAGCCACCAACACAATATCACCAAATGTAAAGAATAACTTGCTCAAATCAACTCAATGGAGTAAGCCCAATATCATGAATCAAGTAAAGCAATAACTTGATCAAACAACCTCTATGGAAGCAACTCAACCATCAAACTCAAAACATCCAACCAAGGGTTCCACCAACTCAATGCAAGTAGCAAGACTCACAAACATAAACCCTAGTGCACAATGCTTCCACTACCTCAAACCATAATTATGCATTCATCAAAACTCTCATCAAGGATAACAATGCATAAGGAGTCTTCAACAAACCAGAAAATAGGATTTACACCCAACCAAAGGAAACCTAGTTGAAAACCTTTTCACTCCAACCTTATTTTAGAAAACATACACCAATCATACTCATAATGAAAATGTGCCCATACCTTTTTGGAGTAGAAGAAAATTGATCCTTAAAGCTGTCACCACACACAACCCTCAAACTTCCAACCAAGTTAGGGTTAGAACCAAGATAAATGAGCATATATAAAAACTTTCCTTAATACACATTTTAGCTTCTCTTCTTTAAAAACAACCACCAAAGAAGCCAAAAACACAACAACCAAAACTTACACCTTATATCTCCATTTTTAAATTTAGCATAGCAAAAGACTAATCTCAAAAATACAACCAAAGAAATATCCCCTTATTTCTCCTATGTCTTTTAAACAATGCTAAACAATGCCAAAAATCATATCAAGAAAATAATCACACCTTATATTGGCTACCCTTTAAGAATCCAAAATTTGCGGCACAAAACACATTTTAATAAAAACGTGACTAATCCATGCACAGCTCCCTCCATGGGGATCGAAACATAGACTTCCACCTACGCAAGGCCCAAACGTAGCCTTCGCTGCCACTAGACCACAAGGGGCTTACGAAGTCCAAGACAGACTTCCTTCCACATAAACAATCAAGCTTTCTGAAAGCTTTTCAAACCATGAGCTCTCCTCTTTCGCAGCGTAAACAGAACATTCGATCGCACCCAAAAACCAATTAATTGCCTTCGATTTTCCAAGAGGGTTTAACCTTAGGAACCTTCTCATATTTATAGTCCATACGTCGACTTTAGAACATGTCGGCTGCAAAGAAAAGTAATTTCAAATTTAATTGAAATTTGCTTTCTAAAGGGTTTAAAAACCCTTAAAGTATTTTTAATAAATTAAAAATAATTTCTCCCTTAATTAATTAAATAATTAATTAATTAATTAAAACCTTGAAGGGTTTTAAATAATAATTAAATAAATAATAAAGAGAACCTCCATTGGTTTTAATAAAAACCATTGCCAATGGAATCTCTCCGGATTCTCTTAAAAACATTCTCTTAGAATCTTCCACCTTTGAAACCAACACATCCTCTTAACATTAATGTCATTTCCTTTTGACATCAATGACAACTCATAGACAAGAAGCTAGGATCTCAAACCCAAAATTGCCAACAAAAATTTGGTCAGCTGGAAAAATGGTTTCCCTTAGTTACCAAGGGACTTCGGGTGGCATTGCTTGTCTTTGAGACCCAAAAGAGGTAGTTATTCACCATATGGTTGGCATTTGGGGTTTTTTGGCTATAGTTATTCAAAGTAGACATTCCAACTATATTATGCTTTGCATTACTATTTATTCTCCTACTTCTTTGGAGGAAAAAATAAGACAATGGAAGGATATTACTCATATTATATCTCATTTTCCTAAATCTTGGATCTTGATCGAAGGAGATTTCAATACCATCCTATCTCTAGATGAGAAAAGGGGGGGAAATAAATATTTGCACAAAAGCACTGACCTCATGAGCGAATATATTGCAAACCTCCATATTGTGGATATACAACCAGATAATGGCCTTATGACTTGGTCTAACATAAGGCATGACTTAGCTTGTATAATGGAGATATTGGATAGGTTTTTACTCTCTGAAAATTTCTTAATCCATGGTCACATTCCTAAAGTGAAGACTCTTAATAATGTTGGTTTGGATCATTGGCCAGTCATGGTGGAAATTTTGAACACCAATGTGAGTTTCTCTCCTTTTTGTTTTCAATTAATGTGGCTTAGAGACATTTCCTTCAGACCTCATGTGCAACAATGGTGGAAGGAAGGTAAACCTAGGCATGGGACTAAGATGTTCTTTTTTGCCAAAATACTGCAATACATTAAATCCAAAATCAAGACTTGGAACTGGAAATAATTTGGGGATGTTCATAAAAAAAACATGAAGTTATTGCTCATCTTGAAAATTTGAATAAGAAAATCCGTTTAGATGGCCTCACAGAGAAGAGAAGTGCAGATGAAATTAAACTCACAACTTAGTTAGAGGAATGGTAAAAAAGAGAAGAAATCTTATGGAAGCAAAAATCTAGAATTCAATGGCTCAAAGAAGGAGATCGAAACACAAATTTCTTCTATGTTCTAGCTCAAAGATCTCACAACTTTATTTCTTCCTTAAAATCATATTATGGAGATGTTGTTTATACTTGGGATGGCATGAAATCTATTGTTGTTGATTACTTTTCCAATAGTTTTGCTGCTACTCCTCTTGACTCAACTTCGCAACAAAATGTTCTTCAAGCAATCCCTTCTCTTATCACTTCTAAGGAGAAATCTATTTTGACTGCTCCTATTACTATCAATGAGCTTCATCAAATAGTTTTTAAAATGCAAAAAGGGAAAACCCTAGGTCCTGATAGTTTTCCCATTGAGTTATACCAAGACTTCTGGGATATCCTTCATGTTGATTTATTAGAGGTGGTGGAAGAAGCCAAGAAAGCCAAAGAAATTTTAAAGGTTATCAATAAAAATTATATTACTCTTGTTCCAAAAGCTCAAGAGGTTGATCATATCTTAGCTTTTAGACCTATTGCTTTATGTAATGTTCTTCTCAAAATCATTACTAAAATCATGGCAGAAAGGTTGAAGCCTCTTTTGCATAATATTATTTCCCCAGAGCAAGGGGGTTATGTGGAAGGATGTCAAATAGTATATGAGATAGTTCTTGCTCAGGAAGCCATCCATTCCATGGATATACAAAATTCTCCTTCCATGTTCATTCGGTTAGACTTATCCAAAGCTTATGACCGAGTGGATTGGCACTTCCTTATCAAAGTTATGAGGCAATTTGGTTTTTCTAAGGATTGGATTATGGGATGTATCTCTTCAGTTTCCTACTTAGTTCTTATCAATGACAGGCCTTCTCAGTATTTCCCAGCTTTCAAATGTATTAGGGAAGGTGACCCGCTATCCCCTTATTTATTCATCATTTTTGTTGAATTCTTGGGTAGGACTATAACCAAAAAGAGGGAAAACAAAACCCTTGAGGGAGTTACCATTGCTCATGGAGCTAGACCTATCTCTCATCTTCAATTTTTGGATGACTCTACTATTTTAGGTAAAGCTACATTTAAGGAAGCTTCTAATATTAAGCAAATCATTAGCTATTTTTCTAAGGCTATCGGGCACTTTATCAATGAAGACAAATCTAAAGTTATTTTCTTTCACAGCTCTGCTAGACAGGAATCCTTGGTCTTGGATAAATTAATATATAAGAAGACATCCCTTCCGATAACTATTTAGGTATTCCCATAAATATTCAAATGCAACAAAATAAATATTGGAATTGGTTTTTGGACAAAGTCAAGAAGAAAATTGGAAAGTGGACCAACAAGTGGCTTTCTTTTGGGGGTAGAATCACCTTGGTAAAATCAGTCCTTCAATCTATTCCTATTTATGTTTCTTCCATTTTGAATATCCCAAAGGTTGTTCTTTGAGAATTGGATCAAATCAGTCATCGTTTCCTTTGGAGTGGTACTAAGGAGAAAAGAAAATGGGCCTTGGTGAAATGGGATACTTTATATCTTCCTAAGAGTGAAGGGGGGTTAGGATTTCAGTCTTCAATTAATAACAACAAAGCTTTAGCTGCTAAATTATATTGGAGGATGTTGCATAACCCCAATGCTCTTTGGTCCAATAATCTTCATGCTAAATATGCTGAGAACAAAAGTCCTGAAGACCTTGTTCGCTATCAACTTCCTACCAAAGGTTCTCCCATTTTAGCAGTTCTTAATACTGGTGAGGATTTGATAAAGAAAAAATTATTTTGGATCATTCATAATGGTCAACATGCAAATTTTTGGACAGATTCTTGGGATGGTCATAAGCCTTTGATAACTCAGTTTCCTGATTGGAGGCCTTGGATGGAGGAGCTTCACCGAGCTAATTGGATAAAGGCGGCTAATTACTGTTGGTACCATACTGATAATTCAAAGGTTGGTATATATTGGATCCCTATTGAGTACTGGCCTATTCAAATCCTAGAAAGGCAAATACAAGATATCCAAGGCATCCTTCATATGAGATCCCTCTCTTGGTCCCATGAAAAAGATTGTTTTGGATGGAACAACACTACTAAGGGTGACTATTAAGTTGCTCAAGGTTATTTGACCTTATGCCATAATAATCCCAACCATTCTTCTGACATATTTTCTTGATTGTGCACTCAAAATCTCTGGCCTAAGGTGAGGTTCTTTAATTGGCATTTATTGCATTGTAGGGTGCTTACTGGTGAGAAACTTATGAAGCATGGTTTTCATGGCCCTTTTAGATGTGAAATGTGTGAAGAGAATGTAGAAAATATCAACCATATTTTTATTGAGTGTACTTTTTCCTCTGAGCTATGGAGGAGAATGACCACTTTGCTTGGCTTACAATGGTCCATTTTTTTTCTTTTGAACAGCTTTGGAGGGATTAGCCTAATCAAGAGGGTGTTGATCATTTTATTAGGCAGTTAGTTTGGATGGGTTCTACCATTCTTCTTTGGAATATTTGGAATTTAAGGAACAACCAAATTTTTAATCAAGATAGGAAGGATATTCGCTATATTTGGCAAAAGACCATAGCCAACTTAGTTGAATCAGTCCATCAACTCCTTAATCACCCCCAAAAATTCCACCAAAGATGGGATCAAGTGATGCAAAAATTGAAGATTAAATTTTCTAAGGGCAACCCACTTAAATGGAATGTGAGTATTAGTAAGATGGATAGGACTAGAAATTGGCAACCTCCTCCTAAGGATTTTGGAAAATTCAATACTAATGGAGCCTCTAGATGGAACCCTAGAAAACCCAGTGTGGGAGGAATTGGTAGACTTTCATATGGCTCCCTGGTTTTTACTTTTGCTGAGAATTTGGGTATTCTTTCCAATAACCTTGCTAAGGGGTATGGTATCCTCAAAGGCCTTCAAGAGGCTACTAAGGTTGGATGGGAAAAGGTGTTAGTTGAGTCTGACTCTCAACTTATGATTAATCTTTTGAAGACTCCTTCTAAGAATCATAAGGTGGATTGGACAATAAAAATAATTATTGAGAAGATTTAGTTAATCCAGATGGGATTTTTGAAATTTGATTACAATCATGTGTTCAAAGATAAAAACAAGAGTGTCGATACTTTAGCTAATTGGGCTTTGGACAAAGGTGATCTTACTTGTTATGGCCACCCTCCTATATGGTGGGCTTCTCAAATTAGGGAAGCTCTTCTTTCTATCATTTCTTTGGATGGCTCCAGTTCTGAAGGTACCTAGTTTCTTCTTGTTTTTTGCTTCTCTTTGGTTCATTTAGTTTTTTTAGTTCCCTAGCTCATTCTATTCTTTATTTTGTTTCCTCTGTTGATTCTTGCCTTAATAGTCTTCTAGTCTAGATAGGTCATTGTTTTGTTCAAATTTTTTTTTTCTTTTTTGTTTTTTTTCTTTTGTTTAGTTTTTTAAGGTGGGTGGGTTCTTTTGTTTTGTTTTGTTTTTGTGTTCTTTGTGTTGTTTTTTTTTGTTCTTGTGTTTTTGTTGTTTTGGTTTTTTTTTATATTTTTTGTTTTTGTTCTTGTGTTTTTTTCATTCTTATTCTTGGGTTTCTCTTTGTTTGTGTTATTTCGTGTTTTTATGTGTGAGTGTTTTCTATGTTTTTTGTTTTTGTTTATTGTCTTTTGTTGGTTGTTTTTTATTTATTTTTTAAATTTATTTTTTAGGTTTTGGTTGTGTTTATTTTTCATGTTTTTTTTGGGTTATGTCTTTGTAGTGTTCTGTTGTTTTTGCCTTTTTTGTGTTTTGTTATGTGGTTCTTGTGTTTTTCTATGTGGTTTGTGTTGTGGTTTATTTTATCTTATTATGTGTGTTTGGTTGTGCTTTTGTTTTTGACACACTCAAGGAGCATGTTTTTTATTTTATTTTATTATTTTTGTTGTTATTTACTTATTTTTAAATTGGTTTTGTGTGTTTGTTTTCTCCTTGAGTATGTCAAAGGTGGTAGGCCAGGTCCGATTCCTAGGAATTTTTGGAGAAATGGATACCCCTGCCTCCTTGGGTCTTACTCGAAAGTGGCATCCCTTTTGGGATGTTTTCCACAAATTAAAAAAAAAAGAATAGAAGACCCCAAAAGGATGAAATTTTCCTACATAAATTTGAAAGGGCATGTGTCCTTGTGGTGGGACCATGTTCAAGCTAAAAGGCAAAGAAAATAAAAGGAAAGGATTAGGACATGGGAGAAAATGGTGACCAAGTTGAAGGCTAAATTCCTTCTATTTGACTATCAATTGAGTCTTTTCATAAAATTGCAAAACTTGAGATTGAAGTATGTGTGAAGGAGTACACAAAGCAATTCTATAGGCTTATCATTTTATTTGGTTATATGGAATATGATAAGATAAAATATTAAAGTAGATTAATGGACTATGGTTGTCTATAAAGTATGAAATTAGTATGATAAGGGTGATAGAGGAAGCATACTAGTATGTCTTAAAGGTAGGTGAGATGTTGCAGATGCAATAAAATAATCAAAGAGGAAGAGGATGATTCTCACGTTGACGAGGACAAATAAATAGTGGAATAAGACAACAAAAATAAGAAGGATAAGCTATTACTTCTCATAGTGATTCTAGCTAGAACACTAGAGGAGATGGAGACTTATCATGAGGATGAGATGGTTTTGGTTAAGGAAGGGGTAGAGAACTCTTTGGAAGAATTTATAAATGTGAAGAAGATGGTCATCAGGCATTTGAATTTCCAACTGTGCAACAAAGTAGCAAATAAAAAATGAGGTTAGGAACCATATTACGCAAGTCAAAGAAGAAATTGTTGCTTCCCCAAGGTACATGGATGAGCCTCAGAAAGGATAATCTCTCATGATGAAGAGATTTATTTTGAAGCTAGAGCAGAATGAATGTGATCCTATCAAAAGGAGAAATATTTTCATAACTGTGTGTAAATATAGTGGTAAATGTTGCAAGGTCATTGTAGATAGTTGAAGCATGGATAAAATAGTATCTACTAAGATGGTAGAGAAGTTAGGGTTGAAGAAGGTAGAACACCCTCTTCCATACAAGGTATCTTAGCTACAAAGGAGATACCAAATTATACAATGTGAATAGTGTAAGGTAAGTTTTCAAATAGGAGATACAAGGATAAGGTCATAAGTGATATTATGCTTGTCATGTGTTGCTTGGAATACTTTGGCAATTAGATAAGAAGGTAGTACATGATCGTAGGGAAAACACCTGCACCATTATGAAATATGGTAAGAAGTTTATGTTGAGTCCATTGAAGGACAAGGATAAAAGAAAGGATATTGGTCATAAAAATATGTTTAGTTTCAAGAAAATAATTAATGAAAGAGATGACAAAGAAGAATGCATGTTTTGCCTTGATTTTTAAACCCACGAAGGGTGACATTGTAGGAAAGAAGGAGGAGATTCTAAGCAATGTGAACGATTTGCTAGATGAGTATGTAAATTTTTTTAGAAATATTGCCATATGGGTTACCATAAACAAGAAGTATCAGCCATAACATTGATTTCATTCCTAGATCAACTTTATCCAATAAAGCAACATATAGGTTGACACCAATGGAGAATGAGAAAATAAATAAATAAGTTTAGTATATATTGGATAAATGATTTATATGGGAGAGCTTGAGCCCATGTGCATTACTACTTGTGCTTATACCAAAGAAGGGTAGAGAATGGCACATATGTATGGATTCCAGGGCTATAAATACGATAACTATCAAGTATCAGTTCCAATTGCCTCGCATGGATATTTTGATGGATTGATTGAATGGAGAAAATTACTTCATGAAGATAGATTTGAAGAGTGGTTATAATTAGATCTATATTAGGGAAGAAGATGAGTGAAATTCCTATTTCAAGAAAAATTATGGATTGTATGAGTGGCTAGTTATGCCATTCTAATTGAAAAATGCACCTAGTACCTTTATGTGGTTGATGAATGAAGTGTTGAAGATATTTCTTGGTAATTTTTTGGTTGTCTATATGAATGACATTTTGATATTCATTAAGGGTAAGGAAGACCATTTGGTACATTTGATATTGGTCTTACATAGACTGAAGGAAGAGAAGTTGCTAGTCAACTTCAAGAAATGTAGTTTTATTAAGGAGGAGTTGGTGTACTTGGGCTTTGTGATTTCCCAAGAATGATTATGGATGGACCCTAAAAAGGTCAATGAAATTATGAGTTGGTCATCACCTACAATTATATTTGAGGCTAGAATTTTGCATGGTCTTGCAAGTTTTTATAATAAATTCATCAAAAACTTCAATGGAATTATACCCTGATCACAAAAATAATGAAAGAAGTAGTCTTGATCCAGGAAGGGAAACCTATTGCCTATTTCAATGAGAAGCTAAATGAGGTAAAGAGGGAATACTCAGTCTATAACTAGGATTTTTATTCCATTGTTCAAACCTTGAAGAAATGGAGATATTATTTGTTACCAAAAGAGTTTGTCCTATTCATAGATAATAATTCTCTATAGTTTATCAATAAATAGAATAATATTAATCAAATACATATGAAGTGGGTGGAGTTTTGTAGGGATATTCATTTTTCTTAAAGCATAGAATTTTTCATTCGAATCAAGTAGTTAATGGCTTGAGTAGAAGAAATCTACTACCAAATATAATGCAGGTTGAAGACATGGGTTTAAATGCTATGAAGTAACTTTATGCTGAGGATATGGAATTCAAGGAAGCTTAGATAATATGAAGTAATCCTACTATAGGGGAAAAAAAACTATGGTTGGATTACTTCATCCAATAAGGATTGTTGTTTAAAGGGCAACAATTGTGCATACCATGGGGTTCAATGAGGGAGAACCTAATAAAAGAGAAACATAGTGGAGGACTAGTTGGACATTTTGGAGTAGATAAAACAATAGGATAAATTTGTGCCAATTACTATTGGCTAGTAATGAATGCAGATGTTATAAGAATTGTGTAAGGTTGTTATATTTATCAACATGCAAAAGGAAGGAGTCAAAATACTGAGTTGTATCAACCATTATCAATAACGAAGACACCATGGAAAGACATAAGCATGTATTTTTTTCTTCGATTGTTGAGGAAAAAAACGGTAAGGACTCTATTTTTTTTTTGTTGAAAATTTCTCAAAGATGGCACATGTCATACTTTGTAAGAAGATGAATTATGCTACCCATATTACTATTTTTTTTTTTTTGAGAATTTGTAAGATTGCATGGTTTTCCAAAGACCATTGTGTTAGATAGGGATGAAAATTTTATGGGTCACTTTTGGTGTACCTTGTAGAAGTAATTGGGTACCAAATTGAGCTTCACCTCAGCTTATCACCCATAAAAAAAATGGATACAATAAAGCAGTGAATAGAAGCCTTGGGAATTTGATGTGATTCTAGTTGGTAAGAAGCCAAAGTTGTGGTTGGCACATGAATAATTTGCATATAAAAAATTAATAAATAGGAGCATGACTAGAATTTCATTCTATATTGTATATGGAATGTATCCTCAAGGAGTGGATGAGATGTAATTGTAGAAACCTAGTTCTACGGTAGAGGATTTTGTTGAATATATGTAATATTTACATCATGAAGTGAAGGCTTATTTGGAAAGGAATGTCATGAAATACAAGCAACATGTGGACATCCAAAATTGGATATAGGAATTCTAGGTTGGATATTTGGTTTTAACATATTTTTGGAAGGAAAGTTTTCTTGAAGGTACTTGAAATAATCTAATTTGTAAGAATATTAGACCATGTAAGATCCTAAATAAGTTTATCAACAATGCATATTAAATTGAGCTTCCAAAATGCATAGAAATTTCACCAACATTTAATGTCATTGATTTATATCCATACTATGATCTACCTAGGGATGTGTATGAATATTAGATAGTTGATGTTTTAGTATAAAATGGATAATTTAGTTGCCAAAAAAGGAATGATATCAAATTGAGGTAATCATAGACTTAATAATATCAAATAAAATGAGGAGGGTCTATTATGAGTACCTGGTCAAGTGGAAGAAATAGTTAGCTAAATGGGAAACATGGATGAGCACTTTTGAGATAGCTAAGTATGGAATCATAGTTATGGACTAAATAAATATTCATGAGATTCTCCCATGAATTATTTTCTCTTACTCGGTGTGTATGATACAAGTATCTACATGGTAAATGAAACAATATAACTTGTCAACCATGATTATAGGAAGGTGAAACGAGCAGACAAAGAAAACTATAAAATTCCATAGTGTGTGTCTTCAAGTGGGGTTAAGAGAGGTAAAAAGGAACCAATGGAGCTAGAGGAGAAAAAAATAAAGTAGTTTTGCAATTGTTAATATAGGATGTCATCACAATACAAGAATTGTAATATATAATTATCCTAAGAATATAACGTTTAAAATCAAACCCAATTACCAACCATATTCTAATAATAAATCATGTAATACTAATTAACCAATTTTAGTCTAGAGATATTTGGTAAAGTTTTGTAGGTTACACATTTATCAAATATGGGCATCCATCTGGGTGTGTTGTCTGGAGGCTAGCTGAAGGAGATTTCCATATGGGGTATGCAATCATACATATCCATTGGTAGATACTATTTTTCAAGAAGATACAGAGGATATCATGAAAAACTACGATGTATGGTTGTTCACCAACATATAGTATTGGAAATATTCATGGAAATCATCATCTCAGGGGAAGTTACCATAGAGTTTTCTTGCCTAGTTGAAATAATTATTGATGATGGTGGTGTGGTGTATGTCATAATATGCTTACCATATCTGACTAAGTTCTACTAATATGGATATGCCAACATTAAAAAGAAGTTTATTGTCATAAACCAAGGGGTTATATTTTGAACGGGATCACCATCATATACCAGCCAGTAAAATTTTGTTATCTAGAGCTTAGGACCGATATATTTGAAATCCATTACAAAATTATCGACATGGATTAAGTTGTGTTGATGCCATATTGGAGATAAAGTGTCATCTTGTCAACGTAGCATGGAGTGTGGTCTTGCTAACATAGTTCCATATTATCATATTGCCAAATTTTTCTAAGGATTATGTTGTCACAAGGAGTTAGTCAACAACAATTATTGCCTGCATCCATCATCTACAACATTTGCCATTATTAATGACAAACAAAATTCTACTCTACTGGACTTGAGGTATGATTTATGCAAAATAAATTATGGCACAATGGATAAGAAGAAGACTACGATACCCTTGAGTTATAGATATAATTAAGATGCTAATAGGAATTATTGCCTGATTGGAGGTAATCAAAACTATCCAAATAAGAGGTATTCATCTTGATAAAATTAGTGATAGTAAAGAAGAGGAGGCTAGCCATAGAAAATACTAATATGAAGAGCAAGGGAAAGAGGTAGCATAGTGGTTAATTTGAATAATATCCAATATCATTCAAAAGCCAAAGATAAAAACCCCATCATACAATGGAAGCTTAAATCCAAAATAGTTCATAGACTAGATTACTAAAATAGAGTACTTTGATTTTGAATCAATAGAAGAGCCCAAAAGGATGAAATTTACCTATAAAAATTTGAGAGGTTATGCATCCTTGTGGTGGTACCATGTTCAAGCTAAAAGTAAAATGAAAGGAAAGGATTAGGACATGTGAGAAAATGGTGACCAAGATGAAGGCCAAATTCCTTACATCTGATTATCAATTGAGTCTTTTTAGAAAATTATAAAACTTGATATAGAAGGATATGAGTGTGAAGGAGTACATGAAGGAATTGTATAAGTTTATCATTCAGGTTGGTAATATGGAAGACGATGAAGAGAAGGTATCGAAGTATATTAATGGAGCATGGATTTCCATATATATATAAATTAGTATGATAAGGATAAGAATGGTAGAAGAAGCCTACTAGTATGCCTTAAAGGCAAAGTGTTATAGAGGTAAAAAAATAATTAGAGAGGAATAGGATGATTCTTATGTGGATGAGGACAAAAAAGAAATGGAAGAAGACAATAAAATAAGGATAAGCTAGTACTTCTCATAGTGATTCTAGCCACAACACTAGAGGAGATAGAGACTTTTCATGAGGAAGAGGTGGTTTTGGTCAAGGAAGAGGTAGAGGATTCTCTAGAAGGTGTTATAGATGTGAAGAAGATAGTCATTAAGCATTTGAATATACAACTATGCAACAAAGGAACAATAAAGGAAAGGAGGTTAGAAACCATATTGTGCAATTCGAAAAAGAAAGTGTTACTTCTCAAAGGAATGTGGAGGAGCTTGAGCAAGGAGAATATCTCATGATGAAGAGAGTACTTTTGAATCTATAGAAGAAGGAATGTGAACCTATATAAAGTAGAAATAATTTCATAATAGTGTACAAATCTAGTGTAAAATATTACAAGTTCAACATAGAAAGTGGAAGCATGGATAATTTAGTATCTATTGAGATGGTAGAGAAGTTGGGTTTGAAGAATGTAGAACACCCTAGTTCGTACAAGGTTTCTTGGTTGCAAAGGGGATATCGGATTCTATTAAGTGAATAGTGCAAGGTAAATTTCTATATAGGAGCATACAAGGACAAGGTCATATGTCGTATTATGCCCACAAATGCTTGTCATGTATTGTTGGCAAGACCTTGGAAATTTGATAGGAAGGCAATACATGATGGTAGGGAAAATACCTACACCATTATGAATATGGTAAGAAGATTGTGTTGAGTCCATTTAAGGACAACAATGAAAGAGAGGATATTGGTCCCAAAATATGTTTAGTTTCAAGAAAATAATTTTTGAAAGAGTGAAAAAGAATATGGTATGTTTTACCTTGATTATTAAACCCACAAAGGGTGACATTGCAATAAATAAGGAGATTCCAAGTAAGGCTAAGAATTTTATAGATGAGTATGTAAAATTTTTATCAAAAGTATTGCTAGATGGGTTGCCACCAATGGAGAATGAGGAAATAAATAGATGAGTTCATGAGTTATTGGATAAAGGACTAATCTGGGAGAGCATGAGCCCATGTGTAGTACTATTTTTTCTTACACAAAATAAGGGAGAAGAATGATACATGTGTACGAATTTTAGGGTTATCAATAAGATAACTATCAAGTATCAATTCCCATTGTCTTGCATCAATGATTTTATGGATTGCTTGAGTGGAGCAAAGTAATTCACAAATATATATTTGAAGGGTGGTTATCATCAAATCTATATTAGGGAAGGAGATGAGTGGAAGATCACATTTAATACAAGGGATGTATTGTATGAGTGGTTTGTTATGCCATTCAGATTAACAAATGCACCTAGTACCTTTATGTGGTTGATGAATGAAGTGTTGAAGCCATTTATTGGAAATTTTATGGTTGTCTATCTGGATGACATTTTGATATTTAGTAAGAGCAAGGAAGACAATTTAGAACATTTGAGATTGGTATTACAAATACTGAAGGAAAATAATTTGCTATTCAACTTGAAGAAATGTAATTTTATGGAGGAATTGGTGTACTTGGAATTTGTGATTTCCCAAGAAGGGTTACGGATGGACCTTATAAAGTTCAAGGCCATTATGATTTGATCATCACCTAGAAGTATGTCTGAGGCTAGGATTTCCCATGGTCTTGCAATTTTTTATGGGAAGTTCATCAAAAACATCAATGGAATTTGTGCCCCAATCATAGAAACAATAAAATAGAGGAAGTAAAAATATAAGTGGATGACTATAGTAGAAAGAAATTTTCAAATCCTGAAGGACAAGATAATGGAACAACCTATTCTAAATTTGAAATAGTTTAACAAGGTATTTCAAGTAGATTATGATGAAAGTGGGAAGGTTATAGGAGGAGTCTAAATCCAGGAAGGCAATCCCATTACCTATTAAAGCAAGAAGCTAAATGAGAAAAAATATGAAATGCTCAATCTATGACCAAGATTTTTATTTCATTTTTCAAGCCTTGAATAAATAGAGATATTATTTACTGCTAAAAGATTTTATCTTATTCATAGATAATCGTGCTCTACAGTTTATCAACAACCAGAGTAAGTTGAATCCAATACATATGAAGTGGGTGGAATTTTTTTAGGGATATTCATTTGTCTTGAAGCATAGAAGTCGTCATTTGAATTGAGTAGTTGATGCCTTGAGCAACAAAAATCTACTACTGAACATAATACAGGTTGAAGGCATGGGTTTTGATTCTATGAAGGGAATTTATGCTATGGATGTGGACTTCAAGGAAGATTGTATAACATGTAATAATCCTATTGTAGGGTACAAAATACCATGGTTGGATTATTTCATCCAAGAGGGACTGTTATTCAAGGGATAATAATTTTGCATACCACAAGGTTCAATTAGGGAGAACCTGATAAGATAAATATAGTGGAGGAAGGACTAACTAGATATTTTGGAAAAGATAAAAATATGGGGTAAATTTGTGCTAATTTCTATTGGCCAAAAATAAATGCAAATGTTAGAAGGTTTATGCAGGGTTAGGTTTATCAACATGCAAAGGGGAGTCAAAATATTAGGTTGTATCAACCATTACCAAAACCCAAGAGACCATGGGAAGACATGAGCATGGATTTTATTCTCATGTTGTTGAGGAGAAAAAATTTTAATGACTCTATTTTTTTTTGTTGATAGATTCTCAAAGATGGCACATTTCATACCTTGCAAGAAGATGAATGATGCTACCCATACTATTCATTTGTTCTTTTGAGAAGTTGTAAGATTGCATGGTTTACCAAAAAGCATTTTGTTGGATAGGGATGCAAATTTTGTGGGTCACTTTTGGTATACCTTAGTGAAGAAATTAGGTACCGAATTGAGCTTCAATTCAGCTTATCACCCATAAATAGATGGACATATAAAATTAGTGAATAGAAGCCTTAGGAATTTTTTGGGAAGTCTAGTTGGTAAGAAGCTAAAGTTGTGAGATACTGTGTAGGCATAGGTAAAATTTGCATATAACTATTTAGTAAATAGTAGCATGGATAAAAGTCCATTCCATATTATGTATGGAATGCATCCTTGAGGAGTGGATGAATTGTGGAATAGAACTGAATTACAAAAACCTAGTGCTATGACAAAGGATTTTTCTGAATATATGTAAGATTTACATTGTGAAGTGAAGGTTGATTTGGAAAGTAATGTCATGAAATACAAGTAACATACAAACCTTAAGAATCCAATACAAGAATTTTGAGTTGGGGATTTGGATTTGGCACATTTATAAAAGGAATGGTTTTACAAAGGCACTTACAAGTAGCTAAATTGGAAGAAGATTGGACCTTGTAAGGTTCTGAAGAAGTTTATCGTCAATGCATATAAAATTGAGCTTCTAGAAGGTATCAAAATCTCATCAATATTTAATGTTGCTAATTTATATACATACTATGATCCACCTAGGGATGTAGATTAAGATCAAATAGTTGATGTTTTAGTAGAACAATGGATAATGTAGTTTTTAGAGAAGGAACAAGACAACATTAAGGTAATCATAGACTCAAGAATAAAAAAAAAAAGAGAAGCAATGTCTATTATGAGTACCTAGTCAAGTGGAAGAAATACTAAACTAAAGGGGTAACATGGATGAGCACTTTAAAGATAGCTAAGTATGGAATCATGGTTATGGAATTTAGAAAGGTTCATGAGCTTCACCCATGAAGCATTTCTCTTACTCGGTGAGTATGATGCAAATATCTACATAGGAGATGAAATGACATGACTTGTGAACCATTAAAAGAGGAAGGTTAAATGAGCAAACAAAGGTAAGTATAAAAGACCACAATATGTGTCTATAGAGGATTTTTTCTAGAGAGGAAAGGGAGACCAATAGAACTAGAGGAGAAAAATAGAGTAGCTTTGCAAGCATTAATATAGGATGCCATCACATACAAGCATTATAATCTATAATTATTCTAATAATATAAAATTTTAAATCAAACCCAATCACAAATAATATTTTGAATGTGTGTGAGTTCAGTTATTAAGGCACGCGAATAATAAATCATGCAATACTAATCAATTATTTTTAGTATAGAGATATTTTTTTAAGTTTTGTAGGTCACATAGTTTTCAAACATGGGCATCCATTTAGGCATGTTTTTTGGAGGCTAGCTAAAGGATATTTCCATCTAGAGTGTGCAATCAAACATATCTATTGGGAGCTATTATTCTTAATAAGCCACTAGAAATATAATTGGAAAAACACAATGCATGGTTGTTCATCGATATATAGCCTTGGAAATACTCATGGAAACTATTGTCTAAGAGGAAGTCACCAACTACTTCCCCTACCTAGTTGAGTTCATTTATGATGATGGTGGTGTGGTGTATGTGATAAGATGATCACTATCATCGACTATGTTCTACAAACATTAACAAGAAGATTCAATTCATAGACTAAGAGGAGCTAACATTTTAAGAGGTACTTTCATCATATACCAGCAAGCGAAAGGTTGTTATCCTGAGCTTGGGTCTGACATAATGGAAAGTTGTCAAGAAATTGCCAACATGGGTTAAGTTGTGTTGATGTCATATTAGAGGTAAACTGCCATATTTTTTACATAGCATGTAGTATCGTCTTGTCAAAATAGTATTGAAATACTATCTAGCTAACATATCCATTGGTATTTACTATTTTTTAATAAGATACATGGGATATTATTGGGGAAATGTAGTGCATGGTTGTTCGTCAACCTATATCCTTGGAAATACTCATGGAAACTACCGTCTAAGGGTAAGTTGCCAAAGAGTTTATGTACCTAGTTGACATTGTTGTTGATGATGGTTGTGTGGTGTATGTGACAAGATGCTCACTATAGAGAGGTAAAAATACCCTACCGCATATGATTGTTGACTAGATCCACTAGGAGTTGACGTGAACCATTGGGGTGTGTTATATTCTCTACACTTAAGGATACAAAAGGACAGGTTCACTAAGAATGATTTTATGACTCACTCCAAGTCCAGGGTCGAAGTGTTTGATGTTTCAATTAAGCAAACACATATTGATTGGTCTTTCTAAACTAAACTATGAAAATAAAAGAACAATTCAAGACACATGAGATGCAAGAAGACAAGAGCTAACCCTAGTATGATTCTATAATTCAATAATGTCTAACCCTAGGTTTTCAAAATAAATACTTTGAGCGAGGGTCCAAGGAAAATACATAAATAATATTAAAACCTTAGATGCACACTATATGTTTTTACTCTTTCAAATTCCTATAAATTCAATCAAATGATTTTCCTTTTTATTATTAACTAGGTTTTGAACATAAATGAATAGAGGGCAAACACCAAACAACCTAAAGATATATTAGGGTACTTATCTAATTTTATGATTGATCCAAGATTTATCTTGCATCCAAATTATCCAATGCTAACAAACCTGCAAAATAACTCCACAAACCCTAGAAAATTTGATCAATATTTGAAGGCCTTCTTAGGCCACTATAAGACTGAGCTTGGAGGCATAGTAGTAAAGCCCCCTTGGTCCTTTTAGATGACTCTTTAAAAGCAAATTTGATATTTTAACTTTGGAACATGAACAACCAAAGTGAAACAATATGTAATAGTAAAATAAAATGTAGAATGTATGGACACAATAGAATGCCAAAATGTATAATGCAAATTAGGGTTTTGGGGTGCAAAACTTGTCCCCAAGACTTAATTTACCAAATTTATACCTTGTAATTATGGAGTATGAACATGGATTACCAAATTCATACCTTGTACATGCGGGGCATAAATTTTTTTCAAATTTCCTTTTCAAGCCTCCAAAAGGTAAAAAATGGAATGCAAAACAATGAAAAATAGACTTGCAAATCAACTAAAGTAAATGCAAAAATTGATGACCTAATTAAGGAATAAAGGAGAAATGAGGAGGTTAAATAAGCACTCCAATAAGGTTGATCTATCCAATTTTCAAGACTCCTCCACTCAATCCCCAAGGGTAGCAATCACCAAAGCACAAAATAGCAACTTGTAGCAGAAGAGCACTCGATAGCATGAGCAAATGAGTGAGTCAATAGTTAGAATATCCTTATAAAATCATTTTCCAATGTTACAAAATACAAACGCTTATTTTTAAGAGGTTTGAAGGGCAAAATAGGTGGGAAAATGAAATTTCACTATGGTCAAAGGATACCCCAAAATGGACCAGCAAGAGGAGGGATTTTATTGAGAAAACCTCTAAAATACCAAATTCATACCCCGTCATTATAGGGCATGAATCTGACAATCCAATTTCATGCCCAATATATATTAGGTATGAATTTCATAAAGCTAAGGAAAAAAGGCCAAGGAGGAAGGCAAAAGGGCCCCAAATTTACATTTAGCAAGTTTGGGTGGCTAGCTAGGGGTCTAAGGAAGAATTGACTCATTCGAAAGGGTTAATTTTATGTGTCTATATTTTACCCCCTTGTCGATGCATTTTACGGCTAAATAGATGCATCAAAGAAATATGTAGACTCCTATGGGTAAACACAAAAATGGATGGTTGGGTTTGGATAGAGGGGTAGTGTAAAAAGGGGTGTTAACGTGAACACCACAAATTTGCACACAAAATGAGGTATTATTACCATTAATATCTCTAATACTAGGGTTCCCCCTGGAATTTTTGGAAGGAATACAAAATTCCAAATAAAAACTTTAAAAATGTGCACAAAGGGCAAAAAGGTAAAAAACAACGAAAAAAGTGCAAAATATAAAACAAGGAGAGAGAAAAGGAAGAAAGGGGAGGAGAGAGAAGAAAGGGAGGGAAAAATAGGAAGGAAGTGAGAGAAGAAAGCGAGGGAATAAAAGAGGAAAATAAGAGAAAAGAGGCTCATTTTCACCACATAAGTAAGAGAAAATAGCTCTAGAGAAGAAAATGATAAATGGCACTACAAACTCACTATGTTCCCATGGCGAGGGGTGAGGTAGAGATCATTGCTGATTGGGTGAAGGTATAGATCAAGAACCACTTGATATTTTTTATTTTACACCTAAACACAAACAATTTAGTAATTTTTGTATTTTTTAATGTTTTTAAGCATTTTTGTCAAAATTCATCATCGACCACGAATTTGGTCATGGAGCACAAATTTGGTAGGCTACCCAAGCCAAATTTGTGCTTTGTACATATGGGGCATGAAATTGGTTGGGAGGCATTGCCAAATTTATGCTTGGTCATTCTAGGGCATAAATTTGGTAAATTTTGCACAAAAGTATTTAAAATTTAAAATTTTTATGTTTTTAAGATTTTTATATGTGTGAATGATGAACTGGTGATAAAATTATGTTATTATGCAACTAGATATACTTGAGATCAAAGAGTGGTGGTCTATCACACTTAAGTATGGTATGAGAGAGCTTACATTGGTAGAGAGGTAAACACTAAAGAATGTGGGGCTACTACATTTGGCATAGATAGCTCTAGCAGAGCAATGGTATCTAGAATCATCATAATATTTTAGCTACTGATAAGGAAGATGATGATCACACTAGAGTACATGTGGTACAATGATGATCACACTGGAGGATGTGTGGCACATATTGAGGATTATCATCAAGGAAAGACTATTTATATGGTACAAGTATCTATGGTGGCATCAAATATGATGTTAGGAGACCCAACATATGTGATCTAGCAAAATAAATTCTATATTGATGGGATGCCGCATCGATATGGAGTTGAGGTACTAACATTAATACTATGTAGAGTGGTGGTAGGGATGTTGGTGTGCCATACCAATAGGTGACACCTACCATGGTTATTTGTGGGAATAGTGGCAGACATGTAGGATAAGGAAGTAAGATTTATATGGGCATCATATGTGTTGGCTTGATTATACAAGACACTGTACAACATCATGTATAAATAATAGATAGGGTTGATCTGTATGATTTTGCTCAAACTATGATGTTGAGAGCACATAGTGGTATGAATACCAAGTGCACTACGAGGACCGTTTCATAACATGGAGTGACCAATAGCATATAGGTGGAGCCAACACTACGAGCATGGGCATAAGTCATACACTAGTGTCTTACCACTAGGGAGGTGAGTGATAGATGAGTTGTGGAAGCATATGCACCTAGGATAGAGTAAGGATACAAAGGTTTTGAACTAGTGAGGAGGATATAGTGGCTCATCACTGAGAAGGATGAGTAGGAGATTTTTAGGTTTGACTAAGTACAACACTAGTTTGGCATTCTATAAGAGATTTTAGACCTAGGAGACTACTACTTTCGATGGTTGAGGAGGAACCCACCAGGATGTAGAGGTGCTCCTGATGTGGTGAGGTGGGTATAGGAGGACTTGAATGACCCATTGTACATGGATCCATGGATGGATGATTTTAGGGTTGCCCTTGAGTATAGGGGATGGTACAAGAGCATTATGCCCTCGAGTATCTCTCCAACAATGCCTAATGTAGATACACTAGGTGATGAGCCAACGAGTGTAATTTATGCTTTGATAGGCCAATTGAAATACCATTGAGAGGTAGTAGAGAGAAATTATACCATCCAAACCATCATGAGCATAGGTTTGTGTGGATATAGTGATAATCGTTAGGGGGACCATCAAAATATCTAGTGTAGGAGGTGGGGGAGCCATAGGGGTTACCCCTACTATGTCATAGGTAGGACCTAAGGCAACAATTCCAAGGGAAGTAGAGGGGATATGAGCTATAATGGCAGTGATGCAAGCAGAGATAGAGTCTATCAGTAGTGCATTAGACCAGGCTTTAGTAGAGCGATATGTGGCACAAGCTAAGGTAGAGTACCTCAAAGGGGATATGGATTGATAGACCTAGGTAGAGGAGATTATTGTTATGGCAGGAAACCAATAGGGTGAGGGAGACCACATGCTACTAAATGAGATATAGAGGATGAGGTAATCATATGATTATAGTACAAAGTATGACCTACTACTATATGGCCTCTTACCATATCATCTCAACTGATCAAAGGGTTCTAGAACCATCATCTTAGCAATCATAGACTAATTTACAATCATAAGCATGATCCAGTTCATGATATATGAACATGAATCCCCACCTTCTCTAGTAGGTAGAGAATATGGGAAAGGCTCACTTGGCTAGGGCTAGGATCAGGATGACATATCAATTTTTATTTTGGCATACATCCCTAGGGATGGTCAAGTGTGCACAAATTTGTTTTGTGGTGCACCAATCGATAAACATGCACTTAGTGCTATCACATGATACTAGCTATGATTTTTTTATGTGTTATGGTGCAATTAAAATGTGTGTGATTATATGTGATTAATTTTATTATGTTTATATTTTTATATGCATGGTGAACAAAGACATAATGGATGCAATGAATGAATACTAAATGAACTATATGGAATGGTATGAATCTAGCTAAGTGCAATACATATAAAATGTAAACCTAAAATAAAATGCATGAGTGAATGAAAACAAAGCTCCAAAAGGCCAAAAAGAAAAAGAAAATAACAAAACCTTGTGAGGATGTATTCTCACAAATGACCAAGATGGAGGCTACCCCTCGCATGTGGCCATGAATATATTCTATAAGGGTTCTAAGCTTACAAATATATATAAGGTGGAGTTGAACCTATTATGGGTGTAGTTCTTGCCAGTAGCTAGAGAAAAAAATAGATATAGCTACTAGGATTTATGCTCACAAATGGTCGAGTAGAGGTTGCCCCTTGCTCATGACCATGAAGATATCCACTATAGGGTGTTGAGATGATGTGAATGATATTGCCAAAGTGAATACTATCCAATAGGGGTTTGGTGTGTACAATAAAGTGTATGGACAAAGACAATGGAGTAAAATAAGAACAATATCCCTTAACTTGGAGAGATGTAAGTAATGAAATATTTCAAGATCAAGGGATATAGAATGGCATGAGCAAATACAATGATGGAAATGCACAAAGAGCCCTAGGTTGGTGATTTTATAGATATTAAATCCATAGTGATAGTGCAATGTATGTGAGCTATGACCTAACTAGGTGTCATCACTTGCCATTGTTGCATATCCCTAAAATCTATATGATCAAGCAATCATGCAAGTATGAACAAGCAACAATGCAAGAAAAATACAAGGAACAAAATGTAAGGAAAATCATGAAAATTTTGATAGGAAGTCATGTAGTATAAACAAGCAAACCAAATGCAAGCTAGGTGAAAATACAATACCATGCACAATTTGTTTTGTTATTATTAGAATAAATTACATTCATTGATTTTTAAATTCAACACAATTTCTGAGTGTGCCACCTATTTTAAAAAACATGATTGTGGTGCAAGGATATAACCCACAAAATAAAGTACTATGATGGAGGATATGTTCATGATTCTCACCATGACAAGAATATTCCATAGTACATTATCCAAAATACACTAAATGAAAATCAGTGCAAACTCTTACTATACCATAATGTTTTATGAAAGGGGGAGAAATCCCCAACTTTGCAAGGTCCCTATAAGATAGTGGAATAGGGTCTCATCAAGGATGATAAGACTTAACATGTGCAACACCAGGGATAGAATTTTTGAAGGAGAAGAGATTATAAGAGATATCCTTATGAGCCATGTCATAAGGATTTCTCCTTTTAGAATTTTTCTTCTAGGCCTCACTAGACTTAGAATGCCTAGTAATTACTATATTTCAAAAAATAATATCTGAGGGATAATGGGGTCCCTCATCCTCATCACTCCATTCCAAGATTTGATGATCTAAATATTCAACATAAGTAACAAGATGATCATCATTATCAAAGGGTAAAGGCTATTTTTTATTAGGAATGTAGCCTACACCATACCTACCAGGTTAAATCTCCACATCCAATGGTTCTTGAATACCCTTCTATCATGGCCCCAAAACTTTACCTATATATCCCATACTAGATAGGATTTTCTTAGGAAGTGGGTAGTCATTGGATAGGTAACAATGGGCAAAAAAATGTTGAACAGGACAAGGGTTGTTACCACAACTCTTTTCTTTAAGGTATGTACCCATGAATACAAAGGTACACATACCAATGTGTATGAATTCACCCTTATTACGAGGTAAACCTGTAGTCCTTGGTGAAGGTGGTAGCTTAGCAAGATCTAGAGGAGGCTTTTGAAGAATTGTATTAACTTGATCCTGTTATGGAATATTAATGAGAGGTTCCTCACTCACCTTTAGATTTTCATGTTGCTTGGTTATGTGATATGAGGAAACTAATGGGTATAAATTAAGATCATATTGATCTTGCTCAACCATCGAACAATATTCGAATGGTTGAGGAACGCCTGTAATGGTGACTAGTTTATTCTTAGATTTAAACTTTAAACATTGATGAAAAGTAGAAAGGACCACCCTCATTGCATGGATCCAAGGATGTTTGAGAAGTAGATTAAAATATACAGGGCAAGACACCACATAGAATAAGTTAACTAAGATATTAGGTCCAACCCTAAGAGGAGGGATATAACACCATGATATTATTGGGATTTATTATTGAAATCTTTGATGATGATGTTAGACTTAGTTAAGTGCTCTTTTAATCCAAACTTTTGGAAGAATTGATAAGTGCATAAATTGAGGGAAGAACCGTTAGCAATCAAAATCTGTTTGATAAAACATTTCCCAATAGATGTAGTAATATATAGGGAATAATCCCCCTATTATTTTGAGGAAGGATTTTCATCATTTGCTAATGTGATATGATGTATCCCAAAATAACTTACAACATTATCTATAACACTAGGGAAAATATCTTGAGGAACATATTGTTGTCTTAGAAGTTTCAACAAAGCTTCCTTATGAATAGGAGAAGTTTGCAAAAACTCTAAGAGGGAGATCTTGGTTGGGATACTAGTTAACTATTGCTGAATTTTGAAGGATACTTTGGGTTGATATTTTAACCCTAAAGATGGATTTTCTACCCTCGTGCTCCTTTTTTGGGTACTCTTCAAAACTAGGGTGTGTTTTGAAGGTGGGTTGGATGAATAACTTATCTCCTACTGAGAATGTTGAATTAGTTGATTCTATGCTTATTTTCTTATAGTTACTACTATCATACCAACTATATTATCATAGGGAGGTGGCACATTATGATATGAAACTTGATTAGCTAATTTCTAACCATGCTTAGGGAGGGGATCTTTAAATATTTCCATGTCTTGATTAGTTGTGAGTGCTTGTTGAGTAAAGGTTGATTATTTATTAGAGTACTGGATCAAGAACCTTCTATGACAATTTTTCCTTCATCAATTATGTCCTAGACCACATGTTTCAACCTCCTACATGATTTTTTCATATGCCCCTTCACTCTATGATACTCATAATGCTGACTAGGTTTATACCAATTAGTCGTGGTATCAGGCTACCTTATGGAAGACAACTCAATCGTATTAGCTTCCAAAAGTTGTTGTAGGACCACATTCATATGAGTGTTGAGTCTTGTGAAATTACTTTGTGGAGGTGTTTATGATTTTCTAAGTACCATCTTTTATAGGGTGTTAACAACACTCTTAATAAGCCTACTATATGTTACCCCATCATCAATCACATGATTGTTATTATACTAATTTTTATTGGTCCTATCTTATTTCACTTTAAGCTAACCTCTTATTATAAGGGCTTGCTCTAACCTTCTTTGGAGATCTATAGCTTGGTCAAAAGATGTGATAGTTGTAGTTTCCAATTCATAAGAGATTTGTTCTTGTAATTTTCTAATAAATATTTGAAACATGTCTCGAGGAGGTAAGATATATCTCAAGAATACAACTAGACTCCAACAAGATAAAAATTCTAAAAAACATTAATCCTTAGCTTGTTTCAACATATAGATATCTTTCATAGTAATATTATTTTCAACATAAGCACCAAATTTTTGAACAAACATTTCAACTATATCTTCAAATTTCCTCAAGTAATGATTAGACAATTGATAATACCACTCTAATGCCATACCACCAAGGATATTAGGAAATATTTTAGTATCAACATGTCATCATATATGATATCATGGCATGTTGTTCTAAATATTCTTAAATTCTCAATTGTATCTTCCGTTCCCTTATAGATAGGTAAAAATAGCATTGGAACATGCTTAGGGTAGGGCCTAGAGGTAATGATAGGGTCTAAGGGTGGTTTGCACATTTCTCTATATTTCTAGGTGAAACTAGACAGCTAAATCATATCCACTCTAGAAACTAATTATTTCACAATATCCATTAAACTTTGCACTTCAGTGTCATTGTGTAATACCCCTAGGTTACCTAAATGAGGGTTATATGTAGTTTGTTGAAATAGAACTTGGATTATGTTGGAGGTATTGATACTGTTATGGTATGGGTTATGATATGTGGTATCTTTATGGAGAGGATAACTAAAATTTTTTTGGAACATAGATGTTGAAATTAGCTAAATGAGGACTTTTAAAATTCTATTTAGATGTACTACTAGTTGGAGGAATTTGTAAAACTCTTCCAATATTGGTGGTTATAGTAGTAGCATATGTTGGTTGATGAGAAGGATTACTATGATGTAAGAATTCAAACAAGGTAGGAGGAGGAGACACATCATCTCTTTCAATATAATATTCCCACTCCATAACTATAATTAAAGTCTCTTCGTGATATTTTATGAATCCCTATAAATAATCAACTAATGTAAAGGTGAATCCACCATTGGGCCCATCAAAGGGATCCTTGTTAGTATCAATTTCAACATGTTCTTGATATTCTATCTCAAGATTATAATTATCCCTATAAATATGATCATCTTCTTAGGGAATTTGATCAGATTATATATGCCTTCATTGAATTCTCATAAATGAATCCATTAGAAGGAGTGAAAGGATAGAGGAAAAAATCAAGACACAAATAAGAAGATTCTTAAGATATATTTGGATTTTTTTGATCTAAAAAAACATAATTAGTGGTCTTGTTTAAAATTTTCAATAGAATACAAAGGAAGGGCCTTCCTATTTTGGAAACTAAAAGGGGCTTCACATTGGGTTCACCAAATATGTAGAGGGGGGAAACTACTCTACCACATACAATTCTTGACTGGATCCACTATGAGCCAAGATGAACCATGGGGGTGTGTTATATTCTCTACACTTAGGGAAATGAAAGTATGGATTCACCAAGAATAGTTTTAAGACTTTATCCAATTCTGGGGTGGAAGTATTTGATGTGCCAATTAAGCATACAACTATTATTTGAACTTTATAAACTAAACTATGAAATGAAAAAAACAATGCAAGACACATGAGATGCAAGAAGACAAGAGCTAACCTTAGTATGATTCAATAATATCTAACCATAGGTTTGCAAAATAAATTCTTTGAGTGAGGATCCAAATTAAATGCACAAATAATATTAAAATATAGATATATACTATATGCTTTTACTCTTTAAAATACCAGAAATTTAATCAAATGCTTTTCCTTTTTATTACGATCTAGGTTTTAAATAGAAATAAATAGAGATCAAACACAAAATAGCCTAAATATCTATTAGAGAACTTATATAATTCAATGGTGATCTAAGATTTATCTTTCATCCATAGTATTCGATGCTTACAAACCTACAAAATAACTCCATAAACCCTAGAAAATTTGATCAGCATTTAGGACCTTCTTAGGCCGCTATAAGATTGAGCTTGAAGGTGAAGCAGTCAAGCCTCCTTGGTCCTTTTATATGACCATTTGAAAGTAAAGTTTATATTTGACCTTTTGAACATGAAAAAACAAAGGGAAACAAATATGTAACAAAAAAATGAACTGTAGACAGGATGGACACAGTAGATTGTCAAAATACATAATGCAAATTAGGGTTTTGGGGATGAAACTTGTCCCCAAGCCTTAATTTACCAAATTTATACCTTGTAATTAGGGATCATGAATTTGTATTACCAAATTCATTCCCTATATGGTTTGGATATGAATTTGGTTTAGATGCCCTTTTTAGGACTCCAAACAATGAAAAACTGAATGTATAATAGAAAATAATAGACATGTAAATCAACTAATGTAAAGGTAGAACCTGATGAGCTGATGGAGAAATAAAGTAGTAATAAAGAGATGGAATAATCACTCCATGAATATTGATCTATCCAATCATAAATATTACTCCACTCAATCCCCAATGGCAACAATCACCAAAGCACAAAATAGAAAAATAACAACTTATAATAGAAAAACATTTGATAGCATGAGCAAATGAGTAAGTCAATAGTTAGAATCTCCTTTGAAAATTGTTCTCCAATATTAGAGAATCCAAACCCTTATTTATAAGATATCTGGAGGGGAAAACATGTAGGAAAATGAAATTTCACCATGGGAAAAGGTTGACCCAAAAATGGGCCTACAAGGGGAGGGGTTTTAGTGAGAAAGACCACTAAAATTCTAAATTCATGCTCCATAATTATACGGCATGAATCTATCAATCCAAATTCATTCCTAGTATAGACCGAGTATGAATTTTGTAAAGGTAAGAAAATGAGGCCAAGGGGGAAGGCAAAAGGACCCTAAATTTACACTTAGCAATTTTGGGTGGCTAGCTAGGGGTCTAAGGAAAAATTGACTCATTTGGGTGGGTCAACCAACATAGGGTATGTTGTGTTGATGTCAACTTGGAGGTAAAGTGCCATATTGTCAATATAGCATGGAGTGTTGTCTTGTCAACAAAGTCTTGAATTACTGTATTGTTGATGTATCCTTTGGGATTTTTTATTTTTCAATAAGATACATGGGAGATCATTGGTGAAATATAGTGCATGTTTTTCATAGACATATATCCTTGGAAATACTCATGGAAACCATCATCTAAGGGAAATTCGCCAAAAAAAAATTCTTGCCTAGTTGACATTGTTGTTGATGGTGGTTGTGTGGTGTATGTGACAAGATGCTCATCATTATCAACTAAGTTCTACCAGCATGGATGTTTTGACATTAACAAGAATATTGTCATCATAGATCATGGGGGTTGACATTATAAAAGGGATTATCATTATATACCAGCAAATGAAAGGTTGTTGTCCTAAGCTTGGGGTCGACATAATAGAAAGACATCAAGAAATAATGAACATGGATTAAGTTGTGCTGGCATAATATGGGAGGCAAAGTGTTATCTTGCTGATAAATCATGGATTTTTGACTTACCGATATATTGTGAAGTGTTGTCTTGCTAACATAGTCTTGGATTGTTGCCTTGTCATATTTGTCTTAGAGGATTATACCATCATAAGGAGGATTTGGTCATAAACAAATGTTGTCTATTCTTGTCATGTATGATATGTATCAACATTAGTGATGGATGGAAATCTTAAACATACAAACATCTTAAATATTATGGATTACAAGAATAATTTGACTAAGGTCTATCACATCACCTAAACATGTACAATAAAATTTGAACATATGTTTCATTTCACTTAGAATAATACATGTAGGTTTTAGCTAAGGTGAAATTTGACCTCCTTTTCTCTTTTAAATACCTAAAACTATAAATTGGTTTCTCAAAT
Organism: Wollemia nobilis; assembly: GCA_028583015.1. Lineage (NCBI taxonomy): Eukaryota > Viridiplantae > Streptophyta > Pinopsida > Araucariales > Araucariaceae > Wollemia > Wollemia nobilis. The sequence goes on from JAQPPZ010017073.1 coordinate 445,168, forward strand.
TTGGACAACTAGACTAAAAGTACATGTAATTAGAATTGGACATATTTTATTATTCTAGATATGGTGAACACATGCTTGACATGCATTAGCATTTCTATAATGTGAACATGTTTGAGTATATTTATATATTTTTAACTAACATTCAACTAAAAAACTAGATACCTCTTTTCCATTATTTGTACCCATCAAGTTGATAAATTATACTATACACACAAGTAATAAGTTTCCACTTTTAACAATGATTTTTATAATAAGCACTTCAACATAGTGAGAAATAATGAAAAAAATACACTAATCCCAAGATAATGTTATAAGAATCCTTAAAATTCTCACCTAGATATAGTCTTGGGCAATCAACACGTGCATGTAAAATTTGTTAATGCACTCAATCTATAAAAAAATTATGTGAATTCTTAAAAATATCACCCAATATAAAGTATTGGGTGACCAACACAAGCACACAAACTTTATAAATACACCCAAAGTATAATATTGGATTTCTATGCATAAATAGGACCAATCTAAAAACTTATGCAATACAAAAATATAGCCATTTTGTAAACTTGGATGACTCTAAAGCAATTTGTATCAAAGTTATATATAGTAGTATGAATATTTCCATAGGATACCTCACCAAGAAAATGTATGCAAACCATACAAACTAAATCTAAGATTCCTATATTAGCTATGATGTGACTCTTTGTTTAATGTTAGTTTTCTTGTTTTCATTTTTAATAATTATGTTTAGAAAAATTATTGCAGTAACAACAAATATCTAAAGAAAAATAATACAACAAGCACTTACCAAGAAAAATGTTGTTGTGAAAAATTATTTATGTCATATGTGCACACAAGTATTTGACTATAACTCTAATATTATAGAGAATTTTGCAAGGATAGATAAAAATACCCATAGAAAAGTGAATGGTATGTTAATTATTATTAGTTTGCATATCATATTTGAGGTCCAAAAAGTGTCTAACATAGGGTTCTATCCAACAAAACAAGGTACTTGATATGCAAACATTCAAATTTATACATGCAAGGATTGTCTATTAAATAGATTTTATCACCAATGAAGGATCTTGTAAATGTCACAATAAAACTAAATATTCAAATAAAATATAGTTCATATTTTTTCCCTATTTTGGGCCTATTGTTTGCATGGAAACATGATAAAATGGTCAACTTGGATAAAATCCTATGCACCCAATATAAAAAAATTTGTCCAAGTGGTAGAAAGACAAATGTGATGATGTGAAGCACCATGATTCTATACAATTGATAGTAGACTTGATAACAATGAATGGTGAGAAAATAATATATATGCAACACATCACAAATGAGGGGATGAATGATAACAATATGAACCATTCACGTAGATGGTAAATTATTCCATTTAACAAAAAATATGAAGATATGAAGATTGTATCCAAAAAGGACCCCATATAAATTAATTTCATTGATTAGGATGCAAAAATATTGGGTAGTACACAATATCACATATATTATAAAAAATTAAACATTCTAGAAATTGATAAAAATACAATGAAGGTTTGTTAATTGCATGAAATGATTATGAATTAAGAAAGGTTGTTAATCATTCATAAGAAGAAAATAAAAAATTACTTGGTTAATTGATAGAAAAAGATAAACATACACAATAATAGAAGGAAGAGATGTAAAATAACCATCAAGTTAATAAGCTTACCATCAACTTGTTGGTCAAATATCTACCTAAAATACAAACATACGTTTGTGTGCCCTAGACATGGCCAACATTGAAAAGCTGAAGAAAAGAAATGTCCTCCGAGCCAGTCTCCAGAGAGGGTTGGCTACCTTACTAATCCTACACCGGTTTTAAGTTTAGAGTTGTAGGAAAGATATGGAAATAATGGAAAGAAATGCGAAACATAGCCACAAGACAGAAGATGTAGGATTGGGGATAGACTAGCAACATGAATTCAAATCAAGCATTATGGCAGCATATAACAGAAAAAGTCAAAGAATCAGCTTATGATTTTGTGAAGACAACTTCCATAGTTGCATTCCAGTACTCACTCCCTCACCAGTAGTATTCAAATCCAGATGCAGAATTTAAACTTGGTAGATAACAAACATAAATATAAAATAGAAATGATTAAAGTAGAAAGAAATCACACACATAAATCATTCACAGAACTAGAATCTAGATTATTTTCTATTTATGTATAAAAACTGAAGCATTTTCTAAGAGTGTCCATCCTCCTTTTTTTACATGGAAAAATGATTAGTATTTATAGAGGGATTTCACCTCTATCATTTAATGCATATACAATAAAATATTGGTAGATCAAAAACCAACGTGCATATTTTCCTCCTCAACATTAGTGACATCTTCGGTCCAAACATTCTTCATGGGGGCAGTGATTCTACATTAGTGGGAGAATACTATGGGAAATCCATACGTTTAAATGCTTGAAGGTAGCCTCAGTGATGATGCATTGGGACACAATGAAATCACCAAAAAATTTGGAACTTGGTTTTTGAATTCACTTTACCCCTACACCTTGGAACTCCACTTATGCCCAAGAAATCTACCTTGGAACTCAAATTTTACCCAGGAAATCTGCTATATATTATAACTATTTTGAAAAGAAGAAAAACTAGAAGGTGATGCCTTTGGAATTTATGAAAATCATCCTATGTAATTCAATATTGTACTCTTTTCAACATAAAATCTAGAATCATAATTTATTTTGTCCCAATAATTAAATTTCCATCATTCTTTGATATGGGCACTTTCAAAAAGTCTCTTTGTATACTTGAAAATAGTTTCACTCGAAAATGCAACAACAATTCTTCTGAGATCAAGTATGGGCGACAACACCCTATACATATTTTCATCTTATCACACATCTCATGCCAAAAAATCCATATTCATATTGCTTCACCCCTGGGAGGGGCGAATGGGATTTTTACCCCTTACCTAGGGTGAAAGCATTGCTAATCATCCTTCCCTTTGATTGTCGTAGCGCAACCTAATTTTTAGAGAGTCGTCTCACCAAAGAGGGGCGAATGGGATTTTCACCCCACTTGGGATGAAATCCTTTTAAAACTCATTTTCCAACACATGCTAATGTGGGACCTGCAATGTGTTACTTATTCATATGCTTTCATCCTAGGGAGGGGCGAACGAGAGTTTTACCCCTCTCTTGGGGTGAAAGAGCCTTGAATTTTGAATGTCGTAACTTGGTACCTTGCTGCCTTTGTTTGATATTCACCCAAAGTGAGGGAAAAAAACATTATCACTCTATCTTTGTGAATGACACATTCATTGGACCCGTGGCACATCATTTCCAAATTTCTTAACATCGTGCTTTAACCCCAAGGAGGGGAGAATGGGAGTTTCACCCCTCACTTGGGGCGAAAGCCTAGTTGAATTTTCAACACGCTGACTTGTCAAATTGTCACTCATTTCTTATGATTTTTGCCCCAAGGCAGGGTAAAATTTGTTTTCACCCCAAAGCAGAGTGAACAATGTTTTCACCCCATATTTGGGGTGAACGTACTCCATTTCATTGCTTTTGAAACTTAACTCTAGACCCACCATGAACCTTACCTTTAGATGTGGTTTCATCCCAACGAGGGGCAAAAGGGATTTTCACCCCTCACTTGGGGCAAAAGTCATTTTAGCTAGACTTGACATTTTCTCCTCATTTTAACATTGCGTTCACCCTAAAGTGGGGTGAATGGGTTTTTCACCCCAATTTCGAGGTAAAATAATTTTTCTCTTTTCATTGCTTGGTTGCCATGCTTTTAAAAACAAGGATGTTTTCACCTCGAGGAAGGGCAATAAGGGTTTTCGCCCTTCACTTGGGGCAAAAAGGTTGTCATGCCTATTTTACCCTTAGTCTTTAGGCATATTTTTTATTGATGTTTCTGGGTGATTTCAACTGATTTTACATACAATTTTCCACTATCCCCTTTTAGAAATCACAACCATTTTACCTTATAACATCCATTATTTCCAAGCATGAGACCCATGAAAATAAAAGAAGGTTAACACATAAAAATGAACTACAACACATTATACTAGCCACATAAAATACTGCAACATTGATTCACTATATTTACCGCTTTTACAATCAAAAACTTATTCAACAAAATTTGATCAAAATTTGAATGTGTCATGGTGTCAAAACTACCAATATTTCTTATGTCTCTCGAGGTATCTAGCTCGCATGGATGCAAATGATCCCAGGACTTTATCCATTGGTCTTTTAGTGGTCCTTCTTATTAGTTGTAATAGTTGGCACACCTAGTTCAGATTTCTTTCACTACCCCTGCTCAACAGCTGCTTGCTCTGCTATGGCCTACTCTCCCTATTCCTTCAAAATTTCATAGGTGACTTCATAAATTGTAACTGCTTCAGCCCAAGCATCTATAGTAAATAGGGAAGGAACACTAAGTGATTTATAAATGTACCACAAATTTTGAATATCTTCCAAGCTAATGCACCTAGATCTTTGAGCTAATTCAAACAAGGATGACTCCATGCGAATGAACATTTTAATGAGTGGCAACAACTATTCTTCCATAATTAGGTCCTCCAAACTATCAATTTTTGATGTGTCATGCACAAAATTCTTCTAGACCTCTTGTAACTGTTCCTTCGATAGTGGCTCACCCCATTAATCTATAAAATATGGGAATACCATGTCAGTGAGAGCATAAAAATGAACCATTGAAATAGAATGTTATCATTCAATTACTTTAAGGAATTTCCTACCCTCTCTCACTAGGTCCAACCTATGAAAATAACTACGCAACGTAACCTTGGTGGTAGACCAAGATTGATCCATATCACTCATGGGGTGAATGCATATATTAGACTGAGCATGAATTGGATCTTTATTGCCAACTCCAAATGTGGCTCTAGGAATTTTTCTATACTTTCTATTAACTATTCACTCAACTAAATTTGTATTCGAGCCTCATAGAGATACTATAGGACCAGGACCGCTTTCACTTCTAGATTCTCATAACTTGTGGCCAACTAAAGGTGGGCCTCCTTAATTATGTTTTGAGAGAAACATGCATCCTGTGTAGCCTTTTCTACCATCTGGTTATGTATGGAGTCAAGTTGTATCTTCATCGCATGTGCCTGCTACTCTGTCACTCTTCTTACTTTCTTATGGGCTTCCACTTAGTGTCACCAATGTTCTACTTCCCTTGTCATATTCTCCTATTGAGCTCTACATTATGCCAAAGCTTATTCAAGCTTGGCAATATTTTTCTTGGTGTCATAGAATATCTGCTTGCAGTACTCATCGTGCAAATAAACTAAGCTCATATCAACCTGGATGTTCCCCATATTCTCAGTAGGGTCAATTTTTGTTAGGTCCTCTATCACGACTTCATAAGCATAATCGCTTGGAGTCATTTCTTCTTGTGGTTTTAGAACAAATGAATCATCTTGGTAGTGTGAGCCTCCATGACAACTGGATCAAATATGACTTTATTGAGTGGCTTAGCTATAGCGAGCACCTCATTTTTCTTGTGGCTTTTTAGCCACTATGATGAACTCATATGAGCTCAACTAATATTCACTGTAGCTGGATGTTTGGAAATCACCTTGGTCTTGGGAAATACCTACATATCCAAAAATATGGTGAAGGTGAACAAAGCCTATGAATGGTCTATCTTGAAGGAAGAAGAGGAAATATAAATCAGAGGAGAAATCAAAATAGTGAAATGGATGGAAGCACCAGGTATGGAAACAGTTACACTCACTCAAGGAGGAGCTTGTGTACTCATGACTTCAGAAGAAGTGATAAAAATAGAATGTCAGGGACACAAAATGGATTTGGGCCTGATACAAATGAACTATAATAAAGGGAGGCTAGAGAGAAGGGAAAAGAAGGAGTAGTAGTAACTTATGGATGAGATGTGGAGAGTGAAAAGGAAATAGAAGTTATGCCAAATGAAGGGGCAACATATGTAGAAACTAAAGGAAATGAAGTGACAACCACTACTTGCTCCTAAATAGAAGAAGAGAGAAAAATAGACATAGCTTCGGGTGCGGGTGCCATGCGAGTTGGTGATGGAATGGTTGTAAAATAGGTTCTTGTTCTTGTTGCTTCTTCATCTCTACCTCAAGATCTGTGATCTCTATTTTTTGGTCCAACTACTATTCTTGAATCAATGGAGGTTTCTATCAAGTGCTAACTTGAGTAGCTGACATTGGTGGAGGAGAATTTACCATAGATGCAACAACTACAACCATGAAAATCGCAATAGTATATGAAGAAACAACATTGGTTATTGGATTATTTATAGCCTTAGGAAAATAAAATGCCTCTTATACACTTTGCTTCATCCACTGAGATATTTTAAATACAAATTGTTGTTCCTCTTCCTCATGTGTTGCTTATTCAGATATCGAGCACTCTTTTTTGGCCATGCTTTCTTCAATGTTATATTTCTAAAAACTTTGAGGTACAACCTTGGAGAAAGCAAAGGGTTGATATATGTTGACAAATTCATCATATGCATCAAAAAATGCTTCATCCATCTTCAACCCATAGGCTAGTGTAATTTTTACCCAATGGATCCTCATAATCCACTAGTTTGTGATATTTTCCTCAGACCACGTAGGTGGTTGTTATTTCATCTAGATAAATAGTCTTAGTGGATGCACTGTGGGATTATATTCGACCTCTTACTCATAAAAATTATGCCATGATGGAAGTGACATCATGGCTTCCTTCGAAATTATTGTGATTTTTCTGGATATCTAGTCATGGGCAACAATAAAACTACTTGGCCTTAATTAATTCTAAAAAATGACCCAAAGGGTCATACCTTCATATTTGAGGTAGTTCTACCAGACCTAGATCTTGGATAGCCTCAGTGAGCAATCTATTCTGACCAACCTGGTTCACCTCTATACTTTCGAATCTGAAGGGCATCATACACATTATTCATTTATCGCACCCTACTCCATAAACATCATTCACGTAGTCATTCTAGTGCACCACCTCCATTGCAAAAACATACTCTATGGAAAAATATGAGAGCAAAAATGGCTTACCTATGAAGCCAAAAATTTGCACAACTATGCCTTGAGTCAACAAGAAAATATCACCCTTTTCTACCATTACAACTGCTTCTCTCATTGTTTGTAGCACCCTTTCACTCTTGCCACAAATCATCTCAATTGTAGGTCCCAAAAATAAGCGGTTAAAATTGTAAAAAAACTCTCTTCTTTATGGAGTGGGAGTCCACATATAAACTAAAAAATCCTTGTTTGCCTCGTCAACTTGGTTAGCAACTATAAATGTGAAATGTTGATGCAAATGGAAAAAGAAATACTAGACGAGGAATAATGTGTGCTTGAAATATTTTTCCTCCCTCGTATTCATTTTTCCAACTTAATATACATATTTCAAGATATAAAATCTTCCCAATCAAAATACATTAGGTTTGTACCTGCCCTCATCGTTGTCGGAGCGTAAAACTCCACCTGTGCACTGCACCAACATCGCTTGCCACTTTTGAACTTTGGAATCCATAGAAAAACTAGTAACCCATGCTAGCATTGATAATATAGCTGGGCTCTTAAAATTTAAAAGTGGCTTCGACAGGTTCAACAACTACCCTAGTTGCGGCTCTCTTATTAATTGCATCTCCATAAATTTTTGCGTTGTCACCATGGACACATATTTCTCCTCCTGTTCATTGATGTGTAGTTTCTTGGAGATCATGTCAGAGGGAGGCTTCAACCCACAAGCAAATACTTCCCTCACTACGTTGGAAGAGATAGAGAAAAGCACTTTGCCATTTGCCTTTCGAAAAACCTTGGTAGCAAGATTGAAAAATCTGGCAATTATCTTTACCAACTCCGAGCAAGCATTTATGGGCGTACATAGGTACCAAAATAACTATGCACAATATGACATAGTTAAAGGGCTATCCACTATCAATCCCTGCTTGATGGCGAATTCCACATCTTGGCGTAATTTGACGACACCTTTTTTAGTGATGATGTAGTCCCCAACTTCTGCCATGGTGTAAGAGTACAAATCCAAATCCTTATTTTCATTCTGTTGCACCTTTTTGAACCTTTTCCCACCCTTTGTATTATTTTTAGTCTACTTTGGCTCAATGGCCTATTTCACTTCTATGGTTATCTTACCCATTGTGTAAATTATAGCAATTCCTTACGATGCTCTACAACTCCTATAAACAACAACTTGAAAATGCACCAACATAATTTTAAAATTTTAATCTTTGAGTAGGGTTACATGTGCTTAATTTATATATGGAGCTCCCAACCACCAAAGTAAATGTGATATTTCATATTGGTGAATTCGGAAGGGTGTGTACCTTTTTCCACTTGACTAGCACTATTCCTAATGCTTTTAACAGTTATTAACCTCCCTTTACTGAAATATCTCTCGAAAAATGTGCTTTTGCTATATTAATATTTGAAAAGCCCACCCTGGGTCCTTAACGACCACTTCGAAAAACTAACTCACCACATGATGGCCAATGAGCATCCTTGCTTTGATGTTGTGATATCTTGGTTCTCGATAATGCAAAAACATCTCCTAAGGCAAATCCGAGTGCACATTTTCAATCGAGTGCTCCAAAAATGTTTTTTAATGTCCACAAACATTTTTTTTTAAGAAATTAACCACATGTTGATGGGTGAAATCACCTTAAGAGAGCACTTATCCCTTTTATATTATGATATGAAAGCATATTCCACCTGTTTGATCAACTTTCATGCCTGAAACCCTTATTTTAAAATAATTTTATGCTTTTCCTTTTGCCCAAATTTAGAAAAAGCAAAAAAAATTAAAAAAAAGAAAAATCAATTAATCCTACTTTTTCCCCTAAAAAAAAGACTTTTAATACTGGAGTTGTAAATTGAAACCCTTTCTTTTTGCATTTGCTCCAATCTTAATTTCGTTGAAATATTTTCTTTTTTACACCTTCGCCCGAAATACCGAAACACGCTCTTACGCTTTCAAACATTTTTCATGTAGTTTCAACCCAATGAGAGGTGAATGAGATTTTTACCCCTCACTTTGGGCGAAAGTGCAATTGACCATTTTTTTCCTTTTGAATGCCACAATGCACAATACTTACACTCAAAACTAGGGCAAAAAAGCCTTCTTAATCATTCTTTTAATTGGTCAGTGTGGGACCCACGAAAATGCCCTTTTATAATATGCTTTCACCCCAGAGAGATGTGAATGGTATTTTCACCCCTCACTTGGGGTGAAATCCTTTCCGACATTTTTCACTATGATGACTGGTGATTTTTTTACCTTTTCTTAATGATGCTCACCACTAGATGAGGTAAACAAAAATAAATTCATGCAAGGTTTTCGTTTCCTCCTCTCCTTTCCACTTTTGATTAAAAATAAATCCACTTTTAACTTTGGAATCATCAAACACCTGCTAAAATCTTGAAGTGATTAATTCCATTCGAAAACCATAATGTGTCCTCGAAAAACCTTTTCGGGACAAAATTATTTTTTAGAGAGAAGAAACATTTTTGGAGCGAAAGTAATTTTCTCCTTCAGGATTGCTTGGCATTTTTCCAGTAGAGTCAACTTCATCCTTCTCTTATTTATACATATACATATATATATATTTATCAAACAATAAAAATACTTGTAGAAAATAAAATCTATACATATTTACATACCTGCACCCCTGATCTTGTTACTGAAAATAGGCCTTCAGGTGAATACCCTTAACTAGAATTGGAAGATTCCAACCATCCATGTCTTGGAGATGATATGCATGCGCCAAATTTATCCCTGAGACCTAAACAGATCTTCTTATATTATGTTGAATTTAGGGTGTTTTCTTATCTTAGCTTTGTTCTCATTCCATTTAAGTATTAGATCTCCAACCTAAAATTTTTGCTCTATCGTCTTCTTGCCAAACCACTTTTGTGTCATTATAGCATGTTCCATAATGCAACATATACCTTTTCTCTCTCCTCTTCTAGCTACAAAATTTGGACCAACCTTGCACTCATGGGATCAAATTCAATATATTCATCTCTGAACAATTGCAAGGCTTGAAGAACTGGGAGCTCGATGTGAGTGGGTAAAATTGCTTCCTTCGCATACACTAGAATAGCATCCTATATAGGCCTAGAAAATGAAGCAGCAAATATGAAGATTTCCACAAGCCAAAAAATCCCCTTGCATGCGAGGTTAAGCAACTTGAAAATTATAGGAAACAGACGAAGTAGTAGAGGATAAAATGCAAACCCCAATATAAGGGGTGGGAAGGTCCTAGGGACGTGAGCTGAGGGAGCCACAGGTAAACATGCTACAAATGATAAGCACAGGATCCTCCCCAAACCAAAAAAAAATAGTAGAAAACTCGAGATAACCTCCAAATATGTCATCAAACAGCTTTAGGGAACCAGAAAAGGAAGACCAGTGTGAAATCAGCAACCAACAAAATAGAGACCTCCCCAGGCCAAGAAAAAATTTTGAGAACCCACCAAGTAGACCAGATCTAGATACCCAAAGAACATATCCATAGAAAATAAATACATGGCCTCCCTAGACCAAAAATAAATTGTGAAAACCTGGTCAAGAAGCACTCCCAAATCCATGACGCAGCACATCTGAAGAACCACTAAAACCTGTATCCAAGAATAAACCTGCAATAGATCTGGGTTAGATAAGAGACCAATAGGAAAAAGGAATCCTAGAAGCACCACATAAAACCTAGGGAGGGACCCAGGGGCATTACAAAACATAGGCATAGGAAGGAAACCCTCAATCTGGTTGGGAAAGGGGCAAACAAGTAGAAAAGTGATCTCCCACCCTAGGGATATCGTCTACAACCATATAAAACCAAGAGATAAGGATCTAGAAAGTTTCAAGGATTGACCCAAGGACGTCCCATAAAGGAAACCTACAAAAAACTAGAACAACACAAAGAGCATAAGGAAAAAATCCTTCAAGCACAAAAAATAAACACAAGGATTGACCCAAGGACGTCCCAAAGAGTAGAAGGGAAAAGAATCCTTGAAGCATAAAAATAGACACTAGAACAGACCCAGGGATATCACAGTATAGAGGCATAGGAAGGAAACCCTAAAACTAGTGAGGAAAGGGATAGAAAAGTGAAAAAGAGACCTCCCACCCCAAGGAGATCATCTACAACAATAGTCAGTTGAGATAAGGATCCAAAAAGTGCCAAAGAACTGGGATAGATTGGGGTAATTAACATTGATATTGATTTGTGATATCTCTATCCAATAATCCATATCTTTACCATCTGCATTGGTCAATCAACTCATGGATCTCATATATTTTATCTTCCACCCATTCATCACTTGAGGGAGTAAGCTAAAACTAAAATCTTCATTTATCATTCCATCCTCACACTGGGACAATAAATCAACTTACCTCCTTATTTTATCATCACATTGTATTTTATACAATATGGTACAAAAAGGGACATCTGTAGAAACCAAATCCTAACCACTCGTATACTCCCCTAAATATTTCATAAATTTTTCCTGATATTTATTATTCTATTTATTTTTTAAATCCAAAAAATATTTCCTAGGATGCTCTCCCCTTGCCACGTGTCCTAACCACCACTACCCCTCCATTTACCACCTCACTTTAATCACACCTACCTACTTACCACATATCCCATTAATTAGAACACTTAAAAAAATCCATCCCACCTACCTATGCAACTTGGCTTCCCTAGATTACCGCATCACTCCCACAACTCACTTAAATCACACCTACCTACTTGCCACATCTCCCCTTAACTAGAACACTTCAAAACTCTAATAATACTAAAAATACCCCCTATAATTCCATCTAAAAATTTAGGATATTTTCATATTGTTATGCTACCAAATTCATGCCACAAAGCTCACATCCCTAAATGCACCCTATTGTGTTTGCGAAAGACTTCCCAACTTGTTTTGGACATATCTCACTCATACAAACTTTGATTAACCTAAAATTTTGAGGGTAGGTTATTGATAATTCCTATAATATCTCTACAATTTTTAATATAATTTTGAGTAACATAGACCCAAACACAGGCTTCTACATTTGAACATCCCATCCAAAATTCATGTTTGCCTAGGACTACCTAACTTGTTTTGGCCATATCTAACTCATACGAAATTTGAGGGTAGATTCCTAAAAATCCCTAGAATATATAGAAATTTTCACATTATTTGGAGAAATAGATACCCAAACATAGGCCTCTTCATTTGCACATCCCATCCAAAATCTATGTTTACCCAAGACTACCTAACTTGTTTTGGCCATATATCACTCATCTGGACTTTGATTGAATTGAAAATTTTATGGTAGGTTTCTGAAATCTATATAATATCTCCACCAAATTTAATTTCATTTAGAGAAATAAATACCCAAACATAGCCTATATTTACCATGACATAAATACAACCTATGTTCCTAAATGCAACCCATATTTACACAGTCATAGATGCCCAGCTCTAGATTTATATCAACACAGGTAACACAGTAATGAATATTTTATATTTTTGAGTTCTACATCATCTATTTTTTAAGCAATTTCATTTCAAAGGTTTTTTTTATTTATCTTCTTTGATATGGGCCTTATACAGTGAAGGCCTACATATGCTATTGATCCCTTTTGTTTGTAGAACTTGTGTGTAGATACAAATTATGATTGCTGAGGCTAAGGGTGATCCAGGAGGATACACAAGACCACCCACAATATTTTTATTATAGCACAAATATATTGGTACCTAGATCCATTATTTTGAATAAGGGGCTTCTCCCCCCTTTTCTTGTACTCAAAGCAAACTCTATTATAAACTTACCCATGCACATTTGGGTATTTTATTGTAAAAGAGAGAATGTGGCTTACACATATCAATAAAAAATACATTCTTTTCATTGCATTCTACTTGTTTTGTTATCTTCTTTAGCTAGGGTGTTATTTTAATTTGCTACAGATTTTAAGTTTTAAATAAAAAACTTATATTTGAAAGAATAGATTTTTTTTTTAAGTTCTAAAAGAAACACTTATATTTGAAAGAATAGATTTAATAATTAAGTTTTAAAAGATAATATTATATCTAAAAGAATAAATTTGTCTATTAAGTTTTAAAGGATAAACTTACATCTGAAAAAATAAATTTATTTATCAAGTTTTAAAGGATATACTCATCTAAAAGAATAGATTTAGTTATTAAGTTTTAATATATAAACTTATATCTGAAAGAATAGATTTGTTTATTAAGTTTTAAAGTGTAAATTTATATCTAAAAGGATAGATTTGTTTATTTATTTTTAAAGGATAAAACTATATCTGAAAGAATAGATTTGTTTATTAATTTTTGAAGGATAAACTTATATCTGAAAGAATAAATTTGTTTATTAAGTTTTAAATGAAAAAGTTATATCTAAAAGAATAGATTTACTTATTAGTTTTAAAGAATAAATTCATTTATTAAGTTTTAAAAGATAAACTTATATCTAAAATAATAGATTTAGTTTATTAATTTTTAATAGATAAACTTATATCTAAAAGAACAGATTTGTTTATTATTTTTTTATAGATAAACTTATATCTGAAAGAATATATTTGTTTATCATGTTTTAATGGATAAAATTATATCTGAAAGAGTAGATTTATTTATTAATTTTTAAAGGATAAACTTATATCTGAAAGAATAGATTTGTTTATTAAGTTTTAAAGGATGAACTTATATCTGAAAGAATATATTTGTTTATTAAGTTTTAAAGGATAAACTTATATCTAAAAGAATATATTTTTTTATTAAGTTTTAAAGAAAAAACTTATATATGAAAGAATAGATTTGTTTATAAATTTTTAAGGGATAAAATTATATCTAAAAGAACATATTTGATTTATTAAGTTTAGAAGATATACTTATATCTGAAAGAACAGATTTGATTTATTAAAAATAAAGACCTTTTAATTACAAATTTGCAAGAATGAATTAAGAAGTATGGGTGTTGATAGCTTGAAGATAGACCTTTTCAATAGGAAAGATAGACCTTTTGTTTATATTGAAAAGAATGATTATATTTTAAAGAAAATGAAAGAAGGAATATATTTTTAGTTAAATGAAAGAACGACTTTTTTTTAGTTTAAATTGAAAGGACATTTCAATTAAATTAAAAGAAACTGGTTTTGAAAATTATTTGGTCGATTAGGACTATAGGCTCTTAATTGGTTAAAAAAAAGTGGTTTTGATAAGTATTTGATTGATTAGGAGTATGGGCTCTTAATTGGTTCAATAAAGTAGTTTTGATAAGTATTTGATTGATTAGGAGTATGGACTCTTAATTGGTTAAAGAAAGTGATTTTGATAAGTATTTTATCGATTAGGAGTACAATATCTTAATTGGTTAAAATGGTTTTCATAGGTATTTGATCAATTAGGAGTATGGGCTCTTAACTGGTTAAAGAAAATGGTTTTGATAAGTATTTGATTGATTAGGAGTATGCAATCTTAATTGGTTAAAAGTAAAAGTTATTTTGATAAGTATTTGATCAATTAGAAGTATGGGCTCTTAATTGATTAAAGTAAGTGGTTTAGATAAGTATTTGATCTATTAGGAGTATGAGCTCTTAAGTGATTAAGAGAATTTGTTTTGATACATATTTGATCGATTAGGATTATGGGCTCTTAATCGCTTAAAGAAAGTGGTTTGATAAGTATTTTATGGGTTAAGAGTATGGACTCTTAATTGATTAAAGGAAGTGGTTTTGATAAGTATTTGATTAGTTAGAAGTATGGGCTTTTAACTGATTAAATGAAATGGTTCTTATGTATTTATTTTGGTACTGATGTTATGGATACATTAGATCTTTAGAAAGATGTTATTCCTTTAAATTATTAGAAGGAAGAAATCATATTTAGGAGAATGAATGTGGAATTCATTTGAGGGAATTATGGGGTTCCCTCATTGATTTTGTAATGAGAATTAAAAGAACAATTCATGGTTTGGGGACTTAAGAACTATAGGGTTCTTATGCATTTATATTGGCATATATTTTGGAGAAAGGAATTATGGGATTCCTTTGTATTAGAGACAACTAAACTTATGTAATAAAAAGGATGTTTCAAAACTAGGTTTTTCTACAAAGGTTTTCCCAAGATATATGATGTGTTATGTGTGTATCAATTATCCTCTTCTTTTGATCTTGTATTCACTGCTTTATAGATTTAGTTGTTGATGTTGTGTTTGCTCTTAAATAAAATAGGAGGTTTATTGTATTCATATATCATGGATAAGATTATGGTAAGAGTTTTATTTCATTAGAACTAGTGCTATTCTTGGTAATTGTAAATTTTAAATTAAAAAAAAAAGAAAAAAAAATTACCTAGTTATGAGAAGGTAGAGATATATGCATTTTACATTCTGAAATAGTCCTTACTATGATGAATTTTATATTATTATATAACGATATCCATGGGATGTATACTTATGGATTAGAAGTATCCTACTAAGCTATGAAGTGTTTACATGTGCTAGTGATACTTGGAATCTTCTCCTAGTTAGATAGAAGGATGTTTATTCAGTAGAAGTTAAAGAGAGTTAGGGAATATGGGATCCCTTTGAGAAGGAAACTTGGGGTAAACCTAGTTTCACACCTTTTTTCAATGACATAATCTTGGATAGTTACGAGATGACAACAATTAGGTTATTGTATCAATGAATGGACTATCACATAAAATGATAGATGCTTTGGTTAGCTCATCGTTTATATGAGATATAAAACTAAAACATACCCGTATAGATGTATTTATGTATGGTAAAGGAAGAAAGGAAATTCTATGTCAACAAGCTTAGTACACCTACATAGATGGACTTATGCAAGGTGTAGGTATGGGCATACCCTTTGACAAAAAAAAGGAATAAGTTGGCTCATAATAAAGATGAGACATACAACTTAATCATAAGGCTTCATGTTAATAGATACATTCATATAATGACTAATGTAAGATCGGGTGACATATATTTCTAATGAGTTTATAAAAAAATTCTCTTTTATAAAAAAATTCTCTCTCTCAAACTAGTTGGATTTTTGGGTTGTTACATTTGGTATCATAGCTATAGGTACGATGGACTAGATGCTTATGTGAAGGAGCTCTAGGTATGATAGACCAAATGCTTCCTTATAATGTGCTAAGTATTTAGGTATATTAATATTCAGGCCCTTGCTTAGTTTTAATCTAAAACCAAGAAGACCTTGAACTTCTAGTTGCATTGAAATCAAAGCATATAGTTGTAGGAATATAAGATTCCCTAGATAAAATCTAGATATGGTCTAGAATATTCCTTGGATAATCTAAATGTTGGTTAAGAATTGATCCTAATAAAAATACCTTTAATTTGATTTAGCATCTTGCTCAGAGCAAGTATGACCATCATCATTATCAGGGAATTGATAATGTATAAACACACCTATGAATAATATTTTGCATGGAGAAGGAATAAAATTAGCCATTTTCAAATGAATGATAATAAAATAAGTTAGTTCTGAAGAATAAAGGACTAACTATAAGTAATAATTGTCATAACCAAGATGAAAAACTTATGGGAATACAAGTGTGATGGTAACCATTAATAATCTAAGTTATTTCATGGGATGATATAACTAAAATTTGGAAGTACAATTGAAAGTAATTGCAACTTATACAACTCCTTGTTGTGGCAAAGAGAAATAAAACCAATATAATGAGGAGAAGAAGATGATCTTCTCAAAATACAGGGCTAGCTAGGCCTTATGAAATTAAAGCTATAAGGAAAATAGTGGGAACAGAGGGAAAAAATAAACCAATGAAAGAAATAATTGGAAATTATTAATCAAAGATCCCAAAATGAAAATTCTAAGGGTAGATTGGAAGAAGATCCAGCTACAAAAGAGCATGAAGGCAAAAATTTATATAGAGGTAGAGTTATTGAAGGACCTAAAGAATATCAAGGTATCCAAATTGATTGGTAAAATCAGCCAAAGCATGGTTGTATGAATTGGAAACACATATTTTCTTTGAGAAATTATTCATTAGTAAACCAAATAGTAGGGTTACCCTTCACATGCTTGATACAACTTTGGAATGATGAAATAACTTTAAACCTGGTAAGAAACCTCAAGCAATGAAACTTTTAGAGGAATGGTTTTGTTTGAGCCTTAAACAATGACCAAGATGGACTACTATTTTTTTGTGTAAATCTTCTTTATTAACAAGTAGAATTCATTCTTGAGGTTTATAATTTGGGAATTGATTTATAATTTTTGTTATAACACCCATGAAGAAGGATGGTTCCCAAAAGCAAGTAGCCTTTGGAAAAGTTCTAAGCGGTGCATCTTGGACTGTGATAGATACATTTGGTGGTGTTCTAAATATAAATTATGCTATTTACTTATTATTAAAATTAACCATGGATGCATTGTTAGACTTACAATGGCACTGAGAGGGGGGTGAATCAGTGTAGCTCTTTAATCATGAATTAAAAGCTCTTAAAATAGTAGCAGTTAAAACTTATAAACAGATACAACAAGTACAGCAAGAGAACAACACACAACACAAGATTTAATGAGGTTCACCAATGTGGCTACTCCTCAAAAATGACTGCTTGGACTACCATCCAAATCCAGCCTTTGCAAAGCACCAACTTTACAATTAATTTACCAGCACCAACTGGAAGGAGCACCAACCCCTGATTTATCTACACCAACAAAAGGAGCACCAACCCATGATTTACCAACACCAACTGGAAGGAGCACCAACCCCTGATGCCAAGCACCAACCTGGACTTCAAATTGAATCTTTGGGTTTAATAGTAAGATACCTTCACTTTTACAAGACCCTGACTGGTCTACTTCACCTTTGCATTCTCTGTGCACTCTACTCACTCTGTGCACTCACTTTGCACACTCTGCTTCATCACAGTCGAATTGCACGATCGTCTTCTCCCTCTCTGTGCACTATGACCGAACTTCGCACACTCTGCTTCGCCATAGTCGAACTGCACGATCATCTTCTCCCTCTTTGCGCACTATGACCGAACTTCACACACTCTGCTTCGCTGCGATCAAACCTCACGATCATCTTCTCCCTTTGTGCACTCTACTTCCTTTGCGATATTCGCACTTAGAATGATTCGACGACTTGCACACTGCACTCTACGACCGAACTTTGCACTCTGTGCACTCTCTCCAAACTTCGCACTTCTCAACATCCACAACTCTTCAAACAACCTTCCTTTTATAACAAAATTTTCAAGATCAAAAACTCTAATCTTAGTCGGCTGTAACCCTAATCATAGTCGACTGCAAACCCTAATCTTCGTCGGCTAACATCGGTCTTCGTCGGCTTCAACTGCCCCTGTAACTCTTCTGTTGTTGTTGCCGCGAAAACACATGTCGCGATATCACGACACTTTCGCCTCCGTACGCTTTCTCTTAGCTTTGGCCCGCGAATACAACATGTAGCGATATCGCTACACTTTTTCCTTCCATACGCTTTCTCTTAGCTTTGGCCCACGAGAATACAACATGTAGCGATATCGCTACACTTTTTCTTCATACGCTTTCTCTTAGCTTTGGCCTGTGAGAATACAACATGTAGCGATATCGCTACACTTTTTCTTTCGTACACTTTCACTTAGCTTTTGGTCGTGAAAATGAAACATGTCATGAAATCGCGACACCTTTTTCTCTCTCCTCTTTCTCTTCTCTTTGGACCGCGAAAATGAAACATGTCACGAAATCGTGACACCTTTTTCTCTCTCCTCTTTCTCTTCGCTTTGGACCGCAAAAATGAAACATGTCACGAAATCGCGACACCTTTTTCTCTCTCCTCTTTCTCTTCGCTTTGGACCATGAAAATGAAACATGTCACGAAATCGTGACACCTTTTTCCTTCTCCTCTTTCTCTTCGCTTTGGACCGTGAAAATGAAACATGTCGCGAAATCGCGACACCTTTTTCTCTCTCCTTTTTCTCTTTGCTTTGGACCGCGAAAATGAAACATGTCGCGAAATCGCGACATCTTTTTCTCTCTCCTTCTTTAGTCGCGAAAATGCGACATGTCGTGATATCGCGACACTTTTTCTCCTTAGCGCTTTTTCTTGCCTTCGGGTCGCGAAAACCCGACATGTCGCGATATCGCGACACTTTTTCTCCTTAGCGCTTTTTCTTGCCTTCGGGTCGCGAAAACCCGACATGTCGCGATATCGCGACACTTTTTCTCCTTCGGACTCTCTCTCCTGCAACATGTCGCGAAATCGTGACACTTTTTCTCTCGGAATCTCTCTCCTGCAACATGTCGCGAAATCGTGACACTTTTTCTTTCGGACTCTCTCTCCTGCAACATGTCACAAAATCGTGACACTTTTTTGTCCGTACAACCTTCCTTGCAATATGTCATGAAATCATGACACTTTTTCGTCTGTACAACCTTCCTTGCAATATGTCGCGAAATCGCGACACTTTTTCGTCCGTACAACCTTCCTTGTAATATGTCATGAAATCGCGACACTTTTTCATCTGTACAACCTTCCTTGCAATATGTCGCGAAATCGCGACACTTTTTCGTCCGTACAACCTTCCTTGCAATATGTCGCGAAATCGCGACACTTTTTCTTCTGCTCTCTCCTCCAACATGTCGCGAAATCGCGACAGTTTTTCCACTTGCCTTTTCTCTTCCAACATGTCGCGAAATCGTGATAGTTTTTCCTGCTTCTTCTCTCTCTTCTAACATGTCACGAAATCGTGACAGTTTTTCTTTTTCTTCTCTCTCTTCCAACATGTCGCGAAATCGCGATAGTTTTTCTTTCTTCTTCTCTCTCTTCTAACATGTCGCGATATCGCGACACTTTTCTTACTTGTCTTTTTCTTTGATCTTTTGCAAGTGGTCTACTTCGGTCTTCTTGGAGAATCACTGTACATACTCTAAGTAACCTTTGAACTCTCGTCTTCTACATCTGACTAGCTTTTGAACTTCCTATCCACTGCATCAACTAGATCTATCTAATTGTGTTGACAACAATGACAATCATGCTGTTGCACCTTGCTCAACAATCTCCCCCTTTGGAATTGTTGGCAACACATGTGCAATTTTCTATAACTCTTCTCCCCCTTTGTCAATAATACCAAAGGGCTACTGCAGACTCCCCCTGAGTCCATGCACAACATTCTCAGGCACAATTTGTTACACTTAGCACAAATTATGAACATGAGCAAAAAAATAATCAAATACTTAAATGCTCCCCCTGAGAATGTGATCCCTGTAGCTAGTCAATTCTTGGGAAGTGTGACCACTCCCAATTTGTTTTGAAGGTACTCAAACACTTCCTTGGGCAATGGTTTTGTGAAGATATCTGCTACTTGTTCTGTGGTTGGAACAAAGTCCAATTTAACCTCACCTTCTGCAACTTTCTCCTTCAAAAAGTGATACCTGATGGCAATGTGCTTTGTGCGTGAATGCATAACCAGATTCTTGGAGATGTTAATGGCACTGGTGTTATCACACTTAACTGATATTGGCTCACTGAAGCTAATACCAAGATCTTTTAAGGTTTGTTTCATCCATAATACCTATGTACAACATGTTGTCGTTGCAATGTATTCTGCCTCTACTATCGATAAAGAAATTGACTCTTGTTTCTTACTGTGCCATGCGACTAATCTATCTCCAAGATAGAATGCACCTCCACTGGTGCTCTTTCTGTCATCTACACATCCTGCCCAATCGGCATCTGAATACGAAATAAGGGTGAAGTCTTTACCTTTCGGATACCATAATCCATATTCCATAGTACCCTTGAGATATCGAAGAATCCTTTTCATCGCTGTTACATGAGTCTCCTTAGGATTAGCTTGAAATCATGCTACCATGCATACTGCCTATAAAATATCTGGTCTGGTAGCTGTCAGGTACAGTAAACTTCCAATCATGGATCTGTACATGGTTTGATCAACAAGTGGAGATTTTTCATCCTTGCTCAACTTACAGCCTGTCGTCATGGGAGTGCTAACTAGCTTACAGTCCTCCATTGTGAACCTTTTTAGCATCTCTTTTACATATTTAACTTGAGAAATAAATATGCCCTTCTTACTTTGATTAACTTGCAATCCGAGGAAATATGACAGTTCTCCAATCATTGACATTTCAAATTCTTTTTGCATCTTATCTGCTAAGTCCTTGCATGACTCATCTTTGTCGCTACCAAATATGATATCATCTACATAGACAACAAGAACAATAAGATGCCCATTTTCTGTTTTGACATACAGATTACTATCCACCATACCTTTCTTGAACCTTTGTTGAGTGAGATAGTTGTCTAGCCTTGCATACCATGCTCGGGGTGCCTGTTTTAAGCCATATAAAGCTTTCTTCAACCTGCAAACAAGGTTGGGATCATCACCAAGTTGGAAACCATCTGGTTGCTTGATGTAAACTTCTTCTTCAAGTTTCCCATTCAAAAATGTTGATTTCACATCCATTTGATAAACTTTGAAATTCTTGTAGACTGCTAAAGCCAAAAACATTCTAATTGCCTCTAGTCTCGCTCATTGGTGCAAAAGTTTCCTCAAAATCAATGCCTTCAACTTGTGCATAACCCTTGCAAACTAATCTTGCTTTATTTCTGACTACTTGTCCGTCTTCATTCAGTTTGTTTCAAAAAATCCATTTAGTTTCGATGATATTTTTATTTGCAGGTCTAGGTACTAGTTCCCAAGTGTCGTTTTTCTCTATCTGATCTAATTCTTCATTTATTGCCTTCATCCAGCTTTCATATTTGCTTGCATCATCAATATTTTTAGGCTCAATGCTGGATAGTAGAGAGTAGTTACTTACTGCTCTTCTTCTTGTCTGAACTCCAACTTTGGGATCTCCGATGATTTGCTCTCTAGGATGATTTCTCTGCCAACTACCTGTTTTGAATTTCTTATTTTCTTCCATTTTCGCATCATCATCTGAGTCAATTTTTTGTATCTTTTCAATTTCATTTTCCTCATCTCCTTCAATAACCTCTTCATAGATTGGGTAGTTTGTTTCATAACTAATTACTCGTTCTTTACCTTCATCAAACTTAACATCAACATTGTCCACAATTTTCTTTAGCCTTTTGTTGTAGCATTTGTAAGCTTTGCTTCTAGGCGAATAACCAACAAAAATACCTTCATCTGCTCTATCTTCAAACTTACCAAGATTATCTTCAATTCTTTTGATATAGCACTTGCTGCCAAACACTCCGAGGTATTTTGTTGTTGCCCTTTTACCGAACCACAGTTCATAAGGAGTTTTGCTTTCATGTGTTCTCAGCATGTACCTATTTTGGATATACACTGTAGTATGGACTGCTTCTTTCCAAAATTTGTCTGCTACTCTGCTTTCAACCAACATAGATCATGCCATTTCCTGCATAGTCCTGTTCTTTCTTTCTACCACTCCATTTTGCTGAGGTGTCCTGGGTGCTGAGAACTGTCTCTTGATACCGTATTTTTCACAGTATTCTGCAAACTCTTCTGAAATGAATTCTCCTCCTCTGTATGATCTTAAACATTTGATCCTCTTTCCTATTTCATTCTCAACCTGGTTTTTGAAAATCTTGAACATATCAAGAGCTTCTGATTTATGCTTCAAGAAGAATATCCATGTCATTCTGGAATAGTCATCAATGCACAACATAAAATATTTGTCACCATTTATGCTTTGTGTTCTCATGGGTCCACATAAACTAGTGTGAATTAGTTCCAAAGGTTTTCTTGTGTAGTATTATTTTGTTTTGAATCTGACTCTAGTTTGTTTCCCCTTTTGTCATGAAGCACAAATGTTGTTTGCAGTGTTTGTTGATGGTGGGAATATCTCTCACTACCCTTTTTGAGGTGATTTTTACTAGATTATCAAAATTGATATGACCAAGTCTTTTGTGCCACAGCCAATTTTCTTCTTCCTGTCTAATAAAGCAAGCTCCTTTTGAAGTCTTTGAGAGCGTGTACGAGGTTACCAGATGTTCTTGACCCTGTTGCTATCAATTTTCCACTGTTTGTTTTTCCGACTTCACAACCCTGCTTCATAAAGACTACTTCATGACCTTTATCACAAATATGACTTACACTCAATAAATTATGTTTCAACCCATCCACAAATAAGACTTCTTCTGATTTAATCCTTCCATCACTAATTTTGATTGAGCCTTTGCCGACTATCTTGGCTCCATCATTATTTCCAAATTTTATTGATCCTCCTTCATATTTCTGTAACTTTTCAAATTTATGTTTGTCACCTGTCATATGATTGGAGCATCCACTATCTAGTATCCATGGTACATATTTATTCTATGCTTT
Organism: Wollemia nobilis; assembly: GCA_028583015.1. Taxonomy (NCBI): domain Eukaryota; kingdom Viridiplantae; phylum Streptophyta; class Pinopsida; order Araucariales; family Araucariaceae; genus Wollemia; species Wollemia nobilis. The sequence continues at coordinate 468,555 of JAQPPZ010017073.1, forward strand.
GAATGCAGTTTGAACGATTAAGGATTCCTTTTCTTCCTTCAGTTGTTCTTTTCCTTTCCACACTGTTTTGATAGTAGTTTTGGGCTCTTGTTTTGCCTTTCCCTTATCAGTAGTTTGAGCATGTTTTTCGAAAAGATTTCTATTTTGACTCATCCTGTATGGTTGAAATTTTCTTCCCTGAAACTGATTTGATGTAAATGTATTTCTATAGTTTCTTGCAATGTGCCCAAAATTATGACAATTATAACATTCTACTGTATAATTCATCAGAGGAGAAAAAGCATTTCTACTGGTGAAATTCCTTGGTCTTACATTATATTTGCAGTCTGAGATTTTATGTCCATAGCCATTGCATTTAAAACAGAAACCAGAAAAGGGATAATTGAACCCGGGTGATGGTCTTTGCCATGTTGCCGTAGGAGCCCTAGGTCTTCTTCTTCTTTGATGAGTGACATTGGTGAATCCATCATTATCAATTTTCCTTTCGTGCCTGGCATTATTGCTTTCTGTTGCATGAGATGTTTTTTCTTGATCACCCTGTTTCTTATCTTTATTCTTTATGGATTCTACATTTTTGGCCTTTGATCCATTAGATGATTCTCCTTCGATGAAACCCAGACCAAATTTGATGCCTATAGGCCTTTGGACATTTATGATCTTATCTAGCTTCATAGAACTTTCTTCACGTTTGTGATAGCAACTGATTTTCTTATTCATCTCTTCTAGCTGCATTCTTAACCCAACAATCTCTTCTTCTAGCTTGCTGCAATGATCTATTTTCATGGTTATTTGCACTTCTAGATCTTCAGAGATTTTCTTGGATTCTTCCATCTGTAATTTCAAATAGGATATGATTTCATTTGCATCCTCAAGCCTTTTTGAAAGTTTCTTATTCTTTTTCTTCTCTATTTTCCACTCTTCAAGTGTAGAGATCAACTCACCTTCTAGATCTACTTCAGCCTCAAGATTTTCTCCACAATCTTCAGAGGTCACTCCTTCATCCTTTTTTTATTTTACTTCTTCAAATGCCATGAAAAGAGCTTCACCTGTTTCATCTTCAGAATCCTGACCGGAGCTGTCTGCTATTCTGTTCATGAGAGCATTCATTGCTTTTGAGTCATTGTCAAACAGTTTCTTTTCATCAGCCTCTTCTGGAGGAGTGATGGGTATTGTGTATCTACTGACCATTGAATCCCAGATGTAGTATCCCAAAGCATAGAGATATGCTTGTATCCTGATTCTCCAGAACGCGTAATTGGATCCGTTAAACAATGGTGATTTGTTTGATGAGAAGCCTTCACCACCTGCCATTGTGTTAGTTCCAAGATCACCCTAGCCGATTAGGCTTGTACAGGGACTTAGCTCTGATACCAATTGTTAGACTTACAATGGCACTGAGAGGGGGGGTGAATCAGTGTAGCTCTTTAATCATGAATTAACAACTCTTAAAATAGCAACAGTTAAAACTTATAAACAGATACAACAAGTACAACAAGAGAACAACACACAACACAAGATTTAACGAGGTTCACCAATGTGGCTACTCCTCAAAAATGACTGCTTGGACTACCATCCAAATCCAGCCTTTGCAAAGCACCAACTTTACAATTAATTTACCAGCACCAACTGGAAGGAGCACCAACCCCTGATGCCAAGCACCAACCTGGACTTCAAATTGAATCTTTGGGTTTAACAGTAAGATACCTTCACTTTTACAAGACCCTGATCGGTCTACTTCACCTTTGCGTTCTCTGCACTCTGCTCGCTGCGCACTCACTTCGCACACTCTGCTTCATCACAGTCAAACTACACGATCGTCTTCTCCCTCTCTACGCACTATGACCAAACTTCACACACTCTGCTTCGCCATAGTCAAACTGCACGATCGTCTTCTCCCTCTCTATGCACTATGACCAAACTTCGCACACTCTGCTTCACTACGATCAAACCTCATGATCGTCTTCTCCCTTTGCGCACTCTACTTCCTTTATGATCTTCACACTTAGAATGATTCGATGACTTGCACACTGCACTCTACGACCGAACTTCACACTCTGTGCACTCTCTCCAAACTTCGCACATCTCAACATCCACAACTCTTCAAACAACCTTCCTTTTATAACAAAATTTTCAAGATCAAAAACTCTAAACTTAGTCGGTTGTAACCCTAATCATAGTTGGATGCAAACCCTAATCTTCATCGGCTAACATCGGTCTTCGTCGGCTTCAACTGCCCCTATAACTCTTCTATTGTTGTTGCCATGAAAACACATGTCGCGATATCGTGACACTTTCGCCTCCGTACGCTTTCTCTTAGCTTTGGCCCATGAGAATACAACATGTAGCGATATCGCTACACTTTTTCCTTCGTATGCTTTCTCTTAGCTTTGGCCCCGAGATACATGTGCGTTCGCTCACTTTTCACCTTTTCTTCCTCTTTCACTTAGCTTTGGACCACGAAAATGAAACATGTCACGAAATCGTGACACCTTTTTCTCTCTCCTCTTTCTCTTCGCTTTGGACCGCGAAAATGAAACATGTCGCGAAATCGTGACACCTTTTTCTCTCTCCTCTTTCTCTTCGCTTTGGACCACGAAAATGAAACATGTCACGAAATCATGACACCTTTTTCTCTCTCCTCTTTCTCTTCGCTTTGGACTACAAAAATGAAACATGTCACGAAATCGCGACATCTTTTTCTCTCTCCTTCTCTTCGCTTTGGACCACGAAAATGCGACATGTCACGAAATCTCGACACTTTTTCTCCTTAGCTTTTTTCTCTTCGCTTTGGACCGTGAAAACGAGACATGTCGCGAAATCATGACACCTTTTTTTCTCTCCTTCTTTAGTCGTGAAAATGCGACATGTCGCGATATCGTGACACTTTTTCTCCTTAGCGCTTTTTCTTGCCTTCGGGTCGTGAAAACCCGACATGTCACGATATCGCGACACTTTTTCTCTCGGACTCTCCTGCAACATGTCATGAAATCATGACATTTTTTCTCTCGGAATCTCTCTCCTACGACATGTCATGATATCGTGACACTTTTTCTCTCGGACTCTCTCTCCTGCAACATGTCACGAAATCGTGACACTTTTTCTTTTGGACTCTCTCTCCTGCAACATGTCGCGAAATCGTGACACTTTTTCGTCCGTACAACCTTCCTTGCAATATGTCGTGAAATCGTGACACTTTTTCGTTCGTACAACCTTCCTTGCAATATGTCACGAAATCGTGACACTTTTTCATCTGTACAACCTTCCTTGCAATATGTCGTGAAATCGTGACACTTTTTCGTCCGTACAACCTTCCTTGCAATATGTCACGAAATCGTGACACTTTTTCGTCCGTACAATCTCTCTTGCAATATGTCGCGAAATCGCGACACTTTTTCTTTCTTCTTCTCTCTCCTCCAACATGTCGCGAAATCGCGACAGTTTTTCTTTCTTCTTCTCTCTCTTCCAACATGTCGTGATATCGCGACAGTTTTTCTTTCTTCTCTCTCTTCCAACATGTCACGATATCGCGATAGTTTTTCTTTCTTCTTCTTTCTTCCAACATGTCACGAAATCGCGACAGTTTTTCTTTCTTCTTCTCTCTCTTCCAACATGTCGCGAAATCGTGACAGTTTTTCTTGCCTGTTGTATATGTCACGATATCGCGACACTTTTCTTACTTGTATTTTTCTTTGATCTTTTGCAAGTGGTCTACTTCGGTCTTCTTGGAGAATCACTCTACATACTCTGAGTAACCTTTGAACTCCTGTCTTTTGTATCTGACTAGCTTTTGAACTTCCTGTCCACTGCATCAATAGATCTATCTGACTGTGTTGACAACAATGACAATATTGTCACTGCACCTTGCTCAACATCCATGTGAGCCTATACTATGAATATAACATATAGTAGAAATTTTAAAGCTTGGATAGACCTAGTGGAAGTAAAGAAATGTTTGAAGAAGAATAGATAAAGAATCTATTCTTCAAAGGAGTATGGGATCCTCTCGAAAATCAACTATTATTATATAGAATTGATCTTATTTAAGAAGAAGGAATAGGTGGTTAAGATGAACATACTTAATAGGAAGGAATAGATGGAAAATTCTATTATTAGTTAAATTTATAAGAAGTAGATGGACAATATACCCTTAGTTTTAAACATACTTAGTGGAAAGAGTAGATGGAGAAATATATTCTTGAGAGGAGTATAGGATCCTCTATCTAAGTTGTTAAGAATATACGAAAATTTAAGATTATTAAGTATTTTGAGGTACATAAATCTATCTTGGGAGCAAATACTAATATTAACAACAGGGTAATCCTGCTCAAACTTAAGATCTTGAAGAAGGCATATAGTTGTTTGACCTGAAATCACATGGATTAAAAAGATGAAGTCAAGGATATGCAATCTAAAGATGAGTATTGCAGTAAAATTTAGGCAAAAAATAGGAAGAAATCCTAAAGAGAATAATATTTTGGCTTTAGGAATGGACTCTTATGCTTAAAGTATGGGGTATTTTTATCTAAAATTGGTAATCTAAAGAAATTGATTATGCAATAAGTGCATAGTTTTCTTATTTCTCTCACCTTTGAGGGACTAAGATGAAGGAAAATAGGATAAATACCTTCTTCTAAGAAGGAATGAAGAAGGATGTTTTTGATTTTGTTGCTTAATGTTTGGAATTACATCTCATGCATAGTGAGTATGGTATGGATATTATTAGTGGATGGTAATATTTTGTTTAAATTAATGAAATGAAATAGATATTTTCCTTGTTTATTTGAAAATGTATTGTAATAAAAATTTTGTTGTAGGAAAAACACATGGGACTATGTTTAGTCCAAGGGAGGTAGTATGTCATAACCCACGATTTGGTGGATTAAACCCCCTTTTTGTTTGAAAGAATAAACATATGTATTTAAATAAATAAAGGGATATTTTTGTTTGAAAGAATAAACATATGTATTTTATTTAAATAAAGGGACATTTTTATTTGAAAGAATAAACATATGTATTTTAATTAAATAAAGGGACCTTTTTGTTTGAAAGAATAAACATATGTATTTTAATTAAATAAAGGGACCTTTTTGTTTGAAAGAATAAACATACATATTGAAACAAAAGAAAAGAATAAACTTATTAAATAAGTTATTTCAAAAAAGAAAATAATATTTTGAAATTATAAAATAAGATATTTTTGAAAAGGAATAATATTATATTCAAAATATCTTTCCCTTGCATAGGTGGGCAATGAATTTTGGTGGTTGAATTTTGAATGTTATATTAGAAGGAATGTTTTCCTGCCTAGCTTTTTGGTGGGAAAAATAAAGTGAATTATTATATAAGTCTATTTCAAGGGGTTTTGGGAAGGCCTTAGAAAGAGGAAGCCATAAAAAAGGATGAAAGGGGAGGAAAATGACATCCATGAGGAGGAAGAAGTAATTAGTAAGGACAGGAGAAAACTAGGTGGGTTTTCATATCTTGTTTCCTCCATAATCACTTATATTTTTAGGCCTGTATTTATTTAATAAAAATAATATTTTTTTAGGGGGTCTTGAAAACCCCCAAATAATTGGTGGAACCATCCCCACAGAGCTACCTTTAGCCTTAGCCACAAAACAAATGGTAGGGGCCACCTGACTGAGCGATATCACTAGCTAATGACTGGCTACCTTGACCACCAAACTCTATTTGAGTAGATAGGGGAGGGACTTTCCCTTTATTATTCTCAAGTACTTATGGTGGGATGCATGTGGTAGAATTTCCACTTGCCAGTTAAACCAAAATATTGGTAATCCTAAAGCTATCTTTCCTGCCTACCGCTGGAAAACCCATCTATGACTAGGTGAAACTACCTTCGACCTTGCAAAACCACCGTAGTAGTCACCTGAACAACATCAAGTGGATAGAAGCTACTATGTGACTTACAATATTTAAGGCACTTGCAAACCACCTCACAATTAATGTGGGATAAAATCCTGGCTAGCATATTGTCAGCAAAGCCTTATCCCACATGCCCTATGTGAAGGCATGGAACTTCTTTATAGAATCCAACAAAAAGGTTTGTAGCCAAGTACATTGGGCACCTGGTGGGTCTATGGGCCTATGTTTCAACCTTGGTTCTTATTTTAACCATTGACCATCCTATTTTCTAGACTGTTTGACCATAGATTTTGATTGTTACACCAATTTTTGGGTGATGTTAAACCCTTTTAACCATATGTGGGATTTGTCCCACATGCTCCTTGTAGGAGTGCATAAGGATTTGATTAAGGTGAAGGACTCCTTATGCTATCGACCACCAAACAATGGTCATGAAAGCCATCGCTTGGTAGGGGCTAGTACTCTGGTGGTTGGCGTGGTTTGTTGACCTATCCACTATTGGATTATGCTCTTGGTTATTTCTTCTAGTATTGACCATGATTGACCCTAGGTTTGGCCCGCTTGAATGTGATTGATTAATTTTTGAATGATATCCTTTTTTGATTAAAATAATAAATAATGATTCATTAGCCTCCTTGTTTAAATAATATTAAAAATTTATAGGGATTTTTTATAATGATTTATTAGACTTCTTATATCTGAAAGAATAGATTTGTTTATTAAGTTTTAATAGATAAACTTATATTTGAAAGAATATATTTTTTTATTAAGTTTTAATAGATAAACTTATATCTGAAAGAATAGATTTGATTATTAAGTTTTAAAGGATAAACTTATATCTGAAATAATAGATTTGTTTATTAATATTTAAAGGATAAACTTATATCTGAAAGAATATATTTGTTTATTAAGTTTTAATAGATAAACTTATATTTGAAATAATAGATTTGTTATTAAGTTTTAATAGATAAACTTATATCTGAAAGAATAGATTTGTTTATTTAGTTTTAAAGGATAAACTTATATATGAAATAATAGATTTTTTTATTAATTTTTAAAGGATAAACTTATATCTGAAAGACTAGATTTGAATTATTAAGTTTTAAAGGATAAACTTATATATAGAAGAATAAATTTGATTTATCAAGTTTTAAACGATAAACTTATATCTAAAAGAATAAATTTGTTTATTAAGTTTTAAATGATAAACTTATATCTACAAGAATAAATTTGTTTATTAAGTTTTAAAGGATAAACTTATATATGAAAGAATAGATTTATTTATTAAGTTTTAATAAATAAACTTATACATGAAAGAATATATATTTTTATTTAGTTTTAATAGATAAACTTATATCTGAAAGAATATATTTTTTTATTAAGTTTTAAATGATACACTTATATATGAAAGAATATATTTGTTTACAAAGTTTTAAAGGATGTAATTATATCTGAAAGAATAAATTTGTTTATTAAGTTTTAAAGGAGAAAATTATATCTAAAAGAATATATTTAATTATTAAGTTTTGAAGGACAAACCTATATATGAAAGAAAAAAATTGTTTATAAGTGTTAAATGATAAACTTATATTTGAAAGAATAGAAATAATTATTAAGTTTTAATAGATAAACGTATATCTGAAAGAATAAATTTGTTTATTAAGTTTTTAATAGATAAACTTATATCTAAATAGATAAACTTATATCAAAGAATAGATTTGTTTATTATTTTTTAAAGGATAAAATTATATTTGAAATATTAGATTCAATTTATTAAGTTTAGAAGATAGACTCATATCTGAAAAAATAGATTTGATTTATTGAAAAGAAAGACCTTTTAATTACAAGAATAAATTAAGAAGTATGGGTGTTGATAGTTTGAAGATAGACCTTTGAAATAGGAAATATAGACCCTTTGTTTTAATTGAAAAGAATGATTATATTTTAAATAAAATGAAAGAAGGCATATATTTTTAGTTAAATGAAAGAATGACTTTTGTTTAGTTTAAATTGAAAGGACATTTCATTTAAATTAAAAGAAAGTGATTTTGATAATTATTTGATTGATTAGGAGTATGGACTCTTAATTGGTTTAAATAAAATGGTTTTAATAAGTATTTTATTGATTAGGAGTATGGTATCTTAATTGGTTCAAAAAAGTGGTTTTGATAAGTATTTGATTGATAAGGAGTATGGACTCTTAATTGGTTAAAGAAAGTGGTTTTGACAAATATTTAATCACTTAGAAGTATATCTCTTAATTGGTTAGAAAGTGGTTTTGATAAGTATTTGATCAATTAGGAGTATGGGCCCTTAATTGCTTAAAGAAAATGGTTTTGATAAGTATTTGATCGATTAAGAGTATGCGCTCTTAATTAGTTAAAAATAAAAGTGGTTTTAATAAGTATTTGATCGATTAGGAGTATGGGATCTTAATTTATTAAAAGAAGTGGTTTTGATAAGTATTTGATTGATTAGGAGTATGGGCTCTTAATTAAATAAAGGAAATTGTTTTGATAAGTATTTGATCGATTAGGAGTATGAAATCTTAATTAGTTAAAGAAAGTGACTTTATAAGTATTTGATGGGTTAAGAGTATGGGCTATTTATTTATTAAAGAAAGTGATTTTGATAATATAGATGCAAGAACACAATACTTAAAATAAATTAATAGAAATAAAATAATGCAGTGAGACACAAAGATTGCACAAAAGAATGTATATTCAATAAGGTGGGGGGAGCCGATAAACTCCTTTATTACAATCCTTGTTCAGTACAACTATTTGATACAATAGATTACAATGACGTTGGGGTTCTCCAAAACCCTAGCTAGTAGCAATGGAAGTGTCTTCAGATTCGGGTGTGCTCTTGATCCCAAAAAGTTGAGTGGGCTTCGAATATCCAAGATTGAGCCACTCCAATTTCAAAAGTCATCAAATCAAATGTAGAACTTGCATATCTACATACACAAAATAAAACAAAGAGAGTTAGTAATACATGGGAGGGCTCCATAGTGTGAGGTCATCAGACATTAATAAAACCCTAGTTTACTAATAAAATAAAAGAGCATGCAAAATCAAAAAATTACTAAATAAAATACACACAAATAAGATTTACCTTGCTATTACATTACTATCGACCAGTTATTGTAGATGGCGTTTTAGATCTATTGATGCAGCAACTTCAGAATGCAATTCATTGATGACGGAAGGATCAGTTGTGAGCTTCGTAGGCTCTGGTTCGCACCTAGGACTGTGGTAGGCTCTAGAGAGAACCTGGCAAGATCTGCAGTGATCTTGGTAGGCTCTATAGAGTGCTTGGTAGGCTCTAGAGAGTGCTTGGAAGGCTCTACAATGAGCTTTGCAAGCTTGGAACAATGCCCTACAGGGTAGGGTAAATCTATAGAAATGAATGGATGATGGCTATGGCAGCGAGGGAGGATGGATGGATGGTGGCTGGAATAGTAGAAGTATTATTGGTAGACTAGGGCTTCAGATCTTTGGGATTCTATGCTAGGGCTTCACCAATAATCTCTTCAGAATGCAAAGTCTAATGTCCAAGTTCAGAGGGTTCTAGTTCTAGGGTTTGAGAATTTGCAAATACCCCTACTTATAATCCAATCTTAGGGTTTTAACCTTACACTTTTGATCGTGTGGCTAAAATTAAATTAGATCCTAAGGTTGAGATTACTTTTTACATGTGATATGGATTAATGAATATGGATGGTGGAGATTAGAATGGATCAGACGGTTGTGGTTAATTGAGTTTATAAATATATATTTTATAATAAATATATTATAATATAATATAAAATATTAAATAATATAAAATAATATTAAAATAATCCCAATTAGGCTAGGAATTAGTGGGAAAGGGCTAAAATGGTGGAATAGATGGCAAAAAATGTGGATTTGGGCCAAATAATTGGTGGGAAGGGTGTATGGTGGACAAGTTGGTGGTGGAATGGTTAGGATGGAGTATTAGTGGTTGTAATTTGGTGTCTATAGATGCCCATTTTTGTACCATGTTGCGTTAAACATAATATGGTGCAAAAATACGAGACACCTGCCTAGGCTATGGGTGCATAAGCAACTTATCTCTGTTTTTGGATTTGAGCACTGATGTTGAAGAAAAAAGAATAAATAATTTTTAGAATTTTGCGTAGCTTACCCCATCAATTGGCGTATGAGTTACGAATGTATCTCACAAACCAATTGAAAATTTTGTGTAAATAATGAATGATGTGGTGGATTTGTGTAGTTGATGAATGAATGATGTGAAATGCAGATGTGATACCATTTTTGCCCCAACGGTGGAAAGGGGTTGGTGTATAAGACCATGCAAAATGTGGATGATATGAATGATGTAAAATGTTATACCATTTTGCCCCAATGGTTGAGAGGGGGATTTGTCTAGTGTAGATGTTTATGATCATGTGAGATGTATCCCATCATGGGAGAATCATAATATAATGTGGTTGCCCCAAATTTTGGGTTGATTCGATGTTGTTGAATAATTTTCCGGAATGGCATCATTGAGTATGCAAAATATGAAGATGTAGGCTGACTAAGTCAACACAGGGGTTGGGTATTGACTATGGAAATTTATTCACCAATTCCATTGTGGAACCAATCAAACTTATCGATATCTTGCATTATGCTTATTGTCAAATGAATGAGTGTTTGTGATTGTGATTTATCTATGTTTTCTTGCCCCACAGACAAGGACATCAATGACTGATTGTGAGCAAATTATTCTTGGCAAGGTTGCATTCAAAATGTGAGGTGCCAAATGTGATTGTGATTTTTGATGATGAGATAATTGATTATGATCATGAGCAAGTTTCCTTATTGTAGATTATTCATATTATCAAATTGCATGGATTATTATTGCTGCAATCGCCAAAATTATAGAATAACATACTAGATACGAGGTTTTCTTGGATGACCTAGACAAAATAAAAATGATGAATGATATATGCACAATGATGATGGAAGAATGTTTGATGCAATGATGATTTTGTTGATTATGGAATTGACTAATTATGTTATAAATAAGTGATTTAGCAGTCAAATCAATTCCAATATGCATAAAATTGGATGGGATGATGAAGTAGATGATGAAGAATTGTGGAGTGTCGATTTTGTGAAAATTTGACCTTGGTTGGCATGTTTTGTGTTAATCAACATCAGGGTTCAAATCCAACAATAAAGAGAAGCTACTTTTGCACCCATAGCCCAGGCAGGTGTCTCGTATTTTTGCACCATATTGTGTTTCACGCAACATGGTACAAAAGGGGTATTTGTAGATACCAAATTACAACCACTAATCCTCCATCCTAACTGTTTCACCACCCACTTATCCACCATACACCCTTCCCGCCAATTATTTGGTCCAAATCCACCTTTCCCGCCATCCAACCTTAGGGTTTTCTTAGGGTTTTAGCCTTACACTTTTGATCGTGTGGCTAAGATTAAATTAGATCCTAAGGTTGAGATTACTTTTTGCATGTGACATGGATTAATGAATATGGACGGTGGAGATTAGAATGGATTAGATAGTTGTGGTTAATTGAGTTTATAAATATATATTTTATAATAAATTTATTATAATATAATATTAAATATTATATTAAATATTAAATAATATAAAATAATATTAAAATAATCCCAAATAGGCTAGGAATTGGTGGGAAACGGTTAAAATGGTGGAATGGATGGTGGGAAAGGTGGATTTGGATAAAATAATTGTCGGGAAGGGTGTATGGTGGACAAGTGGGTGGTGGAACGGTTAGGATGGAGGCTTAGTGGTGTCTACAGATGCCCCTTTTTGTACCATGTTGTGTGAAATACAATATGGTGCAAAAATACGAGACACCTGCCTAGGCTATGGGTGCAGAAGCATCTTCTCTCTATTGTTGTATTTGAGCACTGATATTGAAGACAAAAGAATAAATAATTTTTGGAATTTTGCGTATCTTACCTACTCAATTTGCGAATGAGTTACGAATGTATCTCACAAGACAATTGAAAATTTTGTGCAAATAATGAATGATGTGGTGGATTTGTACAATGGATGAATGAATGATGTGAAATGCAGATGTGATACCATTTTTTCCCAAATGGTGGAAAGGGGTTGATGTATAAGACCATGCAAAATGCGGATGATATGAATGATGTAAAATGTTATACCATTTTACCCCAATGGTTGAGAGGGGGATTTGTCTAGTGTAGATGTTTATGATCATGTGATATGTATCCCGTCATGGGAGAATCATAATATGATGTGGTTGCCCCAAATTTTGGGATGATTCGATGCTATTGAAAAATTTGTCGTAATGGTGTCATTAAGTATGCAAAATATGAAGATGCAAGCTAACTAAGTCAACGCAGGGGTTGGGTATTGACTGTGGAAATTTCTTCACCAATTCCATGATGGAACCAATCAAACTTACTGGTGTCCTGCATTATGGTTGTTGTCAAATGAATGAGTGTTTGTGATTGTGATTTATCTATGTTTTCTTGCCCCACAGACAAGGACATCAATGACTGATTGCGAGCAAATTGTTCTTGGCAAGGTTGCATTCAAAATGTGAGGTGCCAAATGTGATTGTGATTTTTTATGATGAGATAATTGTAATGATCATGAGAAAGTGTCCTTATTGTATATTATTCATCTTACCGAATTGCATGGATTATTATCGCTGCAATCACCAAGTTTATAGAATAACATACTAGATACGAGGTTCACTTGGATGACCTGGACAAAATAAAAATGATGAATGATATATGCATGATGATGATGGAAGAATGTTTGATGCAATGATGATTTTGTTGATTATGGAACAGATTGACTATGTTATAAATGAGTGATTTAGCAGCTAAATCAATTCCAATATGCATAAAATTGGGTGGGATGATGAAGTAGATGATGAAGAATTGTGGAATGTCTATTTTGCAAAAATTTGACCTTGGTTGGCATGTTTTGTAATGCAATATGTGTTTTTGAAGAATTTTACTTTTTCTCAAAAAATATGCATGTAAAACTATTTGTAATTTCACAAAATCAACATGTATGATGTGCATGATATGTGGATGATGAAGAATTATGGAATGTCTATTTTGCAAAAATGTGACCTTGGTTGGCATGTTTTGAAATGCAATATGTGTTTTTGAAGAATTTTACTTTTTCTCAAAAAATATGCATGTAAAACTATTTGTAATTTCACAAAATCAACATTTATGATGTGCATGATGTGTGGATGAATTTTGGTGCCAATTAGATGATGGGAGCTATAATTTTAAGAGTTTTTATCTTCATTCTATTTTGTTGACAGGCGTGCACCTGTGCCTAGCATGTTTTAGAGGCACCCGCTTGTGCCTGTGTGCACCTGCAGGCATGAATCAATGCTCGTAATTTTCAGGCACGGGTCTGCACCTAAATGCGCTAGTGAAATCTATAAAAACTTTTTGAGTAAATTTTGAGGCTCATTCATGCGATGTTGACTTCGAGAAGTTGCATCTAAGGAGTGGAGTGGTTTGTGAGCTAAGTGAGGCTATTGGGTGTGTGCGGAGGTGATGGCGGTGGAGGGCCTTGGTGTTGCTGGTGGAGTGGAGGTGATATTTGTCCCGGTAAGACCATTTGTTTCCTTTGTGCAAAAAAAAATGTTTTTATTTTGTTGCTTTTTTTTTTGAATTTTTAAAACTAACAAAGTGTTTTTGTTTGTTGCAGCTGAGGGATATTGAGCCTCGACATCACTTCTCTCCTCTCGTTCTGGGGATGAGGAAGAAGCTTTCAGAGGAGGATTGGGGGTTTTTGGGTAAGGTGGGTTTAGAGGGTGTGGCCAGATTGGATGTGGTGAGGGCTAATGAGGGGTACCTCTTGGCTTTGATAGAGAGGTGGGACCCGAATAGAGGGACTTTCCAGCTGCCAACTAGAGAGGCTACTGTCACTCTTGAGGATGTCTATCACATTCTCAAGGTGCTAGTAGAGGGAGAGAAGGTGGTGGTTGGGAGGGATAAGAAGGTAGAGATGGAGAGAATGTTTGGGGATCGGTGGTGGGAGGCCCGGATAGGGGATGGAGGGATATTGTACCTAAGCATGTACAAGGCAAAGGAGTTAGATGCACTCCCCACCTTGATCATGTTCATGCTAGCGAACATAGTGCTACCGAATAGCACTAGGTGTAGGTTCCCTTGGAACCTATTGGGTTTGGTGAGTGATCTATTGACGGATCCTTGGGAGTATGCATGGGCACCTGCTTTATTGGTGCAACTATACCGAGAGTTGTATGAGGTGGTGCAAAGGGAGAGAAAGGGGATTGGGTGTAGCTTTCTACTATTGTACTGGGCTTGGAAGAATTTTATGGTAGCTTGTCTCGAGGGGTTGACATGTGAGTCATGGCGAATGGATGAGCATTACGCGGGGCGATGGGCGATGGCTGAGGAGGTTCAGCTGAGTTGAGAGGCACACACTGGGTAGTGGTACTGGGACATGTGGTTAGACTTGACTTGAGTAGATGCATAGTGGAGGCCATGGCGAGGAGCTAGATGGGATGGAGACAGGAGGTAGCTGCGTCAGGTGTGGTAGGCTTGATGGATAGTTGGGCAGAGGGATGAGGAGATGGAGTACTTCTAGTACTCATGGGTGTTGAAGTAGTTTGGCTTACCTCAGGGAGTTCTTGATGAGCCGATGTTGTATCAGTGTCAAAGAGATGAGGTGACACTACCTTGTCCAGAATCGTAGCAGGTGTTACTGGAGGTGGTCGATGTGGATGACATTGGGGTGACTCTGGAGTATGTGGAGTGGTTTGGTTCCCAGCCAGTATGGGTATCAAAGGTTGTAGGTATAGATGCAACAACTACAGGGTCGAAGTCAACTTCAAAGAGGACAAGGCCTCAGTGGTTGACGGGTCAAAGGTAGTCAAGGGGAGAAGCCCAACAGGCTTCGGAGTTGGATTTGGTAGAGGGGTAAAGGGAGGATGATTATGATATAGGTGAGATATCTGAGGTGGCTAGGCTACGGGCTAAGCTAAAGTAGCTGTGGGAGGAGAGAGAGACTATGATAGAGTCTCAAAGGGAGGCCATGGTGACTATATCTCAATTAGTGGTAGAGTGGGCAGTGGCTATAGCTAGGGATTAGGAGATAGTGATGAGGCTCTAGGCAAATATTTTGGTGAAGGAGCGACAACATTAGAAGGACTTGTGGTGACTTCGAGCTAGTGAGGCATACACACATTCCTTGGAGGATGTGTGTATGCAGCATCACATCACATTGCTAGATCCTCCTTCTTCATCTATGGTCGAGCCATTGAGGCACACAGAGTCGAGGCAGAGCACTAGACCGAGGGCTCCTTCTGGGTCTCAAGGATATTCTCATGGATAGTTGTTGTAGTGTTTAGATGCAATATTTTGTACATGTGAGCCTTGGTGCTCCCTTTCATAGCCTTCTTGGCACTTGATTGTATATTGGACACTTATATATATACATGGCTTTTTCATATATGTGTGTTGTATTTTTGTGTGGATGTTTTTATGTGTTATGCAATGCTTTATTTAATGTTTATGATGATGTATGCAAGCTAATGACTATGATGTGTATGCCTAAGGTTTATTTGAATGACGTATGCAAGCTAATGATGTGTTATTAATGAGTATGAGTTATTAATGCAAGTAAATGTATGAAGAATGTAAACTATATGCAATCTTATGATGATGTGTTATGGATGATTAATGCAAGCTAATGCTAAATGAATGTAACGACAAATGCCTCTATGGTTTATTAATGAATGCAAACTTACATGATAGGAATGCATGTTGTTCATATGATCTATTATAGTTCAAAAATGTTATTGGCAATTTTTGTTGTCCATTGTTTGACAATCGGTAGGACCAAATTTGGTGGTGTTTTAAAACTTGACTTACTATGAAGACATGGATGTGGACATGATAGAAGATATGGATGTTGATATGGAAGAAAATATGGAAGAAGATATGGATGTTGATATAGAATGAGTACTGCAAAATTTTCAAAGACTCAAACATACTAGTGTTATCAACCAAACTCACTTGGGTTGTCTTGTTAGTATATTTCAATATTTTATTTGATTTATTATGATCCTAATAATCTTATATTGTTGGAAATATTTTAGGCTCGTTTTTATTTGTTATAAAAACACCTATTTTGGTCCTAGATGGTTCTGTAACCTCCAGAATATTATTGGATCTGAATGTATTATTTATATTTGGTCATATGAATGAGAATCTGTTCCAATGTTCACATGGTATCAGAGCAAGGTTTTTCCACTCTCATTATTCAAAATGATCTTATAGTAGCAGAGCTCTTGGATTTGGTAGTGAAGCTTTGAAGGAGGAGATTTTTTTTAATATTTATTTGGTTTTGGAGATTTTTTTTTTAATTCTTCATTATATCTATCAAAGCTTTTTTTTGGAGAATTTTTTATTCTTCAATCATTAGGATCTGTGCCTGAGGAATCTCAAAATTGTTTGAGATCGATAGAGGGTCGAAATCGAAGTTCAACTATTCAAATCGAATGAAAGGTCAGATCGAATGAAAGGTCGAAGGTCAAAATTGACCAAGGCAAAGGGCGAATCGACCAAGAGTCAAAGATCGAAAGGTGAAGGGCGGATCGACCATCCGGTCGAAAGTGCAAAGGCATGAGTGGTGGTCAAATCAATGTGGGAGAAGAGCTTGTGTCCTCTCAGGGGAGCATATCCCCGAGAGGAGATACTCCTTATTAGAGTACAAGGTGTTTTTATACACCTTAATCCCTCTCCATTCCACACATTTGGGATAAATTTTTTTCCTTTGAAACATTTAAATGAATTATGACCTATGCAAAACCCATCACTGGTGTCAAATGACATCAAACCTGAGAAGGACTTCCTATTTTTCATTATCTATGGCATCGACGAATTCTAATTCTGAGATTTTTCTTGGATAAAGGAGGCAAATCCGAGCAGATTTACTAGATTGAAATTTTGGTTTCGTCCTCATATTTCTTCCAGTAAACAAATTATTTTGTCGAAGGGCATCAAATGCATAGTGGGTTGCAATGTTTTTCGATATGTAGCTAAGGTTTTTGGTTGGATAATTGATTGTAATCAACAAAAGATAGCCTTACACACCTGAAGCGAGCAGTTTCAGGAGTTTTTGATTGAAATACATCAATTTTTTTGTTTTCCACCCCATCGTTGCTCGAGTACCACCTAGAAACAGCTCGAGAGTTGCCACGCGAGTGTCACCCGAGTCGTGGCTGAGGTGGGAGTGCCACCGCATGGTTTTTTGGCTCGTGGCTGCTCTATAAGAGGGTGGGCACCCTGATCCTCTATCGAATCAGCCCACTGGCTCACCTAGTTGTAAGTTGAGTGGTAAGGGCTCTGGGAGCCTTGAGGTTGTGAGGTTAAAACCCGTCGACCCCCCCAAGCAAGGTAATTTTTTTTTTTTAAGTTTCTTTTATTTTTTTTTCTACTAAGGTTAATGATTAATTTTTTAAATTACTTTTTAATCATAGTTTAAAGTTATTTTTTTTAAATGATTTTACTATGAAAAAAGTAATTTATTTGTTTTTATTAAACTTTATATAAGAAATTTTTTAAATATGCTTTAGTGAATTTTTTTTTTTGGGGGAACCTATTTTTTCAAAAATCAAGGGGGGAAAGTGAGTAATTTTTTCAGCATTTGAAAAAGCAAAATTGGCATTATTGTAAAGGTGCATTTTCGACAGTGCCCGACACCTAGAGGTTTATTTTTGTGGGCACTTTTATGTTGTATGTTGCATTTTCCATTTTTTTGCACTACTTCATTAAAAGTTAAAAATCAAATTCACTCCCTAAGTCCCCAAAATAAATAAAACCCATCCGTGCAATTTATTGCACTGCAACGTTCGGTATTTGTGATACCTCTGGCCAGCACTTACAAGTAATGTTGTCGTGATTGCGCTACCATATATGCTGCGTAATATAGCTGCCACAACGACGTCTGAGCTTGTTCTCTATTAATCGTCGGGGAGACATAAGTTTGCCATTTTGCTATTTTTTTACTCCATCCACTACCCCAATCGTTCTTGTGTTTAGACGTAAACCCTGATGAATGTTCTGATTTCCGAAGTGTTTAGGGGAAGTTACGCCCCATGCATGAGGATTGATGACTTTCTATGGTAGGTGTCATCAACAAGACGATTCCCTTTCAGTACCGCCTAAGTACCACGTATCGTATAATCATTGAAATTACTTATAGTCTCCCTCACGTAAGGGCGGGTAATTTCTTTGATTTTTCAAAATACCTATAGTCTCCCTCATGTAAGGGCGGGTATTTTGTATGGTATAATGGCCTGGCATTAAGGTATATCGAAAGGGGGACCATTTGGTGTTATAAGGAACCCTCATTATGGCTGCAAAATTAATGACTGATGCTCATCAGTTATTGAAAGGTCCTAATTACACACCATGGAAAAACAAGATGAAGGCTATCCTTGTCATGGAAGACCTATGGGATGTTGTTTCTGGAGCAACAACACGACCTTCATTTGCTTCAGGAGCTACAACTCCATCTCGCAGATCGGATAGCCTTTGACAAGAAAGACAACAAGGCAAGAGTGCTCATCTTGCTTGTTGTTTTAGATGAAGTTCAACCCCACATTGCTGACAAAGAACATAGTAAAGAGGCATGGGATGCCCTTAAAACTATTTATGAGGGAAAGAATGATTCCACCATTCTTTACCTTCAATCTCAACTACACAGTCTAAGCATGAAGCAGGGAGAGACAGTTGAACTCTTTCTATGCAGAGTGTCTGAGTTGAAAGCAAAATTGAGTTCTTTGGGAGAAACTGTGGATGATAAGCTCCTTACTTCAATGGGTATTGAGAGCTTTACCTGATTCTTATAGGGTGTTGATCACCTCACTTCAGGTGTCACAGAGAAAAGTTACCTTTGTTGAGTTGGTCAATCTGCTTCAAGAAGAGGAGGCACGCCAACTTCAGAGAGATGATTCTTCTAATACAACCCTATACTCCAACAGGAAGGGTTCAAAGAAGAAGGGTAATTTTCAGAAAGGAGGGAATTCTCACAAAGATTCAAAAGGGAAACAACCTCAACAAACAAAAAGATATTGCAAGATCTGTGACAAAGAGGGTCATGATACAAACAGATGTTGGCACAAGAATAAGCAACCAAAATAGAAAGGCCAGAACAAACCACAAAACAAGAATAAGCAACCCAAGGTGAATGTTGTTGTTGAGGAATCTGACTCGGATTTTGAGTGGGCACACAAGGTGCTCATGACTACCACAACCTCCAAGCAGATGGATCCTATATGGTATGTCGATTCTGGCGCTAGTAAGCACATGACTGGTGACAAATCGTGGTTTGAGTCCTTTGAGGCCAAAGAGGGAAAACCTGTCACTATTGCTGATGATAAAACCTACAAGGTTCAGGGAGAAGGTACAATTTCAGTCACTCTTCCTGATGGCAAGTGTCATATTGACAAAGTTCTCTATGTTCCAGGATTGGCGAACAATTTGTTGTCAGTCACACAAATTCTGGACAAGGATATGGTTGTAAAATTTAGTGTTGAGGGAGGCAAGAAGTGTTGTTCTATTACCAAGAGGGGTAAGAACATTGCAACCGCTTCATATAAGCATGGCTTATTTGCCTTAGATGCTATCTCTACTCCACATGTTGCCATGACAAGTCTCTACAAAGGAGGCAACTTCCCTATGGCACAAGAGATATGGGCATCTTAGTTCTGGCTACTTACTTGAGCTAAGTAAGTATGAGATGGTAAAGGGTCTTCCTTCCCTTTCTTCCACATTGCCAGTGTGCTCTGACTGCTTGGCAGGAAAGCAGCATAGAGTACCTTTTGAGAAGAGCTCTACAAGAGCAAAGAAACCTCTGGAGTTGATTCACACCGATCTGTGCGGTCCTTTCACACCCATTAGTTGTGGGGGGAAGAGGTATTTTTAGTTGTTTGTGGATGATTACTCATGAAAGATGTGGGTGTTCTTCCTTAATCTGAAATCTGAAGCATTTGGTTTCTTCCAACAATTCAAGAAATCTGTTGAGGAGTCAGGGACTTCTATAAAGACCCTCCGCTCAGATCGAGGGGGGAGTTTACCTCTAAAGAATTTTTTGCATTCTTGATTGCACATGGGATCACGAGACAGTTAACTACTGCTTATACTCCTCAAAAAAATGGAGTTGCTGAAAGGAGGAACCGTTCCATCATGGAAATGGTTCGTTGCATGCTCACAGGAGCTAGTCTTGAGCAACAATATTGGGTAGAAGCTGTCACCACAACAGTATATCTATTGAATAGGGCACCCACAAAGGCCCTACAAGGAATGACTCCACAGGAAGCTTGGAGTGGTCGAAAACCCTCCATATCTCATCTACGCATTTTTGGATGTAATGCTTTCATGCACATACCAAAAGAGAAAAGGAAGAAGCTAGATGAGAAGACATTGAAGTGTATTCTTCTTGGCTATGATGAGCACTCTAAGGGTTATCGTTTGATTGATCCTTTGACCAAGAAGATTCATGTCAGTAGAGATGTTGTTTTTGATGAGGCTTTCACATCACAAAGCACATCTAATGTATACCTAGATCTTGTGGAATCCAAAGTTGAGAAGTCCCCTTCGTCACCAAATACTGGAGGTCCTTCTACTTCTTCATCTTCTTCATCACCACAGAAGAAGAATCCAAAATGGTATACAAGTACAATCAGAGACTCCAAGTTATCCACTCCACCATATTTGACTTTGGATAGACCTCGTACTCGCAGCATGGCTCGACAAGAAAGAGCAACAGTAGAGACTACTGAGGTTGATGATCTTTGTCAATATTTTGAGGAACTTTCTGTAGATCCAGAGAGAGAAACAGAGGATATGGATATAGATGATGACAGGGTGTTTATGTCTTCAATGAATGAACATGAACCTGCTTCTGTACAAGATGCCCTTAGTGAGCCACAATGGAAGGCTGCTATGGATGTTGAGTATAAGTCTCTGATGAAAAACAAAACTTGGAAGCTTGTCGATCTGCCACATGGAAAGAAGCCCATTGGCTGCAAATGGGTGTACAAAGTCAAGTACAAGGCATATGGGACAATTGATAAGCATAAGGCCCATCTTGTTGCAAAGGGCTATGCTCAAAAGGAAGGCATTGACTATGAGGAAACTTTTGCACCTACTGCTCGGATGACCACTATTCGAGTTCTTTGTGCTATGGCAGCACAATATGGGTGGAAAGTTCACCAGATGGATGTCAAGAGTGCTTTTCTGAATGGTGATCTCCAAGAGGAAGTCTACATGACTCAACCTGAAGGATTTGAAGTGGAAGGCCAAGAGCAGAAAGTGTGCAAGTTGGTCAAATCCTTATATGGTTTAAAACAAGCTCCTCGAGCTTGGTATATAAAAATGGATAATCACCTCCTACAACATGGATTTAAGAGATGTCCATCAGATGCAAACCTCTATTTCAAGAAACAAGGTTCTGAGATAGTGTTGCTTGTACTCTATGTTGATGATCTGCTCATTACAGGGAGTTCAGAAACTATGATCTCTACTATCAAAAGGGACTTGTGTAAATATTTTGAGATGACAGATCTCGAACTTCTCCATTACTGTCTTGGTCTGGAAGTGAACCAGAAGGAGCACTACATCAAAGTGTCTCAAAAAAAATATGCCAAGACATTGTTAGAAAAATATCGCATGACTGATTGCAAGCCAATGGCAACACCGATGGAATTCGGGCTTCAACTATCGTGATATGATGATTCACCTCAGGTAGATGGTACTCTCTATCGACAGCTGATTGGGAGTCTCATATATCTGACAAACACTAGGCCAGATATCGTGTTTGCTGTCAACTATCTTTCGAGGTTCATGCAGGAACCTAAGACTACTCACTGGAAAGCAGCAAAACGTGTTCTTCACTATGTCCGTGGCACAATGGAATATGGCCTAGAATACAAGAGGAATAACAAATTCTTCTTGCAAGGATACACGGACTCTGACTATGTCGGGTCATATGATGATCGTAAGTCAACTTCAGGATATATATTTCATCTTGGATCCGGTCCTGTCTCTTGGCACAACAAGAAGCAACAGGTGGTTGCTATCTCATCTACAGAGGCAGAGTATCGCGCCGCACGTGAAGCTATGTGCGAAGTGATATGGTTGCATCGCATTTTGACAAGTATGGGTCTTCCATCAAAATCTCCAATACACTTGTTCTACGACAACCAGGGTGTTTTGAACCTTGTTAAGAATCCAGTGCATCATGAGAAAACCAAGCACATTGACACACAATGTCACTTCATTCGAGACGAAGTTCCAAGGCACCGAATTCAGCTTCAATACATTCCCACCGATGCTCAAGTTGTAGATATTTTCACTAAGGCACTTGCACGTGTCAAATTTGAATTGTTTCGCAACTCTCTATGTATTGCAAAATGATGTAATCAAGGGGGATGTTAGTATAGCTAGTAGTTATATTTTTACCCAAATAATGTAATAAGGGGGGATGTTAGCATATTTCAATATTTTATTTGATTTATTATGATCCTAACAATATTTGAGTAATGATGATCCTAATATATATATATATATATATCAAACTCATGTGGGAATTGCTCAAATATCTTCATCAAATCACTTATGCTTATTATTAGAATCTATGTG
The DNA here is from genome assembly GCA_028583015.1 of Wollemia nobilis. NCBI lineage: Eukaryota > Viridiplantae > Streptophyta > Pinopsida > Araucariales > Araucariaceae > Wollemia > Wollemia nobilis. Next base: position 491,138 of record JAQPPZ010017073.1, read on the forward strand.
AAGAGACATGATGGTTCACGTATGAAGAGACGTGATGGTTCACATTATGAAGGGTTGTGATAGTTCACTTTATAAGTTAATAATATAATAATTAAATGATTAATAATACTAACTAATACTAACTAATAATGTTAGGATTGAGGATCCTAACATGCCACCCTCCTTAAAAAGATCTTTGTCCTCAAAGCTCAAAGTGAGAAGCTTTGTCCTTTGTTTTCCAAGAAGGATTTGTGTAAGTTCTTAGACTCTTTTAATGGAATCCTTTCGTATGCAAGGATATCGAGAAGGATGAAGCATTAGCGGGGGGTTGCCAAGAACAATAGTAGAATCTTCCTTAGGAAAATCATGATGACGATGGGAGGGCAACCCTTGGGGTTCCTCAAATACTTTAGAATGATGCATCAAAAGTTATGGTAATGATTTCATATCCTTTTTTGGTTCCTTGGTAGAGCCAACGGAGAAGGAGTGTGTAGTCACTCTGTGTTGGTTCTGAATAGGTTTGGTCATATGGAAAGAACTCATTATTTATGAGGAAGGTATGTGTAGGTCTTGTAGAGTGCATTTTTTGCTAGCATTTATCACTTTGGGTATTTCTACCTCATCCTTGCTTGGTACATCAATCACTTCTTGCACATTGACCTCATTGTCTTCATTGTGGTGAGTAGGTGCACTGGTCGCTTTGGACACAACTACCTCATTTGCTTGCTCTATGGAGAGACAAGGATCAAATTCCTTCAATAAATACAATGTTAGTGTAGCACATTTATGATGGGGTCCAAATTGTTCATCACAATTATCACAGAGTCCTTTTCCTCGTTGTTCCTTCATCTCCTCAAAGCTAAGATGTTTAATTTGTAAAGTTTGATTAGATTTGGGGGTTGTGTAAGTGCTTTGTGCCCTTCCATTATGCATAGGTTTTGGAGTGATGTAAGTGGTCAATGATTTTTCAATAAGTGGTTTCCCTAATCGTTGTTGTGCATTGATTTTATCTTCAGCTAATTTTGCCAATCCATAGGTTTGCATCATGGTATAGGGATTGAACCTTATCACCTCCATTCTAATTTCCTCTTTTAATACCCTAATGAAGCCATTGATGAGAATTGATTCATCCAATCGTGTGTTGTGTTTGGTGATATCCTCAAATTGAGTTTGATACTCACGCACATAAGTGATTTGATGAAGATCTTTGAGCAATTCCCACATGACTGGGTCCCACATGGCTCTGATACCAAATGGTAAGACCCCAAGGTATTATTATAAAATTATTAACAAATTAATGTAAATGTAATCGTAGGCCACTCAAAGGGGGCTCCCTTGTAATCGCTTTGCCACTATAGGGGGCTCCCTCCTTAGAATCTATGCTTATTATTATTCTTCTTGGATTATTTGATATGGATGGCCAACCTAATATATATATCTACCCTAAAGCTACATTGGTGAAGAGACATGATGGTTCACGTATGAAGAGACGTGATGGTTCACGTTATGAAGGGTTGTGATGGTTCAATTTATAAGTTAATAATATAATAATTAAATGATTAATAATACTAACTAATACTAACTAATAATGTTAGGATTGAGGATCCTAACATATAACAATGCCTATTTTGGTCCCGAGTGGTTCCATAACCTCTGCACTATTATAGGCTCTGAATGTATTATTTATATTTGGTCATATGAATGAGAATTTGTTCCAATGTTCACATGTCTAACTTTCTTTAGGACCAATGTGTGTGCAAGTGAGGTTTAATTACCAAATATTGAGTGTGACAATGACCCTATCCAATCAAGAACCAGTGTATGTGCATGTGATGTTTATTGAACCACTATGAGTAAATTGGGCATGACCTGTTATGGAGATTACCTAAAGCTAGATTACCCTTATGTGTGGTTAGAGGTCTTCCTATTTTCCAAGGAGACATGTCACCCCGCATGAGCTTACTCCACTGCTAGTCAGGCATCTATAGCCCCGATGAAGATTCACTCCATAGTCCAATGGGATTTGATCTTTTAGACCTTGGGGACGACTACCCATCCTTGCTAGGGATGTGAAGTATGAATCCTTACAACTTTAGGGATCAAGGGTGTTTGGGATTTTATTAATTTTGTATAGAGTTTTGGGGAATTGGATTCTCAACCGAAGTGTGATGAGAATTGTGACCCTATCCTTACTACTCTATGTTTTTATGCTTATGTTTGAAGAGTAATTGTGGTAGTGGTGAAAACCACTATTTTTTTCTTTGGACTATGTTGCATGATGGGACAAGCGAGGATTATCTCTTTTAGCTTCAAGGTACTACCCAAGTATGGTACTAACCCTCATTAACTCAATAATGTTTTTAAGATTTGATGGAATGTGATTGGTTCAAGATTGTGTTTGGAATCAATTGACAATGCTCAAGACTTTCTTAGTGTGTAAGATGTGTTTTTTGGTCCTAAATAAAATCGGACATCCACTTGGAGGTTGCTTTCTACACTAGTAATGGTTGAGTGACTAAAAATTTTAGGCTTTGTGATTTTGACATGTGGTATTATTGGCTTATGATGTTTGTGAAAGTTGCATGATTATATCAAATTAGGTATCCCAAATTTCTATAACTTGAATTTTTGTTCATGGCCATATCATCATTACTATGCCAGATCATTGAACATGGGATGGGATGAATGCAATCATATATGTCTAGTGCAATGAAGGTTAATATGCAAATGGAAAGTGGAATATGTATGTATCGATTAGAATTACGATGCAAGTTAAATTCCTAAATGCAAATGAATTGGATGCAATGTGAAAATGCCTATGTAAAAGCATGAAAATTTGTTTATTTCCATGTATATGTACATATAAAGTGTTACCTTTAACAATAGAATGCCTAGCCAAGTACCCCTAGACAAGGAAGAGCTAAGACCGGTGTCAAAAATTAATACAAATGCGTGTCACTCCATTAAGCTTATGAATGGGTACTAGGCCTGAGAGCTAGTCAGGATAGTCTAGAATGTCATCTAATTATTCTTGCTTATCATTGCCTAACTCTGCCTGAAAGACATAAAAAATGCTGGTAGAAAGTGATGGAGGTGAATATGGCAGGGAAGGAGGAATGTAGTTTGCTGAAGCCTTTAACAATTCCTCAGATAGGGCAAACTCTGAAGAGGAGGGTGAAGAGGAAATCTAGTCCAAGTCAATAAGGCTATTGTTAATTGGTATTGGCTTAGTCAAATCATATGGGTTGCAGAGCAGGGTGAATAAGTCAATAGGATTCATATTGGCTTAGTGGGAGGAAATATGGTTTGGATAGATGTGGGGATGGAACACTTGAATCAGAACTGATGTCTAGGCGAGGTATCCCTGTAATAGTGAACATGAAACATTAGAGCACCATTTTTTCTTTTTGTTGTTGTTGTTTTTGTTTTTTGTATGTACATATGTTACAATTATTGGCTTATGTGGGGCTCAAGATAGATTTCTAGGTGGATCATATTTCTCTTGTGGAATAAGCAAGTGGAAAATGGGATGATGGATGGGGAACATTCAGAGGTAAAACTTTTCCTGTTGGGTGATGGAGACAATGGGGTGTGACTCCTCTTCAGAATTATCATAAGCGTTTGACATGACCTCAAATTCTTCATAATTTTCATCATCGGAATAGAATATGGGATAGGAGAAATTTATGGGGTCATCCTCGCCTACTTCGTCAATGCGAAGTTATTGAAGGGCTTGTTCAAGAGAGTATGTCGATGTTAATGGATGTATGGAGGGATCTTCATCCTTGAGGCTAATATTTTTGAATGCTTGCTCAAGAGAAGCAATGGAGGACAATGGGGTATAGCCTACTATAGAACGATCATGAGCACCTCTCTATGGGACATCTAGGATATCATGCATTCCTTGTTCATGGGAACCTAGACCTTGACCTTACGAATGGAACATGTTAAAGTATCTTACAGGAAAATATTCTACGTTAGGTATATTGGCACACCTAGGATCTTTAGGTTCTTTGGGTGGGTTTATCCCAGTTGAGAAATCCAATCCTCAAAAAACAAATTTAATGCTATTTGGAGTGGCACTCATGTCATAGACAACACCTATGGATAGAGAACAGTCTTTGGGACATCCAAAATCCTTGGCTTTTGGAATGGCTAAGGGGGTGATGGTGACGTCTTGGACCACATATTCACCTATACCAGGATTGGTGATGTGGACTTTGAATTGGGTTGATGAGGTGGATGGTGAAGTATCGGATGGCTTTGTATTGGTTGTGGATGGGGGGGAGTTAAATATGTCACAATCAAAAAGTTCAACTTGTGACACATCGACTTATGGAGTTGGATTGGATGGTGGCATGGCGTGATGAGATGGTGGTGTGGGATGATGTGATGGAATAGAAGAAGTGGTTGTAGTGGAAGGAGTTTTTGTGATGTACGATGTGTTAATGGAAGCTTATCCGTAATTACATGTACAAGAAGAACTAGATGTTTGAGAAGGTGATGTGATGGGTAGCTCCTCTATTATGGGAGCCTTAGAAGAAGATGGAGGTGGATTAGAAGAAGAAGACGGATTGAGGGATGACGTGGATGGATTCGATGATGGTGCCAAGAATAAATGGGTGGAAGGTAACATGGATTCATAAGGATTTGAAATGAAATTACAATACTTAAAAGGTTCGACATCCACGGGGATGCAATGGACTTGTCCATCATGAACGTATTTCAAGAATTAGTGGAGAATTGATGAAACACATTTAATTTCCATCATCCAAGGCTACCAAGGAGTATTTTATATGCCATGGCACCTTCCAAGATGTGAAACATGGTGTGCAACATTTTGGCCCCTACTTCTATAGGTAAAACAACAGTGCCAATTGTGGTACACAAAGCATCGTTAAATGCTTTGAGGGTAAGTGATGATTTGGAAATGTGGGATGGATGAAAGTTGAGGTAGATAAGAGCAGCGGTAGTAATGATATTGGTTGATGAGTTAGTGTCGATTAATACTCTTTTGAATGGATTTTTTTCTATTAAGGCCATTATGTGTAATGGAGGATCCACTGATTCTGAACTCATTGATTTTATATCAAAGTCATAGAAGGTGATTGATGGTTCCATGCACGTTCTAACACTCCCTATAAAATTTTTAAAGGCATTAGAGTCTTGGGATTCCAACTCAATTGACTTGAGTATTTCTATTAAAGCTTCTCTATACCTAGGGGATTGTTGAATGAGCTCATATACAGAAAGTTTGGCCGATGCCATTTTCAAACTAGTGGTTAACCGGCTGGTTAAGGTTACCGTTGGCCTTATTGGACGAAGGATGGGTGGATTGGATGGGTTGGATAGATTGACTGGTGGAGATGGATTTGGTGATGTTTGAATGGGAGGTGGGTTTGAAGGTTGCTGAACATTTTTTTGATTTTGAATTTGCCCTCTAGTGACCACATGGACCGCTCCTACAAAGTTCAAATATTTTTGGACATGATTTACTTGATTAGGGGGTGCTTGTTGATTGTTACCCCCTACATTGTATTGAACCTCCCCATGGTTAGGTAGAGGTTTTTTATATATGCCCAAATTTTTATTTTGTGGAGTTAAGGGGTTATCCACGTTAATTACCCCTAAGTATATAAGGTCTTGCACTATGTTTTTGAACATATGACATGAATTGATATCATGCCCATTTTGTCGATGGTATGGGTAAAACAAGTGCTCTCTATAACCCTTAGGTATTTTAGTGGGATCATTAGGCCTAATTTTTGGCAAGGCTAATTTATTGGTTTCATACAACCTTCAAAATAAGGATGAATACAACTCATTTAATGAAGTGTATTGTATTTGTGGGTGATTGAATTGGCGATGGGTAGGTTGTTCCACAATTGGCGTTGTGTTTTGTACTATTGGTGCTTGGGTTACTGATGCGATCGCATGATAGGAAATTTGTTGTTGCATCGGTTTTTGGGCCACTACGGGATGGCTCATCACCACTTGATTGACTTGGTTCGCTATGTTAGCCATTGAGGCTTGTGTACATTTGTTTTGGCCAGATTGATTATTTCGGTATTGGCCCTTATTTTGCCATTCTTTCTTTTTAGGCTTAATGACATATTGTTGGATTTTGATCTCCTCAATGATACTAGCCTACGCTAAAGCTTCTTCAAATTTTCTATAAGTGTTTAGCTATAGCATCCAAGAGATGGGTTTTAAGCAACTCTTGGTAAAAAGTTTTATAATTTCTTCCATTGGTAGGGAGAATGGCAACTTCATTATGACTACCCTCCAATGGTTTCCAAAGTCATAGATAGGTTCCTCATCCCATTTTTTCAAATAGTAGACATATGATAAGGACACCTTCTTTTTAATATTTAGGGCGAAGCATTCCAAGAATAGATCTATCAATTGATCAAAAGTGTATATACTATGTGTGAGCAATTTATTGTACCATTCAATGACATCTCTCCTAATTTTTGAGGAAACGTTCGTAGCATAAGAGCATTATCATCACTAATCCAAAAATATACATGGACAAATGAGCTCACATGTTCCTTGGGATCATCAGTTCCCCTAAACTTGTCAAATTTTAATACCGTAAAATCTTTCGGATATGGCAATGATGGTATCGATGGATGGATTGGTTGATGGATCAGTTGGCTTAATGTGAGTTTTTGGTTCATTGTTCCTGATGAATTTTGCATCAACTAATCAATTTGATTTTGCATTGCCTAAAGTATAAGGTCTTCTACTGGAATGTGAGGACCCTAGATTAGGTGGTGGTTGGTTGATGGGCTTGATGATGGATGTTGGGGTGTGACCAACATGGTGTTGTGGAATGAATTGGGTTGGGTATGTGGAGAATATGGATGGTTGAAGGATGGGGATGATTGATGATGATGATGGAGGAAGGGATTTGATCGTTGATTGGTGGCAATGTTGATTGGTATGGTGGATGTGTGGAGTGGTGATGGATTAGGGATGGTCACTATGGAAGATTGAGGGACCCATGCCAAATTTTGATTGATAAGTGGATGTTGATTTGGAACTCCTTGGGTCATAGGGTTTGTGTTAACTAGTTGATTTCCTTTTTTTCATCATGAAAGCAATCTATTGATGAGCCCTAATGTATCCATAAGTTCCTAATTTGACCATGTATCGAATGATGAGGTTAAGTTTGGATGAGATGATGATTGGGTTGGTGATTATGGATGATTAGACATGGTCATGTTGGCTAAGTGAGATGATGGAGGAATGGATGACATGGTGATATTGGCTAAGTGATATGATGGAGGAATGGATGACATGGTGATATTGGCTAAGTGAGATGATGAAGGTGTGGATGATGATGGATGAGAGGACATGGGTATGGTGCAAGTTGCATTTAATGTTGTAACTTGAATATTAGGGACTTGCAAGGTAGCATTGACATGCTCCTCATACAAGGGGTTGGTATAGGTGGATGTGAAATAAATTTTTTGAACACTTGGGCTTTGGGGTGGTTGGATTGTGGAGGAAGGCATACCATATTCATATCTCGAATTAGGATATACTAGGGCAATGTAGGTGGTAGCCAATTCAACTTCTTCAAAACCATATTGGCTAAGGGGCTCTAAGGCATAGTTAGAGGCCTTGTAAATGGCCTGAAATCTGTCCATGTCTATGTATGTGGTGGTTGTCACCACATCAAGTTAATGGGATTCCTCTTGAGAGTGGGGTGGATGGGATGATCCAGACAAAGTAGTTTGAACCATATTGGATGGGGCTACTGAAGTAGCGGGCTCATGAGAATTTTTTCCATTAAACTACTCTAGTTTATCATTTTCTATTTTTGTCGTGTTAGCACCATAAAGTAATTAAACCAAAGATTCAAAGCTTATGTAAACCACACAAGTTAATTTTTTTTTTTTTTTCAAAATTTAAAGCAAAGAAAACAACCAATCCTAAGTTTCACCTTGTGTGGCTTACATTAGGTTCATTAATTAATTTCTTCCCTTAATGTGAATTTCATTTTAAAATTGTGAGTTTGTGTGTTTTGATGTAACTTAATCTTATTTAATTAAAAATAAAGGTAAAAGCTATGGTTGGCCAAGGCAACAATATTATTGTTGGTAATAACCTCCAACAAGTTTGCTCAAGGGTAGTCCTATGGTGTATAAGGGCAAAGATTTGATGGATGGAGATGAATGCCACCGTCACCAAATCTCAAGCAATAGTTGGTGATGAAATCCAACTATTACTGTTAAAAAGTGCAGCGTGCAGTGTGTGTGATTAATTTTATTAGATCTCTTGTTCTCTATGGTGTGCAAACAATATTAAAAATTACCAACCTCACTAATCTAAATTAGAATCCAACACAAAGACGTAAATTTCATCGATAGAGCACAGAGTACACCCTTAAAATCCCTGCCTACAAATGATAAAAATCACATGAGCATTGGAGGGTTTGTCCACCTCTCTACCAAATGGGCTAGCCTAGGGCAGGATTACTTTATGCTTCTAAGTTTTGTTCCTATTTAGATATGCAAGTTTGAAATAATTTTTAACCCTAAAATGCAACTCTAAGATTCTTTTATGATCTATATGCATTCAAAAATGTAGACAAATCACCTAGACTTGCAATTTCAGAACAAGAAGTATATTTTGTATCATAAATCACACACAAACCCTAGATGTAACTTGCTACAAATTCTTTCCCAGATTCCTTAATGTGAACACAAAAACAATGAAAAACAACAGGAAACATAATACGTAAATTGCTAAATGGCAACCTAGGGTTATGAAACTTACTTGGAAGCCTCAACTCTACTTCAAATTAATACCAGGTGCAACTAGGCACATGCACATGTGTAGGAGAGCACCTACGTAATGTGGAAGGATGCCTGCATAATGCAGAAGAGCACCTGCACAATCTCTGGAACTATTGTAGAATGCTTCAGAAACCCTAGCAACGAACGCGATGACTTTTACATTTTCTGAAAATCCTAAAACAAACAACAATAATAGTAAATTAGCAAGGTAGATCTATCAAATAATGAAACCCTTATGGGGTTCCACCATGATCATCATTTGTAGATGCAAGAACATGAAACTTAAAATAAAATAGTAGAAATCAAATAATGCAGTGAGACACAAATATTGCACAAAAGAATGTATATTCAATAAGGTGGGGGGAGCTGATAAACTCCTTTATTACAATCCTTGTTCAGTACAACTATTTGATACAATAGATTACAATGACATTGGAGTTCTTCGAAACCTTAGCTAGTAGCAATGGAAGTGTAGTTAGATTTGGGTGTGCTATTGATTCCAACAAGTTGAGTGGACTTCGAATATCCAAGATTGGGCCACTCCAGCTTCAACAACCATCAAATAAAATGTAGAACTTACAGATCTGCATATACTAAATAAAACAAAGAGAGTTAGTAATACCTATGAGGGCTCCATAGTGTGAGACCCTAAGACATTAATAAAACCCTATTTTAATAATAAAATAAAAGACCATGCAAAATCAACAAATTACTAAATAAAATACACACAAATAAGATTTACCTTGTTATTACCTTGCTATTGACCAATTATTGCAGATGGTGTTTCAGATCTATTGATGCAGCAGCTTCAGAATGCAGTTTGTTGATGATGGCAGGCTTGACCGCAAGCTTCACAAGCTTTGGTTCACACTTGGGACTATGGTAGGCTCTGGAGAGTACATGGCAAGCTTTGCAATGAGCTTGGTAGGCTCTGGCATGCACCTAAATACAAGGCAGGCTCTGGATAGTGCTGGGTAGGTTTTGTAGTAAGCTTTGCAAGCTCGAAACAATGCCTACAGGGTAGGGTAAATATGAAGAAATAGATCGGGGGAGATGGTGATAGAGGTGGTGGATGGAGGATGGTTGTGGTGGTGAGGGAGGATGGATGGATGGTGGCTAGAACAATAGAAGTATTATTGGCAGACTAGGGCTTCAGATCTTTGGGATTCTATGCTAGGGCTTCACCAATAATCTCTTTAGAATGCAAAGTCTAATGTCCAAGTTTAGAGGGTTCCAATTCCAAGGTTTGGGCATTTGCAAATGCCCCTACTTATAATCCAACCTTAGGGTTTTCTTAGGGTTTTAGCCTTACACTTTTGATCATGTGGCTAATATTAAATTAGATCCTAAGGTTGAGATTACTTTTTGCATGTGACATGGATTAATGAATATGGACAGTGGATATTAGAATGGATCAAACGATTGTGGTTAATTGAGTTTATAAATATATATTTTATAATAAATATATTATAATATAATATAAAATATTATATTAAATATTAAATAATATTAAAATAATCCCAATTAGGCTAGGAAATGGTGGGAAAGGGCTAAAATGGTGGAATGGATGGCGAGAAAGGTGGATTTGGGCCAAATAATTGGTGGGAAGGGTGTATGGTGGACAAGTGGGTGGTGGAACGATTAGGATAGAGGATTAGTGGCTGTAATTTGGTGTTTGCAAATAAGTATTTGATTGGCTATAAGAATGGGATTCTAACTGATTAAATGAAATGGTTTTTATGTATTTATTTGGGTACTAATGTTATGGATACATTAGACCTTTAGAAATAAGTTATGCTTTTACACAATTAGAAGGAAGAAATCATCTTTAGAAGAATGAATGTGGAATTAATTTGAGGGAATTATGGGGTTCCCTCATTGATTTTGTAATGAAAATTAAAATAAAAATTCATATTTTTGGGACTCAAGAACTATATGGTTCTTATGAATTTATATTGGCATATATTTTGAAGAAAGGATCTATGGGATTCCTTTGTATTGAGAGACAACTAAAATTATGCAATAAGAAGAATGTTTCAAAGTTGGGTTTTCCTACAAAGGTTTTTTCCAAGATATATGATGTGTTATATGTGTATAAATTATCCTCTTCTTTTGATCTTGTATTCACTACCTTCCAGATTTAATTGTTCAGGTTATGTTTTCTCTTCAATAAAATAGGAGGTTTATTGTAATTCATAGATCATGGATAATATTATGGTAATAGTTTTACTACATTAGAACTAGTGCTATTGTTGGTAATTGTAATTTTTAAATTAAATAAAGGGAGAAGTTACCTAGCTAAGAGAAGGTAGTGATATATGCATTTTACATTCTGAAATAGTCCTTACTATGATGAACGTTAGATGATTAGATAATGATATCCATCGAATGAATGCTTATGGATTAGAAGTATCCTACTAAGTTGTGAAGTGTTTACATATGCTAGTGATACTAGGAATCTTCTTCTAGTTAGCTAGAAGGGTGTTTATTCATTATAATTTAGAGAGAGTTAGGGATTATGGGGTCCCTTTGAGAAGGAAACTTGAGGTAAACCTAGTTTCACATCTTCTCGTTAATGACCTAACCTTGGATAGTTGTGGGAAGGCAACAATTAGGTTATTATGTCAATTAATGTACTATCACATGAAATGATAAATGATTTGGTTGGATCATCATTTAGATGAGACAGACAACTGAAACTTACCCACATAAATGGACTTAAGTAAGGAAACCTTATGTTTATACACTTAGTACATCTACATAAAAAGACTTATTTAAGGTGTAGGGATAGACATACCCTTTGACAAACAAAAGGAATAAGTTGGCTCATAATGGAGATGAGATGGATAACTTAATAAATATATACCTTCATAGAATAATTATGTAAGGTGGGGTGACGTAGATCTCTAATGAGTTTATATAAAATTAAATAAAAAATTCTCTTAAGTTGGTTGGATTTTTGAGTTGTTACAGTTATTGAAGACGAAAAATTGTTAAAAGATGAAAATGCTAGGTGGATTTCATAGTTTCATCTTACATATATAATTTTTATAGAATTTCAATCCTTAGCGGGGCTTATGTATGCACATTGTAGATATGTTGATAAGACAAAATATTTGTTATACCGTATGACTGACTTGGAAGCACTTCTCACACTATGTGGTATTCTTTCATTGTTGCAAGAAATAAATACTTTGATTAAAATTGCATAGGAAAAATCCATTTATATTATCAATTTTATTAGGATGAGAAAAAAATTTGTATGCATATTGATAAGATATACTTGTTTGAAGAAAAATTTATAGATCCTTTGTTTGATAGTTGGAACACTTTAACTAATGTCAATGATCCAAAGAGCTTTTTGAAGTTCAACATCAATGATCATCTTTGTAATATTTTCATGGAAAGATGATACCTTTTTAGTTTTTTGAAAAGTGGTCACATATAGTTATAGAGGATGTTGAAAAAATGCCCATAGCACACGACATATTTGATGTAGTTTTACATAATACTTAGATTAAATTGATAAAAAACGTAGAATCATTGATAATGAAAATAAGATATCATTTTCAAAGAGATGAGTTTCTTGAGGTGATGGGTGTGGTTAACCCCATGTTCTAGAATTCTTGTCTTGACTACAATACTAGAAGTGAGTTATTTATAAGATATATGGACACTCTTGTGAAACATTTTACTAAAAATGTGGAAGTTAATGGTATTGAAATCAATGGTATTCTCAAAAAATAACTTTTGAGACAACAATCAACCCATTTTGGATTCACAATGGTTTTTCAAATATCAAGTTTGAGTAACCCTCATGAGCTTGGTTCCATTACGTGTTTGTGGAAAAAAATGTATCCAAGTAGTGTCTTACAAGATATAATAAGTGAATATTTTAATTTATATGAATTATGTCAAACAATGATTTTGGGATCTGTGGAAGACGAAAGGGTTTTTAGTGCACTATATTTTGTGATATCTAAATTTCATAATAGGTTGGACAAAAATTTAAAAATTTGTTTGAGAATATATGTGACGTCATATGAGCTACATAAGTATCCCTATGACAGAGCTTTGACATATTTGAAATCCCTAGCAGATAGAAAAGGTATCACTAATATTTATGATAATGATGATAATGACACTTGCAATGATCAAATTGTAGAGACACAAATATCTAATATGCTTACAAGTGATTTTGGAGAAGCTAAGAAGTGTTTGTTTTAGCTCTCTTCATTGTAAAATTTTTAAGATCTAAAAAAATTGATATAATATTTGTTATCATTTTTTTCCCACAAGGATATCAAAATTGGCTTTTTGGTTTAATAAAATGTTATGTTTGATAACATAGCCTTGTTATTTTATTAACTGTCTTCATTGATAAAGTTTTATTTTTTATATAATATCTTTGTTATTGTATTAACTATCTATGTTGATAAAATTTTATGTTTTATGCTTTGGATTTGAAAAAATTTATATTTTAGACCCATTCATACATGTATCCTTCGTAAATATTTTTTTGTAGAGTGTTGTATGTAGTTTAGAAAGCACTATATGGCCAAACTAAGTTCAAATATAATTGAATTATCCTAAATTATAAAAAATCACAAGAGTATACATGGAAATAGCATAATACTTAAGTTATGGGAATGTTTTTTTTATTAATTCAAAAGATAACATTGCATTGTACATAATTGTTGACTACAATACAACAAAATTTGTAGTCAACAAGTGAAATGTGTTCACTTTTTCATTCTTGATATTGAGGGCTTGAGGCAGTTTTGGGTTGTGCATGAGTTTCAAGTTCTTTTCTCTTTTGTTTTACCTCTATAGTCTACACTTCTAGTGCTCTATCCTTCGTTTAAATTTTGCACTTCTAGTTCTACAAGCCCTTCCTCTTTAGTTTGCTCTTCCATTGCTGCAAATATGACCATGTCCTTCTTTACCATCTCTAAACCCCTAGACAATGCCCTTTCTTCTTTTGTAGGATCATATTGTACTGTTGAAAGTACTTCTTTACCCTTATCCTTAAGAAAAATATTAGGATCAAAATCGTGTAGGATTATGGTCCTTTTGAAAGCGTTGTTCTCTCTAATTGTCTATTTTAATATTTATTTTATTTTTATCGCAGCTTGTAAGTTTACCTTTACCATTTTTAGATAAACTTGCATGATTTTCAACTGTTTATTTAAATTATCAAAATTAGCCTACAAAAGAGAAAAGAAGAAATAAGTCATTTCATACTAGAGAGTTATATTAAAAAAAGAAAACAAAAAAAATTTAAATGACTTACCTTGACTACATCCTTTATAGCCTCAACGACAACTACTTTTTGTATCAGATGCCAATTGAGTAAAATAAGTTTGAGCTTCAACATTAATGTTCTTCAATCTATTCAACATAATACTTAAAATTTCATCATTATAAAAAAATTTAGCCTTCATTGTGCCATATTTAGCTTGATGTGGTAGAGAATCAAATATTTTTGATTTGTTTTCAACAAATTAAAAAATATCTTTCTTTTTTGAAAAATATTTGAATCGGGTATTTATACGCTTTATTAAAACTTTGGTATGATACTCCTAATCCTTTATTTATTTTAAATATTGAAGCAATTTATATTTTATGGTTACTTCACAATTGTCAGACATTAAAATATCTTCAAAAAATATTACTTTCTCATCCTCAGTTAGAGGATGAAGGTTGTGGGTTTTAGGAGGAGGCAATGAGGTTTGGGGAGATGCAGGTGAATCATTTACTTGTGCTTATTTTATAGGATATTGAAGCACATATATTATTTTAAATAAAATAGAAATGTTCCCTTGTAAAATATAATCCTCATCAAATGGAGGATTATCTAACCCTGAAGCAAAAATTCCCTACATATTTAAAATATTACTAAAAGAAAAATTCAAAAAATCTAAAATTATCTGGTTTGGTGCTCCCCACATGATGGATGGAAAAAAAATTCCTCCCATACATTTTTGACCTCTCATGAGTTATTGTTGTAGTGGATGAGGTGACAACATCATCTATCATCTTTGGGTAAATTGTAGTGAAGCCGCTAAAAATATCACAATAAAATTTTGTAAAAAACTTTGTGAAGTGACTCAGTATAATTTAATTCTAATGTATTACACTTATCGGATGAATATGAGATATCTTGGGCAATTGCACTACATAATGACATGTTGGTGCAATGTATCTTTAAAAACATATAAAAAAATCAATAAAAATGATTTATAATAATTTTAACTAAATGAAGACATAAACTAAAACTTTACATAGAAAGCTTACATGTAGTGGGTGTGACCTCACTATCCTAAACATTATTTTTCATAGTACATGCAGTAGAGGTGGATGGGAAATAGGAGAAGTAGATCTTAAACATTTCATAGATTTCTATAATGGTATCATTTTCGAGGGTGTTTCAAAATCTCTAATTTCTTTTGGCTTATGATCTCTTATAGTAGCATCCCATTTTAAGTAGGAAGAGGATGCAATTTTTTTCATTTATGTATAAATTTAAAAAATAAAAAAAGAGAGGAAATATTGTACTTGAATATAAAAATTATTACTGTCATATAAAGGAAAATAGTGCTTGAATATAAAGAAAAACATTTACTTGCACTTGTTCCACTATCATACCAACATTGGCTAGGTTAGCGTGTAGCAAGGTTAGTACTACAATATTTTGCACATTATAATAAAATTTATAGAAATCAAAAGAATATAATTGCATGTGGAGATTATCGTAGAAGTGTTCATTCTGATGTTGTGTAGGTTTGTTTTGATTCGCTACAAAAAATAGGTGCACTAGTTGAATTTATGATGGCCAAGATAGTGAACCAAATATGCCAATACCCAAAAGAGAGTGTTCATAAATATTCATTTCAAAATAAGTCTTGCTTGGAAGAATTTGATACACTCTCAAAGAAACTTGTCTAGAATACATGCTAAAACTAAGCCCCTTCTAGACCTAGTAGCAAAAACTATAAAATAAAAAAAATTAGTACTTGTGAAACCAAAAATTTTAACTTTAAACAAGACTAGAAATATGTAGAGTTATACCTAACCAAAAATATGAGGAGACATTGAAGTTGATCTCTAGGTATACTTTGTCCTCTTCACTCAATAAAAAATTTGGAGTGATACGATCATAATTCATGTGAGGCAATCCTATCAATCTATGGAAGTATAATGGTTTGAAAAAAATTGATATTCTTATTATTGATTTTTATATTAGCAATTGTTGAATCATTGTTGTACATGGCAATAATTTTTAGCAACATTTTTTTATCTATTTTGTACTATGGAACTGACACTAAACCCTAAAGACCAGAGATGTTGACCCATTATATGTTATAACCTGGTGTGGTTAATATTTTAAAAATATAGGGGTACATAAGGTTTTGGAAAGAAATTTTGGAAGAAATAGGGGTTGAAGGGGATTTAATTGATGTATTTGATAGAAAATACCTAGGGTAACATACCAGATATCAGGATGTACAATGGTTTTTTCTTAGCTTTGATGTGTTATATATGAGAAAAAGGTTAAAAAATAACTGATGTAAGATGGATCAGGGCATAGGATGTGAAGGAAAAATGTTTGAGGGTGTACAATAATTTTTTCTTAGCTATGATATGTTGTGCATGAGAAAAAGACTAAAAAATGACTATTTATGCCTATTTATAGGCTTTTACATACCAAAAT
Source organism: Wollemia nobilis (assembly GCA_028583015.1). NCBI lineage: Eukaryota > Viridiplantae > Streptophyta > Pinopsida > Araucariales > Araucariaceae > Wollemia > Wollemia nobilis. The sequence goes on from JAQPPZ010017073.1 coordinate 507,638, forward strand.
TAAATGTTGGGCTAACACATGATAATAGAATATTTGAAACATGACATCAGATTGTCAATGGAACCCTTTACTACAACCAATCGTCAATGGAACCCTCTGCTACAAAAAATCATCAATGGAACCATCTGTTGTGATCGATTGTTAATGGGACCATCTACTATAACTAATTATTAATGGAACCTATTTTAGTCGATCCTCATGAAACCCTGTATTACAATAGATCATCAATGGATCCCTCTGCTACAATAGATCATCATAGAAACCTCTGCTACAATAGATAATCATGGATCCCTCTTTTGCAATTTATCATCATGAAACTCTCTACTGCAATCGATCATCAATTGAACCCTCTACTACAACTAATCATTAATGAAGCTCTCTACTACAACCGATCATCAATAGATTATTCTAATGTAATGGATTGTAAAAGGATCATTCTACTACAACCAATCATCAAAGGAACCTCTATTGCAACCGATCATTGTGGATCCCTCTACTACAACAAATCATCATGAAACCCTTTTATACAATCAATCATCATGGATCCCTTTGTTGCAACCAATATTCCTGAAACCCTCTACTATAACTAATCATCAATATGCTATCATCAATGAACCTCTGCTGCAACTGATCATCAATATGCTATTGTCAATTTTAACTGTCTATAGTTAGTCTATCTAATATTAAATGGTGTCACTCGTCAACATTGTAAAATTTACCACAGTTTTTTAATTTTTGACGAGATATAAATGCAATTTTCCATGTCTCCTACATAAGTTTGGACATTATTTTCCTCGATTTCAAAATCTATTTACTCTATTTTTATAAATAGATTTCGTATCTGATCCCTTATGCATAACCTTGAGCCTACATTTTCTATGAGAAAGGTTAGATCTTACCTATTACACACATGATATTTTAAACTATATAAATTAGAAATAAATAAAAGAGGATCAATAAGGTTTTTGTAGTGCAATTGGAATTTTTGGTTGGTAAATACCATGTGATGATATTTGTTTGGAGTCCTTTCTCAGATTCACATGTAATATGGTGCTACTATGACAAGGTAAAAGTGCATGTTTTGCATGCAACATTAAATTATTGATTGGCAATGGCATCCACAAAAAATTGTCTATCACCTCCATAATATTCGTTTGTAGAGAAGGTAAAAACTTATGTAAAACAAACACTATAATGAAAACATAGAATAAAGAAGTTATTTTACTGTAATATTTAAGATTTTATTTATTGAGTTGCATGATTACACCTAGCTGAGAATTGAATTGCAATGGGTGCTTAGCACCTAATAAATACACATTCTTCATGTTAATAATAAACATACTTTTTTAAATCTGTTTTCTTGATTTTTTAATTATTATTTCTTTATTTTTATTTTGAGTTGTTTTTATATCTATAAATAAATTTTCTTTTTCTTTAAGAAAAGTCTTTTAATCTATAAACAATTTTTCTCTTATTTAATAAAATTCTTTTTTTATCATCATACTTTTGCTATTTTTTTTTTATACATAGGGGAGTTGGTTACATCCACAATATTTTTAGTAACTACCAAGTGTAGGGTTCAAACCATAGGGGCTTCTCCCAAAAAGCCTATAAAACCTTGTTGTTAATGATCCAGTATGAGGGGGACCACCAATCACTCAAGATTTATACCATCATCATCAGTTTGGCATGCAATCAAATGATTTAGATCAAATTACTACCTTTGAAACAAGCATACCCCCAAGGATTGAACCTAAGTCTCTTCTTGGTAAGTTCTTGGAAAGACAGACAATTACCAATCCACCTAGCCCTTGGGGGCATGTTCTTTTTATTTTTCATTAAGAATAATTTTTAACATTCCCCTTAATACTTAATCTAGTACCACTCTATCTCATCCTTATGAAATATTCTTTTGATAGTGCTTTAGTAAACACATCAACAATCTGATCACTGGTTTTGCAAAACTTTATTTCAATCTATCCTTTTGCCACATGAGTTTTCATAAAGTGGTATTAGATATTAATATGCTTAGTAAGACTGTGGGAGACTAGATTATTTGCAATGGAAATTGCTAATTGTCATATTTTGGTCATGCATTAAATATTCTAAATTATTCTTCAACCAAATTGCTTGACATAAAAATGTTGTTGCAATGTATTATGCTTTTGTTGTTGTTGTCTGCTTCTTTGAGGACCAAGAAATTACACTTGAACCCAAACTAAACACATTTTTTAAAGTAATTTTTCAATTATCAATAGATAATATCCAATCACTATTTGTATATCCAAAAAATCCAAATTTATTAGTAGATGTATACAAAATACCAAAATTTCTTGTACCAGGAATATACTAGAGTATTCTTTTTGTTGCATCAAAATGAATCTCACTCGGATCTTGCATAAATCTTCAAATCAAACTCACAACATACATGATGTTAGGTTTAGTGGTAGTAAGACACATAAGGCTACCAACTAAACTTATGTATAGTCTAGAATCTATCTTTTTACTACCATCATTCTTGACTAACTTCTCACCCACAATCAAGTGTGTGTTTTGTTGATTGATTTGCAACTTTTCATTCTAAACTTGTCAAGCAAATCAACTATATACTTTTCTTGTGAAATAAAAATGCTAGCATTCAAATATCTTACTTCTAATCCAAGGAATTAATGTATCAAACCTAATTTTATCATTTCAAATTCATTCTTCATAACCTTTCTAAATTCCCTTCATTAACATTTTTCTAGTACCAGTGTAAATAAAATCATCAACATACAAGCATGCAATAAGTAAATTGTCCATACCTCTATATTTGACATAGAATGTAGGTTCACTTTCACTTCTACTAAAGTCATTTTTCTTAAGATACCCATCTATTATGGTGTACCATGCTCTTGGTGCTTTCTTAAGTCCATAAAGGGTCTTTTTTAACTTGTAAAACTTTTGTTCCTATCATGCAACTTTATAACCTAGTGGTTGTTCAACAAATACTTCTTCATACAAGAAACCATTCAAAAAAGTTTATTTAACATTAAATTGATATATTGTCCTCTTAAATTGCATAGCCAATGCCAAAATAATTCTTGTGGTATCCATCCTTGCAATAGGAGCATAGGTTTCATTGTAATATATACCTAGGTATTGTGAGAAGTCTTTAGCTATCAATATTGTTTTTTTTCTTTCAATGGATTCATCCACTTTAAATTTTTTTGTAGGCCCACTTTAGTCCAATCACATACTTTTTTGGTGGAGGATCTACTAGCTCCCATGCTTCATTCTTTTCTATGGATGCAATTTACTTATCCATTGCTTTACACCAAACTTTATGCTTTATTACATCTTCAAAATATCTTGATTCTACTCAAACATGAGACAATAAACAAAAATTATATTTGAACTAGTAGTTCCTTCATTTACCTTACTTGGAGTAGGACTTAGACTTGAAGGACTAGATGAAGGAAATGTTGAACTTGATGAAAGAGTGGGAGTAGAACTTGAACTACTAATTGGGATGGTAGAATAAGATGTATCATGGTCTATATCCATTATTAATTATTTTTCTTGTTTCACACTTCTATTACATTTCCATGAATCATTTTAAACAAAAATTATATCACAACTAACTATCAAGATTTTTGTTATTGGATTATACAATCTATAGCCCTTTGTCTTGTCACTGTAGCCAATAAAAATATATTTTTCACTTTTATCATCAAGTTTTTAACTTTTTTATTTGGCAATAGGAACATAAGTAATGCAACCAAACACCTTAATATGAGTCACACTAGGTTTTCTTCCACTCCATGCATCATAAGGAGTCATATGTTTTGCACTTTTTGTTAGACATCTATTAATCAAGTAAATAGATGTGGTTACTGCTTTTGCCCAAAAAAATATTTTGAAGATCCTCGACCTTCAACATGATTTTTGTATCCTCCATAATTGTATGGTTCTTACATTCAGCTACTCCATTTTGTTGAGGAATATAGCTTGTAGTCAATTATATTTAAATACCATACTTTTTACAAAAATCTTAAAATTTATTAGATATTCTTGCACTCAATTATCTTTAAATACCATACTTTTTACAAAAATATTAAAATTTATTAGATATATATTCTCCCTCTCTATTTGTACATAAATTCTTCAAGGAACAACCACTTTGCTTTTGTACATTAGCTTTAAATTGTTGAAAGATAGAAAAATATTTTGATATATCTTTGATGAAATATACCCAAGTTATTCTATTGTAATCATCAATAAAAATAATAAAATACATGGTTTTGTTGAGTGACAAGGTTTGCATTGGACCATAGGTATCAGCATGCACTAACTCAAGTGGTTTAATTGCTCTCCATGTCTTTCCTACTAGAAAAGAATATTGATGTTGCTTACCAAAAATGCAACCTTCATAAACTTGATTGCCTTGTTCAATAAATTGTAACTCTCTCACCATTTGCCTCTAATATAGTATATTTAGTAATTGAGAATTTATATATTCATACCTCTTGTGCCACAACCAATATTCATCATTTAAGACTACTTTAAGAGCTTGAGCTTCTCCATATGCAAGTCTAAGAGGGAAAATTTTGTTTTATAGTATACTAACCTTGGCTACAATATTATTGCTACCATATTTGTCATAAATAACACATTCATTGTTTTTAAAAATAGCATAATATACCTTTTCAATAAGTTATCCTATCAGGGTTCTACATAAAGGGTTGGGCTCCAAATGTACTTATAAAAAATGATGAATCCTAACCAATATCAGGGCAAATCAAGGCAAATCCTAAGAAAATCAAATCAATCATATTCACACTAAAATTTGGGGCATTTGAAGCCCTAAAAATTAAGGTCATATTTGGGGTAAATTTTAATCTATTAAATCACCTTATAACTTTATAAAAACACCACCATTAGATTAGGCTTGAAAAGAGATTTCCAACGAGTACAAATATGTCTATGTTTGGATATATATTGTGGTGAATTGAACCTAAGAAAAATTGATCCTAAAAATTTTAGGTGAATGGGATGACGTCGAGGGTCCTCATATTTGCCAATTTTTAATTTTGGAATTCCTAATATTCGTCCAATTTGTGAATATTCACCACTGTGCATAACCCCATATCCTATACTAAATAAATTATGAGCTAATATATGCACATGTAATGTTAGGAAGTGAAGTCACTATGCAGTACAAGCAGTCAAAAAAAAGAATTGGAGCAAGTTAAAGTAGGCCAAACGTCTAGTATGGTAGATGTCTAGGCCTGACGTCTAGGCTGGCAAATGTCTGGGCTGCCAAACATCTAGGACTGACTTCTGGGCTATAAGACATATATGCTAGTAGACATATGGGCTTAACGTATGGGTTGCTAGACATCTAGGATAGTAGACATCTAGGCCTGACATCTGGGCTGCCAGATGTCTAGGCTAGTAGACGTTTGGACCTAACATCTAACCAAGTAGACGTCTAGGCCAGACGTTAATCCAAGTAGACATCAAAATAGTGGACATGTAGATAGACGACAGGTTGTAGAATATGAACTGTTTCAGTTCCATATGAAGACGAACAGTTTTACGAAGGCCTTCCTTGTCTGCTCTATAAAAGAGACTTGATCCCTTGCATATATAGAAGGTTGTTGAAAATATTGAAAGATGTGGATGTAAATTTTGCTAAAAATAATAAAAGAGAAGTTGTCATTGCCTCGTGGTTTTTCTTGCACATTACAAGTTTCCATGTAAACTCTGTGTCACTTGTGTTACTATTTTTGTGATCTATATTTTTGTTATTGTGCTTCCTCTTGCAGGTATAAATAATTTTTTTTTATTAATATCTGGTATCATAGCTAAGGTTTTGTGCAAGTGAGAGCTGCAACAATGACAAAAGGTGTAACCAAGTTTGAAATTAAGAAATTTGATGCAAGAACTTCGCTCTATGGAAGGAGGATTTGTTGGTTTAGAATGACCAAGCTCAAGCGTTGTAAGGGGCCACAAATAAATCGAGCAACATGAAATATGAGGAGTGGACAACGCTTGACAAGAATACAGTTTCTATAATCCATATTTACCTAGCAGACTCTGTTTTGTTCAATGTAGCTGAAGAGAAGACCGCAAAAGCCCTTTGGCAAAAACTTTAAAATTTGTATGAAACAAAATCAGCAACTAAAAATATTTTTCTAAAAAAATAGCTTTATAGCTTGAGGATGAAGGAAAGTTCATTCGTGGTAGATCATTTGAATGAGTTTAATACTCTGATCAATAAACTAGTTTCAGTTAATGTGAATATGGAGGATGAAGATAGGGCTATCACCCTACTTTATTCCCTCCCAAAAACTTGGGATCATATGGTGATGACCATAATTAATTCATCATTAGGAACTCTCAAATTTGATGATGTGGTAGCTGCTTTGTTTGAAAAATAGTTGAGTCAAAAAATATCTCTGGAACCCTCAACAAATGAATCCCTATTTATGAGAGGTCGATCGTTCGAGGGGAGTAAACAAGGTAGAAAACAGTCCAGATCTAAGTCTAAAGGATGTAAGCAAAAAGGGAAATGCTAACATTGTGAGAAGCCAGGACAATCCAAGAAGGATTGTTGGTAATTAAAGAATGGTGAAAAGCAAAATCAGCCATCAGTGGAGGCCAGTGAAGCATATTCAGGAGAGACGGCAACATATGAAGCCTTCTATATTAGTAACAATAGATCAATTTTATATAACTAGGTTTTGGACTCAGGTGCATCCTTCCACATGTCTCCCCACAAAGACTAGTTTGATAAATATCAGCTACACTATAGTGGAAATATCTATTTGGGTGATGATCATCCTTTAGAAATTATGGGAAGAGGGGATATAAGTATCAGGTTGGACGATGGTAGAGAAAGGATGTTATGTGATGTGCAACATGTGCCCAATTTGAGGAAGAATTTGCTCTTAATAAAAATGATGGATAAGATAGGGTATTCTATCACATTCTGTAACAACTACTACAAGATTACCAGAGGAGATCTTTTAGTAGAAAATGGAGAATCTTATGGGACTTTATACCATTTATGCTGTGATACGATGACAAACCATGTAGCAACAACAACTTTTGTTTAGGATTTAGTAATGCTATGACATCAACACCTAGGCCATATGAGTGAAAAAGGCTTGAAAATTTTGCATGACAGAAGTATGCTTTCTAGGATTAAGTCTTGTAATTTAGACATATGTGAGCACTATATTTTTGTTAAATAGAAGAGGATTCAGTTTACTGCAAGTCTTGGTAAGAGTTCTAATTTTCTACAACTTATACATTCAGATATATTTGGACCTATCCCCACTCAATCCTTGAATGTTGTCATCTATTTTTTGAATTTTATAGATGATTATTCTAGGAGAGTGTGGGTTTAATTTCTGAATAAGAATTCAGAAGCTTTGCAAAAATTTAAGGAGTTCAAAGCATAGGTAGAAAAGAGTTTGGGCAAGTCAATTTTGTGTCTCAGGTAAGATAATGGGGTGAATATTGCTCCAAGGAATTTGATAAATTTTGTATGGAATAAGGTATTAAGCACCAGAATACTTTACCATACACTCCACAAAAAATGGTGTGGCTGAGCGAATGAATCACACAATCATGGAATGTGCAAGAAGCATGCTTAGTGCAACCATGTTGGAGAAAATATTTTGGGTGGAGGCTGTTAATACAATTGTTTATCTTACTAATATATCACCTACAGTTGTATTGGATGGATAGATTCCAGATAAGGTTTGGTGTTGTAATCCAGTTGATTACTCTCATTTGCACACCTTTGGTTGTGACGTGTTTTCCCATATACCCAAAGAAAAAAGGTCTAAGCTTGACCCAAAATCAAGCAAATGTGTTTTTCTCGAATATGGAGATATAGTTAAGGGGTATAGACTATGGGATCCTACTGACCACAAAGTAATTATTAGTCAGGATGTAATTGTTGATGAAAAATTCATGCAAAGGAATGAGGTACAACAAAACCCTAATTTTGTACCTGTTGAAGTAGAATTGAGTGAAGATGAACATGCTGAAGTGTTTGATCTGCATGCAGAACATCAAGTAGAATAGGAAGTATTGCAGCCACAACGATCACAAGATCAAGAGCCACATCTGATAGATCATTGGGTTAGAATATCTACATGTCCATAAAAGTGTTCAGAGAGGTATTCTCATGTGTAACAATCCTATTTTGCTTTGTTAACTGATGATGGTGAAACTAGTTCATTTTAGGAAGCTAGATATTATGAGAATGCAAAAAAGTGGAGGAAATCCATGGAGGAGGAAATCAAGGCACTTCGTAAGAATAAAACTTGGGAACTTGTGGATTTCCCACTTGGAAGAAATACTGTTGGAAACAAGTGGGTGTACAAAGTGAAGAAGAGCAGTGATGGGCTATTGGAATGCTATAAAGCGCACTTGGTGGCAAAGGGCTATGTGCATAAGTCATGTGTTGATTTTAATGAAATTTTATCTCTAGTTGTGAAGATGACCACTATTAGAGTTCTACTTGCACTCGTAGCTGCACAATATTTGGAATTGGAGCAACTTGATGTAAAGACTACTTTCTTGCATGGTGATCTTGAGGAAGAGATATATATGGATCATCCTAAGGGCTATGAATATAGAGGTAAAGAGCATTTGGTTTGCAAACTGAAGAAATCACTGTATGGATTGAAACAGGAACCAAGGATGTGGTACAAGAAATTTGAAACCTTCATGAAGAGCCAAGGTTTTAGTAGGAGTGAAGCTGACCATTGTGCATACTATAAGAGGTTTGAAAATGGTAGTTTTATTATTTTGTTGTTGTATGTTGATGATATGCTAGTTGCAAGCCCCAACATGAAGAAAAATATTGATCTTAAGGCTCGGTTGGCTAGGAAATTTGAAATGAAGTATTTAGGAGCAGCAAACCTAATTTTAGGGATGAAGATACATAGGGATAGAAAAGGAAGAAAGATATTGTTAAATCAAAAGTTATATGTGGAAAATATTCTACAACACTTCACTATGCAGAATGCTAAACCAGTTAGTGCTCCACTTCTTCCACACTTAAATTTGTCTTCCAACCAGTGTCCTAGAATGGAAGTAGAGAAGACAAACATATCTCTTGCATTGTATTCATCAGCAGTAGGAAGCCTCATGTATACCATGGTGAGCACCAGACCGGATATTGCCCAAGCAGTGGGAGTAGTTAGTTGGTACATGGCAAATATTGGTAAGGAGTATTAGAATGCGGTGAAGTGGATATTGAGATATATAAGAACCACTTCATATGTTGTCATTTACTTTGGATCGACTGATTTGCAAGTTACAGGTTTTGTGGATTCTAATTATGGTGGATATAGATATGGGAGAAAGTCCACTACAGGATATACCTTTACTCTTGCTGGTGGAGCGATGAGTTGGAATTCCAATTTGCAGTCTATTGTGGCTTTATCAACCATTGAAGTATAATATATTGCAGTGACTCACACCAGCAAAGAGGTAATTTGGCTAGAGTTATTGTTGGATGACTCAAGGTAATGCAGGAGAAATTTACACTACATTGTGATAGCCAGAGTGCTATTCAGCTAGTTAAGAATCCAACATTCCATGATTGCATGAAACAAATTTATGTCAAGTACCACTTTATCAGATTTATGGTGGAAGAAGGTAGGATTCTATTGCAAAAAATTGACAATGAAGTGAATCTTGTATATATGCTTACAAAGTTGATCAAGGTAGAGACGTTTGAGTAGTGCAAAACTTCTCTGGGATTGCTAAAAAGTAACAAGGGTAGCATTGGGGCAATTGGCACTGGATGAAGACCTTTGGCAGAATAACTCTTGAATATTGACTTCAAGTGGGAGAATATTATGAAGTAAAGTCACTATGCAGTACAAACAACCAGAAAAAGGATTACAGCAGGTTAAAGAAGGCTAGATATCTAGGCTGGTAGATGTGTGGGCCTAACATATGGGCTTCTAGACATCTAGGCTGGTAGACATCTAGGCCTAACGTTTGGACTGCTAGATGTCTATGTTGGTAGATATCTTGGCCTAACATCTGGGCTACCATACATCTGGGCTATCAGACGTCTAGGCTAGAAGGCATCTAGGCTAGAAGATGTTTGGAGCTGATGTTTAGGCTACGAGACGTTTAGGTTGGTAGACATCTGGGCCTAAAATATGGGCTACTAGACATCTAGGTTTGTAGATGTTTGGGCCTAACGTATAACCAAGTATACCTCTAGGCCAGACGTCAAGCCAAGTAGACATCAAACCAGTGGATGTCTAGGTAGATGACAAGTTGTGAAAGATGAATCTTTTCGATTCCATATGAAGATGAACAATTTTGCAGAGGTCTCCTTGGGGAGAGGAAACAAATGGTTGGGGCCTTCCTTGTCTGCTCTATAAAAGGGACTTGATCCCTTGCATATATAGAAGTTTTTTAAAAATGTTGAAAGATGTGGATGTAAATTTTGCTGAAAATAATAAAAGAGAAGTTGTCATTGCCCCATGTTTTTTCCTGTACATTGCAGGTTTCCACGTAAATCTATGTGTCACTTGTGTTACTATTTATGTGTTCTATATTTTTTTTATTGTGCTTCATCTTGCAAGTATAAATCAAAAGTTTTTCTTAACATGTAAAATATCATGAATAAACCTTATCTCACATTTTTTTCCTAACTACAATGGTGCCTTTGTCTTGGACGTGAGATTCCTTGTTATCTCCAAGTCATACTTAAGATTTAATAGATTCATCCATATTTACAAAGACATTTTTTCTCCCTATAATATAATTGTTGCAAACTCTATCCAAAATCCATACTTCATGATAAATTTATTTTATAATATCACAAGAAAAAAATAAATTGGTTTTTTCTTCTTTTCCTTCAAAACAATTAACATGTTGCTTATGATTTTTCCAACAATCACGTTTCATAATGATCCAAATTTTTACAATAATAACATTGAACTTGTGATTTGCCTACCACCTCTTTCATAGTGGCTACCACCTCTTCCTTTATTGTTGTTGTAGTTGCCTCTTCTCCATCCACTTATTCTTCCTCTACTTGCACATCCTCTTCCTCTCAAATTTTATATTCTTTTATAAGATGATGCTCTTCCCTTATCCATTGAAATATCAATATTTGTTTGAAAATATAGTTTAAGATATTGTTTAGTGGATCTATTCATCCTTTGTTCGTGAGTTTGAAGAGATGCCATAAGCTCATTAACTAATAACTGAATTAGATCCTTTTATTCTTCAATAACAATAACAACAAGATAAAAACATGGAGGGAGGCTTCTAAAAGAATTGTAATTTTTCATCTAACAAATTCTCCGTACAAAAGCTAATTTGATTTACTAAGACCATAACTCGATTAAAAAATATTTGCATAGAGTTAGAGTCTTTCATAAGAATATTTTTAAAATCTCTTCTAAGTGTCTAAAGTTTGATGATTTTTACCTTTTTTTATCCTTGATATGCATTTTGGAGTTGATCCCCATGCATATTTTGATTTTATTATTACATCAATTCTTATAAAATTCAACTCGTGTATTACTTATTGAATAAAGAAAAGGGCTTTTGAGTCATTTATGTTCCCCTTTAACTGATATTGTTGCTCTTGAGACCAAGTAGCAAGAGCTTGTGCATCTATAGGTTCTATGTAATCATTCTCAACCAAATCCCTTAAATCTTGAGAAATAAATTATGTATTCATATTAATGATCTAAAAGTTATAGCGCCCCCTTTGAATAGAGTAATCTAAGGCTAACTAATATTTAGACTACTACCCCACTAGGAGCCATATTATACTACTCTTGCCAAAAAAAAATGTTTTGTTGTGGCTCTTCTTGTTGCAAGATTGTGTCTTCTTCTAACAGATAAACCTAGCCATGATACCAAATATTGGTCTGCAGAGATGCTAAAAAATTATGCAAAATAAACATTAAACTTAAAAAAAATATATAATAGAGAAGATAGACCACAAATTACTTTGCAAAATTTTGTTGTAGTATTCATGATTTTATTTATCCAATTGCTTGATTACATCCAATTGAATTTTATTGAATTCCACTGAATTAAATTACAATGGGTTCCTAGCACCTAATAAATAAATATTCTTTATGCTAATAATAAGGGTTGGCCAAAAGTAAAATTATTGACCTAGCAATTCATGCATAATGGAATTCTTACTTTTGATAATTTGAAATGTAGGGGAATCATTGGTCCATCCCAATGTGTTTTATGCTACAAAAGTGAAGAAACATATAACCACTTGATGTTTGAATACTCATTCACATGCCACATCTGGAATTGATGAATTTTAGCTTATAAAATTTTAGCCAATGGTGATTTGAACCAAATTAATATTTTGGAAATATTGGCATATTTAAATATAAATCTCTTCATATTGGGTGGAACCTTGGATTAAAATTTATTTGGTGGCAAGTATGCTTGGAGAGAAATGGAAATTGTTTTAGAGAAACCTTTTCATCCTTGGATGGTGTATGGTAAGTCATTTTGAGAAAAGTCATAGACACTATGGCAGTGTATGCTAAAGAGGAAACTCATACTGATATAGGGACAATGGAGAATGAAGTCGAAGTGTAGGAGGGGCAGGACAAAACTAGTTAGAAAACACCTCTGAAAGGTTGGATTAAAATTAATACTGATGGAGCTACAAAAGGTAATCTAAGTAGGGCTATAATGTAACAACCCTCCTTGCATGACTTTTGATAAGCAAATGAATTGATAATTTACTCTTGCCTTATTATTTAGATTGTGGTATTGTTGATGCTCTATGTGCATGCAGGACCAAGTATAAGCCCTCAATGGACTGAAGAAGGGTCACTGATAGGGTAAGAGGGAAATGATGATTTGGCTTGTGAGTACATGGAAGGTCACATGAATTGCATATCGTATAGGTGCATTGTGGAAATACTGCATTTTGTGTGTGCTTGCATATGTGTTTATTACTTGATTTTCCTTTGTGGCAATGAAAGTGTTGGGAACATGGGAGCCACACCTTGCTAAGTTATGTGTTGAAATAAAAATATTTATATGGTTATTATTTTAAAAAATAATAAATTATATAATAAAAAATAATAAATTATATAATAAAAAATAATAATATAATATCAAATATATGAATATAAAATATAAAATATAAAATGAAAGCAAATTCTATCTTGATAAGCGAATCTTGGAAAGGCATCTTCACTTATCATTAAAAAGTTTAGGTGCTATAAATGGTTAAACAAAAGAACCAAAAATTTTGTGTTGTTGTGATGTTTTGAAATGTGCATAGTGTGGTCGTTCTAACTCCATGTATACCTAGCGTTGTGCATGAAATGGGATGAGAGAAATTTCCCAATTTAATGTTAGCAGTGAGGTAGAGGGGAGGAATGCTAGTTTTCTTTATGATTGCATGGAAAATATTGTGTATGAAAATTGGGTATGATATTGAAAAATATCCATATGTGGAAAGATGTAGTGGATTGTGGATGTGATGCAGTGTGTTATTTGCTTTTCGAAAAGTTGGATTTTTGGTTTTTGGGATTATTGGTAGTTCATGTTGTTTGGAAGGAGCTCAACTCAAATACGACCTCAAATAATTGTTTTAGGTGTGCATGTTATATTTTGTGATGTGTTAACAAATACTAAAATTGGTTGATGAAGTGCTTCTATAAAATGAAAATATTTTAATTTGATTTGTATGCTTCCTTGAGTCTTCCTGGACAAATCAAAAAATGGTTAATTGAAAATTCCTTATGAATGCATGCACTTGTTGTGAGCATAGTTTAAATTTACATTGTTGGTATGGCGGAAGTGTGGTCAAAGAATAATGTGTGTGACCAAATTAGAAAATGTCTTGCTCAGTTTGGTGATGTGTTATCAATATTGCTCGAAAATTGGAAAGGTAGTTTAAAACATGATATATGAATTTGAAAATTAATGACACATTTGTAGTGGATAAGTTAACATCGGATTAGGAAAATGTTTTTGACTATGTAATTCTCATGTTATTGTGTTTATAAAATGTGTGGTTTATTGTGCAATCTGGTTGGCTTTACCAGGTTGGGTTATTTGTTTTGTTTATGTGTGAATATTGAATAATTATGAAAATGAAGGAAATGAAGGAATATGTGTTACTGTGTAAATAATGTATGATTAAATTGTGCAAACATGATTTCTATGAATTAATTGGAAATAAAATCTAGTTGCACAATTAATTGTTACTATTACTGTTGTTTGGAAAAGTGAATTTCAAAGAAATTGCATGTAATGAATTCTCTTGATGGAACGTAGTAATGTGATTTCTATTGTGAGTTTTTGTTATAAATAGGCTTCATGTTAGTATAAGTTGCATTTATAGAAATGCATACATAAAAGAGTCGTATCTGATCCCTGGTAGTACCACTTGTAATTTAATGTGAGGTTCATTTCATGATAGTCCTATGTGACCTTCGAACTGTAGCAATATTAAATCCAAAAATTATAGTGCATATCAGACTATGTATATATCAATAGAAATTACTAGCCTAGGATTGGAAACTAATTCTATACAACTAAGTTTGCAGTGCATATAAGCCAAGGGATAACTAATGGAGTTATGTAACTGAGTTATTTTTTATTTATACATTTTAATAGAAAATATATGTGAAATTGTAACTCTGAATGACCTTCATATGATCTTCAGTAATTCAGTTGAATGGACATATTATTGCATCATGAGTTGACTTTTATTTGTTGAACCATAGAGCAATTGCATTTATATTTAATCCTTAAAATTAAAATATTGTATTGTGCAAGGTGTTATTAGACTCTCTAGAGATAACTGTTAGAGAAACTTTACAATTTCCCCATTTGCATTTAACATCCATAAATCTTGGATTGTTACTATGTTGTTATTTGCTACCTTGTAAAGTGTCATTAGAACCTGTTAGAGGACTATCGAGGCGATGATAGAAAAACTTAGGTAATGTGAACTAGAAGTTGAAATGAAATGGTGAATGAAAACTTCAACATTTTCATAGTGGAGTAATTAATTTTCTATAAGATAAATTAAGAAAGAGTCATGATAACCACTCAAAATGCATGGGTTGCATTAAGTCGGTATAAGAATTTATATGTATCAATTTGACATAATCAAACTTAATGAATAGCCCAAAAAAATATGAGCAAAATTTTGAGCTGAATTTTGTTAAACTATTAGAATATAAATTCATTTTCTTGCACCAAGTACAATATTAAATGATGAAGAAATCGTGGTACACTCTTGTAATATAATGTCTATGTAGTTTGTTGATATAAAGTCTAAGTTACTCACAACTTAGGGTTTGTAATCTTTAGCAAACCATTTAAATTAATAACCTTTTGACCAATGGTAGAAAAAAATATTTTATAAGGAAAAAGAAACTAGATTCTTTTATGTCTTTTAGTATAATACCATATTTCTTGATTGACCGGTGAAAGAAAATTTAGATCCAACTTGTGTGTATTTACTTTAATAGTATAGTCATAAAAGGAACAACATGGTATAGTAAGGGAAGGATTCAATTGCCCTCTTGTGGAATGATATAGGTTATATTTATATGGAAACTTAATTTTGAATCAATTTATAGTTTTTTAAGGTTGCCAAAGAATTTAAATAGAAGAAAATTGTTGCTCTTTTCCTGAAGCTATGAAGAGGAATTATTAATGTATTTCTCATGGAAAATAGTAAAATTTAATTCCTTGATCGATACCATGATGAGGAATGATTAATGTATTTCTCGTGAAGGATAAAAAAACAAACTTTCATCATCCAATGGAGTTGAATATGCGAGTATGCATGCAACGAGTCTCGATAGCAACCATATTTTTGATGGTAAAGGTTATAAAAAGTGAACTAGTCAAAAATAGTAATGAGTTACAGTATGGGACGTCACCTCTAGGTTGTTGCCCAGGTAGTACAATGATATGTCTCATGTATCATTTGACTTAGCTAGTTCAGCCATGATGTTTGATAGGGGATAAAATATCATGAGTCATAATGGGAATGAGTGATCAAGTCTAAAGTTAGGGTATTGACATGGCTCTAGTTGGCTTCGAGTAGTAGGACAGTCAACTAGACACTAGGCATATATATGCTAACCCCCTTGCATATTAAAATTGGAACAAGTTGATCGGTTAGATCAAGGTTCAATATGCTAAGGGATGGGGAAAGTATGCATCCACCCTCTAGGTGTTATGGGCCTTGGAGGATAACCCCATTCGTGGTTCGATCCTCAAGCCAAATTAAGAGGACCATAAATGAGAAAAATCGACTCCATAAAATGGCACCTTTATGGGATTTGGCCAATCTCATCCACTTGGGTGGCTATCTACAGCAGTTATGAAACCCAAAAGTGGGTTGATATGTTTAATTGATTAATTTTTATGTTATTGAATCAATGGGTGAATCATATTTTTCTAGGAACATGAAAGCACAATCATATATCTGTTGTGAATATGAAAACATAATCATATTTGGCTATGAACATGAAAGCACTTTTTAGACTTAAACAAAAAAAATTACCCTAATAAATTGCTTAATCAAAGTTTATTGAAAAGTTAAAAAGAGGAAATAGATGCTCTTGCTGACTAATGCTATGAGGAGTCACATCTCAACTTGTAAATAATCTTGTTTTAATATAGCTTTTTCAAATTCTTTTTTAAAAAATAAATAAATAAATAAATTTTTTATATCTTCATTTCCTAATTTTTAATTATTTTCTCTTTTCTTATTTTGAGTTGTCTTTCTATCTATATAAATTTTCTTTTTCTTCCAACAATATTTATAAACAACTTTTCTTCACTTTATTTTTAGCATTATGTTTTTTTTTTTTTTTAATTATAAAGGGGAATGGATAACATCATTTAATCTTTAACAACTGGGCACACTGGGGACATTTTCCTAGAGGTTTCTAGGTTTCTGCCTTTAATCGAGGGAGACGCTTTCATTAAGCTAGCACGCACTCAATAGACAAGTCAGACTACTACTTTTACCACACACAAGTCAGATTACTACCTTTGCCGAGAATGAACATTACCACCAAAAATTGAACTTAGGTTTCCTGCCCAAAGTCGACTCGGCTAAAAATAATGCTTAATCAAAAATAGAAAAAAACATTGTTCTCCAAAGTCGATGCAAGACCAACGTCGGAAAATCTCTACGACGAACAGGACTCCAACTTGTCCAATCAGCCAGTCACTCGGCTAAAAATAATGCTTAATCAAAAATAGAAAAAAACATTGTTCTCCAAAGTCGACTTTGGAGAACAATGTTTTTTTCTATTTTTGATTAAGCATTATTTTTAGCCGAGTGACTGGCTGATTGGACAAGTTGGAGTCCTGTTCGTCGTAGAGATTTTCCGACGTTGGTCTTGCATTGAAGAGATATTACTCATTGAAATGCAGTAGTTTCAGAATACTTTTCAATTGTCGATCATTACTTTTCTTTACGTGGAAGGAGAAGGACATTGTTTTCAGGCTTGAACAAATAGTTATCCGGGGGAGGATACAACTTTGCAGGACAGCTGGTCATCTGGCTATTATGGTTCAATCTGACAATGTGTTAAATCTTACTACAACACCGTCATATTCACGAGAATGTCTAGCTCTTCGATCATTACTTTTATTTACGTGGAAGGAGAAGGACTATAGTTGTCCGGGGAAGGATGGATGCAACTTTGCAGGACAGCTGGACATCTGGCTGTTAGCCAAATAGGTAATAGAGGAAAGAATATCCATCTCCATGTCGGAGTGAGCCTTATTCTTTGGTAGCGAGCAGTAATGGTTAACAGGTCAGTATTTTTCTTATTGTTGCAGTGTTAGAGAAGACTATGTGCTTGATTGATTTCATTTTTAGCAAATAAATTTAGCGGTAGTTAATGACTGAGAATTAGGAATAGGCATAGCTGTCGATATTAACACATTTCTCCATATTTAGATGACCCGGGATTTTATACCAATCAGTGGTTGATCTGTTTTGAAAAGCTTTGTTTATCAATAAAATTATCATGCAGTTGGCGACTCCATTCATAATTAAAAAAGCGGAACATAGTAACATGTTTGATATTCAATTCTTCATCCTGAGAGTTATAGAGCTCATTCCATTTTTTACTTTGATGGATTGATAATAGTTATAGAAAAAGTGAGTTAGAGAGGGTAGAGCAATCTTTTAAGGGAGGTTTTTTGTTTCAATCTTCACCTTACCAAAAGCATATCGGGTACCCAAAATCCAGTTGATAATGCTGGTGATATTAAGATAGGATGCGACTCCAAATAATTTTGACACGTAAATTATCTTGTCGTAGTTTTCAAACCACTTGAAAAAAAATACAAGCAGCTAAATTAATAATAGATAGAGGGTACTGTTCTTGCAACTGAGTTTAGCCAATAACGGAAGATATTGGCATTTTGCAGAGATGGATTGGATGGAGCAACATGAACTTGCTGGCATATCGGCACAGTCGGAACCCGAAGAGAGAGAGCACATTCTGCGCAGATCTGTGCATGGGATGTGCCATCTCTCTTCATGTTTCGGCTCTCCTGATTCGAACCCTAAAATTTATCTAATTTGTAAACTCAGTTTATTTTTCTAACGCTGCAAACATTTGATCTCTGAAGGTACCATCTAAACTTAAGCACTGTTCACAGGTACATTATCTACGGTCTACAAGAGACATGAAGGCTGGGGAATAAGGTAAGTTCTTTCAAGTTGAAACCATTGAGTTTTTTTGTTTTTTTTGAGTTGGTGATTTCTTCTACTAATCCTTATGCAGGCTATGTTCATAAAGAATTGTGAATTGCATCATAAGGTGTGTCATCTAATGTTTAGAATATAAAAAAAAAACATTATGAAAACGTATGTAAATGAAAATAATAGAAAAATAATATGATAATAAAATAATATAAAAATAGATTAAAATATATTTAATTTTATTATATAAAATATTAAAATAATAAAATAATGTTATAAATAAATTAAATTTGATTATAAACATATGTTATTAAAAACAACATCACTAATGAAACAGTTATTAAGGCAAAGAATACCATAAGTAGCGTCAAAGATTTACACTTCTTTGAGGAATAGGTTTCATAATCCAATATGGATTACAAGGGTATCAATAAAAAATTATTCAGAGAGGCACAGTATAATAATATTAAGGTGAAAGAAAACTCAATACTCTGCGGCAAAGAATAACTATTCTAGTAGCTATGCTAACGAGCCGATGCCTGGCATCAGACACATCAGGGGTTTTGAATATACCTCATGGCAAATATATAATGTGTAAAATCTTAACCCTCTTTTTTTTTAATTTTTAGTTGACATTAACCGTATTGTTTCTTCTTATATAATAATAATCAAGGAAAGCAGAACATAATTAGTTTACCTCTTACCAAGGGTAAAATTTATCTACTGATATAAGGCAAAGAATAACTATTCTAGTAGCAATGCTAACGAGCCGATGCCTGGCATCAGACACATCAGGGGTTTTGAATATACCTCATGGCAAATATATAATGTGTAAAAGCTTAACCCTCTTTTTTTTTAATTTTTAGTTGACATTAACCGTATTGTTTCCTACATATTATATCAGTAGATAAATTTTACCCTTGGTAAGAGGTAAACTAATTATGTTCTGCTTTCCTTGATTATTATTATATAAGAAGAATTTACAAATGAGGCTCTTTGGATTGATTATTATTATTAATTAAAATTTATGTAATTTGTAAACTCAATTTATTTTTCTAACGCTGCAAACATTTAATCTCTGGAGGTAACATCTAAACTTAAGCACTGTTCACAGGTACATGATCTACGTTGTACAAGAGACATGAAGGTTGGGGAATAAGGTAAGTTCTTTAAAGCTGAAACCATTTAGTTTTTTTTGTTTCTCAGATGAACTCAACTTCAAGGACTAATTGAGAATTGAGAACTTTTATAATACACAAAAAAAAATTATGGTGGAACGTATGTGAATGAAAATAATAGAAAAATAATATGATGGTAAAATAATACAAAAAAATAGATTAAGGTGTACTCAATTTTATTATATATAATATTAAAATAATAAAATAATATTATAAAAATATGTTATTAAAAACAATAAAAGAACATCACTAGTGAAACAGTTATTAAGGCAAAGAATACCATAAGCAATGTTAAAGATTTACACTTCTATGAGGAATAGGTTAAATAATCCAATGTGTCCTACAAGGGTATCAATATAAAATTATTCAGAGAAGCACAGTGTAATAATATTAAGGTGAAAGAAAACTGAATACTCCGTGGCAAAGAATAACTATTCTAGTTGCTATGCTAATGACCCGATGCCCGGCATCAGACACATCAGGGGTTTTGAGTCATCAAAATATACCTCATGGCAAATTTATAATGTATAAAAGCTTAACCCTCTTTTTCTATTGACATTAACCGTATTGTTTCCATATTATATCAGTGGATAAGTTTTACAGAAAAATCCCTTGGTGAGAGGTAAACTAATTATGTTCTGCTTTCCTTGGTTATTATAATTATCTAATAAGAAATTAGAAATGAGGCTCTTTGGATTGAAGATCCAGGTAAAGAATGCTACATTGTGCAGCCAAAGAATGGGGTTTCAACCTTCCTCCGCAAGGGTAAATTATGGGAGAAGATCAGGTTAGCTATGAATGCATCTCTTCTTGTAGTAAAGTATTTTGCGGATGGTACTAATTATCAAATTTCAACTTCTTCCGGTGCTCTCCTTTTGGGAAAAGTTGGCTTGTGCCTTTTGATTTTTGTTTCGCAATCTTGAATTTATAAGGTGTTGAGTGTCCCTTAAGGAATCTAGAGCAGAGTCTCTTTACACTCAATGGCAGGATAGACAGACATTTCGTCTTTTTATTTCCATTTAAAAAAACTAAAAATTTTAACACGTGACAAGTAATAAAGTTAAATTTTGTTTACAACCATCTTAAATAGCCAGTACAACCAATATTGCAATTATAATAGTTATAATTGATGTCACTGAATGCCAATAGAATTTTTTATCCTCTGTGTATTAACATTTGTGATTTTCCCAATGTTCTCTTTTAATGTATTATTCTGCTGCAAAAATGTGAAATGTCAAAAGTGTTGCATATACGACCTATTTTTGGGTTGATTTGATTTATGAAAAACGTGAAATTAGTGATCAACTAACCACCTTTCAAAATTTGAAAGATATTTGATTTGAACCTTCAAAATTTTCATTTTTAATTAATTTTATTTTAATTTATTAATCAAATTTTATTTTAAATTGTTAATCAAATTTTATTTTATTTTCGATTGTTAATTAAATTTAATCTTTGGATTGTTAAATTTGCTTGAAAATAAAAATGAAATGATTAAATTTAACTTTGCAATGTAAAAAATTTGGAATACCATATTAATTATTCAGTTTAATGTTATAAAACTAAATGATTATTTGAAAAAACTATGTAAAGTTTAAAAATTCAAATTTTCATCTTAATTTTTGAAATGGAAGTATTTCTTTTAGGGTTTTAATTTTTATTTGCTTTTTTTTATTTGATGAAATTTAAAAAAAAATATTAAAGCTAGGGTTTGAAAGAATAAAATAAAAGATTAAGTCATTGTAACTTTTAAAATTTTAACTCAAATATATATGAACAAATATTCTGAACTTAATTCACCGCCAGTATTCACATAACCCAGAATTAATGCAATGTAATCTTCTAAGGGAATAACACAATATATTAAAAAAATGAATAATTATACCATATGCATGTATAAAACTTATTAAAAAATTCCAAATATTGCAAAATAAAATATATTGAGTTCATGTTCCTTCCAAATACCTTGCTTCAAATGGATTACAATGGGTGAAATTTTTGTAGTCCAAAAACGAGGGAGGAGATGTTCTTCCACAGAATCAATTTTCCAACATGCATTTGCTCCACAAAGTCTCCGACCCTTTTTTGATCCACTTCAATGGATATTTAAAATTTTAAGAAAACAATACCCTTCGCTTCCCTTTTTGCTTCTTGAATTTTGTAATGCTCTCTTCAAGAAGTCTTTCTTTTCTTCTTTCTTTTCCTCCACTAATGTTTTTGGTGTTACACCATGTTTACGATAAAATTAAATTTTTTTTATTTAATCCTTTGTTTAACACCATATTTAATCTTCTTCAAAATTTAACCATCTACTTTTATCTTCTCTTGAGAACACAGTATCATTTTACTCCAATATGGGAGATCACAAAACTGGATTTGTTACTCGTAATTTATTCCTTTTGCAACCTTCAGCATAGCTAGAATTTCATGAAGCCCTTTTGACAACAGTGCAAATCAAAGGGAGGTGAAAGAATTTTTATATACAACAACAATGATCGATGCTAGCGAATGACTAGATATCCAACCGCTCGAGCTGCGAATGCATTTGTTTAATATGCCCAAGTCATTTTCTTCATTCCACCTACCCCAATAAGTACATAGCGCCCATGTTCTAAAAATCAAAATATGCTACCTGTATGGGTCTTGGCTCTTGTAACATATGACTATGATAAACTATTAGAATTTTTAGACATGCCAACCCATTTTGAGACATGCCAACCCATTTTGAGACATTCAATATTCATTCAACAACATTGTCTATGTTCAAATTCCATCACATTGTCATCTCGTTGTAGACGTTACACAAAACAACCCTATTAGTGATATTATATCATAGATATTATTGTCACTATTTAGTTTTAATTGTAGAAATCATTAATTACATTTTCCATATGTAACTTCCTCGTAGACGTTATACAAACAACCTTATTATGATCTTGTATCACAAATATTCATATCACTATTCAGTTTCTTACATAATTGCACCATTGACATTTTACATTTTCACAATAATATTTCAAATCAAAGCATTCAACATCCACTAGAACTATGGACGCCATATTTACTTTTAAAACCAATATCATCTTACAAGTTTAAACATTTTGTGTAGCAAAGACATTTATAATCATATCCACATCTTCTGGGCTATCATCTCTCTTTGCAAGTGTGTCTCATCACCATGGTGAGAGGGCTCCACTTTGGTTACCATTAGCTCCATGAACTAGACTTATAACTCTGGCTCTTAAAAAAAATATACATTATCTACAAACACTGTTTTCTAGCCATCAGGATCAAGACAAGTTGTAATTCTGGTATTAATACCTAGTAGTAGATTAGGTTCATGAGTTATTTTACCACTAGGTAGTCATACAACTTATGTTGTCTTGTAAACATCATCTATGCCTATAGCAATCTTGGCATAAGCATTTCCTTTGTCATACTCTTTCGGTCCATAATTATCCCATCATAGACAATTTTTTTGTCCTATAGACCATATCCCATCATAGCTATGGTATACTTGTAATCAATATTATTCCTTTTCTGTAGTAACTCCATCACATAAGCCTTTTCATAAAAATCAATTGCATGCTCAAGATATCCTACTCTGAGAATTACTTGACAAAGAGAATCTAGAGTAGAACCTCTATCTATCAACTCAAATTTATAACCATATGGATCTTCCACAAAGGAAATTACTAATTTACCATCTTTTACTAGCCCCAGTTCCATGGTTATATTTCCTCCTTTAGCTCTTTCAATCTCAAATGCTTTAGGAATGTCCTCAACAACAATATTTCCATATGGTAATTCAAAATTCTCCTCAACCATCTTGAGGAGAGTCACCACAAAGTGACTCCTATGACCATCCAAAGCCAGTTCTCAAATTATATAAATTTACTCCATAGTTGTAGGTAAGTTCCACCACAAAGTGACTCTCCTCTAAACCAAATTCTAGAAAGGCATTTTTGTATCTTTATTCAGGACTATATCACTTTTGCAAGAGCTTCATCCCTAGGAATTTTGTGTAAAACTTCTTGTCTAGATCGCCAACATGATAAACAACATGAAGCAGTCTATGATTATATTTTTTTTAACCACTCTCGAAGACTTTCTTGGCTAACCATAAAACTGGCTTGGCCCATATTTTCCTCTTATATGTTCTGATTCTAAAAAATCTTACTTGATAAAAAATGCCTCCCAAATGGAGTAAGGCGGGACTACAGGACTATGTCCCAGGTGTTAGCAAGATTAGAAATTGTACACTATTCATATTTGGATTTTTAGATTAACAAACAAAGGTAAACAAGCAACCGTCAACTATTGCACTGATGATGAGGATGCCATCATCACCATCCTCACCATTTTTTACCCCTCTCTCCTACTCCTTTTTCTCTTATATAATGCTACACTTGGATCCATGCTTGAGAAACCTTTATTTAAATGGTTCATTGAAATGATTACAATTAATTAGTATGGAAGTCATATCCCCCTCTACACTGACACTAGAGCTTTCAATATTATTAAAAATAACTCCTTAACAATCATGATTATCGACTATCATACATACAAAAACCACTCATAACCACTGGAGCAAATTGGTAAAGATCGCAGTGCAGTATTTTTTTCTTTACACTACTATTTTAATCCCACCCGTGTCACGTGAAAGCACAAGGTATTATTTATTAATGCAAATGCACATCAATACAATTGACTTAGCTATGTCCCTAAGCGATACTTTGAAATCCATGGCACCTTCAAATCCATGTCGTGCTCCTTGGAAACTATACCTCTCAGAGTTTGTGCCTCTATGTTGACCATATTCTGATGCTACGTTCATTGGTTGGTATGGTCAAGGGTTCACCTTGAAAATAATCCCATCTTTTTTATAACCTATATACATGAACAAATGAAATTTAGAATAGAAATTCAAGCAAATATAAAATGAAATCTTCATTTTAATTATCTTTTATTTTATTATTATTATTTATTTATTTTATTTCATTTTGTTAATATATGAGAATATGTAGCTAATCAAGGTATTTGAAATTGCAATTCAACATGTTTAGGTACAGGTCAATATTTCCATTAAAAAGCATGTGGTTTGTTTGGACATGATTTATGCATGGTTTAACAAGATGTTAACTTTGACCTCCTCCTTAAATATTGTGGAATTTAACCCATTGAATTTTATGAGGACCTTCGCTTACCAGGATTTAAACTTGAGCTTCCTAAGGTTTGACAATGAGATTAACTATAAAAATATTAATGCTAAAATCATGACCATGGTGAATCTTCGGACCTCCTTTTGACATCTTGCACTAAAACTCTACCTGAAGACCTTGAAACCTTGACATGTAATTTAACTTTGCAATCCACACTGCAAAACTTGCTTGATAAAAATTAACCATCAAAACATTCAATGCAAACAAAAAGGTCATATTAAAATTAAAATTTCAAGTGGGTCCCCAAATTGGGGTACGTTGTGCAATGGCAACAACAAATGGCGACTTTGCTAAAAAATGCTCCTGAGCATTTTGGATAAAGAACCCAGTCTGAAATCAAGAAAACCAAAGATTAGCAAAATATAAATCATCTAATAATATCCAAGAAAAATGGGGTTAAATAGTTTCCATTGAAAATAATGCTCCACTTGCTTCAACTTAGTGTGTGTTTTGTGAATTCATTCTTTATTTTTTATTCAATCAGAACTCTATCATCTG
The DNA here is from genome assembly GCA_028583015.1 of Wollemia nobilis. NCBI lineage: Eukaryota > Viridiplantae > Streptophyta > Pinopsida > Araucariales > Araucariaceae > Wollemia > Wollemia nobilis. The sequence goes on from JAQPPZ010017073.1 coordinate 533,266, forward strand.
TTTTGCTCCACTATCATTCAAGTATCCATAGCTCCAGTGGAGATGACCTTGATCTCTTCTAGACCTTGCTCTACTGCCAGTTAGGCGTCTATAGCCCCAATAGATATTATATGAATCACCCAAACATTTGATTGATTTTGCAAATATCATATGCGCCTCTTGGGTTAGAGATCATCTAAGGCTTAATATGGAGTGTATAAATTTTTTTCCTAATCAACAAACCAGAATGATTTCATCCTTTAGGAGTCAAAAATATCATTTAAATGTGATTTTACATGTGAAGCTTCAACAAAATGTCATATTACTTCAATATCCACTATTTTAATCCACAATTCAAGAATAACTACTAAATAATATAATTTCACTAACTTCAATTTCACCTAATTTCAAACAGGTAATGTATCTTCCAATACTAAGAAACATATCCAACAAAGTGACAAAATTTTATTGCAACTACACAACTATACCACAATCTGGAAAACAAAAACCAAAACATGTTGTGAAAGTGAAGAAGCAAAATATGAACATAAACCAAAACACAAAATTTGGCATGAACATGTATTATTGAAAAACAAAAATGAAAACAAACAAAACTTCAAAAATGAAAACAACAAAATAAACCAACAAGTGATGATTGTATCCAAATGGTATATACACAAACACAAAATTATGTACAAGCGAAAGCAAAACAAAACAACAAAGTTATACACAAGCAAAACTTGCAAAAACAAAAAACTATGTACAAGAAATGAATATATACAAGTGATGAATATGCTTTCTATCTCAGGTATGGAAATAGTGCTTTAAAAATTACCCATTGATAGGCAAAGGAATGTTCTCTCCACTTAGATTCTACAATCTAAAAGCATTTTCCCCAAGAATCTCAAAAATTTGGTAGGGGCCTAACCAAATATTATCAAATTTATCATGATCACCCTTCCTTTCGTGTGCTTTATCCCACAACAAAACCAAATCAGCAATCCTAAAGGCTTTGACCTTGGATCTCTTATCAAACCACATTTTAACAACCCCCTGATGCTTACTAAAATGTTGTAGGGCATCTTCCCTCTTTTCATCTAGACTCATTAAGTGAGTAAATATTACCTCTATTTTATCATTAGTTTCAAGATAATATTTCATAAACTGAAGAGTCTACAATTTCAAGTTAGTAGGAAAAATGGGATCTTGACCATAAACTAAATGATAAGGAGAAGTGCCTATGGACCCTTTTGATCTAGTTCTATCTACCCATAAAGCATATTTCAACTTGTTATGCCAGTCTCTAGGATTCATTTCCAACAATTTCTTAATGATTGACAATAAGTTCTTATTAGTAGATTATGCTAAACCATTACCTTGTGGGTAATAATTTGAAGAAAACTTTATGCTTACCTTATTGTCGTAAGCCCATTCTACAAACTGAAGTGAAGTGAAAGTAGAACCATTATCACAAACAATAGAATATGGCATACCAAATCTAGTAACAATGTGTCCTAAAAATTGAATAACCACTTCAAAAGTACAATTCTTAGTGGGAATGGCCTTAGTCCATATGGTACAATAATTTGTGGTGGTTAAAATGTATTTATGGCCAGGTGAAGATTTTGGGTTTATAACTCCTATGAAATCTAAACCCCATTGTGCAAATGGTCTAGCCTCAAATACGGGTTGTAAAGGTATGGAGGCATTTCGTTCTCTTTTGGTGGTAATATGACATGTATGGCAAGAACGAACATGGGCATGGGCATATTTGAAAATATGGGGCCAATAGTAACTAGATCTCAAAATTTGGTGCACTATGGCATTAGTTGATCCATGCCTAGTCCCATACTTACCATGAAAATCCTTAAGAATTTGCATAGCCTCATCCTTACTCAAACATCTAAGGAAAATTCCTTCATGATTTCTTTTGTATAACACACCAACTTTAATCATAAAATTAGAGCTTTTTAATCGAAGTGCTCTTCTTTGCATAGCATTAAAGTGATCAGGGCACTTACCATTCAAAATAAAATACACAATGTCATTATACCATTCATCTATGGTGATGCTTTCTGTAGTGTATTGCTGACATGCAATTTGAGGATCGATTTCAGCTAGAGACTTTGTCAAACCTTATCCTCTAACAAGATTCATCGGATGGATCTCTAAATAAAACTCCTACAAAGTAGCCAACCATTTGCCTCTTCTTTCTTCCAGTTCATTCTGCATCAACATTGTTTTGATAGCTGGGTTAGGTACTATTGCAAAAATTCTACTGTGCAAAATGTAATGTCTAATCTTCTTCACAATTTTGAAAAGAGCATATACCTGTTTATCTAGAATAGTGTATTTTAACTATGCATATTTTAGTGGTGAACTCAAGAAAGCAATAGGATTTTCTGAATTATCTTTGTTCTTTTGAGTTAATACACTAGCAAAAGAATGCTCAGAAGCAAATGAATAAATATAGAAAGGTTTCTTGTAATTAGGACTCACAAGCACAGGTGTAGAAGATATTGCATTTTTAACATCCTAAAAAGCTGCTTTAGCTTCACCAGTCCAATTAATATTAGCATCCTTTTTCAACATATCATTTAATGGTTTGACTATTTCAGCAAATCCTGAAATGAATTTCCTGACAAAGTTGATTTTTCCAAAAAATGATCATAATTCTTTCTTGCTACCAAGAAGAGGGATTTTTTGGATGGCTTCGATTCTTTTAGGATCTATGGAAATTTCATATTTTGAGATGACATGGCCTAAAATTTTACCTTTAGTTACTCCAAAAATACACTTTTTAGGATTTAGTGAAATGCCATGCTCTCTACACTTTTGAAGAACTTTTCTCAAATCATTAACGTGGTCAGATATGTTCTTTGAGAAAATAGGAATGTCATCAACATAAATGACTATGCATTTACCTATCAAATCTCTAAATGCATAGTCCATGGCTCTCTAAAATGTGGCACCTACGTTAAGCAATCCAAAAGGTATTCTTCTATAAGCAAAGGTACCCCACTTCATGGTAAAAGTAGTTTTCATTCTATCTTTTGGGTCAATAAGAATTTGGTTATATCTAGAATAACCATCAAGAAAAGACATCATCTCAGAACCATTCACCATTTGCAAAATATGATCAATGGAAGGCAAGGGGTAGTTATCCTTTTGTGAGGTCTTATTGAGATTCCTAAAATCAATACACAAACGAATTTCACCTGTTTTATTCCTAACTGGTACAATGTTTGCTACCCATGTAGAGTGTTTGATTGGAAAAATAATCTTAGCATCCAACAATTTCTTAACCTCATTTTGTATAAGAGGCTCTAGCAATGGGTTAATTGGTCTTTTTTTGTCTAAATGGTTTTGAATCTAGCTTTAAAGGAATAGTATGTGTTATGATGTTTTCATTATAAGTCTTTAAATTCTCATAACTCCATGCTATTACATCAACGTAATATTTAAGAGCCTGTACAATCCCTTCTTGTTCATGATGAGTGCAAGCCTTTCCTATGAGTACATTATGTGGGTCTTTACTAATCCCAAGATCAATAGAATTATAAGCATCCTGCGAGAGTGAGGTTTTATTACAACTTTTGCTTTTGTAATCAATATCAAAAACTTTTTGAGAGAAATTATACCTTTAGGAATCACATTGATTTTCTTTGTTACCTCATGATCTTCATTTTCATCTTCTTGCAATATTTCATCCTCATTGATCACCTGATTTTCAAAAATGCCTGAATTAGTTACAAAATAAAAAATGTGCCTGTCACTTTCAAATACTTGTAAATTTTTCACATTATCAGGTATAGAAGGATAGGGTATCAACTCAATTGAAAATTTATTTAGCCTCCTATTATCAATAGGCTTAAGAGTACCTATTGCGATAGCTAAAGAATCAACAATTCAATTGTTCTTCCTAGATTTCAATGAAATATTGAAAGCATGGAATTCATCAATCAAATCCCTAACTCTATTTTTATAATGAATTAGCCTTTTATCATGACATGTGTATTGGCATTTCACATGTTTAACAACCAATTCTGAATCTCCTAGCACTTTCAAACATTTAATGTTTTTCTTTAAGGCTAATTGCAATCCAAATATCAAAGCCTCATATTCTACAGTATTACAAGTGTAAGGAAACTGTAATCTATAAGCTACTAGAGACGACTTACCTTTAGGACTAATCAATTCCACACCAGTTCCACTACCTTGTTTGGATTTATTTCCATAAAATTTAAGCATCCAAAAAAAAAAATCATCATTGATTGGATTAATGGATGGTATTTCATTTTCAGATTCACCTACATCCAATTTTGTAATAAATTCATAATCATTGTAAAAAATTCATTGGTTTTGTTATATTTAGTAATCCATTTAAGTTCCTATACCAATCTATGCTCAATAACATTCCATACCTATCAGGTATATCTACAACATGTACATCAATATACTATTGTATCCTAGGTTCTAAGGTTATCTATATGTGAACATTCTTAAGCATTCCAATCACATTAACTTCATACTTATCCAGTTTCACAATTATCCTGTTAGAAGGGATGGGTTTCAAACCCAATTTTTGACAAACAATGTGAGGCATGACATTACCGGATGCTCCTAAATTAACAAGACAATTGTGCAGATTTCTTCCTACATTTCTTATGGTCAAAAGAAAGGGATAAGCTTCTACTTTGTCACTTTGTGAGGCAAATTGCACATCCATAGATTTTGGGGATTTGTTTTTTCTTTTATCACCAAAAGTATACATCAAAAGTTCTTTCTGATTAGTCAACTTAGAAACATAAAATAAAGATACATTTGCTTTTGTTTTATTTAAATCCTCCATAATATTATAGGTAATTTTTTCATGTGGTGGTTGATCCAGATCAATTTTATATGGAGTCATGGGATTGTTACTAGCCCGTGTGTCATGAGAAATTATGATGTCATTTGGGGGAGTAGAAGAAGTATATGATGTTTTATTCTTACTCCTAAGCTTGTAATTGTGATATCATTTTTTAAATTATCTAAAATCTTGAACTTCCTCTTCTATAGACCCATCATACCCTTCTTCATATTCTTCAATTGATTCAAATGTTTCAACTACTAGCACTGATTCTTTCCCTTTGCTAGTACTAGCCTATTGGGAAGGATCTTCATCTAAAATAATTTCCATGTTATCCATATCTTTTGTAGAATATCTAGTGCTATTTTGAATTCAAGGCACTCATTATCATTATTTTGGGCTATAGAATGTACCCTACACCAATTGTTTAAATCCAAATCAGAATTATTAACATTGGTGCTGGTTATAAGGGGGGCGGAGGTCCAAGGTTCAAATGTCAGGCCTCATCGGACTGAACGCTTGTCCCTTTCCCGGTGCTTTCAAAGGCGTAAAAGGTTTTAAATGATTGTGGCATGGTGGTTATAGGGGCAGACTGTGTGAAGATCTGTGCGGCGGCTTCTGGGGTGGACATCATAGAATACTGTAGCAGCTACCGATTCCACCATGTAAATTCAAAAAAAAAAAAAAAACAATGGTGCTAGTTTGATTGGAACTAGTGGTAGCATTTTTGTGATTAACAATGGGACTAGGTACTCCTCCATTGTTCGGACGAGTATTCCATTTTTTTATATGAAAATTGAAATTTCTACATTTTAACCATGTCACTACTAAGTTTTTGGACAACCCGCTATAGATTTTTTACCTGAGAATTAGATTCATTATTTTTTCCTACAGTAGTTTGATTGGTTTGTTTACTCGTAGTGGCAGTGGGATTTTGAAAATTTTGCAAACTTTGATTTTGGATACCTTATGGAAATATCATTTTATTTTGATGAAATTTTGACGCATTTGAAGTAGGTGTTGTATTAAATAATGTAGGTATGGTTTGAGAATTTGTTTCGGCCATTTTATGAGTGGTAGTATAAGTGGACATGATAGGTGGATTGTATGGCAAATTGAAATTATTGAATGGCATGGCATTCAAAATAGGTATTTTTTATGGCAAATCCTGATTGATCATAGACACTTGATTATAAGTACCTGACTGTCCTATGGAATGCTACTAAGATATCCCAAAACCTTGTGGTATAAACTATTGTTCTACAGTCAAAGCCTCACTGTATGCCATGAGAAGTGTAGTGATTTAAGGAGATATCATTAAAAACATATATATTAAAATGTCTAATGTCTTAAAGTACATATGTAAGGAAGAAATTGCCTAAAGAGTATAAGGAGCAACTAACCTACTATACAATTTATGGAAACGAGTATTGAACAATCTCAAAGGTTCATTAGGCTCTCTCTTGGTTAACGCAAATTGATGATAGATTATAGCAGGATCTATGGGTAGCCTAAATTGATTCACAAAAGTTGTTTCTAACTCGGTCCAAGATGTGATGGAATTGGTAGGTAAACTAATATACATATCATATGCCATTTCATCTAGGGTGAGAGGAAATTTTATTTAAGCAACATCCTCATGTTCAAATTGTAGTCTAATCAACGTATCCTTGTAGGATTGAATATGCTCTTCAACAATTCTAATTCCATCATGTTTATATTTAGGTAAATACATTTTGAGTTGTTGGGAATATCATGGGCTACCCCAGCAATGTTTAAAGTACTGCTATGAGCACCTAACCAAGCTACAACTCCTACCATTGGAGCTATTGGTAGAGGGATAAATAGAATTATGGATAGCAATGAACTGCTACTGGATGGAATAACAACCGATAAACTCTTAGACCTTTTGATCCTCTTTTTCAGAGAAATGCTATGAAAAATAGTGTTTTTAGAAGCCTTAGATCTTGTGATTATTATTTTTGGTTCTAACCTTAACAATGAAAACAACAAGTGCTTAGTGCTCTTGAAATTAAAAGACTTCCAAATTTTAAATGTTTAACTGATAAGTCATCATGTTCATTAAAGATGCATCAATTAAACCATAACAATAAAAAAAATTCTCAATTTATAAAATATTAGAATCAATACATCATGAATTTTCCAACAATAAATGTGAACAAATTAATACCAAAAACTTCATAAATCACATCAATTACCTTCAAGTAGGCCCTCCTTCTAGTGCCAATTTTGTTGAGTGATATTTTTGTCCAATCACAAGAATATACTCACAGTCAGGATTCTGCCCGAATATCCTCTCTTGCAAGGAAACATTTGTGATTTCCCCAAGGTTCTATTTAATGTATTAATCTGCTTGCAATGCTTAGTGAAAAATGTGAAATGCCAAAAGTTAATTGGATACCTCAGTGTTGCATATACCTATTAACAAGGGGTTTATTTTGGATTGAATTGATTTACAATGACTTTGTTATTCATGGAATTTATGAAAAGGTGAAATTATTGATCAACTAAAAACCTTAAAAGTTTTATAGATATATTATTTGAGCCTTTGAATATTTGATTTTTAATTGATTTTATCTCAAATTGTTAATCAATTTTTTTCTCAATTTGTTAATCAAATTTTATTTGAAATTGTTAATCAAATTTTAACTCAAATTGTTAATCAAATTTTATTTTCGATTGTTAATCAAATTTTCTCTTCTATTATTAAGATTTGCTTGAAAATAAAAATGAAATGATTAAATATAACTTTGCAATGTAAAATCTTTGGAATATCATATTAATTATTCACTTTAATGGAGAATTGAAATTGATTGAAATTTTAATTTTAAATAAAATGAAACTAAATACTTATTTGGAAAAACTATACAAAATTTAAAAATTTAAATTTTCATTAAAAAATCTAAATTTACTTAAATGTGAACATTTGAATCTTAATTCTTGAAACCAAATTATTTATTTTTGAGGTTTTAATTTTTATTTATTTTTATTTGATGAAATTAAAAAAAATGTAAAATCTAGGGTTTGAGAAAATAAAATAAAATAACAAGTCGTAACTTTTAAAATTTCAACTTGAATCTGCATAAACAAATATTCTGAACCTAAATCAACATTAAATCGGTCAGTCTTCACACAACCCATAATTAATGTGATGCAATATTCTAAGGGAATAACATAATATATTAAAAAAAATGAATAAGTCTACCATCCACATGCATATAACTTATTAAAAAATCCAATATATTACAAAATGAAAGATATTGAATTCATTATCCTTCATAATACCTTACTTCAAATGGATTACAATGGGTGAAATTTTACAGTACAACAATCAGGGATGATATGTTCTTCCACAGAATCAAATTTCCAACATGCACTTGCTCCACAAAGTCTCCGACCCTTTTTTGGTCCGCTTCAATGGATATTTAAAATTTTAAGAAAACAAAACCCTTTGTTTCCCTTTTATCTTGTTGATTTTTGTAATACTCTCTTCAACAAGTCTGTTATTTTCATCTTCTTTCTTTTACTCCACTAGTGTTTTTAGTGTTTCAACATGTTTATGATAAAATTAAATTTTCTTTATTTAATCCTTTTTTTAACACCATATTTAATCTTCTTTGAAATTTAACCATCTACTTTTTTCCTCTCTTGATAACATAGTGTAGACACTAAAATCATGTCAATCTGGTTAAACTACCAACACAAGGTCTAATTGACACCATATGGCCCCCTTGGGCAACCCTTAGAGGTTACATAGTGGTCCTAACCACTTTTGGGAGGTTCTACCACACTTTTGGGAAGTTTTGGACCATGTAGGCATGGACGTCCCACCCAGGGATGACCATAGTGCATGGTCATCCCACCTAGGGATGGCCACCAACAGTCATCCCTTGGTGGGATGGCCATGGCCTTGGACCCTCAAAAAGTCAAATGAGAGACAAATGGTACCTAGAAACTACCATTTATCCCACCCATTCAATCATGCAAGTATAAGGGCACATAACTCTCATGCCAATATGTAAATTGGAGGCCCAAAATGGATATTCCTTCCCCCTAAAATGCATGGCAAGGTTTGCACAAATGGTGGCATTTACCTCGCATGGCCATTTGACCATATGCACTATTGGGCTATAAAGTGGATCCATTCCACCCAATTTTAGAGAGGATTCTTTGCAATATTTTGCCCTGAAGTGCTACTAATATTTATCCCCAACCTACTGTACATTTTCCCTTAAGATCTCCATCGAGCGAAGGAGGTTTTCAAGTGATTTCAAAAAGTGCAATTTTTTTACAAAACAAACCGATTCGAGTGAATCAGGTCTCAAAATTTGATGAAAATACCCCTAGGAGCATTTTAGACCCAATACCAAAGGAATTAGTGGCAAAAACCACCATATTTAGTGGTCGTTCCACCCTAGGACGACCCCCAAATTATGATAGTCCTAAATGGCTCACCCTGGGATGGCAAAAAATTAGAGTATGGTTTCTCCACTATTTTTACATATATAGATTCTAGATTATATTATATACACTCTATTCAAATTTGATGCAATTTGGAGTTGTTTTGCTTCTGTTATCATGCTTTTTGTGTTTTGCAGGCCTAAATGGCTCAACCCAGGATGACCATAAATATGAGCATAATTTCCTTACTATTTTTAATTATATCATATATAGAGCACATAATATGCATGAATCTAAGTTTTGGTAGCATTTGGAGCAATTTTGAATAATCTATTGCACTTTTCCTCTTTCAAGCTCATTGATGCATGCACCTTCACAGTTTCATCTTAATCCGCACATGCTATTAATAAATTTCAGTTTATAGTGTGTAGATATAGATATCACATCACATGAGGAAGTAGCAGCAATTTAGAACAATGATATAAAACATTGCCATAGCATTAGAAGCCTGCTCTTCAATTTTGAGTGCAAGGAAGACATTGAAAGCGCATGTTGGATTACTGAAAGGATTTGATACTTTGAGTATTGTAATGAGTGTATCAATTGAGATCCCTCAAGGGGACATTTTGTAATATTATATTTGAAATTTATATTAATATAAGGATACCCACCCATTTCTTTCATATACTTTTTATTTTATGCTTGCTTGAAGTGTCGCTTTCGTAGTGCTTAGATCAAGTAGAAAAATAGATGCATCTCATTTACCCTTTCTAGGTGCACCATTTTTCCACTCTAAAGTGGTGATCATGGTGGGACCCTTGTCCTATTTCATTTTTTCAAGTTTTGACCCTATTTTTTCCTTTGAATGTTGCAGGTTTTGGTCGTTCTAACCAGAAACAGTCCCTAATTTCCTAATTGGAACACCCACAATTGGACACAGTAGTCGTACCACCTAGGGATGAACCCTAAAATTGTAGCCATAGCACCCCATGATGACCATAAAATGGAGGGCCTACAACAAAAATTTATATAAATAACAACTTCTTAGGCTTTCAAGGTAAGTACCTGGACCTTTAATTTGTATTTTTACTGTTCAAAAAAGCTTAAATTTGGTTTGCTCATTTTTTTTGCTTGAGAGGTATATCATATTTTTATTTTATCACAATAATAACAAAGAGAAGAAATATATAAAAACAACCAAGTAGAAATGCATTTGTATGGTTTTCTTTCTTGCATCCTACCTGACGGCTAGGTTGCCATATAGGATATACATTTTGTAGGTTCCATTATTCATGCAATATTTCTAAAAGTGAAACATTCTTTATGAATTTAGTGAATATTCATTGATTGCTCTCTTGTTTTAATTTATTTAACAATAAAAGGAACCACACACACCATGTCACATTTTGAACAGTAGTGAGTTGGATTTCATCACCAACCACTAGTAAAGACCAACGACGGTGGGTTTCATATCCACCCGTTGGCTCAAATTCTATGGACCCTATTTTTGGCCAAGGCTAGCTCCAAGATCCATCATAGCCTGTGGGATATAGCATGTATTTATCTTTGGAGAGGTATATCATTGACCGTAGGTGAACTTAGTGAGAACTGGTAGGACTTGTGCTCCCTGACTGGGTATGGGATTCATCTCCATACTTTGGTGGGTTTACGTGATAGGAATTTCATTGCTGGTTGTTGAGCTACGAGTATATAGGTGAAATCCATTTAACAAAAGAATATCATCCAAAAAAAGCAAAACATGTGACAAAAGATCTTCTTGCAAGGAACAAATCAAAACACACAAAACAGTTTTAGGGAACACACATAAATATTTAAAAGAGATAAACACTTGTCTTATTGCATGTTTCCATTCTTGTGTGTTGCATTATTAAAATTTGTAAAGGAGATAATCACCTAGGGTTTGGTAGGAAATAGCAATGGTGTGCACATGCAGCCAATCTCATTCAAGTGTGAATGCTATGGAGAGTAGATAAGGAGACACAAGTCATCTATGATTTAGCCCCAAGGACATGTTCATACCTCCTTAGCGGACTCCTACTCATCCAAGTATCATAATAGCTATTTAGAAACTTCACCTATAAGGGACCCCTACGTAGGACACCCCTATAGATTTTGATCCTAATCAGGGAACATACTCCTAATATTTAGACACTTCACATGCCTTCTTTCAAGAATGGTAATTGTCCACTGAGAAGATAACAGATAAAGCAATATCACGCATCCACGTGCCTGCTAGTTCTACCATGCCCACCTATGGGCAAGAGCAAGATTACACACAATGGGTAGGGTTAGATGATCAAACTTTGCCCTTAAATCACCCTAATAGGTTATAGCAACCTAAGTACTAAGATGAGTATGATACTCATCACTCGAGACAATAAAAATCAGCCCTTCCCTTCCTCATAAATGAAGGAAGGAATGAGAAAATATTTTATTATCCTCAAGTCCACTATGCTACGTGTAGACACTAAAATCGCGTCAATCTGATTAGAATACCAATAAAAGATCTAATTGACACTATATGGCCCCATTTGGCAACCATTAGAGGTTAAATAGTGGTCATAACCACTTTTGGGAGGTTCCACCCCACTTTTGGGAATTTTTGGGCCATGTAGGCATGGTCGTATCACCCTGGAATGACCACAATTCATGGTCGTCCCACCCAGGGATGACCACCAGTGACCGTCCCACTAGTGGCCATCCCTAGGTGGGACAACCATGGCCTTGGACCCTCAAAAAGTCAAAGGAGGGATAAATGTCACCCAAAAACTACCATTTATCCCACTCATTCAAGCATGCAAGTATGATGGCACATAACTCTCATGCCAAGTTGCAAATTGGAGGCCCAAAATGGAGATTCCTTTCTCCTCCAATGCATGGTAACCTTTGTACAAATAGAAACACTTGCCTCGCATGGCCTCGCATGCCCATTTGACCATATGCCTTTTGGGCTATAAAGTAGATCAATTCCACTCAATTTAAAGAGAGAAGTCTTTGCAATATACACAACTAAGTGATGTCGAGATTTATCCCCAATCTACTATGCATTTTTTCTTGATATCTTCATCGAGTGAAGGAGGTTTTCAAGTGATTCCAAAACATGCAATCTATTTATAAAACTGACCCATTCGAGTGAATCATGTCCTAAAATTTGATGACAATACCCCTAGGAGTAGTTTAGACCCAATCCCAAAGGAATTGGTGGTAAAAACCACTAGATTTGGTGGTTTTCCCACCCCAGGATGACCCGCAAATTATGACAATCCTAAATGGCTCACCCTAGGATGGCCAAAAATTGGAGCATGATTTCTCTACTATTTTTTCTTAGATAGATTCTATATTATATTATATGCTCTCTGTTAAAATTTGGTGCAATTTGGAGTTGTTTTATTTCTATTATCATGATTTTTGTGTTTTGCAGGATGAATGGCTCACCCCGATACGACCAAAAATATGAGCATAATTTTCTTACTATTTTTAATTATATCATTTACAGAGCACATAATATGCATGAATCTAAGTTTTGGTAGTATTTGGAGCAATTTTGAATAATCTATTACATTTTTCCTCTTTCAATCTCATTGATGCATGCACCTTCATGGTTTCATCTTAATCCGCACATGCTATTAATAAATTTTAGTTTCCTATGTGTAGATCTAAGTATCACAATGCATGATGAAGGAGTAGAAAGTTAGAACAGTGATATAACACATTGTGACGACATCGGAAGCCCGCTCTTCAATTGTGAGTGCGAGGAAGACACTGCAAGCGCGCCTTGGATTTTTGAAAGGATTCAATCCTTTTGAGTATTATAATGAATGTATCAATTGATATCCCTCCAGGGAATATTTTTTAACCGCATATTTTACATTTATATTAATATAAGGAGATCCACCCATTTCTTTCATATACTTGTTATTTTATGCTTGCTTAGAGTGTCGCTTTCATAGTGCTTAGATCAAGTAGAACAATATATGCATCTCATTTATCCTTTCTAGGTGTAAGGTTTTTCTACTCTAAAGTGGAAATCACGATGGGACCCCTATCCTATTTCATTTTTTCAAGTTTTGACCCTATTTTTGTCCTTTGAATGTTGCAGGTTTTGTTCATTTTGGCCTGAAATGACCCCTGATTTCCTAATTGGAATGCCTAGAGACGGCCACAATAGTTGTCCCACCCAGGTAAAGCCCCCAAATTTGTAGCCATCCCATCCCATGAAAGCCACAAAATAGAGGGTTTGCAACAAATATTTCCAGAAACAATAGCTTCTTAGGCTTTCATGGTAAGTACTTGGGCCTTTACTTTGCATTTTTACTATTCAAAAAAGTTAAATTTGGTTTTTCTCACTCCCTTTGTTTGCTTGAAAGGTAGATCATGTTTTTCTTTAATCGCAAGAATAACAAAGAGAATAAATATAGAAAAAGAACTAAGTAGAAATGCATTTGTATGGTTTGCTTTCTTGCAGCCTACCTAACGGCTAGGTTGCCATATAGGATATACATTTTGTAGGTTCCATTATTCATGCAATATTTTTGAAAGTGAAATTTTCTTTATGCATTTAGTGAAGATTCATTGAGTGCTCTATTTTTTTACTTTTTTTAAGCATAAAAGGAACCACACACACTACGTCACATTTTGAACACTAGTGAGTTGTATTTCATCACCAACCACTAGTAGAGACCAACGACGGTGGGTTTCATCTCCACCCATTGGCTCAAATCCTATGAATCCTATTTTTGGCCAAGATCAACTCCAAGATCCTTCATAGCCTATGGTATATAGCACATATTTCTTTTCAAAGAGGTATATCATTGACTGCAAGTGAACTAAGTGAGGATTGGTAGGACTTGTGCTCCCTAATTGGGTATGGGCTTCATCTCCATACTTTGGTGAATTTACATGATCGGAATTTCACTATCAGTTGTCGATTTGTGAGTATACAAGTGAAATCCCTTTAACAAAACAATATCATACAAGAAAATAAAAATACATGACACAAGGTCTTATTGCAAACATCAAATCAAAACACACAAAATAGTTTTACGTAACACACATAAATCTTTAAAAGAGATAAAAACTTATCTTATTACATGTTTTCATTCTTGTGTGTTGCATTATTAAAATTTGTAAAGGATATAATCACCTAGGATTTAGTAGGAAATAGTAATGGTGTGCACCCACAACCAAGCCCATTCAAGGGTGGACACTACAAAGAGTAGACAAGGAGACACAAGTCATCTCTAATTTAGCCCCAAGGACATGTTCATACCCTCCATGGTGGCCTCCTACTCACCCAAGTCCTAGAATAGCTAGTGATGAACTCCACCTACAAGGTAGACCTACGTAGGACACCCCTACAGGTTTTGATCCTAATCTGAGAACATACTCTCAATATTTATACACTCCACACACTTTATTTCAATAATAGCAACCGTCCATTGAGGCACTAACAAATAGAGCAATACCATGTATTCATGTACCTACTAGGTCTACCACACCCACCTACGGGTAAGATCAAGAGTACACACTAGGTAGGGCCAAATGATCAAACTTTGCCCTTGAACCGCCCTAATAGCTTATAGCAACCTAAGTACCAAAATAAGCATGATACTCATAACTCAGGGTGAGAAACTTGGCCCTTCACTTCCTCATTAATTAAGGAAGGCATGAGGAAATATTTTATTATCCTCAGGTCCATTATGCTATGCAAGAATGATGTTCCTCTGTGCTAGTTGAGTACAAATATCACTTGTCTAGGTCTGAACCTCAAGTGAACTCGACTACCCTTGATCGAGGGAAGCTCGTAATTGATATTTCAGACCATCCTAAATGAGATAGGCCTCAGGGTGATACTTCTAGGGATCATAGGCCTCGCACTACAGAGAAAATAAATCAAACAATTGTGAGATATTTTGAATGCCAAGCGCAATTCAAGCAGCTTCGACAAGATAAAAAATGCTTGGACCACTTATATAAATTAGAAAAGTAAAGGATTGAACACCAAACCAATGAGCTATTTCAAAAGATCTTACATGAGAGGGTTCATACCCCAAATACACATAGACAGGAGGTCCATCATAGGAAACCTACTTTTAATCAAGATAGGCCTCCTAGTCCTAATCAAATGTTTCTTCCTCAACCTCCTAGGTATAATCGATATTTTCCTCCTAGGCCAAACATAGATCGCCTTCCATAGGTGGTTACCCCTCCTTGTAGGCTAGTTCAAGAGACACCTTATGGGGCCTACACCGCGCATGAACTAGAAGAGGAATATCTTGAAGCACCTTATGGAGGTAGGGTAGATGACATTCAATTACCATGCAATAGGCTTGATATTCTTCACCCTCCCCCATAGGGTCAAAAAAAAGAAGAGGAGATCAAATCCTCTAATTTGTATAGAGTATTGCTAAAATGCATGGAATTGATCGAGAACAAGACTTCTAGGTCAAGGGCTTATAAGTCCACTTTGCATCAGATTCATAGTAAACCGATTCACCTATTAGTACCTTACCATCCCTATTTAGAGCATTTCAAGATGCCCAAGATAGATAAATTTAAATGAAAGGAATATGCACATGAATATGTCACTAGATTTTTAAATCACTGATTCTACATCCAGAAAAATGATGCCTTTCTTTTGAGGACATTTTTGCTTACCCTCTCTAGCCCTCCCATAGAATGGTACAATCAACTCCTAAATTATAGCGTCTAAAACTTTGAGCAGTTAATAGATGCATTCCTAGAGTTCTTCACCTTCAACACCAAGCGAAAGGTGACTTTAACTGACCTCATAGGGTTAAAAAAATATGATGATGAGTCAATCACAGACTATGGAAATAGGTGGTGGATGCTTATTACCAAGCTACCATAGTTACTCCCCATGTATGAGTTGAATCAAATGTTTGCTAAGAGATGCTTGAAGCCTAATTTCTTGTTGTTGCAACTCCAACAGTACCTAACTCTTGAAGATGCTCTAGTGTAGGCTATAAAAATCAAATATATTAAAATTCAAGAGGGGGAAATTATGAAACCCTGCAAGAAGGAATGGACTAAGAAGTCGATGTAACCAAAGCTGACAATAATCAACCAGGTTGCAATTAGTACTCCAGGGCCCGTGTAACCAACACCACCTCAAAAGCCTAATTATCAGGCCACACCAAGAAAATACAATAAGAACAATCAATTAAACCAACAACTTTATCCTAAGCAATAATTTACGCCCATTACTGAGTCCATGGACTCTTTATTTGAGCACCTTTGTGTAGCTAAGGCGATTAATCTACTTGAAAGTCGACTTATAAATCCGAACACACCAAATCCCCTAGGATGTCATGAAGACCTATAATACAAATACCATAGGTAGAATGGGCATGACGTACAAATATGCTATAGGTTCAAAAACCTAGTGCAAGACATGATCGATAGGAACAATCTTCAGGTTGATAACCCTATTGCACCAAAAAATCAACAAATGAGTTTTTTAAAGACTCGTTGCCTACTCATGAAGATAAGGCAAAGCCAACATCATAAGTGAATGAGTTCCATCTAGAACCCCCTAAGCAAGGGTTCATCAGCATGGTCAACATTATGACAAGAAATAAGTGTTACCCAAGTCAAGTCGGACCACCTACGACTTCAAGCAATATTCCTTCAACGTCACAACATCTTCCACCTCAAATGCAAAATCTTCCACCTTGAATGGTGGTCAAAATAAATATCAAGCTTGCTCAGAGCTTGGGAACAACATCGACTAGGCTTTCCATCTATGAGCTTATTCAACAGTCTCCACCTCATCGAGAAGATCTCATGGAGATCCTCAAGTCGATTGAGCTACAACCCCTAAACAAGAAATTTAGGAAGAGTGTCTTCTTTAGAATCAATCCAAAACCTAAATAAAACTTAAAGGTAAGTATATCAGGAGAAGATCTAATTGAAGAACTTCCAATTTTGGAAGAAGAATAAGAAGTACTAGGAGAGTCCTACTCAAATCCAAAAGCAATAGAATCAGATATCCATATGAAGATCTCACCACCAACACTTCCAATAGTAGAAGGTTGAATAAAAGTTCTCAAGGAAGATCGTAAGAAGCTACAAGATCAAAAGACCTTGGGAAGGTCTCAACGAACATTTAGTAAAAGGCCTAGAGATCATCATCAAAGGAGAACTCATTTATGAAATCCACTACCAAGTAGAATCCCTTGATAATGAAGGACTTGAGACAATTATCACCATCTGACAACAAGCCCAAGAGAAGAAGAATTTGGCAAGGAGTACTAAATCTTAGAAGACCTCAAGACATTCAAAATATTGAGAAGAAGATCCTGCTTGAAGTTAGAATTCGATAAGAATACTTGAAGATAGAAGAATCTTACCAAATCAAATAGATTTTAATATTACCTCTTATAGTAATAAGGCATTATTGTTGAATATCTACAACAAAAATGAGGATAATAAAAGATGAGAACAAGTCACCAGATCCTAGGCTCATGAAATAAAGTTTAAGACCATCATTTGGTGAAGAAGGAGCTATTTAGGAAAGTCTATAAAGAGCTACAAGATCTTACTCAAGGTAGCAACTAGTGATCTTAGACACCAAGATCTACATCCTCTAAAAAATCTACATCCTCCACAAAAACTACATCCTCTACAAAATCTATCAAAAAAATGTAAGCAACTATTGGTGCAAGTAGATTCATTAATCACTTATCAATTTTGTTAAAGCACCTTAATTTGGATTAGGATTGCAAAATAGGAAAAATGAATTACAGTATTCAAAAGTGCAAAAAGAGAAAAATTCCTTTTAAATTTCATTTATACATTAGGATTTGATTAGATTTCATAATTACATCTATCAACTACCTATCATCTACTTTGGAAAAATAAAAGAAGACTAAGTCCTACAACATTGCTTGTAGTGAATTTGTAGAATAATTCTTGAAGGTTCATTTTAGATTATTCTTTATTAGTTACAGTATATTAATTAAGTGCACTTATACATTTTATTGAGAGTTGGTTGGAGTGATAAGGTGTGTTTTTTAGTGCATTAAAAGTGGTTTCATTTGCACTACTATATTACTCTCAAAAAGCTTAGTGTTTTTTTCTTGAGAAATGCACAAAATCAGAATTTATAAAAGTGTCTAAAGACACTATTAGTGCACAAAAATATTCAACACATAGTGGCCAAGCGAAGCCACCAAAATAGGTTAGAATCCTCCAAAAACATGGAGAAGAAGACAACTAACAAAAATCATAAATAGAAGCTTCAAATATTGAGACTTGGTGAATCTCAAAACCAAAGCGTGCAAGGTTAGTTGCAAGGAGAAAAGTGCATAAATTGAATCAAATAAGGACCTTCTATATACTTCTATCTAATATTGGATTTTTCATCAAAGCATCCAAGAAAAAAGGGGAAGGTGTCTAATCAAAGAGACAACCTCAAAACCCCTACATTATCTCCAAAAATTCTACCATTAAAAGTAGAAATCAGACCTGCAAAAAGGAGTTCAAGAAAGGGTGCAATAAAGGCATATTATTTACAAATATTGTTACATTGTATTGCACTTCTCTAACTCATTCTACATAGGAAAGAGGGTAAATTTGAAGGTACCTCAAAGGCACAATATCTGTAGGGTAAACCAGCCAATTATGGATGAACACTAGCATTCATCCAAGAATAAATAAGCCTCTAAAAAGGCTCACATCATGCATGGATTGGATAAACATTACATATAACCTGTGAAGCATAAGAAAGGTGTCACATTGCTCACTAAAGAAGACAAATACAACAATATATGAGCAAGGGAAATCAAAGCAAGAAAATTAGAATCATACGTCCAATCAAGGAGCATTCAATACCATAAGTGGAGCATCAAGAAGTCTCCACCAAAGTGCTACCATTTTAAGTCCATTCAATAGCCACCAAAGCTCCTCTGAATCTCAACCAAAGCTCCACCATACACATTGCTTGGTTGGAAATATCTTAGCACCAATGAAGAACAACAAAGAGAACAAGGCCTAAAAATACATTAAAGGGCTTGAAAGCATGCATTGATAAGACAAGGGTATGCAAATGGAAGAAGGTGCCACTTGTCATTCTCCAATAAAATACCCACAAAGGAATGTCAAATTTTGCACATGTGAAAGGAGACATTACAACATTGTTTTGGCTCCCATATTTTATGTAGAATACGATTTACTTTCAGCCATACGCATTATAGTAAAAGACCTCAAATACGATGAATAAGAGAAGCCACTTGGACAATGCACGAAGAGGGAATAAAAAACATCTCAAAAAAGGTGATACTTGTAACAAGAACTACAATAGAGCTGGTGATTCCACTAAATATCCAAAGTATCCTTGGAGCATTGAATAGAATCGCTGTGACATTTATCACTTATACTGATCACCTATTAAAGGTGCCTTGGACCAGGAAGAACATAGCATTCAAGAGCACTCAAAGCAACAAAGAACTCTTGGTCAAATAGGTCAAGGGAAGCATTAAAGAAGGACATTGAAGCCAAGGAGAACATTGAAGAATCTATCATTACTCATAGTGCCCAAGAAGGAAATATTACAACCAATCAATTTTATAAAGGGACAAAGCTTTATTAAGATAAAATCTCCCTTATCTAATTTTCTTTCATTAAAAATGGATTTATAAGGTTAAAATCTAAGGTTGAAGTATTAAATAAAAACAATATTTATTTGAAAGAAAAAATTAGAAAAATTAAATGTCAAAGTAATACAATATTTTAAAAATATAACCTAGGAGAAATAAGGGATACTAATTGGAATTAATCCATTGATATTTGCAAATATTATTGTGTTCTAATTTTCCAAATTTGGGAGTTATAAGGGTTACAACACCAAACTAGGTTATTGGAAATTAGATACACTAAAATTAAATCCTAAAGGGATATTAAAAGAGGTTTATCAAAGCTTTTTAAAGGTTGGAATTTAGCAATTTACTTGTCTCAAAATTTTACAAAAAGGGACAAAAGAGATCCAACATTAAAACCTCTTCAAAATTGGAAAAGTGCTTAGTTCAATAGGAGTAATAAGGTGTTAGAAAAGTTGATTTTTGATATTTACAAAAATTTGCAAAATAAACCAAAGTTGAACTACAATTTACAAAAGCACTATATTCATATTATATCTTATCCAAAACATACTAGGGAGTCATAAGGTATTCTACAAAACTTGATAATAATAGCATCTACCAAAGATTATCAAGTTATAAATTCATTGAGAAGGTATAAGATTTCTACAATATCTAATATTCCATTAGGTTTATAAACTCTCATTACTAGGGAGACATAAGGAAGCCTACTAATCTAAGTATTAACAAAGGTTTCATAAAAACAAGGCTATATATTTTTAATTGAGTTTTCATAAACATTGAGTAGGGAGATATAAGGTAGACTACTATATCCCAAAGAACTCAAGTAATACAAATGACTACTAGCATGCTAGGAAATACTATTAGAAGTGGAATATGTAAAATACCAATATGGATTAAAAACCTCATGGATTACAATGATGAAAAGAGCAAAGAAACGGAAGAACCTATACAATGCAAAATAATTTTTGAAATTAACAGCTATATAAAGGAAGATTCATCCAATGCGTTTGATGACAATTGTACCAAAGGAGACCCAAAACAAGAAAAGTTTGATCAAGAATATTTTATACAAAAATTAAAATATTAAATAGCTTCAATTTTGCACATATGGTTAGAAGGTCTTATCAAGGAGATAGACAAACATGATATTCCTAAAATAGACTACAAAATTTTTAGATCATCAACATTGTGCACCTATTGCAATCAATATGATTATGAAAATACCAATTGTTGGAGTTTCCATCCATGAAAATATTGTAATGGGATAAATCACTCATCTTTCTCCTACCATTTCAAATACAAGTACTATAAGGGTTATGAAAGAATATTACTACAAAGAATAAACTGTTATCTTCAAGAACTTATTATAGATGGATCTACTAACATTGAGCTCAAGGTTGGTACTTATGAAGGATAGAGAAACATGTCTTACATAGATACAAAATAAAGGAGAAAAACCTATTTAGATCCTCTCATGCCATGCAAACTCATGAGAATAATTGTTCATAAAAGATACTTGGCATCAAAGGATAAAGAACTAGAAAAGATTAGAAGCCATGACATGAAGAATAAAGTAGCCAAAAAAGAACCAGATCAGGACTACTCACAAGAAGAAGAATATAATGAACCTATACAAGCAAAATATCATCCAATGGAATAAAATCCATATTGAAGATTAATGTCTTCAATACGCATATAATGTAATGCAGGCTGGTGTTAGAAATAAATTATATTACATTATTTGGGTCATGTAAATGTACCTTCCTAGGTACATACTTAGGAAAATAGATTACGTTAGTGGGAAGTTATCTAGTTAATTAATGTAATGTAATAAATGCATAAGTGTCAATGTGCAAGTTGTCCCTTGCACAAATAAGTATAGTGTTGTCCAAGGAACCTATATTCCTGTATAAAGGACCTCATTGTAACAAGTACATATACAAGCTTAGAGTATATTCATAGGTAGTATCATAGTGCTATGTGCATCACCATATATTGGTGATTGGAGCAATGTAGTTTAGTAGCTTTGTTCATAAAGTGTTCATTTTCTCCATAGCTACATTGTATTCATTTTTTTCATTTCTATTTACAACATATTTCAGTCATCTCACATATTTACTTTCTTTCATGTTATTCTACATCTTGTGATTTCCATCTCCCATTACACATTGTATCTAAAGGTAACACTCTTCACTCAATACAAACTATGAAGTGATAGGATCACAATCCATGTGAGGTAATCCTATTAATCTATGAATGTCTAATGGTTTGACAAAAAATTGATATTCTTGTCAATTTTTATATTGGTAGTCGTTAAACAATTGTTATACATGGCAATAATCTTTAGCAACAGTTTGTTATTTGTTTTGTATTGTGGCATTGACACTAAACCCTAAATATCAGAGTCATTGACCCATTATATGTCATAACCTGATGTGGTTAATATTTTAGAAATATGAAGGTACATAAGGTTTTTGAAATAAATTTTGGAAGCAATAGGAGTTGAAGAGGATGTCATTGATGTATTTGATAGAAAAACCCTAGGGTAAGGTATAAGGAATTGGTATGTATGATACTTTTTGCTTAGCTCTAATGTGTTGTGCATGAGAAAAAGTTTAAAAAGTTACTGAGGTAATATGGATCAGGGCATAGGATGTGAACGAAAAAATTTCAAGGATGTAAAATCATTTTTTCTTAGCTCTAATATGTTGTGCATGGGAAAAATATTAGAAAATGATTGTTGATGCCTATTTATAGGCTTCTACATGCCATAACTAAATATTGGGCTAACACATGGCAAACAAATATTTGACATGTGGCATAATATAATCAATGGAACCATCTACTACAACTTATCATCAATACAATTCTCCACTACAACCAATCATAAATGGAACCATCTATTACAATCGATTATCAATGAAACCATATACCACAACCGATTGATAATGGAACCCTCTACAACAATCGATCATCATGATAATGTTTATTGAAACCGATCATCATGAAACCCTCTATTGCAAGTTTTCATAAATGGAGCCCTCCTGCAACTGATCATCATGGAACCCTTTTCTATGATATATCATCATGTATCTATTTGCTACAACTGATCATCATGAAACTTTCTACTCCAACTGATCATCAATTGAACTCTCTACTATAATTGATCATAAATGAAGTCCTCTACTACAATTTATCATCAATAGATCCTTCTACTACAATCGATCACTAAAGGATCCTTCTACTACAACCAATCATCAAAGGAACCTCTGTTACAACTGATCATCATGTATCCCTATATTGCAATTAATCATCATGAAACCCTCTTCTACAA
Source organism: Wollemia nobilis (assembly GCA_028583015.1). Classification (NCBI taxonomy): domain Eukaryota; kingdom Viridiplantae; phylum Streptophyta; class Pinopsida; order Araucariales; family Araucariaceae; genus Wollemia; species Wollemia nobilis. The sequence continues at coordinate 556,496 of JAQPPZ010017073.1, forward strand.
TCAATCATCATGAATTCATTTATTGCAACCAATCTACATGAAACCCTCTATTACCACCGATCATCAATAAGACATTCTTAATGAACCTCTGCTACAACTGGTCATCAATATGCTATTATCAAGCTTAATTATCTATAGTTAGTATATCTAATATTGTATGGTGTCGATCATCAACATTGTAAAATTTACCACAGTTTTATAATTTTTGATGAAATATAAATACAATTCGCCATGTCTCCTACATGAGTTTGGACATGATTCACCTTGATTTCAAAACTGATTATCCCATTGTTATAAATATTTTAGGTATGACCCCTTATGCATAACCTTGAGCCTATATTTTCTACAATAAAGGTTAGATATTACCTATTGCACACGCGATGTTTTCCACTATTTAAATAAAAAACAAGGAAGAGAGGATAAATAAGGTTGTTGTAGTGCAATTGATTTTTTTGGTTGGTCAATTCTATGTGATGATCTTTGTTCTATGAGTTATTTCTCAAATTTACATGTAATATATTGGCACTATGACAAGGTAAAAGTGGGTTTTTTGCATGCAATAGTAAATTATTGATTAGCAATAGCATCCACAACAAGCTACCTATCACCTTCGTATTATTGGTTTGCATAGAAGGTAAAAACTTATGTAAGAAAAACACTAAATTGAAAACATAGAACATAAAAGCTAATTCATTGTAATATTTAATATTTTATTTATTCATTTGTGTGATTACATCCAATTGAATTCTACATGGAATTGAATTACAATGGGTGCTTAGCATGTAATAAATATGCATTCTTCATGTTAATAATAAACATACATTTTTATATATTTTTTCTTGATTTTTTAATTAGTATTGCTTTATTTTTATTTTGAGTTATCTTTCTATCTATAAATATATTTTCATTTTATTTAAGAAAAGTCCTTTAATATATAAACAACTTTTCTCTTCAGTAAGAAAATTCTATTTTTCTTTTTTACATAGTGGAATCGGTAGCCGCCACGAATCCGGGCAAGTTGTCCGACTTTTATGGCCGCCACAGCGTTATTCACCCTGGAATCCACAACACAAATCTTCACGCAGTCTGCCCCTATAACCACCATGCCACAATCATTTTAAACCTTTTACGCCACTAAAAGCACCAAGAAAGTGATAATCATTCAGTCCATCGAGGCTCGAGATTTGAACCTTGGACCTCCGCCCCCTTATGGGGTTTGGATGAACCAATTGGTCTACACCTCGGACCTAGAAATTTCTATTTTTAGCATCATACTTTTTCTATATTTTTTTTTGGATAGATAAGGGAGTTTGTTACATCCACACTATTTTTAGTAAATGCCAAGTGTAGGGTTCAAACCATAGGGGCTTCTCCAAATAAGCCTATAAAACCTTGTTGTTTATGACCCAGTGTGAGAGGGACCATCGATCACTTGATATTTTTACTATCATCATCATTCTAACATGCACTCAAAGGATTTATATCAGACTACTACCTTTGCAATAAGCATAGCACCAAGGTTTGAACCTAAGTCTCTTCTTGGTATGTATCTGGCTATATAGATAATTACCAATGCACCTAGCCCTTGAGGGTATGCTTATTCTATTTTCGTTAAGCATTATTTTTAACATTCCCATTAACACTTAATGTATTACCACCCTATATCATCCTTATAAAATATTCTTTTGATGTTGCTTTAGTAAAAACATCAATAATCTGGTCACTATTTTTGAGAGACTTTAGTTCAATATATCCTTTTGCCACAAGATTTTTGATAAAGTGGTATTTGATATCAATATGCTTAGTAAGATTGTGGGAGACTAGATTCTTTGCTATGGCAATTGTTGAATTATTGTCACAATGAATAATTGTTGTCATATTTTGTTCATACCTCAAATCTGCTAAAATCCTCTTCAACCAAATTGCTTGACATGAAGCTAATGTTGTTGCAATATATTATGCTTTTGTTGTTGATAGTGCAACTGTTGTTTGCTTCTTTGAGGACCAAGAAATTACACCTGATCCCAAGCTGAATACATTTCTTGAAGTACTTTTTCGATCATCAATGGATCCTGCCCAATCACTATCTGTATATCCAACCAATCCAAAGTTATCAGTTGATGTATACAAAATACCAAAGTTGCTTGTACCATGAACATACCTGAGTATTCTTTTTGCTACATGAAAATGAATCTCACTTGGATCTTGCATAAATCTTGAAATCAAACTTACAACATACATGATGTCAGGTCTAGTGGTAGTAAGATACATAAGACTACCAACTAAGCTTTTGTATAGTGTAGCATCTATCTTTTTACTACCATCATTCTTGACTAACTTCTCACTCACATTCAAGGGTGTGTTCATTGGTTTGCAACTTTTCATTCTAAACTTCTCAAGCAAATCAATTGCATACTTTTCTTGTGAGATAAAAATGCCATCATTCAACTGTCTTACTTCTAAGCCAAGGAAGTAATGCATCAAACCCAAGTCTATCATTTCAAATTCATTCTTCATGGCATTTTTGAATTCCTCTATTAACACTTTGCTAGTGCTAGTGTAAATCAAATCATCAACATACAAGCAAGCAATAAGTAAATCATCCATACCTCTATATTTGACATAGAGTGTAGGTTCACTTTCACTCTTGTTGAAGCCATTTTTCTTAAGATACCCATCTATTCTACTATACCAGGCTCTTGGTGCTTGCTTAAGTCCATAAAGAGCCTTTTTCAACCTGTAAACCTTTTGTTCTTGTCTTGCAACTTCATAACCTAGTGGTTGTTCAACAAATACTTCTTCATCCAACACACCATTCAAAAAAGCTGATTTAACATCAAATTGATATATTAACCACTTAAATTGTGTTGCCAATGCCAAAATAATTCTTATGGTATCCAACCTTGCAACAAGAGCATAGGTCTCATTGTAATCTATACCTAGCTGTTGTGAGAAGCCTTTAGCTACCAATCTTGCTTTGTGTCTTTCAATGGATCCATCTACTTTATATTTTGTTTTGTAGACCCACTTTAGCCCAATCACATCCTTTTCTAGTGGAGGATCTACTAACTCCCATGTTTCATTCCTTTCTATGGCATCAATCTCCTCATCCATGGCTTTACACCAAACTTCATGCTTCACTGCATCTTCAAAATATCTAGGTTCTACCTGAATATGAGATAATAAAGAAAAATTCATAATTGAACTAGTAGTTCCTTCATAGATTTCTTTGAGAGTTTTTACCTTCCTTGGAGGAGGACTTAGACTTGAAGGAGGACTAGATGAAGGAGATGTTGAACTTGATGAAGGAGTGGGAGTAGAACTTGAGTTGTTACTTGGGCTGGTAGAATAAGATGAAGCATCTTGTTCTATATCCACAATTACTAGTTTTTCTTGTTGCATGCTTCCATTCCATTGCCATGCATCATTTTCAACAAAAATTATATCACGACTAACTATCAAGCTTTTTGTCATTGGATTATACAACTTGTAACCCTTTGTCTCCTCACTATAGCCAATAAAAATACATTTTTCACTTTTATCATCAAGTTTTTGTCTTTTTCTTTGGCAATATGAGCATAAGCAATGCAACCAAACACCTTAAGATGAGCCACACTAGGCTTTCTTCCACTCCATGCCTCATAAGGAGTCATATTTTTTACACTTTTTGTTGGACATCTATTAAGCAAGTAAATAGATGTGGCTACTACTTCAACCCAAAAAGTATTTGGAAGATCCTTGGCCTTGAGCATGCTTCTTGCCATCTCCACAATTGTACGATTCTTACATTCAACTACTCCATTTTGTTGAGGAGTATAGCTTGCAGTCAATTATCTTTGAATACCATACTTCTTGCAAAAATCTTGAAATTCATTAGATGTAAATTCTCCCCCTCTATCTGTACGTAGAGTCTTCAAGAAACAACCACTTTGCTTTTCTACATTAGCTTTAAATTGTTGAAAGATAGAAAAAGCTTCTGACTTTTCTTTGATGAAATATACCCAAGTTCTTCTACTGTAGTCATCAACAAAAATAATAAAATACCTACTTTTGTTGAGTGACAAGGTCTGCATTGGACCACATATATCAACATGTACTAATTCAAGTGGTTTCTTTGCCCTCCATGCTTCTCCTACTAGAAAAGAATCTTGATGTTGCTTACCAAAAATGCAACCTTCACAAACTTGATCATCTCATTCAATAAATGGTAATCCTCTCACCATCTACTTCTGATATAGTAGTTTTAGCCCTCGAAAATTTAGATGTCCATACCTCATGTGCCATAACCAAGATTCATCATTCAAGACTACTTTCAGAGCTTGAGCTTCTCCATATGCAAGTCTAAGAGGGAAAATTTTATTTTGTAGCATACTAACTTTTGCTACAATCTGATTGCTACCATTTTTGTCATAGATAACACATTCATTATTTTTTAAAATAGCAGAATATCCCTTTTCAATAAGTTATCCTATACTCAACAAATTATGAGCTAATCTAGGCACATATAAAACATCATGAATAAACCTTATCTCACCTTGTTTTGTCTTAACTACAATGGTGCCTTTGCCTTTGACCTGAACTTCCTTGTCATCTCCAAGTCATACTTGAGATTTGATAGATTCATCCATATTTACAAAGATGTTTTTGTTCCCTATCATGTGATTGTTGCAACTGCTATCCAAAAGCCATACTTCATCGAAGATTTCTTTTGTAATATCACAAGCAAAAAATAAACTACTTTGTTCTTCTTTTTCTTCAGAAAAATTAGCATGTTGCTTATGCTTTTTCCAACAATCATGTTCATAATGACCAAAATTTTTGCAATAATAACATTGAACTTGTGATTTATCAAAATTTTGATTACCTCTTTCATAGTGGCTACTGCCTCTTCCTCTATTGTTGTTGTAGTTGCCTCTTCCTTATCCACTACTTCTTCCTCTGCTTGCATGTCCTCTTCCTCTAAATTTTTTGTTCCTTTATAAGATGATGCTCTTCCCTTATCCATTGAAATATCAAGCTTTGTTTGAAAAGCTTGTTCAACATATTTTTTAGTGGATCTATTCATCCTCTGCTCATGAGTTTGAAGAGATCCCATAAGCTCATTAACTGAAAATGTGGTTAGATCCTTTGATTCTTCAATAGCAATCACAATGGGATCAAAACGTGGAGTAAGACTTCTCAATATTTTTTCTACAATTTTTTGATCTAACAAATTCTCCCCACAAGATCTAATTTGATTTACTAAGCCCATCACTCGAGTAAAAAAATATTGCATAGATTCAGAGTCTTTCATAAAAATATTTTCAAAATCTCTTCTAAGTGTCTGAAGTTTGATGATTTTTACCTTTTTTGTTCCTTGATATGCATTTTGTAGTAGATCCCATGCCTCTTTTGATTTTGTTGTTGCAGCAATTCTTGGAAAAATTGACTCATGTATTGCTTGTTGAATAAAGAAAAGGGCTTTTGAGTCCTTTATGTTCTCCTTTAACTGATCTCGTTGTGCTTGAGACCAAGTGGCAAGAGCTTGTGCATCTGTAGGTTCTATGTAACCATTCTCAACCAAATCCCACAAATCTTGAGAAATAAACAGTGTCTTCATCTTAATGCTCCAAAAATCATAGTTCTCCCCCTTGAACAAAGGAATCTAAGGCTAAGTAATATTTAGAATATTGTTTCTAGGAGCTATATTACACTACTCTTGCTATTTTTTTAACTTTCGTTGTGGCTCTCCTTGTTGCAATATTCTTTATCTTCTTCTCACAGATAAACCTAGTTGTGATACCAAATATTGGTTTGTAGAGATGCTAAACAATTATGCAAAACAAACACTAAACTAAAAAAATAAAAACATAGAAAAAAGAAGATAAACCACAAATTACTTTACAATTTTTTGTTGTAGTATTCATTATTTTATTTATCCAATTGTTTGATTACATCCAAATGAATTCTATTGAATTCCACTAAATTGAATTACACTGGGTTCCTAGCACCTAATAAATAGACATTCTTTATCCTAATAATAAGAGTTGGTCAAAAATAAACTTCTTTACTTGGAGATTCATGAATAATGGAATTTTTACTTTTGATAATTTGAAATGCATGGGAATCATTGGTCCATCCCAATTTGTTTTATGCTACAAAAATGAAGAAACATAAAACCCCTTGTTGTTTGACTACCCATTCATGTGCCACATCGGGAGCGATGGATTTTAAATTATAATATTTGAGCCAATGGTGATTTAAACGAAATTAATATTTTGGAAATATGGGCATATTTAAATCTAAAACTCTTCATATCGGGTGGAAGCTTGGATAAAAATTTATTTGGTGGTAAGTATTCTTGGAGAGAAATAGATTTTTTTAGAGAAACCTTTTCATCCTTTGATGGTGTCTGGGACGTCATTTGGAGAAAAGTCACACAAATTATGGCAATGTATGCTAAAGAGGAAACCCATAATGATATAGGGATGATGGAGAATGAAGCTGAAGTGTACGAAGAGTAGGATAAAACTAGTTAGAAAACACCTCTGAAAGGTTAGATTAAAATTAATATTGATGGAGTTGTAAAAGGAAATTCGAGTAGAGCTAGAATTGGAGTGGTATGTATGAATCATGTTGGGATAGTGCTCTATTGGGAACTGTAGCGCCTGGGCAGGGCCATGAACAATGAAACAAAATCATTAGCTATAAAAATTGCTTATATCTCGATAGTAAGACAAGGTTATAAGAGGATAATCATAGAATCTAATTCTCAGATCTTGGTAGGAGCTCTATATTCAATGAGGCTCTTTGCTTTGGAAACATGGAGGTTGAGGATTCTTGTCACCCAAATTAAGGAGTTGTACAAGGAATTGGTTGATGTGATTCTAATTTATGTGGGTAGAGCTTAGAATAAAGTGGTAGAGTTCTTTGCTAAGACGAGTATCGAGAAGAAGGTAGGGTTCAGTGGTGCAGTGGCATGGCTATAAAGGATGAGAGGATTAGGCAATTGGTAAGCAAATCCAATGTATAGCTAATTTGGACAACCATTGCACACATATGATTTAGGAGATCTGGCTCAATGCAAATCTCCTTTTAGTATTGTAATAAAAAATGGTTAGTTCATAGGATCTTGGGTCTTAAAGTTATTAAAGTTTGTTGGAAAGTTAAAAAGAGGAAATGGATGCTCTTGGTGACCAAGGCTATGAAGAATCTCATCCCAACTTGTAAATAATATTTATTTTAACATAGATTTTTAAAATTATTTTTAAAAAAATAAATAAATAAATTTTTCTATATTTAATTTCCTATTTTTTTTATTATTATCTCTTTTCTTCTTCTAAGTGACCTTTCTATATAGCTTTTCTTTTAAAAAAAAATAAAAAAATCTATAAACAACTTTTCTTCTTTAATAAAAGTTTATTTTTAGCCTAATATATTTATATTTTTATATCATGGAAATCGATAACATGCTTTCATCTTTAACAACTAGGCACTGGGGAGAGACATTCTCCTAAAAGTTTTCTACATTCGAACATAGGTCCAATCATTGGAGTTGCCTCTATAACCCCTGCCTTTCCTTGGTAAACATGGCTAGGGGTGAGAGAGATCCACGATGACTCATTGCTGGTACCGCAGTCAAGCTGATGCGCACTCAACGGACTCAAGTCAAACTACTACCTTTGCCCAAATTGAGCATTTCTCAAGGTGTAAACTTAGGTCTCTTCTTGATAAATGTCCAAGATCTTACCAATCCACTAACCTTTCAGAACTAATGTTTTTTCGTATTTTTTTATTAAGAATTATTTTTAACCGAGTGCCTCGTGATTTGACAGGTTGGAGTCCCCCAAATATAATTGGTTCGTCGTAGAGATTTTCCGACGTTGGTCTTGCATTGAAGAAATATTACTCGTTGAAATGCAGTAGTTTCAGCTTACTTTTCAAAGCTTAGCGTTTCGATCATTACTTTTCTTTACGTGGAAGGAGAAGGACATTGCTTTCAGGCTTGAAAAAATAGTTATCCGGGGGAGGATACAACTTTGCAGGACAGCTGAACATCTGGCTATTATGGTTCAATCTGACAATGTGTTAAATCATATTACAACACCGTCCTATTCACGAGAATGTTTGGCTCTTCGATCATTACTTTTCTTTACGTGGAAGAAGGACAATAGTTATCCGGGGGAGGATGGATGCAACTTTGCAGGACAGCTGGACATCTGGCTATTAACCAAAAAGGTGATAGAGGAAAGAATATCCATCTCCATGCCGGAATGAGCCTTATTCTTTGGAAGCGAGCAGTAATGGTTAACAGGTCAGTATTTTTCTTATTGTTGCAGTGTTAGAGAAGACTATGTGCTTGATTGATTTCATTTTTAGCAAATAAATTTAGGGGTAGGTAATGTTTGAGAGTTAGGAATAGGAATAGCTGCCGATATTAACACATTCCTCCATATTTACATGACCCGGGATTTTATACCAATTAGTGGTTGATCTGTTTTGAAAAGCTTTGTTTATCATGCAGTTGGCGACTCCATTGATGATTTTAAAAGCGGAACATAGTAACATGTTTGATATTAAACAATTCATCCTTTGTTTTGCTTCTCCCTGGATCCCTCCCTCTAGAGATCATTCCGTCTTTTTTACTTTATTGGATGGATTGATAATAGTTATAGGAAAAAAAAAACATGTCTTACTTGAAAAATAAGAGCAGATGAACCCACGTGTTGTACGTAAATTGGAGAAGGTAAGTAATTTTTCAAGGAAGGTTTTTGGTTCGAAATCTTCATCCTACCAAAGGCACATCAGGTGCCCAAAATCCAGTTGATAACGCTGGTGCGATCAGGACAGGACGCGACTCCTGAATGATTTTGACAATGTAAAACCGCTGGTGGTAGTTTCTTAAACCAAAACCCCTAATTTGTTCACTAAATTTTACTGTTTCTTGTAACTGAAGTTAGCAAATAACGGAAGTTATTACTGTTTCTTGTAACCAAAATACAAGTAGATAGATGGTACTGTTTCTTGCAACTGAAGTTAGCAAATAACGGAAGATATTGGCATTTTGCAGAGATGGAATGGATGGAGCAGCATGAACTTACTGGCATATCGGCACAGTCGGAACCCGAAGAGAGAGAGCACATTCTGCGCAAATATGTGCATGGGATGTGCCATCTCTTTTCATGTTTCGGATCCCCTGATTCGAACCCTAAAATTTATCTAATTTGCAAACTCAATTTATTTTTCTAACGCTGTAAACTTTTAATTTGTAGAGGTACCATCTAGACTTAAGCACTGTTCACAGGCACATGATCTACGTTGTACAAGAGACATAAAGGCTGGGGAATAAGGTAAGTTCTTTCAAGTTGAAACCATGGATTTTTTTTTTTTTTTTTTTTGGTTTCTTAGATGGACTCAACTTCAAGGACTAATTGAGAACTGAGAATTGCGAATTGCATCGTGCTCTTGTAGAATACACAAAAAAAATTATGGTGGAACGTATGTGAATGGAAATAATATAAAAATAATATGATAGTAAAATAATATAAAAATAAATTAAAGTGTATTTAGTTTTATTATATATAATTTTTTGTGCAAAGTATATTTACAGGATTTGAACTTGGAAACTCTTGATTTCAATTAGAGAATTTTAACTATCCACTTGTTCTCCAACTCCTTTACATTAAGGAATTGTATTCTATTTTATTATAAATATATAATATTAAAATAATAAAACATTACTATAAATAAAATTAATATTAAATTAATTTTTATTATAAAAATATGAACAGAAGAATTTCACTAATGAAACAGTTATTGAGGCAAAGAATACCGTAAGCAACGTCAACGACTTACACTTCTATGAGGAATGGGTTTCAAAATCCAATATACCCTATAATGGTATCAATATAAATTATTCGGAGAAGCACAATATAATAATATTAAGGTGAAAGGTTAGCGTCAAAGATTTACACTTCTATGAGGAATAGGTTTCATAATCTAATGTGTGCTACAAGGGTATCAATATAAAATTATTGAGAGAAGCACCTTAAAATAATATTAAGGTGAAAGAAAATTGAATACTCTGCGGCAAAGAATAACTATTTTAGTAATTATGTTAATGACTCGATGCCCGATAGACAAAATCTGGGGTTTTGAATAATTAATGTTAGAAAATTAAACCAGATTTGACACCTCTGGCAAATCCACCTACTAAACCATTCGTTGGATTCTAGGTCATGCGAATTAATTACTGGTAGTTGAGACTCTCAGTCAGTTCGGTGATTGGATGGAAACCCTAATTTTTTGTTAATTGCATGTCTGAGCAGTTGGTGTAACTTTCTCGCCTCATCCATGAATCCCTCGCTATATATTTCTTTTGGGTTCTATTTTTGCTAGTCAGAGAAGGGTTAGAGGAAATCATAGCAGAGAGCAGAAGAAGAACACAACAGCGTTATGTGTGGAGCAGAAGGAGCAGCAGAGTGAAGCAGCTAAGTCTATTTTATTCTGTGATTGTACACTACATTTTTATCTTGCAGTCCAGAGGGTGTATTCCCAAATATTTATATCTGTGGATGTATTTCCAAATTATCTCTACAATATAATTATATTTTTTGTGCATCTCTCCTCTGGGATATATTGCGTTTGAACTTTATTAACTTAGCAAAGTTAGTCATTTTTATTTTTCCTCCATTCTACTTGAAAACCTTGTCAATCTCCCGTGGATAGATATTTCATCCATTCTGGATTATTCCCTTTCGTATTTCTCGGATTTGCATTTTTGCTATTCTTATTGCTCATTTCATTTGCTATTTTCATGTGAAATGAACCTTAGGTTAATTTAATATTATAAAGTCCCATTATTAAATTAACCCTAATGTTTGGTGAAGTCTGCAATATTAAACTTAATAAAAATCTGCTTTTGGATAAGTCTAATCTCCATTTCGCACTTTATTTTCACTTCGATGATATCAGCCAAAATATTATGCATATTCTGAATCCAACCCTCCTTCCTTGTTAATCCTAGCGAAATCCTTTCTGCACTTGTTTGTTTGCACTTGCCCCAGAGTGAAGCGTGTACCATTTCGAAATATCCGCACACTTGGGTGTGTTGTTTTAATTACGGATTGGCACTGCTCTTCCGCTATTTTTGACCTAGATATTCTCTAGAGTGGATGTATTGCCATTCCGCACTGAATTCCTTTGTTAATAGCTGTGAACTCAATTTTGCTTCTGCATAGTCTTTAAAAATTTCAAATTGGTATCAGAGCTTGAGCCCTCCCATGGAATATAGAAGCAATGGCTTCCAAAAATAACTCATTGTAGTTGTAGATCCCATGGTTCAATGGCAAGAATTATGATTACTAGAGCATTCAGATGAAAATATTATTTGGGTCTCAGGAGCTATGGGACTTGGTGGAGAATGGTTATCCAGAACCAGTAGATGCAGCAGCATTAGCCGCACTCTCCCAAGCGGACTCAGATTTGTTGAAGGAGAATCGAAAGAAAGATCAGAAGGCATTATTTTATATAATGCAGGTAGTTGAAGAGATAATTTTCCCATGGATTGCAGCAACAACCAAAGCAAAGCAAGCTTGGGAAATTTTAGCTAGTTCTTATCAGGGCACCAACAAGGTGAAGTTGGTGAAGCTGCAGATGTTGAGGAGGGAGTTTGAGAACCTGCAGATGAGTGAATCAGAGTCCATGAGTGATTTCTTCACCCGAATAATGGATGTCATCAACCAGATGAGGTTGAATGGGGAGAATGTGGACAACTAGAGAATAGTGGAGAAAATTTTGAGAAGCCTACCAGTAAGGTTTGACTCAGTTGTGATAGCAATTGAAGAATCGAGGGATTTGACAACCCTCTCTATGGATGAGCTCATGGGTTCTCTGCAGACACATGAGCAGAGGTTGAGTCGATCATCTCAGTCCTCTCTAGAGCAAGCATTCAAGACGTAGGTCTCATTTTGAGACAACAGCAAAAGAGATGAATCCCACCAAGGTGCCTCATGTTCTCAAGGAGGAAGAGGACAGAGAAATCAAGGCAAGCATGGAAGAGGTAACAAGAAAGGAGGAAGGTCAAACTACGATGAAGGAGAGAATAGTTGCAACTTCCATCAAGCAGGAGGAAGAGGCAATGGGAAAAATCAGCAAGGAGGATCTAATCAGAAGAAGGACAAATCAAAGATCCAGTGCTATTACTACAAGAAATTTGGCCACTATATCTCTGAGTGTAGAAAGAAGATGGCCAAAGATAACAAAAAACAAGCCCACTACACAAATGAAGCTGGAAATGTAGAGTGTAGAGATGCATGTGGGAATATGTTGTTGACTTGCAGTACTGAGGAGGAAAGCCAGAAGAACACCTAGTATTTGGATAGTGGGTGCAATAACCACATGATGGGGAACAGAGAGATGTTCTCACAATTGGATGAAATAGTCCAATCTGAAGTGAAAATGGGGAACAACAACAAGGTTCCTATCAAAGGAAAAGGTAAGATCATTATCCGCACTAGGCACGGTGAGAGAAAACAAATACAAGATGTGTATTATGTGCCTGGGTTGAAGCATAACTTGTTGAGTGTTGGACAACTTGTGCAGAAGGGGCACACTATTCAATTTAAATATGGAGCATGTACCATCAGAGATAAAGAGCATGGGCAAATTGCAATAGTGTCCATGACAAAGAACAAAATGTTCCCTTTGTAGATTCAGAATGAATTGCTGATGTCATTAAGTGCAGTAGTGAAGGATGCTACCTGGCTATGGCATCTCAGATTTGGTCACCTAAGTTTCAGTGGCCTAAACTTGTTGCACAAGAAGCAGATGGTGAAGGGTTTACCCCTCATAGAGCAACCAAATCAAGTTTGTGAAGGTTGCTTAGTTGGAAAGTAGCATAGGGATGCATTCCCTATAGGATAGTCTTGGAGAGCTTCACAGCCATTGGAGCTGGTCCATTCAGATATCTGTGGTCCAATGTAGACCAACACATTTGCTGGAAATAAATATTTTTTGACTTTCATTGATGACTTCAGTCGGAGGACATGGGTTTATCCCATCAAGAAAAAGTCAGAAGCATTTGAAAAATTCAAAGAGTTCAAGGCTCTAGTTGAGAAATAGAGTGGGTATTATGTGAAGACTCTCAGGACATATGGAGGAGGTGAGTACATCTCCAATGAATTTCATAACTTTTGTAAGCAATGTGGAATTCATAGACAATTTACTACTAGATATACACCATAAAAGAATGGTGTTGCAGAGAGGAAGAACAGAACAATCATGGAGATGGCACGGAGTATGTTGAAGGCAAAGGATTTGCCACATGAGTTCTGGGTAGAAGTTGTAGCTTGTGCAGTTTATCTGCTGAACAGATGTCCCACCAAGAGTGTGAAGGACAAAATTCCTCAAGAGGCATGGAGCAATCAGAAGCCAAGTGTGGCTCACTTAAGATTTTTTGGGTGCATTGCATATGCACACATCCCAGATGAGAAGAGGAAGAAGTTGGATGACAAAGTAGAGAAGTGTATCTTCACAGGGTACAGTGAACAAGCAAAATCTTATAGGTTGTATAATCCTATAACTAAGAAGCTTGTCATCAGTAGAGATGTGAAGTTCCTGGAGGATGAAGCATGGAACTAGAAGTCAAATACTGGCCAGCTAGAGCCAACTATTATTGAATTCTAAGGATTTAGAGGAAAATAGGGTGCATCCACCTGTAGCTTCAAGTAGTAATAGTGGTGCCAGTAGTAGCACAACCTCATCATCTCGATCACCTCCACTTGCAACAAGGATCTCCAATTTGAAGACACCATCAAAGACAAGGAGCTTGCAAGATATTTATGAGGTAACCAGAAATGAAACTGATGAAGAACATTCTGATTTTGCTTTATTTTTTGAGTGTGATCCAATTACTTTTGAAGAAGCAATTCAAAATAGAAAATGGGTGAATGCTATGGATGATGAGATAGCAGCAATAGAGAAAAATTAGACCTGGGAGTTAATGGATCTTCCAGTTGGTAAGAAGACCATTGGGGTCAAATGGGTGTATAAAACTAAGTTTAATGCCCAAGGTGAAGTGGACAAGCATAAGGTCAGATTGGTGGCAAAAGGCTACAAGAAGAAGTCAGGGATTGACTATCATGAGGTTTATGCACCTGTAGCCCGACTTGACATAGTCAGAATGATCCTGGCATTGGCAGCTCAGAAGGGTTGGAATGTTTACCAGATGGATGTCAAGTCTACCTTCTTGAATGGAGTGCTGGAAGAAGAGGTCTACATAGACCAACCACCCAGCTATGAGCTGGAAGGGCAAGAAGGCAAGGTCCTAAAATTGAAGAAAGCTCTGTATGGGTTGAAGCAAGCACCCAGAGCTTGGTACAATAGAATTGATGCTTACTTTCAGGAGAATGGGTTCATTAAATGCCCATATGAGCACACTCTGTATATGAAGACAAATGCAGAGGGGGAGATGATAATCATCTGCTTGTATGTAGATGATCTGATATATACTGGCAATAGCAATATGCTATTTGATCAGTTCAGAACAACCATGAAGAAGGAGTTTGAGATGACGGACTTGGGGCTGATGAAGTATTTTCTTGGCATTGAAGTTGACCAATATGCGGATGGCATCTTCATTTCTCAGGGCAAGTATGCAAAGGATGTCTTGAAGAGGTTTAATATGGAGGACAACAAACCTGCCATCACCCCTATTGCCACAGGCCTGAAGTTGAGCAAATGATAACAACAGAAGTGTTGATCCAACTCTCTATAAAAGGTTAGTTGGAAGCCTGATGTATTTGACTGCAACCAGGCCAGATTTGATGTTTGCAGTGAGTTTAATCAGTAGGTTCATGGAGTCACCCAAGGACACTCATTGGCAAGTAGGAAAAAGAATTTTGTGGTATGTCAATGGAACGAGGAACCATGGAATCCACTATGCCAGAAAAGACCAACTTGAACTGATTGGCTACATAGATAGCGATTGGGCTGGTAGCATAGATGATCGGAAGAGCACCTCTGGATATGCCTTCCATCTTGGATCCGGAGTAGTTTCATGGTCCTCGAAGAAGTAGCCAATTGTTGCACTATCAACTACTGAGGTAGAGTATGTTGCTGCCACCTCAGCCTCATGCCAAGCAGTTTGGCTGAGAAGAGTTCTGAGTGAACTGAATCATCCATCGAAAGTAGCAACAACCATTTTTTGTGACAACAATTCCGCCATAGCACTATCAAAGGATCCAGTGTTTCATGGCAGGACAAAGCACATTGACATCCGGTACCATTTCATCAGAGAGCTGGTGAAATTTAATGAGATTGAGTTACTATTTTGCAGGTCCAAGGAGCAGGTAGCAGATATATTCACAAAACCTTTGAAGGAGGAAGACTTCAACAGGTTGAGGGAGATGCTCGGTGTCAAAGTTTTTATGAAATCTGGTTTAAAGGAGGGTGTTAGAAAATTAAACCAGATTTGACACCTCTGGCAAATCCACCACTACTCATCGGATCCTGGTTCACTCGAATTAATTACTGGTAGTTGAGACTGTCAGTCAGTTCGACGATTGGATGGAAACCCTAATTTTGCATTAATTGCATGTCAGAGCAGTTGGTGTAGCTTTCCCACCTCATCCATGAATCCCTAGCTATATATTTCTTTCGGGGTTCTATTTTGAAGAGTTAGAGAGGTTGGAGAAAATCATAGTAGAGCAGAGCAGATAGCGGAAGAAGAACGCAGCAGCGTTGTGTGGAGCAGAAGGAGTAGCAGAGTGAAACAACTAAGTCTATTTTTATTCTGTGATTGTACACTGCATATTTTATCTTGCAGTCCAGTGGGTGTATTCCCAAGTATATGTATTTGTGGATGTATTTCCAAATTATCTCTGCAATATAATTTTTATTATTTGTGTATCTTTCTTCCATAAATATTGTGTGTTTGTATTTGTCTAACTTAGAAAAGTTAGTATTTATGTTTGTTATAATCTCATTCTGGAAGAATTTCCTTGTAAGTTCTCGTGGATAATATTTCACCACATTCCGCATTAAAACCTTTGTATTAGCTTCCGGATTTGACACTCACTCTGATTCTGCACCATTTTCTTTGCTAAGCCTTACAGATTTGTTTAAATCCTACATTTCGATCCATTTCTTTGTATTCTCCAGCGGAGTAGAACTTAGGTTAATTTAATATTATAAGGTTGCATTATTAAAGTTTGCCCTAAAAGTTGGTGAAGTTTGCAACCTTAACCTTGCTCTAAAAATCTACATCCTAAATAGACTAAACTTCATTCGCACTATTTCCTCGGCTATAGTGACGTCAACCATTTTCTCTTGTGGATTTCGAATTCGAGCCTCTCTCTTTGTTAAACCTAGAGAAATCCATTCCGCTCATGTTTGTTCACATTTGCTCCTGAACTATTGACTATTAAAAATATGCACACTTCCTTTGTTTTAATTATGGATTTCTATTTCGCTAGATTCCCCGTGTTCCTAAGTATGGATTCCATATCGCACTATTTCCTTTGTTAATAGTTGTAGACTAGATTTCGCTTTTGCGTAGTGTTTAAAAACTTTCAATCAAAATATACCTCATGGTAAATTTATAATGTGTAAAATCTTAACCCTCTTTTTATGTTAACCTTATCCTTGAAAATCCTATTAGTGGATTTCTTTTACTTTTATCTTTGGATTAATGATGAATGAGTCTGCTCCTAATTACTTTTATCTTTGGATTAATGTGACTTATCCTTGAAAATCCTATTAGTGGATTCATTTTACTTCATATTAAACTGTGAAAGTTAGGAAGTGTTGTGGAAAATACACTTCATTTTATATGTGCCTTAATGTGAAATTGTAGGTTAGTATTTGTTGTTAGCAGGTTTATTTTATCTTCAAATTAAAATCTTTTCATTAGCATGTTAGAAAATGTTGTGGAATACCCACTTCATTTTATCTACAACTTAATATGAAATTGGAGGTTAGTAAAGTGAACAATTCTTTTTAACTTTAGATTATGATGTGAAAGTTAGGAAATATTGTGGAAGATCCACTTCATTTTATCTAAGAATTAATGTGAAAAATGTAGGTTAGTAGACCCTCCCTTTGAGTATAAATTTTTATATTGATCTTTAATGAATGCTAAAACTTGTGCATAGTGAATTCATTTTAACCCTTGAAATGAAGAGATATCAAAATATCATATGCCTTAATGCCTTTTAAAACTAATTATCTGGATTACTAGTGAGTACAAAATCCCCTAGTTGAATTTATGAGAAAAATTAAACCCTGGGATTCTGATTATTTGATAATTCTTTCGAAGAAAAATACATAAAACAAAGCATAACTGAATGAACCATGAAAATAAATGCTAAAAATATTAGAAGAAAAAATGTTGTCAATATAATGCTACCCTATCCTGCAAAACTAGAGACGTGTAAATTTTTGAATGTAACCTAATATAAACGAAGCTACATTTGCACAGTCTGAAATAAACTAGATGAAATCATTAAAATGCAAAACATAAATTCGATGATTCTAAACATTCGATTGTGCAACCATTAAAATGCATTAAACACTATCTATAAGTCTAAAAGCATGGAAGGTAAAGATAAATTGTTAGCCCAAACATTAAAATGCATTAAACACTATCTATAAGTCTAAAAGCATGGAAGGTAAAGATAAATTGTTAGCCCAAACACTTGGAAAAAAATTCTCCTCTAATTTTACTTACAAGATGCAAGTTTGAAAGCATTTACATTCCACAATAGAAAATTAATGTCCCTTTTTTCAAAAAAAAATTCTAGACCTTGTACACAGCTTCAATGTTGTATTTAATATTTTTAAAATGTCTCTTCATGTTTCCTCTATTTTTAAAATCTTTGGCAAGCCTCCCCATCACTTCACATTCCTTTCGTTCCATATTTTTATTTTTTATCTTCCATTTACTAATTCCCCTTTTGTAAACTCAGATTTCTCCATGAGGGAGTCATCTTTACTTAACACATCTTAAAAAAAAACATGTGGCCACACCACTCCCATAAACCACATCCAAGTTGTCCATGTGGACGTAGCTGAACATCCATGATATTCTACCTTTGCTACCTAGAAATTATTCCACGTAGGAGATTTGATGGCTTCTTTGATGGTGAAGGAACTGCACCCCACCACAATATCTTAGGTTGGCTCCATCAAATATCGGGTTCACTGGCTTCAGAGATGAACACGACGGACATCGTGCTAGACTGTTCATGTCATTCCAGTGCATAGATCACTTTAGTGAGAGAAGGACAATGATTTTTTAAGTCCTAAGACAAGAAATCATTATTGTATATCCAAATCAAAACTTCCTCATATTTGATTGTGGGATTGAAATTTAACCACCAACCATTGAATCTCCCTTGCGATCATTGTCAAACATTTGTTGTTGTACTCTCTACATCATTGTTGAATTTCCAATGACCATACTACATTGTAACATTACATATTTTCATCAATACCAAAATGTCCCATCTACGAATTCACTTTGTCTAAATTTTCATAATATGCACAAATCAATTTTAGTTGTAATTATCTCCTTGAAGCCAGACAGATCTTTGTTTCACCACTCTTCATTCACATCCATTTGCCTATAATATAGCCTATCAAATAAAATATATTTTAATGGTGGTCACTAGCGCATTATTCTTTATCTGACACTGCACTGATATCAACTCTACCCTCGTATCATCCATGAGACTGATGAATTCAATACATTTGTTATTTCATTCATTCTTGGTCATTGTGTCCTTGCTAGCAACAAAATCGTCCACATTTTGTAATGGCAATGTCTTGACACTCTATTATTTATTCTAAATTATGATGATACCCAATATGTACGACAAGTTGCTCTCCCTAGAGGTCTCACATGAGCTACACCAAACGCTCGTCTGCCCAATCGATCTAAAATGATATTACAACCTGTTATTTTTGTTTTTGTGCATTTCTCCTCAACTTTACCAAAAGCATGACTTCTTTATGACATGCCAATATTACATGGCTATCCAAACCACAATGTCTATTATTGGCATTGTTTGAGCTTATTATATTAACCTAGATTTTGATAATGGCTACATAAAATATTCTCAGTTGCCATAATTGTGTAAGAATAGTAGCATCACTCATGATCACCTCAAACTCCACCATATTTATCATCAATTTATCCCTATTAGTCTACGTTATCACGTGTCTTAGGAAGCATGAACATCATCCAATTCACCTTCCCAAACATTTAGACAATGCACAAACATTGCAAGCTACGTAAACTTTGGCCCTACTACCACACGATTCATATGATTCATACCTGATTGTCCTAGTGTTATCTGCATAATCTTCTATGTGTTACATTTTGGGTCCCATCATGTACACATCACCATCCAGCTATGGTCCAAGTCAACAATTTTATGTCCTCTACACCCACAGCATCCATCATGGCTATCCATTCGAGTTGATATGTTCGCTAGATTCAAGAACTACATCATCATGGAGGTATATACATAGTTCGAATGCCATATTGCACCCATCCTACATGTGCATCACTACACTAGATTTGTATCCCTGCTTCATCTGGTACATGACCACCAGCTTGACCTCACAAATCTATGTCTTGTGCTATCATCTACGTATCCAGTGTGCCTCTGCTCCGTCCAAATGTCTTTGGTCATGTACCCAAGGTTTGTACTCTCTGAGCCCATCAACTCCATGATGATCATTTTCATGACCCTCACTTTACCTTTATTCATCAATACATTGAGCTAAATCACCATTACTACGATTTTGGTGTTCTTGTGCATATTTAAAATCAAAATTAGAAACTTTATACTAAATATAACAACCTAAATATATAAATCCAAAACTAAAGTCTTAAACAACACTTAAAACTAAGCATGTAAAATGATTAAAAATATAAACTAGCCTTTGACTAAGACTAATCAACTAAAGAAGTATGAGGCTTAATTTCATATATATATATATATATATATATATATATATATATATATATATATATATAATCACTTTTTATTTTTTTAATTTTATTTCAAAAGCTTGCATTAATCGAAACTTTAAGATAAATACAATTAAAATATTAACCTAACCATTAAAACTTACAAGGGAACATTGTTTCAATCTTGAAACCATTTAACATTAAAGTTAAAAACCTTAATCTCAACCATTAAAAAAAATTAAAAAATAATTAAATCAAACTTTAAAAAAAAGACATTAAAAAAAAAAAACTAACACCACAATAGACCTTACAAAATTGCTTAAAATAAACTAATAGACCAAAATTATCACTCGAAGACCAACAAACTCCCCAAAAACCCAAAATTTAAGGTGGGTCCCCAAATTTGGGGTTAGTTGTGCAATGGTCACAACAAATGGTGACTCTATTGGGAAATGCTCCTGAGCATTTCGGATGAAGAACCCAATCTGAAACGAGAACACAAAAGATTAGTGAAATAATAATTATTTAGCGATGTCTCGAGAAGGTGGGGGTAAATAGCTTCGAATGAAAACAACTAATCCATTTGCCTTTGCTCAGTGTGTGAAAAGTGATTCATTTTGTATTCTTGAAACCATCCGGATTCCATCATCTATTTTGCATTTAGGCTATGAAGTATTGCTCATAAAAAATTTTTATAGACAGAGCCCTACTACCAGTCAGGCGTCTATAGCCCCGGTAGAGTTTATCTAAATCACCCTTGTGTTTAATTGATATTTTGCAAAGCCTTTTTTTTTAACAAGCTTTGTCTAGACAGAGCCCTACTGCCAGTCAGGCGTCTATAGCCCTGGTAGAGTTTATCCAAACTTGGTGACTGATTTTAGCGTGTTTTCCTTTGCTTGCTCTTTTTTTTAAATGGCTTTGCAAAATTTTATGCACCACATGGGAAGTATTTGAAGCTAGAGATGGAGCGTGTTGGATTTTTGCCTTAATTTGCACACCAAAATGATTTCATCCTTCAAGACTTCCAAAAATACCCTTTAACATGTGAGTTACATGTGGAGCTTTAGCGAAATGTTTCATTGTTCCACTCTCCACCATTTTAGTCCCAAAATCTAAGCATGATCACAAAATAACTCCATCCCCTTTTTCCAATTTCACCTACTTTCAAATTAGGTATTCCAACCTACTTAACAAAGGACCAAATACCAACAAAGGAACCAAGTGTTAGTGTCCATTACCAACATCACCACAAACAAAGGGAGAAAACCAAAATGAGAAAATGAAAAGCAACACCCTATACTAAACAAAGGAAAGTTGATAAGAAAGCAAGAAACAAACTTGCAACACCATGCACAAAAGTGACAAAACAAGACAATCACAAAAACCAAAATAGAAAACCCAAATCTACATAATATACAAGCATTGTACAAATGATACAAGCATTTTGTTGCCTCATGGGTGAAAGTAGTGCTTGAGAAATTGCCCATTCACAGGCAAGTGAACATCATCTCCATTCAAAGTTTTCAACCTGAAATTATTTTCACCAAGGATTTCAGAGATTTGGTAAGGACCAAGCCACAAACAATCAAACTTATCATGATCACCTTTCTTTTCATGAGCCTTATCCCACAATAACACTAAATCAAAAATCTTGAAAGTTTTAATTTTAGCTCTTTTGTCAAACCACCATTTTACAATGTCTTGATGTTTGCTAAGATGAAGCAAAGCCTCTTCTCACTTTTCATCTAAATGCATTAGGTGAGTTAAACGAGCTTCAATTTGATCATCAGTTTCAAGATATTCTTTCATAAATTGTAATGTTTGTAATTTTAGATTTGTAGGAAAAATTAGATCTTGCCCATATACCAAATGATAAGGTGATGTCCCAATAGACTCTTTGATTCTTATTCTATCTACCCACAGTGTGAATTTCAATTTGTTATGCCAATCACGAGGATTTCGTTCAAGCAATTTCTTAATAATAGATAACAAGTTTTTATTAGAAGATTCAACCAAACCATTACCTTGAGGATAATAATTGGATGAAAATTTAATGCTCACCTTGTTGTCGTAAGCCCAACCTGCAAAACGAATTGAAGAAAAAGTAGAACCATTATCGCAAACAATTGAATTAGGCATTCCAAATCTAGTTACAATATGATCCTCTAGAAATTGAATAACAACTTCACTAGTGGAATTCTTTGTGGGGATTGCTTCAGTCCATCTAGTACAATAATCAGTGGTGGTAAGGATGAACTTATGAGAAGCAAAAGAATTGGGATTGATAACCCCTACAAAGTCTAATCCCCATTGGGCAAATGGTCTCATTTCCACTACTGGCTGTAATGGCATAGCCACATTTCTTTCCCTATTGGCTGCTACTTGATAGATGTGACAAGAACGCACATGGGAATGGGCATCCTTGAAGATATGGGGCCAATAGTATCTTGCTCTCAAAATCTGGTGTGTTGTAGCATTCATAGATCCGTGTCCTGTTCCATACTTACCATGGAATTCATGTAAGATTTGGGTAGCTTCTTCCTTGTTCAAGCAACGAAGGAAAATCCCTTCGTGATTCTTCCTGTACAAAGCACCAGATTTAATCATATAGTTTGCAGATGTTAACCTGAGAGCTCTCCTCTATGTAGATGTAAGGTGAGAGGGACACTTACCATTTAAAATAAAATAGACAATGTCCACATACCAATCATCATGTGTGATGTCCCCTACATTATATTGTTGACATGAGATTTGGGGATCAATTTTTGCAATTGTTTTCATTAGGCCTTGTCCTCGAACTAGTTTCATTGGTTGAATCTCAAGGTCAAATTCTTGTATGGTAGAGATCCATTTCCCTCACTTTTCTCCTAGTTCATTCTGCAAAAACATAGTTTTAATTGTTGGGTCAGGCACAATAGCAAAAATTCTGCTATGCAAGATATAATGTCTAAACTTTTTTACCATTTTAAATAAAGCATACATTTGTTTGTCCAAAGTAGTATACCTCAATTGTGCATCCTTTAATGGAGAACTCATAAAAGCAATGGGATTTTTGGAATTACCTTCGCTCTTTTGAGTCAACACACTTGCAAATGAATGATCAGATGCAAATGTGTAAATGTAGAATGACTTTGTATAGTCAGGACTTACCAATACCGGTGCACTAGAGATAGCATCTTTAATATTCTGAAAAGCTTCCCTTGCCTCACTTGTCCAACTTATATTGACATCCTTTCTTAGCATATCATTCAATGGCCTTACTATTTCTGCAAATCCAGAAATAAATTTCCTCACAAAATTGATTTTACCAAAGAATGACCTTAGCTCTTTTTTACTACATAGGAGGAGAATATTTTGGATTGATTCTATTCTTGTGAGGTCTATGGAAATTCCTTCTTTCGATATCACATGCCCCAATAGCTTTCCCTCAGTTACCCCAAAGATACACTTTTTAGGATTAAGAGAAATCCCATGTTCCCTACATCTTTGAAGTACTTTTCTCAAGTCCTTAATGTGATCTTCTCTTTTCTTTGAGAAGATAGGAATGACATCAACATAAACAATTATGCATTTGCCTATGAGACCTTTGAAAGCATAGTCCATGGTGCATTGGAATGTCACGCCTGCATTGAGTAAACCAAAAGGTATCCTTTTATAGGTAAATGTTCCCCACTTAGTGGTAAAGGTAGTTTTCATTCTATCATTAGGATGAATAAGAATCTGGTTATACCCTGAATAACCATCCAAAAAGGACATCATCTCAGAACCATTTACCATTTGTAAAATTTCATCAATAGAAGGCAAAGGGTAATTATCCTTTTGTGATGCTTTATTGAGATTTCTGAAGTCAATACATAATCTGATCTCCCCACTCTTCTTCCTAACAGGCACAATATTAGCAACCCAAGTAGAATGTCTAATAGGAAATATGATTTTTGCATCAAGCAATCTCTTAACTTCTTTCTCTATTAGGGGTTCTAACAGTGGGTTGATCGATCATTGTTTCTGCCTAAAAGGCCTAGAATCTGATTTTAGTGGGATAGTGTGCATGATGATATTTTGATTATAGGTCTTTAAGTCCTCATAACTCCATGCAATGCAATCTACATAGTCTCTGAGAGCATGCTCTATCCCTTCTTTCTCCTGGTGTGTGCATGCTTTGGCAATAAATACCTCATGTGGATTTTCTTTACTCCCAAGGTTAACTACATCACAAGCATCTTTTGGGAGAGGAATTTTATCACACCTCTTGCTTTCATAGCCAATGTCAAATAACTTCTCAAGTGAAATAACCCCCTTTGGGATCTTATTCATTTTTTGAGTTTCCTCATTCTCTTCTTCTCCCTTTTCTTGCCATCATTGATCCTCATCGATTACCTAGTTTTCAAAAATACCTGAATTAGTCACAAATTTAAATATATGTCTGTCACTTTCAAATACCTACAAATTGTTAACATTATCAGGTATGGAAGGATAGGGGACTAATTCAATTGAAAACTTTTTAAACTTTCTATTATCAATGGGTCTCAACGTACCTACAACAACTACCAAGGAATCAGCCACATGATTACCTTTTCTAGAAATTAGAGAAATATTAAAAGCATCAAACTCATCAATTAGATCTCTAACCCTACTTTTGTAATGACTTAACCTTTTATCATGACAAGTGTACTATCCCTTGACTTGTTTGACCACTAACTCTGAGTCACCTAAGACCTTCAAGCATTTGACGTCCTTACTCAAAGCTAGTTGTAATCCAAAAATCAGAGCTTCATACTCTGCTACATTACAAGTGCATGGGAATTGTAGTCTATAGGTAGCAAGAAAAGGTTCACCTCTAGGACAAGTGAGCTCAATACCAGCCCCAGAACCCTACTTTGACCTGGATCCATCAAACTTAAGTATCCACACAAGATTCTCATCATTAAATGGGCTACCAGAAAGGATTTCATCTTTAGGTTTATTGGTGGCCCCTTTTATATCTATGGTGTAGACCCCTAGTTTTGACTCTGTCAAAAGAGTTTTATTGGTTATGTTATAGTCGATAATCATTTCTTTGAGCCTAGGCTCCCTATCAACATGAATTTGGTTGGCCACCCCTTTCCAAGGTAGCCACATGTGAGAGCAATATGTGGCCATATAGCCATTTAAATTCTTGCTCCAATATCTGGCCAATAACATGCCATATTTATCCAAAATGTCAACCACATAGATTTCAACAAATTGTTGAATCCTAGGCTCAGAAGCAATCTAGATAAGAATATTATGGAGCATGCCTACCACATTCACTTTAGACCTATCTAATTGAACCACAAGTATTATTTGAGGGAGTAGGCTTCAAACCTAACCTTTGACAAATCGTATAAGGCATGACATTGCCTGATGCACCTGAGTCTACTAGACAATTGTGTAAGTTTTTACCTACAATCCTAATTATTAAGAGAAAAGGAGGAACCTCTCCTTTATCCTTTCATAAGACAAGGTGTGACTCAGTAGCTTTTCTATCATTGGTTTTGCTTGATGGAGCAAGTGCCTTAATCAAGGCATCCTTTTGATTCATCAATTGAGCCATCTCAAACAAAGTGATATTGGTTTTAATTTTCTTCATATCCTCAATGATATTATAGGAAGTTCTATCCAAATTTTGCATCTTCTGAACTAGTCTAGATGACTCAATGGAAGATGGAGGAGGTGGATTATTGTTGGCCTTGGTATCAGGTGGAAGAACAGAGTTGTTTGGAGGGGTAGAGGAAGTATTTGGGGCTTTGGATCTATTCCTCAAGTGATAACCATGATTCCCATTTTGAAATTGCCTAAAGGCTTGAACTTCCTCTTCTAGGGTATCATCACTCTCCTCTTCTTCCACTTCTTCCTCTAGGAAGAAGGTATCAACAACTAGGGTAGCTCCCTTACCCTTGGGTTGGTGATGTAAACCATCATTATGGACTAACTCTAAGTCATCTACTTCTTCCTACAAAATATTCATGGATGACATGAATTTTGGACACTCTTTCTCACTATGCTCCTTAGTGGCATGTAACCTACACCAATTATTCATAGTCAAGTCTAAAATATTGACAATTGTATTGGACTAACTAGAACTTGTGGAAGCATTGGCTTGGTTAGTAATAGGAGTAGGCACACCCCCATTATTTGGTCTTGTATTCCACTATTTCCTCTAAAAACCAAAATTTTAATTTTGTTGAGGATCTTGAGAACCCTACTTTTGCATATGAACCATGTCCCTGCTTAGCTTTTGGATAATATTTTCCAATTCCTCAACCTTTGAATCTGACTCTTTTGGTTGAGGCATGATGGTAGGACAAGTTGGGTTCCCAAAACCTACAATATTCTGATTTGGCATCATGTTTTGGTTTTGGACACTTTGACTCAAGAATGGATTCACACTCTATAAGGGTTTGGGTATAGGAAATAAGGCCAAGGCTTGAGCATTGGTTGTAGTGACTCCTTGAGTAGCCAATTGATTCTCTAGAAGCAAAGGAGTAGTTGAAGGAATGGATGTGTTTGGATAGGTGAGCATGGATGGATGAGTGGGCATAGATGGACAAGGTTGATTGTAAGGTAGGGTATTCAATATCGACATCTATGGTGCCATAGCCTGGTTCATCATAGGGATATGATTGTAAGGACTAAACTACCCTACCATGGGTAATTGGGTTATCCCAACACCTTGCGATGTCATTTGCTACTCAATGGTCATGGCCTCCGAGTAAGCTAGGGCAAGGGTAGTAACCTGAGGGTTCCTCCTAGAAAACATGGCAGTCAAGGGATCTAACACCCCAAAGTATATTTGAAGAGCCACATTGGCATCAACAACGAAATGATGAGTCAATCTCATGTAGAGTTTCTAAAATCTAGAATTGAACATCCTGATTGGCTCATTAGGTCCCCTTTTACAAGTCACAAATTGGTGATAGATAATGGTAGGATCTAAAGGTGACCTGAATTGATTGACAAAAGCAACCTCTAATTGGGCCCAAGAGGTAATAGAACCAGCAGGTAGACTGATATACCAATCATATGTCATTTCATCTAGACTCAAAGGAAATAATCTACAAGCCACATCTTCATGTTCAACTCGTAATATGATCAAGACATCCTTATAAGCCTGGATGTGTTCTTCGGTTGATCTAGGACCATCATGCTTATACTTGGGCAAGAACCTTTCAATGTTTTTGGGTACATCATGGACATCCCCAACTATGTTCAATGGAGTACTGTGTGCTCCATACCAAGCAATATTTTGAGCCATTGTATTCAATGGAGGTGTCCCTAAAGAAACACTAGGAGCAACAGAGTCAATAGGTAAAGACACACTAGGTG
Source organism: Wollemia nobilis (assembly GCA_028583015.1). NCBI lineage: Eukaryota > Viridiplantae > Streptophyta > Pinopsida > Araucariales > Araucariaceae > Wollemia > Wollemia nobilis. The sequence goes on from JAQPPZ010017073.1 coordinate 583,797, forward strand.
CACTAGAAAAAGGAGGTAAGCCAACTACGAGTACACTAGGTGGGATAACAATAGTTTGACTCTCGAATTTTCTATTTCTATGAGTGGGAGATAGACTTTGAAAAATAGTATCCCTAGTGGATTTGGATCTAGTAATGATAAATTGAGGTGGATCCATCTTGGAGATGCAATCACTCAAAAAGGACTTCTCAAACTCTCACTACTTTTAGACAAACATCTTTCATATCAAACCTCTACATAAAAACAAACAAAACCAAATCCCTACATCAAAATAGCAATGTCATATGTAAGCAACCTCCAATAAACAATTCACAAAGCACTCAATCAGGCCCTCCTTCTAGCACCAATTCTATTGAGTGGTAATTTTGCCCAATTGCAAAATCACCATCACAGTCAAGGTATTGAAATGAAAACCCTCTCTTGCAAAGAAATATAAAATTTCTCCAAGGTTCCTTTTAGCATAAACAAATATGTGCTTGACAATATATGCAAATATGTAAGTCTGTATAAACTTAATGCTAAAAATACCTTAGTGATTGCAAGTAAATTGTTAACAAGGGGCCTATGGTTTATGTGATTTTTGACATGTTTTTATTGTTCATTGATTAAAAGGGCTTGATTTCCCTTATATGCAAAAATAAATGATGAATGAGGCTGCTCCTAATTCCTTTTATCTTTGGATTAATGTGACTTATCCCTAAAAACCCTGTTAGTGGATTCCTTTTACTTCAGATTAAACTATGAAAGTTAGAAAGTGTTGTGGAGAATCCACTTCATTTTATCTGTGCCTTAATGTGAGATTGGAGGTTAGTATTTGGTGTTAGCAGGTTTATTTTATCTTCAAATTAAAATCCTACTATTAGCATGTTAGCAAGTGTTGTGGAAGATCCACTTCATTTTTATCTGCACCTTAATGTGAAATTGGAGGTTAGTGAAGTCAACAATTCCTTTTATCTTCAGATTATGATGTGAAAGTTAGGAAATGTTGTGGAAGATCCACTTCATTTTATCTAAGCATTAATGTGAAATTGTAGGTTAGTAGACCCTCCCTTTGAGCACAAATTTTATCTTGATCTTTAATGAGTGCTGAAACTTGTGCAAAATGAGTTCATTTTAACCCTTGAAATGAAAATATGTCCAAATAATTATCTGCCTTAATGCCTTTTAAAACTAATTACCTGGATGACTAGTGACTATAAAATCCCCTGGTTGAATTTATGGGTAAAATAAAACCCTGGGATTCTGAGTATTTGATAATGCTTTGGAAGAAAAATAAATAAAATGAAGCAAAAAGAATAAACAACAAAAGTAAATGCTGAAAATATTAAAAGATAAACTACTATCAGTATAATGCTACCCTATCCTGCAAAACCAGAGATGTGAGAATTTTTGAATGTAACCTAATCTAATCGAAGTTGCATTCGCACGGTCCAAAATAAACTAGGTGCAATCTTCTAAGGAAAAAAAAATAAATTCCATGTTTCTAAACATTCGATAGTGCAACCATTAAACTGCATTAAACACTATCTATAAGCCTAAAAAGCATGGAAGGGAAAGATAAACAGTTAGCCCAAAACACTCAAAAAATTTCTCCTCCGATTCTACTTACAAGGTGCAAGTTTCTGAAGCATTTGCATTCCAAAAAAAAAAGATAATGTCCTTCTTTTCAAAAAATTTCCAACCCTTGTACACAGCTTCAATGTTGCATTTAAGACTTTCATGATGTCGCTTTATTTTCCCTCTATTTTAAAAATCTTTGGTGAGCCCCCATCACTTCACATTCCTTTTGTTCCATTTCATTTTGAATATTTATATTCCATTTACTAATGCCCCTTTCGTAAACTTGGATTTCTCCATGAGGGACTTATATTTACTTATCATACCTTAAAAAAATAATAACATGTGGCCACACCACTCCCATCAATCACATCCAAGTTATCCATGTGGATGTAGCTGAACATCCATGATATTCTACCTTTGCTACCTAGAAGTTCTTCTACATAGGAGCTTTGATGACTTATTTGATGGTGAAGGAACTACACCCCACCATAATGTCTTGGGTTGGATCCCCACCGGCTCTAACGATGAACACAATGAACATCATGCTAGATTGTTCATGCTTTTCTAGTGCATAGCTCACTTTAGTGAGAGGAGGATGATGATTTTCAAAGTCCTAAGACAAGAAATCATCATCGTATATCCAAGTTGAAACTTCCCCATATTTGATTGTGGGACTAAAATTTAACCACCAGTCGTTGAATCTCCCTTGCGACCATTGTTGGGCATTCACTACTGTACTCTCTACATCACTACTAAATGTCTAGTGACCATAATACCTTGTAACATTACATATTTTTGTCAGTCCCAAAATGTCCCATCCATGAATTCACTTTGTCTAAATTTTTATAATATGCACAAATCAGTTTGGATCATAATTATCTCCTTGAAGCTGAACAAATCTATGTTTTTCCACTCTTTGTCCACGTTATTTTTCCTATCATGTAGCCTGCCAAAGAAAATCTAGTTTAGTCCATTATTCTTTATCTACCACTACACTGATAACTGCTCTACCCTCATATCATCCATGAGACTGACACATTCAATACATCCATTATTTCATTTGTTCTCATTCAATGGACCTATCTACCTTTTGTAATGCCAATGTATTGACACACATCACCCAATTCACATTACTAAATGTTTAGACAGCACACAAATACTACCATACGATTCGTATGATTCATACCTGATTGTCTGAGTGTCATATACGTCATCTTTCATATGTTATCCAGCTATGGTCTGAGTCAACAAGTCCATAGCTATCCTCCACATCCACAACATCCATCGTGGCTATCTGTCTGAGTTGGCACATTTGCTTGCTTTGAGAACTACATCATCATGGAGGTATATACATAGTTAAAATACCATATCACACCCATCCTATGTGTGCATCACTACATTGTATATGTATCCTTGCTTCATCTGGTACACAATCACCAGCTTGACCTCATGAATCTATGTCTTGTGCTATCATCCATGTATCCGGTGTGCCTATGATTCGTCCATGCATATTTGGTCAAGTACCTGAGTTCCATGCTCTCTGAGCCCAGCAACTTTGTGTTGATCACTGGAATGAACCTCACTTTACCCTTATTCAGTAATATGTTGAGCTGACTCATCATCATCGGGGGTTTGATGTTCTATAAACTAGCCTTTGACTAAGACTAATCAACTAAAGAAGCATGAGGCTTCATTTCTATATATTTATATTTATGACTTTCTATTTTTTCTTTTATTTTGAAAGCTTGCATTAATCAAAACTTTAAAATAAATACAATTAAAATATTAACCTAACCATTAAAAATTACAAGGAAATATTTTTTCAATATTGAAACCATTTAACATTAAAGTTAAAAACATTAAGCTCAACAATTAAAAAAGAATTACATAAAATAAAAAAAATGACACTAAGCAAACACTAACATCACAATTGACCTTACAAAATTTCTTAGAACAAACTAATTGACCAAAATTATCACTCTAATACCAACAAACTCCCAAAAACCCAAATTTTTAAGGTGGGTCCCCAAATTTGAGGCTAGTTGTGCAATGGCCACAACAGGTTTATATGTGAAAGAAAAAACTTTGACCCTACTATAGATAAAGTATAGTTGAGATAGTTTATTTTTTGCCTATGAGAATGGGGTAGTGGTTAGCTTATTAATTTGCCTACAATAAGTCCCAAGTTCAAAACTTGTTTCCAATATTATGCTCACCTTCACAAAAAAAAAAATAATTATTAATGTTAGTTTGACTAACAATTCATTGATGTACCATGTCATCATGATAAGCTATTGTTATTACATATTTTTCATCATGGTTTTACATCACATCATTGAGCATTTTATTTTGCACCTTTAATAGTATATATGAATATTATATATCACATCATCATTTTCAATTCATCTAATGACATGGTGGTTGTGGGTATAAATCTTCCACATTATCATTTTTCTTAAGGAATTTAGTATCCTATTCTTTAGCACCATCAAGTAGGAATTTTTAGGGTAAAGGCTCTAACATGTGATATTGATTATAATGTAGTGTTGATTTTGTCAAAAAAATATTATTTGGAAGCTTACCTGGTGGAGGTCTCAGGTTCAAAACTCTATACCATAATTTTTATTTTAAAGTGTACCTTCTTAGTGGTGAGCCCCTCTACATAAGAGTGAGCACCCTTCTTTTCCACATATCCCATTGTAATTTAGAGGTCATATCCCAACCTTAGTTGGTGTAGCTCAAAGTTTAGGCAAATAACATTTTCCACATACAAATGAGTTATCCAATCATTTAATGACAAATTTTAGCTTCCTATTTGCTAACATAGTCTAATCATAGTATTAACATCCTTATAGTGGTGGCACATTTATGATTTAATACGTGGCAATCTCAAATTGTTGAACTTTGCTTTAAGGTCTAATTTTTTTTCTTTTCCTTGTTTTTTAGTACTAATATGCCTAAATCCCTATAGGCCGTAAATTTTGCATTCAAAAGTGTTTAAAGCCCATTTTTTAAAATTGCAGTCTTTTGATTTCTATAGAATAATAATATTAGTTAAAGAAACTAAACCTAGTTGGTATTATCCTCTTTAACTTTAGTGCAATATTAACTCTAATTATCCATTGGTAAGACAACTAGCAAATTTATTTGCATCCAACATATATATGATTTAAAATCCTTCCTTAGTAATAAGGTCACAAGTTCAAAGATTATTTTCTCTCATTTATTTTATCATAGCACATAAGGATTAATGTCTTCAAGAAGCACCAAACATCAAACACTAACTAAGCTTATTGGTGTAGTGGTTTGCTAGTTATAATTAGTTAATAATTTCATGCCACATTTTAGCTTCGTTAGAATAATGGTATCAACATAGTGGTGGAACCTTTGGGATGCAACACATGGTAGTCTCAAATTGATAAACTTTTCTCTAAGGTTTGAATTTTAATTTTTCGTAATTTTTAGTACCAATATGCCCAAAATTTTGGAGGCTATATCATTTACATACAAAAGCATTTTGGGCCTTTTTTTTTTATTTCATATATTTTTGAGACCTACAAAATTGTGACATTAGTTTATGAAATTATTATTTTCTATGTAATTTTTTCTATACAAAATGGACCAAACTACTTAATTTTGGTATGATATTAGCTCCACGAGCCCCAACTAGAAAATTTATTCACATCCAACACATATATGGTTTTAAAGTATTCTTTAGAAAAGTTACATATTCAAATATTATTTCCTCTCATATATTTTCTTATATCGCACAATGTTTGATGTCTTCAAGAGCACCAAACATCTAGATCCAAATACACTTATCGTTATAGTAGTAGATTAGTTGTACCCTATTTATGAGATTCCAAATTTCTTTTGTCTATCCTTCTTTTCTTTGATAGTGGGATTTTGCTCTAACTCCAAAGATAAATTTCATTGGTGTGGTGATTGGTAATATTTTAGGCTATAAGAGGAGTGGGTTTTAAATTGTTAATACAAGGCATACCTTTTTATTATGAGCCCTTTCTAGCCATTGAAGTTGACTATTCATAGAAATGCATATTACTTCATGTTCAAGGAGAGATTGATCTCGTTCATGTACCTTTGGTAAGAGAAAATAGATGGATCCATTGGTCCATGTGAGAATTAATTATGGGAGGATATGTATAATTAGGGTTATGTGTAAGGTGTCTGTCCCAAAATGTATTTATAAAAATTTGGTGAATTAGTTTTGAAATCCAGGTGAATAGTGTCCAAACGCATGTAGAAGGTTCACTATTATTAGGGGCAATGTTGGAAATTTAAACTTAAAATAGTCAAATTATTATAAAATTGGGGTGAATCGACCTAAAAAAAATTGCACCCACAAATTTTTGGCTAATGGGCCCTGGTCAAGGGTCTCAAATATTAGCCAATTCCAAATTTCAAAAATCCTAATTTTAGCCAATTTCGCGATAAATAGCCGCTATGCATAACCCTGTGTATAATCTCTAGTGTCTTACCTACTTGGACCCTTAGTTCAAATTATCGGGGAGCTAAAATTTTTGTAGTCTAACCTTGTTAAGCTAAGGTTGATAATGATGAAGTACTTACAAGTGATCTTGATGTAGCCTATATGCAAGTGCTAGGTAAGCCTTAAATCATTCTCTATGTAATACTATGGGTATTATATATGTAGACCTATATGCATATTTATATGTAATCCTATTAGTATTCTTCTATGTAAGGCTATGACCATTTACATATAAGCCTACGAGTATCTTGATGTAAGCCTATCAGTATTTTTAATGAATTATCCCATAGTGATATTTGTTAATTCACCTCTATGGTTAACCTTGATTAAAGGGTCTAATACATTTTTATACTATAATTTAACCTTCAAATCAAGTTAAGCTAGCTTGAGGTTAACAGTTCATTGAGGACTTGGTATGACTATAAATATCCCTCAATGATTGATCCATTATATCAATTTATAATATAAAACATTATGAGGGTGCCTACATGCACCCATCCCTTATTCCTTCTAACTATTTATGTTTTTTTATATTTATCCATTTTTATCTATATTTTGTTGTATTTATCTATTCTTCCCTTTTCTACATATGATTGTGATTAATGTGTGTTTTGGAATGTTTCTAAAAAGCATTGTGAATTTCAACACTTAGACACTTATGACTTAGATTTATTTAGCATACATAAAGTAGCCTAAGGTATAGACTTTCCAAAGGATTTCTAGAAAATTATTAGGTCATACTTAGTAAAAAATAGTTATGGAATAGAAAAAAGGTAACATTAAGTTAATTAGGGTATTATATTTTAAGGTACATAAACTAAGATTAGGTACTTAGGTGGATTTGCTACTGGTAAATAATAACCTCTCTCTCTTTCTAACTATCTATATATATATCCAAATTTTATTAGAAATTATAAAAAAAAATACTAAATATTTCAAGCAAAATTGGTAGATTATTTTGTTCAAATAATATCATAGCATCCTACATCCACATGTTATTACAATTTTTCTAAATGCAAGCCTAATTGATATATTTTTCTTACTACACAATTTGAGAAAATAAGTAAACTAACTTAATCTATCTATCTAATTCTATGTATCATATTAATTTCAATAAATTCATGGTTAAAATAATATATTTAACATCATAATTGCACAAAATGGGTAAATTTGGAATCATAACAAATGTTACCCTTTTTATTTTATAAATATAGTGGATGATTGTTATTTAAGGAGATAATTTATCATATCATTCAACTTCAAAATATAAGATAATTACACAATTGTATTCTAATGTGTAACAATTATAATAATTGGAATTTCTTTTGTTCATATAAACTATAGAGTACAAAATGAACTAGAGTAAGCTTTAATTTCTCCAAATTCCATTATGAAATAAATAATATGTCAACATACTAATTGCATGATACCTACTTGTTAAAAGAGTATCACATGAAGGTACAATTTTCTAGTAGTTTAAATTATAGACATCATAAAACCTTACAAAATTAATTTCTACTTAATTCAAATATGTATGGGATAAAAAAAGAAAATGGACTAACTATACAAAAAATGGATACACAACATAATATAAAATATTTTGGTATTTTTTGTGCCTATCCTACTAACAATATCCAACTACAACCACTACCTTGAGGAAACTTATTGTGCCACCCATCATCTACCAAACCCTCCATAACACTATTATAACCTTATGTGATGGCTTAAAATATACATATATTCAAGGCAAAATGTATATACATATATCCTAGTTTTAGACATGAAAGATCTATATTTGATATTTTTGACATAACTTCATAAATTCATAATGCTACTAGGCATATACTAGATTTATACATAAAAGAGATATGATATATTAGACACAACTTCAGCACATTCATAATGATACTAGATCATGGAGTTATGTCAATCCCATAAGGCATCCATCATTCCTCACATCCATGACTAACCTCCTATTTCTTCATTCATTTCTCCATTATATCCCCTACATACATCTCCTATGTACATTTTTCTCTACTTATAGATATTTTCCCACATACATATCTTTCCAAACCTTGGTGGTATATTGTGATATCATTCAACCTCAAGGGGTGGAATAATAAAATCATTACAAAGAGAATCATAGACTTATAGACACATATATTACAAATAATAAGCATATCTACAAAAAATTGATTCCAAGAAAAATTCAAGCATCATAATACATAACTGATATTAAGATTTCATGCATCATTTTCATTGATTTTATATATCTAAATAAAATTACTTAGTCCTCATGGCTTATACATTACTTGTTTCACATTTTTTGTTCTAATAAACTCTTCCATTATTTACCAATCCTCCTACATAATGAAGTAATTCCTATCTTCCAGACAATACCTTCTCCCCTTCCCATGCAAACCTAAGGATTAGTTTTTATCTTCCCTTATTCCATGCAAACTGTCTACCATGAAATATTTTCAACCTTCTTTCATTACATGTAAATTTATTTCATCTCTTCTTCCACATCTCTTCTATATCATCCTTGATTCCACTACCTACCTTCTATCTTAGTTCACTCCACTTCCACCTATTGCACACTATTTATTATGACAATATCTTTCATTCTTCCTTATATTTTAATTATTATTAATTTGGAGTTACATTTAAGATAACCTAAGACTTAACAATAATAAAAACATATTAACTAATCATATTTAGACACTATGAGGTATCATATTGTGATTCATTATAATAATAACTATTCATGACAACTTCCCAAAAAGTATAGTTCATGACATGTACACATTAAACATAACTACAAGATTTGTACAAGAAAATTGGAAATTGGCGAATATGAGGACCCTTGACGTCGGCCCATTTGCCTAAAATTTTTAGGACCAATTTTTTCTTAGGGTCAATTCACCACAATATATATCTAAACATAGGCATATGTGTACTCATTGGAAAGCTCTTTTCAAGCCTGATCTAATGGTGGTGTTTTTATGAAGTTATAAGATGATTTAATAGGTCAAAATTGGTCCCAAAGATGACCTTATATTTTAGGGCTTCAAATACCCCAAATTTTGGTATGAAGATGCTTGATTTGATTTGCTTAGGATTCTCCATGATTCACCTTGATTTTTATTAGGATTCGACATTTTTTTACAAGTACATTTTGAGTCCAACCCCTTATGCATAACCCTAATCCAAGAAGAACAAGATAAAAAGAACATTATAGGGACCATATAAGATTGTAAAAATATTATAGGGGCCTTTTATCTGCTAGTTTCATTTTGTATAAAGGGGTGGGGTCCCCTTCAAAACTCTGTTTACTATGTAATAAAAAAATATGGTAAAAATACCACCATAAATATTGGAATATAGGTATGATTAATATATCAACTTTAACAAGTGACAAGGGGACATGTGCATATGAAGCACAATTTATGAAGCTTTGGAGTTGCAGTGCATCATGTTTAAACCCAATAGGTTGTCTAAGTAAAATCATCATATATCTAATGGTTACATTTTTTAATTATTACTATGTACATAATAACACTACAAAGTTATTTTAGATAAGTAAGCATGTATTAAATAACAAGATTTGTATCTAGGTATCTCCATTAAGAAACAAGGTGCTAAAATTATTTAGCTCATGTTGTATAATATTTAAATAGTGTTACAATGTTATTGGAATCCCAAATAGAAGGTTGATCTTAAATTTATTTACAATAATAAGATATTGTTCTCATTCTTTCTTACGACCAATTTTTTAAGTTCCTTAATTGAGAACCTATATTTTAACCTAATACACACCTTTTCACATAATATTAATAAAAATAATAATAATTTTATGGTTCAATTAGAACTATTTATTATTATTATTATTATTATTATTATTATTTTATTATTATTATTATTATTTACATCTAATTAAAGCACCTAAGTATCTATATTTAATTATCTTCCTAAATCTCCTAAGTTTAACTATGAGTTCTTGGTGTGATGGTGAGTGGAGTACACACAGTATGAAAAGGTCAATGATTCAAACCTTATGGTCTTAGGTCCCTTTGTATGTGTAGTATCTCCAATAATAAAATAAAAATAATCTACCAATTTTGGATTCCCAATAAAAATGGATCCTATGACTTTATTCCACTTTAAACTTTATAGCTTTTCAATCACCCAATTATTGTTTATTACATGGAAGAACAATAATGTAGAGGTGGTTTATTTGATAATCACAAGGTAAGACCAATGCATATTATTGTTAAATGTATTTGCAACATTTACAACAACTTAATTAAGTCCACATTTTATGTTTTTTGACATTTATAATGTGTGTATATATTCCTTAACATATTCATATTTTCTACCTTTAAGGTGCATGAGTTTTCCATAGGTAGCACAACAAAACATAGTTTTAAACAACTTGTTTATTTTCTATTAGACTTGATCACAATTTTTTTTAATTTCCAATATTATAATTTTATATAGTCCATAAAATTGTGTAGGCTATTGAAAATTTATATAGTAAAATTAAGTCAAAGGAATTAGTTGAATTTACATCATTTAAACTACAATTACCTTATTGAAGACTGTGGAATTTTCTTAGTTAGAATTAAAACATTAATTATCGTATGGTCAAGGTTATATAAAATTTAGTTTATAAAATATGTTTATTATCTACTATGTAATAATATTTTAGTGTAATTGATTTTCAATCTATAACTCCTATATGAAGAGAAATAATACCCCAATAAATAAAATCCAGAAAAGCAGTAATTGCAGAATCAAAGGAAAAATATAGAAGAACACATTACACAAGAATTTATCTTAGGAAATCCTTTTAGAAAAAAAAATCCAACAAGAATATTTCCTTATTGTATAAACTTTACTATCTCCAATATAATAATATCCTTCCGCTTGCTTTTCACTTGTGATTACATTTTTTGTAAATACATTACCAAACTCTCATGCAAGTGTTGCTTTATATACCAACAACACAAGAAGGGGTTTACAATACCATGGGTGCAAAACCATGGGTTGACATTACATTAACCCAAAAATGCCCATATGGATTTGAAAATAGCTTAAACCCACCAAAAAATTTGAGTTAAAAGAGAACCCCGATGAGGAAATGTTTATAGAGTGTAAAGTCCTCTTAGAGTTAACCCCTCTTGAATATCATGGAAAATATTCAACATAATTCCATCATTCTCCCACTTCTTGAATACTTTCCATAGGGGCTAATAACTGACATTGTCAACTATCAAGGGAAACCATACCCATAGATCTTCTACACCAAGAAAAATTTTTAGTAGGTACAATCTTTGTTAATGAATCAACGGTATTCTTCTTTGTATCAAATTTCTCCAATATCAACTGATTCTCTTAAACCATATCTCTCATAGAATGGTACTTTATATCAATATGTTTTGACCAATCATGAAAAGAAATATTATTTGCAAAAATATTACACTCTGACTGTCACTGTCAATTTTTATAACCTTATGCTTAATGCCAACTATTGAAAACAACCTCTATAGCCACACTACTTCTTTACAAGTATGATTTATTGCAATGTACTCTACTTCTATAGTGGATAAAGCAACAAATGATTGTTTTTTACTCATCCAACTTACTACCCCTCCAAACAGCCTAAACATATAAGCACTCATGGATCTTCTCTTGTCAATATCTTCAGCCCAATCAACATCCACAAACCCTTATAGATTTACAATATTATTACCTCTAGATTTTCCTTCATAACAAATAACATAATTTGTAATCCAATGTTCCTCTCCCAGATTATACATATATCTACTAACTACTCCCATTGCATGTGCAATATCAGGTCTAGTATAGACTATTGCATACATTAGACTACCCACAATACTAGCATAAGGAACATGATGTATTTATTCAATTTTCTCATCTATTTTAGGATACTATTTAGTATATAACTTTTAACCAACTTGATATGGAGTACATACTAGTTTAAAATCATGCATCCTAAACCTCTGTAGTATCAAATCAACATATTTCCTTTGATTTAACCACAACTTTCTATTTGCATGATCCCTTATTATTTCCATACCCAAAATAAATTTTGCAACACCCAAATCCTTCATGTCAAATTCAAAAGATAACTAATATTTTAGTAACTTTATCATCTCCTTATTGTTACCAATTAACAACATGTCATATGCATACAATACAATGATAACAAAATTTTCACCTTCCTTTTTGAAATATACACATGGATCTGCTTTTCTTTTTCCAAGCCTAAGTATCAAAACAAACCTATTCAATTTTTTTTTTCCACATCCTTAGAGACTGCTTCAACCCATAAAGGGACTTCATCAGCTTGCATACCAAGTTCTCCTTATCTTTCATCCTAAAGCATTATGGTTGTGACATATATATGTCTTCATCAAGTTCACCATGTAGAAATGTTGTCTTTACATCCATCTATTCTATTTCAAAATTAGAAGCAGTAGAAATAGCCAACATAACTCTAATTGATGTTAGTTTAGCCATAGGAGAAAAAATCTCACCAAATTAAATTCCCTCAACTTAAGAAAATCCTTTTTCTACCAAGCAAGCTTTGTACTTCTTCAACTTTCCTTATACATTGTACTTTTTCTTGAATAACCACTTACAACCAACAGGTTTTCTACCAAGGGGTAATTTCACCAAGTCTCATGTCTTATTTTTATCTAGGGACTCAATATCTTCTTCCATAGCCCTTTTGCAAGACTTATTCTAACTTTACTGAAGTGCCTTCTTCCATAGCCCTTTTGCAAGACTTATTCTAACTTGACTGAAGTGCCTCCTTTAAAGACTTGGGTTTTTCATCAGTAAAATGCAGAACAAAAATTTGAAGGGCTATACCTTTCTAGGAGTCTTCTCACCCAATCTGATCTCCTCAAAATTGGAGTTCTAGGTTTTGCATCTTCAACTTTATCCTCATCTTTTAGACTCTCTCTATAATTCAAGTTATACCATAGGTTCTTCCTCTTATTTCAATTTTACCTAAACTATTTATGGTTCTTTGCTTGATTGCATTTTCTATTTTGGAACCCCTTTTGTTTCTCTAAATATCACATTACAACTATAAGTAATCTTCTATGTTTTTGAATTCCACAACTTATATCCTTTCACACCAGTACTATAACCTAGAAATATGTATTTCTCATATTTATAGTTGGCATTTTTGCCACACTAAAAAATATTTTTTTAAATTCATCCAAGTGAAGTACATCTAGTGGTGAAAGGAAAATTGTAAGAAATGATCTTTAGATATTTTTTTTGATAGATCTTTTCTCAAGATTTCCAACGATATATTACAATAGACAATCGGGTGAACATATCAAAAGTTATGGCTTCGGGAAGCTTTACCATAGAAAATCAATTTTGGGGTAAAAATCAATTTCGGGGAAGTAAACACAATTACAAATTCAAAGAATTCAAAGGTTGATTCACCCCCTCCTTGGGGCAAATATGAAAAATTTCCGAAAATGGAAAGTCACCGAAAATGGAAAGTTGCCAAAAAATGAAAGTCACCAAAAATGGAAATTCACCGAAAATGGAAAGTCACCAAAAATAGAAAGTCACCAAAAATAGAATATTTCCGAAAAAGGAAATTCACCAAAAAAGGAAAGTCGTCGAAAATGGAAAGTCACCAAAAAAGGAAATTCGTCAAAAATGGAAAGTTTTCGAAAATGGAAAAAATGCCAAAAATGGAAACAAGGGCGAACATCTTCAAAATACAAAAAGGTGCGTAGACTGGTCAAAGGTGATTTTTCCCCAATAAAGGGGCGAAATTCGCATTCACCCCTCTTTGGTGTGAAAGATCACCAAAGGAGGATTCATGCCGATTTTTAGGTAAGTGAGCGACTTTGAAAGGTCGAAAATGCTTTTGCCCCAATGGAAGGGCGACAGTACCATTCGCCCCTCCTTGGGATGAGCCTACATAGAAATGCTTCACTAATGTGCCAAGTTTCACTTCAGGCACTAAGTTTTTGGTAGGCGATGTTGAAAATTTAAAGAGGCGTTCACCCAAAGTAAAGGGCGGTGATGCCTTTCGCATTTCTTTGGGGTGAATGTGTGCTTCGAAATAAAATAAATATCTTGTGAAGCACTTTTTCCCTAGGAAGTATGCAAAGGTCTTAATTACCTTTTGGAAAGGTTTAAACAAAGAGTAAAAATTCGAAGCATTGAATGTGAAATCAAGAAAAAATTTCAAAAGCACCCAAGATAGGCGGATGAAAAACATTAAATGTTTGTGGCGAAGAGTAACTCAGGTTGTGGATTTCAAGAAAATAGAGCATCAATATTAAAGGGGTAAGGTGATTTTCATGATTTCCAAGGAGAAGCGTATTTTTGAGGATGACGAATGTACTAAGTTGACGATCAAGCTTGGCAGTTTTCCATGCACCAACACCCAAAAATGTAGATTTCCTAGAAGAATTTCCTCAAAAGCTGGATCACCTCCTAAAAAGAAGAATTTTAAATGACTCCAAGGAAGAATTCTCTCATCAAGGTTCCTGATCTGTGAGTATTTTGTCTTCTTATGTATTTAATGAAAGAGGCGAAATCCTCTATAAATACTAATCAAATTTCTATTATAAATGAGGTTAGACATTTTACAAGAAAAATCTCCAAGTTCTCTGCATCAATAGAAGACACTAAGCTTCTGAATTTATGAGTGATATTGTGTGATTTCCTTCTGCTTTATACACTTCTATTTTATGCTTATGCTCTTTATTTACTGTTAAATTTGAATTCTGCATTTGGATTTAAATATTGTTGATGAGAGAGTGAGTGTTGGAGTGTTGTTCTGAAGGTTGTTCCTGCAATTTTGCAAGTAAAATCTACTGCTTTCTCCTATTACATGCTATTTTATGCTTGGTTGAATTTCCTGTTGTTAGTCTACCCCTAATCCTGCGCATTCGGCCTGTGGCCATATTTCCCATTTCTTTCGCATTTTCCAATTTCTTTCATGTATCTCTAGTCTTCAAGCAGTGTAATATTTAGTTTGGGAGCCAGCCCTCTTTGGATATTGGCATGAAGAACATTCATTTCCTCTGACCTTTCAATATTGGTCGTATCTAGGGTACACAAACTCGATTTTTTGGATTAGGTAGATATTTGACCAATAGTTTTTGGCATGCCTGGTAGGACAAACAGTCTCCGTATTTTAAGGGAGCTCAATTTTGGTGAATCTTTGGCTTACCTTCATCTAGAAAAATCACCTGGCAACTATGTTGAGCTGAAGATCTAGATCTTTTGATCATGGATGCCTTTTATACTGAAAGAAGACACCTTGGAGAAATCAAGGTTTGGTGAGCAGCCTTGACCTCACAAGTGAAGAAAAGAATGTTCACCTAGTGATTCTGACTCAGTGGTAAGGACCGTGATCTCTAAGTACCACTACTATAATGGCACAGGTATGCTATCCCAGCTGGAATGATCCTGGCCCTCTGAATCTCCAAAGTTAGCATGAGATTCCCAAAAGTGCCCTAAAGACCCTAGAGAAATAAAATGGCACTAAGGGAATGGCCCAAGAGCACCTTGAATATGTTGCTACTTTAGCGACCCTCCATGGCATAGCCCATGAAGATGTCATAATAATACTTCTGGTCTTGTCTCTAGAAGGAAGGGCGCTATAGTGGTACAAAATGCTCGGGCGTAAAAGCATATACTCATGGGTGAACCTAGTGGGAGCACTAGTTAACATATTTTATGGCTCTCAATATTCCTTTTAACTTTTGATACACCTCTCCACCATAACGAGAGAACCTCTAGAGAGCATCACAGACTTCAATATCTAATTTTGGAGGAGTTGGAGGAGAATTATAGAGAAGATCCAGTCGACACCCGCCCATGCCCACCTCTACTATATTCGAGATTTCCACATGAACATAAGCCTCATCCTACTACAATTTGGAGAACAAATATTCCTTAAGGTCTTTCAGAAAGTAGTACAAGAAGCAACTCCTGCTCCAATAAATAAAAATACAGTAAAGAGAAACTGCCTTTCCATCACTCTCTTCGAAAGTTGCTGGTCCCATGTGTCTTGCACAATATTTTTAATGGTAGATCCCTCAAACTATGCAAATATCTAGAACATAATTTTATGGAGCATAAGAGGTGGATCTCATCTAGGGCCAACAAAGGGAATATGCAAGCACTACTCCAACAATGAACAATATGGTTGCTTGCAATTTCCATCAAGATATGAAGCAAGAAGGGGTGAATATTTCCCAACACCAACAGATGGAATATGCAAGCATTACCCCAATAATGAACAATATGGTAGCTTGTAACTTTATTTAGGAGAAGGACCAAGAAGCATATAAGAGTTTAATGACAAGCTCTAAGCACAAATAATGTATAATTTTACACCAAGAAGCATATAAGAGTTTAATGACAATCTCTAAGAACAAATAATGTATAATTTTACACCCTTTTTGTATCCTTGAGCATAGCATGCAAGTACTTGGTCGAGACCCAATAAGTATGCTTTATCAAAAGGTTTATCCTGAGGATATCTTGACAAAAGGGCTATCGTCTAAAGTATCCTGCTGTCACATGAAGGAGTTAGAGGAGCACATACTCGAGATACCATAGCTAGTGGACTCTCAAAAGTGGTAGCATTGGTTCCAACCATCACCATAATAGATACTCGAAGAAGGCTCCCATATGGTAAATCTTTTCGCCATATTATTTAGTAATTGGGTAAGTACTAGCATGCATGATATACTACCATGTTGCATCTTGTTCGTAATTTAAAAAATGTTGGTAAGAGGTCAGCCAAACTTCAAATATTACCTAAAGTACAATCAGATCTAGTCCGGACACTACAGATTCATCGGATAAGCACCCAAAGCCAGGTTTGTGGTGGCAATATGCCAATCATGTCATAAATTTTTGTGTAAATATTGTAAATAGGTCGACTGATAAATAAAGTGTTGAGGGCACTAAATGGTGTGATATGATTTAAAAAAATAATCTACATCATTGGCTCAAATGGTGTCGAAGCCCGTAGGTACGCATTTTTTCTTCCCTTGATCATGAGCATTTGGTGACCATTTCCCTTTATTTTGTAGTACCTCACTTACATTTGTTGTACCTATCACTTCTGGTCCCCTCATTTCACAATCATTAGTCACCAATGCTCCTTTCGCCATTCCCATTTTCTCCATTCCTCCATATTCCAGTTTGTTTGCCTCTAAATCTAAACCATTTTCCATTCCACTATCATCTACCTCATATTTCACCCTCGTTAATTCCATTGTCGTTGTAAGTATACCAACCTTGTCAAGGGTGAGCATAACTATGGCCCCATCCATTTATGCTCCTTTCGTTAAGCCAAACCCTCAACAACCTCTATTTTCTTTTTTTTTTGTATTATAGGAGCCATTGGCGTCAAATATCAAAGTCTTGCTAGAGCACCCTGAAGCGGAGAAAATCAGTCGAGCTCGGTGAAGTGCCTCGCATTGGGTGAAAAATACAAACAAGCGACTGAACAATATTAGGCAATACAAGAAGAAGCTGATGCAAGCAATAAATAGTTTGATGTAGTAGGCGGTTATGATTTTTTTCCCAATGGGTAAAGGCCTTGGGATCAATTGCATCCAAACGAGCTGAATACCCCACAAGACGCCAAAAGTGTTGGCATTTTTGCCACTAAAAAATATTATTTTAAATTCATCCAAGTGAAGTACATCCAGTAGTGAAAGGAAAATTGGAATAAATGATATTTAGATATTTTATTGTGATATATATTTTCTCAAGCTTTCCAACGATATATTACAATAGACAATCGGGTGAACGGATCAAAAGTTATGGCTTCGAGAAGCTTTACCATAGAAAATCAATTACGAGGCAGAAAATCAATTTCGAGCCGATCAATTTTGGGCAAGCAAATACAATTACAAATTCAAAGAAGTCAAAGGTTGATTTTGCCCAATTGAGGGCGAAAATCCGTTTCGCCCCTCCTTGAGGCAAAAATGAAAAATTTTTGAAAATGGAAAGTTGCCTAAAAAGGAAAGTCGTTGAAAATGGAAAGTTATCAAAAATTGAAAGTCACCGAAAATGGAAAGTCATCGAAAATAGAAAGTTACCTAATATAGAAATTTACAAAAAAATAAAAGTTTTCGAAAAAGGAAAGTCACCAAAAATAGAAAGTTACCTAAAATGGAAAGTTTCTGAAAATGGAAAAATTGCCAAAAATGGAAACAAGGGCGAACGTATTCGAAATACAAAAAGGCGTGTAGAATGGTCAAAGGTGCTTTCACCCCAATAGAGGGGTGAAAGTCCCATTCGCCCCTCTTTGGGGTGAAATCTCACCAAAGGAGGATTCGGGCCGATTTTCGGGTAAGTGAGCGACTTTGAAAGGTCAAAAATGCTTTCGCCCCAATGGAAGGGCAACAGTCCCATTCACCCCTCCTTGGGGTAAAACTACATGGAAATGCTTCACTAATGTGCCAAGGTTCACTTCGGGCGCTAAGTTTTTGGTAGGTGATGTTGAAAAGTCAAAGAGGCGTTCGCCCAAAGTAAAGGGCGACGACGCCTTTCGCCCTTCTTTGGGGCGAATGTGTGCTTCAAAATAAAATAAATATCTTGTGAAGCACTTCTGCCCTAGGAAGTATGCAAAGGTCTTAATTACCTTTTGGAAAGGTTTAAACAAAGAGCAAAAATTCGAAGCATTGAATGTGAAATCAAGAACAAATTTCAAAAGCACCCAAGACAAGTGAATGAAAAACATTAAATGTTTGTGGCGAAGAGTAACTCAGGTTGTGGATTTCAAGAAAAGAGAGCATCAATATTAAATGTGCAAGGATATTTTTATAATTTCCAAGGAGAAGCGTATTTTTTAGGATGACGAATGTACTAATTTGACGACCAAGCTTGGCAGTTTTCCACGCACCGACACCCAAAAATGTAGATTTCCCAGAAGAATTTCCTTAAAAGCTGGATTGCCTACTTAAAAGAAGAATTTTCAATTACTCTAAGAAAGAATTGTCTCACCAAGGTTCTTGATCTGTGAGCATTTTTTTTTCATATGTATTTAATAAAAGAGACGAAATCCTCTATAAATACTAATCAAATTTCTATTGTAAACGAGGTTAGACATTTTGCGAGAAAACTCTCCAAGTTATCTGCATCAATAGAAGACACCAGGATTCTGAATTTATGAGTGATATTGTGTGATTTCCTTCTGCTTTATACACTTCTATTTTACACTTATGCTCTTTATTTTCTGTTAAGTTTAAATTTTGTGTTTGGATTTAAATATTGTTGATGAGAGAGTGAGTGCTAGAGTATTGTTCTAAAGGTTGTTCCTGCAAGTTTACAAGTAAATTGTGCGGCTTTCTCCTATTACATGTTATTTCATGCTTGGGTGAATTTCCTACTGTTAGTCTGCCCCAAATCCTACACATTCGACCTATGGCCATATTTCCCATTTTTTTTGCATTTTCCAATTTCTTTCCTGCATCTCTAGTCTTCAACCAGTGTAGGATTTAGTTTGGGAGCCAGCCCTCTTTGGATATTGGCATGGAGGACATTCATTTCCTCTGACCTTTCAATGTTGGCCCTATCTAGGGTGCACAAACTCAATTTTTTTAATGAGGTAGATATTTGACCAATTATTTTTTTGCATGTCTAGTAGGACAAATAGTCTATGTATTTTAAGGGACCTCGATTTTGGTGAATCTTTGACTTACCTTCATCTAGAAAAATCACCTGGCGATTATGTTGAGCTGAAGATCTAGATATCTTGATCATTGATGCCTTTTATACTAAAAGAAGACACCTCAGAGGAATTAAGGTTTAGTGAGCAGCCTTGACCTCACAAGCGAATAAAAGAATGTTCACCTGGTGAATCCAACTCAGTGGCAAGGACCATGATCTCTAAGGACCACTGCTATAATGGCATAGGTATGCTATCCTAGTTGGAATGATCTTGGCCCTTTGAATCTCCAAAGTCAGCATGAGATTCCAAAAGTGCCTTGAAGATCCTACCAAAATACAATGGAATTGGGGGAATGGCCCAAGAGCACCTTGAAGATGTTGCTTCTCTAACGACCCTCCATGGCATACCCCACGAAGATGTCACAATCAAACTTATGGTATTTTCTTTGGAAGGAAGGGTGCTATAGTGGTACAAAATGCTCAGACGTAAGAGCATCTGCTCATGGGAAAACCTAGTGAGAGCACTAGTTGACACATTTGATGGCTCTCAAGATCCATTTCAACTTTTGATGCACCTCTCCACCATCACGAGAGCACCTCTAGAGAGCATCATAGACTTTAATATCTGATTTTTGAGGAGTTGGAGGAGAATTCCAGAGAAGATCCAACCGACACCTTCCCAGGCCCACCTCTATTATATCCGGGCTTTCCACCTGGACATAAGCCTCCTCCTACTGCAATATGGAGAACAAATATTTCCTAAGGTCTTTTAGGAATCAGTACAAGTAGAGCAGCTCTTGCTCCAATCAGGAAAAATACAGTGGAGAGAAACTACCTTTCCATCACTCTCTTCGACATTTGTTGCTCTTATATGTCTTACATAATATTTTCAATGGAATATCCCTCAAACTGTGCAAATACCTGTAACGCAGTTGTATGAAGCACAAGAGGTGGATCTCATCTAGGGCCAATGAAGGGAATATGTAAGCACTACTCTAGCAATGAACAATATGGTTTCTTGCAGTTTCCATCAGGAGATGAAGCAATAAGGGGTGAATATTTCCCAACATTGACAAAAAAAATATGTAAGCATTACCCCAATAATGAACAATATGGTATCTTGCAAATTTCTTTAGGATAAGGACCTGGAAGTGGAGAAGAGTTTAAAAATAAGCTCTAAGCACAAAGAGGGAACAATTTTGCACCCTTTTTGTATCCTTGAGCATAGCATGCAAGTACTTGGTCGAGACCCAATAAGCATGCTTTATCAGGAGGTTGATCCTTAGGAGATCTTGATAGAAGGGCTATCATATGAAAGATCCTGCTATCACATCAAGGATTTAGAGGATCACATACTCGAGAGCCCACTGCTAGTGGACTCTCAAAAGTGGTAGCATTGGTTCTAGCCATCACCACAATCGGCTCCCATATGGTAAATATTTTTACCATATTATTTAGTAATTGTATAAGTACTAGCATGCATGATAACCTACCATGTTGCATCTTGTTTGCAACCTGGAAAACTTTGGGAAGAGGCTAGCCAAACTTCAAATATTGCCTGAAGTATAATCAGATTTGGTTTGGACACTGTAGATTCACTGGATAAGCACCCAAAGCTAGGTTTGTGGTGGCGACATGCCAATCATGTCGCAAATTTTTGTGTAAATATTGTAAATAGGTCGGTTGATAAATAAAGTGTTGAGGGTACTAAATGGTGTGATATGTTTAAAAAAAAAATCTACATCATTGGCTCAAATGGTGTCGGAGCCCGTAGGTACGCATTTTCTCTTCCCTTGATCATGAGCATTTGGTGATCGTTTCCCTTCATTCTGTAGTACCTCACTTATATTCGTTGTACCCACCACTTCTATTCCCCTCCCCATTTCATAGTCATTAGTCACCAATGCTCCTTCCGCCATTCCCATTTCCTCCATTCCTCCATCTTCCAATTTTTTTACCTCTAACCCTAACTCGTTTTCCATTCCACTATCATCTACCTCATCTTTCACCCCCGTTAATTCCATCATCGTTGTGAGTATACCAACCTTGTCAAGGGTGAGTGTAACTATGGCCCCGTCCATTTTTGCTCCTTTTGTTGAGCCAAACCCTTAGTAACCTCTATTTTGTTTTTTCCCATTTTATTTTTGGATTATAGGATCCATTGCCATCAAATATCAAAGTCTTGCTAGAGCACCTTGAAGCAGATAAAATCAATCGAGCTCGATGAAGTGCCTCGCATTGGATGAAAAATACAAACAAACGACTAAACAATATCAAGAAATACAGGAAGAAGCTGATGCAAGAAATAAATAGTTTGATGTAGTATGTGGTTATGACTTTGTTACCTAATGGATAGATGCCCTGGGATCGATTGCATCCGAACAAGCTGAATACCCTACGAGCTGCCAAAAGTGTTGGCATTTTTGCCACACTAAAAAACATTTTTTTAAATTCATCCAAGTGAAGTACATCCAATGGTGAAAGGAAAATTTAAAGAAATGGTCTTTAAATATTTTATTATGATATATATTTTCTTAATATTTCCAATGATATATTACAATAGACAATCGGGTGAACAGATCAAAAGTTATGGCTCTGGGAAGCTTTACCATAGAAAATCAATTTCGGGCAGAAAATCAATTTGGGGAAGCAAATGCAATTACAAATTCAAAGAAGTCAAAGGTTGATTCACCCCAAGTAAGGGGTGAAACTCCCTTTCGCTCCTTCCTTGGGGTAAAAATGAAAAATTTCTAAAAATTGAAAGTCACCGAAAATGGAAAGTTGCCGAAAATGGAAAGTTTCCAAAAAAGGAAAGTCATCGAAAATAGAAAGTCACCAAAAATGGAAAGTCGTTAAAAATGGAAAGTTTCCAAAAATGGAAAGTTTTCAAAAAATGAAAGTCATCGAAAAAGGAAAGTCACCGAAAATGGAAAGTCACCAAAAAGGAAAGTCGTCGAAAATGGAAAGTTTCTTAAAATGGAAAAATACCAAAAATGGAAATAAGGGCGAACGTATTCGAAATACAAAAAGTCGCGTAGACTGGTCAAAGGCGCATTCACCCCAATAGAGGGGCGAAAGTCCCATTCACCCCTCTTTGGGGTGAAAGCTCACCAAAGGATGATTCGAGACGATTTTCATGTAACTTAGTGACTTTGAAAGGTAAAAAATGCTTTCTTCCCAATGGAAGGGCAACAGTCCCATTCACCCCTCCTTGGGACGAACCAACATGGAAATGCTTCACTAATGTGCCAAGGTTTACTTTGGGTGCTAATTTTTCGGTAGACGATGTTGAAAATTCAAAGAGGCATTCACCCAAAGTAAAGGGCGAGGGTGCCTTTCGCCCTTCTTCAAGGCAAATGTGTGCTTCAAAATAAAAGAAATATCTTATGAAGCACTTCTGCCCTGGGAAGTATACAAAGGTCTTAATTACCTTTTTGAAAGGTTTAAACAAAGAGTAAAAATTTGAAGCATTGAATGTGAAATCAAGAATGAATTTTAAAAGCACCCAAGACAGGCGAATGAAAAACATTAAATGTTTGTGGTGAAGAGTAACTTAGGTTGTGGATCTCAAGCAAAGAGAGCATCAATATTAAAGGTGCAAGGCGATTTTCATGATTTCCAAGGAGAAGCGTATTTTTGAGGATGATGAATGTACTAAGTTGACGACCAAGCTTGGTAGTTTTCCACACATTGACACCCAAAAATGTAGATTTCCCAGAAGAATTTCCTTAAAAGTTGGATCGCCTCCTCAAAAGAAGAATTTTCAATGACTCCAAGGAAGAATTGTCTCACCAAGGTTCCTGATCTGTGAGCATTTTGTCTTCATATGTATTTAATGAAAGAGGTGAAATCCTCTATAAATACTAATCAATTTTCTATTGTAAATGAGGTTAGACATTTAATGAGAAAACTCTCCAAGTTCTCTACATCAATAGAAGACATCAAAATTCTGAATTTGTGAGTGATATTGTGTGATTTCCTTCTACTTTATACACTTCTATTTTACGCTTATGCTCTTTATTTGTTGTTAAATTTAAATTTTGAATTTGGATTTAAATATTGCTAGTGAGAGAGTGAGTGCTGGAGTGTTGTTCTAAAGGTTGTTCTTGCAAATTTGTAAGTAAAATCTGCTACTTTATCCTATTACATGCTATTTCATGCTTGGGTGAATTTCCTACTATTAGTCTGCCCTAAATCCTACGCATTTGGCATGTGGCCATATTTCCCATTTCTTTCCTACATCTCTAGTCTTCAACCAGTGTAGGATTTAGTTTGGGAGCCAGTCCTCTCTAGAGATTGGCACATAGGATATTCCTTTCCTTTGGCCTTTCAATGTTAGTCGTATCTAGGGTGCACAAACTTAGTTTTGTTGATTAGGCAGATATTTGACCAACAATAGTTTAACTTAGTATTTTTCTCTTTTGGGACATACATATAAGCTTCACAACCAATAACTCTTATATGACTAAGAGAGAGTTTCTTACCAGTTCACACTTCCTATGGAGTTTTATCCACAAAATTTGAGGTAGGATATCTATTTATGAGGTAGCAAGTAGTTAACATGACTTATGCTCAGAATTTCTTTTCTAACCCTGCATCGCTTAGCATGCTTCTAGACTTATTCATCAATATTTTATTCATTCATTTTACAACTCTGTTTTATTGTGGAGTATACAAATTGTTTCTATGCATTTCTATTCCATAGTCCTTGTAAAACTTCTCAAATTCATTAGAGCAATACTCACCACCATTATCTCTTCTCAAAACCTTTATCTTTTTCTCTGTATGATTTTCTACAAGAGCATTGTGTTAGCTTTTGAAGTTATAAACTTAAAGGAAATGCAACCACAAGTATAGAAATAAGCATACGATGTTATAACTCTAATAATGACTAACTAATATGCATGAAAATATGATAAGTAACTTCTAAAATAACTCAAGAAATAGCTATTAATGAAAGCTCACAAAAATATACAATGTTATGCAATGGAGGTAACTACCTCTCCATCTTGAAAAAATGGATCTACATTGTGTCTACTACTATTCTACCTCTGCACACCAAAAACCTCACTTGCTTATATTCTATGAAGGCCTATTTATAATGAGACATGCCTTTTTGCCTTCCACATTCCTATGACACCTCACTATTCTATTTTAAGGACTCATGTACATGTGGACTACATGCACATTCTAACACTTGTGCATTTATTACATTGCTTTAATAAAGTACTTAACTCCTAATACACTCGTAATCTAAATATGTACCTATGATGGTACATTATTAAGGAACCAAATAATGTAATATATTACAACACCCCTTGTATTACATTATTTAGGTATTGAAGACTTTATTATTCAATAAGGACCTTTGTCTCTTGTATAATATTCATCTTTATCAGGTCCTACACCAATAAATTTTTTGATCAGGTACAATATTTGCTAATGAATCAATATTATTCTTCTCTGTATAAACTTTCTCCAATATAACCTAGTTCTCTTCAACCATATCTCTCATAGAATGGTACTTGATATGAATATATTTTGACCGATCATGAAAACTAGGATTATTTGCCAAAAATATTACACTATGATTATCACTATTAATTCTTATAGCCTTCTACTTAATACCAACCATTGAAAATAATCTTTGTAGCCACACTGTTTCTTTATAGACATGAGTTGTTGCAATGTACTCTACTTCTATAAAGTTCTTTTAGAGTTAACCCCTCTTGAATAACATGGAAAATATTCAACATAATTCCAACACTATATTCCATAAATATTCTACTTATATTCACTAACATAAATTATGGATTATTAGTTAGTTATTCAAATTAATATCTCCTAAAATAAATTGAAGTCAATCTAGAATCTAGTTTAAAAGCTTATTATTATAACAAAGTCTAGGGTAATGAATAACCAATTATAACTAGAAAACTAGCCCCATGCTAATAGTCTAGAAAATTCATCATTTCAAGTATCCTAGAAGATCTAATGATGGCTCAAGAAGAGATGAACATAATGAGAAAGTTTATCGATGCTTCACCAGATTTGGACACTATAAGAAAATGGGCTTTGGTGAAATAGTACCCCGTAGAGTAGATGGAGATAGAGACATTTCCTAAAGGGTTCTTCATGATCAAACTAAATTTTGAATAGGATGAATATCACATCTTATGGGACAACACATGGTTGTTTTGATTTCAAGGTTTATTTCTATAAAAATAAATCCCTGGAAATATCATTTAGGAGTACACCAAGGAGGAATATAATTGTAGAGTGTAGCACATTTTGCAATTGGAAGGAGTTGATGTAATTATGAAAATTAGTCTTAATTCTCTCAATATTAGTTTACAAAATTACTATTTGTAGCTCAATATAGGAGATAATAGGTTTTATTGGGGTCCTAATACTAAAATAATATTTATTATTAACTCAACCTTTACCTTTGAAAGTTATAAGGAGAATCAAAATTTTCCTTCACAAAAAGTTTTTATTATATATCGCCTATTGAAGGTGTATTTCTTTCTTTCGCTAGCACTGCAAAATTAGATATTGATGGTGGAAAATCTTATAAGAAGAGGGATTATTATTCCTAAAAGGTGTTATTTATGTTATGGGGATGAGGAGATAGTTGATCATATTTTTATCCATTGTCCCCTTTCTTTGGAGGTCTAGCATGCACTTATTCAAGCACTTAAAGTTCAATGGGTGACAATGGTATTTGGAGGAATTATGAGAAAGTAGGGTTAAACCTTATCATAGACCTTGATTGAAGAAAATTTGAACTTGTATTACCTTATTTTATTTTATAGATATGGAGGGAGAGGAATAAACGAGTGTTTCAGAATAAGGCTACTAGTGTAGAGGTCATTATTAGGAGTATCAAAGTTGCTATTGTTGAAAATATAGTTGTTAATATAGAAAATCAAATCTATGAAAATAAGTTGAAGAAATAAATAGTAGTGGACTAAGGATTATTGAGATCTACAATAAATATGATTAGTTAGACAAAGAGAAAGGTGAGATGGACTCCTCCCCCCTAGAGTGGATAAAATAGAATTTTTATGGAGGCTCTACAGGAAATCTAGGGAAGGTTGGAGGGAGAGGGTTCTGAGATCTAGCTCTAGGGTAGTGATATCTTATTACACAATGAACTTTGACCATACATAAAACCATGTAGCAGAATAAAGAACCATGATTACAAGAGTAAGGCTTGCAAAAAATATGAATGCTAAGAAACTTGTAGTAGAAGGGGATCCTATGAATATCATTAATAGTTTGATGTTGAGCAAACTACTAGTTGGAACATTGAAAGTATTATTTAGGATGCAATGAATATATTATTAGGCATAGAGGTATTTGTGATCCAACACATATACATGGAAGGTAATATTATGGTTTATATTATGGCAAACATGCAAGTTCAAATGGATAGATTCAACGTATGAAATGATATTTTCCTAGAGTCTTTGATGATTATAACTCTGAAAGAGAAAAAACACTTTTGATGCTGATGAGTTAGAATTTTTAAAGCCTTAGGGTAATTGATCACTACAAAATATTTATTAGCATGGGACTAGTTTTCAAGGAAACTAAATTGAGATTTAGGAGCTAATTAAAAAATGTTGCTTATTGAATGAAGACTAGGCGAAAGCTTATAAAGTTATTTGAAAAGTAGAATTGGAGATTTGATCTAAAGCTAATAGATAATTGATTAAAGCTCCTAAAGATTCTAAGGAAACCAAATAGATTGAATTTAAAAAGTATTGAATCCCCATGGGATAGATTTAAATCAAAATTGTTGTATCTAAGTATGCAACATGTTCCTTTTTAGACCAAAATTTGTAATTTATAGATGTTGAAAATGTTTCTTCTCTTCGATAAATGAAAAAGGTTTGGGGGCTTTCAAAACCCCTTAATTTACCATAATAATAATAATAAAATCTTTATTGTTACCTCACATTTTTAACTTGTCCTAATATAGTACTAAGTTTTCAATTGAAATAAAAGAATCATGGAAAATAAATGCAATTTGTAGATTAATAATAGGTAAGAACAATACATGTTTGAGAAATGTCCCCCATATCAACCTAGGTTTTTATTTTTATCAATTTTATTTGGGGTGCATTTAAATATTGTTGGGTATGCCATGATTAATCCATCATATGTGTCTAGAAGGTTCAACATTAACTTATTTTTATTGTGACAATAACTATAAAATATACCATTTAAATGGCAACTCCACATGGATAAAATACCATCCATTCAAATTTTGTATTAATTAAAATGGTTAGATCATGTCATGCATAAAATTTTTAGCAATTGAGTTGAGCTCTACTATGAGTACATTAAAACATGACACCCAAAATTCTTCATTTGTTTGTAGAGATACATTAGATAAATTTAACATTTGAAATAATTACTACTTAGTGATTTGACTATTGAATAAAGGGTTTTTTTGAGTAGAACAAATACATATCTTTTCATGGTTTTGAGGTATGAATTTTTAAGACAATATTGTAACTAATCCCTTTTTTTTGAGTATTTTGTGAAAACATTAGAAGATATTTGGTAATGCTAGAATTACCACATTCTTCTAGGCATGCATAAATAGAAATGATAATTATATATATATATATATCACTTGATATGATTTTATTTCTATATTTTTGTTGAATGGATAAAAGGTTCTACTATGGTATGATGCTCTGATGCTCTAATGGATTTTGTGATAAAAACAATATTTTAGACATTGCATTACACATTTATTTTTCTTAACATATTCCTTTCAACTATGACTATGTTAGAGTTTCTACAGAAGGATTTATAAGAACAATACTCAAGTTGTCCTTATGAATAACATACAAACTTAAATCCAAAACATATTTATTAATAGTGTGATTTAATCCCTCTCACCATACATGTGTCTCTTTGACATAATTTTCTTGAGATGACTACTACTTAGTGAATTCAATATTTAAATGAAGTTAAACATACTTTTTGGGTTTATGGAAAAAATAGACTCTTGAATATTGTGAACTAAAAGTAATATTTTATAATCATTTCCTATAAGGTGGATTGGAAAGGAGCTTAGACATTATAATTTGTAGGCATGCATTTTTTTTGCATTGATAATTATATTATGGAAGGGTAACTTTATATTATTATTGGTCAATATTATAACAATAATATAATTAGACACTACATGGTCATGTTATTTTATGAGCTAATAATGACAAGTATTGATTTATTTATTTTAACTATTATATTGTTACTTCAAAAATGTTATATAATTATATTAGACTATGTGATAGGCCTTCCTAATATTAATTTAGGATCATCCAAAATTAATAATACATCTCTAATGGTAATGGATCCTTGTTACATCATTTTATCCTATCCTAATATAGATGCATACTTTCAATTTGGGATGTCCACCACCTATAGTTTTGGGTATGGTTTGTATAGATTAAAGCTAAATTTTCACCTAACTATTTTATTTTTTAATACTTTTAAAATATCTTTTTTTATTATTGATAGAAGGAAGGAAATTTGAAAGGATCACCAAACCTTTTACAACTAGAGAAGGTCCTCAAATATGGGCCTAAAGAGAAACCACCAAAAAATAGCAAATAAGAAATCTTAAGTACAAAATAAAATAAAGGCAAACTCTAGGATAGCCAAAATAAATAAAAATTTACAAAAAAAAAAGAAACAATGGAAGGCGAGTTAGATGATAGAGGAGTCGTAGAAGGGAGATCTAATCACCACCAACAGTATTAGAGGGGTCCTTAGGATTTTTAGGATACTCATCCCTATATTTGAACTCGTACACCTCCATCAGGGAGGTTGCCTCTTCTACATAGAAAATACACATTTGTGAACTTTCTTGCCAAAATGATCCTATAAGTCAAGAAATTATGGGTGGGTTGAAAACTAACATATGATACATGGTAAGACAAGGGAGGAGATTCCATATGTGATTCATCATCCAATTCAAATCAAACCTAGCAAAGGGGGAATGGGAGCACACAACCTAGGGAAGCCACTAGAGAGTTGGGTCTATCCTCAGGGACATCCTCAAGATATTGCAAAAGAAGAGACTGAATAGACCAAGGATCTAGACTAAGAGGTACCATCTACCCAAAAAATAAGGGAAATATTTGCATTAAACCTCTTGGTCTATATCATCAAGGTTGCAAGACTATTGAAATATTGGAGGAAAGCTTATTCTCTAAATGGAGAGATATTCCTGATAAATGCCAAGGTTGGCCAGGGGATCTGCAACTTTATTGTCTTTGTGTAAGACATTGGATTTGGGTGTTTTCAAACTATGAAATGATTCCAAGCTAGGGACTGAGATCCTTTAAAAATGTTGATAATGTTAATGGATTCTCCTTTGATTATAATATTCTAGATATGGAGGTTACAGTAGCTTTGAACCATGGTAAATAGCTCTTATCTCAATAAAATGACTAGTTTAGAGGCTTGGGATTTTTTCATATACAAGAATAATGTGTCATTTGTCTCTAATAACTCCTCCCACTCCTAATATTTTGGTATTGCCGTTAGTTTCCCCATAAAAGTTTAATTTTAATCATCTAAGAGGTGGGGAGTCCATTTAACTTTTTACCTATCTGCTTTTATGGGCCTTGGGGGATTAGATTGTCTAGTGGGAATACTAAGGGAGACAACTAAATGGGTTTCAAGGACACTTTCATTTCCATCTTGGGTTGGGATTTGAGTTAAGTTTTCCTTTGAAACTTCTAAAATTCTAAACATAATACAAAGATAATCTCTACTAACGTTCATAAAGGCTTAGTTATTTCTCTCCTAAATACTTCAAAGAAAGTGGAGTAGGTAGAAGGACCAAAGGAATCAAAGTCTAACTCCATAAAAATGGGGGACGACTACAATAAAATATCCATAATATTATTTTATTGGGCCTAGGAGAAGCCAAAGGATTTAATAAATATGGAAAGGATGACCTGAGAGAAGGGGTAGAAGAGGAAAAGGTTATGAGTAGACAAGTAACTACCTTTGTATAACTAGCATCTACTAGGAAACACCATTTCTCTAGATTGGATATTATCAAGAGTGAGTATTTTATTTTAGATAGGTAGCTAGAAGAAGAAGGAGATTTTAGGAATATGATCCTTGATCCAAACCTACATGATTGGAAACCAAACTTCTTCCACACTCTTCCAAAAAATATAAAATTTTAACTGAGAAGAGTTTGATATCACTAGCTTTCCAAATTATGGTATCCTCTATCTCAGAGTTTTGTATGAAATAGATTGTCAACATCTTGGAGATTTCCTTCCTTGTCATTTAGATTCTTATTAGAAATAGACCTCCATACTTTCTTCCCATTAATAGATTCTATAAAATCACTGACTCTATTACCAAAAAGGCTGGTTATAAAGGGTTCCAAGACTGCTAACTTAGGGAAGGACATAAGAGGGGAGTCTCATATCTAGGGATATTTATAAAAATCTATCTTCCTACTAGAGCCCAATTTTCATCTAACACATTTTTGAATGAGTTATCTAGTCTTGAGGAGGGAGTTCTATAAGGCTAACCCTTTGGGAGGTGAGGGTTCTTCTAGAAGATTTTTTCCTTGCTAGAGATATTTGACTAAGATAATTTTCACCCATCCTAAGTTGTCTTTCTTTAGTAGCTTCCATCCTTGCTTAGCCATAAGGGCTCTTCATTTGCCCAAATTTCCTAGAACGAAGCCCCCTTGATTATTTTTTTAAACAAACTTGATCCCATGCAACCAAAGGAAATGTTTTATGGGATTTTGACCCTAAGTAGAGGAAGGATTTCTAAAATTGTTCATTTTTTGTTTGATGATAGCCAAGATTTTGAAAAGGGATAGGAAATAAATTGGAATGATTTGTAATGTGGTTGTAACTAATTAGACTTTCCTTGATTTTCTTAGGAGGGCTCCCTTCCAACCCACCATTTTTTAAATTCTTTTGAGGATAGGGTTCCAAAGGTCTTCTTGAATATTCCATTTAAAGAGAGGTATTCCCAAATAACTTGAGGTAAAATATGCTATAGCACATCCAAGGATCTGGGCTATTTTCCTTTACCTTCTAATAGGGGTATTAAGGAAGAAATTTTTTCTCTTTTGAAAGTTTAGTTTCTATTCTATCACTCTCTCACAAAGCCTTAGAATTTCTTTGATAGTTCTATCCTACAAAACAAAAATAATAGTATCCAAGATGGTATCATCATCACATTATTTATGAGTTATGGGGTTAAGGGATGATGTCACATTTATACCATAAAAAAAACCTAAGAGTTGAAGTAGCTTTTAGAGATCTCCCCAAGGCTTATACCATGATGATAAAGAGGTAAGGGGAAAGAGGATATCCATTTCTAAGATCCCTAAAGCTTCTAAAGTAGATAGTTGTAGACCCATTTACAATGATAATGAAGCTAGCTGAGAAAACACATTCCCTAACAAGGTTGATTTAGTATTGATGGAAGCCAAAATTGGATAGAGTTTAGAAGAGGAAATCCCAAGATACCC
Source organism: Wollemia nobilis (assembly GCA_028583015.1). Taxonomy (NCBI): domain Eukaryota; kingdom Viridiplantae; phylum Streptophyta; class Pinopsida; order Araucariales; family Araucariaceae; genus Wollemia; species Wollemia nobilis. Next base: position 616,121 of record JAQPPZ010017073.1, read on the forward strand.
TATCATAGGCTTTTTTCATATCCAATTTCAATAATATGCCTACTTTTCCACTTGGTTTCATTGAGTGAATAAATTCATGGATTGTGATTATACCATCAGTGATAAAATGCCCTTGCATAAATTTGTTTTGACATGAATAAATTTGTTGGATCAATTATAAGGGAAAGGACAAATTTTAACATGTTAGTCAGAGCTTTAGAGAGAATATTGTAGATGGTGTTGTAGAGACTGATTAGCCTAAAGAGTTAGATTTTTTTAAGTTGAATTTATTAGGAATCAAAAATAGAAAGTTAAATTTGATAACTTTAGGGATATGTTGATTTCTTTGGACTTTCCTAATAGCTTCCACCAGATCATTACCAATGATTTCCCAAAATTTCTAAAATAATAACACTATGAATCCATTAACTCCAAGTGCCTTATCTCTAATTAATAAGAACACAACCTCTTTCACTACTTTAGCCAAGAAGGACCTAGAAAAGAGGGCATTTAAATCTTGAAGAATGAGACAAGGGATATGGGTGAGGAGGTTGTTCATATCATGAATGTCAATGTTATCACCTTAAACCAATGAATTTTCAAAAAAAAAAAAATTGCCTTAGCCCTAATCTCTAGAAGGTCCTCTATTGAGGAACCATCAACCTTGATAATTTCTATTATTTTATTGAAACTTCTATGTTTGAGAGTAGAGGTGTAAAATACCTTGGTATTGTGATCCCCATCCTTCATCCAAAGAGATCTATATTTATATATTCAAAAGGATTTCTCGTTGGTGAGCATATTATGAAAAGAGTACAACACCTCTTTTTATTTACTTCTTAGGTCTAACAAGGGAAGACATTCTATATGGATGAATGTATACTGCTTAGTTTATTTTTGAGATATTATTTCCTGAGGAAGCGGTTGGAAAAGACTAATATATTCATTTATTTAAGATTTTCTTTGATAAGGAAAATATTTTTGGTAATTTTGGAGATCTGAGGGCCTAAGAAATTTTGAGCCCACTAGCTTGAAATCATGGCTGAAAGATCTTTGTGGTTGAACCATATTGCCTCAAATCTAAAAGTAATTTTGAAGAAATGAACTGGCTGAAGGGCTTCCAAGATCAGAGGATTATGGTATAAACCAATTTTGGGTAGGGATCGAAATATGACATCCCCAAAGGTGTAAATCCCTTCCTTGGATATGAGGAACCTATCCAGTATTAGTTGAATCAACATACTACCTAGCCTTCTATTTCTCCATGTAAACTTAGAACCTCTCAGGTCAACATCCATGACCTTGTTAGAGTTGATAAAATGGGAAAAGTCCTCAATGCTCTTGTAATAATGGGATTTTCACCCTTTTTATATAAATGGAAGAGGAGAGAATTGAATTCCCAAGCAAGCATCCAGGCTTCATCACTAAACACCCTCCTCAATTGACTTAGATAATTCCAAAAGGACCCCCTCCCCTAAATGGAATTTAGAGCATATATATTAGATTAGACCCATTTATTTTTTTATTCTTTACAAAAATAGAATATTTGAGACTCTTTTTGAGGAGGATAAGAATTTTCCTTCTACCTTCAAGGGGTCTCAAAGAAATAATAGTCTTCTAGAGACCCCTTGCACTAGACTAGCTAGGAAATCTGCATTTTTCCAAATAGCTTTGGAGAGTCTTTCCACATCGATCTCATCAAATTTGGTTTATTTCAACAAAATGATATGGGTATTTAATTATTTCCTCATGGGAATTTAAAATATATTTTTGATTAGGAATATTACCTATAATTTTTTGGTACTATTGTTTTATTAATTCCTCATTATCACATTCTAGATTTCTAGCCTATATATTCATGGTCCTATTACTATCAATCCTAACACTGCTTGAATGAAAAATTAAATTTTATTTATTTATTTTAGTAGGTGATACAAACAAGTATTTATTATCATATCCTCATATTTTAGATTGTGCAACTAGGATACATGCATCTTTCATGAGTAACATCTTGATATATCTTTCAATGTTGAATTCAATTGCTAGGTATTATTACTATTTAGATTGGTTTGAGTGTATCATATAATTAGTTTAGTTAAATTCTTATTTTATACATCTATTATAATAAATATTATTCTTTATGAATTCAAAGCCTCAATACAATGACTAATCATTGCTTTTGATAGTGATGATTATTATATTTACACCTTGTATAAGTGGTAAAAGCGTTACCTACGTAAGTCTTTCTATGGTAGGAAAAAATATTTTTACATTTATGTGGTATTATTTTTATCACACAAAAACTAGAATGATAGGGATTTTGGTTGTATTTTCAATCCATGTTTAATTTGAACTTTGTTTCTTGCTACATACAACACCTTTTGAATCATGGGACTATGCTTTTGCTTTGTTTAACATTATCCACACATGTTTTTTGTTGTATATTTACTTCCTCTTTTGTTTTAGTTATCTAGTATCCATAATTTCCAAACTAGGTATTTTCTTACTTAATGACATTAAGTTTATCCCTAACTAGTAAGTTTGTGTATAAGGTTGACATATTGTCTAATCGATGGTGGAAGATGTGGTTTCTTTATTTCTAATCAATATTAATCATATGAGAAATTTTTATGATTAATTTATTATAGGTTTCAAGTGAAGTTTCCTTATAAAATGATCAAGATCATGTTACAGTTAATACATATACACCATTGAAATATTGATCCTTATTTTGAACTAGAAGGATAGTGTATTTAACTAGTTAAGAAATGCTATTTTTATTTCAATAATGTAAAAATAAGTTCTAAGTAGCTAGGTAGGTTTAGGTGCATAAGGTGTTCGACACCTATGGGTTGGATTTATTAGCCACACTTTAAGTAGTTAAAGGTGAAGGTTTGGCCATATGTTTCCTAGCAAATTATTAGGTCATACATAAATTTAGTTACACCATAGATAAAAGGGAACCTAAAGGTATATTTTTATTGATTATTTTTTGTTAAAAGGATAATTACTTGGTTAAATAAATAAATGTATAGGACATGGTAATGAATAGTATGTTGGTATATATTCTAGATCTTATTCAAAATTGCTGAAATTGAAGCTTAGTCTGTTTCTTTTAGTACTATGTAGTTTTTGTGAATGAAGGGAATGCCAATTCTCATAATTGTTATGAATTAAAATATAAGTGTTCAATTTTATTATATTTGAAAATTAAATGATGTGACTTCTCTATATCCTTAGATAGCAATTGTTCCTTGTATTTACAAAATGAAAGAAGAGTAACATTCATCATGATTTCCAATTATATCATTTTTGTGCAATTATGATAATAAATCTATTAATTTATCCATATACATATCTTGAATTTATTCGTTTAATTGTGCTAAATTGATTTATTTGTTTGACTTATATTCCTAAATGCTATAATAATAAACTTGTAGCTATTAGACTTACATTTAGGAAAAGTGATATCAATTTTACTTTGAGATCTATGGTGTTTCTATTTATAGTTTCTAATAATATTTATATATTTATGTGTTTGTCTTATTTTCTTAAACCCTATAGTAAGAAAGTGATAGCAAATAGAGTTGTATTTAGAAAATGTGATCTCATTTTCACTTGATGCTTGTAGTATTGCTAATAAAACACACACACACACACACACACATACATTAGTTCGTTACATATTATAATTAAAAAGTGATAGCAAATAGACTTGCATTTAGGTAAAATGATAGTATTTTCACTTGGTATATTTAGTGCTTTTATATAAACATAAACACTAAAGTTATCAAGTGAAAATGGTATTATTTTCACAAATTAATAAATTCAGAAAATAAGATAAACCAATTAATCAATTTGTCCAATTTTAGATCTATTTTTAATTTAAAAAAATACATAGATTAAATAATGGATTTAGTATCACAATTGAAAAAAATACATGAACTATGCTACTCTTTGTTACATTTTGCAAGTACAAAGAAAAATTACTATCTAAGAAGTTGTTGTCACACCATTCAACTTTATAATATAGGATAATTGAACATTTACATTTTAATGTATAACAATTCTAAGAATAAATATCATGTGAGTATTATCTTGAAATGGAATCTTAAACCTTTAGAAAAATAAGATATTTTTCTAACAAATTTGAGAGGCCAAGTCAGTTGGCATGCCTCTAAAGAGAAATGGATGAAACAAAATATGGGGCTTCCAATGGTAATTGGGTAAAGCTAGTGGAGGGGAAATTATTAGGATCAATAATAGTGTTATGATGGGGTAGTTACTAAATATCTATGCACTATGACCAACCACTATATTGGGGCTAGAGCATCCCTTCCTAGAGTAAAGCTAGCCATAGAAATAGGAGTGAAGAAGTTGGAGGTAGAGGGAGAATATATAAATAATATTGATTTCTTGAAAGGGATAGCTAGGCTAAGTTGGCAAGTGTCAAGTATTATTGAGGAAACACTACATATGTTCAAAATATTTAGATATTTTCTAGTTTTTGTACACTTATAGAGAGGGTAATAGTGTGGTAGATTGGCTAGTGAATTGGGTTGCACTTAAATAAGAGGACCAAATATGGATCCCCCCTAATAGATTTCATCCCAACCTAACTCAACTAGGGGAAAACTGTAGAAATAATTAAGATTATGATTTGTAGCTATCTACAACATATCTATAGCAATCTATAGCAACAAGTAATAATATTATAATTTTATTTATTTTTAGTTGTGTAAGAAGTATGATGGTGCCTTATAGGTGGTTTTTGTAATCCATATATAGCTTCATTTTGTATTGCAAAAAGGTTTGGGTCCTTTCAAAACCCTATATTTTCCCTAATAAAAATAAATTATATTTATTCACAAAAACCACAATATTAAAAGAATCAAAATACGCATCAATTTCTATAATTTTGAATATGAACTATAATATATGTTAACATAATATCTATATACTATCTTCTATTTACAATATTTTCACATTAATGTAAAACACATAATTAGTCTAAATTATAAACATCATAAAGCCTTACAAAATCGAGTAATACTTTATTTAGATGCCTACAACATACTACTTAATGAGTGACCAAAAAGTCAATTTAAAAAATTGTTCAAGCAAAAATATTAATAGTTAAAGAAGTCTTATTAGGATATTGTATCATTAAGGATTTATAAGTAAATTTTATATAAAATTTCCAATAGGGATGGTAAAATGTAGTGCAATATCAAATACAAATGGAAAAAATGTATTAATAAAATCTTATAACTAAAAGATAACATTCATAGTTTCACTTTATCATAACAAGATGTAAATGTGGATTCTTGTAAAGTTATATATTTTAATAAGTTGATATAAAATCAACAACTATGGCTAGTCTTTTGTAATTATCTTTGATAAAAAAAATTATTGTGTTTCCAAAGAACTAGACTCATTACACAATCAAGATGTAATAAGAGTAGAATATTTGGATGAGGTCAAATCTCCCTTATGGAATGGTTCATGCAAATGAGACTAAACCTTCTCGACGGAGATGTTTGTTGGATTAAGTTTGAAGGTTCTCAAGAATAAGGTTTGTTCGATAAATTTCAATGATTATTTATAAAAATATTCATTTAGACTCTATCCAAGTTCCATACTTGGGTAAAAAAGGCTTCTTAAACTATCAAATATTGTTTAGGCCAATCCAAGATTTCTAAATAGGAATAAAAATTTTCAAAGTTGAACATACTTATTTGAAAGGTTTGTTTAAAGGAAGTGATGGGGACCGGGAAATCACACAGTCAAAATATTCATGCTTTTCATTAAGATCTTTGAAAAATTATACACACATCAAAATAAAATAGCCCGCAGGCTTTACAATGACCAAGCTCGGCTTCGGTCTCTCAAACTGTACTGCTTCCCGTTCTCCGGTCCACCACCGCAAGAATACAAAAAAACGAGTTTTTATCGAGGTCTCGACCCTCTAGCAATTAATGCCCCCGCTTAAAACAAAATTTCAAATTTGATTTTCCCCCGATCGAGTTTTCAAATTTGTCTGCCATAAATGGGCAACTACCCGATCCGCCATGAAGTTTACATTAATGGCCTCCCTTAACCTGCACCCGTCGTTTTGTTCTGACTGTCCCTCAGGGACTGCAACTGTCACCTTGTCAAAAAAATCTCCTTAAGATAGTCATCTTTGTTTAATACACGTGGTTATTATCTCCATTTTAATATACGTGGCCCTCATCTTTGTTTTAAATGCACGTAGTTGTCCGCGTGTTTAATTCGACTATGCCTTCTTCTTGTCACAATATCTTTCATACACGTGCCCTTCACAACTGTTTTGATACACGTGGCTATCCACGTGTCAAATTCGGCCTTGCCTGGCCATCCGCGTGTTCACTTTTGGCTGTGCCTCCACCTGGCCGCGATATCGCGACATGTCGTGAAATCGTGACATGTTGCGATATCGCGACCAAAAGCGCATCCCTTTGTCGTAGCTCTCTGGGGTCGCGATTTCGTGACATGTCATGATTTCATGACCCCCCTACCTTCACCTTTCGTAACCCTTTTGGAGTCACGATTTCGTGACATGTCACAAAATTGTGACATGTCATGATTTCGTGACTCCCCCTGCCTTCGCCTTTCGTAGCCCTTTTGGGGTCGCGATTTCGTGACCCCCTTCAACTCTTACCTTGCCTTGTTCTTGCTTCTGCCTTCTAGCCCATGCCTTGAGCCTTGCTTTCCACCTTCGACTTTGCCCTCTCACCCTACACTCTCTTTGTTGTCATGATATCGTGCATCGTGATATCGTGACATGTCGCGATATCATGACGAAACTTGCCCTTCACCAAGGCCTCCAATTCTTGTCGTGATATTACGCGTCATGATATCATGACATGTCGCGATATCATGCGTCGCGATATCGTGATGAAACTTGCCAAAGTCTCATTGTGACTTTTGAGGTCATGATTTCACGACCCCCCTCAACTTCTGCCTTTTTTCTCCAACTTCTGCCTTGTTCCTCTAACTTCCGCCTTGTTCCTGCTAGACATTTTAGAAGGAAAATTTTGGTAACTTTTGCGAAAATTTGGTTGATGCAAGATTGATCTGCTGTCGTCGGATGCTCCTGCATCAGACACCCAGGGTAAATGGAGAAGTGACCTTCACTTCTGTGTTGTTCGGTCCGTGTCTTTTGTAACAGTTCCAAACGTGCACCTGCCTCTACAGCCTGCTTAAACCTCGACTCCTGGCAAAGATATTTTTTGCCCTCTACCAGAAAAATTTTGGCATTGCTGCACACCTTCTCTTCCATTGTCCGTAATGGCTTTAATTTGTGGTGCACTCCATCTTTCATCAAGGAGTATGTATTTGCACGACCATCATGCACTGCACTCCGATCAAACTGCCATGGCCTTCCTAACAGCAAATGACAAGCATCCATGGGGAAAACATCACACAAGACTTCATCCTGGTACTTCCCAATATTAAACGTGACTAAGCACTGTTCATGGACCCATGCTCTATGGTCCTTCCACAACCACGCAATCCGGTATGGATGCGGGTGCCTCCTCCTTTCCAGCTACAACTTAGCAACCATCTCCTCGAAAACTAAGTTGTCTGTACTCTTATTGTCTATAATAACATTACAGACTTTGCCTGCAATTTTGCATCATGTACGGAACAAGCTTCTCCTCTACTCTGGCTTGTCTTCATCAATTAGCATGGTCCTTCTCACAATCATTGCTTCTCCTTTCTCAGCTTCTTCAGAATGTTCTGATTCAGCATCTTTCGCTACCACAGCAACTCTGGCAGGACCCATTTGTTTCTTGTTCACTCTCTCGGGGTGCTGGGGACACTCATATGCCCGATGCCCCTCTTCTCCATAGTGGAAACATGTTCCCCGAAAAACTCCTCTTCCATACCCACGTCCAGATCTACCTCTTCCTCTTAGGTAGCCATTGCCCTGAACTTGCGGTTTGGGTTCATCTTCTTTCTGATTCTGGCTACTGCTAACCTCTTCTTTCTTCTCTTCTTTTCCTTCCTCTTTTCTTCCACCGGTATTTCCTCCGGGCCCTCTTCCTTTTTGCTTGCTCTCAAACCTTCTATTTAGTTTTTCTTCAACCTTTAGAGCAAACTGGTAAGCATCTTCAATGGTGCTCACCCGCACTAAGCTCAACTCTTCCTGGACACTGGGTCTCAACCCATTAATATAACGGGCCACATTTTCTTTGCTTGCTTCTAAATGGCTGGTTCTGATGGAGATTTTATAAAATTCCTCCTTATACTCTTGAACAATTTTATTCATCTGTCTTAAACCCTTCATTTTTCTTAGCAGATCCAACTCATAATCTATCGGAATAAACTGTCTCTTTAATTTTTCAATCATTCTGACCCATCTGGTTATCCGTTATTTTCCTCTTCTATTTCATTCCAGCTGTACTCCATTCCACCATATTCTGGCATGACATTTTAATTTGGTTTTGGCAAATCTGACCCGCTCGGGATCTTCAACTTCTTCATACTCGAAGTATTCTTCCAGGTCATTTATCCAATCAATCAATTCCTTCGGATTCAAGTTCTTGGAATACGTAGAAACTTCTATCTTCGGCCTCTTCCTGATCTGGGATATGGCTTTGTACAGTCTGGCTTATGTCGGATCCACAACTTCTTCTTCTTCTTCAAACTGGTTTTCTTCTTCATCTACTTCATCTTCACTGTCTGCATCTCTTCTTGGTTCGTATCCTCTACGCAGTTCTTCTTGCAGGGCCTGAACTTGCCGCTGCAAAGCTTGGAAATCTACTGCTGCCATGCCTCTCCCACCAATGGGGTTTCTTCTCGGAGGCATCTTCCCACTTTCTCACGAGCCTTCCCATAGATCCTGGTGTGACTGCCTCACATCCGGTGATCTATCACACACTCAAGAACTTTCGGCTCTGATACCACTGATGGGGACCGGGAAATCACACAGTCAAAATATTCATGCTTTTCATTAAGATCTTTGAAAAATTATACACACATCAAAATAAAATAGCCCACAGGCTTTACAATGACCAAGCTCGGCTTCGGTCTCTCAAACTGTACTGCTTCCCGTTCTCCGGTCCACCACCGCAAGAATACAACAAAACGAGTTTTTATCGAGGTCTCGACCCTCTAGCAATTAATGCCCCCGCTTAAAACAAAATTTCAAATTTGATTTTCCCCCCGGCCGAGTTTTCAAATTTGTCTACCATAAATGGGCAACTACCCGATCCGCCATGAAGTTTACATTAATGGCCTCCCTTAACCTGCACCCGTCATTTTTTTCTGACTATCCCTCAGGGACTGCAACTGTCACCTTGTCAAAAAAAAAATCTCCTTAAGATAGTCATCTTTGTTTAATACACGTGGTTATTATCTCCATTTTAATATATGTGGCCCTCATCTTTGTTTTAAATGCACGTAGTTGTCCGCATGTTTAATTCGACTATGCCTTCTTCTTGCCACAATATCTTTCATACACATGCCCTTCACAACTATTTTGATACACGTGGCTGTCCACGTGTCAAATTTGGCCTTGCCTGGCCGTCCGCGTGTTCACTTTTGGTTGTGCCTCCACCTGGCCGTGATATCACGATAGGTCACAAAATCGTGACATGTCGTGATATCGTGACCAAAAGTGCATCCCTTTGTCGTAGCTCTCTGGGGTCATGATTTCGCGACATGTCACAAAATCGTGACATGTCACGATTTCGTGACCCCCCCTGCCTTCGCCTTTCATAACCCTTTTGGAGTTGCGATTTCACGACATGTCACAAAATCGTGACATGTTGCAATTTCATGACTCCCCCTACCTTCGCATTTTGTAACCCTTTTGGGGTCATGATTTTATGACCCCCTTCAACTCTTGCCTTGACTTGTTCTCGCTTCTGCCTTCTAGCCCATGCCTTGAGCCTTGCTTTCCACCTTCGACTTTGCCCTCTCACCCTGCACTCTCTTTGCTGTCGCGATATCGCGCGTCGCGATATCGCGATGAAACTTGCCCTTCGCCGAGGCCTCCAATTCTTGTCGCGATATCGCGCGTCGCGATATCACGACATGTCATGATATCACACGTTGCGATATCGCATGTCGTGATATCGCGACGAAACTTGCCAAAGTCTCACCGTGGCTTTTGAGGTCGCGATTTCGTGACATGTTGCGAAATCGTGACATGTCACGATTTCGCGACCCCCCTCAACTTCTGCCTTTTTTCTCCAACTTCTGCCTTGTTCCTCTAACTTCCGCCTTGTTCCTGCTAGACATTTTAGAAGGAAAATTTTGGTAACTTTTGCAAAAATTTGGTTGATGCAATATTGATCTACTGCCGCCGGATGCTCCTGCATTAGGAAGTCAATCCTTACAAAGAAAAAATATAATTGGTCAAGTCCAAAGTCAAACTTACCTCCATGGTTAATCATTCAATGGTTAATCTTTTAAACTTACCTCCATGTAATAAAAATGAAGTCTACTATAGACAAGGACTTACTTATCCATTTTACCTTATGATCTTGTCAAGTTTAGTTTTCAAAAGAAGATAATATATTAAATTAAATATCTATGCTTTAAAGATATACTTTCAAAATAATTTAATATATGCATTACTAATGAAGTATGTGTTACGTATGGGCATTATGCAAGTACCAAACATGGTTAAAAAATCCAACCTAAATTACTAATTATAACTCTTAGTGTGTTATATTCCAATGTATAAATTTTGAAGTATGATATTTTGAAGTTTCAATATTGAAGTTATGGCATAGGTAATACTTCACATAATAGTTATAACATAGCCCTTGGGATATTCTAGCTTCCATCTCTTCTCGTATCAACTTTTTGATGGTAGGAGGTTTGTTGGTAGGATTTTATGTTGGCTTAGACCAAAAAAGGTGGTTGGGATTAAGAGAATTTGGATGTACATACTTGAGCCTTAAATTTTTATTCTACCAATCTAACTAATGCTATTATTTGTTGTAATTTTTATGGCCTTAAAATTTTAACTTTAGATTTAATATCATCCTTAAAACCACTCATAAGAAAGCTTTGGAAGAATTTGGGACTCAATCCAATGTATGATTAGCTCATTTTTCAAACTGATCTTGATAGTCTCAAATAATTGAAGTTTGTTTGAGTTTATAAAGGGCTCATATAAAATATTTATACTCACTAGGACCAAATCAAGTTAGTAGTTGCTCAAATTCATGCTAGGTAAGCTTGGGGTATGCTTTTCAGAGCCACTGATACCATTATAGGGCATACAATTCAATATTGAAAGAGGTAATTGTGAGACACATACTAAGGAATATTATGAAGATTGAAATATTATTATGTTTAAAACAACCATCCCTTTAAATTGTTTTTATAAAACTTTGGAAAGTATAATTTTGGTAGTTTAAATCCATAATTATTGTATGCTTCTCACTCTTTATTGTTGGGTCCTTCATCCTTAAAGTGATAAGAACCAAATTGACCATATGTATGTGTGTTACTAATTAAATGACCTTCCAAGTATATGCTTTTTCCTTGATCAACTGCTTACAATGATTACTTATGGCCCCAGGTAGAACGTTCATTCTTATTTGGGAAGAAAAAGCCCTCCCTTTCTCCAACAAGGAGAATAACCTACTTCCTCCTTCATCTCCTTCTATTCCCTTATCACATATGCCATGGAGTCATGAAAAATATTTGAGTTCATCCCTTAAATGGTTTAAACCGTCCCTTAACTGACCTCCCGAATGATCCCCCCAATGAGTTACTTGAGTAGTAATTTTTTGATCAATTTCTTGTATATTTTGTTGTTCCCTAGTACATGTAGCCATAATCAATATTTTTTTACTATCCAAGGATACTTACTAAAAATAGTAAAAATTTTTTGGTAGTTACTGTTTTTAGTAATGGTCCCAAAAGAGTGTTTGGGTGTTATATATCAAAATAATCACCTAAAAAAGAAAATCATAATGGACTAGGTCTCTAGATGATGTTTTTCAACACCCCAATTTTTTAAGTCAAGTGTCATCTATTCTCCTAGAGTTTTTCACCTAAAAATTTGACTTTTGTCTAACCCCCTTAGTAGGCCCTATAGTGTCCATTATTGACAACTATTTTTTCTGAATCTATAACTCACTATTTTTTATGGTTGTCTTGGTAGACTTTGTTACAAATAGTTTCCTTGATTGATATGATTCCTAACTATAACTAATAACTACATAGTTAAAATCTATCTTGATTATTATTGACTATGGCCCTCATTGAATTTATACCTGAATAGTATTGACTACTTCCCTAAAAAACCCTATCTTGACTGTTACTTTTACCACAACTTATTTTGGTTGTTTTATTATAATTAATTTTATGATAGTGTAGTCTATTTAGTCTGCTTAATTTCCATGGTAGGGTTCTTGGGTTTGAGTTTTACATTAAAAAAAAATAGGGTACTCTAGGCCAAGGTGTATGCATTATCCATATCTCTATTATACTGTAGTGATTAAAAATAATGCTTGAACTAATATTTTAGGTCACTACTCAATGAGGATTCCACGCATGCTATTGAGTGCACTACTCATCTCTCTAATAGTATGGGAGGGTGATCTTCTCGAATGATGTACTCAATGCACTATGGAAAAATACATGTTTAAAAATATTTTTATGGCTATAAGTTTCTCCTAATCCTAGGGGATATCTTGATATACCAAAGTTATGTGGGAGCTCAAGTCAATATATAGGTGGTATTTGAGACCTAGGTATTGAAGTATGATCACCCCTTATTTCACTAGATGCATTATAGGTAATCTAGCTTAGCCAATAATTAAATATCCTCCCATGATATTTTAAAACCCTTGACACAGGGTTTCTAACTTGTTAAACTAAAATAGAGGAAAAAAATTAGATCAATTTTTTTCTTATTTTTTCTTTTATAGGAAAATAATCCAAAAAATGAAAGCACACAAATTTATACCTAACGAGTCAAAATGGTAGGGTAGGAACTATTATAGTTGTAGTGGAACATGGCCCTAGATGGTGCTCTGATAACACTTGTTAGAAATATTCGAGTTAAAATTAGCACATCCACATGAATATTGCAATAATGGTTGAGGACAAAGGCAAAATGAAGTGGAAACAAATATGGATTCAGGGATTTCAAGTGGAATTAAATGATATTTGTAACATTCTCGGGCAACAGTTTATCCCCATGTGACCCAAGGAAGATCAAGTGACCTAGGCTCCTACGAAAAATGGACATTTCATTGTTAAATCATCTTACAAGCTTCTTCTTGATGACGAAGATTTTGTCCTCCAAAAGGGCTTAGTTTGGATAAAAATTTAATTCCAAAAATTGTAGTCTTTTCATGGTTCGTTATCCAAGGAAGAATTCTAACTATTGATAATATGATGCGTAAAGGTATTTGTATAACTAATCGTTGTTATCTGTGCAAGGCTAATTGGGAGACCATTTATCATATTTTCCTTGAGTGCCCTTCTCCTTGACTGTCCTAAGTGGGGTTTTTTAGGCCTTCAATATTTCTTGGGTTAAACCAACCACCATACTTGATTTGTTCATCGAGTTGCCTTACCCCTTTTCAAGCCAAAGACTTAGATACATGTGTAAAATTTGTCTCAATCACTATCTTTGGCAGGTGTGGTTAGAAAGGAACCATAGAGTCTTTAATGAGTCTATCCATGATCATCAAACTATCATTACCAAGATCTTATCCTTTGCCAATGAGAATGTGAACCTTATCCCTTTTGATAGCCATAAACCTCATCTACAGGAAATAACGATTGCTCAATATTTAAGCTTAACCTTGTTAGATGAGTCTGTGCCTAGGGTAGTCAACCCCAGAGCCAATGTTAAGTGGTCCCAACCTCCTATAGGTTGGTTTAAGCTTAATTTTGATGGAGCATCTAAGGACAATCTTGGTAGATCAGGCACTAGCGATATTTTATGAGATCATAATGGGAATATGATGCTTGCATTTTTTGAATATTTGGGAACAAGGACAAACAACGAAGTTGAAGCTAGAGCTATGTGGAGAGGCATTCAAATGACTCAAGACTTAGAAGGAAATTTGATCGTAGAAGGAGACTCTATGCATGTTATAAATCTCCTCAATAATTGGAAAACACCTCCTTGGAGGATTAAAACAATTGTTGAAGAGGCTAGGATCCTTTTCCAGGGAAGACAAGACATAAAAGCCCAACATGTCTTTCAGGAAGCTAACAAAGTTGCTGATAAGCTGGCCAATTTGGGTGTCTATGGTGACAGACTTTTCAAATGGGAACACGATGTTCCAAGTGAAGTAGAGGAGCTTATTCAAAAAAAATTCCAAGAACGATAGTCAAATTTACCAATAGGGAAGGCACTATAAGTTCAGAGTCTATGAGTATTCCCGTATCTTTTTTGAAATGGACTCACAATAAAAATTATTCGAGTTGTTAGTATTGGTGGATGCTGCTTGGAAATACCACAAAGACTAATGGGGACAGTCACATGTCAAATAACATGGCTCCTAGTATTCTTAGTAATTTGAGGTCAGTTGATAATCCCAGGGTAGGCAAGAAATGACAATATAATACTTCGAACCAGAGCCACGTGGACCACCAAATAGCCACTGCCATAAATCTATCCAGTAGGTTCACTTATCCAAGGCTGATTTGCCAAGATGGGATGTGGTCCCAAAGCATGTTATATATGGAAGAAATCAATTACCAAAGAATTATTAAGAGTAACTATCAATACAGAGCTTGTGGGAGTTTTTTTAGTACTCTGCTATGTGTGTCTACAACTTTTTGTTTCTCCACTGTTTCAAAGAAGGGATCTATGTCTGTTTCTTTTTTTGTAATTATTATGCAGGTGTGTTTTCTCGAGGTATACCCAAAATGTTGTATAGGAATTTTCTTTTTGATAACAGGCTGTTTGCCTTATCGGATGTAATGGCTTTGGTGGCATGTAGATTTTACATATATAGTATCCTTAGTAAGGACATGTTCATCAACAACCTTGGGCTGATTTTTGTAAAAGGTTTTGGGTCAACCTATAAAACCCAGTATTAATGCTATAATATCTTATCTACAAAAAAAAAATATATTGCAATATGAAATGGTAATGCAAAAGTCTAGATTAATCTTATAGAATATTTATATAGAATCATTGGCCTCTTCGAAGAGGAAACCTCCTGAATAGAACTTTGATTCAATATGTAAAAAATATACATCCATCTATTATTTTATTTTTTAAAGACTTCATAATCCTAATCCTAACACTCAAGGGTTGGCTTACATGCAAGTTGCCATCTGAGCTAGAATATTCTATCAAAAAAATAGTTACTTTCTATATAACAGTTACATTAAATGACACCATTTGTTTGGATGCCTCTAATACCACAAACTATTACAAAATATCACATAAATCAATAGGTTGGGATCCCCATGTTATAAATAAAGTTATTACATAATAATATTCGGATGGGGTCCTAACATAATCCTTGTACATATTTTTTAAAACCATCATTCAATATACAATTTACATCAATATTTAATGTTTGATATATTTTCCTTATAAAGCCATATAACAATTTTTTTAGTGTTAGGTTTCAAGAAAGAGATTCCAATTTTTCTTGGATTCTGTCAAATATTTATGCTCCAAACTCTTTAGCTGAAAGAGCCCTTTTTTGGAACATGCTCAGTAGCCTTAAAGACTCCTTCAATAATATCCCTTGGATTGTTGTTGGATATTTCAACACACCTCTCTACCCCTCAGATAAATTTGGGGGTTTGGGGTGTACTGAGAAAAGCATGGAATATTTTCTTGATTTTGTTAACACCAACAACCTTATGGATGTCAAGCTCAAAAATGCAAAGTACACCTGGAGCAATAGAAGATCAGGGAGTCAACTCATTCAAGTAAAATTAGACAGAATTTTTTATCCCAAGAAGTTGTTCAAGCCTTTGGGGATGCCAACCTTCTTTCTCTCCCAAAAGTTGGATCTGATCATAGTCCCCTCCTTTTGGATATTATCAAGGATAACCCTTTTAGAAGACCTTTCAGATTTGAATCAATGTGGATCCAGCATCCTGATCTAAGGCTCAAAATTTCTCAATGGTGGCAACAGGCTGGCCAAGGTTGTCCTTCCTTCTACCTAGCACAAAAACTAAAGCATGTTAAGGAAAACCTTAAAATATAGAATAAAGAAGTGTTTGGAAACTTGTTTGAGATCAAACAATATCTTAAAGATAAACTTATTTCCATTGAGAATAAAATCCAAGCAGGTCAGTGTGATAATCAAACCCGTGCTGAAGAGAGAAACATCCTGGCTGAATATCACAATATTCTAGCTCATGAAGAAATCTTCTAGAAATAGAAATCTAGAGCTTTGTGGCTTAAAGAAGGAGATTTGAACACAAGGTTTTTTCATGCTTCCACCATGCAAAACAGAAGCCACAATAGAATCAAAGAACTGATAAAATATGATGGCTCCACTACCTATGATATGCATGAAATCAAAAATGAGGTTGTCTCTTATTTCACCAACCTCCTTGGTGAGAATAGGGTGCCTTCTAACCTTGCTCTAAATTCCATGCTTTATCATATACCCAAGCTGGTCTCAAATGATGCCAATTCCAAACTTTTAGCCCCTTTTACTGATGAGGAGATCCACTCAGCCCTATTTTCAATGCATCCTGACAAAGCCCCTAGCCTTGATGGATTTCCTCCTCATTTCTTTCAAACATTTTGGGATATAGTGGGCTATGATGTTTGTTCTACCATTAGAGAGTTTTTATTCTGCAAAATCTATCCCTCGAGGATTCAATTCAACCTTTATTGCTCTCATTCCCAAAAATTCAAATGCTAAATCCATGACTGATTTCTGACCTATAAGCTTGTGTAATGTGGTTTACAAAATCCTCACAAAAGCTGTTGCTAATAGAATGAGATACATCCTTCCTTCCATTATTGATACTTGTTAGGGAAGCTATGTTCATGGTAGATCCATCCTTGATGGAGTTATTACTATCCATGAAGCCCTTCATTCTGTTCACATGTCCAAAAAACCTGCTTTTGTTTTAAAATTGGACATGAATAAAGCTTATGATAGATTAAACTAGGATTTCCTTGTGTCAATTCTCCTAAAGTTTGGATTTCATTCTGACTGGGTAGATTTAATCAAAGGGTGCATTTCCACTCCGTGGTTTTCAATTCTTGTCAATGGATCCACTGTTGGTTATTTTCCAAGCAATAGAGGCATTCACCAAGGAGATCCTATATCTCCCTTGTTGTTCATAATTGCTGCTGAAGCTTTGGGTAGAACCATAAAAGCAACTTGTAATCTCAACCTCATTTTAGGAATAAAATTAGCCTCTCAAACCAGACTAGTTTCTCACCAACAGTTTGTGGATGACACAATCATCTCTTCTAAAGCGTCTATCTTTGAGGCCAGAGTTATCAAACATATTTTACTATTATATGAAGACGTTGTTGGGAAAAATATCAACTTCCACAAAAGAAAAATATATTTTCTAAATATACCTATCCAGAGATAAAGTAAAATTTCTGCCATCCTTGAATGCCCAATATCATCTTTCCCTGCTACTTATCTAGGGCTTCCTCTATTTTTGGGACACTTCGATGCTTCAATGTGGAATAATGTGATTGAAAGACTACAAAAGAAATTAGTAGGTTGGAAAGGTAATATTTTGTCTCAAGCTGGTAAAGTTACCCTGACACATGCTTCTCTTCAGAGCATTCCTATCTACTTCATGTCTGTATTTAAAGTTTCGGTAGGGGTTTATCACAAAATAGAACAGATTCAAAAGAATTTTCTGTGGTCAGGATCTGAAAATAAAAACCGGTTTCACCTTGTTGCCTGGGATAAAGTTTGTTAGCCAAAACATTCTAGTGGGGTTGGCCTTAGAAGGATTCACCTTTTCAACTCAACTCTTTTAGCAAAGCAGGCTTGGAGGTTAATTTCAAATGATGGGTCTGATTGGATTTCTATAGTCTATCACAAATATCTATAGGGAACTGATTTTTTCAATGTTGTCCCTTCCCCGAGAGGGTCTTGCTTTTGGAAATCTATTTTGCAAGTTAGATTTCTTGTTAAACGGGGCCTTAGATGAAGATTAGGATATGGGCATCAAATCAAATTTTGGTAGGACAAATGGCTTCTCAATGAACCACTCATGAATAATCCCAGCTTGGCTATCCTCAAAGGATATACTGACATTGCCTTTGGACCAAAAGTCTCAAATTTTATCTGCTCCCAGGATAATAGGAGAACATGGAAGCATATCTTCAGTCCTGCTCATCCTGAGGAAGCTAGAGAACTACAGTTTCTTCTAAGATATTCTATCATCCCTTCTAGGAATCCTCATGATCAACTGGTTTGGGAACTTACTGAATCTGGAGAATTTTTTGTTAAAACTGCTTATCAACTTCTTTTACCTCATGATGAATCCTTAATTCCTTTTAATATTGTTTGGATCAAGCTGTTGATTCCTAAAATTGCCACCTTTGCTTGGGTAGCTATCCAGGAGAATATCCTTACAATTGATAATATTTTGAAAAGAGGCTTACCCATTCCCAATAGATATTTTCTATGTTTATCTAACTGGGAATCCCCCCACCACATTTTCCTTGATTGTCCATTTGCTTTTTCCATACTCAATAGATTGTTTGATTGCTTCCACATTTCTTGGGTTGAACCTTGCTCTATCCCTGATATTTTTATCCAATGGCCCAACCCTTTTAGGAACCTCCATCTCAAAGTGTTGTGGTAGTTTTACCTTCATCATTTCTTGTGGCAGATCTAGCTAGAAATAAAATGTAGAGTGTTTTCCAACACTAGTCAAAACTTTGATTTAGTTTTGAATAAAATCCTCTCATTTGCTATTGAGAATGCTTCCCTTTGTCCTTTACCTTCTCATCTTGCTTCCCATTTTGAAGTTTCTATAGGGTAGGCTCTTAATTTCCCTATTGTGGACAATACTTGACTACAACCTATTATCAACAGGGCTCAGTCACATTGGATTCCTCCTCCATCAGGGTGGCTTAAACTAAATGTTGATGGTGCTACAAAGGGTAACCCTGGTCGGGCAGGAGTGGGTGGTATCCTCAGAGACAATAAAGGTAGGGTTATCCTTGCTTTTGCTAAATTTTTAGGGACTCAATCAAATCAAGTTGTTGAAGCCCATGCTCTATGGCGTGGTTTAGTGTTGGCCAAAGAATTTTCTAAAAAAATTTGGTTGAGGGTGATTCCCTTACTACCATTAATTACCTTAAAAATTCTAAATTCCCTTCTTGTAAAATAAGAAGTTGCATCGATGAAGCCATAAATATTAGCAGAAACTTCAAGGATATAATTTTCTAGCACACATTTAGGGAGAACAACAAAGTTTCTGAAATCTTGGCAAATTTTGGAACCCGGATTACAAATTTGATGACATGGACCACTGACATTCCTTAGTTTTTGACTCAGGTTATTAATAAAGAAACTTCATCTTCAAGCATCATTAATGCTGACGTGGAGCAAGTCAACCATCTTCCGAATGAATCTAATGTTAGCGTGTCCTAATTTTTTTATCAATCACTCCCATGCTACCTCGGTTCATGGGCATCACGTGCTACTTGGTCTTGTCAACCTTGGATGTCGGTTTCCCACCTTTCAAGATAGAGCCTTTGTTGTTCTCACTCATCTTGAAAGTCTCTATTTTTTCAACTCCTGATCCATAGCCTTTTCTCCTCACCATTTCTCCACCACCCCAATCCCTTCTAGCTTCATTACCCCTTTCCAACCTTTCATATTTTCCATCCATGTCATTCCCTTCCCACGTGTCTCACCTTGTGTTTTGTTGCTCCACTTTGTTCTTTCCCTCATGTGGGATTTTGGTTCGGATTCTCACACGATCCTCTTTGGTGATTGGAATTACCTTGTCTGCTAGGATTGCCTTGGGTCATGCAATCTTACTCATCACCATTCTATGTGACACTTTTGTTGATATTGTCATTGGTTTGTTGTTGCTTTTGCCTTCATGGCTGTTTCCTTTTATATTGGTCAAGTCTCGGATTTCCTCCATTGTTGTGCTCTTCAATTGTTCATCCAAAAGTGGTCTCATTTTTGTGTGGCCATCATGAGTTTTGTTGAACCGTCCAAGGTTTGTTTGGACTCCATTGTTGAGGGAATCCTTTTAGGTAAAGGTTTCC
The DNA here is from genome assembly GCA_028583015.1 of Wollemia nobilis. Lineage (NCBI taxonomy): Eukaryota > Viridiplantae > Streptophyta > Pinopsida > Araucariales > Araucariaceae > Wollemia > Wollemia nobilis. The sequence goes on from JAQPPZ010017073.1 coordinate 636,303, forward strand.
TCCCATTATTCCACAAATTCAAAGGGGAGGACCCTAAAATTACTCTGGCATTCATGGAGACATGGGAAAATGGCAAAGTCACCATCCATAATAAGACTTATGTCATCGACATCAACGTTTTAGCTGAATTGACTGGGCAACAACCTAAGGGACAATCCATTAGGAGAGAGAAGCATAATTGGGATGCTGAATTGAAGGATGTCAAGGACAAGGAGATTTGCAAAAAGGCTCATTTGGGTATGCGGTGTGATGAGCTACCTTTTCTATGGGGGAGCGTCTTAAAGCCCATTATGGAGTATGTAACTATTGATGATCCAGATAAGCCCCTCTATAGTTTTTATTTCACCTTTTACAATCACTTTCATGATGTAAGTGTAGTCAATATACCTCAGTTTTTATTTAACTCTATTAGTTATACCATTGAGCATTGTAGGGAAAAAATGGGTCAGAATTACCCACCCACCGTGGCCTTTTTAATGTCTTGTTTAAACACTGGTTAATTCACTACCCTGAGGGTATTTTTGTGACCCCCCTCCCAAACCCAAGTAGAGTCCCATGAAACCCAGCTCTTCTCAAACCACACCTCAATCCTCATGCACCCCTAGGCTATCCACCAAAAAGCAAAAAATTATTGAGGTTGTCATCCAATTAAGGAAGAGACCTTGCAATGCCTCCCCTAAACCTGAAATAGAGCCTGAGAAAAAACCTTTGCGCTCCTCTGTGCATCTAAAGAACAAAGCTATGCAAAAAGAATCACTAGTCATTGAGTCTGAATATGAGGACAAGGACAACCCCGATCTTTGTATGCAGATGTTCATCATCAAATCCGTAACAAACTGCATTACCCAACTTGTTGATCTACGTAATACCCTTAATTTGTGGTTCTTTAGGAAGTCCTTTACTGAGGGTGTGGGAGGTGTTCCTACTAAAAATATAAAGGTGACTAGTTTTCCTGAGGATGTCCCTACTAAAGAAAATGTTGTTGAAATGGATACTTCCAATGATGGACTCCAAGATGTTGTTGTTGAACCTGGCATGGAGGTTTAAGTGTTCCCCTTCCATTCTGGAAGGTTGTTGGTCATATTTTTGTTGTTTAATACCTTCTATTATTTTTTGGGTCTTTTCAACAGCTTCTTTTGTTAAGTCTTGTTGTTCTTGTTGCCTTCTGAGGACAGCCTTAATGTATGAGAATTTTGAAGGTTGGCACCATGTTATGAACTTTTCTACCTTTCTGGCACTTGTTGCCATTTTGTAATCAGGTTTTGGGGCCCTGTTAAAACCCGTCTGAAATCTAATCTCTTTAACCGATCAAAAAAAAAAAAATTAGTCTTATTCTTGTTTTTTTATGTTTGACCTATTTTTATGTTGTTTCATTTTTGTCTCATTTGGTATCACAATTTCTAAATTATTCTAATAGTTTTAATACTAATGAATCAATTGACATGATAAATTTTTGAATGAAGTCTTGCCATGAGTGCACTAAATTCCATTAAGTAAAGGCCACTACTTTGGAAAAGGGACTTATGCCACCCAAACTTCCTTCAAGCCATGCCTACCACTTGGATTGACATGGGTAAGGAATTAAATATGCAAGCACAAACACACACACAACTAGATTATTTACACAATAAAATCAAGTTGTAAATTTACAATATTGCAAGCTACATCAAATTCACAAGTGCATGCTTCTAGGGGAAACACATAATAAACTAAACTTATAATATCATTATGGTTGCTCCATGATATATCCTATTTATTATATCCATATATCATCCTTCAACCATCTATATACATGTAACATGCCTACTTATATGTATTCCATACCTATAATATTCACATTATATGTGGATTTTATCTTGAATTCCTATGATATATCTTTTGCATAATTATATTTCCTATAATATTCAACATTGTTCTCATAATATCCACTCAATAAGGTACTACACAAATGATTGTTATCAACAATAATGGTTAGTTCATTAATAATTATTCCTAATTAGATAAGGACCTCCCTCCTTGTACTGGATCCATTTCCATAATAACTTAGTGTTAGTGGATTCCATCATTTTTTGTTGATTTGTTAGTTTTATTGCATTTATTCTAGGACCATAAGGTTCTAGGATGGATCTATAGTATAGCCTTTATGGGGTGTGCTTCCATACCAATAATTTTTTGTGAATAGTGTACTCTTATTGTTCGTTTTCATAATATCAAGTCACATTCAACAACAAGAAAAAATGAATCTAACAAATATGGTTTAGAATAGGCACAAGGCATCATATTTACTACTTTAATATAATACTAGGAATCTTATGAAATTAGTGACCTTTAACAAAGCCTACGATCATGACATAAATGAACAACTTCCTTTTGGAATTGAGATTAGTGTAATTCGCATGATAATTAATAATGAATGCAATATTTGCTTTTATTTCATTGCAATTCAATTTCAATGGAATTTAACATTAAAAAATTATTAAATTGTAATTAGTAAAACATAGTATTAATTTACTAATCTAGTTTCAAACAAATTTTTTAAGTACCAACATCAGTTTATTTCTATTAATCAACCAATGCTAGAAATAATGAAACACATATTTTTCTATAGAAGAAAAACATCTCCTTAACAATAACTTTTATAAGTAGAAGCATTTGTTAGGTGATGAGAAATAAAATACTACAAAGAAAAATGATTAAATATATAAAAACATTGTTGTACAACACAATTTTAAAACTTTTGAGTATTTTTTGTACCTATCCTCTTGACATGATCTAGCTACAACCATCACCTTGGGAAAAGAGCTTGTGTCATCCGTTGTCCCACCAATCCCTCTAAATACCATGATAAAATTAGGTGATGGATTAAAATATATTTACGTTCAAGGTATCATGCATAGGTATATATCCAATATTTGGATATGAACGAGCTAGATTTGACATGTTTGACAAAATTTTATCGCATTCATACTAATACCATACATGTCCTATATTTGGACATGAAATAACTGGATATAATATATTTGATACAAATCCAACATATTTAAAATGATACCAAACAACATAAATTTAAATCACATCTAATATTAAAATTTTATCTTATAACTCAAGGTATATAACATTTCTTAGAGCAACACCCAACCTCCTACTTCTTGATTAATTTGTTTGCTATATCCCCTATATACATCCCCTGCATATAGAGATTTATCCATGTAAAAATTGTTTTAGATCTTAGGGATATGTTATGATAATATTTAACCACAATGTGTGGAACACACAAATATTTATAGAGAAGGTAAAAACATATAAACATATATATTACCAACAACATTAATATTCATACATAATTGATTTCAATAAAACATTCAAGCATCATAACATGTAATTGATGTTAGAAGTATTGTTTTTCCTTTGTTTTTATATATCTAAAGGAAAGTAGTTAGACCTAATGATTTATCTCTTCTTTACCCTAACTAATCTATGCTAATCAATTATTCCATATTTCCCAATCCTCCTACCTAAAAATATAATTACTAAAGACCACATAGTATCACCTACACCTTTTGTATAACCATCATCATCCCTATATCTCCTTCATATAACACCAAGGATGGGTTCCCCCTTCCCTTCATTTTATGCAAACTACTTATCAAAGAATGTTTTACACCTCCTTTCCTTACATGTAAGTTTAGCTCATATGCTCTTCCACATAATCCTTGATTCCTCCACCCACCGTCAAATTAGTTCACTCCAAATCCACATCTCATACTCAATTTACTATCACATCACCTTCTATTCTTCTCCCTTTTCAAATTATTATTAAACTTTGATTATTTTATGAAATATTTAGGATAAAATTAGATAAAAATAATATATTAATTGATAGATTTTAGCACTATATGATCTCATATTGTAATTTACTATAGTAAAAATTATTCATAATAAGTGCCTAATAGGCATAATTCATGACGAGTACACAACAAACACAATTATAATTTTTACATGAGATAAAGAATCTCCCCAAAGGGTGGCCTTTGATAATCACCTGCGGTAAAAACTTAAGAAACTTCCTTTTAAAATCAAAGTTAGTGGTCTTCATAAAAAATATCCATAATTGAATTTCTACCCATTTCAATACAACGTATTAGATAAATTATGACATCAAAATATTATTAATCATAGCTAATAATAAACTTGAACAACAACTAACTAATTCTTATTCAAGATAATTTTTAACATGAACATCAAATCAAATCAATTAAATATTTATTGCTAGCTAATAATATAGTGTATGAGTCTTTGTAATAATAAAAATATTAGCAATACTTAATCAAATGAGAAGGAATGAAAATTTCAAACCTATTATGCTTTCCATCACACTATTGTTTACACAAAATCTCTCTAATACTCTAAAGTTGTACATATATAATAATTATTTATTATTATATGTAAGGTCTAGATTCCCATGATGCCTTAACCAAGGCATTGGCTTGTTTTTATTTAACTGGTAATATAAGGATTGGAATGTCTTTCACCTTTTCTTGTAACTACTATTATTTTGATGAGGATTGATGTTCATTCACATGACCCCTATTTCTCCTAGATAGGTTTGCATTTATTTGCATAGTTTATTTCTTGTAAATAATTGTAATGTGAGCCCTCATATTCTCACTTACACTTCTAATTCATATGATAATTATGAGGGCTCACATTACAATTATTTGTAAGAAATAAATTATGTAAAGAAATACAAACCTAGCTAGGATAAATATGGGTCATGTGAGTGAACATCGATCCTAATCATATTTTTTAAAGCAATTAATCACTTTTTTGCAATAGAATATTAGTAAAAATATCTTCATAAGAAAAAAATACATAAGAAACCTTCTTATTATCTTGGTTGACTAATACTTTAATTATTGTAATTAAATATTTGATCCTTATAAGCATATCATTGGCTTCTATTGTACACTTTATCTCTTCCTCCTTATTCATCATTTTGGTAATAGTCTTGGTTAGCTCATTCATGATTTAAATATTTTTCTTTAGAATTTCTTTTCATAGAATATTATGATATCTTCTTACTTCCAAACAATGAGATAACCTCATTGGATTCAAATATCTTTAGATAAAACCTAATACCATATTTTCAAGTTTAATTTCCAAAAGCTTCACTCTATTGGCTGAAGCAAAATATTATTTGTATTTAATAAGATTTCATATTTGTGACATCTCTCAAGTACTTTTATTAATGTGATCCTACACATTTCTAAAAAAAATATAATATCATCCAAATAAATCACAATAAGCTACTTAAATACATAAAAGAAGGAAAATTCCATTACACATTAGAGGCACCTATATTACTCTATGTAAATTGAATCTTTAACATACATGCATATAACCCAGGGTGTAGTGAAGCTTATCATGTACCTACCTTCCTTTTTAATTAACACTTTATTGCTCTTTAAAATTCATTTAGAAGTGATAGCCTCTTTGAACTTATGGTAATCTACAATAAATAATTCATTATATGTGATGGATTTTTATTTCAATAATGTCCTATTTATATTTGATGATGTTATCTCCACTCTTCTTCTATATAATAACTATATACATATGTTAAATTTGAATATTGTTCTTCCTATCATGTAATTTCTTTACCTTGTCCATCACCATTGGATTAAGCAAATGATTAAGAACTCTTTATAGAATTATAAAATACTTAGGTCCTTACTTAAACTTGATCTCATGGATGATATAATAGTGGAATATATCTTAAAATCTTCATACAACCAAGAAAAAATATATTCATCTTGCTTTGTTAGTAAAATACATTATTTGTACAAGATAGAGATACTTAGAATTTTTTACTATATTAAGTTGTTTTCTAATTCCAAAATTGACGTCTTCAATATATTATACCAATGGTTGTATTTATGGATTTTATATAAAATGTTATAAATCAAATAAATTTTCAAGTTATACTAACCAATTTGAAATCGACTTTGTCTTGATATCATTTGATGACCTATAATATCATGGGAAGCATCTCCTTTCTCTTTTGTATATTACATGCCATAATTCATATCTATGTCAACATTCTAAGTACCATATTTATCTATGCATTGCAAAATTAATATCCATATTTTTTATCTCCTAACACCCATCGATATTTCATATTATGTGGTAAAAATTATCTATTTACAAGGTTGCTATTGTACTTTCTCTTGGAATTATGTTGTGGATAAAATTCAAAGGCTACTATCACCAGAATATAAAATTTGGTATTATTTTATCAACTAATATTATATGTGGTGGATCTATAATTCAAAAATTAACACATCCTAGAAAAAATAAAAATAAAATACATATGCATAAAATAATGTAGGAGCACCAAGCGGTTGGTGAATTGTTCATAATTATTGCATATTTATTAGTAAAGGGAAAGAGGAATGGGAAAAGGTGGTTGGGAAAAAAATGAGAAGATAGAAATAAAAGGCACACGAAAGGATAGAAGGCCTTAAAATGGTAGAAAAATAAGAACTAAAAAGAATAGAAAAGAAGAATGAGAGGCATAGGGAGAAGAAAAACCGAAGACCATTTCCATAAATATATTATATGGCTACATCTTTTACATAAAATAATGTTGAGAGCAATCATTGCCTTGTGTATTAATACCTATTTATGTGTATCCTATGAACATATTTTTGAATATAATATGATACCTTTTGGCTATCTATTATATGTGTTGGAATTAGAAGATATTTACGATTTGTGTAAACCTAGTATATGCTAATTTTGTATGTGCAGGTTGGAGGAGAAGACTAAGTATGTTCATTGCCAAAGTAGAGACATAGATGTGTCAATTAAGATATATTTAATACAAACAACGAATGTGTGATTGTCATTCTTATATCCATGTCTCTTTTCTTGTAAAGAATTAGGTGTCAAATAGAAAATTCTCATTCATTTTAGTGTCATTCAACTAAATGTTGAGGTGTCACCATAAGAAACTGCTATCATGAAATACTATCATCATGTGTCTATCTAGTAACTTCATCTAATGGTAATATGGTCATGCATCATTTCTATCTTGAAATCTCATCATTTTATGACTATGCCATCTTGAGATATTGTCATCTTGTAGGAGTTTTGCCATAAGAGGTGGGTACCATATTATGCTAAGTTTTTATATAGGGAAGTTGTCATCTCGTAGGTATTCTATCATAGGATATTCTCTATTTGTCTTGTTATGTTCCATCTTGAGACCTAGACTATTAGTGATGATGTGTTGGAATGAATTGCACATGTGATTACCATGCATCTATAGTCATAGGTTGAGGTGATAGTTTATTGCTTGGGAAGACCATACATATATGGATTCCATTCTCCAATTTACATCATTTGGTATCAAAGTGAGATTTTATTTTCAAATACTTGTGATATAGTAGATGAAGAATAAAAGTTATTACTTATAAATTAAAGGGAGAAGCAACCATTTAGAAGAGGTATGACACATCCATAGTTCTTCCAACAAATAATTTTTTTTCAAATATATCAAAATTATAGAAATGATTCTAAAAGAAGTAATTCCTACATGTAAGAGTTTTTTGAACTTTTTGGTAGAAATGGACATGCCGTGAAGGAATATTGGTATAATAAATTCAAACATATATCCCCTTCATAAGAGATGAATTGGCAACAAGAAAGGTCATCTTTTTTTTTTTAATTTACATGGTGGAATTGATAGCCGCCATGAATCCGGACAAGCTGTCCGACTTTTTATGGCCGCCACAGTATTCTACGTTGTTCACCCCAGAAGCCGCCACACAGATCTTTGTGCAGTACACCCCTATAACCACCATGCCACGATCATTTTAAACCTTTTACGCCACTGAAAGCACCAGGAAAGGGACAAGCGTTTAGTCCGACGAGGCCCGAGATTTGAACCTTGGACCTCCGCCCCCCTTATGGGGTTTAGATGAACCAATTGGTCTACACCTCGGACCTAAGAAAGGTCATATTTAGAAAAATAAAATAAAAGTTGAATAAAATCATAGCAAAATTAATGCATCTAAATTAAATCAATATAAAGAAAAGAAAAGAAAGAAAGAAGAAAAATAACATGTGTTCATTGCACAAGCACAGATAAAATAGCATAATAATGTTTGGTATAAATCCAAACATATAATAAGTTGAGGACATTGGTTTCATTCAAATGCAACCAAAGACATCAAAATTAAATCACCTAAGAGTGAATATGTACATTCAAAATATTATTACTCGCCATCCATAGAAGAATTTGAAGTAGAATATAACAAAGAGAATGAGAAATCATACAAAAAATTCAACCATCGATAACACATCAAAGAAACTATGAATAAATATATTTTCACAAATAACATGTTCTTCATATGAACAATACCAAGAAGAAATAAAAGATGACTGATCTCACTACATCAAGAGAGTTAAAACATGAAATAAAAATTACTTCACATTGAAAATATGACAACATATAAAAAATATTAGAAACTAGTCAATTCAATGATTGATACAAGATACATGGTAGCACATCTGATGCAGGAGCATCCAGTGGTGAAGCTGCAATATTGCATCACCCAAAATGTATTTTTTTCGTTAAGTACTAAAACTGTCGCGATATCGCAACGCTTTTTGAAGAAGGGTGCCAGCGGGCCAAACTGTCGTGATATCGTGATGATTTTTGATGAAAAGGGCCAAGGTGCAAAACTGTCGTGAAATCATGACATTTTTGAGGCAACGCAGCCGTGACGCGAAATGGTCGCGAAATCGTGACATTTCAAGGTCGGAGAGGTCAAGGCGCCAAACGGTCGTGAAATCACGACAGTTTCGGAGAAAAGCAGTTCGAGCGCCAATTGGTCGCGAAATCGCGACAGCTCCGAGGCAAGTCACTTGAGTGCCAAATGGTCACGAAATCGTGACACATCCGGGAAGCAAGATTTGAAAGCACATGAACATCTTTGGCAAAAAGTTCTAAGGCACAAGAATCGTCGCGAAATCGTGACACCTTCGAAGACAAAGTTCAAGGACGTCGCAAAATTGTGACACCTTCGAAGACAAAGTTCAAGGACGTCGCAAAATCGTGACACCTTCGAGGACAAGGCTCAAAGACGTCACGAAATCATGACATATCCGGAGGCAAGGTTCCAAAATGCAAAGTGGTCACAAAATCGCGACGCTTTCGGTGCGAAGACTCAACAACGCAAGGTGGTCATGAAATCACGACACTTCCGAGCCAAAGACTCAAGGACGTGAAATGGTTCTGAAATCGTGACATGTCACAGTTTTGTGGCCCGAAATGAAGCAGCCAGTACGGAATGCAAAGATGTCGTGAAATCGTGACATGTCATGGTTTTACGGCCCAAAGGAGGAAAGCGAGTAAGAAAGGCATAGACGTCACGATTTCACGACGTGTCGCAGAATCATGGTCCCAAGGAGGAGAGAGAAGCCTAATGCCAAAAACATTACGATATCACGACCAAAGAGAAGAGAGAAAATGTTGGAGCAAAAACATCGCGATATCGCGACCAGAGCTCTCATGACGTTGACCAGCTGGCGATTGCAGAGACCAGTGCAGAGGGACACATGGCGTGAATTTACAGGTGGCCCAAGACTATGGAGCGGTTATAGGGACTCTGGTAAGGGGATGCATGGCATCAAATTACAAGCAGCTGTGATGCATCCCTTTGAATGATGAATTGGCGAAAGGATTGACAGGCGATCGCAGCGCACTCCGCCACCCCAGACCATGATAATATGGGGCACCTGGTAGCATGTTGCAGGCGGTCACAGGACATTCGTGCGAAGGGTTACAGGGAATCCACACTGGATGTAATGATGGAAAGAATTTGGGGCCGGTGATATAAAAAGACCGCGCATGCATTGTATGGGGGACTCTTGGCCATTTATTTTGGAATTACTTGTATTCGAAAAAGACCTCTGTTTAATGAAAACTTGCTAGAATATTGGCCGGTGCAAGGTTGATCTCGGAACTCTTGTTTTGTGTTGTTTATAGCTCTATATCAAGTGGTATCAGAGCAGGTTGGTTCTGAGAGTGCAAACCGATCGCCGAACAAAGAGGCAGTTTGCGCCAGGACTGTGGTTGTGGGTTGCAAAGAAGAAGCAGGATGCCTCCACGTAGAGACCATGGTGGTATAAGGCATAGGTGAGCAAGAAGGGAGGAGGTCGATCTAAGAGCCCTGCAGAGGCAAGTTGAGGCCCTGCAAGAGGAAATTCGAAGAGGAGTCGAGCCGAGAAGGGAAGAACCCAGCAAAGATGAAGTGTGGGAAGAAGAGGTTCCATCCGATGCGGAAGAGGCCTTGGATCCAACTGAGGCTAGGCTGTATAGGGCCATCTCCTAGATCGGGAAGAAGCCAAAATTTGATGTCTCCACTTATTCTAGGAACCTCAACCCTGAGGAGTTGATAGACTGGATCAACGACATGGAGGAGTATTTTGAATACGAAGAGATATCAGATCCAAATCAGATCAGGTTCACGAAAACCAAGCTGAAAGGACATGCTAGCATCTGGTGGAAAGGAGTGCAGTTGGAAAGGAACAAGAGGGGAAAGGAAAGGATCACCGGGTGGGATAGGATGGTAGAGAAACTAAAGAGGCAGTTCATCCCTGCGGATTATGAGCTGGACTTGTTAAAGAAAATGCAGAGTCTTCGACAAGCTAGTAAGACTGTCAAGGAATATACTGAAGAGTTCTATCAAATCTCAATCAGAATCGGCCATTTTGAGGTGAATAAGGAGAAGGTCGCACGTTACATCAATGGATTGTGAACCAGTATTCAAGAAGAGTTAGGGCTGGTTAGAATGAGCACAGTAGAGGATGCATATCAATTTGCATTAAAAGTGGAGGAGAAACTGAATAGGAGGTTTGATGGTAAGTAGAGAGGGAAGGACAGGGGTGGAAGAGGCAGTGGTGGAAGATACAAATATTTTGGGAAAACTGGTGAAGCTAGCAGTAGCCAAAAATAGAAATAAGTGAAAGATGAGGATGACCAACACCCACGCAATCAGAACAACAACTACCCAAGAGGAAGAGGTAGTTCTGGGCGAGGGTTTGGCAGAGGTGTCTTTCGAGGAACCTGCTTCAATTGCGGAGAAGAAGGACACAGGGCATACAACTGCCCACAACATCAAGAGAGGCCAAATAAAAGACCTGAGGGTCAGGCCCGAGCTGCTATAGCAGACAAAGGTGTAGAGTCTGAGCACTCAGAGGAGGCAGAAAGAAGAGAAGTGATGATCATCAGAAGAGTCCTATTAAATGAAGAGAAAATGGGAGACCAAAGGAACAACCTATTTCAAACAAGATGCAAGTGCACAGGAAAGGTATGTAACATCATCATAGATAATGGAAGCACTAACAATTTGGTTTTTGAGGAAATGGTTGCCAAGCTGTAGCTGGAGAGGAGAAAACACCCGCACCCTTATCGGATTGCATGGTTGCAAAAGGACCATCGGGTGTTGGTCAGTGAGCAATGCATGGTGAAGTTCAATATTGGAACTTATCGAGATGAGGTTTTGTGTGACATCTTGCCTATGGATGCATGTCACCTGCTGCTTGGGAGACCATGGCAGTTTGACCGAAGTGCTGTCCATGATGGTCGAGCCAACACATATTCTCTATCAAAGAATGGAGTTCGCCATAAGTTAAAACCCCTGAAGGAGGCGGATGAGAAAGTATGCAGCAGTGCACGAGTCTGTCTAGTTGATGGCAAAAGATTCTTGGAAGGCCTGAAGCCGGATCATATGTGTTATGCTATAATCCCCAGGGTTAGGGAAGAAGGATGCAAGGAAATTCTGGTGAAAGTCATGGGACTGTTAGAAGAATTCCCAGATATCATTTCAGATAATGTTCCTGAAGGTTTACCGCCTGTTAGGAAGATCAGTCACCACATAGATTTGGTTCCTGGATCAAGCTTGCCAAACAAGGTTGCACATCGAATGATGCCTGTGGAGACTGAGGAACTAAATTGACAAGTTCAGGATCTGTTGAAGAAGGGACTGATTAGGGAGAGTCTTAGTCCATGTGCTATACCAACAGTATTAGCACCCAAGAAGTATGGAGAATGGAGGATGTGCACCGACTCTTGGGCAATCAACAAGATCACCATTAAATACAGGTTCCCACTACCAAGGATGGATGATATCATGGATCGCTGAGTGGAGCTGAGTACTTCACAAAAATTGACTTGAAAAGTGGGTACCATCGGATTCGCATTAGAGAAGGGGATGAGTGGAAGACAGCCTTTAAAACCGAGAGAGGGGTCTGTATGAGTGGTTGGTTATGCCATTTGGATTAACCAATGCACCTAGTATCTTTATGAGGTTAATGAATGAGGTTCTGAAGGAATTTCTGGGCAAATTTGTTATTGTTTACTTGGATGATATACTGATTTTTAGCAGAACCTTAGAGGAGCACCTGATGCACACCAAGAAGGCTTTTGAGAAACTGCGGGAGGAGCAGTTACTGATCAATCTAAAGAAGTGCAACTTTGTGAAGGAGCTGGTATACCTAGGATTTGTTATATCAGCTAATGGTCTCAAAATGGACCCCGAAAAGGTGAAGGCTATCCTAGAATGGCCTGTCCCAAGAAGTGTGATCGAGGTTAGATCATTTCATGGTCTAGCCAGTTTCTACAGAAAATTCATTAGAAACTTCAGCAGTATTTGTGCATCTCTTACAGAGATAATGAAGGGGAACAAGAAGGAATTCCAATGGATGGTTGGAGCAGATAAAAGCTTTGCTATGATGAAGAAGAAGGTCACTGAACAACCCGTATTAGCACTTCCAAATTTCAATAAGGTGTTTCAGGTAGACTGCGATGCGAGTGGCAGTGCGATAGGAGCCGTATTGAGCCAAGAGGGTAGGCCTGTAGCTTATTTCAGCGAGAAGCTCAATGATGCTAGGAGAAATTATTCGGTATATGATCAAGAGTTCTACACCATAGTTCAAGAACTCAAGAAATGGAGGCACTATCTGTTGCTGAAAGAGTTTGTTCTCTATACCGACCATCAAGCGCTGTAGTATATTAACAGTCAAGGAAAATTGAATCAGAGGCACCTAAAATGGGTAGAGTTCCTGCAGAGCTATACCTTTGTGCTGAAGCATCGGAGTGGAAGATCCAATAGGGTGGCGGATGCACTGAGTAGGAGGCAATGTCTGATGATATAAATGAAAGTGGAGGTTGTAGGGTTTGCTGAACTCAAGAACTTATACCCTGTAGACCCCGATTTCGTAGAAGCTTGGAAAGCCTGCACTGCGCCTGTTGCGTTGGACAGGACTAAATGGTTGGATTACCTGATTCAAGATGGAATGCTATTTAGGGGGAACCAGTTGTGCATTTCGAGGAGCTCAATGAGAGAGAACCTCATTAAAGAAAAGCACAGTGGGGGTTTAGCTGGACACTTCGGTCGTGACAAGACCATCTCACTGGTTAGTGAAAACTATTACTGGCCATAATTGCAGTAGGATGTGGCAAAGTTTGTGCAGAGTTGCAGGATTTGCTAGATGGCAAAGGGTATGAGGCAGCCTACTGGTTTTTATCAACCGCTACCTATACCTGAAATACCGTGGGAAGATATTAGTATGGACTTTGTGCTTGGTTTGCCTAGGACGCAGAGGGGGCACGATTCCATATTTGTGGTAGTGGACAAATTTTTGAAAATGGCACACTTTGTCCCATGCCAGAAGACTAGTGATGTGATCCATGTAGCTGGTTTGTTCTTTAAGGAAGTGGTACGCCTGCATGGGCTGCCAAGAAGCATTGTGTCGAACAGGGATACCAAGTTTGTAGGATATTTCTGGAAGACCCTGTGGAAGAAACTGAAGACGGAGTTAAAGTTCAGTTCTTCATACCACCCTCAAACAGATGGCCAAATAGAGGTGGTTAATAGGATTTTGGGCAACCTACTATGATGTTTGGTAGGGGACAAGCCCAAGGGATGGGATCTAGTTCTGCCGCAAGAAGAATTCGCGTATAATAGCTCGGTCAATAGGAGCACAAATAAATCCCCATTCCATATTATCTATGGGAGCAGCCCAAGAAATGCTTCAGAATTAAGAAGGATAGATCCGAGGGAGAAATGCAGTGCTGAAGCAGAAGACTTTGCTGAACACCTAAAGGGAGTGCATGAGGAAGTGACAAAACACATTGCCAAGATGAATGCTCAGTACAAGGTAAGGGCGGATCAAAAATGCAGAGCTAAGGAGTTCCAAGTAGGAGATTCTGTCATGGTCCATCTAAGGAAGGAACGGTTTCCTGCCAAGACCTACAACAAATTGAAAATGAAGAAATTTGGGCCATGTAAGATCATTGGCAAACGGGATTCGGGTAATGCCTACGAGGTGGAGTTACCAAGCGAACTTAACATCTCCCTCGTGTTTAACATCTCGGATTTGGTCGATTATCATGAAGGAGAAAGCAGTGAGATACCCAGTCCAGATCTGTGGAGCATTCCAGCAGCCATCCCAGTTGCGGACGAGATAGAAGAAGTTCTAGATATGCGTGAGGGCTAAAGTACTAGGAACAGGAGTTACTCAGAGTACTTGGTCAAATGGAAGGGCCGACCCGTTGAAGATGCGACTTGGTTATCAAAGGCTGAGGTTGATCGCCTGGGTCTACCTCGAAAAGATCAGAAGTGAGGTCACTTCTCAAACTCACCCCGGGTGTCTGATGCAGGAGCATCCGGTGGCGAAGCTGTAATCTTGCATCACCCAAAATGTATTTTTTTTGTTAAGTACTAAAACTGTCACGATATCGTGACGCTTTTTGAAGAAGGGCGCCAACGGGCCAAACTGTCGCGATATCACGACGCTTTTTGATGAAAAGGGCCAAGGTGCAAAACTATCACGAAATCGTGACATTTTTGAGGCAACACAGCCGTGACATGAAATGGTCGCGAAATCGTGACATTTTCAGGTCGGAGAGGTCAATGCGCCAAACGGTCGTGAAATCGTGACAGTTTCGAAGAAAAGCAGTTCGAGCGCCAATTGGTCACGAAATCGCGACAGCTCTGAGGCAAGTCACTTGAGTGCCAAATTGTCACGAAATCGTGACACATCCGGGAAGCAAGATTTGAAAGCACATGAACATCTTTGGCAAAAATATCTAAGGCACAAGAATTGTCATGAAATCGTGACACCTTCGAAGACAAAGTTCAAGGACGTTGCAAAATCGTGACACATTCGAAGACAAAGTTCAAGGACGTCGTGAAATCGTGACACCTTCGAGGACAAGGCTCAAAGACATCATGAAATCGTGACATATCCGGAGGCAAGGTTCCAAAATGCAAAGTGGTCACGAAATCGCGACGCTTCCGATGCGAAGACTCAACAACGCAAGGTGGTCACGAAATCGTGACACTTCCGAGCCAAAGACTCAAGGACGTGAAATGGTCCCGAAATCATGACATGTCACAGTTTCACGGCCCAAAACGAAGCAGCCAGTACGAAATGCAAAGATGTCGCAAAATCATGACATGTCATGGTTTCAAGGCCCAAAGGAGGAAAGCAAGTAAGAAAGGCATAGACGTCACGATTTCGTGACGTGTCACGGAATCGCGGTCCCAAGGAGGAGAGAGAAGCCTAACGCCAAAAACATCGCGATATCGTGACCAAAGAGGAGAGAGAAAGTGTTGGAGCAAAAACGTCGTGATATCACGACCAGAGCTCTCACGACATTGACCAACCGATGATTGCAAAGACCAATGCAGAGGGACACATGGCGTGAAGTTACAGGTGGCCCGAGAGTATGGAGCGGTTATAGGGACTCTGGCAAGGGGACGCATGGCATCAAATTACAAGCGGCTATGATGCATCCCTTTGAATGATGAATTGGCGAAAGGATTGATAGGCGGCCGCAACGCACTCCGCCACCCCAGACCATGATAATACGGGGCACCTGGCAGCATGTTGCAGGCGGTCACAGGACATTCATGCGAAGGGTTACAGGGAATTCGCACTGGATGTAATGATGGAAAGAAGTTGGGGCTGGTGATATAAAAAGACCGCGCATGCATTGTATGGGGGACTCCTGGCCATTTATTTTTGAATTGCTTGTATTCGAAAAAGACCTCTATTTAATGAAAACTTGCTGGAATATTGGCCGATGCATGGTTGATCTCGGCACTCTTGTTGTGTGTTGATTATAGCTCTATATCAACATCACACTTAAGATCAAAGGAACTAGGAATACATTGCATATCATGAGCAAATTATTAATAAAATAAATGATTCTAGGATGAATAAGTAAAAAAAAGAGGTGATTGACCTTACTTGTGTAGAATGCATTGATCAAGACAAGATTTGGTAGTAATTCTAAATGGTAGAACAACATTTAATCTTATTAATAGCTGACATATTTTATGAAGATCATCCATATTGAAGAAACATGATTTATTCATTGAATTCTATAATAATTAAATTATTTATAGTAAAATATAGTTTTGGAGTTCATGATTAGTGGAACTTGACACTCCTATGTATCAAAGTAGAAATTCTACATTAAGGGGGGTAATTTCAAATCTGAAAATCCAACATTCCCTAAAATTATTTAAGTCATAAGAAAAAATAGAGCTATGACTATGATGTAATAAGGGAGGAATGTTAGGAGTTATCAAATCATATCTCATGTGAGAAGGAAAGTGGTACAACCACCCATCATAAGTAATATGCATGTAGCATAGGACATAGATAGTTATTAGTTTGGTTGAGAGTTTGTTATGATTGAAATAGGCATCCTACATACTTAAACACCCTTTCCATAATATGATGATCGAATCATTGAATTCTAACATGCATGACCTTCATTGGTGAGAGAAGAATATTTTAGATGATGCTCTAAATCCTTTGGGAATTAATATCTTTCCTTATCACCCATCTTGTATTTGTACATATTCATTCCTTTTGCATTCCTTCTTTTAGCCTTAGGTTTTTTCCTTTATCTGCTTATTTTTCTTTACTAGATTATACCATTGATTAAATTGCATCTATAGTATTTCTCTCTATTTTTTTATTTTTTTTTGTTTCTCTTATTGCACAACTATTGGCCCCTTATCATTTAAATACAATGGTGATCTTCCTCTTATTAGTATCGATGTGTCCTTATTTATATTATATTTTTTTTGAGTGGTGGGTTACTCATGTATTTTCTCTTGCCTCTAGTCCCAACCCCTTGTTGGTTAACACATATAGCATCATCCTCAAATATAGAATCTTTATTAATTTAAATAATGCTAAAGTTAGCCAATATTCTATTGTTAGGGTTTCAAAAGATAGGGGCTACTTCTTGTTGTTGAGAGTTTTGTTATGTAGGATGACTCACTTTAAGTGCCATTTTCCCAATACTATAACCTATTGAGCTTGGTATTTTTGGACATACTAGCTTATCTAGGATTATCTAATGGATATAGTATAGTCCATTGGGTTATGTCCAACATTACATGGAAAACAACATAGTGTATTGACGTCTATATTGGTATCCACTATATGTTTTAAATTTGATTTACCCCTTGATTAATGCCATATTGAGGTACTTGATATTTCATAAGTGTTGGCCAACATAAACTTCCCACATACATAGGTCCTAGAAAATTGTATTGCTTAGATGTAGGAATCCTTTCCAATATTGATTCTTTGCACATAACTTATCGAAAGCTAAAATGTGTCTTGTCAGGCCCAAAATCCTACTAAGGTAGAGAATTTTGGCAACTTATTCCTAGATTGCTCTATCAATTAGGCCTAATGTGGTCAATACTCTTAATTAATTATGTAAGTGAGGCATATCACAAGTCTCAATCAATCCATAAAAGAACTAGAGTGGATGGGAATTTTCATAGTTTACATCAATAAAGCACCTTAAGAGTTTCATCTAAGCAAAGCCTAATGCAAGAGTGATTGGGGATTTAAAATGATGTCAATTGAAGGCCTACCAAGTTTTTTTTAGTCAAGAGAATAACACAAGGAGTGGTCAGGGACTTATAGAGATGACAGTAGCAAAAGGACCAAAAAATATTGATGAATCCAAAGTTTGGATAATAATAGTGTCTAGGGATATTCAAAGTCAATGTCAACGTAGGTCTTTGGAAGACCCGACCAGTCAAGATTAAAAATTTGTTAGTGTTCAAATATTTGTAAGCATTATATCAACAAAGTTTTTTAAAATTCTTGTCTAAGAAAGAGTGCTAAAAATTAAAGAGTGGATGAAAGCTATGAATGGTTGATATTTTTTAATGATGATGTCAGAAAACCTCCAAAGAGTCCTAACCAAGTCTCTAAGGCTTTGATAGAAAGCAAAAACATTTTGAAAATGACAACAAATGATAAAAGGATCCTATATAGGTCTATTTCAACAAAGATCATGTATATCAAAATCCAGAATCATCCAAACATTTATTGATCATCCAAATTAACATATTTAGACTAAATCTATAAGCACTAATACAAAAGAATGATAGCCAATCTTCTATAACCTATAAAAAGTAGTAGCTATTTATGGCTTTTGAATCCTTAAATCAAATAAAAACTCAGAAATATAATCACATGATCGAATATATTAAAGTTGTAATATAATAATCCAATAAGATAATATAAAATATATATATAAAAAAACTAATACGTAATAACATTCAACAATGAGTAAAGTATGCACAATAAGATCACTCATAATACTAATTTTTCATATATATGCAATCTTGTATTACTCCTCTTTCTATTACAAATGTATCATAAAAATATCATACAATATAGGTCATCTCTCTCCTCTATAGATATTATATGGAGTAATATATAGCCATTCTAGTATGACTCTATGGTTACTTGAATCTTCCTTTCATCATGCCAAGTCTCAGACTCTTGGCTTCTCTACTTGATACTTGCATACACAAGACAATATCTTAGATGCACACTTGTACTTGAATCTTCACATAATAGAGTCTAATCTAACGATAAATGTGCACACTTACATATTGAACATATGCACATTCACATATATAACACTTGCACACATAATTACATGATACTTGTGCATTTCCAGCACATTATTACATTACATAAAATATTAACTCACACTCTAATATGAGATACACAACTAATCTAATAATGTACCAAGGTATTACATTGGCATGTACAAAATAATGTAATATTCTCCAACACCCCCTTGTATTACATTATTTGGTTATTTAAGACTTTAGTCTTCAATATAGTCTTCATCCTTCATGTGTTCTTGGAACTTGTGTTTCCCTTGTTTCTTGCTTTCTTCAATTTTTAGTCTTTCTGTATTCTAAATAAGTGAATGATTAGTATCTTAATAAATTACTAATTTTGTTGAAAGAGCTTTAACTTATCTTTTATATTTTCTTCTAGTTCTTGAATATCTTGGATTTCTTGAGCTAGATGCCCCTTTTGATTCCCTTCTCTATATTGTAGCTAATAAGAATTATATTGATATTGAAAAGGGTATTGGCATTGGCATTGTTACTGATCCATATGGTATTGAGTTTGATATTGTCTTGGTTATGTTGATCTATTTGTTTGATCACTTTGATTTATTTGATTTCCTTGATATTGATTCCTTGGATTGTATCTACAAAAATTTGTACTATGTCCCCTTTTTCTACATACTTGATAATATCTATTATTCCATTTTGATCTGTCTCTTGATGATGAAGCAACATTTCCTTGTGAGTTATCTTTTGATACTAAGGCATTATTAGTCATTTCATATTTGACTAAATTCTCTACCTCATATTCTTGAATAATATTGACTAACTCATCAAATGAAGTATCTTTTCTTAGAATTTGCAAAGATGTAACTAGGTGCTTGTAGTTTTTTGGAAGAGCTCTTAATATCACTTGAACAAAAAAATTATCTTCTATATTTTTGCCTAATGTTAATAGTTTTGCTTTTATATCTACCACTCTTCTTAAGAATAATTCAATTCTTTCACCACTATTAACTTTTAAACAATGCATTTGAGTTTGAAAATTCAAAATAGTAGCTTTATTTTTTCCTTCAAATATCTTGGCTAAAGTATTCCAAGCTTCTGTAGAGGTTACTATTGAACTTATGTAGGGTTGTATCTAATCTGTAATTGCAAATGTTATTATCATAAGAGCTTTACATTCTTCTTCTTCGTATTTTCGTATTTCTCTACCACCTTCAGCAGGTTTAGTTTTTTTTCCTCTAACAATATCCTAAAGTTTTTCTACTATAAAAATTGATTTCACTTTGCTTTTCTATGAAGCATAATTAGGACCTTTGATAAGTAGAGATTTAGAAAGAAAGAATTTGTTGGTTGTCATGGTGGTACTCATATAACCTTTGGAGTTGACGATTTTAAATAATTATTTCTAAGTTTCAAAAATATTTTGATGTTGAATTCCTTATAACTCCCTAATTAATTAGAAACTATAAAACTAAGAATTTTGCAAAAATAATATTCCTAAGTTTGATGTAGAATACCTTATCTCTCCACAATTAAATAATTTGCAAAAAAATTATGACTTGAATTTCAAATAATAATAAAGCAATAAAGTAAATAACCTTATAAAACTTCAAATTAAATATCTACTTATCTCTCCAAATATAAAAAATGTAATTAAAATAACTAAGGCTTTAATTAATCTATTAAATTCCTTATCTCTCCTTTAGTCTTAATTAAACCTTAGAATAATAAAAAATCAACCTTATTACTCCTAAAAAACCTTAGAATGATTTAAATTTAAATTAAATCTTTAATACCTTAATCTTGGCATCTTTGATTCTCCTTTGGCATATTCAACATTCCTCTAGTGTGTTTGATTCTCCTCTAGTACAATAAACCTCCCTCTAGTGTTTTTGATTCTCCTATGGCATATTCAACTTTCCTCTAGTACATTTGATTCTCCTTTGACACATTCAACCTTCCTCTAATCACTGTCCAACATCTTGGGCATTTCAATAATATACCCTGAAGTGTGTGAAAATGATCATGCATTAATATTATTTTAAGAACCACCTCTACCAAATGAATTATTTCAAATATTTGGTCTTCTTCAATGTGGTGCTTCTATGTTTCCAATTTCCTGTGCTAAAAAATGTTATATTCAACATTTCAATTCTATTTCCCTCTTAGATTTTGGTGTGACCATTGATGCTTTATCTAATGGTTCTTAGGTTTCTCTTCGACAAATGGTAATTCTAAAATTATGCTTGATATATTTTGAATGATGTTAGGGTTTCTTCTAAATAGATGGCACTTAAACAATGTTATCTTCCTCTCAAGTGGCACTTAGTCTTCCATATGGTTATGTTTCCCTTTGATACTTGGAGGATACAATGCTTCTCTATATATATTATATGCTTGAATTATGATCTCCTTGGCTCTTCGATTTGCTTAGCACAACATTCCAGATATATTTTTTCTCAATATCTTGCTCTTCCTCTTTATCTCTTGCTAGAATGCTCTCGACTCTTTGGTTTCAATTTTCTATTATCTTTATCTAGGTGATGGCATTCACTATACACTTATATAACTCTACCTACCTATTATAATGCTTCTCTAGGCACATTTATGCTTGATTTTTGAGTGCTTCTCTAAGCATGATCTTTTTATTTTGTCTTCTAATCAAACACACTTTATGTCTTTCAGGTTTAACCTTGTTGCATATATTCCATGGTGACTCATTACTTAGCGATGATTTCTTAAATGATGCTCATTTTGATTTTTAGCTCTTAACCTACAACTTGTGACATTAAAATGCAGTGCATTTAACCAAATAGCTTATTCTTCTTGCTTGCTCAAGCCACATAATTAATTCTTTAAGCTAAACCTTCTCTGGCCAAATGATATCCTCTATCAAACTTTATCATTGTCCTTCAATTCTACTATCCAATGGTGACCTCTATCAACCTTTGATTATGTTTTTATAAACTCATTATCCTTATTGTTCAAGCCTTGACAAGATACTTACCTTCCATAAGCTTTTATAATCTCCTCCAATGGGTCTCCACTATACCTTATTGTTAGAGTATATTACATTATTTAGGTACATATCAATGTACCACCTTATGTACATTATTATATTTGGAGTTACATGGGGACGAAGTAATAAATGCACAAGTGTCAGAATGTGTAATGATGTAAACAAATATTTGTCCTTAAGGTATTTAGGTAGAGTAAGGCTGAAGTAATTCATCTTCTTATAAATAGAGCTTGTTGTAATGAAGGAGGTATTCTCTACATCATGCACTAGTAGAGTGAGCTCCATGTTATTTTATGTGCATTTTTTGAAGTATTTTATCATACTTTCATGAATATTAGTTAGCCATTATCATAGTTATATCTTTGCATTCTTATTTCCTTAATTATGGTTGCATTTCCTTTTAGTTTAAATATTCAAAATCTAATATGGTATTAGAGCACATTGTAGATTTGTAAGAAATAGAGAGCCTTGCACATGGTATATTTGTAAGAAATAGAGAGAGCCACAAGGAAGGTGCAAACACTGGGACTTCCCAAGAGGTCACCCATCCCAAAACCACTCCAACTAAATATGCTTAACTATGGTGTTTTTTGATGGGTTGAAAAGACTCAATCACTAGGTAACTTTGAGTTTTTGGTTGAGATTGTAAAAAGCACAAAAAAAAAAAAAAAGCAAAGCCCTTCCCTTCCATAATTATGCCCTCATTTTTTGGTTATTTGGGTTCTTCTATTTTTAGGTTTCAAGCCCCAGGGTGGTGTTCTCTTTTTGACTATCATTGGACCATTCGACCAGAGGAAGAACGTTTTCCAAACAGTGGACGTCTTCTATTTTCTAGTCGCATTCTAAGCATCCCAAAGTTTTATTTCACACTCAAAATAGGTTGTCATTGTCCTTTGGAAACCATGCATGCAGTGAGGAGAATTTTCACACAAACAGGAGAGAGCTATTATTTTTTGTTTTTCAGAGATCACATTGATGATTCAAAATTCGCTTCCTGATTTTGGTTGCAAGGTAGTACAATCATTTTGGTAGTCATGCAAAAGGAGAACCAATTCATAGTCACCATCGTTTATGATATCGTCATCTTTGAAGACCCCACAATGAGGAGATAGTACATAAACCTCCAAATCTATCCACCATCATGCAACATTGAAAAGACTGCATTATAGATTTAGATGGGGCTTTGAAGCCACTAGCCCATCTTATCATTTATGTGCAAGGATATAGGCAAAGGTTTCATTGTTGAAAGACATATGTACTATTGTTCATGGAAGGCCACGCTGTGAGGAGAGAGGGTATCGATGCTCACGAATTCGGCTAAGGTGGAAAAATCATTTTGGAAAAATATTTGAAACCCGCAATAGAGCTGTTACAAGCATAACAATATGTGTACATCAAAACCCAAGCCGTTACCAATGCAAAAACCAAATATCTTCAAGCAACGCTTCAATAGGTCCAACCAAGAATATAACACCACGTGGAGCATTCAAGTTTACCATGTTCCAACTATTGCAAGAAGAGAGTCGTTATCTTACACACTGTTAAGGAAAACATGAAGGCACCAACAAGGCAGTCGTAACCCTAACTCTTTGATCGCCATGCCATCTCTCCATTTTGCTCACCTTATTCTCATCGGATATGCAAAGGGCATCCTCAACCAGCATTAAGTAAGACCACACAACATTACAAGAGGTAATACCATTGTAGAGGATGACCAAGAATTCGAAGTCAAAACAACACCCATCGACTTTACAAAAGGTATTTTCTTATTTTCTTTCATACAGAGTGATAAGGGATAGATTATGAGGTTAAAATTATTATCATGCAAAATTAACCTTGGCAGCAAATTGGAAATTATATCTTGTGATAAGTATTTCAAATTACATTAATTGAAAAACAATTATTTCAATATTTGCAATTGAAGATATAAGGGTTTCTAATTAGTAAACCAAATTATCATTATTGTAAATATTATTAATTTCTAATATTCTAAAATAGGGAGATATAAGGTATACTACTTCAAACATAGTTTATTGGAATTTAAAAAATTAAACTATTGGATATTAAGGGCTATAGAAGGAATTTCAACATTTTCTTAAAGAAGTTGGAATTAATTATACTTGTGATGGGGATCCAAATCGCTCACGCCAAATCTATGTTCTCATTCATCAATTCAGAAAAATATTACAATGATGGCAACAGTCTGCCAAATAAATTCCTTTATCCCGAAAGATAGTTTCTATTACAACATCTTCCATCCTGGAAGAAAAACAGCCTAAACAGGTCCAGAATGGCCCTCTTGCCTTTACGTCTGCAACTCTGTCTCCATAGTTTTTTGACCCTTCTGCATGCCTTTACTTCCCTCTTTTAAAATTTTTGACGTGACTCTCCATTTCCTTTTTCTGACCCTTCGTTTCATCTCTCATGCCTCTTTGTTGTTCTGGATTTCGAAATGTTATGACTCTTGATCTTCGTCTACTTTCACTGCACCTCGGAGTCACGTGCTTGTCTAGTGCCGCCACGGTAGACTCTGTCTTCCTGTCAACCAATGATGACGTTCGGTATACCCATCGCTCGATAACTTCCTCTATAACGGCTCCTGTAACCGCCTGCTCTTTTGTCTCTTTTGGTCACGAAAATGTGACATGTCGTGATATCGCGACATTTTTGCTTCACTGCCTTCCTGCCCCTTTTCGAGTCACGAAAATGTGACATGTCATGAAATCGTGACACTTTTGCTTTTCGGCCTTCCTGCCCTTTGCGAGTCGTGAAAATACGACATGTCGTGATATCGCGACACTTTTCTCTCCTGCGCCTCCCCTCACCTTTTGGTCGCGAAAATGCGACATGTCGCGATATCGCGACACTTTTTCTTTCCTGCGTCTCTTTCGCCTTTTGGTCATGAAAATGCGACATGTCGCGATATCGCGACGCTTTTTCTCTCCTACGCTTCCTTCGCCTTTTGGTCGCAAAAATGTGACATGTCACGATATCGCGACACTTTTTCTTTCCTGCGCCTCTTTCACCTTTTGGTCACGAAAATGCGACATGTCGCGATATCGCGACACTTTTCTCTCTTGTGCTCTCTCTCGCCTTTTGGTCACAAAAATGCGACATGTCGCGATATCGCGACATCTTTTCTCCCTTGCGCCTTCTCTCGTTATTGGGTCGCAAAAATGTGACATGTCGCGATATCGTGACACTTTTTACTCCGTGCCTTCTCTCTCCTTCTTGAGTCACGAGAATGCGACATGTCGCGATATCATGACACTTTTGCTGTGCGATATCGTGACACTTTTTGCTTCGTGCCTTCTCTCTCCTTCTTGAGTCACGATAATGCGACATGTCACGATATCATGACACTTTTTGCTCCACGCCTTCTCTCTCCTTCCTGAGTCACAATAATGTGACATGTCGTTATATCGTGACACTTTTTGCCCCGTGCCTTCTCTCTCCTTCTTGAGTCATGAAAATGCGACATGTCGTGATATCACGACACTTTTCTCTATCGCGATATCGTGACATCAAGGCAAACACTTAGAAATTTTTTTTTTGTTGATGCAAGATTGCTCTGCTGCCACCGGATGCTCCTGCATCAGACACCCGAGGTGGATTGAGAAGTGTCCTTCACTTCTGTACTATTGGAGGAAGACCCAGGTGGTCGACCTCTATTTTGGACAACCAAGTTGCATCTTCGATAGGCCTGCCCTTCCACTTGACCAGATATTCAGAATACTGCCTGTTCCTGGTACTTCTGCCTGCTCGAGTGTCTAGTATTTCCTCGATCTCACTTGTTGCTGGAGTAGATGTTGGGATACTCCATAATTCTGTACTTGGTGTCTCGCTACTGCCTCCTTCATGATATTCTACCAAATCTGCAATGTTAAAAATAGGTGATATGTTAAGGCCACTTGGCAATTCCACTTCATATGCATTGCTTGAATCCCATTTTCCTATAATTCGGCATGGCCCAAACTTCTTCATCTTCAGCTTGTTATAGGTTTTAGCAAGAAATCTTTCTTTTCTCAGATGGACCATGACTTCATCTCCCATTGCGAATTCCTTGAACCGTCGCTTCTGGTCTGCCCTTGTCTTATATTGGTTATTCATGTTAGTAATGTGCTTCTTCACTTCTTCATGCATGCTCTTTAGATGCTCTGCAAAGTCCTCAGCCTTGAAACTACACTTCTCCCCTGTATCCATCTTCCTCAACTCAGAAGAATTTCTTGGACTGCTCCCATATACTATCTGGAATGGAGATTTGTTAGTACTCCTGTTGATAGAATTGTTGTATGCAAATTCTTCCTGTGGCAAAACCAAATCCCATCCCGTGGGCTTATCTCCTATCAAGCATCTCAATAGATTTCCCAGACTTCTATTCACCACCTCCATTTGGCCATCAGTCTGTGGGTGGTATGTAGAACTGAATTTCAAATCTATCTTCAATTTCTTCCACAAGGTCCTCTAGAAATACCCCACAAACTTGGTATCTCTGTCGAAAATGATACTCTTTGGTAGACCATGAAGTCGTACCACCTCTTTGAAAAATAAACCTGCCACGTGAACTGCGTCACTAGTTTTCTGGCAAGGGATAAAATGTGCCATCTTTGAAAACCTATCAACCACCACAAATATGGAGTCATTTCCCCATTGTGTCCTTGGTAGGCCAAGAACGAAATCCATGTTGACGTCCTCCCATGGTCTCTCTGGTACAGGTAATGGCTGATATAATCCAGTGTTCTGGCTCACACCTTTCACCATCTGGCATACTCTATAGCTTTGCACAAACCTCCTCACATCTTGCTAAAGTTGTGGCCAATAGTAGTTCTCACTAACCAGGGCAATGGTCTTATCCCGACCAAAATGTCCAGCCAGCCCTCCACTGTGTTTCTCCTTGACCAAATTTTCCCTCATTGAACTCCTTGGAATGCATAATTGACTTCCCTTAAACAACATTCCATCTTGGATCAAGAAAATCCAACCACTTGGTCCTGTCCAAAGTAACAGGTGCCAAGCAAGCCTTCCAGGCCTCTGTAAAATCAGGATCTTCAGGGTACAAACCCTTCAGTTCATCAAATCCTACCACTTCCACCTTCATTTTTGTCAACAAACACTACCTTCTACTTAAGGCATCTGCAACTCTATTGGATCTTCTGCTCCTGTGCTTCAACACAAAGGTATAACTCTGTAGAAACTCAACCCACTTTAGGTGCCTCTGATTTAGCTTCCCTTGGCTATTAATATACTGTAAGGCCTGATGATTAGTAAATAGAACAAACTCTTTTGGCAACAGGTAATGTCACCACTTCTTTAGAGCCTGAACCATAGCATAGAACTCTTGATCATAAACCGAATACTTCTTCCTAGCATCATTGAGTTTCTCACTAAAGTAAGCAATAGGTTTACCTTCTTGACTCAAAACATCTCCTATGGTACTGCCACTAGCATCACAATCTACCTGAAATACCTTGTTAAAATCTGGAAGTGCCAAAATAGGTTGCTCTGTAACCTTCTTCTTCAACAGATCAAAGATCTTATCTGCTCCTAAGGTCCACTTAAATTCTTTCTTATCCCCTCTCATTGTTTCTGTAAGGGGTGCACAAATACTACTGAAATTCCTAATGAATTTCTTGTAAAAACTTGCTAGACCATGAAATGATCTTACCTCAGTCGTGCTTCTCGGAGTAGGCCATTCAATGATGGCTCTCACTTTTTTTGGGTCCATTTTTAGACCTTCGACTGAGATGACAAAACCCAGGTACACTAACTCCTTCACAAAATTACACTTCTTCAGATTAATTAACAACTACTCCTCCCGTAGCTTCTCAAAAACTCTTCTGATATGCATCAGATGCTCGTCCAGGGTTTTGCTAAATATTAAAATATCATCCAAATAGACAATGACGAATTTGCCTAAAAATTCTTTCAATACCTCATTCATCAGTCGCATGAATGTGCTTGGTGCATTGGTTAGCCCAAATGGCATGACCAACCATTCATACAAACCCTCTCTAGTCTTGAAGGTTGTCTTCCACTCATCTCCTTCTCTGACATGAATCTGATGATAACCACTCTTCAGATCAATCTTTGTGAAGTACTTGGCTCCACTCAAACAGTCCATAATGTCATCCATCCTTGGCAATGGAAATCTGTACTTTATGGTGATCTTGTTAATGGCTCGAGAGTCTGTACACATTCTCCACTCTCCATATTTCTTTGGTGCTAGTACTGTAGGTACTACACATGGACTCAAGCTCTCCCAAATCAGTCCCTTCTCCAGCAACTCCTGGACTTGCCTGTTCAGCTCCTCAGTTTCTGTAGGAGTCATTCTATGTGCTGCCTTATTGGGTAAACTAGATCCTGGTACCAAATCTATATGGTGACTGATCTTCCTCATTGGTGGTAAACCCTCAGGCACATTATCAGATACAATGTCTGGAAATTCTTCTAATAATCCTAAGACTTCTACAGGGGTATCCTTACATTCTTCCTTCCTAACTCTAGGAATTAATGCATAGCACATATGCTCATGCTTTAAACCATCCAAAAATCTTCCCCCTTCAACTAAACATATTCTAGCGCTGCCACATACCTTTTCACCTGCTTCCTTCAAGGGCTTCAACTTATGGCACACTCCATTCTTCATCACTGAGTAAGTGTTGGTGCGACCATCATGCACTACACACCGATCAAACTGCCATGGCCTTCCCAACAACAAATGACAAGCATCCATAGGCAGGATGTCACACAGGACCTCATCACAGTAATTCCCAATATTAAATTTCATTGAGCATTGCTCACTGACCAAAGCCCTATGGTCCTTCTGTAACCACGCAATCCGATATGGATGCGGGTGGCTTCTCCTCTTTAACTGTAACTTAGTAACCATTTCTTCTGAGACCAAGTTATCAGTACTACCATTATCTATAATGATATTATAGACCTTACCCGAACTTCTGCACCTTGTGTGGAATAGGCTCCTCCTCCGGTCTGGTTCTTTCTCCTCATTCAATAGGGTCCTCCCGGTGACCATAACTTCTCCTCCCTCTGCCTCCTCAGAATGTTCTGATTCAGCACCTTCATCTGCCACAGCAGCTCTAGCAGGACCCTCAGGTCTCTTATTCATCCTTTCTCGGTGTTGTGGACACTCGTATGCTCGATGTCCTTCTTTTCCACAGTGGAAACAGGTTCCACGAAATCCTCCCCTTCCAAATCCTCGTCCAGATCTACCTCTCCCTCTTGGGTAACCATTGTTCTGATTACGAGGTTGGTAGGTGTTCCCCTCTTTCTGGTCCTGGGTATTACTGGTTTCACCAGCCTTCATCTGACCCTTATATTTTTCTCCACTGGTCCTTCCACCAGTTCTTCCACCACGACCTCTTCCTCTTTGTTTACTCTCAAACCGTCTGTTCAGCTTCTCTTCAACTTTGAGGGCAAATTGGTAAGCATCCTCAATGGTGCTCATCCTAACCAGACTCAATTCTTCTTGAATACTGGTTCTCAACCCATTGATGTAACGGGCCACCTTCTCCCTGTTAGCCTCTGAATGGCCAGTTCTGATTGAGATCTGGAAAAACTCCTCTGTATATTCTTTGACAGACTTGTTTGACTGTCTCAAACTCTGCATTTTTCTCAATAGGTCCAATTCATAATCCATGGGAATAAACTGTCTCTTCAACTTTTCCACCATTCGATCCCATCTGGTTATCTTCTCTTTTTCGCTTCTATTCTTTTCTAGTTGCACTTCTTTCCACCATATGCAAGCATGGCCTTTCAACTTCATTTTTGCAAACTTGATTCGATCTGGATCTACAACCTCCTCATACTCAAAATACTCCTCCATATCATTGATCCAATCAATCAACTCTTCTGGATTGAGATTCCTAGAATACGTGGAGACATCAAACTTTGTCTTCTTCCCGATCCGAGATATGGCCTTAACCAATCTGGCTTCTGCAGGATTCATTGCTTCTTCTTCTTTTGAGGGATTATCAACCTCCCAAGCTTCATCTTCACTATGATCTTCTCTTCTTGGTTCAATCCCTCTTCGCAAATCCTCTTGCAAGGCTTGCACTTGCCTCTGCAAAGCTTTGAAATCTTCTTCAGGTACCACATTTCTCCCACCACCATGGTTTCTTCATGGAGGCATTCTTCCTCACTCTCTTCTCACAACCCTTCCATAGATCCTGGTGCAAACTGCCTCACTTTTGGCGATCTGCTCACACACTCAGGAACTCCTACTCTGATACCACTTGATGGGGAGCCAAATCGCTCATGCCAAATCTATGTTCTCATTCATCAATTCAGAAAAATATTACAATGATGGCAACAGTCTGCCAAATAAATTCCTTTATCCCGAAAGATAGTTTCTATTACAACATCTTTCGTCCTGGAAGAAAAATAGCCTAAACAGGTCCAGAATGGCCCTCTTGCCTTTACGTCTACAACTCTATCTCCATAGTTTTCCAACCCTTCTGCATGCCTTTACTTCCCTCTTTTAAACTTTTTGACGTGACTCTCCATTTCCTTTTTCTGACCCTTCGTTTCATCTCCCGTGCCTCTTCATTGTTCTGGCTTTCGAAACATTTCGACTCTTGATCTTCATCTACTTTCACTGCACCTCGAAGCCACGTGCTTGTCCAGTGCTGCCATGGTAGACTCTGTCTGCCTGTCAACCAATGATGACGTTCGATATACCCATTGCTCGATAACTTCCTCTGTAACGGCTCCTGTAACCACCTTCTCTTTTGTCTCTTTTGGTCGCGAAAATGTGACATGTCGCGATATCATGACATTTTTGCTTCACTGCCTTCCTACCCCTTTTCGAGTCATGAAAATGTGACATGTCATGATATCGCGACACTTTTGCTTTTTGGCCTTCCTGCCCTTTGCGAGTCACGAAAATGCGACATGTCACGATATCGCGACACTTTTCTCTCCTGCGCCTCCCCTTGCCTTTTGGTCACAAAAATGCGACATGTCGCGATATCGCGACACTTTTTCTTTCCTGCGTCTCTTTCACCTTCTGGTCACGAAAATGCGACATGTCGTGATATCGCGAAACTTTTCTCTCTCCTGCGCTTCCTTCACCTTTTGGTCGCGAAAATGCGACATGTCATGATATCGTGACACTTTTTCTTTCCTGCGCCTCTTTCACCTTTTGGTCACGAAAATGCGACATGTCGCGATATCGTGACACTTTTCTCTCTTGTGCTCTCTCTCGCATTTTGGTCGCGAAAATGCGACATGTCATGATATCATGACATCTTTTCTCCCTTGCGCCTTCTCTCGTTATTGGGTCATGAAAATGTGACATGTCACGATATCATGACACTTTTTACTCCGTGCCTTCTCTCTCCTTCCTGAGTCGCGAGAATGCGACATGTCGTGATATCACAACACTTTTTGCTTTGTGCCTTCTCTCTCCTTCCTGAGTCGCGATAATGCGACATGTCACGATATCGTGACACTTTTTGCTCCGCGCCTTCTCTCTCCTTCCTAAGTCGTGATAATGCGACATGTCGCGATATCGTGACACTTTTTGCTCTGTGCCTTCTCTCTCCTTCCTGAGTCACGATAATGCGACATGTTGTGATATCATGACACTTTTTGCCCCGTGTCCTTCCTAAGTCACGAAAATGTGACATGTCACGATATCGCGACACTTTTCTCTGTCGTGATATCGTGACATCAAGGCAAACACTTAGAATTTTTTTTTTTTTGTTGATGCAAGATTGCTCTGCTGCCATCGGATGCTCTTGCATCAACTTGTCTCGGAATCATATTAAAAGGGGCAAAAGAAACCAACCATAGACTCTTGAAAGATAGAGAACCTTATCAAATTGAAAGTGCATTAAATTATCTTTAGCTTTCTACTTATTAAATTCATAAGGAGAAATAAGGTAATACATTAAGGTTGAACATTAGGGAGTCAAAAGGGATTCTACTAAAACCAAGAAAGCTAAACTTATCATCAAGCTCATATTGCATCTAAACACTTGCTAGATAGAAGGTATTTTTCAAAATCTACAAATTTGAAGAGATCTTAGCAAGGTTGATTATATATCTAGGGAGTCATAAGGTAGCCTACATCATAGGAACATATTGCACTTAAAACCAACCGTGATGGAAAATCAAAGTCCATTGAATGAAAATAATTATACTAATATTATCATGAAGAAACATGAAATAAATGATCATGATCCAAGCACAACTTGGGAGGTAACCTACAATAGAAATAGTGGAAGCATTTGTAGTGATGATCCTATAGAAGCAATACCCTTATGGGTATTCTAGTGGATGACCCAAATATAGTGATTATCTAGAGGTGATCCAGAGGTAGAGTTCCAAAGATAGTGATCCCTAGGTAGAACTAGTGGTAATGACCTAGAGGTAGTGACCAAGAGGTAATGATCTAGAGGTAGAGACCCAAAGGCAATGACCCAAAGGTAGTGATCCAGAGGTAGAACCAATGGTAGTGACCCATAGACAGTGACCTAGAGAATAAAACCCAAAGGTAACTTAAATATATTGATCCAGATATAGACACAAATTACTTATCTAGCCTTGATAGAGTCAGAGCTAAAAATTGAAGATAATACTAGAAAAAGATCGATATTGAAGACTAGAGTCTTCAATACCTAAAAAATGTAATACAGGGGGGTGTTAGAGTATATTATATTATTTATATATACATCAATGTACGATATTAGGTACATTATTATATTAGAAGTTACTTGGGGAAGAAGTAATAAATGCACGTATTAGAATGTGCAATGATGTAAAAGGACATGTATTCTTAAGGTAGTTAGGTAGATTAAGGCTCAAGTAACTCATATTCTTATATATAGGGCTCATTGTAATGAAGGATGTATCCTCTACATCATGCACTAGTAGAGTGAGCTCCATATATTGTAGCAACTTCCATTTTCATGAGATTACATTGTTGGTTATTTTTATGTGCATTTCTTGAAGTATTTTACCATACTTTCATGCATATTAGTTAGCCATTATCATAGTTATATCATTGTATTCTTATTTCCTTACTTGTGGTTGTATTTCCTTTTAGTTTATAGCTTCAAAATCTAACACTTATGGGCCTATCATCTGATGGTGACAATTATCCCAAAATTAGTGTAAGAAACCTTTTTTGGAGCTCTTCTTTATCTATATTAAGTATTCTTCAAAACTTGATTAATGGCCACTCTTCAATATTAAATCGTCAATAGAACCTCTTTGCTTCGGTCTCTTATTCTAACTTCTATGGCTTATATGGGACCTCTTTCTTGGGTCTCCTTTCTCTACCAATTTTTATACCTCTTCTCTTGGGTCTCCTCTTTATCTCTAACTTATATAAAACCACTTTTCCTCAGGTCTCCTATATTTGTTATCTATGGGACCACTTCTCTTGGGTCTCCTATCTATGCTATCTATGGGATCACTTCTCTTGGGTCTCCTATCTCTATCATCTATGGGACATGCTTTTCTTTGGTCTCATCTTTATTTTGGCTATGGGACCTCTTTTTCTTAGGTATCCTATTTCTATCTTCAATATTCTATGGGACCTCTTTCGGTAGGTCTCCTTCTATCTTCAATATCTCTTCTTTTACTACAACTTTAAAAGCAATCCCTACATGAGGAAATATCTTAGAATTCAAGAAATCAAATATGAAAGTCTTCTCTATCCGTTATAGGAAGCTTCTCAACTTCTAAAGATCAATTTTCATTGTAATAAAATTTTAGACAATATTTTTAGCATTACTTAAGAATCTAGTATTGATATCAAGGGATTTCTATCCTTGAAACCTTCTATTAATTTCAGGGTTTGCTATGTCTTGAATAATCAATTGTCTTCAAGCTAATTCACCTAAATTAGGATCCTAGTATTCATAAGTTATCCTTCAACCTTGTGGAAAAATCCTTACTAATCCCTAGTCTTCACAGGTTATTCTTCAACCTTGTGGAAGGACTATAGTCTTATGAAAATTATATTGTTGAGTCCTAGTCTTCACTAGTTGTTCCTATAGTTGTAGAAATATTCTAGCATTTTGTAACTTTCATATCCTATGCAAGAAATATTTTTTTAGCTCTGATACCACTAAATACTTTTGAATTCTTACATCAAATAACAAATTCATAGAAATATAATCACAGGATCGAATATAATAAAGTTGCAATATAATAATACAATAAGATAATATGACAAAGATATATTAAAAACTAATATGTAATAACATTCAATAATAAGGAGTAAAGTATGCACAATAAGATCACTCATAACACTAATTTCTCAAACATATGCAAACTTGTATTACTCTTTCTATTACAAATTTATCATAAAACTCTCTTACAATATAGGCCATCTCTCTCCTCTCTAGATCTTATATGCAGTAATATATAGCCTTTATAGGATAAATTTATGGTTACCTGACTCTTCATATCCTCATGCCAAGTCTCATGACTCTTGGATTCTCTACTTGACACTTGCATTCACAAGACACTATCTTAGATGCACACTTGTGCTTGAATCTTCACATAACACTTCCTAATATTAGAACACATGTGCACACTTATATAATGGATACTTGTGTACATTCACATACATAAAACTTGTACACATAATTACATGATACTTATATATTTCCTACATATTATTACATTACATAAAATATTAACTCACACTCAAATATAAGACACAAACCTAATCTAATAATGTACCAAGGTGGTACATTGGCATGTACCAAAGAATGTAATATTCTCCAAAATATACCACTATTAATTATAAATGAAAGTACCTACAATTATGATAGTTGGCAAGACAACAAGGCATAGTGGCATAGTTGTAAGAGGTTGAGTTGCTAAATATTCTCTAGCCTACTAAATATAGAAGATTTATTAGATTGTGAGTAGCTACATTAGTGACCCAGATCAAGACGATTGGGTTTGGGGATAGATAGCTAGCTAAAATAGAGTTGTAAAGTGATAATCAATTCCTCCAAGAATTTTGACTAAGCATGAGCGTAAGACTAGTCTAGGCTAAGTCTATTCTTGTTAGGATTATAAAAATACATGCATGTAATCATTAAGAGGGTCTAGTATTGTAAAAACTATAAATAGCTGAAATGTCCTTAGTAAGAGGGTTGACACTTTTAGTATTTTCCTATTTTAGGATTTGTGTAAGCTCTATTGATTAATATAATCAGTTGCTATTTGGACTCAACCATTAGATGTATTTCAAATTATAATAAATATGTTATTTATGTATTGTTATGCACTTTTGTTTATGCTTTGTAGGTGGTAAATTTTATTAAGCAAATTTGGTTTACATTGAATTATTGTTTGGATTATCATCTGCAAAGTGCTTGAAGTGATAGTATTATAATTTGATCTTGAATTAGTTTTTGTAATGCTTCATTTAGTTGATGGTCTATTAGAATTTGGTTGTAGTTATTTCATAGGATATTCATTGAATAAGCTTCATTGCTATTAGCAAAAATTTCACCATATTTTAATCAACTTCTATCTCTTATCCCTCTCTTTCTAACTATTGCTTCTCTTTATCTAGTGTTTTATCATTTATTTCTATTTGCAAAAACATGGAATTAAACTTCTTTAGAGGTTGAATTAGAAGCAATTTCGAGTCTTAAAATATTTTTTATGGTCTAGGGCATGAAATACACCACTAGCCAAATTGTAGACCAAGAGTTTTTGGCACACCTGATGGGACCAAACCTATTCATCTATCTACCATGCACAAACCAAGAGTTTTTGGCTTGCCCACTAGGATAAATTATTCAAAATTCATTCCATATTTCTAGATAATTGAGATTTTGGTAAATGTATTGATATCATAAGTAAATAGTTATTCATTCACCTAGTGACTCCACTATTGAAAGAATTTGAAATTGGTGACTCTACTAAAATACAAGCTCTAGAATCACATGATAACTAGATCAAAGGCTAAAAATATCAAAGAACCTATACATTTTATTGAATTAATAGTTCATAGAGATCATATAAGAATAAATAAATCCTACTCTCTAGTCTGATCTTCCTCTATTCAAAGTCCAATCCCTCTACAATATTTTTCTAGGGAGTCTTTTGATAGTTTTCACTTAGAAAAAATAGTTGGTCAAATTTATCCTAGATGGAATAGCACTGAACCACTTGATCTAGAAGATTTACATGAATTTACTCAAGCATCACTTAAATCTATATCAACCTATGATGGTTCTAAAAAGACTACCTATAATCATTGTCAAGATATGGCCACTCTAGCCACTATTCATAATATTTAGCTTGGATATGTCATGGTGATATTACTAGCTCTATCTTTCAAAGAAAAAATGTTGATCTAGTATAGAGCTCTTTATGAGAGTAGCATTAGATCACATGCTTAGCTTATTGAGCCATTTATCTTGTATTTAATGAGCTAGGATATCCTTTCTCCCTACTTACTTGGTTCACTTCCATTAGAGACACCCCTAAGAAAATATCACTGATTACAATATCATATTCAACAAAACATCTATTATATCCAAGACTTTATCCTAGACCTAGGTCTGCAAATATGGTTGGCCAACATGATGATATTACCACAAGTTTTTTAGGATGTAATAGTTGTAGAGAATGCTTTTACCTCAATTGGAAATTTGCCTCCTAAGATCACCATTCCTTATTTCTTAGAGTTATTCTAACTATCCCAAAAAAAACTAGCTCAAGCCACCTCATTACCTCAAATTTCTCTTGTACCTATGCCTAAAACTTTATGCCTACTATCGGTACCAACCTTACCTCTATTGCCTACTTTGGAGCCTAAAAAATTATCTATAAAAAATCAAGATCTAAGAGAATTGGTTAAGAATATTACCAACAAAATCACTATGGTAGAAAGGTAGTGTTGAGAGAATATTCAAAGGCTATTAGCCAAGGAGATTCCCTTGCATCTCAAAAGTTTAGGGGGCTTCTACTACTAATGTGGTAGAAAGAACAAATATTGTGTATGGTGAGTTGGATCAAGAGGAAGGACCATATACCTCCTCATATAAAAAGAACTACTAGTGCGTAGCCTATGTTTACCCTCATAACATGGATACATGTATGGTTTATTAGCACCAAGACCAATTAGCAACAACTCAAAAATCTAAGAAGACATAAAATGGAGTGGTCAACATGTTGATGGACCTATACCAAGTCATGTTGGATGAAGATCCTATAGATGATGAGAGCATCCAAGTGTTGACAAGGTTTGGGAAGAAGCCTTTACAATTGGAGACACAAAAAATGGAGCCTTCGAAGGTCCCTACTCAGCCATAGAAGGAGTAAGATAAAAATACATCCAAGGGTATAATAAGCTAAGGTGAGGATCCAAGGAAATAAACCATAAATAAACTGAGCTATCCATATATAATAAAGGTTAGAAACAACTAAACAGTATCAAAGGAATTTAAAGGAGCCTGCCTAAAAGAAGAAAAAGTTGTTAAACGTGTTTGGATATAGTATTGTTGAAGCACTAAAAAAATACTTCTTGTACAAGCATGTATGATGCATTTTTAATCTTCGATTAGATTGATTTTCTTAGCGATTCATTGGAAAACACTTATTTAGATGGACTAAAACTCCTAGAGCTCAATTTATCTTAAGATCAATAAATCCCCATAATGGGTATGAACAAAAGTGATGGGTGTTATTAATGCTCATCATTTAATTTAATTTATCAATCTAAGCTAGCATCCAAGGGTTTTATATGATAGCGATATTGGAGATGCAACTTGGAAATTAGGGCACTAGGTTACCTATTGGAAATAGATAATCACAATGTCTTTGCAAAAAGTAAACTAGTTAACACACTTTTGCATAAAAAAACTACTTGTAGAAATTAAACTTGCTAAAGGAAAAGTTGCTATATTATATTTTCTAAATTGAAATAACAAGAAAATAAAGTGTTTGAATTGGAAATACAGGAATGTAAGGTGCTAGAAATTAATGTTGCTAAACTAGGATGCTACAATAGAAAATAAATGCTAAAAAATAATAAAAAAATTATAACAATAACTTTGACAAAAATGAAAAATACATAAATAAATGAATGTTAGATAGATAAAAAAGGTATCAAAACATTCACATGTGGAACAGGGGAAAAATAGGGTAAAAGTAGTATTTAGTCTACAACAGTAAATAACAAGAAAAATAACAATAAAACCTATATGTTAGATATTTCCCTCCACTAGCCTCAAGAGTAGGCTTGTGCTCCTAGGTATAGCATAAGGAATGAACTCGTCAAATCCTAAGATAAACTATGAATTAAAATTAACATAAAAGACTAATTCTAAAAATGTTGCACTTATTGACTTAGTTCAATGTTACATCAATAGTTAACTGAGTTCACAAATTCCTTTGTCTTAATTCCTAATTTATTATTTCCTATTGACTTGTTAACCTTTCAATTGTGGACTCTTATAGTTTTGGAGTCAATAGATATTTTGTCTTAATTTAGGATATAAATTTGTTGTGGATAATTATCATGTTTTCCATGCCTTCTAATGCTATGGGAAGTTATATAATAGGTCTAAAGATTTTTTTGTTGATTACCAACATGCCATATTGTTTTCCCTCCTTGAAAACAAATCAGAAGATAGATTTTGTTGTTGCTACATAAAAATCTACAACTGCTCTAGAACATTAGGCTGATTAATAACTATGTTGAAATATATTTGAAATGAAGTGTTGGATCAATATCTGATGTTTTTTCATGTCCCCCTTTATATAATTCATACTGATAAGGTGTTTAGAATAAAAATGGACATATAACATATGCTTCCTATTATCTTGCAGGTTGTTGCCTAGATGGTCGAGAGTAGAACCTACAAGTTTTATTATAGCAAGCTATACTATCCTGTTTTGGTGCAACTTTGCATTTTGGCTGCCACATCATCCCAAAATATTTTCTAAGGTGATAAAATAATTTAAACACTTTATCATGTTAGATACTAAAAAATATTAATTCAAAATACCTCTTGCTAATGCTTTATTTATGTCTACTATTACTGAAATTCATGCAAAATAACCAACATAAATGCAAGAAATCTATACTAACAACAAGTCAGTATTTCTCATATTTTTACCATGTCAACATTAACATTATCATTCATAATAAATAAAGTAATTGACATTATACTATCATATGTGGATAAAAATGGTAGTTTATATGTATATAATAATGCTAAAATAATGAGACAATTTGGTGTTTTATTATTCCCCCCTACTTAGCCTAATGCATATCCTCATGCATTTTGGTGGGCTAAAATAGTATTCAGGTCTAGTTCCCTATGGATATCCTCATCAAATTTTTGGTTTGGATAATGATACCCTATGTTCTTCTCATCTCTACCAACCAATTTTGAAATTGTTGTTTTGGCTCTGGATCTACGACCTATAATATCTTTCTTTAGGGATCAAACTATAAATTATGGCAAGTCTCCTACATTATACCACCTAGGCTGCTATGTGACACAAGTCTCTCATCTTGTTTTGTAGGACTATGATTTTCTCTACCTATCTTTTGTTCTACTCCTCTAATGGTCGTAATGCTTCAAGACGTCCCTCTAAAGCATGACATATGTCCATCCACCTTGTTAATATTGCATTGTGCTCTATCAGTGAAACTATGTTTTGATAAGATGCAACTACTGGTGGTGTAGCAAGGATTAATGGCATTTCATGT
Source organism: Wollemia nobilis (assembly GCA_028583015.1). Taxonomy (NCBI): domain Eukaryota; kingdom Viridiplantae; phylum Streptophyta; class Pinopsida; order Araucariales; family Araucariaceae; genus Wollemia; species Wollemia nobilis. The sequence goes on from JAQPPZ010017073.1 coordinate 676,039, forward strand.
TGTACCCTAATTCCTACAATCCAAGTCATAGTTACAAACTCTACAATCACTTGTTTAACTTCCTCTTCAATCAATACATTAGATTGTCCTACCTCAATATGCACTTCTAAAGCTATGTGTTCTATGGTGTTATATTGCAAAGCTATTGTTTGTGTGCTCTATTATGCTAGAGCATCTATCTATGGCTATCATTCTGATGCATATCCCTATGTTTGATGTTCCAAAGTAGTCTCATGTTCTAGATGTTCTAGAGTCTACCTTGGTGCCAATTTGGGTCTTCTAAAACCTGTTGTTGCTCATGTTTAGGAGCATCTTGATGCTACTTGGAGCATTCTCATTCACCCATGGGCTCTTTTCCTACCCTTCTAACAAATACTACCTCTTCTTCTGGAATTATTTCTTCCATAGAAACTATCTCCATGATAATATTAGAGGGGGTTTGTTCCTACTCTACAATAGTAGTTTCAGTCCCACTAGGATGTGATGGAGTTGACTCATGTTCATTCATCTACTAGGTCCATTTTGCTAAATTGATCATAATTTCTACTACCTCTTTCCCCAAATGGATTCAAGAGGTGTATTTCCTTGTTCTTCCATTTTATTTTTTAGTTCATAAAGCTCTTATAGAAATTGCAGATGTATTTATCCTTATCCTTTATCTTCTCTTCTATCTGTATTTATTTTTTTGTATTTTTATAATTACTTTGGCAACCTTCATGGGGTCCTTTGGCTCCATTGTTTTAGTTGATTCCTATTTTGAGGACTCTAAGGAATAGGTGGGAAATGAAATTTTTGGTGGATAATCCACCTCCATTGGTCTATATATATTTGTATAGGATTACCATCATCCTACTCATCCTCCTCATCCACTTGAACTAGTTTTTTTCCTTTGTGTTTTTAAGGCTCAAGGAGTATTGCCTTTTTTCCTGAGAAACTACATGTTGTCTTTGCCTTAAACTCATTTTTATAAGGGGTAAATTTTATATAGTTTATTTTGTCCTATGTTTCTATGTGCTACTTTTTTGCATAATTTTCTCAACCTATCTCCTAGCAGTAGATCTAGTCTTTCTTGTTTGATTTTTCCACTATGGATGGTACTCTACCTCTATGGAAGAAGAGTATTTTAATAGAGATCTCCTCTATAGATGATGATTATGATTGAGCAACATATTCATCTATTTCTAATTTAGAGGATTTATTTTGGGTAGAGATATATGCCTGAGCAAATGCTTCTGTGTCACTTATTTTAATGATAACCCTCCTGGTATTCCTCTCTACTATAGGGATTATTTCAATTTTTCATTTTCTACTTCCTGTTGACCTTGTTGTAGTAGGTGTTTTTTTACTAGGTGATTAAGGGTTTTATTTGTCTTCAGATGTGTCTCTACTTTCAAAATTTTCACCAATAGCCTCTGTCATTATGTTAGTCCCTTCATCTATATTTTCTTGAGCACTCTTAGTAGTGGTCTGATCTACCTAAGGCTTGAAAAACCTAAAAAAAGTCATAGGGTTCTCTCTAAAGTGGTATTTATAGATAAATTGCTTTAGGCCATGGTGTTTTACTAATACCTACCATTCTTGATAACATTTTTCCATGTCATATAAATCCTGGTGCAGATGCAAAGGGATGTTTATTCTAAATTCAGGTTTTCTTACACCATGCCTTAAGTGGATTAATATTTTGATATGGTGCCTAGATAAGACAACAAATTGACCTTCATAGGTTAGGTATTAAATTACCCATGTGGCCACCTCATCCCAAGGATTTTTAAGGCTAGTTCATTTTACTCCCTTGCAGATTTGATTGTTAATCTACATTTGGGGTTCAAGGTCCCCATCTTCTTGGAAAGTTTTTACTACCTTAGGTATGGTTGCTTTAAATGATTTAACCAATTATATTCCTTCAAGAGGTAATTTAGAAATCTGACTGAGAATGGTAGGAGTTACCTCTATATGCATTCCTCTAATATATACCATGTTTTTCTAAGGAGTATGAGAAAAAATTTCTACCAATCCTTCCTAATAATCATAAAACTTCTACAAAAATGTCATCCATCCTCTTACTGGAAAACCCTGATGATTTTCGAGTGGAATTGCCACTCTTTTGCATTATTTGACTTAGCCTTCTAATTTTGACTATCCATATTGCTTTTTGTGTATTCGGTTTCAAGCTTTGCAATCGTATATTCACTCTTTTTTTGTGACTTTCATTTGGCACCCCTATTTTTTTCCTTTTTTTGCAACTTTTGTTTGACACCCTTGTTTTATTTTCTCTTTTTGGTTGCAAGGAAATATTATTTGGAGCATTCATTGTGATGATTATGAAGTACTCATAGCTATTATGCTTGACCATGCTGACATGCTCTAGAATATGGTGTAAATTTAGTTGATTTTGTATCTTCCCATGCACCGACTACATGCATAGCACATGGTAATTCATATTCTACAAATTTCAAAATTTACCATGGATAAAGGATGGCAGTTGGAAAAGTCCCATGCATCATGTTGATAAGACCATTTCCCATGCAAAAACATGGATGATTAATTTTTAAACCAATGACCTAGATAGCTTGGTTTATTTCCCATGCTTCAAAATTTTCAACCACATTCACCTTATTTTTTGTTGCCATGTTTTTATTGAAACTATGCGATCACATGGCTTTGGGATGGTGTTTTATTGTAAAATCTAATGTGATGATATCAATATCTAGATGGACACCATATGTGGATTGTTAACTTTTGCACGATGTGGTTATGGACCATCAGATTAGAAATAAGTATTGTGATAGATGTAGGGGGTAGACAACGTCATGTGCTATATATATATATTTTTAGGATGCATGGAATACTAGTTTTTAAATGGTCATTTTTATCCCCATGTGCACAAATTCAAATCTAACTTGTTCATTATACAACTTTGTCATTTTAAAACTCTAATAATTTTGAAGCACCTATTCTGTTTACTTTTCAATCTACTAGATCTTAATATCTCATGACTAAAGGTAGGATAGGATATCTTTTGGGGTGACTAGTAGGGTATTTCATGTTTTTGTCAATTTTATACATAGTTATGCCAAGCATTTAATTACTATTCATGCAATGTCAAGGCTAACTATTAGTAAAATTAAATAAATGTGTATCTTACTATCTTGAAGGGTTCTTCTGCATTCTTTAGATCATTTTGTTGATTATGTAGGCTTGTAAAATCTAAAAACAAAATATTACGTAAGTGCAATAAGTAGAATTTATACAATGATGAATATACAAAAAGGCTTACAAGCTAGAAATTAATTTTCATGTAAGCCTAAACTCAATAGCACCTTAGAAAGGTTTTCACTATTGAATTATTGATTTTTTTTTTAAATATTTTATCCTCTAAAATTTGTGCTAGAAGATAAAACCTCTTCTACCACACATAGGTCAGATTGTGCAAAGTGTAGAGCAAAATCATCCTTTCTCAATGTTTTATGGTACACTCATAAATTATGCCCATTTACCACCAATTTCCTCCTTGGATAATCAATAGGATAAATTCAAAAAACTCCATTGTCGAACACTTATTCAATTTCATATAGTCTGAGCCATTGATTTTATAACTTTCCAAGGAAATTAGCATATCAATAATCAAACAAGAGTGCCCAATATCTCGATTCGTACCTACTGCTCTTAATGTGACTATCATGCCGTATTTTATGCTATTGTTTAATAATATCCATCTAGTGAAGTACCTCTAAGAAAATTTTATCTAATGCATTCAATTGTATAATTCTCTCTTGTTGTAACTATGACAACTCAATGCCAACTTCCAAAGATGTATGAAGTGTTAGTAATTCAAATTTTATTGGAAAAAGATATTTCTTACCATAGACATCCAATATTTCCTATGAGAAGCCATTGTATTTGTTATAATATTCCCTAATTCCCTATTTGTAGCTTCTATATGACCATTTGTTTGAGGGTGATAAGGTGATGATTTCTTATATTTGATTTCATACATTTCAGTAAATGCCTCTATAACTTAAGATGTAGATTGGGGTCCATGATCTTTAATAATAGATCATGGAGCGCTAAATATTTAAAATATTTTAGTGTATAGAAATTTAATGACCTCTTCTTGAGCTTGTGTAAAAGTGCATACTTCATCCCACTTTATTACAAAATTGGTACACACCAGAATGTGTTATTTTATTTAAGAAGGTGGTTCAATGGGTCCAATAAAATCTAATCCCCATATCTCAAATGGTTCTAAAATCACTTGAGTTTGTAAATGCATTTCATTTGTAGCAGTTGGTTTACCCATTCTTTGACATGAATCACAATATCGTACATACTTCTTTACATTTTTATAAAGCGAGGGTCAATAATATCCTATTCCAAAAAATATATAATGATACGTTTTATTGAATAATGTACTCTTGATGGTTCATCATGATATGTACTAATAATTTCATACACCTCATATTTTTTAATACATCGATTTAAAATATAGTCGGGTCCACATTTAAATAGTAGATTATTGATCCATTAAAATGATGAGCTTTGGTTTACTAATTATTATTTTTCTTTAGTAAAGTAAGAGGGAAATTTTTTTTGTAGCTAGGTAGTTGGAAATGTTAGAAAACCATGGTTATTGTGCTAAAATTTCAAATAACCTCTCATCAAGAAAATAATCCTCTACTAGTTCACCCTCTCTTGTGATATTTAATTTAGACAAAAAATCAGCTACTACATTAGCTTTCCCTAGTTTGTCTACTATAGTGATGTCAAATTCTTGTAATAGTAGTAACAATATTATTATTCAATCACTAATGAAAGGTTTTTTATAAGTTATTTTATTGTAGAATGATATATATGAACAAATACTTGTTATCCCTTGATATAGTGATAAAACTTGTTAATGGCATATACTACTACAAAATATTTTTTGGTATTAGTATAATTATTTTCATATCCTATTACATTTTTCTAATGAAATATATGATATAATGATATCCATTCTCAATTTGTCTTAGAGCTACTCTAATTATAGTGTTAGATGCATGAGCTTGAATGTGAAATGGAAGTTTCCAATGTGGATCATGCAACACAAGTGTAGTGGTCAATTTTTCTTTTAAAGTATCAAATGCACTTTGATGATTTTTTATCTATTTGAATTCTAAATATCTAGTCAATAAGGCAAACATAGCATTCACAATTGTAATAAAGTTTTAAATGAATCAACTATAAAAGCCAATATGTCCTAAGAAACTCCTAACATATATTTGCGTTTGGGGTGCAGGTAACTTTTTTATGATCTCAATCTTCTTAGGATCGACTTCTATCTCTCTAAATGAGATGTGATGTCCAATAAAAATACCTTTATCCATAATCATAAAATATTTTTCAAGATTTATGTGTCAAAACCTTGTCGATATTTTCAAGAGTTTTATCAAAAGTTTTTCCACATACTGTGAAATCATCCATGTAGATCTTGACATAAACATTGGTCAAGTCAGAGAAAATAGTAAGCACTACTCATTGGAAAGTTGCTAGAGCATTGTAAAGTTCAAAAGGTAAAACCCTATAAGAAAATGATCCCCATGGTTAAGTAAAGGTTGTCTTCTTCTGATATTTAGGTGCTACCTGAATCTGATTGTAACCACTAAATCCATATTTAGGTGTAGGTAACTTTTTCATGACCTAAGTATTCTTAGGATTGACTTGTATCCCTCTAAATGAGATGTGATGTCCAAGAAAAATACCTTTATCCATCATCATAAAATGTTTTTTAGGGTTTAAGTATTTATTGTAAGTTCCACATTGTGTCAAAACCTTGTTGAGATTTTCAAGATTTTTGTCAAAAATTTTCTACATACTGTGAAATCATCCATGTAGATCTCAACACAATCATTGGTCAAGTCAGAGAAAATAGTAAACACTTATTGTTGGAAATTTGCTAGGGCATTATAAATTTCAAAAGGTAAAACCCTATAAGCAAATGTTCTCCATGGGTAAGTAAAGGTTGTTTTATCTTGATCTTTAGGTGCTACCTAAATCTGATTGTAACCACTAAACCCATCAAGAAAATAAAATTACTTCCCAGCAAGCGTATCTAACACTTGATTGATGAATGGTAATAGAAAATGATCTTTATGTGTGGCATTATTTAGTTCTCTATAGTCAACACATGCTTGCAATTTTTTATTTTTATTTGGAACAATAACCAATGGTGAAACTCATTGACTATCAAATATGGAGTAGATGGATCCTACTTCTAACAACGTTTTTATTTATTCTTTCAAAATATCATGTAAAACAAGGTTTAATATCCATTGTGGTTTTCATACAGGTTTAAAATCCTCTATATAAATTCAATGAGTACATATGTCTAGATGAATTCCTGTCATATCTTTGTATTCTGATTTAAAAACATTGGGATGTTGACCCAATACATTAAACATTTTTTTCCTGGTCATTTGTCAACCAACTATTAATATTTAAAAACATGTCAAGTTGTACTTTAATTTATTTTGTACCAATTTGTATCGAATTTATTCCTTCAAAATTACTTATTAATGAGTTGATAAAAGAGAATGGAAGATCTAAGTATATTTATCAAAGACAATTTCTACTAGAACTAAAGTTGATATAGGATAATGAAAATATGATAGAATATTATGATGCCTTACATATGGAAAATTAAAAAACTATCTTGTATTGGAATGGACGGTAGTGATTCAAGTTCTTATTCTTCATCATTCCATAGTAAATGGTTGATAGTAACTAGTTCATCTTCTAGTCACAAATCATACAAATTATTCATCAAGACAGTCTCTTATTCAAATATGATTCTCTTATATGGATCCAATTCTTTAGCATGATCTTTCACAATTATGGTGGCCAATGTTGAAATGTTCTCTTCATATGATTTAGGAAACCATATATTACCAGTAAAATTGATTGAAGGTTTTGCAACAAAAATATTTTCTTTGAGTCAATTCCTTTTGAAATGGTCATATATCCTGATCTATAATCAATGAAGGCAGCTATTGTAGAAATCCAAGGCCTTCTCATAATTATTGGGTAACCATTCATAGTATTTTGAGGTTGTAATACCAAGAATTCAACTAGATATTCCCATGATGAAATTGATACAGAATATTTTCAATTATTCCTTCTGGTTTGGAAACTGATCAATCAACCATTTCCAATATTGTTGACAAAGGATGTATGTTTTGTAGTTATAATATTTGCATTGTATCCTTTGTCATAACATTGATGGCTTTCCCTAGGTCAATAAAAATATTAGATATTTTTATTGATCCTATGGATACTATAACTATAGGGCTTCTTGGATCACCATATTTTGGTGGAATAATCTTTCCTACAAGGAGGTCTGCTAATTTCTCATCTACTTGTATGATTTTTGGTAATGCTTTCTTATTTTTTCATAGTTTTAAATACTTAATTCTTGAACAGTTTTGTTGATTTTTGGTATATCTTTAAGATCTTATAGTAAATTAATCATAATATTTAAGCATTTTAATTCTTTTATTAATTTTGGTTTTGAAGATATTTCTAATTTCTCAAATCATTCAGGGTATGGTTTTCTTTCTGATGAATAAGGTAAATCTTCTTGAGGGAATTTTTCTTCTTTTTCTTTCCCTTTTTTAGGATGTTATTGTTGTGGCTTTGGTGGAAATAGATCTTGTTTATTCTCATTAGTTTCAATTTCTTCAATGATAGGTGGTGTTGGTTTAGGAAGTCTCCTTTCAAAATATAATTAAATATTATCATAATCTATGATATTTATCATGGCTATTTCTTTTGATTTAGCCATGTAGATAGGGGCTATCTATTTAGTGTTATTTGGATTGGCCACAGGTTAAGCCATAAGTGGGTGTTGTTTTACCTATTGTTGTGATTTTTGGTGTCTACCTTAAGGATAATTTTGAGTAGTACCAAAAAATAATTTTTGTTGTTGATTTTGATACCTATGTTACCCTTGGTATGGTTGATACTATGGTCCTCATTGTTTTCCTTGCATTTGTGTATGCATCCATGGTGGTTGACTCCATTGTTGATTTATCCATATAGGTTGAGACCATTCTTGGTATGATGCCCATGGTAGTTTATTCCAAGGTTGTGGTTCTGAATTAAGTCATGGCATATGCCAAGGATTATTTTCCCAATTTATGGAAAATCAAGAAGTGTTTTGGTATGGGTGCTGAGGGAAACTACCTATTTGTCTTGGTCCTAAAAATTTAATATCTTCAGTAGGTTAAGATTATTTCTCAAAGATATTCTTAAGTCCTAGTAATGATTGACATTCATCTATAGTATGTCCTTTGTCACAAATGCTACATATAGCAAATATAGAAGTTTTGTCCAAAGGAAACTCATAGAGAACATGTTTATTTCTATATCCTGGATAATAAATAGCCAAAGGTTCAATAGATTTAGCCTTTGAATTTAATTCACCTAATACCATGTTTAGATGCACTAAGATACTAGTTTTAATATTGGAAAAATATTCCATCAATTCTTTCAAATTATTTACATTATTACCAATTTTTCTTCTTATATGTTTTGTGTGGGAATAATTTTTTCCAAGTTCCATGATTTCATCAAGTTCGAGTGTGCTTACATATCCTTTACCCATGATATCAAATACTTATCTAGATTCATCTTGCAATACCCTCAATCATATGGTTTTATTAAATTCTAGTTCAATACCTCCCCATATTTTATGGACAAAGACATCTATTCAAATAGTATCCCAAGGTTTTATCCTCTTATTTTTTATCCTAAATAATTCATCCTTCTAATTATTTACTAAACAATATTCTTGGTATTTTTTCAAAAACACTCTTTCCATCTCATCCTAGGTTTGAATTGAATCAGGTGTTAAGGACATGAACCATCGTAAAGTGAGACTTTTAGAATAGAAGAATATACTTTGAGATTTTTGTTAGCATTTATATAATCATAGGTTTGGCATACAACATTAAACTCAAACAAAAACTTATTTGTATCCTCAGCTACAACTCCCTTAAATTTTTGTAATATGGATGGTGATATGGTTTTCATAAGAGAGTTTTGAGTGGGATTCAAATAGATAGGATACTCAAAGGCTCAAGCAAGGGTGTGAGTATTTATTGGATTAGGAATGTTACTACCCCTATCCACATTTCCTTATATATCTACCATGATACACTCCCAACAAGTATATAAATTGGTTTGATTGTATCAATATGTTAGGAGTAGATGAGGATGAACTAACAATTTGCTCTTCTTGTAACTCAGATGTTTCTACTCTTCCTAACAATGGTGATTATGTATCTAATTCAATTTTTCTAGGAATTTTGAATTCAAGTAGTTTAGGTATAGGTTTAATCCCTTGTCATGGATATTATCTTCCTATGGAAAATAGAGCATTTGATTGAATGAATCTACCTATTTCATCCCTTAATCTATTAACACCTCCTATTTGAATAAAACTCCTATGCTAATTTCCTGATGTATGAGATGCAAATCAAAACAATGCAAATATTTTTTTTGTAAAAGTTGTTTTTGTGTTTTCTTATTTTTTTTGCTTTTGTAACTTTTACAAAACAAATAATTGAATGACTAGTTTATCCTCTAACAATGCCAATTTTTTTCCAAAAATGATGTCAAAAATAATAGGTGTCATTAATGCTCATCATTTAATTTAATTTTTCAATCCAGGGTGGCATCCTAAGGTTGTATATGATAGAGGATATTGGAGATGTAGCTTGGAAATCAGGGCACTAGGTTACCTATTGGAAACAAAGAATCACAATGTCTTTGTAGAAAGTAAACTAGTTAACACACTTTTGCATAAAGAAAACTAACTACTTGTAGAAATTGAACTTGCTGAAGGAAAAATTGCTATATTACATTTTCTAAATTGAAATGACAAGAAAATAAAATGCTTGAATTGGAAATACAATAATGTGAAGTGCTAGAAATTAATGTTTCTAAACTAGGATGTTGCAACAAAAAATAAATGCTAAAAAATATTAAAGAAATTTTGAACAACAATACCTTTGATAGAAATAACAAATACAAAAATAAATGAAATTCAACTAGCTAAAAATGGTACCAAAGTATTCACATGTGGAATAGGGGAAGAACATGATAAAAGCAGTATTTAGTCTACAATAGTAAACGATAGGAAAAATAATAATAAACCTGCAATTTATGCTATAGATTTCCCTCCACCAACCTTGACAATGGGACCTTACTTCTAGGTCTAGCAGAAGGAATGATATCACCAAATCTTAAGCTAAAATATGAAGTCAAATTAACATAAAAGACTAATTCTAAAAATGTTGCACTTTATTGACTTAGTTTATTAGTACATCAATGGTTGACTGAGTTCACAAATTCCTCTATATTAATTCCTAATTTATTATTCCCTATTGAATTGTTAACATTTAAATTAAGGAATATAATGAATATTTATACTAAATTCTCCCCTTACATTTAGGTCTGATCTGTTGTTACTGTCTCCTATAGTTCTGTAGTCAACAAATATTCTGTCCTGATTTAGGATGGAAATTTGTTGTGGACAACTATCATGTTTTCTATGTATCCAAATGCTATGGGAAGTCCTAGAATAGGTCTAGTAAATTTTATGTTGATTACCAACATTCCACCTTGTTTTTTATCCTTGAAAATTGGTCAAAATATAGATTATGTTATTACTACAGAAAACCTACAACTATTCCAAAATATCAAGTTGATTAATAGCTATGTGTAAATTAAAAATAAAGTGTTGGGTCAATATTTATTCATTGGTAATGTTACCCTTTATCTAATTCATGCTAACAAGGTGTATGAAACCCAAAATGGACATATAATACCTACTTCCAATTATCTTGTAGGTTGCTTCCTGGATGTTCCAAAGCAGAACCTATAGGTTTTTTTAAGAGGCTATACTATCATGTTTTTGTACAACTTCAGATTTTCAACTACCACATCATCCCAAAATATGTTTAGATGCATAAAAATAATTCAAACACTTTAGAACATTATATATTCAAAAACCTTCATTGAAAATACCTCTCTAATGCTTTATTTATGTCTATTGATTACTAAAATTCATGCAAAATAACCAATAAAAATGCAAGAAAGCTATATTAACAACAAGTCAATACTTATCATAATTTTACCATGTCAACATTAATATTATCATGCATAATAAATAAATGACTTAGCATTATACTATCATATGTAGATAAAATGGCAGTTTAGGTGTCTAACAATGCTAAAATAATGAGACAATTTGGTGTCTCATCACAACCACCACTTTTTTACATGTCCCTATACATAAAAGGGTGGATAGTGCACAATTTCATAGTTGACTCTAAAGTGACCACCTCTATCATGACAAAGGTAGTTTGTGAGGCTATGGGAATGGAGCATACCTAGTCAAGCCTTGGAGTGCTAAAACTAGATGCTACCCCAGTCTAGACAATTAGGATAATTAAGGAGATACCAATAGTGTCGCACAAGGTGGTAGAGGTTATAGTCATCCAAGAGGTAGTTGTGGTTAACTTTCCACCACACTTTGGTTTGTGCCTTTTGAGAGAGTTCACTATAAATCTTGGGGATACTTATCCTTAAATTATTCTCACATGGTCATCCTCCAAAGGAAGGTAAAAATCTATGTAAAATCCATGCCCCTTCCACATTGAGAAGATGGAAGAGGATATCGCTAACCTAATTGAAAATTAATTAGACTACTTTAAAAGGGTCATCGAAGATATGTAGATGGAGGATGAATTCTCCTTTAAAGACTTTAATGTAGTGATGGAGACTAGGCTAGGTACATACTGTATAATATGAACAAATAATAAAAATCTCCTAGCCATATCAAATCAAGAGATCCAAATATAGAGTTATAGGAACTTTTTTTTGATATAACTACATGTAGAAATGGAGTTGCTTTTATTTACTCCTCAGTTACTATATTTGTGTCTTTACTATTGGCATTTTTTACCTCCTCATCCAACTAACACAATGGGGAATATTTTCCTTTAACCTTACTCTAGCTTCCAACTATTTTAAGAGCTCGAAAATTTTAGGTACAAAGTGGGGAGCCCCTTTTGTTTTCATTTGGGTAGTGTTGGATCCAAATCCTACTAAATTTCCTCTTTGTTTTGGCTAGAGGGTTTTAAGCATACCTAATGAAGTCTTCCCAAGTAAACCTTTGGTATAGCCCATTATTTACATAAGCTCTTCTCCCACTACATCTAGAAGCAACTCTGCATGGCTAGAGGAGCTCAAGCATACCTATGGGAAATTTACTTTAATAGACCTAAATGTAGAGACTATGAGATTTTAGGGGCACTTCTACCACACTTTCACAACATGAGCAAGCCTCTAAAAGCTCGTAGTATATAAATTTTGATGGTTCTACTACTATAATTTAAAATGTCTCCCTTTCTTCATTTCTACTCCTTTAATCCTACTTTATTTCAATACCTCTTTCTAGCCATCCAAATTTGGACATCTTGAGCTAGTTCCAATAGGCTTAGATAGATTCAAAACACTGGATAAGTTATCACACTCCTAGGAAGGAGCCAAATATTTCCCTAAGAAGAATGGTGGATTTTGTGGACCCAATTAAAGGAAAACACTCTATGGAAGCATTTACCCCTATTGTTGGTAATCTTGCCCCTGATTTAACACCAACAGGCTATAGGAGGATGGTGCAAGAGATATATATTATCAAGATTCCATTGGGTGTAATGAAACAAATAAGTCACTCATTAATAATTTGATGCATGCAAAAAGAGTCTAGATGGAAGTAAAGTACCACAAGGAAAAGTAGAAGGTATAGTTCATAGCAAAATATCTTTATGAAGAGAAGGATGAAAAGAAGGCTTTGTAATTATAAGTGGAGAAATTGTAGCAAATCCTTTAGGAAGCTCCAACCCCAACTTATTTGGAAGAGAGAGATAAAAATATATAGGCCCTAGAAGAGAAGTTGAAGAACATACAACTAGATTTTGATGAAGAAAGATAGAAGGGACAAGCTCCACAGTTCTCTAGAGAGGGATTGATGCAAATCAAGAAATATTATTGGAGATAAATTTTAAAGGTTTCCATGCATATATATCTAGTCATGGAATACCTGAGTCTTAGCCTACAAGTTGTCAAGGTAGCATAGGTGGATTCTAGGTTGTGTAGAAAAAAATAGTAGAAAGAGAAAAAGAAGTGGAAGTTATCATGGAATTTTGAAGAAAAAACATAATATAAGGCTTTTGGTATTTATAAATAGATAACTAGTTGAAATAATGTTATTGGTTAATGTGGTATCAGAGTAGCATCAACTTATACAACAAGGATAGGATTTGAGTGAGTCATTGATTGCAAAAGGAGATAATATGATGGCCCCATTGTAGGACATAATCGGTAGTAGGTTATTATATCTATGGGATAATAAAGGGAATCTTTATAACAAGGAGTAACTCAAATACCAATTTGAACTCATGGGCAACAATGAAGAGGAGTTTGATTAGTGGTTAGAACCTATTGAATAAGACATGGTACTAATTGTTTTGATAGTATGGCTACCATAATGCTAAAGTGTAAGAACTAGTAAGAATATATTTAGATCCTTCTTATGCAAAAGTGTATCAAATAATAGTTGTCCATGATAAGTTAAGAATAATCAAGACCCCATATAAGAAAGCTTGGGAATCTACTTGCCAAATACTACTTATTGGGAGTAGATAAAATGAAATGATAAAATACACCACAATTGATAAAAGGATCAATAAATTTGGTCAAGGAAATGACTCAAGTATGGAATATCAAAGGAAGGAAGTGTGAGGTAAAACCCTCAAAACTCAAAATTTTTAATCCTATTGAGTATGTTTCCCTATTCATCTAGTTTTGAATATTCTATTGCTCTCTCTCTCTCTCTTTTGTATTGCAAAATTCCATATTGTGTTCCCCCAAAATGTTAGCCTCCTTTCCATTTTAGTATGTCTCTTTGGATTTTATTGAATCCATTCCCCAATGAATAAGGCTTTCTAGGTTATTAATTTTATGATAAAAAAATCCCCTGGAGGCACCAATAATGTGGGCCTATGCAAACTACCCACATATATGGTCTTAGAAATTTTTTTTGGACAATCAATTTAAAAAAAAAAATTGCTTAGATGTAAAAAATATTTTCACTCCTGATAATTTTTTGCACATAATTAACCAAAAGCTAAAATATTTTTCTAGGCACAAAATCTTGATAAGGTAGATAACTATGACCACTTTCCAGATCGCTCTATCAACCAAGACTAAGAAGGCCAAGACTTTCAAGAAATGACATAAGGAAGGCATCTAAAAAATGCTAGATAGTCCATAGAAGAACTAGAGTGGTCAAGGAATTTTGAAGCTGATGTTAGTAAAGCACCTCAATAATATTGGCCAAACAAAGCCCGAAGTAAGAGTGGCTAGGGATTTAAAATTATTACATCAACCAAAATCCCCCCAATTTTTGGTCATTCAAGAGCCTGATGCAAGGAGTGGTCAAGGAATTTTTGAGATAATGTTAGAAAAAGGGCTCAAAACTCAGTAACTCTAGAGTCCATAGAATAATAGTGGAAAGGTAATTTTAAAGTTGATGTCATCATAAGTATTTATAAGACCTAGCTGGTCAAAATTCTAAATCCATTAGTGGTTAAATATTTGCAAGCATTATGTGAGTCAAGGTTTTAAAAATTTTCAAATAAGAAAGAGTTTATGTAAGCAAAGAGTGGTCAAAATATATGAGTGATTAGGATTTTTTAATGATTATGTTAGAAAAACCCCCAAAGAGTCCCAACCATGTTTTTGAGAACCCAATAGTAAGTGAAAAACTTTTTTAAATGATGACAAAGGATTAAAGAATCCTAGGAATATCTCTTTCAGTAGAGATTGTATGTTAGAATCTAGAACCATCCAAACACTTCTCAACCATCTAACTCAAGGTAATTATATTGAACCTGCAACTATTAACACTATAGAATGACATCTACTCTTCTAGAACCTAAAAAAAAGAAGTGGATACCACTACTAATTATAAATGAAAGTACCTATAATTTGGATATATGACAAGACAACAAGGCATGGTGGCATAGTGGAAAGAAACTAAGTGTGCTAAAGATGCTTTGGCTTATTGAAAGCATGCAACTACTTGGATTTTGAGTAGTTGCATCAGTGGTATGGATCAAGATGCTTGGGTTTGGGGACTGAAAACTAGCCAAGATAGATATAAAAAGTGATAACTAGTTCCCCTAAGCATGCTAATTAAGCACAAGCCTAGGACTGGGCTAGGTTGGGATGATTCTTGTTAGGATTGTGATAGGCCATACATATAATCATTAAGTAGGGCTAGTATTGTAAAAAACTATGAATAACTCAAATTTCCTTAGTAAGAGGATCAATATTTTTAGTATTTTTCTATTGTAAGCTCAATGTAAGATATATTAATTAATGCAATCAATAGTTATTTTGTCTCAACCATTGGATGCGTTTTAGATTATAATGTGTATGTTGTTCATGTATTGCTATGAATTTCTATTTATGATTTGTAGGTGGTAAATTTTATTTGGTTTGGATTGCTTTTTGTATTATTGTCTACAAAGTGCTTCAAGTGTTAGTATGTATAATTTGAGCTGAAAATAGTTTTTTTAATGCTTCATTTAGTTTCCAGTCTATTAGGGTTTGGTTGTGGCTAGTTTGCAGAACATTCATTGAGTAAGATTTATTGTTGTTAGTTGAATCCTAACCATATTTTAATCAATTTGTATTCCTTCTTACTCTCTTTCTAACCCTTGCATCTATATCTTTAGTATTTTATCATTTATTTGTATTTGCATAAACAAGGAACCAACCTTCTTAAATGGTTGACTAATGAATTTTGAGTCATCCAATCTTGTCCATGGTCTAGGACATGAAATACACCACTAGGTAGATAACAAACAAAGAATAAGGTAGGGGAGTAGTAAATTTTAAGGTTGTTGTCATTGCCTTTATTTTATTAGGGTGAGAAGATGTTTTAGGGTGCCCAAACCTATACATCAAGTTGTTTAAGATAATACAATATGCTTCAACAACATGAAAAAAATACTATCATCCACTTACTACTACAAATGAACCTTAGAATATTGCATACTAACAAAACAACTTATAAAACATGATAGATTACTAGAGCACTTCTAAATATGAAAATTAAAACAAATATATCTACCACACAATCATAACAAGAACATCAAACCATTATCGAAGATAGAAGTTGATAATAACAAACAGAGCCAAAATATTGACCATGTCCATCACTTCCTTTGTTCCAAGTGTCTGCAAATTTCTCTTAGAGTCTTCCAAAAACCATCCTTCTCCAAAATTTCCTCAACCTCCTCATCAATTTTTATCATCAAGGTTACTAATTTAACTGGATATCCTCCCATATTATTTTCCAAAACATGATAGATTACTATACCTCTTTTAAAATAGAATATTAAAACAATGATAGCTACCACCCAGTCATAACAAAAATAATATATCAAAATAGAACATAGCAATAGGTAATAATAGAACTAGCCAAAACAACATCCCAATTTTAACAAAATCAATCTAGAAAATTGATTGTATTTGTCACTTTCTTCATTCCAAGTATCTGCAACTTTATCTTAGAGTCTTTTATAATCCATCCTTATCCAAAATTTCCTCAACCTTCTCATCAATTTTCATAATCAAGGGTATTGTTGTAACCGAATCTCCCCTCATATTATTCTTCCACTTAAATTTGATCACCCTCTAGATGGCTAAAAAATTGACCAAGGAACTTGCATCCCTTTCCTCTTACCTATGTGGTAGGTCAAGTTTGATTTGTTCTATGATCATCATCTTCCTTCATCTCTATTATCATTCCTTATTAGATATTTGTATAAATGGAAGGAGGAAGCTATAAATCCAATATCATATCTCCTCCAATAAGACTTCCATATTTGACATGAAATAAATTGTTGTGTTCCCCTCTTGATAGATATGTTGAAATTTAACATTCCTCAGCTTTTTGAGATTCATTCTACTTTCTAGAATTATTTTTGCAATTGACCAACTCACTTCTTGTTCTTCTTTCAAGGTCTTGATAATATTTAATGAGTCACCCTCAATAATGACATTCACAACCCTTATCTATAGGATAAATTGGATTCCTAGAAATAGTGCTCTTGCCTTAATGAAGTGATTTTTTTGGCTACCTAATGGTTCTACATATGCCAAAAGAATAGCTCATTTTTCATCTTTGACCACCCCTCTTGCTCCAAAAAATATAGGATTACCTTTAGTAGCCATCAAAGTTGAGCTTCACCCAAACCACTAGGGGGGGTTCCCATTTCACTTTATCCCTAAATGGCTTGCATATACTCTGAAAAATTATAATGAACATGCCCAATTCCTATAACACATAGGTTTCCTACTTAGGTTACCTTTCTTATTGGTGTTTGGTTACTTTAAATTTTTTAATAATTGCATTACCAATTTGGGTACTAATAGATGTATCATCACTCTTCTTATCCTTGAAATTTTTATTGTTAAACTCTCTTCATAGCCCCATAGAAAATGATAAAGGTATAAATTCCATAGGGTGTTTAAATGCTTGCTCTTAAAAGGGGAGTTCCACTAGAGGTACACATCCACCATATTATCGAGAAAAACCCAAGAAACCATAAATTTATTAAGAAGATGATTGAGAACACCATAGGAAAACTCACATCCTAAGAATAGGTGTTGGATGGTCTCAACTTATCTTTCACATAAGGAACACCTATTGACAATTTGGAATCCTCTTTTGCACAAATTATCAATAGTTAGAATCTTATTTTGGACCACTAGCCAATAAAAGAAGGTGATTTTGGGTATCAAATTTTTAATCCAAACCTTCTTAACAGGAATCCATCTAAACCCCTCCTTATCTATCATTGAGTAACCTATTTTGACAAAGTACAAGCCCTTGCTTTCCTTGCTCCAAACCATAGAATCACTGCTACCCAAAGGGTTGATGGGAAACACTCTGAGGAGATTATATAACTTGTTTGTTGCTTTCATTTGGGCATCATTTAGACTAGCCACCCTAATTTCCTTCCAACTAATTCTACCATCTCTAATTACTAAAAAATCCTTAACCCTATTCCCCAAATATTTTATGAGTTTTGGTTTTAGGATGTTTAACTCTAAATCATCCTCTAATGGGTTGTCCTTCAACCATATATCTTTCCAAAAATCCACCTTTTCTTCATTGTAAATTCTCCATATTCTACCTTTCCTTGGAATATCTTTGCACATGACTAAGTTTTTCCAAAAGGTAGAACCTTTTGGTAGCTCCTTCATGCTTAGGAAATCATTTCTATTTCTTAAATATTTGACCTTGAGGATATTGACCCAGCTCAGTTGGTCATTCTTCAAGAGCTTCCACCCCATATTACCTATGAGGACCTCATTCATCATTTTTATGCATTTGAAACCTAACCTTCCATTATCCTTCTTTGAACACACCTATTCCTAGGAAATGAAAGGGAGTCTCTTCTTGTCCTCTAAACCAAACCATATAAATAATCGATTTATTTGTTCCAAATTTTTTCTAATATTGGCAATAATTTTAATAATTAACATGCCATAAATGGGGATGCTTTACAAGGTGGATTGGATGATTTGAGCTTTCTTGGTCTAACTCAATGGATAACCTTTACAACATATGAAATTCTTTGCAAATCACTCAATGACTAGGTTGCATAATATTGATTTCATTCTTCCCTTAAATAGGGGCATCCCTAGGTAGGAGGCTAGGAGATCCCCTATCTCACAATAAAAAATCTAGGAGATTCTTATTTGTCTCACCATTGATGTATTGATCTTACTCATTGTAAAATTCACTTTCTAATCAGCCATCTATTCATATTTATCTAGGATTCCTTTAATTTCTTAGGATTGAGGGATTAAATATTTGAAATTATAATCGTATCACCAAAAAATTGTTTATGAGACATTGGATCTATTTTTTAGGTTGCCTTAAATTTACCCAAATTTCTTTCATTGACCATTATTACAATACTTCTTCCAAGTGCTTTTGCAAGAATGATGAAAAAATATGGTGATAGAGGGTCTCCTTGATGAAGACCCCTCCTACTACTAAAATAACCTACCACAACCCCATTAACCAAAACTAAAAACTTTGCTATAGAGATACAATTGAGAATTAGGTCAATCCAATTCCCATGAAATCCAAACTTCTCCATAATTTTTTCTAGGAAGTCCCATGAGACACGATTGTATACCTTATTCATATCTAATTTCAATAGCATCCCAACTTCATCACTTTTATCCATGGAATGAATCACCTCATGGATCATCACTATACCATAAAATATTTTCCTTCCCCTCATGAACCCCCTTGATTTCTTTCTATGATGAAAGCTAGAATTTTTTTGATCCAATTTGTTAAAGTTTTATGAGGATATTGTATAGTGTTGTATAAAATGATAGGTCTAAATTGCGTGAAGTCCTTAGCCATTTAAATTTTAGGTATCAAGGCCAAGAAATCAAAATTGACATCAAAAGGGATAATGTGAGATTATTGGATTTATTTTATGGCTTTAACAATATCTATACCCACTATATGCCAAAAATTATGGAAGAAAGTTGTCAAGAAGATATCTGGTCCCAAAGTTGTATCCCCTCCTAAATAAAATGTTACTTTTTTATTTCCTCATCAAAGAATGGACTTAAGAGATATTCATTAAGATTTTCATTAATCATATGAGGTATGTGTTTGAGCATTGATTCCATAGCTTCAATCTCAACCTCTTCATTTACCCCAAGGAGCTCTTCAAAGAACCTCATTGCTTCAACCTTGATATCTTCAAGGTCATTCACAATGTACCCATCCTATTTTATAACCTCCCTAATATTATTACAACCTCAATGATGGAGGGTAGAAACATGAAATAATTTTGTATTGCAGTCCCCCTCTTTTAGCCAACAAATTTTGGACTTTTGCTTCCAATGTACTTCACAAGCTAAAATGTTGTGGTATTCTAAAAGTAACTCTCTTTCCTTCAACCTAACTTCCTCTATCAGAACACCTTGGCTTATAGATTTGTCTATTTTAGCCAACTGATCCTTTAGTTCTAGTTTCTTTTTGAACAAATTTCCAAACACAAACCTATTCCATACCTTCAAATTTTGTTTAATGCATCTCAACTTCCCAACAACCTGACATAGTTTTGGACCTAAAAAGTCCTTCCACCAATATTCAATTTTAGGGGTCAAGTATTCATGTTTCAACCACATAAGCTCAAACCTAAAAGGGTTGTTATACTTTCTCCCATCCTCCACAATTCTCTGGATAGTTAGACTATGATCAAATCTGATTTTTGGTAGCACCATAAGGGTTGAGTCTCAAAAAGTAGTCAAAACCTCTTGTGAAACCAAGAATCTATCCAATATAACTTGAATTAGATGTTCACCTAATATTCTATTGCTCCAAGTATATTTCTTCCTTCATAGTTCTATGTCCATTAGTTCATTGGAATTATAGATATCTTTGAAATCTTGCATTCTTTCTTTGGGGATTGAGGAGCCCCCTTCTTTTTCAAAGTAAGGGGGAATTAAAATCTCCTACTATGATCCATGGTATTCCTTTATAGGATTTCGTCATCTAGCTGAGATCTTACCACAACTATCTCCTTCCAACTATTATGTTAGGGACATAGACATTGGTAAATAGCCAATTCTGCTTGGTATCCAAGTTATGGCAAAATATTATTATACACCATCTTGTGCTCACTACCAATCTATCTTCTATCTTTATTTTATTCCAAAAATATAAAATACCTAAATACCCAACTTCCTTGTTGATCACAATCTCTACATCTTTCCATACTAATTTTTTTATTCTCTTAGCTTTGCTTTCATCTAGCTTTGTTTCCTAGAGAAGAAAAATATCGGGATTGTGCTCTCTTCTTAATGCATACACCAAATGGTGTTTGGTAGGGGCATTAAGACCCCTGATGTTCCATGATAGGATTTTCATATTTTATATTTGGTGGGATGTTTTCCCCAAAATAATTTAAGACTTCCTAGGTACCATTGGCTACATCCCAAGCTATTTATTTCTAGATTATGACTACTATTTATGGTCTACCCAACCCTCCTTCTGATCCCACATCCACAACTCTATTAGATTTGATGGGATATTTCGTCTCCCCAAAATTTAATATTACCTAGGTACCATTGACTACATACGAAGATATTTCTTTCTAAATTGTGATTACTATTGATTGTCTGCCTGGCCCTCCTTTCAATTCAACATCTACAACTCCCTTAGATTTGGTGGGATATTTTCCCCCCAAAATTTTAGGACTTCCTAGGTACAATTAGATACATCCTAGGCTATTTATTTTTGGATTATTATTTTTATTGATGGTATACCTAACCATCCTTTTGATCCCACATCCATAGCTTCCTTAGAGTGATTTCTAGTTATTATCCTTTGAGTTAAACCCTCTTGTTATTTCCTTTTCAAATTATCTCTTAAGATCGAATCAGTCTCTCCTTCATCTTGTCTTACTCCTAATGGATTATACTCTAAAACCCTAGGTTTAATACTTTAGGGAGAACATGGAGTAGACATAAAATTTTTGAATACCTTACTCAAAGGGGCTAGACTTTCATCTACTTCAATTAAACAAGAAAAGAAATTTGAAATAGGAACACAATTATTAACAATATGATTTGAGGTTAGGTGGTTTACCTCACTATTTGTATCATCGATTTCTCCCTCCTCCAATGGATCCTACTTATTTCACTCCATTTCTTATATTCTATTTTATCCTTCCACTTCACCTACCTTTCCATTAGAATTAAGGTTTTCTACTTTAACATTATTATTAGTTTTTTTCAAATCCATTTCTATTTGTATTAAGCATTATTTCTTTGGGCATTGTAAGCAAAAATTGGGTGTCCAACCTTCTTACAAATCGTACACTTAACTTCTAGGTTTTATATTCTATTACTTGACTTCATGATATATAATTGGAAACTAGCTTGATGGATTTCTACAAATCCTAGCTAAAGTTAGTATTAACACATATCCTAGCAAAGAGCATTCGAGAGTGAGATAGGGTTGTAGGATCCACAACTATTATCTATCCAACATTTCTATCCATGCCGACAAGAATCTCCTCATTCCAAAAATGAATTGAGAGACTAGAAAACACACCCACATAGGTGCTAAATTAATACACTATGAAAAGGGATCAAAATATGGGATCCATTTTTTCAAAAAATAACCTCTCCAACTAAGGTCCCCCTTGAAGAAGCCTATCACAATCCTTTGAAAAGTTAAGTTTCACCCAAAATAAACTCCTGGGCAATGCCATAATCTCCATGTGGTTGAGAGGTTTCCATTTTTTCCAAGCTCATTTCCTAGTGGCATCCAACTCCAGTCTAATCCCAACAAAATTTTCCATGAGAGACACTTTTCCTTGACTTTCCACCATGTCCACCAAGTCATATATTATCATAAGCTCTTTTTCATAGACTGAAGGTTGAAACATCACCTATGAGCTTTCTACTTTCCTTTAAGGGCATTGACCCACAATTGAGGACCTGGGTCAAAAGGTTTAAAAAAAAACTATCTTCTTCATCTTTTTCACTAGAACCATGGTCCTCCTCGATGCCATACCTACTCCTCTAACCTACCAAATCCTTCAAACCCACCAAACACCCCTACTCTAATTGATCGATTCATTTCCATAATCTAATTTTCACTCCATTGTAAGGATATTACCAACAATTGACACCTATGGTTGTTTCACCATCGCCACCACCGCTATAGAAATATTTTGTGGTTGCTCAATCATCACGACAATAGTTTGTGTTTTCTCTATAACCTCTTATGTTTTTTATTTCCATTGTCTTTTTAGTGTTCTAATTGAAGAACACAAGATTATACTGGGAGGGGGGTGAACAATATAAGACCACTTTTTACTTTTCTTTACTCAAACAATATTATCCAATATATCAATGCAATGTCAACAATAGTAATCAAAGCAATGCATAAATCACCACACACAATAGAGACACCAATTTAACCTGGTTCACCCAATTTGGGCTACTCCATGAAGAAAATATTTTATTAAAATTTTCTCAACAAATATCTTAGGAATATTTTCCCTATTACAATGTTTATGGATCTTTGTCCAAAGGAGACACCAATATCCTAATATGGTTCATGGATCTCTATCCACAGGAGAACTCCTTCTCCTTTGCTCTGGTTGGTTATCCTTTAGAAGACTATTGTCTCCACTACTATGGCTTGTAGATATATTTCCACTAAAGACCTTTGTCCTCTATACCCTGGCTAATGAATATCTATTCACTAGAGACTACTATCCTTTGATCTATCACCTTCAAAGATTAATTTTAGCTCTACTCAAATCTACACTAAATACTATCCTTCGGTCTAGCACAAATCTACTCAAACTTTGTCTCAAATATGCACTAAACACAGTCCTTTGGTCTAGCACAAATCTTCTCAATATCTATCTCAAATATACACTAAACACATTCCTTCGGTCTAGCACAAATCTACTCAATATTTTTCTCAAATTTTTACTAAACATAGTCCTTCGATTTAACACAAGTCTGCTCAATATCTATCTCAAATCTACACTAAACACAATCCTTCGGTATAGCATAAATATGCTCAATATCTATCTCAAATATGCACTAAACATAGTCCTTCGATATAGCATAAATATTCTCAAGCTCTGTCTCAACATGTCTTCACTAAGACTTACCTTAAATCTACTCATAAGTCCTCACTAGAACTTGTCCAATCTTCTCATCAAGTCTTCATCAAGACTTACCTCAAATCTACTCAACAAGTCCTCACTAGAATTTGTTCAACCTGCTCAACAATTATTCACTAAGACTTACCTCAAATATGATTGTAAGCTTCCATAAAAGCTTACATAAATCTATCCTTAATATTTCACAAAAGCTTCCTCAACTCTATCCTTAATTCCACTCTAGTACTTGCTCAAATATTCTCACAAGCTTTCACAAAAGCTTATTCAAATCAGTTGCAAAACATGCATACAAAAATCAACTCAATATCTTTTAGAAAACTTCTTCAATCACTCAAACAAGTTTCACACATAATCTTGTTTAACCTCACAAATATATAGAATGGTTAGAGACTAAATATGTTTTACACTCACAACACACTCATAAAACTCAACTTAATCTCTTTCAAAAATACTCTTTAATCACACAAACAAATTTCACTCAAAATTTTGTTTAACCTCAGAAGCATATAGAGAATTGTTAGACACTCAATATGTTTCACTCACAAACACTCAATCACTTACAAACTCTTTTTAAATCAATTTAGAATAAACAAAATTTTGTTTCATAGAACTTGAACTATAACTCCAACACTTTAAATCAACTATGCTCATCTAACTTCACTCAATAATTCACTCAATGAAACACAACTTTCTTACAAATCCTAATCAAGTGTTTCACAATACTTCCCATAACTCACACTATGGATCTCAATCCTTGACTCAAGATGATTCCTCATTCACATAACAATTATACTCATGTTATTTTCACAAACCCTAATCATGCACATGAAGGTTTACTCAAATATTTCCAATAATGCTTATCAAAAAATCTCACATAACAATGATAATCATGATCTTCCACAAACCCTAGTTCAAGATAGTTCTCAATATCTCACTCAAGTGTTTTCATAAATATTCACCAATCATGCACATGAAAGCTTACTCAAAAATGCTTATCAAACAAATTTTTCACTCCAAATTAGCATTCATAACATTCAACCCAACAATTTTTCACTCACAAGGAAGATATGCCCATAAATTTTTCTTGATGGAGAAATGACCTCAAAACCTATCTCAACACAATCTACCTCTTTGCCAATCTCAATGGTTAGATATCAAAATATATCCTCAATTATTTCCTTCAAATATTTCACCATACAAAAATTATTAATTCTCAATTACACCTTATAATCTCCAACTTTCAAAATAATATTCAACATATAACAAATCACAATAACCCTTATTACTCCTAACTTCATTTTCATAAAAATAAAATTAAAGCCTTATAACTCCCTACTCAAAATTGCATTTTCAAATAATTAACTTTATAAAGCAATGCAATTTATTTTCAACCTTCAATAAAAATATTTCTCACTTTTGTCTAAGATAAAAATTAATTACCTTATCCCTTTTAACTCCCTAAGCACTCAACAAACCCAAATATACCACGTTCTCATAACATTCCCACTTCACACTTTAACTTAGGTGCAAAAATAAATACCTCAATGTGCTCCTCTATGGGACTTGATCCCTGGATGAAGCACCGTCTGTGTCTTAGCTACAGTTACCCTATCACATGAGCTACGTGCTCACATGGGAGGCAAAAGCACGTAGAGCACTTTGAATCCTCCTCCCCTGCACAAAAAACCCAAAAGGCTTATCCCTGCATCACCGCCAAGAGTTGAATGTAGCATCTTTGCGTTTCCAACACCTTGCACACCTAAGATTCACCTCTAAGCCAACCGTTGGTTGGTGTTGAAACTTCCTCCCTTGGTCACTTTGCTTTCTGTGTATTTCCAAGGTAATTAAAAATTTAAACCTTTATCCTTTGCTTGCTCACGAATTATTCACCTTCACTCAAAATTGCATACACAAATATTTCGAAGACTTACCTTTGTGAGGTAAGTGATATGGTATTTTTACCATAAACTTCTCTTTTCCAATGTCGGTGGAGGAATATGAAATATCAATTAACTTTGGCGCCTAACCCAACTTTGGGTTATAAATTTATTATTTTATAAATTAATTTATAATATAAATATTATAAATTATTTATAAACTACCTTAGGCATTAATTAACCTTTTAATATTATAATAAAATATTATAATATTATTTCCATTGGGCCTCGTTGTTTTCCTATTTCACCCTTAGATCTTTTCTGATCGTCTTTAATATTAAAATAATAAATATTATAATGTTATTTCCTTTAGGCATTTTTTAGGGTATTTAACCATCCTTTTGACCAATCATGTGGAGCTCTTAAACCAAATTTATTGGGATTAAAATATAAATATTTTAACCCTTATTTTGCCAAGTCCTACACTGATTCCTAAAACTGACTCTTGACATCGATGACAACACACCTAACTCAAAATTTCCAACACTAATTTACTATGGTTTTTAGCACTTCTAATACTTCTCTCATCTTGAGGTTATTGATAAAATTATTATTAGTGTTTGTCAAAGTAGGAGGAGTTGACAATTACGACTATAAGACAATAATTGATGATGACTTATAGCCATAATGCATGAAAATATAGAGTGAATGATGAGACATTTTAATATCTCATCATATGTCTTATTTTATAATAATCGTTATTATTTTTTATACATTGAATTTCCTTAAGCCATTGGATTATGATGAAAATAGTATATTTATTTAAGTATTGAATCATACATACAATGTAATATTTTTATGGATATTTGGATACCTTTTACTTGATTGTATCTATAGTATAATGATACTTATTTCTATTATATTATCTGTAGATCAAGGAAGGATGTATTTCTAACTTATAGATATAAGTTAAGTGTATATAATGGATCATGTGGCTACAAACAACATGCTAACCATAAGGGGTTCTAGTAATCACACTATGGATAAGATAAGACTATAATATTGATGCCTACCCAACACAGTTGCAGAGTTAATTATAAAACAACTAGAACCTAATATGAGAAATGATGCACATTTTAATTATATTTTTATCATTGATTTTATTCCAAGAAAATTGTATTAGCATGTATGATACAAATACAACAACTATACTTAGAAATAAGCAAAAGGTTTAGGATCAATAAGAATATTACACAAGGGAGAGATATGGAAGGAGGAGGAGGAACAAAAGATGGAAGGAGGACTGGTTCAGCCGAAAATAGCAACAACAGCAACAAGACAAAACACAAGGAATACATTGGAGGTAAGGATGGTAGGACTTTAGGTACCAACAATTCCAGCAAGGAAAAGGACAAGAAATCTAAGGATAAAGAAGACCCAGATAAGGTCATGTTATGAGGAGATGAACCTCCTGACAATGGAGCCCATCCTTCAATAGTCAAGGGTCCCACTGTTGATAAACCCAAGGTTAATTCTTATGCCAATGTCTTGTCCAACAATGGGTGAGGTCATTACAAACATCCTACCACTTCAATAGTTCCTAATGGTCAAAATATTAATATCCTTGATGATATTTCTGATAGCTACCTTTCTATGGAACATCACACACTGGTGGGGAAGTTTGTTGGAGGAAGGCTCGACATTGAGACCATCCGCAGGTGGGTTGTTACCAAATGGAGAACTCTACGTGACATGGAACTTGTAGTTTTGTCTAGAGGTTTCTTTGCCATCCAATTGAGCAATGATGAAGATATGAAGCACATTCTCACTAGAGGCCCATGGTTCTTAGGATGCAAAAGTTTATTTCTAAGGAAATGGGACCTAGATTTTGACCCTGAGACCTAGGACATAAACATTGCACCTATTTGGGTTCGCATCCCAAACCTTCCTTTCAATTGCTGGCATAATGATATCCTCTTATCCATTGCTAATTCTATAGGAGATCTCCTTGCCATTGAGCCTGTCACCAAAGGCCGAAAGCAGATGAATGTGGCTAGAATTTGTGTGAATGCTAATCTTACCTCAGAACTTCCAACATATGTTAACCTAACTCATGAGTCTTTCTACAAGAAATAGTCCCTAGAATATGAAAACAAATTGACCTTATGTGTAGAATGCCATACCCAGGGACATATTAGGAAGAATCTATAAGTACCCCAATCTAGTGGGGCTAATATTGATGAAATTAAGAATGAAGCTAGCACTTATTTCAAAAACTTGCTAGAGGATGATAATCTCTGCTTTGCCACAACCCAAGAAGCTTTACTTCATCACATTCCTTCTAACTCTATTTCTGAAACAATAAATTTTTCTCTAGTTGGTCCTTTCCATGATGAAAAAATTAAAGCTTCCCTTTTATCTATGACTCCTGACAAAGCCCCAAGACTAAATGGTTTTCCCCCTTTCTTCTTTCAAACCTTCTAGTACATCGTTGGTCCTGATTTTTGCAAAGCTATCAAAGAGTTTCAGTCCTCCAAAATAATTCCTCGAGTTTTCAACTCCATATTCATTGCCCTCATTCCTAAAATTCCAACTGCCAAGTCCCTTCCTGACTTCAAACCCATTAGTCTTTGTAATGTTACCTAAAAAATCCTCACAAAAATATTGGCTACCAGAATGTAGGCCATCCTACCTTCCATAATTTATCCTTGCCAAGGAAGCTCCGTATAAGGCATATCCATTCTTGATGGAGTCATTTCCATACATGAAGCCCTTCATTCTACTTCCAAAACAAAAAAGCCCACTTGTATCCTCAAGCTTGATATGAATAAAGCTTATGATAGAGTCAACTAGAACTTCCTTTTAGCTATTCTCCATAATTTTGGCTTCCACCCTGATTGGGTCGACCTTATCAAAAGTTGCATATCCTCCCTCTGGTTCTCTATCCTCATCAATGGTTCTCTAGTAGGTTACTTTAAAAGCAACAGAGGTCTCAGGCAGGGAGATATCATATCTCCATTCTTATTTATTATCATAGCTGAAGCATTAGGTAGAACTATTCAAGCTACATGTAGAACTGGTTTGTTTTTGGGAATCAAGACCTCTTCCTAGACTAATCCAGTTACCCACCAACAATTTGTCGATGACACCATTCTATTGATAAATGCGTCTATTTTTGAAGCCAAAGTTTTCAAACAGATTCTTCAAGTCTATGAAGCAGCTGTAGGTCAGAAAGTCAACTTCAAAAAGAGAAAATTGTACTTCCTCAATACTCTAATGCCAAGATAGATCAAGATAGCAAGGATTATATATTGCTCTATAGATAATATCCCAGCCTCTTACTTGGTCCTGCCTCTCTTTTATGGGCAACCTATAGCTTCTTTGTGGAACAATGTCACAGAGTGCATCCAAAAGAGACTTGTAGGATGGAAAGGTAATTTGTTGTCACAAGCTACCAAAAGCACCCTTACTGTTGCTATTTTGCAAAGCATCCTAGTGTATTTTCTATCTGTCTTCAAAGCTCATACGACAATTGCCTCAAAGATAGAGCAAATTAAAAAAAAAATCTATGGAGCGAAGCTGAAAACAAACAAAAAATCTACTTGGTAGCTTGGGACAAGGTCTGCAAACCCAAAAACAAAGGAGGAATAGGGCTTATAAGAATATATTCTCTTAATACCGCTCTTATTGCTAAGCAATCTTGGATATTGGTTTCAGGATACAACAACGAGTGGATCTCCATAGCAAAAAGGAAGTACCTTCAGGATGGCAACATCTTCGGTGAGAATATTTCTAGTAAGGGGTCAAATTTTTGGAATTCCTTAATTGGTACTAAGCACCTAATCAAAAGAGGAATAAGGTGGAATATGGGATATGGGAGGAACATTTATTTCTGGAATGACAAATGGATTACACAGGAATCCCTCCTTAATCATCTGAGTCTATCCAAAATCAAACCCTTCATTGATGATAGGTTAGGACACAAGGTTTTTGATTTCCTCAATGCCCAGAGTAGGAGCTCCATGTGGATCTCAATTGCCAATCCAACCTTTCCCATTGAGTACAATATGCTTAACTCTCTCCTATCTTCCACTATCATTCCCTCAACTAATTGTGTAGATCATCTCATTTGGAAACCTACTGAGAGTGGAGATTTCTCTATAAAATTGGCTTATTTTCTCCTCCTTGACCATGAGGATCTTTTGCTTCCTTATGACTGTGTTTGGATCAAGCATCTCATTCCTAATATTTCTTTTTTTTTGTGGCTTGCCATCCAAGAGAAAATTCTTACCATTGACATTCTCATGAAAAAGGATTACCCATCCCCAATAGATGCTACCTCTACCACTTTGCTTTGAAATCTGTGTCCCACATTTTCCTCCATTGTCCTGTCTCTTCCTCCATCCTTGAATATATTTTCCACTCCTTCCATATCTAGTGGGATATACGTTGTTCCATTAGATATATTTTCACCCATTGGCCTTCCCCCTTCCATGATCCCTAGCTCAAGTTTTTTTGGAAGATTTCCCTTCACCATTTCCTTTGGCAAGTGTGGATCTAAAGAAACAATAGAGTTTTCTCTAGCAATCCCAAGGACCCTAGGCTCATATCCTCTAAAATCTTGGCCTTTGCTTTGAAAAATGCTTCTCTTATTCCCCCAACCTCCAAACCTCCCTCCAAGGTTGAGTCTGACCTTGTATTAGAACCAGGTCTATCCTTAAATGAGTTTCGTCCTCATTCCAATATTTGTCCTGAGACCATTTGGGAACCTCCTCCAAGAGGGTGGCACAAACTCAATTTTGATGGAGCTGCAAAAGGTAATCTAGGAAAGGCTGGGGTTGGAGGTGTCCTGAGAAACCACAAAGGAGAAATTATCCTAGCTTTTGTGGAAGGTTTGGGTGAACAAACTAACCATGTTGCTGAAGCTAGGAGCATGTGGAGAGGGTTATACTTTTCCAATAATATTTGCACTAAAATTATAGTTGAAGGTGATTCCCTTAAAATTATCAATTACCTCAAGGACAAAAACTACAAACCTTCTTGGATATTCAAATCTTACATTGAGGAAGCTAGGACCTTAGTCCTTTATTTGTAAGAAGTCATCTTTCAACATGCTTTCAAAGAATCCAATAGGGTTGTAGATATGTTATCTAACATTGGTATCAACATGGACAATTCTAAAATTTGGTATGACAACATCCCTAAGGAAGTTCAAGCCCTTGCAATTCAAGAGAGACAATAAATGAACCTTCCTCAGCAGGGGATCCTTCCTCAGGATGACCATATTTATCCTCATGCTTAGTCTCTTTATGTCAGCAGTTTGTGTCATAGGCCATGTAGCTATTCCTATTTTTCATGAATGTGGGTCCTTTGCCTACCTTATACTTATGCTTAAATCCATAAAATTACCTGATTGTGTCATTGTACACATGGTTATCCCTACTTGTCTTCTTTTTTGGGGCCCTACCTTCATCTTTTGTGAAGGTGACCACCACCTCAGCCTCCACTTGGCCAACCGTCATCCATGTTTTCATATTCATGTCTCCACCACCCCCATTAATCACCTTTTTATTTCCTTCTGGCTAGTCCATGTCATCCTCCACTACCCCCACCACTCTCACTTCTTCCTTTTTGATTGCCACCTCACCATCCTCCTTTGGGCCTCTTTTTTTGGAATGCATGCTAACTTATTTGTCATCTACTGGCACTATTTTTTCAACCTTTGTAGGTCCTGGTTGGTGGTTTCCAATGATAGTAGTAGGAAGATGTCCAAAGACACACCTTTTCTCAATACCTCGCACAAGATTCAAAGCGAGAACAACACCTCCTACGGTGCGAACATCTCCAATTACTGATCTGATGTAGATATTCATGATGAGGGCATTTCCCACACTCACAGTAGAATTATGTGGTAGAACACCATGATATCCACCATGTCCAATGGTTATGACAGGCTAGATTCATAATCCTCTTTGTTCTTAACATCTACCAGATTAATATGTGTGTCATTCCTCATTAGTTCCCCTTTACCTCTCCCAGCGGTGTTTACTGATAGTGGTAGGTTTCCTAAGCCCACATTTTACCATGATGTGTGTCCTTGCATGAGGTGTGTACTTTGCCACATGTGTATACCTCTTACCTCTCATGGACCACCTCTCGTCGGCCTCCACACCTAGTTTTCCCCTTACAAGTTTCATCCACCTTGGTCTTTCCTCTCCCACCGCCTTGTTGGGCCCCCTCCCCATCTCCCTGTCCTTTTGTTACCTATCACTTCACATTCCACCCATTCATGCCCTCGCGTATCTTATTAGACTCCCTATCCCTATTTGCGTCTCTCTAGTCATTCCCCTACCCCTACCATATCCAACAATTTCATTGAGCCCAACTCCCTTGTCTGCGATGCTTTTGCAGAAAAGGTCCTCCAGGACCGAAATTTTTTCCCTTTCCTCCATATGTTCTATGGCAATGATATTGACATCACTATGGCCTTCCTTGAGACTTGGGATAACGGGGCTATCTTGATGCATGGAAAATATTTCATTGTCGATGTCCACCTCCTAGCATCCATCACTGTTCAAGAACAGGAAGGGCGTTCCATCCATCGCCATAAACACAATTGGGAGGTTGAATTAGTAGAGTTCTAGGGGAATGATAAAATCCTCAAAAAATCTAAGAGCCCTGGAATATTTAGGAGCGACTTCAATTCCCCATGGGATTCTATGATGAAATTTATCATGGAGTTCATTACAGTTGATAACCCTGACAAAGCCTTTAAAACTTACCACTTGGCTTTTATTAATAATTTTAGAGACATTCACCCCATCAGAATTCCCTTGTTTTTCCTCAAATCCATGAATCATGCCATTTCATACTATAGAGATAAGAGAAACCATGACCCACCTCATCATCAGGGTATGTTCAAAGTCATTTATACTTACATCCTAGCCAACAACCCCAAGCCTAACCCTATCATGGGTAGCTCTGCTAAATCCCCTATGGTCAAACCTCCCCTTACTGAGAGGAAGAGAAAGGCTATACAAAATGTTGCTAAACTTAGGCCAAGGAAAAGCATCAGCTTTGACAATGCTGAGGAACTTGTGAGAAAGTTTGCTAGACTCCAAAACATGTCCACCAAGGCCAACATCTTAGATATCTCAAATTATGAATAGGAAATGCAGGACAAAAATAGACAGTTGAAGGACTTCATAATTTCCTCCACTATGACAATTATGAAATCAATGGTAAATTACATGATGGACATCAAAGAAGTATTACAGACTCTCTTTTATGGTGTCTAGCCTAACCAAGATGTGGAGGGAGGTTCTGAAGTAGACAAGGTCATGGTGAAGGCCGAACCCAAGGAAGATGAGCCCAAGGACACCGAGAAGAATGATACCAAGGAAGAGGAGAAAACCTCAACTAAGGAATAATTTCCTCATTCCTCATTTTGATGTCCCTACGACTACCTGGTTTGGTTCTGTTATTATAAATATTTTTGTTTTTTTGTCTCTCCTACGTGGTAGTATGCTCACTATTAGTAACAACTTTTTATTTAAAGGTTGTATCTATTCTGGTAGAATCCTTAAGGTTAAGGCAGCGTCCTCATTTTATAGTGACTACCATTTTATCTTGAATTTCAAGTCTGAGGCTGCGTCCTCATATCTGGATTATATCAGTTTGTGCCCTATCATAGTCTTCAAGTTTATCTTCTATATCTTAACATAGCCACCATGGTTATTTTTGTAAATAGGTTCAGGGATCCTTAAAAACCCTTGCAGTAATATAAAGAATCTGATTTGCCAAAAAAAATACAACTATGGGATATATTAACTATTAGAAAACGTCCAAATATAGAAACAATAATTGCTATAAAAGAATTAAAATGAAGGATCACAATTTATCCCTTGTAATAGTAGAACTACTGGTTGTTACATTTTAATTTTCTATTGATGTGGTTAGTTTTAAACTAACCTTGAGGGTTGTCAAATACTTTAGAGGTTGTTAGGAATACTATGTTTAAATTCATTTAGATACCCCTTCATGGTTTTTTAGAAGGATTGTAATTATAATATTATTCATGAAGGAAGTAGTAGTTGCATTGTAGAAGTACAATTAAATATTATATGTTCTATTTTAACATTTAATAGAATACAATTTTGTGATTTGTTTAGTTTTGAGCATTTAATATTTCTCCCATAACTATAGGGGAGTTGCAATCACTTCTTGGAGAAAGGGCTCCCTATAAGGGTTAGGTTAGTTGGATCTCCCATAGTTTTCCCTTTTAAATTCCACCCATCTACATTTTATGTAGTTTAGTATTTATTTTATTTTGTAATTTCTAATTTTAAACTTTTCTATAGTTAAATTTTGCATAACTTGTATGCTTTATATCAATTTATGAGTGAATGAAGAATTTTAGTTAATTCATGTTGTACATATTATTTCATAGAGGGTTGAGTTTATCAATAGATCATATAGAGTAGTTACTTTAGTAGCTTATGGTGCATATACAATGCTCAATACCTCTTAATTATATGTACTTTAGATTAACATTATTTATCACATGTGCCATAGTCATGGTATTACAATACTTAAATTCAAGTTAATTATTAGAGCATTATGTGAACAAGTGATTTTTCCACCATTTGTTTGGAGATACTAAACCACAATAGCATAAATATTATACACTATAGGGATGAGTTTAAATGAAGGTCCACATTTAGCCAAAATATCTCTCTATGGTGTTTTTCTACCTTTTATAAAATGATCATTTAGCCATGCATTACTTGGTCTAGGGATAGGAGAGAAATATTATAACAAATAATCCAAGGGCTAGTGTTAGAACATCAAGGGGTAAGAGGGTTGGATAATAGGAACAAAAATAGAATAGTCCATTAGAAGAGCTATAATAATCTAATGATTCCCATAGTCAAACAATTGGTTCCATCAATCTGGTAAGATTGATTGGAGAATTATTAAAACATATTGAACAAGGATCACGTAGTCCTATTTACATTAAAAATACTTTGATTGGATAACAAGATACATACTATTTATTGGGTACATAAACCTTAATGAACATATTCTTGCAAGGAATATTAGATAAGTGAATTGAAGAACTAAATTCGATAGATAGAGGAGATATTTACCAGGTTGTGTTTTATGAAATAAATACTTTATGCCAAAATTACTTGTGTTCCACTATGAGAGAAGGAAAAGGAGTTCACGGGGTACTACATTAGCAACTAGAGTTTTAGTTAGAATCACAATGGATAAAATTTGGAACTTACTTGAAGATATAAGCACTAATATCCTCTATTTCTTAGAAACTTATTTGGACACACATTCAAGCAAAGAAGCAAAAGGATATGGAGAGAGCTTTGTTAGTCTTTTATCTTAGATGTAAGAAAAAACATATGAAGCATGAGTACCCAATGGACAGGATCAAGGTTTGTAGCCTTTGTTATTAGTATCACAAGACAAGTAATTATTCTATGGTTCTAAAGTTGAAGGAAGCTTGTTAGATTGGGATCTAGGGAGTTAAATGATTTTGCTAAACAAAGTAGAAGAAATAGTGGTAGCCCTAATAATCAAGGTATTAACTCTAGATCTTAGACATTTTATCCTTCTAATTATAGTATTAATTTGTCTATATATTGATTTAAATGGCTTTATCGAAGTTAAATCACATGTCCTAACCAACCTAACTCCCAGTATTAATAACACCCAACCTAATAGTAGTTATCATCACAACCAAATGGTTAGTATCAACATCTTGCCTAGCCACCACTATAGAACCAGTTGCCATATCTACCAATACTTAATATATATATATATATATATACAACCATAAAGATATGTATAGTTACCTACTCAACAAGCACATAGCCTAGACAAAATGGTAGGATAACCAATGTATAATAAGGAATTGATAGGACATCCTACCTATTTTGTTGCTAGTTTTGCTTGTAATAATTTACAATTATATTTGGGAAGAATACTTAAAGTTGTTAAACCTCCCATAATTTTTGAACTAAACTCTAATTGAAGAGTAATCTCAAAATAATACCCCAAAATATAAACCTATAGCATAAATTATTCAAGGATACATGGAAATCACATCCTTTCCTAAATGACTACAACCAAAATAGTCTGTACAACCTAAAAAATGACTTCCTTGGGAAACTATAGAATATCTATATAAATATTCTCATATTTTAAGTTATAAGAGATGTCCCCATTTATAATAGGGATATTAGAGAATTATGACTCAAAAATATTGGATGGGATAAATATCCTAATATAGTTCAAGTAGTAGGATGACTTGTAGATATGATACTTGGGATTGCTATCACTCCTAAGTATTTCGATCCAAGGAACTCAATTGTGGATATTCAAGTTGAGGATATTTTTATGAAAAATATTTAAGTTGATTTAGTGGAATGAATAATTGTAATGACACAAAATATATAGATCATCTATATATTTTATATTTTAGGAATGCACTTATGGTGATATAGATGATTGATTGGTATACTATAACCCTAAAAGGAATATAGAAGATATAGCCATTTCAATATATCATGGAAATATCCTACTAGTTTATGGTTTTAAAGACAAAAAAAATATTAGGGAACATCCCTTAATCCTCAAGAGACATTGGTTAGAAATAATTGATGCTTATATTAGTTGTCACTAGGGGAACATGACTATCAGATACTTTATCCACCCACTACACATGCTTTTCAAGCTAAGGATCCAATTTGGATGGACCATTATGAACATAATGAGGAAAATATACTCCCAATATTAACCATTGATCAAGCCTTCAAACTCAAAGAAAATAATAAAGTTTCAACTATTGTTAACCGTTTGCAAATCCCTCTATATGCAATTAGTGATTTTATTGCTTTCATATATTTTATATCTAATCCATATGAGATTGAGAGAGTTGAGAAATAATCCCTTACTAATATAATTAAATATAATCTAGGATGGAATCTAAATATTAAAAATCAATTTACAATAGATAAGGAAGAAAAACCAACTAAAATTCTGACTAAATATAGTTTAGCTTTCACTTGGTATTATAACGATATGAAAGGAATTCATCATAGCATTTGCACTTATCATATTTTTATGGAGGATGATGCTAAACGGACATGTCATCTACAAAGAAGAATGAATGGCATAGTTAAATATATTATCAAGGAAGAAATACAAAAATACTTATTTGTTGGATTCATCTATCTCATATTAGATAGCTAGTGAATATCCCCATTGGTGATAGTACTAAAAAAGTTGGAAAATGGTGGTTTTTTATAGATTTTAATGAGCTAAAAAAATATACCTATAAAGACCACTTCTCTTTTCCTTTTATTAATCAAGCGCTAGATAATTTATTTGGTAAAAAGTATTTTTCCTTCTTATATGGCCTTAGTACATACAAATAAATTCAAATAGCACCCAAGGATCCATATAAATTCACATAATATGCCCATGGGGTACATTCACTTAATAAGTTTTACCATTTGAGTTAAGTAATGACCCTATTATATTCCAAAGAGTCATACTAAGTATTTTATTTGATTTGACAAGTGAGTGTGTCAAAATATATATGGATGACTTTATTGTCTATAGGAACAACTTTCATAAAGTTATGAATTTGAAAAAGGTATTCTAGTGGTGTTAAGAAACTAACCTCCCCTTAAAAAATACAAAATATTACATAATAATTATGGAGGGGATAGCTTTAGGACATAAATTTTCTACTTAGGGGATCAAGGTATATCCACATAATATTAAAATCATTAAAAATCTACCTATTCCATAAAAGCAAAAAAATGTTTGTAGTTTCCTTGGACATGTCGAACACTATAGAAGGTTTATAAAAGGCTTTATCAAAAATACACAACCTATATTTTCCTTGTTATCTAAAAATATTAAATTTGTATGGACACTGAGTGAACAAGCCTATAATACTTTGAATACAAAACTAATTTCAACACTAGACATGAGGGGACCAAACTAGGAATTACCATTTCTCCTTTATAAAGATACCTTTGATACAACCTTAGGAGTAGATTTAGAACAAAAATAAAATAAAGAAACATATACCATATTTTACACCAAAAAAAAAGTATTTGGAGCTAAGCTAAATTATATTATAACAAAAAAATAAATTCTTGTAGTAATATATGGTATCAAAATATTTTGATATTACATCACTGTATATTAAATTTTCATTCATATAGATCATACTACACTAACACATTTAATGAATAAACTTTTTTGAATGGATTAATTGCTTGTTGGTTTTTAATTATTTATTTTTTATATATAGATAGAAAGGGATTTTGAAAGGAACCGTAAACCTTTTACAAGCCAACAAAAAGAGAAAACAAGGAAGTCATCTCACTAGAGGTGACCTCAAAAGACCAAAAGGAGGCCATCTCAATAGAGACTACCTCGATAGACCAACCAGAGAAGAACCACATACAAACTAGCTCGATATTGTGAGACAAGAACAAAAAGGGCACATAGAAGTGATTGGAAACCCAAAACTACTACTGCCACTAAGGCTAGGCTAATATTCAGGGTGATCCTGTTCATTCGAATCACCACTGAGATTGTCTTCAATCGCTTGGGTGTTGTCTTCTCTCATGGTGGTGAGAATCTTATTAGCTTGGAGGAGCATTATCGACACTAAACTTAGCTCCCATGTTGGCCCAAGGGTCGGGTTTCTGCTAGGATTTCCCTACATCGAGAGATGATGCAGGAGCCTATCTTTAGAGGGTATTTTTTTAGAAGTTTTTAAATAATTTTTCATTACTAAAAATGGTAATTTTTGATAAAATAATAATTTTCCAAAAATAGAAATTACTAAAAAATGTAATTTTTGACAAAAAAATAATTAATAGAAAATAGTAATTACTAAAAATGATATTTTTTGATGAAAAATAATTTTTCGAAAATAGTAATTACTAAAAATGGTAATTTTTGACAAAAAAACAATTTGCCAAAAATAGTAATTTTTTTTTTTTTTTTAGGGTTTTAAGTTTTAGGGTTTCTTTGGGGATATATATTCCCTTGGTATTACATTGTAAAAGGAGGTGAATCCAAGAATGAGAAAATAAAGTATTTATCAGTTTATTTCCATGTATTGCAGTTTTTATGAGAATGGGGGTTTTACCGGTTATTTCTATTTATCGTAATTTTTATGTGAATGGAGGGTTTTACCGGTTATTTCTATTTATCATAGTTTTTATGTGAATGGAGGGTTTTACCACTTTATTTCTATTTATCATAGTTTTTATGTGATTGGAGGTTTTTGTTCTGACCTCTTGCAATTGGATTTACATCATTTGGTATCAAAGCAAGTTGGATCTTGCTAGGGAAGAGAAGGTAATCTTGTTGATTACAATTATTTTGCTATTCTTATTTTCTATTTGGAATAACACATATCATATTAGCATGAGGAGAGGAAGAGGAGGTTATACCTAGCTTAACAAGGATGTGCAGGAGTTGCAGGTACAAGTTGCTCAATTGACTAGAATGATGGCCCATATGAGGGAAAGATATCCAACGGATTTTGTAGATCTAGATTTTGATAATGAGACTATGGGAGAAGACAACAAATCAAAGGTTCAAGTAGAGGAAGAACCGAAGGGGAAGCTAGAGGAGCATCATTTCGAGGATAGGTTGATTAGGGCCTTGGAAGGAAATAGAGATGAGATCAAGGTTGATGTCCTTGAGTATGCAGGAGGGTTGAAACCAGAAGAGTTGATAGATTGGTTGAATAGCATGGAGAAGTTCTTTGAGTGGAGAGACCTTTCAGAGGAAAGGAAAGTAAAGCTTGCATGCACGAAGTTGAAAGGGTATGCATTGATTTGGTGGGATCATCTACAGAAGGAGAGATAGAGGAAAGGAAAGGAAAAGATTAGGGTTTGGCAAAAAATGAGAAAAAAATTGAAGGAGAAATTCTTGCCTAAATATTATGCCCAAACATTATTTCGTAGATTACAAAACCACAGGCAAAAGGATCAAAGCATCGAGGACTACACCAATGAATTCTACAAGTTATCAATTTGAGTGGAGCTTCAAGAGTCAGAAGAACATAAGGCTACAAGGTATGTGAATGGATTAAGTTATGTCATACAAGATGAGTTGAGTATGCTTCAGATCCATAGTGTAGAAGATGCATATCAGTTTGCATTAAAAGTGAAAGAGAAACATAAGCGAAGTAATTTTAGAAGAGGAGTGAGGAACGAACCATTGTCACCTCCAACCAGTGGGCATGGTGGATTTAATCCCTCAAAGGGAGAATCTTCTAATACAGGAAAACAAGAAGAGTCTGGGCAAGGTCATAGTAACCATGAGAGAGGTGGAGGATTTCAAAGAGAAAGAGGCTATGGTGGAGGATGAAATTGGGAAGACCCACAAAGGCAATATACCTGTTATAGATGTGGTGAGGAAGGGCATAGAGCTTTTGAGTATTCACACTATCCTGCACAAGAAAGAAAATAAGGAGAACAAGCTAGAGTCAATTTGGTTGAGGCAAAAGAGCAAACTGAGATAGAATTTGTTGCAGACATGGAGGAAAATATCATGATAAAGAGGATGATGATCATTCCAAGGAAGGAGAAAGCACAAGATAATGATGGTGGTGATTCCTGGTTGCGTACGAATATCTTTCGAACTAGGTGCACATCTAGAGGAAAGGTATGTAAGATGATTATTGACAGTGGTAGTTGTGAAAATATGGTTTCAAATGAAATGGTTGAGAAACTTAACTTAAAGTGTGAGAAGAACCCGTATCCCTATCGCATATCGTGGTTCAAGAAAGGGAATGAGGTAACTATAGATAAGAGGTGTCTGGTTAAGTTTTCAATTGGGAATACCTACAAGGATGAAGTATGGTGTGATGTAATTCCAATGGATGCATGTCACTTATTATTGGGGAGGCCTTGGCAATATGATAGGAAGGCTACCCATGATGGGGGAAGGAATACTTACACATTCTGGAAGGATGGAGTAAAAGTGGTCTTGTTACCACATAAGGAAGAAGGGCAGAGAAAAAACCTATTGACAACTAAGAAATTTATCACAGGGATGAATGAAGCTGGTTTTTGTTGTGTTGACAACACAAAAGGTGGATACTATGGATGTTGCTATACCACCCGCAACAATAGAGTTGCTAAAATAGTATGCAGATGTCATACCAGAGGAGTTACCAGATGGACTACCCCCAAAAAAGGATATTCAACATCATATTGATTTGATCCAAGATTCGAACGATTGGGAAAAATATTGATAGCAAAAAGTTGTAGGAGTTTGATCAGAGGAACTCGCAGGAGCAGAGTTCTTTTCAACTAGAGGAGAATGATGCAAGAGCCTATCTTTCAGAGGGTGTTTTTTTAGAAGTTTTTAAATAATTTTTATTACTAAAAATGGCAATTTTTTATGAAAAATAATTTTCCAAAAATAGTAATTACTAAAATGGTAATTTTTGATGAAAAAATAATTTTTTGAAAATAGTAATTACTAAAAATGACATTTTTTGATGAAAAAATAATTTTTCGAAAATAGTAATTACTAAAAATGGTAATTTTTGACAAAAAATAATTTGTCGAAAGTAGTATACTAAAAATATTTTGACGAAAAAACAATTTGCCAAAAATAGTATTTTTTTTATCTTTAGGGCTTTAAGCTTTAGGGTTTTGTTTTAGGGTTTCTTTGGGGATATATATTCCCTTGGTATTGCATTGTAAAAGGAGGTGAATCCAAGAATGAGAAAATAAAGCATTTATCAGTTTATTTCCATGTATTGCAGTTTTTATGAGAATGGGGGTTTTACCGATTATTTCTATTTATCACAGTTTTTATGTGAATGGAGGGTTTTACTAGTTATTTCTATTTATCATAGTTTTTATGTGAATGGAGGATTTTACCAGCTTTATTTCTATTTATCACAGTTTTTGTGTGATTGGAGGTTTTTGTTCTGACCTCTTGTAGCTAGATTTACATTAGGAGAGCATATTTGTTTGAAGCCTTCCTCAGTCTTGACCTTCTTGGGCTTCACAAGGGTCTTATCAAGAGCTATTTTTGATTGATCAGTATTTGTAGATTTGTATTTTGCCCCCATGGTCCCACTCCTTTATGAATGGAAACATGGGTTAAATTTGGCAGGCGATGATGTGCACACAGGGGTACTGCTTCCACCCTTGGCCATACTAGCAGATTCATTCTCTAAGTCATCATCACTAAGGATCAAAGTATATGAAATATTTTTTTGGCTAAACAATGTTGTGGAATAGGATGATATGTAGGTCCTAATGTCTCGGGTGGATCAACAAACCATCCTTGACATTCAAAACCAAAAGCTCCATCGATCAAAAGAGATACTTTAGGATGTTGTTCTCCCAAACAATGCGCATATGGTTTAGAAATGCTATATGAAAGCTTCTTAGTGGCGATTTGATATTATCAATAGTGAATTATTTCATGATGGGGACCATTACCCTATTCCAAGGTTCTAGGAGGTCCTTTACCATGATGTCATATTTATTCCCAACTAGATGTTTGTCATTCTCCTTGAAGTGGATTAGTTGCCTAGCTAGGGAGTCATTGTTCCTATGCATAATATCATCATCTTTGGATAAACCAATCACCTTTGCAAGAATATGAACACTAAACCTAAACTTGACCCCTCTTAGTGTCACTCAACCTTTTTCCTAGGATGAAGTAAATTCCTTGGAAAGGGTAGGGTCATTACCATTGAACTTGTGAATAAAGGGCAAGAGGTGGTGAATCTTCAAAAATTCTTCCACCAAGGCATCCACTTGTAAGGATGATGGTTCGATCAATACCATTATTTGGTTTTGGGATAGCCTAATGACCCACAATTGTAAGGGATCTCACAAACTTTGGATAACCCTCCTTTTCTTGAGCCATAATCAATCAGTATTTTTTAGAAAATTCCATGAGCATCACCTTAGGAACAAAGTACTTCCAGTCCTAGTCCACCATCAGATGGACTTCTCTAGGGAATTATGTAGACTCCACCAAAAAAACACAATCTTCCTTGTCCCATTCCACCACTGACCCACCTTCTATAGAATGTATAAACACCACCTTAGAATCATAGCTCTTCTTATCATCACCCATTTTTTACCATACCTCTTGAGGGTAATCCATGAACTCCACCACCAGAACACCATCTTGGATATGTGACCAATAGTGTAATCCATGGTGAAATTAATAGTATTCTATGAAGCTAAAATGCTAGATCCTTCTAGATAACACATATCACTAAAGGTGTATAGTCGTTGAACAATGAGTTCATGCTAGAGGAACATAGAATGGAGCACCCAATCAACATTGGAAATGCCACAACCAATAAAATTAGATGACCACTTGAAAGGGGACCTCACTCCGCTAGTAAGAGTTATGGGAAAGGATGCGGGTGAAAATCATACCCTTGGAAATTATTTGGAAAATAAGTGTAAGGATGGGTATGTTGGCATGAGGATTCCAAATCATGACACACACAAGATAAAAGTAGGGGTGCCATGTGAGGCCAGAATAGGTATAGTTTATAGAATTATTATGAGAATTGGGTATAAAAGGGTGATGACAACATAGTAAAGGATCCATAGGGCACCACATGGGATGGATAAGGTGAAAGCTCCTGATATGTGAGAAAAGGGATGGTTTAAGCTGAATGTGACTGACATGCTGGAGGAAGACTTCCAAAGAAAGGTCAAGCTTACTTATTAGTTTTTTTTACTATAAGGATTTGATATTAGAATAATTGATAAGACCAAGAGAGAAAATGTTTTCATTGAATTTATTTCTAGGTTTCCTAAAGTTGTGGATGACTCCATTATCGAAGATAAATTCCTATATAAATATATTTTTATGGTGTATTGGAAATCCATATGGTTTATAATTATTGCTAACTATCTTGTTATATGTAAGACAACACAACATATTTATCCAAGCACAACCCATAGGTTAATCAACCAAATTTATCCATATATCTATATTGGAAGATATAAATTTAAAAAAGGGATATATTACATCATGCACAAGTATCTTCAAGTTAATGATGCAATTGAATGGAATTGACATGATGATCCCTATGGAGGGATAAATAGCTACCAAGATTCTAAAAGTAGGGTACATTTGGCCTGCATTATACAAAGATACTAAGAAATACATAGGCCACTATGACTATTGTTAATACATGGTGATAAAAACTCAAAAAAATAAGATACTATAATAATCATAGTTTTCCATTGAACCATTTGAAAAATAGATATTGAACTCTGTAGGAACAATCAATCCACTATCCAAAAAAAGAGAGTACATTTTGGTTTGCACTAACTATGTAACCATATGGATGGAGGTTAAGGTAGTTAAGTATACCTATGA
Organism: Wollemia nobilis; assembly: GCA_028583015.1. Classification (NCBI taxonomy): domain Eukaryota; kingdom Viridiplantae; phylum Streptophyta; class Pinopsida; order Araucariales; family Araucariaceae; genus Wollemia; species Wollemia nobilis. The sequence continues at coordinate 720,218 of JAQPPZ010017073.1, forward strand.
TGGTAAGGTAATAGAGTTCTTGTATGAATATATATTTACATAATTTGGAATATTGATGGATATTGTTGCAAACTAGCATCCTCAATTCATCTCATAAACCATTGATTCTTTGTTAAAGAAGTATGAAATACAGTATCAAAAATATAATCCTTACTATCCTTAAGGTAATAAACAAGTGGAGGTGTCTAATATATAATTAGAGAACATCCTTACAAAGACAATTCAAATCCATTTGAGGAATTGATAAATTTGTCTCCTCAAAGTTATTCGAGCTTATAGGACTACATGGAAGACTACAATAGGGATTATCTCCTATGAGCTTATTTATGACAAAACTATAATTTTACCTATAGATTTTGAAATCAAAACTTTTATGATTTCATTTAAGCTAGGTATGGATCTCTTTGAGGCATAGAAGTAGCAAACAAAATAACTTAATACCTTGGATGAGGTATAACAACAAGCAGTTATCCATGCAAAGTGTTAGAATTTATTACATTATTTGTTGTTATGTAAATGTAATTATTTTATTATTTGATATTATGTAATAGTTAATATATGAATGATGATGTCACCTCATATGAGGTTGGAGACTCATATTTTCCATGAGAATAAGAAGATGAAAATGCAGAGTTAAATATGAAACACTATATATCCTCTTGATTCAAAGAGACATATAGATGTATTAGTATATATGTTGTATGTAAGCTCAAACTATCAAAAATATTAGAAGTGATATAAAAATACATTATATTTTAAAATATTTATCATTTCATAATATTATAGATATTTTGGATTGTCTTCCCCATAATTTTAACATCTGGTATTAGAGCCACTAAGAGTCTATGTGATACAATAGTCTAGGAGTTTGTGAGGTGGGTGATAAAGGACAATTGTCACCATTCGATGACATACCATTATAATAAATCTTGTGGTGTGTGAAGAAAATATTTGAAGGTATGACAAAAATTTATAGAGATGTACATCTATGAATAAAGAAGGTACAACACTCCTGTAATGCAAATATACATTTAGTTTATCACAATTGTGTTAACATCATGATTATCCATGTTTTGGTTGAAGAGGTTGCTCATTTAGAGGCATGCTAGGAGTATTTTGATGTTTGTTGTTGAAATTTTAATGAAACGAGCCTATGTTGATGGTATAGATCATCCTAGATTTGCCCTCATACTAGAAGAGAAAATTACCTAATGTTTTATAAAGAACATTGCCTTTTCAAAACAATTATGTTGGAGGAGGATAAAAAATAGAAAGAGCAATGATAAATTAGTATAAAAAAGGATAAAAAAATTCTTATAATGTTTAAATATCATGGAGAGAATGACTACAAAATATTTTAAAGATAAAGAGAATGTTGAAGCTAATAATAAATGGAAAAACATAATCAATTATTGTGGCCTATGGTAAATTTCTCAATTCCTATGGTGAATTTCTCAAACATTACTATTATTTATTGTTTTTCATTAAAACACTAACCAGACATTTTCTAAAGACCAAATACATCATATTCGAGGTCTACCACTAACAGATTCAATAAACAATTTTGTCATCTCTTGGCATCAAACCAAAAAAATTAACATATTATGCTCACTAAAGCTTTTGTAGTAAGTATTTACTTCTAATAGTTGTATTCAATTTTCTCATCTTCATCATTGAAGGCTTGTTGTGTACCATTTTTATGGATGCTATTCTACTAGACTATTTTTCTATTATCATAGCCAAGAAATTATACTACAGTCTACTTAATTCTAGAGTTTTTGTCTATCAAAAATAGTCTATCAAAACCAGGGGTGTTATAAAATATATTGATAATTGGAAATTCAAGATTGATAGAAATTTTACCACATGTAGGAGCATTATACATCTAAAGATTCTAAAGAACTAGAATCATATTGTTTATGTAGTGGCTACATTAGAAATACATGTTCTTTATGCACAATCTGATTGTAAAGTATTAATTATCTCATTACTTTTTAATCTGATATTGCATGGTGGGAGAGTTGGTTATTGAAAGTTAGGATAAATATTTTAAATTAATGGTCATAAGTTCAATTCACAAACAAAAATTTGAAAAAAAAATTGAAAGGATTTTTTTTTTTTTAGGGGGAGGGGATGGGAAGAAAATTATTTTGAAAAATTCATATAGTTCTTTAAAAAATTTCAAAATTTGGACTATAGTGGATATTTTCAAGATATATAAAAAAATGGGATACAATTAGGGAATTAAAAGGTGTATAGGTGAATCTTTTATGTGGGCATTTCTTTAGCTATGAAATAAAAAGTGAGAAATTGGCATTAAAAAAAGGAAGAAGAATTTTTTGTTGAATGTTAGGGGCATGAAGGCTTCTAACAAACAAAGGTTGGTTAAGATCCTGAGGAAGATAACCAACTTGATATACTTTTTTTCAAGAAACAAAAATTAACTTTCAAACCTATGATTGTGCTAAGAATTATATTTGGAGAAAGGAAATCAAGGTTATGCATAAGAGTGAAATATTGTAAATTGGCTCTATTTAGGATTTTCAAGATTTTAAATTGGCTAATTTTGGATCCTTTCACTGGGGCCCATTTGCCCACAATTTACGAGGTGGAAGTTTTTTTGGGGTAAATTCACCCGCCATTGATAATAATTAAAATATTTTTATTTTAATTCGCCGACCTCAAATTATAAATGATTTTGATTTTCCCGCCCAATTCACCTTCAAATTATAAATGATTTTATTTTTCTTGCCCAAATCACCTCATATACTACCCGTATATATATTATAGTGGGTACCGATAAACATACATCTAAAATACTCTAACTCAAAAATAGCTCTGAAATAATGAAATACTTGACAAGGTTGTAGAGGAGTGTCTATCGAAATAAGCCGAGTGGTTGTAGAGGAGTGTCAATCGGTGCAAGATGATCGACATAAGCCGATCGATTGTAGAGCCATGTTTATCAGCATAGGCCGATCGGTTGTAGAGCCGTGTCTATCGGTATAAGCCGATCAATTGCAGAGTATAATATGTTAGAGTGTCTATCATAGTATCTATTAGTTGTAGAGGTGTCAATCGACATTACACTATCGATTACAGGGATGTATCTATCGGAATTAGTCGATCGATTGTAGAGGTATCGATCGACATTCATCTATCGATTATATATGATCGATCGATTGATATCATTATCTATCGATTGCAGGGACTATCAATCAACATTTATCTATTGGTTGCAAAGGTGTTGATCGACATTAGTCTATCAATTTCAGGGATGTGTTGATCGACATTAGTTTATCGATTGTAGGGAAGTGTCGATCAGTATTATTCTTTCAGTTGCAAAGGTGTCGATCGGCATAAGTCGATCGATTATAGAGTAGTGTCTATCGACACAAGGTTGTAGAGAAGCATTAATCGGCCTAAGTCGATCGATTACAGAGGATTCATGACTGGAAATCGATAGAGTATTCTTCTTCCATTGTTCTTTTATCCAAAGCTCTTTTTCTTCAGTTTCATAGGCACTGTAGGTGAACTATATGCAACTATGGTAGATAACTATCAATGTCATCTGGTTGTGTGTCAGGAGCATTTCTCTTGTCAGAGACTGCTTCTTGTCTCTTAGAGTATATTTCATAGGTAGTGTAGAAGCACTATCTGCAACTATGGTCGATAAGTATCCATGTCATGTTGTGTGTTAGGTGCATTTTCTTGTCAGACTACTTCTTGTCTTTCACATGTCATTCTACAGGGCAGCGTAGGTTCGTCTTGAGGGATGTCTGCTATTTTCCTTCAATTTCATATACATTTCCTAACATCTGAAGGTTTTTTATTTATAGATACAATGTCACCTACTGAATATGGAAAGAAGGGAGGCCAATATTCTTGTAAAAAGACAATTCTAAAATATTTTACACAAATATCAAAATGCAATGAGGCATCAATCTCTACAGATTCTACACAACATGCAGGTACAAACACCTTTTACCACCAAATTTTTAATATTTTTGTTGTTCTTAAATATAAAACCTTTCTTTATTAATAGATAAATGGTTGTCTACTTATCTACCTCTTTTTAAATGCTTTGTAAAACTGTATTCTGTTAATTCTTTAAAATAGTGCTTTTTTACTTCAAAAAATGATAGAGAACACCAAACATTGAATGTAATAAACATTGTCGACCCTGATGTGCGTTCACTCGAAGATATTCCAATAGATGAGATGGGACCACATGATAATTTTCCTAATAATGACATTCAACAACCACTTCAGGAGATTTTAAATTCAGACACATCAACCAAAAAATATAGTACAATTAAATTGCAGACCTCTAGGGAATCTTGTAGTCAAAAATCTAAACATCAAAAGATAAGCGAATGGACAATTGGAAGGGATTTTAAAAATGAATGGGCACGGTTATACCCCTTTATTGAGCGAGATGAGAAACTAAATGTGTGTAAATACATTATTTGTACATGGAAGCTTGGAAAGGATCATTTATTGCAAAATAAGAAAGACACAATAGAAAAACACTATGGGAAAATTTACATCAAAGAAATACGAAGTGATGGAACAATTAACAGATTTCATAGGTGGAAGGATGCATCGGAATGTGTGCATGTGAGATATGCACTTGAATATGAAAAAGCAATGAAACAAAAACAAACTCTCATTGAGAAGGGTGGAACAATCGAGGCACAATTTCAAAAAATTAATAAGAATGTATTAGCCTCAAAGAAATTGCAGTTTGCTATTGTATACAATATTCTAAAAAAAGGTCGACCCATGTCTGATTTTGTTGATTTTAAGGAAATACTTCAACTAGCCGATGTACAAAACCTTACCAGTTCACATTGGTCAGATCGAAGTGGTTGGGAAATGGCAAAATGTCTATCATTGGTTGAGAAGGAAGACCTGAGAGAGAATGTGAAACAAGCCAAATTTATTTCACTTTCCATTGATGAGGTAACAATTGTTGACAACACATCTTGGATTTGCATACATGTTTACACATTCAAAAATCATTTGAGACAACCTCATTTACTAGCACTACATAAGATGATTGAAAATTGTAATGCGGAAAATATTTATAATGTTGTTGTAACCAGTTTAAAGGATATTGCCAGAATGGATGAAAAGGAAATTGCCACAAAGTTAATTTGTGTTGGAGCTGATGGTGCGGCTACAATGCAAGGACATAGGAATGGTCTTTGTGTTAGGCTTCAGACATCAATTGCCCCATATGTGATTCCTATTCATTGCATGGCTCATCGAATGAATCTTGCATACAAAATTGTGAGCAATTTTGATAATGTAGCCAGAGTGGAAGAACTCATCCGTGAAATACACTCATACTTTTCATGCAGTCCAAAAAGGTTTGTAGAGTTTCAACAGTTTTCTCTAGGTGTAACTAAAGGCAGAAAAATGTTAAAAGATGTGGAAACCAGGTGGATTTCACTGTTTCTTCCTGCAAAAAGGGTATTTTCAGAATATCAATCCTTGGTTGGGTTTATGTATGCACATCGTAGGGATGTTGACAAGGCAAAATATTTGCTTTTTTGTATGACTGACTTGGAAACTCTTCTCACATTATGTGGTATTCTACCAATGTTACAAGAAATGAATTCTTTGATTAAACTTGCACAGGAAAGGGCAATTTATATTGTTGATTTCATGAGGATGAGAAAACAAATATGTATGATTATTGATAGGATTTATTTATCCGAAAAACATTTTGAGGATCCCAAGTTTGATAGTTGGAATACGTTAGTTAATGTCAATGATCCGAACAACTTTTTAAAGTTCAACATCAATGATAATATTTGTATTGCTATCCATGGAAATTTGATTCCTGTATATCATTTTGAAAAGTGATTAGATACACTAACAGATGATGTTGAACAAGTGCCCATTACACATTCTAGATTCGATGAGGTTTTGGATAGCACTAAGAATAAATTGAAAAGAATTGCAAATGCATTAACAAGTGAAATAAGAGATCATTTTAAGAGAGATGAGACACTTGAGGCCATGGTTGTTGTTAATCCCATATTTTGGAATCCTTGTGGTGACCATAGTAGTAGAAGTGAGTTGTTTGTAAAATATATGGGTAATCTTATGATATATTTTTCTAAAAGTGTGGAAATAAATGGTATTGAAATCAATGGTATTCTAAACAAAGATCTTCTGAGACAACAATCAACAAATTTTGGAATAACAATGGATTATCAAATTGCACATTTCAAAAATCCATATGAGACTGGTTCAATCACGCGTTTCTGGAAAAAATTGTATCGAAGTAGTGTCTTACAAGAAACTATGAGTGAATACTTTATTTTATATGAATTATGTCAGACAATGATTTTGGGATCTGTTGAAGATGAAAGGGTTTTTAGTGCATTATCTTTTGTTAAATCAAAAGTTCGTAATAGGTTGGACAAAAATTTGGAAAATTGTTTGAGAATGTATGTGTCATCGTACGAGGTGGGTAAGTTTCCTTATGACAGAGCATTGACATATTGGAAGTCCCTAGCAGAAAGAAGAGGTCTCACTAATACTGTTGATAATGACGAAAATGATCCAGCTTGGAGTGATGATGAGATTATGGAAACGTAGAATTCACAAATGATTCTCGGTTCTTTTGGAGAAGTCGATAAAGCTTTGTATCAGCTTCCAGAAATGTAAAAATTGCAATGATTATATGACAAATTCATATAATCTATGATTTTTCGGATTTGAAATCATTTTGTAAAATTTTAGTGATTTGAATAAATTCATATTATCAATGATTTTCCATATTTGATATCATTTATAAATGTCAATGATTTGAAAAATTTCATATTATCAATGATTTTTTGTATTTGATTTGTTGTAAAATTTTAGTGATTTGAAAAAATCATATAATCATTCTATTCTCAATGATTATGCATGTTTGCTTTTTAATGATATGGACTATCTATGTTTTCAAAATTTATGATTTATGCTATAGCTTTGAGTAAGCTGAAAATTTGAAAACCATGTATACGTAATGATGCTATGTTATTGAACTAATTGTATATGTTGACAAAATATAGTGATTTTTGCTTTGACTTTAAATGTATGTTTGTATGTATCATTAGTATCATTATTTGTATGGTATGACAAAATATAGTGATTTTTTATGATTTATGCTTTGTCATTGAGTAAACCTTGTATGCATACATAACTAGTAAAAATTTCTCTACATATGTATGAAAAATGCATGTAGTATATTACTCTAGATATGGAAAATGAAAATTTAAACCCATTCATAGATATATCCATCGTAAACTCACTTTGAAATATAAAAACAATATAGCATAATATAAATGACCATATTCATTTTTATACAACTATAATGACTATGAATGCATTGAAAATTGTGACCCATGCATAGATATATCCTTTGAAATATAAAAACTATATAGCATAATACAAAAGACCATACACATTTTTATACAACTAGAATGACTATGAATGCACTGAACATTGAAACTTATGCATAGATATATCCTTCGTAAACTCACTTGAAATATAAAAACAATATAGCATAATACAAATGACAATACTCACTTTTATACTACAACAAGAATGACTATGAATAAACTGAAATTTAAACCCATGCATAGATATATCATTCGTAAACTCATTTGAAAATTGAAATATAAAAACAACATAGCATAATATATGGAAATTGAAATTTAACCCCTTTCATATGAAATTAACATTGAATATGAAAACAATATAGCATAATAAAAAAGACAAAACACTTTTCTATACAACAACAAGAATGACTTTGAATAAACTAAAAATTTAAACCCATGCATAGATATATCCTTCGTAAACTCATTTGAAAATTGAAATATAGAAACAACATAGCAGAATACACAAAACAATACTCATTTTTATATCACAACATGAATAACTTTGAATAACATGTAAATCTAAACCTATGCATACATATATTCTACGTAAACTCAAGCATATTTGAAACACCATAATACTCAAGAGATGAAAATAACACACAATTATAAATAGTAAATAGTGTAATAGTAAAATCATAAAAGCAAGTATCTTGTTTTCAAATGAAAACATATGAAATGTCATAAAATAGTCTTTTCGAAATATCAAATTTTGAAATTCAATTTCATGCTTCAGAATATTTTCCCCCTTCCACCACTCCTTTTGCCTTTTCAATGACTTCCATAGTCTCCATAGCAACGACTCCTCCCTCATCTTTCCCATGTTCAGCTCCTTTTTCCTCATCCACTACTTCCACGATTTCCACATTCTGCATTCCAATGGCTCTTCCCTCGGGCTGGGTAACAATACTATCAATTGCTCCAGAATTGACAAGGATCTTCTCAACATTTTGCAATCCATCGAGAAGGGTGTTTTCTTCTTTGCCAACATCTTCAGATGTTGGTCCTTGAACTTCTTTACCCTTCTCCTTTAGCAGAACATCAGGATCCAATCCGTTGCGGATAATGATTTTCCGCAAAATGTTGTTTTGTCGAACTGCTTCCTGTGCTCTTTTTTCATTGTAATGGAAGCGTTTAAGAACTCCTTTGCCATCCTGAGATAGTCTTGCAGGTTTTGAACCTGCTTCTTGAGATTATCATACTTTACCTACAAAAAGGAAAAATAGTTAATCAACAGATAATTACATTTTAAAAAAGAGAACAACAAATTTTTGAGCACAAAAGTGATAAAGTCAAACCTCAACAACATTCTTTGCAGCTACAACAACAACAACCTTTTTCTTATCACTTGCCCATTCATTGTAATAAGCTTGGGCCTCACCATTTATGTTCTCCAATCTGTTCATCATAAACTTTAAAATTTCATCTGTGTAAGATGTATTCACCTTCACAATGCCAGATTTTACTTGTTGTAGTAGAGCCTCCATATTTTTAGGTTCATTTTCAACAACAAAAATATTTTTTCTCTTTTTGAAAAATTATTGTATCGGGCATTAATTTCCTTTATCAACACTTTGGCCCGATACTCCCATTTTTTCATTTCTATTATATCTGGAAGTAGTAAATCCTTAATGGTAGATTCAACGTTATCAGAAACCAAATATTTTTCTAAAATATTTAATCCTTCATCCTCTAGTCGAGGAGGAGCCTGACGGGTGTTTGTTTCCCTAGGAGGAGATTTGCTTGAACATTCTGCTCCTTCATTTCCTTTATCTTGAAGCAATTCTGATACTTGAAAAGTAGTGGGTGTGTTCTCTTGCAAAAATAAATCTTTATCAAGTGGAACCTCATCCAACCCAGCACTAGAAGCTTTCGGTATATCCTTAAAATTAAAATTAGCAAGAGAAATACGTCGAATCCTGAAAATGTCTTTGATGCTTCTTTCTCTGAAATTTGTTGTGTTGCTTCTCTCTGTGGCCTAGATGGAAGAATGTGTTTTCCAACTAGGAAGCATTGACCTCGCATTTGAGGTTGGCATGGTGGAGGAGGGGGCGGCATCACCTTTTGATTTTGTTGACGATATTGTTGTATGGGAACTTAAAACATAAAAATAAAAATTAGTTATAAAATTTGTGAAGGTAGAAAATAAAAACTAGTTATAAAATTACATTATGAAAATTGGTTGGAAAATTTGTTATAACACTTACCGGAAGAAGAAAAAACATCTTGCGTAGTTGTTATTGCAAATGGAATGTGGGCATGTTGTACATCTGAAAAAAAAAATTAATTAAAAATAATAAAAATTTTATAAAAAATTTCTTTCGACAGTCATTAAAACTTACTCCCCAAAGATGAAACCTCTTGCACAACTACGCCCGATGGCAGTGGACGTGCAACCGTAGGTGGAGGTTATCGATGATCAGGAGAACTAGATCTTCTATGTTTCCTTGTTGATCTTCTCCTTAGCGGTGGTGTTGTTTCCTCCGTAGGTGTTTTAGAGTCTCCTGATTCCTCTGGATTATAACCTCTGACAACAGCATCCCGCTTTGAAGAGGAAGAGGATGCCCTTTTCTGTGTTTGGTATAAAATGTCAAAATTATAAAAAGACAAACATATGAAAAATAAAAATTTTTACTTAAATATTAACAAAAAATTACTTGAACCTGTTGTTCTGTCATGGTTGCATTGGCTAGGGTTGAGTGCCAAGATGTTGGTACTTGAGTGTTCTGCAAATGATAAAAAGATTCATAAAAAAAGCAATAATATAATTGCATGTGCTAACTATCGGTGAGGGTGAAGCATGGGTTTTCACGTTCTCGATTTCCAATCTGATCCGATGTGAGACATAGCTGGACCAGTCGAATTGCTGGTGTGCAACACAATGAACCAAATACGCTAAGGCCCACATCGGAATTTTTATCGGCCTTCCTTGAAGAATGAGTCTGGCAAGGAAGAATTCGCAACATGCCCGAAGAAATTTATTTTCAATCGCTGGTACAGTCAAACCCCTTCTGGACTTGGTGGATGTAACTGCAAAAAAAAAAAATCAGTAATTGTACACTAGTGACTAGAATTTAAATTCAATTAAATAAAAAAATAGTTATACCTTGAAAATAATCCGACTACACATTGAAGTTGGTCTCCAAGTAGAGTTTGTCATCATTAGTTAATTGGTATTTTGAAGTGATAGGCTCACAACCAGTGTGGGGCAATGTTGTCAATCTGGCGACATCAGAGGCTGTGAAAGAAAGAATGATATTTTTGTTGTCGATGACAAGATTTACCTTACCCGAATCAATATTATAACCTACAATGATCTTCTCCAGTAGTTTTGTGTCCGTGTCGAACTGCGGCATTGAAACTAGACCCCGAAGACCAGAGTCCATGACCCATGACATGTCGTAACCCGATGTTGATAAAATTTTAGAAATCAGGGGGTAAACCAGGTTTTTAAAATTAATTTTAAACATTCCAAGGGTTACAGGGGATGCCATAGGGTTATTTCATTGTGTACGAGTATGGATCAGAAGATACAGAGGAAAAGGGTTAAAAATCACTTAAAAATTAAGGTAAAAGGTTAAAAACTAAGATAAAACTAGAGGAAGAGGGTTAAGAATGCATTAAAATGGGAGGAAAAGGGTTAAGAATGCATTAAAATAGGAGGAAAATGGTTAAAACTATGATAGAAAAGGCGAAAAAATGACTGTTTATTCCTTTATATAGACTTTTCTGCATGCAATCAACTCATGGATGGGTGACACGTGGCCTCTGCATGCAATCATTTCACGGATGGTTGACACGTGGTATAGATGCACCGCTGCTACCGATTGGGTACTCGACACTATTGCAGCCAATCGACACACTTGCAACCGATCGATATTCCTACAATCGATCATCGTACCTACAACCGATCAACATGCCTACTTTCGATCATCATGATTGCATCCGATCGACATTCTTGCATCTGATCATCATGATTGCATTCGATAGACATTCCTGTAGTCGATCGTCATACCTATCATCGATCATCATATCTGCACCCAATCGACATTCCTACAACTGATCATCATATATACAACCGATCAACATTGCTACAAGAAATCATCATATCTACACTTGATCGATATTCCTACAATCGATCATCATTCCTATAGCCGATCGATATACCTGTAGATGATCATCATGCATGCAACCGATCGACATTCTTGCAACTAATAGTTATAGCTACACCCGATCGGCATACCTACAACCGATCATCATACCTACAAGCTATCATCATGCATACCATCGATCATCATGTCTATAGTCGATCATCATGTCTTGTAGCCGATCATCATGCCTACAATCGATCGTCATGCTCGATTGTCATCTTTACAATCGATCGTCATGCCTGTAATCGATCATCATTTTTGTAGCCGATCGACATACCTACAATTGATCGTCATCTCTACAACCAATAGTCATATCTATAGCCGATCATCATGCCTACAATCGATCATCATTTTTGTAGTCGATCGGTGTACCTGCAACCGATCGTCATGCCTACAATTGATCATCATGCATGCCATTGGTCATCATGTCGTCGATCGTCATGCAGTCGATCGTCATACATATCTTAGAAAAATCATCATAAAGCATAAAGGCTAAAAGTCTTTCATGTCGACCTAAAGATTTTAAGTTTTCCATACATTTTAAGATTTTGCAAACCGATATTCATAGCCCCCATCATAGAAAAATTTGCCACAGTTTGAAAATTTTTTGGAGATAAATTAATTCAATTCACCACGGTTTGAAATTTTTGGAGACAAATAAATGCAATTCACCATGTATACTTCTCCATATTTCATCGGGATTCCAAGACAATTCGCCTTGATTTTATAAATAGATTTTAGGGTCGACCCCTTATGCATAACCCTAAAGTAAATGGTGTAAAATTAGAATATAATGGAGCTTTAAGAGGGATTATGACCCTTTGATATCTATATTTATTTGATGAAGAAGTGATGGTTAGCAATAAATATCAATTAACTATCTTGTTCACATATAAAATAAGCAATATTCTATTTATAATCATCAATATTTATGCTTCAAATATGTTAGAGAGAGAAAGGATATATGGAGGAAACTATATGGACTCAAGAATAATATTGGATATATTAAACGGATAATAACGGGAGATTTCAATTCTCGAAAATCTCCTTGAGAAACAAATGATGAAAATCAAGGTTATTCAAAAAACATGGAGGATTTAAGTGAATTCATTCATAGGAGTGGGGTCATAGATATTGATATTAAAGATGCAAAATTTACTTGGAATAATTGTAGGTTGGTGGATAACCATATTTAGGTTAAGATTAGATATATTCCTCATCTCAAAAAATTGGATCTCTTAGAACTTTGATTGTTGTTTGTCAACTCTTCCTAGGATAGGATCTGATCATAACTCTCTTACCTTAATATTAGAGATCCTAAAGAAGAAAGGACATAGTGTTTTATATTTGAATTGATGTTGTTACTTCACCCTAAATTTGAGGAATGGTGAAACATCCCCATTCATGGCTCTAGCATGTACCAATGTGTGAAGAAGCTAAAAAATGTGAAAATTTGGAACAAAATAATTTTTGAGAGGTATAAATATTTATTTGTAAAATGAAGAGCAAGTTCTACTTTTTGAATACTATTCTCTAATAACTAAAGACAAAAAACTTTGTAAATAAAAATCCAAGGCCATTTGGTTGAGGGAGGGGGATAGGAACATAATATTTTTTCATACCACCACCTTGAAACATAGACATGTTGCCAAAAAAAAGGAAATTAATTTTGAGGAAAGTACTCTAGTCAATGATGATGAAAATATAAAAGAGGAAGCAATTTCCTTTTGCAAAAAATTGCTTACATCAAATATAGACATTAATGAGGAGACTACAAAATTAATTCTAAAACATATCTCTAATATTATTTTAAAATAAGTAAATAAAAAAACATAAAAAAGAGGTTAGTGAAGTTGAAATTAGGACTACCTTGTTCTTTATGAAAAGGGACAAAGCCTAGATCTAATGAATTTTCAATAGGATTCTTTCAAGCATGTTGGGATATTATTAAAGAGGAACTAGTGGAAGCTATTCAATATTCTTAAAGATCATGTAATATATTTAGATAATTGAATAATACTTTCCTTACCCTAATTTTTAATAGAAAGCGGTTAAGGAATTTAAGGATTATAGACCCATAAGCTTATGTAACACTACTTATAAAATCATAACAAGAGTCACAACTAATAGGATGCAACCTATCCTGAACCTAATTATTTTAGAACAATAGGGAGGGTTTGTTTAGGGTAATAAAATTCTATATGGTGTTATTAATGTTCACAAAACCCTCCATTGAGTGGAAGAGAAGGTATGATTAAAAAATTAGATAATAATAAAACATATGATAGAGTTTCTTGGAGATTTATGAATAGAATTGTGGAGAAATTTGGTTTTGGAGAGAAATGGAGAAGATGGATTTTGAATTGCATAATAACTCCTATGTTTTTAATATTATTGAATGGCTCTTTAGTAGGATCTTTAGAAGCAATAGAGGTATCATGCAAGAAGATCCTATATCCCCATACCTCTTGATTATATTGGCTAAATCACTAGGGATAAGTATTATAGAAACAAGAAATAGAGGATATATTAATGGAGTTATACCACTTTCCTCCTTGAAGTTGGTATCTCATAAATAATTTGTTGATGACAATATATTTTTAGGAAAATCTACTATGAAAAAATCTAAAGGCTTCAAGCAAGTCCTAAATACTTGTAAGGAAGCTTCCTTGAAAATTGAAAATTGATACCGACATATTGTATTGAATGTCGCACTCAAGGACATGTAAGAGCTTAGTGTTCCACTATCAAATCTCAAAAAGATATCCATGCTAAGGAGAACTCAAATCCTAATCCCCAACCAACGACTCATCAGAGGGATCCTTTGAGGGATCGACACAGCCAACGTATTTCCAGAACCTCCTAGAAACCCATTGGTGCTAATAGTCTGTCTAATTGAAATTTGTAAGGAAAACATGTTTAGAAGACAATGGTTGATTCCAATATTCATATTGATCCTCTAGCTCAAGAGAAAGATAAAAATATGGTGTCTCAGTCAATCGATTCTTCCAAGATAGAGGTATGCTCCCTTTTCACCTTTCCTAACCGCTTTGGCATTCTCACCGAGTCAGTCAAAGCCAACCTCGATCTCTTCAACCATGTGTCTGAAGCCATACTTGACCTTCCCCCTCTTAATTTAGTCTTCATTCCCCCTCTCTCTCCCTATATGTCTAGACCTTCTTCCCCTCTCCCTCCCTTTCTCCCTCCCTCTTCTTTGATATTTCATCCTCCTCTTGGCCACCCCTCTCAATCCCCCTTAAAACCCAGCTCCATCCCCCCAAATACTTGCTTTAAACTCCTCCTTTGGTACCCCTTCCAAACATTCTCATACCACTCCTCCTTTGGCATCTCCCCCCAAGCCCTCTTGCACTTCTTCTCCTCTAGAATCCTCCCCCAAGCCTTCCTCCACCTCTTCTCCTCTAGCATCTTCCCCCAATCACTCTCATCTCCCTTCTCCCACCCCATCCATCCCTAAATCTATCCCTTCTGGGTTAAGCAGCCCGTCTAAACCCCTGACCCTTGGAAGCCCATATAAACCTCTTTCCTTTGGTAGCCCTCCCCTATCTCAAGAAGCTCTTAACCCCCTCCACACCCGAAGTTCCAAGAAGACCATTATTGATGTGGGTAGTGATAAGAAAAGAGGATGCCCATCCACCATTGACCAAAGGAAAAAAGAGGTTGAGGATGATATTGCCAATGGCCTTCAAACTACCCTATTTCAACCTCTACTAGAGCAATTCAAGGATGATTAAAAAAACCAAACCCACCTCTCACCAAGGTAGAGGTGGGAAGAAAACCAATTCCAAATGTTCCAAATGAATATCCTCTCATGGAATGTGAGAGGGCTTAATGGCCCATCCAAAAAAGGTTAACCGCTTCTATGTGTAAGGAAGTCAAACCTACCATCCTTATCCTTTAGGAAACCAAGCTGGATGATAGTAACTCTAAAAAAGTAGCTAACACCATATGGAAAAAAGTAGAATTTATCACCAGCCCAGCCCATGGAGCTTTTGGAGGCCTTCTTTACCTCTAGAATCCATCCCAGATTGAAGGAAGACTCTTATACACCTCTGATAGAGTTACAAATATACTCTTTTATTGCAAAGACACCAGATTAAGTTGGGTCCTTTCAAATATCTATGCTCCCAATTCCCCCAATGGGAGAGCAAATTTGTGGAACACCCTCAGTCAAATGAGAGGAATTTTTTTCAATCAGCCTTGGATCCTGGAGGAGACTTCAAATCCCCCCTGTATCCTTCTGAAAAGAAAGGGGGTTCATCCATCTCACCTAGGAGTTACAAATATTTCAATGATTTTTTCGACTCCAACGGACTCATGGATATCCATCTTAGAGGTTCCAGATTCACATGGAGTAATAGAAGGATTGGGAACATGAATATCCAAATAAGGCTCGACCGTTTTCTCATATCCCGTGAAGCTATCCCTATTTTCAGAGATGCTACCCTCAATGCCCTCCCTAAAATAGGGTCTGATCATAATCCCCTAGTCTTCAAATATGCATGTCAACCCCCCTTCAAAACTCCCTTCCACTTTGAGGCTATGTGGATCCAACACCCTGACTTGAGGGAATGAATATCTAAATGGTGGAACCTCCCCCATAAAGGAAACCCAATTTCTCAAGTCACCAACAAACTTAGAACCATCAAGTCCAATCTAAAAATTTGGAACAAGGAGGTTTTCAAAAATATTTTTGAAAATAAGTAGGCTATCAAGGAAAGACTTCAAGTGATTGAGAATCAGATCTAGCAAGGGAACATAGACACCATCATCAGGGATGAAGAAAGAAGGCTTTTAGAAGATTACCATAACTTATTAGCAAGGGAAGAAATATTCTGGAGATAGAAATCTCGGATCCAATGGCTAAAAGAAGGTGATTCAAACACCAAGTTTTTTCATGCTTCTACTCTCAGGCATCGCAGCACCAATAGGATTCATGAACTTCTAAAAGGATATGGGTCATCCACCACTGATATCCATGAAATTAGTACTGATGGGGTCAACCATTTTTAATCCTTCCTCATAACCCCTCCCCCCACATCTGAATTTTCCCATCAAACTCTCCTTCATCATATTTCCACCAACGTCCCTCATGATCTCAACCAATGCCTCTTTCATCCCTTCTCTAACAAGAAAATCAAATCTACCCTATTCTTCATGTTACCTAACAAATATTTGGGATCATATGGCTTTCCCCCCTGGTTCTTCCAGATATTCTAGGAAATTATTGGACCTGATATCTACTTTGCTATCTGATTCATCCAAAATTCTAGAACCATTCCAAGAGATGTTAACTCAACCTTCATAGCCCTTATACCCAAGCAATCTCTTTCTAGATCCCTCTTCGAGTTCTGGCCTATCAGCCTTTGCACTGTTCTATATAAAATTCTGACCAAAGCCATGTCCATTCAAATGAGGGAAATCCTCCCCCACATCATTGATACCTATCAAGGCAGCATCGTCCAAGGAAGGAATGTAACGAATGGTGTCATCACAATCCATGAAGTAATCCATTCTATTTCCAAAAGTAAAAAATCTAGATTCCTCCTCAAGCTTGATATGAACAAGGCCTTTGATCATGTTTCATGGGATTTCCTCCTTGTTATCCTTCTCAAGTTTGGGTTTCATCCATAGTGGGTTGAATTAATTGGGGTATGTATATCTTCTAGTTCTCGATCATTGTCAATGGGTCTCCAACTGGATACTTTAGAAGTAGTAAAGGGATCAGATAGGGAGACCCCCTATCACCATGCCTATTCATCATTCTTGTCGAGGCCCTTGGAAGAACACTCAAAGCTACCTACACCAATGGAGCCATATCTGGAATTCAACCTGCATCTCAGCTTGAACCAGTCACCCATCAATAATTTGTTGATGACACCATTCTTGCCACCCTAGCCTCAGTGGCAGAAGCCAAAATTATTAAATCCATCCTAAATTTGTATGAGGATGCGATGGGCCAATAGGTCAACTATACCAAAAGCAAAATATTCTTTATCAACACCCCCTACCCGCCAACATCAGATTGCTCAAGTCCTCCAATGCCCAATTGGCACTCTCCCCACTTACTATCTCGACCTTCCACTCTTCGCTGGTAACCCCTCTGATAGCATGTGGAACAATGTGATTGAAAGACTTCTTAAGAAGCTTGCAGGATGGAAAGGGGCCCTTCTTAGCCAACCCACAAAATCTACTCTGGTCAATGCTTATCTTCAAAGTATCCCAGTTTACTTCCTATCTATATTCAAAGTCCCATCCCTAATTTACTCCAAAATTGAACAAATTCAAAAAAGGTTTCTTTGGACAGGACCAAAAAATAAAAGGAGATTCCACCTTGTAGCGTGGGACACTATTTGTAGACCCAAAACTCAAGGAGGCATTGGCTTAAGAAGAATCAACAAGATGAACCTTGCTCTCATTGCTAAACAAGCATGGAAGATAGTGACAAATGCTGACCTAGAATGGGTATCCATCATAAAAAGAAAGTACATGCAATGATTTAACTTTTGGGAGGATGACCCTCCACCTATCGGCTCTACCTTTTTGGAACTCAATCATGAAATCCAGAGATGTCATCTCCAAAGGCACCATATGGTAGTTCTCCAATGGGTAAACCATCGACCTTTGGCATGATCCCTGGATCCTTGACCAACCCCTCATTGCCAACCCCACCCTTGCCCCCCTTAAACCATTCACTGACACTCTTTTTGGGAGCAAGGTAGCCAATTTCATCACCTTTACCTTAGGGAGACCTTCTTGGAAAACCATACCCATATCTTCCCTACCCCCTCACCTTAATAATGTTGCCTCTCTTCTTACTTCTATTCTCCATTCCTTCATCATTCCCACCCCTAGCACTACCCCTGATTATCCCATTTGGAGAGAGTGCGATGACGGAGAGTTCACGATCAAATATGCTTACTTACTATTGATTGAACCTTTGGAGTGCACCATCCCTATCAAATCCATATGGTTGAAGAACCTTATCCCCAAAGTTGGTTTCTTCTCCTGGTTAGCCATCCAAAATAGAATACTCACTCTAGATAATCTCATTAATCGACGGATTCAACTTCCCAATCGCTACTATATTTTTTTGTATGAATGGGAATCTATTAATCACATCTTCCTCGAGTGTTCTTTCACTAAAATAGTCTTGAGTCTATTATTCACCACCTTCCACATCGCCTGGTCACATCCAAGCACCCTCAGTGACCTTTTCAACCAATGGCCCAACCCCTTCAAGAACCCCAAAGTCAAATATTTATGGTCAATGTGCCTCCACCATTTCCTATGGAAAATTTGGCTTGAATGTAACAATCATGCATTCTCGGGCCTCCCCAAGGACCCTCCCATGATCTTTAGTAGGATCATCAGCTTCACCACCAAAAATATTTCTCTATGTCCTTGTTCCAGACCCCCCACCACCAGGATCGAAGCCTCCATTTTTGCCTCCCTCTACCTTTCCATGGATCCCATCACCCCGCCCCTTCATCCCAACCCTAGAGCCAACTCCAAATGGACCCCACCCTCGATTGGTTGGCTTAAGCTAAATTTTTATGGTTCTTCAAGAGGTAACCCCGGACCCACTGGTGGTGGTGGAATTGTAAGAAACCATGTAGGGGACTTAATCTTGGCATATTCTAAGAACCTTGGCATCCTCACTAATCATGTTGTGAAAGCTAAAGCTCTCCACCAAGGATTGTTGATCACAAGTCAGCTACAATGCAAGTTAGTAATCAAAGGAGATTCACTAAACATCATCAATTATATCAAAAACAACAACAACCCAAGCTAGAGAGTAAGAAACATCATCTCTGAAGCAAGATGGCTCCTCCTCAGCCACTCGAAGAAAATTGTGCAACATGTTTTCAGAGAAGCCAATATTGTTGCTGATATGTTGGCCAATCTTGGCCACTCACAGGGATCCCTCATTGTCTGGCATAATGATTTCCCTCCAGAACTTCTTGAAGTTGTTTCTAGGGATCGTCCTCCCCATCCCTAATCCCTGATCTTCATCCCAAGTCTTGGACTTCCAGGATGGTGTCATTCCTCACGTGTCACCTCCCTCACCGCCCAAGTGTCATTCCTGTTGGCCCACCATTAACTGCATTGGTACCCTTTGTCTTTCACTAGCCCTCATGTACCCTGATTTCCATCACCCTCATTTCCTTTGCTATCCACCAATTAGCCACCTTCAACCTTTTTTAATGCCAATTTTGGGTTCCAATATCCACCTTGCCCCGAGTGCCAGATCCACTATGCCTCACTCCATCTCGATCACGTGAATTTATCCTCGTGAGCTTAACCAACAAATATTTTTCAACCAACCCCATGATAGCTCTCGAACTATGACCTTTCTTACACATCATTTCAATCACGCACGTGATCCCAACACCATTCTTATTTGCGCCACCTCAAGAAATCACCATGGAAAATATTTCTTGGATGTTCTCAATCCCCATACCATGATTACTCCTCGTGCTAGTGACACTCACCACCTCACCATAATTCTTTCCCTTTGTAGTTCTGGGGTGATGCTAATAGTCTTGCATTTCATGAAACACCACTATCCGCACCATGCGACATCCCAATGCACCTCCAACCCCGATATCCTCATCATGTGTGACGGTCGAATCATTTTTTTAAGATGGTGTTTGAAACCTTTCCAATCCATCAAGCCCCACCCACATACTATTCACTCTGAGTCCATAATCCCCAGAGCCAATTCACCCATGGCAATTCTCAAGCCATCCACTCTGCACATCAACCCTATGGTCGAGGATATCCTCCAACCTTGCATCCCTTTCCTCAAAAATTTTGTTGGTAACGAAGATGATATCACGCATGCCATTGTAAACACATGGAATGATGGACAGGTCACTGTGCGTGGCCTTGAGTTCACCATCGATGTGCAGTTGCTTGCTGAGGTGATAGGATTACCCATGGATGGGAGGAGTGTTCGAAGAGATAAGTATTCCATGGCATCAAAACTAGAGTTCTTCCTTGACAAAGGTAAAGACCTTCTTACTACTGATGGGGGTGTGGAGAGAACCAAACTCTCCGCTCCCTGGGATCATGTCATGATCCTCAATTCTCCAATTTTTTATAGTAGATAAAATTGATTGTACCCTCAGGAGCTTTCACATTGCATTTCTCAACCATTTCCATGGCAATCACAAAATTAACATCCCTGACTATTTGTTCCGCTCCATTAAATTATTTGTTACTAATGTTCAATCTGGTAAAGCCCATTATGCCATACACCAGGGCCTCCATTATATCCTTTACAAGCATGCATTAGATGCCTTTGGTAGAAATACCCTCATTATTATCGTCCCTCTACCCCTCACCCCCTAGCAGCCCCTAGTCCCCATGCTCCCCTTCCCCCTGGCTCTCTCCCCCATGCTTCCCTTGGCTCTTCCACCTAGGGACCCTCTGCCTCTGGCCCCTCCCAACCAACTCCCCCTAGCCCCCAGTCTCATGCCCCTCCATAGTATGACCCTTCACCCTCATGCCCCCCCTTTACCCAACCCCTACCAAGTCTACAAGTAGCTCCAACACTAAAACTAATATTCAGGAGGTCCCTAGTGATGACTCGGACCCTGACTTTCATACCCCTGTTGCTCTTGTGGTCAAAATTGAAGCCTCAAAGGGTTCTAAGCCTAAATCAAGAGCGGTCAAATGCTCCTCATCCAAAATCCTCCTGAACCAGGGCCCTTCCATCACTAGAGCCTCTCCATGGCTCAAGAAACTCAAAGCTGAGTCGACATCCCCAGCTAAATCCACTGAACTGTACAAAACCTATGATTCATCCCTTGACAAAAATCCAAATCAGGCGGACATGAATATCGATAGCATCAGTTCTTTGGGACCAGTGAATGTTACATCTGACAAGAATATCCTTTGTTCTATGATCCTCGACCACCTGACTAGCTCTACGACCACCCTCACTATGGTTGTTGAAGTAGTCAAGTCCCAGTGGATGGTCATCCAATAGGTGGTGAATGATTTGGAGGCTGCCCGCTCATAGCTCAACACTATCTTCAATGATGCAGTGGAGACTCACACCACCCATGACAACAACTGAAGGATCGACCCGATCTATAGGGTCCTCCCATGGGATGGGATCGACCTCAGGGATGGGATCATCCCCCTATTTTTGTGGCCCTGTATTTTTTATTTTTTGAGATCTTTATTTATTGCAACAAACTATGTTAAGATGGCTAAAAATCCTGATGTAATCTAGTTCCATTTCAGATGTATTAAGGTTTTGGGGACCCTATCAAAACCCTTACACTAATAGTAATTTTCTTTCTTACCGATCAAAAAATAAATAAAAGTAGACAAGAGTAAAGTATTCTTTATTAACACTCCCCTTGAAAGATAGATAAGGATATCAAGATCATTAAGATGTGAGTTTGGGAATCTACCTTCAATATATTTGGTCATGTCCTCATTTCATAGGGAGAAATAGGATTATATATGGGATCCTATTATTGAATAATTCCAAATAAATTTGGCTTGCTGGAAAGGTAATTTCTTAAGCTAAGATGGTAAACTTCAACTTGTTAGGAGTATTTTATAAACCATTCTTGTCTACTTTATCTCAATATTTAATATTTCAATATCCAATTTTTTAGAGAAGATCAAAAGAACCTTTCTTTGTATAGGATCTTAAGAGAAACAACTATTTTTGTGGCTTGGAAAAAAGTCTATAAACCTGAAAAGCAGGGAGGATAGGGTATTAGAAATATTAGAGAGTTAAATGAAGCTTTGGTAGGTAAACTTTGATGGAGAAGGATAATAGAACTTTACAACATTTGGGTTAAAAATATTTCATATAAGTATTTAAATAATCAAGACAAGCATAGGGTTGTTTTCATTTGAGACCCTTGTAAAGATTCAGTGATATGGAATTTCCTAACTCAAAGCATAAAATTACTATGGAGAAATGTGAGATGGAGGATAGGGAATGGAGAATATATATCTTTTTTGGAAAATTTATGGTTGGATCAAAGGCCTCTAAACAATATATAAAATGGAAGAATATAAAGGATGACATTAGAACAAAATATGGTATCTACATTCACAATTACATAGAGGTAGTTGAAGGGGAAAGGAGATGGATCCCACTTAGTTTGGATTCTCAAGACAAAAACATGCAGGTCCAAGAACTAAATGAAAAATTGGGACAATATTATTTAGGTCAACAAATAAAGGAAGATAAAATAATATGAACAAAAAATTCCTCAGGTGAATATAGTCTAAAATTAGGTTATGAGAACACATATTCATAGAAAAATGAGGTTATAATCGAGGAAGTATATGAAGAAAAATTATTACTCCTAAGATCTAATTCTTCAATTGGCTAGTTGTTCAGAATAATATTCTAACTTTGGATAATCTATAGAAGTAAGGTTTTCAATTCCCCAAGATGTGCAATATTTGTGGAAACAAGGAAGAATTAGTCAATCATTTATTCCTAGAGTATGCTTTTTCTAAAAGGATCCAATAGCTATTACAAAAAGTACTTAGTGTAGCATGGGTCTTACCAAATAATATTCTTGATTGGATCACCCAATGGATATATCCTTATAGCATAAATATAATTAAATATTTATGGAATTTTATTCCTTTTCATTTTATGTGGAGGATGTGGTTGGAAGGAAAACCAATTTTTTTCAAAAATATTAAAAAATTCAGTTTTAGATCATTATAGAATATTAAAACTACTATAGCAATTAACTTGTTTGTTAGTAATTTCAAGTGTATGAAACACCATACTAATATAAAATTGAAATCAAATAAAATCTTAAGGAGATGAAATGGGTACGAGAATATGGTAACAAGAAGAAAATATCAGAGGTAAAATATGCAAAATCAGATAATGGACAATTTAAGCTCAACTTTGATAGAGCAACTAAAGGGACTTCAAGAAAGGTAGGGGGTGTAGGTATCAATAGGGACTCATAGAGGAAGATTATTGGTGCATATGAAAATTATTATGGAGTAGATACCAATCATATGGTAGAGGCTAAAGCATTGCTGACTAGGCTTAAATTGGCCAAGAATATGCAGATAAGGAATTTAATCATTGAGGGAGACTCTCTAAACATATTAAAAGGTTTAATATAGGAGAATTCAATTAGTTGGAAAATACATGATATAACTAATGGTGTTATCTATATTAATAATAATTTTATAACCAACAAGGGAAAGCTTATTTATAGGGAGGGAAATATAATAGTATATTGGATGACAAATCGGGGAATACAACAATAGTTAGAAAATATTATTAACATTATCTTGGATATGGGATAGTAGGAAGTTATGAAGAGATGATACAGAAAGTGAGATATAGAAATATAGAAATTTGAGAAACACAAACAGAGTGAGATCTAGAAATACAAAAAAAATAAAAAATATAGATAGAATAAGTTCTAGAAAAACATAGACAAAGTGAGATCTAGAAACACAAAAATTTGAAAAACATAAACAAAGTGAGATTTGGTAAGACATAGACAAAGTGAGATCTAGAAATACAAAAATTTGAAAAACATAGATAAAAATTATCTAGAAAAATATAGACATAATGATATTTGAATTCATATAAGGCTAGGGTTTCATACAGTAATGGTAGGAGAAACAAAGCTAAAGTGAGATTTGGAAACATGTAGATTGAGTGATTTGGAGACACAAATTAACTCTAGCTAAAATTGGCTTCCTAGGTTGCTCTTTTTGCATGCCATTTGGTTGAAGTGCAAGTGGTCCACTTAAATTCTATTTTTTCTTTAGCATTTTTAGAATGCTCTTATTTTTTATTTTATGGTTAGCAAGCATTTTGTATATTGGTTGTTTTGTATCTCAATATTATTTTGAGAACTACAATTGTTTTTTTCATTCTTGAAATAGGTGGTGGTCTTATTCCATTTTTAGTATTTTATCTGTCAAGCATTTTGTAAAAGGGTAAGGGACCCTTTCAAAACCCTTATCAAAAAATAATTAAACAAAGGTGCATTTTTTAACAATGATTGACACTATTTTTTCAAACAAATTTTCTATCAAAATGATTTTGTAAATAAAAATCAAACATGTGCTTTGCACAATCAAGTATTTGACATAAGTGATACCTCTAACTTGTGTTTATGGGTAATGTTATCATGTAAATGTATTGCATCTATCTCCTAATTATATATAATAATGACGTCTAGACATTGACCCCATAAATTATCGGGGAGAAGTAAAGTTACACTTTTATGATATTTTGTTTCACTCCATTCATTATCCCATTTATTATTGTCATTAGATATGAATATTGAAATTGAGAAAATCTAAGTATATAAGGAAGTTATGCCCATATATGAGGATTTTTCTTTAAGCACATGTCATTGATAGGATGAATCCTTTTAAGTACTACCTTGGTACCATGTACCTTAAGGTCTATCTCATGTACAATTGTGCATTGTTAGATTTTGATGAAGTATACCACGGGAAATGGAATCACAAGATTAAGAAAATATAGAGAGTAACTCTGGAATATAACTAAAGTATACTATAAATAGAAATGAAAAAAATAATACAATGCAACTATGGAGAAAATAAACACTCCATGAATATATGATAAAGGACTACATTGTACTCCATCACCAATGGATTTTATCTTCTACACTACTACTACCTACTGTGATGATCAATCACTTACTATGAGGTCCTTTATATAGGAATATGGGTTTCTTGGCCAACACTCTACCTAGTTGTACAAGGGGACACCTTGCACATTTACAACTTGCACATTGACACTTGTGCATTTATTACATTGCTTGAAGTAACTAGCTAACTTCCCCCTAAAGTAATATCCTAATCTAACTGTGTACCAAATGTGGTACATTTACATGATCTAAATGATGTAATATATTCTAACACCCCCTGTATTATATTATTTAGGTATTGAAGAACTTAGTCTTTAATATGGATCTTCTTCTTGATATTGGAATCTATATTCTTCTTCTCTGTTCTCTGTAACCTATTCAAGCAAGTGGTTAGTATCTTTAT
This sequence comes from Wollemia nobilis, assembly GCA_028583015.1. NCBI lineage: Eukaryota > Viridiplantae > Streptophyta > Pinopsida > Araucariales > Araucariaceae > Wollemia > Wollemia nobilis. The sequence goes on from JAQPPZ010017073.1 coordinate 745,878, forward strand.
AACATATTATCCTTATTGAAAGGGCTTTGACTTCATTATCATCTGTGGATTCTTCCTAATCATCAATTTCTTCTATACTTTGGGTTAGGTGTCCTTTTTTATTCTCTTTTTTATACTTCAATTGGGGATAATTAGTTGGATGCTGAAATTTCTACTGACAAAGATTATTTTGATATTGTCATGGTTTAAATTGACTCCCATTATTCATTTTATTCCTTTGATTCTAGTTTTTGGGATTGTATCTGCAATAGTTAGTACTATGACCTTTTCTCTTGCATATCTGAAAATACCTGTTTTTCCATGGTACTCATCCTTTTGATGATGAAGTAATATTTTCTTGTGAATTATCTTTTGATGTCAATGCAGTGTTAATTATTTCATATTTCATTGTATTTTCCACTTCATATTCTTGAATAATATTGACTACGTCATCAAAAGAAGTATCTTGACTTAGGACTTGTAAATATGTAACCAAATGCTTATAGCTATTTGGAAGTGCTCTCATGTTTACTTGAGTAAGAAATTCATCTTTAGTCTCTTCTACCAAGGCTAATGATTTCCCTTTAATATCTACTACCTTCCTTAGGAATAGTTCTATGCTTTCACCACTATTCATTTTCAATGAATGTAGCTGAGTTTGAAGAAGGATGGTGGCTTTATTATTCCTTTTGAATATTTTCTCTAGGCTTGACCAAGAATCTATAGATATTTTTGTTGAACTGATATAGGGTTGTATTTCATTAGTGATAGAAAATATTATTATCATTAGAGCTTTTACATCATTTTATTCAAACTTTAGAATATCGGTATTAGTTGTGCTAGGTTTTTTTGTTTCTTTGACTATATCCCAAATTTTTTCATATAATAAGATTGTTCTTACTTTATTTTTCTAAGAGAAGTAATTTAGACCTTTTAGTAGTTGAAATTCTATAAGAAATATTTTTTTTTATGCCATGATGATTCATGTGACTCCTTTTTGTATTCTCTAGTATTGATTTGATAAAACTTATTTTAGAATTAGGTTTTGTAGACTTACTTATATATCCCTAGTGGTTAGAGCTTGCAATATGATTGATAAAGTTCTTTTTGGAATAGTAGTTCAATCTTGGGTTGATTTTGCAAAGTTTTGTAAATACCAAAAATAAACTTTTATTACACCTTATTTCTCCTATTGAACTAAGCACTTTCTAATTTGAAGAATTTCTCAAATTTGGATTTCTTTTACCCCTTTAATATGTTTATGAGATAAGTATATCAATTGATTCCAACCCCTGATCATATTTAATAAACCTCTTGATGAGCCATAGAATTGCTCATTTTTTGTACTCTTTTCCCCATAATGTGTGACATATTCTTGTAGATATAAATGTTTTATGGAAATTATATATATAATTGATAGTTTATTTTGCATGTTCTCTAATATTTGTCTTTAAGTGTAATTTGTGTAGATTTAGTGGAAATCATTGCATTTTGGCATGTTTTTGTCGAGGTCCAACTCGGACCTAGCACTTACAAATTAATGAAGGAAAAACATCTATAGAATATTGGTAAAGAGGTACGAAGTTAGGCACCCAAGTCCTTTGAAGCACCTGACTTCCATTCGACACCTAACTATTAGGCACCTGCTTCCCATTGTATGATGGAAGGCACATGCTTCCCATTGTATGGTGGAAGGTGCCTACTTCCCATTGTATGGTGGAAGGCACCTGCTTCTCGTTATGCGACAGAAGGTGCCTGCTTCTTGTTATGCAATGAAAGGCACATGCTTCCTGAATTCTTCAACCACAACGCTTGATTCCCATTAATACCAAACTTCAGCATGACTCTGTGGTTGAAAAAACAAAGCGAACACTTTGGCAACCAGCATGAAGGGATTTCCAACATCACAACCAAACATGGGATAATGTCAAAGGTGACTCATCACCTATTTTTCAGCTAAAACATAAATTAATTTTGTAAGTCGGGCAAATCAAATATCAGCGTATTCTAGAAATAGAATACGCTAAAATATCATGATATTTTTCCCGAATCCTCTAATTAAGAAAATGATTGTAATAGGGCTGGCCGCATATCTTATAAATATGTAGGCCACCCCTGAAGAAGACCCCCAGAATTTTTATGTAAATTTCTTCTACTGTAAACTATTAATAAATCTCTGCATTGTTCTTGTAAAAATATATTCTAAGCATCCAATGATTATTCTACCATGGGAAGAACTTGCTGGAAGCGTGGGCCCACTTACAATAGAGTTCTTCCCTATTTCCCTTATTTTCTGTGATTGTTTTAATAGATTAATTTATTTCCAGTTATTTTCCCTATTTTTTGTAATTTCCAGCAAAGTAGTTACTTAGATTTTGAATGTTTTCAGTCCTATTTCTTAGACTTAGCATGAGATTATTGGTTTAAACATAAACTTCAATGAACACCAAACACCCCCAAAACCATAATCCAAGGGACTCATCTTTGAAGGAGAAATTACAAGCATAGATTTTGCACGGCTGCTCACAAGACTACGAGCTACCCTAGGTTGACAATTAAATGGAGGCAATTAATTGAACCATAGAAAAACTAACCAATGTTTTGCCCAATATTTTGGCACCATTGTTGGGGAGTAGCCATTGTAATTTCCTATTCTAAATAAAGCATAGTTATAGTAGTTTAGAGTGTTTTCTTCAAAAATATTCATCTAAAATTTTGTATGAGTCCACCTAAGAATAGGGGACCAAATGATCATTTTGTCAAAAAAAAAAAAGTTGTTTCTCAAAATCCTTCTACTTCAGTAGAACCTCAACCTAAGACTGAACTCTCACCATCTCAATATCCACCTATGCATTGGTGGGAACACCCACTATTTGCATAGGATCCTTCTAAAATAATCCAACAGAATCTTAGAGCAAGATCAGAGATAAGTAGAGTTCAATCTAAGGAGGATCTACTAAATGTTGAACATTGGAAAGTAGTGTTAGATGGAACTATCTCAAATGCTGACTTATCCATCCTTCTGAAGGATAAAAGAAATAAATTAGAAGCATTGACAACTACTTTGAATGAAGTAGGGGTAGAAACACCAATAGTAGGTAGAATGGTAGAAAATCCAGAGGAAACATCCACTAGTTTTAGTTTTCTAATAGGAGAGGTAGGAGGAGATCACAAGATGAAACACATCTCTCCTGCCCACCTTCCAACCTTTAGAGGACTACCAATAGAAGATCCAGACCTATTTTTGTTCAAATTTTATGTTTTATGTAGATCTATGGATTACACCACAGATCCTCAGAAACTGAAATTATTCCCTTCCACCCTTGATGATTCAGCTTTGTGCTGGTTCATCAGCTTGGGGGATAAATGGATAACTACCTGGGAACAGTTGAAGAAAATTTTCTTGGATCAGTATCAAGATTTTGGTAGAGCAAGATATGCAAGAGAGGAAGTCCTAGATATGACCCAAAAGGAAGGGGAATCCATGGAAGAATACTAGGATAGGTTCAACTTCAATTTGCAAAGATCACCCCATTCAAAACTAGGAGATAGGTCCCTAAGAAGCATTTTTCTGAAAGGACTAACAAATGAATCCTTGGAATCTCTAAATATGATCTCTAGGGGAGACATTTACCAACACAAAATGGATGATATTCAGTAGTTGTGTCAAAATTTCTTAAGAAGAAAGGGTAAATTAACCTCTAGAAATGTTAAGCAATCAACCATTATCACTAAAATAAAAATAGGCAACATGTTAGAAGACCTTAAGAGCGAGATGTTATCATATCTGGATCTTCAAATGGATACTCTTTTGCTTCAGATAAATAAGCAGGAGAATGAGGTAGCATTGGCCTACTTCTATCCCAAATGTAGAGGCAAACACCCCAAAAATGAGTGCCCAGAAAACAAAGTTCATGTATGTGTTGTTTGTAAGAAGGATCATAAAACGAAGTTGTGTCCACAATTAATGAAATCTAAAGAGGAACCTGAAGTAGCAGAGGCATACTTCATGGGTAATAGGAGGAACTGGAAACAGTCTCCTATGGGTAACAATATGTAATCAGGAATGTCATCCTATGGGGGCAACAATTACCAGAATCAAGGTCAAAACCAGCCACCCAACATGGGTTGGTATGGTCAACAACCTTGGAATCCATTTCCCCAAGGAGCAAATCCTTACAACCCTTATCCTTGGAACCAATATTAGTAGCCTGGGTAGCAGTGGAGAAATAAAAATGCTTGGAATCAGTATCCATAGCACACTGCTCCAGCTCCACCACAGCCAAGCCTACCAACATTACCTACTCCAAGGACTCCTCAGTTACTAGCACAACCAATAGCAAACCCAAAAAAAAGCAGCCAACCTATCATATGGAAAATAAGATGTACCCTATGTATAATATTAAGGTAGATTGTGATCCTATCCAATTAAGGTCAGGAAAGCAAGTAGGTGTAGAAGTCACTCCTCTTGTAGAAGAAGAGGAACCAATAGAAGTAGAGAAAGGGGAATCACCCCTTATAGAAGAGATAGAAGAAGAATCAACACCTGTAAATAACAAAGAGGAGGTTCCACCTTTTCCACAAAGGTTGCAGGAACCCAAGAAACCAATACAAATAGAGTTTGATATCCTCTCTAGTTTAAAGAACTTAACAGTCACAATTCCTCTCTTTCAGGCCATTAGAGACATACCTATTTATGGGAAGGCCATAAGAGAATTGTGCCTCAAGAAACCAGGGAGGAAACCAGCTAAATCAATCAATTTGGTAGGTCAATTAGCTGATCTTATGTTAGGAAATACCTACAACCAGAAGTATTCAGATCTAGGAAGCCCTATGCTGACTGTAAAAATAGAGGGTTGTATTTTACCCAACACACTAGTAGATTTGGGGGCTGCCATCAATGTCATGCCCCAGGAAACCATGCAAAAACTGAAATTGACCAACCTGAAGCCCACTAAAACTATGCTGTAGTTGGCAGATAGGTCTACAGTACTTCCTTATGGAATACTGGAAGATATCATTGTTATAGTAGATGCATGGGAGTATCCAACAGATTTCTTAGTGTTGTAATCTAAATATTGACTAGGTGGATACCCATTAATCTTAGGTAGACCTTGGCTGGCAATAGTTGATGCCTACATAAGTTGTAGATATGGGAAAATGACCATTTTAGATGGTTAGAATATAAATAAATTAATCATACATCCACCTGCATAGTCTACAAATTTTTTGGGAGAACTTGAGGATGAAAATCAAAATATTGATGGTCTATCAAAGATCCAACCTTTGATAACACTCGAGGAGTTGGAAGATGAAAGTGATGAGGATAAGATGATCTCCCACTTTTTTTAGGGAGAACCTTCCTGTCCTCCTCTTGAGTTTCCATTGGTAGGAGGAATAGACCATCATATTCAGAAAATAGAAGTTGCACCTGGTAGAATGTTGAATGTGGATAATAAGTTGACAGCTGAACAACAAACCAAACTAAAATATACATTGGAAAAATATCAAGATGCCTTTGCTTGGGAGTATTCTAACATGAGAGGAATAACTCCTAAGACCTATACACATAGAATATATCTGGAAGACCAGGTCAGACCAGTAAGACAACCACAGAGGAGAATGAACCCAACTATGAAATAAATTATCAAAACAGAGTTACAAAAACTCCTCACAGTTGGATTCATCTACCCCATTTCAGATAGTGAGTGGGTATCACCATTAGTGGTGGTGCCCAAGAAGAATGGAAAGTGGAGAATTTGTGTTGATTACAAGTTGTTGAATAAAGCAACTAAAAATGACCACTTCCCCTTACCATTTATAGATCAGGTCCTTGACACCTTAGTAGGCAAGAAGTACTTTTCTTTCTTGGATGGGTTCAATGGATACAATCAGATCCAAATAGGGGAGGAAGACCAAGATAAAACCACCTTCACTTGTCCATGGGGGACATTTTCTTACAGAGTTTTACCATTTGGCCTATGCAATGCACCTGCCACCTTTTAGAGGGCAGTTCTTAGCATTTTTTTAGATATGATTGGAGAGACTGTGGAAGTATACATGGATGATTTCACTGTATATGGTGAGACTTTTGAAACTGCCACATAAAATCTAGAAAAGACACTTAAACATTGTGAGGAAACTAACCTGTCCTTAAGCAATGAGAAATGCTATATGTTGATGCAAGAAGGGATAGTTTTAGGACATCACCTTTCTGTAGAAGGGATCAAGGTAGACAGAAAGAAAATTGAAGTCATCCAAACCCTACCTACTCCCAAAACACAAAAGGACATTCATAGTTTCCTAGGATCAACCGATTATTATAGGAGGTTTATATTAGACTTTAGCAAAACTGCTAAACCTCTTACCACATTGTTAACAAAAGATGCAGAGTTTATCTGGACTGAAGAATGTGAACAAGCATTCAACACCCTGAAGGAAAAACTGATTACTACTCTAGTACTGAGAGGTCCAAATTGGACCATACCTTTTCACATATATGTTGATGCATCTAACAATGCAATAGGCTCAGTACTGGGACAGAAATATGGTGATGATTTTTATGCCATCTATTATGTTAGTAAAAACCTTATAGGTGTTGAACTAAATTATATTGTCATAGAGAAAGAGTTTCTTGCAATAATACATGCTCTTAACAAATTTCATCATTATATTACAGGTTATTAGGTATTTGTACACACTGACCACTCAACAATTAGATACTTGACAAATAAACCTGGGATTAGTGGTAGAATTATTAGATGGTTGTTGCTCTTGCAGGAATTTGATGTGACAATAGTAGATAAGCTAGGAAAGGATAATGTGGTAGTTGATTTCCTATCCAGATTGACACCTCCAGACTATGCAGCTACAGAAGACCAATTTCTAGATGAGCATTTGTTTGCTCTAAATGATCAGATACCTTGGTACATAGATATGGCTAATTATTTAGCCACTGGTAGAGTATCCCCTACACTTTTACCTCATGTAAAAATAGACTTTAATTGAGAAAAGTGTAGATTTCTCATGGATTGATGGGTGCCTATTCAAAATAGGACCTGATCAAATCATGAGAAGATGTGTTGCTGGAGAAGAAATAATTGAAATACTAAAGGCTTGCCATGATGAACCTTGTGGTGGCCATTTTGCAGGAAAAAGGACTGCATATAAAGTGTTGCAGGCTGGTTATTACTGGCCTTCACTATTTAAAGATGCAACTAAGCATGTGAGCCAGTGTGATCAATGTTAGAGGATGGGTAGACCTACTCTCAGAGATGAGATGCCACTCCAACCACATGTTCACATTGAACCATTTGATAAATGGGGGATGGACTTCATAGGACCTATTAATCCATAGTTAGGAGGTAAGAGGTATATCCTAGTTTGTACTGACTATGTGACAAAGTGGGTTGAAGTACAGGCTTTGCATGATTCAAAGGAGAAAACTGTAGTAGACTTCTTGTATTCAACAATTTTTACAAGATTTGGAGTCCCAAGGGAGATCACAATAGATCAAGGACCTCAGTTTACTTCAAGGATGATCCAAGAACTCATGCAACAATACAAAATCAGGCATAACAAAACCACTCCCTACCATCCATAGGAAAATGGGCAAGTTGAGGTGACCAATAGAGAATTGGAGAATATCTTGACAAAGATAGTGCAACAACACAGGAAGGACTGGGCTACTAGATTACCAGAAGTAGTGTGGGCCTACAAGACCACCTGGAAGACTACTACTAGTTTCACACCATTTTAGTTAGTCTATGGGAAAACAGCCATGATGCCTATAGAGTTTGAAGTTAAAACACTTAGGACTACTATAGAATTGAATATCAATCTGGATGATGCACAAAAATATAGAATTTAGCAACTTAATCAGCTAGATGAATACCACCTTGAGGCTTTGCAAAAAATAGAGATCATTCAAAAACAAAGGGCCAAGTGGCATGACCGCCACACCAAGCCAAAGCAGCTTAAAGTGGGAGAATGGGCATTACTCTATGATTTCTGATTCCAGGAAAGAAAGGGTAAGCTCATGCAACATTGGATGGGGCCATATGAAGTAACTAAAATCATCAATAATGGGGTTGTAAGAGTTAGAACAATAGATGGCAGCAACATTACATTAACAGTCAATGGCCACCACCTACATCCATACTATGTGTCTGAAGCATATATGATTGAGTCTAGATTAGGCATGGGGGAGACCCCAGTTGATTCTGATTTTATCTTGAGTCAATGAGATGTGGACCTAGTCCACATAGTCCCAAAGACAATTATTCTTTTAAAATTTTTTTTTTTTAGTTGTGTTTTTGTTTTGCAGGTACAATGCCCTTTGTGCAGTTGTTAGGCAACCTAGGAGACCTAGGCCTAACAAGCACAGGATCCATGAACCTGCACTTTCCAAGATTTCTAGGATAATTTTCTTGTAGTAGGAGTAGCTAGTCCCCATTCAGATAGGGGAATACTAAACCTGAACCTACACAAGAGTGTTTGGATTGGTCTTTTTGGACAATAAAACACTCAACTACTGGTTTAGGGGCAGATGTTGATTTTGTACCTATTTTTCAATTAGAAGCACTGAAAGGCCTGATCAACCTGACAGTGCATATACAAGGACAAGTCAACACCTATTGAATAAAATAAAAGCACCATGTTTTTGTATTTTAAGAGGAGGCGTTCGCTTCCAGTTGTATGAAGAAAGGTGCCTACTTTCCTTTGTACGGTGGAAGACTAACTCCTAGTATGTTATGAAGATGGTGCCTGCATCCCATTTTTTGGAAGCTCAATGCCTGACTCCTAATTTTTTAGGAGAATGACCAACTTCCAGTTTTTGGGAAACTAACACCAAATATTCTTAGCATATATGTAAAAAAAAATGATGTTTGTATAAAGTTTGTTTTATAAGTACGACACCCGATAATTAGCAAAAAGGTGTCTACTTCCCATGTTAGGCATAAGCACCTGATTGCTAAGGCATCTTCTTCCCATGTTAAGTAGAGCACCTGACTACTAAGGCGCCTACTTACCATGTAAGCAAAGTACCCAATTCTTACGGTGCCTGTTTCCAGTTTCCAAGGCACCTACGTGCCATAATTCAAAAAGAAGGTGCTTGATTTCCATACAAAAAAGGTGCCTAATTTCCGTCTACTATGACCATTTTCTGCCTTGGTAGAATAACACGTCAGCCTTGGGATGTGGCCCAAGCCACATCAGCACCCCATACACGTGCAAAGTCAAATCCACCATGGAAAAAATTAAAAGTTGACGTCAACCAATTTTCGAGGAGGGGATGTTTGTCATCCCAAGGTGATACATTTTTCTAATTTTCATTTTTAATTTTTGCAGGATTTCTTGAATAACCCATAGTGCAGCTACCAAGAACCAATCACGTCGAAGGAAATTAATTGCATGGGAACCATGGCCATCATTGTCTATTGTGGTTTACCCCATCATCAAATGCCAACCAATAGCGATGCACCATAGACATTTACACATATGCACCCATGGAACAAATTTAGGTGCATGTATAAATTTTTTGTTTCTTGTCTATATTATTTTCATGAACATGTGTGTCTATGGAAATGTGCCAACACAACCCCCCATTATTACCTTAACCACTTGAACAAATCCACTTGTCATGGTGCTACGTGGCATGCCTCTGATTGGTCGATATTTTATGGTTATCACTTCCGCACAATCGGGCACATGCTCAAAGGAAATTTACTACGGATAACCATAATCATTGTTGATTATGGTAATTAACCACCTATGTGCATGAACATAGTTGTTTTAAAAAGCTATTTACCAACTACTATGCAACCAAATTTAGCAAGAAAAACATAGAGTAGTGAGGCACAATGGTAATTCGAAGGGGAGGCAGTAACATTGTTGAGTGAATTGTGAACTAGAGGCAAAGCATGGGGGAAAGTCAAAAAATCATGACCTTAAGAAGAGTGAGTCGATCGATTTCTTGAGTATTTCTGTAGACATCCAAACACAGTTGGACACTATAGAATGGATGGACTACTATTGACTAGTCAGTCAGGGCTAGGATGCGGTAGTAGAAAATGAATTTGTGATGTCGATGAGCGATGGGGTCGTGCGCATGTAGGGGCTGGAGATCCCAGTCACTAAGGACTATATCACTAGAGTTACGGGTCTCCCTCTTACAGGGGAGTGCACGTACAAGGAGGATAACCTTACCCTCTGTGCATAGAGATTTTTTGGAGCACCAACTGAGTACCTGATGCACATTGGCTTGCCAAAATGACACATTCCCGAGCTCTAGAGGGTCATTTTCAAATAGATCACCCATTTCTTCACATGCTCTAGTAGGTACTCCCACCTGAATTCCAACCACTTCCATTTCCTCAATCATATTTTGCATGGGGATAAAATCAACATCCCCCACTACCTTGCATGCACCTTGAAATATGAGGCCAGGCGATACCAGACAGGCACCACCTCTACCCTGGCTCACCATGGCCTGATTTTTGCCTTGGTGAGATATGTAGAGTCACATAGAAATGTGACAATTGAGGAAGTTTTGGGCACTAGTGCAGCAACAGGGGCACAAGCAGAGGAGGAGGTGCCCATTCAAAATGAATAGTCGGCCCAAGAGGTGACAGAACAAGAAATGACGATGCCTATGTCCTAGCCTATAAGAAATACAAGGGAAGTAGGACAAACCTCGTTCCCTGATTTTCCCCAATTTGGGGAGGAAGCAGGGTAGGTTCTATCCCCTTCTGCACCCCAATTTGAGGATGAGGTAGAGCAAGATTTCATGCCTATCTCCACCAGGATGCGAAGTAGGAGAATGAGGGCATCGAGGGTGGTTTCAAGCTCATTTGATGAGGAGACACCCATCGATGAGATCAATAAGGAGGAGTATTTGGCCCACATTTTATAGGACATTTCCTGTGGGCCAACTCCTCAATAGGAGGCATCCATGGCAGATGTACCACTAGAAGGCCAGGCAGAGGATTTACAGTAGCAACTGCAGGTTTTGAAAGAGTAGGCTTCCACTTGGGAAGCCAAATTTAAAGAGGAATGGGCTCTATTTGAAGAGTCCAAAAAGGAGGCCACCTTAAAAATGCATGAATTGTATCAAAAAATTTGCAACTATGGAGACAATTGTAGTTGTAGGGCGGACCAGGAGGAGCCGAGCATCCGACCAGAGTTGATGCAGTAATGCAGATCGATGGGGCAATAGAAGTACCCCCTACTGATAAGGAAATAGAATAGGGAGACGCTACTACAATGGAAGTAGAGTAGCCCTACTCTACATCCCCCTATTCAGATCAGGTAATTTAGGAGGATGAGGTTGAAGTTGAAGAACCTCAAAATGTAGAGCAACCTACAAAGGGGGGAGAAGATGGAGAAAAGGATATGGAGGTCGAAGAGCCTCAAATTACAGGTAGAGAGGGAGAGGCAGAGCACTCTCCAATTAATGCAGGGGTTGGATCAGCCTCAAGAAAAAGTAGTCCTAGATGTGCAACAAGTAGTTATAGAGGAAAAAGAAGCAGTCCCTGATGTGCAGTAAGTAGCTGTAGAGGACCAGGAGGCTCAACATCCTGCATCCCCTGTACACCAAGAAACAATAGTGGCACCAACACACCCTGGGGTACAGAGTATCAAGCTAAGATAAAAACAAAAAGCCATAAGGCCATCTCAGTGATGACCCAGGACCAGAGCAAGAGTTGCAGAGTTGAAGGCCTTGGGCATTGAATCTGACAAGGAATCAGAGCTGGATTTCGATGAGGAATGAGAGGTAGCAAAGAATCTATTTGCTACCCAAAAACAAAAATTTGAGGAGCTCAAGGAGGAAATTAAGGTAGACAAGAAGAACTAGAAGAAGGCCTCCAAGAAATCCCTCAAGGAAGCAGAAAAGGAGGCCATAAAACAATCTGGTAGACCTCACAAGAAGATTCCAGTTGCTCAACCTGAGTAGTTTTGGTATTTGTATGGGTCAGAGGATGGAAATCCTTCGAGGATGCAAGCATATTTTAAGCGGATGGGATTTCTAGGCCCTATGTAGAAGGAAGATCTGGCATCAAGCAGCAGAACTCCCCCTATGTCAAAAATAGAGGTCCAAGCTGAACTTGAGCTTGACCCAATAGGGGTAGATTTACCCACAGCCAGGGTTGCTAAGGAATCTAGCATCCCATTTGGAGATAAGGAATCAGTGCCTATGGGTGAGAAGTTGCCACTTCACCATGAGTACTGGAAAATGGTTGAGCTTGCATTCCAGAAGGATGCCACCAACTTCTCTAGTTTTTATCTGAATGTTGATAAGGGCAAGGTGGCCTGGACTAGAGAACCACCCAAGAAGAGAGTAGGGCCAAGTGAACCACTTTGATGCAACAAACACCAGAAGTAGTAGGGATAGGAGACAACAGCTCCCACAACATCAAAGGGGTGAAAGCCCTGGGACAAAGAGAAAGCCAAGGCCACTAAGAGGAAGAGAACACAGACAAATAGGGCCTATTGGGATGAAGTGAATAGAACTGGTAATTACTAGTTCAAAGTGGCACAGGGATGTGCCACCCCTTAAGCATGGGGGGATGATGAGCCACAAAATTGCTCATTTTTTGTACTCTTTTCCCCATAATGTGCGACATATATTCTTGTAGATATAAATTTTTTATGGAAATTATATATAATTGATAATTTATTTTGCATGTTCTCTAATATTTGTCTTTAAGTGTAATTTGTGTAGATTTAGTGGAAATCATTGCATTTTGGCATGTTTTTTTCGAGGTCCAACTCGGACCTGGCACTTACAAATTAATGAAGGAAAAACATCTACAGAATATCGATAAAGAGGTACGAAGTTAGGCGCCCAAGTCCTTTGAAGTGCCTGACTTCCATTCGACACCTAACTGTTAGGCGTCTGCTTCCCATTGTACGATATAAGGTACCTGCTTCCCATTGTACGGTGGAAGGTGCCTGCTTCCCATTATACGATGGAAGGCGCCTGCTTCCTATTATGCGATAGAAGGCATCTGATTCCCGTTATGTGACGAAAGGCACCTGCTTCTCGACTTCTTCAACCATGGTGCCTGATTCCCATTAATGCCAAACTTCAACATGACTCTATGGTTGGTAGAACAGAGTGAACACTTCAGAAACTAGCATGAAGGGATTTCCAGCATCACAACCGAACATGGGATAATGTCAAAGGTGACTCGTCACCTATTTTTTAGCTGATATGTAAATTAATTTTGTAAGTCGAGCAAATCAAATATCAGCGTATTCTAGAAATAGAATACGTTGAAATATCATGATATTTTTCCTGACTCCTCTAATTAAGCAAACGGTTGTAATAGGGTTGGCCGCATATCTTATAAATATGTAGGCCACCCCTGAAGAAGACCCCCAAACTTTTTATGTAAATTTCTTCTATTGTAAACTGTTAATAAATCTTTGCATTGTTCCTGTAAAAACATATTCTAAGCATCCGATGATTATTCTACCATGGGCAGAACCTTCTGGAAGCATGTTTCCACTTACAAAAAAGTTCTTCCCTATTTCCCTTTTTTTTGTAATTGTTTTAATAGATTAATTTATTTCCAGTTATTTTCCCTATTTTTTGTAATTTCCAGCAAGATAGTTATTTAGATTTTGAATGTTTTCAGTCCTGTTTCTTAGACTTAGCATGATATTATTGGTTTAAACATAAACTTCAACGAACACCAAACACCCCCCAAACCATAATCCAAGGGACTCATCTCTGAAGGAGAAATTACAAGCATAGATTTTGCACGGTTTCTCACAAGACTACGAGCTACCCCGGGTTGATAATTAAATGGAGGTAATTAATTGAACCATAGAAAAACTAACCAATGTTTTTCCCAACACCTCTTTCTATATCCCTTGATATTTAATATTTAGATGTATCTAAATTCCAATAATTAATTTTTATAACTCCCTAATTTGGAATATTAGAAAACAATAATATTTGCAATAATAGGGGTTTACTTTTCCAAATAGAAACCCTTATACCTCCTACATTATTGTTTGCAAATATGTAAATGTTCTTGAAATAGGCTTGCTTAATATGTTACTAATGTTGGATGAATGTTTGCAATAGTAAATAAATTATATCCTTATAAATCCAATGTCACTTAGACTTAAAGCAAGCAAAATAAATAAGAACTTTACCTTAGCAATCCTTGTGGCTAAACGTATTCATTGGCAGCTTAATATTTAATGTTTTCTATGGACAATACTATTGTTGGTTTCTTCCTTGAATAGCACTTGGATAGTGTGTATGCTCTCCAATATAAGAGTGCTGGAGTTGCTAGTTTATGACAACTTCTTTAATGTAATAACCCTAAAATTAAACTACAAGAAAAAACACACATAAGAGAAAATAATTTTTTAGAGGAGAGGGATTCATAAACCCCTAACCGACCTTACATTCACCTATTTTTTAAATCCCCTAAGTTTCTTGAAGAGCTACATCTCACCAAATACCCTCACACAAGTCCATTTTTGTAGGCATATTATGTGTTACCACAAATAATTTTATCCCTCTCATCAACCTTGATGAGCTAAACTTATCACCTTCAATCCATCGAAGGTATATGCCCATATCCATACCATACACAATTCAGTATGTGTAGGTATGCTACACGTACTGTGAGTTAAGCTATCCATCTTGTCTACACAACGAGCTATATTAACTCAAATGTAGTCTTTCCACAACTTAGTTATCATTCTCCCTAAGGGGTCTCAATTCCATGAGGTCACCTATTTTCACCCTAATGGGGTCTTAATTTTCTTAGGTCACCACTAAGCTCACCCTAGAAATCCATACTTAGGTTTTTGTTATTTTAACAAGAAAGCAAGAATAGATACTAAATCTAACAAAAGCATAATTCAAAAATTATACATAATATAAAAGTGTCATGATATCACGACATGTTGCTTCGTCGCGGCTGAAAAAGAAAAAGCGTCACGATATCGTGACATGTTGCTTCGACACGGCCGAAAGAGAAAAAGTGTCACGATTTCGTGACATGTTGCAACATCGTGGCCAAGAGAGAAAAAGTGTCGTGATATCACAACATGTTGCTTTGTCACGGCCAAAGGAGGAAAAGGTGTCACGATATTGTGACATGTTGCAATGCCATGGCCCAAGGAGAAAAAGTGTCACGATATCACGACATGTTGCTTCGGCGCGACAAAAGGAGGAAAAAGTGTCACGATATCACGACATGTTGCAATGTCACGGCCAGAAGAGGAAAAAGTGTCACGATATCGCGACATGTTGCATTGTCGCAACCAAAGGAGAAAAGTGTCGTGATATCATGACATGTTGCATTTTCGCGGCCAAAGGAGAAAAGTGTCACGATTTCGTGACATGTTGCATTTTCATGGCCAAAGGAGAAGAAGGAAAAAGTGTCGTGATATCGCGACAAGTTGCATCAAAAGACCAAACCGATCCCCCTGTTAGCTAGTTAATGGTTCAAGAGATTTGGCTCCATTGCAAATATTTTTTTACTATTGTAAGCATGTGTTCTCTCTGACTGAGGCTGGGAAAAGTCTCTTCCCAAATTGTAATTGATCTTTGTTTTAATACAAGTTTTTTCAAATTAAAAAAAAAAAAAAAATTATACATAATATACTAGAAATAAGCCACATTTAAAGAAGGTATACATTGAAGGAAAAGAATTTAAATGCAAAACATAAATAATTCAAACAATAATTTAAAGGTACTTCATCCAAGTAAATAAATAATTATTACAATAGCAAGTATGGTAAACCCTCCATACCCTTTAAATAATAACATATTACATCATTTTTATTTAGGGATATCTCCCTACAATTCTAGTCAATTAGAGCATAAGTAAATAATTGCAAGTAGAGAACAAATTATTGTAATGATTCCAACCACCGCTTTGGTCCTCCTCTTTCCATCGATCATTGAGGATAGTAGGGGATTAGGGCACTCATGGTTTAGGATAGACATACCTCTAAATGCATCTTCTATTAAATATTGCCAAATTGCAACTATACAAATCAAATCAAAGTATCTAACCATCTACTACATAGTTGTTTATCAATAAAAGTCTCTATTTTCACTTTCCCCTCTCATAACATAATGAGAGTCTTCCAAAAAATATAGCTAGATCCTAGGGTTTACTTTATTCAATTCTTTCAACCTTCCAACAAATTAAAGTCCCATACCTTTAATCATTAAATAAACTAGGTTCTTTGGTTCATAATTCAAAGCCTCCTCACTTTAATTTAATATAACTCAAATAGCTTTATTCAACATAATCAAGTCTCATTCCTTAATTATTTAAATTAAAAAATGCTACCTTTTACTTAACATAATCAAGTCCCATTCCTTAATTATTTAAATAAATAAAAACTACTCATATTTAACATAATCAAGTCTCATTTCTTAATTATTTAAATAAAATAAAATACCTTTATTTAACATAATCAAGTCTCATTCTTTAATTATTTAAATAAAAAAAGCTACCTTGTATTTAACATAATCAAGTCTCATGCCTCAATTATTTAAATAAATCAAACTACATTTATTTAACATAATCAATTCTCATTCCTTAATTATTTAAATAAAATAAAATACCTTTATTTAACATAATCAAGTCCCATTCCTTAATTATTTAAATAAACAAAGCTACCTTTCATTTAACATAATCAAGTCTCACTTCTTAAATATTTAAATAAATAAAATACCTTTATTTAACATAATCAAGTCTCATTCCTTAATTATTTAAATAAACAAAGCTACCTTTTATTTAACATAATCAATTCCCATTCCTTAATTATTTAAATAAACAAAATACTTTTATTTAAAATAATCAAGTCCCATTCCTTAATTATTTAAATAAATAAATATACATTTTATTTAACATAATCAACTCCCATTCCGTAATTATTTAAATAAACAAAACTACCTTTTATTTTGAATGAATAAATTAATTAAAACTTACAAACCCTCAATAATATTCATTTATAATGAAACACAAACTCAACTAAATATTTCATTCCACGACAAGGTAGGATAAGCATAAGATTTAACTTACTAAAACCCTACAATAATAAGGTCTTCTAAAACCATAGAGAATGCTACTCAAGCAATCACAACACGGGGGTTTCAAAAATAAAGGATCTACACACGTCCAAAACTAGTGGCACTGAGTTTATGACACGGGCAAATCCAACCAACCTGTTGTGGCTGCTCCACAACACACCCCAAAATTGGGGACCCACCCTTTTTGCATGCTTTCCAAGAAGACTGCAGTGGCCCAGATGCTAAAATCAAAGAAAAAGAAGAATGTCGCGAAATCGCGACATGTTGCTCTGTCGCGGCTAAGAAAAAGAAAGTGTCGCGATATCGCGACATGTTGCTCTGTCGCGGCTAAGAAAAAGAAAGTGTCAGGAATGAAAAATGTCGCGATATCGCGACATGTCATGTTTTCGCGGCCTAGATCGGCAAAAGACAGCAAAAATAAAAAGTGTCGCGATATCGCGACATGTCATGAAATCATGGTCAAAGTGGTCAAACAGAACAGGATGCCAAAAATGTCGCGATATCGCGACATGTCATGAAATCACGGTCAAAGCAGTCAAACAAGGCAAAGTATAGAAATTGTCACGATATCGTGACATGTTTCGGTCTCACGGCCCACAAGGAAAAATTGTCGCGATATCGCGACATGTCATAAAATCGTGGTCAAAGGCAGCAAGAAAAAGTCAATGCAAAAGTTGTCGCGATATCGCGACATGTCACGTTTTCGTGACCCGAAGACGAAATGAAGCGCAAGGAGAAAAAAATGTCGCGATATCGCGACATGTCAAGTTTTCGTGGCTGGAAAGCAAGGAAGGAGCAAATGAAAGAATGTGTCACGATATCGCGACATGTCGCATTTTCGCGACCAAGAGCAACCAAAGTGAACGTAGAGGAAAAATGTCACGATATCACGACATGTCGTAAAATCGCGGTCAAAGCGGTCAAAATGAAAAGTGTCGCGACATCGCGACATATTTGTATCCTTGTGACCAAAGCATAAAAGTGTCGTGATATCGTGACATATTTCATTCTCGACAACAACAAGGCTACATAAAAACGTCATGATATCGTGACATGTCTTATTTTCATGATGAAAGAAGAAAAGCTAAGCTGTAGACATAAAAATGTCGTGATATCGTGACATGCTATTTTCTTTTGCGATTCACGAAGGACCATTATAGAGTATACAGGGGAGGCGCTGAACACGTGGCACAGAGGTGTAAGGGCTATAATGTAACGCTTCATGACCAACAGTTACATTCAGCAGAGAAGATCAAACGTTTCGACATCGAACAGAAAGTCAAAGACAATGAGGAGACGGGGAAGACGAAATGAAAAGACCTAGGAAATGAAACGAAGCGTCACAGAGCGAAACAGAGAACCAAAACAGAAAGTTTAAAAGCACGAGCCAAAGACAGGTACAGGGGTCGAAAACCACTGTGGGCAGAGTTGTAGAGCCGAAGGCAATAAGCCATTCTGGGCCTGCTTTTGGAGTGTTTTTCTTCCACTTTTTTTGGATATTTTCCTTTACATTGGACTAGGTAGGAAATTGTTGTAAGCAGAGTTGCAGTGCTGAAGGCCAGAGGGCCATTCTGGGCCTGCTTTTGAGGCTGTTTTCTTCCATAGACTGGGTTTGGGAAACCAGAAAGTTCTGTTGTTGTAAAATGACCAATTTTTAATACAGAAAATTCAGAGAGTTGCACCTCATTGACAAGAAAGAAGGAGTTATTTTCTGCATGCAAGATTGAATGTTTATCTTTCCCCTTTTCAGATTTCTAGGCTTATAGGTGAAGTTTAATGCAAGTTCTCTTGGTTGCTTCATGCGAATGTCTAAATCTGAAAATCATAGTTAAAACCCCAGAGACCAGCACTTAACTTATCTGGATTGTGCGTGTTTTGCAGGTTCAATAGGTTAGGTTGTATGCAGAAAACCTCATTAGCTTCGGTTTTGTCAAAATAGGATAGCATCATACTGAATGCACTTTTCATTTTCCTTTCGCATTTTATTTTCATTTTTTCTGCACTTTATTTTAATTTACAGGCATTAAAATAAATAAAAAAAAACTAAAAATTCCAAAATCCAAAAATAGTTTCATCATTGCGTATGTTATACTGCAGATTTCAAATACGCATTTAAAATTTCATTTTCGGAGTTGTATAAATTTCACCGCAGCTGTTGTTTTGTTGCAGACTTTAAAAATCCGAAAATAGAAAATTTCCATTTCAAGGCCAGAATTTCATTTTTAGTTTTGTTTTTCATTCATGAGCCGATGATGACATTCCCTTCATGAAAATTCCAATTTCATTGAAGGATTTATGTTTTATGGCATTTCATCAATTTCCATTTTGAAGTTACGTCGTGGTCATATAAGGGCCAGATCACATTTGCTTTATTTGGGTTCAATAAACAATCATTAAAGTTTCACAATAAAATAAACCAACATTGCCCCTTGTTTTCGAGTTACTTGCAACCACTAAGGTGTTCCAAGCATTTAAATTGAATATCTTTATTTGAGATTATTAATACACAAATGTAAAATGCTAATATAGCGGAGACCTTGGAGAAATTATTTATTTAATTTCTTTGCAAGAGAGGATTTGGAACCCAAATCCTATCGGAGAGTGTGTTTTCACAATCGGGTGAAAATACCACTCAACAGATTGGCGCTAGAAGGAGGGCTGGATGGGTTTATTTTAGTGAGATTTAAAATTTTTGTATATTTCATGCCCTACTGATTGTTATCTTTAGTCTTCTAACACTCAGCAGATTGTTAAAAGGAGGGCCTAAATTGGTTTACTTTATTCTATTTACGTTAAGTAATTCAGGTATGTTGTATATTGTTCTAACGCTTTTTGATTGTTCATACAGAAATAATGTGATTTGATTTAATTTTGAAAATTTTGGTCTCGACTAACGAAGTGTTGTTTCCAGGCAATTACTTTCATTTGATTTTAATGGATACATCTCTTGGTCGATGCTAACATGATTTTTTTTTATATCATTACAGGTTGAATATTCAACAGATTTGGTTCTAAAGTTATATTCTGAGTTTACTAATGGCAACATTTGAGGAGCAAATTGTATCCCTAAGAGCTGAAATAGTGTCTCTAAGAGAAAGAATGGTATCTATGATGGAGGATCATTATAAGGGTTTGTCTATACATGTGATACCCTATCAAATTCCTAAAATGTTATTGGAGTTTCTACGATGTTTTAATCAAGAGGTGCCACTAGGATACTTGCAAAAACTGCATGTCTACAAGAATACATTATGTCAATTCCAGATTTTCTATGAGGAGGTAGCTTGTAAGTTATTTGCATACATTTTGGATGATAAACCATTCTTTTGGTACAGCCAACTACCCATGGAGGTTAGGACTTCTTGGACACAATTAGAAGCAGCCTATCTTTATCACTTTGGTAATCAAGTTGACTTAAATAGGTTGCAAAATCAATTTACCTCCATACGTAATGAGCATAATGAATCCTTGAGTCAATTCAATGGAAGATTTCATGAATTGTACTCTCAAATATGGGAAAGTTTGGGTACATCTGAAGAGGAAGCTATTCAAGTATACCTGGGAGCCATACACCCCACACTTGCTACATCTTTAAAGAAAAACATGGATGACTTATCTCTAGAGACAATCTATGAGATCTTGGAAAATGTAGAACAAGTTTTGGAAGAAGAAAAGGCACAACATGTTCACATGAGAGATTGTTCTTTTGAAGTTAGTGATGCCAACCTACACCAACCATCAAACATAGCACCCTCCACTCCAATGATACCTAAGGTGAATGATCAAGGGGATGAATTTGAATATCCAAATTTTACGACCACCTTAGATGTAGTCCAAGAGGAGGTGCAAATTGCTAAGACAACATCCACTAGTGAGGATTATGTAGAGATACACGATTATCTAGATGAAGGGGTTCTAAATTCAACAATGTTTAAAATATGTGATAGGACGAAACCCACCATAGAATTGAATGAAGTGGTTGAAAGTGAAATTGGAAGAAAATCAATAAATGAATTTGAAGATATGATAGAGTTTCACCACTTGTTCTTGGAAGATACTATTGATGAGATGTGTAAAATTAACGATCAAGAAATTCTTCACCCTCCAAATTATGATAAAATTGAATCATGGGTTACTAATTTGGACGATGATAGCCTTACAAATTTGAATTCAAGAAACGACCCACTTTTGGAAATAATTGAACCATCTAAGGAAGGTGAAGGTGAATTTGATGAGAAGCACATTGATGAATTGGAAGATGTTGAAGAAGTAGTTGAACGTCACCACTTGATTTTGGAAGATGATTATTATGATGCTTGGAAGAAGTGGGAAGACTACACTCACTCCAAAACTACTAATGAAACTTGTGTGCCAATTGATATACAGGACAACATAATCGTCTACTCGAAGGAAGATATTACAACTCCTGTACAATTTGAGGATGCTTTGGAAGAGGGTTTCAAATCTCATCAAATTTTGGAAGAGTATAATGATTCTATTGATCAGGCCACAAACATCATGGAATTTCATTCCATGGATCTGGATGACGATTTTTACAATGGTTGGGGGAGATATGATGATGCATTCTTTTCTCACACCCCTGTAGATGAAACCCATATTGCACTGGATATACAAGATATTGAAACTTCTACCTCACATGAAGAGATACCATGGATAGTGAACAAAGAATTAGAACCAAATGACAAAGAGATTGATCAATTGGAAGCAACTCGAATAAGTGATCATCAAAACAGATTACTTGACATACACTTTGACCAAAAACATTTGAGGGTTGAAAAGGAGGGCCATGTTTTCAATTGGGTGCATGACCATATTTTGAATTTGAATTATGTTTATGATGAAATGTCGTTAAAGGTGAATGAAAAACAAGGTATAATTTTTAATCACACCTTTAATAACATTGTTTTAATGAATGGAAAAGAAGTTGATGCACTTGAATTGTTAAATCAAATTCATCAACAATTACTAATTGAATCTAGGGTAAAAACTGTTAATGATCCTAATTTAGTAAATATCCTAGATGCTTGCAAAGCTGTTACACAAATTTGATTGGCCTACAAATTTGGAAAATGATTTGGCTTTAAAATTTTTAGAAATAGGCTCTTGCTTACAAAGTCTCATTTTGGATAAAGAGAGCCTAGTTCTAAATCATGAATCGAATTATGAAATGGATACTTTCAAGAATAGACAAGATAAAATTGAATATCATTTATTGTCTAATCATTTTAGTATTTTAACGCTCACCTATGAGAGTACTAATGGAATTAAATCTAATTGGTGGGGTGAGCAAGGGAAGTTAAAAGTTGTTGCATGGTGTGGTATAATATTGTTTTTTTTGGATTCCTACAACATTTGGCATGCACATCACGTTATATTTTTGTTGAAATGTTCTAATCATGTTTGGGATCCAGGAAAGTGATAATCCAAGCTTTGCATCATCTTGTATTATATTGTACATTTGTATATAGATTTTGGTTTTTGGGTTTTGGTTTGTGTTTTCAAGTTCATTTTTGAAGTTACTTTTGGGTTTGGTTTTAAGTTTTGTGTGTTAGTCCTTTGGACATGTTTGGTTCGTTTTAAAAAAAAAAAATGAATAAAAATTTGAGATGTCAACTCATGCCTAAGATCAGGAAAATATGAAACATTGGAATTGTGTTGTAAAAGCTCCGCAGGTAACACAAACAGTTAAATAATATCGTTTGAAACTTGTGATGCATGAAGTAGTCAGTTTTACAAATTATGACAATACTTTATCTGCAATTCAAAAGGGCAATGCATTCATATTACATCCCACTTCGCATATACATGCCATCTTAGTTGCATATGCATTTCAGATACAATCATTTGAAAGGTGTCAAGTCCTCTTAGGGTTATTCTATAACATAAAAAAAAAAAAAAAAATCCTAAGGTTGGGAACTGATGCCCGAACTATCTTGAACCAAGCACGTTCTATGCACATTAAAGAAGATCTTGAGCAAAATGATCAAAACCGTACTTGGAAGAAAAGGTGAGGTGAAAGGAGTACTTCGTGTCTATCCTATCATGCAACATAATCCTTAAAACAGTGGTTTTTACCACTCCCATTAAGCTTAAAGTCTAAAACTAGAGTAGTAAGGATAGGGTTAAATCCTCATCGAACTTAGGTTGAGGATCCAATTCCCCAAAGCTCTGATTTGACCTACATGGAGTAGTAAGGATAGGGCGTAATTCTCATCTCGCTTAGGTTGAGAATCCGATTCCCCAAAGCTTCATTTTTTTCCATTTCATCATAAGTATTGGATTGGAAGGATCGTACTACATGTCCTCTGCAAAGGATGGGTAGTCATCCCCAAGGTCCAAGAAATAAAAATAAAATCAATACTTTCCATTTTATCATAATATTGGATTGGAAGGATCGTACTATACGTCCCTCGCAAGGATGGGTAGTCATCCCAAAGGTCCAAAAGTAAAATTAATTTTGCCCATTTCATCTTAATATTGGATTGGAAGGATCGTACTACATGTCCCTCGCAAGGATGGGTAGTCATCCCAAAGGTCCAAGAAACAAAAAAAAATAATAATAAAAATGAATGAATGAAGCCAAATAATGGATTATGGGGTTAATCTCCACCGGGGCTATAGACGCCTGACTGGCAGTGGAGTATGCTCATGCGTGGCATCATGTCTTGTCTAAAAGCAAGACCACTGACTGCTCAAACAGACAGACTAGCCTGACAATTTCATCCATAACTGGTTAAATCATTTTGTTCAAAGTGAGGTAATGAATTCCAGATCAGAGTAGTAAGGATAGGGTTAAATTCCCATATCGCTTAGGTTGGGAATCCGATTCCCCAAAACTCTGATTTCACTTTCACTTGCACATGGGTTCAAGATGGTGGTGACACATAACCAACTTTGGGATTTAATAAAGAAATTCATTTTATACGTAGTTGATCCTAAGAGGGTTTGACAGTTTTTTCATGTATGATATTAGAAGGTTCGAGCTTTTATAAAATAGATTGTTATATTCATCATACTGCGCAAATCATTCACAACCTCACATATGCATTCATGTAAAACTGACAATGGAATGTGGATCAATTTCAAACGATAGAAAATGGAACACACTGCACACACCGAGCTGATACTTAACGATTCTTATGTTTCATGTGTTTTTGATCTATCGGCATTTGTTTATATTTTTCATGTGCTAACGCCTGTTTTCGAGTTTGTATATTTCCAGGTTAGGTTCTCACCGAAATGCTCAGGAGCATTTCCCAGCAGAGTCACCATTTGTTGTGGCTGCTCCACAACACACCCCAAAATTGGGGACCCACCCTTTTTGCATGCGTTCCAAGAAGACTGTAGTGGCCCAGATGCTAAAATCAAAGAAAAAGAAAAATGTCACGAAATCGTGACATGTTGCTCTCACGCGGCTAAGAAAATGAAAAATGTCGCGATATCGTGACATGTTGCTCTGTCGTGGCTAAGAATGAAAAATGTCACGATATCGCGACATGTCATGTTTTCGTGGCTTAGATCGACAAAAGACAACAAAAATAAAAAGTGTCACGATATCGCGACATGTCATGAAATCATGGTCAAAGTGGTCAAACAGAACAAGAGGCTAAAAATGTCACGATATCGCGACATGTCATGAAATCACGATCAAAGCAAAAGGGCCAAAGTAAAAAGTGTCGCGATATCGCGACATGTCATGAATCGCGGCCACAGTAGAGGAAGGAAAATTGTCACGATATCGCGACATGTCATGAAATCGCGGTCACAAGGAGAAGAAAAAAATGAAAATTGTCGCGATATCGCGACATGTCATGAAATCACGACTCAAGATGAAAGAAGGCAAGGAGAAAAATGTCACGATATCGCGACATGTCATGAAATCACGTCAGAAAGCGAGGAAGAAGCAAATGAAAAATTGTCATGATATCACGACATGTCACGAATCACGATCGAGAGCAACCAAAGTGAAGGTAGAGGAAAATGTCGCGATATCGCGACATGTCGTAAAATTGCAGATCAAAGCGATCAAAATGAAAAGTGTCACGATATCGCGACATATTTGTATCCTTGTGACCAAAGGCATAAAAATGTCGTGATATCGCGACATGTCTCATTTTTGCGATGCAAGAAGAAGGACAAGGCTGCAGATATAAAAATGTCGTGATATCGTGACATGCTATTTTCTTTTGTGATTCACGATGGACCGTTACAGAGTATACAGGGGAGGCACTGAACACGTGGCACAGAGGTGTAAGGGCTATAATGTAACGCTTCATGACCAACGGTTACATTCAGCAGAGAAGATCAAACGTTTCGACATCGAACAGAAAGTCAAAGACAACGAGGAGACGGGGAAGACGAAACGAAAAGACCTGGGAAATGAAACGAAGCGTCACAGAGCGAAACAGAGAACCGAAATAGAAAGTTTAAAAGCACGAGCCAAAGATAGGTACAGGGGTCGAAAACCACTATGGGCAGAGTTGCAGAGCCGAAGGCAATAAGCCATTCTGGGCCTGCTTTTGGAGTGTTTTTCTTCCACTTTTTCTGGATATTTTCCTTTACATTGGACTAGGTAGGAAATTGTTGTAAGCAGAGTTGCAGTGCTGAAGGCCAGAGGGCCATTCTGGGCCTGCTTTTGAGGCTATTTTCTTCCATAGACTGGGTTTGGGAAACCAGAAAGTTCTGTTGTTGTAAAATGACCAATTTTTAATACAAAAAATTCAGAGAGTTGCACCTCATTGACAAGAAAGAAGGAGTTATTTTCTGCATGCAAGATTGAATGTTTATCTTTCCCCTTTTCAGATTTCTAGGCTTATAGGTGAAGTTTAATGCAAGTTCTCTTGGTTGCTTCATGCGAATGTCTAAATCTGAAAATCACAGTTAAAACCCCAGAGACCAACACTTAACTTATCTGGATTGTGCGTGTTTTGCAAGTTCAATAGGTTAGGTTGTATGCAGAAAACCTCATTAGCTTCGGTTTTGTCAAAATAGGATAGCATCATACTGAATGCACTTTTCATTTTCCTTTCGCATTTTATTTTCATTTTTTCTGCACTTTATTTTAATTTACAGGCATTAAAAAATAAATAAAAAAAAAAACTAAAAATTCCAAAATCCAAAAATAGTTTCATCATTGCGTATGTTATACTGCAGATTTCAAATACGCATTTAAAATTTCATTTTCGGAGTTGTATAAATTTCACCGTAGCTGTTGTTTTGTTGCAGACTTTAAAAATCCGAAAATAGAAAATTTCCATTTCAAGGCCAGAATTTCATTTTTAGTTTTGTTTTTCATTCATGAGCCGATGATGACATTCCCTTCATGAAAATTCCAATTTCATTGAAGGATTTATGTTTTATGGCATTTCATCAATTTCCATTTTGAAGTTACGTCGTGGTCATATAAGGGCCAGATCACATTTGCTTTATTTGGGTTCAATAAACAATCATTAAAGTTTCACAATAAAATAAACCAACATTGCCCCTTGTTTTCAGTTACTTGCAACCACTAAGGTGTTCCAAGCATTTAAATTGAATATCTTTATTTGAGATTATTAATACACAAATGTAAAATGCTAATATAGCGGAGACCTTGGAGAAATTATTTATTTAATTTCTTTGCAAGAGAGGATTTGGAACCCAAATCCTATCGGAGAGTGTGTTTTCACAATCGGGTGAAAATACCACTCAACACAACCATGACCCCCATCCCTTCTATGACACCGAACAAAGGATTAGAGAAGGAGCATGCCCACCGGTACCCTCCTATCTCAACGATGGATGATCCAGCAACGAGGATAATACCAATTACACACGGTAAGGGAAAACTCTTGCAGTGAATGACCACTTATAGATCTAGAGGGAAGGTAGGGAAATAGAAGCCAAGGGCACTATTTCCCAACACTAAAGGTATACCACCATCATGGCTCATGTTTTTCATGCCAAACACAAAAAAAGAGCAAGAAGTAACACAAGAGAAGACCCAATTATTGGGCATTATGTAGCAACAAAAGCTAGACTTTACCCGACTCACTGCCATCTATAGGAGGATGCACCTCAAGGATATTGATGTAACACCTATGTAGCTAATAGGGAAAGGATACTTGCTCTCTATTGAAAAACCCAACCAAAGGACAAACTAATATTCAAGGGTAGGTCGCACAACAAAAGGGAGAGGTCGGGGTGCAAGTGGTCAAATCTACGTTGGCTACAACAACATCTAAGTATTCAAACTAGGGTGATAAAATAAAATAGACCTAAAAAATAGGGACGTCCATACAACCCAAACACTAGAACAAATCACGCATAAATCCATGAACACAAAATAACCAACCCAGTTTTCTTTAGCTATAGTTTCCCTCGGGTTTATCTCCAAAGTGATCGATCTTGCATTTTGAGCTTAGTTCTTTGATTGCTTGATGTTCCCTTATTTCTTTCTTTGTTGCCCTCCCTCTTTCTATTTCTTCTCATGTTCTCCCTCTTTATGTTTCTTCTCACATTCTCCCTCCAAAAAACCCATCTTCATGCCCTTCTCCAAGGCCCTTATCCTCCTTGGTCATACTGCCTCCAACTTCCATTACTTCCTCCTCTCTCCTCCACCGTACGCCTTCAATTATGTCTTGTTCCTTGGTGGATGTCAAATTCCAGTAGATTTGAAAATCCTCTATTACTTTAAGGAGAAGCTTCCTCATCAAAGCTTCCTTCCCAAGGTCAGCAGGGAGTTCATATTATTTATTTAAAAATAGATTTACATTTATTAATAATAAAATTTTATTATTTCAAAATGAACTTCGTTTATCATTTGGAATAAATTACTTATTATTTAAAAATGAATTTACTTTATCATTTAAAATAATACCATTATTATTTAAAATAATTTTAACTATTATTTTGAAATGAAATTACCTTTATCATTTAAAATAATTTAACTATTATTTTGAAATGAAATTACCTTTATCATTTAAAATAATTTAACTATATATATATATTAACACAAAATAATTTTTTTATTTATTACTAACATCAAGCCTTGACATTTTAAGCATAACAAGGAGGTTTTAAAGGCAATCAATTTATGCATGTTTCTATTTTTTCCCAAACCATTGATGCAGATAGTGATGAAGTAAAAGATAAATCAAACATATGCAACAGACAAAGAGGGAGTCTTTCCATCAACCCAGTCACCTATCTCAGCTAGAGAATTTATGATAGCTACTAGGCTATCAACTTGAGGCTCAAGGTGGCTAGCTATTGATGATTATCCCTAACCAATAATGCATGCCTATATGAAGGTATCCATCAATGTTACCCCTGAGTTGCCTTAATCATCATTTCCCCAACCTCAAGTACCCCCATTTTTGGTGGATGATTCTACTTCTTCCACCCATGAGTGTACCTGATCCTGCACATTTGGCAATATGTTAGCAGTACCATGCTCTTCCAAATCAACTAAACATCGCATAGTTGGTTCAATTGCTCAAACTAGGTATTAAAGCATCATAAATTAATACATTGTTTCTTTGTGCCAAAAAGCCTACCAGGGAGGGTCATGACATCCTACCCCCTAGGACTAAACACCATCCTAGGTGTTTCCAGTTTCACAAAAATAAAAATTATTACATTATATATTTTCAAACAAAAAGGGAAAATATTTTTGCATATCATCCACTTTCTCCCAAGTGGTATTTCTTTCAGAAAATCGGTCCCACTAGACCTTACATTGCTCAAGAGTCTGATTCCGCATAGACTTAGAATGAAACTCAAGAATATTCATCGACATCACTTCAATAGCCTTTAGATTTGCCATCTACAATTTAGAAACATCCCACACATGTTCAGGGTCAGCAACATATTTCCTAAGCAAGGATATGTGGAAGGTGTCATGGATCTTTGATAGGTTAGGTGGTAAGGCAAGTCGGTATGCAACGAGACTGATATTTTCAGTGATCTCAAAGGGTCCCACAAATCATGGATCCAAATTTATGGATTTGATAGCACTCTTCATCGATTTAACCCTTAAAAACACTTTATCTCCAACTGAGTACTCTCTTGGAGTCCTCTTTAGATCAACATAACTTTTTTACCTATCAGTAACTTCTTTAAGTCTTTGCCTGATTACCTTTAACTGATCTTCCATTTCTCTGACCATATCTGGCCCAATCACAACTCGATCTTCTAGGTTATCCCAAGACAATGGTGTTCTACACTTTTACCCATACAAGGCATCGAAAGGAGCCATTCCTAGAGAGGAGTGATGTCCATTATTGTAGGTGAACTCTACAAGATGTAGGTAGTCTTCCCAATGAGACTTATGATCCATGCAGTACATGTGAAGCATATCTTCTAGTACTTGGTTTACCCATTCAGTTTGACCATCTATCTCAGGGTGGTATGTCGAGCTCATATTCAGTTTTATGCCTACTGCACGATGTAGGGATTTCCAAAATTTAGAAGTGAACTTGGAATCCCTATCTGAAATGATCACCTCAAGAAATCCATGTAATCGGAATACCTCTCTGGAAAATCTATTAGCCACTACCTGAGCATCATCCTTGATGTTCCCTGGTATGAAATGTGCAACCTTAGTCAATCTATCGACTACTACAAGGATTGCATCATGTTGATACCTGGTCTTGGGTAAACCTACTATAAAATCCATAGATATGACCTACCATTTCTGTGTAGGTACATCATGTGGATACAATTGTCCTATAGGATGCTTGCATTCTACCTTAACTTTCTGACATTCGAGGCATCGAGTGATAAAATTGGTGATATCCTTCTTCATTCCTACCCAGAAGAAGGTTCTTTTCATGTTTTCCCACATTTTGGCCCCTCCAGGATGAGCAGAATAAGGAGATCTATGGGCTTCTTGCATTATTAATTTCCTTAAATCACCCATTTTTGGTATGATGACTCTACCTTTGTAGCACAAAAGGTCATCTTTCATGCCAAATTCCTTATTACCCTCAGGGTCTCTATTCATCCTAGCTCGAATTTCTTAGAAATACTCATCCTGAGATTGCTCCTATCTCACTTGATCCATTAGATCCATGTGACTTCTAGTTATGGTTGCTATGTGTTTCCTTCTACTCAAAGCATCAACAACCTTATTCTCTTTCCCTTTTATGTACTCAATTTCAAAGTCATACTCAATGAGAAACTCGACCCATCTTCTCTATCTCACATTGAGTATAGGTTGGGTAAATATGTACCTCAAACTTTGATGGTCAATTTTTAATTCAAAGGGCCTTCCCACCAAGTAGTGGTGCTAGGCCTTTAGAGCATGCACCACTACAACTAGCTCTAAATCATGTGTAGCATAATTAACTTCATGCTTCTTGAGATTCCTTGAAGTATATGCTACTACTGACTCTTCTTGAGAGAGTACTCCTCCTAACCCTTCCAATGATGCATCCATGCATACTAAAAAGTCCCCTTGAGGATCAAGAATATTTAGTATTGGTGTGATAGTGAGTTTATATTTCAGCAATGCAAAGGTAGCTTCACACTTTTTTAACCACTTGAATTCCTTTCCTTTTTTTGAAGGTTAGTTATTGTCACAACAATCTTAGATTAATCCTTTATGTAACATCTATAGTAGCCCATTAACCCCATGAAGCTTCACACTTCAGTCACATTAGTAGGGGGTGGCCAATTTAAGATGGCCTCAATTTTCTCTAGATCCACAACAATTCCTTCTACTGATATGATATGTCCAAGATATCATACCTCTAAAACATAGAAATCACTTTTGGCTAGATTTCCATAGAGTTGATTTTCCCTCAACAACTCTAACATGATCTTGAGATGTTTATCATGCTCTTCTTTGTTTTAAGAGTATATTAAGATATCATCTAGAAATACAAGGACAAACTGGTCTAGGTGCCTTCTAAACACACTGTTCATTAGATTCATGAACGTAGTTAGGGTATTAGTTAGTCCAAAGGGTAGAATTATAAACTCATAATGCCCATACCTAGTCTTAAATATCATTTTGTGAGTATCCTCCTCACGTATTCTTAATTGATGATACCCTGATCTTAGGTCAATCTTGGTGAATATTATGGCATCTCTTAATTGATCAAATAAATATTTGATTCTAGGTAGGGGATATCAGTTCTTGATTGTAGCCTTATTTAGCATCCTATAATCAATACATAATCTTAAAGAACCATCTTTATTTTTCACAAATAAAATCGATGCACCCCAAGGTGACACACTTGGTTTTATCAATCCCTTTTCTAATAGCCCTTGTAGTTGAACCTTTAGTTCCTGCATCTCGATAGGATTCATCCTATATGGAGATCTATGAATAGGTTCTACTCCTAGCATAAGATCAATTGTGAAATCAAATTCCCACATAAGAGGGAGTCCAGGTAAATCCTCTAGGAAACACATCCTTAAAATCTTATAAAATTGGGTGCTTCCCTAGCACCTCTCTCTTTGATCATCTCCTACTTCATTAAGTTTTACAACATACACTATCCCTCCTTTCTTGAGGGCTTTCTTCAATTGCATAGCTGATAACATCTGGGGTTTGAATACCCCTTGCTCACTATGAATTCTTAGTATTTCCTTACCTTTCTCTGAATACTCGATCCATCTATCTTGGAAATTGATCAAGGCTTTATGGGCCTACAACCAATCCATCCCTAGGATCACATCAAAGGCATGAAGTGGAGCTACATACAAACAACCTTTGGTGGTACCACTAGCTAAAGTAATTTCTACCATTGGATAACATTGGTTTACTGAGTAGGTTTACCCAGAACCATACTCTACCTTCCATCCATGGGCCAAATATCCTAGTCTTTCTAGACATATCCCTTGCTAAACTAGAAGAAATAAAGCTATTTGTGGCCCCACTATCAATTAAAATTTTTACTTGCTTATTAAAAATCTTACCTTTCACAAGCAATGGGGTAGCTTGCCCATCTAGCTTATGTTTCCTGATTGTGGTGTAGATCCGATGCTCAGGTTCCTTTCCTTTAGCATTGGATGAACTCGGCCCTAGTTGATATAGACACTGATTAGCATAATGTGGGCCCCTACAATGGTAACACCCATCCTTGGGTCCTTGCTTCTTTTCTATTTTTTGCTCCTCTACTTTAATTATTGGAGCTAAAGTTTATAATTTTTGAGGGTGAGGCTTTGCATTGTTGGGATTATTGTTGGTTTTCTTTTGGAAGTTTTTCTTGAACTTTCCCTATTTCTCATTATTTCTCTTCTCAAAATTTTGAGGGTTCTTGGTCTTTCGATCCTCTTCCTCTTCCCATTTCAAGAATCCTTGACTATTCCTCTTCCTTAGTGCTTGTCGATCTTGCTCAGATAGGGCAGCATAGTTGAATTGTAGGTGAGACTCTGCTTTCTTTGCCAAGTCATATGCCTTTTGCAATGATTTAGGCTCATGCATGTTTACATCATGCTTCACTCTAGATTCTAACCCATGAATAAACTTGTGAACCCTCATCTTCTCATCATAAGTAGGTACATACTTAAGTAACCGAACCAACTTCTTATAGTATATCTCCACTATTTTAGTTCCTTGTCAAAGGCTGGCAAATTCTTCAAACTTTAAGGTATAGAAGTGTTCTATGAGAAACCTCTTTTTGAAGATTTCAACAAAATATTTCCATTTAATATCAATAGGTTCAACCTTATTCTTCTCATAGTAGGTTCCCCACCAATCTAAAGTAGCCCCTTCTAAGTTGATCATGGCCCAAACTATTTGGGTTCCTAGGGAATAGCCTTTTACTATAAAATAAACTTCTAATTCTCTCAGCCAAGCTTCAATTGCATCCCCTTCACCTTCTCCATCAAACTTGGAGATACAAATATTTTTTAGATCCCTAGTCATTTCCTTTTCTAGAAGGGCTCTAGCTTGCAACTATTCTATAGTTAGCCCATCGGCTTGGCTAACCTCTGAGCCTCTAGCTTGCGAGTTCTGATTCGCAATAGTTTCCAACATTTGTCTCATCTGATCCTGCATGGCAACAACCATAGTAGTGAGGTCTTCTACCTCTCTATTAGAATTTCTTGGATCCTCATCCTGGATCCCTTCTTCGACATTATTTTGTTGAGTTCATCTAGTTGAAGGTGTAGGCCTCTCTTTTTTGGCCTTAGGTGGTATTTTAACCTAGTTACAACCAAGAAAAAGATTAGGTTACAACTTCACCTTAAACTGTATCACTAATTCAAACCACAATACAGAGTTCTCTTGCTAAAAGTATCAATAATCTAATTAGGATGATATTCCAAGGTTATGATGTAACATTAATACCAAAGCCCATACTAAGGTATCATAACATTCATTCACCCTTGGGATTAATTCCCATTAGATTCTAGCAAGTAGGAGATTCTAGGTCATCCTAGCTTTAGCTTATCTCTAAGCAAGCCTTCATTGGAGACATCCAAATCTCTTTAGCACACAAGAAGCTCTATACCCTCATACCTAGAGCTCTGATACCAAATGTAATGACCCCAAAATTTAGCTACAAGAAAAACACACAAAAAGAAAATAATTTTTTTTTTAGGAGAGGGATTCATAAACCCCTAACCGACCTTTAATTGATCTATTGTTTAAATCCCCTAAGTTTCTCGAAGAGCTACATCTCACGAAATACCCTCACACAAGTCCATCTATGTAGGTGTATTATGTGTTACCACAAATAATTTTATCCCTCTCATCATTCTTGATGAGCTAAACTTATCACCTTCAATCAATCGAAGGTATACGCCCATCTCCATACCATACACAAGTCAATCTATGTAGGTATGCTACGCATACTACGAGTTAAGCTATCCATATCATCTCCACGATGAGCTATCTTAACTCAGATGTAGTCTTTCCACAACTTAGTTATCATTCTCCCTAAGGGGTCTTAATCCCTTAGGTCACCTATGTTCACCCTAAGGGGGTCTCAATTCCCTTAGGTCATCCTCTAAGTTCACCCTAGAACTCAATACTTAAGTTTTTATTGTTTTAGCAAGAAAGCAAGAATAGATACTAAATCTAACAAAAAGCATAATTCATAAAGCATACAAAAGATACTAGAAAGAAGCAACATTTAAAGAAGGTAAACATTAATTGAAAGGAATTTAAATACAAAACATAGATAATTCAAATAATAATTTAAAGGTACATCATCCAATAATTAAACAATTATTACATATAAGCAAGTATGGTAAATCCTCCATACTCTTAAAGAATAATATATTACATCAATTTCATTAGGGAAATCTCCCTACAATTCTAGTCTATTTAAGCATAAGTAAATAATTGTAAGTAGAGAACAAACTAGTGCAATGGTTCCAACTACCTCTTTGGTCCTCCTTCTCTTTCCATCAATCATTTGAGGATAGTAGGGGATCAAGGCACTCATGGTTCCATGATAGACATACTTCTAAATGCATCTACTATTTACTTTACCAAATTGCAACTATACAAATTAAATCAAAGTATCTAACCATCTACTGCATAGTTGATATCAATAAAAACCACTATTTATATTTCCCTCTCATTACCCAATGAGAGTCTTTCAACAAATACAACTAGATCATAGGTTTTACTTTAATCAATTCTTTCAACCTTTATTCAACAAATTAAAGTCCCATACCTTTAATCATTAAATAAACTAGGTTCCTTTATTTTCATAAATCAAAGCCTCCTTACTTTAATTTAATATAACTCAAATAGCTTTATTCAACATAATCAAAGTCCCATTCCTTAATTATTTAAATAAACAAAACTACATTTTATTTAACATAATCAAGTCTCATTCCTTAATTATTTAAATAAAATAAAATTACCTTTTATTTAACATAATCAAGTCCTATTCCTTAATTATTTAAATAAAACAAAACTACCTTTTATTTAACATAGTCACATCTCATTCCTTAATTATTTAAATAAAATAAAATAACCTTTTATTTAACATAATCAAGTCTCATTCCTTAATTATTTAAATAAACAAATTACCTTTTATTTAACATAATCAAGTCCCATTCCTTAATTATTTAAATAAAACAAAACTACTTTTATTTAACATAATCAAGTCCCATTCCTTAATTATTTAAATAAACAAAATACCTTTATTTAACATAATCAAGTCCCATTCCTTAATTATTTAAATAAACAAAACTACCTTTTATTTAACATAATCAAGTCCCATTCCTTAATTATTTAAATAAAAAATACCTTTATTTAACATAATCAAGTCTCATTCCTTAATTATTTAAATAAACAAAATACCTTTATTTAACATAATCAAGTCTCATTCCTTAATTATTTAAATAAACAAAACTACCTTTTATTTTCAATGAATAAATTAATTAAAACTTACGAACCCCAAATAATCTTTATTTAGAATGAAATGCAAGCTCAACTAAATATTTCATTCCACAACAAGGTAGGATAAGCATAAGATTTAACTTACTAAAACCCTAACATAATAAGGTCCTCTAAAACCAGAGAGAACGCTGCCCAAGCAATGTCAACATGGGGGTTTCAAAAATAAGGGAGCTACACACGTTTAAAACTAGTGGCACAGAGGTTGCAACACACGTAGAGCCAACAAACCATGGCCCCCATCCCTTCTATGACATCGAATAAAGGATTAGAGAAGGAGCACACCCACCGATGTCCTCCTATCTCAATAGTAAATGACCTAGAGTGGGGATGATTCCAATTACATGCAGTAAGGTAAAAATATTGCGATGAATAACCACTTACAGATCTAGAGGGAAGGTAGGGAAACAATAGCCAAGGGAACTACTGCCCAACACCAAAGGCATACCACCATTGTGGCTCACACTATCATGCCAAACACAAAAAAAAGGAAGAAGTAACACAAGAGAAGACCCAATGATTGGGCAGTATGTAGCAATAAAAGCTAGAATTTACTTGGCTCACTACTATCTATAGTAGGATGCACCTCGAGGATATCAATGTAACACCTACATAGCTAAGAGGGAAAGGATACTCACTCTCAATTGAATTGACCAACCAAAGACTAAACTAACATCCAAGGGTAGGTCACACAATGAAAGGGAGAGGTCAAGGTGCAAGTGGTTGACTCTATGTTGGCTACAACAACGTCTAAGCATTCAAACTAGGGCAGCAAAACAAACTACACCCAAACAAAAAGGATGTCCATCCAACCCAAACACTGGAATAAAACATGCATAAATCCATGAACATGAAATAACCAACCTGGTTTTCTTTAGCTATGGTTTCCCTCGGATTTTCCTTCAAAGCACTCAATATTACACTTCAAGCTTAGTTTTTCGATTGCTTAACATTCCCTCTATTTATTTGTTGTCCTCCCTCTTTTTGTTTCTTCTCGTGATCTCTCTCTTTCTATTTCTTCTCATGTTCTCCCTCCAAAAGACTCCTCTCCACACTTTTCTCCAAGGCCCTTATCCTCCTTAGCCATATCACCTCCAACTGTCATTACTTCCTCCTCTCTCCTCCACCATTCACCTTCAATTTTGTCTTGTCCCTTGGTGGATGGTAGATCCCAGTAGATTTGAAAATCCTCTATTACTTCAAGGAGAAGCTTCCTCATCAAAGCTTCCTTCCCAAGGTCGGTAGGGAGTTCATATATTATTTATTTAAAAATAGATTTACATTTATTAATAATAAACTTTTATTATTTCAAAATGAACTTTGTTTATCATTTGGAATAAATTACTTATTATTTAAAAATGAATTTACTTTATCATTTAAAATAATACCATTATTATTTAAAATAATTTTAACTATTATTTGAAATGAAATTACCTTTATCATTTGAAATAATTTAACTATTATTTGAAATGAAATTACCTTTATCATTTGAAATAATTTATCTATATATTTATATAACACAAAATAACTCTTTTATCTATTACCAACCTCAAGCTAGACATATTAAGCATCACAAAAAGGTTTTAAAGACAATCCTCTTATGCATGTTATTTTTTTCAAACCATTTATGCAGCAAGTGATGAAGTAAAAGATAAATCAAACATATGCACAAACAAGAAGGAAGTCTTTCCATCAACCCAATCATCCATCTCATCCAGAGGATTTATGATAGCTACTAGGCTATCAACTGAGGCTCAAGGTGGCTAGCTTGTTGATGATTATCCCTAAACTGATAATGCATACCTATATGAAGGTATCCATCCATGTTACCCCCGAGTTGCCTTAGTCATCACTTCCCCAACCTCAAGTACCCCCATTTCTGGTGGATGATTCTACTTCCTCCACCCATGAGTGTACCTGATCCTGCACACTTGGTAATATGTTAGCAGTATCATGCTCTTCCAAATCAACTAAACATCGCCTAGTTGGTTCAATTGCTCAAACTAAGTATTAAAGCATCATAAATTAGTACATGGTTTCTTTGTACCAAAAAGCTTGCCATGGAGGGTCATGACATCCTACCTTCTGGAACTAAACACCATCCTGGGTGTTTCCAGTCTTACAAAAATAAAAATTATTACATTATATATTTAAAAAAAAAGGAAAATAATTTTGCATATCATCCACTTTCTCCCAAGCGGTTTTTATTTCAAAAAACTGGTCCCACTAGACCTTACAATGTTCAAGAGTCTGATTCTGGATAGACTTAGATCAAAACTCAAGAGTCTTCACCGGTATCACTTCAATTACCTCTAGATTTTCCATCTATAATTTAGAAACATCTCACACACGTTCGCAGTTAGCAACATATTTCCTAAGAAAAGATATGTGGAAGGTGGCATGGATATTTGATAGGTTATGTGGTAAGGTGAGTTAGTATGCAACCAAACTAATCCTTTCAATAATCTCAAAGGGTACCACAATTCAAATTTGTGGACTTGATAGCACTCTTCATTGATTTATCCCTTAAAAACACTTTGTCTCCCACTGAGTACTCCCTTGGAATCCTTTTCAGATCAGCATAATGTTTTTACCTATCAGTAGCTTCTTTAAGTCTTTTCCTGATTATCTTTAACTAATCTTCCATTTCTCTAACCATATCTAGACCAATTACAACTTGGTCTTCTATGTTATCCCAAGACAATAGCATTCTACACTTGCACCTATAAAATAAATCAAAAGGGGCCATTACTAGAGAGGAGTCATGTCCATTATTGTAGGTGAACTCTATAAGATGTAGGTAGTCTTCCCAATGAGACTTATGATCCATGCAGTACATGTGAAGCATGTCTTATAGTACTTGGTTTACCTGCTCAGTTTAACCATCTATCTTGGGATGGTATGCCAAGCTCATATTCAATTTTGTGACTACTGCATGATGTAGAGATTCCCAAAATTTAGTAGAAATTGGAATCCCTATCTAAAATGGTCACCTCGGGAAATCAATGCAATCATAATATCTCTTTGGAAAATCTATTAGCCACCACCTATGCATCATCCTTGATGTTCCCTGGTATGTTATGAGCAACCTTAGTCAATCTTTCGACTACTATAAGAATTGCATCATGTTGATACCTAGTCTTAGGTAAACCTACTATAAAATCCATAGATATGACCTACCATTTCTATTTAGGTACATCATGTGGATACAATTGTCTTATTGGATGCTTGCATTCTACCTTAACCTTCTAACATTCAAGGCATCGAGTGATAAAATTAGTGATGTCCTTATTCATTCCTACCTAGAAGAAGGTCATTTTCATGTTTTTCCTTATTTTGGATCCTCTAGAATGAGCAGAATAAGGATATCTATAGGCTTCTTGTATTATTAATTTCCTTAAATTACCCATTTTTGATATGATGACTCTATCTTTGTAGCACTAAAGGTAATTTTTCATGCCAAATTCCTTATTATCCTCGGGGTCTCTGCTCATTCTAGCTTAGATTTTCCTAGCAATACTCATCTTGAGATTGCTCCTACCTCACTCGATCCATTAGGTCCATGTGACTTTTGGATATGGTTGCTATGTGTTTCCTTCTTCTCAAGGCATCAACAACCTTATTCTCTTTCCCATTTATGTACTTGATCTCAAATTCATATTCAATGAGAAATTCAACACATATCCTCTATCTCACATTGAGTATAGGTTGGGTAAATATGTACATTAGACTTTGATGGTTAGTATTTAATTCAAAGGGCCTTCCCACCAATAATATTGTCCTTTTTGAATTTCTTGCAGAGATTTAATTTTGTCCATTGATTTGGATGTGGACAGATGTGATTGAGTTCTAGAGGATTATAGTTGGCACATTTTTGGTCAAATATTATTAACCTCCTCGAAACTATTCCTCAATATCCATCTTTGATGCTTTAGAAAACCCTGCTCATGACCATGAGAACTTGGCTTTGTTTCTCTAATTTTCTTAAAATCGTGCTTGATTTTTGGACTTAGAGGTGTTTGACTAATTTGACCACAACTTTGGAAAAATCCATGGTTTTGAGATTTTGGCTTCCTTGGGTAAACTTGTGTCAAGTTGTATTCTCTCACACTTAAATTGTCAATCTAGGTTAGATTTAAAGAATAGTAATCCCATATAGATATCCACAATTTCAGCCTTTGACTTGTATTTTGTTTCCTTAGTTTCATTTGTAGGAAATGAAAGTTTGCAATAAATGAAATTTAAATGAAATGATGCTTAATTTAAAAGATGCAATTTATGATTTAGACTAAGTCTATGTGTGTGGATCCACATTATGATCTAATTATGCATTATCTATTTAATATATTTTATAATTCTATATTATGTAATTTAATTAAATCTATGTTTAAGACTAGTCTACGTCCTAATTAATTCTACTCTATTTTAGGAGGAAGAGATCAAGGGATTGACTGTTTAGAGTGGGCCCTACCTCCTAGAGGTCAATATTAATCTCTTCTCATTTCTATTCTATTTTACTTCAGCAATATATTTTCATTAAACTAATATTTATGCTATTTAATTCATGTGTGCAGGAAAATAAATCAAGTTACAAAAACAAGTAAAGCATGAAGAAAATATGAAACATAGTTACCATACTTAGAATAAAATGTTGTTGCTAATGTATCACTTTATTCCAATCTTCGTAATTCATACAATATGCTAAAATAGCTTGGATATATGGTAGAAAATAAATATAAGACATACCTTCTTCAGAGCCTTTACATTGTAATTTATATTGTTACCTTCAACCTTTACAATAGAATTTACAACCTTTTATTGTTGCAAATTGAATTATTACAGATTGAATACTAATATTACATTACAAAATAATCTAAAATTAAAACAACCTAATAACTACTTTGGACTTATTACAAACGGATCTATCCAAGTGGTATAATAACAAATATACATAACAAAGACCTATAACTTACTAACAAGATACTAACAAAGTAAAACAACTCTTTTATCCTTTTCTCAAGGAGGACAAAGTTGTTACATTTCAATTACACAATCTCCAAATAATTAATAAATTACATAATAATAAAAAAATTACATAACAATTAACAAATTGCATAACAAATTTAAATACGGTCAAGAAATAGGATGATGACCATGCTGACTTTGCAATACAAGTTGTGTTAGTTGAGTTGTTAGCATACCTGGAAATTTCCATCATGCCAAATAGGTTTATGTCAAAAGCTATTTTTCATAGACCATATCTGTAGCACCTTTTTGTAGCACCTTTTCGTAGGTGCTTTCCATAACCTGCTATTGATGCATTTTCTTGTGAGATGGTTCATATGCATTCAGTTGTAACATTTCTTGTGGACTACCTACAATATCCACCTCTTGAAAACACAACAATCTTACATAATTTGCATAAAATTACTAGCATATATCACATAATATCTCATGGATCAATTTTATCAAAAATCATGTAAATTATGCATAACATTCATCAAAATATATTCATAACCATTAGATATGCATCTAAAAACTAGAATAAAATTGCATATTATAATCACAATTCAACACTCATCATTCCCCCAAACTGAAGGGAATGCATGTCCCATGCATGCAAAATTAGTGCTACAAAAATATAACATGAATAATGATAAATATAAATATGCAAGTTTTTTTTTATGACCAAAATTTTAATAATGTTTAAAACTTAAATGTTTT
The DNA here is from genome assembly GCA_028583015.1 of Wollemia nobilis. Taxonomy (NCBI): domain Eukaryota; kingdom Viridiplantae; phylum Streptophyta; class Pinopsida; order Araucariales; family Araucariaceae; genus Wollemia; species Wollemia nobilis. Next base: position 787,031 of record JAQPPZ010017073.1, read on the forward strand.
TGGATCTGATCTAGGATGAAACTCGAGTTGGATAGGAGGATTTGCTACTACCATATTTTTGCGCTTCACCTTTTGCACCTGCACCTTGGCTTTCTCAAGATTTGGTGGTTTTTCAATAGCCATGGTCTTCAAGTATGCAACCTCTTCTGGTCTACCTCCTACATCCTTTATGCCATATGGAAACCCTTGATTTGTTGGTGAGGATAACTGCCCTACAGATGCAATGACCATTTTGATCACCTTATCCACTTCTATCAGGATATCTATCTCCATGCTTGGACCTTGCTATTGTGCACCACATGTTTGAGGAGTGGGATGCTTCTAGAATCTAAACTTGGACAAACTCAATGAGCTATCCTCAGTAAATGCTTTGGTTAATTTGAAATGCTTACTAAATTTCATGAACTTCCTCATTTTATTCCTTCCTATTGAAATTTTGGTGGGCGATGCACTAGAAATTAGTGATTGAGGAATTGGCTCAACCATTTTGACCACATTTTCTACAATAATTATCTTAGGAGATCGGACTGGGTGGAGAGAGTCTTCTCCACCAATGTTGCATGCTCTAAAATCTCCTTTCTGATGCTATCCAACTTAATTTGTAGTAGAGTCTGGTGTGTACAAATTTGGGCCAGGGTTTTGGTAGAAACTGAGGTAGGCAAACTCATTTGAGGGTTGGATATTTCTCCTTTCTTCTAATTTTTAGGACTATACGCTTCAAATTGGGTTTTTCTTACAAGTGAAGGAGGCTTGGAAGTCTTGGTAGATTTGATTCGGGTGGATCGTTTATGTATAGGAGACTCTTATACTTATTTGCTATTAGATTTAGATATATCCTTATATGTAGTACCCTCACTAGACTCGGATTCACTTGGCTCATATGACTGCATCAATAGGTTTACCTCCTCCACAATCTTATCCCATGTAGTTTTAGTTTCCAAGGCTTTGTGTAGGATGAGTAATTTGATAAGACCATGATGGGCTATTAGATGCAATTTGTATTTGGTCTCAGAATTCTTGGATTAAACTCTACCAACTACAACCTTTAAGGATTTATAAAGAAAATATGGGAGGTCAATGATGTAATCCTCATGCTTAAGAAATTTAAGATTAAGCAATATTTTTAGGTGATATCCCCCACACATTGACAACCTACCCTCTATAGTGAAGAACTTCATGATCAGGGTGGTGACCTCTTGCCACTTTAGAGGAAGATATGAAGTTGCCACCCCCTTGATCCATCCCTCTTGATCTCTAACAATGGAGAATTTTTCTTCTAACTTGTTGACCAACTGGGTTACTCCTTTTTTTGTGGTTTTAAAATACTTTTGGCCAACTTATAGAAGATATAAAACTTTAGAGATAAGGCTAGGTGTAATATTAACTTCTACCCCACCCACATTAGTGACCATTGATGTGGGATAATAGTTCAAAATGAACTGTTTGGCCACCCCTTGATCATGTCATTAAAATATTGTCAGAGCTTCCCACCATTTGGATATTTGGAAAAGCTTTCTAATGGAATCATTGGGCATCTTGGTGATTATGGAAGATGGCTCACTACACTTGTGGAAGGTAGATTTCAGCATTACAAGGCAAGGGTTTGGTAGGCTAATGGTAGGGATTTTTAAGGAAAATGGGTTTTTGCTTTGCTTGGATTCACAGATTTTACACCTAGATGGTGTTGTAAGAAACCCTATATAAAATTCAAATACACATATATATATCCATTATCATTATATACATAGATATTTACAAATTTATATAATAATTCTTCAAAAATATTTTAAAAAATAATATTTCATTATTTCATTATTCAAAATTTTTATCATATTAACTTGCAAAAATTTAAAAAAATTGACATCTACAATCAAATTTCACTACTTCCTTTCATAATATTTTTATATTTCTCTGCAATTTATTGAAACTTTTAAGCACTTATAGTCTCTGATTTCTATCCCTTATCTGGTAAATGCCTTTGATTCCTATCGTACCCTCTTTCAAACTACTATCATTCAATTTTGTTTCTTCTTCATCAGTGTTTGCCTACAATTCTTGTCATTCCTCTTATCATAAATTATCACCTACTTTAGCTTCATCCTCTACACAATGTTCTCTGGTTGCATTCATAGTTGGATTGCACAAAGGATCGATCATCAAACTACCAAGTTTTTACCCTCATTAAGTTGTAGAGGGGATGATTTTTGGTTTCGCATAAAATTAGGTTTTTCTCTATATTTTTCACTATGTTAAGGTTGAATAAATCAGAGCCTTGATCCCAATTTGATCGACGATATTCAAGCTTGATCTGTGATGTTTGTCCTTATTACACCGCATGACCAAGTATTAATGATTGATGTCATTCATGTGTGGTGATAATCTCCCTTCATGCTAAACATGGCATGATATCAAGGTATGCTAATGATCTGCTAGCTCTCCATGATCTATGGTGATAAGTCATCCAAATTCAATGTTACATCATCCACCGAGAGATAGAACCTTAGAGTGGAATGGTTTTTAACTTTAAATTTTGATAATCAAAGTTAAGGTGAATTTTAAAATTTGGCTGATAATCACTTTTAATCGGCTTCTTAAGGTCTAGTATTTATTCAAAATTAAACCTTTGATCATCTCTTTCCTCACTTCACAAACCATATAGTTCACAAATATGATGTCACAATATCCTTTCCTGGTGGTGATCGAAAACTTATGCTGGGAATGTGACATATATGCCATGAGTTGAGATGATTGCTATTTATCTATATATTGACCTAAGAATATACATGTATTACTTTGTATGTGATAATATTGAAACCACTGTGTGTTGCTTATAGCATTCTTACATGTGCAATAGATCTAAGACTTGTACCACATAGTGCTTTTGTGTCCTACAAAAAAAACTATAGAAAATAACTACAAAAATTAACTACGAAAAGTAACTATGAAAATAATCTACATAAATGCACTATAGAAACATACTACTAAAATATATTAAAAAAATATATTTATTTTAACTGCTTCTTTTTTTTCATTTTTTTCTTTTTCTCCCCCAAACTATACCATAGAAATCAATGTATTAATCATTTTTTTCTCCCCCAAACTAAATTTTTGGCTATATAGCCAAAACAAGATAATGAGGGGAGTTTTTATTCATAACGGTTTATATTATAGAAAATAAATATGTATATATTTTATTTTTATAAATTTTATTTTTTATTATATATATTAGGAATATGGGGATTTTTACTTATTTATCAATCATTTATTTTTAAGCTAAGCCATCAAGTGAGATTGTAGGCTAATAAATATTCTTTAGAATAGAATTGTATGTTTCCAATAGCAAATATGTTATGCAAAAACATTGATGTCTTCCTTGAATTAATCAAATATTCCATGGATTTTAAAATAAATCTTTCTATTATCCCATGAGATTCCATGGATTTCAAAATAAATCTTTCTATTATCCCAGAGAGATCAATTTCTTTGTTCTACTTCCCTTAGCATAATTAAGAATTCCTTTGTGAGAGAAATATTATAATGAACTTAAATAGATATCAATCAACAGTACTTTGGTTTGAAGAAATAGGTCTCAAAAATAGTTGGACATACTTAAACCTATTTTGGAAGAAGAAAGTAAGATAGTTATTCTGGTATCATTTTTGTTTTATCATTTCATAGCCCATTTCTTTTCACATACATATAGATTAAGTTTTTAGGGGTGCAAAGCTTTGGAGAATTATATTCCCAACCACTCTATCAAATTCCTTATGGGAATTGTCACCCTATCCATACTACTTTGACCCTTTAAGTAAGAAGAGTTACGGTTTTGGGGATTTAGACTACATAACCATTTTATGAAATTGTAATCCTATCCTTACTACCTTCTATATTATTTGGGGAAGAATTAGAACTTTGGGGATTCAATCTACATAACCATCTATATGGAAATGTAATTATATCCTTACTATACTTTCCTTCCTTTTATTTCTTGTGGAATTATATGAAACAAGGTATTTTACTTCCTTTCTTTATTAATTTTGTGATACCATCATGACTATATGACCTCCTTTCCATGAGGTAAGAATATGTCTTCCCACATTGAATTTGACTTCTTCCCTAAACCTGATATTGTGACTGAAAGTGATGAATGATAATATGAATAAAACATTGTATGATAGAACTCCATTATGAAATAAAGGAAGCATATTTTAAATAACATAGAGTAATATTCTAGTTCATTTTCAAGAAATATTATTGTTCCATGATAATATTATTTCATCGGTTAAGTAGTGTAAATATTTTTCCATCCATCTTATTTACTGGTACTTGTACATCTAAACAAGAGGATTGATTAGACTATTTTTTTAATGATTGGACTTATTTTCTTAGTATATATTATATTATAGTGTTTTATTTCTTAATATAGAAAAGAGAAGTTCTTATTTAATAGAAGTTGATTAATTTCAGAAATACATTGCAAATCAACTTGTTGCTTAAGGTGGTTTATAAATTCTTATTTAGATAATGGGTTCCTATAAATATTAAGTATATTTCAATTAACTAATAATCATATGGTTGAATCATCAATGGGATTAAGTTTAACTATACCATTCCCAAATATTTCTTCAATCTCATAAGGTCCAAGCCATCGCGTCCTTAGAATTCCTTGGAAGTCTTGGAAGTGAGAGTCAAATAGCAAGGCCTAATCTACCAATTGAAATGTTCATGGTACAATATGTTTATCATGCCATTTTTTCTTTGTACTTGTGTTAGTTCAGTCCTATGTAATACTTCTAGTATTCTTTCATATAGAATGTTTAATTATTCCAATCTAGGTTTTTGTGCTTGATCCAAATCCATAACAAGTTGTACCATTGTACGAAGAGTTTCTATTTAAATTTTAATAGACATGATAGGTTGCTTACCATAGACCATATCATCAGGTGATAGTCCTATGGTAGTTTTCCAAGTTGTATTATATGCCCATGTAGCTTCTTTTAGTATTTCTACTGTAGCACCCTAAAATTGGTGCAGTAAAACCTTAGCAAATAATTAAAATTACCTTAGTAATAATTCAAATTTAAATTTTAACCCCAAATCGCCCTCGAACCGCTTGTTAAACCGCTCCCCTTGTTTTTCATGCCATTTTTAGGATTTGTTGTGACCGTTGGACGATATCGTCGTCGATCAGACGATATCGCCTCAGATCGGACGAATTCGTCTGGAGAAGAACGTCCAGACGATTTCGTCCCAAAACTAATTTTTCATAATTAGCTTCTGTTTCAACGGCGTCTCTAACCGGGGCAAAAGCGTGTCTGCACGGTTAGAGACCTCCCCCATTGGAGATCTCCCAAATTGGGATGATCTCCAACCTCCCAACCTCCTTCCTATGCCTATTTAATCTTAGGCCCTCCCCTTGACATTCCCCTGGCTGAAATTTTATTGCACTTCGAGTTTTACATGCATTAGAATGTCTTAGACTACTGTTTGCCTTTGTCCCTTTTCAAATTTTCTTGCAGGAACTTTGTCATTCTTCAGCCGGAGCAAGCTCAGATCGTCGCAGATGATCCTGTACGATCTCGGACGATCACGCCACAATTCAAGACGATTATGTATTTTGTAGACGATTTCGACTACAGCCAACGTTGGGGGCAAATCCAGTGCCCTGAGTTTGCATTCTCTGTCCATTATCTACTATTTTGCTTTGCATTAGTTAGATTTATTTCTATTTTGCATCTTGGAGTTCACCTCACGTAGCATAGATGCATGATAGAGTCAAAGTTAGTCATTAAAACAATGCATTTTACTTAATTTGTTATCTAAAGTTGTCATTCTAACATTCATACTTTCATTTCTATCATTTTCCCTTGCTTTTGCAATTGTATTTTTTGTTCTTGGTATCCATTTCTATAATTGCAGGTCTTTGACGAAATCGTCAGACTATTTCGTCAGATTAGAGACGATCTCATCAGATTAGAGACGATTTCGTCAGATTAGAGATGATCTTGTCAGATTAGAGACGATCTTGTCAGATCAGTAGATCAGGGACGATCCTGTCAGATCAGAGACGATCCTATCAAATTCCAGACGATCTGGACTGCTTCAAAAATTAGAACCTCCATCAGACATCCGAATCAGGTATGGTTTTTCTCATCTAGTATATTCTCTTGTATTTTCTGTTTAATTCTATTTTTTGTATTCATTTAAATTTGCATTTCATATAGAACAATTTAGATTCATTTGGCCAAACCTAGGATTTGAATGATCAAGCATAAAAATGAACACATCAAACACATTCCCAACCTAGGCGTGGAAACTGCCATTCAAAAGTTTCCTGGTGAACCCACCATCCATCAAAAATTCACCCTTATACACCTCCCCCGAGAGGCGGGACCTTCAAAGGGCCTCTCGAGTCTGAGGTATTGTCCCATCCTTTTCACATCCCCCTTCGGGCACGGATCCTATAGCCTGAAGGTAAGGGTGCAAAAATTTTGGAGCGATACATTTTGGTGAACCCGACGTGAATAACATAGGCATCTTTCTGATTCAAAAATATAAAAAAACAAATATATATATATATATATATATATATATATATATATATATATATATATATATGTATACAAGAAAAACAAAAACAAAATCATCATTTCAAGTTTGTATGTTTTAGATTCAATTCTAAATAGTAGATACTAAATATTACTTTTAGAAGTACTAAAGAAACCATGAGTTTTTACTCAAATCAATATGAGCCCATTAGTAATGTTGGAAGAATTCAGCTAAATACATTTGTTGATTATGACCAACCTCATCCCTATTCAACATCACCTCCATCACACTTTTCTCATTTTTCATCCTTACCCCAACAGGACAATCCCTTTGCCAATCCTCTTCATAACGATATTATCTATTCTCCCATATATCCATATTATGTCTATCAATCCACATACAATCCTCCTCCACCCTTTCAATATTCTTCTTTCAATACAACACATTCATTTCAACAAGAAAATACTTATTCTTCCAATTCTACCATGCACTCACCTCATACTTCGCAATCTTCCTATCATCATTCTACCCATAATAAAGAAAGTAGAGGTGAGAAACCATTAGGCCCTTTTATGACTGAATTCCTAAGGCACGTATCAAAAACCTCTCGAAAACCTTCATCACGTAAATTTACTAAGCTCAATCAACCAATGGATATAATTCTCAAGTATTTACTTGATACAAATAGGATTGAACTCCCTTCCATAAGACAACTTGATACCACAACAGATTGGTTTAAACCTGAGCTACATTGTGAATATCATAGAGTAGATGGACATATGACACAAAAATGTAAAGATTTAAGATGTGCAATTCAAGATTTGATTGATGAGGGTCTTTTTAATATAAAGGAATTACAATCTACAACTGATTATAAATCTTCAGTAAACTATCAAACTCCTACACAACAAATACCAATAATCAATCAAGACATGGGGATCTCCCAAGAACCCCTATTCAATTATCAACAACAAGAAACCAATCAAATATTGCATGTTAATGTGTCCCATCATGATGATATTACTAATATTGTAACAGAAACTACAAATGAGCAACCTCAAGTTCAATCAACTCAATCTGATATTCAAGATATGGATTCCTCATTTGACCAACCTTCAAAACTATCTTTGGCTCTAGAGAATGATCCAAAATGGAATGTAAGCATAGAAAGCTCATCTTTAGAATCAAAATCTCAATCTGAAATCCACTTTGATAGCCAACAACAAGTGATTAATCCTCAAGCAAAGATATCCCTTTTAGAAGTATTACAAAGTTCTCATAAGGAAACTTTGTTCAAGATACCTAGCCAACAATTTGTTCCTCATCATATTTTCTCTAAGAACATAATTAATGGTGTAAACCCTCTTGAGGTTAACCATATTTCATTCTATGATGAGGAGATTCCTTCCTCTACTCCACAAGAAGACTACTATCTTTACATTACAGGATCTAGTAAAGAAACACCTGTTAAAACTATCATGGTAGATAATGGCTCCTCTCTTAATTTATGCACTTATCAATTATTCCAAAAACTCAAATCAAAGGAAGAAGATCTTAATGAATCAAATGTTATTATAAAATCTTTTAACAATGAAATTCAAGAAGCTCAAGGTACTATAATTTTTCCCCTCAATATTGGATCCAAGATCCTGGATACTTTGTTTTATGTAGCATATTGCCCTTCACCTTACAACCTACTTCTCAGAAGTCCTTGGATTCATACGATGAGGGTTGTCCCTTCCACTCTTCACCAATGTTTGAAGTTTGAACTTGCAAATAAAATTGTTACCATACATGGTGACCCAACACCATTTGAAGAATATTTAACGGTTGAAACATCAAGTTCTATACATTCTCTATTGTCACAATTATCTTCTATCCATCACTTTTCTTCATCCATATATGATCATCCTTGTTTACCAAATAACACCCATGCATATATTTCATATATGCTCCCTCCATCTTATCAAGACTTGGAAGATAGTGATAAGAATGAAGAACCTTCTTATCCTTCTGACATTTTATTTTGTAACATGATCAATTTTACACATATAAAAGTCAAATCTTTTGCTACATTATTCTACATTATAACAAAGCTTTTGTTATCACTACCTTTTATTCATCACCTTTTGTTCTTACCTTCAACACAACCAAATTATCCTTCAAAACCTCCTTTGATTTTGAAGCAACCTTAGACATGCTATACTCAAATAACCTTGTATAGTGTATATAGATCATCTTGTATATACCACCAATTCCATCATCTAAAAATTCATATAAAAAATAAAAAATTTCAAAAAAAAAACCACTATCTTGTAGTTCTTTCAATTCATCAATTAAAATATAAAAACACCAAAAACATCCAAATCATCAAAATCTTCAAAAACATATTTTATCTTTGTACCTCTCAATTTGTGAAGTATTGCAGTTATATTTTCAATTATTTTGGATAAATTAGTATTTATTTGGAATCCCGCACTTTCACATTCACATGAATAAATCTCTTGATTTTATTTGTTATGATTATTAATCTCTCTTATATCAAAGTCCACATTGGCATTAAATAAAGTTTTGAGCATAGAGAACTGATCTTGTTATTTACTTGAACCAAGTATATCTCTTCACATTAAAATGATTTCATTGCAAATTCGATATGATGCTACATAGTAGAAATGGTTTCCTGAGCGAAAAGTTTCCCCTGCTATCCTATCATGCACATGGTCTAGAATCTTTGAGAATTGACAAAAGGACAAGCTCACCCCTACCCAGAATAAAAATCCCTTGCTCTACAGATAATCCGAGCAAGTATCCCTAGCATAGGAAGAAAAGAAAAGTTCAAGAAAAAGAGAAAAAGAAAAAGGTTATTTTGAATCATCACAACAATATTTCAGCATTATCTCAAATATCAAGCAAAAATACAAAAGTACAAAAAAAAAAAAGAAAAGAAGAAAAAGTGAAAAGCAAAAGCAAAATACAATAAACTCCTTTCCCTACCCCTTGAAAAGAAAAGAAGGGTGAATGAGCTTGAATCCCTGGAATTCTCAATTATTCGAAAACTGTGAGGTAAGCCCCATAACAGGTGGTTTGTGCCCAACCCGCTTGGCCTTGGGTAAATCCTAGCATGGCGATATGTCTGTCACATTAGCGACCTTCTTTTGTACAGACCTCTGTCAACTTATGGATTAGCTAGCTCTTGATAACCTAACTTACATAGTAGTATGGTACGGTTACATGCATATAAATCATGGTCAACGAACATTTATTTGGTCAAGGCAAATTACTTGTATCAAATTATCTTGCTCAAAATTGGTAAATGAACAATACAATCGCACACACATTTGTATTTGAGAGATTTTGTATCATTATGATAAATCAAGATCGGTAATGAACTCACATTTGCACATGAGGATTCCTTATAAATCTACATTTCTCTTTGAGATAATTTAAAATATTTCTGTAACTCTTTTCGGAATAATTTTCTCCTTTTATTTCAGAATTCTTGTTTTGTATAAAAGCAATTACATACATCTTCTCACAAAATCTCAAAAATAATTTCAAACAAAATTTTCATATTATTATTTTTTTTGTTTATCAAAGGTCAAAAATGCATCTTGCAATAAAACCAACAATCTATTTTCTTCTTTGGATTTCGCGATGATGGTATAAGTCTATACCTATAATTCTATGCCTAGCGCAAACCATCGTTCTAATTTTCTTTTCCATTTATTTTAAAACAAAATTCATCAAAACATGTGACTTGCATCATTATGTTACACAATTATGCTTTACAAACAAACAAACACTTATTCTATTTCATGACATTATGTTCAAATTCAGTTTTTGCAACCATGGTATAAATTCTAAGGAATTGTTCAAAATTTTATCACACTTAGGAATTTATGCCTAGCAACATCATATTTTTTCATGCATACTATTTTTATGAAAATCTGAAAACAAATCATCAAACCATCATTATCTCCATCATTACAACACCAAGTCTTAAGACAGTCTCTTAAGCACTCTTTTACTTTTAACAATATTTCTATACTGGGATTAGCTTGACGACCGAGTGAGCGGCGACTCCATGAAATGGTCTATAATAGCGACAATGTCCTTTGAAATTATTGTTAGAAGTCCCTTTTATTTTTTATCAAATCACACCACAACCACCAATTGTTTACATCAGATTATTTCATTTAAAATCTTACAGCATGACATCAAAATTATAATATTTCCAAACGACATAATTACATGAATCATTAATCAAACAAATCAAAACATTAAAGCATCATAAAAACATATACACAAGTCATATCATCAAAAAATATCATATATATATATCAAAATTATGTACATCATATCAAAACCAAAAAATGAACAGTAAAAATGAATTAGGGTTTTACCCTATTTTTCTTAATTTTATTCAAAACAATTAACAACATTTTAAATTTTGCTTTTTCATGTTTTTACCTCAAACGTTCGATTTGGGTAAAAACACGGAGGGGGCACCATAGTAAGCAGTCGTACGATTCGACCTAGAATCGTCACCTAAAAATGAGAATAAATTTTTGCTTTCTCGTAAATCGAGAAGAACTCATCTTTAACGCATTTTCTTCAAAAAATTTGCTAAAGAGGGGGCAAAATGTAGCACCCTAAAATTGGCGCAGTAAAACCTTAGCAAATAATTAAAATTACTTTAGTAATAATTCAAATTTAAATTTTAACCCCGAACCGCCTGTTAAACCGCTCTCCTTGTTTTTCATGCCATTTTTAGGATTTGTTGTGACCGTTGGACGATATCGTCATCGATCAGACGATATCACCATATGATATCGCCTCAGATCGGATGAATTCGTCCGGAGCAGAACGTCTAGACGATTTCGTCCCAAAACTGATTTTTCATAATTAGCTTCTGTTTCAACGGCGTCTCTAACCGGGGCAAAAGCGTGTCTGCACGGTTAGAGACCTCCCCGTTGGAGATCTCCCAAATTGGGATGATCTCCAACCTCCCAACCTCCTTCCTATGCCTATTTAATCTTAGGCCCTCCCCTTGACATTCCCCTGGCTGAAATTTTACTGCACTTCGAGTTTTACATGCATTAGAATGTCTTAGACTACTGTTTGCCTTTGTCCCTTTTCAAATTTTCTTGTAGGAACTTTGTCATTCTTCAGCTGGAGCAAGCTCAGATCATCGCAGACGATCCTGTACGATCTCGGACGATCACGCCACAATTCAAGATGATTATGTATTTTGTAGACGATTTCGACTGCAGCCAACGTTGGGGGCAAATCCAGTGCCCTGAGTTTGCATTCTCTATCCATTATCTACTATTTTGCTTTGCATTAGTTAGATTTATTTCTATTTTGCATCTTGGAGTTCACCTCACATAGCATAGATGCATGATAGAGTCAAAGTTAGTCATTAAAACAATGCATTTTACTTAATTTGTTATCTAAAGTTGTCATTCTAACATTCATACTTTCATTTCTATCATTTTCCCTTGCTTTTGCAATTGTATTTTTTGTTCTTGGTATCCATTTCTGTAATTGCAGGTCTCTGACGAAATCGTCAGACTATTTCATCAGATTAGAGATGATCTCGTCAGATTAGAGACGATTTCGTCAGATTAGAGACGATCTTGTCAGATTAGAGACGATCTTGTCAGATCAGTAGATCAGGGACGATCCTGTCAGATCAGAGACGATCCTGTCAAATTCCAGATGATCTGGACTGCTTCAAAAATTAGAACCTCCATCAGACATCCGAAATCAGGTATGGTTTTTCTCATCTAGCATATTCTCTGTATTTTCTGTTTAATTCTATTTTCTGTATTCATTTAAATCTGCATTTCATATAGAACAATTTAGATTCATTTGGCCAAACCTAGGACTTGAATGATCAAGCATAAAAATGAACACATCAAACACACTATCAACCTAGGCGTGGAAACTGCCATTCAAAATTTTCCTGGTGAACCCACCATCCATCGAAAATTCACCCTTATACACCTCCCCCGAGAGGCGGGACCTTCAAAGGGCCTCTCAGTCCGAGGTATTGTCCCATCCTTTTCACATCCCCCTTCCGGGCACGGATCCTATAGCCTGAAGGTAAGGGTGCAAAAAATTTGGAGCGATACATCTACCCAATTAACCCAATTGAAAACTATAAATTTTGTTATAATAATTTCAAGTTCTCTATTTGTAACTTCTACCTATTCATTATCTTGAGGATGATATGCTGATATTTTCCTATGCTTGATTTGATAAAGTTTAACAAAATACTCAAATATATTGGAAAGAAATTGAGATCCATGGTCTGAAACTAGTTCTCTAGGTGCTCCAAAGCATTGCATGATATGTGTAAAGTAAATCATATACAGACTCAATTTTTTCTCTTGGAAGAGCTTTTACTTCACTCCACTTAGTGACATAATTTGTACACACAAGTATATGTTTATTACCTTTACTTGGAAGATCTATTGGTCCAACAAAATTAATTCCCCATTTCTCAAATGGTTTGAACCTTATTTGTAGTACCAAAGGCATGTGCATTGTAGGTAGGTTTACTAACCCTCTAACAAGCATCATATCGATCAACAAATCTATGGGCATCCCTACACATAGTAGGCCAAAAATAACTTGTTTGAAGTATTTTACTAATTGTTATTTGAGTAGCATAATTACCACTACATTGTTCTTTATGTGCTTCCCGAATGATATTATATACATTATCTTCTTGCACACATTTCCTAATTACATGGTTATGGAAATATTTAAACAAAAATCCATTAATCCATTTATAAGGGACACTTTGATGCACTAACTTTCTATGCTCATGCGGTATAAAATTTTGTGGTATTTTTTTGTTATCAAATAGTCTACAATATCATCATACCAACGAGTAAAAACCAAAAGAGCAAACAAATGTTCATCTAGAAAATTATCAGGAATCAACTCATCATCATCAAATATTTGCATATGAGATAAATGATCTGCAATAACATTATCTTTACCTATTTTATCTACAATTGTGATAATAAATTATTGCAATAAGAGAATCCATCTAACCACTCTTCCTCCTACTATAGATTTTTTCATTAAATATTTAATAGTAGAGTGATTAGTGTGAATAAATACTTCATACTTTGTTATATAATGTTTGAATTTATTAATGACATTAACTATAGCTAAGAATTCCTTTTCAATAACTATATAGTTGAGTTCTACTACATGCAAATTATTGCTCACATAATAGACAACATAAGGTATTTTTTCTCTATTTTTTTAAGTACTAATCCTATTGCATAACCTTAAGCCTCACAATGTATATGAAAGGGTATTTCCCAAATTTTCCCCCTTAACATAGGAGCAATAGTCAATTTGTATTTGATAAATTCAAAGGCTTTTTGACATTCATCTGTCCAATTAAATTCACTTTCCTTTGTTAAGAGCTTAAGCATAGGAGAGGTAACTTTACTAAAATCCTTAATGAATCTATGGTAATATCCTATATGTCCCAAAAATCTCCTTACCTCGGTTTGTGTCCTTGGAGGTTGGAGGGATTGAATAACTTGGATTCTTGCAGGATCTAATTTAACACCTTCCTCAAATATGTAATGTCCTAAGTTACTACATCCTCTCATAATCATGGGACACTTTTCATGACTCAAGGAGATATTTTTCTCTTGGCATCTAATAAGAAATTTTTGTAAGCTCAACAAGGTTTCTTCAAAGGTGTTACCATAAATTGTGAAGTCATCCATATATACTTCTACACATTCATTAATTAAATAAGAAAAAATAGCCAAAACAACCCTTTGAAAAGTAGCAGGTGCATTGCATAGTCCAAATGGTAGAAATTTGTAAGCACAGGTACCTATAGGACATGTAAAAGTTATCTTATATTGATCTTATTCTTCTATTGAGACTTGATTGTACCTGCTAAAACCATCCAAGAAACAAAAGTACTTCTTTCTAGCTAAGGTATCAAAGACTTGACCAATGAAGGTTAAAGGGAAATAATCCTTCTTTGTTACCTTGTTTAGTTCCCTATATTCTACAAAAATTCTTCATTTTCCTTTTTTTTGGGAACTATCACAAAGGGTGACACCCATTGGCTATCATAAATTGGATATATAAATCATGCATTCAATAGATTAATAATATCATCTTGAACTATATATTTCATAGCTAGATTTGGCTCTCTTTGAGGTTGTATCACTAGATGACAACCTTATTGGAGGAATGTATGGTGGGTACAGATATTTGGATGTATTCCTTTCATATCCTCATAGTTCCATGCAAATTTTGTTTGATGTTTTCTAAGTACATCTATCAATTGTGACTCCTAAATACTTGTAAGTGCATTATTAATGTTTAAAGTTTTTCCAGGTGTAATGTCTATTTATTTGCAGTTCTTAGTATTTGCATCTATTTCCATTATTTCATGTTCAATAACATTTAATTGATAGTTATAAGACACTAATTTATGAGATTAAATTGCACTTGCTTCATTATTAGTCATGGCAAATTCAAGTGGACAACTAGTGTTTTGATCTTGATATTCCTCTTGATTGTCTAAAGTAGTGATAGTGGTCCTTCAATATCTTATTGTAAATGTTCACTTAATACATTAACTGATATAGTCTGAATATCATCCAAGTCATCAAGAAAATTATACCAAAGTTGTTTTGAAAAACCTTCATCTAATGTTGACTCAGGAAATAGGCTAAGATCTTTAGTGTGCTTACCATTGGAAATAGTCATATTTCCATATCTACAACTAATGTAGGCATCATCTATTGTAAGCCATGGGTATCCTAAATTTAAGGGATGTCCCCCTAACTTCTTCTTTGGTTGTAAGACCACAAAGTCTATAGGATGCTCCCATGAACTTAAAAAAACTATAATATACTCTAATTTTTCTTTTGGTTTAATGGTACATCTGTCTACAAGTTGAAGCACTATAGAGGTTGATTGTAACATTTGTACACCTAGAGATTTGGTTCTTTCCTTGGTCATAACATTTATGTAAGCTTCTAAACCTACTAAGATGTTATGCAAGGTTGTTTTATCAATGTGAACTATGAGTATAGATACTCCAGGATCTGTATATTTTGGTAGTAATCTACCTTCAGTCATTATCTCAGATAATTGTCCAATATCTTGGATGGTTTGAGATTCATTTTTATTTTTCCTTTCATAATTTTTTGTGCACATACTCTATTAATTTAGATTAAATAATAATATCCTTGATAGCTTACAAAAGAGAAAATTTAATGTTAACATTTTCTAGTTCTTGAAGGAAATTAAAAGCTGATTTGGAGGGTTCTTTAGGTATAGCCAATATTTTTTTAATGTTTTGAATGTAAAATAGGACCAAGAAATAGCTCACTATTACATACAATTCATAATAGAATGAGGTTATTGATAGAAGAAACCATTCCATTATGTAAATGGTTCACTACATGGTCATAGGAGCCAATCTAGAGAAACAATATTGGGATAAATTTATCTCTACTATGGTGTATCTCCAAAATAGGGTTCCCATAAAGACACTTTAAAGGCTTACACCTTAGGAATCTTGGTCTGGGAGGAATATTTCAATTACATATCTCAAATTATTTGGAAGCAAGACATGCATTCATGTGCAAAAGCAAAAGAGGACCAAGTTGGATGCAAAAACCTTATCTTACATATTTCATGGCTTTGATGATGTATCAAAATATTGACTAATAGATCCAATCATCAAGAAAGTATATATAAGTAGAAATGATATGTTTGATGAAAATTTTGAAAATAAGACAAACACTAAGGACTCTAAGAAGTCTAAAGATGCCATATATTAATTTGTGATCATTGAGTCAAATGAAGAAGTTCCAAGAGATGAGTTAGATGAGGCTTCAAAAATTGTTGATCTATCGATAGTAGTTGCTTCATCACAATAAAGAAATATTTCAAAATGGCTCACTACTACCATTAGGAATGGTAAACTTGATGCACTACCTTACCTCAGTTCCATATGAACATGTACTCATAGTAGTGCATGACAAGAGGTAAATTTGGGATTTATGACTTAAGTAATGGATAATTGTTGGCAATTTTACCACATTAAAATTTTGTAAAATTTTGCCTAAGTATGAAAACAATTTTTCCAATGAAATCTATTTTGAGCATTTTTTGTCACATTGAATTTTTTTGGAATTTTTCCAGTGAAAGCACTTCTTGGTAGTTTCGCCAATGAAATCCCATATTGGAAGTTTCACCAACGAAATAACATTTTTGGTAGTTTCACCCCTATTTGTAGTGAAATTCCTTTTTTTCCTCAGGTATAGTAAAATTCATTTCACTTCCTTCCATAGTGAAATTCTAGTTCATGCCATGCAACAGGGAAATTCCCCTTTCACTCCTTTTTTTATCGAAATCACCTTTTGGATGAAATTACCAGATAATTCCCCTCTCAAGCTCATCTTCTGGAAAATTTCATGGTGTAAGTTAAAATGGGTGAAATTACCAACGAAATACCATTTCATCCCATTTTCCAAAGAAATGCCTTTTTACCCCATTCTCCAGTGAAATGTCATTTCACCCCATTTCTAGTGAAATGCTTTTTTCACCCAGTTTTTTAGTGAAATGTATTTTTGAGCGCATTCTAGGTGAAAACATTGGCAAGAGCATGTTTTGAAGTCATGCCTTGGCAAAAGCCCTTTTTGGGCTTTGCCTTGGTGAAATCAATTTACTCCATGGTCAAAGGCGTCCAAGCAAGAATCAGATTGGAGGGGATTTCGAGGCCAATGAATTTAATTTTTGGGGTGAAAAGAGGTAAAGTTTCCAGAATTGTTGCTGATTAAAATCAAGTTTGATGGATAACCAGAAGATTGCCCAAATTGAATGTCGTCCACTTTTGACTCTGGTGCGATCTTACTATTTTCAAGGTGCCACCATGAAGATGAATGTTGCTGATGATCCTGGCTAGGTCCAAATGAGCCATCTCTCAAAATCGCTCGTTGCTTCCCAAGGTGCCACTAGATTGGTTCATTGCTGCTATCGAGGAGAGAATTATGACCGACCAATCTACCATTTTCCATTATTTTTGTTTTATGAGTATTTAATTTTGGAGGTGAAATCCTCTATAAAAACTAAGAAACTTGATGTAAAAAAGGATGGACATTCTACTGAAAAACTCTTTGAGTTTAATTTTTTGCTTTAATCGAAAGATTGTTGGCTCTAGTTCTCGGATCAGTGGTGTATGTTATTACTTTTTGCCTATCATTTCTGCTATATTCATTGACTTTGTTAGATGAATTAAAATTTTGCATTTGAATTTAATTGTTGATAAAGAAATGAATGTTGAAATGCTAATTGGAAGTTATATTTACGATCTGAGAATGGTTCATATGTTATTCGTTCTGATTAAATACTGGTTGTAACTTGATCTGGTTATTTAGTTGTTAGTTCATCCTCGCACTACATTTCTGGCTCACAACCATATTTCCCATTTCTTTCAATCATTTCCCATTTATTTTTGTCAACTTCTCTCCCTAAGCTTAACACCGATTTTTAGATTAGTAAGGGAACCAACCCTCTCTAGAGATTGGCCTGAAGGACATCTCTTTCCTTCGGCCTTTCAATGTTGGTCGGGTCTAGGGCGTGTATTTATTACACTTAGGTAGATTCATGACCAACAATTTTTGGCATGCCCGGTGGGACACCAAAGTTCCACCCTTAAGTAGTAGTAAGATTTGATGTTCATATTTTTACTATTTGATTAGAACATCTAGCGACTCAGTTTTACCCAAAAGCCTTCGAACATGAAGTTGGTGAAAGCTTTACTTCATGATCACAAGATCGAAGGCCAAAAATTTAGAATATCCCATTGAGTTCTTTGAGCTTAACACCCAAGTCTTAGGAGAGCATCCTAGATTAGTCACTTCGACTATCCCATCAATTGTAACATCTTCACAGGTAGTTGGTGTGTTTTTCGTTCCTTCGAGTCCCTCTAGCACTACCACTAGCTTTCCTCCCCAAGCAAATCCTTTAGTCTAAATGGCCCAAAATCCATCACCACCATCGAGATAGTTCCCAGCATGGAACCATTTTGGAGCTTTGAATTTGCAAGCTCAGAACCCGATCCCGCCAACAACATTGAAAGCTTTGCCTACTTATGATGGTACGAGAAATACAACCTAAGAGCATGTTCAAGATGTGGCATCTTTGATGACTATTCATAGCATCACAGATGAAGATGTCATGGTCAAATTGCTCATGCTCTCTCTTAGAGGAAAGTTGCTCTATTAGTACCGATCTTTACTACCTGCCACTATTGCCACATGGGACCAGTTAGCAGAGTTAATGATAAAAGGTTTCAATGAACAAGCAGATCCTTTTTCTCTATTGCATCAATTTATAAATATTCAGAGGTATACATAGGAGGAAATCATTGACTTCAATGTTAGGTTCGCTCGAACTTGGTAGAGAGTCCCTGATGGTCTCCAGTCGACTCCTGAACAAGCTGCATTTTACTATCTTCGAGCCTTCAATTTTGATATTAGCATGGCCATCCATCAGTCCAATGTTAACACATTCCCTAATTTGTACTCTCAAGCACAAAAGGTTGAGGTTGATCTGATTGCTATCGGTAAGCTCCCACAAAAAATGATAATGCCTATATTTCTTGATCTCCCACAATATTTATATTCCAATGCATCTTCGTAATCTTTTCCAATATCCTCTATGTACCCAATTCCATCATGGAATCCTAGTTCATCTCAAACCCCGATAGTTTCTATCTCGTAACTGCCTACTCCTTCCATTCCACAACTACCCACTCCAGTTCCATTCCCAGCATTGCCATCTCTGCTAGTGCCACTACCATTACCAGCTCCTCCAACACCCTCAAATCCTGATCCTCAAGTGAAGTTGTTGTAGGAGATACAATCAATGAACTCGACAATGAGAGCGATGACAAATGAGATCACAACCATTAAGAAGAAGTAAGTTGAGAGAGATTTCTAGCCTAGGAGATTTCAACCTCCACCAATCACCAGAGAGCAAGCAACTTCGACCAACAAGGTGC
This sequence comes from Wollemia nobilis, assembly GCA_028583015.1. NCBI lineage: Eukaryota > Viridiplantae > Streptophyta > Pinopsida > Araucariales > Araucariaceae > Wollemia > Wollemia nobilis. The sequence goes on from JAQPPZ010017073.1 coordinate 806,655, forward strand.
TTGAAAGGAATCCAACCATGTTGACAAATGAAGAAGTTGACCCATTAGATCAAACATATTGGTGCTCCACCTGCAATGATCCACATGGCGAAGAAACTTGCATGGTTCATCTAAACTATGTGCAAACATTGGCAGACAACTCTTTCAATAGTCAGATCAACATGATTAGAGAAGTCGATTGTAATTTTATGGTCCCTTCCATAGAACAAGTTTCAATTCTCACGAGAGCTGGAAAAAAGTTGATCACAGTGGACCTAGCTGAAATGGAGCCATCGAAGGTACCAATAATGAAAAGAGATAAGCACAAATGAAAGCTACTCAGCACAACATCTAAGTTAGAAGAACCTGTTCTTTTAAAATATCTCTTGCTCGCACAAGCGAAAGAAATATTTCAAGCGAAGGCATCAACTTCACAACTACAAACAAAAACAAAAGAACAGGCCAAGGAACGGTTCAAATACCCATCCTTGACCAAGTGTTAGAGGGTGGAAGCCATGTAGTAGTATCAGAGTAAGTATGAGGTTGTTAATGAAGGAAGGGAGTCAAGAGCATCCGCGTATAACATTGTTGAAGAACTAAAGAAGATTCCTACCAAGGTTAGTCTCTATGATGCGTTGCAATTGCTTGGATAGGTTGATTTATTGCAAGAGTCTTTGAAGTTTGTTAAATATAAGGAAGAAATCCTACTCAGACCATTTTAGCCCATACGCTTACAACTTTGGCTACTAGAAAGAATAGGCCACCCCATTTTTATTTGTCTCTCAGGATGGAGGGTTGGATTGTGCATAATTGCATGATTGAATCTAGTGCTACGACAACTATCATGCCAAAGGTAATTTGTGAAGTTATGGGTATGGAGTATACAAGGAGCAGCCCAGGCATCTTGTAGTTGTATGGAACCCCTATAAAAATAGTGGAGGTTATCAAGGATATCCCCATTGTCCTGCATAAGATGCCTCAGATCACTATGATCCAAGAGGTGGTTGTAGTTGATCTAGAGCCAATTTTTTAGTATGTGCCTCTCGAGAGAGTTTATTGCCAAATTGGGAGGTTATCTCTCTCTAGATTACTCTCTCATATGGAGATTCCTTTCAAAGGGAAAAGAATTTGAATCTATAATGAGAAGCCTTCCACGTTCCATATAGAGAAGATCAGAAGAAGAAAAATCCATGGATTTTGTCAATATGATGACTGAAGAATTAGAAGAATTGGATTTAATGGAAGAGGCTCTAGATGAGCTTCATACAGAAGATGAATTCTCAATGAATGATTTTAATGCGATGATGGAAACTGAGATCGGTTGTTACTCCATTACCAAGCCTGAAAAGGTTGAAGTGAAGGTGTCTGATGATCAGGATCCTATTTCAGATCAATTGTGGAAGCTCTACTTTGATGGTGCAAGATGCAAAAATGGTGTAGGAGCTAGAATTATTCTCATTTCCCCTTTTGAAAGATAGAAGACATATTCATACCGGTTGACCTGGAGTTGTACAAACAATGCTATCGAGTATGAAGCATTGTGCTTAGGCTTGAAGAAAGCGGAGAAGCTTGGGATCAAACAACTATAGATTTTTGGAGATTCTGAGCTAATTGTCAATCAAGTAACTAACAAGTGTGTCTCCAAGCAACACTATCTGAAGGTATATCACAACAAGGTCTAGGATTTGTTTGAAGCCTACACGATGTTGAACATTCGAGTGATTTCATGAGAATAAAATAAACATGCTAGATCTCTTGGTATCCCTTGGCACCAACTTTTCTCCAGTTGAGCACATGGTGAAGAAACCAAAGATCGTGAGGTTGGTTTATAGGCCTTCAGTTCCTGATAAGAATATTTATTGGCAAGTGTTTGAAAGTGATGAGTAGATCATAAACTTCCTGATAAAAGAAGCTAGTAGTGTGGAAGGAAGAACACTTGATGAAGAAGAAGTTGAAGGATTGATCCAGTTAAGAAATAATCATATCCCAAAAGGATTGATTTCGCTCGAAAGTCTCTTTGATCAGAATGATAGAGCTAAAAAATATAAGATCAAAGTAGATGAGGAGTACACCGAGCTACAGTTGGGACCTAAAAAGTCAATCAAGGTTGGAACTGATTGCACTCCAGAAGAACTTGAGCAGATCAAGGAGCTATACCATGAGTTTCCAGACATTGTTCCTGGAGTTACCATGATTTGAAAGGTTACAACAAGGATGTGATCCAACATACCATTGAACTGCAGGAAGGAGTGAAACCCTTCAAGCAGAAATAGAGACCAATCAATCCTAAAATTGAAGTTTTGATGAAAGTTGAATTATTGAAAATACTGGAAGCCAAGATTATTTACCTAATCAAGCATTCTACCTGGGTAGCCAATTTGGTCCCTGTGAGGAAAAAGAATGGAGATATTTTTCACTGTGTGTTGATTTTTAAAATTTAAATCAAGCTTCTCTAAAGGATCATTACCCTTTGCCATAGATTGATCAGATTCTTCACATAGTTGCAGGAGCTCAAATATTTTCTCTATTAGATGGATTCTCTAGCTATAATCAGATTTGGATCAAGGATGAAGATCAATACAAAATGACATTCACCACAAAATGGGGTACGTTTGCTTATCAACGAATACCTTTTGGTCTCTCGAACGCTAGAGCAAACCTTTTAGAGAGCGATGGATGTAGCTTTCGATGAGTTGCTAAATAGAGTCATTGTTATTTATTTGGATGATATGACTATCTTCTCTCATAATAGGGAGGAGCACAACTTGCATTTAAGACAAGTGTTTGAAAAATATCAAGAGTTCAGGATATCCATCAACCCGAAGAAGTCTATCTTCATGATGAAGGAGGGAAAGCTCCTGGGCCATGTAATATCAAAAAAAGGTTTAGTTATTGATCCAGCTAGAGCTGAGGCTCTTTTGAAGCTTCCATTGCCAGCCAACAAGAAGGATTTGCAATCATTCTTTGGTTAGATTAACTTTATTTAAAATTTTATTGTAGATTTTGCCCAAGTTGTGAAACCAATGACTAAACTCTTAAAGAAAGATGTTGAGTTCAAATGGACTGAGCAAAGGAAGCAAGCATTCAGAGAAATCAAGGAAATAATTGCTCAAGCTCCTATCTTGATAAACCCTAACTATTCAAAGGATTTTATCCTGTATGTTGTTGGTGAACAAGAGAGTTACACAGTGGTGCTCACACAGAAGGGAGAAGATGGAGATGAGTGACCAATCACATTTTTAAGCCAAGTCATCCAACCTCACGAGGAAAAGTACAATTTCATAGAGAAGCAAGTGTATGCAGTAATGAAGTCCCTAAAGAAGTTTTGATATTTTTTTTCAAAATTAAACAATTGTTTATGTTGTTCATCCGGATGTCCAAAGTTTCATTATCTAGGGTGAGCTTGGAGATAAGAGAGTTGGTTGGGTTTCTAAAATCCAAGAATATGATATTAAAATTTGGCCAACCAAGCTGGTTCGTGGTTGAGCACTATGTCAAGAGCTTGCAAAGAGCATTGCTTTTGAATCAATGGTTTACCAGTATGAAGATTCAATAAGTGAAAGTAATCTTGCTAATCATTCCTCAATTGATCGTGATTGGATAGAGGACCTTGTCAAATATTTCAATTTAGGAAGGTGTCCTTCACATCTCAATGCTTCACAAAGAAGGAGATTTAGACTACAAGCCCTCAGGTATGTGATGTTACCAAGTGGATTGTTTCATAAGAACATTGATGGAGTGCTTCTCAGGTGTGTCAGAGAATCAACAAAGCAAAAAATCTTAGAAGAGTTTCATTTTGGATTGTTAGGAGGTCACTATGCAGGAAGACCCATGGCATTAAAAATTATCAAAGCAAGTTATTTTTAGCCCACTCTTTTTTTAGATGCATTTAAGGTCAATCAAAGTTGTGATAAATGTCAAAGGTATGTCGGTAGGAGCAGAAATGCATCTTTACCTCTTCACCCGATTCAAGTAGAAGCACCATTTCAACAATGGGGTTTAGATTTTATTGGGGTCATAGATCCTAATTCATCTACCAGACATAAATACATTCTGATTGCAATGGATTATTTCACTCGATGGGCCGAAGTGATCCCAACCAAGAAGGTAGACCAGGAGGTAGTCATCACTTTCCTTGAAGGATTGATCACTCACTTTGGCATCCCAGATGCAATTATAACAGACAATAGAACTCCATTCATCGATGCCAAAATCAATGAGTTTATGGGTAAGTATGGTATTTATTTGAAAACTTCATCAAATTACTATCTACAGGGAAATGGTTTGGCCGAATCCACGAACAAGAATCTACTTAGGATTTTGAAGAGGACTCTTGGTGACAACAAGCGAAGTTGGCATTTTCTCTTAAACCAAGCTTTATGGGCTGATCGCATCTCAATTAAAAAATCTATCAAGACATCCCCCTATTCCTTGGTGTATGGTAAGGAAGTAGTCTTGCCCATTCACATTGAGTTGTTGACTCTTCAATATTTGTAATTGCTTGATGATGAAGATGATGAATTTGATCCCATGAGCGCAAGGTTGGCTCAACTATTACAGTTGGAGGAAGAAAGGGAGAAATCATATAATGCATTCATGGAGCATGCTCAGATGATAAAGAATTGGTTTAGCAAGAAGACTTCAGAGAAGGCATTTAAAGTTGGTGATCTTGTGTTGAAATGGAATGAGAACAAGGTGAAGCCAGGCAAGCATCACAAGTTTGAGGTAATTTGGGAGGGCCTATTCTAGATTTCTAGTGTGAATCAAGTTAATTCATATTATTTGCAGGATATGGATGATCATGTGTTGCCAATTTCAGTGAATGGTCTTCATTTGAAGGCCTACTACCAGTAAAAAGTTCGAGATCAAAAGTGTAAATATGTACATAGTTTTTTAATGTTGTTTTTGTTTGAAAAAATGACTAAGGATGGGGAGCAAAATTCCTTTTCACTAGGCAAAAGTATTTTTATTGGAAAAATACTTTTCCAATGAAAACCTTCTTCGCCCCTCCTAGATAAAAAAAAAAAGAGAAAATTCATTTTTAAGCAAAGTAGTCGTTGGCAAAATCATTTTCCCAAAAATCCTCTCATTCTTTTTTATTTAATGCTTTTTCAAAAATTAAAATTTTAAATTTTTTGCTTTTTAATTAAAATCATGCCAATTTTAAAAATATGAGCACCCAAAAAAGAAAAAGGAAAAGAAAAGAAAAAAAATTAAAAAGAGAGGAAAAAGTGATTTCCCCCAAGACAATGATTTCGCCCATGCATCTTTGGATTTTTGGAGCGAAACTCAAGATTGACAAAAGAAAACTCCACTCAAATGCTTTTTCGAGTGAACAAGGTGGCGAAAGATATTTTCGAAGCGAAAGGGAGCAAAATGCCTTTTCACCTTGCTCTTTCAGTGAACTCCCAAATGCATGCTTTTTCGCCAACAAAATCACCGAAATCATTTTTTGGTGCTCCACATTAGTGAAATAGGCACCCATCATGCAGTTCAAGGTAAAAAAGTAGCAAGGCATATTTTCTAAAATTAATCATTAATGACAAGTTGCACCCCCCAAGAAGAAAAAAGCAATTAAAATTTGAAACAACCAATCAGAGAACTCAGAAAAGAGGTGGGTAAAACCATTGGAAAGTGTGACATGGCTCCAAATTTAGCTAGTGCACTACAAACATTAAATTCGGTAGGTGTGATTGGAAAACTATAAAAAGGTGAACGTTCCAACTTAAAAAATCAAAAATTGTAAAGCGCCTGTTCAAAAATTGCTACGAATTATTTTCTACTCCAAGATTTGAAGTTATTTGTTGCTTGTGCAAGGGAAGATGATGATGGGGAAGAAAACCATAGAGGCCAAGAAGGAGAAATTTCAGAAGAAGGTTAACCTAGAAAAGAGGTGATGAAAAGCTAGAGAGGAGGAGGAAGAAATAGAATTAGCACCTTACTATGACCGTCTAGTAAAAATTGATGACTACACATTTAAAAATAAAGGCGTGGAGAAATTATGGTTGGACGTTGAGTTCACTCTGTAGAAGGTATCCATTAAAATTTCATGCACCATGATATTTTACTCCCATATCTTTTGGTATCTTTGTATACTGATGCACTCATGTCCCGAGTTGGTATGGGTGATTGCGCAATGTTATAATCCTGCTATGAGAGCTATTCAAAACACCAATGGAGATAAGTTATTCATCATTTTAGCTAGCTCGATCAGGGATGCTTTCGCTTATGGTGCAAGACCTCCTCTCGACATCATGTTTAAGAAGCTCAATATTTTAGAGTAGGAGGAGAGATACCAGTCGATAGTTCGATGTGATAGTTCATGGAGAATCAATTGTTGAAGACACCATGTTTTGGGGAGTTGCCAGATTTATCAATACCATTGAGGGATTTCAAGAGCCCATATTTATATTCAATGCTAGCATGGATGGTTGGATTACCCTCAGATTCCATAGTGCACAAGTGGTAGGCATCACTGGTGTAGTGTATTTCATAGATCAAATTTTATGCCCCGACTACCATGACGGCAACCACAAATCTGATTTTCTTTGATTAGGTAGATTTTATAGCTCAAAGAATGCATACATAGTTATAGAAGGTGCAGAGTAGGGAAGATATCACCTTCAGGTATTGCTCATTCTTGGTATGGTATTTATTTTATTACATGCATCCCCATTTTGCCTTTGTAGCAGTAAAGAAGACAGATGAAGTAGGTAGAGCATTGTCGATTTATTCATGGACTCAGAGTTTGTCAAGAAAGGAGTCTTATTATAATTTTAATAGAATGTTTTTGGGGCTCACCCTTGAGCTTATTTATGGGGTATGCGATAGAGTGCCAAGAGCAATGAAAGAAGAGGTCGTTAAAAAGGAGAAAGGTGACATATTTTTATTGATGCAAGGAGTGGTCGTCAAAATTTTTGGCTTCACTAGCAAACATTTTTTGTTGCCATATTTTACCATCGAACATATTTTCATCCTGGAGGTAGCTCGACAGAATGATTTCACAAATGACACATATGGATAAGGTAGGGGAAAGTGAGCTACATGTGTCATACCTTTTCAATTTGGTGATATAAGAGTGACTCAGTGTAGACAAAATGGATTGATTACCGAGACACTGTATGACCATGGGTTGATTGAGCTTCCCCAATGATGGTGGTATGATCCTTTGGGAGTTTTTGAAAGGTTCGTCAAGGCCAAGAATTTTCATTGTTGCCCCCGAGAAGACATCTTGCATCAGAGGAATAATCCCAAGGGACATGACCTTGAGTGGCATGTTGAAAATATGATGTCGCTCCCTCCTTGGCATGATTTTTATGAAATGGAGGTCGAGTATGATCCCGTGAATCATCCAAAGCAGGTTCCTCCTCATGATTTGTTCAATCAAATGAAAGTGAAATTGCTCGATTGGTCTAATGAGAAGATTACCAACTGGTGGGTCATGAGGGTCCATCGAGGAAAGCTCGGGTCAAGTTACCCATTGGTTATGGATGATGCATTTTTGCTAATTTATGATGAGCATTGTGAAAAGTACTAACCTCTCTCTTTCGTTGACCTGGTGCCTCGAAGTATCTATAGCCTTGATAAGGAAGAAGATATGGTAAGAGAGAAAGAGGTGTTGGTTGAAGAGAGGGCAGTTATCAAAGAGGAAGAAGAGGAGCAACTGTCACTCGAGGAATAACTTTCACTTAGAAAGAGGAGCATGGGTATAAGGGTACCTTTCCCTAATATGGTAAAAATACCCAAAAGTGGTGCAATTTCTACTCTTAGCACAAAGCCACCTCCTTCACTTACGGTTGAGCAGACTAGTTTTAAGGAGATATCCTCTTTGTCTCAATAGGAAAATCCAAGCTAGATGGTGACAATAGTAGATCTAGAGGTAGAGGAGGAAAAAGTAGAGAAAGAGAAAGAGCTAGAAGTGCAACAACCTTCGTCACCGGCTCAAATAGTGTTGGAACTTGCAGGTATGCATTTCTCTTATTCTTCTCTCACTGAAAAGCATTTGGTGACTACTGTTTCCCCATATGTAGTTTCTGTTTCCACTTTACCTCCATTCGCCTTACTCATCTCTTCAAATTCCATCTTTATTTCATAGACATAGGTCACTAATAATCTGCCCACTTCTTGCATTCCCTCCATTTCTCTCTCTTTCAGTTCATTTGCATCCACCTCAAATCCATTTTCCCTTCCATTGTCCTCCATTTCCTCTTCCATCCCTATCAACCCCATTATTGTTATAAGTATGCAAGCCCCTCCAAAGGTAAGCATAACTATAGCACCTTCCACTTCTACTCCCATTGTTGAGTCAAACCCTCAATAGACCCTTTTCCCATTTTCCCTAATTTTTGTAGTATAGGAGCCATTGGCTTCAGATATGGAGTTACTACCAGAGCACCCTATGGTAGAGAAGATCAGTAGAGCATGACAAAGTTCCTCACATTGGTTGAAAAGCCATAAGAGGAAGGATGTGCAAGCCTCGACTAAGGCAATGAAGAAGGTGACTTTTGATCCGGAGGCTATGGAGATGCATACTGTGAAGATGGTCCCTCAAGTTCAGAAACCCCAAGGAGAGATGGCACCCAATGATTATTCATATCAGGTCATCACTGAGGACCTCACAAAGATTGATACGATTGAGAAAATGGGCAATATACAGGTGGAGATGAGTTTGATCTACTTGCATGGTGAGCATTACAAAGATCATTTCTTCCAAGCTGAAGCAAAGATAGCAGAGCTAGAAGATGCTTTGGCTACATAGAAGGCCCAAATGGATACTACGCAGTTCGAATCTCAGCAATGGCAATAGAAGGTGATGGGCCTAAAGGGCAAAATTGAGGGATATAAGTGGGTAGACAAACAACATCAAGCAACACAACAGGAAGTGCAACAACAGATCTAGTCCTTGAAGGACCAACTCTAGAATCTACAGAATCAGTTGGTAGCAAAGGTGACATAGTCGGTAACCCTCACGAAGGAGAAATTCAAGGAGGCTCACAGTCAATTGCTTACTGATTGTGCGACAATGGCGACAAAAGCAATGTTGGTCCTCATGTTCCTTTAGGAGGTGCAGACTATCATTTCGTACGACTTGCATATAGTGGAGTATTCAGAAGAGAACCTAGAGCCAAAACTGGAAATGGTGATGGCTAAAATGGATCTCTAATTTCACCCAATGAGCTCCATGGCCCGAGCTTGGGAAAATGCCAAGATCACACTGCACAATTATTTTTCTAGGATGGATCTGGTTAAAGAAGCCCGCAAGTTGCTAGAGATATTTGAGCAGGAGAGGAGCATTTCATTGGTCTATTTTGACACGATAGTAGCCAATGGTTTCCCTAATTTCATTGATGATCAAGGGAATATTCTGGTAAAGAAGGACCTAGATGCGGTATGGGCTATTTTCATAGATGATGCTTCAAAGATTGATGATTGGGAAGAGCCCATCATCGAAGAACATGTGCTACCTTTGATGAGGAAGCTCACTCGCATCGAGTCTGGATTGCTGGAGCTCAGCCAGAGGGCCAACTATATCGACCTGGAGTAGGTTGAGACTTTTTGGTACATTGTGGATACACTCAATGCTCATGAGGTGATTAGTATGGATGCTTGGGCTGAAGTAGTCATGGTGTATGAAGCTACAACTTCACATCTCAAAGAGTAAGAAGAAACTAGGGCAAGTAGCAAGAAATTAGATGTAGCCGATGGTGGAGACTCTGAGTCCAATGAATAAAGGCCCTAGGGTTGATTGCATTCAGGTAAACTAAATACCCCGAGAGCCACCAAAAGTATTGGTAATTTTGCCACACTAGAATTTTTGTAAAACTTCCAAGTAAAAATTTAAATTTTCCTGTGAAATCTCATAATGAGCATTTTTACCACATTAAATTTTTATTAAAATTTTGTCTAGTGAAATCATTTATAATTTCACCAGTGAAATAACCTTTTCGGCAATTTCACCCCTGTTGGCAGTAAAATGTAGTTTCACCCCATTTGCAGCGAAATTCCTTTTTGCCCCCAGGTGTAATGAAATTCATTTTTGCTTCCTTTCACAATGAAATGCCAATTCACGCCATGCAACAACGAAATTCCCTTTTCACTCCATTTTTTAGCGAAATCACCTTTTGGGTGAAATTATCGGATAATTCCCTTCTCAAGCGCATCTTCTAGCGAAATTCATGGTGAAGGTTCAAATGGGTGAAATCACCAACGAAATGCCTTTTCACCCAATTTCTAATGAAATTCTTCTTTGCCCCATTCTCTAGCGAAATGCCGTTTCACCCTATTTTCCAGTGAAATGCTATTTCACCCCAGTTTCCAGTGAAATGCCTTTTTTGCCCAATTTTTCAACAAAATATATTTTCATAAGCACATTTCAATTTAAAACATTGGATGAAAGCACATTTCGAAGTCATGCCTTGGCGAAAGCCCTTTTGGGCTTCACCTTGGTGAAATCAATTTACTCCATGGTCAAAGGTGTCCAAGCAAGAATCATATTGGAGGGGATTTTGAGGCCAACGAATTTAATTTTTGGGGTGAAAAGAGGTAAAGTTTCCAGAATTGTTGTTGATTAAAATCAAGTTTGATGGATAACCAAAAGATTACCCAAATTGAATGCCGCCCACTTTTGACTTTGGTGCAATCTTACTATTTTCAAGGTGCCACCATGAAGATGAATGTTGTTGATGATCCCGATCAGGTCCAGATGAGCCATCTCTCGAAATTGCTCATTGCTTCCCAAGGTGTTACCAGATTGGTTCATTGTTGCTATCGAGGAGAGAATTGTGACCGACCAATCTGCCATTTTCCATTGTTTTTGTTTTATGAGCATTTAATTTTGGAGGTGAAATCCTCTATAAAAACTAAGAAACTTGATGTAAAAAATGGATGGACATTTTTTTGAAAAACTCTTTGAGTTTAATTTTTTGCTTTAATCGAAATATTGTTGGCTCTGGTTCCCGGATCAGTGGTGTATGTTATTACTTTCTACCTATCATTTCTACTATATTCATTGACTTTGTTAGATGAATTAAAATTCTGCATTTGAATTTAATTGTTGATAAAGAAATGAATGTTGAAATGCTAATTGGAAGTTATATTTACGATCTATGAATGGTTCCTGTGTTATTCTTTCTGATTAAATGTTGGTTATAACTTGATCTGGTTATTTAGTTGTTAGTTCATCCCCACACTATTTTTCTGGATCACAACCATATTTCCCATTTCTTTCAGTCATTTCCCATTTCTTTCTATCAATTTCTCTCCCTAAGATTAACACCGATTTTTAGATTAGTAAGGGAACCAACCCTCTCTGGAGATTGGCCCGAAGGACATCTCTTTCCTTCGGCCTTTCAATGTTGGTCGGGTCTAGGGCACGTACTATTAATGTAACGATAAAAAAATATACAAACAAAAAATACAAAAATAGAAAAAGTTTTTTTTTACTGAGAGAGGTGCATGAACCCTTCATGAACCTCTAACCCACTAGAATATCCTAATGTTTTAATATCCTAAATTTCTCTGAAATTTACATCTCACGAAGTATCTTAACACAAATCCATCTATGTAGGCGTACAATATGTTACTATAGATAAGTCCATATGTTTCATCATTCTTGTTGAGCTAGACCTATCACCCTTAGTCCATTGAAGGTGTACACACATCTTCGTACCATACTGTTGGCATTTTTGCCACATTATTTTGATTGTTGATTATTCATGCATAAGATGTTGAAGTTCTCACTCCTTTATAGGTTTTGATAAAAAAAAAGGCTAAGTCCGAAGACTGTCGTGAAATTACGATAAAAAGTAGCATGGAGAGCACAGTTTCAAAACCATCGTGATATCGCGACATGTCGCTTTATCGTGGGTCTGTTGAGGAGAGAGAAATCAAATGCAAAGGCACCACGAAATCATGACCTATCACAGTTTTGTGGTGCTAAAGGCAGAAAATGGTTAAGCCGCAAAGTCATCGCAATATCGCGACATGTTCCAAAATCGTGGTCAACACAGTCAACGACAGCAAGGGGGTAAAACCATCACGATATCGCGACGTGTTGGATTTTTGTGGTCAAAGTGGTCAACGCAGGTAGCACAGTAAAACCGTCGCGATATCGCGACGTGACTAAGCAAAGGATGATGACAAACAATTTCATCATGATTTCGCGACAGAATAGTGAGCAAGATGCAAAAGGTGAAAGACGTCACGATATCGCGACATGTTGCATGGTCACAATAGATTTGGAAAGAAAATCTTAAGGCATGAAGGTCGTCGCGATTTCGTAACACTTTCAGATATGAAGTCCAGCAATAAGGAAACGTCATGATTTTGCGACATATTGGGGTAGAAGGACCAAGTGCAGGAACTTGTCATGATTTCGTGACATGATGGAGATTAACGAACCACTTGAGGCAAGAGTGTCATGTTTTCACGAGTTAGAAGCAGGACCGTACAGGGTGGATGAAAATTGTTGCAAAATCACGACATGTCAGATTTTTGTGACATAGAAGAGAATATTGAGCAGCGAGGAGATAGTGTAGTGATTTCATGGCTTGTTTGGTTTTCACGACCCAGAGATAAAACAAATATGCCGATGGGAGATAATGTAGCGAAAGCATGACTTGTCTTGTTTTCGCGACATATAAGGGAGACACAGCCCAAAGAAAGAAAGGTGCAGCGAAATCACGCCTTGTCACATTTTCATGGTTAGAAGCAACGAAGAACAACATGGATAAAGGATGTCGTGATTTCACGACAGGTCATAGTTTCATGAAAATAGAGCGGAGAAAGAGCATAATGGTATGGAATGTCACGATTTTGTGACGCGTTGTGTTTTTGCGAGCTAAGGTAGCAAAGGAGCCAAAGGAGCTGAATACGTCGTGATTTCGTGACATGGATGGTTTTCGTGGTTCCAAAGTGACAAAGTGTATAGAGCAGAAATACGTCACAATTTTGTGACATGTCACGTTTTCGCGACCTATTACAGTTTCGCGCTAGAAAGCAGTTCAAATGGCCCGATGAAGTTTTTACGATTTCCAATGATTAAAAGCACTCCAGAATTAAATGTTTTGCTACTTTCCAATGCGAGCAAGGTAGAAGAACGTGTCCAAGCCATCATAATTAAAGACTTCCATTATTCAAAGTTGTTGTTCATGATTTTTCTAATGGTTCAAGCATGTTTCAAGAACGACCATTTAATGAAGATGATCGACTCCTTGTTTCATTCAATTTTTGGTTTCTCCAAGGTTGGTTTAAGGGGATCATCTCCTTGTTTTTGTTGCATATTTTGTAGATCTCAAGGAAGTTCATTGCATATTTTTAATGCTGTAAAGAAGCAAGACTTCTATATAAATCAATGTAGATCTCAGAAAGAGGGATCGGGAGTTTGAGAGACATTTTGCTAAAAACATTCAAGTTCTTTGCATAAATAAGAGATATTTGGCCTCCGATTTTGCAAGCATATTTCTATATTATTTCCTTCTATTTCATGTATTTCTCAGTTATGCTCATCTTTCTGATCTGCTATTAGATTTCAATTCTGTATCTGAGTTTGAATATTGCAAATGAGGAAGTGAGTTCTAGAATGCAATCCTGAAGGTTATCTGCGCAAGGTCGTAAGTGGATTATGTTGTATTCTATTATTGTATGTTGTTTATGTGCTTGAGGTTAAATTATTGCTGAGTTTCTTTCCCTGATCATATAAGTGTAGCCTGTGGCCATATTTCCCATCTCTTTCCATGTATTTCCCGTTTCTTTCTACACATTTATAATTCCTTTCCAGTAACTTTAGTCTTAATCAAGCTTAGAAATAGTAAAGGAACCAGCCCTCTCTGGAGATTGGTCTGGGAGACATTTCTTTCTCCCAACCTTTCAATGTTGGCCGAGTCTAGGGTGCATAGACATAGAAAATCCTTTCCTGTGGCAGATTCGTGACCAACAGTTTTTGGCATGCCCGGTGGGACAGACTATTTCTGTCTCAAAAAGATCCCATAGTATTGAGGGTTTAATGTTCGCCTTCATGCCATATAGTTAGAACATTTGGTGACTCTATAGTACCCACAAATCTCTGAATGTGGATGCAGTGAAAGTTGTACTTCATGATCACGAGATCAAAGTCCAAAAAAGTTGAAGATCTTGTTGAGTTTTTTGAACTTGATAGCACAAAAAGAGGTGAACACTCTAGGTTGGTTTCCCCATCGCTTGCATCATCTGCCATATCTACACAAATCCCTGGTATTGTTACTAGTTTTCCATCTTCTCAGTTACATACACTAGTCCCAATGGCCCAGTATCCTCCACCCCGACAGTTTTCAGCATGGAACAGCTCAGGAGCCTTGAATTTGTAGGCTCAAAATCCAGTTCCCTAGGTTGCTTTGAAAGCCTTGCCAACCTATGATGGCATGGGAAATACTGCATACGAACATATTCATGATGTAGCTTCTCTAGTAGCCATTCACGATATAATAGATGAAGATGTGATGGTGAAGTTATTAGTGTTATCCTTGAGAGGAAAATTGTTGTACTGGTATCGATCTCTGCAACCAGGAACTATTGCATCTTGGGATCAGCTAGGAGAATTGTTAGTGAAGAATTTCCATGAACAGGCTGACCCATTTTCATTGTTGCATCGGTTTAACGCAATCCGAGAGGCACCCGAAGGAGGCAATAGCAGATTTCAATGTTCATTTCACTAGAAGCTGGCAGCGAGTGCCTGAAGGACTTCGCCCTACCCTTGAGCAAGCTACGTTCTACTACCTCTGAGCGTTCAATATAGACATTGGCTTGGCGATCAGGTAGTCCAATGTGATGACCTTCCTGAAACTATTTGAGCAAGCACAAAAGGCGGAGGCAGACTTGATTGCAATCAATAGGCTTCCCCCAAAGGTAGCAATGCCCATTTTACCTAATATTCCATAGCATTTATATCCTAGTTTTTTTTATCAATATATGTCTTCTATGTACCCTATTCCATCATGGAATTCTAGTGCACCTCAAATTGCACCTATCCTAGTTCCTCAGCTCTCTACTTCAGCAAATCCCTAGTTGCCTGCACCCAACATTCTACCATTCCTTGCTTCCACTTCATTCCTAGCATTACCGGCACCACCAGCACCTTTGCCTTTACCAGCACCTCCTACGCCTGTAAATCCTGATCCTTATACGACACTCCTACAAGAGGTAAAATCTGCCAATTCGACAATAAGAGCAATGGGTAATAAGATCACGCTTATTGAAAGGAAGCAAGCTGAGCGATATTTCTAGCCTAGGAGATTTCAACCCCATCGATTACTAGAGAACAAGCTGCTTCAACAAGCAAAGCACCCGAGAAAAACTTGACTATTTTGGAAAATGAAGATGTAGACCCTACGGAAAGAACATATTGGTGTTCGACATGCAATGATCCACATGGAGAAGACACTTGCATGGTTCATTTGAATTATGTGTAGACATTGGCTACTAGTTCTTCGAGAGGGCAAGTCAATATGATCTCTGAGGCAGGACATAGCTTAATGGTTCCATCGAAAGAGCAAGTTTTGGTTCTCACAAGGACTGGAAAGAAGCCTGTTACAATAGATCATGTTGAGTTAGAGCCATTAAAAGTGCCAGTTGATTTGAAGAAACTAGTGAAAACTCCTGTGCAAGCATCAAAGCTAGATGCGCCTGTTTTGCCAAAAGATCCTGTTCCACACAGAACACAAGAAAAGGCCGCAAATGCACAGGCAAGATCAAAAGCAGAGGAGCAAGCTAGAGAAAATCTGAAGTACCCTTCATTGACAAAGAGGTTGAGATTAGAAGCCACCCAGCAGTATCGAAGCAGATATGATCACCCCATTGAAAATAAGGAATCTGTTGCAGTTGCATACAACATTATCGAAGAACTGAAGAAGACCCCAGCTAAGGTTAGTCTTTATGATGCATTGCAATTGCCTGGGTAGGTAGATTTATTGCAAGAATATTTGAAATCTATGAAGGATAGTGAAAAGGGTCCTACCCAGACAATTTATGCTCAAGCTTTAACCACTTCTTCACTGGTAAAAATAGACCACCCCCATTTTATCTGTCATTGCAAATAGAGGGTTGGATCGTGCATAACTACATGATTGACTCTAGAGCCGCTACAACTATCATGCCAAAGGCAGTTTGCGAAGTTATGGGTATGGAATATACATGAAGTAGCCCTAGAGTCTTGCAGTTAGATGGTACTTCTATCAAAACGATGGGTGTAATCAAGGATGTCCTTATTGTTTTACACACTATGCCTCAGATTACAATCATTCAGGAGATAGTTGTGGTCGATCTAGAATCGTATTTTAGTATGTGCTTATCCAGAGAGTTTACTACAAAGTTGGGAGGTTACCTTGCACTGGATTATTCCCACTTGGAGATCCCTTTCAAAGGTAAAAGACTCTAGATTCAGAATGAAAAACCTTCCTCTTTTCATATTGAAAGGTTGGATGAAGCAAGAAAGACCATGTGGTCTATCAACATGCTAATCGAAGAGTTAGAGGGTTCTGATTTGATGAATGAGGTTTTAGACGAGCTTCAGTTGGAAGACGGGTTTTCTATGCTTGATTTTAATGCTATGCTGGAAACCGAAATTAGTTGTTATTCTATCACAAAACTCGAGGATGGCACAAGATAGGTACCCCTTAACCAAGATGATCAGAGCTCTGTCACGGATCAACTATGGAAGTTATATTTTGATGGAGCACAATACAGAAATGGCGTTAACACTGGGACTGAACGATCATGCCTAGGTCTCAAGATGGCTGGGACACTTGAAGTATAGCAGTTTCAAATCATTGGTGACTCTGAGCTGATCATCAACCAGGAATATACTGAGTGTCTATCAAAAGTCTAGGATCTAGGAGACAGGACTGTGTTTGGGTTCGTGTCTTTCCCGAAAGTTCACAACTAATTCGGGAGTTACCTTGTACATAGCAACAAAAAAAAAAATAGAAAAAGAGAAAAAAAAAGTATTGTTTTCCTCTGTCAACTTCGGCTCTTTTTGCATGCGAGCCCGTAGGTACGTTTATTTCTTTCTTTTTTCTTCTTCCTTCCTAGAAGTTAGTGGCTTCCTCTTTATTTCTTCCCTTCCCCTCTTTATTCCCTTCTTCTCCTACTCCTTTTTCTTCTGCAAGTAATCAAGCCACTACTGTTGTTTCTTTTTCCCTTCTTGTTATTCCCGTTTCTTCTTTTCCTTTTCTTCTAACTTCATTGTTGTTTTAGCATTTATCCACCATTCATCCCGCATTTGTCATCTCTTCCACTTCCATTTCATTATTCCATTCACTTCCATTTCCATTTCATAGCAGCTGGTAGCACAAAAGCACTCTGTTACTGTATCTACCGCATCACTCCCTCCATTCCATTATTCCATCATTTATCATTTCCATTCCATAGTCCTCACTTCACTTATTTCATTCATTTCCATTTTGCAACCCCTGGTGCTTTCATGGAGATTCTTTTACAGCACCTGGTCAGCTAAGCCAAATACAGGTTCACTTGAGTTTTTAGTAATTCAGCAAGAGTTGTTGCAGTAGTCCGTCGAGATGTACCCCATCAGCCAGCTTTCTATTCTTAGTTTTTTTCTTGACTCTATTGCCCAATGGATTTAGGCCTAGGATTCGTGCATACAATAGAACTGTATACCCCATGAGCCACCAAGAATGTTGGCATTTTTGCCACATTATTTTGATTGTTGATTATTCATGCATAAGATGTTGAAGTTCTCACTCCTTTACAGGTTTTGATGCAAAAAAAGGCTAAGTCCGAAGACTGTCGTGAAATCACGACAAAAAGCAGCATGGAGAGCACAGTTTCAAAACCGTCACGATATCGCGACATGTCGCTTTATCACGGGCCTATTTAGGAGAGAGAAATCAAATGCAAAGGCACCACGAAATCATGACCTGTCACAGTTTTGCACCAGAAAGCAGTTCAAACGGCCTGATGAAATTTTGCGATTTCCAATGATTAAAAGTGCTCTAGAATTAAATGTTTTGCTACTTTCCAATGCGGGAAAGGTAGAAGAACGTGTCCAAGCCATCAGAATTAAAGACTTCCATTATTCAAAGCTGTTGTTCATGATTTTTCTAATGGTTCAAGCATGTTTCAAGAATGACCATTTAATGAAGATGACCGACTCCTTGTTTCATTCAATTTTTGGTTTCTCCGATGCTGGTTTAAGGGGATCATATCCTTGTTTCCATTGCATATTTTGTAAATCTCGAGGAAGTTCGTTGCATATTTTTAATGTTGTAAAGAAGCAATACTTCTATATAAATCAATGTAGATCTCAGAAAGAGGGATCGGGAGTTTGAGAGACATTTTGCTGAAAACATTCAAGTTCTTTGCATAAATAAGAGATATTTGGCCTCTGATTTTGCAAGCGTCTTTCTAATGATTTCCTTCTATTTCATGCATTTCTTAGTTGTGCTCATCTTTCTGATTTGCTGTTAGATTTCAATTTTGTATCTGAGTTTGAATACTGCTAATAAGGAAGTGAGTTCTGAAATGCAATCCTGAAGGTTGTCTGCGCAAGGTTGTAAGTGGATTATGCTGTATTTTATTATCATATGTTGTTCATACGCTTGAGGTTAAATTCTTGCTGATTTTATTTCCCCGATCATACAAACTTAGCCTGTGGCTATATTTCCCATCTCTTTCCGTGTATTTCCTATTTCTTTCTGCACATTTTTAATTCCTTTCCAGTAACTTTAGTCTTAATCAAGCTTAGAAATAGTAAGGGAACCAGCCCTCTCTAGAGATTGGTCTGGGAGACATTTCTTTCTCCCAGCCTTTCAATTTTGGCCGGGTCTAGGGTGCATAGACATAGAAAATCCTTTCCTATGGCAGATTCATGACCAACACATACACAATTACTTATGTGTAGGTATGCTATGAGTACTATGATTTAAGCTATCTATCTCATCTCAATGATGAGCTATATTAACTTAGATGTAATCTCTTTCCACTTAGTCCTCCATCTCCCTAAGAGGTTCTCAATTCCCTTAGGTTGCCTCTAAGTTCACCCTAGAACTCTACACTAGATTCCATATCATCAATCAATCAAACAATAATACGTCTAGATGCTACCACATCAAAAAAAAATCAAACAATAATAGATAAAATGAAGCAAGCTTAACTCTAAAATAAAATCTTCTACATGACATTATCAAATACAAAAATATACTAAAATTACTTTCATTAACCCAATAACAATTGCCTCATTATCACTTGCATAATAAGCCTTTCCTACTCAAAGGCATCACATTAATTGCATTGGGGATATCTCCCCATAATTCTAATCTCTAAAACATAAGTAAATCAACGTAAGATGCAAATACCTATTCTTTGTTTCCATTAAATTCCTTGCTTCTCCTTGCTTCCATTTGGTTCTTTGAGGGTAGTAGGGGATTAGGATACTCATGGTTCAGGATAGGCATGCCTTTAAATGCATCTATTCATCTAGTTTGCCAAATTGCAACTATACAATATTCCATTAAGTCTCTAACCATCTAATGCATAATGGACATCATAAAAGAAACCTTACTTTTATTTTTACCTCCCCAAATCCCCTTGGAGAGTCATCCAAACATGCTATCACTTAGATTAAGGTTTAACTTAATTTAATTTCATTCATTTCCTAAAGCATTAAAGTCCCATACCCTTAATATTTAGAATAATCATTATTTCATTCCCTAAACCAAAGCCCCATAACTTCAATTTAAAGAATAAATCCACATTTCATTTTATTTAAAAAATCCTAAGATAATCAACATTAATCCAAGGGTTCTCTTTAAATTAAAACCTTCCATATATTTCCCTAAGATCAAACGTTCCTTTTAATAAAAACCTAACATTTACATATCCCATATAAATCAAAGGTTCTTCTATTAAAACTCTAACATATGCCTCATTTAAATCAAATGTTCTTTTAATTAAAACCCAATATATGTCTCACATAATTCAAAGATCCATTTAATTAAAACCCAATATGTATCTCATATAAATCAAAGGTTCTTTTAATTAAAACCCAATATGTGTCTCATAGAAATCAAAGGTTCTTTTAATTAAAACCCAATATGTGCCTCATATAAATCAAAGGTTATTTTAATTAAAACCCAATATGTGGCTCATATAAATCAAAGGTTATTTTAATTAAAACCCAATCTGTGTCTTATATAAATTAAAGGTTCTTTCAATTAAAACCAAATATATGTTTCACATAGATCAAAGGTCCATTTAATTAAAACCTAATATATGTTTCACCTATAAATAAAAGTTCAATTTAATTAAAACCTAATATGTTTCACCTATAAATCAAAGGTTTATTTAATTAAAACCTAATATATGTTTCACATATAAATCAAAGGTCCATTTAATTTAATCCTACTATATGTTTCACATATAAATCAAACATCCATTTAATTTAAACCTACTATATGTTTCACATATAAATCAAAGGTCCATTTAATTAAAACCTACTATATGTTTCACATATAAATCAAAGGTCTATTTAATTAAAACCTAATATATGTTTCACATATTGTAATAAGCTGCCCTGATTTAGTTTGGATTTTTGGCAAAGTCTGATTTGGTTTTTTCCTTTTTCTGATGTTGTGTGATTTTGGTTTGCTGCAGTTTTGTATTTTGAAATGCCAGATATGGGAAATGCAGGAATGAAAGCAAAGCATAAACCTACTCTACTTTCTTGAATCTCACAAAACTCGAAATATGGACAATGGATAGCATATATTTAAACCCACTATATAGAGTAAGAGAAATACAAAGTACCAGGGTTACTTGTAATTCTGAGTAAGACTGATTTCTCAGCTACAGCCAATCTGGACATAAGTAAATTGTTTGCAGATCCTCTAAACTTCACTTCTCCACGCCACAAATCAATGTTGAGTGTTGTATTAATGATGTCGCCCCTATCTGAGGTGTTTGTAGGCCTAGCAAGGGGGCGATTCACCCCAGAAACTACACGCCAACTCTCTACAGATGTAAGGTTAGCAACTGTACGACCAGCAGCAATTAATAACTTGTACGACACCCTTGGAATTGCTTGCAAAATACCTTCAACTGTACGGCAGGGCAGATTTAATAAAGTTCTTCAATGATAAGCAAATCCCTCACTATATTTGATGACCAATGCTCAGAATATGACAGCAATGGTACGGCTGGAAGAGAAATAGAAGATATATCAACAGCCACAATATTCCTTAAATGATTTGATAATAATTCTCCAATCAGCAATTCGAAACCCTTGGAATATCAATTCTTGAAGCCCAATTGTGAATGCTGGATGCACACACCTCGAATCCACTAGGATTGATCTCTCACAATCGAAATGGATGTCCTTGTTGTAGATGATCATCTCCAACAAGCTTGAAAACCCTTGCAATTCCTTGCAAAATGTCTTCTCCAAAGCCAAAGCTCTCCAAATTCCCAAAACATGAATGCCAAAATGATTCTCAATTTGCACTTTAATACCTTTTCCCAATGGGTCGATTCACTTGGCCAAAATAAACATTTAATAACATTAAATACTCCACTTTATAATTGTCCTTTTGGGCGTCCCACTTAATATAATAAAATATGTCACTTTAAATATTTTAAAAGTGACAATTACCCATTATAATATAAAGTCATAAACTTTATGAATATAATTAATATTTGACTTCATTTAAATAAATTGCGGGTATTAAAATATTTGCAACCATTCGCCCGAACAAACATCTGATAGCGGATTTGGATACCCATTTGGCCAAAGTATTCGCCCGTAAAACTCGCTCTAGCAAAAACACTGACTTACTAAAAATAGTAAGTCCTAGCACCACTGCCCAAAATAGCCTCCAGAACTGGCCACTGAAAGATGAACTGGATACCCAATTCGGCAAAGAAGAATACTGGACTGTCTGCCCAACCAGAACCCCAATAAACTGACTTACTATAAATAGTAAGTACTGCTAAAAATAGCCAATAACTGCTCTGAGTTCCAAACGCTCTGAATTGGTCACCAAGGACTAGAAACTTAACTCAAAGCACAAACTCTGATCCCACACACACACACTTACTAAAAATAGTAAGCGTCCAAATATAGCAAGTGACAGCCCGAAACACCAAGATCAAAACAACTCATCTCGCCGAACAGAAAACCCAAAAAAACCCAGAAACTGTCTGGTCAAACCCTAACTTACTAAAAATAGTAAGTTACTAAAAATAGCAATGATGACCAAACTGCTCCGAAAGGCCACCAAAAAAGGGCAACTGAAAGCACGCAACATCACCAATGGCCCCTACACACTGGAATTAGCCTACGGGACCTCGTGAATAGGCTAACCACTGCAGAAAAGCTATCTGGCTAGAAAGGGGACATTACAGTCCGCCCTCCCAGAAATTGCTTGCCCTCAAGCAATATGCACCGTCTGCCAGGATCCCAAACGAATCTGTAGAGTGTCTCGCCCAGAAGATACGGCCATATGCTGTCACACCTAAAAACGGCACCACAACCCAACACACTACAATGGCTGATCACTGCAACTCTAACAATTGTCGTCTCCAGGATAATCGACCCCATACTGTAACCAAATGAAATCCCAGGGTCCCACACCAATATGAGAGTACCACTATCCTGCTGAGGTTGCGCCACACTGATCATCTCTGTAAAACCCAAGTGCCACAGCTGCACACTCCTCGTCTGCATCCTCAAGATGTAAATAACATCCCAAACCCGACTGAGAAATCTGTATATGCAGACGATCAGGTCAAGGAAGGAAAGTCGAGAGGAAGTTGGAAACAACACCCCAACAACTCCCACCTGTGAAAACATCCATTCCCTAACCAACAACTCCCGCCAATCAATCTGAAGACATAAGACTGGGGTCAACTGGTTGCTGATCCGCAACCAAACAACAATGTCCCATCTGGAGATCTGAGCTAACTCCCGCCGCCAATCAACCAACAGAAGTATCATCATATCACAATCTCCTCGAGTCATAAACTGCCATGGGTACACTCCACCTGGATCCCATGGGCAAATGGAAAGACTAGTACTCCCGAAAACTGATGACTCGTCAGGACGATACATGCACCAATTAAAACTCCTCGGATCCCAAATCCATATTTGGTCCTCTACATCGACAACCGAACCAAGGAGTAGTCCAATATCCAGCATACACATCTCCAAGTGCCAAAGCTCAAACGGAAAATAAACGGTCCTGCTCCCTGAAGAATCATGCTGGAATAATCGGCCTACAGGTGGAAAGTCACTCAGCCATAACTCTACCTCTGCAGAAACTCCAACCTGCTGAAGCAAACTACCAATCCTGTAAAAATCTGACTTTCCTTCTGGCGAAGGAAGCATCTCAAAGCCCAAGGAAGTATGCAATCCACTATCACAACACTTCACTCCATGACTATGCGTCATCTGGAATGAGGACCAATTGTCCAAATGTGGGCTGAACTCAAAATGGTGAGCGTGTCGCACAATATAATCAGTGAAAACCTCACCAACCTCATCAACATCACCACATGAGATAGGAGATATGGGATCAATCACAACTGAAATGGCATCCTGCACAGGGAATGCTCTATCATCCACGTCATGCTCAAACTGATCCTCATGGGTGATAGTTGACTCGCTATCATCGTTGTGTAACTCCTCACTACTCCCAATCTCATGGATATCCTCAACCAACTGTCGGACCACTGTGCTATTTGCGTCACATTCTGTATGTTGTGTAGTGGCTGCGACAGGTGACTGAACTCCTGCCTGCTCAAGAGAGAAGAGAGCTAGACTTAACTCCAAACTAAGCTCATCAATCACTTCCTCTCTCTCTGCAAGTCTCTGGAAGGTCTTCTCAGTAAACCGGATAGCCCTGTCCCGATCTAATAACAACTGTAAATAATCGGACTTAATTCTCTCCAAAGCATGCGTAAGAGTCTGCATGCTAGTAATAGATGGGCCATCGATGACACCTTCCCGTCTCTCCCTGAGCTGAGCTGAACGTCGGAGGTGCTCCACAAACTTGTGTGTGCTGTCGAGATGCGTCAAAGTCTGAACGATCATCTCCTCTGAGACCTGTAGATGGTCCTTCCAACTATGCTCCGCACCAGGACCAAACTCACAATCAACATCACACATTAGCATCACTGATCTGCTAACTCTAGCGCAATGAACAGAGTCAGACCCCCTGTTAGCACTGCACTCTCCAACTTTGTGCACCGAAGTTAGATCCGATCCACGCTCAACCCACGAGTCCTCTACTGCATGCTCTGCTGATTTATCAAATAAATCAGCGTGCTCTGAATCCCTATCAACAGGAAGATCTCTGTCCACAACTCCAGAAGTGGATGCACATGACAAGCTAACAATTGTGTCTTCCTGTTCTCCCACACTGTCTACCTACCGAAATTGCTCTAAAAGCAAATCCATCACTGTTGTGCTAACCGGGTCCTCATCACCAAAACCACCCCCTGAGCATAACTCTCTATGTGAAACTAGGGCAGCAATATCACCAGAAGGAGAATCATCCCCTACCGATGCAAGATCACCATCAGGTGCCAACACACTTGGATCCCACGGTACTATAAGTTGATCCTCCAATCCAATGCCAACTCCTGGACTGTGCTCATAATGAATGTTGGCCGCTATAAGTGAGTCATGTTGTACATTACCGGCATGGTAGCTATGATCCTCAGGATGTACTACCCCTGTAATATCACTTTGCGCCTCATCAATAGGTAGATCAACCTGTACACTATCCTCCAAAGATTTGGTTTGAAGATCAAACCCGAATCCACTTGTGTTGTCATCACTGGAAAGTGATGAGAAAGTGTCTCTGTATGTTGATCTGGACTCTGCATCATAATCAACATGCTCTTTTCCTGCACCAGTTTTAGTGACCTCAACCATCAGTTGTAATACTTCCTGATGATGTCACCACTGTAGGGTGCTTCTGGAGCTGTAATCCTTATGATCTCGCTGAGACATGAAGTGACTGCAAATCTCACATCCCTGTCTGTATGTCTCATGATCCAAGGTTGGCCTAAAACAACTATAGGTGCCTTCGCTGCCCAATTCAGAACCTCGCGATCAGATTGATCTAGTTCAGATAAACATGTATTCAATTCCTTCAATCTATCAAGAAGATCATGCATTGATAAATTTCGGGACTCGATTTGTTGCCCTAAGTCATACAACTTACAACTCAAATCCATTCGCTTTTGGAAATGTTCTGCTAACTGAATCTGATCTTTGCTGTTATTTGAATGGATAGTAGTAGACTCAACAATTTTGACATCATTAGCATCAAGTTCATTAGGGTCATCGAAACAACTGGAATCTTCATTATGTGCATTTTCATCAAATGAAGGAACATGCATGTCAATAGAAACAATCTGTGATTCCATCATACATACCTCATGTGAATTGGATTCACCTTCATCAACTGCAAATTCTGATTTAAATTCTTCTTCTGAAATTTCCTTTGATTCACCAGCAACAGCTTTAGGTTCCTCTTCTTTTATGTGCTCATCATTGACCACTAAAAGTTGCAATTCCTTCTCACACCGTTTAACCCAGTTATGCGTGGTAGAAGTATCAAACAATTCTAGCCTCCTCACCACACATTCCAGTCCACCACTATTAAAATCAATCATTTTCTGCCCCAAATACTTATCAAAAGGAAAAACTGCCTTTAGGCCCTCTGGAAAGGCTGTATATTTTTGCCAAATTTTTGACTCATTACGCCGTTCTACCCAATACTTAAGCTGGTCCTGCCAATACTCATGTTGTGACCTAACCCATTCACTATATGAATCCATGAATCATGCACAATTTTGTCTTCTACCCAACAGGCTGGCAGTGTTGACCAAGCTCTGATACCACTGTAATAAGCTGCCCTGATTTAGTTTGGATTTTTGGCAAAGTCTGATTTGGTTTTTTCCTTTTTCTGATGTTGTGTGATTTTGGTTTGCTGCAGTTTTGTATTTTGAAATGCCAGATATGGGAAATGCAGGAATGAAAGCAAAGCATAAACCTACTCTACTTTCTTGAATCTCACAAAACTCGAAATATGGACAATGGATAGCATATATTTAAACCCACTATATAGAGTAAGAGAAATACAAAGTACCAGGGTTACTTGTAATTCTGAGTAAGACTGATTTCTCAGCTACAACCAATCTGGACATAAGTAAATTGTTTGCAGATCCTCTAAACTTCACTTCTCCATGCCACAAATCAATGTTGAGTGTTGTATTAATGATGTCGCCCCTATCTGAGGTGTTTGCAGGCCTAGCAAGGGGGCGATTCACCCCAGAAACTACACGCCAGCTCTCTGCAGATGTAAGGTTAGCAACTGTACGGCCAACAACAATTAATAACTTGTACGACACCCCTGGAATTGCTTGCAAAATACCTTCAACTGTACGGCAGGGCAGATTTAATAAAGTTCTTCAATGATAAGCAAATCCCTCACTATATTTGATGACCAATGCTCAGAATATGACAACAATGGTACGGCTGGAAGAGAAATAGAAGATATATCAACAACCACAATATTCCTTAAATGATTTGATAATAATTCTCCAATCAGCAATTCGAAACCCTTGGAATATCAATTCTTGAAGCCCAATTGTGAATGTTGGATGCACACACCTCGAATCCACTAGGATTGATCTCTCACAATCGAAATGGATGTCCTTGTTGTAGATGATCGTCTCCAGCAAGCTTGAAAACCCTTGCAATTCCTTGCAAAATGTCTTCTCCAAAGCCAAAGCTCTCCAAATTCCCAAAACATGAATGCCAAAATGATTCTCAATTTGCACTTTAATACCTTTTCCCAATGGGTCGATTCACTTGGCCAAAATAAACATTTAATAACATTAAATACTCCACTTTATAATTGTCCTTTTGGGCGTCCCACTTAATATAATAAAATATGTCACTTTAAATATTTTAAAAGTGACAATTACCCATTATAATATAAAGTCATAAACTTTATGAATATAATTAATATTTGACTTCATTTAAATAAACTGCGGGTATTAAAATATTTGCAACCGTTTGCCCAAACAAACATCTGATAGCGGATTTGGATACCCATTTGGCCAAAGTATTCGCCCGTAAAACTCGCTCTAGCAAAAACACTGACTTACTAAAAATAGTAAGTCCTAGCACCACTGCCCAAAATAGCCTCTAGAACTGGCCACTGAAAGATGAACTGGATACCCAATTCGGCAAAGAAGAATACTGGACTGTCTGCCCAACCAGAACCCCAATAAACTGACTTACTATAAATAGTAAGTACTGCTAAAAATAGCCAATAACTGCTCTGAGTTCCAAACGCTCTGAATTGGTCACCAAGGACTAGAAACTTAACTCAAAGCACAAACTTTGATCCCACACACACACACTTACTAAAAATAGTAAGCATCCAAATATAGCAAGTGACAGCCCGAAACACCAAGATCAAAACAGCTCATCTCGCCGAACAGAAAACCCAAAAAACCCAGAAACTGTCTGGTCAAACCCTAACTTACTAAAAATAGTAAGTTACTAAAAATAGCAATGACGACCAAACTGCTCCGAAAGGCCACCGGAAAAGGGCAACTGAAAGCACACAACATCACCAATGGCCCCTACACACTGGAATTAGCCTACGGGACCTCGTGAATAGGCTAACCACTGCAGAAAAGCTATCTGGCTAGAAAGGGGACATTACACATATAAATCATAGGACCATTTAATTAAAACCTAATATATGTCTCACATATAATAAAAGGTCCATTTAATTAAATCTCAATGTATTTCACATGTAAATCAAAAGGCTTTTTTTAAATTAAAACCATAATTTAAATGCTCTTTTACGTATTGCAAAATCTATAGTCAGTGCTAACACCATTCAAGGTATGCTAAGCATCCATGGCGAACCCAACATCCACTAGAGCCAAGGACGTTCTACCAATGCTAACCGATTTCTCAACCTGCACTCCCTAAAACCTAGGGGGTTTCCTTTGCCGAACACTACGTTCCACTTGTAGAACATTGTTCCAAAATCAAACAGAGCACTTGACATCGCTTTCAACAACACTAGACAAGCACGGCGCTCTCTCATGGTGCCAGGGGGTTTCCAACTCAAACGTAGCACAAAGCACTTCCAAGGTAGAGTGGTCTCTAATTAACAACACATCTCTCCCATGCAAGGTGGTTTCCAACTTAGGCACAATGCACAACACTTCCAAGGTAGAGTGGTCTCTAATTAACAATACATCTATCCCCCATAAGGTGGTTTCCAATGTAGGCACAATGCAAAGTGCTCCCCAGGGCAAAGTGATCTCAAACTTACATGATTTCAAACTTACACAACGCACAATGCTTCCAAGCAAGGAGGTTTCAAATTACACATAACGCACAACGCTTCCAAGCAAGGAGGTTTCAAACTTACACACATCGCACAGCGCTTCCAAGTAAAGAGGTTTCAAGCTTACACACAACGCACAACACTTCCAAGAAAGGAGGTTTCAAGCTTACACACAACACACAACGCTTCCAAGCAAGGTTTCAAGCTTACACACAGTGCACAATGCTTCCAAGCAAGGTTTCAAGCTTAAAATATATTTAAATAAAATCCATAGTTCAGCTTAGAATAACCCAACCTGTTGGTTTCACTGAGATGGAGGTCCGGTGAAGTCTGTTGCCTGGTGTGTTTCCTGTCCTCTCCTTTGTCCCCACTTCCTCTGTTCCTCCCTTACGTTCTCTATTTTTCCTTCCTCTCTATTTTGCATTTTTCTCCCTTACGTGCCCACTCACCTAGGTTGGTCATTTACTACCCTCTTGAAGCCTACGCCACTACCTTCCCTTCAATGCCCGTCCCCTATCCTTTGTGCATTCTTTCCAAATTTTCCATCTTTGGAAAGTTAATAGCCTCGTAGGCTCTTCCATAGGTTGCACCATGTAGGAATGGGATCATGACATATTATTTTATTTTATATAGTAAAATATATTTATAATATCTCTATATATATTCTTTTGTTTAAATGAAAGATCCTCTTTCATTTATTATTAGTTAATTAAAACCTTTTAATGAATTTTCTCTTATCATTAAAATAATCACTTTTAATTAACTCCAATGAATCATAATCACTTTTAATTAAAATCACCACTTTTAATTAAAATAAACCCAATTAATTAAAATAGCCATTTTTAATTAATTAAAATGAAAACTCCTTAATTAATTGCAAATGAAGTTTACAAATGAGCTCTAATGAGCCAATCATTATTTTCTTTAAACTTCATTAATTAATTTAAAAGCATCTAAATTCAGCATATGACTTAATTTGTTTTCTTTCACAAGGAGGGTGCTTTGTTTTCATTTTCAATATGACAATTAACCTTATGCATCTATAATCATCTTGCAGTGGTTCCTATATAGGAACTAAATCATCAAACTACTCAAGCTATGATGCAGTAGAAAGCAAACACATTTATACAATTAACCAAAGAGGGAGTCTTTCCATCAATCCAATCACCCATCTTAGCCAGAGATTTTACGATAGCTTCTAGGCTATCAACTAAAGCTCAAGGTGATCAACTATCGATGATTATCCCTTCCATCAATGCATGCCTATATGAAGGTATCTATCCATGTTACCTCCGAGTACCTTAATCATCATTTCCCCTGATCTTTGGTACCCTCATTTCTGGTGGGTAACTCTGCCTGTTCCACCTATGAGTGTACCTGATCCTGCACACTTGGCAATATGTTAGCGATAACATGCCCTTATAAATCAACTAAACATCACATAGTTGGTTCAATTGTTCAAACTAAGTATCACCACATCTTAGGTTAATACATTGTCTTCTTGTGTCATAAAGTCAGCTAGGGAGGGTCATGACATCCTCCCCCACTAGGATTAAACATCGTCCTCGGTGTTTCCAGTTTTCCTTTTGTTGTTCAATAGAAAATAAAATTATTACATCATATAGTTTCAAACAAAAAGGGAAAATGTTTTCGCATAACCTCCACTTTCTCCCAAGTGGCATTCTTCTCAGAGAACTGGTCCCACTAGACCTTACACTGATCAAGAGTCCGATTCCATAGAGATTTGGAATGAAACTCAAGAATCTTCATTGGTAGTACTTCAATGGCCTTCGGATTTGCCATCTACAATTTAGAAACATCCCACACATGTTCAGGGTCAGCAACATATTTCCTAAGCAAGGATATGTGGAAGGTGTCATGGATTTTGGATAGATTAGGTGGTAATGCAAGTCGGTATGTGACCGGACTAATATTTTCTGTGATCTCAAAGGGCCCCACAAAATGTGGATCCAACTTCATGGATTTGATAGCACTTTTCTTTGGCTTAACCCTTAAGAACACCTTATCTCCAACAGAATACTCTTTGGGAGTCCTTTTTAGATCTGCATAACTCTTCTACCTATCCACAACTTCCTTAAGCCTTTGCCTAATTTCTTTTAGCTGCTCTTCCATTACCCTGACCATTTCTGGCCCAATCACAACTCGATCCTCTAGGTTATCCCATGACAATGGTGTTCTGCACTTTCACCCATACAAGGCATCGAAAGGTGCCATACCTAGCGAGGAGTGATATCCATTATTGTAGGCAAACTCTACCAAAGGTAGACAATCTTCCCATTGAGATTTATGATCCATGCAGTACATGCGAAGCATGTCTTCCAAAACTTGGTTTACCCGCTCCGTTTGACCATCGATTTCAGGGTGGTATGCTGAACTCATATTCAATTTCGTACCAACTGCACTATGAAGGGATTTCCAAAATTTAGAAGTGAATTTGGAGTCTCTATCTGAGATGATTACCTCAAGAAACCCATGCAATCGGAATACCTCTTTGACGAATCTTCTAGCTACTACCTGAGCATCATCCTTGGTATTTCCTGGTATGAAGTGGGTAACCTTAGTCAACTTATCGACCACTACAAATATGGCATCATGTTGGTACCAAGTTTTGGGTAAACCCACAATAAAATCCATGGATATAACCTACCATTTTTGCATAGGTACCTCATGCAGATGAAGTTTTCCTACAGGATGTTGGCATTCTACCTTAACCTTCTGACATTCGAGGCATCGAGCAACAAAATCTATGATATCCTTCTTCATTCCTACCCAAAAGAAGGCTCTTTTCATGTTTTCTCGCATTTTGGTTCCCCTCGGATGAGAAGAATAAGGAGATCTATGAGCTTCTTGCATTATCAAGTTCCTCAAATCACCTATCTTTGGTATGATGACCCTTCCCTTATAGCATAGAAAGTCATATTTCACACTAAATTCTTTATTTCCTTTAGGATCTCTATCCATCTTGACTCAAATTCCCTAGAAATACTCATCCTGAGATTACCTCTATCTCACTTGATCCATCAGATCCATGTGAGCTCTAGTGATGGCTACTATATATCTCCTTCTACTTAAAGCATCAACTACTTTATTCTCTTTTCCTTTTATGTACTCAATCTCGAAATCGTACTCAACGAGGAATTCTACCCATCTTCTCTACCTTGCATTAAGTATTGGTTGGGTGAATATATACCATAGACTTTGATGGTCTATTTTTAATTCAAAGGGCCTTCCCACCAAGTAGTGGTACCAAACCTTTAGAGCATGCACCACTACAGCCAACTCCAAATCATGCGTAGCATAATTAACTTCATGCTTTTTAAGCTTCCTTGAAGTATATGCCACTACTGAATCCTCTTGTGAGAGTACCCCACCCAACCCATCTATTGATGCATCAGTGCATACTAAAAAGTCCCCTTGAGGATCGAGAACCTTTAGTACCGGTGCAGTAGTAAGCTTATGCTTTAGTAGTTCAAAGGCAACTTCACACTTCTCTGACCACTTGAATTCTTTCCCTTTCTTCTGAAGGTTCATTATGGGTCCAACAATCTTGGAATAGTCCTTTATATAACGTCTATAATAGCCTGTTAACCCCATGAAACTTTGCACTTCAGTGACATTAGTCAGGGGTGGCCAATTCAGAATAGCCTCTATATTTTTTGGATCCACAAAAATCCCCTTTATCGATATAACGTGTCCAAGGTATCTCACCTCTAGAACATAGAATTCACTCTTAGCCAGATTTCCATAAAGTTGATTCTTTCTCAACAATTCCAACATGATCCTAAGATGCTTATCATGCTCTTCTTTATCTCGAGAGTATATAAGGATATCATCTAGGAATACCAGAACAAACTGGTCCAAGTGTCTTCGAAACACGTTGTTCATTAGGTTCATGAAAGTGGCTAGGGCATTAGTCAGTCCAAAGGGTAGAACCGTAAACTCATAATGCCCATACCTAGTCTTAAATGTCATTTTGTGAGTATCTTCCTCACGAATTCTCAATTGGTGATACCCTGACCTCAGATCGATCTTGGTAAACACCTTGGCATCCTTCAGTTGATCGAATAAATCTTCAATCCTAGGTAAAGGATATCGATTCTTGATTGTAGCCTTATTTAGCATTCTGTAATCAATACACAGTCTTAGCGAACCATCCTTCTTTTTCATGAATAGAATCGGTGCACCCCACGGTGACACACTTGGTTTTATCAAACCCTTTTCCAATAACCCTTGTAATTGAACCTTCAGTTCATGCATTTTAGTAGGATTCATTCTATATGGGGATCTATGAATAGGTTCAGTTCCCATCATAAGTTCAATTGTAAAATCAAATTCCCGTACAGGAGGTAATCCAGGTAGGTCCTCTAGAAATACGTCCTAAAAATCCTATAGGATTGGATGTTGTCCTAGTATTTCTTCTTTCTCTTGGTCCTCCACCTCATTGAGTTTTACCACATACACTATCCCTCCTCTCTTTAGGGCCTTTTTCAATTGCATAGCGGACAACATTTGAGGTTCAAAAACCCCTTGATCGCTATGAACTCTTAGTCTTTCTCCACCTTTCTCTGAATACTCAATCCAGCGGTCTTGGAAATTGACTAAGGCTTTATGAGCCTGTAGCCAATCCATCCCCAGAATCACATCAAAGGCATGTAGGGGAGCTACATATAAACAACATTCTGTAGTCCCTTTAGATAGAGTAACTTCTGCCATAGGATAACACTGGTTTACCGAGTAGGTTTACCCAGAACCATACTCAACCTTCCACCCTTGAGCCAAATACCTAGGCCTTTTTGACATAGTCCTTGCTAGACTAGATGAAATAAAACTATCAGTGGCTCCACTATCTATTAAAATGTTTACTTGCTTATTTAAAACCTTACCTTTCACAAGTAATGGGGTGGCTTGTCCCTCTAGCTTCTGCTTCCCGGTTGTGGCATAGATCCGATGTTCTGGTTCCTTCCCTTTTGCACTAGTTGAGCTAGTCCCTACTCGATATGGACATTGATTATAGTAATGAGGTCCTCGAAAATTGTAGCACCCTTCCTTGGGTCCTTGTTGTTTCTTAGGTTTCTCATTCCCATTCTTAACTATTGGAGTTGGAGCATGCGACTTCTGTGGTTGAGGCTTCGTATTGTCGGGCTTGTTATCCTTCTTACAAAAGTTCTTCTTGAACTTATTCTGATTCCCATAGGGTTTCTTCTTAGGATTTTGGGGATTCTTGGCCTTTCGCTCTTGCTCAGCCTCCCATTTTACAAACCCATTACTATTCCTCTTCTTTAGTTCTTGTCGCGCTTGCTCGGGTAGAGCATCATACTTATAACAAAAGTGTGACTCTGCTTTCTTTGCTAGGTCATATGCCTTTTGCAGTGATTTGGGCTCCTGCATCTCCACATCATGCCTTAACCTAGATTCCAATCCAAGGATGAACTTATGAACTCGCATTTTCTCATTATAAATAGGTACATATTTGAATAGTCTTACCAACTTCTTATAGTACACTTCTACTATGTTGGTTCCTTGTCTAAGACTAGCAAATTCTTCAAATTTTAGGGCATAGAAATGCTCTGTTAGAAATCTCTTTTTGAAGATGTTTATAAATTCTTCCCATGGAGTATCAATGGGTTCAATATTGGTTTCCTCATAGTGGGTTTCCCACCACTCCAGAGCAGCTCCTTCTAGGTTAATCATAGCCCAAAGTGTCTGGGTTCCATATGAGTAGCCTTTTACCATAAAATGAACCTCTGCCTCTCTCAGCCATGCTTCCGCTGCATCCCCATCACCTTCTCCATAAAAATTTGAGATACTGATGTTTTTCATGTCCCTAGTTGTTTCCTTTTTTGCTAAGGCTCTGGCTTGTACTTGTTCTATAGTTAGTCCATTATCTAGGCTAACCTTTGAGCCTCAAACTTGCAAATTCTGATTTGCAACCATTTTGAGCAACTGTCTTATCTGATCCTGCATAGCAGTGACCGTAGCGGTGAGGTCTTCTACCTCCCTATTGGGGTTTTTTGGTTCCTCATCCTGGTTTTCTTCCCCAACATTACTTTGTCGAGTTTGTCTAGGTGTAGGCCTCCCTCTTCTGGTCTTAGGTGGCATCTTAACTTGATTCCATCCAAGCAAGGGGATTAGATTACAGTTTCATCTTAAGTTGTATCTCTAATCAAGCCATAATACAGAGTTCTCTTGCTATATGCATCAACAACCTAACTAGGGCAATACCCCAGGTTGGGATGCATCACCGATACCAAAGCCCATACTAAGGCATCCTGACACTCCACACTCCCTTGGGCTAATTCTCGTTAGATTCTAGCAATTGGGGTATCCTAGATCATCCCAAATTTAGCCTATACCATAAGTGAGCCTTCATTGGATGCATCTAATTTCCCTTTAGCACACATATAAGCTCTATACCCTCATACCTAGAGCTCTGATACCAAATGTAATGACCCAAAAACACACAAACAGAAAAATACAAAAATAGAAAAAGTTTTTTTTTACTAAGGAGAGAGGTGCATGAACCCTTCATGAACCCCTAACCCACTAGAATATCCTAAAGTTTCAATCTCCTAAGTTTCCCTGGAAGTTACATCTCATGAAGTACCCTAACACAAATCCGTATGTGTAGGCGTATAATGTGTTACTGTGGATAAGTCCATCTGTTTCATCATCCTTGATGAGCTAGACCTATCACCCTCAGTCCATCGAAGGTGTACACGCATCTCCATACCATACACAAATCCTTATGTGTAGGTATGCTACGAGTACCATGAGTTAAGCTATCTATCTCATCTCCATGATGAGCTATCTTAACTCAGATGTAATCTCTTCCCACTTAGTCCTCTATCTCCCTAAGGGGGTCTCAATTCCCTTAGGTCACCTACATTCACCCTAAGGGGTTCTCAATTCCCTTAGGTTACCTCTGAGTTCACCCTAGAACTCTACACTAGATTCCCTATCATCAAGCAATCAAACAATAATACGTCTAGATGCTACCACATCAGAAAACAATCAAACAATAATAGAGAAAATGAAGCAAGCTTAACTCTAAAATAGAATCTTCTACATGACATAATCAAATACAGAAATATAGTAAAATTACTTTCATTAACCCAATAACAATTACCTCATCATCACTTGCATAATAAGCCTTTCCTACTCAAAGGTATCACATTAATTGCATTGGGGATATCTCCCCACAATTCTAATCTATGGAACATAAGTAAATCAACGTAAGATGCAAATACCTATTCTTTGTTTCCATTTGATTCCTTGCTTCTCCTTGCTTCCCTTTGGTTCTTTGAGGGTAGTAGGGGATCAGGATACTCATGGTTTAGGATAGGCATACCTTTAAATGCATCTATTCATCTACTTTGCCAAATTGCAACTATACAATATTCCATTAAGTCTCTAACCATCTAATGCATAATGGACATCATAAAAGAAACCTTACTTTTATTTTCACCTCCCCAAATCCCCTTGGAGAGTCATCCAAACATGCTATCACTTAGATTAAGGTTTAACTTAATTTAATTTCATTCATGTCCTAAAGCATTAAAGTCCCATACCCTTAACCTTTAGAACAATCATTCCTTCATTCCCTAAACCAAAGCCCCATAACTTCAATTTAAAGAATAAATCCACATTTCATTTTATTTAAAAACTCCTAAGATAATCAACATTAATCCAAGGGTTCTCTTTAAATTAAAACCTTCCATATCTTTCCCTAAGATCAAAGGTTCCTTTTAATCAAAACCTAACATTTACATATCCCATATAAATCAAAGGTTCTTCTATTAAAACTCTAATATATACCTCATATAAATCAAAGGTTCTTTTAATTAAAACCCAATATATGTCTCATATAATTCAAAGGTCCATTTAATTAAAACCCAATATATGTCTCATATAAATCAAAGGTTCTTTTAATTAAAACCCAATATATGTCTCACATAAATCAAAGGTTCTTTTAATTAAAAACCCTAATATATGTCTCATATAAATCAAAGGTTCATTTAATTAAAACCTAATATATGTCTCATATAAATCAAAGGTTCTTTTAATTAAAACCTAATATATGTCTCATATAAATCAAAGGTTCTTTTAATTAAAACCCAATATATCTCATATAAATCAAAGGTCCATCAATTTAATTAAAACCTAATATATGTCTCACATAAATCAAAGGTTCCATTTAATTAAAACCTAATATATGTTTCACATATAAATCAAAGGTCCATTTAATTAAAACCTAATATATGTTTCACATATAAATCAAAGGTCCATTTAATTAAAACCTACTAGTAACTATATGTTTCACATATAAATCAAAGGTCCATTTAATTAAAACCTAATATATGTTTCACATATAAATCAAAGGTCCATTTAATTAAAACCTAATATATTTCACATATAAATTAAAGGCTCTTTTACGTATTGCAAAATCTATAGTCAGTGCTAACACCATTCAAGGTATGCTAAGCATCCATGGCGAACCCAACGTCCACTAGAGCTAGGGACGTTCTATCGATGCTGACCAATTTCTCAACCTGCACTCCCTAAAACCTAGGGGGTTTCCTTTGCTGAACACTATGTTCCACTTGTAGAACATTGTTCCAAAAGCAAACAGAGCACTTGACGTCACTTTCAACAGCACTAGACAAGCACGATGCTCTCTCATGGTGCCAGGGGGTTTCCAACTCAAACATAGTGCAGAGCACTTCCAAGGTAGAGTGGTCTCTAATTAACAACACATCTCTCCCACACAAGGTGGTTTCCAACTTAGGACAATGCACAACGCTTCCAAGGTAGAGTGGTCTCTAATTAACAACACATCTCTCCCAACAAGGTGGTTTCCAACTTAGGCACAATGCATAGTGCTTCCTAGGGTAGAGTGGTTTCAAACTTACACATAATGCACAATGCTTCCAAGCACAGTTTCAAACAACACACATCACTTCCAAGAAAGGAGGTTTCAAACTACACACAATGCACAACGCTTCCAAGCAAGGAGGTTTCAAACTTACACAACGCACAATGCTTCCAAGCAAGGTTTCAAACTTACACATACGCATAATGCTTCCAAGCAAGGTTTCAAGCTTACACAACACACAACGCTTCCAAGCAAGGTTTCAAGCTTACACATAGTGCACAACACTTCCAAGCAAGGTTTCAAGCTTAAAATATATTTAAATAAAATCCATAGTTCAGCTTAGAATAACCCAACCTGTTGGTTTCGCTGAGATGGAGGTCCGGTGAAGTCTATTGCCTGGTGCATTTCCTATCCTCTCCTTTATCCCTGCTTCCTTTGTTCCTCCCTTACGTTCTCTATTTTTCCTTCCTCTCCATTCTATATTTTTCTCCCTTACGTGCCCCCTCACCTAGGTGGTCCGTCCGCCACCCTCTCGAAGCTTGTGCCACCACCTTCCCTTCAATGCCCGTCCCCTATCCTTTGTGCATTCTTCCCAAATTTTCCATCTTTGGAAATTTAATAGCCTCGTAGGCTCTTCCATAGGTTGCACCATGTAGGAATGGGATCATGACATATTATTTTATTTTATATAGTAAAATATATTTATAATATCTCTATATATATTCTTTTGTTTAAATGAAAGATCCTCTTTCATTTATTATTAGTTAATTAAAACCTTTTAATGAATTTTCTCTTATCATTAAAATAATCACTTTTAATTAAAATCACCACTTTTAATTAAAATAAACCCAATTAATTAAAATAGCCATTTTTAATTAATTAAAATGAAAACTCCTTAATTAATTGCAAATGAAGTTTACAAATGAGCTCTAATGAGCCAATCATTATTTTCTTTAAACTTCATTAATTAATTTAAAAGCATCTAAATTCAGCATATGACTTAATTTGTTTTCTTTCACAAGGAGGGTGCTTTGTTTTCATTTTCAATATGACAATTAACCTTATGCATCTATAATCATCTTGCAGTGGTTCCTATATAGGAACTAAATCATCAAACTACTCAAGCTATGATGCAGTAGAAGCAAACACATTTATACAATTAACCAAAGAGGGAGTCTTTCCATCAATCCAATCACCCATCTTAGCTAGAGATTTTACGATAGCTTCTAGGCTATCAACTAAAGCTCAAGGTGATCAACTATCTATGATTATCCCTTCCATAAATGCATGCCTATATGAAGGTATCTATCCATGTTACCTCCGAGTACCTTAATCATCATTTCCCCTGATATTTGGTACCCTCATTTCTGGTGGGTAACTCTACCTGTTCCACCTACGAGTGTACCTGATCCTACACACTTGGAAATATGTTAGCGATAACATGCCCTTATAAATCAACTAAACATCACATAGCTGGTTCAATTGTTCAAACTAAGTATCACCACATCTTAGGTTAATACATTGTCTTCTTGTGTCATAAAGTCAGCTAGGGAGGGTCATGACATCCTCCCCCACTAGGATTAAACATCGTCCTCGGTGTTTCCAGTTTTCCTTTTTTTGTTCAATAGAAAATAAAATTATTACATCATATAGCTTCAAACAAAAAGGGAAAATGTTTTTGCATAACCTCCACTTTCTCCCAAGTGGCATTCTTCTCAGAGAACTGGTCCCACTAGACCTTACACTGATCGAGAGTCCGATTCCATAGATATTTGGAATGAAACTCAAGAATCTTCATCGGTAGTACTTCAATGGCCTTCGAATTTTCCATCTGCAATTTAGAAACATCCCACACATGTTTAGGGTCAGCAACATATTTCCTAAGCAAGGATATGTGGAAGGTGTCATGGATTTTGGACAGATTAGGTGGTAATGCAAGTGGGTATGTGATTGGACTGATATTTTCTGTGATCTCAAAGGGCCCCACAAAATGTGGATCCAACTTCATGGATTTGATAGCACTTTTATTTTGCTTAACCCTTAAGAACACCTTATCTCCAATAGAATACTCTCTGGGAGTCCTTTTTAGATCTGGATAACTCTTCTACCTATCTATAGCTTCCTTAAGCCTTTGCCTAATTTCTTTTAGCTGCTCTTCCATTACCCTGACCATTTTTGGCCCAATCACAACTCGATCCTCTAGGTTGTCCCATGACAATGGTGTTCTGCACTTTCTCCCATACAAGGCATCGAAAGGTGCCATACCTAGCGAGGAGTGATATCCATTATTGTAGGTAAACTCTACCAAAGGTAGAAAATATTCCCATTGAGATTTATGATCCATGCAGTACATGCAAAGCATGTCTTCCAAAACTTGGTTTACCCGCTCTGTTTGACCATCGGTTTTAGGGTGGTATGTTGAACTCATATTCAATTTCATACCAACTGCACTATGAAGGGATTTCCAAAATTCAGAAGTGAATTTGGAGTCTCTATCTGAGATGATTACCTTAGGAAACCCATGCAATCGGAATACCTCTTTGATGAATCTTCTAGCTACTACCTGAGCATCATCCTTGGTATTTCCTAGTATGAAGTGGGCAACCTTAGTCAACTTATCGACCACTACAAATATGGCATCATGTTGATACCGAGTTTTTGGTAAACCCACAATAAAATCCATGGATATAACCAGCCATTTTTGCATAGGTACCTCATGTAGATGAATTTTTCCTATAGGATTCTTGTGTTCTACCTTAACCTTCTGACATTCAAGGCATCGAGCAACAAAATATGTGATATCCTTCTTCATTCCTACCCAAAAGAAGGCTATTTTCATGTTTTCTCTCATTTTGGTTCTCCCTCGGATGAGCAAAATAAGGAGATATATGAGCTTCTTGCATTATCAAGTTCCTCAAATTGCCTATCTTTGGTATGATGACCCTTCCCTTATAGCATAGAAAGTCATATTTCACACTAAATTCCTTATTTCCTTTAGGATATCTATCCATCTTGACTCGAATTCCCTGGAAATACTCATCTTGAGATTACCTTCGTCTCACTTGATCCATCAGATCCATGTGAGCTCTAGTGATGGCTGCTATATATCTCCTTCTACTTAAAGCATCAACTACTTTATTCTCTTTTCCTTTTATGTACTCAATCTCAAAATCATACTCAATGAGGAATTCTACCCATCTTCTCTGCCTTGCATTAAGTATTGGTTGGGTGAATATATACCGTAGACTTTGATGGTCTTTTTTTAATTCAAAGGGCCTTTCCACCAAGTAGTGGCGCCAAACCTTTAGAGCATGCACCACTGCAACTAGCTCCAAATCATGCATAGCATAATTAACTTCATGCTTTTTAAGCTTCCTTGAAGTATATGCCACTATTGAATCCTCTTGTGAGAGTACCCCACCCAACCCGTCTATTGATGCATCAGTGCATACTAAAAAGTCCCCTTGAGGATCGAGAACCTTTAGTACCTATGCAGTAGTAAGCTTATGCTTTAGTAGTTCAAAGGCAGCTTCACACTTCTCTGACCACTTGAATTATTTCCCTTTCTTCTAAAGGTTCATTATGGGTCCAAAAATCTTGGAATAGTCCTTTATATAACGTCTATAATAGCTCTTTAACCCCATGAAACTTTGCACTTTAGTGACATTAGTTGAGGGTGGCCAATTCATAATAGCCTCTATCTTTTCTTGATCCACAACAATCCCATTTTCTGATATAATGTGTCCGAGGTATCTCACCTCTAGAACATAGAATTCACTCTTAGCCATATTTCCATAAAGTTGATTCTTTCTCAACAATTCCAACACGATCCTAATATGCTTATCATGCTCTTCTTTATCTCAAGAGTATATAAGGATATCATCTAGGAATACCAGAACAAACTGGTCCAAGTGTCTCCGAAACACGTTGTTCATTAGGTTCATGAAAGCATCTGGGGCATTAGTCAGTCCAAAGAGTAGAAATGTAAACTCATAATGCCCATACCTAGTCTTAAATGTCTTTTTGTGAGTATCTTCCTCATGAATTCTCAATTGGTGATACCTTGATCTCATATCGATCTTGGTAAACACCTTGGCATCCTTCAGTTGATCGAATAAATCTTCAATCCTAGGTAAAGGATATCGATTCTTTATTGTAGCCTTATTTAGAATTCTATAATCAATACATAGTCTTAGTGAACCATCCTTCTTTTTCATGAACAAATATTGTGTGCCCCATGGTGACACACTTGGTTTTATCAAACCCTTTTCCAATAACCCTTGCAATTGAACCTTTAGTTCATGCATTTCAGTAGGATTCATTCTATACGGGGATATATGAATAGGTTCATTTCCCATCATAAGTTCAATTGTAAAATCAAATTCCCGTATAGGAGGTAATCCAAGTAGGTCCTCTGGAAATACGTCCTAAAAATCCTGTAGGATTGGATGTTGTCCTAGTATTTCTTCTTTCTCTTGGTCCTCCACCTCATTGAGTTTTACCACATACACTATCCCTCCTCTCTTTAGGGCCTTTTTCAATTGCATAGTGGACAACATTTGAGGTTCAAAAACCCCTTGATCGCTATGAACTCTTAGTCTTTCTCCACCTTTCTTTGAATACTCAATCCAACGGTCTTGGAAATTGACTAAGGCTTTATGAGCCTGTAGCCAATCCATCCCTAGAATCACATCAAAGGTGTGTAGGGGAGCTACATATAAACAACATTATGTAGTCCCTTTAGATAGATGAACTTTTGCCATAGGATAACACTGGTTTACTGAGTAGGTTTACCCAGAACCGTACTCAACCTTCCACCCTTGAGCCAAATACCCAGGACTTTTTGAAACAGTTCTTGCTAGACTAGAAAAAATACACTGATTATAGTAATGAGGTCCTCGATAATTGTAGCACCCTTCCTTGGGTCCTTGCTATTTCTCAGGTTTCTCATTCCCATTCTTAACTACTGGAGTTGGAGCATGCAACTTCTGTGGTTGAGGCTTCGTATTGTCGGGCTTGTTATCCTTCTTATGAAAATTCTTATCGAACTTATTTCGATTCCCATAGGGTTTCTTCTCATGATTTTGGGGATTCTTGGCCTTTTGCTCTTGCTCATCCTCCCCTTTTACAAACCCATTACTATTCCTCTTCTTTAGTTCTTATCGCACTTGCTCGGGTAGAGCGTCATACTTATAACATAAGTGTGACTCTGCTTTCTTTGCTAGGTCATATACCTT
This sequence comes from Wollemia nobilis, assembly GCA_028583015.1. NCBI lineage: Eukaryota > Viridiplantae > Streptophyta > Pinopsida > Araucariales > Araucariaceae > Wollemia > Wollemia nobilis. Next base: position 849,137 of record JAQPPZ010017073.1, read on the forward strand.
TTGCAGTGATTTGGGCTCCTAAATCTCCACATCATGCCTTAACCTATATTCCAATCCAAGGATGAACTTATGAACTCATATTTTCTCATTATAAATAGGTACATATTTGAATAGTCTTACCATCTTCTTATAGTACACTTCTACTATGTTGGTTCCTTGTCTAAGACTAGAAAATTCTTCAAATTTTAGGGAAACTACTCTATTAGAAATCTCTTTTTGAAGATGTTTATAAATTCTTCCCATGGAGTATCAATGGGTTTAATATTAGTTTCCTCATAGTGGGTTTCCCACCACTCCAGAGTAGCTCCTTCTAGGTTAATCATAGGTTTTTGGGTTCCAGATGAGTAGCCTTTTACCATAAAATGAACCTCTTCCTCTCTCATCCATACTTCCACTGCATCCCCATCACCTTCTCCATCAAAATTTGAGATACTGATATTTTTCATGTCCCTAGCTATTTTATTTTATGCTAAGGCTCTGGATTGTACTTGTTTTGTAGTTAATCCATTATCTAGGCTAACCTCTAAGCCTCAAACTTGTAAATTCTAATTTACAGCCATTTTGAGCAACTGTCTTATCTGATCCTGCATAGCAACGATCATAGCGATGAGGTCTTCTACCTCCCTATTGGGTTTTGTTGGTTCCTCATCCTGGTTTTCTTCCCCAACATTACTTTGTCGAGTTTTTCTAGGTGTAGGCCTCCCTCTTCTGGTCTTAGGTGGCATCTTAACCTAATTTCATCCAAGCAAGGGGATTATATTACAATTTCATCTTAAGTTGTATCTCTAATAAAGCCATAATATAGAGTTCTCTTTCTATATGCATCAACAACCTAACTAGGGAAATACCTCAGGTTGGGACACATCATCGATACCAAAGCACATACTCAGGTATCCTAACACTTCACACTCCCTTGGGCTAATTCCCATTAGATTCTATATAGTGATTTGGGCTCCTACATATCCACATCGTGCCTTAAACTAGATTCCAATCCAAGTATGAACTTATGAACTAGCATTTTCTCATTATAAATAGGTACATATTTGAATAGTCTTACCAGATTCCTATAGTACACTTATACTATGTTGGTTACTTGTCTAAGACTAGAAAATTCTTCAAATTTTAGGGCATAAAACTACTCAGTTAGAAATCTCTTTTTGAAGATGTTTATAAATTCTTCCCATGGAGTATAAATGGATTCAATATTAGTTTCCTCATAGTGGGTTTCCCACCACTCTAGAGTAGTTCCTTCTAGATTAATCATAGCCCAAAGTATCCAGGTTCCATATGAGTAGCCTTTTATTGTAAAATGAACCCCTGTCTCTCTCAGTCATGCTTTTGTTGCATCCCCATAACCTTCTCCATCAAACTCTGAGATACTGATGTTTTTCATGTCCAAAGCTATTTCCTTTTATGCTAAGGCTCTGGCTTGTACTTTTTATGCAGTTAGTCAATTATCTAGGCTAACCTCTAAGACTCAAACTTGCAAATTATTATTTGTAGCCATTTAAAGCAACTATTTTATATGATCCTGCATAGCAACGACCGTAGCGATGAGGCCTTCTACCTCTCTATTGGGGTTTGTTGGTTCCTCATCCTGGTTTTCTTCCCCAATATTACTTTGTTGAGTTTTTCTAGGTGTAGGCCTCCCTCTTCTCGTCTTAGGTGGCATATTAACTTGATTCCATCCAAGCAAGGGGATTAGATTATAGTTTCATCTCAAGTTGTATCTCTAATCAAGCCATAATATAGAGTTCTCTTGCTATATGCATCAACAACCTAACTAGGGAAATACCTTAGGTTGGGATGCATCATCGATACCAAAGCCCATACTAAGGCATTCGGACACTCCACACTCCCTTGGGCTAATTCCTGTTAGATTCTAGCAATTGGGGTACCCCAGATCATCCTAAATTTAGCCTATACCATAAGTGAGCCTTAATTGGATGTATCTAATTTCTATTTAGCACACATAGAAGCTCTATACCCTCGTACCTAGAGCTCTAATACCAAATGTAATGACCCAAAAACACACAAATAGAAAAATATAAAAATAGAAAAAAAAATACTGAGAGAGGTGCATGAACCCTTCATGAACCCCTAACCAACTAGAATATCCTAAAGTTTCAATCTCCTAAGTTTCCCTGGAAGTTACATCTCATGAAATACCCTAACACAAATTTGTCTGTGTAGGCATATAATGTGTTACTACGGATAAGTAAATCTGTTTCATCATCCTTGATGAGCTAGACCTATCACCCTCATTTCATCAAAGGTGTACATGCATATCCATATCATCCACAAATCCTTATGTGTAGGTATGCTACAAGTACCACGCATTAAGCTATCTATCTCGTCTTCATGATGAGCTATCTTAACTCAGATGTAATATCTTCCCACTTAGTCCTCTATCTCCCTAAGGGGATCTTAATTCTCTTAGGTCACCTACATTCACCCTAAGGGGTTTTCAATTCCCTTAGGTTACCTCTAAGTTCACCCTAGAACTCTACACTATATTTCCTATCATCAAGTAATCAAACAATAATATATCTAGATGCTACCACATCTGAAAACAATCAAACAATAATAGAGAAAATGAAGCAATCTTAACTCTAAAATAGAATATTCTACATGACATAATCAAATACACAAATATAGTAAAATTACTTTCATTAACCCAATAACAATTGGGTTATCATCACTTGCATAATAAGCCTTTCCTACTCAAAGGTATCGCATAATTTCATTGGGGATATCTCCTCATAATTCTAATCTATGAAACATAAGTAAATCAACGTAAGATACAAATATCTATTCTTTGTTTCCATTTGATTCCTTGCTTCTCCTTGCTTCTCTTTGGTTCTTTGAGGGTAGTAAGGGATCAGGATACTCATGGTTTAGGATAGGCATACCTTTATGTTGGCAATTTTGGGTACCTTGGGTCCATTGCCTTTGCTCAAGTGTAGAAGTTGTCATTGATGTCAAGAAGCTCTTGAAGGAATTTGATTTAATGTCAGATTATTTAGAGCATGGACAATGAGTTTCCAGGAAGATCATAGTAGCCCTTTTGCAAAAGATAAAAAAAAAATACAAGTAAGAAAAGGTATGCAGCAGGCAAGAAAAACTGTCGCAATTTTGGGACATGTTAGAAGAGAGAGAAGAAGTAGGAAAAATTGTCGCGATTTCATGACATATTGCAAAGAAGATTGTACGGATGGAAAAGTGTCACGATTTCGTGACATGTTGCAAGAGAGAGAGTCCGAAAGGAAAAGTGTCATGATTTCATGACATGCAGCAAAGGGAAGAGTCGAAAGCTGAAAGCATCGCGATTTCGCGATAGGCTGCAAAGAAATTGTACAGATGTAGAAAATGTCATGATTTTGCGATAGGTTGAGATGGCAGCATTCAATTGGAGAAAGTGTCGTGATTTTGTGACAGAAATAGGAAGCAAGTCTTCAACAGAAGAAGCATCGTGATTTCACGATGAATTCAAGAAGGAAGAGCTCGAAGGCGAAAGTGTCATGATTTTGCGACATGTTCCAGTTTCATGGGTGTAAGGTAGAGAAAAGCATAAGGTAGTGAAAGTGTCACGATTTCGTGACATGTTTCGTTTTCGCTAGTGCAAGCCGAGAAAAGGTTGAGAAAGCGAGAAGGGTCACGATTTCGTGACATAATTGAAGATGACGTCAGCAGAGGCAGAAGTGTCGCAATTTCATGACAAAAGTAGAGAAGAAGGCCATGAAGACAGAAGGGTCATGATTTCATGATAGAATTTAAGATGACGTCAGCAGAGGCAGAAGTGTCACGATTTCACGACAAAAGCAGAGAAGAAGGCCATGAAGACAAAAGGGTTGTGATTTCATGACAAGAGTGAAGATGACATCAACAGAAGCAGAAAGTGTCGCAATATCGTGACAAAAGCCATAAGCTAGTGTACGGTTACAAAGGTGTCATGATATTGCGACATGTTGTAGTTTCACGGCAGAAGCTATAGAGGAGTTGCAGAGGCAGTGTAGCCGACAAAGTTAAATTTGGGCTGATGAAGTTTAGGGTTTGCAGCCAACATAGTTTAGGGTGTGCAGCCGACTAAGATCAAGGTTTTAATCTTGAAAGTGTTAGTATAAAAGGAGGGCTGCTTGGAGATTTAAGTATCGATCAGGGTGTGTGTTCAAAGTGTGACTTTCACAGATAGAGTGCGGGGGAGAAGTTCGATTTTTGAGTACAGAGTGCATTTCTTTCGAATTGTCTAAGTGAGAGAGATCACAAGGAATCATAGTGCGTGAAGACAGTGCTGCTGTGTTTTGCGTAGAGAAAGCAGAGGGCATAGTAAGCGCAATAGGCAAATATGAAAGAGGAAATTTGTGCTAGACCGAAGGACTATGTTTAGTGCAAATTCAAGGACCAGCTTTTGAGGTGATATATTTGAGGACAAAGGTCTCCAGCCAGAGTAGGGAAGACAGGTGTCTTCTATGGATAGAGTTTCATTTTCTAAGGGTAGCGAAGGTAGAGGTCTTCTAGAGGATCACCAGACAGAATAGAGTTAGGGGATTGGTGTCTCCTTTGGGTTGGTGCCCATAAACTTTGTAATCGGGAAAGGTTTTTCCCAAAAATTGATTGATAAAATTTAGTGAAAGATTTTATCTATAGATGTAGCCCAACCATTCTGGGTGAACCACGTTAAAATGAGTTTTCAATGTGTGATGCTTTCTGTCTTGATTAATGCTGTGTTGATGCGTCTGTTATTTAAAATTAAAATTGTTAATTGGTTATGTCTTATACTGTTCACCCCCCCTCTTAGTATAAGCTTGTGTTCTTCAATTGGTATCAGAGCGGGTTTCTCCAAAAAAAGCCTAATAGCTTGGAGAAGGATCTATCAGAGGAACATACAGATTCAGAAAGAAATGAAGAGGTTGGGTTCGATCTCAAAGGTGAATTCTTCTTGGATTTAAAAAGGCTTGAGAAATTCAGGGAAGAAAATTTTGTTCTCAAGCATAAAATTCAAGAAGAAGAGATTGCAAGATCAAGATTGTCTCAAAGAGTTATAGACTTCAAAATTCTAGTTGAAGAAGGAAAGAAGGTTGAACAGAGTTCGACCAGAGGCTTTAAAAGGAAAGGAAACTGATTACGAGAAACTAGAAGAAGAGGTTATGTCTCTTAGAATGAAGTTGGAAAAATTGGATCTCAGACAGAATACTTCGTATGACAAGCAAAAGAAGGATGGTATCACTATTCATGAAATAGGGTCTTTGAGCAAGACCAATATTCATCCTGAAGAGCAGTGGATTCTAGTTGGTCATAAGAAGAACAATCATCCAAGGCATCAAAAAAGGTTACATAATACTTTCCATGGCTATTGTTTTTCCTGCAAGAATTTTGGTCATAAAGCTATGCATTGCAATAAATCCTTGAATAGCCATAGTAAGGAAAATGTTAACTCGTTTGCACCTCTTATGAATAAAAATTTCATGTGTGTCAAGTGCAAGAATTTTGGGCATACAGCAAGGATGTGCAGTTTGGATAGATCTAGCCTTGAGTTCACTAAAAAGAAAAATGAGATCAAATATAAGTCAATGATAGTTCAAACTACTTTTCATGCTCAAGACAAAGTAGAAAAATGGTATCTTGATAGTGGTTGTTCAAAACATATGATTGGTGAAAAGGAAAATTTTTTGGTCTTAAAACAAACAAATCGAGGAACAGTCAGTTTTGGAGATAATAGGTCAACTAAAATCTGTGGTAAAGGGACTCTTAGTTTGGATGGGAAATCCAAAATAGAAAATGTGCTTTATGTAGAAGGCCTAAGACATAATATTCTAAGTGTGAGTCAACTTTGTGATCAAGGGCACATAGTATCTTTCTTTTCAGATAGATGCGAGATAAGTAAAGAAAAAAATGGAAAACTCATTGCGAGTGCTACAAGGACTCCAAACAATATTTACATGCTGAGTGAGATAAAAAGGGAAAAGTGTTTTCTAACTCAAGAAGATGAGAGTGGCTATGGCATAAAATATTGTGGCATTTGAGCTTTGATAATATTATCAATATTAGTAACAAGGAAGTTTTTAGAGACTTGCCCAAAATAAAAAGGCCCCATAATATCATTTGCAGTCCTCGTCAACATGGAAAACAAACCAGAACCAGTTTCAAATCAAAAGGGTACACTTCTTCAAAACCATTGGATCTTATTCATCCTAATTTATGTGGCCCCACCAGAATGTAGAGCATTCAGGGAGAAAGCTACTTCATGTTGTTTATAGATGATTATTCTAGAATGACGTGGGTTACGTTTCTTAAAGAAAAATCTGAAGCTTTTGAAAAAATTAAAGCTTTCAAAGAAATGATTGAAAATGAGACTGACAAGAGAATCAAATGCTTAAGATCAGACAGAGGAGGAGAGTTCACTTCAAATGAATTTGTGGAATACTGTGAGCAACAAGGAATCAAATGAGAATATTCAACAGCAAGAACCCCTCAACAAAATGGAGTAGTTGAAAGGAAAAACACAACTATTGAAAATATGGCTAGAGCTATGTTAAATGAGTCGAAACTCTCAGATGGATTTTGGAAAGAAGCAGTCAGTATAGTAGTCTACATTATCACCAGGGCCCAACTTAGAGTCAATCATCATAAAACTCCTTATGAGTTATGGAAAGGAAGACCAGCTACAGTAAAATATGTCAAAGTGTTTGGGAGTAAGTGCTTCATCAGAAGGGAAGATCAGAATCTGGGTAAGTTTGATCCTAGGTGTGATGAGGGAATATTTCTTGGATATTCCAGTAGAAGCAAGGCCTACATATGCTTAAAAAAAATAACACATACAGTCGTAGAGAGCATAAATGTAACAGTTGATGAAAATACCGGGATAAGAGAACCAATCAAGGAACTCAGTGATGAAATTTGTCAAGAAGAATTCAGAGAGGTTTCAGATGAAGAAGAGGAAAAACAACAACTGCTTCCTAAAACTCCTTCACAATATGTTCAGAAACATCATCCCAAATATTTAATCATTGGTGATCCAAACAGCAGGAAAACAAGAAGAAGAGTCATACCTTCACACGATTCTACAAATGTTTCATTATTATCTCAGATTGAGCCAAAAGATCTCAGTGAAGCATGTGCAGATAAATTTTGGGTAAAAGCGATGGATGAAGAGCTAAATCAAATAGAGAAAAGTGAAACTTGGGATTTGGTTCCAAGACCTAAGGACAAGAATGTCATTGGCACAAAATGGATATTCAGAAATAAACTCAATGAGGATGTAAAGATTGTCAAAAACAAAGATAGGTTAGTCTGCAAAGGTTATGCTCAAGTAGGAGTTTATTTCGAAGATACGTTCGCTCCTATTGCTCGTCTTGAAGCTATCATAATGTTTTTGGCCCTTTCAAGCTTCAAATAATTCAAGGCATATCAAATGGATGTAAAGTCAGTTTTTATAAATGGGGTGTTGGTAGAATAAGTCTACATAGAATAGCCAGAAGGAGTGTCTCTCACAGAATAGTCAAACTATGTGTGTAAACTAAAAAATGCTTTATATGGGTTAAAGCAAGCACCAAGGGCGTGGTACTCAAGACTTGACAGTTATCTTCATGAGCAAGGTTTCAGGAAAGGCGTGGCAGATAGCAATCTATATATTAAGAATGAAGGTGATGATATGTTGATTATGGTTGTCTATGTTGATGATATTATTTTTAGGGGGAATAATACTCAGATGTGCAAAGTTTTTGCTAACACCATGTAGAAGGAATTTGAGATGTCTATGATTGGAGAGCTATCATTATTTTTAGGTCTTTAGATTGCTCAATCAAAAGACGGTGTATTTCTCTCTCAAGGAAAGTATATCAAAGAAATGTTGAAGAAATTTGGGATGATGGACAGCAAACCAGTATGTACTCCAATGATTACAGGGTGCAAGATGAGTAAAGACGATGAATCTCCAACGGCAGATCAGAGGTTGTACAGATCAATGATTGGCAGTTTATTATATGTTATAGCTACCAAACCAGATATCATGCAGGTAGTTGGGTTAGTAGCAAGATTTCGAGCAGCTCCAAAATATTCTCATGTTATAGCAGTTAAGAGGATATTCAGATATCTAAAGGGCACTATGGATTTTGGGCTTTGGTATCCCAAAGGTGATGATTTCACCCTCACGGCCTATTCAGATGCAGATTGGGCAGGCAATACTGATGACAGGAAGAGAACTAGTGGTGGAGCGTTCTTTTTGGGAAAGAGTTTGGTTTCTTGGCTAAGTAAGAAACAACCTTCAGTTTCCTTATCTACAGCAGAGGCTGAATACATAGCAGCAGTGGCTTGGTGTACACAGGTTTTATGGATGAAAACCACCTTGGAGGATTTCAAATTCAAGCATGAACAACCCATCTCCATATTTTGCGATAATACGAGTGCCATAAGTATTTCCAAAAATTCGGTAATGCACTCAAGGACAAAGCATATTTCCATCAAGTATCACTTTCTAAGGTATAAAGTGCAAGACAAGCAGGTCAAGCTAGAGTATGTGCCTACTAAAGAGCAGATTGCAGATATCTTCACCAAACCTCTTCCAAGAGATACGTTTGAGTATCTAAGGGAGAAATTGGGAGTTGTACTCCCACCCAAAAATTAATCACCTCATCAGGTGGGGGAGGGACCAAGCTAAGAGGCTCATTCTTAGTCCCGAGCCCCAAAGGTGACCCTTTGCCATTGATGACAAAGGGGGAGAGATATGAGTAAGGGGGAGAGCTTCAAGTGAAGAGAAGATCTTCAAGTCAGGGGGAGCAAAAAATCAAAGGCAGATTCTCAGTTGTTAGCACAGTTGGTTTCAGTTTTGGCTCTTGAGATGAGTTTTCAGTGAAGGGTTGCCATCAATGACAAAGGGGGAGATTGTTGGCAATTTTGGGTACCTTGGGTCCATTGCCTTTTCTCAAGTGTAGAAGTTGTCATTGATGTCAAGAAGCTCTTGAAGGAATTTGATTTAATGTCAGATTATTCAGAGCATTGACAGTGAGTTTCCAGGAAGATCATAGTAGCCCTTTTGAAAAAGATAAAAAAAAAGACAAGTAAGAAAAGGTATGTAGTAGGCAAGAAAAACTTTCGTGATTTCGTGACATGTTAGAAGAGAGAGAAGTAGGAAAAACTGTCGCGATTTTGTGACATATTGCAAAGAAGATTGTACGAACGGAAAAGTGTCACGATTTCTCGACATGTTGCAGGAGAGAGAGTCTGAAAGGAAAAGTGTCACAATTTCGTGACATGCAGCAAAGGGAAGAGTCGAAAGTTGAAAGCGTCATTATTTCACGATAGGCTACAAAGAAATCGTACGGATGTAGAAAATGTCATGATTTCGTGATAGGTTGAGATGGCAGCATTCAGTTGGAGAAAGTGTCGCAATTTCATGACAGAAACATGAAGAAAGTATTCAACAGAAGAAGCGTCACAATTTCACAACAAATTCAAGAAGGAAGAGCTCGAAGGCGAAAGTGTCACGATTTCATGACATGTTCCAGTTTCGCGGGTGTAAGGCAAAGAAAAGCATAAGGCAGCGAAAGTGTCATGATTTTGTGACATGTTCCATTTTTGCTAGTGCAAGCCGAGAAAAGGTTGAGAAAGTGAGAAGGGTCACGATTTCATGATAGAATTGAAGATGACATCAGTAGAGGCAGAAGTGTCATGATTTCATGACAAAAGCATAGAAGAAGGCCATGAATACAAAAGGGTCATGATTTCATGACAAAATTGAAGATGACGTCAACAGAGGTAGAAGTGTCATGATTTCATGACAAAAGCAGAGAAGAATGCCATGAAGACTGAAGGGTCACGATTGCATGACAGGAGTGAAGATGACGTCAGTAGAAGTAGAAAGTGTCGCGATATCATGACAAAAGCCACAAGATAGTGTATGGTTGCAAAGGTGTCATGATATCGTGAAATGTTGTAGTTTCATGACAGAAGCTACAGAGGAGTTGTAGAGGCAGTGTAGCTGACAAAGTTAAATTTGGGCCGACGAAGTTTAGGGTTTGCAGCTGACATAGTTTAGGGTGTGCAACCGACTAAGATCAAGGTTTTAATCTTGAAAGTTTTAGTATAAAATGAGGGTTGCTTGGAGAGTTAAGTATCGATCGGGGTGTGTGTTCGAAGTGCGACTTTCGTAGATAGAGTGCGAGGGAGAAGTTCGATCGTCGAGTACAGAGTGCATTTCTTTCGAATCGTCTAAGTGAGAGAGATCGCAAGGAATCAGAGTGCGTGAAGACAGTGTTGTTGTGTTTTGCGCAGAGAAAGTAGAGGGCATAGTAAGCGCAACAGGCAAAGACGAAAGAGGACATTTGTGCTAGACTTAAGGACTGTGTTTAGTGCAAATTCGAGGACCAACTTTTGAGGTGATAGAGTTGAGGACAGAGGTCTCTAGCCAGAGCAGGGAAGATAGGTGTCTTTTTTGTAGAGTTCCATTTGCTAAGGGTAGCGGATGCAGAGGCCTTCTAGAGGATCACCAGCCAGAACAGAGTTAGGGGATTGGTGTCTCCTTTGGGTTGGTGCCCATAAACTTTGTAATTGGGAAAGGTTTTTCCCAGAAATTGATTAATAAAATTTAGTGAAAGATTTTATTTGTAGATGTAGCCCAACCATTCTAGGTGAACCACGTTAAAATGAGTCTTCAATGTGTGATGCTTTCTGTCTTTATTAATGCTGTGTTGATGCCTCTGTTATTTAAAGTTAAAATTGTTAATTGGTTGTCTTATATTTTTCACCCGCCCCTCTCAGTATAAGCTTGTGTTCTTCACTTTAAATGCATCTATTCATCTAGTTTGCCAAATTGCAACTATACAATATTCCATTAAGTCTCTAACTATATAATGCATAATGAAAATCATAAAAGAAAACTTACTTTTATTTTCACCTCCCCAAATCCCCTTGGAGAGTCATCCAAACATGCTATCACTTAGATTAAGGTTTAACTTAATTTAATTTTATTCATGTCCTAAAGCATTAAAGTCCCATATCCTTAACCTTTAGAACAACCATTCCTTCATTCCTTAAACCAAAGCCCCATAACTTCAATTTAAAGAATAAATCCACATTTCATCTTATTTAAAAACTCCTAAGATAATCAACATTAATCCAAGGGTTCTCTTTAAATTAAAACCTTCCATATATTTCCCTAAGATCAAAGTTTCCTTTTAATCAAAACCTAAAATTTACATATCCCATATAATTCATAGGTTCTTCTATTAAAAATCTAATATATGCCTCATATAAATCAAAGGTTCTTTTAATTAAAACCCAATATATGTCTCACATAATTCAAAGGTCCATTTAATTAAAACCCAATATGTGTCTCATATAAATCAAAGGTTCTTTTAATTAAAACCCAATATGTGTCTCATATAAATCAAAGGTTCTTTTAATTAAAACCCAATATGTGTCTCATATAAATCAAAGGTTATTTTAATTAAAACCCAATATGTGTCTCATATAAATCAAATGTTCTTTTAATTAAAACCTAATATGTGGCTCACATAAATCAAAGGTCCATTTAATTAAAACCTAATATATGTTTCACCTATAAATCAAAGGTCCATTTAATTAAAACCTAATATATGTTTCATTTATAAATCAAAGGTCCATTTAATTAAAACCTAATATATGTTTCATATATAAATCAAAGGTCATATAAATCAAAGGTCCATTTAATTAAAACCTACTATATGTTTCACATATAAATCAAAGGTCCATTTAATTAAAACCTACTATATGTTTCACATATAAATCAAAGGTCCATTTACTTAAAACCTAATATATGTTTCACATATAAATCAAAGGTCCATTTAATTAAAACCTAATATATGTTTCACATATAAATCAAAGGTCCATTTAATTAAATCCCAATGTATATCACATATAAATCAAAGGCTCTTTTACGCATTGCAAAATCTACAGTCAGTGCTAACACCATTCAAGGCTTGCTAAGCATCCATGGTGAACCCAACGTCCACTAGAGCCAGGGGCGTTTTGTCGATGTTGATCGGTTTATCAACCTGCACTCCCTAAAACCTCAAGGGATTTCCTTTACTGAACACTACGTTCCACTTGTAGAACACTTTTACAAAAGCAAGCAGAGCACTTGACGTCACTTTCAATAACACTAGACAAGTACGACACTCTCTCATGGCACCAGGTGTTTTCCATCTCAAACGCAATGTAGAGAGCTTCCAAGGTAGAGTGGTCTCTAATTAACAACACCACTCTCCCATGCAAGGTGGTTTTTCACTTAGGAAGAATGCACAACACTTCCAAGGTACAGTGGTATCTAATTAACAAAACATCTCTCCCCCACAAGGTGGTTTCCAATGTAGGCACAATGTAGAGTGCTCCCCAGGTCAGAGTGGTCTCAAACTTACACACAACGCATAATGCTTCCAAGCATGATTTCTAACTTACACAATGCACAATGCTTCCAAGTAAGGATGTTTCAACCTACACACAGCGCACAATGCTTCCAATAAAGGAGTTTTCAAACTACATATAGTGCACAACCCTTCCAAGCAAGGAGGTTTTAAACTTATATACAATGCACAACACTTCCAAGCAAAGAGGTTTCAAACTTACACATAGTGCACAATGCTTCCAAGCAAGGTTTCAAGCTTACACACATCGCACAATGCTTCCAAGCAAGGTTTTAAGCTTAAAAAATATTTAAATAAAATCCATAGTTCAGCTTAGAATAACCCAACCTATTGGTTTCACTAAGATGGAGGTCCAGTGAAGTCTTCTACCTGGTGGATTTCCTGTCCTCTCCATTATGTATTTTTCTCCCTTACGTTCCCCCTCACCTAGGTGGTCCGTCCGTCTCCCTCTCAAAGCTTGCACCATCGCCTTCCCTTCAATACCCATCCCCTATCCTTTGTGCATTATTCCCAAATTTTCCATATTTTGAAATTTAATAGCCTCGTAGGCTCTTCCATAGGTTGCACCATGTAGGAATGGTATCATGACATATTATTTTATTTTATATATTAAAAGATATTTATAATATCTCTATATATATTCTTTTGTTTAAATGAAAGATCATCTTTCATTTATTATTAGTTAATTAAAACATTTTAATAAATTTTCTCTTATCATTAAAATAATCACTTTTAATTAATCTCCAATGAATCATAATCACTTTTAAATAAAATCACCACTTTTAATTAAAATAAACCCAATTAATTAAAATTAAAACTCCTTAATTAATTGCAAATGAAGTTTACAAATGAGCTCTAATGAACCAATCATTATTTTCTTTAAACTTCATTAATTAATTTAAAAGCATCTAAATTCAGCATATGACTTAATTTATTTTCTTTCACAAGGAGGGTGCTTTATTTTCATTTTCAATATGACAATTAACCTTATGCATCTATAATAATATTGCAGTGGTTCCTATATAGGAACTAAATCATAAAACTACTCAAGCTATGATGTAGTAGAAGCACACACATTTATACAATTAACCAAAGAGGAAGTCTTTCCATCAATCCAATCACCCATATTAGCTAGAGATTTTACGATAGCTTCTAGGCTATCAAATAAAGCTCAAGTTGATCAACTATCGATGATTATCCCTTTCGTCAATGCATGCCTATATGAAGGTATCTATCCATATTACCTTCAAGTACCTTAATCATCATTTCCCCTGATCTTTGGTACCCTAATTTCTGATGGGTAACTTTGCATGTTCCACATACGGGTGTACCTTATCCTACACACTTCATAATATGTTAGTGATAACATACCCTTATAAATAAACTAAACATCACATAGTTGGTTCAATTGTTCAAAATAAGTATCACCACATATTAGGTTAATACATTGTTTTCTTGTGTCATAAAGTCAGCTAGGGAGGGTCATCACATATTACACTTAGGAAGATTTGTGATCAACAATAACTTAAAACTATAATTGGTGAGGGATGCACTTAGTTTGTCATAGTGGTGTTGGGTTTTAATCTAGTTTATCTTAGGCCCAATGTTCTAGAGCTTGAGTAGTCTCAAATATAAGAGCAATCAAAATAAAAGTTGGCCAAATAAATTATTATAACATTTAAGAAAATATCAAATATGAATATAAAATGGTCAAAATCGTTTATGCAATAACATGAAGAAACTTATAGTATAATTGCTCAAAATATGCATACAAGCTTAAATAATATTAACGCTTGAATGTTATCCTCTTCGATACAATACATGGAGTTTTGTCTCCATAATATATCCATACAAATATGACTCTTAGACTTTTGTCTATTATATTCCTAACATATCTAGAATTTGTAACCTTTCCTATTCTATACATAAGATAAGTACTCACATATTATTTGTCTTCTTGTCTAACCACTTGTATACATGAATTTTGACTCTTTATATACTCTAATACATAGAACTTGTGTACATTCTACACATAGATACTTACATAATGGGGCAATTTAAAACATGTACCAAATTATGTAATATTCTCTAACATCCCCCTATATTACATTATTTGGTATGAATAATTATTGATGTACATAGAAAATTCTAAAATATTTGATATTTGTTTTGACCAAAAGCCTTTGTAAAAATATCTACAATTTGATCTTCAGTAGAAATATGTTTTAACTAAATATGATGATATTGAACATGATTTTTGATAAAGTGACATTAAGCTTCAATGTGTTTTATTCTTTCATGAATCACTAGATTTTTGATTAATTTAAGAACTCCTTGGTAATCACAATTTATTAGTATAGGAATTCTCTTGGTTCCCATATCTGACAAAATGTATTATAACCAAAATGCTTCACATTATACATCTTTTGCTACACGATATTTTGCTTCTATTGATGAAAGTGCTACTGCATGTTTTTTTTAACTATACCAAGAAATAAACCCTGATATAAGATAGAAAACATATCCTAATGTATATTTTCTATCATTTATGGATCTAGCATACTCAAAATTTAAATATCCCTATAGATAAAAATTGTCATTTTTTTTTGTATTTTAGTCTATATTCTATAGTTTTGTTGATATATTGTAGTATTATTTTTGTGGTTTTCCAATGAATTTCTCTAGGTTTTTGCATAAATCTCAAAATACAATTTATAGCAAAAATAATATCTGGTCTAGTATTTGTTAGATATAGTAGAATTCCAATTAATTGACAATATATAGTGGCTAAAACTAGAGGTGTTTCATTATATCTAGACAATTGTAACCCTTTTTGTATAGATGTATATTTAGATTTATAATTTTCCATTCTATACTTTACAAAAAAAAAATTTACATACTTGGTTTGTATTATTGTGATGTCATTTTTATTTTGACAAATTTACAAACCAAGGCAATAATGAAGTAGTCCCAATTTTTTCATTTTGAAATCCTTTTCCAAGTCCCTTTTAAATTCATCTATCAGGATTTTTGAACTTCCTATAGTTACTAATCATCAACATATACTATAAGTATTATTATTTCTAGTCCAACCTTTTTTGTATAGAGATTTGGATATGATGTACTTCTTTTAGAATTATGTTGTAATAGATGATTAATTTTTATGTACCATGCTCTCAAAGCTTGCTTTAGACCATATAAAACTTTTTTTAACTTACAAAACTTTTGTTCCTATCCTTTGATAATAAATCCCTATGGCTATGACATATATACCTCTTCCTCAAGATCACCATTGATAAATTAATTATTTACATCCATGTCATGAAGCTTCCATCCAAGTTGTGCTACTAATGCACAAATTGTTTGAATAGTAACTATTCTTGCTATTGGTGCAAATATTTCTTCATAATCTATTCCTTCTACTTGATTATATCATTTTCCAACTAATAATGCTTTGTATTTGTCAAGAGAGCCATTTGTATTGTATTTTGTCTTATATATCCATTTATATCCTACCACTTTTTTCTTTGTGATAAATCCACAAGATTTCATGTTTTATTTTTATTTTTATTAATGTTTCATATTCTGAATCCATGGTTGCTTTCCATTCTAGAAGTCTTAGTGCAACTTGAGTGGTTGTACATTCTGCTACTAAACTCATTAATCCTATATTTATTCTTGTTAACCTACGAGTTTGAGATCTTGTACTGGTAAGATCTAGCATTTTCTCTACTTTTAAATCCTTAAGTATATCTTTGTACCATCTTGGATATTTCTTTTGAGGTGTTGATGTGATTTCTCGATCTTCAACTTGCTCATTATATACTTCTAATTATGATTCTTCACTTGAATAGTTCTCTTTATCTAAAATATTTATAATTAGTCATGTATTAGCTTTTTGGTCTTTAATAACACTTTTGTTTCCTTCATAATAAAATACATATCTACATCTAAGAAATTTCTTTGCAATTGGATCAATTATTCTATATCTTGTTGAATCATCATCGTAACCAAGAAATATTCCCCAAATGGTTTTATCATCAAATTTTGTTCTTCTTTTCTTTGGAACATGCACATATGCCTTACATCCAAAAATTCTTAATTGTTCTACTATTGGTTTTTGTCTTGACCATACATCTTTAGGAGTATCATTTTTTAGTATTTTTATGGGTGATATAGTTTGTATAAACATAACTATTTTAATAGCTTCTTCCCAATATTTATGATCAATATGATCTTTAAACATGCAATGAACCATTTCCATATAGATCAATTTCTTCTTTCTGCAATACCATTTTATTGAGGTGAATATGCTATAGTAAGCTACCTTTTTATACCTTTTTTTTTTTAATAAAATTCTTTTGATAAACATTCTCCACCTCTAATTGAATGATATTATTGATTGATTTTTCTTATTTATTTTTATACCAATTGTTTGAATTGTTTAAAGCAACTAAAGGCTTCATATTTAAATTTCATGAAATATACCTTAATTGTTTTGGAGTAATCATCAAAAAATAGTTGAAAA
The DNA here is from genome assembly GCA_028583015.1 of Wollemia nobilis. Taxonomy (NCBI): domain Eukaryota; kingdom Viridiplantae; phylum Streptophyta; class Pinopsida; order Araucariales; family Araucariaceae; genus Wollemia; species Wollemia nobilis. The sequence continues at coordinate 866,063 of JAQPPZ010017073.1, forward strand.
TATTTATGTCCTCCAAGACTAGTAATATTCATTGGTCCACATAAATCTATATATATCAATTCTAATGCTTCTTGAGCTCTATAGTTATTGACTTCAAAAGCTATTCTATGTTGTTTCCTTGTAAGACATTCTAGATATTCTATGGATTCCCATGAGATTTAAGGTAAACCCTTGACCATTTTATGTTTACTCATCCCATTTAAAGAAGATGCACTTCTATGTCCTACTCTTCTATGCCAAATATTATTTTATTTCTAAAATGCTTACTAATAGAGCCACATTTTATAATGTGTCTAAGAGTAAATAGACTATTTTTGTATAAACTAGAGGCTATGAATTTTCCTTGTTTGGAAATAAGGCATTTTTTTTGTTGTTAATAATTTTAAACTCAACTGCTAAATTTTGAGCCATTCATTGAGATATTGAAAGGATATTAGTAGTTAATCTAAGTACATATAGTGCATTCCTAATTATACTTTTTTCATTTGATAGATAAATTGAAATATTTCCTACTCATTTGACCTCATATTATCTACTATAACAACTAGTTTTTCACATTTTCTTAAAAGGTATTGAACCATTGTTTATTTCTTGTCATATGCCTACTTGCTTCTGAATCAATATACCAATAATCCATGATTAATTTCCTTTGAGGTAGAAAACCTTTTATCTCCCTAATTTATTAAATTCATAAATTATAAATTCTTCTAATTTTAAATCTTCTAAACTTTAAAATTTTAAAAATTTTAATAAATTTTTTCTTAAGTAGAAATCCTTCTCTCTAGAATCTAATATATCAATTTTTCAAAAATCAAAAATTTGAAATAAGATTGCAAAAACTAATTGCAAATATAAAAAATATCAATTTCAATATTTTTTTAATCTTTCATAAATGAGGTTGAAGTCCTTATAACTCCCACCTAAATATTATTTTCTAATAAAGTTGAATTCCTTTTAGCTCCCTCTTAAATATTAATTTAAAGTTCCTAAGTTTCAATGCTTCAATTAACCCTTGACTTATGACTTTAATATATATCAAATAATTAATGATATATTACTTACCTTAACTTATACTTGCCAAATTAGGATAAAATAATTGCAACTTTAAAAATGCTTGCATTCCCTCTAGCAAAATACATGTTGAATACCGTTGGTTGTGTTTGACATTATACTTGTGTAATATTCATGTAGGAACATTTTCTCTTCCTTATACTTTAAAAAATTCCTATGCATTACTAATTAAAACTACAGTAATAAAATTTCATAGAGAAGATGCTTCAACATATTAATCCTCAAGTTTTTTACTCTAGTTGAATTGAACTTCTCAAGAGATATTATTCTAGCCAAACTACTAATGATTATTTTGATATTGGTATTATTTCCTTACTTAGAATCTTCCCATTAAATTTTCTTATTTAGATGCTCTAGTAAGCTCACACAGATGCTTTGTCTCACCTAGGTTCTCAAGGACTTCAATTAGTTTTTATTACTTAGGTGCTCTGATCGGCTCACACAAGTGCTTTAGCTTACCCAGATGGTCAGGTGCTTTATCTTTTCTTATCTTGATTTGACTTGCCTATATACCTTAGGCACTTTAAATTTTTTATCTTGTTGTAGCTTTCCTATCTTATTTAGACTCTTCAACTTGTTTATCTCTGCTTTGCTACTTTACTTTTCATAATATACCTTTCAAAAATATTTTTCTTTAAATTTCAAAATAATTTTTGAAAATCTTTGATGCTTTCACTCCTTTCTTATTTTCTTCCACTTTACTTAGGATCTTGCCTAAGCTTTTCCTTTTATTTCCCTCAGGTTCAATCCTAAGTGCTTCTTTATTTATTTTTTTCTCTTTCTTCTTTCTCAAGTTTTATCCTAAGTTCTTCAATATATATCTTCTCAAGTTCTTACCTGCGTTCAATATCTTCTATAGCCTTCTTGAGACTACAACCTTCTATGTGCACTATCTTTTCAAGGTCAAATATACCTAAAATTTAAAGTGCTAAAATTTTTCTCAGGTGGATTTTGGCCACTCAATATGTGGTTCTCTATCTTCAAAGAGAATTCAAAAAGTTAGGATGACTTTTGATTTGTCCTATCAATCAAATATTCAATTTGAGTCATAGTCTTCATTTTTTTTTTAGTGGAAAGCGTCCAACATATAATAATATTTTCTAGAAACTTTATAAATCAATTTACAATAATATAACTCTATATTTTCTTCATGTAACTAAATATAAGTTCACACCAAAGACTTCCTCTATTTCTAGCAATAGAGACTAGTTGAAGTAGATTTGATACCACTATTGGCTTTTAATCCAGATTATCTTAGGTCCAATATTCTAGATCTTGAGTAGTCTTAAATATAGGAGCAATCAAAAATAAGTTGGATAATATAAATTATAATAACATTTAAGAAAATATCAAATATGAACATAAAATAGCCAAAATCATTCATGCAATAACATGAAATTATAGTAGAATTTCTAAAAATATACATAAAGCTTAAATAATATTAATTCTTGAGTGTGATCCTCTTCAATACAATGCATGGAGGTTTGTCTCCATAATATATCCATACAAATATTACTTTTGGACTTTTGTCTATTGCACTCCTCACATATCTTGGAGTTCTAACCTTTCCTATTCTATACATAAAATAAATATTCACATATCCTTTAGATTCTTATATTTCCACTTGTATACATGACTCTTGACTCTTTATATACTCTAATTAGGGTTATGCATAAGAGGTTGGACTCAAAATATACTTGTAAAAAAATTGTGAATCCTAATTGAAATCAAGGTGAATCATGGCAAATCCTAAGTAAATTAAATCAATCATCTTCACACCAAAATTTGGGGTATTTGAAGCCCTAAAAATTAAGGTCATATTTGGGACACATTTTGACCTACTAAATTACCTTATAACTTCATAAAAACACCACCATTATATCATGCTCAAAAAGAGCTTTCCAACGAGTACAAATATGCCTATGTTTAGATATATATTGTGGCAAATTGATCCTAAGAAACAATTGGTCCCAAAAAATTTAGGTGAATGGGCTGACGTTGAGGGTCCTCATATTTGTCAGTTTCCAATTTTGGAAATCTAATATTCATTCAATTTGTGAATATTCACCACTATGCATAACCCTGACTCTAATACATGACACTTATGCACATTCTACACATAGATACTTATATAAGAGGGAAATATAAAACATGTACCAAATAATGTAATATCCTCTAACAAGTGGAACAAAGCTATGGATGCAAAGTGTACATGTCTAATGAAGAATGAAACAAAGGATCTTGTTGTACCAAAAGTAAAGAAGCCTATAGGATGTAAGTGGGTCTTCAAAATAAAATACAAGGTATATGGATCCATTGATAAGTATGCAACATGGCTCATTGTAAAGGACTATACAAAAAAATTAATTAATAATGTAGAGATATCTGCACCTACAATAATGATGACTGCCATTCATGTACTCTATGCAATGGTAGCACAATTCAATTGGAAACTTTAGCAAATGGATGTAAAAATTGACTTCCTAAATGGTGATATTGAGAAATAGGTGTACATGACACAACCTAAAGGCTTTGTTGTCAATGGGAAATATCATAAAGTCTACAAACTAAAAATCACTATATGGGTTAAAGTAGTGTCCTAGATCCTAGTACATTAAAATTAATGATTACTTATTGTAGCATGGTTTTACTAAAAGTCCCTTTGATGCAAATTTCTATATTAATTTGGATCTAATATAGTGATTATTACATTTTATGATGATATTATCATCACTAGTAGATCATATGAATTGGTGGATGGTGTGAAGAATGACTTTATAAAATTATTTGACATGATAGGTCTAGAACTTCTAGACTATTATCTTAGCTTGAAATTTTGGTAAAGAAGGAATCACATTATGGTCACACAAATAAAGTATACCAACATAATACTAGAAAAAATATAAGATGATAGATTGTAAACCTAAAGCAACACCAACGGAGCAAGGATTACAACTATTTAGATATGATAAATCATCTTATATATCTAGTACTTTTTATTGACAACTTATTGGGAGTCTTATATACCTAATAAATACTAGACCTAACATCAACATTGTTGTTATTTATGTTTTGAGGTTCATCCAAGAACCTAAAGTGAGTTATTATAAGGCAATACAAAGGATACTACATTATGTCCATGCTACAATAGTTTATGGCCTAGAGAAAAATAAGAATGATAAATTATTTTTATAAGGATACATATATTTAAACTATGCCATATCTACAAATGACAAAAAGTCAATATTTGAATATGTATTATTAGCTTTTTATGGGATGGTAGTATAGGGAATACAACCACAAGATGCAAGATAACTAATAAGAGATAACGATAAACTAATGTCATAATAATATGCAAGAAAATAATGAGATGAACATATGCAAATAACTCAAAAATATACCATTAATGAAAGTGATGAAAATAGTACAATGCTATATAATAGAGGACATGAACACTCCATGAAAGGATATGAAAGGACTACATTGTACCATACTATCATACACTCTCTATATTTACTACTACATATGCTACTCTATAAAAACACTCACTATGAGGCCTTTATATAGGAAGATAGATTCCTTGCCTCTTACTCTACCTATCTACCTGATGTACAAGTGGACTCCCTATACATTTACAACTTACACATTTGACACTTGTGAATTTATTACAATACTTGAAGTAACTAACTAACTTTACTCTAAAGTAAACTCCTCCTCTAGTTATGTACCAAAGGTGGTACATTTACATGACCTAAATGATGTAATATACTCTAACACCCCTTGTGTTACATTATTTGGGTATTGAAGACTTTAGTATTTAATATGGATATTCATATTTAGTATAATATTCAACTTGGTTTGGTTCTTCTTTTTTCTCTTCTACTTTTATTTTCATGTTGTTTCTTCTTGTCTTTTTCATTCCACTACCTTTTGTTGTTTCTGAGTGTTTGGAAGAATCTTTAACCTTGTAGTCTTCTAGGTATCCTTGATGGACTAGTGATCTCATAATTTTACAAGTCATAAGTAGATCATAACTACTTCATTTTTTGTTCATTGGTTTTTTGTATAACATGTTTCCTTGATCTTCACAAAAGTCAAGCTTGAATTCATTGTTAGTGGATGTTTCTGAAATAAGAGCTTGGAAGAAATAGTCTAATATGAATATTAGTTTCTCCTTGAATATTTTATAGTATTTATCTTTGTTGTAACAATAGTAAGATGGATGATATTTTCCTCCATAATATTTACATGGATAAAAACTCCAACGGTTAGCCTTATCATGACTAGATTTTCCGTAGTAGGTGCATAGTAAAGATATCCTGGTGTCTTTGTTATCTATTTTAGAAATATCATGTTTATCTATTTATTTGATGAAATAGTTAAACCATGTGTGTAAAATTTAATCTATTATATATTTACCATTTTCATAAATTTTTATAATGTTCTTTTCTACCTTTTGAATGTGATCTTTAGTATTATCATATCCCTCATTAGAAGATATGCCTAAAGAATATACTTTCACAAAACTATTAGTTTATGAGTTTTTAAATTCTATTGATTCTTCTCTTCCATTTGCATCTTCTTTATTATCCATTGAGTTTTTTGAATAATCAATCATGCTTTTAATCCATATTGGTATTTTTCTTGCTCCTTTTCTAATTACATTATTTAATGTGTTCTTTGGAGTAGACATCCTTATAGCTCCTTAATTTAGAGTATATGAACCAATTTGATAAAACCTCTCTAGACTTAGGTTTTGTAGGATTTCTTATGTCTCCCTAGTGATTGAAATGTGTTATAAGTTTTATAAAGTTCTTAGTAAGTAATAGTTCACCGTTTGGATTAGTTTTGTAATGTTTTGTAAATAACAATAATCAACTCCTATTTCATATTATCTCTCCTAATGAACTATGCACTTAATTTGAAGTTATATGGTTGGATTTATTTTATCCCTTTAGTATGAGTATGAGACAAGTGTAAGTATATAAATCCAAATCCTTTAAGTAAATAGTGAACTTCCTTTTATATCCTTTAATATCCAATATTTCTAAATTCCAATTATCTATGTTTGATGTAGTATACCTTATAAATCCCTAATTTTAGAATATTAGAAATTAATAATATTTACAATATAATTTCTAAGTGTCTAAAGTAGAAACCCTTATTTCTCCTACTTAATTATTTATAAATATAATGCTCCTTGAATTAACCCTTAATATTATGAACTTTTGATTTGATTGCTTCCTCTAAGGTTATATTATACTACAATTATTTTAACCTTAGAAATATATGTTCCCTTATACCTCCTTTGAAATGTTAATTAAATCAAGTAGTAAGTGCAAATATAATTTTGAAATTGTATTTATTGGTATTGTACCTGAGAATTGATTGTGAGAATTGGTATCTTCTTGTTGGTTTATGATAGGCTCAATGGATGCCCTCTTATGATAGTATTAAATGCACCTTTAACTCCTTGAATTCAAGCTTCAAATATACTCTCACTTAATGCTCACTACGCATTCACTTCCATTCATTGTGTGCTTCTTGTTCAGTGGCTATATGTAAGATTCTTCTTGAAGGAGGTACTAAGTAGTTGTAGGAATTCCTTAAGTCTCTTACTTGAGCTTCGTTGACCTTGTTGAGAATTAAACCATGTGGTACTGGATTAGTTTTTCCTTTCTGAGCATTGAAAATATTTGAAAATTAGGGCAATGATGAAAGGTGTTACATGAATGAGCATCTTTCTTGAGCATTGGAGATAAGAGGGTGATGATTCCCTTTGTGCCAAGTGGAAAAATATTTATTCCTCTTTCAATAAAAGTGTAGATATCTCCTTTGCATGCACACTCTCTTCAACATACCAAAAAATTAACCTTAAGAAATTTTCAATGTCTATTCATTCCATCCAATTGAAATCTTGCTTTGATCCGTTTATATAAAATAATTTTCTTCTTGCAAGCTTATTATATTCAAGGATGATGGTTGTCTCTAGTTATGAGGTACCAAGGAAAATGGAGCAATGGTTCTATGGATCTCCAATGGTAGAATGTGGTGCTTTCGCTCAACTTACTTACTAGGTATTGCACCTTCATCTTATCCTTTGCTATACCGCTTGCTATTTGTTGCCTTTGAATTTATTTTTACATAGGTACTTGTGTTGTAGGTTGATGTAATCGTAGGTTTTGGATAAGGTGCTAAAAATGGTGTCTCTAGATACCCAAAACCAACACTTATGTACCCTATATTGGCTCACCTTATCTACCCGAAGTTTACACCTTCTATCTTCAATGATTCAACTAATTTTGGATGTAGGTGAAAACACGAGATTTCGAAAAAAAAAGGATAAACTAAAAATGCAATGTAAACGAAACTAAAATAACGCTTAAACCCTATGTTATTGAAAAATGCGTAAAAAGAAAGAACATGAACACAAGATATCAAAGCAATATAAAAATCGGCCCTTTTATTGATATGCTTTTCAAATTTGTGTTACAATGCGTCTCCTTCCTTTTTAAGGGATAGGAGCGTTAAATGTTGGTCTTTTACAACTTGTTTCAGAATTCCTTCTTTCGCGTGCCCACATATAAGATGGGCGAACCAAAACGTTGTCGTCGCTTGCGTTGGTAAAGGTAGATTCCTCGCTGCTCCTCTAATGCTGCAAATCTGCGTTCAAAGAAACAAACAAAGAATCAGTAGCACTTGTGTATGAAAAATAAAAGATAAATCTAACGATGGTTAAAATGAGTCTAAATAAACTGAAAACTTGACAAAAGCATAAACATGAAACTAGCTAAATACTACAAAAGAAATAGTCACCAAAAGCAATAAAGCGGGGGTGCCCGAAGGCAAACCACCCGTGGGTGAAACTTTGCTTCGACACCAATCCGCTTGGGATGGGTCCGAAACCTGATGTGATGTGTTGTCGGCAAATTGGTAGGATATTGTGGTCAAAAAATCGGTGTTGGTTCTTGATTCGTGCCTTCAAAAGTCACCCAATAACCTCTCTTTCGATTAAGAGATTATGGATGTTGAAAGCACAAATCGCAAGTAAGTGAATTAGCAAGCACTTCGTCGCTCAAAATGCTCCTTCTCTGTATATCTTTTGGGTGAGGAAGCTCACCATTTTATAGACCCAAGGGGTCTCTTTGAATTAACATGCAAAAGTGTTTCTTTGCATGAATGCTTTTTTGTGAAGAGAAGACTTCTTCTTGATCAAGGGCTTCTTAACTGCCTCTGTGCATGTCTTTGTATGTTTAGAAAAGCTCACTTGCACTCCCATGCAATGAAGGGATAGCTAAGTGGCAAATCTGAGTTGTCTTAAAAAGCTCACTCTCATTCCCATGCAGTGAAGGGAGAGTCAATTGGCAGATATGAGTTGTCAAAAGAACTCACTCGCACTCCTATGCCATGCAAGAAAAGCTAAGTGGCAGTTTTGAGTTGTCATGCGCCGAGATCTGACTTTTTGTTGGTCAAACCTGGCATTCGTCCCACCCCGAAGCGAGCGCTAGTAATCGTCTCTGGGTGAGACGAGTATAAATCCGCACTCGTCCCTGGGTAGGACGAGTACCAATCCGCACTCGTCCCTGGGTGGGGCGAATAAGTAGCAGAGTGTCTAAAAGGTGCCAAATTGATCTTTGACTTGTAAAACTATTGTGTGAGTGGTTAGAACCACTGTTTAACCTCTGGGGCTGCCCTGGGGCTATGTGTGTTAGTGCGATCAGTGCTTGTTGTCACATAATCGGATTGGTGCTATTTTGGTGTCTATAGATGCCCCTTTTTGGGAAGCGCTGCACATGGTGCAGTGCTGAGCAAAAATAGATAACCAAAGCACTAATGATTAGGGTTTCTCAGTAACCTAACCAACTCTTGATGCCCCAAGTATGGAAAGGGCATGCATTCTTGAATCCTTGCTTCTGACGAGCTAAGGAACTTGATTTCAAGTATTAACCTATTTCGGTGAGGTGTGACTTGAGCTTGGTCATTGATCAGTCATGAATAGGCAAAGGGCGCAACCTTTTATCCATGGGGGAACCTTGTGTTCATGATTCACGAATGCCAAGTGTTTGATCAATTAGTGATTATTGCTTGTTTGCTGCCCCAAGCGGGAGCGTGATTGTCTTTGTCAATGATTCTTTGAATGCATGCCATTGCCTTGATTGGGTGTGTGTTTGTTGATTGGTGACTTAAGTGTGACTACCCCCTCAAGCGACGAATCGATGAAGGAATGACTGCCATGAGAAAAGCGACGAGTCGCTTGACCCAAGATGACTTAAGTGAGGGTGCCTTCAGATGTTATCCGATGCATGCTCGAGCAGTTTCTCGATTGTTTTGACCTATTTTTGGTGGGTGTGAACCCATTTTGGGATGCCATTTGGGGGTAACATTGGCGAAAATCCATCTTCCCGTGGAGCGGTCCGGCTATGGTAGCCTTCTTGGGGAGTAGGATAACGACAAGGTAAACCCCGACATCAGTTTTCTTATGCCAAGAGGTTAAGTGCAAGAGCACTTTTGTCCGGCAATTTTTAGTGGTTTTGTTGGCATTTGTCATTTTTATATTTTGGTTGTTTTGTTGTGTTTGTTTTTATTGTTTTTTTTGTGGTGTGTTTTTATGTATGTGTTTGATGTATGCAGAGGCGATTATTAATGTGATGTTTCTAATTTGTATGATGTATGGATATGAAATGAATGAGATGAGTTGTTGATGATGTGTCGATGCACCATAGACTGTACAAGATTTGACTGACTTGCGATACTAATGGGATGACTTTGCATGTGAAAACTTTGTTTTTGTATTTTGCATATATTTTGATGGTGATGTATGGAATAAAATGTGACAGTTGTTTTTAAAATGTAGTTAAGCTTTTCTGAGATTCAGATATTTTAACTAACTAGCCAAGACTGTACATTTATCTCGCAAGACTTTTGAACAAGGTCTAAATCCGACTTGAATTTAACCAAGTTATTTCACATCCCTGTGTGTGCAATTGAGTTCGTTTATGTGGTATTTGTCAGGATACCGCCAGTGCCAGATGGGCTTTCAACCGAACCTGTACTGAGGATCACCTAATTAGCTCCACTAACTCCTTTATTGTATTTAGTCAGATTAATCTGCGATGCTATCTAGGATACCATAAGCTAGCTCATCCACATGCAAACATTGATCTGTACACAAGTTAATGTGACAGATATATCGTCATGCGGGAGGTTTACCGCCAGTGACCGATAGGCTATCAACCAAACCGGTATTGAAGCTTGCCTCATGACCTGTCGAAATGCTGAGAGTTCCAGGGATTCAAGTTCGACTCCCTTCTTTTCTTCAATTGTATTGGGATACTTGCTCCTTTGTAGTGATAAAATCACTGTTTATTTTTGTATATATATGTTTTTTTTTTTTTTTGAGCAAGGGATTTGGATTTCGAGTGATGAGAATCACTATTGTTTGTGCCTTTTGATGTATGCACTGTAGGATGTCAAATTTTAGTGTTTTGACGTTTTCAAAATTTTTGATGTTTTGCAACTTTTGAGAACTTTGGGATTCTTGGGGAATTGGGTAGGGAGGATTCTTGTCCTTTTGCCAACTCTCAGCATTCTTGGGGTCATTCACACAGGGGGATGAGCAAGATAACCGTTTCACTTATGGTGACCTGGATTACTATGCAGGTTTCATCTTTCGTTCACACAACTTAGGAATTTTTTTTTATGTGTTTTAGCTTGTGATGGGATGTTACATAACAAAGCGTATTTCAAGTATGACTCTACCTTTGTAAAATCTGTTTAACTTTGTACAGTTTTTGGCTAGAAATTTAAAGACAGCTGAATGACGAAAACCCTATATACATTAGGAGACAACTGACTATGCTAAAAATGACGGTGGTGTTATGATGGATGTATGCATTTATGAAAATGGATTTGATGTGGAAAATGATGAACTTGTCAAGTAACGACAGTCTATGGTGCTTTTGACTTGTATGACCAGCAACTATGCAATGTATGGATGCGATGCCGAATGCAACCTATATTTTTGTATTTTGAGTTTTTTTTATGAGAATGCATGGAATTGAAATGCAATTGGTTTTGGGATTTTTGATTTTTATATGAGTATGCATGGAATGGAAATGCAAATGTTGTTGTGATTTTGATTTTTTTATGAGTATGCATGGAATGGAAATGCAAATGTTTTGGTGATTTTGATTTTTGTGTTGTTTTTGTTGATTTTTGAATATGTATTTTGACCAAGCAGTTATGGTAACGCTTGGAGCGTTTGGTGTTGACCAAAGGGTTTATAAATACCTTTGGGGCATTTAGGGCTGACCAAGCGATTATGAGAATCCTTGGAGCTATTGGGGTTGACCAAGAGATTGCGATAATCCTTGGAGCTTTTTGGGATGACCAAGCGATTGCGATAATCCTTGGAGCTTTTGGGGTTGACCAAGAGATTGCGATAATCCTTGGAGCTTTTTGGGATGACCAAGCGATTACGATAATCCTTGGAGCTTTTGGGATGACCAAGAGATTACGATAATCCTTGGAGCTTTTTGGGATGACCAAGAGATTACGATAATCCTTGGAGCTTTTTGGGATGACCAAGCGATTACGATAATCCTTGGAGCTTTTTGGGATGACCAAGCGATTGCGATAATCCTTGGAGCTTTTTGGGATGACCAAGCGATTGCGATAATCCTTGGAGCTTTTGGTTTGACCAAAGGGTTTATGGACACCTTTGGAGCATTTGGTGTAACCCACTGGCTCTTCAAGGAATAGAGGTACCCCCAGCTTGATGATCTGTGTGCACCGGATCTGGCTCTGTAGGAATTGGCACGAATGGATCGGCCTTATGCATGGATAGGAGGATAGGGTCTGCCTTCGGCACTGATGGTGCTATGATATCTCTGGGTGGAAGTGGCTCGCGATCTTCCCAAAGGAGCGGAATCAACATGTGATGCCAGTGGGTCGGGTCTATGCGCCACTCATGCCCTAGTCTTATGCCTAGTTGTGCCATTAGTTCGTCATGGGTTACAGGGTGATTGTGTCGTCGTGCATGATTGAGATATTCCATCTCAGTTTCATCTTCGTAATCATTATCGATGATCCAAAGGCCCTCGTTGGCCCCGATAGCTATCTGCGACATGCTAGGCTCTTCTTGTTCGAGCAGATTGATGTGGTCCTCATGGGGTTGTTCCGTGCTTTGTAGGGGGACCTAATTTTCTTGCAATGGCACGGGCTCGATGGGAGCCTCCAAAGGGAATAATGTTAGGAGAATTTTGTGATGATCATCCATGGGGACCACCTATGAATTAGTGTTGTCGGACTCGAACGGGTCCCATGGTGCTATTGCATATGCTGACTCATCTTTGGCGAGAGAGTCAAGCTCATCAGAATCTGGTGATTCTGAGATATGGAAGACCTCGTCATCAGGTAGCTCTACAACCAGGGGTTGATCCTCTTTGAGAGGAGTTTCACATAAGTTGGGCTTTTGGGGCCCCAAAATCTTGGTCTCTATCGACTCTAAGTGCTTGAATGCTTTGCATGTATCAGAGGATTTGGGCTCCTCTGCTTTGATTTGTTCCCGTTGTAGGTTGTGGGGAACTTGGGGCCTTGGGAGGGGTGGCCGAATAGCACCCCCTCTGCCTTGGTAGGGCATTTCATCCCACTCTTCTTCATGCTCAGGTTCCTCAGAGGCTTTTGGAAGAATTTTTGAGGGTGGCCCAGGAACCTGGGTGGGCGCCTGAAGAAGGCACCCATCATTGGTCTTAGGATTGGCCTCCCGCTCAAGTCTAGGAGGCATCGAGGGCAACGTTTGATAAGGTCGTAGAGACCTGTCTTGCACCCAGTTGTGTCTCTCATAATGTTCTATCTTATGCGTGTGAGGGGTTGGAGTCTTCACTGCATAGTGTGTTGTAACAACTCATCCTCCTGGCGCTGAAGGCACTCTTGATTTAAAAGATATTGTTGCTCTAACTGTTGTTGTTCTAGCTCAAGTAGCGTGAGTTGCATCCGACGTGCAATATGCTTGGCAGATTCTAAGATAGTTGGTCCTACCGTCTCATGTCTAGAAGGCCTAGATGCCTCTCCTAGATATCTATCCTGGTCATGGTGATCCGAGATCTCTATAGGCCGCCTCCCTCTATTGGGGGTAGCAGCATTCCCCCGAGGCTTTGGCCTCAGTAGGTGATCCTGATAGCTAGCAGTTGCGGAGGCGTATTGCTCTCGTGATGTATATTGTTCTTGAGGAAGGTAAGGGTTTTCCTCGTGCTCTCTTTCATAAGTGAAAAAGGAATGGGCGGAGTTGGCTCGCCCCGCTTGAGGAGCCTTGTGCTCTGGATTTGTCCTTGTAGTCCTGACAACTAGAGGGGGTGAAGGAGGGATAGTGTAATCATGTGGTTCCTCCCGTCGAACCCTATGTTGACCTAGCGCTTCATCGCGTGGTGACCACTCATAGCGAGCATCTAAGGGAGCTCTCCTACGGATGTACCCCTCATGGGAGGGTGTGTGTTGGGTGCTATGCTGAACAGGAGTGCCCCTAGAAGAGGTACCCCTATAGTCCCTTTTCGTTAAGGTGTGGAGGGGACTGCCTTGTGTGTTAGGTCACCAAGGTGGTATGACCAAATCCTGGGGACTATAACGGATGTGACTCGTGCCTCCTTGGACATTCTCCACAGCGTCTGCCCGTGAGTGGGCTTGACTGCGGGTGAGCACCATGACGATGTCTCTCTAAAAACCCTAAAAATTGAAATGAGTCAGATGGGGCCCAAAATTGGGGTGCGCATCCCTCTTACCATAGATAAGCCATAAATAGAGTTTCAAGTCCTAACTCTAAATACATTAGGAGATATTGACCTCCGAACAGCTCAAAAAGCATAAAAAATTAGGTTATCAATTTTAAAACCTAATTTTGGGGCACTAGATGATGGAATTTGGCCCCGAAAACTGACTTTTCTGGGCAAATAGGACTCTAGGGAGTCATATTTGTTTAAAATTATCCCAACTAACTCCCTGTAAAATTTCACGTCAATCGGAGCTACGGTTGAGAAGTTATGGCCCCGACAAGATGCACTAAAATTTAGGGAAAAATATAAAATTTCCCATATTTTGTTGGATGCTCCTGCATCACTTATGGGCACCTTCAGGGTGCTTTTGGGTTGACCAAAGGGTTCATGGACACCTTTGGGGCATTTTGGAGTGACCAAGCGATTGCGGGAATCCTTGGAGCTTTTTGGAGCGAGTGACAAAATGCGTATATTTTTATCTTTTTGTTTATGATTTTTTTGATTTTTTTTTGTTACACTAAGCATAAATGAACACACACATACACAAACGGTGATTATCTCTTTTAAAGATTAATGGTGTGTCCTAAACTGGTTTTAGTGCATTTTGATGATTTTGTTTTGTTTTTGCAAGTTTTGAAGAATGTTTAAATGCAGAATGTTGGCTCATATGACTCCCATAAATGGTCGCCCCTTCAATATACCATTGCCGGACCGATATACCAACCTCTCTATATACCCGCCCTTACGTGAGGGAGACTATAGGTACGTGAGAGCAGATGATACGTGGAACATAGGCGGTACGGAAGGGGAATCGCTCTGTTTATGACACCTACCATAGAAGACTTATCCTCATGCGCTAGGAATCACCCTAGCTACACTCGGTCAGCTTTCGTCAGGATTTACGTCTAGCAACAGTCGCGATCGAGGTAATGGATGCAATATCTCAAGCCAAAGTGATAATGGAATCCACCTTTGGTCTTGCTCAAGGGTTGGGGTTTTACGACCAACGCCTTGGTTTAAAATACCACGTGATGTGTGGGGTTCATTTTAATTTGCAAAAATTGAAACAGGCAAACGAAAAAGAAATCTTTCCCTAAGCCATACAAAACTGAAAACCAGAAAACAAAAAACAAAAATTTGATAGAAGCTTTAAAAACCCCTACCTCTTCTCTGCCCAACAGGATGTTTCTGATTTGCTCTAAAAAATGCACAGAACTATACTCGTCCCTGGGTGAGGCGAATATCAGAACAGTAATCGTTCCAGGGTGAGACGAATAGTTTATTCATCCCGAGGTGAAACGAATACCAATTCTGTAATCGTCACTTACAGAGACGAATAACAGTTCGATGTTGAAAAATAGGTACCTGTAATCAAAACAAGCAATTTCAGATCAGTAATTTAACCTAAAAAAAAATAGAGGACAGAGGTCCCACCGTGATCGCCATTGAAAACACGAGATTTCGAAAACAAAAAGGATAAACTAAAAATGCAATGTAAACGAAACTAAAATAACGCTTAAACCCTATGTTATTGAAAAATGCGTAAAAGAAAGAACATGAACACAAGATATCAAAGCAATATAAAAATCGGCCCTTTTATTGATATGCTTTTCAAATTTGTGTTACAATGCGTCTCCTTCCTTTTTAGGGGATAGGAGCGTTAAATGTTGGTCTTTTACAACTTGTTTCAGAATTCCTTCTTCCGCGTGCCCACATATAAGATGGGCGAACCAAAACGTTGTCGCCGCTTGCGTTGGTAAAGGTAGATTCCTCGTTGCTCCTCTAATGCTGCAAATCTGCGTTCAAAGAAACAAACAAAGAATCAGTAGCACTTGTGTATGAAAAATAAAAGATAAATCTAACGATGGTTAAAATGAGTCTAAATAAACTGAAAACTTGACAAAAGCATAAACATGAAACTAGCTAAATACTACAAAAGAAATAGTCACCAAAAGCAATAAAGCGGGGGTGCCCGAAGGCAAACCACCCGCGGGTGAAACTTTGCTTCGACACCAATCCGCTTGGGATGGGTCCGAAACCTGATGTGATGTGTTGTCGGCAAATTGGTAGGATATTGTGGTCAGAAAATCGGGGTTGGTTCTTGATTCGTGCCTTCAAAAGTCACCCAATAACCTCTCTTTCGATTAAGAGATTATGGATGTTGAAAGCACAAATCGCAAGTAAGTGAATTAGCAGCACTTCGTCGCTCAAAATGCTCCTTCTCTGTATATCTTTTGGGTGAGGAAACTCACCATTTTATAGACCCAAGGGGTCTCTTTGAATTAACATGCAAAAGTGTTTCTTTGCATGAATGCTTTTTGTGAAGAGAAGACTTCTTCTTGATCAAGGGCTTCTTAACTGCCTCTGTGCATGTCTTTGTATGTTTAGAAAAGCTCACTCGCACTCCCATGCAATGAAGGGATAGCTAAGTGGCAAATCTAAGTTGTCTTAAAAAGCTCACTCTCATTCCCATGCAGTGAAGGGAGAGTCAATTGGCAGATATGAGTTGTCAAAAGAACTCACTCGCACTCCTATGCCATGCAAGAAAAGCTAAGTGGCAGTTCTGAGTTGTCATGCGCCGAGATCTGACTTTTTGCCGGTCAAACCTGGCGTTCGTCCCACCCCGAAGCGAGCGCTGGTAATCGTCTCTGGGTGAGACGAGTATCAATCCGCACTCGTCCCTGGGTGAGACGAGTACCAATCCGCACTCGTCCCTGGGTGGAGCGAATAAGTAACAAAGTGTCTAAAAGGTGCCAAATTGATCCTTGACTTGTAAAACTATTGTGTGAGTGGTTAGAACCACTGTTTTAACCTCTGGGGCTGCCCTGGGGGCTGTGTGTGTTAGTGCGATCAGTGCTTGTTGTCACGTAATCGGATTGGTGCTGTTTTGGTGTCTATAGTAGGATACTTGTTGCCTTAGTGTCTTGAGACACTCTATATTTCATCCTATTTAGGAGGTAAATGGTGCATCCTTGTCTCCTTTTTATGCTACTTTTATCCTTTGATATGGTGGCTCCTCGTTGTATAGCTTGAGGATAAATGAAGACATATTTTTGAATCTTTTCCTTTGCTTATTAGATATGGTGATTACTTTCTCTAATCCTTGATAGCAATGTATCATTGTATTTATTATTAGACAACACTAACCTCTAACTCCTTGACTTGGATAATTTTAGAACC
This sequence comes from Wollemia nobilis, assembly GCA_028583015.1. NCBI lineage: Eukaryota > Viridiplantae > Streptophyta > Pinopsida > Araucariales > Araucariaceae > Wollemia > Wollemia nobilis. The sequence goes on from JAQPPZ010017073.1 coordinate 883,081, forward strand.
AATAAATCCAAGCTCTTAACCATGCAACTAATTTTATAAGTTTAACTTTGCACTAATATTCACCTTAAATAAATATCCTTAGTGAAATTTGAATAACTAATATAGTGCAATAACAATTTCTCCATATTACTCCTATAGATTAACCTTGAAATATGCACTAATCTTCATTGTAACTTAAAATATTTATTGCACCTTAAAACTCTTTAAGAACAACTAGTATAGTGCAATATTGATCTTACCTTATTACTCCTTCAAATTAACCTTAAATCATGCACTAGTAGTTACCCCTAAATGCACTATAATATCTATAACTTAATGTAGTATTATTTGCTATAACTAGATAATAGGAATATGATATTTTCTTTCTGCAAAAATATATCTAACTCCTATTTTAATATGTAGGTGTAAACCTTAAAAGAAACTTCCTTGTACACTACCTTTGAAGACTATAATATGCAACCTTCTCTTTGCAACTTTTAAATAACTAAAATGGTGTTTAATGGAACTGGATAATAACCGAAATTAAATTTCAACTAATGAATCTATTTGCACCCAAGTTTCTTACCTTAATGATCTCTATAGATGTAGGATTGCTAGGTGATTAGATTCGTTTTATTGATGTCGTTAACTGGATAAACTTACAACTCTACTTGGATGTCCAAAATAACTCTCTAACTCACCTTTTTTGCAGCTTCAAAAACCCTCTAACTTATTGCTCTTAAACTGTAGTAGGTGACTCGATTAACCTTCATGATGGACTATGTAACTTCCAAAGTTTTTGCAACTAGTAATGCTGCCCTGATTGCTTCCTATTTCACAGTCAATTTTTGCACTAAAAATGTTATCCTTGAAACTCAAAAATTTGATAGGGAATTCCCCCAAATCGTAGGTGATTTTTTCTTCAATAACCCTTAAATATTTTACTGTAGATTCAGAAAACCCCTATCTCTGAATGAGCCTTCTAGCCTTCAAAGGTAATCATAAAATATTTTAGGTTTGGTAGTAATGTTATGCTCCTTTCTCCTTTAGTCTCCTTTTCAAATTATAACTTTAGTTATGACCTTCTTCTCAAGAATCTGAAAGTCTTGAGGCCTTCACCAATATCCTCCAAAAATTGGCAAACTTCATACCAAATCCTTATCCCTTGGGCTTGTTGTTGAATGGCAATAATTGTACCAAGTTCTTTCTTTGGTGGTAAATTTATCTGATGAGTTCTCCTAGGAACTCCTTTAATGACCTTCTTTGAATCTGTAATAAGGCTCTCTAAGCCTTCTTCGTATTTCTCCTTGAGACCTCTTCAAGATCTTCAATCTCCTAGCTTCTTTGGTCTTCCAAATGAGACATTTATTTCAACCTTCTACTATGGAAGTATTGGTAATGAGATCTCCTTCCTGGATCTATGAAATCTACTACTGTTGGAATATAGAATGGGAATTTTTGCTAGTCCTTCTTTATCACTTCCAAAATTAGTTCTTCAGTGGGACCCTCTATGGGTCCCTTCAACTTCTTTAGGTTGAATTCTTTAATTTGTTGTCTACAGTCTTCGATGGAGATCACCAACCTCTAATATTATTATGGAATCTTCTTTGGAGTCTCTTGAATTAGCAGTAAGGATACTATAGCCTTTTCTTCTTCTACACTCTGTAGGTTTCAGTCTTCAATGGATATCACCAATCTTCAATATCCTCCTGGACTCAACTATGGAGTCTCTTCTTCCTCTCTTCTATAATCTATAGGTCTATGACTCTTGTAATGGGATATTTTCTTAAGTCTCTAAAATATTCAGTATTCTACTTATTTTTGCAAGTGCTGGAATGATTCTAATAAAAATATTCTTCCTAGCTCTATGTAGGAAGCTTCCCAACTTTCTTTGAATATTCTTTTCCTGCAATAAGATGTTAGAAATTGGAATGGAAGAATATATAATTCTAGAGATAATGAACTTCACTAGTTTATTTGTTAATCTAGTGGAATTTATGCTGAGTCCTAGTCTTCATAAGTTTTTTTGCAACCCTATGGAAAGACTCTAGCCAAATGTAATCTCAAAAATTCTGTAAATAATATTTTTAGATTTCTCTCAATATCACATGTGGCTCTTCATATTTTTTGACCAATCTACCATAGCTCTCTCACTAGATCCTAACTGATCTACCATGTGTTCTGATACCATTGTTAGTTTTTTATGGAACGGTAGTACAGGGAATACAATCACAAGATGCAAGATAACTATAAACTAATGGCACAATAATATGCAGGAAAATAATGATATGAACATTTTCAAATAACTCAAAAATATATCATCCACATTCATGTATATATTTTACTAAGAATTTGTGAGGGTTCCAAACAATATATACTAAGAAATGATACATGGAATACATCATGAATCTAAGATATGGTGGACAACACAAATAATTGATATAAAATAGTTACAATCTTATTGGGGACATCAAAGGGACCCATACAATGATATTCAAGCTTGGGTACATTTTCTATATTGAAGAAACTCTAGTGTTATCTAACCTCAATAAGCATATTTTCACCCACTTTAAAATCCCTCTATATGATGATAATTAGAAAATACATGTTTATTGATCTTGACCTCTATTAAAATTTTAGTCTAATTTTATGTACTTATTCCTACATATTTTAAAGCATATCAAGACATATAATAACTCTTACTATCATTTGGTACTAGCTTAATGGATTCCTATAGTGTTAATCATGCAAAGACTCCCAAGGTACCATATTTGTAGACCTATGGTTATTGTTGTTATAGGTAAACTCCACTAGGATAAGCTCCTTTCCCATTGCTTTTACTTTTCCATAACCTATATATTAAGCATATACTCTAGAAATTTATCCGCACTTTGTATTTTATCATAAATATTAGATTCATAAGTAGTGATAAAGTTCAACTAAATTCCTAGGGTTGATAGAAATATATTCTAAAATTTAAATGTGAATAAGAAATCTTGATATAAAATTATCTCCTTAGGAACAGCATAGATATTTATTAATTCACCTATGTAGAGTTGATCCATATATAAGGATTAAACTATATTCCTTATAGGAATAAAATGTACAAATTCTATCAATTTATCCACCACTATAAGGATTACATTATACCTTCACTATGAGGAAAATATTAATTAAAAGCATAGAGATGATGTCTTACTTCCATTTAGGTATCTCATTTATATGAAGTAGGACTTAGTATGCTAATATTCAACCTTGATTTTATAACACTCCTAACACCTAATGATAAAATTTATAATGTGCTTATTCATCCTTTTATAGAAAAATAGCATCTTTAGATTAACATTCAATTTTTTGATTCCAATATTAATGACAAAGGATGCCTTTTGATATTATAAAAATAAATTAGATGAGATATATTATAGGTAGAACATATATGATGCTATTAATACTAATTACTCCCTCTAATTCAAATGGATACCCTTCATAATTGGTACCTTCAAATCCCATAAAATGTTAGGCTTCTTTCATGTGCTAATATATTTTTGATCCACTCCTTCAAATCTAGCATGAAAACCATCATGGATCAAGTGTGTATTATACTACTAAAGGAATAAAAAAATATATTCACCATTTTATTAATGTATAAGTTTTCAAATTCATAATATAAAAGGAATTACATCCTTTTTATTTAGTGACCATTAAGGTTTGGATTAGTAAATATGCATCTTAGACTCTAGTGGCCAATCTTTAGTGAAAAATTATATCCTCCAAGGTAGTACTTCCATATCATTAGGTAATATATGATATAATCCAACTCCAAATCATAAATAAGATAATTGAACACATGATTCTTGTATTTTTAGGACTCATAAGCTATCACCCATTTATCATAAATCATAACCATACAAAACTTTGATAAATGCATTAGTACAAACTATTTATATATTGTTTAGATAAGGCACCACCAAAATAGAATTATTAGTCAAATTTATTTTCATCTCTCAAATGGTTACTTTGTGTCTCTTTATCCATATTAATTTTTTCTATTTTCACTTGGAGAGGTGATGGGATTTATCATTTTTTAAATTTCCTTAAGAATATTTTAAAATACCATATGAGACCTATAAAACCACATACTTTATATACATGGGTTGGACTAAACATGTTGTTATAAATCTAAACCAAATTGAATTCATAGATATTACCTTTCCTAAAACAATATGGACCAAATATTGGATCTCTTACTAGAAGATAAAGTATTTGTAGATATTTGTATATAATATTCTCTCCTCCTAAATAATATGAGTAAAATGGAAAATAATATTCAAATACCACTACAAATATATGCATATATTTATGGAGAAAAATGTTCATCAAACCCATGAATTATATTAGATCATTCGTTAGACAAAATATGACCATTTAAAACTCATATTAGTCATATGATATTCTAAAAGTAATATTATGAATGTATATACCATTAATCCTTAATTAATGTTACTTGTATCCTAGATCAATCTTTGAAATATGATGACCCAATGCATTGATCAAAGAGATCAATAATGCAATATAATGAATACTAGTTCTTATTTGAGCTTGTGTAGATACCAATAATTAATACATAATTCAATTTGCCCATCCTCCTTAATGGGAAATATGATAGATGCACCCAAATATTACATGTTAACTTGTATCAATCATTTTTCCATTAGTTCCTATAAATTATACCTTTAATTCATAAAGTTCTATAGTGGGCATTGAACAAGGTGTCTTATAAACAGGTTCAATAACTCTATAGATAAATCCAACTCATGATCCAATGGTCATCCTAGAAAATAAATAGAGAAGATGTCTATAATTTCTTCTAGTACAAGATGAGAGTCTAGATTGGGTTCTTATTCCTCTTCACAAGTATCATAGATCTATATGCCATACAACATGCACCTATTTTTAAGGCTTCTTTTCAACTATATTATGAATATTATCTCGAGTAATAATGCATGATTTACACCATCAATGAACATATTATATTCCATGTTAATTATGCACTCCACTTCCTTGAAGTAACAATTGACCTTTACACAATGCTTCCTTAACTAATCTATTCCTAAGATGGTGCTATATGACCATTACTTTCTATATTTCATGTATGGGATAATTGGATCCTAAATTCATTACTATATGATCAAAGATATATGACCTATGATCTACCATTCTATGTATATATATTTATCTTGTATTATATATTTTTTTGAATACCCATGGTCTATAAGGATGGTCACACATTGGAATAAAATGATATAAATTATCTCAATAAGAATGGTTTGTTGCTCTACCTAGAGTTCATTAATAAATATAAAAATTTGATAATATTATGGTATGCTACTACCTACTTAGGTATTATATGGGATCAATATTCTTTAGGCTTCTAGGAATACTCTCTATAAAAATATGGTCTATAATACACATAATATCCATAGGAAGGAGTAACACTCAATACACCTTGAACAGGTCTAATTAGATATTGTCAAGAGAATCAAGGTTGAAATTTTTGAGGAGGTATCTTTCATTTGAAAACCCTGTTGATTAGTCTACCTCTACTTTGATACCACTACCACTATAGAGGAAACTTTGAGGAACACTAATACCTTTAAGATGGATATGGTCTGGAAATTTCCTACCTTTAAGGTGCATGTTGAGAGGTTTATTGTTGTCCTAATTACATAAATGTATATATCCTATGATGAAGAAGTCACTTGTATAATATAAGAGACCAAAAATTTTGTTTGGTATCTAGGATATAAGATTATCTCTTTGCTTTAATGGTTATCTTGGTCCATCTATTTCTACTAATAATATTTGTTTGTAGGCCATTTACCAAGTAGGGATAATTTAATCCTAATAATATAAGCTAATTATGATCACAACCCTCAGAGAATGTGATTTATCATAATGTCATATTTGGGTTAGGGTATTTTGCCTGCAAGTTTTATAAACATTTTCTTGTACTTCATCACCATTCCTTTAATTTTTTATTGGTGATTAAATAAAATTATTTTGAAATGGACCCTCATCCTTTTACAATTAAATCTTGAGCTTGTAAAAAACAAAATCATCTATGCACTGAACATTTTGCTCTCATTGTCTAGCTAAAAGCATGTCTTCTAGTCGGGCACAAGAGACCTATATTACCTAATGCCTAGTGACAAGACATATGTTGGTGGATCTACTATTGAAAAAATCTAGGGAGGGCCAAAATAGAGTTATAATCTATTGGGCATTAAATATTATGCTACTTGAGGGTGTTTAAAGGAGTTTTGTATGGCTCCCCTAAGCTTGAGAGGCTTTTCTATCCTCACTAGGAGCTTATTGAAGACTGTAGTTATATTATTGAATTTATCTTTAAATATTCTCATATTTATTTCAATCCATATACACCATAAAAATCTTGGGATGAAAATATTCCAATTTCATTTTTTTTCTTATTAGGAGGCCTCCATTAGAACCACCAGTCAATAAGATCCTTAGACATCACCCAACTAAATCCAGTAGAACTCATACATTGATCCAACACATCTTGAGAGAAGGAACATATCAAAAATATATGAGTGATTTTTTATTCAATATTTTTATAAAGGCAATATCTATTAGATCCTTGGAAGCCTCAAGAATCACCATTCTTATGTTGGAGGTATTACATTATTTGGTCCATTTGGAAATATTTAGTTTAGATGTTAATTTAATTTTATGTATAAATTATATGTCAAGTTTGTAGGAGTGTGCAAGTGTCATGTAATTAAGTGTGTGAGGTGTCTAGTTAGGAAGTGAAAAGTCTTTGAGTGATGTATCTAGTTTAGAAGTAGGGAGTTATATGCAATCATGAGATACTTTATCTTTATGTAATATGTGGGACTTATTATGTAAGAGAGGAATTTGAAGAGTCAAGTTCTCCCATGATTTTGAGGAGAGAAAAATCCAAGAGTCATGTAATGTGAAAGGTCTCATGTATCTTTATATTGAATACAAATATTTATAAAATGTAACTTGTATAAGCTTTGCTTTATGCATTGCTAGAATTTTGATCAATAAAAATTTTAGTGTAATTCTATGGAATATTGGTGTTCATTTGATGGATGTATATTTATAATTTGGTATATGATTTGATATATTATTTGTTATTTATTGATTTATGATATATGATATTGATTTATTCATCCTATATTGATTAACCTATGAATAATAACATCAAATTGCTAATAGTGGTATCAAAGCCACTTAGCAACAAGGAAGGGCTAGTGGTCCAAGTTAAAAATATAGGAAGAAAGTAATGATAGTCTAAGTTATATTTGGAGGAAGATATTCAGGGGAAAATATTGAAGGACATTGGAATATTGGAGGAGGAAACACCTAGACACCAACAAAATATGTTACCTTAGAAGAGGAATGTATTGCTTGAGAGTAGATAAATGTGAAAATTTGAAGATTGAAGGAGACCATTTAAGAATTTGTTGTATTCAATTTGGAAGGATTATAACTTGAGGAAAGGTAAATAAATTTTGATAAATTGAATGCTACATACAAATGAAGGAGAAACTATTATGAAGTATTGTGAGTATTATTTTTTATAGAGAATGTAGAAGGAGCATTTTGTGAAGATATTGTTTGTTGCATTACCATAAAATTTCTAAAGAGAAAGGTAAGAATTGAACACGAAAATAGAAATACTAGCATTTCATTTTAGAAACATTCAAGAAGTTCATAATAGAGAGAAGCATGTGGTAGGATAATGTGATAATTTATAGACCATAAGCATTACAAAGCTTGGTTTATATTTGGACGTCTAACTAAAATGTTGAGTGTAGATGAGAAATAGTAATAATCATTGATAAGACATTGATTTTTAAGGGATACCCTTTGCATAAAGATAATTCATTTAATATTTATTCCATTCATATAAATTAAGCACCATTTAATTTGGTTTTGAGATTTATAAGGATAGTTTGATGATTTGATTATTTGGGAGTTATAAGAAGGCTAATTTTAACTATTTGATTTTTAGATAAGTGAATTAACTAATTATTATGAATTCATAGGAAGAATTAGTTTTTGGATTATTGAGAGTCATAAGAAGAATGAATTATTGAGCAAGGTGCAACGACAGTATTGTCATTGTTGTCAACACAATCAGATAGATCGGTTGATGCAGTGGACAGGAGTTCAGAGGTTATTCAGAGTATGTACAGTGATGTTAAATGCTTATGAGGATGTTTACCCACCTTTTTGCATATTTTCCAAGAAGACCGAAGTGGCCCATATGCTAAAGATCAAAGAAAAAGCAAAACACCACAAGAAAAAAAGTGTCGCGATATCGCGACATGTTGCATTTTTGTAGCCAAAAGAGAAGAGAAAGAACAAGAAAGAAAAAGTGTCACGATATCGCGACATGTTGCATTTTTGTGGCCAAAAGAAAAGAGAAAGAACAAGAAAGAAAAAGTGTCACGATATCGCGACATGTTGCATTTTCATGGGCCAAAGCAAAGAGAAAGAGCAAGGAGAAAAAAGTGTCGCGATATCGCGACATGTTGCATTTTTACAGTCCAAAGCAAAGAGAAAGAGCAAGGAGAAAAAAGTGTCGCGATATCGTGACATGTTGCATTTTTACGGGCCAAAGCAAAGAGAAAGAGCAAAGAAAAAAAGTGTCGCGATATCGCGACATGTTGCATTTTCACGGGCCAAAGCAAAGAGAAAGAGCAAAGAGAAAAAAGTGTCGCGATATCGTGACATGTTGCATTTTCATGGTCCAAAGCAAAGAGAAAGAGCAAGAAGGAAAATTGTTGACTCAAGGAAGAGAGAAAAAAGTGTCGTGATATCGCGACATGTCGCATTTTCATGACTCAAAAAGGGCAGGCAGGCAGAGAAACAAAAGTGTCGCGATATCGTGACATGTCACATTTTTGCAACTCAAAAAGGGTAGGCAGGCAAAGAAACAAAAGTGTCACGATATCGCGACATGTCGCATTTTCATGACTCAAAAAGGGCAAGCAGGCAGAGAAACAAAAGTGTCATGATATCGTGACATGTTGCATTTTTGCCAAAGGAACAGAGTAGTTGACAGTGCGTCTGATATTAGTGATGAACACCAGGATAGTGAAACTGAAGACTGCATAGTGACGTGGACCTATAAGGAATAAATCGAAGATTGAATAAGGTAATTTGTCACATAAGGACAAAATTCAATGAATAAGACAAAACGTTACATAAGGAATCTTTAATGATTTGAAATCATCTAAGATGGTCATTACACATGGAAAGAAGCGGACACATGCCCATGTGGAGAAAAGGAAATGAAGGGTCACAAAATAGAAACGAAAAGCCTTTTTGGAAACCAAAACACATGCATGCACAAAGGATAGGAGAATATTGTGTCATAAAGGAGTTACATAAAGAAGTTACAATTGACAAGTGGCATATGAGAATATGGAAGTTACAAAAGAAGGAGTTACAATTGATAGGTGGCATGTGAGAATATGGAAGTTACAAAAGAAGGAGTTACAAAGAGAAAATATTGTTATAAAAGGAGTGTTGCTTGGAGAATTTTTGTGTGTGAGAAGTGTGTGTGTTTTGTGAATTGTGGTAGATGTTGGGTAAGCAATAGACCAGTCAGGGTCTTGTAAAAGTGAAGGCATTTTTATGTCAATCTTCTAGTTTCAAAATTGAAGTCCAAGTTGGTGCTTGGCATCAGGGGTTGGTGCTCCTTCCAGTTGGTGTTGGTAAATTAGGGGTTGATGCTCCTTCCAGTGGGTGCTGGTAAATTGATTGTAAAGTTGGTGCTTTGCAAAGGCTGGATTTGGATGGGAGTCCAAACAGTCATTTTGAGGAGTAGCCAAATCGGTGAACCTCGGTACATCTTATGTTGTGTGATGTTATCTTGTTATATTTGCTTTATTTGGTTTTAAGTTTTCATTATTTTGGCTTTAAGAGTTGAAGATTTAAGTAACAAGAGATACACTGATTCACCCCCCCTCTCAGTGTCATTGTGATACTAACAATTGGTATCAGAGCGAGGTTCCTGAACAAGCTTAACCGGCTAGGGTGATCTTGGAAGTGACACAATGGCAGGTGGTGAAGGCTTCTCATCAAACAAAGCACCATTGTTTGATGAAACTAATTACGCATTTTGGAGACTCGGGATGCAGACATATCTTTGTGCTTTGGGATACGACATTTGGGATTCAGTAGATAGTGGATACACAATACCCACCACTTCTCCAACCGATGTCTGTCGGTAAGAAACTATTTGAGAATGACTCAAAAGCAAAGAATGCTATCATGTGCGGATTAGTGGACAATGAACTGGTAAATATTATGAGTTGTAAAATGGCAAAAGAAATATGGGACAAACTGAGGAGCATTCATGAAGGAGACGTTAAGATCAAGGAGGCCAAGTTACAAACACATCGAGCTCAGTTCGAAGTATTAAAGATGAATGACGATGAGAACATAGAGGCATATATGCTAAGAGTTAATGAAGTCATTAATGCGATTAGAGGACTCGACGAGGAAATCGAAGATTCTGTCATCGTGAAAAAGGTATTAAGATCTCTTCCCCAAAGATTTGATTCTAAAGTTTCAGCTATAGAAGAAGCTAAAGATCTAAATTATTTTAGTATGGATGAGATGCATGGTTCTTTGACTGCATATGAGATGAGAATAGGAAAATCTAAACCCACAGACAGAGAAGCTGCTTTTAAAGCCCATAAAAATATGAAAGCAAAACAAGAATCCGAGGAAGAAGAGACATCAGATGAAATGGAAGCAAACTTTGTTCGAAAACTAAAAAGGGGAAAAGGAAAATACAGAGGAAAGTTACCATTTAAATGTTTCAATTGTGGAGGCATTGGGCATTTTGTAGCTAAATGTCCACTTAATGAGAAGAACAAAAGTGATGAAGGATCGCACCAAGAAAGAAGTGACTGGAAGAAAAAAACAAATTTCAGAAAAGGCAACTTCAAGAAGAAAAGTTTCATCTCCAAGAATGTCAGTTCATCAGAAGACAACTACGGTGAGGATTCTAAAAAGGAAATAGGTGAAGCTCTTTTCATGGCACTCAAAGAAGAAAAAATAGAAAAAGAACAGGAATGTGATGAAGAAGAAATTGATGCAGAAGTAAATTTGGAAGAGGAACTAATTGCAGCTCTGGATGAATTGAAGATAGAAAGAAAAAAAATAAGAAAATTTCAAGAAAGCTTGAGGATGCAAATGAAATCATAACCAGTTTGAAAGTACAGATAGAAGAATCCAAGAAAATATCTGAAGATCTCGAAGTGCAAATAACCATGAAAATAGATTATTGCAGCAAGCTAGAAGAAGAGACTGTTGGTTTAAGGATGCAGATAGAAGAGATGAATCGTAAAATTAGTTGTTATCACAAACGTGAAGAAAGTTCTATGAAGCTGAATAAGATCATAAATAACCAAAAGACTACAGGCATCAAATTTGGTTTGGGCTTTGACGAAGGAGAATCATCAAATGGATCAAAGGCCATAAATGAAGAATCCATAAAGAATGAAGATAAGAAACAAGGTTGATCAAGAAAAATTGACTCATGCAAAAGAAAGCAATAATGCAAGGCACGAAAGGAGAATTGACAATGATGGATTCACCAATGTCACACATCAAAGAAGAAGAAGATTTATGGCTCCTACGACAACATGGCAAAGACCATCACCCAGGTTCAATCATCTCTTTTCTCGGTTACTATTTTAAATGCAATGGTTATGGACATAAGATTTCAGATTGCAAGTATAATGTAGGACCAAGGAATTTTACCAGTAGAAATGTTTTTTCACCTTTGATGGATTATGCAGTAGAATGTTATAACTATCATAATTTTGGGCACATTGCAAGAAATTGTCGAAGTACATTTGCATCAAATCAATTTTAGGGAAGAAAATTTCAACCAAATGGAATGAGACAAAATAGAAAATTTCTCGAAAAACATGCACAAGCTACTGAAAAAGAAAAGTCAAAACAAGAGCCCAAAACTGTAATCAAACCAGAGTGGAAAGAAAAAGAGCGATCTAAGGAAGAAAAGGAATCCCTGATCGTACAAACAACATTTAAAGCACAGAATAAATCTGCACCATGGATACTTGATAGTGGATGCTCCAATCATATGATAGGTGACAAACAAAAATTTGAGAAGTTACAAGCAATATGAAGGTGGTTCAAGAAAATTTGGAAATAATGATGGAGCTAAGATAGTTGGCAAAGGTTCAGTTAAGATCAATGATGAAAAAATCAAGTCAAAAGAAGTCTTGTTTGTGGTTGGTCTGAAGCATAACTTGTTGAGCGTAAGTCAGATTTGTGATAGAGGTCATGAAGTGATTTTTAAGAAGCAGGGTTGTGAAGTTAGAAAAGAAAATAGTGGAAAGTTGATAGCAACTGGATCGAGGACATCTGGAAACCTGTACACTCTCTCAGAGACTTCAGAAGGAGCTTGCTTGATTGGACAGGAAGAAGAAAATTGGTTGTGGCACAAGAGGCTCGGTCATATCAGTTTTGACAATCTAGTAAAAATCAGCTCAAAAAAGGTAGTGAGAGATATTCCCACCATTGGAAAACCATCAAATAGCATTTGTGCTTCATGCCAAAAGGGGAAGCAAACTAGAGTCTCATTTAAAACAAAAGAGTACTACACAAGCAAACCTTTGGAACTAATACATACTGATTTATGTGGACCCATGAGAATGCAAAGCATAAATGGTGACAAATATTTTATGTTGTGTATAGATGACTATTCCAGGATGACATGGGTACTATTTTTGAAGCATAAATCAGAAGCTTTTGAGATGTTCAAGGTCTTCAAAAACCAAGTTGAGAATCAAACAGGAAAAAGGATTAAATGTTTAAGATCAGATAGAGGAGGAGAGTTCATTTCAGAGGATTTTATAGAGTACTATGAAAAATATGGTATTAGGAGACAGTTTTCAGCAGCCAGGACACCTCAAGCAGAATGGTGTGGTAGAAAGAAAGAACAGGACAGTGCAGGAAATGGCACGGACTATGTTGACTGAGAGCAAAGTAGCAGATAGATTTTGGAAAGAGGCAGTCCATACTACGGTATACATCCAAAATAGGTGCATGTTGAGGACGCATGAAAGCAAAACTCCTTATGAGTTGTGGTTCGGTAAAAAGGCAATAGTAAGATACTTTAAAGTTTTTGGCAGCAAGTGTTACATCAAAAGAACTGAAGAAAACCTTGGTAAGTTTGAAGATAGAGCGGATGAAGGTATTTTTCTTGGCTATTCATCAAAAAGCAAAGCTTACAAATGCTACAACAAGAGGCTAAGGAAAATTGTGGATAGTGCCGATGTTAAAGTTGATGAAGGTAGGGAACGAGTAATTAGCTATGAAGAGAACTACCCAATTTATGAAGAGGTTATTGAAGGAGATGAGGAAAAGGAAATGGAAAAGAAACAAAAAATTGACTTAGATGATTCAAACAGTGATTCAGAAGTGGAAGAAAATAAGAAATTCAAAATAGGTAGCGTAGAAAGATCATCCTAGAGAGCAAATAATTGGAGACCCCACAGTTGGTGTTCAGACAAGAAGAAGAGTAGTAAGTAACTACTCTCTATTATCCAAAATTGAGCCCAAAAATGTTGTTGACGCAAGCAAAGATGAAAGTTGGATGAAGGCAATAAATGAAGAATTAGATCAGATCGAGAAAAACAAAACTTGGGAGTTAGTACCAAGACCTGCAAATAAAAATATAATCGGTACTAAATGGGTCTTTCGAAACAAATTGAATGAAGACGGACAGGTAGTCAAGAATAAAGCAAGATTGGTATGTAAAGGCTATGCACAAGTTGAAGGTATTGACTTTGAGGAAACCTTTGCACCTGTGGCTAGACTAGAGGCAATTAGAATGTTTCTGGCTTTAGCAGTTTACAAGAATTTCAAAGTTTATCAAATGGATGTGAAATCAGCATTTTTGAATGGGAAACTTGAAGAAGAGGTTTATATTGAGCAGCCAGATGGTTTCCAACTTGGTGATGATCCCAACTTGGTTTGCAAGTTGAAGAAAGCATTATATGGCTTAAAACAGGCACCCCGAGCATGGTATGCAAGGCTAGACAACTATCTTACTCAACAAGGGTTCAAGAAAGGTATGGTGGATAGTAATTTGTATGTCAAAACAGAAAATGGCCATCTTATTGTTCTTGTTGTATACGTAGATGATATCATATTTGGTAGCAACAAAGATGAGTCGTGTAAAGATTTAGCAAATAAGATGCAGAAAGAATTTGAAATGTCAATGATTGGTGAACTTTCGTATTTCCTCGGGTTGCAAGTTAATCAAAATGAGAAGGGCATATTTATTTCTCAAATTAAATATGTGAAAGAGATACTAAAAAAGTTCACAATGGAGGATTGTAAGCCAGTTAGCACTCCCATGACGACAGGTTGCAAGTTGAGCAAGGATGACAAATCTCCACATGTTGATCAAACCATGTACAGATCTATGATTGGGAGCTTATTGTACTTGAAAGCTACTAGACCAGATATTTTGTAGGCAGTATGCATGGTAGCATGATTTTAGGCTAGTCCCAAGGAGACTCATGTGACAAAGAGTGAAGAGGATTCTTCGGTACCTCAAGGGTACTATGGAGTATGGGTTATGGTATCCGAAAGGTAAGGACTTCACCCTTATTGCGTATTCAGATGCAGATTGGGCAGGATGTGTAGATGACAGAAAGAGTACCAGTGGAGGTGCATTCTATCTTGGAGACAGGTTGGTCACGTGGCACAGTAAGAAACAAGAGTCAGTCTCCTTATCCATAATAGAGGCAGAATATATTGCAGTGACAACGTGTTGTACGCAGGTATTATGGATGAAACAAACCCTGAAAGATCTTGGTATTAACTTCAGTGAGCCAATTTTAGTTAAGTGTGATAACACCAGTGCCATTAACATCTCAAAGAATCCGGTTATGCATTCTCGCACAAAACATATTGCTATCCGGTATCACTTTTTGAAGGAGAAAGTTGTGGAAGGTGAGGTTAAGTTGGATTTTGTTCCAACAACAGAGCAAGTAGCGGATATCTTCACAAAACCATTGCCCAAGGAAGTCTTTGAGTACCTTCGCAATAAATTGGGAGTGGTCACGCTTCCCAAGAATTGACTAGCTATCGGGACCACATTCTCATGGGGAGCATTTGTGTATTTGTTTATCTTTTTGCTCATGTTTGTGATTTTTGCTAAGTGTAATAATTTTTGCCTAAGAATGTTGTGCATGGACTCAGGAGGAGTTTGCAGTAACCCTTTGGTATTGTTGTCAAAGGGGGAGAAGAGTTACAGGAAATTGTACATGTGTTGCCAACAATTCCAAAGGGCGAGATTGTTGAGCAAGGTGCAACGATGATATTGTCATTGTTGTCAACACAATCAGATAGATCGGTTGATGCAGTGGACAGGAGTTCAGAGGTTATTCAGAGTATGTACAGTGATGTTAAATGCTTATGAGGATGTTTACCCACATTTTTGCATATTTTCCAAGAAGACCGAAGTGGCCCATATGCTAAAGATCAAAGAAAAAGCAAAACACCGCAAGAAAAAAAGTGTCGCGATATCGCGACATGTTGCATTTTCGTGGCCAAAAGAGAAGAGAAAGAACAAGAAAGAAAAAGTGTCGCGATATCGCGACATGTTGCATTTTCATGGCCAAAAGAAAAGAGAAAGAACAAGAAAGAAAAAGTGTCGCGATATCGTGACATGTTGCATTTTCACGGGCCAAAGCAAAGAGAAAGAGCAAGGAGAAAAAAGTGTCGCGATATCGCGACATGTTGCATTTTCGTGGTCCAAAGCAAAGAGAAAGAGCAAGGAGAAAAAAGTGTCGCGATATCGTGACATGTTGCATTTTTGCGGGCCAAAGCAAAGAGAAAGAGCAAAGAAAAAAGTGTCGCGATATCGCGACATGTTGCATTTTTGCGGGCCAAAGCAAAGAGAAAGAGCAAGGAGAAAAAAGTGTCGCGATATCGCGACATGTTGTATTTTCGTGGTCCAAAGCAAAGAGAAAGAGCAAGAAGGAAAAAGTGTCATGATATCGTGACATGTCGCATTTTCGTGACTCAAAAAGGGCAGGCAGGCAGAGAAACAAAAGTGTCACGATATCGCGACATGTCGCATTTTCGTGACTCAAAAAGGGCAGGCAGGTAGAGAAACAAAAGTGTCGCGATATCGCGACATGTCGCATTTTTGTGACTCAAAAAGGGCAGGTAGGCAGAGAAACAAAAGTGTCGCGATATCGTGACATGTCGCATTTTCGTGACTCAAAAAGGGTAGGCAGGCAGAGAAACAAAAGTGTCGCGATATCGCGACATGTTGCATTTTTGCCAAAGGAACAGAGTAGTTGACAGTGCGTCTGATATTAGTGATGAACACCAGGATAGTGAAACTGAAGACTGCATAGTGACGTGGACCTATAAGGAATAAATCGAAGATTGAATAAGGTAATTTGTCACATAAGGACAAAATTCAATGAATAAGACAAAACGTTACATAAGGAATCTTTAATGATTTGAAATCATCTAAGATGGTCGTTACACATGGAAAGAAGTGGACGCATGCCCATGTGGAGAAAAGGAAATGAAGGGTCATAAAATAGAAATGAAAAGCCTTTTTGGAAACCAAAACACATGCATGCACAAAGGATAGGAGAATATTGTGTCATAAAGGAGTTACATAAAGAAGTTACAATTGACAAGTGGCATATGAGAATATGGAAGTTACAAAAGAAGGAGTTACAATTGATAGGTGGCATGTGAGAATATGGAAGTTACAAAAGAAGGAGTTACAAAGAGAAAATATTGTTATAAAAGGAGTGTTGCTTGGAGAATTTTTGTGTGCGAGAAGTGTGTGTGTTTTGTGAATTGTGGTAGACGTTGGGTAAGCAATAGACCATTCAGGGTCTTGTAAAAGTGAAGGCATTTTTATGTCAATCTTCTAGTTTCAAAATTGAAGTCCAAGTTGGTGCTTGGCATCAGGGGTTGGTGCTCCTTCTAGTTGGTGCTGGTAAATCAGGGGTTGATGCTCCTTCCAATGGGTGTTGGTAAATTGATTGTAAAGTTGGTGCTTTGCAAAGGCTGGATTTGGATGGGAGTCCAAACAGTCATTTTGAGGAGTAGCCAAATCGGTGAACCTCGGTACATCTTATGTTGTGTGATGTTATCTTGTTATATTTGCTTTATTTGGTTTTAAGTTTTCATTGTTTCGGCTTTAAGAGTTGAAGATTTAAGTAACAAGAGATACACTGATTCACCCCCCCCTCTCAGTGTCATTGTGATACTAACATGAATTAATTATTTGATTAAATAAATTGATTGGAGGAATTGAATGTGATAATTAAATTCATGAATTTGAATTAATGATTGATTAAAATTAGGAGATGTAAGAAGGATTGATGATTTTTTATTTTTTATTGGTTGAAAAGGGGTTTTGAAAGTGACAAAAAACATTTTACAATTGAAGAAACTAGAACCAAACCTGGAGAAAAAAAAATGAAGTTACAAACCATCCCAAGATGGTCTCAAGGGTAGAAATTTTGAAAAACACAATCCCACCCAATCAAGGTTTGGGAACAACTCATAACACACAAACTCAAACCCACCCATGAGGGCCCAAAAAATAGGAAACAGAAAATTAATAACAATTATCTATAAAAGGAAGAAATCCACTTGGGAAACTAGAAACAAGATACTAGAAACAAGCACCCATCATGCTTTGAATTGAAACTGGAAACACCACAAAGAGTATTTTTCTCAGGACCTAGAAGATGGACTTCAAATCACTCACCCCTGAGTGGGGAGATTTTGAAAGCATACAGTCTGAGTTATCTACTACTGCACTTGATACCTAATATTTTTTAGACTCAAACTAGGATGGGTCTCATTGGTTGCTTTAGAGTTGAAATACCTCTTCTTGGGTCTTCCCACTTTTTTTGACCCCTATAACACTGCAAGACTTCTGATATCTCCTAGATTTAGGACCTAGGGAACCCATCTCTAGACCAGGGCTAGGGGAGGCTATTGGACTTTCCAATATTTGCTTAATTATAGCTTCTTCTATGGTAAGGTAAAAGTGTTTTGAAGCGTGAGACTAGATCGGTATACCATATCCACATCTTCTCCAATATTTGGTAGATGAACACCAAAACCATTGTACATGGGAAGGTGTGAGGATCCTAAAATTGATTTGATTTGATAATTGATGAATGATTAACTTTGAAGAATTGAATTATTAATTGATTGAATTTGAAGGGAGCAATAATATTGAAATTGAATTAATAATATTAAAAATGAGAAGGTAAAATTTATTTATGAATTCATTTGATTTAAGAATTGAATAATATTGATTGATTGGGAGATATAAGAAGGAAAATTGAATTGATATTGATTGATTAAATTGAGGAAACTTAAAATAAGAATTTTAAGATCACTATGAAAATTGAGAGAAGAAAGAATAATACAAGTATTCAATGTCCATCATCCAGGGATAAAGAAAATACTTCAAATCATTTACAATTCAAAACTCGAAAAATTGATTTAACGAAACTAATAGAATATCTTCAATTCATTTGCAAAAGGACTAAATATATAACTTTTTTAATAATTCAACATCTCTTGTATTGTATTCTCAAAAATACTTATATTCATTATGAACATCATATTGCTACACCTATTGGTATATGGTAAAATCCATATAAGGAAATGGTTATTCTGATTGATATCAAGACAAAAAGACAATAATTGAAAAACAAACCTTTAATAAAAGATGCATGTTGCAATACTAATGATCTCTAGCAAAAGTAGAATAAAAATGAAAATAATATTCATGGAAAATGTAATCATTGCAATAGAATTGAACATAAGGAAGAAATTTTTTGGAATCTTTATCCTTGTAAATTATGTGGAGCAAATAATCATCCTCAAGATCAGTTTTGGTGCAAAGAAAATAATTATAGTGAAATATGGAAAATAAGATTGATAATTGCACTGGATAAACTTCTTCAAAACATTATCTTTAAAAAATTATAAAAGCAATCAAAGCCACTACTAGAGCCAAATTGGAATGGTCAAAGATAAAATAGACTCAATACCAAAATACCAAGCGAAAACAAAGGTAGAGACAAAGCAAGAAGACCAAAGGAAGAGACTGGGATCTTGAAGACAAGTAGCCTTCACACCAAATAATGTAATACAAGGGGTTTTTTGGAGGTATTACATTATTTGGTCCTAATGTAAATATTTATCTTAGGATGTGAGTTTGATTTTATGTATAAAGTATGTATCAAGTTTGCAGGAGTATGCAAGTTTCATGTAATTAAGTATGTGAAGTGTCTAGTTAGGAAGTGAAGAGCATTTGAGTGACATGTCTATTTTAGAAGTAGGGAGTTATATGCAATCATGAGAAAATTTATATTTATGTAATAAATGGGACTTGTTATGCAAGGAATAAATTTTAAGAGTCAAGTTCTCCATTGAGTTTGAGGAGAGAAAAATACAAGAGTCATGTAATGTGAAAGGTCTCATGTATCTTTATATTGGAGATAAAGCTTTGTAAAATGTAACTCATATAAGATTTGTTTTATGCATTGCTTGAGTTTTGATCAATAAAATTTTCAGTGTGATTTTATGAAATATTTTTTTTGATAATTTAAAATTTTCCATTAAAGCGGGTTTTGACAGGCTCCCAAAACCTAATTACATAAACAAAAAAAAGCTAAGAACAAAATGAGGAGAAGAAAAAGAGAGAAAAATAGTCCCACGAGCAGGAAGGCAAAAGGGAATAGGAGGAGAAGAGGAAGGGCAAAACATGCCCTGAAACAAAAACCAACCATGAACCAAAACTCTAAGCCTCCTCTTTGACTTCAACATCTGCATCCTTAGGTTCTTCCTTGATATCATCCTTGCTATCATCCTCTGCAATTTCAGAAGCAACATTATTCTTGTCATCATCATTGAAATCATCCACAATATTTTTCTTGTCACCATCCTCAAAAAATTTCTCCTTAAAAAATAGTAAATTCAGAGCATTGCTAAGGTCTGCAATGTGGACGATATAGTTGGAAGTCGATTTGATGATATACTGCTTTAGACATAAATAAAAATTATTTGTGTCCTCCTCATCTAAATATAAAACCAAAGTATTCATTTTATATGCAAGTTGTTGCAAATATGATAATGATATTACAACTTTATCGATCTTCTCAGGAGCCTCAAATTTTATTTTCTTGATAGATTGATTTCTCAAGGCTTTGATCGCCTCAACAACAACATATTTCTTGGTTGACATAGCTAGGGAATGGGAGGAGGATGGACTAGCCTAAAACTAGCTAGTCTTGGCAGGGACAGGGCTAGGTTTACCTTTGGATGGATGAACAGAAGGAATAGCAATGCCTTGGGGGCAATGGGTAAGCCAGTGATTATACAGGACATTGAAAAGGCCCTGATGTGAGGGAATATCATCACTCTTCTTTTTACAAATGTTCTCAATGGAGTAAGTAATGGAATTAAAAATGAACTGAGGTATATTCATAGGATTAAAATCCCTAAAATGATTGTCAAAAGTAAAGTAAAAGCTACACAGAACCTTGTCAAGATCATCAACGGTGATAAATTCCATGATAGGTTTCATCATGCTATTCCAAGGGGTAGGAAGTTCTGATCTTTTCATTCCCATCCTCTATTTCTTGCATAGGTCTTTGTTATTGGTTTCCTTTAGATTTGCCTCCCAATTATGCTTCTCACATTGAATGGACCTCCCTCTCATCATTGTCCAGTGAGCTCAATAAGCAGCTTAATGTCAACTTCAAAAGTTTTGCCATAGATCAAAACTTTGCCATTGTTCCAAGTATTCTAGAAAGCTATGGTTAATTTGAAATTGTCTCTTGTGAAGATTCTGAAGAAAGGTATGAAGTCTCTCTATGAGCATACCCTCAATAATGGGATCCATAACAATAGAGGAGGGCTCAACAATGCTCATTATTGTAAGGTACAGGAGGCACTTAGATCTATAACAAGGGAAGATTTGCAAGAAATAATGAGAAAAGGGCTCACTATAAAGAAATACCGAGTGAGGACACCTATTGGGATTAGGAAACTTGTCTTCTTGGATAGGGAACTGAACAATCCAAAAGATTTTGGAAATGTAAATGCCGATGTAAGGATTCTCATGCAAATGGAAAAAGTCGTAGAAGACTTGCGATTATATGGCCAAACCTTCTTGTTGGGCCACATGAAAGGATGAAAATGGAGATGGTGGAGGGTGTGAAGCATAACGAGCAAGATAGAGGCAAGGGAAAGGATACAAAGAAGTAGGGTGATGGTATGGAGGATGAGGCAAAGGTGATTGGTGGATAAAGAACACGTGTGGGCACAACCAATGGGGATACAGAGGAGCGAGGTGGAGGTGCAGAAGGAGAGGTGGAGGTGATTGGTGGACAAAGGATGTCAATGAAGAAGATAGTGGGGGTGTGGTTTTTGCCTTGGAAGGAGGAAATAAGGATGCCAAAACTAAGTATTATGAGAGAAATGGTGTGGTTACAATTTAAGGTGATAATTTCTTGGAAAAGATCATTGAAAAAACTAGGCAATTTAAAAATCTCAATAGCACTGATGGCATCAAGTATCAAGGACCTATAAATGCCAAAGGGGATCAAAAAATACAACAATGTAGTTGATTGAATAGGTATTAATAATGGTTTCTGAAATAAACCCCCACACATGACCAAGGAAAACCAAGCTAAAACCATAATAGGGGGGCCATGGTGGAATGATAATAAAATTAGCAAAACCATTTGATTAGTCATTAGCATTCGGTGTTATTTCATGTTCCACTAGGTTGCTAACCTCTTGTGGAAGTTCATGTGTCCAAGTGGTCAAGCTAACAATGTTGACACCAAGGTTGGCTAACTTATCCACCATCCTATTAGTTTCTCTGAAGGAGTGTTGAAAAATAATCTCCTGATGAATAAGGATGAGACTTTTGACTTCCTCAATACAATCCTTGACCCTCTAGGTGGGCTTCCTATTATTTCTTAGGTAGCTTATTATATTGAGAGAATCTCCTTCAACTATCAGCCTTCCCAGATAATTTTTTGCTATTGAGACTCCTCTCCATAGGGCTCTTGCTTTAGCAACATGATTGGTCTACACACCAAGACTTTTGGCAAAGGTGAATATGACTTGACCACCATGATCTCTAAGGATTCCTTCGACACCCAAATTTCCCAAATTTCCTTTGGTAGCTCCATAAAAATTTAACTTGAGCCATCCAAGTGGAGGAGGAGTCCATTTAGAATTGGCTCTAATGTTAGGTGGAGGATGCTCAGGTGTTTTGACAAGTGAAATATTCAAGGATCTTCCAAGGAAAGACTCAAAACTGGATGCAGGATGGGAAGAGGGAGGAATAAAAAGCACATTTTCTTTGACAAAGGAGAGAATTTTATTAAAAAGTGGTTGGAGAATATTTTTCGGTTTCTTTCAAGCCAAATTTTCCAAAGTAAATGGTGGAGACAAGAGGTCCAAAGGAACTTTAGACGGGGGTTATGAAAGGGACTAGACCATTGGAAGAAGAGGTCAACAATTGAACCTGGCTTGGCCCACAGGATATGGAAGAATTGGAGGATTTTATTGAGGATGAAAGAGGAAAACTTGCATGAAAGGAAGATGTGAAGGGGGGACTCCCAATCAGATAAACACAGACAACACCTATTAGGGATAGTAAAGCCTCTTTTTAGAAGATTGTCAATAGTAAGGATTTTCTCTTGGATGACCTCCCAGGTGAAGAAGGTAATTTTAGGGATTAGGAATTTGGGCCAAACCAAATGACAAGGGAAGGGAGGTTCCTCAAGATTTTGAAGTAATAGATAAGTAGATTTGACTAAGAACTCCCCATTATCAGTGGGCTCCCAAAAAAACTAATCTGAGTTGATGGTGGGGATGATAATGGTGTTCAACAAGGATTCCAGTTGAAATGACTCCACCATATGTGTTTTGATTCTAATTGATTTCCACCTGTACCTATTACTCTAAAAGCACAAAAAATCAAAAATAGTTTGGCAAAAAATATTGTCAATAAAATATTTTAGGACAGAGAGCTTAGGATCAACAATGAGAGGTTCTTCTCTTATACACTTATCTCTATAGAAGTTTATGTTACATACATCCCAAATTTTCCATATTTGTCCTTTTCTTAGTAGTTGTCTAGTAGTCATTAAGGAATTCCAAAAGGAAGATCCTCTATTAGGGGCTAATTTGCTGAGGAAATCTATTCCCTATAAGTATTTTCTCTTGACAATGACAATCCATTCATTGCTAACATTGGTGACAAGTCACCAAGAATGTTTATCCATGAGAGCAAGGTTTAAAATATGAACTCTTCTAAGACCAATTCCTCCTTTATATTTTGGTCTGCACACTTTATCCCAAGCCACAAGGTGCAACCATTGTTTATTTTCAGATCCAAAGCAGAGATTTTTTTTGAATTTATTCTATTCTATGATACACCTTTGTGGGGGCCTTGAAAACAAATAGAAAATACACAGGAATACTCTGAATAGAATCCATTGTGAAGGTAGCTTTTACCATTTGGTATAATAGGTTTCCTTTCCACCCTACCAATTTCTTTTGGATCCTTTCAAGCACGTTATTCCACATCAGGTTGGTTGTGTTACAAATAAATAGAGGAATACCTAGATAAATGATAGGAAAGGAAGAGACATAACATTCTAAGATTCTTGATATCTTAACTTATCTCTAAATAGGAGTGTTGAGGAAGTAAATATTGCTCTTGTTGAATTTGATTTTTTGGTCTGCTGCTTCCTCATATAAAAGTAATATGTATTTGGTTACCTTGGCTTTGAAAATGGAAACCAAGGTGGAAATGAGGGTATTTGTGACCACCAAAATGGCCTCACACCTATGCTTCCTACTGCATAAAATGAAATAAGATAAACAAAGTATATGCATGCAAAATTGACAATACATGGAAAGAAGAAAAACACTTTTATTCCATTATAAAGAAGCCAATTCCGATTATAGTTACGTCTTTATTAGGGATACCATTTTTATACTCTTATTACAGTAGGAAAAAGCAATTTTTCCCTATTAAGAGTAAATGTGAGTTTTAGGCCCTTCAAGGTGACACGAACTGCTCTATGGTGGAGTTGACCCTCTTCTCCATGTTGAGGAAGGAATTGGATGGTTGAATCTCCTTTGAATCTGCTTCTTGTGATAAATAAACAACATAAAAGCATTAATAGCATAGGAAACCTCTCATGATGAGGCCATTTAAGGAATATGAACATAAAGATGCCATAACACTAATAAAATCAAGAAAATAAATGAAACATGTTAATCCTATGCAATACTTGAAAAAATTAATTGAAACATATAACTGGAAAGTACAACTAGCTATCTAGTGGATTGATTGCATGAAATGAAGCATGATAACATGAAAATGAGATAATTATGTCCTATTTTCCATAATGAAGTAAAATTGATGAAAACCCTAATTCTATCAGTCAGAGTCTCTAAAATGCTAAAAAAACCACTAAGATGCTTAATCTAACCTAGTGAAATACAATGCAAAAAGAACAGTAAGGATATCTTTCACCCATTACAAACCATGGCTCAAATGAGCGGTCTACACTCTACACCGCGACTGTCAGCCATGACAGGAAACAAAGTGGTTTTGCCCTCCAAATACAAGGTTGTGGGATTGATCCTCCTTGTCAAATTGATTGTCAAGGGTTGCCTTGATGTCCTCTGACTAGTTTAGCGGTTGAATTGCACAGTTGGGCCTCCGTTTGCTCAAATTTGTGTTTCTTGGCATTCTATCTCCTTAGGGTATCCATAGTACAAATTGACATGATGCTTGATGAATTGGTGAATGAATGACAACAAAACTCTCATAGTACACTCAGGTGAGTCTACAATCTGATAGGGCTTCACTATCACAATGTAATATATGGTTTGCCCTAATTTGACAGGGTACTTATAGGATTACCCAAGGGCCAAGGGTGGCTTCATGGAGAAGCTAAGATCAAGAAGAGGTGGTTGGGACAATTGTATTGGAAGCCTCTAGAATATATTATCCTTCAAATACCTTATTCTAGAACAAATGGTCATTCAAACAAATTTGGCTTGGATGAAGGCCAACTGAACTTCAACTCAAAATCGTGGGTGACAACTATGGCCTAGACTATGAATCACGGGTGTTAGCAACGGTTCAGACTATAGATCATAGGTCTTAATAGCAGTTTGAGCTAATTAGGCCAAGGAGCCCAAATTGAGTGATTAAAACCATTGTTCTATCTTGGAGTCTATCCAAAATATTCCATATGGTCTTGTAGCATGTCCCATATGAGTACTCGCAATCGAAATGACGTGTTTTAGGTGTCTACGGATACCATTTTGTGATGCATTGTGAGATCAAACAATGCATGAGTAAAAATAAACCACCTAAAATGATGTCGAAGGTTGCATGATGATCATTGATATGATGAACATTAGATGCTTCAAGTCCTGCAAAAGGATGCGCTTCCTTGAATCACTGCTCCAACTGGGTGAAAGGCTTAAATTTGAATAAGTTTGCACTCGTCAATAGGAGTTAGGCTTATATAACCAAAAGGATGAGAGTTACAAACTAAATTTTTAGAGTTGCTATTTGCCCCAAGCAAAGGGGTAAGCTTATGATAGTCGTTGATAATGATTTGCAAGGACAAACATAATTTGACAAGATCAAGGGATCTTCTGCTAATTTTGATTATGATTATGAAAGTATGACTACCCCCTCAAACGACGAATCAATGAGGGTAATGACAATTGAATGAAGCGACGAGGTCACTTGAACACTATGAATGATCCAAAAAAAATTATAATTTAGCATCTAATTACTTTAATAGGCTTAGTTCAACTTATGATTGCAAATGTTAATAGTAATTGCACATTTCTATCCCATGGAGCGGTTGGGCTGCAATAACATTCTTAGGAAATCAAAATAATACAATTCAAATTAGATTTATGTTGAATCAATTTTTATATGATCTACTGAAAAGATTTCATAAGAGAAATGACATGAAACACCTCATTCTCATGGAGCGGTCTAGCCTTGAAGGCCTTCTTTGGGAATGAAAAGAAGCATATCAAATCAATGATGACAATTTTACCCCAAATGTCCTTATGGTTATTTAATCATCTCATCATATTGCATGGAGCATCGGTCGCTACAACCACTGAGTTTTTAGGGTAAATAACTAAATACGAGGTGCATTTGGCTTTTGATTTGTTTAATAATATTTTTTTTTTTACTTTTTGAGTTTTTAATTGATCCTGGTACTTGAAAATCACCAAATTTGCTAAATTGATGGCTCTTATTGAGATTCTGATCTGTTAGGAGTCATTAATTTTTCCTTTAAAACCTTCCCATGGTGGGATTCTGGTGCATTTAATGCTAGTTGCAAACTACGTGCACAAGAAGTAGTTTGAAATATCAAATTTGGGAACCACGACTTAGAGCTACGATCAGGAAACCCTAATTTTGGGACCACGATTATCAGCTACGGTCCATCAAAATTAAGAAAAGTATATAAATTTTCCCATTTAAAAATTTCATTATTATTACTTGAAAGTGATTGCAATTAGAGAGCTCTAAGAGGTGAGGAACCAAAATTTGATGCAAAACGCTACCGAAACAACTACCTACAACCTCTCACACATCCTGATGGTAGACCCTATGTAGCCTTCATCTAGCATAGGCATCGGTGTGAGAAAGGTAACTCAAAACCGAGTCCTCGCACTCCTTACCAACTTAAAAATGAACCATATTAATTAATGTGTCGAATTAACTTCACTAAACTACTAGTAACGAACCTCACATTAGTTTAGGCTAGATTAGGGCGTTTTAATTTTTTGGGTGTCAGGCTAGGAAGTGACCCTAAAAGGGTTATGTTCCTAGATGGCAACTAGCAGACGCGACTCCCAATTATCATATTGGGAACCACGGTTGTCAGCTGTAATGGTATTCAAATCCCAACGGTCATATTTTGACCATTATGCGGACCGTAGATTTGAATCGCGGTTTCGAAACTTTTGAAAAAAGATTCAATTTTATTTGATTTTTATTGGAAATTAATGTCATTTATTGTACTTTTGAGATGCATTTTTAATTTTAATTTTGATTTGGAATTTTTGATCACTTTTTGCATGTTTTTATATTTTTAGCAATTTTTTAGATTTTTTTGACATTTTTTAGATCGATTTTTAGCTATTTTTAGTTATTTTTAATCACCTTTTCCCCTTATGCATTTTTTATTTTTATAAATTTACCTCTAGAGCTAGGGATCTAGATCTCCTTCGCACCCTTCATAGACAACTCACTGACCAGGAGCGGGAGTGGTTCTATGCGGTTGGCTTCGAATACATGTTTGATCTACTCACGATTAGGGTATACCAAGCATACATGACTGCGTTGGCCTAGCGCTGGGATGCATGGACAAACATATTTCACCTACCCATAGGTGAAATTACTATGACACTGGAGGATGTTTACCGGATCTTTAGGATCCTGATCTATGGGGATCCCATCATCTCCACTCCATTCACCAATAGAGGAGTTTTTTTTGATGCCATATTTGATGGGTGTAGCGAGGATGCTCAGACCAAGATTGATCATGGAGGCATCCATGTCAGCTATTGGCAGGAGCAAGGTGTCTTCTTAGTTTGGGAGGCCATTTTTATGCACTTAGTCATTCAAATTGTGCTTCCAAACTCCTCGGTCATGAGGATCCCATAGAACCTCCTGTCCATCATTAGGAGAGTTACTCAGAGTTCCACATGGCTGACTTTGCTCTTAGCCTGGGGGATCACACTACTAGCTCATCTATATCATGAGTTGTATCAGGTTACCCGCAAGAGTCAGGTTGGCATTAGCTATAGCCTTCTACTTAAGATCTGGGGCTGGTAGCACATTCATATTGAACAACCCATAGACCTACCGCTCAAGATTACTAATGTTCCTACTGCACGATAGTGCTATACAGCATGCTGGCACTATGAGGAGGGGTTTTGAAGTAGGTCTCATGATGGGGACCTAGACCACCATATTATTATATTTCTACAGCTTTGGGCAAATGATATAGAGTGGTGCCCATACATGGATTACCCCACGTGGTAGGATTCTAGTGAGCAATTACTCTAGGTGAGGAGGGACATGTGGCTACTCAGTCGCAAGATCGATATTTGTGAGTATCGGTACTACTCATGCATCCTACGCCAGTTTGGGATTGTTTAGGATATTTTGGTGCTTCCTATTATCTACAAGTGTCTAGTGCTGGAGAGATATCTACCATGGGTCCAGTCGATACTGCTAAGGGATGAGGACAATGACTTCCAAGAGTTGGGCATGGACAAGGATGGCACCACCATAATGTATGACACTTGGTGGTCACTTCTACAGTGGTAGGGAGAGGGACCCCTCGGTCGAACAGATGACGAAGTAGAGGCTGATCCAGATGAGTGTAACATGCACCATCATACCGAGGGTATATGGGGCATAGAGGCCACTATAAGGGAGGCTCCTCAGGTTTAGGTAGAGGAGGACATAGATGAGGAGGATGAGGTGCCTCTTGACAATGATATTGGGCAGATGAGAGCCCATATTACCAACCTCTAGAGTCATGTTGGGTGACTATAGACTCATATTTTAGAGCGAGACACATCTATCACCACTCTATAGGTGAAGCTCTCATGGGGTGAGAGGCAGTGGTAGGGATACAAGTAGGAGAGGACAACTTTCCAAGCATGGGCTATCACTGTAGACACTCATATTGCACAGATCACTAGTGAGCAATATGTGGTATAGGCACAGTTGAGTGCCATGACTACTGAGAGGGACCTATTGAGGACAGTGATGGGGGGCCCCTCTACTACATAGGCTATGATGCCACCTCTTATAGCACCATATTATTTACTTCCAATAGGTCATGATCCCATGGCAAAGATCAGGAGGCTTCGTTCCCTCATGGAGGAGGGTAACGAGTGAGATACAACACATGCAGCTCACATCTCCCATTTTGAGAGCCACATCATACTGATAGGTAGGGAGGTTCTAGAGGACACCCACACTACAAGGACCTAGCAGACCAGGTCCAGGACTAGGGAGATAGGGTAGTCTTCTACCAGCTCTAGCCATAGGATACATAATACTGATAGGACTCATAGGTCCTCGAGTACTCATGGTACTAGATCATAGAGGACTCACAGGGATGGTAGAGGCGATAGAGGTGCCTCATATATTGGGGGCATAGACCCTGTTTAGTACTGATCTTCACAGATGTTATTTTTGTACCCTTTTTGAGTGTAAGGTCGAGGACCTACACAGTTGTAGCCTGTAGATATTTTGATATACTCTTGATGTACTCTTTTTGGACACACACACACACATATATATATGAGGTTGATCATTTTGGCTCATTATGTGTACTTGTTTATTTTTAATTTTATTTTTATGTTATGCACATGGATGCAGATGTTCATATTGATGCTATGCTTATATGATGTGATGTATGATTGACATGCACTAGATAGCTATTTAATTTATGATGATGATGGTATGCAGTGATCTAGATTCTTATATGTGTTATTTATGATGGATGCATATGGATGTGATGTTTACTTTTAAACACATTTTAATTTTACTGTATTGTATGCATTTAGTTTATGACGATGTCATGATATGCTGGTGCAATATACGTAATGTATTATTTACATGATGGTAATATAATTTAAATGAAAATGTATGCTTTAATTTATTAAAAAATAAGAAATAGATGTGATATGTGTTTAACAATATAATGGACGACATCACAGAACGTGTAAAAATCATGAATGTAATTGAAAAATCATCATTACAAGAATTTAATCAATTAATCACCTATATATGAAATGCTATGATATGAAGCAGTGTGATTCAAATGATATAATATGTCACTCTATATTCCTTTTGCAATTTGAAAGATATGCACAATATAGTCAGTGGTCGTCTAAATATCATTTCTGATATCCATCCGGTATCTATCCTATATCTTGAAAATTGTATGCTTAATGTAATGATGTATCACGAATTCGATACTTTATAATTTGATGATTGAATGACTTTTATTTTTGATGGTTTGTGATATTTGGTATTTTGTTGTTATTAGAGAAATATTTGAGGTTTTCCATGAGACTCAAACACCCTCGTAGACTTATCAAAAGTTGTATACTGACCAAACTAGACTTCTAAAATGTAAGGCTTTTGCTAGGATAGGTCCTAACTGTTCATTATCCCTGTGTGTGCAAATTAGTATATATTAAGATAAAGAATAAGCATACCTTGAT
This sequence comes from Wollemia nobilis, assembly GCA_028583015.1. Taxonomy (NCBI): domain Eukaryota; kingdom Viridiplantae; phylum Streptophyta; class Pinopsida; order Araucariales; family Araucariaceae; genus Wollemia; species Wollemia nobilis. The sequence goes on from JAQPPZ010017073.1 coordinate 913,507, forward strand.
GTCATGCAGGATTCTTTCAACCTATTGCTAAGATTGGGGGTCCACAAATTTTTATCTAATCCTAGGTTTAGATTTTAGTTGGACTAGACCACTAGGTGATATAGGACACATGAAGCTAGCGCTTCCACATTCAAACATTGGTCTATACATAAGTGAGGTGCTAATACATTAGACATATCATCATGCATAAGGTACAGTAGTGGTGTGAATTCCATAGATTCAAGTTTACTCCTTTATTTTCTTCAATTTTATGGGATACTTTCTCATATAAAGTGATAAAAATCATTGTTTATTTTTGTACTTTAGTGACAATAATCACTATTTATTTTGTACTTTATTTTATTTTTCTTGAGCAAGGGATTTGATACTGATTTTTATTCCTTTGTACAATTTTTCTTCATTTGACTTGACTTTTTGGAATTTACATTTGATAATTTGCTTCAAAAACTTCCTTTGGGGATTTTACTTTGGGAAATTATTTCTGGGATATCTATTTTAGGATATCGATCTATGTTATCAATATGGGATATAAATCTAGGATGTCAATCTATGATATCAATCTAGGGTATCAATCTGGAGGATTGATCTAGGATAAAATTCAGGGATATTGCTCATTTTAACGTAAGCAAGGGATTTTGGGTAGGGAATGAACTTGTCCTTTTTCCAATTACCAACATTTCTTATACCATTCGCATAGGGGGATAAGCAAGAAAAAATATTTTCACCTCAGGATACCTGGTCTTGCTTTGTGACTTTCATCTTCCACTAGTCCTTATTAGGATTGTTTATTTTTTTTATTAGTGATAGGATTCTGATATGTTAAGGGCTATACTAACTGGACCTCAACTACAAAAGCAAAGCAAGCTTTATATCAACTCTTGAGAATACCCCTAGGTATGGTTGGATGACCAGAAAACCTTAGTATATTCTTCATAGCAACATTATGGGTTGTGTTGAAAAACATAATTACTCATATGAATGATGGATTATGATAAATGTAGAGGTGCATGATTGAAACACAATGTGGCATCATTTGTAAGACTGACAAACACAATCCATTCTACTACGGAATGCAATAGATGAAGAATTCCTATATGCAATGCAATGATGAAATATATGTGGAACATGAAATGCAATGATGCAAATGAAATGTAAATGTTTTTGGATTTTATGCTATTTTTTTTAATTTTTATGGATTTTGAGCCATTATATTTGACCAAATGGTGATTACATGCCTTTGGATCCTTTTGGATTGACCAAGTGGTTTTAAGAACCCTTGGAGCCTTTTTGATTGACCAAACTACTCACAAGAGAGCTTGGGGTATTTTAGGATGACCGAGTGGTTTTTGGCAAACCCTTAGGGCATTTGGCTATGCTCTCAAGCATAGAATACCTTAATATGGATGATGTTGAGAGGTTCAGGCTCTTCAACATACCCTAGTAACATTAGGCGACAGGTACCTGGACCAATATTTTTAGATATGATATAGGGTCCTAGCCAATTAGCCGTAAATTTGTCTCGCATATTAGATGACAAATTAGAGTTTTGTTGGTTCTCTTTTAGAATGAGATCCCCAACTTCAAAGTCTCTCTGATGGACGTTGTGATTATAAGCTCATTTTAATCACTCTTGGTAAACACGAAGGTGCTCAAGGGTATTCACGTGATGTTCATCTAGTAGCGTCAATTGATCCAAATGAGCTTACCGTGTAGTGTCATCATAAATGAGCTCTTTCAATATGACGTGTAAAATTGGAATTTCCAACTCTAAGGGCATAATGGCCTCAACACCATATACTAGTGAAAATATAGTTGTCCTAGTGGGTGTTCGAATGCTGGTCCTGTAAATCCATAATGCAAGGGGAAGCTGGATGTGCTAGTCTTTGTTGTGTTCTTGTACCATATTTTTTAAGATGGAAACCACTATCTTATTTAAAGCCTCAGCTTGCCTATTTTCTTGCGAATAATATGGAGTTGCAAAACTGTGTTTGATTCTATACTTTTACTTCAAAGCTCTCACAATTTTGTTCTTAAATGACATTCCATTATTCGAAATTATATTGGATGGAATCCCAAAATGACATATGATATGCTCAAGTATAAACTCTACTATGCGATTTCTAGTCATCGTTGTTAATGGCATTACTTCCACCCATTTTGTAAAATACTCAATAGCCATGATAATAAATGTATGTCAGATAAATGATGGGGGAGAGATATTCCTGATGAGATCCACTCCCCACTAAGAAAATGGCCAAGATGCTTGGATGGGCTTTAAGGTCTACGATGGCAAGTGTGTAAGATTAGCATGATTCTAAAATTTGAAGCATTTCTTGATATACACATTGCAATCCTTCTTCGTAGTGGGCCAATAGTAACCCATTAGAAGGATGCACTTGATGATGGTCATACCACTAAAATGGCCACCGCAAGTACCATTGTGAGCTTGTGAAATTGCCCAAGATGCCTCTTGGGGCTCTAGACAATGAAGGAGAACTCCAACGTAGCCTCATAGGTATAAAATATCTCCTAGCAAGACATATTTAGTCATTTTTTTCTCGAATGTGCATTTTATGACACGTGACAATCCCTCTGGGATCAAACCAAGCTTTAAGAAGTCTTGGATTTAAGAAGTCTCAGCTTTGACTGCCAAAATGAATTTCTCCCCCTACATATCTACATGTGAAAAAGTATATTGGGAAACAACCTTGTGGTGAATGATAGTACCACTCCTCATCGGACTCTGAGAGGTTAATGACCCCCAAGTTGCCTTCTTCAGAAGTCTTCAGATCTGTAGAACCATTCAGCTTTTGATTCCACACTAATCATGTTGATTGACTCTTTATTATCATGGGCTTCGCACTCCTCTGAAATATGTGAGAGCGTTTTAACATGAATGGTAGTAAAATCGATAGATAAATTTTGAGGGATTAAGGATCCTAAAGATGCCATGGTGTCTGTGAACCTATTTGACAAACAAAGAATTGCATCAATTTCATACTATTCCAACTTAGCCAAATATATAACAACAAGATCTTTATAAGCTTTTAACACAGGACATAAGAACTAAAAAAGCCCCTTAACTTGGTTGAATATGAGCAAGGAGTCACCAAAGATGTTTAATATTTTAATGTTCATGGCGATGGTTGTGTAGAGACCCATAAGTAAGGCTTCATATTCAACATTGTTGTTGGTGCAAGAAAAGTCTAATTTGAATGACAAGAGCATTGGATCTCCTTGTAGTGTGATAAATACTATTCCTGCACCACCCCCTTTCTCGCACTTTGAACCGTCAAAAAATAGGGTTATATCAGCATTATTTTCTGGTTCTTCAGGTTCAATAGCTTTGGATATGATGAATACCACATCATCTGGAAGCTCAATGGTAAGAGGCCTACTATTTTACAGCAGTGCCTCAACTAGTTGATCAACTATGACTTATCTCTTATAGACTTTTGGCTTATAAATTCCAGATCGAATTCTATCAGTAGCATGATCCACTTTGTAGTACATGTATTATGATATGTTTTGCTCATCATATACTACAAAATATTTTGTTGTGATATTACATATGTTATATGACTTAGCATATAGTGCCACAATTTCTTTGTAGTGAACACTACTGCTAAACATAGCTTCTCCAAATATGCATATCCTAGCTCATAACTCACCAAGGTTTGGCTAATGTAATATATGGATTTATCTTTGCCTTACATGTTATTTTGGGCTAACATAGTCCCTAATGCAAATTCGATTGCTAATATATAGCAGAAATGGAACATCTAGCCTTGGTGGAGCTAGCACTAGCGGCATCGCCAAGTATTGCTTAATTTCAGCAAAGGCTACTCGATAGTCCTCGTCCCAGTTGAATGGGACCTCCTTGTGTAGCATTCGATTCACGGATCGACATTTATCCGATAATTGAGTGATAAATCGCTTTATGGATGCTACTTTGACCTGAAGGGTTCTTAATTATTTGATTTTTGAGGGAAGATGCATCTCTAGAATAGCCTTGACCTTTTTTGGGTCAACTTGTATGCCTCATTTTAAAATGATGAATCCTAAGATCTTTCTTGAAGTTATGCCAAATACATACTTCTTAGGATTCAACTTGACATTATGCTCTAATAGGTGATCGAAGACCTTCTTCAGGACCTCCTCATGCTCAGAACGTAATAATGACTTGGCAAAAAAGTCATCAATGTAATCCTATAGGATCTTATGCATATAGTCATGAAAAATATATGTTATAGCCCATTGATATGTGGCACCAACATTTTTAAGGCCAAATGGCATAACTTTATAGCAAAATATCTCCCATGGTGTTATAAATGTGGTTTTATGCTGGTATTAGGGCTTAATCCAAATTTTATTGTATCTAAAAAACCATCCATTAGGGAGAGCATCTCATGACCTGCAATTACATCTACAAGAGCATCAATATTCGGCAATGGAAATGAATCCTTCGGCATTGCCTTATTCAAATATTTGAAATCCGTACAAATACGAATCCTTTCATCAAGTTTTTCTATAGGCACCATATTGGATACCCATTCTGGATAGTTGATGGAAATGACAAACTCTAGGTCCAATAGCTTTTGCAATTCATATTTCACCATTAAGGCTGCTGTTGGATGCATATTTCTAAGATTTTGCTTGACTAGCTTCTTTGACAGATCTAGAAAAATGTTATGGGTAACCAATTTTGGATCTAGACCTAGTATATCTTTGTAAGTCCAAGTGAAAATATTAGGTCTCTCTTTCAGTAGAGGGATGAGGGTGGCACACTCATCAGGAGTGATACTCTCTCCAAATTTAACCTTCATTGGATTAGTGGGATCATTACTGATATCCACATTGAAGGTTTTCTCTACTGACATGTGTGATCCCTCCTCAAGATGATGAGGCGTAGGGATCAAGTGGATGTCATCTTCTAGGTTTATAGGTTCCGTATTGGAAGCATCCACAACATGATAGACATAATAAGCACAACCTATTGCAAAATGAAATGGTTTTAGTATTTCTTCACTGGGAAAGAAATCTTCAAGATCTAAGGGTGAATTAGAGTGATCCCAATTGATAGGATCTATATTTAGAGGCAACAGTTTGGATGGATCGATTGTATTACGGAGTGGAGTGGTCAAATAAATGGAGATCATGTTGATGAAATGTATCATGTCTCTAGGACCATGTGCAAATGACTCAACATTAACAAAACTTCCATCCCTAAGATGTGGTTCTGGGGGTATGGGGATCTTCGAATCTGGTCCATGAACAGACTATCGGATGGGATCATTTGGCTCAAGGAGCTCCATGTACATTGGTGGATTGGGAAACACCATATGATAAATCATATTAAGATTTGATGGTCTCTCCTTAAGGTCAGGATGGAGATTTATCTCTCTGCGCATATCCTCAATCGTATAAGATACATTGAAATAGTGTAAGTAGGGATGCCCTAAGTAGGATCTCTCTGTCTCATATTCTTTGTCACTATCATAATATAGGCCTTCGCTGCTACCCATTGGGGTGGGATGCTCTAGAAAATGTGGCCCCATATGGGTTATCTCCTGATTGCTATTGTCACTATCTATAAAAATTAGGTATAAACACCGTAAATACAATACTGCCTCAAAAACTAGCTCAGCTCGATCCTTCGATTGATCGTCGGGTGAGGACTCACTGTTCACCAATATATACTTGTGATATGTCTTGGGTGGTGCTATGGTGGCATAAGACACCATCCAGTTATCCCTCTGGAACGTAGAAGGATCAGCGTGATACGGATTGAAGTTTGCTTCACCCCCAAAACTAAGGTATATGCAATCTAAAGATGTTGCAATCGAATCATCCTATCCTCATATTTGCAACCCTAGACCGAACCTATCAGTTTCCAACTGATAATGCAACTCAAGCAGAGTCCTATGTCCTTGCTCAAAAATACCAAGGCCATACCCATGCCAATGATATAATTTAAAAATATGCATGGAGTATTCAGGGTTGGATAGGTAATGAATATTCACTGTGAATGGTTCATCATCATCTTCATCCATGGATATTTGTGTAGGAATCTGATCCATCCTAGTGTAGATGAAGTTCATTTTATTGGGTGGCTCTCCCAATGGCACTACTGATCCAACTAGAAAATTATGAGCATGGAATCAGCCCATCTCTTGTGCAATATATAGGATTGGTCCAAAGGTGACATTCTACACAATATATTCACCTAACACTGTGTTAGCCAAATGAATAGTCACCTACGGTGCGGATGACCTTGCTGATGATGCAGGTAAGGCAAACTGAGGTACCTCCTTGGATTTATCCTAGGCTTCTTCCACTTCCATGGGAGTGGGAGCCTCATTAGCGATTGGTTCGGGCACATTCTTCTTTTTATTTTCATCCATTTTCATTGTTTTCTTCCTTTCATCCTGAAGCATTGATGATGTAGTCGGTTTAAAATAATTTGTTGTAGTGTGCTCAGATATATGCAATACATATGTCGATGGTTGAGCACACACTTTTTGTTTTCTTCTTGGATTCTTAACCAGTTATGCTGGCCAGACATCTAGGTGCATTGATAGGAGTATGAAACCCCCTGGAAAATTAGCTAGGTTCATGAATTTGAAGGGCTCTTCATCTAATAGCACCACATGAACCTATCCCTCATGAATGTATTTTACACATTGATATAGTATGGAGGAAACACAACGTATTTCTCGAATCCAAGGCCTCCCCAGAAGGATGTTATATTGCATGGCACCTTCGATCATGTGACACATCACAGGGGGTGGTCTTTAGGCCCATATAAATAGGTAGGACAATTGTACCAACTTTCGAGCATAGTGCATCACTAAATGCTCTAAATGTAAATGTGGTGGGTATAATATGTGACTTGGGTAACTTTAAAGGACTTAATGCCTTGGTCATTATAATATTTATTGATAAGCCAGTGTCGACCAAAACCATCTTGAATGGCATGTGATTAACACACACAATGATATGTAATGGTAGGTCAGTCGTATTTGTAGGAACCATCCTTATTTCATGATTGTAGAATTGGATCATAGGTTCCTGGCACTATTGTATGTGTCCCACAAAATTTGTGAATGCTTGAGCATCCTAGGACTACACCTTGATGGACCTCAGAATATCCATGAGCGTCTCTCTATTCCTATGGGACTGTTGTATCAGCTCATAAATAGACAACTTTGTAGGAGTTGTCTGCAAGTTTTGAACCAACCTGCTTCGTATGGTCACAACTGGTCTAGTTGATGGGCCTAGAATTTTTTGAATTGGTCATTGATTCGGTGTAGCTTGTATCCTGATGGGAGTGTGAGGTTGATTTGGTTGCTCATATCTCCCATGTCTAGTAACAACATTAACCATACCTATGAACCCCTGGGTAGGTGGTTCGATGCACACTTGGTTGACCTAGCCAACGTTGTTGTGCGATGCCTCATGGTTTGGAAATGGATTTTTATAAATCCCCATGTTTTGGTTATCGAACACCTATGGATTATTTGGCACTATAAGCTCACATTTATCGATCATATTTTGCACTATATGTTTTAAGGACCAACACACTTCGATGTTGTGGCCCTTTGTGCAATGGAAGATGTAAAATAGATCATCTTGATACCCCTTTGGCTTGGGCTTGTTAGTATCGACCAGCTTAATCTCGATAAATTTGATTGCCTTAGCCTCACACAATTGATGGAATATCGATGTTAATGATTCCATCAAAGGCATGAACTAGAGAGGCAGGTGTTGTTATTTATTTTTGCCCTTGTAATTATTCTTGCGCTGCTCATATTATGCAGGAGGTTGGGTCTGATAGTTCTACTTTTGTTACCCCTTATTCTATCTTTGGAGGTTTAACACCACCCAATTGACATGGGCCTACTTGCATTGATGTTTTGTGGAACTCTTCTTGTGCCCCTCCTTCCTATTTTTGAGCTTCAAGTTGCCCTCTTGCAACTTTATATCCTCAATTACTTTGGCTTGCACCAAAGCTTCCTCGAATGTCTAGTACTACTTCAGTTGCAAAAATAACGAGATGTGCTTGGCATAACTCTTTGTAAAAATTTGGGTCAATTCTGTAGTAGGAATGGGGAATTACAACTTTGCCATTAATCTCCTCCATCTCTTTTCGTATTCTAGGATTGGCTCATCATTGTGCTGAGCTAGAGCTGCTAGATTGGAAAGGTTAGCTTACTTATTTATGCCAAAAGAAAAGTTTTCAAGAAAGGTATCAACCAATTTCTCAAAACTGGTGATACTGTGCTTCTTCAACTAATTAAACCACTCCTAGGCTGGGCCTGGGAGGATTATGATGAATTTACACAAAAGAAAGACATTTTTGCTTGCAATCTGGAAGCATATGTCCAAAAATATTATGACATGCTCTTGTGTGTCTTCATCACCTTTGAATTTATCTAGCCTGGGCATGTCAAAATTCTCAAGATATGCTGGAGTAGGCACCGAGGGGTCCAAAGGATCGTTATGAATCTTGCTCAATGTCAGCTTTTAAAAATTCATGCCTTGCCTCTCGATTGCTTTCACTTTCTCTACTAAGGCCTTATAGGCCTACGAGGATAGAAATTCCTCCTCCCTAAGCTAATGTGGGGGTGGTCTTGGAGGTACATTATTCCTTTTTCAAGGTGGAGGACATTGATCTTCATCCTTCTCAACATGGGAGCTTTCGGGATATCCATGATCAAATCCATATCCCTCTTCTTCCTCATATTGTCTTTGCCTCTAATATTTGAATCATGGTGGTCATTATCTTTGTTGGGAACTGGCATGAGTGTGACCGTATCTACGCTCCTAATGCATGTCGGCTTGTGAAAAAGCCCTTTTATGAGTGCTCTCTTTGTGTTCAACATGGGTGAATAAACCAACCATGGCTAGCCTATCCTCTTGATCTACACACTCCTTTTGGGCAAGGATGTGTTCCTCACGCATACGTTGCTCACATAATATTTTCCTAATGAGCCTTTGTGCCTGAAGATTCTCATATTTGATGCATTGCCTCTCTATGCAGGAATCCTCTAATTGATCTTGAAGGAGTTGTTGTCTTTGCTCAGATTCTAGTCTATGTGATTAGCCATGAGAGGCCTCTGGTATGTATGCTCTATGTGAGTGAACTTATGGATTATATACCCATTTGATGGATTCGCTACACTTTTGCATTTTTTTTTGAAGACGACATTGGCATCATGTTGAGTCCTATGTTGTGTACCACCATGCATGGATGGTGGATGAAAACCATGAGGGTGCTTGGAAGCCTCCCCCTATTCTTTGGTAGTCCTAATAACGCTTCCACTACGCTCACTTAGAGAACAAGTGGGTGAAGTTGAAGGCTTGTAGCCTAACTTCTTGAGGATGCTACCTAAACCATCCAACTGTCTGGATTGCCATGGATCATGTGGTGGCATACCATTGGATCCCACCTTGGATATTTCAATATTTATCTTACGAGGTTCACTACGTGTGGGAGTTTAAATAGACCTTTTTGCGGGCAAAAAAAGGTTAATTTTTTCCTACTTTTGTCACATGCCCGTGCATTTAATTTATCAACCCAGGGAGCTTCGTAAACTTGTGAAGGGTTTGAATAATATTGCTTACAATACCACTTGAGATGATTCTGCTAGTTCTACTATTGGGGGGTGTTTCAAATGATTTTCAATCATTCACACACTCCTCAATAATTTACGTAAAAAAACAATTAAATATACAAAAAGAAAATGTCCACACATTCTTGTAAATGGACCTACTACAAATACTGGAAATATCGATGCGATAAATAATCTTATAAAATAGTAAACTAATATAGAAAAAAATACAAGAAAAATAGGGGAAGAAATACTAGCTTGGAGTGGGCCCAGGCTCTAGCAGCTTCCTCCCAGCTGAACACGCACTTAGAACTCTCAGAACTGTATTCCAATTATCAAAGTATTACAAAAATATTCTATCTTCTCTCTCTGTATATCTTATTTCTATCTCTCTATTTCTATATATTTTCTATATATCTTCAGAGAGGTCTGCATGTGTTTATATAGGACACCCGTAGAACTTTTGTTACAAAAGAAGTTGTAATAGTCAATTCATCCCAGACTAAACTAATATAGTCTGGTAAATGTAATCGACGTCTACTAAATCTGGAATTTAGTTCTATTGGTGGCGTGTTCGCTGATTGGGTTGTGCTTTGCCTGGCATTGGTAGGATGTTCTCATACATTGGTGCGATCCCCAATTTAGCTCTACTTGATGTAGAGTTGTAACTGCACCAGTCACTTTTGTCCACATCGTGCTTGTTTGGTCAACGAGTGAAGAACAAGGGTGCCTTCCCTATGCGGAAGGTGCCTGAGTATATCGGGCACCTTCTCCATGTGGAAGGTACCTTATTGTCGTGGGTGCCTTCCTGGAAGAGGAAGGTGCTTATATTCTATTGGTGTCTTCTTGTTAGTGCCTTCCCTATGGGAGGAAGGTGCTTGCCTTCTAGTGGCGCCTTCCTGTCGGTGCCTTCCTTATGGGAGGAAGGCACTGCTTCTCCTTTGGCACCTTCCTAGAAGAGGAAGGCACTGACCTTCTATTTGTGCCTTCCTGGAAGAGGAAGGTGCTTGTCTTTCCTTGGCACCTTCCTGGAAGAGGAAGGTGCCTACTTCCACTTGGCGCCTTCCTAGAAGAGGAAGGCGCCTACTTACATTTGGCACCTTCCTGGAAGAGGAAGGTGCCTACTCCCATTTGGCACCTTCCTGGAAGAGGAAGGCGCCTATATTTTTTGCATTGAACCTGAAAGAAACAAAGTGTCAGGTCCATAAAGAGACCTTGATTGATCCAAATCTAACTAAATCAATTGAAATTCCATAAAAAAACACTGAAAAAACATAAATTAGATAACATGTATAATTTCATCAAATATCTATATAATCATTTATAAAAGTATACAATCCTTACTATACAGCTGCATAATGATCAAGAAAATGTGTACAAAATATGAGCATTTCTAGTGCTCATCAGACCTATGCTCAGAAGCGGGTCTATCTGCATACCCCTAAATGGGCAGATATTAATTTCTTCAATACTCTGAAGTTGGAGGCATGGAACCTCCTATAGACCTAGTACATAGGGGTACCAACTTGGCACCCTGTATTACATACTCATTGATCGATCTCGTGGATGCACATGCACTACGATCTCTGTAATGGTATTCGAGTGGAGCACCCTCATGATGAGATGCTCCATGCTCTGTCCTATGTCAAGAATAGTGTAAAAAAACTCCTCTATAATGGGTACACTCAATGGTGTCCCCTTGTGTCAAATTGTCTCCTCTGATTCTCATCGAATGACGTTCGGGAAGCGCATGTGGGTGAGGGTTTGATACATTTTGTTGTGAATCTAGTGGGGCTTGGTCAATGGAATTAGGTTTAAGCATTTACCGACCACATCGTGTCTCCACCATGGTGCACCTAGTGTCTAGATTTATATTTTATTATGCAATCAAGATATACAATGGTTATTATCTTGAATTAAATTTTAAAATGTGAGCCCTAAACTATTTGATGTTGTTTCATGATTTGTTGTATCAGTATTAGAAACTCTTATCATGTTTAAAAGCTTATTGGATGATAATCTTAGTTTAATTGAATTTCACCTGTATACTCACAGCTCGACAACCTGGCTATGAACTCCAGGATGTGTAATCCAACCTATAATGTGTGGTAATGAAGCCCACACATGATTAGGGAGCACAGGTCCTCCCAGATCCTCACCTATTTTCACCCAGTCAGTTTCATACCCTCTGAAGAGGAGTATATGCAAATTTTATAGGCTACGAAAGGTTCTTGGATATGGTATTGGTCTAGAACATAAAGTATGTGGGATTTGGGCCAATGGATGAAAATAACCTCCACCGTCGTTGAAACCCTACTAGTGGTTAGATGTCACTTCCAACTCACTGGTGTTTAATTAAAATGTGGTGTGTGTGGTTCATTTTAATTGTTGCATGAAAGGAAAATACATCATACATAATTCATGCTCATTTCCTACATGCTATGCACTGAAAGAAATTTTCAAATTCAAAAAATGTAAGCTACATCCTATATGCTCTTTTTGACAATGCACCTTACGATGTAGATGGCCATTGATTGGGCCTTAGATATGCAAACCAACACACAATTTAATCTAGCACGCTAGATCCTAGGGCGGACTGCACTCAGAGGTCCATTTTTCCTAGCAGCGCCTAGCTAAAACTTAAAAAGAATTGAAATCCTAGGACCTAATCCATTTTTGTTTTCTTTTTATGTGTCCTAATTAAATCTTCTTTTCACACAAATTGGAAAAACACAGGTACTAGAAAAAAGGAACATGGGTTAAAAATGGGACCTACCTCTAATTCTCATTTGATAAAGCTTTGAATCCCTATTGTATGTTGTGTCTGCTATAAACCATAGCTCTGTCATGCAGTTGCTACTATAGACCGCATCTTGAAGCCACAGGCCAAAAATGAGATTGCAGCCATCAACCACGGTTTGCACTTGATATCCAAAAACACAAAAAGGTCAAAAATCAGAGGCTAAAAATGTGGAGTTCTGCTATGATCACCTTCTATGACCACAAAAATGGCCTCACACCTATTCTTCCTACTACGTAAAATTAAATAAGAGAAACAAAGTAGATGCATGTGAAATTGACAACAAATGGGAAGAAGAAAAATACTTTTATTCCATTGTAAAGAAGCCAATTTCGATTATAGTTACGTGCCTCTTAGGGATACCATTTTGATACTCTTATTATAGTAGGAAAAAGCAAATGTTTCCTCTTAAGGGTAAATGTGAGTTTTAGGCCCTTCGAGGTGACACGAGCTGCTCTAGGGTGGAGTTTACCCTCTTCACCGCATTAAGGAAGGAATTGGATGGTTGAATCTCCTTTGAATCTACTTCTTGCAGTCAATAGACAACATAAAAGCATTAATGGCATATGCAACCTCTCATGATGAGGCCATTTAAGGAATATGAACATAAAGATGCCATAACACTAATAAAATCAAAAAAAAAAATGAAACATGTTAAGCCTATGCAATACTTGAAAATATTAATTAAAACATATAACTAGAAAGTATAACTATCTGTCTAGTGGATTGATTGCATGAAATGAAGCAAGATAACATGAAAATGAGCTAATTATGTCCTATTTGCCATAATGAAGTAAACTTTATTAAAACCCTAATTATATCATTTAGGGCCTCTAAAATTCTAAATAAACCACTAAGATGCTTAATCTAACCTAGTGAAATACAATGCAAAAATAACAGTAAGGAGATCTTTCACCAATTGCAAACCGTGGCTCAAATGAGCGGTCTAAACTGTACACCACGATTTTCAGCTGTGGTGGGCAATAAAGTGGTTTTTCCCTACAAATCCAAGGTTGTGGTCTTGATCCTCCTTGTCAAATTGATGGTCAAGGTATACCTTGATATCCTCTGACTATTTTAGTGGTTGAATTGCATAGTTGGGCCTCTATTTTCCTGAATTTGAGTTTCTTGGCATTCTATCTCCTTAGGGCATCCATAGCACAAATTGACATGATGCTTGATGAATTGGAAAATGAATGGCAACAAAAATCTCTCAGTACACTCAGGTGAGTCTACAATACGATAGGGGTTCACTATCACAATGTACTATATATTTTACCCTAATTTGATGGGGTACTTATAGGATTACCCAAGGGCCAAGGGTGGCTTCATGGAGAAGCCAAGATCAAGAAGAGGTGGTTGCGACAGTTGGATTGGAAGCCTTTGGAATATTTCATCCTTCAACTACCTTCTTCTAGAACAAATGGTCATTCAAACTGATTTGGCTCGGATGAATGCCAACTAAACTTCAATTCTAAACCATGGGTGACAGCTACGGCCTAGACTGTGAACCATGGGTGTCTGCAGTGGTTCAGACTGTAGACCGTAGGCATCAACAATAGTTTGAGCTGATTAGGCCAAGGAGCCCAAATTGAGTGGTTAAAACCACTACTCTATCTTGGATTCTATCCAAGATCTTCCATATGGTCTTGTAGCATGTCCCATATGAGTATTCACCATCGACATGATGTGTTTTAGGTGTCTATAGTGTCATCCATGAATTTTTGGTGACTCACCGTACTCGTTTGGGATGCTACTGTGATTGCTAAAATTAGCCATATTTTGCATGCTACCTTAATTGTCCTTCCCAGATCTTCACCAACAATGATGAAGAGTAATGGAGATATCGGATCTCCCTATCTCAGTCCTCTTATACTCTAAAAATACCCAATTGTAGAACCATTGATGAGAAAAAAAAACTAGGGTTTGAATATGCATCCTCTAATGAGATCCACCCAATCAGGATGGAATTCAAATTTTAGGAGGATAGCAATGAGGAAATCCTAGTTAATTTTATCAAAAGCCTTGATGTTCATTTGATGGATGTATATTGATGATTTGATATTTGATTTTTTTTATTATATAAAATAAGGAATTTTGAAAGGATCCCCAAACCTTATACAAAAATAGGGATTGGAAGAGTCCAAGACCAAGCCTAGGAGACTCAAAAGAGAAACATCTCCAACATAGGGAGAACTTCACCTAATAAAAAAAGAACCTCTAACTAGGAGGATCTCCAAAAAGGATAGGGTAAGCAAACTTAAAGATAAAAATCAATAAAAAAAATGGATTAGAGGAAGCAAGTATTGAGAAGCAAATCCCTTAATCAACATTGTGAAGGACATGATAATAAGGGTTGTCATTTTGAGTACATGTAGGAGAGAGCTTGTATTCATCAAGGATGGCCTTAGCCTACTGAAGTAGAGAGGAGGTCATCTTGGTTGCCTTAGTCAAGGCCTTGAGAACAACACTAAGGTCTTGGAGATGATTGAAGCTGATGATGAAGGAGACACCCAATTTATCTTTGGAATTGGATTTCCATCCCTATTCAGTGAACTTCAACACATATGACCTAGTAGAGGGTTATTTCATCCTACTAAAATTATGAGGAGGGGGTGAGTCTTCAAAGATGTTTCCATCATTCTCAATGATTATAAGGGATTTACCTTTCCCTGTCTAGGTCTTGGCTCTAGATGAGCGATGATGTTATTCAACCTTAGTAGCAACTAGGTCATCATTGGTAGGATAATCATACTTGAGCATCTGGTTGGTGGATTGAGGAGGGCCCATAAAGGTGATCTCCTCAAGAGTTCCACCTGTACCAACATTTATAGGATTTTTTAAATAAGACCCAAAAGCAAGAAATATAGGAACCCTTTGATATTCCTTGTGGACCATATGCTTGAAAATTATTAAGTGAAGCCCTTGGTGACCAGGGTAAAAATAAGACTCCTTATAGAAATTGAGAACAACTCTTTCGATCGACCTAAACATATATTTAAGTATATTGATAATCTTATTTCCCTATATGTGGTTGAGGAAAATGAGATGGAAGCTCCTCAAAGAGGTGTTAGGCCCATCCATACTGAATTATTGTAGTACAATGATCATCACATTATACCAGGGCTTGGGAAGGGATTTCAAAGTAGTGTTTCCTTTATCATGGTTTAAGATTTTTTCTTTGCCCCTAAACTGGTTCAGCTTGGCCACCATGGAGTGTTTCTCTTGCAAAATAATTTCTCCATCATCCAGAATACCAATGACCTTGGACCAAAAACTATTGTTTATCTAAAATTTTCACCATTGACAACCTCCTTTCCAAAGGAATGATCATCCCCAATAGATGCTATATCTACGATTTAAGTTCTAAATTTGTTCTTCACCTCTTCCTTGATTTTCTCTTTTCCTTGAATTTCATCCACTCCATCTTATCTACTTTTGGAATTTCTTAGGCTCACCCACAATTCATCATTTACCTCTATCTTCAATGGTCCTTACCTTTTGTTGGTCTCCATATCAAATCCTTTGGGTCCGTTTTCCTCACTCATTATCTTTGGAAAGTGTGGAAAGAGAAACTTTAGAGCCTTTCATAGCATCTCCAAATATTCTTCTTCAATTAGGACATGTGTTCTCTATGTCACAAAATAAAATTCTCTTTCAGTCCCCTCTTCTAAATATCATGATCCTATTATAGATTCTAGATTAGCTATTTCCTTAGATCTCTCCCCTTCACCTCTCTCCCCCATCATACCCTCTGTTGATAGATCCAAAATCATGTGGTCTCCTCCTCTGATGGGCTGGATGAAGCTTAATTTTTATGGATTAGACAAAGGCAACCTAGGATGTGCTAGAGCTAGAGGTATCTTCATGGATAATCAAGGTAAAATTTTCCTTGCATATACTAAACATATTATAATGTAAACCAATCACTTTGCTGAGGTAAGGGTTCCCTACCAAGGATTATCTCTTCTCAATGGCCTCCCCTCAACAAATCTCATCATAGAGGGTGACTCCATGAACATAATAAATTACCTTAAAGGAACCCACCCCCTTCCTAGAGTATCCATAATCTCATTTAGGAATCTAATAAATCTTCACAAAAACTAACCAACCATGTTATTCAACACATTTATCGTGAATATAATCAAGGCATAAATGCCATGGCCAATTTGGGCCTATCCTAAAAAATATTCATATATAGCACAAATTCCTTCAATATTTGATTAAGGATTGTCCTAGTAGGAGTCATTCTTTTTTCTAATCCCTCAAGATATGTATTGGGTTTCCTCTCTCATTAAGAGTGATATTTTTGTTCTGATATGGATCATTTTTTACACTTTTTGTTTTTGTTCATTTTCTTTTTGCTTAGTCAATGGACCCTTTCTTTCTTGATCCACATCACTCATTTGATTTTATGGTCCTCCAATTTCTTCCCCAATCCTAGGTCAGGAGCCAATTATCCCCTATCATGTGTCCAACTTTTCTACCTTGCTATCATTTTCTACCATGTGACACTCAAAGCATGTTATAGGGTGGCCCTTGCTATTGATTTTCTAGTTTTACCCATGATGGCCCTATCATATTCATCATAAATGGCTTTGTTAATTATCTTTGTGCTTGGTATTTTGTAACTTGCCATCACCCACTTGGTAATCATTCCCAATTATGCATCAATATCTTCAATTACCCCCCTCAAGCCTTCTAGTGGCTTTCCCACACCATCTATGTGTGGTTGATTGTGCAAATTATAAGGATGCTCTTTGTGACTATCACATATATTACTGGCTATTACAATGTAAAGTCCATCTCTTCCTCCTTTCCAACATGGGTGTCAGATACAAAGAGGAATTTTTGGCATGAAGATGATCAACAACTACAAAATAACTTTGGTCTTAGGAACATTGGTATGCGTAATGGATCATTATAGATTATTTTAGCTACCCAAACTGATAATATTTTAAGAATGATTTACACCTAGACTCTCAAAATATCTTGTTGTAGATGAATTTGCCCTATTAGTGCCCTTTTTGCTGGTTATCTTCAATTTATACCCTAGTGGTCTATGGAGAGTTGTGCTATAGGACTTGGTCACCACTCCCATCCCCCTGTCACCACCATTATTCCCCCTATCACCATCCTTGTTTCTTTTGTCACCATCCCCTACACAACCCTTTATATATCCCATTATTTACTTCATTTTCCTCTTCTCTAGTGATGGCCAATTATAGATTCAAGCTAGATGCTACTGTGGAGGGAATATTAAAGGACTATGGAAACCTCTCATTTTTTTAGAAGTTCAAATAAAATGATATGAAACTTTTCCAAGAGTTGGCCCAATCATGTTAAGATGGTGTCAAAGGGCTCAAATTAATCATAACCATTGATTTATTGGCAAAATATTTTGGGCTCTCCAATGATAGAGAGATAGTGCAACATAATAAACACTCACTTGCCAGTGAATTAACCTTCTTCATTGATAAAGGAGAAAAACTCAAAAAATACAAGGGTGGAATTATCATTCTTTTCCCAAACTATGGAAGAGGCTCATGGTTCCTGTCCTTTAGTACTTTACAATGGATAACCCTAATTCAATTCTTTGAAGCTTCCATATTGCATTTCTAAACTATCTCTCAAGAAACAAATTCATTAGCATTCTAGAGTATCTCTTTAGATCTATGGAGTGGTTCACTCACAAGTTTAAGAAAGGAAATTCTTCCTTTCCTATCCACCAGGACCTCCACCTTATCATATATAGACATTTTCTTCAAAGGAAATCTAATAAGGTAATCCTTTCTTGTATTGGTAGCCCCTTATATCCTTCCCAAGTTTTAAATCACTATGCAAGCCCTCCTCATAATTCTCTAGAATATGTTGCTCCAAATCTCACCTCTCCTAAGTCTAAATAAATACTAGAGTTTAAGACTAATTCTTGTGGAACTGCTCCCACTATGAAATCTGAATCCTAACACTGCTTAACTTGTAGCAAGTCCCAAACTAAGAAGTGTAAGTCTCTCATTATCTTAGAGCAAGAGTCTAAATTTTTTGAGGACTCTCCCACTAGGATTCAAAAAGTTAAGCACAAAGATGCTTCAATGAAGTCCTCCTCTCAAAATGAAGCTCCCTTGTGTGGCTCCTCCAAACCATCGAACCATAGCCAACAACATACATGTGTTCCCTTCATCACCAAGAAGGACAACTATTTGCAAGAACTAGACAACCTCATGAGTGCAATATCAAGAGCTACAAAAATGAATGCATCTCTAATACTATAGGCCACTATAATCCAAGAAGAATTTTAGATCTAGTTTGAATATGATGAACCAACATATATTACTGATTCCCCTATTCTTAGGAATGATAAATAATGGGTGTCTACCCTATGACTAGATGGTTTTTGGTTTTGTTATCATCTCTTTGCTTGTTAAGGATGTCCTACTTGTTTTGGAGATCCCCTCTCTTGTGAAATTGTTATTTTTTCCCTAAAGGAGATAGTCTTCCTTATTCTCGCTATAGGGTTATCTATTTTTGTCTCTTGGAAATAGTCTCCCTTGAGGATATTTTGTTGTACAATGTTCAAGGATCCTTTCAAAATTCCTTCCTCCAACCAATAAAAAAATTATTATTTGATAAATTCATATTATTCAATTTATTTTTAAAAAGGTATAGAAAATATCATACCACAATAGTACAACATTCCTATTTATCCATGCCAAATATTATGTTTAGATAGATAAAATTTACTTTCAAGAGCTTACATAAATTTTTCTATAAAAAAAGAGAAAGTTTTCATTGCAAATGCAACTTTTATAGAATTGTTAGAATACCTAGTTGAATATAAAAATGTATACCCATTAACAAATGGTAATACAAATTTGGGATCTATATGGACCCATTCCTATTCAGATATTATAGTGTACTATGTTTAATCTTGTTCCACTCCTAGTAGTAACAACCAATCTAGGGAAGGGTCTTTTATTGGTCAAGTTTCCACCAATCCCTATGTTCACCATGACTTGGGTTATAGGGTATATTTACAAATACATATATGTTGAACATAGATCCAATATAGTTTAAATAAAACACACAATATATACATCATATTGACACTAAACACTCATTTATGATTCCTTATGGGGTACCTACTCCTACCATAATTCAAAAATCCCTCTTCTAACATCAAATTTAGAAAAATCGTACAAATAATCCCTAATATTATATTTTCTTACATATAGTTTATATATTTAATAATTAAATCCTCTACATATAGATCACATTACCAACAATCCTTTCCTCATCAAAAGATAGGAGTATTAATAAATAAATAAATATATATATATATATATATATACACGAATACGTAGACTATTAAGAGGATTACAAAAATCATACTTCCACACATAAAACTTTGTATATACAAAATATCAATACACATGCATAGAGGGTTTTGAACATGTAATATTTAGAGGAGAATATTCTATAGATATTTACTCTAAAGGATATATATAGTTTCCTTCCACCTACAACAGACATAATATACATATATTATTTTGTTTTGGTTTAATTTATTATAAGGGATACCTTAAACTAATCTAGTGCATACTATTTCCTTCCTCCCATATTGAATTTCAAATCCTACATGTACCTCTACCCAAGTCCCCTATTCTTCTATATTTAACCAAAATTACTTACATTTTTTCTCTCCATGGATCCATATATATTTTCTCCCCTTCCCACCTCTATTTCCATGCCACCTATATTTCCACTCTAGTTCTTCTCCTCTTACACCTCCCAAAAACATCACTCCACCTTGTCCTTCACTTCAAACACCCTATCACAATTACTACATTTAGTTTCTAATTTTTTTTAAATTCTCATTTATTATTAGGTATCACTTCTCATAATTGTATTATTTTAGAAATAAGATAGTTTAAAATCATTTTTAGTTGGAGTGGTAAGGGATTTGGCCTCTCTTTGGAGAGGTCCAAGGTTCAAATCCCACTCTATACGAGGGGATCCAGATCCCTCATAAAAACCCATGTTTTATCCTAACATTTAAAACTTGATAATTTCTCACAAAAGTGTGGTGGTGATATTCCTTATGCTTGATCATGCTCATTCCTTCCTTTAGCCTTGTGGAGAAGCTATGAAAGTATAACTAATATTACTAGGATCTTGTGAAGTTTATCTTTACCAAATCCAAGGACCTATTGATAGAGTTGTAGGGGTACTTTTTTTTCGTCCAAAATTTATCATTTACACTCTGAACTCAAAATCTTGGTTGCGATAGGTACCCTGGTGGTGTTGGAGTAATTGAAGAGATGTTTTTAGTAAAAGTTGTTGTTGTTTGAAGTCCTCTCCAATGTTTGTCTTCTAAAGGGCATCTCTAATGCTTGAATAAATATTTTTCTCAAATAAATAAATACTGAGTTCACTCATCTCTTTCTTCTAATATGTATAAATGATTAAGTTAAAAAAATGGTTATTACAAAGGGGTGATTGTGTCTATTTTCAGGTCCCTTTTAGAGATATTTTGGAAAATGATAAGTTACCTAGTGGTGTTGGAGTTAATGAAGAGATATATAAAGTAGAATTTGATGTTGTATGAAGTCCTATCATAGTCATGATCCATATTTGGAACATATCCAGTGTTTGTCTTTTGAGGGTATAGGAGCAGTTTGTCTTTTGTCACTAGCCCATGGAATTGTTTAAGGGGTGATTGCATCTATTTTCAAGTTCATTTCAAAGAAGTTTAAGGTATCAACAGGTTCCTTGGTGGTACTTAGAGTAAACAAGAACTATCATTTGAGCCTTTATATTTAGTGGGTTTCTTGTTCAATTGGTTGTCTCAATTTTTTTTTGGCTAGAGTGTCATATTTTATTCACAAAGCTATGCCAACTAGTTTCTATGCTTCTATAAAATGCTTTTTTTTCCCATTATAATATTTTAGTTCTAATTTTTTGTTGGTCTTCTGTATCGAATAGTTGTCTAAAGAAAAAGGTATAAAATCATCAATAGCAAATATTTCAAAATTTTTGCCAGCATCCATCTAGTAGGAGCAAAGCTCTATCAATTCAAAATTTATTAATAGTTGAGGATAGTAGAGTCCTTCTATTTGCAAATGCATTGTTCTACCCATTATAGTAATGTAATTTCTAAGTTTGTATTGGAATATTACATCAAAACGATCCTCCAATTCTATCAAAAGTCATTAATAGTTGAGGACAATGGAGTCCTTTTGTTTGCAAATGCTTTGTTCTACTTGTTCTAGTAATTCATATTCTAAATCTGCTTTGGGCACTTACATTGAAGAGCTACCTAAAGTAGAATTAATTTAATTTTTTAGATGAGAATATATTCCACTTTTTTATCCTTTTATGGCTCCCTATGAGGGCACTACTTTTGAAAGTGTCCTCATGATTTGACTATATTTTTTATTGGATTTTTAAAGTGAATTGATCTCTCCTTGTGGTTTGTGTGAAACCTATTTGTGATGGCCAACTAGCAATTTAGGCTATTAAAATAGAATATTTAGGTCATTTTCAAGCCAATAGTAGATATTTATCTTTTCAAGGTAAATTTCTAACTAGGTCTTATGACTATTGTTGAAGTTGGTAGTTGAAGTGATAAAGATATCTTTCCAGAGCCATGATCTATTGAAGATGCTAGTTTGGTTATTTTTTTGGGTGCTTAATAAGCACCTAAATTAGTCTAATAACATCTTGCAGTATTAGATGCAAGTCTTGAATGCTTAACTAGGTGAAGTACTTAGGTTATTTTCCCTAAAACTCATTTTGAGGAGTATCGTCGGAACCCCTAAGTAATTGGTTTGAGTGTACCTCTAGTGAAACAGGTCAATGAACCCACACTCTATTAGTAGTGGTCACCATAAGATTGTATACAAAGAGCCTTAATTTGGAGGTAAATCCATGGTTTGTTTCTTAGTAGTTATTCCCTAGTGTACTATAGGTAATAAGAGAGCGATACTCATTGAGACAACCTTTATGGCTAGTGAGATTTACTTTAAGCCACTAGAAAACCACAATTTGGGACACATTTATTCACATTTTTTATTTAAAATTTCCTTTTTATTATCAACTATAACTCCTTCAAAGTGGATTATTTATTTTTAAGAAGATCATGAGTTTGGGTGGAGATGAGGTGTAGGGCTTATTTTTTATGATGATTATGGAGGAAGAAAATAAGCTATTAGAGTCAATTAAGGAGTTGCAAGAGGTGGGTGCTTGGGAATTTAGTAGAAATGAGGTGTTGAGTAATGTAGGTGGAGTTATAGAGTTGGATCAAAGCATGGATGAATATTCTACAACTTATGAAAGAATTCAAAAGAATATAGATAGGATTTTTGATGCAAAGGATTGTGAATGTGGAGTTGACGACTCTCTTGGTCCATGAAATCCATCTCCCCTGTCTTCAAAGGAGAATAACCCAAAGCTATAATATGAGAGAAGTATCTTGTATAAGGATAATAGTACATGGATATAGTGTTTGAAGAGGAAGATAAGAGGGAAGGAAAATGTGGAATATCGACTAGAGATCACCTCTGAATCTAAGGAGAGAAATATTTTGAATATTCCTAACAAAGTCTTTAAAATAGCACATATTAAATTTAATAAAAATATTATAGAGAAATTCATAGGTTCAAGGCCAACAAGGGAGTAGACAAGGAAGTGGGTAGTGAATTATTGAAACATTAAAGGTCATGTGGATTTTTCCTTTCTTCCAAAAGGCATTTTCCATGTTTCTTTTAACAATGAAGAAGATTGCCAAAGGGATCTTCTAGTTGGTCCATGGTTTATGGGTAGATCTAGTCTTTTTATCAAGAATTGGGCCCCTAGCTTTAACCCTGACTCAAAAAAATTTGATATGGCCCCAGTTTGGGTTTGGCTTTCTAGTCTACCTCTAGAATTATAGGAGGATAAAGTATTTGAAAGCATAGCAAACTCCTTTGTATAATTTCTCATAGTGGATTTTGTCACCAAAGAAATAAAAATGATATTTTTTGCTATGATTTGTGTTATGGTTGAATAAATATAGAAACTTCTGGAGGATATCAATTTGGTATCAATATGGGGAGTGTGGAATCAAAGCATATTTTTGAGAATGACCCATTTAGCTATAAAATCTATACCAAAATAGGTCACCTAGAAATAATTACAGAGAAAGCCCTAGCAAGAAAAAAGAAAATAAAAAAGGTCTAATTTGGAAGAAAAAAGAACATATTTCTAAGGAGAAGAGAATACAGTTTCTTAAGCAACAAGTGGAGGAGAGGAGGGAGACAAAACATAATAAGGAAGAAGTAAAGTATGATGTCAATGGTGAAACTATGAAATTTTCATAGAAGGAATTAGATATGGAAGGAGGTATAATAAGGATTCTAATAGAGGAATGTAATTACATAGAAATCTAAAATGCTCCATAAAGGTCAAGCTCTTTGATACCTCAAGATGAGGTAATGGACAAGGAAGAAGAGAAGAGGGGTCAAAGGTAAGAAATAGATAAATAAATGGTAGTATAGATAGAGGACCATGGAAATTTAGATTCAGAAGTTGTGCCATGTACAATTAATCAAAAAGAAGTGGATGTAGGATCTTCAGGAAAATTATAGAACCTAAGGATGTTGAGGAGTGCTAAGAAGCACCTAGATGTAGTAATAGAGAAGGGGAAAAATATGGGTAGGCTATATTTGAAGGAAAATTTCTTAAAGGAAACTAAGAAGGATTTGAAATATGGTAAGCAAGTGACCATATTCTTGAGTGGGCAAAAGCTTACTACAAGAAGTAAAATATGAAAGTCATATCATGGAATTTTAGGGTAATTAATACCCCTAACAAACACATATTGGTAAGGTCCAAGTTGATGGACCACCAAGTAGATACAATACTATTACAAGAAACTAAATTATCTTGCACAAGGTGGGAGAGTATCCAAAGTGGAGTATGGAAAAAAGGTAAGAATTGTTAGGAGGAAGCTACAAGAGCTTTAGGAGCATTGTTAACTATGTGTAATTATGATCTCTATGAGGGAGAACTCATTTCTCAAAGTGTAAATCAATTATCGGTTATATTATCTATCAAGTCTTCAAAGTTGGATTTCCTTGTTACAAATGTCTATGCTCCAAATATAAGTAGATTTAGAAATGAGTTTTGAAAAGAGCTAGAACATACGGGACATCAAATCAGGGGATTAATATGGGTAGTGGTAGGAGACTTTAATACTCCATTAATACTAGGTGAGAAGAAAGGGGGGTCCCAAGGATTCACTGAGAGTATGGAGGACCTTAGCAAATTCATATTAGCATAAAGTATTTATGATACTTATTTAAGTGGAAATGCATTCAAATGGACTAATAGGAGGTTAGGGAAGGACTTGTTCTAGGTGATACTAGATAGGGTTCTACTATACTTGGAGTGGTTTGAGAAAATTATGAGAATACTTTAGCACCATTTCCAAGAATAGGGTCAAACCATAACCCTATTATATTTTTGGTGTAGTCTAGAGGAAAGAAAGAAAAACAACCCCTTCAAATTTGAATTCATGTGGCTACACCACCCAAGAATTTTTGAGCAAATGGAAGGATGCATCTAATCCAAGGATCTAAGATGTATGTGGTTGCTAGGAAATTGAAACATGTGAAGAGGGAAGTAAAAAAGTGGAACAAGGAGGTCTTTGGAAATATATTCTTGCAAAAGGAGCGGTTAAGGCAAGAATTGAGTCAAATTGAAGAGGAAAATAATAGAAATGGGATGGACCAAGTCCTTTTTAATAGAGAGAAAATTATCCAATTAGAAATACATAGAATAATGGTAAAGGAGAAAACATACTAGAGAAAATAGTGAAGGGCCCAATAATTAATGGAGGGAGATAATATCACAAAATTATTTCATATCTCTACCATAAGACATAAAAGCACAACAAGGATATCTAAGATCCAAAAAGAGGATGGATAAATAATAAGAGATAGAGATCAATTAGACAAGGGGTGGTGGACTTCTTTAGATTTCCACTAATAAAGGATAGAGATGATTATCAAGAAGCAATTAAAGAATTAATTCAACATATACCAAGGATACTAACTAGATATATGAATGTAGAACTTATCAAACATGTGAGTGAGGAGGAGGTTAGGGAAGCGGTCTTCTCATTAGGAAGAGATAAAGCCCAGGATCTGATGGATTCAAAGTGGGTTTATTCCAAGTCATCTAGAAAATAATGAGAGATGATGTAGTAGCAGTAGTTAGAGAGTCACACCATTTAGGCAAAGTATGAAAAAATATGATAATATTTTCCTAGTGTTCATTCCAAAGAAGCATAGATTGAAGGGACTTAAAGACTTTAGGCCAATTACTTTGTGTAATTTTTTTATAAGATAATATCAAAAGTGATTGCATTAAGAGTAAATTTTATTCTCCTAGAGATCCTTATGGAGTATTAAGGGGGTACTACAAAAGGTAGGTAGATTTTGGATAGAGTAATCATACTCCATAAGACCATGCACTCATTTAACATTAGTAAAACAAAGGAAATGGTGTTAAAGCTTGAAATGAGTAAAGCTTATTATAGGGTCTCATGGAATTTCCTATATAGAGTCCTAGAGAAGTTTGGATTCAACAAATATTAGAGATTATGGATGAATAATAGCTATGGAGGACCTAAATTCTCAATTATAGTGAACAATTCCTTAAATAGATTCTTTGGTAGTAGTAGGGGCTTAAGGTAAGGGGACCCTCTGTCATTGTATCTCATAATTATGATAGAAGCATTGGAAAGGTGAATTAGAGTAGAAAAGGAGGTAGGAGCCTTAAGTGGTTTTAAACCATCTACATCCATACCAAAAATTTATGGATGATACAATTTTTTTGGGGAGACCCTCTATAGCTAAGGCAAAGGAGTTTAGGAGGATACTAAATATCTATGAAAAAACATCCAAAAAAATGATAAAAATGGACAAGAGTGAAGCATTTTTATAAACATTGTAGAGGATTGATTCAAAAAATTAGCAATGGATCTTGGGTGTAGGGTTTCAACTCTCTCTTCTATTTACTTGGGTATATCAATGTTCATAGGGACATACAAGGATTATATGTGAAATGTGCTAATTGAGCTAGTTGGAAGGAAAAATTATTGAGTTAGACAAGTAAGTTATAGCTTCTTAATATTATTCTCCAAGTAATACATATATATTTATTATAGGTGTTTCAAATCCTTTTCAAAGCATATAATAAAATAGAAAGTATTCAAAGAATTTTACTATGGTCAATAATAGAGGAGAAGAACATAATTCCATTGGTATCTTGAGAGAAAATATGCAATAATAAATCAATGGAAGGACTTGGGCATAGAAGCATAAATGAAATGAACAAGGTATTTACAAAAAAATTGGGATGGAGGCTAGTGATGGATGACCATGAGTTATGGGTAATAATTCTAAGAGGTAAATGCCTTGACAACCAAAATGATAGTATATTTTTGACCACTCTATATCCCTATCAAGCATATTCGATATGAAATCATATAATGAAGGGTATAGAGTTTCTTTATAAAGGCACCCAATGGAAGTTTGGTAATGGTAGATCTATTAAATTCTGGGAAGATGCATGGATAGAGAAGTTCACATTAGCAAAGGATGAGAAGTTAGAAAGTTTCACAATAGATCTAGAACACAACTATGGGAATATGGTGAGTAATTATTTGGAAATAGGATGAGAGGTAAGATGGAAGGAGTTGAAAATATATAATTAGTATGAGGATGAAATCCAAAATATAACAACTAAATTAAGAGCATATTATGTAATCCCTAACCTAGTTGAGGATACATAGTATGGGGAGCTACTCAAGAAATGTCATTAATTATTAAATCAACCTATGATCTTTCACATGTATTTTTGAGGGGGGATTTTAATGGGATCAATTATGGGGAAGGAAATCCATTCCAAAGTTAGAAATTTTCCTTTGGTTGATAGTCTAAAACAAGATTTTAACAATAGATAACCTTCATTTGAGGGATTTTTAATTCCCTAATCGATGTTACCTTTGTGAAGATCATGAGGAGTCAGTGAATGACATGATTATAATGTAATTACTCCCTTACAATATTGTATTATATAATAAATAAAATGGGTATGGTGTGGGTGATTTCTAATAACATGGAAGGATGGATAGAATAGTGGAAGAAGCCTTTTAAAATCCCAAGATTGAATCAAATTTGGAATTTGATTCCTTTTCATTATGCATAAGGAATTTGGTTGGAGAGAAATAGAAGGATTTTTAAAGGGGAGAAGAGATCTAAAACCAGGAATAGAGAACACATCATAGTGTTCATAGTGGAGAATATTAAAGTAGTGAAAGTGCATGAGAGTATAGAGTCATTGGAGGAGGTTAAAATAAGTGCAAATTGTAACCTTGAGGAGCTTGGTTACAAATAAGTGTAAATAAGCGAATGAAAATATCTAAGGAGACAAGAGGATATTGACCAAGTGGTAACCACTAAAAAAAGGTTGGATAAAACTAAAATTTTATGGGGATTATAAAGGAAATCTAGGGAAGGCTAGAGGAGGAGCGATGCTAAGGGAAAACTAGGGAATAGTAATCAAAGCTATGAATAAGTACTTGGGCATTATGACTAGTCATTAGGCTAAAGAAAGAGTAGTGCTGGTAAGATTAAAGATGGTAGTTCAACTAGGGACTAAGAGATTAATAATCAAGTATGATCCATAGAATATTTTTAATTGATTCAATAAAAGGTTTATGGGGAGTTGGAGAGTACCAAACATAGTAGAAAATACACTAAAACACCTAAATGCACTAGAAGAATTTCAAGTGGTCTATGTCTATAGAGATAGAAATGGGGTGGTTTACTGACTAGCCAACTTGGGATCTCTTATAGAGGAAGATAAAATATGGATATCACCAAATGGTATACATATAGATGTACTCCATTTAGTGTAAAAGGGAAGAAGACATTTAAAAAGTCAAAAAAATAGGTGAAATTTCTAATGTTTAGAATGTCCATGATAAATTATTTTTTGGAGATTTGTGGAATTGCATCCTACAGGGACATTTCCTTTGGAGATCTATAGGATTTTTTAGCTTGTAGCTATAATAATTATGAGAGATTTTTCTGATAAGGATTCCATTTTTGAAGATCAATGTCTATGGATGGACCCTTTTTTTGGATACCTATGGATTCACCTATGGAGGGTTCCTTTTTGAAGATTTATGGATTTGTATGTGGGATCCATCTTCTAGAGATTTGTGGACTTGCCTAATGAAGGTTTAATATTCTAAAGATATAGGGACCTATCTATTGAGGGTCTCATTTTCTAGAGATGTGTGGACATGTGAATTTCTAAAAGCATTGTGAGGATCTGAGTGAGAAGGATTTCATTTTGGATATCTATGTATTTGTCTGCTTAGGGTTTCACTTTTTGAAGATTTATGGATTTGTGTGTTGAGAGATCTATTTTTTGAAGAAATTTGGACTTGTCTATTGAGGTTTCCATATTATTAAGCTTATGAATGTAATGAGATTGTATTTTGTGGTTGTGTTGGAGTATGTTGCATGCTTATGTGCCTGAATAAACTAAATATCTAATGTATTGAATATATTAATATTTTGTTAGTGTTGATGTAGTTAAAGTTAGTGGGATGTTGTTTTAAAAATGTATATGAATATTTTAGTATGTATTGAAATTTTTGGGAAGAGGAAAATTAGAATGTAAGATTGGATAGACTAGTATAGGCTTGTGAAAGAGTTCAATCCTTTTCAAAAACCTTGTTTTACCAATATTAATATCAACATATATATATACATATACATATAGTTAATCAAATAAAATTAACATGTGAGACTCACAATCACCATATATATTAACAATTTATGATATATATTAGCAATTTATGATATATTTTTACATATATGGTCTAAACATTTGGTATACATGACATATAATGCTTCCCCTAGGTTGACTTTTGATGCTTGTGATCTCAATGTGAATTAACTTTATTTTATATTTAGAATTATCATTATCATAAAATAGTTCATAATCCTATGTAATTTTGTATTTCATATTATAAAATAATAAAACCTTCAAAAATAAGCTATGCAATGAAAATTCATTTAGATTAATAATAAAATAATAGTGTCATCAATATTTTTGCTAATTAATTCATATCAATGGAGCATCATATAAAATCACAAATTTAGTGTTTATTGCTCCATAATAAAATAGAATCAATGTCATATCATGTGATAATCAAAATAGAAATAAGCTTTGATCATGCAAGGGGAAGCAAAAATCATAGTTATGGTGATGGCTTAATTTATTGTAAGGATAATTGTTTCACTTCTAGTTGTGATTTTATTTTGACCCTATAGGTAACTACATGTAATTAAATTTATTATTTATTTAAAAAGTTTGACATCATTTATGTGGTCAAACATTAAATTGGATATTGAAATATCTAAATTTTAATAAAAGTATCTGTAACAAACCAAAACTCCACTCTTTTTTTTCTAGTTATCTTAAGAACATTAACCCTAATAGACCCACACCAACTCACAACCGTATTATCCCTCAGATAGATGGTTAGGTTTTGTTTAAAAGAGGTCAACATTTCTTCTAATTCATTTACGGATTGCCACCTTCCATTTTCTTTCCTCTTAAAGGGGTTCCTTTAGTAGGACCAGATCTCTACATGTCTCCCTTAATGTAGGTACTTCCATTTTCCATATTTTGAAAATAAATGCTCAGCACACCGCACTACACAGGTCACTTAGTGTAGATATTTTCCTTTTCAATCCATCAAAAAGGTTTGTGCATATCTTTTCAAGCCTCATAAATGATTCAATGAGATACACTATGCAATTAATAGCTAATTAACCCTTTTTCAATCAAGGGGTTAGCTCACCAAGCACATCCATCCATACTTAGAACGAAAAAAATAGAAACATAATCATTGTTACTTGATTTCTTTGGGACCTGTGTTCATTAATGTTATACTCATAGCTCAAAAGAGCGATAAAGTCAAGAATAAACTACACACTAGTTTAGATTTACCATACAAAATTATCTTGGCTTAGTCAGTTAATCCCTAACACAGTCCACGTAAATAATTAGATCATGGGTAAAAAAACTTGATTCTGAGTTTTATTACACCACCCGAGTACTTGACTATGTTAAACCTTAACGCCAACCTTCGAAGCTGCAAAGGAAAACTCAAGTGAAGTCTAAAAATTTATTTTTTCCCCATACATTCTTTCGTATGAAAAAAAACATGGATTCATTACACCATTTTTCTTTAGTCTGAATAAAGCTAAAGCATTCTCTAAAGCCCCCCTTAAATATCATGTGCAAATTTTATTCCATGGAAGTAAACCACACAATTTTAAGCAACATAAACTAAATACCAATTCCAATTTAACACAATCACCACGAAGCAAAAATTGGATAGAACATAATGAAATACTACCAACAATTCAGTTTTACCATAAATAATATGTAAGAATCACATTACATGCAAGGAGGTTCAAAGTCAACCTTTATCTTGGATATTACATAAAATGTTTCCATACATTATTAAATTACAAGCTTCTACATTCCCATATCTCCTTGTCATAGTCTTCCATTGAAACAACCAGTTTACAAAGGTGTTATCTAGAGCTACCAATGTATGGAAAAACTAAACTTCTCTGATTCACCAATGTAAGGTTCATAATTGCATCTCCACCATCTCGTATTTGGTAATGCATTGTCCATTACCATTCATCACTATAGCAAGACTAGTGTTGTCACATCAAAAAAATATTTTCCATGTTTGGGATTAGAGTTGGCTCCCATAAAAATAAATATCAAAGACTATCACATATACACATTCAATAGTGTAACTTTACACATAGCATCCAAGCCAAACTTCATTATCCCGAAGTATTCCAATTCAACGTCACACATAAACATTTCATCTCACATGTCACGTAACATAAAATAAGGTAGTTATAAAAACAATTTAGTTCAAAATAAATCCTACATTTCACTTTATCTCTTAATCATATATTTCCACACACAAAATACCCCATTCATTCCTCATGCTAAAATTTACTAGTAAAAACCTCTAGATTAAGTTTAATGTAAACCACATCATTCAGTAAAAATATGAGTCCTTCCTATGTTCTTTTTCTAGAGACCAGACTACGTTCCATTAGGAACACTCTCTAGGTGCTTCATTAACCAGTCTACACTATCAAAGCTTAGAAAGAAATCCACTCATCTTAAAAATAGCGCAAAGTTCTAAGAATTCAGGTCTACCAAAACCAAAAGTCAAGCATTCATTAAAAATTTATCTATGAAAATTTCCTAGAATTTCTAGTTAGTTTGATCTCAGTTTCACGCAAGAGCTATATGCACAAGATAAAAGTACCAATAACTCCCAACCAGCTCTATTCTAAAAGAAACCTTGCTCAAGTCCACTTTCCAAAAGAAATCCAGTCACCATGGCTTTCAAAAAGGATGCAAAGAAAAATAAACATCCATGCAAATGTAAAATAAGAATTAGCTACAATCTCAATTCTATCCACACATGAAGTCAAGCACAAGATTATTTTTCCATAGTAGTAAATATGAACAATTTTCCATAATCATTCAACAACAGACACAACAGGAATTCTTCCACAAACAAATGAATTTATCATCAAACATAAAACCAGTTTGCCTTCCTAAATGGGTTCTACCTATTGGTCGACATTGGTCCTTTACATTTTCTACCTGCAACTTTCAACTTTCTTCATCGTGAATGGATTCTCTTTTTTTGTGATTCCCTAAATAAAACTCCTTTCTTCCTCTCACACCAAAGAAAATCACCCAATTCTCTTTATTTTTCCTTTCTTACCAAAATGTTCCATTTTTTTGAACCTCCCATGTTGAGCAAGGTGCAGCAAAAGTATTGTCATTGTTGTCAACATAGACAGATAGATGCAGTTGATGCAATGGACAGGAGTTCAGAGGTCAGTCAGAACATGTACAGTGAATTTCCAAGAAGACAGAAGTGGCCCAAATTCAAAAAATCAAAGAAAAAGACAAGTAAGAAAACTATCATGATATCGTGACATGTTTTCTGTCATGATTTCGCGACATGGACGAGGAGAGAGAAGGCGCAAGCAAAATTGTCATGATTTCATGACATGGTCGAGGAGAGAGAAGGCGCAAGCAAAATTGTCATGATTTCATGACATGGACGAGGAGAGAGAAGGCGCAAGCAAAATTGTCGTGATTTCATGACATGGACGAGGAGAGAGAAGGCGCAAGAAAAATTGTCATGATTTCACGACATGGCTAAGGAGAGAGAAGGCGCAAGAAAAATTGTCATGATTTCATGACATGGCCGAGGAGAGAGAAGGCGCAAGGAAAACTATCACGATTTCATGACATGTTGGCAGAGAAGAAGGCAAGTAGAAAAACTATCATGATTTCATGACATGTTTGAAGAAGAGGCGCAGGCAAAGAAAACTATCATGATTTCGTGACATGCTCGAGGAGAAGGAGCTCGCAAAGAAAAGTGTCATGATTTCACGACAGGTTCGAAGAGGAAGCGCTAAGGAGAGAAAGTGTCACGATTTCATGACAGGATCGAAGAGAAAGCGCCAAGGAGAGAAAGTGTCACGATTTCACGACAAGATCAAAGAGAAAGCGCCAAGGAGAGAAAGTGTCACGATTTCACGACAGGATCGAAGAGAAAGCGCCAAGGAGAGAAAGTGTCACGATTTCACGACAGGATCGAAGAGAAAGTACCAAGGAGAGAAAGTGTCACGATTTCGTGATAGGATCGAAGAGAAAGCGCCAAGGAGAGAAAGTGTCATGATTTCATGATAGGATCGAAGAGAAAGCGCCAAGGAGAGAAAGTGTCACGATTTCATGACAGGTTCGAAGAGAAAGCGCCAAGGAGGAAAAGTGTCGCGATTTCGTGACATGTTTCATTTTCGTGGGCGGAAGGCAGAGAAGTGCAAGGAAGTGAAAAGTGTCACGATTTCGTGACATGTTGTGGTTTCACTGGCCAAAGATAGAAAAGGCACAAGGCAGTGAAAGTGTCGTGATTTCATGACATGTTCCATTTTCGCAGGCGAAAGGCAGAGAAGTGCAAGGAAGCGAAAAGTGTCACGATTTCGTGACATGTGTTTTCATTGGCCAAAGACAGAAAAGGCACAAGGCAGCGAAAGTGTCACGATTTTGTGACATGTTTCATTTTCATGGGTAGAAGGCAGAGAAGTGCAAGGAAGCGAAAAGTGTCATGATTTCGTGACATGTCTGGTTTTCATGGCTGCAAGACAAGAGGTGAACAAGGAGGCCAAAAATGTCATGATTTCGTGACATGTATTTTCACGGGTAAAAGGCGAGAAGGGCAGAAAGATATAGAAGTGTCACGATTTCGTGACAGGTCGCAACAAAGCACGATAACAGACAATTAACTGGAACAGAACAACAGTTAAAGGGGTAGTTGTAGAGGAAAAGCATGCAACCAAAATAAGAAGAGTTAACTGGAGTAAATGCGACAGTTATAGGTGCAGTTATAGATAGAAATCATGCAGCTATTTTAAGAACAGTCAAAGAAGGAGAAATCGAACAGTCGCATAAATAGAATCAAAAAATGCATGCATGCACAGAAAAGAATACGAAAAATCATGGTAGAGGTATATGTTGCATGTAACGTGTTTAACAAAATGCCCACTTTATATACGCAAAAGGAGTTACATAAAGATGAAGTTACAGTTGACAAGTGGCAGAATAGAATATTTAAGAAATAGTTACGGGTTGCATGCATAAAAATGGAAGTTAAAAATAGAGACTAATATGTTATAAAAGCAGGTCTGCGTGAAGAATAAAGGCTACTGTTGTATGTGTGAAAGTGCTACCGAAAGAGGGTGAGAAGAGTGTTGTAAGAGAGCGACAGGCTGAGCAAGAAGTGTTTACTGTATTTTGATAAATTGGAGACCAGTCAGGGTCTTGTAAAAGTGAAGGCATTTGTATGTCATTAATATAACTTTCAAAATAGGGATCCAAGTAGGTGCTTGGATAGGGGTTGGTGCTCCTTTCTGTTGGTGCAGATAAATCAGGGGTTGGTGCTCCTTCCAGTGGGTGCTGGTAAACAGATTGTAAAATTGGTGTTTTGCAAAGGCTGGATTTGGACCGTAGTCCAAGCAAGTCATTCTTGAGGAGTAGCCAAATTGGTGAACCTCGTTACATTGTGTGTTGTGGTGTGCTCTTTTGTGATTATTGCTTTATCTATTTTCAAGTTCTCTTTGCTTCAGTTTTAAGAGTTGCAGATTAGATTTTTAGCTACACTGATTCACCCCCCCCTCTCAGTGTCATTGTGAGAATATCAATTGGTATCAGAGCAAGGTTCCTGAACAAAGCTTAATCAGCTTAGGTGATCTTGGAAGGAACACAATGGCAGGTAATGAAGGATTCTCATCAAACAAAGCTCCTTTGTTCAATGGAACTAATTACTCATTCTAGAGACTCAAGATGCAGACATATCTGAGTGCGTTAGGATACGACATTTGGGAGTCAGTAGAAAATGGATACACAGTACCCGCTACTCCTCCAATAGATACTGCTGAGAAGAAGAAGTTTGAGAATAACTCCAAAGCATAGAATGCCATAATGTGTGGGCTAGTAGACAGTGAACTGATAAGGATTATGATCTATACATCAGCAAAAGACATGTGGGACAAACTAAAGAGCATCCATGAAGGAGACAACGAAGATCAAGGAAACCAAGCTGCAAACTCATCGAGCTCAGTTCGAAGCATTACAAATGAATGACGATGAGAATATAGAGGCCTATATGCTGAGAGTCAATGGAATCATTAATGCAATCAGAGGACTCGGCAAAAAAATCGAAGATGCGGTTGTCGTGAAAAAGGTACTTAGAACTCTTCACAAAAGATTTAATTCTAAAGTTTCTGCAATAGAAGAGGCTAAAGATCTAAATAGTTTTAGCATGGACGAGATGCATGGCTCTTTGACTGCATATGAAATGAGAATAGGACAAACTAAGCCCATAGACAGAGAAGCTGCTTTTAAAGCACACAAGAATACAAAAGCTGAACAAGAATCTGAGGATGAAGAGACATCGGATGAAACGGAAGCCAACTTTGTTCGGAAACTTACAAAGGGAAAAGGAAAATATAGAGGAAAGTTACCATTTAAGTGTTTCAATTGTGGAGGGTTCGGTCACTTTGCAGCTAAGTGTCCAATGAATGAGAAAACCAAAAGTGATGAAGGGTCACACCAAGAAAGAAGTGACTGGAAGAAGAAACCAAACTTTAGGAAAAGCAATTTCAAAAAGAAAAGTTTCATATCCAAGAATGTCAGCTCTTCTGAAGATAGCTCAGGTGAAGATTCTGAAGAAGAAACAAGTGAAGCTCTGTTCATGGCATTTGAAGAAGCAAAAATAGAAGAAAAATAGGAAGGTGATACAAAAAGTAAGGATGAGGTTGAAGTTTATCTGGAAGGAGAGTTGGTTGCTGCACTTAAAGAGTTGAAGACAGAAAGGAAAAAGAATAATAAGGTCTCAAGAAATCTTGAGGATGCGAATGACATAATAAACAATTTGAAAGTACAGACAGAAGAATTTAAGAAAATGTCTAAAGAACTTGAAGTACAGTTAACCATGAGAATAGATGAGTGCAACAAACTAGAAGAAGAGATTGTTGTTTTAAGAATGCGGCTAGAAGAAAAGAATCAAAAATTGAGTTGCTATCACAAACTTGAAGGAAGTTCTACAAAGCTTGAAAATATTATAAATAGTCAGAGGACTACAGGCATCAAGTTTGGCTTGGGGTTTGTCAAAGGAGAATCATCAAGTGGATCAAAGGCCATAACTGTAGAACCGATAAAGAAAGAGGATAAAATCAAGGTTGACCAAAGAAAAATGAATATTGCAAAAGAAAGCAATAATGCCAGGCACGAGAAGACTGTTGACAATGAGGGATTCACAAAAGTCACACATCAAAGGAGAAGAAAATTTGTGGCTCCTACTACAAATTGGCAAAGACCAACTCCTAGGTTCAATCATTCCTTTTCTGGTTATTGTTTTAAATGCAATACTTATGGTCATAAGATTTCAGACTGCATTTATAATATAGGACAAAGAAATTTTACCAGTAGAAATGTCTTTTCACCCTTGATGGATTATGCAATAGAATGCTATAACTGTCATAACTTTGGACACATTGCAAGAAACTGTAGAAGCACATATGCAACAAATAAATATCAGGGAAGAAGAACTCAACCAAACAGTTTAAGGCAAAACAAAAAATTCCTAGATAAACATGCATAGGCCACTGACAAAGAAAAGTCTAAACAAGTGACCAAAACTACAGTCAAATCAGAATGGAAAGAAAAAGAGCAACTCAAGGAAGAAAATGAATCCTTGATTGTACAGACAACATTCAAAGCACAGAACAAATCTGCACCATGGATATTGGATAGTGGATGCTCCAGTCACATGACAGAAGATAAACAAAAATTTGAAAAATTACAGAAATATGAAGGGGGTTCTGTAAAGTTTGGAAATAATGATGGAGCCAAAATAGTTGGCAAAGGATCAGTCAAGATAAGTGATGGAAAGATCAATTCCAAAGAAGTTATGTTTGTAATTGGTTTGAAGCACAACTTACTGAGCGTAAGTCAAATCTGTGATAGAGGTCATGAAGTCATCTTTAAGAAGCAGTGGCTGTGAAGTCGGAAAAGCACACAGTGGGAAGCTGATAGCTACTGGATCGAGGACTTCTAGAAATCTATATACTCTCTCAGAAACTTTAGAAGGAGCATGCCTGATTGGATAGGAAGATGAAAATTGGCTGTGGCACAAGAGGCTCGGTCATATTAGCTTTGACAATCTGGTAAAAATAAGTTCAAAAAGAGCAGTAAGAGATATACCTACCATTGGCAAACCAGTAAATAGCATCTGTGCTTCATGCCAAAAAGGGAAGCAAACTAGATCCACATTTAAAGCAAAGGAATACTTCACCAGCAAACCGTTAGAGCTGATACATACTAATTTATGTGGACCCATGAGAACACAAAGCATAAATGGTGACAAATACTTTATGCTGTTCATAGATGACTACTCCAGGATGACATGGGTACTATTTTTAAAGCTTAAATCAGATGCCTTTGAGATGTTCAAGATTTTTAAAAAATAGGTTGAGAATCAAATTGGAAAAAGAATTAAATGCCTAAGATCAGACAGAGGAGGAGAGTTTATCTCAGAGGAGTTTGCAGAATACTGTCAAAAATATGGGATCAGAAGACAGTTTTCAGCAGCAAGGACACCTCAACAGAATGGTGTTGTTGAAAGGAAGAACAGGACTATGCAAGAAATGGCACGGACAATGTTGGTTGAGAACAAAATAGCTGACAGATTTTGGAAAGAGGCAGTACATATTGCAGTTTACATTCAAAACAGGTGCATGTTAAGGACGCATGAAAGCAAAACTCCTTATGAGCTGTGGTTCGGCAAGAAAGCAACAACAAGATACTTCAAAGTGTTTGACAACAAGTGTTATATCAAACGAACTGAAGATAATCTCGATAAGTTTGAAGATAGAGCTGACGAAGGTATTTTTCTTGGTTACTCGACAAAAAGCAAAGCCTACACATGTTACAACAAGAGGCTAAAGAAAATTGTGGAGAGTGCAGATGTTAAAGTTGATGAAGGTAGAGATCGAGAAATTACTTATCAAGAAAACTACCCTATTTATGAAGAAGTCATTGAAGGAGATGAAGAAATGGAAATAGAAGAAAATCAAAAAATTGACCCAACTGATTTAAGAATTGACTCAGAAGAAGAAGAGAACAAGAAATTCAAAACAGGTAGCTGGCAGAAAAATCATCCCAGAGAACAGATTATTGGGGACCCAACAGTTGGTATTCAGACAAGAAGAGCGATAGTACGGAACTACTCTCTATTATCCAACATTGAACCCAAAAATATTGTTGAAGCAAGCACAGATGAAAGTTGGATGAAGGCAATTAATGAAGAACTAGATCAGATTGAGAAAAACAAAACTTGGGAATTAGTACCACGGCCAGCAAATAAAAACATAATCGGTACTAAATGGATTTTTCGAAATAAATTAAATGAAGACGGACAGGTTGTTAGAAATAAGGCAAGATTGGTCTATAAAGGCTATGCTCAGGTTGAAGGCATTGATTTTGAGGAAACCTTTGCACCAGGAGCTAGACTAGAGGCAATCAGAATGTTTCTGGCTTTAGCAGTTCATAAAAATTTCAAAGTATATCAAATGGACGTAAAATCAGCATTTCTGAATGGAAAACTGGAAGAAGAGGTGTACATTGAACAACCAGATGGCTTCCAACTCGGTGACAATCCCGATTTTGTTTGCAAGTTAAAGAAAGCGTTGTATGGTCTGAAACAGGCACCCAGAGCATGGTATGCAAGGTCGGATAACTATCTTATTAAACAGGGGTTCAAGAAAGGTATGGTGGACAACAATTTATATGTCAAAATAGAGAATGGCCATCTTATTGTACTTGTTGTTTATGTAGATGATATAATATTTGGCAGCAACATGGATGAATATTGTAAAGACATAGCAACTAAAATGAAGAAAGAATTTGAGATGTCTATGATTGGTGAACTTTCTTATTTCCTAGGATTGCAAGTCAATCAAAATAAAAAGGGCATTTTTATCTCTCAAGTTAAATATGTGAAAGAAATGCTGAAAAAGTTCACAATGGAGGATAGTAAACCTGTCAGCACTCCCATGACAACAAGGTTGCAAGTTGAGCAAGGATGAAAAATCTCCAGATGTAGATCAAACCATGTACAGGTCTATGATTGGAAGCCTCGTTGTATTTGACGACTACCGGACCGGATATCTTACGGCAAGTATGCATGGTGGCAAGATTTCAGAGCTAGTCCCAAAGAGACTCATGTGACAGTCGTGAAGAGGATTTTTAGGTACCTCAAGGGTACTATGGAGTATGGGTTATGGTACCCAAAAGGTAAGGACTTCACTCTTATTGCATATTCGATGCAGATTGGGTAGGATGTATTGATGACAGAAAGAGTACCAGTGGAGGAGCATTTTATCTTGGAGACAAGGTTGGTAGCATGGCACAACAAGAAACAAGAATCAGTCTCTCTTTCCATAGCAAGAGGCAGAATACATTGCAAGCAACAACATGTTGTACACAGATATTATGGATGAGACAAACCCTGAAAGATCTGGGTATTCACTTCAAAGAGTCAATTTTAGTTAAATGTGATAACACTAGTGCTATTAACATATCAAAGAATCCGGTTATGCATTCTCGAACCAAACATATTGCAATCCGGTATCACTTCTTGAAGGATAAAGTTGCAGAAGGGGAGGTCAAATTGGATTTTGTTTCGACTATAGAGCAAGTAGCAGATATATTCACAAAACCATTACCAAAGGAAGTTTTTGAGTACCTTCGGAGTAAGTTGGGAGTAGTCACATTTCCCAAGAACTCGACTATCAATTGGGATCACATTCTCAGGGGGAGCATTTATGCCTATGTTTATAGTTTTGCTCATATTCATGATTTTTGCTAACTATAACAATGTGTATCTGAGAATGTTGTGCATAGACTCAGGGGGAGTCTGCAGCAGCCCTTTGGTATTATTGTCAAAGGGGGAGAAGAATTACAAGAGAGTGCATGAGTGTTGCCAACAATTCCAAAGGGGGAGATTGTTGAGCAAGGTGCAGCAAAAGTATTGTCATTGTTGTCAACATAGACAAATAGATCGATTGATGCAGTTGATGTAGTGGACAGGAGTTCAGAGGTCAGTCAGAACATGTACAGTGAATTTCCAAGAAGACAGAAGTGGCCCAGATTCAGAAAATCAAAGAAAAAGACAAGTAAGAAAACTATCGCGATATCACGACATGTTTTCTATCGTGATTTCGCGACATGGACGAGGAGAGAGAAGGCGCAAGCAAAATTGTCACGATTTCATGACATGGCCGAGGAGAGAGAAGGCGCAAGCAAAATTGTCATGATTTCGTGACATGGCCGAGGAGAGAGAAGGCGCAAGCAAAATTGTCACGATTTCGCGACATGGACGAGGAGAGAGAAGGCGCAAGAAAAATTGTCATGATTTCGCGACATGGCCGAGGAGAGAGAAGGCGCAAGCAAAATTGTCATGATTTCACGACATGGCCGAGGAGAGAGAAGGCGCAAGGAAAACTGTCACGATTTCGTGACATGTTGGCAGAGAAGAAGGCAAGTAGAAAAACTATCGTGATTTCGCGACATGTTTGAAGAAGAGGCGCAGGCAAAGAAAACTATCGCGATTTCGCGACATGCTCGAGGAGAAGGAGCTCGCAAAGAAAAGTGTCACGATTTCACGATAGGTTCCAAGAGGAAGCGCTAAGGAGAGAAAGTGTCACGATTTCATGACAGGATCGAAGAGAAAGTGCCAAGGAGAGAAAGTGTCACGATTTCATGATAGGATCGAAGAGAAAGCGCCAAGGAGAGAAAGTGTCACGATTTCGTGATAGGATCGAAGAGAAAGCGCCAAGGAGAGAAAGTGTCATGATTTCATGACAGGATCGAAGAGAAAGCGCCAAGGAGAGAAAGTGTCACGATTTCGCGACAAGATCGAAGAGAAAGCGCCAAGGAGAGAAAGTGTCACGATTTCATGACAGGATCGAAGAGAAAGCGCCAAGGAGAGAAAGTGTCACGATTTCGTGACAGGTTCGAAGAGAAAGCACCAAGGAGGAAAAGTGTCACGATTTTGCGACATGTTCCATTTTCGCGGGCGGAAGGCAGAGAAGTGCAAGGAAGCGAAAAGTGTCACGATTTCGCGACATGTTGTGTTTTTGTTGGCCAAAGACAGAAAAGGCACAAGGCAGCGAAAGTGTCACGATTTTGCGACATGTTCCGTTTTCACGGGCGAAAGGTAGAGAAGTGCAAGGAAGCGAAAAGTGTCACGATTTCGTGACATGTTGTGTTTTCGCTGGCCAAAGACAGAAAAGGCACAAGGCAGCGAAAGTGTCACGATTTCGCGACATGTTTCGTTTTCACGGGCAAAAGGCAGAGAAGTGCAAGGAAGCGAAAAGTGTCACGATTTCGTGACATGTCTGGTTTTCATGGCTGCAAGACAAGAGGTGAACAAGGAGGCCAAAAATGTCATGATTTCGTGACATGTATTTTCACGGGTAAAAGGCGAGAAGGGCAGAAAGATACAGAAGTGTCACGATTTCATGACAGGTCGCAACAACACGATAATAGACAGTTAACTGGAACAGAACAATAGTTAAAGGGGCAGTTGTAGAGGAAAAGCATGCAGCCGAAATAAGAAGAGTTAACTGGAGTAAATGCGACAGTTACAGGTGCAGTTACAGATAGAAATCATGCAGCTATTTTAAGAACAGTCAAAGAAGGAGAAATCGAACAGTCGCATAAATAGAATCAAAAAATGCATGCATGCATAGAAAAGAATACGAACAATCATGGTAGAGGTATATGTTGCATGTAACGTGTTTAACGAAATGCCCACTTTATATACGCAAAAGGAGTTACATAAAGATGAAGTTACAGTTGACAAGTGGCAGAATAGAATATTTAAGAAACAGTTACGGGTTGCATGCGTAAAAATGGAAGTTAAAAATAGAGACTAATATGTTATAAAAGCAGGTCTACGTGAAGAATAAAGGTTGCTGTCGTATGTGTGAAAGTGCTGCCGAAAGAGGGTGAGAAGAGTGTTGTAAGAGAGCGACAGGCTGAGCAGGAAGTGTTTACTGTATTTTGATAAATTGGAGACCAGTCAGGGTCTTGTAAAAGTGAAGGCATTTGTATGTCATTAATATAACTTTCAAAATAGGGATCCAAGTAGGTGCTTGGATAGGGGTTGGTGCTCCTTTCTATTGGTGCGAGATAAATCAGGGGTTGGTGCTCCTTCCAGTGGGTGTTGGTAAACAGATTGTAAAATTGGTGTTTTGCAAAGGCTGGATTTGGACCGTAGTCCAAGCAGTCATTCTTGAGGAGTAGCCAAATTGGTGAACCTCGTTACATTGTGTGTTGTGGTGTGCTCTTTTGTGATTATTGCTTTATTTGTTTTCAAGTTCTCTTTGCTTCAGTTTTAAGAGTTGCAGATTAGATTTTTAGCTACACTGATTCACCCCCCCTCTCAGTGTCATTGTGAGAATATCATCCCACTACCAAGAACATCATTCTCCATGCTTAGCACATTTTCTCCTTCGTTCACTGCCAGAAACATTAACCGAATCTCCATGAAGAGTGAGGGTGAAGGAAAACAATACAACTCAAACTCTCATTATTCCTTACTAACAACCAAAAAACATATTTATATCTTTGAGAGAAGCTAAGTTTCAACCAATCATAAAGACATCATGGCAGCTAGGAAAACATAAGTGTTTTGAAATAACAATTCTAAGAGGATCAAGCTTCTTTTTTTGAAAATAAGGAAATCACACACAACACTAGAATCCTTTCCTATAAACAAAATATCTTTTTTTTCCCTAAGTACTTTATTAAAAGATATATTTTTAAACAAAGCACATGTTTCCTTTCCCTAGAATATCAATAGCAAACAAACAATTTCATCGCCACTTGTCAATTTAATCAAAACAATCATTTCAAGATAAGCATTTCTTTAGCTAAAAGGTCAACATGATTAATTTCTTTTATGCAAGTCATGCTATACATTCTCCATGAATGAAGCATTCATTCATGTTGCTTCTGAATACTTTATCTAATAACCCATCACATCATTTCCCATGGACATTCCCTTTCTGGGTGACCAATTCTTTTTGCCGCCGTTAGCAATTTTTTCCTGCAAAAAGTGATGTTCCATT
This sequence comes from Wollemia nobilis, assembly GCA_028583015.1. Taxonomy (NCBI): domain Eukaryota; kingdom Viridiplantae; phylum Streptophyta; class Pinopsida; order Araucariales; family Araucariaceae; genus Wollemia; species Wollemia nobilis. The sequence goes on from JAQPPZ010017073.1 coordinate 956,805, forward strand.
AGCAACATCTTATTATTTCATAAAAATACATTTGAAATAATTTTAACATGAGAATATGATCAATCAAATCACCACACAATTTCATCAACCACATATTTTTTCATGATAAATATATAGCTAATCCATCATCTTATCAAAAGTAGCACAAGCACATCATGAAAGCATTACCAAACCATAAAACCAAAAATTGGCCAAGGGAGGGTCATGACATACTCCCCCCTTAGGCTTAACACAATCCTCTATGTATCCCAAGGTTTGTTTAAAAAATAAATCAAAATATTTAAAAATATTTTTCAAACAGAAAAGGAAAATGATTCTCCATATCTACAACTTTTTCCCAAGTAGCATTCCTTTCCAAATATCGATCCTACTAAACTCTACATTATTCTAGCATTCATTTCCTCATTGAATTGGTTTGGTACTCAAGGATTCTTACTAGTTGAACCTCTATAGCCATGGGGTTCGTCATATGTAAATTAGAGAAATATCACACATGCTTAGGATTAGCAATGTATTTTCTAAGTAAATAAATGTGAAAGGTGTTATGAATCTAAGACAGATTAGGTGGTAAGGCAAGTTGGTATTCCACAGGACTAATCTTCTCTATAACATCAAATGGTTTGACATAACAAGTATCAATTTTTGTGGACATGATTGCACTCTTTCTATTATTTACCCTCAAAAACACCTTGTCACCCACTGCATACTCTCTTTGGGATCTCTTAAGATCGACATAACTCTTTTATCAATCTGTAGAATCCTTTTGTAATTATATGATCATTCTTAATTGTTATTCCATTTCTCTAACCATGTCAGGACCCAACACAATCTAATCCTCGGGATTATCCCATGGTAATGGTGTTATGCACTTTCTATTATACAATGCCTCAAAAGGTGTCATTCCCAAGGTTGAATACTGCCCGTTATTGTAAGCAAATTACACCAAAAAAAAATAATCCTCCCAATGGGTTTTCTAATACATACAGTACATGTGAAACATGTCTTCTAATACTTGGTTTACTCTTTTCATTTGCCCATCCATTTTTGGGTGGTAATCAGAGCTAACATTTAGTCTAGTTCCAATTGAACGATGCAAAGCATACCAAAAATTAGAGGTAAATCTTGAGTCTCTATCTAATATAATCACTTATGGAAAACCATGGAGCAAAAATATCTCTTTGGTAAATCTATTAACCACTACTACAACATCATCCTTAGTATTTCCAGGTATAAAATGTGTAACCTTGGTCAGTCTATTGACCACTACTAGGATTACATCATGTTGAAACTTGTTTTTAGGTAGCCCTACTACAAAGTCCAAGGAAATTACTTGCCACTTTTGCTTAGGTACGACATGCAAATTCAATAGCCCTACTAGATCCTTATTCTTAGCCTTAAATTTTTGACATTCAAGACATTAAGCAACATATTCATTTATGTCTTTCTTCATCCCAAACTAGTAGAAAATATTCTTCATGTTATCCCTCATTTTGGCTCCACAAAGGTGAGCAGAGTATAGGGATCTATAAGCTTCACTAATAATGTTTTTTGCAAATTTCCTACTTCAGGTATTACCACACTATCCTTAAAGTAGAAAAATCCATCCTTAAAGCTGAAATATCTATATTAATCTGGTTTCTCTTCCATTCTCTTCCAAATTTACTTGCAATAAATGTCCTATTTCTGATTCTCTTTGACTTGTTCCATCAAGTCATAATGGTAATGGGATAAGACAATAATATGGTTCCTTATACTTAATTTTTTTTCTAATTTATTCTCTTTTCATTTTATATACTCAATACCAAAATTGTATTCTATGAAAATTTCCATCCATATCGTCTGCCTAGAATTGAGTAGTATTTGAGTAAATATATATTGCAAACTTTGATGGTTAGTCCTTAGTTCAAAATATCTTCCTATTAGATAGTACTGCCAAATCTTGAGATAAAACACTATATCTTCCAACTCTAAATCATGAGTTGCATAATTATTATTATGTCTTTTTAACTTCCTTGAACCATAGGCGACCACTGCTCCATCCTAAGAGAGTACTCCCAAACCCTCCATAGATGCATCTATGCATACTGCAAAACTTCCCTGGGATTTGGGTATCTTTAATATAGGAGGCATAGTGAGCTTTTTTTTAAGCAGTTCAAAAGCTTCTTCACACTTATTGGACCATATGAACTCTTTTTCCTTCCTTTGTAGGTTAGTTATAGGTGCAGTAATTTTGGCATAATCCTTAACATACCACCTGCAGTATTGAATCAAACCCATAAAAATTTAGACTTTTATCACATTGGTTAGTGTTGGCCAATTCAAGATAGCCTCAATCTTCTTAAGATATATTGTGATCCTATCTACTAACATAATGTGACCCAAATATTGTACTTTTATCACATAGAACTCACATTTGGACAAATTCCTAAACAACTAATTTTCCCTTAATAGTTCTAGAATAATTTTGAGATGTCTGTCATGTTCTACTTTATTCTAGGAATATATCAGTATTTCATCCAAGAATACCAAAATAAACTTTTCCAATTGCTTCCTAAAGATGCTATTCATAAAATTCATAAAAGTTGTTGGTGCATTCATTAATCCAAAAGGCAAGATGATAAATTCATAATTCCCATACCAAGTCTTAAAAGTTGTATTGTGAGTATCCACCTCTCAGATCCTTAGTTTATGATATCTAGATTTCAAATCAATATTTGAAAATATTGTGGCATCCTTGAGTTGATCAAATATTCTAGGTAATGGATATATATTTTTGATAGTTATTTTATTCAACATTTGGTAGTTAATGCATAGTCTTAAAGAACCATCCTTCTTTTTCATAAACAGAACTAGTTCACCCCAAGGTTACACACTTGGTTTTATTAGTCCTTTCTCCAAAAATCCTTGAATTTGAACCTCTAGTTCTTGCATTTCAATAGGATTAATTCTATAGGGATCCCTATGAATAGGCTCAATTCTGGGTTGAAGTTCATTAGAAAATTTAAATTTTCTTTTAGGAGGTAACCTGGGTAAATCTTCCAAAAAACATCTTTAAACTCGTAAAGGACATGGTGTCTCCCAAACACTTTCTTTTTCTTTTCTATATATACCATCCCTCATTTTTTTATGGATTTTTTAAGTTGCAAATCCAAGAGAATTTGTGGTTGAAAATTTCTTTGCAATCTATTCACTCTTTGAACCAACCCATCAACATGTGTTTAATCAACCCAAAAATATTGAAAATTAATCACTGCATTATGTGCTTGCAGCCAATCCATTCCTATCACTATGTAAAATGTATGGAATGGTGCAATGTATAAGCATCCTATGGTCATTCCTCTAGGCAAAGATACGTGCATCCTATGATAGCACTTATTTATAGAGTAGGTTTATCCTGAACCATACTCAACCTTCCATACATGCATCAAAAATTCCTACTTTATAGACATATTTAATTAAAATAGTGGAAATAAAGCTATCAGTAGCACCACTATCAAATAAGATATTAACACTTCTACCAAGAATTTTACCTTTTATTACCAAAGGAGTGGTCTATCCATCCAAATTTTGGTTTCTTGGAGTTGCATAAATCCTATACGCTGGTTTCCTAGGTGTTGTTTCTTTATTCATTAGTTCCTTCCCTTTCGAACTCATCCCTACTCTTTATGGATAATAGTGGCATAATGAGCTCCTGTAAAAAGAAAGCATCCTTCTTTGGGTCTTGGATGTTCTTTTCATTTTAGCTCTCCTATTGTTCCCCCTTCCTTGGGCAGGTTAGTATGTATTTTTTGTGATCAATTTCCACTATTACCACAATTAACTCGTATACGCTTCCTTCCTCAGAACCTTCTTCTAAACTTCCCTTTCTTCCTATCTTCTTTTACATCCTCCTTAAGAATGCTCTTGCTATCTTGCTCATGTTCCAACTTCATGAACCCTAAACTAATTGATGCAGGAGCATCCGGAGGCGAAGCTGCAATCTTGCATCACCCAAAATGTTTTTTTTCTTTAAGTGCCAAAACTGTCGCGATATCGCGACGCTTTTTGAAGAAGGGCGCCATTGGGCCAAACTGTCGCGATATCGCGACGCTTTTTGAAGAAGGGCGCCATTGGGCCAAACTGTCGCGATATCGCGACGCTTTTTGAAGAAGGGCGCCATTGGGCCAAACTATCGCGATATCGCGACGCTTTTTGAAGAAGGGCGCCATTGGGCCAAACTGTCGCGATATCGCGACGCTTTTTGACAAGAGGGACTAAGTCGCATGATGGTCGTGAAATCATGACAGTTCTGAAGCAAAGCAGCTTGGGCGCAAAATGGTCGCGAAATCGTGACATCTCCGGAGCAAAGAAGCCAAGACGTCAAGTGGTCGCGAAATCGTGACATTTTTACAGCAAGGAGGCTAGGACACAAAATGGTCACGAAATCGTGACACTTCCGAAGGAAAGACTCGAAGGCACCAAGACGTCGCGAAATCGTGACATCTTCGGAGGAAAAGTTCTAAGGCACCAAATGGTCACGAAATCGTGACACTTCCGAAGGAAAGACTCGATGGCACAAGGATGTCATGAAATCGTGACACCTTCGGAGGAAAAGCTCTAAGGTTCAAAGACGTCACGAAATCGTGACACTTTCGAGGAACAAAACCTGAAGGCGCCAAGACGTCGCGAAATCGTGACATGTCACGGTTTCGCGGCCCGAATGAAGAAGCTGCGTACGGAGGGGAAAGACGTCGCGAAATCGTGACATGTAGCGGTTTCACGGCCCGAATGAAGAAGCTGCGTACGGAAAGCAAAGACGTCACGAAATCGTGGCATGTAGCGGTTTCGCGGCCCGAAGGAGGAAACTGAGTGCAAAGGGCAAAGACGTCACGAAATCGTGACACTTTCGGAGGCAAGGTTCAACGACGCAAAGTGGTCACGAAATCGCGACGCTTTCGGTGCGAAGGCTCAACAGCGCAAAGTGGTCGCGAAATCGTGACACTTCGGGCCGAAGACTCAAGGGTGTGAAATGGTCGCGAAATCGTGACGCTTCCGGAGTAAGGGCTTGAAAGCGCAAGGTGGTCGCGAAATCGTGACACCTTCGGAGGAAAGGTGACAGGGTGCCAAGTGGTCGCGAAATCGTGACGCTTTTGGGGCAAAGGCACCGAGGGGTAAAATGGTCGCGATATCGCGACCGAAAGGGAGAAAGGGCGCAAAGAGGCAAACACGTCGCGATATCGCGACAGAGCGCTCACGACGCCTGACCAGCCGATGACTGCAGAGACCATTGCCGTGGGACACGTGGCATCAATTTACAGGTGGTCCGAGAATGTGCAGTGGTTACTGGGACTCTGGCAAAGGGACACGTGGCAACAAACTACAAGCGGCTGTGGCGCATCTCTTTGAATGATGATTTGGCGGTTTGATTGACAGGCGGCCCTAGCGCACTCCGCCACCCTAGACCATGAGAATACGGGGCACCTGGCAGCATCTTGCAGGCGGTCATAGAACATTCATGCGGATGGTTACAAGGAATCCCGCACTTGATGTAATGATGGAAAGAAGTTGGAGCCGGGGGATAAAAGGACCGCGCATGCATTGTATTCGGGGCTTGGCCATTTTGAATGTAACTTCTATGTTTTCTGAATTGAAAGACCTCTGTTGTCGAGAATTGCATTTTTTGGCTGTGTGTTGTTCTAGTCCTATATCAAGTGGTATCAGAGCAGGTTCTGAGTGTGCAAACCGATCGCCGACAGTGAGGCAGTTTGCGCCAGGATTGTGGTTGTGGGTTGTGAAGAAGAAGCAGGATGCCTCCGCGCAGGAATCATGGTGGTGTGAGGAACAGACAAGCAGAGGTCGATCTTAGAGCCTTGCAGAGGCAAGTTGAAGCCCTGCAGGAGGAAATTAGGAGAGGAGTTGAGCCAAGAAGGGAGGAACCCAGTGAGGATGAAGTCTGGGAAGAAGAGGGTCCATCCGATGAGGAAGAAGCCTTGGATCCAGCAGAGGCTAGGCTGTATAGAGCCATCTCCCAGATTGGGAAGAAGCCAAAATTTGACGTCTCTACTTACTCCGGGAACCTCAACCCTGAGGAGTTGATAGATTGGATCAACGACATGGAGGAGTACTTCGAATATGAAGAGATCTCAGACCCAACTCGGATCAGGTTCACGAAAACCAAGTTGAAGGGGCATGCTAGCATCTGGTGGAAAGGAGTGCAGCTGGAAAGAAACAGGAGGGGAAAGGAAAAGATCACCAGGTGGGATAGGATGGTGGAGAAATTGAAGAGACAATTCATCCCTGCAGATTACGAGTTGGATTTGTTGAGAAAGATGCAGAGTCTTCGACAGGCAAGCAAATCTGTCAAGGAGTATACGGAGGAGTTCTATCAAATCTCGATCAGAACCGGCCATTCGGAGGCGAATAAGGAGAAAGTCGCACGATACATCAACGGATTGCGAACCAGCATTCAAGAAGAGCTGGGGCTGGTTAGGATGAGCACGGTGGAGGATGCATACCAGTTTGCATTAAAGGTGGAGGAGAAACTGAATAGGAGATTTGATGGAAAGCAGAGAGGAAAGGACAGGGGTGGAAGAGCTGGTGGAAGAACCAATGGAGGAAGGTACAGAGATTTGGGGAAAATTGGTGAAGCTAGCAGTAGCCAGAAATAGAAAGAAGGGAAGGAGGAGAATGACCAACGCCCACGCAATCAGAACAACAACTACCCGAGAGGAAGAGGTAGGCCTGGGCGAGGGTTTGGAAGAGGTGTCTTTCGAGGAACCTGCTTCAACTACGGAGAAGAAGGACACAGGGCATACAACTGCCCGCAACATCAAGAGAGGCCAAATCGAAGACCTGAGGGTCAGGCCCGAGTAGCTGTAGCAGACGAAGGTGCAGAATCTGAGCACTCTGAGGAGGCAGAAAGGGGAGAAGCAATGATCATCAGAAGGGTCCTGTTGAATGAAGAGGAAAAGGCAGACCAAAGGAACAACCTGTTTCGAACAAGATGCAAGTGCGCAGGTAAGGTCTGTAACGTCATTATCGATAATGGAAGCACTGACAATTTGGTTTCTGAGGAAATGGTTGCCAAGCTACAGTTGGAAAGGAGAAAGCACCCGCACCCTTATCGAATCGCATGGTTGCAAAAGGACCATCGGGTGCTAGTAAGTGAGCAATGCCTGGTGAAGTTCAATGTTGGAACTTACCGAGATGAGGTCTTATGTGACATCTTGCCTATGGATGCATGTCACCTACTGCTTGGGAGACCGTGGCAGTTTGACCGAAGTGTTGTACATGATGGTCGAGCCAACACATATTCTTTGTCGAAGAATGGAGTTCGCCACAAGCTAAAACCCTTGAAGGAGGCGGATGAGAAAGTATGCAGCAGTGCCCGAGTCTGTCTAGTTGATGGCAGAAGATTTTTGGAAGGCCTGAAGTCAGATCATATGTGCTATGCCATAATCCCTAGGGTTAAGGAAGAAGGAAGCAAGGAGATTCCAGTGGAGGTCATGGGACTGCTAGAGGAATTCCCAGATATCATTTCTGATAATGTTCCTGAAGGTTTACCGCCTGTTAGGAAGATCAGTCACCACATAGATTTGGTGCCTGGATCGAGCTTGCCAAACAAGGCTGCACATCGAATGACGCCTGTGGAAACTGAGGAGTTGAATCGGCAAGTTCAAGATCTATTGAAGAAAGGGCTGATTAGGGAGAGTCTTAGTCCATGTGCAGTACCAGCAGTACTAGCACCCAAGAAGGATGGAGAATGGAGAATGTGCACAGACTCTCGGGCAATTAACAAGATCACCATCAAATACAGATTCCCACTGCCAAGGATGGATGATATCATGGACTGCTTAAGTGGAGCTGAGTACTTCACAAAGATTGACTTGAAAAGTGGTTACCATCAGATCCGCATTAGAGAAGGGGATGAGTGGAAGACAACCTTTAAAACCAGAGAGGGGCTGTATGAGTGGTTGGTTATGCCATTTGGGCTAACCAATGCACCAAGTACCTTCATGCGGTTAATGAATGAAGTCCTGAAGGAATTTTTGGGCAAATTTGTTATTGTCTACTTGGATGATATCCTGATTTTTAGCAAGACCCTAGAGGAGCACCTGATGCACATCAGGAGGGTTTTTGAGAAACTACGGGAGGAGCAGTTACTGATCAATCTAAAGAAGTGCAACTTCGTGAAGAAGGAGCTGGTATACCTGGGATTTGTTATCTCAGCAAATGGTCTTAAAATGGACCCCGAAAAGGTGAGGGCTATTTCGGAATGGCCTGCTCCAAGAAGTGTGACCGAGGTTAGATCATTTCATGGTCTGGCCAGTTTCTACAGAAAGTTCATTAGAAACTTCAACAGTATTTGCGCATCTCTTACGGAGACAATGAAGGGGAACAAGAAGGAATTCCAGTGGACAGTTGGAGCAGACAAAAGCTTTGCTATGCTGAAGAAGAAGGTCACTGAGCAACCCGTCTTAGCACTTCCAGATTTCAATAAGGTGTTTCAGGTAGACTGCGATGCGAGTGGCAGTGCCATAGGAGCCGTATTGAGCCAAGAGGGTAGGCCTGTAGCTTATTTTAGCGAGAAGCTCAATGATGCCAGATGGAAGTATTCGGTATATGATCAGGAGTTCTACGCCATAGTTCAAGCACTTAAGAAATGGAGGCATTATTTGTTGCCAAAGGAGTTTGTTCTGTATACCGACCATCAGGCGCTGCAGTATATTAACAGTCAAGGGAAATTGAATCAAAGGCATTTGAAATGGGTAGAGTTCCTGCAGAGCTATACCTTTGTGCTGAAGCATCGGAGCGGAAGGTCCAATAGGGTGGCAGATGCATTGAGTAGGAGACAATGTCTGATGATGGAAATGAAAGTGGAGGTTGTAGGGTTTGCTGAGCTCAAGAGCTTATACCCTGTAGACCCCGATTTCGTAGAAGCTTGGAAAGCCTGCACGGTGCCTGTTACGTTGGACAGGACTAGGTGGTTGAATTACCTGGTTCAAGAGGGGATGCTATTCAGGGGGAACCAATTATGCATTTCGAGGAGCTCAATGAGAGAAAATCTCATCAAGGAAAAGCACAGTGGAGGTCTAGCTGGACATTTTGGTCGTGACAAAACTACCTCACTTGTTAGTGAAAACTATTACTGGCCACAATTGCAACAGGATGTGGCAAAGTTTGTGCAGAGTTGTAGGATATGCCAGATGGCAAAAGGCGTGAGGCAGCCTACTGGCTTGTATCAACCGCTGCCTATACCTGAACGACCGTGGGAAGATATTAGTATGGATTTTGTGCTTGGCTTGCCCAGGACGCAGAGGGGACACGATTCCATATTTGTGGTAGTGGACCGATTTTCAAAAATGGCTCACTTTATCCCGTGCCAGAAGACTAGCGATGCGGTCCATGTGGCTGGTTTGTTCTTTAAGGAAGTGGTACGCCTTCATGGGTTGCCAAGAAGCATTGTGTCGGACAGGGATACTAAGTTTGTCGGGTACTTCTGGAGGACCCTGTGGAAGAAACTGAAGACGGATTTAAAGTTCAGTTCTGCATACCACCCCCAAACAGATGGCCAAACAGAGGTGGTTAATAGGAGTTTGGGCAACCTACTGCGATGCTTGGTAGGGGACAAGCCCAAGGGATGGGATCTAGTTCTACCGCAAGCAGAATTCACGTATAACAGCTCGGTCAATAGGAGTACAAATAAATCACCGTTCCAGATCATCTATGGGAGCAGCCCCAGAAATGCTTCAGAGTTGAGACGGATAGATACGAGAGAGAAATGCAGTGCTGAGGCAGAAGACTTTGCCGAACACCTGAAGGGAGTGCATGAGGAAGTGACGAGACACATTGCCAAGATGAATGCTCAGTACAAGACAAGGGCGGACCAAAAACGCCGAGTTAAAGAGTTCAAAGTAGGAGATTCTGTCATGGTCCATCTGAGGAAGGAGCGGTTTCCTGCCAAGACCTATACCAAACTAAAAATGAAGAAATTTGGGCCATGCAGGATCATTGGCAAACGGGATTCGGGTAATGCATACGAGGTGGAGCTACCAAGTGAACTTAACATCTCCCCCGTGTTTAACATTTCAGATTTGGTCGAGTATCATGAAGGAGAAAGCAGTGAGATACTCAGCCCAGATTTGTGGAGCATTCCAGCAGTCATCCCAGTTGCGGACGAGATAGAAGAAATTCTGGATACACGTGAGGGCCGAAGTACTCGAAACAGGAGTTATTCTGAGTATTTAGTCAAATGGAAGGGCAGGCCTATAGAAGATGCGACTTGGTTATCCAAGGCAGAGGTTGATCGCCTGGGTCTACCTCAGACAAATCAGAAGTGAAGGTCACTTCTCAAACTCACCCCGGGTGTCTGATGCAGGAGCATCCGGAGGCGAAGCTGCAATCTTGCATCACCCAAAATGTTTTTTTCTTTAAGTGCCAAAACTGTCGTGATATCGCGACGCTTTTTGAAGAAGGGCGCCATTGGGCCAAACTGTCGTGATATCGCGACGCTTTTTGAAGAAGGGCGCCATTGGGCCAAACTGTCGCGATATCGCGACGCTTTTTGAAGAAGGGCACCATTGGGCCAAACTATCGCGATATCGCGACGCTTTTTGAAGAAGGGCGCCATTGGGCCAAACTATCACGATATCGCGATGCTTTTTGACAAGAGGGACTAAGTCGCATGATGGTCGCGAAATCGCGACAGTTTCGAAGCAAAGCAGCTTGGGCGCAAAATGGTCACGAAATCGTGACATCTCCGGAGCAAAGAAGCCAAGACGTCAAGTGGTCGCGAAATCGTGACATTTTTACAGCAAGGAGGCTAGGACACAAAATGGTCGCGAAATCGCGACACTTCCGAAGGAAAGACTCGAAGGCACCAAGACGTCGCGAAATCGTGACATCTTCGGAGGAAAAGTTCTAAGGCACCAAATGGTCGCGAAATCGTGACACTTCCGAAGGAAAGACTCGATGGCACAAGGATGTCGCGAAATCGTGACACCTTCGGAGGAAAAGCTCTAAGGTTCAAAGACGTCGCGAAATCGTGACACTTTCGGGGAACAAAACCTGAAGGCGCCAAGACGTCGCGAAATCGTGACATGTCGCGGTTTCGTGGCCCGAATGAAGAAGCTGCGTACGGAGGGGAAAGACGTCGCGAAATCGTGACATGTAGCGGTTTCGCGGCCCGAATGAAGAAGCTGCGTACGGAAAGCAAAGACGTCACGAAATCGTGGCATGTAGCGGTTTCGCGGCCCGAAGGAGGAAACTGAGTGCAAAGGGCAAAGACGTCGCGAAATCGTGACACTTTCGGAGGCAAGGTTCAACGACGCAAAGTGGTCGCGAAATCGTGACGCTTTCGGTGCGAAGGCTCAACAGCGCAAAGTGGTCACGAAATCGTGACACTTTCGGGCCGAAGACTCAAGGGTGTGAAATGGTCACGAAATCGCGACGCTTCCGGAGTAAGGGCTTGAAAGCGCAAGGTGGTCGCGAAATCGCGACACCTTCGGAGGAAAGGTGACAGGGTGCCAAGTGGTCACGAAATCGTGACGCTTTTGGGGCAAAGGCACCGAGGGGTAAAATGGTCGCGATATCACGACCGAAAGGGAGAAAGGGCGCAAAGAGGCAAACACGTCGCGATATCACGACAGAGCGCTCACGACGCCTGACCAGCCGGCGACTGCAGAGACCATTGCCGTGGGACACGTGGCATCAATTTACAGGTGGTCCGAGAATGTGCAGTGGTTACTGGGACTCTGGCAAAGGGACACGTGGCAACAAACTACAAGCGGCTGTGGCGCATCTCTTTGAATGATGATTTGGCGGTTTGATTGACAGGCGGCCGCAGCGCACTCCGCCACCCCAGACCATGAGAATACGGGGCACCTGGCAGCATCTTGCAGGCGGTCACAGAACATTCGTGCGGATGGTTACAGGGAATCCCGCACTTGATGTAATGATGGAAAGAAGTTGGAGCCGGGGGATAAAAGGACCGCGCATGCATTGTATTCGGGGCTTGGCCATTTTGAATGTAACTTCTATGTTTTCTGAATTGAAAGACCTCTGTTGTCGAGAATTGCATTTTCTGGCTGTGTGTTGTTCTAGTCCTATATCACTAATTATTTTCCTTAATGCATCTTTACCTTTCTCATATAACCCCTCATAGTCAAAGTAGGATTTAAGGTATATCTTAGCTTTCCTTACCAACTCATAGACCTTTTGTAAATTTTTGGGTTCTTGCATATCCACTTCCTATCCCATCCTAGGATTTATTCCAAGTAAAAACTTGTGGATTTTTATTTTCTTAGTGTATGCGGGTATATATTTCACCAACTGAACAAATATTTTATAATAATTTTCCACTATTCTAATTCCTTGATAAATTTTAGTGAACTCATTGTAATTTTAGGAATATAAATATTTTGTAAGAAACCTTTCTTTGAAATATTTAACAAATTCTTCTTATTTCAAGTCAACTACAACTGCTAACTTTTTTTTCTCACTAAGGGTTTCCCACCAAGCTAAACCATCTCCTTGTAAATGCAGAGTAGCATAATATATTTGAGTACCTAAAGAAAAATTCTTCATGATGAAGTATGTCAGTATCTATTTCAACCAATCCTTGGCCCTATTCCCACCTTTATCTCCATTAAATTTGGAAGACTCGAATATTTTAATTCCTTGCCCAGCTCATCCTCTAGTTGAAATCTTGTCAATTGTACCTTAGTAAATGGTTCATATTCTTGTTCCCTTATCTGAATACTTGATTGTTTTTCACAACTCTACATAGCCTCCAAAAAATGCTTTTGGGTTTCCACTTGCTCATGAAGTAGAACCACAATTTTAGTAAGATTCTCACATCCATTGGAATTTTTTGTGCCAATATAAGGTTCTCTATTTCATGCATTGGTTCCTTGAGTTACCATCATTGATGGGGTAGCACTCTCTCTTCTTATTTTTGGTGGCTTTTCCCATACCCACATAAAAGAGGTAGTAGGAGTCAATTTTCCAATTCTTCTTTGGTAAATTTTCCTACTGACTAACTCCTATGCTAATAGTTGATTTTACCCTTTCTTAAGTATAAATGAACACACAAAAAAACAAGAAAAGTACCTACTACTAAATATGCTCAAATAAGTTTACATAATGAGCTGATTTCCCTTTTAAAACATGGCTCTGATACCAAATGTAACAAACCAAAACTCCATTCTCTCTTTTTTTTTAGGTATCTTAAGAACATTAACCCTAATAGACCCACACCAACTCACAACCACATTATCCCTCAAATAGGTAGTTAGGTTTTGTTTAAATGAGTTCAACTAAGTCATTTATGGATTACCACCTTCCCATTTCTTTCCTTTGAAAGGGGTTCCTTTAGTAGGACTAGACCCCTAAATGTCTTCTTTATTGTATGTCCTTCCCTTTTCTCTCTTTTGAAAAGAAATTCTCGAAACACCACACTGCACAGGTCATTTAGTGTAGATATTTTTCTTTTTAATCCATAGAAAAGTTTTGTGCATATCTCTACAAGCCTCATAAATCATTCAATGAGATGCACTATGCAAGTAGTAGCTAATTAGCTTTTTTTCAATCAAGGGGTTAGCTCACCTGATAGCATTTATCCATACTTAACATGGTAGAAATAGAAATATAATCATTGTCACTTGGTTTCTTCGGATCCTATATTCATTAATTTTATAAGCTTCTTTTCCTTAGTGAGATATCCTTGTAGCTCAAGAGAGTGATACAATTGAGAATATAATACACACTAGTTCAGATTTATCATCCAAAATTGTCTTGGCTTACTCAGTTAAGTCCCAACACAACCCACGTAAATACTTATCTCACGGGTAAAAAAACTCAGTTTTGAGTTTTACTACATCACCCTAGTACTTGACCATGTTAAACCTTAACGCCAACCTTCAAAGCCACAAAGGAATACTCAGGTGAAGTCTAAACATTGTTATTTTCTCTCCCATACATTCTTTCATATGAAAATGAACATGGATTCATTACACCATTTTTCTTTAGTTTGAATGGAGCTAAAGCATTCTCTAAAGCCCCCCCTTAAACCTCATGTGCAAATTCGATTCCATAAAAGTAAAATACATAATTTAAGCAGCATAAACTAAATATCAATTCCAATCTAACACAATCACCATGAAGCAAAATTTGGACAAAACGTAATGAAATACTAACAACAATCTAGTTTTACCATAAACAATATGTAAAAGACACATTACATGCAAGGAGGTTCAAAATCAACCTCTATCTTGGAGATTACATAAAATATTTCCATACATTATTAAATTACAAGCTTCTACATTCCCATATCTCCTTGTCATAGTCTTCCATTGAAATAACCAGTTTACAAAGGTGTTACCTGGAGCTACCAATGCATGGAAAAACCAAAATTCTCTGATTCACCAGCATAAGGTTCATAACTGCATCTCCATAAAATATCATCTTCGATAATGCACTGTCCATTATCGTTTGTCACTGCAACAAGATTGATGTTGTCACACCAAAAAGGGATTGTCCATATCTAGGATCAGAGATGGCTCCCATAAAAAGAAATCTCAAAGACTATCACATAGACACATTCAATAGTGTAACTTTACACATAGCATCCAAGCCAAACTTTATTTTGTCAAAGTATTCCAATTCAACATCACATAGAAAGCATTTTATATCACGCATTATGCAACATAGAAGAAGGTAGTTATAAAAATACTTTAGTTCAAATTAAATCTTACTTTTTATTGTATCTCTTAAATAGTCAGCATAGATTTTTGCACATAAAATAACCCATTTATTCCTCATGCTAAAATTTACCAGTAAAAGCCTTTAGATTAAGTTTAATGTAAACCACATCATTTAGCAAAAACATGATTCCTTCCTATATTATTTTTCGAGATACTAGACTAAGTTTCATTAGGAACAATCTCCAGGTACTTCATTAACTAGTCTACGCTATCAAATCTTGGATAGAATTCCACTCATATTAACAATAGCGTAAAGTTCTAAGAATTCAGGTTTTCCAAAACCAAAAGTCAAGCCTTAATTCAAAATTCATTTATGAATATTTCCTAGAGTTTCAAGTTAGTTTGATCTCAGTTTCACAATAGAGCTATATGCACAAGAGAAAAGTACCAATAACTCCCAACCAACTCTATTCTAAAAGAAACCTTATTGAATTCCACTTTCCAAAAGAAATCTAGTTACCATGGCTTTCAAAAATGATGCAAAGCAAAATAAACATCTATGCAAATGTAAAACAAGCATTAGCTATAGTCTCAATGCTATCCACACATGAAGTCAAGCACAAGATTATATTTCCACAATATTAAATACGAATAATTTTCCATATTCGTTCAACACAACAAGAATTCTTCCATAAACAAATAAGTTTACCATCAAACACAAAACTGATTTGCCTTCCTCAATGGATTCTACCTATTGGTCGACGTTGGTTCTTTACATTTTCTACTTGCAACTTCCAACTTCCTTCATTGTAGATGGATTCTTTTCTTTTGTGTTCCCTAGAGAAAACTCTTTTCTTCCTCTCACACCAAATAAAATCACCCATTTCTCTTTCTTTTTTATTGCTTGCGAAAACATTCCATTTTTTTCAAACCTCCCACTCCCAAGAATATCATTCTCCATGCTCAACATGTTTTCTCCTTTGTCCGCCATCGAAAACTTTAATTGAATCTCCATGAAGAGCAAGAGTAAAGAAAAACAATACAACTCAAACTCTCATCATTGCTTACTAACAACCAAACAACATAGTTATATCTTTGAGAGAATCTAAGTTTCCACCAATCATAAAGATGTCATGGCAACCAAGAAAACATAAGTATGTTCAAATAATAATTCTAAGAGGATCAAGCTTCTTTTTTTTTGAAAACAAGGAAATCCTACACAACACTAGCATCCTTTCCTATAAACAAAATATTTTTTTCCCTAAGTAATTTATTAATAAATATATTTTTAAACAAAGCACATGTTTCCTTTCCCTAGAAGATCAACAATGAACAAACAATTCCATAGCCACTTATCAATTTAATCAAAACAACCATTTCAAGATAAGCATTTCTTTAGCTAAAAGGTCAACATGATTAGTTTATTTTATGCAAGTCATGCTATGCATTCTCCATGAAGTAAGAACTCATTCATGTTGCTTCTGAATAATTCATCTAATAACCCATCACATCATTTCCTATGGAAATTTCCTTCCTGGTGATCAATTCGTTTTTCCACCATCAGCAACTTTTTTTTTTTTGTAAAAAGTGATGTTCCATTAGCAACATCTTATTCTTTCATAAAACTAAGTTTGCAAGAATATTAACATGAGAATATGATCAATCAAATCACCACATAATTTCATCAACCACATATTTTTTCATGATAAATAAATATATAGTCCATCATCTTATCAAAAGTAGCACAAACACATCATGAAAGCATTACCAAACCATAAAACCAAAAATTGACTACGAGTCATAACAGTATAATTCACTCTAAGAGATACTTTTCCAAATTCATAAACATCATATTTGTAAACATTACCTATTATAACTAGGATAATTTTATAGAGGATCTATTTCATTTACTCATGAGAGTATATTTCCCATGAAGTTTAAGTATTTTCACACAAAAATTGATATACAAATTAATGCAAATATGTATGATGGTGATAGTTATGATATTCAAATAACATGGTAAATTGGTATAAATATAATACAAATATAAATTGAGGTTAATCATCTATTACAACATGTATAAAATTATGATATTATAAAAAATATTAATATAGCATTTCTAAACTCGTGAATAAACTAATGAATATTGCAAGTGATATCATAACTTATTTGAATTATATATTTACAACAAGTAGAAACAAATGATCATTGGTTTATCCATGAGTTTGAAAATTCTAATATAGTTATTTGCATTGGAAATACTAAAATAAAATCCTAATTTCTAAACTTGTGGATAAACCAGTGAATGCTTGCTTATTCTTGATATAAATAATACTTGATAAATGATTACTATGAATGTTGTTATTGAAATATATCTAGTGATAAAGCATTATAACAATACCCTATAAGTTGTTAAGTTATTTTGGCTATTAAGTCATATATTGTCAAATGTGTTAAATAAATCCATGGATCTATATCGCCTTGCTCCACTTTCTACCTCTATTTCTTCACCACCTATATTTCCACTCTAGTTCTCCTCTTCCACCTCCCAACAACCTCACTTCCACCTCATTCTTATCACCATTGCTACATTTAATTTCTAAATATTTTGAAATTCTCATTTATTAATAGGTATTGCTTGTCTTAATTTTATTATTTTAGAAATATAATAGTTTAAAATAATTTTTAATCAAATAAAATTAACATGTGAGACTCACAATTCACATATATATTAAAAATTTATAATTCACTTTTACATGTATGGTCTAAACATTTGTTTTACATGACTTGGGATACTCCCCCTAAGTTGGCCCTTGATGCATGTGATCACAACATGAATTAACTTTCTTTTAGATTTAGCATTATCATTATCATAAAATAGTTCATAATCATATCTAATTTCTTATTTCATATTCTAAAATAATAAAACCTTCACAAATAAACTATATAATGAAAATTCATTCAGATTAATAATAAACTAATAGTGTCATCTATATTTCCTCTAATTAATTCATATCAATGGAGCATCATATAAAATCATAAATTTAGTGTTTATTGTTCTTAAATAAAAGATAACCAATTTCATATCATGTGATATTAAAAATAGAAATAAGCTTTGATCATACAAGAGGAGTAAGCATCAATATAGTTATGGTTATGGCTTAATTTATTGTATGGATAATTGTTTCACTTCTAGTTGTAATTTTATTTTAACCTTATAGATAACTATATGTAACTAATTTAATTCTTGATTTAAAAAATTTGATATCATTTATGTGGTCAAGCATTAAAATGGATACTGAAATCTTTAATTTTTAATTAGAATATCATTCACTCTAAGATATACTTTTCCAAATTCATCAACATCATATTTTGTAAACATTAACTATTATAACCAGTTTAATTTTATAGAAGTTCTAATTCATTACAAATATATTTCCCATGAAGTTCAAGTAATTTCAAAAAAAAATTGGTATAACAAATAATGCAAATATATATGGTGATGATAATTATTATATTCAAATAACATGGTAAATTGGTATACAGATGTACAAATATAAATTGAGGTTAATCGTCTATTATAAAATTGTATAAAATTATAATATGGTAAAAAATATTAATAGAGTACCCAGGTGTTGTAGGTGAGTTAGAGAGGAGAGGGCAATCCTCCAGGGAGGTCCCAGGTTGGAATCTTCACCCTACCAAAAAGTTGAATTGGGTACCCAAAATACAATTGATAATGTTGGTGTGGGTCGGCTGGGTGCTACTCCCGGGTGACTTTGACAGTGTAGAACCTCCCTGATAGTGGTCTCTCAAACCAAGGCCACCCTGCAAGGGGTTTTTGGCTTTAAAAAATATATTAATATTAATATAGTATTTCTAAACTCATGAATAAACTAATGAGAACTGAAGTGATATCATAAATTTTTTGAATTATAAATTTACAACAAACAAAAACAAACAATCAATTAGTTTATCCATGAGTTTGAAAATTATAATATAGTTATTTACATTGGAAATATTAAAATAAAACCGTAATTTCCAAACTTATGGATAAACTAGTAAATGCTTGCTTATTCTTAATATAAATTATACTTAATAAATTATTACTATGAATATTGTTTTTGAAATATGTCTCATGATAAAACCTTGTAATAATACCCTATCAGTTGTTAAGTTGTTCTGGCTATTAAGTCCTAGAATGTCAAAGAAAGCAAATTTCTATATAATTAAACAAATAAACTATTAATTGATTAAGGCTTATTAAATAATTATTAGCCACCAGTAATTAGTTTTCTTTCAAATGCATAAGTATGTTTTACTAAACGTCAGACTACACCTCTAATGTATAAATTAATACTTTATTTCCATTTTGTTGATTATTAATATTTGTTAAGTGAAATTTTAGGATTGCAATTTTTTACCATCTAGGACGACCAAAACACTTCTCAATTTATATTCTTTTCATAAAATATAAATTAAGTGCAATGTATATTTGTATTTGTAGTTGGCTTATGACAAGTTAGAATTGTGAAATAATAATAAGCTATAAAACCCTCATACAATTTATAACAATATTTCCACATTTTTTTTTTATAAATGATTTATAATTTATAATCAATTTTTCTTAATATACATTATTAAATTATCTAAGAATCAAGTGATTAAAATTCAAAATTTTAAAATGAAAATCTATGTTCAAATATTATAATCAATATATGTCTTATTGTCAAATGTGAAGTCAAACTTAGATAAATTACTGCATTGAATTGGAGGTGCAAGAGACCCCATCAAGCATAAATAGGTGAATATCCTAGGTGAATTTGATGTAAAATATATCTATTGTGGGTGAAGTTTAAGAAACAAATACTGTGTTTATGGAAGCTAATCCAATGTTTATTATTAATAAAGGGATAATTTATTAACCAAAAAAATATAATTTTTCTTTCAGATATTTTGTTATTTCTCTCAACACAAACTTTATCTTAAAATATTTTCTAGACCTCTATACTAATTTTTTATCTCAATGTATCTACATATAAAGTAATATTTCTATTTCATAGATTATAGATAACATTTTCTTCTAATAGGTATATTTCTATATATTTGTTCTTCATGTTTATAATTTCTAATGTATGTAACTTTTTATACATGCACCAATGTAATTTATTTACTTAATCCTAATACAATAAATTTTATCATAATTTATGCTGAAATATGCAACTATTGATATTTAGATATTTTATATGATACTTATTTGAATTCTTGAGTTAAAGAAACCCAATGATACAAAAAATTAATTTTGAAGAAGTAACATGAGTTAGAAGTGATCTTCTTATACCATTTGAAAACCTTCCTGATATATCTGGAGAGACTCAATCCTATCTTAAGACAATTTGAATGTTTTTGAAGATACTAGCCAATATAACCTACACACATTAACATTAATATTGACTTTAGGAGATATCAATGCCCTATGTAATCTATCTCATGGACTAAAAACATAAATTTTAAAAATGACATAAAATTTGTTTAAATGTAGGATTTGTAGTGCTTTATTTACATTGTTGTGAACTGTTGTATCCTTTCCAAAGGGTACGTATGATAGATTTATAAATTCTAAATACACATTTAATCTTATTATCACTCAATATTGCATTCCAATATATACCTATATATGAAGCTTCCACTACATAATCTCATCCACATCAAGTGGTATCATAGTTATTCAATCTCAAGATAAATTTATACCATTCTATTATAAACATTAGATGATTCACTACCCCTATAATGTAAAGTATTGTAACAAAGTAGAACAATCTAGATTGATTAAACTGTAAGAAAAATATATAAATACCTATTCCTACAAGTCCTTGATCTCGATAACAAATTATAATTTTTTTTTAAGTTAATAATTTTCATTAAGGGGTCATTTAAAAGGCGCCCCAATGCCTTAGAACAACACAAAATAAAGGGATACGGGGAGAAATAAAAATGCATCCTAGAGAAGCAGAAAAGAGAAGAGGATGCGAGAAAAGCCCAAAATGCATCCTTAGAGGAATAAAAAAAACACAAAGACTAACAAAGTAAGACCAAAAGGGTCATAAACAGTAGCAGGGAAGGTAATTACTCCATGGTAGGTGCTTCAGTAGTTTCCTGTTTGCCTTTCTTGATTTCATCCTTGGGAACTTCCTTGAAAACTTCATTTGTAATTTCAACGACATCATCCTCCTTAGCTTTGGATTTTCCAGTAGCAACAAAACTTGCATGGGGCTTCCTCATCGAAGGTGTCATAGAAAAATAGTAGATTAAGTGCATTTATCTGCTTCTTCAGTTGCTATATGGCTTTCCCCATAGTATTCTAGGTGGTCTCCAAATGGGAAATGGTAGCAGATGTAGTTTGGATTACTAATTTTTATAAATATTTTTCAACGGGGTCCCTGGCGTCATCCTCATCCTCTTCCTTAACCTTCTCAGGGCTCTGAGAAATTTTTTTCTTTAGTTGCTAGAATTTCTTTGTGGAAGTAAATTCCACCTTAACTTTTTTCCTATCATTGAGAGAGCCCTAGAATTTAACTTCCTTAACCTTTATTTTTGCACCTCTCATCTTAGAGGGAGGTGTGGAGGAAGTATCTTCCTCTTGTTTTCTTGAATGATTATATTTCCTTTAGGAAATTTCTATAGTAGATAAGCATAAAGGACCTTGAAAAGGACCTTATGAGAAGTCCAAGATTCCTCCTTCTTGGCATGAGTTGAAGTTATAGTGTAATCCATGGATAAATACAAGAATTCTAGAATATTGAGAAATTTTGCATCTCTGAAATGATTCACAAAAGAAAGGTGGAAACTACAGAGTTGTGACTCAGGATCATCTACAGTAATGTATTGCATAACTGGCTTCATTACCTCCTTCCATGGTGTAGGCAGATCCTTGTGAAATAAACCCTTCTTGATAAGCTTCCTGATTGGTGATGAAGGTTTGAACTGGTTAATCTCCACTTCCTAGTTGTGTTTGTTCCTTCTCACAATGTGGCCAACAACAAGTTATTCAGTCATTTCTACAAGAAGCTCTACATTCACCAGGAAATCAACTCCATGAATGATAACAACTCCATATTTCCATATTGAAGAAAAGAGCGTACTAGCATCCCAATCAGACCCAGAAAACATCTTGAAAAAAGGAACTAATCCTCTGTAATTAAGGATGGCTTCAATTATGGGCTCAATGGAATAGGTATCTGACTCAAAAAAATACATCTTGACAACTCTCAGAAGTAGGGAACTAGGAGTATTGAAAATGGAACTGAGGCTAAAATGAGGACCAAGAGAACACCAGAACAGAAACTTAGAAGAGCTTATAAAATGCCAAAGTGAAAGTGAATATTTTAAAAAACCTTTCACAAGACTTCTCACACAAGATCTTTGTTTAGGGACACTAAAAAACTAGATAGAACAAATCAAAATATTACAGATTATATAGAGGAAGATTTTTCGACAAGCAGGATCAAAAGTGAAAATAGAAATATGAGCTGAGAAATAGAAAAGTTGACAAATAGGGATACTTGGGAATATAAATAAATAAAAATCAAAGATAAATTTAGAAACCCAAGGAGTTGAAAGGCATGACCGAGTAAGGAAAATAATAGTTCTTGGAACCATGCAAATGGGACAAGGAATAAGGAAGGGTCGCTAGCAGGCAGAAGGGATACACACATGGAAGAACATCCCAAGATCATGTAAAATTATGGGGGATAAATCATTTGCACAAAAAAATTTAGATCCCAGGTAAAAGCTAGTGAAAAAATGTGGTGGCATGAGTGAAGAATATGGGGAATAAGTACCACTTGGTGGAAAAATGGGAAGGAAATATTTTCAAAATGAGGCTTTAAAAATTAGGGAAGCCTAGGGAAGATAAAATTCTTAATGGAGAAGACTTTGGTAATGAAAATTATTATAACAACCGTAATGTAGAAGACATGAGGGTCAATGGTATTACTTCTCCTCAAATTCAAGGGCCAAATAAGTTGTAGATCACATGTGGAATGATGATAATTCATTTTTCTAAGTGAGATTTATATCCAACCTAGCAAGTTCGCTGACATCACGGGGTAGACTATCCGTCTAGGTCAGCATCCCTAGGACAAAGGCACCAATATTAGCCAACTTGTTAGTGATAGTATTAGCTTCCATGAAGGCATGTTGAACTATGACTTCTTATTGATATGACATAATTTTCCTGGCTTCCTCAATTAGATTCATGATTTTCCAACCTAGTGATTTGGAATTTTTTAAGTAGTTGATGATATTCAAAGAATATCCTTCGATGATGACTTTTCTTGGGACTTGTTTGATGAATTGTAATCCTCTCCATAGTGTCTTTGCTTCAGCAAAATGATTGGATTGATCCCCTAAAGGTTTTTCAAAGGCAAAAATAGAATTTCCTTGATGATCTCTGAGGATAGCCCTAGTGCCAACTCTACCTGGATTTCCTTTAGTAGCTCCATAAAAATTGAGTTTGACCCACCCCAAAGGAGGGGAATCCATTTGATGTTGGCTCTAGAACCTTGAGGATTGGCAGGACAAATATTTTCCAAGGAAATGTTAAAGGATTGGAGTAAGGAAGCTTCAAAAAAATGAATAGGTGAAGTATCGAAAGGGATAACAACTTACATATGTTACTTAAAAAATCCTAAAATTTAGGATGTTAGTAAGGATATTATTGGGCTTGCTTGAATTGCCTTAAATTTCTAAAATACAATAACAATAATCTCACATTTCAATTTCATGATTTAGTAATGAGGTCAAGGTACCACCTAACCTTGAGATATTGAGCACTCTATAATTATTACATGATAAGTTTGGTCATTTTCAACCAACTTATGGTAGCATCCTAACCAATATTTTAACTTGAAATACTAAACCAACTTCTACACTCTAATTTCCTTCAATAAGGAGAGCCTATGGAAAAGAATAATTTCATATAATTAGAGTGCAACCAGTTTTAGATAATTTTTTATGGCATTCTAGGGAATGAATTTTAGATCATTTCATAACATTTTTACTTGATCTAGTGAAATTTTAAGCAATTTCATTGTTCTTCAAGTGATTTTGGTAGTTGTATTTTTTGGGATATTTGGAGGACTCTAAATAAGTTTGTTGAATTAAATATATATTTTTTCAATTTTACATTTTGGAGGATTATTTATGTTGGAAAAATAAATAAAAATCCATTTCCCTTTCTCATCCACTTTATATAAACTTTATTTATAAATTTTATTTCTACAAAAATTGAAGGACATATCTAATTATTTAAAATTAAAAATTCTTGGCATATATGAAAACTGGAACAGTGATATATAAGTTCAAAGATACTTGAGAAAGGATTCAAAAGTAGCCAAATGAATTTAGTAATTGTAGAGTATGTCCAATCTATCAAAATTTAAATAATGAGTAATAAATAATTACAAGTAATGGTGATTTCTCTATAACAAGAATATATCAAACTACATGGTGACATAAAAAAAACATATGGCAACATAAAATTGCATGGATTAATTCAAATAGAATATGGATTCAAGCATAATCCATATACAAGAAAAATTCAAAAACACAAATGAAGGTATCAAGTCTATTGGAACTAGCATTCAAGCATTGATTGCTAAAAGTAGTCCTTCAAATTTGACAAGTTCTCTAGAGATAAAAATATCAACACCAAATCCTAACCAAATTTCTAAAAACATGTAAACTCATACTCAGTAACAACTAAATAAACATTATAATGCACAAACTCAGTCAATCAATGTAAATTTTGGAATTGATGTACCTAATTCAATGGAAAAAATGTACATGGATTTATTAAATGGGACATAAGTGTTAAAAATTACCTCAAATTAAGTCATGTCAACACCAATGATGATGCTATTAAAGTAGTATCCTTCTATTTAAGGGAAGAGCATAAAATTGGTATACCAAGTGGTATGAAAAGATACAAGGGCTTATACAAACATGGCTAGGATTCCTTGTAATTTTTAATGAATGATTTTAATCAATTATGTAATAATTCTACTTGCATGAATTAATTCAAACCGTAAATAAACTTGCAAGGAAATAAGTTTTATAGGATGAACAAAATTAACAATAATTTTATTAATAACATTAAAAGGTTATGATATTTGATGATTGTGATCCAAATGGAGAGATGGTGAACGAGGAGCGACTGCGCGCAAAGGGTGTAGCAAAACCAGGAAGAAAGTTAGCAGACTCTGCAACACCAGAAGACTTAGGACCGAAGACAGAAGAGAACCAGGATCCAAACACAGGGTGACTTGGTGAAAACCTTTGAACAGAGACCAAACACCTAGTAGAGACAGAGGCAAGAAACCTTCTACAAAGTCCTTGTAAAGTAGTTAGACCACCATTCATGTGGAACAATATGACGATCATGGCCCACCATTCGGGCCACTCATTGATTCCCAACTTAGGAATAGAAGCTAGAATTTAAATAGGTAGAATCGTCCGATAAAAAAGAAGAGGATGCGAACATGAAAGTTGGGCAAAAGAGCCCACCCAGATCCTACGCAGATATAACAAACCCCAAACCTAGTCGTTTGACTAGACCTAGAGCAAAACTGTATCCTATCAATGGAAACCTCGAGATTCCCTATAAATTCATGTCCAGTATCCTTAACTAGAACTCAAATACTTTGGTTGGGAATTTCCTCGGGTCCTGTTCAGACATGGAGTCTATCCGTAAGTGAGCGAACATCTCTTGGCACCTGAAAATGCCCATGGAACTGATTTCTCTAACAAGGGGGTTCTTCCTAATCCTATTGAGTGACCCTGTAGATCCCCAAAGGATATTATCTAGAGGACCTTGGTTTTATGGTCATAGAGGCTTATTCCTCCATAAGTGGGGTGTTGATTTCCACCCAACAATATAGAAAATCAATTCTACCCCAATCTAGGTCCACCTCCTAGGTCTTCTAGTCCAATTATAGCATGAGGAAATCGTTCATGGTATAGCCCAAATCATAGGAGAGTTCATCTCCTTTGACCCTCCAACCCATGCAGGAACTTGCATGACCCAGGCTTGCATGTGTGTGAACACCTTTTTGGACGCAGAGCTGCCATCAACTATCAATATTATTTCCAAGGTTTGTACTTTTTCCCAACCTATTGAATATGAAAATAAACCATATTTTTGTAATATTTGTTCAAACCAAGGCCACCTCCCCTCATAGTGCCCTTCCTTGGCTCCTAGTGCCCATCCTCTGAGGAACCACTGAGCTCCCAAAAACCCCTCTCCCAAGACCCCAACCATGTCCCTAATCCCCCCGAGCCCCCCTGTGGATCCCTAACAACATGAAGGGCCCTCACATTCCACTTATAATAGAACCTTTTCCCATTTGCAACCCAACCATCCCTATCTATAACCACTTCTCCCCGATGTCCTTGGATGAACCCCTTATTGACTCCTCTAAAAAAACCTTCACATGCCCTCTACGCCCATCCCCCCCAACCATCCCCCTACCCTACCCGAGCCTTGGCCTCCCCCACTTCCCCTCCCCCATCCCCCGATCCCCTCTCCCTATCCCTCTACCTTCTCATCCCCTAAAGAAATCCACAGTGGATGTTGGATCAATCAAGAAGAGGGACTGCCCCTCTAATCAAGACATAAGAAATAGAGAAGCTCTCGATGATGTTTCCAATGACACCTAACTCACTATTCAGGAGTCCTCAAGACTCTCAAAAAATCAAGATAAAAACAAAACCAATATTCGCCCTCTAGTAGGGAGGGGGAAGCGCATCTTGACCAGACTATCCAAACGAAGATCCTCTCATGGAATGTGAGAGGCCTAAATGGGCACAACAAGCAGTGCCTGGTTAAATCCATTAGGATGGAACACCGACCCATAATTCTTCTCCTACAAGAAACGAAACTCGATTCTCACAATATTTCATCTATATACAACTACATTTGGAAGGAATCTACCTCCTACTTCAGTCCTGGGAATGGAGCATCTGGAGGTCTTCTATGTCTATGGGACCCTACCAAGATCGAAGGCATGATATTATCAATGGCAAATAGTTACATCAACATCCTATTCTACAATAAAACTGATGGGTTCCATTGGGTCCTATCAAACATGTATGCCCTAAATTCTCCCTCTCGGATATCATATCTAGGGAATACCTAAGTCAGTTGCAAGAAGTATTTTCAAAAGAGGCTTGGTTTTTGGTTGGGGAATTCAACTCTCCTCTCTTCCTATCTGACAAGAAATGTGGAAACCCCATTATCGATAGATTCTACAAATAGTTTACCACCAAATTTATGGATAACAATGAACTGATGGATGTGAACCTCTGAGGGCTAAGGTTTAACTAGACTAGTTGCAAGAAGGGTGATCAGTTGATCCAAATGTGCCTGGATTGTGTCCTCATTTTAGTCAATACCATACCCATGTTTGGCGATGCCAAAATGAGCTCTCTCATAAGGATTGGATCGGACCACAATCCCCTCCTTCTTGAGAGTCATCCTCAGGCCTCATCCTTCAAGTCTCATTTCATATTTGAAGCAATGTGGCTTCAGGACCCAAATTTAAAGCTTCTCATTGCTTAGTGGTGGACCAAGCCCTTCCAAGGGCCCAAGATTTCCCAAATTAACATCAAACTTTGGCACATTAAATTCAATCTCAAAAAGTGGAATAAGGAAGTGTTCACGAACATTTTCTAGAAGAAACAAAGGATCCAAACTCATCTTAAGGATATTGAGATCACCATGCAAAGCAGATAACCAAGACCCACCCTCCTTGACACTGAGAGTCCTCCTTGATGACTATAATAACACCCTAAATAATGAGGAGGTCTTCTAGAAATAAAAATCTAGAGTAACATGGCTTAAAGAAGGCGACCTGAATACCAAGTTCTTCCATACCACAATAGGGAGGTACCATGGCAGAAACTAAATCAGGGAGCTTATCCAGCAATATGGCCAGAGTGTGTCTGATATCCAGATAATTAGAGCTATGGTAGTATCCTTCATTGAGGAGCTTCTTGAGCCCTCTCCCAGATGTGACCATCAAAATTTTGAGTGCCTTCTGTAGTATATTCCAAGGTTAGTCATCGAGGCCCAAAATCGTATGTTGTGTGCTCCTCTAATTGTAGAGGAAATTAGGTCTGCTCTCTTCTCCATGCAAGGAGGGAAATCCCCAGCCCCAAATGGATTCCTCGCATATTTTTTCAGCATTTTTGGGATATTCTTGATTTAGATGTAGTCTCAGCTATTCAATAGATGAAAGCGAATAAGGCCATCCCTAGGGAAATCAACTCCACCTTCCTTTTCCTCATACCCAAAGTCAACCAGGCCTGCACCTTCTCAAACTTTTGTTCCATCAGCCTATGTAATATTTTGTACAAGATCCTCACCAAAGCCTTGGTCTCTAGACTTAAGCTCATCCTCCCCTCCATTATTTCCCCCAACCAGGGCAACTGTGTCCATGGTAGGAAAATATCTGATAGCATTATTGTTATCCATGAACTCATCCATTCCATCTCCTCAAGTGGTCAAGTTGTCCTTCTCCTCAAACTTGACATGAACAAGGCTTTTGACAGGATCTCATGGGATTTTCTCTTGGAGGTCCTTCATATATTTGGCTTCCACCCCGAGTGGGTTGAGTTGATTAAAGGGTGCATCACCTCGATGAACTTCTCCATAATGGTTAAGGGATATCCTATCGGTTAATTCAAGAAATTCAAAGGTATCAGACAAGGAGACCTCATCTCCCCCTTCCTTTTCATCATAGTGGTTGAAGCTCTCAGCAGAACCATCTCCCAAGCTTTCATGGAAGGGTCTATCTTTGGTATCAAATTGGCATCATCTATTCAGGTTGTGTCCCATCAGTATTTTATCAATGACACCATCCTAGCTACCCAAACCTTGGTTCCCCAAGCCTAGCACATCAAGTCCATCCTCCTCTACTTTTAGGAAGTGGTAGGTTAGAAAGTGAAATTTGAAAAAAGGAAACTCTACTTCTTTAATACCCCAGAAAAACACCAAGCCCACATCACTACTATTCACGGATGCTCCATTGGCACTCTCCCATAAAATTATTTAGGTTTTCCCCTCTTCGGAGATCATTCTAGGAAAGCTCTTTGGGAATCCATCATTGAGCACATTCAGAAGAATTTGTCTAGCTAGAAGGGCAGCCTGCTCAGCCAAGAAGGAAATGCCACTCTTTTCAAGGCCACTCTACAAAGCATCCCAATTTTTTTCATGTCTATTTTTTATATTTCGGCCAATTTTTATAACCTTATCAAGCAACTTTAAAGAAACTTCTTGTGGTTAGGCTCAGAATACAAAAGGAGGATTCATCTGTTAGGATGGAAACAAGTGTGTTAAGGGAAATAACATGGAGGAATCAACCTATGCAAAGTCTAAATATGAATATGGCACTCATCGCAAAGCAAGGATGGTGGGTCCTCACAAAGGAAGACTCTCTCTAGGACTCAATATTCAGAGCTAAGTAACTTTGGGCCAACCCACAATTCCTTTATTATCCTAATTCAATCAAATGATCGACGGTATGGAATTCCATTTACAAAACTAGGAAAATTATTCAGAAGGGTATTATATGGAAACTCAACAATGGGTCAAAAATCAATTTTTGGAGCGATTGTTGGTTGGGGAACGACCCTCTCTAGGAAAGAGAAGATTTTTTCTACCTCCACCTAGTGATGGATGCCTTGCTTGGCCCTAAGGTTAGTGACTTTCTCCTCTCAGGGTCTCCTTCCTGGAAGCCCCTCCTGATCAATGGCCTCTCAACTGACCAACTTAGTGTCTCCACCACCCTCTCTGACCTTCTCTGCCTTTGTACTATCCCTTCCTCCCTTGTGGAGGATTTTATTCTATGGGCTCCTTCTCCATATAGATCCTTTACTATAAAATTTACTTATGCCCTCTTTGAAGACTTCAGACCTGCTTGGGTCCCATACAATCTCATATGGAGGCCTCAACTCACCCCCAAAGTAAATTTTTTCCTATGGTTGTCCATCTAGGGTAAGATCCTAACCATCCCTAACCTCCACTATCATGGACTATCCCTCCCCAACCAGTGTTACCTATGTTGTGTAGAGTTTAATTCTACCCAACACTTGTTCTCTTCTTATTCCTTTGCCCAAACCATCCTTTCATCCCTTTGTTCTATAGTTGGCATCTACTGGGCCTAGTCCCATTCGTTTAGTGATATCTGCATTCAGTGGTCAAACCCATTTAGGAGCTTCTGACTCAGAACCTTTTGGTCCTTCTACCTCCATCACTTCCTTTGAAAGATATAGATAGAACACAATACCTGAGATTTTAGAGATTCATCACACAAGGAAAGGTATGTTGTTACTAGGTTCTTAATGACAATTGCTGAGAATGTGTCTATCACTCCCATGAAGGTAGGTCTAAAACCTCCATCGAAAGAGATCCTAGCCTCCTCCCTCGACATACTGCATGGCATCTACATCTGAACCCCCCAAGACTGAATGTTCCTATGTTAAATGGATCCCCCACCTCCAGGATTCCTCAAACTCAACTTTAATGGTGCGGCCAAAGGAAATCCTAGAGCTATGGGTGCTAGGGGGGTTATTCAAGATCACAAAGACAACATCATCATGGCTTATACAGAGAACTTGGGCTTCAATAATAGCCACTTTGTAGAATCTTGGGCCCTCTACCAAGATTTCATTCTTTGTAGTAAGCTCTGGATCCCTAGCATTATGATTGAAGGTGACTCCAACAATATCATCTCAAGTATGTCTCCTAGATCCCTATCTCTATCGTGGAACACCTCCACTTGAAGCAATAATGATGCTTAGGTCCTTCTTCCATTTATTAGCAATTCATACTCTCAGATAAGGCAACCACATGATTTATCAGTTGACCAACCTTGGTATCTCATAGTTAGGTCTTTGAGTGAGGACCAAATCCTTTCCCCAAGCGATAATTGATGCAAATATCATTGATCTTGCCAAATCATGAGGCAATTTGGGATAGCGTGGATAATCTCAAGCTTCATGCTAGTTTCTTCCCCTTCAGAGTGATCCATAATCATTGGCTTGATGTGGCACCCCCTCTCAGTATCACCTCAAGGTTGGTTCCTATGGATCATTCATGTGTGCTTCCATTATGGCAAAAGCCACTCCATGTGACTCCTCCTCATAGGTGTACATGCGAGCTGGGCTATCGCCAAGGCCACTTGTATTGGAATAAGTGGAAACCCATTCATGGTTCCATTCTTCATAAAAAACAAAGCCATTAGCATGTCAAAAGTCACCACCTTGGTACCTGCCTCATCCTCACCTTCAATGAGCGATGGTTTTTTTGGTTATGGGGATTGTTGACCCCTAAGTCCCACAGCCCCGATTAGGCCACCTCAGTTCTTCTTGTGTCAAGAGACCATGTAAGCTGCATTCTAGTAAATTGGAGACTCTTATATCCATGCCCCCCTTCCAACACTATTTTAGAAAGTGGGGATAACATCACATGCAAGAAAGATAATTTTTGACCAATCTACCTCGTGGTAACCATCCACGTCAATGCCGCTACCCATATCCACCATGCTCATCATGCCACTAAGGATGGAGATCCTAGTCATCATGATCTATTATCGCATATCCCTTCTGTTTGCTATGATGTCTCATCCTCGAACCTCCACCTCGCATTCCTCTTTGCATGGCGTGTCAGGCCACCTGTGCCATCGGATTTTTGATCGATCTAGAGAATTTTTTGCACAATGTGCTTTTAAGGGGGCATTTTGCTTGTGCCTCAATATCCTTTTATTCCTTCCACCTTACTTCATCTCTATATTCGCCATCCTTATTTCTTTTATTCCCTGCTTTGTCTAAATTTTGGTAGTATGGTCGAGATCGAGCCTGCATCTCTTCATTTATCCCCTCTAGTAGAAGATATTTTCAGCGACCATGGCCTCCTACATTTTTTGAAGAAATTCACGGGGACTTATTTGGATATAACCATAAATTTTGTTCACTCCTAGAATGGAGGTCATGTGGTCATTTGAGAGCTAGGATTCACCGTTACTATAGATCTTCTGGTGGTGATTATCGGTATACCAAATGAAGATGAAATCATTAATCGAGAGAAAAACTCTCTTCAGGGTGAATTGGTTCTTTTCAGGGATAGAGGTGAATCCTTGGGGATGTCACCATTATTTTTCCTTATTGGTACCAAGTTAGCTACCTAGGTCGAATGCTTAATCAAATATATGATCTTAGCCTTAAACAACTTTAACATTTCTTTCCTCATTATAGATTCAATACTGGGATTCACAGGCCTTTGTTTCTGCCTAAAGGGTTTTGCATTTTGTTCTAACTCAATTCTATGTTGGATCACCTTCTTGTCATATACTTTAAGATCTTCATATGACCAAGCCATAATGTCCTAGTATTTTAGACATAGAACTTTGATATCCTTCCCTTCTTCTATAGAACATCAAACTCCAACTTTGAGCTTATTTTCCTTTTTTATCTTAATTTCCTTGTAGATATTTCATTGATTTCCATAGATTTGATCTTATTCCTATCTTCATTGTCAAACAAGCTCTCCAAAATGACAAAACCCCTAGGTATATGATTGTTTTTGAGCTGAATCACATCTTGTTGGTCTATATCATCTAGAATTTCCTCTTGAAAAATTGATATATAGGCTTTCCTCACTAGAAAATCAATGATTTATTCATCGCTTTCAAAAACCTATGAGAAGATATGCTTGTATGGTATTGCAAGATTGAAAATAATTTTTATCCTTTTATCTTTTATGACTCCTATTATAGAAGGGTTGAAATTAGCTTCCCTCACTTCCAAGGAATCAACCAAGGTGTTTTATATTATAGGAATAAAATTAATATTTAGGGAATCAAAGGATTCCATAAAATCCCATACCCTATTCCTGCACCCACTACTACACCTCTCTCTTACCTGATTAAAAATTATTTCATAATCATCATATATATTTAGAATATTGATGCCCATACTATCAACTTGCATTAGTCCAAGGCACAAAAACTCATACTATGCAACATTATTGGTATAGGACCAAGTCATTTTGTATGTGAAACTCTTTCCACATTCTAACTGGGACTATAATAATACACCAACACCAACCCCATTTCTGCATCTTGCACCATAAAAGTGCATGGTCCATGTCTCTATTTCCCTTAATGACTGATTGGATATGGTAGAGAATAATTTCTCTATTCCTAAGGAGATACTATATGTACCCATGTTTGTTCCAAACCGACTACAATCTTATTTGAAAGGTAGTTCATCTTCAACCTCTAGTTCTTCAAAACTTTCTACCAATAATAACTCATCCAGGGGGGTGAGGTTACACATATCATTTTAATTTTTTTAATATGATAATACACAGGCTTCTCAAGAGTAGTCCTTATTATGTTTCCCTTGAATATAATCACCATTTTAGAGTAATCCATGTACATACATCCTCCCAACTTGGCAGTGAATATATTGAAAGACACAGGCTAAAATAAGGCTCTAGGTCTACCACCACTATTTCTTGCACAATGGTTAGTTTTGGAGCTCTATGAAACCTCATTAGGACATCCTTTATCATGCCTACTGTATTTACTGGGGTTCCATCCAACTGGAAAACTCCAGGATAGGATCTGGTATATTTGAAGAACACAAGCTTATACTGAGAGCGGGAGGTGAACAGTATAATACCACTTTTTACTTTTTTTTCTCAAATAGTATTATCCAATATGATCAATGGTAATATCAATAGTAATAACCAAAGCAATGCACAAATCATCACACACAATAGAGACACCAATTTAACGTGGTTCACCCAATGTGGGCTACTCCACAAAGAAAATATTTCACTAATTTTTTCTTAATAAATATCTTGGGAATCCTTTCCCAATTACAATGTTTATGGACCTTTATCCAAAGGAGACACCAATACCCTAATCAAGTTTGTGGATCTCTATCCATAGGATAACTTCTTTCTCCTTAGCTCTGGCTGGTGATCTTCTATAAGCACTATTACCCCTGTTGCTTTAACTAATGGATCTCTATCCATTGAAGACACATGTCCTCACTACCCTGGATAATGGATCTCTATCCACTGGATACTGACATCTTCTATACTCTATCACATCCACAACTCTGTCTCAAATCTATACTAAACACATTCCTTCAGTCTAGCAAAAATTTGCTTAATATTTATCTCTGGTCTGGCACAAACCTGTCCTCAAATCTGCACCAAACTCTATCCTCAAATTTGCACCAAAATTTATCCTTCGGTTTAGCAAAAATATTTCCTCAATCTTTGTCTTCTGATCTTGCACTAAACACTATTATTTGGTCTAGCACAAATATATCCTCAAACTTTGTCCTCAAGCCTTAACACAAATCTTGAATCAATATCAACTCAACTATGTTGGATCTGCCCCAAACCTTAACTCAAGGCTTGAATAAATCAATCAATAAAATCTGATCTCAAGCCTTCTAAAAGACTTATCTCAAATCTACCTTGTAAGCTTCCACAAAAACTCACACTAATATTTCCACAAGTCCTCTCTAGAACTTGTCTAAATCTGCTCAATAAGTCCTCACTAGAAATTATCTAAATCTGTTCAATAATTCCTCACTAGAAATTATCTAAATCTGCTCAATAAGTCCTCACTAGAACTTATCCAAATCTGCTCTCAATCTATATTGTAAGATTTCATAAAAGCTCACACAAATATATCCACAAGTCTTCTCAAAGACTTACCTCAAATTTTCTCAACAAGTCCATACTTTAACTTGTCCAATCTCATAGAAACATAAAGAGAATTGTTAGAGACTCAATATGCTTGACACTTATCACAATGCTCAATTTATTTTAATAACTCTTTTAGAAATATATAGAGAATTGTTAGAGACTGAATATGCTTTATATTCACCTCAATGCTCAATTTATTTCAATCACTCTTTTGGAAACATACAAAGAATTTTTAGAAACTCAATATGTTTCACACTCATCAACACTCAACCTCTTTCTTAAATCAATTTAGAATAAAAAAAAAATTGTTTTATAGAACTTGAACAATCACTTCACACATTCACTTTACTAGGCTCAACAAACTCTACTCAACAAATCACTTAATGAAATTATCCTTGCTCACAAACCCTAGTCCAAGCACATGAACACTCACTCAAAAAGTTTCCAACAATGCTTATCAACCAATCTCACATAAAAATGATACTCATGATTTTTTACAAACCCTAGTTCAAGTTCTTCACTTAAACAATGGCTTCAACAACAATGCTTATCAAACAAGGTTTTAAAAACAACTCTTTATTCCAGAAAAACCTTGAAGCATTAACTCAACACACTCAAATAAGGAAATCTAATTAAGTCCTTTTTACTCCAAAGTTGTTTTCTAGAAAACTAACCAATCAACTCAACCATGGAAGAATATGCCCATACCTTTTTCTTGATGTAGAATGATCTTCAAACCCTAGTATCAATTTTCACAACTTTCTTTGCCAAGTACAAAGGTTAGATGACAAGAATTATCAACACTTTTCATAATTTACCTCAAACACAAAGATAAATTAAATCCCAAATACACCTTATTGCTCCATATCAATAATAAATTTCAACATCATAATTTTCATCAAAACCTCTTGTAAAATATAACACAATTTCTACTTATAACTCATTTCTTAAATTATCAAATAAAATAATTTATAAAATAATACAACTTAATCAAGAACAACTTTTACCATGCCCAAAAATAACCTTAAAACTTACGTAAATAATCCAATTTAATTATCACATTATACCTCCCAATATACTCACAATAACCTTAGGGCAAACAAAAATTTAAACCAAAATTATTACCTTTCCCTTAGTGATTTTTAAACCCACGACGCTGCCTCCTCAAGCGCCTTAGCCATGGCCTTGGCTACCACATGAGCTAAGTGCTCATGTTGGAGCTAAAATCCCCATGCACTCTTTATCCTATCCACTAGAACCGAAACCAAAACAAAATGGGCTTCCTCAAAACTGTTGCCACAAGGTTTCAAACTTGTAACCTCCCTTCCACAAGCGCCGAGCCTTTGCCACTTGTGCTAGCCACTGAATGGTTCTAGGATCTTGGTGCCATATATTTTTCAATACCTCGGATCGTAGGATTTATGCTATGCATGATTCTCTCTCTCTCTCCTCCATGCAATGCAATACGTTCGAAATTGAATTGCAATATTTTATTATTTGGGCCTTAGCAAAGGCCATATATATACATTTTGATTTATTCCTTATTCATGTCAATGGGGACAATATCTTATTTGCACATCGGCAAAAATGAAATTTGGTATTTTCATTTGAATAATATTTATTTATAAAATTTAAATTCAATTTTGAATTTAAATATTTATAAATTAAATAGTAGATCTTTCCATGGGCTTTTTAATTTGAAATTAAAGCCTCCTTGGTTTTTATAAAAAAACCTGTTATATTATGCCCATTTTGGTTTTAATTAATTTTTTTTTAATTTTCTTCCCATAATATTTAAAAATAAATATTATGAAGCTCCTTTACTATTAAACTTTTGCATTGCTCCTTTTGGCATTCTGACATCAATGGTAATTCACTCTTTGGCTTCAATGACAATTTCATGTCTTGACATCAATGACAACTCTATGGACTCAAAATGTCCAACAATATTCCATACCCATCTCCTCATAGACTACTTTGGGCATAACTATGGTGGAATCCCCTGAATAGATCATGTGATTGTAGACAATCCAATCCTCCATCCTCAAATAAATGTAAAAGGGAGGGGGTTTGTTCTTCATGGTAGCATGGGACATCTTGTATTTGTCAAAGGGGATGCTAAGGATTGTAATAGCCTACTTTTCCCATGGATATTTTCTTAGAGAAGCCTTCAACATGTCTTTTGGCTAGGAATAAATAGGGTATCATACAGAATATCCTTTGAGGGTATTATTTTCATTTTATCTACAATATTATACTCTGATTTCACTGAAGAGGAATTCTCAAACCTTCTCTCTGATTCACCATACTTCCTTTTGTATTTTTGGGTGGCTTAAATCCTTTACCTCTTGGTTATGGAGGGAAATTTAATCTTTTCTTAAGCTTCACTCTTGGATCCCATCCCTTCTTTGTCATTTTATTTATCATATCTTCTAGGGAAGCTGACCTTTTTTTCTTAGCTCTTTGGGACCACATCCCTCTTTTATTTTACTTAAGAAATAGGGAAAATATTGTTACCTTGAGGGGGAGTATCTTTCTTCTTTTGGAAAGGGACTTGAAACTGACCCATCTTTTATGGATCAACCTGCAAGGTCTTCTTCTCCAGTCTTGTCATGACTGAAATTGATCCTTCTTCATCTGGATCCTATCCAACCATGATCTGATATAGTTACCAAAGCATATTTATCCTACCCTTCTGATTCCTTTCTACCTTTTCCATGGCCTACTGCATATGGTTTTGGTACATGACACATGATTCTAAATCATGGGGATCATTGCATACAAGATACCACACATTTACCAATTTTGTTTCAGAGGAACACCCTGGATCTTCTTGCATTGAATTTACTCAAATTATTGTACTATTGATGATACCAGATTTTTGGTCCCCATTGACATAGAAAAATCTTCTTTTCTGAGATATCTCTATCTATATTTTTTCCATTGAGTTCATCTTGTTATTGAGCATTTTAAGGGTATTATGTATATTAATAACCATAGTGGATTCTTGGTATGTTTGAGCAGGAAGTGGTGGGAAAGGAATTAGAGTAGATGATACTTTAGGGTGAGGAATGAGGGTCATATGAGGAAGCAAAAAGGATAAAGAAGGAAGAACCATATAAGAAGATGTAGTTGCTTGGTTTTGAATATTGGAAATTTTTGAACAATAGGGCATGACAATTTTAGGGGGTAATATTCCCACATTAATAAGAGTATTTTCAGCTTGAACAACTACATTATAGACTTGGAGGAAGGTACATATTCTTGACTATTGAGTTTGTAGACCCAATTTAGATCCAAGGGCTCTAATGTAGTACATGAAAGCAAGGGTTGCATCTAGCCTGGCTTCAGGTGGAATTATTTTCCAGGTGCTACTGAACCTCAAGTTAAAATATAAAATGAACTCATGTTGATGCTTTTGCATGGATGTCAATTGATTAAGGAGGGAGAAGGAATCAACAGACTCATTGAAATCTTCTACAAATAGTTATACTAATGCTACCCATGATGTAATAGTATTATCTTCTAAATTCCTAAACCAGTGTAAAATTTTCCCTCTAAAGGATAGGTCCAGGATTCTAATGATAAAATCTTCATTCTTTATGTTATGGATGGCTACTAAATTTAGAATATCTTGACAATTTTCATATGTAGTCTTTCTTGACCCATCATATGTGGGAATGGCTTTAGTCATAGCCTAAGGAATATCATGCATATGGGCTAGTCTTAGGGGACCAGTTGTATTTCAATTATGATATTTCTATAGGGTCTGATTAGGGGGCACATTTTGAGCCATATTTACTTATGGAGTTCTTGTTGGAGGTGGCCTTGGGGGCCCTACAGTAGGTTTCTTAGGAGAAGTTTTATTTGAATGGAAATATTGGTTCAAATATATTATGATGGTATATCCTCTAAAATGGAGCTCATAGTAGATGAAAGAACCAGGGTTATTCCTTGTAGATGACCTAGTATTCATGAAAATATACAAGCTATAGGGATGAATTTCTAGTTTTTACATTCAAATATTCACCAAGTGAATTTACTGCTCACCGCTTAATAAGGTCAAGACAATTCACCAAATATTTATTCCTTCAATAAAAAGATATAAAATAAAGCAAGGGTAGGTTAACTATGGTTTCTAGTAAACAGGTCCCACCAGGAATGCCAAAACTATTGGGATCCAAATTGACATCAAGCAAACTTGATACTATGACTGTCTATCTTCCAACTTTCTAATTATGCTTGCACCCACTAGTCACAGCTCAAAACTCAACATTGGATGGAATAAATATTGCTCTAATCCAACCTCCAGAGTAGGTTGGTTCCTTTTCAACTAATAGGATGTTGAATCAATTAATTTCAATAATTTTTTAAGAGATAGGAATAGAGAAGGGTTTAGGATTAAGGAATTATAACTAAAAAATGGCTGGATAGAGCTAACAACGTAGGCATCCATAGGGAAAACCTTTCAAAAAATCATTTTCAGTGTCCCACACTCAAGATTAACAACATCTAGAAATAGAATAATCTTCATCAAGAAACATAAAATAGAGACATACTCTAAGAAGCTATTTCAAGATCCACAATACTAATAATCCACTTTAGCATAATAAGATTAGTATCTAGATTTAACATAAATGAACTTCTTGTGAGCATAGATTCAATATGAAAAGTATTTAATTGCTCTAAATCTAGTAATTAAATATTAGTAGGGTAAAATAACCATAGAAGCATTAGCAAAAAAGCAATTCACAAACTAAATCTTCCAAAAGAAATATTGAAGACACCAATTTTTGAGTCAAAAATCCAAGTAATGCTCCTTTTATTGATTTGCAAAATATGTTTGATAGTAGGGAAAGCAAACACTCTAGAGCTGACCCAAAATCAAGGGTTTTACCTTTATTAATAGTTATACAATGAAATAAGAATATGGAACATTACAAAGATAAAACCATTCCAGATCGATAGAATGCTGAGATGGCATCATTTAATTCACCTTTGAAGCCTAAAAAAATGGTGTGATGTCGCACACCATAGCAGCTCAACTTTACAAATTGCTTGCTCCACAATGATAGTTAGGCTCTAGTATGTTATATTCCATATCTAAGTTGTCTATATTTCTTGGTAACTTCATCTGGTTGTAGATCTGTAATTGCTTGAGTTCTTGGTTCTTGGATCCATAGATACTTTGCATGCCTGCTCGAATCAACTAGTTCTCATTCACAAAGACTTTGATTTTGTATACCCGAGAAAGTATTAGAATAAACTTGTGTAGGCCTAAAATTTTTGCACTCCTTTCCTGTAGGCTGATGGATCCGCACCTCAGAGGGGAATGATAAAATGGTAGAGCTACACCTTGAAATATAGGCACTTAAGTGTGCCTTCTTGTGGTGATTTTTTGACGAATTAAGGGTTCACCAGGAAAGTTTTGATGAGAGTTTCCATACCTAGGTTTTGGAAGATGTTTGATGTATAATTTTTATAAATTATTTACATACATATAAGTTTGGATTTTATGCAACTAAACTATCTATATGCAATTTTGGTTTAATGAAAACAACAGACAATGTATACATAATAAAATGCAATGCTTAAAACTAGGGCTAAAATAAATTATAAACCTTACTTGACCTGAATGTTTGATGAATATTTTAAGGCTTGTAGCAGGACAAAATTACCTCTATTTCTAAAAAAATTGCCTCTGTTCCATATAGAGTCGCCTATGTTCTAGACAAAATCGCTTTCGATTTATCAAAATCACAGGCGATTATGTCGTAATCTTGCAACAAAATAGTTGACAGCAAATAGAGGACAGAGAACAATGTTTCTTGTAAATTATAACATTTTCTCGTACTCCAAGTCACAAATATGTTTTAATTTCTATATGCAAATGGCTATGAAATGACATGAGATACTATGATTACAATTCAACCTAGTATGTCATGGGTTCGTGCGATTATGATCCTAATTTCATGATGCAACTAATTGGAATGACGGTGAACACCAAGATGCAATATCTAAATCTAAGTAATAAATCAAATGGACATAATGCAATGCACAAACACATAGAAAATTGGGAAAGAAATTCAAAAAGTCATATGAATCCTTGCCCCCAGTGGATCTGAATACATGATAGCCTACTTTCTAATGAAATCGACTATTCTCTGATTAAATCGCCTGATGCTTATGTCAAAATCGCCTATCTTTTCTATCGATCGCTAGGTGATTATGATGATATTTCGGGTGATTATAACTGAGGCCTGGAATGAAAAAATGAAAATAGGTATGTCAGGAGGTGTAATTACATAACAAATTGATGCGAGGGATCCTCAAAGGAGTTCAAAACAATCTTAGGTATCAAAGTCCAACCAACCAGCTAGGTTAGTCAGTCAGTTAGCCAGGAGTCAATCAGGAGGAAAAATAGAAAAAGGGGCCTAGATTAAATAGGCCAAGGGGGGATTTGAGGGAGTTGGGAGGTTAGGCTAAACATGGAGGAGTTTTTGATCCCTCCTATATTTGCCATCTTCAATCTACTCGCCAACCTACCTGATTCGAATGACGACTAAACTAGGTAAGAGGTTTTAAAATAAATTTTATCTTTTAGAAAATTTATTAAAATTCATTTTGGGACAAAATCACCTTGCGATTATATTGATCGTCGGGTGATTTTTTTTATTGATGGGCAATTTTGCCCAACGGTCAAGAATTTTAAGTTTGTTGGTATGAAAAATGAGAAAAACAATGTCAAAATTGGTCATATTATATATTTTTGGAAAGTTCTTTTTGAGTCCTATATAATGGTATAAAATTTGATAAGAATTAAGTTGATTTGATAGGGTACAAATTCTCTTGAAGATAACCTTAATTTTCTAGGAGAAAAACTAAGAAAAATGAGTCAATTTTTCATGTCTACATTTTGCCCCCTCTTTGACGTATTTATGAACAATAAATGCATCAAAGAAAAGTGTAGACACTTGAGTAGAAATGATTATGATTTGACATGGGAAAAAATAGAGTAGATGGTTTAGGATGAATAGTTTATGTGAAATTTATGTCTTATAAAAAAAAAAATTACTAATTTACTAACTAGGATGCCCCCTCGAGTTTTTACACCAAATTTTACGTTTGGTGGAAAACTCAAATTTGATCTTCTTTGTTTTATGTGACTTTGT
The DNA here is from genome assembly GCA_028583015.1 of Wollemia nobilis. NCBI lineage: Eukaryota > Viridiplantae > Streptophyta > Pinopsida > Araucariales > Araucariaceae > Wollemia > Wollemia nobilis. Next base: position 998,447 of record JAQPPZ010017073.1, read on the forward strand.
GTGATTTATTAGATGATTCATTACATTTGCTTATGATGGTTGTGTTACATAATTTCTTGTAGTGATGCTTTTATGTTTGAACATTTTGATCATGCTTAACATAAAAGGAAAATGATTTTGTAAAGTGTGTTTTGAGAAAGATGATTTTATGTGATGATAGATTTGAGGGGTTAGCAATGAACCTCAAAGGATGTTGTGTTTTTAAATGACTGTTGGTGGAGTTCAAATCTTGCTAAGTCATGAAACAGATCCGGTTGTGAGGAAGTTTTGTATTGCTAATACCGAAATATTGTGTGCTTAAGAATAATATTAAGGTTTTATGATGATAAAGAAATGTTTGATGTTGTTTTGGGATAATATGATTGATAGATTCTAGCAATAAACCTCAAAGGATGTTGTGTTGTTATGAGACTTTTGGTGGAATTCAAAGCTTTCTAAGCCTCGAAGCTAATCCTGTTTGTGAGTAATACTTTTGATATTGCGAAGAATGATTGTATGCTTAAGAACAATCTTAAGGCTTTTGTGGTAATCGGAAAATGTGTGATGTTTGTTTGATAATAATGTATGTGGTAAATGTTTGTGAAATAGATTGAGCAAAGCATGAAAAAATTGAAGGATAATTTACGCTAAGCATAGAATTCCTAAGTGTGAAATTATATGAAATAATTACTTAGGAATTATACCATCATCACGAAAATCAAAATGAAATGCATGATGATATGAAATTATTTGTTCTTTTAAAATGCAAAGTAATGTAATATAAATCATTGTGTCACATGCTTCAAAAATATTATGAAAATTTTATGAAAATATATGGACTAATTTCGGGCATGAAAAATTAGAAATATGACTTACACTAGGTATAGAATTCCTAGTATGAAAATTGAGTAGAATAATTCCTTGGAATTATACCATCATCGCGAAGTCATGAATGCTATGTATGATAAGTGATTTTGAACTACATGTTATTTTTGCAATAAGTTGTTTTGGATATTTTTGAAATTTTGGAAATATCTATGTAATGTGTTAATATGAAAGTAATGATGAACTAATGTTGTCCGACAAATTTCAAAGAAATATTTTAACTTATTTCTAAGACAAATTCAAATTTATCAAAAACCAGTGTGTGATAAGTGAGTTCATTATCCATCTTGATTGTCATGATGATAAAAAATCTCTCAAGGATCAAATGTGCATGCTTTGTAATGTTCATTTACCAATTTTGAGTAAGGTAGTGATGCAATCGAACTTAAATGAACCAATGTGTGTACAAGTGAAGGGTTCATTAACCATGATTTTTGTGCATGAAACCATACCAGACTACTATGTAATTCAAGTCATCAAAAAATAGCTAATCCACAAGCAGACATAGGTTTGTATAAAATAAGGTGACTAATGTGACATACATGTTGCCATGCAGAAAGGAATTACCCAATGTCAAGCAAGTTGGGCAGAAATCACCTATTATGGGGTTTACCTCATAATTTTTGAATAACTGAGAATTCCAAGGATTCAAGCTCATTCACCCTTCTTTTCTTCACTTTAAAGGGGTAGGGATTTTGTTCATTTTGTTTTTAACAAGGGGATTTTATTACTTTTCTTTTTCTCTTTTTGTTCTCTTTTTTATTTTTTTCTCTTTATTTTTCTTTTGATTTTTGACTTTTGCTTTTCTTGATTTTTTGTTTGGGATACTTGCTCGGATTGGCTGTAGAGCAAGGGATTTTTATTCAAGCAGGGGTGAGCTTGTCCTTTTGCAAATTCTCAAAAACTTCTAGACCATGTGCATGATAGGATAGCAGGGGAAACTTTTCTCTTAAGAGACTAAGACTACTATGTAGTATCATTTTTCGAATTTGCAACAAATCATTTTAATGTGTAAAAGTGTACTTGGTTCAAGAAGTAGCAAGATTTTTTCCCAAAACTCAAAATTTTATTTAGTGAAATAGTGATCTTCGATACAAGAGAGATTTATAATCATAGTGATAAAATCAAAATAATTAATTTGTGAAATTTAGTGTATGGTTCAAGATAAATTCTGAATTAGTCTGAAATAAAAGAAAATATAGCTTCAAAATTGTGAAATACAATAATGAATAATAATGCAGAATGATCTGAAATATTTTTGAGATTTTGATACATTTTGATTTTTTTAGTTGTTTTATTTGATTTTTATTTTTTTGATTTTTTACTTTTAATGATGGAATTGGTGGTATATACAAGATTATCTATATACATTATACAAGGTTATTTGGGTATATCATGTCTAAGGTGGCTTTAAAATCAAAGGAGGTTTTGAAGGATAATTTGGTTATGGTGTATGTGAAGTTGTTTAGTTGATAGTTGAGATTGTTGTGATGAAGAAGAATATGTAGATGAAGAAAAGTGATGGACAAAATATGACAATGATAAAGAGGAAAAAAATAGATAACTTGATGTGATAATAATAATGAAAGATAAAATGATGATGGGGGGAGGGAGAGGGTCCTGCTCCCTCCCCTTACTCCCCCTCCCATAGTTCTTGCCTAGTCCTTGGCTCATCTTGGGTCTTCCTACGATGGGAATGCTTTGTAGTAGATGATCTCTTTGGGGGGAGATCCTTCTTCACTTTTTGCTCCTTTCCTAGCAATTTCAGGGTTTCTCTGCTCGATCCTAAGGTTTGGTGCATCCCAGGGTTCTCCTAGGGTTTCCTGCATGCTTTCGATATTACTTCCTTGATCTCCCTCAGGCTTCCCCCTAGGGTTTTTTTCTATTTTTTGCTTGGATCTGGTTTCTAGGGTTTCCTCGGTCGGTGGTGGTGCCAGGTTGGGTTTTTGACTACTTCTTGGTGCATCCCATGAGGTCCTCTCTGCTTTGAGGTTGGTTTGGGGGGCCAATTTCCTCTTCTACCAGTGAATCCTCTCTAGGATGCATGTGGTGTTTGTCTTATAATGACACTGAGAGGGGGGGGTGGATCAGTGTAGCTCTTTAATCTTGAATCTATAGCTCTTAAAATAGTAGCAATTAAAACTTATAAATAGATACAACAAGTATAGCAAAAGAGCATCACACAACACAAGATTTAACGAGGTTCACCAATGTGGCTACTCCTCAAAAATGACTGCTTGGACTACCATCCAAATCCAGCCTTTGCAAAGCAACAACTTTACAAATAATTTTACCAACACCCACTGGAAGGAGCACCAACCCCTGATTTATCTGCACTAATAGAAAGGAGCACCAACCCCTGATGCCAAGCACCAACTTGGACTTCAATTCTGAAACTAGAATATTGATAGTAAGATACCTTTGTTTTTGCTAGACCTTGACTGGTCACCTTTGTTTTCTTTGTGCACTCTACTTTTTTTGTGCAAGCACTTCGCACACTCTACTACACTTCACAGTCGTCTTCTCCCTATTGTGCACTCTGCTTTCTTTGCACAATCACTTCGCACACTCTGCTACACTTCACAGTCATCTTCCCCCTATTGCACACTCTGCTTTCTTTGCACAAGCACTTTGCACACTCTTCTACACTTCACAGTCATCTTCTCCCTGTTGCACACTCTGCTTTCTTAGCAAAATTCCACACTTTGAAAGATTCGACATGACTTGCTCTCTGCGCACAATGACCGTATTTCGCACACTTTGACACACCCAAAATTCTCCAAACAACCCTCCTTTTATAACAAGATTTTCATGATGAAAACTCTAATCTTAGTCGATTGAAAAACCTAATCTTAGTCGGCTACAAACCCTAATCTTCGTCGGCTTACATCGGTCTTCATCGGCTTCAACTGCCCCTGTAACTCTTATGTTGTTGTTGTCACGAAAAAACAACATGTCACGATATCGCGACACTTTCACCTTCATACGCTTTCTCTTAGCTTTGGCCCGTGAGAATACAACATGTCGCGATATCGCGACACTTTTTCCTCCGTACGCTTTCTCTTAGCTTTGGCCCGTGAGAATACAACATGTCATGATATCGCGACACTTTTTCCTCCGTACGCTTTCTCTTAGCTTTGGCCCACGAGAATACAACATGTCACGATATCGCGACACTTTTTCCTCTGTACGCTTTCTCTTAGCTTTGTACCAAGAAAATACAACATGTCACAAAATCATGACACTTCTTCTTTCTTTCTCTTACTCTTTGCATCGGACCGTGAAAATGCTACATGTCACGATATCATGACACTTTTTCTCCTTGCACTTTCTCTTTGCTTCGGCCCCCGAAAATACATGTCACGATATCACGACACTTTTTCTCCTTAGCGCTTTATCTTGCCTTTGGGTCATGAAAATGCGACATGTCATGATATCGTGACACTTTTTCTCCTTAGCACTTTTTCTTGCCTTCGGGTCGCGAAAACGCGACATGTCGCGATATCGCGACACTTTTTCTCCTTAGCGCTTTCTCTTGCCTTCGGGTCACGAAAATGCGACATGTCGCGATATCGTGACACTTTTTCTCCTTAGTTCTTTTTCTTGCCTTCGGGTCATGAAAAAGTGACATGTCGCGATATCGTGACACTTTTTCTCCTTAGCGCTTTTTCTTGCCTTCGGGTCACGAAAATGCAACATGCCGCGATATCGCGACACTTTTTCTCTCGGACTCTCTTTCTTGCAATATGTCACAAAATCATGACACTTTTTCTACTTGCCTCTTTTTCTTTCAACATGTCGCGAAATCGCGACACTTTTTCTACTTGCCTCTTTTTCTTTCAACATGTCGCGAAATCGTGACACTTTTTCTACTTGCCTCTTTTTCTTTCAACATGTCATGAAATCGTGACAATTTTTCTTCCTTGCCCTTTTTATTCCAACATGTCACGAAATCACGACAGTTTTTCTTTCTTCTTCTCTCACTTCCAACATGTCGCAATATCGTGACAATTTTTCTTTCTTCTTCTCTTTCTTCCAACATGTTGCAATATCGCGACAGTTTTCCTTGCCTGTTGTATATGTCGCGATATCATGACACTTTTCTTACTTGTCTTTTTCTTTGATCTTTTGCAAGTGGTCCACTTTGGTCTTCTTGGAAAATCATTGTACATACTCTGAGTAACCTTTGAACTCCTGTCTTCTGCATCTGACTAGCTTTTGAACTTCCTGTCCACTACATCAACAGATCTATCTAACTGTGTTGACAACAATGACAATACTATTGTTGTACCTTGCTCAACAATCTCCCCCTTTGGAATTGTTGGCAACACATGTGCAATTTCCTGTAACTCTTCTCCCCCTTTGACAATAATACCAAAGGGCTACTGCAGACTCCCCACGAGTCCATGCACAACATTCTCAGGCACAATTTATTACACTTAGCAAAAATCATGAACATGAGCAAAAAGATAATCAAATACTTAAATTCTCCCCCTGAGAATGTGATCTCTATAGCTAGTCAATTCTTGGGAAGAGTGACCACTCCCAATTTATTGCAAAGGTACTCAAAAACTTCCTTTGGCAATGGTTTCATGAAGATATCTGCTACTTGTTCTGTAGTTGGAACAAAATCCAACTTAACCTCACCTTATGCAACTTTCTCCTTCAAAAAATGATATCTGATAGCAATGTGCTTTGTGCGTGAATGCATAACTGGATTCTTGGAGATGTTAATGGCACTGGTGTTATCACACTTAACTGATATTGGCTCACTGAAGCTGATACCAAGATCTTTCAAGGTTTGTTTCATCCACAATACCTGTGTACAACATGTTGTTTCTACAATATATTTTGCCTCTGCTGTTGATAAAGAAACTAACTCTTGTTTCTTACTGTGCCACATGACCAATCTGTCTCCAAGATAGAATGCACCTCCACTAGTACTCTTTCTGTCATCTATACATCCTGCCCAATCTACATATAAATACGAAACAAGGGTGAAATATTTACCTTTTGGATACCATAAACCATACTCCATAGTACCTTTGAGGTACCGAAGAATCCTCTTCACTGCTGTCACATGAGTCTCCTTGGGATTAGCCTGAAATCATGCTACCATGCATACTACCTGCAAAATATTTGGTCTGGTGGCTGTTAGATACAGTAAGCTTCCAATCATAGATCTGTACATGGTTTGATCAACAGTTGGAGATTTGTCATCCTTGCTCAACTTGCAACCTGTTGTCATGGGAGTGCTAAGCTGGCTTACAATCCTCCATTGTGAACTTTTTTAACATCTCTTTCACATATTTAACTTGAGAAATAAATATGCCCTTCTTATTTTGATTAACTTGCAACCCGAGGAAATACGAAAGTTCACCAATCATTGACATTTCAAATTCTTTCTGCATCTTATTTGCCAAATCTTTACACGACTCATCTTTGCTTCTGCCAAATATGATATCATCTACGTATACAAAAAGAACAATAAGATGCCCATTTTCTATTTTGACATACAAATTACTATCCACCATACCTTTCTTAAACCTTTGTTGAGTGAGATAGTTGTCTAGCCTTGCATACCATGCTCGGGGTGCTTGTTTTAAACCATATAATGCTTTCTTTAATTTTCACACCAAGTTGGGATCATCACCAAGTTGGAAACCATCTGGTTGTTCAATATAAACCTCTTCTTCAAGTTTCCCATTCAAAAACGCTGATTTTACATCCATTTGATAAACCTTGAAATTCTTGTAGACTGCTAAAGCTAGAAACATTCTGATTGCCTCTAGTCTAGCTACTGGTGCAAACGTTTTCTCAAAGTCAATGCCTTCAACTTGAGCATATCCCTTGCATACCAATCTTGCTTTGTTTCTGACTACCTATCCATCTTCATTCAATTTATTTCAAAAAATCCATTTAGTCCCGATTATATTTTTGTTTGCAGGTCTAGGTACTAACTCCCAAGTTTTGTTTTTCTCAATCTGATCTAATTCTTCATTTATTGCCTTCATTCAGCTCTCATCTTTGCTTGCATCAGCAACATTTTTGGGCTCAATGCTGGATAGCAGAGAGTATTTACTTACTGCTCTTCTTCTTTTCTGAACACCAATTTTGGGGTCTCCAATTATTTGCTCTCTAGGATGATTTTTTTGCCAGCTACCTGTTTTGAATTTCTTATTTTCTTCTACTTCTGAATCATCATTTGAGTCAATTTTCTGTATCTTTTCCATTTTGTTTTCCTCATCTCTTTCAATAACCTCTTCATAAATTGGGTAGTTCATTTCATAGCTAATTACTCGTTCTCTACCTTCATCAAATTTAACATCGACACTGTCCACAATTTTCTTTAGCTTCTTATTGTAGCATTTGTAAGCTTTGCTTTTTGATGAATAACCAACAAAAATACCTTCATCCACTCTATCTTCAAACTTACCAAGATTATCTTTAGTTCTTTTGATGTAGCACTTGCTGCCAAACACTTTGAGGTATTTTTTTGTTGCCCTTTTTTCGAACCATAACTCATAAGGAGTTTTGCTTTCATGTGTTCTCAGCATGTACCTATTTTGGATATACACCACAGTATGGACTGCTTCTTTCCAAAACCTGTCTGCTAGACTACTTTCAGCTAGCATAGTCCGTGCCATTTCCTGCACTATCCTGTTCTTTCTTTCTACCACTCCATTCTTGAGGTGTTCTAGCTGCTGAAAACTGTCTCCTAATATCGTATTTTTCATAGTATTCTATAAACTCCTCTAAAATGAATTCTCCTCCTCTATCTGATCTTAAACATTTGATCCTCTTACCTGTTTCATTCTCAACCTGGTTTTTGAAAATCTTGAACATATCAAAGGCTTCTGATTTATGTTTTAAGAAAAATATCCATGTCATTCTGTAATAGTCATCAATGCACAACATAAAATATTTGTCACCATTTATGCTTTGTGTTCTCATGGGTCCACATAAATCAGTGTGAATTAGTTCCAAAGGTTTTCTTGTGTAGTATTCTTTAGTCTTGAATGTGACTCTATTTTGATTCCCCTTTTGGCATGAAGCACAAATGTTGTTTGCAAGTTTGCTGATGGTGAGAATATATCTTACAGCCCTTTTTGAGGTGATTTTTACTATATTATCAAAACTGATATGACCAAGTCCCTTGTGCCATAGCTAATTTTCTTCTTCCTGTCCAATAAAACAAACTCCTTTTGAAGTATCTGAGAGCGTGTATAGGTTGCCAGATGTCCTTAATCTAGTTGCTATCAATTTTCCACTACTTGTTTTTTTGACTTCACAAACCTGCTTCATAAAAACTACTTCAAGACCTTTATCACAAATCTGACTTATGCTCAATAAGTTATGTTTCAACCCATCTACAAATAGGACTTCTTCTAACTTAATCTTTCTATCACTAATTTTGACAGAGCCTTTGCCAACTATCTTAGCTCCATCATTGTTTCCAAACTTTACTGAACCACCTTCATATTTATGCAACTTCTCAAACTTATGTTTGTCACCTATCATATGACTGGAGCATCCACTATCAAGTATCCATGGTACATATTTATTCTATGCTCTAAATGTTGTTTGAACTATTAAGGATTCCTTTTCTTCCTTAAGTTGCTCCTTTTCTTTCCACTCCGTTTTGATAGTAGATTTGAGCTCTTGTTTAGCCTTTCCCTTATCAATAGCTTGTGCTTATTTTTTGAGAAGTTTTCTATTTTGTCTCATCCTATTTGGTTGAATTTTTCTTCCCTGAAATTGATTTGAAGAAAATGTACTTCTACAATTTCTTGCAATGTGCCCAAAATTATGACAGTTATAACATTCTACTATATAATTCATCAAAGGAGAGAAAGCATTTCTATTGGTGAATTTCCTTGGTCTTACATTATATTTGCAGTCTGAGATTTTATGTCCATAGCCATTGCATTTAAAACAGAAAAAAAAAAGGATAATTGAACCTGGGTGATGGTCTTTACCATGTTGTCGTAGGAGCCATAGGTCTTCTTCTTCTTTGATGTGTGACATTGGTGAATCCATCATTGTCAATTCTCCTTTTGTTCTTGGCATTAATGCTTTCTTTTGCATGAGACGTTTTTCCTTGATCAACCTGTCTCTTATCTTCATTCTTTATGGATTCTGTATTTCTTGCCTTTGATCCACTTGATGATTCTCCTTTGATGAAACCCAGACCAAATTTGATGCCTGCAGGCCTTTGGTCATTTATGATCTTATCCAGCTTCATATAACTTTCTTCACGTTTGTGATAACAACTAATTTTCTTATTCATCTCTTCTAGCTGCATTCTTAAACCAACAATCTCTTCTTCTAGCTTGCTGCAATAATCTATTTTCATTGTTATTTGCACTTTGAGATCTTTGGAGATTTTCTTATATTCTTCTATCTGAACTATTAAACTGGTTATGATTCCATTTGCATCCTCAAGCTTTCTTGAAAGTTTCTTATTCTTTTTATTTTCTAACTTCCACTCTTCAAGTGCAGAGATCAACTCACCTTCTAGATCTACTTCAGCCTCGAGGTTTTCACCACAAACTTCAGAGGTCACTCCTTCTTCCTTTTCTGATTTAACTTCTTCAAATGCCATAAAAAGAGCTTCATCTCTTTCTTCTTTAGACTCTTCAACGGAGCTGTTTTTTGATGAATTGACATTCTTGGAGATGAAACTTTTATTCTTGAAGTTGCCTTTTCTGAAATTCATTTTCATCTTCCAGTCACTTCTTTCTTGGTGTGATCCTTCATCATTTTTGTTCTTTTCTTTAAGTGGACATTTAGTTGCAAAATGCCCAATGCCTCCACAATTGAAGCATTTAAATGGTATCTTCCCTCTATATATTCCTTTTCCCTTTTTCAATTTTCTAACAAATTTTGCTTCCATTTCATCTGATGTCTCTTCTTCCTCGGACTCTTGTTTTGTGTTTTTATTTTTAAGGGCTTTAAAAGCCGCTTCTCTATATGTGGGTTTAGATCTTCCTATCCTCATCTCATATGTAGTCAAAGAACCATACATCTCATCTATACTAAAATAATTTAGATTTTTAGCTTCTTCTATCATTGATACTTTGGAATCAAACCTTTGAGGAAGAGATCTTAGTACCTTTTTTATGACAGTAGAGTCTCCAATATCCTTTCCGAGCCCTCTGATCGCATTAATGATTCCATTAACTCTCAGCATGTATGCCTCAATGTTTTCATCGTTGTTCATTTTCAATGCTTTGAACTAAGCTTGATGTGTCTGTAATTTGGCCTCCTTGATCTTATCATCTCCTTCATGAATACTCTTCAGTTTGTCCCATATCTCTTTTGCCGTATTACAACTCATGATCTTTACTAGTTCACTATCTGCTAATCCGCACATGATAGCATTATTTGCTTTTGAGTTATTCTCAAATAGTTTCTTTTCGTCAGCCTTCTCTGGAGGAGTGATGGGTATTGTATATCCACTAACTACTAAATCCTAGATGTCGTATCCCAAGGCACAGAGATATGTCTACATCCTGATTCTCTAGAATGCATAATTAGATCCATCAAACAATGGTGCTTTGTTTGATGAGAAGCCTTCACCACCTACCATTTTATTACTTCCAAGATATCCCTAGCCAGTTAAGCTTGTACAGAAACTTAGCTCTGATACCAATTGTTAGTCTTACAATGACACTGAGAGGGGGGCTGAATCAGTGTAGCTCTTTAATATTGAATCTATAGCTCTTAAAACAATAGCAATTAAAACTTATAAACAGATACAGCAAGTATAGAAAAAGAGCATCACACAACACAAGATTTAATGAGGTTCACCAATGTGGCTACTCCTCAAAAATGATTTCTTAGACTACCATCCAAATCCAGCCTTTACAAAGCAACAACTTTACAAACAATTTTACCAGCACCCATTGGAAGGAGCCCCAACCCCTGATTTATCTACACCAACAGAAAGGAGCACCAACCCCTGATGCCAAGCACCAACTTGGACTTCAATTCTGAAACTAGAAGATTGATAGTAAGATACCTTTGCTTTTGCTAGACCTTGACTGGTCACCTTTGTTTTCTCTACACACTCTACTTTTTTTGTGCAAGCACTTCGCACACTCTGCTACACTTCACAGTCATATTCTCCCTGTTGCACACTCTACTTTCTTTGTGCAAGCACTTCGCACACTCTGCTACACTTCATAGTCGTCTTCTCCCTATTGCACACTCTGCTTTCTTTACGTAAGCACTTCGCACACTCTGCTACACTTCACAGTCATCTTCTCCCTGTTGCACACTCTGATTTCTTAGCGAAATTCCACACTTTGAAAGATTCGACACGACTTGCTCTCTGTGCACAGCGACCGTATTTCGCACACTTCGACACACCCAAAATTCTCCAAACAGCCCTCCTTTTATAACAAGATTTTCATGATGAAAACTCTAATCTTAATCGGCTGAAAAACCTAATCTTAGTCGGCTACAAACCCTAATCTTCATCGGCTTACATCGATCTTCGTTGGCTTCAACTGCCCCTGTAACTCTTCTGTTGCTATTTCCATGAAAACACATGTCGCGATATCGTGACACTTTTGCCTTCGTACTCTTTCTCTTAGCTTTGGCCTGCGAGAATACATGTCGCGATATCATGAAACTTTTCCCTTCGTATGCTTTCTCTTAGCTTTGGCCCGTGAGAATACAACATGTCATGATATCGCAACACTTTTTCCTCCATACGCTTTCTCTTAGCTTTGGCCCATGAGAATACAACATGTCATGATATCATGACACTTCTTCCTCCGTACGCTTTCTCTTAGCTTTGGCCCACGAAAATACATGTCACGATATCGTGACACTTCTTTCTCTCTCTTACTCTTTGCATCGGACCGCAAAAATGCTACATGTCACGATATCATGACACTTTTTCTCCTTGCGCTTTCTCTTTGCTTCGGCCCTCGAAAATACAACATGTCGCGATATCGTGACACTTTTTCTCCTTAGCGCTTTATCTTGCCTTTGGGTCACGAAAATGTGACATGTCACGATCTCATGACACTTTTTCTCCTTAGCAATTTTTCTTTCCTTCGGGTCGTGAAAATGCGACATGTCGTGATATCACGACACTTTTTCTCCTTAGCGCTTTCTCTTGCCTTTGGGTCGCAAAAACGCGACATGTCGCGATATCACGACACTTTTTCTCCTTAGCACTTTTTCTTGCCTTCGGGTCGCAAAAACGTGACATGTTGTGATATCGCGACACTTTTTCTCCTTAGCGCTTTTTCTTGCCTTCGGGTCGTGAAAACGCGACATGTCGTGATATCGCGACACTTTTTCTCTCGGACTCTCTTTCTTGCAATATGTCACGAAATCGTGACACTTTTTCTACTTGCCTCTTTTTCTTCCAACATGTCGTGAAATCGCGACACTTTTTCTACTTGCCTCTTTTTCTTTCAACATGTCGTAAAATCACGACACTTTTTCTACTTGCCTCTTTTTATTTCAACATGTCGTGAAATCACGACAATTTTTCTTCCTTGCCCTTTTTCTTCCAACATGTCACAAAATCGCGATAGTTTTTTTTTCTTCTTCTCTCACTTCCAACATGTTGCGATATCGCGTCAGTTTTTCTTTCTTCTTCTCTCTCTTCCAGTATGTCACGATATCGTGATAGTTTTCCTTACCTTCTATATATGTCGCGATATCGTGACAATTTTCTTACTTGTCTTTTTCTTTGATCTTTTGCAAGTGGTCCACTTCGGTCTTCTTGGAAAATCACTGTACATACTCTAAGTGACCTTTGAACTCCTGTCTTCTGCATCTGACTAGCTTTTGAACTTCCTATCCACTGCATCAACATATCTATCTAACTGTGTTGACAACAATGACAATACTGTTGCTATACCTTGCTCAACATGTGGTTGCTTCTAGTCCCATCCCATTGGGTAGGGCCCTTTTAGGTTTCCTATTTGGAGGCTTCTTCTTACAAGATCTACAATTTTGTGGAAACCCAGGGCATTGGTTGACCTTTAGGGTGGACCTCTTCCTTTGCCTGGGTTGTTCCCATCCCAATACCAGTTACTTGAAGCTTCCATGAGCAAGGATGGGGGCATCTTGGTCCCTTATTCTAGGGTTCCTAGGGTTTCTATTGCATGTCTATATCTTGGGGGGGACCCATGATTAGTGCATGCAGACCCTGGTTCCCTTAGGTTAGGCTTTCGACGACCCCATCTTTGTGCCTGTTACCACTTCCCACCTGGGATACTCAAGTTGTTCATTTTAGTTCCTATTTAGGGGCTTCTGGTCCCAGTTCCCTGGATCTATTCATGAGCAAGGATGGTGGTTCTTGGGCATTTCTTCTAGAGTGGTGGGGCATTCTTTTGTATTATCTGGTCTGGGGGGAGATTAGTGTGTTTGCAGCTGTGGTCCCTCCTTCCTCCAGTTTTAGCTTCTAGGATCCTATATTTGCACCTGTTGCTATTTTCCCTGGATCCTTTTAGCTTCCTCATATTTCTCCTTGTTGTGTACAGGGATATCTTGGCCTGTAGATATCCCCAGTAGTGTTGTTCCTCTTTTTAGGCTCAAGTGAAGGCTTCTCGATTTTTTCTTTGAGGACCCTGATGCCATTTCCCAAGCTGTCCTACTACTGATCCCTAGTCAGTATCCTAGTTTTTCTTGCTACTTTTCTCGCATGGCTACTTTCTACCCCGCTACATCTTGGATTGCAACCTGAGGCATCCCTGGGTGAGGATACTCTCCAATTTTCTATATTCCCTGCTTCGGGTTTTCGGGCAAGATTTTTGGTTGCAAGCTATTCTTTATCTTTTCACTCTCCCTGTGTAGGTCTGGGTAGATGCATTGTATCCACACCTGGAAGGATCCCAGACTACTGTATCCACCCTCGGGTGGATACCAGTCTGATGTATCCATCCCTGGGAGGATCCCATTCTACCAGCAATGGGAGTTGGCAAAGTGGGTCTCACTAATTGGTTCTAGAATCTGGTCTTTCTTGTTGGATTAAGGGTTGTTTCTGGCCCTTTCCCTTTCATTTTGTGTTTATTTTTATGTACTAAGGAATTGCTTTAAATCTTGGTGCTATGGCCCTTTTTTTTATAAGGTTTTGGGATCCTCTTAAAAAATCCAATTTGTATATAAAATTCTAGTTACTTATAAAAAAAATTAATGAAAGGGAAAATGAAGAACAAAAGGTGATGAATAAAAGTTAGTGATAACAAAAGCTTTGTTATAATGTAGAACAATGTAGCAAAATATTTGACTTTTATGTGTAAAATTGATCATGTTACAAAAAAAAATGTCAGAATAATAAAAAGGTTCTTCATTCTTATCACTATCTTCTAAGTCTTGATAATATAGAGGGAGCATATGTGAAATATATGCATGGGTATTATTTGGTAAACAAGAATGATTGGGTATGGATGAAGAAAAATTATTTATAGGAAGTAATTGTGACAATGGAGAATGTCTAGAACTTGATGTTTCAACTATTAAAGATTCTTCAAATGGTGTTGGGACACCATGTATGGTAACAATTTTATTTGCAAGTTTAAGCTTCAAACATTGATGAATAATGGAAGGGAAAACCCTCATCGTATGAATCCAAGGACTTCTGAGAGGTAGGTTGTAAGGTGAAGGGCAATATGCTACATAAAACAAAGTATCTAGGATCTTGGGTCCACTCTTAAGGAGAAGGATTATAGTGCCTCGAGCTTCTTGAATTTCATTGTTAAAATATTTTATAATAACATTTGATTCATTGAGATCTTATTCCTTTAATCCAAGTTTTTGGAATAATTGATAAGTGCATAAATTAAGAGAGGAGTTATTATATACCATGATAGTTTTAATAGATGTTTCTTTAATAAATACTCTAATGTAAAGAGAGGAGTCTTCTTGTCAAGTAGAGGAAGGAATCTCCTCATCATAGAATGAAATATGGTTAACCTCAAGAGGGCTTACACTATTAATTGCATTATTAGGGAAAATATCTTGAGGAACTAATTGTTGGCTAAGTATCTTGAACAAAGTTTCCCTATGAGAACTTTGTAATACTTCTAAAAGAGATCTCTTTGCTTGAGGATTAATCACTTGTTGTTGGCTATAAAAGTGGATTTCATATTGATATTTTGATGCTAAATATGGGCTTTCTATGCTTACATTCCATTTTGGATCATTTTATAGAGCCAAAGATAGTTTTGAAGGTAGGTCAAATGAGGAATCCATATATTGAATATCAAATTGAGTTGATTGAACTTGAGGTTGCTCATTTTTAGTCTCTATTATAATATTAGTGATATCATTGTGATGGGACATATTAAGATGCAATATTTTATTAGTTTCCTATTGTTGATAATTGAATAGGGGTTCTTGGGAGATCCCCATGTCTTGATTAATTGCGGGTATTTGTTGTGTAGGAGTTTGATTGTTTATTGGAGATTTATAATTAGATGTAGATTGTAATTCCTTTATAGTGAAAATATGCTCATCAATCAAATATTTAATTGCATATCTTAAATTTCTACATTTTTGTGTCATATGTCCACCCATTCTATGATATTCACAATGTAGCTCATGTTTCTACCAATCAGTTGTGGTATCAGGTTGTCTTATGAGAGGGAACTCAATCCTATTTGTATCAAGTAAATGCTTTAGAATTATATCCATTGGTTTATTGAGATTAGTAAATTTACGTGGTGAAGGTTTTCGAGAGGCTTTTGATAATTGCCTTAGGAATTCAGCCATAAAAGGACTTAATGGTTTATTACCTCTTTTTTATTTATTATGGGTAGAATGATGATAGGAAGATTGTGAAGTATGATGTGAGTGCATGGTAGGATTGGAAGAATAAGTATTTTCTTGTTGAAATGGATGGGTTGTGTTGAAATAAGAATATTGAAATGGTGGAGAAGGATTGTATGTTGATCGATAGGCATAATATGGATAGGTGGGAGAAAACATAATATTGTTATGAAGAGGATTGGAAAAGGGATTGTCTTGTTGGGGTAAGAATTATTGGGATAAGTGAATTCAATCATCCCTAGATGGGTTCATAATAGAAACATTATCTAAGCCTTTTTATCCTTGGCATAATTATATCTTTACCTTCCTTAAAGTGGTACTTTGTCTAAAGGTTTGGATTGCAATGAATGGAATTACTTTTGAAGAAGAGCCTTTCGATTTATGATCATTGGTGACATTTTATATTGACACTCCTATGGTATTCTTTTACATTTCCTAGCCCATGATGAAACCAAAACAATCATCAATGAAGCTCATGAAGGATCATGCGACAAATATTTTAATGGTAATACCATTTTGAAGAGGCACCTTTGTTTAGGATATTATTGGCTTTCTATGGATAAAGACCCTTGTGATTATTTTTAGCATTGCAACAAATTTCAATATCATGATAACCTTATTCATGCTCCTTCATAAGACCTCCAACCATTTACTTCCCCTTGGACCTTCTCAATGTGGATTTTGGACATCATAGGTAAAATTAATCCTACATCATTTAATGGCCATAAATGTATTATCACCACCTTTGAATATTTCACTAAGTGGATAGAAGTCATGCCTCTATCCATTTTCAATGGTTTTCAAGTATCTAAGTTTATCCTAAATCAAATTCTTTGTTGTTAAGGGGTTCCTTTCACTATCATTTTGGATAATAGAACACTTTTTAAAAATAATGATGTCAATAAATTTTGTGCTAAGTATAGAGTTCAACAAAAAAGGTAAACTCCTTATTAACCTCAAGGTAATGGTCAAGCTAAAGCCTCCAATAAGACTTTGATTAAAATTTTAAAGAAACTATTTAACGAAACTAGTCATGATTGGCATCTTTAGCTTTATTCTTGTCATAACCCATTTTTTCCTAGGAAGTCTTAGCTACAAAGTAACCTTATCTTAATTATTTTATTTATTCAAGGTACACCCATCCCTACAACATGCATATGTCTGACTACACATATGTATTAGGTGCAAGCTATGATTTACAAGTTATCTCTCTTGCTAGCTAGTCAAGCTAACTTGTCCTTCCTTTCATTCCATCAAAATAAGCACTCTAAGGAATACCATTTACTACTCATGTCTATTTGAGCATGGCTAGAGCATATAGTACTTGATTATCCCTCTCATCTATAATATGAGCTAATCAATTCTTGTTTACCTTGTCAAAACCTTTTTATTTATCACCTTAGATTTAATAGGACAAAACAATACTAACTACTAGAGCTCAAGGCGGATAATTGACTTCCCATTCAATCTTCACTCATCAATATCCCTTATGATGTGTATGAATATTTCTAACTATCCTTACCCTCAACTAGCCATTGTTAGAAGCACAAGGTTTTTTTTTAAGAACCCAATAGCTAACATCCATACCATTATTTATTTTAGATGAAGAGGAAAAAATTAAGCTACCACATCCTTTCATGTAACTTAACTTACTTCAAAATTCCTACTCTAACATAAGATTTTAGGTCGATGTAAAAGGTTTAAAATGATTGTGGCATGGTGGTTATAGGGGTGAACTGCACGAAGATCTATGTGGTGAATTTTGGGGTAGATAATGCAGAATACTGTGGCAGCCATAAAAAGTTGGAAAGCCTACCCAGATTCGTGGCGGCTACCGATTCCACCATGTGAATTCAAAAAAAAAAACATAAGGTTTTAGCTTCCAAATGTATTAAAAAATTTAATACAACTAAACACAAAGTAGCAAATTCTTAAGTCTTCCATAGTTCAAATTTTACCAAGAAACATAGCCATTCTATCCTACTTACTACTTATACATAAATCGATCAACTCCTTAGGGAGTTTGCATAGAAACACAACTAACAAAGTAACTAGTTAACATTGAAATAAACCAAACCACATTATAATCCATAACAACACATGATTTATCTTGGGAGAAACCCCATGGGGAAACCCAACCTCAAAAACATCCATCATAAATTTCATTAATCCAACTATCTCTTTACATTGCAAATGGACAACCCATATTGTTCGAAGTCATAACTATATGAAAACCCAAACATTGCCTGCTAGCTTTCCTTTATGATAAAATCCATATTAAATTTCATTAATCCAACTATCTCTTTACATTACAAATGGACAACCCATATTATCTGAATTCATAACTATATGAAAACCAAAACATTGCCCACTATCTTTCCTTTATGAGAAAATCCATCTTTGAAAAATTCATCGTTTATCTATGTCTTGGAAGAACATCTTTTAATTTCAAATTATTATTATCATAACAGATTTGGAAATGTAGATCCCTTTCGGCAAGCTCCTTCGGTAACTCCTACATCTCAACCAGTAATAACACTTTGCTATTCCACTATCTAATTAAGAGTGCAAGATCTGTAGTGATCAGAGTGGTGATAGTCCTCCATGCAAGACAAAACTAGTGCTACAAATGGAATCATTACTCTAAAACAAGAGAAGTCGATCTTACCAGATCGAGGTAGCCATCACATGAATGCAATTAATCTAACCAAGCAAAAATGGAGATAAGAATACAACTCTTGTTTTCATAAAATCATTTGTGCTAACTAACATAATGAATCTGGAATTGCATACATCTATTCCATCAAAAATATTTATGTCATCTATCATATAAAATATGGTAAGCATATATCCATTTCACCAAGAACATTTATGCCATCCATCATTTAAATACTGGAATTACACATACCCATTTCACCAGAATCATTTATGCTATCAATCATTTAAAAATATGGATTACATATATCCTTTTACCCAAAATCATTTATGCTATCAATCACTTAAAAATGGGTTACATATATCCTTTTACCCAAAATCATTTATGCTATCAATCACTTAAAAATGGGTTACAAAGATAAAACCATCCTATGACATCTTACCAATGTTCTAAGCTTCCTAAGTGAAGCATTACTACTACCACATATTTTCCTCCCTAGCTCAAGAAAATGGTTTTGCAGTTTAGAGATGCTAGACACAACCATTGAAGAGGTAGTAGTAACTCTGCAATTTTTTTGGTGATGGAAGTAAAGCCTTCCACAACAAAGGAGCTACTCCCAACTCTTTTCTTTAGGAAGACACCATTTTAGTTTGGACCTCACCCATCCTATAGGAAATCTCCACATCTATACCAACAATACCTATGTACTCATAAAGATCTTCTCTTATGGCTTCTAGAAAGAAGGATTTCTCAAGGAAGGATGCTCTGGAAAAGACTACTCTACTCAACAACCTAAAACATTTAGAAACAAGGAAGTAACAATCCCTACTCAACAAGATCAACAACAAAAGTGCACACAAATTGATTACTTCAAGGATTTCTTATCTCAGATGTTATACCATACGTCGGAGTCTCTTCAAGAACCCAGAAGAAATTATTTACTCTACAAAACTAGAACTTCACCCATAGCTCGGGTGTTATCTAAGAGTAAAACTTCTAAACCTTCGGTCAATACAAATATCTCCTAGACTTATCAAAAATGTTGCTCCCTATAAATAACTCAATGGTAACACAAGCAAGGTTACATATTGGATAGTTTACATAGGTAACTTTATGTAATGTTTGACACATAAGCCAGATGAAAACTACACCAAGTGTAGAGTCTTTCCAAGGTAAAAAATACTAAACTTGTTAGCTCAACCTATAAAACTCCAAGGTTTAATATAAACTAATCTCACAGTTCAAGCACACATGTACAAGTTGGAATAACTAGTGCAATTCAAGGAATCCTAACACTGAAAAAAAAAGACTAAGACTCCTTCTCATAACGCTAAAACCATATTTGCTATCATTCAATAAGTAAAGTAAAATAGTATATTATTAAATATATGCCTACCTATGATCAATGGTCACCCGTAGCATATTGTATTCCTTATTCGGCATCAACACTCCCCCTCAGTGCATCTGCAACTCTTCTTTCCCCCCAATGCACTCCAAGAACTTGCAACAACTCCAAAAACTCCTTTCCTAGTCTTCTTGGGTGACATGAACCAAAAATATAGAGCGTTCACTACCCCACTACTCCATCACCTCATACTTCAGCACCTCATAGTGGGCTCTCCTCTTGCTCTCATAACTTACACAAGGATTTTTGCATCTCATTCTTATTCAAAATTGCATTTTGAATTAAACCTTCATCTAAAAAGGAAAACTAACTCAAGTAGATATTGCCTTAATAATTGGAATGAAATCAATCTCATTAACTAAGCTTAACCAAAAACTTCCCCTTCCTTATTTTTTTGAAAGAGATATTATATTTAAGAACAAGATAAAACTTAAATCATATCTACTAAAGTTTTGTAATCAATAACCCAAACAAGCAAAATTTGATCTACTTCTTAAATGCAAATTGTGCCACATCTCTTATATAAAAAGAGAGCATCTATCCAGTTGTTCTCCTATCAAGAATATACCCCTTTTTAAGACAACTAGACCCTGTGATCAATGCAAATCTATTAGCAACATCATTATATCATTAAAACCCATGTTTTGCAGAAATTGAAAATAAATTATCAATTATTCCTTTGGTTAAAAAAAGGCATCTAGCTACAATAAAATATCCATCAAGCATATCCTAACATAAATCCAACCAAAATAAGTCTACCAAGAGAGGGTCATGACAATCTTGCTTTATGGGTATACCACACTAGTGTCCACATCCCAACTGATGCTACTCATTATGCCCTAGTTTATGACATTGAGGTATTTTTCCCATTTAAATTTGAAATCCATTCCTTACAAAGTTTATTGTAAGATTATTTTTTTGGTGATAAATATCGTCTAACTCACCTTGGAATTTCTTGACGAAAAACACATCAATTTCTTGGATCACCTTTGTGCTTATCAAAATAAGCTCAAACACGCTTATACTAATAAGACACATAATTGCTCCTTTGAAACAAGGGATCTCATTCTTTAAAAAAATTAAAATAATATAATTTTTGAGTAGAACTTAATAGTAAATTTGAGCCTAATTGGTTAGGGCCATTTATAGTAACTACTAACATTGAATCTAGAGCCTATCACCTTGTAACTCTTGGCAAAAATAAACTTAAGATTTTATGAATATTATGCATTTCAAATGATATCATGGATAGCTTTGCATTACCTGAATAATCATATTGCATGATTTCTTACTCATATATACATCATTGTTTGTCATACCTTGCATCATTACTCAATAATTCAATTACCATCACTACATGATCGTGTAGCAAGGATCAATGCTATGTGCCCAAGCTCAACCACATGAAACAAGAAAAAAGGAGGAGAAGATTTTTGACAATGGAGAGAATGAAAAATCACATCTCTCCCTTTGTGTTATGGAATTATATATTGAGAAAAATGAGATTAGGGTTAGGGTTCCCAAATCCATATTACATGAAATTCAAATGAACATGAAATGACATTACACATTAAAATAACCTATTCTAATGAGGTCTTATTAAAGCCTCATAACAATTAATTAGGAACCTAACTAATAAACATGACCTTGTAGCATTAACATGTCTTCAATCCCCCCTTAATGGTAGAAGGTCATTTTATTTTAGTAGATGAGTGGCTCAGGTGGCTCTTTGTGTAGCCGATTAGCCAATTGTCCATGAAATGTGGCTCCAATCCATTGGGTCTCCATATACCATTTGGTCATCCCCCATGCCCTTTCGGGTTTTCATAGGTTTTGATTTTCCAAAACTAGTACAACCCTTATCCTTTTGCACCCACAAGGGGTTTTCATGAATGGGATAGAGCAGATATCGACCAATACTTTTCACCCACATGAAGGTGGTTTTATGAATAAGCATTAGCCTTGTTGGTCCTATTGCATCTCCATTATTAGGGGGAGATGGAGGCTCTCAAGCCTATCTATTATCTAAACTATTCAAACTTCACCCTCTAGAGTGGCTTGGTGAAGATGTCGATAATCTGATCTATTGTTGGATAGTAGTGCATTTGTATTGTGCCATCTTGAACAAGTTCTTAGATCCTATGGACTTTTGTACTGATGTGTTTGGTTCTATCATGAAACACAAGATTCTTTGCCATGTGGATTGTTGATTGATTATCCACATGTAGTCTTGTAGGACCTTTTTGAGTGATATCGAGAGTGTGTAACAACTTTCTCAACCATACCACTTCTTTGCTTGTCTCAGCTACAATAATATATTTGGCTTCTACTGAAGAATCTGCTATAGTATTTTATCGCTTTGATCTCCATGAAATTGGTGTTGAGCCAAGAAACATCAAGTACCCAGATGTAGATCTCCTAGTGTCTTTATCTCCTACAAAGTTTGAGTTTGTGTATGCGATGAGTTTGAAATCTGCATTCTTTTCATACAATAGGCCATAATTATGGGTTGTCTTTAGGTACCTCAACACTCTTGTTGTCACTTGCCAGTGACTCTCCTTTGGCTTGGTCATGTACCTTGCTAGAATCCCCACTACATAAGTGATGTCAGGTCTTGTGTTAGTAACATAGATGAGACTACCAACCAACCTTCTATAGAGTGTTGCATCTACCTCTAGTGTGTCATCATCCATGGTGAGTTTCAGATTTGATTCCATTGGTGTTGTCATAGGGCATGCATATTTGAGTTGAAACTTCTCCAGAATATCGTTGATGTATTTCTCTTGGGTCAAGAATATTTTACCATTTTCTTGAGTTACTTCTATGCCCAAATAGAATTTCATCAATCCTAGATCAGATATATCAAAAGTCTTTGCAAGGTCCTTTTTCACTATGTTGATGATGTGTTCATTATTACCTATTAGAAGCATGTCATCCACAAAGACTATGAGGTATGTGACTTTATCTTTGTTGTGCTTGATGAATAGTGTTGCATCAATGTCTTGGTAATCACACACTTCAAATTCAAGTTGCTTCATCCAATATGACAACTTGTTGAACCAAGTGCAAGGGGCTTGCTTCAATCCATATAAAGACTTTTTGAGTCTACATACCTTGTGCTCCTATCCTACAATCTCAAAACCTTCTAGTTATGCCATGTATATTTCTTCTTCCAATTCACCATTCAAGAAAGTAGTCTTTACATCTAATTGATGAATCTTCCAACCTTGTTGTGCAGCTAAGGCTACAAGAGTCCTGATTATGGGCCATTTTGTGGTAGGTGCAAATACCTCAGTGTAGTCAATGCCTTGCTTTTGCATGAAGCCTTTAGCCACTAATCTCACCTTGTGTTTGTCAAGGGTGCCATATGATTTATACTTGTTTTTGTACACCCATTTGTTTCGAACTACCTTTCTTCCAAGTGGTAGATCGACTAACTCCCAAGTACCATTTTTATCAGAGATTCATACTCTTGGTTCATTGCATATCTCCAAGCTACATGTTTGATAACTTCTTGGTATGTGAGAGGTTCATTATTTAGAGTGAGGTGTAGTTCTATAGGTTCTAGTTCAACAAGTAATGATTCATGCACTCTTGCTCTGAGGGCACCTCTTGTGCCCATTTTTCCTACTTCATCTAGTTTGATGTCCTTTAAGAGCTAGTGAGCTTCATAAATTCCTTGAGTGGGGAGCAGTGTGGATGTCTCACCTACCTCAAAATTTTTTTCATGATCCTAGAATGGATCATTAGGTACGAAGGATGCTAATAAATATGGATGTGAAATAATACTTTTACCATGATCAACATTACTATGTGAAGGGGTAGAAGGTGTAGAAGATACAAACATCTACTCAGTATCATAGTTTGGTTCCTCTAGACTTGTGGGTTGATTTGTAGATTCTAGAGTTTTGAGTAACTTTTCAATGTCTCCCCCAAAGGCTGGAATCTGAACATCATATATGTTAGCATATTTTGATCTAGGCTAAATATTGTGTCCCCTAGTATCCAATGTAACTAGTTGTTCTTCAGTTTTTGCAAACACAACATCATGTGTCACAATCACTTTCTAGTGTGAAGGAATGAATACCTTGTATCCCTTCTGATCCATAGGGTATCCAACAAATATGCCTTTAATAGCTCGAGCTTCAAGTTTATTTTTGTGCTCTAGAAGAATATGAGCATAATAGATGGAGCCAAATATTCTAAAGTGGTTGATGGTGGGGGGTGTCCAATCCATTTTTCATGAGGTGATGGGTTAGGTTTTGAGGGACTCACTATGTTGAGTACATGCATAGTAGTCTAGGTGGCTTCGGCCCAAAGATATGGAGGCACATTTTTGTAGACAAGAAGGGCATGAGCCATGTTCATAATTATCCTATTCATGCGCTTGACAATATCATTTTATTGAGGTGTGCCTAGTATTGTCAATTGATGTTTGATCCCATGTGAGGACAAGTACTATGTGAATTCATTTGAGGTGTACTCACCACCATTGTCACTCCTGAAGGTCTTGATTCTACAACCTGATTCTCATTCTATGTGAGCCTTGAATGCTTTGAAGAATTCAAAAGCTTTAGACTTCTCCAAAAATTGATCCATAGCTTCTTTGAGAAGTCATCGATGAAGGTGATGTAATACCTTTTGCATTTTAATGAGGGAATAGGCATTGGCCCACAAATATTTGAGTGAACTAGCTCTAATTTTTGTGTGGAATTCCATTAACTCTTTGGAAAAGGTTATCAAGAGGATTTGGCAATGATGCATGCTTCACATTTGATGGGTTTGGAAGAGAAGTGTGGTAGTCCCATGATGGTGGACTCCATTTATCTCAATCGATCAAGTTTGACATGACCCATGTGAGCATGCCATAATGCATCAATAGAAAGTTTCTTGGGAGTTAGGGTGGCATTAAGTGCCATGTCAGCTTTGACAATGTGAACTTCAGAAGTAGGATGTCCAACAAGTCTGATGAGTTTTCCATCTAAGGAACCGGTCATGACCACTATTTTGGAGGGTGGATGAATGACTCAAAGAGTTTTATCTTTGGTAGTGACACTTAGATCAAATCCATGGTAGATGAGTGTGGATAGTGATAATAGATTTTGCTTTAGAGTAGGGATGTAGAGAACATCAAGTAGCCAAAAATTAGGTAATCCAAGAAGTTTCAATCGAATAGTTCTAGCTCCTTCAACTAGTTGAGAGGATTTGTCAGCCATGTGAACTACACCAAGTACTTCTGAGTTGAATTCTTCAAAGAAGTCCTTGTTGGAAGTCATGTGTTGGGTGGCTCTAGTATCCATGATCCATAAACTATTGGTGGAGGCTACATTATGGGCAACTCCAATGGGTTGTGATGTGGGATGAGAAATGTCATAGCCAACATATCCTGAATGTGCCTCAATGAATATTTTGGGATGGTCAACAGATGGTGATATAGGTGCTCATGTGTTAATGATCTGGGTATGCACAAATTGAGCACTATGGAAGATATCTAGATTAGAGTCATCTTCATTTACATTATGTACATTATGCTTTTGAAACTACTTGATCTTGTGTGTGGTAGTTCGATAATCAGTGGCATAGTGCCCTTTTCTATTACAATATTTGCACATGATATTTGAGTTGCTAGTTCCTTGAGAGGTACTAGGCTATTTTATTTATCCTTGACTAGTTTGATGTCATGAGTGTTCATGTTGACCATTGTTAGAACCTTATCCTTGTCCTTTACCTTTGCCTTGACCACAACCTCAACCATGACTTCTATTACCTTGACTATTTGAAAAATTTGCATCTTCATCCACCTAAAAGGCTGAGTCACTAGGGTCAGAACTAGTGAAGTTTGTGTCAAAGGTTTTGTCAAGTTCAATGAAATTTTCTACTAAGGCTTCAAAGTTGAGAGTTTTTAAGGTTCCACTAGCTGATAAACTAGCAAGCAAGTTCTTGTAGTCTAGAATGTGAAGACATGATTGAATGAGGAAAGCCCATGTGATACATTGATTTTTGAAGTCTTTATCAATGACCTATTTAATAGGGTGAAGGAGGTTGATGGTGGAACTAGAGTGTCCTTTTTGCATATTTATTTGATTCATCTTGAGGACAAGATGAACAAATTCTAGGTCAGATTTGGTGTCAAAGTTTTTCTTGAAGACTTCAAGAACTGACCATGTTGTGTCATGCTTGGCTTCATCAATCAAATTATGAAGGTGATATTCTATGACAAGTAGGATGTCGACATGAATTTGATCATCATCTATCTACCATTTTTCTAGGGTAGCAACATCTATGGGTGGTGTGGGATTTGCGTCCAGATGGTTGCACCATAGGTTCTCAAATTTTGTAGTTGTCCTAAGGCCTATGAACCATTGATCCCAATTATCCTTACCTTTGAGGGTACATCCAACATTTTATTTGAAGTTGGAAGTCATTGTGACCTGTGACACTACAAAGACCTAAAAGAGGTGTGTCAAGGTGTGAACAAGGAACAAATGACTAAGTGAGGCAAAATATGCTAGTAAATAATGAGCCAAGTGATGACAATGAATGAATGTGATCCACTAGACCTTGCTCACCATCCAAGTGGAATCTCTTTTACAAATGATGAATTGTACAAGTAAGTGGCTATGAGTCCTGATGCAACAGGATGATGATGTGGCTAAATCTGAAGTACTAAAAAAAGGTGTGTAGCCCAAACTAAAATACTATAGATGAATGTAAAAGCTAATATCTCCAATAGATGAATGTGTAGGCCAATATCTCCAACACTAGATTACACAACTGAATACCAAAGTGTGGGATGTGCAAAACTAGTAACCTCAATATTATGACTGCAAGTAGGTGAGGTGCTGAAAGTTGGAGAGGTATAATGAGCTTATCTCAAATTAAGGCCTTCACCTAGATGCCCACATACAGATGCTCGATGATGAAATCCAAGCCATGATGGAGCCCAAGTCCTACCAATCCTCACCTAATTTATTATGGTCAATGATATACTCTCTGAAGAGAAGTACGTGCTCTATTCCATAACTATGATGGATATTGGATCGACTTAATTTTAATCTTGATTAAGAGTTTTTAGTTTTTTGAGCATAGGTAAAAGGATGATCCCTTTCCAAAGGTTCATGGGTATGGCTAACCCCCTTCACTATGTATTCTCATTAAGTCTAGTCCAGCTTTGACTCATAGGGCCTTTAATGCGGATTTCCCACCACCAAGGAAGTGGTACCCTATCATGAGGCTAGGCTACGAAATGAGTCATCGGATGCATTCCTTTTAGGGATGATGCAAATATGTGAATCGATTTGCAATGAAAGAAAGCAAATGAAAACTAAAAATAGACTTGGAGTGTAGATGGAGTGCTACTACAGTGCTAATGTGGTAGTATGTATGTTAGGTGTGATCCACTAGACCTTGCTCACCATCCAAGTGGAATCACTTTTACAAATGAGGGCTATAAGTTAGCCAAAAGCAATGTGGAAAATTTTGTAAGCCACTTATACAAGTACAATGGAGAGGCTAGAAGCCTATTGTGCTATCAAAAAAATACGATTAATTTACATAGAGGTCGATCTGATTGTATGGTTATGTAAAAACAAACATGATTAGTTTACATAGAGGTCATCAAACTCCATTAGATCTAAATTTTGGATACTATATGGTTGTGTAAAAATAAACATGATCAATTTACATAAAGGTCATCGAACTCGATCAGATCTAGATTTTGGATATTGTATGGCTATGTAAAAATGAACATGATCAATTTACATAGAGGCCATCAAACTTGATCAGATCTAGATTTTGGATACTGTATGGTTGTGTAAAAAATGAACATGGTCAGTTTACATAGAGGCCGTCAAACTCGGTCAGATCTAGATTTTGGATACCTACAAATAGAGATACAAGCTAATATCTACAATAAAAATAAAATCTATGGAGGTTTTATGAAACCTCATGCAACATCCTCATGCTCTCCTTCAACTCAACACATAAATTTGTGGAGGAGAGGAGGGGAATGCAATGCTTCTCCAAGCTTGGTTGTGGGAGGGGCAAGCATCCAAGCTCTGATACCACTTGTAGCAAGGATCAATGCTATGTGCCCAAGCTCAACCACATGAAACAAGAAAAAAGGAGGAGAATATTTTTGACAATGGAGAGAATGAAAAATCACATCTCTCCCTTTGTGTTATGGAATTATATATTGAGAAAAATGAGATTAGGGTTAGGGTTCCCAAATCCATATTACATGAAATTCAAATGAACATGAAATGACATTACACATTAAAATAACCTATTCTAATGAGGTCTTATTAAAGCCTCATAACAATTAATTTGGAACCTAACTAATAAACATGACCTTGTAGCATTAACATGTCTTTAGATTATCAACCATATGCATGATTACTTTCTCATACTTGCATGATTTACCTGTTTCATGTAGAATCAAGGGACTCTGCAAGGATACAATGATGATACTAGGAAGGCCTACATATTTAGTTCTACACTTGCATTTCACTTGTACTACATCACTTATGCTAGTGGGTATTTTTCCTTAGGATATTATCTTCTTATGCATGCTTACTCTATCCTCTAGGATGTTACAACTACCCCATGTCACATATATACATGAATAATTTGATGCTAGAAAAAAATATTTCTTTTTTTGCATGGATTTTTCAATTGCATTAACTGATTGCATCATCCTTCCTTCCCTTTAGAGTCTCTTTAGCCTATCCATCCTTCCTCTAAATTCATATAAGTATAATAACCCTCTACCCTTATCCATATTTGTATCTTTAGGACCATATATTCCCAATTTTTGGTGAAATATATCTACTTTCCATAACCTAACCATATTAACACCATGGCACTACCCTATGTATTCTTACTGAATACAAGGGATAATCGATGCTTTTATTTTCAATATTTAAGAATTAGGATTTCATGTATAATTCAAACATTGAAGGGATAAAAGTCTCATTTCTCTTACTATATTCCATGTAGGTGATAGGGGTATTATTGCACTTCTTCATTATTTCATCCTTTGGGTATTGGCACTGTGATCATAAAAAACATAATTAAGGGGTAGGTTATCTCCCCTATTTTGTGTGAAACCATATTAAACTCTTCAAAATATCAATGGCATACTCCATCACTAAGTGTTCTTTATAACCATAGCATTTTGGCTTCTTGGTGACAACCCACACTTTTTAGGATGAGTCTCTCTTCTTACAACTATAATTCTTAGTTAGTTATGTAATCCTTAAAATTTTGACCAAGTGTAGAGATATATTTTATGCCTATTATGCCTTGTGTGGGGTTACAAGTAAAAATATGCTTTGGATTTTCAAATCATGAATCCACAACCCAAAACTTGGGGGTAAACCATTTCTCCTTTTCTCTAATTTTAACTCTCTACTCCTATTCTGACTACCCTATCCTTTCATAGTCCCTTCCTAGCTTCTATTTTTCCCAATGCTTTTTTTTCATCTCCATTAGAAAAAATATTTGTCATTTGTGAAAGGTGTGCTTCTACTTGTTATATTCTTACCCCATGCACCCAAGTCTGTTTATAACCAATCTATAACCTAAAGTCAATAATTACCTCTATGTTCTTAGCTTAAGACCTCAAATTATCACTTGCATATTTTTGTTCCTTGCTTCCTGATTATAGATATAATTACACCATAACATAATAAAGCATGATTCTACTTCGCTTTGGCCACTTCTTTGCATCTATGCATCACCAATCAGATTCCTATTCTCATGCACTTTGTTTTCAATGTAGAATCACACCCTTGCCTACAATGAGAATGATTCTATTATCCATGGTTACAAATTTTATTTCTTGCATTTATTTTTAGTTATCTAAGGGATCTTAGGGGTTTGACACTACAACAAGAAAGTACTCTACCTCCTTCACCTAGAAAACCACCAAAAAGCTAATTTCTTTACCAATTTTTTTTCAAAAGTCAAAGCATGTCTTAGTTTAATTTTTTTATCTTTTCTATTAACTTATGCATAAAAATCAAAATTACATGTAGTCTTACATTAGTCTAAGCTTGTATGATGCATCTCTCTTGCACACTTTCCTAAATAAAAGGTTTTATTTTCTCACAAACTTAGTAGTACTCATTAAAGTGAAAAGCATACATGTTAGGTATTATTCTTATGCATTCTTGTTTGATGCATTTTTAAGTTCAAAGTTATTTCATAGTTCTAGCACTTAGTTATCAAAATAAACTTAGGTGTTTTCTAAAGAACTAATCAAACATAAATATTTACACTTTTTAAATAAAAACATGAAATTGAGAGTAGGATCTGTACAAGGTTAGCCCATGGGTCAGTAATTTTGAGTGCCTAAAACTATTTATCATATCCATATATGTTAATAATATCATCTTATCATCGTATAATTGTTATAGGGTAAATCATGATGAAGAGGAGACAAAAGCAAGAAGTAATTTTAAAATCATAGACAAGGGGGAGAAACACTAGCTCAATGACCTTGTGTAAGTGTTATGCAAGTGTAATATTAACCTAACTAGTATCATCATCACGTCAAATTAGATCTCTTAAATCTAGATACAAATAGGAAAAACCATGTAAACATAAGCATATATGCAAGCAAAAGTGACATCGGGTAATCATGCAAAAAAACAACCATGCAAGTAGGTAGATGATTATTTTAATCAATAGAAATTAACACATAATATAATTTAAGATGCATAATATTAATGGGTTATTTTAGATATTTTTCATAAGTTTTGCAAGGTATTAATATCTTGAGCCAAACCTAGCTATAATTATGAATGGACCTAACCAATTAGGTTCAAATTTCCCTTTGAGTTCATATTTGGCATTAGTGTTTTTATAAAATATTTTGAGAACCAAATAAACAATTGTAAAGGGATGGGGTCATAATTTCTTGTCATAAGCCAATCAAAGCCTATCTTAGTAGAATCATATGTTTTTTAGGGCATGACTTCACTTTTTATCAAGCAAATCAAGCTAATTGAGGTGACCCAAGAAATATTATGTGCTAATAGAGGAGTCTTCAAGTAACACTTGTAGAGAAGCAACTTTATATTTGAAAGGAAAAAGGGCATCCATATCATAGACCAATTCATAGGGTGTTGCTCTAGTGGGCATATGAAAACTAGTGTGATGGGCCAATGCATAGGGTGTTTCTCTAGTGGGCATATGAAAACTAGTGCAATAGGCCCATAAAGCAAGATAAATCTATAAATTCCAATCATGGCTTATCTTCTTGACAATATTTTCAAGGATATTAGTCAAGATGTTTTTTGAGGATTCAAATTGATTATTGACATGAGGGTAGTAAGGCATTAAATGTTTTTTCTAGATTTTATACTTAGCACAAATATTTTAGACATCCTTATGTTTAAAAGGAGTTCTATTGTCTGATATGAGTATGGAGGGGATGCCATGATGGTAGAGAATTAGGCTTAAGATAAATTTAGATATTTATACACCAATAATCAAGGATAGTGGTATGACCTCTACCCATTTTGTGAAGTACTAAATTGTAGTGATGATGACATTGTGTCCTTTAGACGATGGTGGAATAGTCTTGCCAATTATATCAAGACCCCAAATGGAGAAAGGCCAATGGGAAGTCATTGGCTAGAGATCTTGAGAAGGAGTATAAATTAGGTTGTCATCCTTTTGATATTTGTCACATATCTCGATATAGTCACATGGATCCTTCTCTATAGATAGCCAATAGTAACCCATTTTTAGGATTTTCTTAGTTATGGTGACACCACTAAAGTGACCACCACATGACCCATCATGATATTTCTTAACAACTATTTGTGCCTTGTTGAAACTCAAACATTAGAGAAGAATCCCATCAAAGAAGTGATAATATAGGATACATCTGATGATAACATTACAACATGTATGTTTCCTAAATTTTTTATAGTCATTGTGATTTAAGCCTTCAAGTAACATTCCATCCTTGAGGAAGTAAATTATGTACTTGTACTAAGGATTAGGGGGAAGGTCTATCAATATAAAATACTTCTAAGAGATACTAAATAGATTCAAAGGTACTTAGCTCTTAAATCTACATAATGATAATAGTAGCTTGCTCATATTAAAGCTCTAAATGAATAATGGAAGCAAATATATATGTGGTAAAAATGTTGTGGTTGCTTGATCAAGGAATGGATTCAATAGTAACTTTATCAAAAGAAGCCAATGGCTTTTTAACAATAGATTTATAAGGTTTTATCTTATCATACTTGGTTTGATATATATTTTTAACTTGATTAATAACTAAGAATATCCAAATATGGTCAATGTCTTGATCCTAAATGCTAATATGGCATGAAGTCTTTGGATAAGGGATTTGAACTTTTCAATGTTATTGGTGTAGGAAAATTAGAGTTTAAAGGATAAGGGAATAAATTACTATTGCAAGGTTTTGAGGATAATTATTTCCCCTATTCCTTTAATGTAGTGAACACCATCAAATAATGGTGTTCAATAATCATGCTAGTTAGATTTTAGAGTAAGTATTGATTCATTTAAAAATTATACAACCATGGGGTGATTAACCTCTAGAGGTGTTGTAGCTAACTAGTCAACAATCACTTGGACTTTTATTGACTTGTTTGATAAATTCAAGATAAAATTAATTGAGGGAAAGGACCCATTTAGTAGTATACTTTGAATATTAGAGTTTAGACATAATATAATGCAAAGGATCAACTTTTGCAATAACATACATCTTATGACTAGGCATGTAGTGCCAAAGCCTCTATGAGGCAAAGACTGTATCTAAGAAAATATTTTCTAAAGAAATGTAATAAATCTCACAAATCGCTAAGGTCCTACTAATGTAGTAGATGGATCATTCTTTATTTTGGTCAATGTATCATGCCAACATTGTGCCTAATGCACAAATAGTCATTGATATGTAAAGCAAAAATGGCTTAGTTGTATTTGGCAGAATAGGCATAAGTGGGGAGAGAAGGTAAGGTTTTATAGCATCAAAGGCTACTTGACACTCATATTCCTATATAATATAGCATATTTTTATAAGAGCTTATAAAATGGTTGATATTTATCTATAGGTTAGGAATAAACCTCCTAATGGCTTGAATTTTTTCTTGGAAACTTTGTAGTTTAGTTAGGTTCTTATGAGGTGGGATGTTGATGATGGTTGAAATATTATTGGGATCAACCTTGATTCCTCAACAAGAAATAATGAATAATCACAATTTACTTGATGTGATCCAAAGACATAATTTTGTGGTTTTAGGCATACCTTATATTCTATTAATCATTCAAAATATATGTTGGAGATCATGAGCATGGTGTTCTCAATTAAGGGATAATCCAAGGAGATCATCCATGTAGTCTTCCATAATGTCATGCATCATGTCATGGAATATGTACATCCTAGAGTTTTTAAATGTAAAAACTACATTTTTTAGACCAAAGGACATAACTTGTCAATAAAAGGTTCTCCAAGAGGTTGTAAAGTTTGCTTCACCTTGATCTTAAAGAGTAATTCTAATTTGATTATATCTTGAAAATCCATCTATAAGGGACAAAATTGTACAAAAAAAAAAAAAAAAAATGATCATATCAATACTATGCAAATGTAAATCATCTTTAGGACATGCCTTGTTGATGTCTCTAAAATTAGTACAAACTTAGATGATACCCTCTTTCTCATCAAGAGAAATGGATTTGATAAGGTTCACATCTCATAGTTTATGACATTCATCTTTGGCAAGGAGAGTGACCTTAGGAAGTATTTTACATAAATTTTATTTGACAGGTACATGTTTTGCATCTAGTCATATAACTAAGTAGTGAATAACAAGTGAAGGATCAAGACCAGACATATCAATAATAGTCCAAGTGATGATACAACTTAATTACTTTAAAGCATAATGTATTCTTCACATTCATTGAGAGGAAGGAATTTATTGAATTTAGGATTTTAAGGTCCTCTTTAGAATAAATGTTGACATCCATTGTCTCTTCAATGAGGATATGTGATTTATCCTCAAGCTAAGAAGGACTTGGTAACACTCTAGGATCTTTGAGATTAGCTAGAGTTAAGGACAACTATTTTAGCTCTAAAGGTTGTGAGGTGGCTAGGCTAAATATTTAAGAGAAATATCTCCCAATATATAAAATTCTTCTAAGTACTGTAAGGAATGGATTCCACCTCACATTAATGGTTGTTATCTATGAGTTCAAGATGATCTATGGTTAGAAGATTGATACTAGCAAAGCATGCAAAGTAACAAGGACTAGAACCAATGAAAGACCAAAGCTTCCTTTTGTCTTTGTCATCCTAGTGTTATCCATGTAATGAAATGGTAATTTTTTCATACCTAATTGTACTGGTTGAAATAATTACACCTCACAAGGAGTGATATAGCAAGGCTACAAGTGAAAGCATGGGCTTCAACTCAATCAAGGGCCTCAAAGAGTTTTTGCAAGGTTCGATCCTTGTTAATATGTGATATTTGTGATGGAATTGGAATAAAAATGAAAAAGGAATGTGAGAAAAGAAAATTAAACAACTCAACAAAATAAAAAAGGTGGTGATGCACCAAAAGATCCACTAATATCCCTCTGCACAATAGGGTTGAATGTTATGTCCCATTGGTGAACTCTTCCACCCCTCAACACAGTTAAGTAAAAATGGGATTTACCAATGCAAGCATGCATAAAAAAGGTAGTTCCATAGGAATCCATAGATGGATGACCAAAAAACTAACATAGGCCTCTCACACATACATACTCCAACAAAATCCAAAGCAAGTAAAGACTACAAGCACACACACATATAGAAACGGGTCCATAGAAATTCATAGATTACTCATATAAAAATTGATACAGGCCTCCATATATATATATATGCAAATAGTACACTTACAAAGATTGTGTTGAGAGTAAGGGTTTGATTTCTCATAAGCTACTTAGGATCTAACTACTATACAAAAATAAATTAATGGAAAGCCTACAATAGAATACAATTGCAAACTTGTTGATCCTTTACAAAGCTAAAACTACTATTTATAGATTACAAAGAGGAGAATTTCCATCCACAACTCATGTAGATATTTCAAGAGGATTACTATATCTAAAATTAGTTCATATATTACCTAATTCATTAGTACCTTCAAAGTTCTCTAGATTTGATACTTTAAATACTAAATAGTTTTGATACTTCAAATCATTAACTACCACCATTATTTACACCTACCTATTTTGGGAATACTTGCAATTTGGGTGTGAAGGATTTTTTCTTTTAATATTTCAAATTTAGGAATGGCCTCATCATGGATTTCTAGCTACTATGGTCCTTTCCAAGAGATATACAACATAATTTTTGTAAAGGATAGTAATTTCTAAAAGATTGTGCACCTCAAAAAATCTTAGATTTTGGGATGTTTTATTTTTCTTCAAAAGTTTCTTCTTTCCATATAACCTTAGAACTTTTTCTTGCCATGGTACTTCTGACTATTAGATCTCCATTTTCAGGACTTATCTTTCCTCTTTTTCATCAGACCTAAAAAAGGCCAGAACTTTAGGCTTTTTCTTAACTAACCCTTAGATCATCAAAACTTTCGATTGAAGGTTTATCTTTGCACTAGTCCAATTCTTGCACTCTACCTTTATTGAAAAAATGGTGTAGTAAGAAATCACTATAGTTCTAGTGACTCATAGGGGATATTTAGCCTACTAAAGATAAGAAACCTGATTAAGCTAATGCCTTAGCTCATTGGGCATAGAGTTAGGAAAAGAATCCACTTATCAAAGTTGAGGAATTTTAGCAATCTACGTCTCCATGTGTCTATAGTAGTTAGAATTTCTATCATCCCATGAATTTTGGATTGCCATATTACATATGTACAAGGTTTTAAGTGGGTAGCCTATATTCATTTGGCATGGGGTTGAAAAGGCCCCCACTAGATGCTCAAGTCCTCCCTTTCTTCCTTTTCCAATTTATTGAGTATAAAATATTTACCTATATACAGGTGGGGCTTTGGAGTAGCCTTGTTAGAAGAAATAGGTATGTTTTTGTAATGATATTTATCTTATTATTGGCACCACCAGAGTGAGATACCCATTTTTTGGTCAAGCCTCTTGATATCCCTCCATCCTTATATATAAAAGGCCCTTTACATGTGATGGCTTGGCTTCTTCATAAGGGTATTGACCCAAGATGGTAGTTTCCCATTGTCTTGCTTGGCTATCATAGGCATAGAAGAGGTCTAACCCAAAATTTTACTCTTCTTCATAGGTTTGACTAGCTCTTGAAAAGGTTGTAGGCCATGCCCCTCTTGGTACCTATGGAGAGGCTCCTTTGAGATAAGCTCTTATTACTTCAAGAACTCATAGATATCCTTTTTTTTACCTTCAAAATAATGCTTTTCACCTTTCCTTATAATGTATCCTTAAAGGGAGTGCTTGGCTCAAGATCCACTTTATCCATATCTTCTCTAAAATCATTCATGGACAAGGCAAAAATCTTATCCCAATTAGTGACTGAATGTGGAGATAAAGAGTCATACTTTTGGTGAGCCTTGAATTTTAGTGAAGCCACCCATTTTTTGAGGGCCATGTACTACTCTATGATTTTATGCACTTGGTAAATGAATATCATCTCTTGTATGTGCTCTAATTGGGATGCCAAGCCTTCACGAATGTATTCTAGTAGGATTTGTAGTAGTGATACTAGAATAAAATTCTCAAATAGCTGGTGGCTCTAGATGTCATAGTGAACTCTTCTCTCCCGAGGAAGGAGATAGTTCTTAATATGGGATAAAAATTTTGGACTTATGGGCCGTTTATATTGTAGTGGAGTCTCTAGGCGAATGCAACTCATGCTCTAAAAGATAGATGAAGGCCTTCACTAAAACCTTAATATCGTATCTTTAGTAGTGGCTTATTTTGGTGTTCAATTTGGAGTAAAGTCACTAGGTGAGTGATAGGTGCTTCAAAAATTAGGGGTAGACTCAAACCCTCACCAAGTCTAGACTAACATATTTTTAAGAATATGGGACCAATGATGTGCCATTGAGGTCCCACCAAGCATACCATTAAACTATTTTTATCTCCAATTATCCCATTTAAAATGATCATACCTCATGAGGAGTGACACACCAAGGCCATAGTTGATAGCATGGGGTTTGAATCAACTAGAGGTCTCTAGGGGTTTTTACAAGGTCGTCTCCTTGTTAAGATGTGATATTTATAGTGCACTTGGACTGAAAAGGGAAAAGGAATGTGAGAAAAGAAAAGTAAACAACTCAACAAAAGAAAAAATGTGGCGATGGACCAAAATATCCATTAAGATCCCTCTACATAATAGGCCTAGATACAATGTGCCAACAATGAACTCTTCCACTCCCCAAAACAATTAAACATGGGTTGTTGAGGAATATTATATTATTTAGTACATGCTAATGTACCCCCATGGTATCTTCATGATACATTTATAAATATGTAATATATTAGGGTTAAGTCTATAGTTTAGAGTGTGATTTATATTTCCTCTTTTATGTAAGTATCAATGTGCAAGAAATGCACAAGTGTCATGTAATAATGTAATATGTAGAAAATGCACAAGTGTCATGTAAGCTAGAGTGCAAGTATAGATTGAGATAATATGTACAAGTGTCTTGTATGTAAGAGTGTAAATATATAATGTGAGAATGTGCACAAGTATCTTATATTAAGAGTGCATGTATAAGTGTAAGAGTCATGTATATTTGTGCTATTATATTAGAGTCAAGAGTCTTGTATGCAAATGGCAAGATGACAAGACAAGAGTCATGAGACTTGGAATATGGAGAGCAATAGTAAAGTACTTGAATATTCATATTACTATGGATATATTATGGAGACAATACTCCATGAGAAGGAAATCTGATTGTAATAGTAGTTCCAAGAGAATCATATTATGGTGTTGTAACAGGAAAGAAAAGAATAAATCTTGAATACATTTTTGAGCAATTAATATTGCAAGTTTTCTTCATGCATAGTTCATTAATGATTCAGGCCATTTGCATTCATATTTAAGTATATAAATGACTGTTATTTGCTTTATTATATAGCCCTTGATATACATATTAAATTTATCATATATTTTTCTACTCTTATATTATTATTTTGATATTTAAATTATGGATATTTTATATTGGGGCCTATGATATTATGTGGTAGTAAGGCTTAAAAAGCGAACACAGATGGTATTTTCCAATGCAATCATGCATAAATAAGGTAGCTCTATAGGAAGCCATAGATGGCTGATCCAAAAATTGATGTAGGTCCCTCACACAAACATACATCAAAAAAATTGAAAGTAGGTAAAGACTACAAGCACACACACACATATATAAATGGTTCCATAGGAAGTCACAAATGAATGATCCAAAAATTGGTATATGCCTTTATATATATGCAAATAGTATAATTACATAGATTGTGTTGAGAGTGGAGGTTTGATTTACCCACAAGTTGCTTAGTATTTGACTACTATACAAAATAAAATGAAGGGAGAGCCTACAAGAGAATACAATTGCAAACTCATCAATAATTTACAAATTTGACACTACTCCTATTTATAGATTACAAATATGAAGGTTTCCTACCAAAACTAATGTAGATATTTCAAGATGACTATTGTATCTGCCACTAGGTCATATCTTGATTGAGTCAGTCCCTCTAAATTTGATACTTTAAATACTATATGGATCTAAGCCTTTATATCAACAACTAGTACCATTAGTTCCACCTACCCATTTTAGGAATCCTCATAATTTGGGTGTACTGATTTTTTCTTTTAATGCTCTAGATTTGGCCTTGTCATTGATTTGTAGCTATCGATATCCTTTCTAAGAAATATACAACATTGCTTTTGTAGTAAAGGATAGTACTTTTCAAAATATGGCACACCTTAGTAAATATTAACTTTTTTATATGG
The DNA here is from genome assembly GCA_028583015.1 of Wollemia nobilis. Lineage (NCBI taxonomy): Eukaryota > Viridiplantae > Streptophyta > Pinopsida > Araucariales > Araucariaceae > Wollemia > Wollemia nobilis. The sequence goes on from JAQPPZ010017073.1 coordinate 1,037,150, forward strand.
GGCACATTTCTTTGAAATTTTCTTCCTCCCATCTAACCTCAAGACTTCTAACCATCAGATCTCCAATATCAAAAATTTGCTTTCCCCTTTTTGATCTAACCTAAAAAAGGTCCGACCTTCAAAAAAATTCTTAACTAGTCCTTCGATCATCAAAACTTTTTATCAAAGGTTTCTCTTCGTGCTAGTCCACTTCTTGCAATTTACCCTTACTACCAAAAAATTATGTAGGGAGAAATCACTATAGTTATTATTACAAAAATACTAAAGGAAATAACTAGTCTCATCATTGCTATTTGATGACATCAAAGCTAAGAGAGGATCACTCTTACTCAAGATATATCCTATCCCATAATGGCCCAATAGGCTTTAGCCTCCAAGGGTTCATTAATACCCTACTCATTGTGGACCAATCAATTTCCTTGATATCCCATATTAGATAATATTTTATCAGGAATGGGATGTAAAGGTGATAGGTAGCATGAAGCATACTATCATTTAGCTTGGAAGGTATTACTACCATGAATGTATTCTTTGTTGGTAGTGTCTGCATAAATAAAGGAGAACTTCCCTATTTACATAGCTTTACCTTTTGAGATATGAAACCAAATGTTCAAGGTGAAATAAAGAGACTGGATAGGTCCACAAATGGGTCATTGCTTTTACTTTGATCATTGTTAGCATTATCTTGATTATTAAGTTGTGAATAATTTTTTTGTTCACTATTTGTATTAATGGGAGTGAGGCTTGAATACTTAGATTGATTATTAGTCATTCTCAATGGGTTACTCAAGGTAAGTGATATTATTGATGGGCTAAGGAATATAAGTATACAATAGATATATTTGGAGTTATGGAAAAATTATTTCTTTGGTTTTAATTGCTTGATAGTAGGAAAATAGTTCAAGATCAGTAGAAATATAAATTGTATTATCTTGTATTCATATTTGAGGTAGTAATGGTAAGTATAATGGTCTACATTCATGGCATGGATCCAAGATCATCCTAAAATAATATTATAGGATAACTCATAAGAAATGATGTAAAATAGAGTATTATGAATTTGAGATCCACTTTAAGAGGTAAGGTTATTGTACCACTAATACCTTGCTCCTCATTGTCCAAATATCTAATTATAATATCATATTTTTGTAAGTCTTGTTTAGTCAACCCAAAATGACTAAGTAATATTATATTACAAATATTAAATGTTGAACCATTATCAACATGGACTCTTTTGATGAGTTTCTCACCAATATGACAAGCAACGTAAAGGGGTTGGTATCCAAGTAAAATAATTTATAGTATGTCATCTTTATGAAAAGAAATTATATTATGGATCTCAAGGGACCCCTAAATATTAGTGATATTATCAAGTTGTAAATGTTTAGGAACAACATATTATCTCAAGATATTGAGAAGTATATCTCGATGATCTACAAATGTTTTCAAGAGCTCAAGAAGAGATATTTTAGATGTATAGGAATTAGATGATTATATAATTAAAGGTGGTATGTTAGATAGATAATTTTTACTTTTTTGGTATAAAATTAAAGGGGGTCTAGTAAGTTGGTTAGATAATTTTTTTTGTTATTTTTGGGTCATGCTATGGACAGAAATTGCACCTACCAAAATTTTAAAATTGACATTATTTATTGTTCTTTGTTTATGGTTTAATAAAGGGTTCTAGAAGATCTCAAGATCTTGGTTAGAGGAAGAATTTGTGTTGTAGTCACTAACAACAATCTCATCATCATATATGAGATTTTGGATAATGTTACATAGGGTATTACCTGCATCTATTTTATGGTCAACAACACATTCATAATCATAGTTTTCATCAAGCTTATACCAATGAGGAATCCCTTGTGTGAGGTCTATGGGTCTAGGCTAAGGTAGATTTATCACATTTTCCTTAAGAAGTTTCTTTAGAATGGTAGAAGAGGCTAGTGCAACCTGGTAAAATTGCATTTATACTTTTGCTATTTATAAAAAAACAATATTTTGATAATTTAAAGCTATTGTATTTAGATTATTGGTCTGAAGGGAATTTGTGACCCTGTCACCTAATACATATTTTTTTTGTATTAATTTTTATGGCTAGTATTTTCCTCTCCTTTCTTAAACTTAATTTCTCCTCTCTATAGAAGAGTGACTTCTACATGATTAGCTAGATCAAGTGCATCTTCAAAAGAGGAAACTATAATGGTTTTTTAGGGATAATCCAACTAATCATGCAAATTATATATGAAGATACATAAGAGGTATTTTTTAAGGGGGGTATATTGAAGTCTTCCCATAAGGGTTCTCCACCTAGTGAGGAAATCAACAAATACTTCATCCTTACATTCCTTAAGTTGATAAAGATCATCAATTGTACCCTTATATTCAATATAAACTCTAAATTTCTAGACAAACAATTTTGCAAGTCCTTTAAAGCTTTTAAATGAATGGAAAGGTAACTAAAAATACCACTCTAAGGAAGTTCCAATAAGGTTTTTAGGGATAATCCTTAGATGAAGCATCTCATCAAGTACAAGGTCACTGCAAGTAACATGAAACTTCCTAAGATGATTAATCGGGTCCTCCTCCTTGTACAATTGAAATTTAGGGGATTCAAAGTTAGGGGGAAATGGTTGATTGGTTACAGAGAAGGCCAAAGGTTGATTATAAAAGTGATCAAAAGATTACTTATTGATGGAGGAATAACCCTAGAGGAATGCCAATTATTGTTTTAATTGTTCTAACTCATATTCCACCTTAGATTTTGTGCTATGATGTTCAAGAGAAGGTGGATTTGAAGGAATCTAAGAATTAATATATATAAAACTTGATATAGTGGAGGTATTGATACCATGGATGGTGTTACATAGGTTACACATATACCACTTGAGAGAAAATTATTTGTAAATAAAAGGTTTAGTGTGAGAGGGATACGATTTTGAGAAGAGAGAGCTACGCTAGGGGAAAATATTGAAGGCAGGTGCATTAATAAGAATGGGTGTAGGTCAGATTTAAAAATTACTAAGTTACCATGGTTACAACTAGATAATTATCCAAGATTCTTTGTGACAAAAATACTAGAGTTAAGCAGTGGGGGATATGTTGATCATGTGGCCACTGATTTAGCCTATAAAAATGACTAATATGATTACACCTACTAAGATGCACCTAGCTAGAAGTTTGTTGAGTGTGTGTTGGGATACATCCTTAGGTGAGTGGATGATATGTGGAGGGTCCATGGTGTCTTGTTAAAATTGGTGGTATTAATGGTATGATAGTTGATTCATGGTGCAAACATGGATTTATAACATGGATGAGGAACCATAGTGTAGATGGGGATCTATGATATAGATGAAAATCCACACAATATATAGAGATCCATAACACAAGAAAAAAATAAAACCATAGACAAAATGTCTTTAATACTAATGGAGGTTTGAGGTGATTGATTACTAAATGAAATATATGAATATTTAGCTTGATTTATAGTTTTTTTTAAGAAAAATATAGAGTATTTATTTTTTGAATGGAAATTTATGGGGAGTATCCTTACCCTAATGTGAAAGCATTAGAGAGGGTCTAAGGGCTTGGTTCAATGGTTAAAATTCTTCTATAGGAGCATGGAGACCAAGGTTCCAATCCCTCGGGCCCCATAGTACTAGTGGGCATGTCATGTCAGCGTAGCTGACTATGTAAAAGGTTTACCTAATGCAACTGGAGGTTATAGTGGTGAAAAGGAGTGAGATTCAAACCCACGAAGAGGCATTGAAAATTGTAATGAGTTACTGATTCCTATAGTATAAAAAAATGTGAAAGCATTAGTTGGATGAATTAAGGTGTGCAAAATTGGGTATCAATACGCACACACACATAGTGAAAGAGGAATTTTAAAATATTTCAACCATATATAGCTTTCTAATTTTAGAAAAACATAGTTAAAATCTAAACATGTAACTGGTGATGAGTTACTAGATTTTATTTCTTAGTTATCCTTGAATTCAAATATTATTTTATAGTGATAGAAAAGGTGTTACCAATATCTAGAAGATTTTGTTGGAATATGGATCATCTAACCTTATTGGCCAAGGCCAACAATGGATGATGTAATCACTATGTAAACCTATAGGTAATCACTATGTAATTTTATTTTTCTATAGCTCGATGTGCCTAATCCATGTAAAATTATTACTACTAACCCTGAAACATGTAAGTAACCCCAAAGCCTTATATTGTATTAGTCTAGGTTATGTAATTATTATTCTAAATATTTAGTATTAATACCCGTCAATCACCTTATACATTATATCAAAGTGACATCAATGTGATCTATTGTTTGGCTACCAAATTAAATCTCACTTTTATATTCAGTTTATTGGCATTTCTATTTAACTTCTCTTTATTATTTTGCATAATACTTGTGGGGAATTTCATGCTTCTATTTACTTTGTTAAACTATTATAAAATTTAATATAGTATTAAAGTGGATATGGAGAAATATGACTCAGTTATGAAGATAAATTATTATTAATTTAGCATGGAGCCAGACAAAGCCCCAAGACCCGGTGGCTTTCCCCCTCATTTCTATCAAGCTTTTTGGGACATCGTAAGTGAGGATGTAATTTTTACTGTCAGAGAATTCCAAGAAAGTAATCATATCCCAAAAGGTCTCAACTCTACTTTTATTTCTCTAATTCCTAAGAAGAAAACTCTTGAATCTATGGTTGACTTCAGGCCAATCAGTATGTGCAATGTTTCTTACAAGATACTAACTAAAGCCATTGCAAATAGAATGAGATATTTTCTGCCCCTCATCATAGATCTGTGCCAGGGAAGTTCAATCTTGGCTAGAGTTATCACAGTTCATGAAGCTCTGCACTCTGCTCATAATACTAATAGGTCTATTTTTACCCTCAAGCTTGATATGAACAAAGCATTTGATAGGCTAAGTTGGGACTTTCTGATTGATGTCCTCCTTAAGTTTGGTTTTCACCACCAATGGGTTAATTTGATCAAATAATGCATTTCTAAAGCATGGTTATTGATTCTAGTTAATGGAACAACTGCTGGTTACTTTCAAAGTTGTAGAGGAATTCGGCAGGGGGACCCTATCAACCCCATTTTATTCATCATTATGGCAGAAGCTTTAGGCAGAACCATAAAAAATGCTTGCAATTCAAGGCTAATATCGGGAATCAAGGCAACATCTCTCATTAGGGTTGTTTCTCACCAACAATTCATTGATGATACCCTTTTATTGACTAAGGAATCGGTGGTTGAGGCCAAAATAATTAAATACATCCTGCAACTCTACGAGGACACTACTGGTCAGAAAGTTAATTTCAGTAAAAGCAAGTTATATTTCTTGAACACACCCATTCACAAGCAAGGAAGGATTGCAAAAATTTTAGGGTGTGATATAGAAAACCTCCCCACTTCATATCTTGTTCTCCCTCTTTTCATTGGTTCTCCGAAAGAGTCAATGTGGGACAGGGTTATTGAAAGAATTCAAAAAAAACTTGCTGGATGGAAAGGTCATATTCTATCTCAAGCAGGAAAGCTGACCCTCACTAAGGCATCTCTTCAGAGCATTCTAGTCTATTTCCTCTCCGTTTTCAAAGCCCTTGTGAAGGTTTTCTAGAAAATTAAGAAACTCCAAAAAGAATTTTTATGGACTGGATCAGAGGAGAAAAAAGGATACACCTTGTAGGATGGACCAAAGTGTGCAGACCTAGGTAAAATGGGGGCTTAGGTCTAAGGATAATTTCTTATATGAATTTAGATTTACTAGCTAAGTAGGCATGGTGCCTCATTTTTGGTGAATAAAATTAATGGACAACTATCATCAAATGAAAGTATCTTCAAAATATGGAATTTCTAAGTGACTCAGTTCCAATCAGAGGTTCTACTTTTTGGAAAGCAATTCTCAATTGTAAGGAAATAATCAAAAAAGGTTTAATATGGGTTTTAGGTAATGGTAAGAGGATAAATTGTTGGAATGACAGGTGGGCTAAGGACGAACCACTGATGCAATATCCTAACTTAGCCCGAATTAGAGATATCACGAAAGAAATCATTGGCAGAAAAGTCTCTAATTATATGGTTGAGGACAAAGGTAGAATGAAGTGGAAAAAAATAAGGATTTAGGGATTTCAAGCAGAATAAAATGATATTTGTAACATTCTCGGGTAACATTTTATCCCCATGAGACCCAAGGAAGATCAAGTGACCTCGGCTCCTATAGAAAATGGGTAGTTCACTATTAAATCAACTTACAAGCTTTTAATTGATGACGAATATTTTGTCCTCCAAAAGGACTTAGTTTGGATAAAAAAATTAATTCCAAAAATTACAGTCTTGTCATGGCTGGTTATCCAAGGAATAATTCTAACCATTGATAATATGATGTGTAAAGCTATTTGTATCACTAATCATTGTTATCTGTGCAAGGCTAATTGGGAGACCATTTATCACATTTTCCTTGAGTGCCCTTTTTCCTTGACTATCCTAAGTGGGGTTTTTCAGGCCTTCAATATTTCCTGGGTTAAACCAGCCATCGTACTTGATTTGTTTTTCTAGTGGCCTTGCCCCTTTTCAAGCCAAAGACTTAGATACATGTGGAAAATTTGTCTCAATCACTATCTTTGGTAGGTGTGGTTAGAAAGGAACCATAGAGTCTTTAATGAGTCTATCCATTATCATCAAACTATCATTTCTAGGATCCTATCCTTTGCCAACAAGAATGTGAACCTTATCCCTTTTGATAGCCATAAACCTCATCTATAGGAGACCACGATTGCTCAATATTTAATCTTAACCTTGTTAGATGAGTTTGTGCCTAGGGTAGTCAACCCCAGAGCCAATGTTAAGTGGTCCCCACCTCCTACGGGTTGGTTTAAGCTTAATTTTTATGGAGTGTTTAAGGAAAATCCTAGAAGAGCAGGTGATGGCGGCATTGTGTGAGATCATAATGGGAATATGATGCTTGCATTTTTCAAATATTTGGGAACAAGGATGAACAACGAAGATGAATCTAGAGCTATGTGGAGAGGCCTTCTAATGAATCAAGGCTTAGAAGACAATTTTATCATAGAAGGAGAATCTATGCATGTTATAAATCTCCTCAATAATTGGAAAACACCTCCTTGAAGGATTAAAATAATTGTTGAAGAGGCTAGGATACTTTTCTAGGGAAGATAGGATAGAAAATCCCAACATGTCTTTTAGGAAGCTAACAAAGTTGTTGATAAGCTGGCCAATTTGGGTGTCAATGGTGACAGAATTTTCAAATGGGAACACGGTGTCCCGAGTGAAGTAGAGGAGCTTATTCAAAAAGAATTCCAAGAATGATAGTCGAATTTACCAATAGGGAAGGCACTGTAAGTTCGAAGGCTATGAGTATTCCCATATCTTTTTTGAATGGACTCACAATAAAAATTATCCGAGCTATCAGTCTTGGTGGATGCTACTTGGAAATACCATAAAGACTAATGGATACAGTCACATATCATATAACATAGCTCCTAGTCATCTTAGTAATTTGAGGTTGGTTGATAATTATAGGGTAAGAAAGAAACGACAATATAATACTTCGAACCAGAGCCACGTGGACCACCAGATAGCCACCACCATAAATCTAGCCAGCAGGTTCACTTCTCCAAGGCTGATTGGCCAAGATGGGATGTGGTCCCAAAGCATGTCATATACAAAAGAAAGCAATTACCAAAGAATTATTAAGAGTAACTATCAATACAGAGCTTGTGGGAGTTTTTTTCAGTACTCTGCTATGTGTGTCTGCAGATTTTGTTTCTCCACTGTTTCAAGGAAGGGATCTATGTCTGTTTCTTTTTTTGTAATTATGATGCAGGTGTGTTTTATCGAGGTATACCCAAAATGTTGTATGGGAACTTTCTTTTTGATAACAGACTATGTACCTTACCGGATGTAATGGCTTTGGCGACATGTAGATTTTACATATATAGGATCCTTAGTAAGGACATGTTCATCAATAGCCTTGGGCTGATTTTTGTAAAAGGTTTTGGGTCAACCTGTAAAACCCGGTATTAATGCTATAGTATCTTATCTACCAAAAAAAAATATCACATCAAGAGAAATTTTAAAAGGCCTATTTGAAGGTATAAAAATCATGAAGAAACTCATTTATATTATTTTTCTAAGCTTCATAAGTATTTTGTACAATAAGGAACAAAACAATAAATATCTTTTAATTAATAATCCTTATTAAAAATTCAGAAAGAATTAATTAATTTTTTTCAAAAACATCACTATAGGAATATTTTAGAGGATAAAATTCTAGAGCCATAACTTTACATATAAAAATATTTAGAACCCAACTTTCAAACTACACAATTTTATAATATCTTTGCATTGGTGGTATTTGTTCAAGGACTTGTCATAGAAGGGAGGATATCTCTTTCTATGATGGTCTCTAGGGCATTTAAAACTCTTGTAAGAGAGGAAATGCTAGTCTTCTATATGACAAAGGTTTGGATGATTGCAACCCATTTTGAGGGGGCAATGTTGGTCTTCTAGTTGATAAAGAAAATTTAGATGATTCCATCCAATTAGAAGATATTATAGTGTCTCAAATGATGATAAAGGATCAAATATTTTTTAGACCACTCAAGCATTCATTATGGGGTTGGTCTCTATTTCCTTATATTTTACTCCAATATTAGATTAAGGGTGTGTTGTAGTAAGGGTAATTTGACCTTATTATCCAAGTCTAACAATGTAATATTTAATCAATATGTAAGCCTATTATATTTTGATAAATATATCCATAGTAACATTGGTTAAACCACTATTATAGTTGACCTTGTAAGTTGTAATTAATCACAAACCCTTATGTTATGTGGTATTAGATTACAATATTATTAATCTTGATGATATGGTATTGATACCTCTCAACCACCACATCCATTGTATTAGAGTCATAATAATGTTATTTATTACTTGGGTACCCAAGGGAACCCCACTCCTCTCTTTATTTTATTAACCTTTCTATTTTTTACTTATCTCCATTTTCATGCATAAGACTTGTGGTAAATGCAATGCTTTGTTTTTTTTTTAGAAACTATCTTAAAAGTTGACATATTTATAACCCTACAATGAAATTTTTTTAATAACATGAGTTAGTTTCATAAAATACTTTTAGAATTCTTTTTAATCTATTTTGTGTCTCAAACATTTTCCTATTAAATTCATGTCAAAAGGATGCTAGTTCAAGAAATTTTAAGAATATGTCTAGTTTTATTAGTTATATTTGATTATGGGTATATCAAAAGTATGGGCTTCTTATCTTGTAGATATTTTTCTCAAAAGAAAGTAAATAAGTTATATTTATATTTTATGCATATGGTCCATTACATGTCATAATAGAAAAATATAGTGAGGAGAATAGCTTCATTCCACCATACTATATAACCGTAATTACCTTATAGTTTGAGAATCATATTCTAAGTGGTGGTTATCTATTTTAGAATACCCTTATGTTGCAAAGAGAAACTATTCATATAAAACTATCTCCTTTTAGATGTAGCTAAAATATTATAGAATAAAATTGGAAAGAGAAAATAAACAACTTACATGTACTTTTTTCTTAATATAAGAAAATTACTTATGATAATGGGGAAATAGTAAGTGGTCACAATGATTGGTTAATTTTAGAATACAATCCAATCATCATTTTCTTAAATTTTGGGAATCATGTTCCATCCATGTGACATAAATTTTTGAACAACTTTGTGTTGCAAAGATGAAGTATTCATATAAAATTTATTGTATAAAATTCTATCTATTATATGGGAGGGAAACAAGTGAACACAAAAGGAAATAGAACAAGGAATTATTTGGAAAACAATATTGAAAATACTTAAAACTTTCAAAGCAATAAATCATCTAATTCTTCATTGTTCCTTTACTTTCATTGTTTGGGATGCTTCATAAATTAAAAATTTATGGTTTGATTACTTTTAAAATTAAATACACTATGAATTATGTGGATGATTGATACTATTATTATTTTCTTAAGCTTTTGAATTGAAATTAATAATATTTTGTTTAGAAGTTACAAAATCATATATCCAAGTTTCAACTCATACTATCGCCTCTCTTGTTGAATGCTTATAGGTAGGTTGATTGACATAGGAATGATCATGTATGGAAAATATGTGTCTTCATGTTGGCCATATTGCTCTCTCTGTATTTATGTATATATATAATCCTTGTTACTAGATTTGGTAAAAAAAATGTCAATCTATCATAACTATAAATATTTTGCTGTTGAAATTATCATACTTAGTTTTGATGGTGTTTCCAAAGGAAACCTCAAATTTTTTTATTTTGATGATCTTATTAAGAATAATTAAATGAAATTATCTCAACTAGTTACAATGTTATGCATAATAGCGAATCCTCGTTAATTTGCACATATTATGATTTGACTAATCTTGAGACCTTTCACTAAGGCCCATTTACCCAAATTTTTTGTGGTGCAATTTTTTTGGGGTCGGCTAGCTTGACAGTGATAATAATGTTTCTATTTTTATTTTCATTCACCAACCACTTTCATCCAAATCCATGGATCTTTCACCTTCAAATTATAAATAATTTTGTTTTTCCTGTCACATTCACCACTTATACTACTTGTATAAATACCTAACACAATATTGATAAACATACATCTAAAAACTTGAATTCCTCGAAAATAGATCTAAAGAAACAAAAACCCTGCAATAGACCAAAAAATAAAACACTATCATTTTATATCGATAGAAATATAATTGGTTGCAAAGGACTGTCAATCAAAATATTTATCAATAAGTTGTACAGAAGCATGATACAATACCAATCGGTTACAGAGAAGCATGACACAATATCGATTGGTTACATAGGACTATCTACCAATAAAAACCAATCAATTATAGAAGACCATTTATCAAAATATTTATTGATCAATTGGAGAGAGGCATGACATAGTACTGATCAGTTATAGAGGACTATCTTTCAACAAAAATAGATTGGTTGCCAAATACTATCTATCGACATATTTGTCAATCGGTTGTAAAATACTGTCAATGAACATATTTGTTTATCGATTGTAGTAGCCTGACAAGGTGTCTATAGGTTACAAAGGACTATATTTCAAAAAATTGATCGATCGTAGAGTTTTTCAATTAACAAATGTCAATCAGCTGTAGAGTAATGACAAGGTGACCATTAGTTGGAAAGGACTATCTATCAATATAAATTGATCAGTTGGAGAGGATTTTCAATCGATACTAGTCGATCGGTTACAAAAACCTGACAAGGTGACAATCAGTTGTAGGATTGCCTATAGATATTCGGTTGTAGAGGACTTCCACTCTATGTGAATTTATTAGTTGTAGAGGACTACATATCTATAAAAACTGATCGATAGTAGAAATATTGATATGGTAACGATCAGTTGCACAAACTTGTTATGAAGATCTATTGATCAGTTACAGAGTTCTAAAAATTAGTTGTAGAAAGTTGTAATGACTGTAACAATAGGTAAAGTAAAAGCTTCCAAACATATCAATGCGATTGTTCGTTTTGGATCATCTCTAGTAATAAATTTTACTTAATGTCTACTTGTTGTTGTAGCCTTGTTTCTTGATTTGTAACATTTTTTGGTGTGGTACTATAGAGTTTCTTTAGAATTTCTATAGAACTATTCTTTTAGTTTGCAAACTATGGTAGTTGCAATGACATGAGACGTCAATGTTTCCCTAGAATTCAATGAAGGTTTAACCCTACTAGAGTACAAGGTATTCCTTTAGTGTTGGGTTTAGAATATTATCTTGGATTGTATTCTTCTTCCATTGTTTTGTTGTCCAAATATTTTTTATTTCAGTTTCATAGGCAACATAGATGCACTATTTGCAACTGTGATATCCAAGTAACCATGTCATCTTGTAGTATGTTAGAAGTATTTCTTGTTGTTAGATTCTATAACAACCCTAAAACATAAGAACAAGAAAACATATAAAAAAAGAAGGATTTTTTTTACTAAGGTGAGGGACTCATAAACCCCTAACCAACCTTAGTTTAACAAACTGTTTAAAAAAATCCCCTAAGTTTATTAAAGAGCTACATCTCATAGGATTTCCTCATACAAGTCCATTTGCATAGGTATATTGTATGTCATGGAAATAAGTCTATCAATCACATCCAACTTGATGAGCTAAACTTATCATCTTCAATTAATCGAAGGCATACACACATCTCCATACTCTACACAAGCCAGTCTATGTAGGTATGCTATGTGTATTACGAGTTAAGATATCCATCTCGTCTTTCAACGAGCTATATTAACTCATATATAGTTTTTCCTTAAACATAGTTACTTTTCTTCCTAAGGGGGTTTTAATAACTTAGATCCACTATGTTCTTCCTAAGGGGTATCAATCCCTTAGGTTATCCTCTATTTTCACCCTAGAACTTACTACTAATTATTATTCAAACAAGGGAAACAATATAAATATAGATATTAAATCTAACAAAACATAAACCATGAAACATACAAAATATACAAAAGGAAAAAATACTTAAGAAGATAAACATTAATTAGAAGAATTTAAATGCTAAACACATGTAAATCAATTAGTAATTTAAAAGTGAAGAGAAAACTAGGGCATCAGTTGGATAGTCGAAGATATTTTTGGTTATTGTGGATTTGAATACAAGATTGCTCCCTCAAGATGGCCCAATGGGTACACCTCCAGATCCTCTTATAGAAAGACAATTCTTTTAAAGATTTTTTAAAGGATAAATATCCATCAAATACTGAAGAAACATAAAAAAACTACATTAAAAATGCTCTTTATGACTATTGGAAATAGATCAACATCTCAATGAGTTAATGGATGCTTGCCATAGTCATAATCAAGGCCAAAGATTGTCATTGAGCAAAGGATGGTCGAAGAAATAGTTTTATATAGAGCCAATAATGATTTGATCTGTAAATTCATGGGTATTTGCCCTACCCTAATTTTTTTGCATGCCTGAGTCCGACAAAATTGGGAGCCTCTTGGTGATTATCCTTTGTGGTTTATTAGAAATGGATATTTTAATGTTAGTTTTTCTTCACTTGTCGATAGAAATAGGGATTTTGAATCAGAAAAGAGAAATCATGGTCCGGAAGGATTATTTGTTCAACCCTAGAGAGTGGGATTTGATCCTCGAATTGAACCCACTATTGTCCCAGTTTGGATCCGTTTGTATGCACTTCCAATGGAGTTTTGGAGTGAGCAAGTATTGAAAATTATCGATAATTTCCTTGGAAGACATTTGGGTGTTTCCAAAGACATAATAGAAGGAAACACAATTGTTTATGCAATATTATGTGTGGAAATGGATCTTAGCCAACCTCTACCAGCAGATGTGGAACTTGAACTTATAGTACTATCTTGGATTCAATAACTGGATTATGAGGCATTGCCCTTTAGATGCAAAGTTTGCCATAATTATGGGCATTTGGCCTGATCTTGCCCAAATAATATGAACATAAAAATGGAGTCTCCTCTAGGAATGTCAAATCTTCCTAAGGAGGTTAAGTCAACAATCAACAAAGTGTTAGAGTTAAAGTGCACTATGCCTTCAGTTTGACACTTGTCAGTTTCATTGACAAGTGTCATGTTCCTAATATAGGCCTTCTGCCTATATATGTAACCCATTTTTATGAATAATCTAATCCCTCTAGTTTTTTCTCTGATACCAAATGTTGGGAGTAATCAAACTGAAGGGATGATTATTGATAAAAATAGGTTACAATATATAGGCATAAGCCTATATGATGAACATGACACTTGTCAATGAAATTGATAAGTGTCAAACTGAAGGCATAGTGCACTTTAACTCTAACATTCCCCCTTAAAGTGCACTATGTTAGAGTTAAAGTGCACTATGCCTTCAGTTTGACACTTGTCAGTTTCATTGACAAGTGTAATGTTCATCATATAGGCTTATGCCTATATATTGTAACCTATTTTTATCAATAATCATCCCTTCGGTTTGATTACTCCCAACACAAAGAACCAATAGATATTTCTCAGGGTAAAGAAGCACAGGGATATGGTTTTGAACAACCCAAAATAAGGAGAAGGCAAAAGAAAAAATATGGTAAAGAGCAAACCCAACTCAAGCCCTCCAATAGGTATGAGATATTTAAGACACTAATGGACCAAGAAGAAGAATAATTCATGGAAGGAGTGTATGGGAATAATAAAAATAATAACAACCATGTTCAAGCTCCTCTTTCATCTCTCCCAATAATAGAGTAGGTAATTGAGTAGTACAGTGAGTTACCACAGTCAGAGAGTGTAGGGACATTAATAGTGCATAACCAAGAGCAACCAATAATTAAGGATGTTAGCATGGGTATAGAAAAAAATAATAGTGAAAGGTCAACTATAGGGATAACTCAGGTGGAAAAGAGATAAAAAATAATAGCTCTCAAGGAGTGGGTAGAAAATCAAATAAGGAATTGATAGCAATTCAAGGAGACAAACTGATCACTGGAGGATCAGTGAGACCAATAGATTTTTACTACTCTCAAGGTAACCAATGATTATACAATCATGGAATGTTAGGGGTTTAAATAGTAGAACCCATCAATCTATTTTTTGAAGACTCTTAGAAAAATGTAAAATATATTTTTTGCTTATCCAAGAGACAAAAATATCATTGGATCTTATGTGTAAAACAATTAATAGACTTTGGAGGGTGTTGGTCATATGGAAGTGGCTACCCAAGGGGCCTAAGGGGGGATAGTTACTCTTTGGAACTCTCTTGAATGGACTGCAATAGAAAATATAGCTTTGAGGGGTGTTCTCACATCATATTTTAGAAATAATGTCACAACTGAACATGTTTTAATCATAAATTTTTATGGGGCTCAAAACCTAGATGGTCATATGCATCAATGGAAAGTTGTGCATAACATGAGAGTCTTAAGGGAAGAGTTAGACTGGATTATTGCTAGGGATTTTAATGCTAAATTATCCTCTAGAGATCAGGAAGGGGGAACCCCAATTTTGGACCCAGGGGATCAACTTATGATTACCCAAGTCCAAGCATTACACTTGGTGGATATTAAATGCCCTGGAACCAACTATACTTGGAACAATAAGAGGATGGAGCCACATAGCAGAAAGGTGAAGTTAGACCATTTTTTGGTTTTAGAGGAGGCATTTGTAAAATGGAATATAAAATTTCAGATTTTGGAGGGTCTAATTTCAGATCGCTTTCCCATTTTGTTGGAATGAGGGATCAAGACAGCACAACATCACAAACCATTTAAATTTGAAAACTTTTGGTTACAAAAAGAGGAACTTCGAAAGAAAATTCCACAGTGGTGGGAAGAAGGTCGCCCAACATATGGGACAACAATGTTTAGATTCCACAAATAGCTTCATTATGTCAAAGATCAACTGAAACAATGGAGGCAAGCTAAAAAGACAGAATTCCAGGTCCAAAGAGCTTCATTGGTGGCCAAATGGGATGAGGTTAAAAAACACTTTAGGGAAGGAGCAATTACAGATCAACTCAAATAAGAGGATGATGCATTGTGTAAAGTGGTTGAGGACATTGAAAAACAAGAGGAGACCTACTGGAAACAAAGAGCAAGAACCACTTGTTTATTATAAGGTGATAAAAATACCAAATTTTTCCATTGGACTGCTTGTGCTAGGAGATAGATGAACAACATGGAAGCTCTTCAATATGAGAACGGACACTCCTTTGATACAATTCCAGGAATGCATTTCCATTCAATGGATTATTTTTCTAAACTATTTAAGGAAAGTATGGTGCAAGATGAAGAGGCTCAAAAAGAATTTATTGTTGTCATACCCTATGTTATCTCTGAAGAAGAAAATCAAGCCCTACTTAAACCCATTGATAGAGAGGAACTGAAGAATGTAGTCTTTGGAATAAGCACAAAAAAAACACTAGGTCCAAATGGCTTTCCAATTGAGTTTTTTCAGGCCTTCTGGGATAACTTGGAGGAGGATGTAATGGCTATTATAGAGGAGTCCAAAGGTAGTAAAAAAATGCTTAAAGCATTAAATCATACTTTCATTACCTTAATTCCAAAAGGGGAGGAGGGAATACATATTTTAGATTATAGACCTATTGCCTTATGCAATGTCATATATAAAATAATCACAAAGGTAATGACTAAGTGGCTAAAACCTCTTCTACATAGCATTATCTCCTTAGATCAAGGGGGTTTTGTAGAGGGTAGGTAGATCTTGGATGGTGTGGTTCTAGCTCAGGAGGAAATCCATTCAATGCAAACATTTGGTAATAGAGGAATGTTCATAAAATTAGATATGTCAAAGGCTTATGATAGGGTGGAGTGGAGCTTCTTGTCAAATATGATGGTAGCCTTTGGTTTCTCTCAGGATTGGATAGAATGGGTCATGAGTTGTGTTTCTACTTTGACATACTCAGTTTTAATCAAGGGTCTTCCCTCCCAACCATTTGGAGCTACTCGAGGCCTTCATCAAGGAGATCCTTGCTCTCCCTATCTTTTTCTCATTTTGGCTGAAGGATTGGGTAGAATCATCTTGAGGAGAAGACAACAAGATTTGCTAACAGGTATCAAGGTGGGTGAGGAAGTTTTGACTCACATATAGTTTGTGGATGACACAAGATTGGTGGGAGTGGACAACTTCAGGGAAGCAAGAATGATTAGAGATACACTTAATGTCTACCTTAGAGCTACAAACCAAGTCATCAATGATAAAAAATCCAAAGTGGTCTTTTTCAATATTGATCAAAGGATTCAGGACAAAATTTTAGAGATCTTGGGATTCACAAGGACTTATCTCCTAGTGGTATACTTGGGGGTCCTTTTGCATTTTAAAAAACTAAAAACAGATATCTGAAGGAATATTTTGTACTGTATCAAGGACATAATTAATAATTGGTCTCACAAATGGTTAAGCTATGGGGGTAGATTAACTTTTTTACAGTCAATCATTTAGGCCATGCCAATTTATAAATTTTCTATCCTTGCTACCCCACATACCATATGGAAAGAGTTGGACAATATGGCTAGAAAATTTTTATGGGAAGGAGTAAAAGGAGAGAGGAAATGGGTCTTATTATGTTGGGAGAAAGTAAGCCAACCCAAGGTAAAATGAGGTTTGGGAATGAGAAGATCAAAGTTAAATAATAAAGCTTTGGCTAGAAAGCTTTATTGGAGATGGATTTCCCAACCAACTTATTTATTCAGTAGGATATTAACTAGTAAATGTTTGGGACAGGTAAATCCAAATGAGGTGGGTCATTTCCCTTTGGATGGTAATGGATCCTTAGTGTGGTAGGCTCTCAAGTTGGGATCTCAGGTAGTAAAAGATGGATTATTTTGTAGATTGGGGAGAGGGGAGAAGACACGATTTTAGACAGATTCATGGGATCAATACCCACCTATCATTGTTGAATTTCCTGAACTGCAACCAATAAAAACAACCATAGAAACTAGGGGGTGGGTCCAAATTGAAAGTTATTTCAATACTAGTCAACTGGGGGATTATAAATTTAAGCAGTTTAAGAAGTTGGATGAGTGGCCAATTTCAATCCCTCAGAAATTGACACCCATCATGACTAAAATCTTGGCAGAAATATTTCTCACAGGAAGAGATGATGAGGATGAATTATCTTGGGGCTATGGGAGCCTTGGTGTCTACACAGTAAAGTATGGATATGATAATATCCTTCCAGAGCCTCCTCCTCATACATATCAAGTTGAGGATTGGAGAAATATTTGGCAGTCCAAGGGTTGGCCGAAAGTAAACTTTTTTGCCTGATAGTTCATGCATAATGGAATTCTTACTTTTTATAATCTCAGATGTAGGGGAATAATTGGTCCATATCAATGTGTTTTATGCTACAAGAGTGAGGAAAAAACTGATCACTTGATGTTTGAGTGCCCATTCATGCACCAGATCTAGGAGAGATGGTTTTTATATTATAAAATTCAAGTTAATGGTGATTTGAATCGGATTAATATTTGGGAAAGATGGAAGAGGGGTATATTTAAATCTAAAGCTATTTGTATTGGTTGGGAGCTTGGATTAAAATTCATTTTGTGGCAAGTGTGGTTGGAGAGAAATGCCATAATTTTTAGAGAAACTTTTTCTTATTTAGATGGAGTTTGGTAGGTCATTTGGAGCAAAGTCATAGAAAATGTGGCAGTCTATGCTAAAGAGGAAACTTAGGTTATTATTGGGGTAATGAAGAAGGAAGTTGAAGTGCAAGATGGGCAGGATAGATCTAGTTGGAAACCAACCCCAAAAGGTTGGATTAAAATTAATACTGATGGAGTTACAAAAGACAATCCGGGTAGAGTTGGAATTGGAGTGGTTTGTCGGAATCATGTTGGAATAGTGCTCTATTGGGAACTGCAAGGCTTTGGAAGAGCCACAAATAATGAAGCAGAAGCCTTAGCTATCAAATATGCTTCTATTTGGGTAGTAAAACAATATCACAAGAGGATAATCCTAGAATCAGATTCTAAAATAATGGTTGGATATCTAGATTGCATGAGGAACTTTGCTTTGAAAACATGGAGGTTGAGGATTCTTGTCACTCAAATTAAGGAATTATGGAGGGAATTAGATGATGTAATTCTAGTTTATGTGAGTAGAGATCTAAATAAAGTGGTAGACTTCTTGGATAAGATGGGTACTGAGGAGGTAGGGGTTCAGTGGCACAGTGACATGGTTATTGAGGATGAGATGATTAGGCAGGTTGGTGAGCAAATCCAATGCTTAGCTAATTTGGATAACCATTCCAAAAATATTGTTTAGGAGATTTGTGCTTCAATGTAGATCTTCTTTTATAGTTGTAAACAGGTGAACAGTCATTGTAGAAATATGGTTTAAGATATTTAGCTCCAATGCAAATCTTCTTTTACTATTGTAAACATGTGTTCTCTTTAGCTAAGGCTGGGAAAAGTCTCATCCCAACTTGTAAATGATATTTGTTTTAATACAAGTTTTTTCAAATTATTTTTCAAAAACAAATTAGTAATTTAAAAGTACACCCTGCAACAATAACCATTTATTACATATGCAAGTATGGTAAATAATCCATACTCTTAAAGAATAATATATTACATCAATTTAACTAGGTGAAATCTCCCCATAATTCCAATCTATTTGAGCATAAGTAATTAATTAAAGTGTAATAAAAACCAATGTAATTGAACCAGTTATCATCCTCGGTCATCCACCTCAATCCATTGATCAATTTAGGATAGTAGGGAATCAAGACACTTATGGTTTAGGATAGGTATACCTCTAAATGCATTTTCTTTCTTTACTTTTCCAAATTGCAACTATATAATTTAATCAAGTCTTTAACCATCTAGTATCATTGTTGATGTCTTAAAGGAACCATTACTTTTACCATCTCCTCTCAATTACCTATAGAGAGTTATTCAACATGCATCATATAGATCATTATTACTACTTAACTCAAATCTAGTGTTGTCTTAAAGCATTAAAGTCCCATACATTTAACCTCTAAATCAATTCCTTCATTTATTCACTAAATTAAAGCATTACTCCTTTAATTTGAAAATAAACCTTTTTTCTGTTCATTCCATAAGGTAAAGTCCCATACCTCTACTCTACAAATTACTGTTCATTCAATGAATCATAGTCACCTATCAATAATCCATAAATAAACCATTTTCTTATTATTAACAAAAGCTCATAGCTCTAATTAATAAAACCATTGATATATTTTCATTTCACTAATCTAAATTTTGCATCTTAAAATAATGAAACTCTTAATATCATTTTTTTTTTATTTTCTATGAACTAAATCTTACACATTCAATTTATGAAAACAATTCATTTTATTTTCTATAAACTAAATCTTACACTTTCAATTTATGAAAACAATTCATTTTATTTTGTTTTCTATCAACTAAAGCTTACACTTTCAATTTATGAAAACAACACATTCTATTTTATTTTCTATAAACTAAAGCTTACACTTTAAATTATTGAAAATAATTCATTTTATTTTATTTTATATAAACTAAATATTACACGTTCAATTTATTTATTTATTTATTTTTTAAGTGAAAAACCCCTTACGGGGCCGCCTTGGTCTGAGAGACCACAAACAGGGGGTTCTACACCATCAACATCACCCGAGAGTCGCACCCGACCCTGCCCACACCAACATTATCAATTGGATTTTGGATACCCAATTCAGCTTTTTGGTAGGGTGGAGATTTGAACCTGGGACCTCCCTTGGAGGATTGCCCTCTCCTCTCCAACTCACCTACAACACCTAGGTTTACACGTTCAATTTATGAAAACAATACATTTCCTTTTATTTTCAATAAACTAAAGCTTACACTTTCAATTTATGAAAATAATACATTTTATTACTAAATTAAATCCCCATAAATTCAATTTATAAACAAAATAAATCCATATTTATTTATTTAATTAAAGTAAACTACTTTAATCCTCAAATAACTCTTTTCCCTAAATTATAACAATCTTCTTAATTTCACAATATAAATATCAAAATTAAGTATCTAAATAAGACTACAAAATTCAAAGTTTCCATAGGCAAACAAATGGAACCCTAGCAAGAACAACTCCAACACACAACGTGCTCAACCAAGAACTTACAACAAAGGCATTCAACCCCTCCACAAATTCTAAATCAAGAAAAACATCTTCGTGGTCCAGACGAAGGCAAAGTGAAATGAGAATTTTGCAACTACAAACGGTTATCAATTGAACGTATCAAATAGAGCGATGAAGATTATTTCATTCGTAGGTCTTGAAGGGATTGCAGATAGTTGGGAGGGAGGATTCCCACCCAAATCTTAAAAAAATTCTCCTAATGGGGATAAAATTGTGAGTTTGACAAGCAACAATATGAGGAAAAAATAGGAACTTTAGGTTTGTTAAACCTGACTTAACAGATAGTAAGCCAACGTGGTTTCTCAAACCAATAGAAGAACATAATTGACTCCACACTTACTTCATAAGTCCCCACGGTTAGCATACTAACACAATCTAAGGGCTAGTACCCAACGTGTGACAAGGGAACATAATGAATGTCAGGATAGTAGAGTTGCAAGGGAAGCTCACTCGTGAGCATAGAGGAGGTTTAACATAAGATAAATTCATCTTACACAAGCAATGAACTGATAGAGGTAAACTAGTGGAAAATAAAAGCAAACATGAACAACACTAACATTACAAAGGGAACAATGATAATAATCCCAACCTAGTGTATTGATCACTGCCTTGAGGTCGACGCATTGGTTTTGCTCTAGTTCTATGCTTCTAGCGGTTTCTCCTTTTCTCCCCTTATTGTTCTTTATCTCACCTTTCCTCTCCTCTTATTTTTCCATCAATCATCATCTCTCCCACACAATAGTGCAACTCCTCCTTACCATATATGACCCACCACCCCTCATAAATTCTCTAGCTACCCTCATGTGGTGGTCAATTGAGGAAATATTATTAAATTATTTGGATAGCTCCATCATAATGACACCCATATTTCCAACATTGGCAGGTGCATCTCCTACCAACTCGAATGCCTACTTGGAGTATGCTTAAATTACAAATATCTTCCATTGGATTAATATGGAGTTGATTATTATATCACTAATATTTTATTAACTATAGATTATAAAATAGATCCTCTTACTATAACATAATCATTAGTTATAAGTGAAACTTCAAAATAATTCAAATATTGTTTTATAAAAGCTCAATTGTCAATTTTTAATAAAACCAACATTTTTTTTAAATTAAGATTTTCTTTATCAAATAAAGTCAAAATGACTTTTACTTTATAATAAAATTCTTTTATCATTAAAATAAACTAGATTTATTTTGCAATGAAATTATTTTATCATTAAAATAAACTAAATTTATTTTGCAATGAAATTATTTTATCATTAAAATAAAGACTTGCTATATGAATTCTCAAAACATTCAAGGATTCTTTTTTTTTAGCATAACATCATACCAAACATATTCAAGTATCACAAGGCATTTCAAGATGATCAATGTATGCACATTTTTATTTTTCAAATCACAATTACAGATGGTGATGAAGTAAAAGATAATTAACCTATGCGACAAATAAAGAGGGAATCTTTCCATCAACCTAGTCACTTGCCTCAACCTCTAGAATTTACGATAGCTACTATGTTTTCAATCTGGGACTCAAAGTGACTAGCCTTTGATGATCATTCCTAACCAATAATGCATACCTATAAGAAGGTATCCATCCATATTACTCCCAAGCTTCCTTATCATCACTTTTCCAACCTAAAGTACCCTCATATTTGGTGGATGACTCGATTTCTTCCAACTATGAGTGTACCTGATCCTACACATTGACAACTTGTTAGTAGTATCGTATTCTTTCATACCAACTAACATCACATAGCTACTCATTTGCACAAAATCAAGTATCAAAACATCACAAATTAATACATTATTTTTCATACCAAAAATTCCATTAGGGAGGGTCATGACATCCTCCCCCGCTAGGACTAAACACCATCCTAAGTGTTTCTAGTTTTACACAACCACAACAACAAACAAAAGCAAATTATTACATTTAAAAATTTTCAAACAAAAAGGGAAAATATTTTTGCATATCCACCACTTTCTCCCAAGTGGTATTCCTTTTAGAGAAATGATCCCACTAGACCTTACATTGCTCAAGAGTTCGATTATGCATAGTCTTAGAATGAAATTCAAGAATATTTACTAGCTTTACTTCAATTGCCTCTAGATTTGTCATTTGTAAATTAGAAACATCCCACGCATGTTTAGGGTCAGCAATATATTTCCTAAGAAAATATATGTGGAAGGTGTCATGGATTTTTGATAGATTTAGGAGGTAAAACAAGTCAATAAGCAATTGGACTGATATTTTCAGTGATCTCAAATGGTCCTACAAATCATGGATCCAACTTCATGGATTTAATCACACTTTTTATTGGTTTAACCCTTAGGAATAATTTGTCTCCCACCGAGTACTCTCTCAGATTTCTCTTTAAATCAACATAACTCTTCTACCTATCAACAACTTCTTTGAGTCTTTGCCTGATTACCTTCAATTGATCTTCCATTTCTCTAACCATTTCTTACCCAATCATAACTCTATCTTCTAGGTTATCCCAAGAGAATGGTTTCCTACACTTTCATCCACATAAGGCATCAAAAGGTGCCATTCCTAGATATGAGTGATGCCCATTATTGTAAGTGAACTCTACCAAATATAGATACTTTTTCCCATGAGACTTGTGATACATGCAGTACATGTAGAGCATGTCCTCTAGTACTTGGTTTAACCATTCTATTTGGCCATCTATCTTAGGGTGGTATGCCAAATTCATATTAAGTTTCATTCCTATTGCACGATGAAGGGCTTTCCAAAATTTGAAAGTGAACTTGGAATCCCTATATGAGATGATTACCTTTGGAAATCCATGCAATCAGAACACTTCTTTGGAAAATCTATTAGCCACCACCTAAGTATCATCCTTGATGCTCCTAGGTATAAAATGTGCAACCTTAGTCAATTTTTTGACTACTACAAGGATTACATCATTTTGGTACTTGATCTTAGGTAAACCTACTATAAAATCCATAGATATGACCTACCATTTCTGTGTAGGTACATGATGTGGATACAACTGTCCTATAGGATGCTTGCATTCTACCTTAATATTTTGATGTTCAAGGCATAAAATGATAAAATCAAGGATATCCTTCTTCATTCCTACCTAGAAGAAGGTTCTTTTCATATTTTCCCTCATTTTGACCCCTCCAGGGTGAGCAAAATAAGGATATATATGGGTCTCTTGGATTAATAGCTTCCTTAAATCACCCACTTTTGGTATTATGATTCCACCTTTATAGCACAAAAGGATACCTATCATTCCAAACTCCTTATTACCCTCAAGGTATCTATCTATTCTAGATTGAATTTCTAGGTAATACTCATCCCAATATTCCTCTTGCCTCACTTGGTTCATCAACTTCATATGACTTATAGTTATGGATGTTATGGGTCTCCTTCTACTCAAGGAATCAACAACCTTATTCTCTTTCCCCTTTATGTACTCAATTTCAAATTCATACTCAACGAGAAACTTGATCCATCTTCTCTATCTTGCATTGAGTATTGGTTGGGTAAATATGTACCTTGGAATTTGATGGTGATATTTCAATTCAAAATTTCTCTCCACAAAATAGTGGTGCCAGACATTTAGCGCATGTACCACAACAACTAGTTGTAAATCATGAGTAGCATAATTAACTTTAATATTTTTAAGCTTTCTTGAAGTATAAGCTACTACTAACTCTTCTTGCATGAGTGCTCCTAACCCTTCCAACAATGCATCAATACATACTAAAAAACCTCCTTGAGGGTATATAATCTTCAATATTGGTGCGGTAGTGAGTTTCTGTTTCAACAATGCAAAGGTCACTTCACACTTTTTTTTCCATTTAAATTCCTTCCCCTTCTTATAAAGGTTAGTTATGGGTGAAGAAATCATTTAGAAATCCTATATATAATGTCTATAGTAGACCATTAACCCCATGAAGCTTCTTATTTTAGTAATATGAGTAGGGGTGGTCAATTTAGTATGGCTTTGATCTTCTCTAGATCCATAATAATTCCTTATGCTGATATGATATGCCCTAAATATCATACCTCTAAAAAATAGAAATTTCTTTTGGCCAAATTTCCATAGAGTTGATTTTCCCTTAATAACTCTAACATGATCATGATATGTGAAGAACACAAGCTTATACTGAAGGGGGGGGAGGGGGGCGAATAATATAAGATAAAAAAATTTACTTTTCTTTCCAAAGCAGTATTATCATATATTATCAATTGAAATAATGAAAACAATGCACAAATCATCACACACATAAGAGACACAAATTTATTGTGGTTCACCTAATGTGTGCTACATCCACAGAGAAAATTTTTCTTATAATTTTTCTCAAAAAATCTCTTGGGAACCAATTTTCTATTACAATGTTTATGGGCACCAACCCAAAGGAGACACCAATCCCTTGTGATCTACTTCATGGACCTCTATCCATAGGAGACCTCTATCCCCTCTGTTCATTGACCTCTATCCATAAGATACCTTTGTCACCTCTATTTGTGGATATCTATCCACAAGAGACCTTTGTACCCTTTTTTTGTGGACATCTATCCATAGGAGACCTCTATCCCATCTGTTCATGGACCTCTATCCATAGGATATCTTTGTCCCTTCTATTCATGGACCTCTATCCAGAGGATACCGCTATTCCCTCTGTTTGTGGACCTCTATCCATAGGAGACCTCTATACCCTCTATTCATGGACCTCTATCCATATGAGACCTCTATCCCCTTTATTTTTGGACCTATATCCACAGGAGATACCAATCCCCTTTACTTTGATTCATGGACCTATATCCATAGGAGACACCAATACCTTTTTCTCTGGTTCATGAATCTCTATCCACAGGAGACACTAATCCCCTTTGCTCTGGTCTACTCCAAAGCCTTATCAAATTTGCTCCAAGCCTACTCACAAGGCTTTCTTAAATATGCTCCAAAATGCTTCAAGCCTACACATAAGACTTGCTCAAATTTGCTCACCAAACCTACTCAATCTACTTCAAGCCAAAGCATAAGTCTTACTCAAGTCTACTTACCAAAATTTCTCAATCTGCTCCAAGCCTATACATAAGGCTTGCTCACATCTGCTTACCAAACCTACTCAAATCTACTCCAAGCTTGCACACAAGGCTTTCTCACAAAAACTTGTTCTCAACTCTTCTCAACTCTGCTTCAAGCCTACATACAAGGCTTACTCAAATCTTCTCACAAAAATCTGCTCAACCTACTCAAATCCTTCTCACAAGGCTTGCTCAAATATGTTCCAATCCTACTCATAAGGATTTTTTAAAACTCTTCTCAAATCTGCTCCAAGCCTACACACAAGGCTTGCTCAAATCTGCTCCAAGCCTACACACAAGGCTTGCTCACAACTCTGCTCAAATATGCTCCAAGCCTACACATAAGGCTTATTCAAATCTGTTTACCAAAACCTGCTCATAAACCTTCTCAAATCTGCTCATAAACCTAATCAACTCACTACTCAAACCTGCTTATATATTATGCTCAAATATACTTTCAAATCTTGCTTAACCATTCCTATTTTTTGCATAGAAACCATTACATATAAATTTCCCAAAAGTATTTTCTTTGATTAAAGTAATGCAGACATATTCTACCCAGAATTCTTTTTATTCATGAACATATAGAGAATGATATGCATTACAAATACTCAATATGTTCTTCTCACATTCATTAAGTCTATTTCTTTCACATGTCTCACATTTATTGCATTTTAAAGGTAGCTCTAATCTAGCACTTGAAAAATGATCTAGTAATTGCTGATTTGCACCTTCACTCCAAAACCAATCACAATGCACAAGTTTACTTTTTTCATCTATTCCCAAAATCAATCATGAAGATGCACAAATTTGCTTCACAAATCTAATCTATTATACTTGCACATGCATTCCCAAATCCTCTCAAAATCAATGCATAGATTTTCTTTACAAGATTGGTCTATAACCATTGCAAGTTCATTTTCAAATCCATTCAACAATAATGCATAACTTTGTTCTCAAACCCTAGAACATATATTTCTAATTTCATTCAATAATAATTCACAATTACTCCCAAATTCAATCAATCACTAATGCACATCGAATTTAATTTTAAACCCTTGCACTTTTATTTCCAATTTCTATCAAATCAATGCACACTCAATAAATCCTTATTTATCTAAAAATATGATAACTCAACCACCTTTAAAAGGAATTAAATCACCATACCTATAAAGCTGCCTTGATGATGATGTGCCTTTAAAACCTGCTTCAAAATAATTTTTATTTCTTGTCCCACTTCAAAAACTAGTTAGCAAATCTCCTTTTCATATCATCCACATTAAATTCCTTCTCAAAAATATGTGCACAAAAAGACTTGAAAATAATGCTTTATAACTCCTTTTTAGTCTCCAAAATATAGCTTTCAATAATAAACAAAACCCCTCAAATTTTTCCTTTTCTATCATGCAAAGAATACAATCAACAAATAAACCATTATCACACCTTATAACTTCTACTTTCACAATACACAAAAATAATTTTCAATACACCCCAAAATACCTTATAACACCCAATAACATAATGTGCAAATGACAACTTTTAATTCAAACTCATATACCTTATATCTCCTTTACTAATGCACAAAATAAATTTAACTTTATACTCCCTTACACAATATTTGAAATGCAATTTTCATTTAATCACTATATACCTTGACTCTAAAAAATATGAAAAATATAATATAATTAATTCCCGTACACCTTATGACTCTCTAACATAATCAAACACGATGCATACCTTATAACTCCTAAAATAAATTTTAATAAAAATTTTACCCTTACCAACACCCAACTGCCATGAATAAAATCTGCCATCTCTTGCTTGCCCACACCATAGTGAAATATAGGCTACCACTTGAGATAGCTGCCCACATGAAACTTAAATCATGCAAATAGCCTCTTCAACATCTTCTGCAATTTCTTTGACCAAAATTTCAACCACAATGGAGATGCTATGAATTGATCCTATGACCTCCTTCTTGCCCACTTCTTAGCGTAGGGATGGCCTAACGTCTAGGCTAGCCACCTAGATGGAACTACGAATGCATTTTCTTCTATTTGTCTTTGATTTCAGCTTTGCCTCAAATGACGTGCGCCACTTCCCATTTTTTTTATTCTACCCTCTATGAACTATGTTCTAATGGATTTCGATTGGCGCACACTCAAAAAACCTTAGCTCAATGAATTATTTACCCTCATTTAAATATGCATTTTGATTACTCCTTGGAAATGTCGGTGTTGTATTTGCTTTTTGATTTTTTGATTTTACATTGGCATCTTTTAACCTTACACTTATTTATATTATAATATTTTAAAAAATATTATAATAATAGCTTTTAACCTTTTGCCTCCCTTTGTGGTATTTAAATCTTTTTCAAGAAAATAAAACCTTGTCCTTTTCTTGCAATATTTAATCCCAAGACTTTTAAAATTTTGTCTTTATTCATAATATTTAAATTTGACATTTAAATATTATAACCCTTATCTTAGAAAAATAAATTCTTTTACTTTGAATTTTTGTTCACTGTTTGCTATCAAAACCATGGAGAATATTTTTTCCTTGACAACCATGCACCTTTGACATCAAAATATTTATGCTTCATGTACCCTTTGACATCAATGATAACTCAATATACTCAATATTTCCAACAATATGTTTATCATTCTCTTCTTTGTTTCGAGAGTATATTAGGATATCATCAATAAATACAAGGAAAAACTGGTCCAAGTGTCTTTTGAACACACTGTTCATTAAATTCATAAATACAACTGGGGAGTTAGTCAGTCCAAAGGGTAGAGCTATAAACTTGTAGTGCCTATACCTACTCTTAAATGTCATTTTGTGAGTATCCTCCTCACGTATTCTTAACTAGTGATACCCTAGCCTCAGACCTATCTTAGTAAACATTGTGGTATCTCTCAGTTGATCGAAAAAATATTCAATTCTAGGTAGGGGATATCGGTTCTTTATTATAGCTTTATTCAGCATCCTATAATCAATACATAATATTAAAGGGTCATATTTCTTTTTTACAAATAAAACCGATGCACCCCAAGGTGACATACTTGGTTTTATCAACCTCTTTTCTAATAACCCTTGCAATTGCACCTTTAATTCTTTCATATCAATAGAATTCATCCTCTATGGAGATCTATGAATTGATTCCATTCCTAGAATGATATCAAGAGTGAAATCAAATTCCCGCACAAGAGGGATTCCAGGTAAATCCTTAGGAAATACATCCTTGAAATCTTGTAAAATTGGGTGTGTTTCTGTTGGAACAAAATCTGCCTTCGGTTAATAGTGTTGCGCCTTAGACTTTGCCAACATTGAATAGACAGATCTTGCTTGAGATCATCTGTCTAGTCTCCAGAGAAGGCTGGTTCCTTTGAGTTTTTTAGAGAAAAGGGGAACAAGAGATAAGGGAAATATAGCCTAAGCTAGAACTTTTCTCACGGTACAGATTAGACAACAACAAACATTGATGATGCAGAGTACTACTTTCAGAGTTTTCTTTATATCTTCTTATAGAAAACACGAATTCTTGAGTGCGACTTTTAGATGTTCGTCTAAATACATGTAAATATCTTTAATGTTCAACTCTAGAAACAAGTTTTATAGATGCACAGTCCAGATTTCAGAACAGATACATTATGAAACTTAGAATGAATAAAAGTT
The DNA here is from genome assembly GCA_028583015.1 of Wollemia nobilis. Classification (NCBI taxonomy): domain Eukaryota; kingdom Viridiplantae; phylum Streptophyta; class Pinopsida; order Araucariales; family Araucariaceae; genus Wollemia; species Wollemia nobilis. The sequence goes on from JAQPPZ010017073.1 coordinate 1,066,631, forward strand.
AAAACACCAGATACATACACTTGCACACAGAAGTTTCGGAAGCCAGAAGAAGAAATATTTTATTGCTTGTAATCCAGTACATGTACATCAAGCCTGTAAACGTCCAAGAGCCGACCCCTTTTCATGGTCGACTCACTCTTATTTATACCCTAAAAAGAGTATCTTCTACTACGTACATTTAATTTCTTCAATCAATTACAAGTAATTGTCTGCAGTTTCTAATAATATACAACGGATTTCCCATAGATTGGATAGATTTCCTTCTAGCTAATTTTAGATGAGCCTGTTATTCTGCAATCATCCAACGGACCTGCCAGGTTATAATCAACAGACCATTCTTCAAAAATCAGCACCTGATGTCAGTGCATGTCCCCAGTTGCCAAAAATATACTCTGTTTCCTTGGCAAAAATCGGACATGTCGCAAAATCGTGACACTCTTGTTTCTCTGCCTGCCTGCCCTTTTTGAGTCACGAAAATGCAACATGTCACGATATCGTGACACTTTTGCCTCCTTGCTCCCTTTTGTTGCTCTTAGCCATGAAAATGTAACATGTCGCGATATCGCGACACTTTTTCCTTCTTGCCCTTTCTCTTCTCTTTTTTCTTGCTCTTTCTCTTCTCTTTGCCTAAAATGCAACATGTCGCGATATCGCGACACTTTTTCTTTCTTGTTCTTTCTCTTCTCTTTTGCCAAATCACACTTTTTCCTCTCTTCAAAAATGCAACATGTCGTCGATATCGTCGACACTTTTTCCTCCTTGCTCTTTCTCTTTTTTCTTTATTATCAACATATTTATTTTTTCCTCCTTGCTCTTTCTCTTTGCTTTGGACCAAAATGCAACATGTCGCGATATCGTGACACTTTTTCCTCCTTGCTCTTTCTCTTTGCTTTGGACCGAAAAATGCAACATGTCGCGATATCGCGACACTTTTTCCTCCTTGTTCTTTCTCTTTTCTTCTACAACTTTTCCTCCTTGCTCTTTCTCTTTGCTTTGGACCACAAAAATGCAACATGTCACGATATCGTGACACTTTTTCCTCCTTGCGGTGTTTTGCTTTTTCTTTGATCTTTAGCATATGGGCCACTTCGGTCTTCTTGGAAAATATGCAAAAAGGTGCATCAACTATTTTTTTGTAGTTAGTCACTTTTTGACTAACATTCTTGGCGCCTTCCGAGGGAATTTTTGCTCGCAAAAATAGGGACCAGGCCTTCATCCATTGGGAAACGGAGTCACCAGCACAGTTGCAAAAAGTAAAATTTCGAGTGGAAAAACAAAGATAAAAGAAAAAGAATGCACTTTGGAATATAGGTGATCTTTACCTTATCAGAACCTTTCTTTTACCGCTTAGGGACTTAACCTTTGTCTGAAGAACACAAAAAATTCAATTCTGGGAGCTGGTCCCAGCTCTGTGGCTGGCTGCTGCCCCTGATGTTTAGATCTTCTGATTTTGTCCATGGCTGCAATTATCTCTTGATAAGTTTTGCACACTTGATTCCAGTCTTCGTCTTCTAGATCAGAAGAATCGATGAAAAGTTGATAGACATACTGCAATTCTTCCACTTTATCATAAGAAATGATCTTTTGTTTTAAAATCAGTTCTTGCAAACAGGTTTTAATCTGTGTTAACCTCTGGATCATTTCCATGACCTGCTTTTCTCCTACAGGTTCCTGCCAGCTGTCGATGTCTGTTTCATCTTCAACAAAAGCTTTTATTGATGCCGAAAGGACTTCTTCCTTCAAAACTTTTGAACCTTCATCCCAGAGGTAAGGAAGCCCATTTTGGATAGCCAAATCAAGATTTTGGAGCAACCCTTTCGCTTCATCCTCAAGCTCGTGCAGAAACTTGTTTCCCTGCGCTATCAATTTAAACTTCCTAAAGAAGTTCTTTGCTGCTATTTTAGCTTGAGACCAGGCTTCGCTTCTGAGCTTGGCTTCCATGCTTCCTGGCATCTTTTTCGACAAAATCTGAATTTTAGTGGCCGCATCTTCTCTTTTTAATAAAAATGCTTCGACAGCCTCAAATTCCTATTTTACTACTTCGGTAGCTTCCTTTACTTTAGCCAAATACAACAATACAGGTTTAGCCTTTAATACTAAAAACAACAAATCTTTTAACAATTCCTTCCTCATGCTCTTTACTTTATCTTTTGAAAATCTAGAAGGGGCGTTTTGTTGTTCGACCAACTGTTGTTGTAGCTGTTGTATCTATGTATTTAATGCCTGAATCTGAGCTTCTGCTATACTCAACTTTTCTTTACCTTTTTCCACTTCACTGGCAGCAGCACTGAATTTACCCTCCCATTTTTTAGCCTCTAAAGTAAGAGCCTTCTCTACTATTTTTTGCTCTTTCACTACAGCCTCTAATTCCTTCCTCTTCTCTTTTTCCTTCAAAAACATTTCTTGATAGTGTCCGCCCTGTAAGTATATGGTCCCAAAATGTGCTTGGGCTTTCACCCACTCATCTTGCATAGGAAGTTGAGATATATCTTCATTTATCTCTTCTACCTGGTAATCTTCCATAGTCATTTCTCCCTTTGATTTCTTGGTAATGGGAGTTAACTTCAACTTCTTTCTCTGCATATTGGCTGGATCTAAAGCAATGATTTCTCTTACAGTAGCCGGTGCTTTAGAATCTCCAGCTGCATGTGAAGTCCACCAATCTAAAGCATTCCTGCTCACCCTTTTTAGATTTTCAATCTTGGCCATGGTGGACTGTGACTCAGTCCCTTGAGAAGTTGTAACTCCAGCCATTGGGATGTCAATGCTAGGGAGAAATGGAATGGGAGCAACTACGGACCCAATATTTAGCGGACTCTGGGAAGATGCTGCCATTTCTGGGAGAACAAGGTAATTTTTTGGCAAGGACATTATATTTTTGTCGATTTTAGAAAAGGAAGGAGAATTACAATGGGAATGAGTAGGAGAATGAGAAGGAGAAAGTGAAGAAAGCATACCTATTTCTGGTTGGGCTGGCTGTTGGTGTCCTTCTTCTCCTTCATGTTCACTGACGGCAATTTCTTCACTCTGCATTTTTTTTGCATCAGGAGTTCCATTTTCTTCATCACTTTCATCTAAGTTTATAACTTGTTTCTCCTGCTGCTCTTCTACCATCAAGATCTCCTTTTTAACCAAAATTTGTTTTTTGTTTTCACTCTTTTGGCTCTCTTGAGCCGAACTGGGTGGGCCGTGTGGGACTTCCTTCTGTGAAGTTTCATGCTCAATGTTCTGAGCATCTGCATCGGTGTTTCCTTCAGTTGTATGGGCTGGTTCACCTTCCTGAGTCTCTTTCCCTGAGTCATCCTCTGTATCTTGAGGCTCTTGATCACTAGACGAGGTTTGAATAATACTCTTGTCTTTTCTCCTATCCGCCATCATTTTCAATTTCCTCATTCTTTCTGCCATGGGTTCATCAGATTTTGTACCCGAGTCTGTAGGTGGAACAAATTTTACAACCTTTGAGGAATGATGTCTGGATGTCAGGGTATCTGCCCCAAGCGCTAGATGCTTCTCTCTTTGATGGACTAGAATAGGTTCAACTCTCCCCTGTCCTTCTTTGCCCAACCCTTTTCCATCATAGCCCATTTTCAACATCATTTGGGCGGCCTTCGAACTATAAGTCTTTCCTTGTTCTTCAGTAAAGACCTCTTCTATTGACCTTTTCCTAGCTGTCCTAGGTTTGGTCTGAACAAGGGGAAGATTCTGAGCCTCTGTAATCGCTTTTCCCTTACCAACTTCAGGTTGTTGGGATTTCTCAGGTGGTTGGGACACTTCGGGAGCAGAAGAATGACCACTTCCTATGCTTGGAGGGATTCTAACAGGGAAACTTCCTCCCCAGGAGTCATGGTGTTCAGCATATCGAGTTTCGAATAGATTGTCATTTTTGGTGGGATATCTTGATGAAATAAAATTTGTCTGAACTCTCATTACCCACCATTCTCGAATTTTTGCCACATCCCAATCTGGCCTGTTCTTCTGAATCTGGGCGATTTTTTTCTCTGTCAACTGATGAGCCTTTTTATTTTCTGGGTCAAATTGAACAATTACTTCATAAAAGTCATGCCAAGGAGGCAAAGGCTCCATCTTCTCTATGTGCCACTCCAATGGTACATCTTCCGTGTTATTCCTATTTTCCTCAATATCATCCCTGATTTTAACATGAAATTCTTTTTTATGTGTTTTGTTCAAAATGGACTGTCTCTCGACGAACCTGCTTATGGGGTCATATTTCCATCTTTGCGGGATCTCGATAAGACCCAATTTTCTTAAATACTCCGCTATCTGTTCATTCTGCCCCTTCCTTGAAATAGTAATCCCTTCAAAACTAAAGGGCATATTACAGGTATTGGTTTTTCCAATTCCAGTCCCGAATTTGACATTAATGGTTTCTATTTGCCTTACATATTCTAAGGCAAAGATTCTATCAGTCACATAATGGGGAAGTAAAAAGGGTTTGTCTGTAAACCCATACAATCTGATACACACTCCTTGTGTTAGGATAAACCAATCCCCCTCCTCTACAAACTTGGTTTGCAATACCTTTTCCGCTTTGGGGGTCAATCTTGTTATTTGCCCATACATGATTTTTAGTGAGGGCCCAAAAATTCCCTATTGAAATCATAATACGATTCGGACTTGTATAACACATTAGTCCATTCATATACTGGCAAAATTTCTCCCTTTTCATTCTTATCATTCTTTGAAATGAAAGCTAACTCTTGAGACATGAAATAAAAGAATAACCATACCAAATATGAAGTGTATCTGAAAGAAAACTGGGTGCCCACCTTCAATGCTGCCAAACCCTCATGAATTTCTGCACTTAAGAACCTAGGCCAGTCAAAGAAAATAGGTCTCACACTCCTGCTCATAACAGCCGAATCATACATTTTGGGGTTCGAAAAACACTCTGCTACAACCACCTACCATTTTTGAACCTTTTCATCATTTTTTAGTCCCGCAATCATGGCCAAGATGGAATATAGTTCAGGGTTTTTAAAAGTTGCCCTGTCAATTGGGGGTTCTGGTGGATTTGCCCCTTCTGGAAGATCTTTTAGCTGGGTGGCTAGGAAACCCCTCACCTTTTTGGATGAGCCAAAATATGTAGCCTATTCTAAGGGGTCAAATTTCTTAGGTTCTAAGGGGGGAACACGACCCGCAGTGAAAGCAGAAACAAAAGCATCTTTGGACAGAGGAAAAAGGACCTTCCCTAAAAAATCCCTAACTTTTCTCCCTTTTTCATCATAGAAATTTGCAATTGCCCTTACCAGTTCTAGGCAGGGATGGACAGGAATATATACATACCAGTACAAGAAAGAATGGTATGCAAACATTGAAGGAGAAGACGTAGAAACCCCAGTTGCTACCCGGTTCTTTATATTGCTCCGAATCTCCATCGGGTCCTTCCATGTTATTATCGTATCTGCAATCCGGGAGTCTCTGTCAATAAAACTAGCACTATTTTCTTCCCTTATGTTCACTACCGAAGTAGTCGGGAGTGATGAGGTAGATGTTGCCTGGTCTTTCGCCTTCTTTGGAGCCATTACGAATTATCAGGTATGCAGATTTTGAACCTCCTCTGATTACTTCACAATTCTTTCCTCGCTACGCTATAGTGCAGTGGTATAACAGTGGCTGGCGAGACTTCTGGCTTCTCAAGCATCACAGAGACAATTCCTTGCTTCTTTTCTTCTCCAGGAGCCTTGAGCAAGTTTGCAAATGGCGAAATGCCTCTCTGAATCTTTGAATTTAATTTTATATCACCTAGGAGGACATGCAAAATTAATGCATTAAATGACGGTTGGTTGATTTGATTTTGTCTGTCTTTCTTCGGTTTTCGTTCTTGCCATATTTCTTAGGAAACTCCTAAAAACGCTCGTCGGCTCATTAAAAACCCACTTGGGGACTCGAAATTATCCCATGCTCGAAAAGATGCTAACTGACAGATTAATTATCTTCTCCCACTGGACTTCTGGCACGTGGTTGCTTTAAAAACATTTGGCGGTGGAAATTTTTTGGAAATATCCTGAGGAGCACACATAACATATTTCGAAACTTTCTTTTTATTCATCCCTTCTCGTCGAATTTTCAGGCGATCACGCGGCAGCCCCAGATTTTTGAAAATTTGAATTTTTCCCTCCAGATTTCATTCAAAATATCGGACCCCGCTAGTCCGCAAAAAATGATTCTTATTAGGCCGTAAAAAGGGAAATATTTACAAAACTCCAAACTTATAATATACTGTACATATAATGGTGATCTGTAGCTTTTACTGGAAATACAATTTTAGGTGAAAAGCATTCACCGTGATGGGTAGAACCCATCCATCTTGATCTTTTAACTGGAAGGCATTGAATTGCTTTTCTGAAACAATTTCGAATGGCCCCTCCCAGAACGCATCAAACTTGTCATGGTGTCCTGGCTTTGCTTTCTTGACATTCCATTTTAATACCAGGTCACCTGTTTTGAATTTCTTGAAAGTGGTTTTCTTATCGAACCACCCGACTATTTTTACCATATGCTTTTGATGATGATCGTAGGCCTGTTCCCTAGATTCTTCAAGCTGCAGAAGTTGCATCGATCGGGCATCCATTGGATGACCTTCATCTTCGTTAACTTGGTTTAGCATCCTCAACGCGGGTATCTCCATATGAATCGGTAGAACAACTTCTTTGCCATAAACCAAAGCATATGGCGATGTATTGATTGATTTTTTGATTGAGATTCTGTTGACCCACAAGGCTTGATTCAAGAGTGAGTGCCAGTTCTTCTTATTGTCCTCTAATGTTCTTTTCAGAATTCTTAGAAGATTCTTATTAGTAGACTCAGCTAATCCATTACCTTATGGGTAATAATTAGAGGAAGTCTTCAGGTAAATTCCATATCTACTGACGAATTCGATCATATTTGCACTGGTGAAAGGGGATCCATTGTCTGTAATCAAAGAATCTGGTATGCCAAACCTTGTGATTAGAATTTCGACAAATTCTATCACCACTTCCGAATCAGCTTTCTTCGTAGGCACTACTTCTGCCCACTTGGTGAAGTAGTCTGTGGCAGTGAGAATGTATTTGTGGCCTGATGATGAATTTGGCTCTATTATCCCTACGAAATCCAACCCCCACTGCTGGAATGGTTCCTCGACTTGAATAGCTTTTAAGGGCATAGGTGCATTCCTGTTTCTCCCCACATACCTCTGACACTGTTCACACCTCTGGGTCACTTTGTACGCATCTAGGAAGATGGAAGGCCAATAACATCCAGCTCTAAGGATCTTCAAAGCTGTAGTTCGGCCTGCATAATGTCCCCCTAAAAAACCTCCGTGAAATTCATCTAACACTTTCTGCTTTTCATTATCGGGAACGCATCTTAACAATACACCATCGATGTTAATCCTGTACAACCCCTCTATTCGAAGGGTATATTTCAATGCTTGGGTTCTGAATCTCCTTCTCTGGGAAGCGTTCATATCTTCAGGACATGACCCAGTCTGAAAATACCTCACAAAGTCATCGATCCAACTTGAACCTACTCTGTCTTGGTGTTGCTCTGTGTTTGCCATGACGGGGTGGCTCTCCCCATATCCACTTGCAGCTTGCTTGGCCAATTCTTGGCACAAAGCTCTCCCTCTGACTATTTTAGTAGGATGTATTTCTACATCATACTCTTGGATGCGAGTCACCCATCCAACTCTTTTTTCACCCAATTCTCCTTGAATTATGAAGTTCCTTACATCGGGATGAATAACATACACCATCGTCCGACTCTAGGATAAGAAATGTTTTAGCTTATTCAAGGATTTCATAATTGCATATACTTGTTTTTCTATGAAGTTGTACCTTTCCTCATGTTTGTGCATGGTGGAACTTAGAAAGGCTATGGGTCTTTCTTCATCATCTGCTCCTTTATGAGTGAGAACTGTAGCATAACTACCTTGTTCTCCAACAACATATAGTATGAAACCTCGAGAATAGTCAGGATTAACTAGCACAGGAGCTTGAGCGATGGCTTCTAGAATTTTTCGAAAAGCTTCTTTCCTTGGCTCTATCCATTTGAAAGGAGCATCCTTTTTCAATAATTCAGTCATTGGTTTAACTATTTGGGCAAAGTCCGCAATGAATTTTTTGACGAAATTTATTTTCCCAAAGAAGGACTGCAAACCTTTCTTGTTAACTGGAAGTGACAACTCAAGAAGTGCCTTCACTCTATCAGGGTCAATTGATAGCCCAACTTTAGAAATAACATGCCCAAGGAGTATTCCTTCTTCCATAGCAAAAATAGATTTTTTTGGATTTAGTGATATTCCAAATTCTCTACATTTCTCAAACACTTGTTGTAGATGAGTGGCATGGTCCTTTTTGTTGTGAGAAAAAACCGTCATGTCATCTAAATAGATGACAATAATTTTGTTTGCAAGCTCCCCAAAAGCTACGTCCATGGCTCTTTGGAAAGTTGCTCCTACATTGGATAATCCAAAGGGCATCCTTTGGTATGCAAATGTTCCCCACTTAGTGGTGAACGCAGTCTTGTATTGATCTTCATTTCTCACCCAAACTTGATTGTAACCAGAGAAGCCATCTAACAGAGAAAACCTTTTTGCTCCTGCCACAGTATGAAGGATTGGGTCAATTTGGGGTAAAGGATAGTGATCCTTTAAAGAGGCTCTGTTCAAATTTTTGAAATCGATGCATAGTCGTATTTCTCCATTTTTCTTGTGGACTGGAACTAAATTTGCCACCCAGGTAGAGTGCTTGATTGGGTATATTATCTTAGCCTGCAGGAGTTTTAACAACTCCTGTTTCATTAAGGCTTCAATTTTAGGATTCACAGGCCTCTGCCTCTGCCTAAAAGGTTTAGCTCCTTCCTCTAGTTCGATGGTATGCTGAATGACCTCTTTCCTGTACACTTTCAGATCACTATAAGTCCAGGCTATTATATCTGGATACTCTCTACATAACTGTTTTATTTTCTCTAGTTCTACTTTTGTACAATCTGTCCCTACTTTGATCATTTTTCCTGGTTCTAGTTCTATTTCTTTATACCGACGTTCATCTACCTTGATCCTTCGACCTACAACTCTGTCGCTATTGTCGAAAAGGCTCTCCAGGGTGATCATTCCCTTGGGGATATGATTATTTTTTAGTTGAATAAGGCTCTCTTCATCCTCTTCTTGTAACGCTCTTTCTGTAGAGCAATTCATCTCATGAATCAAAAAATCTAGGATCTGCTCGTCATTTTCGAATACTTGCCAAAAAATGTCCTTGTCGGGCACAGAAGGCCTGTATATAAGTCTGACTATTTTAGACTTCTGAATAACATTACTGACTGGGCAAAAATTGGATCCTACTGATGCTAACAGGTCTGCATGGGTGTTCTTTTCTCTGGAAATGGATTTTATGTTTAGTGCTTCAAAATTTTCCAATAGATCCAACACTTTGTTTTTGTAAGCCTTTAGGTAATGCTGCTTACAAATGCATTTACCAGTAACCTGTTTAACAATCAGCTCTGAATCTCCATAGATCAGTAGTTGTTTTGCACCCAGTTTTTTAGCTTTCTTAAGTCCCAAACACAAAGCTTCATATTCAGCCGCGTTGTTGGTGCAACTCCATGTCAACCTATATGAAAAAACCTTTTCTTTTCCAGTAGGTGAAATCAGAACAATTCCAGCTCCTGCTCCATTTTTGCACCTTGACCCATCAAAGTACAATTTCCATAACTGGTTGGCTGAATCACCTGTTTTAGGGACAACAACAGGAAGCTTTTTTGGTTTTTCAATGGAATAGCTTCCTATTTCTGTCTCTACCATAGCGTTGAAATTCTCCATCGAAAATTGATCTTCAGATTGGAGTTCCTCCATGGTTTCTTCCATTAGATCAATATTCTCCAATTCCTCGGACATCATGTTGATGGTAGTTGTTTCTTCTAGTCTTTCCACATGAAAAGTAGATGGTTTTTCATTGTAGATCTTGAATCTTTTACCTTTGAAAGGTACCTCCAAATGCGAATAATCTAGTGACAGATAACCTCCCAGTTTGGCTGTGAACTCTCTGGATAAACACATACCGAAATATGGTTCTAAGTCTACAACAACTACTTCTTGTATGACGACTACTTCTGGCATTCTGTGGAGTTGAATAGGGATATCTTTGATCACCCCGATAGTTTTTACTGGAGTACCATCTAATTGCAACACACCAGGATGACTTCGAGTATATTCCATCCCCATTATGTCACATACGGCTTTCGGCATCACCGTAGTTGTGGCCCCTGAATCAATCATGCAATTGTGAACTATCCACCCCTCCATTTGTAAGGATAGATAGAATGGGGGCGGTCTATTTTTCCTAGAGGTTGACACAACATTTGCTTGTATAACATTTGAGGAAGAGGTATCATTCTTTAAATTTAAGGATTCTTGGAGGAGGTCGATCTGACCAGGAATTTGCAGTGCATCATACATGCTTATTTTGGAAGGGGTCCTCTTCATTTCTTCTGCAATGTTGAATGAAAGAGTTGCAGCTGGGGATACTTCAACACTTTTCTCCCTTCCACTAGTCGATGCGTCATATCTGTCTCTGTAGACCTGCGTAGCTTCTGTTCTTTGTCTTTTTGTTAATGAAGGAAATTTGAGTCTTTCCTTCGCTTGCTCTTGAGTCTCACTCCCTTTTCTAGGAGGAAATTCTTTTCTTGGTGTAGTCGCAAGAGTCTGAGGAGGATCAGAACGTCCTTTCTCATTAGACTGGTTTTTCTGTGGAGTCGCCCTAGGGGCCGGAGGAAAACTTAGTGGTTGGAGTTCCTTAGGGTCGACTTGTAACGACTTTTTTCTTGACCTTGTCAAGACTGAGACTTGTTCCATGGATGGCATTGCCAAATTGTGGTGGACTTCTCTAATTATGTTCACCTGTCCCTTGCCAGTTTCTTTGGCTCTTTCATTAATAACCGCTTGCACATGATGTTGATGAATCATGCATGAATCTTCTCCATGAGGATCATTGCAAGTGGTACACCAGTAATCAGAATTAGCGGGTTCTCCATTATCTCCTGTCTCATTTGCATACACCACATTTTTTCTCTCTTGTACCTCTTCCACTTGTTGAAGCACCTTCCTTTTGTATCTGTGGAAATCTTCTTGCTTGGATATTCCGTTCAGCCTCTCTCTTTTTCATGGATGCCATTTCATTTGACAATGTCTTCATTGTATCAATTATGGTCGTGTATTGATCATTGGGGGAGCTGATGCAAGGGGTGTGGCTGGTAATGCAAGGAATGTAGGAGGTGCGGCTATAGATGGGAGAGCCTGTGTTGATGGGAGTACAGGCAGTTTAGAAATTGATGCTTGGGAAAGCTCTGGTACAATTGGCAATAGACTCTTTGATGGATATCTTTTTGTAGCGATGAGATCAGCTTCGCCCTTTGCTGCCTCTAAATAGATCCCAGGAAAAGTGGTTACATGGGATTGCCTTATTATCATACTGAGATCTGAATCAAAAGCCCTTAAGTAATAGCATATAGCTTGTTCTTCCATGGGTTTTAGGCCTTGCGGTACTCTATCACGAGTTCTGGTAAATCTGATGTTGAAATCCTGGATTTCTTCTCGTGGATGCCTCTCAATGATAGTGAATTGATTCAGCAATGTGAAAGGATCTGCATGTATATTAAATTCATCGACCAGACGACCGACAAGCACTGCCCAAGAAGTAATGGATCCAGCGGGGAGCGCTCTGTACCAATAGAGCATCTTTCCCTTCAAAGATATAACTAGCAATCTGACCATTACATCTTCCTGAGTGATATTGTAAATAGATGCTAGCGATGATACATCTAGACAATGCTCATCTATTGTTTTGCCTATTTCATCAAAATTTGGCAATGCTTTTAGTGCAGCTTGTGGAATTTGATTTTGTGCCCCTAAGTTTAAAGGACCAGTTTGATTCCACACAAGATGCGGCTGGGGCAGGGGCGGCTGCCATGATTGCTAAAGGAGTTACAACTACTATGGGATTGCTTGCAGATGCTCCTACAATGGGTGTTAAAGAGGTGCTAATGGTGTCGGGTGGATTTGATCGTGCGGCTAGCACAGGGTGTGCCTTTAGGCTTTCGAGATGTAGTTCAAAGAACTCGATAGGTTCTTCAGAGTTTCTAGCTCGGGATCTGGTTATCATATGGCTATATAACCAGAAGGTTTCTAGACAAGGTCTTTCTTTTATGGTCTAAATTGCAACGGAGTCGCCAGGTGGTTTTTCTTGAGATTTTCAAACAAAAGGCTCTTAAGGTAAAACACCAAAACTTATACAATACTGTGGGATTGCTTGTCCCACCGGGCATGCCAAAAACTATTGGAACAAAATCTGCCTTCGGTTAATAGTGTTGCGCCTTAGACTTTGCCAACATTGAATAGACAGATCTTGCTTGAGATCATCTATCTAGTCTCCAGAGAAGGTTGGTTCCTTTGAGTTTTTTAGAGAAAAGGGGAACAAGAGATAAGGGAAATATAGCCTAAGCTAGAACTTTTCTCATGGTATAGATTAGACAACAACAAACATTGATGATGCAGAGTACTACTTTCAGAGTTTTCTTTATATCTTCTTATAGAAAACATGAATTCCTGAGTGCGACTTTTAGATGTTCGTCTAAATACATGTAAATATCTTTAATGTTCAACTCTAGAAACAAGTTTTATAGATGCACAGTCCAGATTTCAGAATAGATACATTATGAAACTTAGAATGAATAAAAGTTAAAACACCAGATACATACACTTGCACACAGAAGTTTCGGAAGCCAGAAGAAGAAATATTTTATTGCTTGTAATCCAATACATGTACATCAAGCCTGTAAACGTCCAAGAGCCGACCACTTTTCATGGTCGACTCACTCCTATTTATACCCTAAAAAGAGTATCTTCTACTACGTACATTTAATTTCTTCAATCAATTACAAGTAATTGTCTGCAGTTTCTAATAATATACAATGGATTTCCCGTAGATTGGATAGATTTCCTTCTAGCTAATTTTAGATGAGCCTGTTATTCTGCAATCATCCAGTGGACCTGCCAGGTTATAATCAACAGACCATTCTTCAGAAATCAGCACCTGATGTCAGTGCATGTCCCCAGTTGCCAAAAATATACTCTGTTTCCTTGGCAAAAATTGGACATGTCGCGAAATCGTGACACTCTTGTTTCTCTGCTTGCCTACCCTTTTTGAGTCAAAAATGCAACATGTCACGATATCATGACACTTTTGCCTCCTTGCTCCCTTTTGTTGCTCTTAGCCACGAAAATGTAACATGTCGCGATATCGCGACACTTTTTCCTTCTTGCCCTTTCTCTTCTCTTTTGGCCATAAAAATGCAACATGTCACAATATCACGACACTTTTTCCTTCTTGCTCTTTCTCTTCTCTTTTGGCCATGAAAATGCAACATGTCACGATATCGCGACACTTTTTCTTTCTTGTTCTTTCTCTTCTCTTTTGGCCATGAAAATGCAACATGTCGCGATATCGCGACACTTTTCCTCCTTGCTCTTTCTCTTCTCTTTTGGCCACGAAAATGCAACATGTCACGATATCGCGACACTTTTTCCTCCTTGCTCTTTCTCTTTTCTTTGGACCATGAAAATGCAACATGTCGCGATATCGCGACACTTTTTCCTCCTTGCTCTTTCTCTTTGCTTTGGACCATGAAAATGCAACATGTCGCGATATCGTGACACTTTTTCCTCCTTGCTCTTTCTCTTTGCTTTGGACCACAAAAATGCAACATGTCGCGATATCGCGACACTTTTTCCTCCTTGCTCTTTCTCTTTGCTTTGGACCATGAAAATGCAACATGTCGCGATATCGCGACACTTTTTCCTCCTTGCTCTTTCTCTTTGCTTTGGACCGCGAAAATGCAACATGTCGCGATATCGCGACACTTTTTCCTCCTTGCGGTGTTTTGCTTTTTCTTTGATCTTTAGCATATGGGCCACTTCGGTCTTCTTGGAAAATATGCAAAAAGGTGCATCAGCTATTTTTCTGTAGTTAGTCACTTTTTGACTAATAGTTTCCAACACATCTTTCTTTTAGTCTTCTCTAAATTCATTTAGCTTAATTACATAGCTATACTTCATTTCTTTATGGTATTCTTTAGCTGCATAGCTAACAACATCTAGGGTTTGAATACCTCCTGCTCACTATGAATTCTTAGTCTTTCCTTTCCTCCTTTTGAATACTTGATCCATCTATCTTGGAAATTGATTTCGACTTTATGGGCCTATAACTAATCCATCCCTAGGATCACATCGAAGGTATGAAGTGGAGCTACATATAAGAAACCTTCCATGGTTCCACTAGCTAAAGTAATTTCTACCATAGGAAAACATTGGTTTACTGAGTAGGTTTACCCAGAACCATACTCGATCTTCCATCCATGAGCTAAATATCCTAGCTTTTCTAGCATATTATTTACTATCTTACAAGAAATGAAGCTATCAGTGGCCCCACTATCAATTAAAATATTCACTTGCTTGTTAAAAATATTACATTTTATAATCAATGAGGTAGTTTACCCCTTGAGCTTCTGACTCATAGTTGTAGTGTAGATCTGGTGTGCATGTTATTTTACTTTAGCACTAGGTGTGCTTAGCCCTGGTTGGTGTGGACACTAATTAGAAAACATGGGCATCTGCAATGGTAACACCTATCCTTAGGCCCTTGCCATTTTTTGATATTTTCTTCTCTCCTTTGATTGTTGGAACTGAAGTTTGCAGTTTCTATGGTTGAGGCTTAGCATTATAAGGGTTGTTTCCTTTCTTACAAAAGTTTTTCTTGAACTTATTTCGGTTTCCATTAGACTTCTTCTTAGAAATTTGGGAGTTTTTAGCCTTCTAACTTTGTTCATCCTCCCATTTTATAAACCCATCACTATTCCTCTTCTTTAGTGTCTATCGATCTTGATCGAATAAGGTGTCATATTTATAACAAAAGTGCGACTCTACTTTATTTGCTAGGTCATATGCCTTTTGTAATGACTTAGCTCATGCATATCTAAATAATTATTTATCCTAGATTCCAACCCATGAGTAAACTTATGAACCCATATTTTCTCATTATAGGTAGGTATTGTAGACACCTAAAACATGTCATGTTTAGGAGAACTACTCATGTGGGCATTCATAGACCATGTGACTAAACCTTGGGACCTTCCAAGTGCCAAAAGTGGTTTTCACCACTCATTTTGGGGTAGTTTTAGCCCATCCAAGCCTGGCCGCTATGAACCAGAGTGGCTGGATTCTGGCCATTGAAGCTCAGAGCGGCCAATCCCTAGCCACTGCAGATGACAATGGCTAAGCCCTAAATAGCAACTTGTCATCAAACTAGCCTAATATTAGGTGGAAGTGGTAGTTTGCATGCAATAAAGCTGAGCAGGGATAACTTTGCATTCCTCCTCATAACCAGTCTACATGAGAGACTCAAGTCTAGATTTAGACATCAGTTTAACTAGCCTTCAAACATAGAAAAGACAAAAATTCTCATGCTAACATCTAGTGTGCATGCAGAATTCAGTCCTAGGGTTTGGACATTGACCTAGGGCTTCAAACACATTATAAGGTGCAAACCTAAGAGCACCAAGGATAGAGATAATCAAGAGACTTTTCAGAGAGATTTTGACACTTAGAGAGCTTTTCTTGTAGCGAAGCCCTATCAAATCGGAGAGCAAATTGGAGTACCTTTTAGGAGCAACGAAGTGTTGGCCGATTGAGAGTTCATCATCTACAGGATATTCAACACATCGAACATAAATGACAACCATTTCAACTTCAGCAACAATCCTAGATCCATAGCCTTGGAGCAATAGAGATAGGTTTTCATCTTAGCCGATCGTATCTTGGATAATGGCCCGTAGGCCTAGTCTAGGGTTCTTAGCATTAGTTTCTTTCATTTAGCTTATTACATGTTTTCATACCATTAGCATAGATCTAATTTATTGCATTTACTTGCATTCATAGCATTAGTTTCTATTGTCATTGAGCATATTTCTATTTATCATTAGGGTTATTGCTAACAACCTCATCCAGGGAGGCAATCTCGGATAGCTGAGCATTTGTTATTATTTTCATGCTTGCAGGACTACAGGTTCACTAGATAGGTTATCAACATACGAAAGCAAGAGGATCCCTCTAGGAACTAGACCTAGAGAAGGAGGCATCTATAAGCCCTCATACAGTTCCATGTGCATCATCGGGAAGCCTGTGAGAGTGCATCACCCCTTGCAAGGGGATACCATACATCTACTACCCTATTTTATAAAATTTATATCAAATGAAGGGAATCCCTTAGAGGGATCTATATGTAACCAAACTTGAGAAAAGCAATAAAGAGCATTATTCATTCATTTATTTGTATTTCGGTTGCATCTATTTTTACATCTTTCATTTAATGCATGATTAAGTATATAAATCAAATAATATTCACAAATAGAGTAGTGGACGATGCATCACTTCCTCGAGGTCACTACAGATGGTGATCATGGTGGGACCCCACCAAGTTTTTATTTTCTACCAATTTACTGAGTCAGGTTTTTGTGTGCAGGTTTAGTCACTCTGGTCTACAATGGCCCACAGTCTTAGCCGCTCCTACTAACAGTGGCCAAAAATCAGCCACTCTGGTCAACAACGACCAGAGTTGGAGTGCAATAGAGGACATAATATCTATTCTCTGAGCTGGATTAGAGGTTGGTACAATTTTTTGATGTTTTTTTATTTTCTGTCTACTTCTATTTTCCTAAAATAGTGAAAATTAAGACACATTTTGATTTGGAAACTAAGGAATGGAAAGGAAAGAACTTGCATCTTGCATATTTTAGGGTTTTTCTTAGATTTCCACTAGGCGTTGCTAGGAACAATGGCTTATGCTTGTAAAGTCTGCCCTAGAATCTAGCGTGCTAGAAATCATGTGTTGGTTTGCTTGCTTTGAGGCCCTACTAAAGGCCATATTTGCACAAAATAGAGTGCATCCATGAAACTCATATTAGTTTATGCATCTTTCTAAAAATTGAAATGTCATTTGTATTAGGCATATAGGAAAGATGCATTTCTGTTGTATGATGCATTTTATTTTATGCAAATTTAAAATGAACCCCACACACGCACACATATTTTAAACATTGGGGAGTTGGATTTCATCACCAACCCTCAATTCAGTCCGGTGACGTTGGCATTCATCTCCTTCCACCGGCTTGCCCCCTAGATTTTCCTAGAATGGAATAAGGAACTTCTTTATAGTGGTACTAAGTTACTCATGTTCAAACTATCTCCCACTATTGGAACAATCATTGGTTCAGAGTGGAAGAGCTAGGCGAACCCCCACTAGGACTTAAGTGGTGTACCCTAGTCTCTTTTTGGGAAAATCATGTTTGGCATGAGTGTTCTTGATTCCCACTATGGATGAGTCTCCTCATTCTAAATCCAAAACAAGAGCAAGAAAATAAGAACACCAACACATCAAAATGCAACAAATAGTTTAGGGCACACATAAATTGGTAATCAAGATAAACACTTGCTTGATATTGTTTGGCTATCTTTAATTGCAACACAAAATATTAATTCACAAACATAATGGTTAAAACCAGAAGTAAGCATCCTCGATCCAATACCGAGGTAGAATCTGAAACAACACACACCCATAGGCGAAGTCATAGTAACATTGAAACACCTACTCATAAGACCATGGGACGCAGTTCCATGAGCCTAAGGGGTGATAACTCAACCCTTGGGGGTTCTCCTCGAGAAACCCCAGTTAGGGAGACACATCATGGAAATAAATCACCTAAACACAATGAGGCTTCAAGGCCTCCTTCATCATGGAGACGCGAGGAGGCCTCAAGGCCCTCCTCTAAACACACAAAAACTTCTCAAAGACATGAGGAGGCTTCAAGGGCTTCCTCTCCACATGGACATAAGAGGGGCTCTAGACCCCATTCTTCACATAGGGATGATGAGGTGTCCCCACCTCCATCCTCATGAAGGAATAGTGGAAAGAAAGACCCACAAGAGTCACAACATCTCAAACTTCACATGAGACACTTAGAATAGATCTGCCCACTAAGGGGCATGAAACTAGAGTTACATCCAATCATAGGCACAAAACAAAAGATACCCTTCACACAAGAGGAAGGGTTCCAATATATTATGACCTCATTGGAGTAAATGGCACCCCATGGGATCAGCCATGGAAAACAAGACAGTTAGATGAGTTGGATCGGTTTCATTCGAGGCCAACTCCCAGAACCATAGCCACAAAAAATTCTGCATCTAGAAGTTCACAAAGTGTTACTTCTAAATGCACCACCCAACCTAGGGAAGCTTCAAAGTGACCCCATAGTACACATACAGAGTCTGATCATAGAGGCACTTATCAACACACTGAACAAGTTACATTAGCTAGCAAGAGCAAAGAAATAGTAGAAACCTCTTCGAGGAATCTATGAATCAGAACCACAAGAACAGAATTAGACAAACATGAGTCTTATTTAACAATGCAATATGACCATGTGCGATGGTTAGAAAATGCATTGCACAAAGAGTGAGAGCTAGTTGAAGCTCTCGAGCATGAAAAACAAAGAGAAAGGCTCTTGCACCAACATGAGCAGCATTTAAGAGAACAAGTTGAGCAGCTAGCTCATATCAATTTACAAGAAAATGGTGATGATCACCAAAGAGATAAACATGTTGAATCACCAAAAGAAGGGTGCACTAGGCAAGAAGACAGCCCATAATGAAACCACCACTCAAATCATGAACAAAATCAAACTGGTGGGGAAAGGGTAAACATGATAAATCAGGATCAAACACATCCTGAATCCCCTCATAGGAGGGAAGAGAATAGAACAAGTCAAGTGGATAAAGGGTTACCTCCATTACCACCATGAGTAGGCCTACAAGAAGAGGAACTCCTCACCTCAAAGGCATTCCAGGAACTCACTAAAAATATGAAGTCCTTTGAGAAGCAAGATACGACTAGGAACCAACCAACATTGAGTAAAATACACAACCAACCATTGTGCCCATCAGTTCCTAGCCCTGCATATCCTAAGCACTTTGAGATGCCTAGGTTAGAAAAATTCAAGGGTGAAGAGGATGCACAAGAGCATGTTACCAATTTCATCAATGCATATTTTCATCTTGAAGACAATGATGCTCTTATGCTGAGAACTTTCATTATGACATTTTTAGGGGCTGCCACCCAATGGTTCAACTAGCTTCCCAAGCACAACATATCCACTTTTGAACAACTAGTAAACGCTTTCCTAAAATATTTCTCCTTTGGTGCTAAGAATAAGGTGAACCTTTCAGACCTAGCCAACTTAAAACATTATGATGATGAGCCAGTAATGGATTATGGGGATAGATGGAGAAAAGTCATGGTAAAGTTATCATTCTCCATCCCCACAGAAGAAATCATTCGCATGTTCACCAAGAGTTGTTCTAAACACATCTCCCTCTTGTTACAACTTCAACAATATCCTTCATTTGAGGAAGCCTTGGCATAGGCCAAACTCATTGAGGACATAAAAGTAGATGAGGGAACCATCAAGCTCCGAAACAAGGAGTGGAACAAAAATGGCAAGAATGACAAATACAAGTAGAAGTAGGCAAACCCTGCTCCAGTTAATCAAGTAGTATTGGTTGCACCTAAATATGGGGCTGTGCAACAACCCCAGAATTATCAAGCACAACCCCCACCAGCCAATTACGATCAAAAGAACAATCAGGGGTGAAACAGAGAATGCAAGCCACCTCGCTATTTTACACCTCTATCAGAGTCAATGCAATCAATTTTCAACTAGTTGAGCGAGGCTGGGAAGATCAAATTTCTTGATGTACCTCTTTTAGATCCCAACCATCCTAAGCCAAAAGGATATAGGGAAGATCAATTTTACCCTTATCATAGAATACCGGGGCATGACATTGAAGTATGCATTGGTTTCAAGAACCAGGTGCAAAATATGATTGAAGTGGGAGAACTTAAAGTTGACAACCCATTGGCTCCCGATAATAGAGATATGGGCATATACAAAAACCCACTGCCAAACCATGAGGTCCCTAGAGGGCAAGGTGCCCAAGTCAATCAGGTCCGAATCGATACACCTACCCATGGATGCATTGGGATGGTTGAAATTGTCAACATAGCAACCAGGAGTAGATGATATGGTCAACCATAACCTCCTATGGCTCCCATTAATGTCCCAACTACACCTAGGTAGAGGCAGGGGCAAAACAACCTTCCAGGTCCACCAACCCGACCTATGGTAACTATTCGGAGTAGACTAGAACAAAACTTACAAATGACTCCGGCCAAGCTATCTATCTATGAGCTCATACAATAGTCCCCAAAGCATAGGGAGACTTTGATGGAGATTTTGAGATCAATTGAGCTCCAACCACAAGATTCAAATGCATTCACTCATTTTGTGGGACAAGTACAACAATGCCAAGAACCTATAATTCAATTTTATGATCATGAGATTAAGATAGTACCTACTACCTTACCAGACCCTCCATTGCACATTGTTGCATCAGTCAATGATTTACCTTTTAAGTGGGTCTTGATCGATACAGGTTCATCAATCAACATCATCACAACAACAACAATAGGGCACCTTAAGATCCCCAAATCCAATATCATTCCAAGAGCCTACACGTTAAGAGATTTCAATGATGCTTTATGCTCTACTATGGGAATGATAGTCCTACCCATTAAGGTGGGGCATAAGACCATCCCTATGATGTGTCATGTCTTGGAAGGGGCCATGCAATACAACATCCTCCTAGGACATCCCTGGATAAGAGATATGAAGTGTGTGCCTTCGATTTTACACCAATGTGTCAAGTATGTGCATGATGACAAAGTCTATGTAGTTCTGGCTGATGAAGAGCCATTCAAATATGTCCATCAGGTGGATCTTCCAGGAGATTTTGTGATTCCTTCCACCCACCTGTATGTAGGACCTTCATCTCCAACTACGCAACTAGATGACAGAGACAAAGGGGTACGAAAAGACCCATCCACATCGGCACCTCCTCTTGCACCCAAAACAACTGATGCTTCTAAGAGACCATCAATGTCTAAACCTAAAGACAATCAGAAGCTAAAGGTACCCTTAATCAAGGAAGAAAAGCCCAAGGAATTTCTAACTATAGCCATTGCAGAAATCCCAAGTCCCATGGAAGAAGAAGATCTCCAAGATCAAGCCGAGGAAATACTAGAACCCACTTCGCCAGTGTCATCTGTAGGGTCATCCACATCACATGCGACAATACACTTGGCAAGTATAGGGATAGGAGAGTACCTTGTGTAGAACATAACATTCATGCCCATAATTGAGTCTGCACAAGACATGGGATGACCAAAAGACCTAAGACCACTAGTGGGAACAGTGGTTCCACTTGGAATCCCTCCCAACTAGACCAACTTTATCTATGCTAGCCTGGACTACACCCATAAGTCTTCGGACGTAGAAGAGGACAATGATGAACTATTCACTATTAATGTTTATTACCTCTCTAATCCTGAGTTTTCTCTAAGCTACTTTGAACATTGCCATTGGCATGGCTACGGTCTTGGTATATATGAGCAGGGGCGTAGGCGGCCATGCGAGCCATAATACCAACTTCCCACTGACAAGTTTGGGTTAGGCTACCACATCAGAGGTCAATATGACTCTCTAGTAGCATCCTTGGATAGATTAAGCTTGGGGTTAGGAGAAGACATCAATTTTATTCCTTATCACCCACCAAGTACAAGACATCTGATCAATAGACAAGTGGTCATGGTAAACATACCACCACCAGAGATTTATCATCCAAACTTCTCAATTGATGCCACCCCTACAGGTTGCATCTTGTGGGATGAAGAGCGAGAAGAAAATAGATATGGGGCAAGCGATGATGAAGTACAGGTAAGCTTAGCCTATCATGGGCCTCACTATTTACAAAGCCTTACCTAGTCCAGCCACAATGAGAGTGGATACATATCGGATGAAAGTGGCTATGAGTCAGAGGACTCAATAGAAAGAGCCTACCTAGGGCCAAGGCAGTGGTCCCATAGCTTGGGGTAAGAAACTAATGCAAATAGCATCTTCATAAGTGATGAAGAATATGAGGATGAGATAGAGATGGCCTACTTGGGGCCAAGACACGTGCCCCTTGTCTTAGGACCACATACCAATGCCAATGGTTTTTGGATAAGTGATGATGACTATGAAGATGAGACTGAGATGGCTTATCTTGGGCCTCACCACTTGTGGTAAGTCAACATGCTGGTAGAAAGAGAAGTGGCACTTCATGCCATAGACCCTAGCTTGCAGTTTTTGGGAAGACCTATCAACTTAGATGCCATTTACCATGTGATCAATCCCCCTCCACCTACATTCAGAGAGCTCTTGGAACCCAATGATCCTATTATCCAGCCTACTCATGGGCCAGATCCGAAGATTCCTTTTCCTCTAGAGCCTCAACATGAGTATGGAGGGAAAACCTCTGAGACAAGATTTCACCCATGTGGTCCTAGAGATTTCATTCCATCCATCAACACAATCTCCATTGATTTGACCACTCCACTTCAAAACCCAAAAGATCCTACTAAACCATTGTATCTTGATATAGATGCTATTGATTGGGATCACATTGATTCACCTATAGAGCCTGAGGATCTTTTCCCTAATGAAGAGATGTTACAACCATTTCATTTTGCATCAGGCTGTGCATATGATGTATTCCATGCTAGTTTGGATCTTGAGTCAGTAGGACCTATAAATCCTATCGATGACATTCATTTGATACCCATGCCTCACCAACTAGAGGATGGGTCACATATGGCTATAGAAGTGACTTTCAAGGTGGACATCAGTGATGATCCTACTCAACCAAAGAAAGTCAAGTTCGGAGAAAGTCTATCTCTAGAGGAACAAGCCATTATAATCCCTCTACTTAAGGAGAGGCCTAATATTTTTGCTTGGACCTACAAAGACATGCCAGGGCTTGATCCAAAGTTAGTTGTACACAACCTTTCATTGGATCCCATGAAGAATCCGATCAAGCAAAAGTTGAGGAAAATGCATCCAACCATCACTTTGATGGTGAAGAACGAGTTACAAAAATTATTGGATGTGATCTTTATCATTCCTATCGACTATCCTGAATGGGTATCGAACATGGTGCCCATGGGAAAGCTAGATGGAAGAATCTGTATTTGTATAGACTTCAGAGACTTGAATAGGGCAACTCCAAAGGATTCATTCCCATTGCCTAACATAGATGCTCTTGTAGATGCCACCATAGGTCATGAGATGCTCTCCCTAATGGATGGTTTTTTTAGTTACAATCAAATCAAAATTAAACCCGAAGACCAACACAAAACCACTTTTATTACTCCATGGGGAACGTTCTGTTACAAGGTGATGCCATTCGGCCTTAAAAATGTTGGTGCCACATATCAATGGGCCATGACATACATCTTTCATGACTATATGCATAAAATATTAGAGGACTACATGGATGACTTACTAGCCAAGTCTTTATTACGGCAAGAGCATGCTGAAATCCTTAAGAAAGTCTTTGATCGCCTCATTGAGCACAATGTCAGATTGAATCCTAAGAAGTGCGTGTTTGGCGTAACTTCTAGTAAGCTCTTGGGGTTCATCATTTCTAAGAGAGGCATTGAAGTCGATCCTACAAAGGTAAAGGCTATATTGGAAATGGCTACCCCTACCAACATTAGGGAGTTAAGAAGCCTACAAGGCAAGGTAGCATCCATCAAATGATTCATTGTGCAATTATCAGATAAATATTGACCCATGAATTAGCTGCTATGCAAAGGAGTCCCTTTTCATTGGGATGAAGAATGCCAACAAGCCTTTGTAGAGATCAAAACTTACCTAGCAACACCACTAGTATTAGCTCCACCAAGGCTAGACGTACCATTTTTACTATACATATCAGCTACTGATTTTACTTTGGGCACCATGTTGGCCCAAAATAATGCACAAGACAAAGAGCAAGCCATATATTACATCAGTCACACCTTGGTGAGTTATGAGCTAGGATATGCATATGTAGAAAAGTTGTGTTTGGTAGTGGTCTTTACGACCAAAAAGTTGTGACACTACATGTTGAGCCATACGACCTACGTCATATCCAAACAAAATCCTTTGTAGTACATGATGAACAAGACCTATCACAATACACGTACTACAAAATGGATCATGCTATTGATAGAATTTGACCTAGAATTCATAAGCCAAAAGTCCATCAAGGGACAAGTCATAGTGGATCAATTAGCAGAGGCACCTCTTCAAGATAGCAAGCCTCTCACCATAGAATTGCTCGATGATGCAGTCTTTGCATTATCAGATCCACCAAAACTTGAAGAACCTGAGAAAGAAAGAGACATGGCATTGTTCTTCGATGGTTCGAAGTGTGAGCAAGGGGGTGGAGTAGGGATTGTATTTATCACACCGTAGGGTGCTCCATTACCCTTATCATTCAAACTAGACTTCCCTTGCACAAACAATAACACCGAGTATGAGGCCTTGATCTTAGGACTTCAAACAACCACCACAATGGGTATTAAAATATTGAATATCTTTGGTGACTCCTTGCTCATAGTTAATCAAGTCAAGGGTTTGTTCCAATGTCGATGCCCAATCCTAAAATCATACAAGGAACTTGTTGACACCTACCTAGCCTAGCTAGAATGGTATGACATCGAGGCAATCCCTCATACATCAAATAGATTTATGGACACCATGGCATCCTTGGGATCTTTAATCCCTTAGAATCCATCTATGGATTTCACAACCATTCATGTTAAAGTGCTCTCGCACTCTATGATACAACGTGAGGCTTTTGATAATCGAGAATCAGTCAACATGGTCAATATCGAACCAAATCAAGATTGGTCCTTTAGAGCTAGAGATTTCTTGCAAATGGCACCTTGGGGGTCATTGATCTCTCAAGGTCCTAAGGAGTGTGGTACAACCATTCACCATAGGGTTGTTTCTCAATATGTATTCACAAGCTCCAGAATGCAGGAGGAACAGGCCATCTTTTCTATAGAAGTTGTGGCTTATCAAGATTGGCTTTCCCAGTTACGAGACTTCCTAAAGCTTGGAATGGTACCACAAGGCCTATCACATGTTGAAATATGAACATTTAAATAGAAGGCAACAAGGTACATCTTATTGGGAGAGATCCTTTATAGACGAGGTTATGATGGAATGCTCCTCCATTGCCTTGAGCCGTAGGAAGCATCCTGGGCAATTTTGTAGGCTCACGATGGTACATGTGGTGGTCACTTTAGTGGCATGGCCATCATTAAGCGCATCTTGAGAATGGGTTACTATTGGCCCACTATGGAAAAATACTATTGTGAGTATGTCAAGAAATGCGTTAAATGCCAACATCACGCAAACCTCACACACTTGCCATCCCAAGCCTTGCAACCCATCCAGGAAGCATGGCCCTTCTCATAGTGGGGACTAGACTTAGTTGGGAAGATCTCACCCCCATCCTTAGGTTGACACACGTTCATCATAATGGCCACTAAGTATTTCACCAAATGGGTCGAAGCGATCCCCTTGACATCGACAACTGGACCAAGGATTGCGGAGTTTATACTCCATAATATCATAAGTCATTTTGGGGTCCCTTCAAAAATAATATCGGATAATGGGCCATCTTTCAAGAACAAAAATATGCATGCTTTGATGAACAAATACCATATTCAACATAATTTTTCAACACCCTATTATCCACAAGCAAATGGGCAAGCAGAAGCCTCAAACAAAATAATAGTCTCCATCTTGAGGAAGATGGTGAAAGATAATCATAAGGATTGGCATCTACAATTACCTCTTGCATTATGGGCATACAGGACTAGTGTGCGGATGCCCACTAGGGCAACACCATTTTCACTTGTATATGGCACTGAGGCCATCATGCCCCTAGAGTTGGAAATTCCAACCCTACGCATAGCATTGAAGGACTTCATAGATGATGACACCATGCGACAAGGCCACCTTGATCAATTAACGCTTCTTGATGAATGTCGAGTCAATGCCTTGGAGCATCTCCACATTTATCAGGATCACCTTGCGTGAGCTTACAATAGTAAAGTCCACTTAAGAGAATTCAAAGTTGGGGATCTTGTGCTCAAAGAAAACCAACAAAACTCAAATCTGTCACCGCACCTACGAGACAAATTTATGGTAAATTGGATAGGCCCATACATAATCTCGAAAAGGGTTGGGCTTGGAGCATATCGCCTCACATCATTGGATGGTGTTGAAGAGCCTGAGCCTCTCAATATCATTCACTTGAAGGTATTTTATACATAAAATACAAAAACATTCAAATATGTCATAAAATACAAAAACAATACAAAGCATTAAAATTACAAACAAATCATAAAAACATAAAATATTCAAAAACAAAAAATACTCCAAGGGTATCTTATGCTGCTTGGTCAAAGATTCAATAAAAATGCTCCAAGGGTATCTTAAGCCACTTGGTCAAAATTCAATCAAAATGCTCCAAGGGTATCTTCATACCACTTGGTCACCTCAATCAAAATGCTCCAAGGGTATCCAAGCCGCTTGGTCAAATTCAATCAAAATGCTCCAAGGGTATCTTCATGCCACTTGGTCAAACCCTAAAAGCCCCAAAGGCACAATAAGCCCTTTGGTCAAAATAATCAAAATACAAAAACAATACAAAATAATCAAAAATACAAAAACAATGCAAAAATAAAAATACAAAAACATTTGCATCTTACACTTGCATCCATATAGTTGCATTGCATTAAACATCCCCATCCATTGCATTTGCATTATGATAGGTTATGATCACAATCTTGCAAATGATGCCACAATTTGTATCACAACCACACATACTCAAATCCATATTCACCCATTCATCCATGTGTGTAACTATATTTTTCAACACAACCACTTCTTGTTGCTATAAGGAATAGGCTAAGGTTTTCCGATCATTCAACCATATCTAGTGGTCTTATCAGCTTTTGTGGAAAGCCATATTGATTAGTAGAGGGTAAGGTCTAGTGGTGATAGTGCCTAGCATACTTCAGAATCCCATCACTAATTAAAAACACTAAAATCCTAGTTGGTACAAGGGAAAGATAAAAGCTGCAAAAGTGGTCTAGGTTACCTTAAGTGAAAAGGGTCTTCCTTGCTTATCCCCCTATGCGACCGGTTCAAAGGTGTTGAGAATTGGAAAAAGGACAAGTTCCACCCTACCTAGTTAAATCCCTTGATTTCATTCAAACAAGAAAAAATCAAAAAAACAAGTGATTATCATCACTACATAAATCCCTTGCTTTCATTAAAACAAGAAAAATCCCAAAGTCAAGCAAAATTCAAAGTCAAAACAAACAAGTGATTATCATCCCTACATAAATCCCTTTCTCAAGAGAAAAATCAATAAAAAATAAATAGTGATTTTCATCACTAAGCATGAGCAAGTATCCCAAATAAAATGAAGAAAATAAGGGAATGGAGCTTGAATCCTTGGAATTCTTAGCATTGTACAAAACTGGAAGGAGATCCCCATTACAAGTTTGGTGTACAACCAGCTTGGCAATGGTGGTGTCCTTACGCATGATGATATGTCTATCACAATAGCATCTTGCATTTGTGTAGACCAATGTTTGCATGTGGATGAGCTAGCTTTGGGTAACCCAATACTGCCTAGTGGTATAGTCCAACTAAGTCCAACATAGGATCAGATGAATAATTGAGGATCCCCGATCTTAGCAATGGGCTGAAAGAATCCTACCTGACATCGGAGGAAATGCTTGAGTTCTATCTAAATATATTCATTTGCACACATAGGGATAATGAATATCTAGGTCCATGATGAAAGCCTTGCTTTTCAAAAGTCTTGTATGGTCAGTACGCAACTATTGATAGGGTAACTAGAGTGTTTGAGTCTCGAGAAAAACCTCAAAACTTCCTACATAGCAACAAATCATATCATCACATCATCAATTTTTCTTTATGAGGTTTGGTGAATTAAAGGGTGTTAACAGAGTAGGTTAGATACCGGATAGATGTCAGAAATGATATTTACATGACCACTGACTATTTTGAATCTTTTAAATTATAGAAGCTTATCAAGAAAATACATACATTCCATGCCATTGCATTTCACATATGGATGATCAAATAATTAATTCTTGTGATAAGAGTGATTATTTACATTCATAACTAATATACTTTTTGTGGTGTCACCCATTAGATTGTGAAACTCATATCATATGCATTCCTTATGATTGAAGCATATAGGTTCATGTACATTAGACCAAAAACCATGTAGATAATGCATTACACACATTGCATTTACCATGACATAACACAAGTCGAATGCATACAACTAAAGCAAAAATTAAACATGCATTTAACAATAACATTGCATCCACAAATACATAGTTCATAACTCATCCATTTACATCTAAAATCACAATCATTGCATCCACATGCATTACATCATAAAGCGGTAAGCAATTCATATAGGCAATATCCATATGCACCACATCATATAGCCATAATCAAAACACGTAAAACCCCATAAGCATCCACATATGCATACATCATAATCCATCTATGCACACAATCATAAATCCATCACTAAGTCAACTCATGATACATCACATCATGACACGATAATCAGATCATATAAGCATCTACATAAGCATCCATCCAAATATCCACATCATCATAAATATCACCTATCATCTAAAACATACATCAACCCATCATAACACCATAATCACATCACATAAATAAAACATAAACATAAGCAATAAATGATACACATAATGAATCATAATCCAAAATATCTCATATATAAATGTGTGAATCAAGTACATAGTGTTGGGCACTGAATTGCACCAAGTTTTCACTCAGTACTATGACTGTCTATCTTCCTATTTTCTATCCAGGCTTGCACCCGATAGCTGTAGCTCAACACTCAACATTGGATGGACCAAAATAGGAGTTTTCGATCCAACCTCCAGAGTAGGTTGGTTCCTTGTCAACTTAGCAGGTTGTTGACACAATTATGCTCACTTAGGGTTTGGAGTTTAGGGTAAGAGAAGGTTAGGGTTAGAGAGATGTAGATAACAATGGATGGATAGGTTAACAACATTGCACCATCATAAAAAGCTCCCAAAAAACTAGATTAAGGACATACACTCAGATCAACATTTATCTCATAATAGATCATTTCATATATTTAAAGCATAACAGAGAAATGTTATAGCAAGCAATTTCAATACCCAGGGAATGATAATCCAAATAACAGAATTCACCAAACACTTAGATCTTACAGAAATGTACTTTCAAATAACACAGAATGAATTCAAAGCAGATTTCAATTACTCACAATAGCTAGTAATCCAAAACAGGCACAAACTAACCATCTAAGTATTTACAGAAATGCAACTATGAAATCCGAACCTCTGACATCAAGCAAGAGAACGTGAACTTGAGGTGAAGATCAATGTATTGCTCCTTTCATTCAGCTCTTCAAGAATATTTACAATAGCACAGGCAAACATGCTAGAGCCAACCCTTCAAAATGAGGGTTCGACCTCTACTTATAGTTTTTCATATTACAATAATCAAGAAACAATACACCAAATCTTGTTACAATAGCTCAACAAAGAGTTTAGCTGGCATTAGCTCATTGGTTCATCCTCCAAGAATTCTGTTGGAAGGGAGTCCACCATGATAGCACGGGGTCTCTACAACTTGCTTGGTCGCTCAGTAGAACTATAGTTCAGAACATTCTAGATCATACATTTCCATCGATCCTTCTTGGGAATAGATTGCCACCATCGATCTATAACTGCCTCTAGTCTGATCTTCTTGAAAACCTTTGATGCTTCATATTCCAGATCGACTATTATAGTTCTGATGTAGAAACATCTTTTAAACAACCAAAACTTAGAAGACTAACCTCCACCATCGATCTTCTTAATCACACGGTTCAGATTCAATCCGGCACAAGCTAAATGCCATTCCACTTATGACATCATCTTTCTTAGTAGCAGAATCTCCAATCTGGATCCAAAGTATCTGAACCTTGAATCCACTCTAGGATTTTATCTTCCACCTCATCATTATTCAGTCATTCCGCTTTATCTTCATTCTAGAAAGAAAATACTTGTCCATTCCTCGGATCACCATTCCACACTTTTCTGCCACTGACATCATCATTTCCTTGAGACTTTTATAGATTTGAAGATAGCACCAATCCAAAGCGGGAAACAAAAGACTTTTCTAGAATCGGATATATGCAAGGAGGCTATTCCACACTTTTTTACTACTGACATCATCATCTCTCAAGAACTTTTGTGGATTTGAGATCTGTCGTCATTTCGAACCCGAAATGCAGTTACCCAAAATCGCTTCAAACATTTCAAAATTGAATAACTATCGAGCGGACTCATATTATCAACCCGATTCTAGAGTGGAATGATAACTTTATGACTTAGTCAAAATTATACAAAATTTTACTAAGTATGTGGCCATTTTGGGCCTACATTCTAGCGCCTCCTAGGTGGATTTGCTTGCAAAGCCAATCGAATCCAGAGTCTTATCCATTGGGCCTTAGGAGTCAAAATAATACTTATTCTTGAATATATGTTTTAAGGAATGATTTCCATACAAATCCTACCCTCTGAAAACTTAATTCTGCCTAGAGGGTAGAGGTTCATATCGAAACTATGCCAAAAACATCATAGAACTCATTTGTTCAACTAGAGACTATGTCTATAATATCAGTATTACTACTGCCTTCAGAAAATATACACAACTCTCCTCCTTTATAAGGCTTCCTTTCAAAAATACCTTCACACAAAAATGTTGTGTTGTAGGCCTCATGCCTTTATTGCTTATTTCTGACAACTGTCAGAGTAAAAACAAAAATACAAAACTGATGTATAGGAATACAAAACTTATGCATATATACAAACAGAAAAATAATGGTTCAAGCATGAGCCCCTCCTGGGCCTGTAATTGCTCAATATTACTCTTATTCTTCTACAACCTCTTCCTCTTCATCTTCTCCAGGAGTCTGTACTCCTTGCTCATCTTTACCAGAAGTATCCCCGAACACTTGAACCATTGATTCCAAATATTGAAGAGCCTATTTCTAGGCTTGCTCAGAGGGATTTGATGTCTCTTTAAGATGCTTATAAATGTATTGTAATTCTCCAACATCTTCATAATTAGCAGCATTCCCTCTAATCACCAGATCTTCCATGAGATCTCTTAGGTGGGTGTAACTCATAATTAGCTTAGCAACTTGTTCTTGGGATAGTGGCTCTTCTAATGAATCAATTTCAGCTTCATCCTATAGATTCTCCTTGATGCTTTGTTGGGCTTCTTCCATAGATAACAAGTTGTGATCCTCCTTCTAGAGCCCTTTGAAACCAACATGAACCATCTCCTCATTTATTTCAATAATATCTTTAATTCCCCTATCCATCCTATCAAACAACAACCAAGCTCTCTGAACTGCCCTATGCTTTTTCACCACTATCTTGGAGGCTACCCCAACTAGATTCCATTCTTTATTAGAAATTGGTTTAGCAGCATCACTGAGCCTACTACCAACCAACCTATACATTTGTTCTATCAGAATCACCATAGGTTGTAACTCTCCAGTGATTTGATCTAAATCCTTCTGAATGGTAGATAATAATTGGTTGGCATCCTTCAAGTAGTCAATTATGAGTTGAAGACCTGAACATTTTTCTTGAACTTCAGAAAACAACTCCTACTTTATCTTTTTCAAATTATCTTTGGAAAATCTTGAGGACTTGGCCTTCTCAATCTGAAGCTGATGTTTCAAACTTTGAATCTCTTTTGCCTGATCCTCATTCAACTTCTTTTGTTCTTCTAGCTGGTCTTTCAACTCATTAGCCTTCTAAAATATTTCCTACCAACTCTTAGCCTCCTTCCTCAGAACCTTCTCTACTTCTTTTTGATCATGGAGGCTCTTCTTAAGCTTTTCAACCTATTGTTTCAACTTTTCTACCTTATATTTTGCTATATCAGTCTTCACATAAAAGGTATCCAAGTGAGCCTTGGCCATCCCTAACTCATCTTCAACAGGAAGCTTGTCAATATCTTCTATGATTTCTTCCGCTCTATAATCCTGAGCAGTCATCTCATTTTTAGGCTTGCTCACCTATGGAATCAAAGACCTTGAAACCCTTTGCCTAGTGATGGGATTAACATACATACTTTTTCTTGTCATAGCCATCCGACTAGAAGGCTTGGTAAGCTTCTCTGCCCAATAATCATTTATGCTCTGAGCAGCTGCCTGCTCTTTGGATACAACAATAGACTTTGAAATATCAATAGCCAAAGGAGATAATGGCATCAAAAACATGAGGGTAGACTGACTTGTTGTTGGTGGGGGTGGAGACACATTGATAGTAGCCTCTATTACAATGGTAGATTCTATGACTATTGTTGTTGTTGATATAGGTAAATTCAAGGAAATAGGGACAGAACTGATAATAGAGGGGATGGATGAACTTGGAACGCATTGTCCCATGGATGGTGGTAAAAGAGATGAGGGTGCAATGATGGTGGATACTGAAGTGGATGCCTCAGAAGTGGAAGGTGGGTTTGAAGGAGGTTGTGATATAGCAGAACTGACTGATGCCTCCATAGCTACTGATGGGATGAGGGGAGGACTGTGAGGTGAAGGAGGCAAATTCACCACATTTTCTTGACTAGAAAGGGAGGGAAATCCTTTTGGGGATTCATGGAGATGAGAAGGAGAAGAGGGATTAGAAACCATACCTTCACCTACAGATGTAGGGTCTTCTTGCTCAGCTTCTTTTTCAAGTTGTTGTTCTTGTTCAACTAACCCTTCTGTATTAAAAGTAGATACCTCTTCCACAATTTCCTCCATACTCATATTCTACCTTTTGGAAAGCTCTCTCCCTTATATATCTGGAGTTCTCTTAGCCATTTTATAAACTAATAAAAAAGCATCCATCTCATCTCTAAAAATCTTCTTCTGATAATTCTCCTTGCACTCCTCAAAAGGTAAAGATTGCTCAGTAATGGATTGTGGCTTTGTTGATGTCGCAGGAGTAAAAGAAAGTGGCTTGAGCCCAATGCTCTTACCCTTCCTTTTTTGATCAACAAATTTATCCCAAGGCTGTCCTCCTAGAGCTAAACGTTTAGGCCTAGATTTTGCTTCAATAACAGAGGTACTAACAACCTTTTCTTTAGAACATCTCATTTTGCTCATCATCCTAGCTCCTTTAGGGAATATCTCCACCTGCTCAGAAGTAGGACTAAAAGTCCTCAATGCTTCAATGTTTGTTAAAGAAGTCTTTTGATCTGTAGAAGGTTGGAGAGATTCAGAATCACCCTGGGGCTTTTCAACCATCAATACAATGTGCCTCACATCCTTTAGTTACCAAGTATCAATATTTTCATCATATCTTTTTGAAAACTCTTTATCAAATTTTATTCCAAATTTAGATTCAGCTTTCCCAATTTCAACTCTCATACGCCACCAATCCATGATCTTGGCATCCTCCCATGGTCCCTTGAAATCCTCCTCTTCTACTTCTTCTAAAACTTCCTTTTTAGATGGCATGTCTTTTTTCTTTGTCGACTTTGACTTGGAGGAGGGCCTGCTTTTCTTTGTAGTTTCGGCTTTAATCTTGTCAATCATCTCTTTAGTAATCTGATGATTGGGCTGGTGGTCGGGATCAAAATCTTCAATCTGCTCATAAAAATCCAACCATGGAGGTAACTGATCCATCTTGGAAACATTCCACTCTAACAGAGTAGTCTCATCATTGTTTCTTCCCTGTTCAAAATGAGCCCTGGGCCTTTTCTCAAATTTGTAGGCCTTATCTCCATTCAGGGTTTTATTTTTTGTAGTGAAAATATCATCAAGATCATAACTCCACTTCTACGAGATATAAAATAGACCTAACCCATCCAGGTATCGGTCAATTTGCTGACTTTACCCCTTTTTAGTAATGGTGATATCACTCAAAGTGCGGTGGGAAAGCAAAGACTTCCTTTTTCTCCCTGAACCATATTTTGAGTCAATGTACTCTACCTGCCTCAAATATTCTAAGGCAAAGAGTCTCTCCATGACAAAGTGGGGCAAAAGAAAAGGTTTACCCATGAAACCATATAATCTGATGATTGTTCCCTCAGTTAATAGATACCAGTCCCCTTCCTCTGCATCTTTATTCCTCAGAATCTCTTTGGCCAGGGGTGGCAATCTAGGGAAATTTCCATACATTATTTTGAGGGCCGGTCCAAGAAATTCCAAATTGAACCTATAGTGAGACTCACTACTTCTTAAATGATTTTTCCAATAGTAGACTGGCATAGGTTCTCCTTTATCGATCTTATCCTTGACTGGAATCCATGACATTCTATCTTTCACAGTGGCATAAAACATCCATACCAAGCTTGAGCAATGCCTAAAGCTAGGAGCGTCGGAGCCCCTCTTCAAGCTTACTAACTATTCATGTATTCTTTGGGTGAGAAACATTGGCCAATCAAAATAAATCACCCTTATCCCTCTCTTTGCCGCCTCCTTTTCGTACATCCTTTCATTAGAGATACAATATGCAACGGCAATTTGCCAACCATGAACCTCTTCATCAGAGTCCAAACCCTCCATGCAGGCCAACATAGAGAATAGAACGGGGGTTACAAATTTCTTGATAGAAATGGGGACCTCAGGAAACTCTTCCTAGGGTTTGGTATTCAGCTATTTATAAACCCAATTCCTAAATGACTCACCATCATTTACCCGTTTCTTAGTGGAATAAAACCCAATTTGTTCAACAATTCTGAAGGGTTTTGGTGGTACTGGTGGGTCAGACCCTAAGGCAAAAATCTCATGATAGAAAGAGGTAGTGATGCTAAAAAGGGTCTCACCCTCACTAGTTTTAACTACCTTGGCTAGCGGGTCATAGAATTTAACTATTGTAGCTATCAACTCAGGACATGGGTGGACGGAATCACAAATGTAAAAGGATAAATAAGAAAGGATGGAGCATCTACCTTCCACCGATAGAGCAACATTCTTTTTGTATCTATCATTCACACTCCTTCTTAGTCTCATCCTTTCAGTAATGGTCATCACCATGTCCGCCACAACCTCGACTTTATCAAGGTATGACACCGACGTCCTATCATCCAGAGTTTCAAATTCTAGAACGTCTTCTGAAGTCTCTATGGGTGATTTCTTAGGAGCCATATTGTAGTAGTAGGACTTTGTGCACTGGAATAAGTGAGGAGAAATTTAGAACACTGCTAAGCTTCTCTATAGTCTCGTGATTGTGAAATGAATCCCATGCATAACTTCATCACTTTTATCTTCTAGAACTCACGTATCATCAGCCATAAATGCAGTTGTTGCATGATATCTTGTTGGCACACTTCACCACCCTTTCCATTATTTCTTTGGTGGCTCAAAAGTGACGTCCTATCTCCTTATTGGTCAAATTTTGAAATTGTGCTGCCAGCTCATCACATCCCTTCGGCTATTCTTTGGCTCATGCGTGAGTTCATTAGAATTGAATGCACGAGCAATATTTAGCCTCCATGTGTCAAATTGAAACTTGTTGTTTGGCTTTGGCCTGATTCCACTCTGGCATCTTTAAGAACTTTTTGAGTCCGCTAAGCCTACACATGTGTCGCTTTACCCTGATTCCACTTTGGCTATCTCCAGCTTTGAGAGGTTCCTAGATTGGTGCCATTCTTGTCCTTCCTTATGCGGGATAGAAAAATATAGACCACTCTATGGAATTGCCAATCCAGATTTAACCATGCGGTCTTGAGGGTGGAATGCCACTCTGGGGAGTTTTGCACAGCACAATGTGCGGAATGGAACATTGCCATGAATTTGGCCAACACTTAGTCATTTCTTGCAAAATTTCTTCTCTCTCTTCTTTTTTAGCATTTCTTCGAAAAAGAACTAATTACAAAGTGCAGAAATAAAATGAAATAGAAAGTGCAGAAAGGAAGGGGAAATATTTGTACAATGTATATACATATGTTACAATGAGCTTATTTCTTACATATAGTAAAGCTTAAGGTGGAAACCATTCACCGGAATTGGTTGTATGTTTCCCTCTAGATCCTTCAACTGAAATACATTAGACTCTTTAGCTTCCACTATTTTGAAAGGACCATCCCAAAAGGAATCAAATTTTTCATGTTTACCTAGTTTTGCCCTGTCAACATTCCACCTGAGAACTGAATCTCCAACTTGAAGTTTCTTGAACCTGGCCTTTTTATCAAACCATGCTTTAATGTCCGATGAGTGCTTTTGAAAATGATCATATGCCTGAGTCCTGCTCTCTTCCAACCGTAGCAAGTGTGTCAACCTGGTTTTAACTGGATCATCCTCTAATTCTTCTTCTATACTGACAAGCTTAAGTGTTGGGATCTCTAAGTGAATTGGCAATACCACCTCTTTTCCATATACCAGTGCATAAGGTGAAGTTTTGATGGAATTTTTAATAGTAATCATGTCTACCCATAGAGCATGGTTGAGCAATAGGTGCCAACTCCTTTTGTTACCTTCCAAATATTTTCTCAAAATCCTTAATAGGTTTTTATTGGTAGATTCTGCAAGTCCATTACCTTGTGGGTAATAGTTTGAAGTATTTTTAAGAGTGATGCCATACTTGCTGGAAAACTCAATGTACTTAGCTCCTATGAAAGTAGGGCCATTATCACTCACCAAAGCTTTTGGAACTCCAAATATGGAAATCAAACTCTCCATAAAGTTGATCACAACTTCCTGGTCCACCTTCTTTGTAGGAATGGCCTCTACCCATCTGGTAAGATAATCTATAGCTGTCAAGATAAACTTGTGCTCTGCTGAAGAATTAGGATTTATAACTCCTATAAAATCTAATCCCCATTGTTGGAAAGGCTCTTCGACTTGAATAGGCTTCAGGGGAGAGGCAACATTTCTTGTTCTTCCAACGTACCTCTGACACTTATCACAAGCCTGGGTAATTTTAAAAGCATCATTGAACATGGTAGGCCAATAATAACCTACTCTTATTATCTTCAAAGTTGTAGTTCTGTCGGAGCTATGACCTCCTACTGAGCCTCCATGAAATTCTTCAATGACTCTTTTTTGTTGGTCCTCCTTCAAACATTTTAGGAGAATACCATCCAAGTTTCTTTTGAACAACCCTTCAGGTAGTAATACATATTTTAGAGCATGAAGTCTATACCTCCTTCTTTGAGAAGAATTCAGATCAGGTGGGCAGATCCCAGTTTGGAAATACCTAGTCATTTGCTCAATCCAATTAGAATCTAGAGTGTGAACAATCTCTATTTGATCCTCTTCTATCATCTGACAAGCTGTTATTTTGGCCAATGTTGAAGCATCTATCAATCCTTGGCACAAGGCTCTACCTCTTACCAATTTGGTGGGACGTATCTCCACATCATATTCCTAGATCTTAGTAATCCAACCAACCCTTTTATCTCCCAAGTCACCTTGTAAAATAAAACTCCTTACATCTGGATGAACCACATATACCAGGGTTTTGCTCTGTACCAGATATTGTCTAAACTTCTTTAGTGACTTCATTACAACAAACACTTGTCTCTCAATAAAGTTGTATTTTACCTGATAATCATGTAGATTCTGACTCCAAAAGAACACAAGGTGCTCATCCCCTTGACTATATTTTTGGGTGAGTACCGAGGCATAACTTTCTTCAGCTCCATAAGCATAGAGGATAAAATCCTTAGTGAAATCAGGATTTATCAAGACTAGGGCTGTTGCAATGGATTGCTTGATGACCTCAAAATCTTGCTTCCTAACCTCAGTCCACTTGAAATCTACCTTTTTCTTGAGTAGTTCAGATATAGGCCTCACTTTTTGTGCAAAATCAGAAATGAATTTCTTGACGAAATTGATTTGACCTAAGAAATACTGCAAGGTCTTCTGATTAGTAGGCAAAGGAATAGCTAGAATTGCTCCAATTATTTTTAGATCTATGGCCATACCTTCCTTTGAGACCACATGGCCTAACAATTTTCCCTCATGTACTACAAAGAATGACTTCTTAGGATTAAGTGAGATACCAAATTCTCTGTATTTTTGAAAAACCTATTCCAAATGAGATAGATGATCATTTTTATCATGAGAAAAGACCGTCATGTCATCCAGGTAAATCAGAATAACTTTGTTTATAAGTGTACCAAAGGCATAGTCCATGGCCCTCTGAAATGTAGCTCCAACATTGGACAGCCCAAAGGGCATTCTCTGATAGGCAAATGTACCCCATTTTGTAGTAAATGTTGTCTTGTATTGGTCTTGATATTTTACCCAAATTTGGTTATATCCAGAGTAACCATCCAAGAGTGAGAATATTTCTGCTCCAGCTACCACCTGTAAGATCTGGTCAATCTGAGGGAGGGGATAGTGATCCTTGAGAGATGCTTGATTCAGATTTCTAAAATCTACACATAGGCGTATATCCCCATTCTTCTTTCTTACGGGTACCAAATTGGCTACCCAAGTGGAATGTTTTATTGGATATATTATCCTAGCCTTCAGTAGCTTTAAGAGTTCCTCCCTCATAATGGCTTCTATCCTCGGATTAACAGGCCTCTATTTTTGTCGGAATGGTTTAGCATCGGGTTCTAACTCGATAGTATGCTGGATAATATTTTTGTCATACACCTTAAGGTCTTCATATGACCAAGCCACAGTGTCTTGGTATTTTAAGCATAAAGCTTTAATCTCTTCTGCTTCCTCAAGTGAACATTGGATCCCAACATTGAGCTTCTTTCCTATTCCGACCTCTACTTCTTTATAGATATTTTTACCGACCTTCATAGCTCCAACCTTCTTTCTATCTTCATTATCAAATAGACTTTCAAGGGTGACCAATCCCCTTGGGATATGATTGTTTCTTAGTTGGATAAAGTCTTGCTGATCTATTTCTTCCAAGTCTTCCTCTTGGACAGTTGAGAAGCATGCTTCTCTTATCATGAAATCTAGAATTTGTTCATCACTTTCAAAAACCTGCCAGAATATCTGCTTGTCTGGCACTCGTAGGTCTGAAAACCATTTTAATTCCTTTGGTCTTCTTAGTTCCAAAATCTATAGGAGGATTGAAATTAGCTCCCTTTGTTGCCAAATAATCTGCCAGGTGATTATCTTCTCTAGGTACAAAACTTAGATTCAGGGCATCAAACGAATCCATTAGGTCCCATACCCTATTTTTGTAAGCTTTCAAGTAATGGTGCTTACTACTGCACTTATTCCTTACCTGATGGACTATTAGCTCAGAATCACCATATATGTTCAAAATATTGATGCCCATACTTTTTGCTTGCATCAATCCGAGGCACAAAGCTTCATATTCTATGGCATTGTTGGTACATGACCATGTCAGTCTATAAGAAAAATTCTTTATCCCTTCAGACTGTGATTGTAGAACCACACCAACCCCTGCACCATTTCTACATTTAGCACCATCAAAATGCATAACCCATGTTTCTTTGTTTCTTAGGGATTGATTAGAAATAGTAGGGAGTTTCTTTTCTAGTTTAGTTGTGATACTGTATGTACCCATACCAGTTCCAAATTGACTATAGTCTTCTCTGAAAGGCAACTCATCTTCAATGTCTAGCTCTTCAATGTTTTCCACTAGCTCAAATTCCTCCACAGGATTAAGATTGCATAGATCCTCTTCAATTTTTTCAATATGATAAGCAACTGGTTTCTCTGGTGTTATCCTTATTATTTTTCCTTTGAAAGGGATTACCATGCTAGAATAATCCATGTACATACATCCTCCTAATTTTGCAGTAAATTCTCTTGAGAGGCATAACCCGAAATAAGGTTCCAAGTCCACCACCACTATTTCCTACACCACTGTTACCTCGGGAGCTCTATGCAACCTCATCAGTACATCTTTAATAACCCCAACTATTTTGATAGGTGTCCCATATAATTGCAACACTCCAGGACAAGACCAAGTATATTCCATACCCATATCTTCACAGACCACCTTAGGCATAACTATGGTTGATGCTCCTGAATCAATCATACAATTTTGGACTACCCATCCTTCCATTCTTAAGGATATGTAGAAAGGGGGAGGTTTGTTTTTTAGAACAACAGGTGTCATTTCTCTCTTTTATGGTGGTATACTGAGGATGGTGGTGGTTGGTCTATTCTAGGGATTTTTTCTGAGGGAAGCTTTAAGCAGGTCAATCTGGCCCGAGATGAAAAGAGTATCATATAGACTAGCTTTTGATGGAATCCTTTTCATCTCCTCAACAATGTTATACTCAGACTTGGTCAAGGATAGTCTTTCTAGGCCTCTATCTGGCTCACCATATTTCCTTTTGTATTGTTGGGTTACCTCTAATATTTATCTTTTGGTGATAGAGGGGAACCTGAGCCTTTCTTGATCCTCACCCTTGGATCTCATTCTATCTCCTTCTGTTTCTCTTTCGAGATTTTTAGGGAGACTATCTATCTTCTCCTTCCCTCTAGCTTGAGGAATAGGAAAAGTGTCATTGCTTTGAGGGGGAGTCAGATTTCTTTTGAGAAGGGACCTAGAATTGTCCCATATTCTAGGGGTCTACTTGTAAAGCTTTCTTTCCAGATCTTGTCATCACAACAATTGGGCTTTCTTCATCCAACTCTTTTTCGGCCATGATCTGATCAGGGTGCCATAACATATTAACCCTCCCTTTCTGATTTCTTTCAGCTTGATCCATAGCTTGCTGAACATGGTGTTGATACATCACACAAGATTGTGAGTCATGGGGGTCATTACATACCAAACACCAAATATTTGCAAGAGTGGTATCTGCAGAACATTCTGGCTCCTCATATGTTGCATTCACCCTAACCCTAGTACTATTACTAGGACCAGGCCTTTGATCTTTGTTCACATATGGGAATATCCTCTATTGTGACCTTTCCTGATCTCTCTTTTCCATTGAATTCATTCTGTTACTCAAAGTTTTCATGGTATTTTGTATATCCAGAATAGCAGACAATTCTTGAGAAGGTTGGGAAGGAAGGGGAGGAAAAGGAGGTGTAGAGGCTACCAGTTTAGACCAAGGAATCAGATTCATTTATGGATATGGAGATGGTAAAGCAAGGGGGTCCATGTAGGAGGACTTTGTGGATTGTTCATGGCCACTATTGGTTTCTGAGTTATAGGGTAACACGGTTTTTGGGGGAATCCTTCCTACATTGATTAGGATATTTTTAGCATGGATGACTACATTATAAACTTGGGGAAAGGTTTCTACTCCAGATTATTGTGTCTGTAGACCTAGTTCTGATCCCAGGGCACGTATATAATACATATAAGCCAAACATGCAATTGGTCTAGCAGTAGGGGGAATTCTCTTCCATGTTCTACTAAATCTCAAATTGAAGTTTGAGATAGTTTCTTGCTGGGTTTTTTGCATGGCTATAAACTGATTCAGCAGGGAAAAAGGATCAACAGATTCATTAAATTCTTCTATGAATGGCTCAGCCAAATATTGCCATGAAGTGATAGAATTATCTTCCAGAGTTCTGAACCAATGCAATATCTTTCCATGAAAGGATAGGGCTAGAATTATGACAATAATATTTTCTTCTTTTATGTTGTGGATTACTGCCAGATTCAAGATATCTTGGCAGTGCTCGTAAGCTATTTTCCCAAATCCATCATATGTGGGGGTTGCCTTAGATACAACCTAGGGAATGGCATCCATTTGTGCTAATCTAAGGGGCCCAGTTGAATCCCAGTTAGGGTACTTCTGAAGTGGTTGATTAGGAGCCACATTATGTGCCATGTTTTTGGTTGTAGGTCTTCTTGGGGGAACTATTGGGTTTTCTTCCAGAAGCTCTTCTTCTTCAATAAAATCTTGATCTAAAATTTTGATAACAGTAGCCCCTCTCTGAGGTAACTCATAATGAAAGAAAGAATCAGGGTTGTTCCTCTTGAAAGACCTGGTATACATGAAAGGGTACTGGTCTACAATACTTTTTAGGGTCTTCTGACCAGGGAGTCACTAGGTGAACTTTCTTTTCTCCGCTTACAAGGTCAAGACAATTCACCCAATCTTGATTCCTTCGGGTTGAGATAACAATAACTCTTTTGATGGGTTTCATGTTCCTTGTGAACTGGTCCCATCGGGCGTGCCAAAAACTATTGGGCACTGAATTGCACCAAGTTTTCACTCGATACTATGGTTGTCTATCTTCCTATTTTCTATCCAGGCTTGCACTCGATAGCTGTAGCTCAACACTCAACATTGGATGGACCAAAATAGGAGTTTTCGATCCAACCTCTAGAGTAGGTTGGTTCCTTGTCAACTTAGCAGGTTGTTGACACAATTATGCTCACTTAGGGT
Source organism: Wollemia nobilis (assembly GCA_028583015.1). Taxonomy (NCBI): domain Eukaryota; kingdom Viridiplantae; phylum Streptophyta; class Pinopsida; order Araucariales; family Araucariaceae; genus Wollemia; species Wollemia nobilis. The sequence goes on from JAQPPZ010017073.1 coordinate 1,109,105, forward strand.
TTGGAGTTTAGGGTAAGAGAAGGTTAGGGTTAGAGAGATGTAGATAACAATGGATGGATAGGTTAACAACATTGCACCATCATAAAAAGCTCCCAAAAAACTAGATTAAGGACATACACTCAGATCAACATTTATCTCATAATAGATCATTTCATATATTTAAAGCATAACAGAGAAATGTTATAGCAAGCAATTTCAATACCCAGGGAATGATAATCCAAATAACAAAATTCACCAAACACTTAGATCTTATAGAAATGTACTTTCAAATAACATAGAATGAATTCAAAGCAGATTTCAATTACTCACAATAGCTAGTAATCCAAAACAGGCACAAACTAACCATCTAAGTATTTACAGAAATGCAACTATGAAATCTGAACCTCTGACATCAAGCAAGAGAACGCGAACTTGAGGTGAAGATCAATGTATTGCTCCTTTCATTCAGCTCTTCAAGAATATTTACAATAGCATAGGCAAACACGCTAGAGCCGACCCTTCAAAATGAGGGTTCGACCTCTACTTATAGTTTTTCATATTACAAATCAAGAAACAATACACCAAATCTTGTTACAACAGCTCAACAAAGAGCTTAGCTGGCATTAGCTCATTGGTTCATCCTCCAAGAATTCCGTTGGAAGGGAGTCCACCATGACAGCATGGGGCCTCTACAACTTGCTTGGTCGCTCAGTAGAACTACAGTTCAGAACATTCTAGATCATACGTTTCCATTGATCCTTCTTGGGAATAGATTGCCACCATCGATCTGTAACTGCATCTAGTCTGATCTTCTTGGAAACCTTTGATGCTTCATATTTCGGTCGACTGTTATAGTTCTGATGTAGAAACATCTTTTAAACAACCAAAACTTAGAAGACTAACCTCCACCATCGATCTTCTTCATCACATGGTTCAGATTCAATCCGGCACAAGCTAAATGCCATTCCGCTTATGACATCATCTTTCTTAGTAGCAGAATCTCCAATCTGGATCCGAAGTATCTGAACCTTGAATCCACTCCGGGATTTTATCTTTCACCTCATTATTATTCAGCCATTCTACTTTATCTTCATTCTAGAAAGAAAATACTTGTCCATTCCCCGGATCGCCATTCCACACTTTTTTGCCACTAATGTCATCATTTCCTTGAGACTTTTGTGGATTTGAAGATAGCGCCAATCCAAGCGGGAAACAAAAGACTTTTCTAGAATTGGATATATGCAAGGAGGCTATTCCACACTTTTTCGCTATTGACATCATCATCTCTCAAGAAATTTTGTGGATTTGAGATCTGTCGTCATTCCGGACCCGGAATGCAGTTACCCGAAATCGCTTCAAACATTTCAAAATTGAATAACTATCGAGCGGACTCATATTATCAACCCGATTTCGGAGCGGAATGACAACTTTATGACTTAGTCAAAATTATACAAAATTTTACTAAGTATGTGGCCATTTTGGGCCTACACATAGGTGTACAAAATGCCCGTAGGCTATAGTCATGTAGGTCAACTAACCTAAAAAATAAGAGCCAAGGTACATCATGAATCAAACCAGGCCTGTGCCCCCTATGTCACCACCCCCTATGTCTAGATCTCAAGTAGAGTGGTGTGAAATCACTAATCTCTCTGCATGGGCCTAAGCCCTCTAGATCGACCTGATTGAAGACTACCCCAAGGTAGAGCACCTGCTAACCTGTGATCCACCTGCACCTATCCTCTCTCTAGGAATGGCTCCTAGCCTCCTGATCTGCCATAGGAGAGCAGAAATGTAGGCTACATCATCATAGATCTATGTATCACACTCATGCAACAAGCTCTATAGATGCCTATTATCTACCATGGATCTACCCCTATAGGACCTTGTGGTATAGGAGGAGTAGCAATCTGCACCTAGTAGCAGCACCCTCGGTAGAAGCCTATTAAGCCTGTATCTGTATTGTGAGCTATGCTATAGTAGCATCCTACTCCTATACCTAGATCTTGGCTGACTGAAGCTCAACCTCTAAAAAAGGAATAACCACAATCTGCATCCTTGTAACACCACTCCTGATAGCAGACTACAATACCTATATCTATGTCATGAGCTATTCTATGGTAGCATCTCATTGTGGTATAGTGGCTTCTCACTATTGTACCTAGATCTTGGTGAACTGGATCTTGACCTCTACCTCATGTAGCTATGCCCTAAGAGGAAAATATCTCTCCTCAGGATCCAACTCCTCCTCCTCCTCCTCCTCCTTAGGAGCATCTTGCTCCTCTGCTGCCATCTGCTCTGTCGGCTGGCCCCATTCCTTAGTCCTAGCTTGGAATCTCCACCCTAATGGATCTGCACCTCCATCACTGCCATCATCCTTAAAGCCTATGTTACCATCATAATACCATAATTGATACCCCCACCACTACATGTAAGCATTTGTGACTCCCCCATCAACACATGCATCAACTTCTAGGGCATCCTCATCATCGATAAGATTTATGATGTGGGGTGGATGAAGGTCTTTCTTTGAAATGATGCACCTATATAGGACTAAGATAAGAAGCACATCCTGCTATAATCTATACTAATAAAGGATGTGAGAGTAGAATAAATACTCTCTGATGATGCCCTTACGGCCAATGATCCATCACTCATGTTGTGTCCTAACTATAAATCTGGCTGGATCATCCCAGGTCGGGCAGTCATGATATGGGTGCCATATGATATCTTGGGCCTACAACCCAGTAAAAGAAGCAATGTAATGGGGGAGCTCCCCTGCATAAGAGTGCTCTTGTGCTTCTCATTCTCTCAATACCATCTGGTAGCATAGCACTACATCAAACCATCAATCTCTATGATCTCTATGTGAAGCCCTCTGGGATGATCTACACAAATATGCTCCCATCCCCATATCTACAGAAGCAAGCTATAAGTGATGCTGGTATAACCCCATCGATGGATGCAATACAACTCATCATAGCACTGCGCTAGAAAAGAACTCCCCCATGCATAGATGATAGGCTCCATACTATCAACCAAATATTGAACCATCACAAGGAGGTTCTAAGGGAACCTCAAACCTGAGCAGTCTGGGAGAAGCATATTGTTGACAACCATCAGCAACACCGCATGCCTCTTAGAAAATATTTTCTCTTTGTACCATCATAGAATGGACACACCACCATATTTAGTGTCCTTGAGGGCAACCGTAGCATGCCTCTCGAACACCCGAGAAAATATTACCTCGTGGTCCTTAGTGATCAAAGCAACAATGGCCACTCCATCAAAAGGAATCCATAAAATCTTGTATACATCCTCTGGTATGATAGTCATCTCATCGGTAGGAAGGTTGAAGGTATTAGTCATAGGATCCCATCGGTGAGCCAGGGCCATGAGGTAGTCCTAATCAGACATAATCTGGGGTAGCCTAGTCACATACTGTAATTCATGGGCATTAAACCATGCCCAGTCCATATCAACCATACGCGGTAGGAGGTCAAGCAAGATATTAAGGTCCTGAACCCAAGCAAAAATAATCTAAGGACAAAAATTAAGGTATAACTATAGTTCATCTAAAGCATAAAATGCAATAAAACATGTAAAACAGTGCAAATAATGATAGACTTTCCTAAGTCTAAGTTAAACAAAAAATAGATGCACCTAATTATGCAGCAAATTTTGGAAAAACAACTCAAAAACTAAAAAAATTAATTAATCATCTCAAAATTTAAAAAATCAAAAAATTTTCTTAATTTTTCCTGGTCGCTTTCATATATAGCGACCAGAAATGTGCTGCTGGGGTTGGTAGCGGCCAAATCCCAATGGTTAAAAATTTTATCGTTGATTTTTGAACTGGTCGCTGCCGTCGATAGTGACCAAGCCACGGGCCAAAATTTTCACTCTGTGTGGCAGTAGTCGATGGGTGACACAAAAAACGTGTATGCCCTAGGCTACAAACATAAAAAAAATTGCAAACAAAAAAAAATGAGTAAGCCCACCAAAACAAATCCTAAACTAAGCCTATCTATGGGTTTGGTTCGTTTCCAGAAAGTTTAGTGAGGTTCATTCACTGATTATTTAACAAATAAGTAGTGTTAGGGTTTTGAAGAGTACTCGAGAAGCTCCAACTCCTCCTCTCATAGATTCCCCGCCTCGCATAGCCATGGTCCTCGTCGATGAGCTCTCCAAGTCGCAAGAAGTCACTTTCACTCCAGAGCTCTGAAAAGCAAATTGATAGATAGATAAAGTGAAAGTTAAAATTCTAGGCTGATTTTATATTTACCAAGTTAGGCCTCGACTGCTACTGTCATTAGTGGCCTACAACTCTTGTCCGTTGAGGTCGATAGGGGCCACAAAAAAACATTTGGGGGTCACTAGATCTAACAACGATCAACAACACATGCAAATACAGAAAAATTCCTTCCAATAGGAATAGCAAAAAAGGTCAAATAAGCACATTTGGATAATTCATAAACATCATAATGCTCAAAATAATAAAAAAATCACATAAAAACAAATCTCAAGTAAGCCTCGTATCCAGTAACTTACTCTATCGACTCAGTGGTTGCAACGATTTGCACTCCATGCAATTTGGTGATATGAGCGAGTTACCATAGGTCTACATGGGGTAAATTAATTATTTTGGAATGGTGATGTACCTTCTTAATCTCAAAGAAGACCAAGATGGTCAGACTGCTCCATGGGTGCGATGGAATCATCTTAATTCCTTTTATGGTATTACAACACTAATCCAAGTGATTCACCATATTCATAAGTAGAATCACTAATCCTAACTCCCTAAGAAGGCTATCTATGTTCAGACCGCTCCCCAAGATAGTTATGAATGCTCATCATAAACAATGAAGTCACACTTGGATGGGGAATTACCCATTAAAAAGGATAAACACTAGAAATGAGACAAACCAGTCATATTGGTCAAGCGGATTGCCACTTCATTCATTGTCCTTCCCTCACCAATGTGTTGTGTGAGGGGGTAGTCAAATCTTCAAACAATCATAATTAAAGTCAACCAAAGATCACTCAATCATATCAAGATCGCATTCATCCTATGAATCATTGCAAGCAACTATCACAAAAATTCCTCTCGTTTGTTGGGTTCATAATAAAATACAACATGCCAATTTGTAGCTCTCCTCTGGTCAGTTCTATCATAGTGACATAAGCTACCTGATTGCATTTTAGGAATGAGTGCAAGTAAACATGTACAATCTTCTTGCAGAATTAAGTCTTCAATTAGGTTGAAGCAATGATTCAAGGATGCATGCCATATTGCATGGTTGGGCCATCCAAAATTGATTAGACCAATTATCATCATACATCCTACGAACATAGTAGTCTACGTTTTTGCTTCGCACTGTATCTTTTCCATATAGTGCATCCCAAAAAAGGGTATCTGTAGACACCTAAAACATGTCATTTTTAGAACTACTCATGTGGGCATTCATAGACCATGTGACTAAACCTTGGGGTCTTCCAAATTCCAAAAGTGGTTTTCACCACTCATTTTGGGGTAGTTTTAGCCCATACAAGCCTGACCGCTATGAACTAAAGCATCTGGATTCTGGTCGTCGAAGCTCAGAGTGACCAGCCCTAGCCACTGTAGATGACAATGGCTAAGCCCCAAATAGCAACTTGCCATCAAACTAGCCTAATATTTGGTGTAAGTGGTAGTTTACATGTAATAGAGTCGAGTGGGGATAACTTTGCATTCCTCCATATAGCTAGTCTACATGAGAGACTCAAGTCCAGGTTTAGACATCAGTTTAACTGGCCTTCAAACACAGAAAAAGAGAAAAACTTCTCATGCTAACATCCTGTGTACATGCAAAATTCAGTCCTAGGGTTGGACATTGACCTAGGGATTCAAATATATTATAATTTGCAAACCTAAGAGCACCAAGGGGACAACTAGAGAGAATCAAGAGACTTTTTAGAGAGCTTTTGACACTTAGAGAGATTTTCTTGTAGTGAAGCCATATCATATTAGAGATCAAATTGGAGCACCTTTTAGGAGCAATGAAGTGATGGTCAATTGAGGGTTCATCATCTATAGGATATTCAACACATCGGACATAAATGACAACCATTTCAACTTCATCAACAATCCTAGATCCATAGTTTTGGAGCAATAGAGACAAGTTTTCATCTTAGTGACCGTTTTCTCAGACAATGGACCGTAAGCCTAGTCTAGGGTTCTTAGCATTAGTTTCTTTCATTTAAATTATTACACATTTTCATGCCATTAGCATAGATTTTATTTATTGCATTTACTTGCATTCATAGCATTAGTTTCTATTTTCATTAAGCATATTTCTCTTTATCATTAGGGTTATTGCTAACAACCTCATATGGGGAGGCAATCTCGGATAGTTGAGCATTTGATGTTGTTTTCATGCTTGTAGGACCATAGGTTCACCAGATATGTTATCAACATACGAAAGCAAGAGGATCCCTCTAAGAACCAGACCTAGAGAAGGAGGCATATGTAAGCTCTCGTACAGTTCTGTGTGCGTCACCGAGAAGCCTACGAGAGCACATCACCCCTTACAAGGGGATACCATACATCTACTACCATATTTTGTAAAATCTGTATCAAATGAAGGGAGTTCCTTAGAGGGATCTATATGTAACCAAACTTGAGAAAAGCAATAAAGAGCATTTTTCATTCATTTCTTTGTACTTTGGTTGCATATGTTTTCACATCTTTCATTTAATGTATGATTAAGTATATATAAATAAAATAATATTCGCAAATAGAATAGTGGATGGTGCACCACTTTCCTGGGGTTGCTACAAGTACATACTTGAAAAATCTTACTAGATTTTTGTATTATATCTCCACTATGTTGGTTCCTTGCCTTAAACTGGTAAAATCCTTGAATTTTAGGGTATAGAAAAGCTTCATAGGGAACCTCTTTTTGAATATGACTATAAATTCCTTCCATGGAATATTTACTAGTTCAATCTTAGTTTCCACATAATAGTTTCTCACCAATCTAGAGTGGCCTCTTCTAGGTAAATTGTAGCCCAAATGGTCTGGGTTCCTAGAGAATACCCCTTTACCATGAAGTAAACTTCCAATTCCCTTAACCAAGCCTTAGTTGCATCTCCTTCTCCTTCTCCATCAAACTTGGAGATATAGATATTCTTTAGATCTCTTATCATTTCCTTCTCTATGAGGACTCTAGATTGTAATTATTCCACAGTCAGTCCCTCAGCTTGGTTAACCTTTGAACCTCTAGCTTGCAAAATTTGGTTCGTAATGGTTTCTAGCACCTATCTCATCTAATATTGCATGGCAACAACTATAATAGTGATATATTTCATTCCCATGTTGGGAGTTTATAGATCATCATTCTAGACCCTTTCTTTGATATTAATTTTTTGAGTCTATCTAAGTGGAGGCATAGACCTCCCCTTTCTAGCCTTAGGTGGCATCTTGACCTAGTTTCAACCAAGAAAAGGATTAGTTTACAACTTCACGTTAAATTGTACCACTAATTCAAGCCATAATATAGAGTTATTCTTGCCAAAGCATCAATAATCTAACTAGTATAACTGTCATGACCCATCCCCAATGATCCTTTCCAAAATACTATTAATTAATTAGTGGGATTAGTTAATGCCTAACAAAAGGGGTCATAGACCCTAAATAATCCTACTAAATTCCAATTAAGGTATTTTGTAAAAATTTAGGAAAATATTAATTATCTTTCAAAGAAGATAATTTAATTTTATTTAATCAGAAGTAAATTAGAAATATTAATGGGATGATTTATCTTTTGCAAAATTTAATACAATATAATAAACTAGGTGTAACCTAATTTTGATACAATTAGGTACACAACATTTTTCTAATTTTGATGAGATTAAAAAGGACTCTAGAATTATTAAATAATGTAAGAATTATCCTATTATTTGAAAAATTGTCCGTACCTCCTACATGGATTATTTGCATTAGAGAAAATTTAGGGAGATTCTTTCCCTTATCACTAGTAGTCCTAGTTTTGCACCTAACCTATTCTCTAATAGTGTTGGTTTGTATTTGTCTCTAGAAAGTAGGGACACAAAACAAAACAAGGCCACCTACCTTATCTCTATTGTGGACCCTCTTCTACTTTTGGGACTTTATCTCCACATGGGTTGAAATGTATTATTTGAAAAAGGTATTTTTTTAATATTAAAAAAAATAAAACCACTATTTGGTTTATGGGAGAGAAAGGAATCTCCACTAAAAAGGAGACTAAGGATAAGATAAAAGACAACTAGCTTGGGAGAAAAATTATGAGGGCAAGAAGGACTAAGGAATTTTGGAATACCAGGAAGGGAGTAGTATGAGAAGCATGGCTAGAAAATGGAGATAAAAAAACCAATCCTTCTGGGGTATCAGGTTGGAGTTCATATTTTACTCAAAACTATGTTTGTTTCAAATACGATATTACGTTATTTATTTTTAGTTTACTTGAGCATTTCTACCTCTGGAATATTTTTATTAGTGTTCTTCCTGACCACCAGATAATTATTATAAATCATTTAAAAAGAGGATTATTTATACTTGTATAGCCTAAATTAAGGAGGATAATTATATTTTGGAAAATTGATTACATTGGATGGTCTACGATCGCCATATTGAAAGGTTTATATGTAGACATACCCCTCTTGTGTCATCTTCAAATTGTGGAAATCATGATAAATATTTTAGTATAATAATTTCTATGTAGATGCTTAATTTGGCCTACGATCACAAAAATAGAACATATATTAGTTTTAAAATAGAGAAATTTGAGAGTATCTATTGGGCTCATGCTACTAGTTTTCCTTCGCTAGATGCCTTGTAAAGATGATATTGAATTCAACATAGTCCATCTATGTTGAATGTCTTATTATTTTGGAAGCTTTATTATGAACCATTTAAAATGCTTTCTTGTAATTGGAATTAGTCCCATAAATCAATCACATTGGTAGGTTAACCTTTTGCTGATTAATGTGGGTAAACAGAACGTGTAATCATTACAATTTTTAGGATCAATAGATAATTTCTATCAAAATATGTAGCCTACAAGTATCGTAGAAAATACATAGTTGAATTAAAGATGTATAAACCTAGATTTATGAATGGACTGATCTTCCCAATCATTTTTCATTGGATCTAATATGCCCAATAGTAGTAATCAGTTACACCTAGTTGTTGAACCTTTGGTTGACTTGACAGGTGCTAGAATGGAACTGAATATATCTAATCTAGTCTAAGAATAACCATATAAACTTTGCAGGATATTATCAAGGAACAATGGTCATGGTAAACATGCTAGCATCATCCCCGTGTTATAGATTTGAGTGGGAAAAATAAATTACATGGCAAACTTACTATTCCAAATTTTACCTTATAAACCACCTTGTAAACGAAGTAAATTTTATATGATAAGCTCTCTATGAGATCCAATAGGTACCTAATTTTAGGTGTGATGTAGACATATTCTATGATGTACTCAATTCCTATATTGGGCAGAAAACTTGACTAAAGTTGGATCAAGAGGGGATTTTTCCCATCGCATCAACTTCCTATTAGCAAAACCCTTTTCGTCCTATTTGAAACATGGATTTAATTATATAATTCACTGATCATTAGGAAATTGGTATTTGTAGAAACATCAAATTTAGCAATTGATACCAAATAATTTCACATGGAACCACTAGACAATCAGTCACATAGATGGAAGCGCATAGTGGAACTGCGTTGACAGCAGTGATTTTACTGGTTGGAAACATTAACCTCTACATTAGATATATCAAAATAGAAGAAGATATTACAAGAGCTATTATCCATGTAGAAGAATAGCTATCTCAAAAATTAAACTCTAGTTAAGATGCATTTAACATTTGGATTCCTAAATATTGAGTACCATTGATCTCGATCTATCAAATGCAATGATGTTAGTACACCTTTCAAACCTGTCATGTGGTATTAGTATAACATTTTATAAAATGATCAAGTGTTTGAAAAAAACTAGGGTAAATAGTATCCCACATAGTAAGGTAAAGGAAGACTTAACAATTAAAAAGGAAATAATACTCCCTCTAAAGAAAAGACCACTATGCGCTGGTTATGCATTGGATGGAAGTGTTATATGCTAGACACATATAGCATAGTAGAACATGTTCAACATATGATATATGATTCGATTGTTTGTCTTAGATATAGTCTCACAAAGTACTCAGTTGTTGAATTGATTATATTCGAATGTCGTTCGGTTGCTTGTAGAGAAAGTAGATCAACTATTTTTGATGATGGCTAGACCGCTTGGGATAAATGAATCGATAAGACCATTGATTATTCGACTGTTGGGGATTATCAAAGATATTGATGGACTTTGTACATTAATTAGGTTAATTAATCTAAAATTCCTATTAAAAGAATTGTATTTGACCCTTAAGACCCATTAAGTTTTGGAAATCAAATTTATGAAATTTTTACATTAGGGTAGGAAAAGTGAATTATGGAAAATGGCTAATGATGAAGTCAAATCGATATCAATATTGGAGTAGCTGCCACAAGAATAGCCTTGTTAGTAAGTTGTATCAATTATATTAATAAGTAAAAAAGTTTAAAATGATTAGTTTATATTAAAAGATATATAAACTAGATTGATTAATTTATATTGAAAAAGATTGTTTAATTTATTTAGTTTATATTGAAAAGATGTAGATTGGGAAAATTTATAGTGAAAGAGATATAGTTCACATTTAATAAGGAAATATGTTATAAGGTAGATAACATAGTTATTGTTGACAATTTTGTCACATTGCACAAGGGGTAGAAAAGGAAATCAAAATTTTGTACAGTGTTTTTGTAAAGTATTTCTTTGTTGTTTTTTATTTGCAAAGTTGCAGCAATTTTGGCTTTCCCTGCCACCCCCTTGTACATAAAATGAAAAAGAAAGAGCTTCGCTACCGAACAAGCTAGGGAAAAGAGCTTCGCCGAAAGAAAACGAGAAGAGCTTCGCACCCGAGGCATTTCCAGCACTACTTCGGGTAAAAATTTTGCGAAGTAGTGTTGCCGAAGAAGAATACAAGGGAAGCGATAAAAAGAACTTTGGGCCCGAAGCATTTCCAGCAAATACTTTGGCCAGAAGACTAGCGAAGCGGAACTCGAAGAAACATTGAAGATTACTTCGCCAGGAAACTGCCGAAACACCCACTTCGGGCCTCCCCACCAGCGAACCATTTCTACTTCGCCGAAAACCATAGCGAAGCATCCGCTTCGGCTAGTTTTCGTACGAAGCATTTTCAACCGAAGTGCTGGCAGCCGAGAAGAACGAAGCATTTTTGAAGGCAAGAATGTGTTTCGGCCGAAACCTTCCCGAACCATAGTTTTGAACGAGGATCGCAGCGAAGTATTTCTCCAAGGCATCAGCGAAGCATTTGTGTCAGCAAAGCGACAAGGAGGAAGTCTATTTCGGCACTCATCACCCCCAAAGCAGTTTTGCGAAGCTCCATTTTGTGAAGTACGAATCAAGGAGGAGTTATTGCTTCGGCCCGAATCCATTGCAACCGAACATCCAGCGAAGCGCATTCACGGGCACACACTCCAAGCCGGGCATTTTCCCGAGGCGATCAAGTGCCTCATAAATGCATTTTTTCGTGCCCGATAAGCTCGTTGCTCATTTTTGGCAATTGGAAACGAAGTATCAGTCCCTGAAGGAGAGCCCGACAAGCATGGCAACCACTCGAGCACCGCACCCAGAAGCTAAGGACGCTCAGACGGCTCATCAATGCATCTTTCCATGGTTGACCCGGTCACAGTTGCCAGTTTTGGTAACGGATTTGAGAGCTCGATCACGAGAGCCGCGGGGAGCCGACTTCTCAGGGCTCGAGGGCGTACTTCTCCATTCTGTGTAATTATGACTCAGAGGGTCGGGTCCTCTATAAAAACCCAGGCATTGTAATGAAAAAGGGGGGAACTTTCTGCTAGAAAGTTGTTGTAACTTGATGTCCTACGATTAATACTAAAGAGCTTTGGGCTCAATTTCTCTCTTTTATGCTGCCTTCTGTGTTTATTTCTTTTGTCTTTCTTCATTTGCATACTGTAACTCTGAATCCTGAATTCGGTGTGCGATTGGGGACTGAACCCTGAAATTCTCCTGAAGGATACATAGGAGAGGAAAAACGCTATATTGGTTTTCTTTTATGTTGCCTGGTGGGTAGTGGTTTCTGTTATATTCGCTTGTCCTAATCGTCGTTACTCTGAACCCTAAATTTCGATGAAAGGGAGAAGGAGAATCCTGGAACTCGCCCAGAGGATACATAGGAAGGTTAATGTTGCGTTTCTTTCATTTATTCTTGGTGTTCCTTGCTTCTATTCAAGTTGTTAGTTAGTGATCGTGCTTCCTGTTCTCTCCCACTTTAAATCATTGATCTCTCTTCCCTTACCCCTTTTTTCTTTCCTACTCTTTTTATCTCTAATTCCTTTTATCTTTTTCCTGCACCCTTATCTCAAAACACCAAAGTAGTTTAGCATAGGAGCCGGCCTTTCTCCGGAGATTGGCACGAGGGGCATCTCTTCCCTTCGGCCTTTCAATGTTGGTCCAGGTCTAGGGCGCATACACTTACCCAAATCCTTTCCTAGGCAGATTTGATGACCAACAGTTTTTGGCACGCCCGGTGGGACCAAGGTCCCATATTTTAAGAATGCGAATCTCAAACCCGTCTCCACCGGGGCCAATAGTTCTAACCAGTTCCCGGTGTGACCCGGTCAGTCTCACCTGACTAGTGGTAGTGAGAACCGATGCTCTCATTACCGAAAGACTCTTAGCATCTGGCGACTCTGTTTACCCGAGAATATTTAAGTCGTAAAGACCAGTACCAAAGTCTGTGCCTTCATGCAAACGAGATGGAGAGTTAGGAATAGAGGAGAGGAAACCGAGTTCTTTGAGCTAGATATCGACGCCTTTGGGGAGCGATCAAGGTTGGTCACCCCCGAGTCACTATTACGTGGAACATCCTCGCAAGAGGCTGCTGTTGACGAACAAGGCCTAACTTCTGATAGCACAACATCTAGTTTTCCTCCCAATCCTCCCAACTCACCGAAGCATCCTAGTGCCTCCATTCCTATTAGTCATCCTATTAGCAATCAAGGAGGAGCTTCGGGGATTCCTGTTTCTCAAAATCTAGGAGCAAGTATGGCACAACAACAACAACAACAACAACAGCAAATGCAGTAGCAACCGCCACCCAGGTTGTTCCCAGCATGGGATTCTTTGTCACCGCTAAATCTAGCGGGACAAGGGCAAGTGCCGCCTACTGCTATAAAGAAGATCCCAACGTTCGATGGAACTGGGAAGACTGCTCTGGAGCACATCCAGGACATAATCTCTCTGGCGGCGATCCACGACATCACAGAGGAGCGAGTTATGGTAAAGCTTCTGGTTCTTTCCCTTAGAGGAAAACTCCTCTATTGGTATAGATCTTTACCACCCGGTACTATTACGGGATGGGACCAGTTAGTCGGGCAGTTGATGGGAAACTTCAATGAGTCCTCCGATCCTACCTCTCTCCTGCATCAGTTCACTTCAATCCAGAGACATCCACAAGAAGAGATCATAGACTTCAATGTTAGGTTCGCTCGAACTTGGCAGAGAGTACCAGTTGGACTTTGGCCAACCGACGAAGCTGCAACATACTATTTCCTTCGGGCTTTCAACCCTGATATCAGTATCATGGTAAGATATTCTAACATCAATACTTTTCCCGAGTTGTATGAGTTAGCCAAGAGGGCGGAAATGGATTTGATAGCTGTGGGCAAGCTTCCCCAAAGGATGTCGATGCCCATACTTCCCGAATTCCCTCAATCCCAGTATGCGAGCGCAGCCGCTTCGCAGATCTCTGTAACCCCTACATACCCGATCTCATCTTGGAACCCGAATCCTATTGTGTCTCAAATCACCGCTCCACAAATTCATTTTCCCACATTTTCAACTCCATAGCCCACTGTCACTTCGGCATTCCCTGTACTGCCAGCACCACCTCAACACCCCGCCCTACCTCCAATACCGACGATGGCTTCATTGCCACTCGTTCCAAAAGCCGATGATATGCAAGCTAAAATTCTGCAAGAGATGCAGTCTCTGAACTCCATAGTTCAGACGTTGTCCAACGACATGACCATTGTGAAGAAGAAGCAAGCGCAACAAGAATTTCTACCGAGAAGGTCTTATCCTACGCCTGCGCTTACCAAAGACCAAGCAGTCCAAGCAAGGGAAGGCTTCGACGAGAAATGCTGCGATTGATGAAGCTCCGAGCACTTTCGATTATGTATATTGGTGCTCTACGTGCAATGATCCGCATGAAGAGAATACCTGCATGCTGCACCAACACTATGTACAAACGCTGGCGAGCAGTAGTCATGGCGGTCAAGTCAACGTCATCAGGAAAATGAGTCAGAACCTGGCGATTGGCGAAGAAGAGCCGGTTGCAGTGCTTACCAGAGGAGGAAAGAAGGCGATAGAAGTGGATGCTACTCAGATGGCTCCCTTAAAAGTGCATGCTCGACCCGAGAAGGGACAATCATCTTCTTCGGCCCCGAACGAAGCTCCTCCGCCTGCACCGATCAAAGAAAAAGCTCAAAAGGCCTCTGTCGAACCACCTCAGGCAGAAACTAAAGAGCAAGCTAGGGAAAAGCTCAAGTTTCCTTCACTGACTAAGCGACAAAGAGTTGAAGCTACGGAGCAGTATCGCACCAGATATGAGCCGAGAAAGGAACCCGAGGTGCTCAGTTCCCTGGCATACAACATTGTAGAGGAGTTAAAGAGGATTCCAGCCAAGATCAGCTTGTACGATGCACTGCAACTACCTGGACAAGTGGACCTGCTGCAAGAATCATTGAAGATGACTAAAGCAAAAAAGGCAGCACCGCTTGCTCTTGTGCAGACCCTATCCACATCCATTATGGGGAAGAACAGACCACCTCCATTCTACCTATCTCTACAGATGGAAGGGTATATTGTACATAATTGTATGATCGACTCTGGGGCCGCGACAACAGTCATGCCGAAAGCAGTCTACGAAGAGATAGGGATGGAATATACGCGAAGCAGCCAAGGCATACTCCAGTTGGATGGTACCCCAGTGAAGACTATAGGAGTGATCAAAGACATTCCTATTCGACTACATAAGATGCCTCAGATCACGGTCATACAAGAGGTAGTGGTCGTCGACCTGGAGCCATACTTCAGTATGTGCTTGTCAAGGGAATTCACAACAAAGCTGGGTGGATATCTGTCTATGGATTACTCTCATCTGGAGATTCCATTCAAAGGAAAGAAGGTGAAGATCTACAATGAAAAGCCTTCTTCCTTCCTTGTGCAGAAGATGTCCGAAGAAGAGAGCAGCGATCCAGTGAATGCAATAGTGGAGGAAGTAGAGCAGGTGGACCTGGTCGAGGAATCTCTTGCGCAACTAAGTTATGAAGATGAGTTCTCATTGGCAGACTTTAATGCCATGATAGAGACCGAGATAGGATGTTATGCGATCACCAAGCCTGAGAAACACACCCAACCAGAGAATAGAACAAGTGCCCAAGAAGGACTATGGAAGTTGTTCTTCGATGGTGCCCGATGTAAAAATGGCGTTGGGGCAGGGATTCTTCTAGTTTCGCCATCCGGAGAGCAAAAGGAGTATTGCTACCGGTTGATATGGAGCTGCACCAACAATGCAGCAGAATATGAAGCATTATGCCTAGGACTCAAGAAAGCCGACAAGTTAGGCATAAAGCACCTCCAAATCTTTGGAGATTCTAAACTGGTATGCAACCAGGTCACAAACAAGTGCACTTCAAAGAAGCATTATCTAAAGTCATACCGCAATAGGGTATGGGACCTGTGTGACCAGTTCGAGTCTCTCAATCTGTAGTCTATCCCACGAGAAAAGAATCGACATGCTGATGTTCTAGCATCCATCGCAGCCAAGTACTCTCCCATAGAAGACATGGTGCACAAGCCCAAAGCTGTGAGGATGATCTACAGACCCTCTGTCCCAGACAGAGACCTACATTGGCAAGTCTTTGACAATGATGAGCAGATTGTAAATTTCATGATTCAAGAAGCCGCCACAGTCGAAGACAGAAGCCCTGACGAAGAAGAATATGAAGGGCTAGTTCAATTGAAGAATAACCACGTTCCCAAGGGACTGATCACTCTTGAAAGCCTCTTTGATCAGAATGATCGAGCACTCTCTCACATGATCAAAGTTAATGAAAAGCAGTATCAAGATTTAGAGCTTGAACCTGGAAAAGCAATAAAAGTTGGAACCGATTGCACTTCGAAAGAGATAGAACAGATCCAGACTCTATGCAGGAAGTATCCCGACATAATTGCTTGGTCTTATCAAGACCTCAGGGGATACGATCGACAGCTGATCCAACATACAATTGAATTGCAGGAGGGGGTCAAACCCTTTCGACAAAAGCAAAGGCCGGTTAACCCGAAGATCGAGGTCCTGATGAAGGCCGAACTCCTAAAAATGCTCGAGGTGAAGATAATTTATCCCATCAAGCATTCTTCTTGGGTAGCGAACCTAGTCCCCATCAAAAAAAGAATGGAGATATACGGTTATGCGTGGACTTTCGCAACTTGAACCAGGCTTCTCTCAAGGACCACTATCCTCTTTCGCAAATCGATCAGATCTTGCACTCGGTGGCTGGAGCTCAACGCTTCTCCCTGCTCGATGGTTTCTCTGGATACAATCAGATCTGGGTCAGGGATGAAGACCAACATAAAACAACGTTCACCACCAAGTGGGGGACATTTGCTTACCAGCGAATGCCATTTGGCCTTTCGAATGCTGGTGCCACTTTCCAGAGGGCGATGGATCTAGCTTTTGGTGAGCTTCTGAATAAGGTTATCGTCATCTATCTAGATGACATGACCATTTTCTCTCGAAGAAGGGAGGATCACCCCGTACACCTACAACAAATTTTTGAAAAATGTCGAGAGTTTGGCATCTCAATCAATCCGAAGAAGTCCATATTCGTAGTCAACGAAGGAAAGTTGTTGGGACATGCGATATCAAAAAAGGGCCTCGCTGTAGATCCCGACAGAGCCGAGGCTCTAACGAAGCTCCCACTCCCAGCAGATAAGAAAGGACTTCAATATTTCTTCGGCCAGATCAACTTCGTGAGGAAGTTTGTCCCCGATTTCGCCCAAGTCATCAAGCCGATGTCCGAACTTTTGAAGAAGGGCACCGAATTCATCTGGACGAAAGAGAGAAAGGAGGCATTCAAAGAGATTAAGGCCCGAATCGCTCAGGCGCCGGTCCTGATCAACCCTGACTACAGTCGGGATTTTATCCTGTATGCCATAGGGGAACCCGAGAGCTATGTTGCGGTCCTGACACAAAAGGGGGAAGATGGTGAAGAGCGTCCCATCGCGTTTCTGAGCCAGGTGATCAATCCCCATGAAGAGAAATACAATTTCATAGAACGTCAGGTGCATGCAATAATGAAGTCTCTCAAGAAGTTCAAGCAGTTCATCTCCCAAAGTCGGGTTACGGTCTTTGTCATTCACCCCGACGTGCGCAATTTCATCATCCAAGGAGAATTGGGAAGCAAGAGAGCCGGTTGGGTGAACAAGATACAAGAATTTGACATTGAGATCAAGCCCACAAAACTGGTTCGCGATCGCGCATTGTGTCAAGAATTGGCGAAGAGCGCAGCGACCGAAGCGACAGAATCTCAATGGGATGACTCACCAGCCGAAGGATGCTTCGCAAACCAGGAAGAGGATGAAAAATACTGGGTCGGAGAGATAGTCGACTACTTCAACACCGATAGATGTCCTTCGCATCTAAATGCTTCGCAGTGAAGGCATTTCAGGATCCGGTCTTCCCGATATACTTTGCGCCCCGAAGGCCTATTTTTTAGGAACATTGATGGTGTCCTTCTTAAGTGCATAAAAGATGATGATAAAAGGAGAGTCCTGGGAGAATTTCATTCAGGACTATCTGGAGGTCACTTCGTAGGGAGAACAACGACACTGAAGATAATCAAGGCGGGTTATTATTGGCCCACTCTCTTCACCGATGCCTTCGTCGTTTGTCGTAGATGCGAGCAATGTCAAAAGTTCATCGGACGAAGCAGAAATGCTTCGATGCCCCTTCGTCCGATACAAGTAGAGACACCCTTTCAACAATGGGGGCTGGATTTCATAGGGGCCATATCGCCGAACTCCTCCGTGGGACATAAGTTCATCCTGACCGCAACTGACTACTTCACCAGGTGGGCCGAAGCGATCCCTACGAAGCATGTGGATCAAGAGACTGTAATCGCCTTCCTAGAGGGTTTGATCACCAGGTTCGGCATTCCCGAAGCAATCATTACGGACAATGGTCCCAGTTTTTTAGGCGCCAAAATCAATGATTTCTTCTACAAACATGGGATATATCATAAAGTCTCCTCCAACTACTATCCACAGGGCAATGGATTGGTAGAATCCACCAACAAGACCTTGTTGAGGGTGCTAAGGAAGCTTATAGAGAAAAACAAAAGGACTTGGCATCTCCTTCTAGATCGGGCCTTGTGGGCCGATCGAATTTCTATCAAGAAGTCAATCAAGACTTCGCCTTATGCCTTGGTCTATGGCAAGGAGGCCATCTTACCCACCCATGTGGAGATCCCTGCACTGCAGCTGTTAGAAGAAGAAGATGGAGTTAGTCCAATGGAAAATAGATTAGCTCAGCTATTGCAGCTAGAGGAAGATCATGACGAAGCCTACCAGAACTTCGCTAAGCATGCTCAGGTCACCCAAGATTGGTTCAAGAAAAAATCATCCAATCGCACATTCAAAGTGGGAGATCTGGTATGGAAGTGGGACTCCTGGAAGGCCAAGCCTAGGAATCATGACAAGATGGATGCCTTCTGGGATGGGCCGTTCAAAATTGTGAAGGTGAACTCGGCCAACTCTTTCATCCTCAAAGATGCAGATGGCCAGGTTTTGCCGATCTCTGTCAATGGTCTTCATTTGAAGACTTTCTATCACTGAAGCAAAAAAAAAAAATGTGTATGTATATGCCTTTGTATATAGTTTTCATTTTATGTACATCAAACCCAAGTACAACCAAAATCTACTTCGGGAACTTTTGGTGCGAAGTAGCGGGTGCAAGGACGTTCGCAGTGAAGCAATTCACCCTCGCAAGGCCGAACAATATCCAAAATAAAGGCATGGAAAATGCCTCGCAAAAGAAATGGTCCGAAAGCAGTTTCTGAAGTAAAACTTGGCGAAGTAGTTCTCAAAAGAAATAAGCTTCGGTAGCAAAGCGACGACGCAACGAGGAAGAAATACTTCGGGCCCGAAGCGCAGAAAATTAGCCCGAAGAAGAGGTTCACTGTGAAACATTTCCAATTCCGATCTCAACTTCGTCGAACCAATAACGCGCAAGGCGGGAGCATTTAAAATGTGTCTCGAGAAATGTGTCGACTACCACCTTGAAAAGAGTTCAAAGTGGATGAATTTAAGGCAAGGTGGCGGGGTGCATCCCGAGGTGATTCGATTGGGAGAAAAGCTCATGCTCGAGTACGAGATGGTAGCAGGTCATGCTTCCAATGCAAGGAGTAATCATTGAAGCGCGTGGCCCCACGTACGATGCCGCCAGACAACCAATCGGATGGCGCAACGATCTCCTAGGTCATAAACATGGATTTAATTATGGTAAGAGCCATAAATAAGGGTAGTTGCCCCTTAAGGCTATAAAACGTAGGTTTTAGCAAGGAAAGGGTTATTTGTAAATGCGATATTGAGAGCCCATTGCTAGTCTACAAATTCTGCCACCATTCGCTGTGAGATTCCTTGACGTCGAAATAGTTTCGCTGCAAGTTTCACTACCATAAGCATCCAACATGGGAAAGAAAAGCTCCACACAGAGGGGGAAGGAGCCAGAGGCGATAGTTCCAGAAAAAACAAAAGGTTCAGAGGAGAAAAAGTAGAGACCTAAGAAGGTCAACCCGAACCTCCGCCCAGAAAAACAAGTTGTGGAAGAAAGAGAAGAATCTGAAGATGAACAACTTGTAGAGCCACCAATTGATAGGTGGGAGAAAATTAAAGACACAGAACTCTCAAGAAGCGTGGCCGAGCTCAGGTACACTATTGATTTTATGAGGAGCAGGCTCTCGATGGACAACAAGAGGGCCACCACGTATTATTCACAAATCTATTGGTATCTGACTCCTCCTATGCACCATTGCCCTGAGCTGATTTATGCCATCGCACAGAACTACCAACCAACTTCCAGGCAAGTGTTGAATGCCGTTGGCCATAAATTATTCTCTATCTTGAAGGAGGACGTGCAAGCAGCTTTCACACCATAGCAAGGGCCACCGAAGGGGTATACAGTTCACAATGTCATTCTGAGCGAACAGATGGAGAGGTTCACCTCGAACAACTACGTGTTGAAATTCCTACAAGAGAACCTCAAAAGCGGGCTCCCTTCAGGCAAGCTGCCCCAAATGCCCCTACCCTTGGAGGCCTTCAAGAACACAAACATTTTTTCCATCATCGCATGGGTGGCGGGCCTGTCAACCGACGCTTCGGTGCACCCCTGGCAGGTGTCTCTGGCCGAGTGTATTTCTAGAGGGGAGTTTTATGCCCTCGATGCTTCGAGGCCGAACACCAACCCAGTCTTCTTCGACTGGGCAGAATGGGTAGCCCGAAACCTGCACACGTGGCTTACCACTATGAAGAACTCTGGAGCGGAGCAGCACTTCGGTCCATGCTCTTTCCTTGTCTGGCTATTCTTTTACCATATGCATAAAAATCTTCCTCGTGTTGCAATTACATCAAGTGGCAAGGATGGAAATCCTCTACCTGTGTACCAGTGGACTCGCCTCCTATTGAGGTCAGAGTCTTATTATTCTTTCAATCAACAATTTTTGGGACCCGCCATGCAATTGTTAATAGGGTCTAGCCCTCGGGTGCCCCTCAGTCTGAGAGACAGGGTGGTGCAGGCGAGAAAGGGAGATGTATTCCAACTGACACAGGGGCTTGTGATACGCCTGTTCGGCTTCATGGGGAAACCCTTCCTGCTACCTGTCTTCCCATCCGAGTACCAATTCGCACTGGAGGTCGCTCGATAGAGTGACGCAACCAATGAAGTCTACGGCCATGGCCGAAAGTGGGCACACACCTGTGACTTCCCCTTTAGGATGGGGGTAATTGAAGTATTCACCTTGAAGCAGAACATATTCCTGGAGGAAAAGCTTGCTAATTTTGGCCTGCTCCAGATTCCTCAAAGGTGGCTTTATGATCCTCTAGGAGTGATGAAGGATCACTTGAAATGTAAGAATTTTCATGTCTGCCCCCACCCCAAAATAATGGAGCAGAGAAATAATCCCAACGGGAAGGATCTGGAGTGGCATTTAGAAAGAGTGAGAACGTTGCCTCCCTGGCATGATTTTTACCCCATGGAAGTGGAGTTTGACCCTAACCGGTATCCCTTCCCAACTCCAGACTCCACATTTTGGAGGAAAGCCAAAGATGATTTAAAGGAAGAATTGAAGAACTGGGATGAGGAACAGCTGAGGGAATGGTGGATAATGAGAGTCCATCGTCGAAAGATGAATTCCTATGGACTCTTGGCAATGGATAGGGACTTCGCAATTGTCTACGAAACCAATGTTGGATCTTGGAAGCCCATATCCTTCACCGATTTTGTTCCTCCAGCTACCCCAGGATCGGGCGAAAGCCCAGGGAGGACTGACGATGCCTCGGGAGGACAGAAAGAAGCTGAAGCTACACCAAGGGCACTACCACAAGGACCATCTGAAGACACAAGTGCCGAAGAGTCAGAGCAACCATTGGAGAGGAAGAAGAGGAAAAGGCCAGAGCAAATACAAGTGCCTCCGAGCCACCCAAAGCGACCCCGCACAGGGCATCCAAGTGCTCCTGCCGAACAACCCGCACCAGGCCGACCGAAGCAAATGTTGAAGGTGCGGTGCCACCAAGTGCCGAGATAGTCCCAGATATAGACATCATCGATGTGGAGGCACTCCTCCAACCAGAAGGGGACGCTAAAGTAGAAATCATAGAGGCGAGGAGTGCCGAAGCCCAGGACGAGCAGGAGCCGATCACGCAAGAAGTCACCACGATCGCTCTGCCAGGAGGGCACGTAGGTACGCATTCTCCACCCTTTGCCCTGGTCTCTCACACGTCTACCATGGTCCCGGTCGAAGGTTCTCCTCAGCCTCCCCTACCTGCAAGGTCAATCACCTCTTCACGTCGTGCCCATGGCCATCCCAAGTTCACCCTGTACTCTGCCTAGCCCCACTCCACCCGAGTCATCCGGCCAGGACAAACCTATCGAAACTTCTTCGCCCACCCACACCTCGATCCTTCAGTCCTTAGCCAAGGTGAAGATAGTACCCCAACGTCGAACCCCGTAGCCCATGTTCCCATCATACAAGATGTTGCCCCACTTGCCGAAGCCCCAGCCACACCCATCGTCGAACCTTCTGGCGAGGCATCCCCCATTGATTCATTATATTTGTTTACCCCCTCGGCTGGAGATCCAGCCTTATTTGAATCCCAATTATCCATAATAAAGGAAAACCCTCTAGCTAAAAAGCTCCTCCAAGCCCGCCAAAATACAGAGAAAATGTTGAAGGAGGCGAGGAAGAAGAGAGGGCGCTCACTGGCTCAAGTCAAAAAATGTGTTGTCTTCGATTTGAAGGACGGGAAGCTGCACAAAGTAAAGAAGATCCCCAAGGTCCAGAAGCCCCTGGATGAAATGACTCCAGTGGATTACGATTACCAAGACAAATCCAAGGACCTGGAGCATTTAAATGTGGACAATGAATCAGCTTCCATGCATGTCAGAATCGAAACCTTTCGAGCGCATGCGAATATCGCTAACCAACGCAGATTTGAAGCAGAGAGCGCTAATATCAAACTAGAGGAAGAGCTGGCGAGGACCCGGTCCAAGTTAGCAGATGCCGAGGAGCAGTGCAAGGTGATGAAGAAAGAAGCACATGCCCTGAAATTGCAGATACAACAACTAGAGTGTACAGCTAAAAATCGAGCACAAAGACAGGCCGAGAATGATCTGAAGGCCAAAGAGCTTGAAGGAAAAATCTTGCAGATGCAGAGTCAGCTATATGAAAAGGAGGGCCTAGGGCTGTGTGACAGGAGCAGAATCAAGGAGATTCGCTCGCACTTGCTAAAAAACTTTAGATCTCGGGCCTCCAGTGCCCTTTCAATTTTGGCCTATATCATGGAAGCCCGGAATGCCGCTATCGAAGGAGGGCCAATCATCGATGAGATCACTCAGAAAGCTAGAAGCCGACTCAAATTAGCTTTCGATGTCCAAAGCACCAAATATCAAGACTTGCAGGTCCCTGCGATGAGTCGGATAGCTAGGGATTGGTCTACAGCCTGGGCCATAGTTCGTGCCTTCTTCTCTAAGGTGCAGAAAACATAGAAGGCGAAGGACCTCCTGGATGTGTTCGAGAATGAGCAACGCGCATCGATGGGCTATTTTCAAGATCTCTCTTCCATGGGTTTCTCGAGCTTCACAGATGATGATGGGAACCTCCTGACCAAGGAAGAGATTAAGCCGACATGGCTTCAGTTTGAAAGTGACGTCTCGGAGATAGACGGATGGGCGAAACCAATAACAGAAAGGCAGATCATAGATTTCCTTTTGAGATACTGCAAGATCATGGCCTACCTGAACGATCTGTATACTAGAGCCCAACATGCTGATATCGGGCAGATTGATCGGTTCCACATTTTGATCAAGGCTCTACAAGATCTAGAACCTTTCTCGAAGAGTGCCTGGTCTCAGGTCCACCGAACCATGAAGAAAATCCATGATCGTCTTGTCCCATCATCGTAGCAAGAAGCCGCTCTAGAAGAAGCCACACCAGTAGAAGAAGGAGAAGAGGAAGGAGAAGAAGCAGAAGAAGAAGGAGAACCAGCTATGGAAGCACTCCCAGAGAGAGAAGGAGGAGAAGGGTCTAGAGGTGACTCTGGCCCAATGGATCAAAGCTAAGGGTTCTCCCACCGAGACGAGCTCGTTGCCCCGTGAGCCGCCAAGAATGTTGACAATTTTGTCACATTGCACAAGGGGTAGAAAAGGAAATCAAAATTTTGTACAGTGTTTTTGTAAAGTATTTCTTTGTTGTTTTTTATTTGCAAAGTTGCAGCAATTTTGGCTTTCACTGCCACCCCTTGTACATAAAATGAAAAGAAAGAGCTTCGCTGTCGAACAAGCTAGAGAAAAGAGCTTCATCGAAAGAAAACGAGAAGAGCTTCGCACCCGAGGCATTTCCAGCACTACTTCGGGTAAAAATTTTGTGAAGTAGTGTTGCCGAAGAAGAATACAAGGGAAGCGATAAAAAGAACTTCGGGCCCGAAGCATTTCCAACAAATACTTCGGCCAGAAGACTAGCGAAGCGGAACTCGAAGAAACATTGAAGATTACTTCGCCAGGAAACCGTCGAAACACCCACTTCGGGCCTCCTCGCCAGCGAACCATTTCTACTTCACCGAAAACCATAGCGAAGCATCCGCTTCGGCTAGTTTTCGTACGAAGCATTTTCAACCGAAGTGCTGGCACCGAGAAGAACGAAGCATTTTTGAAGGCAAGAATGTGTTTCAGCCGAAACCTTCTCGAACCATAGTTTTGAAAGAGGATCGCAGTGAAGTATTTCTCCAAGGCATCAACGAAGCATTTGTGTCAGCAAAGCGACAAGGAGGAAGTCTATTTCGGCACTCATCACCCCCGAAGTAGTTTTGCGAAGCTCCATTTTGCGAAGTACGAATCAAGGAGGAGTTATTGCTTCGGCCCGAATCCATTGCAACCGAACATCCAGCGAAGCGCATTCACGGGCACACACTCCAAGCCGAGTATTTTCTCGAGGTGATCAAGTGCCTCATAAATGCATTTTTTCGTGCCCGGTAAGCTCGTTGCTCATTTTTGGCAATTGGAAATGAAGTATCAGTCCCTGAAGGAGAGCCCGACGAGCATGGCGGCCACTCGAGCACCACACCCCAGAAGCCAAGGACGCTCAGACGGCTCATCAATGCATCTTTCCATGGTTGACCCGGTCACAGTTGCCAGTTTTGGTAATGGATTTGAGAGCTCGATCACGAGAGCCGCGGGGAGCCGAATTCTCAGGGCTCGAGGGCGTACTTCTCCATTCTGTGTAATTATGACTCAGAGGGTCGGGTCCTCTATAAAAACCTAGGCATTGTAATGAAAAAGGGGGGAACTTTCTGCTAGAAAGCTGTTGTAACTTGATGTCCTACGATTAATACTAAAGAGCTTTGGGCTCAATTTCTCTCTTTTATGCTGCCTTCTGTGTTTATTTCTTTTGTCTTTCTTCATTTGCATACTGTAACTCTGAATCCTGAATTCGGTGTGCGATTGGGGACTGTACCCTAAAATTTGCCCGAAGGATACATAGGAGAGGAAAAATGCTATATTGGTTTTCTTTTATGCTGCCTGGTGGGTTGTGGTTTTTGTTATATTCGCTTGTCCTAATCGTCGTTACTCTGAACCCTGAATTTCGATGAAAGGGAGAAGGAGAATCCTGGAGCTCACCCAGAGGATACATAGGAAGGTTAATGTTGCGTTTCTTTCATTTATTCTTGGTGTTCTTTGCTGCTATTCAAGTTGTTAGTTAGTGATCGTGCTTCCTGTTCTCTCCCACTTTAAATCATTGATCTCTCTTCCCTTACCCCTTTTTTTTTCCCTACTCTTTTTATCTCTTTCCTCCACCCTTACTCTTTTATCTCTTTCCTGCACCCTTATCTCAAAACACCAAAGTAGTTTAGCATAGGAGCCGGCCTTTCTCCGGAGATTGGCACGAGGGGCATCTCTTCCCTTCGGCCTTTCAATGTTGGTCCAGGTCTAGGGCGCATACACTTACCCAAATCCTTTCCTAGGCAGATTTGATGACCAACAATTATATTGAATAATGAAGAAGTGATTTTGACTTATTAATTAAATAGAAAATTGTTGTTTTCAAGAATTAAAGGTATGGGACTTTAATTTCTTGAGTGAGGGATTGAATGTGTATCAATCTTGGATAATGGATTTGGAATTCATTCGTGAGGGAATTTATGGGGTTCTATCTTTGATAATCGAAGATATTTATCCTTAATATGTATCCGAGGATCATTCATAAACATGGAGGTATAAGAATATGAGAGATTCTTATGTATTATATTGATGGCTTAGAGAAAAGAACAAACCACATACAATCCACAAAAAGCAAAAGAAAATGCAAAATGAGCCAAATATTTTATTGTATTACTGTTCTAAAAGTAGATCTTATAGAGACCAACTGATTACAAATTCAAAATTTTCCCTCAAATACCCTGATAGTTTTCCACCTAGAACCATCTATTTCAAATTTTAATTTCGAGGGCAAACTTCTTGAGGTCATAACTCATCGCTTGTTGCTTGAAATGACTATCGACACATTTTTTCAGAAAGCTCTCGAAGGGTTTTGTGGCCCAATATTATTTTTTTTATAGAATACCACCATATTTCAGTCCTTAAAAAGGCCTCTAAGGTCTTCAAAATTGACCTCCAAGTTTTACTAGCAGGATTTTCACTAGTTTTGATAGGGTAGAAGACCTTAAAATTTACATATCTCCAAAACCGCTCAAGATATTGGGACGATTCTTTCGATTTTGGGTCTATTTATCCATCCTCTAAAAAACTAAACAAAATTTAGAACAAAATGAAACAAATACAAATTTTGGTGATGCAAGATCACTCTTACACCGTTGGATGCTCCTCTATCATTTCCTTACTTGCAACTGGATTGATAAGAGACTCATTGATCTCTTGTAATTGTATGATTGATTTAGAGAAGGATCTGTGAGATGCATTCCTATATTGTAATTTATGTACTCTAAGTTTATTAAATGAGAGGAAAAGACATATTTTGGAGGAAGGGTTTATTCCCTGTGAGGGTTCCAGGATAAATATGGTGTCACCTTAATTTATGGTTTGCTTTGTCATTTCCTATGAATGTTGCATTTATTTTTGATGTGTTATTGATTAAGTAGATTATGAATTTATTTCTAATGTATTGTTGATTAAATAGATTGTGAATGTTGTAATTAAATTAGTATCAATGGTTATTACATGTTATTTACTCTTCAACGAGAAGTTGTTTTAATGTATGATTAATATGTAGTCTCAAATATTATGATGCAATGGATCCTATGCTTTGCTTTAATAGTTATGTATTGTACTTTACTAAGATGGTAATGGGTATGAAATTATGTGGTGATAGATATTGTATAAACACTTATGGATGATTTAATCTGAAACACCATAGTAAAATGTAAATGGTAATTAATTTAATATAAACCGAGTTGGAGCTTGGAGTGGGTTGGAGCCCATAGATGGCAATTTAGTCTTGAGTTGTAGCTCAAGCAAAGCCTTACATTCTAAGTAGGTGCTCAAATGTATATGTGGAGTAGGTGCTCCCATGATGATGCAAAAATACCTCATGGTAATGAATTTAATTTATTAAGATGTATAATCGAAGGGATACCTTAGATGAGAAAGGTGATTGATAAATACTAAAACCAAATAACTCTTATGAGTGAGAAGGGAAGATAATCATACTTAAGATGATTATTCCAAGGCTTGTGTAAGTTGATCACATGCAGTGATATTTGTCTTAGTGGCCTCATAATGGAGATGAGGGTAGAAACTAAGATTGATGATTAACCATTGGTGTGGTTATTCAATATTCAAGGCATGTACTCATACCATTGATGTGGTATGTAGTTTTTGTAGAAGTTGGTCACTTCTACTCAAGAGTGACTCTGACCAAGTCTTAATAGCTCTTGATAATTTTTGCCTTGTTAACTTACAGTCCACTTGGAATAACTCCATCTTAGATCATGATTATGTCCTTTTCTCTATGGAAGATAAATAAATGAACAAAAAAAAATTGAAGTGGATGAGTAGTAACAATAGGGATGAGTAGTAACAATTGGGGTTGTTACAGTTGGTATCAGATCCTAGGCTAACTAATGGATTCTAGTTAGATCTAGGTTAGAAAAATATATGGGCAAGAAGAACCATAGGTTGGTTCAAATCTATTGATTGCTCAATTGAGCTAAGATTGTTAAACTATTATGGACAACTTGTTAATTGTTAAAATTATAGGAATAAAATGCTATAGTCATACCTAGAAATGGATTATTGTGTGATTAAGAATTGAATGGTTAGCACATTGTGGGGATACAAGAGTGAAGTGAACCATGTAAGTTAGTTCATGGAAAATGAAAACTAACTACTGATAATTTAATTATATAATATTAAGAGATAAGCAAAAAAATGTTTTATTTATTTATATTTTTTTATCAATGTTACAATACACTCTAGGTTTTCCAATAAAAAACTATGGTGCAGGAAATGGTAGAACCATCACTAAACATGGAAACTGTTAACAATCACTAAGAACCATATTTTGACTTGAAACCCCGTTATGATGAAGAAGAGCAAGGATGTGAAAACTCCATAATTAAAGCATAGTAATCACTGATTAACACAAAATATTTCTTGACATGAAATATTGGTGAGAATCATATCATAAATCTTCCAAACAGCTCTGATATCCCAAGTATCTTTAATCCACATGAAAAAGTATGTCACCCGACCACTCGGGTGGTGGTCAGGTTTAGGAAGGTGTGTTATGCTATTTAAACAAGGTACTAACCATTACACCATGCATGTGGTATTATCATCCACACAAGAAAACTAAAGTATAAATCTTCATTAGTTGGTTGAAACACATAAGATCCTTTGTGTATATAAAAAGGAAAATAGGGATTTTAGTTTGAGGAGATTTGAAGTAACAATATGTTTAGGAATGACTACAATGTCAAACCTTGCCAATGATGAGGTGAGCTAATAACTAGTAAAATTACTCATATACACTTTGTAAGGAAGAAGCAAACATTTGGAGATTACTTATGTGCAAGTATTTCCTCCCACTATTGGAACCATTGATGTATCCAAGTGGAAGAGCTAAGCAAACCCTCCATGTATGTGGGTCTTAAGCGGTGTACCTTAGACTATTTTGAGGATCTCACTTGGAATTTCAACCTCTCAAGCTAAGCTTCCTCTTTACTATAAATATGAAAATAAAAGTTACAGTAACCCTCTAAGAGAAATATTTTGGATGAATTCCATAGAGGTTAAAATTGAAATTTAGAATATGGAAATCATAAAATAAAATAAAAACCCAACTAATTGGGACTAAATATGATCAAAAAATTGATAAAATAATATCTTATATTATTGATGAAAGAGACTAAGCAGTCTCTAAATACAAACATGGTCGTTGGCCAGAGCTAGGAGTTGAATATATCAACCATGGTGAAAGAATGCAAGATGAACAAAAAACCACCATGTCTTCAACTAGAATTTGAGTTATCATAATCCTCAACTGGAGAAAATTCATGTTCTAAATAGATAAGTGGAGGTGGAACACTGTAATGAATTTTTACATTTTTGCTAAATACATCTTGATGGCAAGCCGAGATTCACACAACAAAACTTCAAATTAATTTTCTGCAAATTGCTTAACACAGTCTTACAATACCGTTTCCAGGCATAGTTCTTCCCCACTCGATCTCAAACTCGCCATCCCTTCCCTTACAATTTTCTGAGTTTTTATCGAGGTCTCGGCCCTCTAGGCAATTAATGCCCCACCTGAGAGAATTCTCGAAACAAAAAAAATTTGCTTCCTCTGCCAAGTTTTCGAATTTTCTTCCATTAATGGGCCACCGCCCCGATCCGCTATGAAGCTCGCATTAAAGACCCCCTTGACCTGCAACCGCCGCTTTGGTCAGACCGTTCTTTTGAACCGCCGTCTCACCCATACTGTCCATGGCCTGCAACTGTCGCCTTGTCAGAATATTTCCTTGAGATGGTTATCCCTGTTTTAATACACGCGGCCGTCATCTCTATTTTAATATACGTGGCCTTCATCTTTGTTTTAATACACGTGGCTGCCCGCGTGTCTATTTCGGCCTGTCTTCTTCTTGGCCGTGATATCTTAATCCACGTGGCAGCCTTCAACTGGTCGCGATACGACATGTCGTCGATATCGTGACATGTCGACGGTATCGTCGACCCCCTGCCCTTATGCCTTAGCCCTTCATTTATTGACTGTCATGATATTCGCGACATGTCACGATATCGTGACCTCCACGCCCTTGTGCCTTAGCTTTCAAACCTCATTTGCCATACGTTATTCATCACTCTTCCGCCCTTGTGCCTTAGCTTTTCATTTTTCGTCGTGATATCACGATGTCGCGATATCGTGACCATTTCTGCCTTTGCCTTCTGCCTTGCCTTTGGAGTCGCGATTTCGTGACATGTCATGAAATCGCGACATGTCATGATTTCGTGACTCCCCAACTTGCTTTACAAAACTTCAACCTTGGGAAAGAACTGAAATAAATCAAAATACAAAGTACTTAGAAAACTTAGAAAAATTTGGAGGATGCAAGATTGCTCTACTATCGCCGGATGCTCCTGCATCAGACACCCGGGGTAAATTAAAAAGTGATCCTCACTTCTATTTTGTTAGGGGAAGACCCAGGCGGTCAACCTCCGTCTTTGACAACCAAGTTGCATCTTCAACAGGTCTGCCCTTCCACTTTATCAAATATTCAGAATACTGTTTGTTTCTGGTGCTTCTGCCTTCACGAGCGTCTAATATTTCCTCGACCTCGTCTGTGGTTGGAGTAGATGCTGGAATTTGCCATAATTCCGTACTTGGTACCTCTGTACTTTCTCCCTCATGATATTCCACTAAATCTGAAATGTTAAAAATAGGTGAAATGTCAAGCCAACTTGGCAATTCCACTTCATATGCATTGCCTGACTCCCGTTTTTCCAATATTCTGCATGGCCCAAACTTCTTCATCTTTAATTTGTTATAAGTTTTGGCTGGAAACCTTTCCTTCCTGAGATGGACCATGACTTCATCTCCTACTTCGAACTCTTTGAACCGTCGCTTCTGGTCTGCTCTTGTCTTATATTGAGTATTCATTTTTATAATTTGTTTCCTTACTTCTTCATGCAGACTTTTCATATGTTCCGCAAATTCTTCTGCCTCGACACTGCACTTTTCTCTCTTATCCAACTTTCTCAGTTCAGACACATTTCTCGGGTTGTTTCCATATATTATCTGGAATGGAGATTTATTTGTGCTCTTATTGACTGAATTGTTGTATGCAAATTCTGCCTGCGGTAAAACTAAATCCCATCCCTTGGGTTGATCTCGCTATCAAGCATCTCAAGAAATTACCCAGGCTTCTATTTACCACCTCTGTCTATCCATCAGTCTATGGGTGGTATGCAGAACTGAATTTCAGATCTGTCTTCAACTTCTTCCACAAAGTTCTCCAGAAATACCCAACAAATTTTGTATCTCTGTCAAAAACAATGCTCTTCGGTAGACCGTGAAGTCGTACCACTTCCTTGAAAAATAACCCTGCAATGTGAACCGCATCACTTGTTTTCTGGCATGGAATAAAGTGTGCCATCTTGGAAAATCTGTCAACTACTACAAATACAGAGTCATTTCCCCTCTGTGTTCTTGGCAATCCGAGGACGAAGTCCATGCTGACGTCCTCCCATGGCCGCTCAGGTACTGGTAACGGCTGATACAATCCCGTGTTCTGTCTTCTCGCCCTTTGCCATCTGGCATATTCTACAACTCTGTACAAACTTTTTCACATCTTGCTGTAGTTGCGGCCAATAGTAATTTTCACTCACCAGGGCAATTGTCTTATCCTGGCCAAAATGTCCGGCCAGTCCTCCGCTGTGTTTCTCCTTGACTAAGTTTTCCCGCATGGAACTCCTTGGAATGCATAATTTACTTCCTCCGAACAACATTCCATCTTGGATTAGAAAATCCAACCATTTTGTCCTGTCCACAAGTAACAGGTGTCAAGCAAGCCGTCCAGGCTTCTGCAAAATCCGGATCTTCAGGGTACAAACCCTTCAGTTCTTCAAATCCCACTACTTCCACTGTCATTTTAATCAGTAAATTCTGCCTTCTACTTAAGGCATCTGCAACTCTGTTTGATTTCCCGCTTCTGTGCTTCAAGCACAAAGGTATAGCTTTGGAGGAACTCAACCCACTTCAAGTGCCTTTGATTCAGTTTTGTTTGGCTGTTAATGTACTGTAATGCCTGATGATCAGTGAATAGAACAAACTCTTTTGGCAACAAATAATGCCTCCACTTCTTTAGAGCTTGAACTATAGCATAAAATTCTTGGTCATAAACTGAATACTTTTTTCGAGCATCATTTAGCTTCTCACTAAAATAGGCAACAGGCCTGCCTTCCTGACTCAGTATAGCCCCTATTGCACTGCCACTGGCATCACAGTCTACCTGAAATACTTTGTTAAAGTCTGGAAGTGCCAAAATAGGCTGTTCTGTGACCTTTTTCTTTAATGCATCAAAGCTCCTTTCAGCCCCTAAGGTCCACTTGAATTCTTTCTTATCCCCTCTCATTGTTTCTGTGAGGGGTGCACAAATGCTGCTGAAATTTTTAATGAATTTTCTGTAAAAGCTGGCTAGACCATGAAATGATCTTACCTCTGTTGTGCTTCTCGGAGTAGGCCATTCCATGATGGCTCTCACCTTCTCTGGGTCCATTTTTAGACCTTCTGCTGAGATTACAAATCCTAGGTACACTAACTCCTTCTTTACAAAATTACACTTTTTTAGATTTATTAATAATTGCTCCTCCCGTAGCTTCTCAAAAACCCTTCTGATATGCATCAGGTGTTCCTCCAAGGTTCTGCTAAATATTAATATGTCATCTAAATAGACTATGACAAATTTTCCTAAAAACTCTTTCAGTACCTCATTCATCAACCGCATGAAGGTACTCGATGCATTGGATAGCCCAAAGGGCATGACCAACCACTCATACAAGCCCTCTCTGGTCTTGAAGGCTGTCTTCCACTCATCTCCCTCTCTGATACGGATCTGATGGTAACCACTTTTGAGATCAACCTTGGTGAAGTACTTGGCTCCACTTAAACAATCCATTATGTCATCCATTCTTGGCAATGGAAATCTGTATTTTATTGTGATCTTGTTGATGGCCCGTGAATCTGTACACATTCTCCATTCTCCATCCTTCTTTGGTGCCAACACTACAGGTACTGCGCATGGGCTCAAACTTTCCCGAATCAATCCCTTCTCCAACAACTCCTGGACCTGCCTGTTTAACTCCTCAGTCTCTACAGGCGTCATTCTGTGTGCAGCTTTATTTGGCAAGCTCGATCCTGGCACCAAATCTATATGGTGGCTGATTTTCCTTATCGGGGTAAACCCTCAGGCACATTATCAGACACAATATCTAGAAATTCCTCCAACAGATCTAGGACTTCTGCTGGGGTATCTTGGCATTCTTTCTCCCTAACTCTAGGAATTATTGCATAACATAAATGTTCATGCTTCAAACCGTCCAAAAATTTTCTCCCTTCAACTAAACAGATTCTGGAGCTGTTACACATCTTTTCATCCGCCTCCTTCACGGGCTTCAGCTTATGGCGCACGCCATTCTTCGTCAATGAGTAGGTGTTGGCATGGCCGTCATGCACTGCACTCCGATCGAACTGCCAGGGCCTTCCCAGCAACATATGGCAAGCATCCATAGGCAGGATGTCGCACAAGACCTCATCACAATAATTCCCAATATTAAATTTAACGGAGCACTGCTCATCGACCAAAGCCCTATGGTCCTTCTCGTAACCATGCGACCCGATATGGATGCGGGTGCTTCTTCCTCTCTAACTGTAACTTGGTAACCATTTCTTCTGAAACCAGGTTATCCGTGCTACCATTATCAATAATAATATTGCAAATCTTGCCCGTGCATTTACACCTTGTGCGGAATAAACTTCTTCTCTGATCTGTGTCCTTCTCCTCATTCAATAGGACTCTCCTTACGATCATTGCTTCCCCTCTCTCCGCTTCTTTAGAATGTTCAGATCCAGCATCTTCCTCTGCCACAGCAGCTCTGGCTGGGCCCTCAGGCCTCTTGTTCGTCCTTTCTCGGTGTTGTGGACACTCGAATGCTCGATGTCCTTCTTCACCACAGTGGAAACATGTCCCACGAAATACTCCTCTTCCAAACCCTCGTCCAGATCCACCCCGTCCTCTTGGGTAGCTGTTTTGATCACGGGGCTGATAAACATCCTCCTCCCTTTGATCCTCGGTTACTACTAGCTTCACCAGTCTTCTTCTGATCTTTATATTTTTCTCCACTGGTTCTTCCACCAGCTTCTTCCACCATGGCCCCTTCCTCTTTGCTTGCCTTCAAACCGCCTATTCAGTTTTTCTTCCACCTTTAAGGCAAACCGGTAAGCATCCTCAATGGTGCTTACCCGAACTAGGCTCAGCCTCTTCCTGGATACCGAGTCTCAACCCATTTATATAACGGGCTACCTTCTCTTTGTTTGCCTCTAAATGTCCAGCTCTAATAGAGATCTTGTAAAACTCCTCGGTGTATTCTTGGACAGTTTTGTTTGTCTGTCTCAAACTCTGCATTTTCCTTAGCAGATCCAACTCGTAATCTGTCGAAATAAACTATCTTTTCAGCTTTTCCACCATTCTATCCCATCTTGTTATTCTCTCCTTCCCTCTTCTGTTCCTTTCCAACTGTATTCCCCTCCACCAAATGCTGGCATGACCCTTCAACTTGGTCTTAGCAAATCTGACCCGATTAGGGTCTTCAACCTCCTCATATTCGAAATATTCTTCTAAGTCATTTATCCAGTCAATCACCTCTTCTGGATTTAGGTTTCCCGAATATGTAGAAACCTCCATTTTTGGTTGCTTTCCAATCTGAGAGATGGCTTTGTACAACCTGGCTTGTGCAGGATCCACAACCTCTTCTTCTTCCTCAGACTGGTCTTCTTCTTCATCAACTTCGTCTTCACTTCCCTCATCCCTTTCGGGCTCGTGCCTTCTGCGTAGCTCTTCTTGCAGGGCTTGAACTTGCCTCTGCAAGGCTCGAAAGTCTTCGACCGGCACCACATTTCTTTCTCCACCACGGTTTCTTCGTGGAGGCATTTTTCTTTCTTCCCTTACAAATCCTTCCACAGATCCTGGTGTAACTGCCTCTCTTTCGGCGATCTGTTACACGCTCAGGAGCTCCCGCTCTGATACCAC
This sequence comes from Wollemia nobilis, assembly GCA_028583015.1. Taxonomy (NCBI): domain Eukaryota; kingdom Viridiplantae; phylum Streptophyta; class Pinopsida; order Araucariales; family Araucariaceae; genus Wollemia; species Wollemia nobilis. The sequence continues at coordinate 1,144,330 of JAQPPZ010017073.1, forward strand.
TTGATGGCAAGCCGAGATTCACACAACAAAACTTCAAATTAATTTTTTGTAAATTGCTTAACACAGTCTTACAATACCGTTTCCAGGCATAGTTCTTCCCCACTCGATCTCAAACTCGCCATCCCTTCCCTTACAATTTTTCGAGTTTTTATCGAGGTCTCGGCCCTCTAGGCAATTAATGCCCCACCTGAGAGAATTCTCGAAACAAAAAAAATTTGCTTCCTCTGCCAAGTTTTCGAATTTTCTTCCATTAATGGGCCACCGCCCCGATCCGCTATGAAGCTCGCATTAAAGACCCCCTTGACCTGCAACCGCCGCTTTGGTCAGACCGTTCTTTTGAACCGCCGTCTCACCCATACTGTCCATGGCCTGCAACTGTCGCCTTGTCAGAATATTTCCTTGAGATGGTTATCCCTGTTTTAATACACGCGGTCGTCATCTCTATTTTAATATACGTGGCCTTCATCTTTGTTTTAATACACGTGGCTGCCCGCGTGTCTAATTTGGCCTGTCTTCTTCTTGGCCGTGATATCTTAATCCACGTGGCAGCCTTCAACTGGTCGCGATATCGTGACATGTCATGATATCATGACATGTCGATATCGCCCCCTCGATATCTGACATGTCCTATCACCCCCACGCCCTTTGCCTTTTTCGATATCTGACATGTCGCGATATCGTGACATGTCGGTATCGCGACCCCATGCCCTTGTGCCTTAGCTTTTGTGATATCGCGACATGTCGCGGTATCGCGACCCCCGCGCCCTTGTGCCTTAGCTTTTCAATTTTTGTCGCGATATCTGACGTCGCGATATCGCGACCATTTCTGCCTTTGCCTTCTGCCTTGCCTTTGGAGTCACGATTTCGCAACATGTCGCGATTTCGTGACTCCCCAACTTGCTTTACAAAACTTCAGCCTTGGGAAAGAACTGAAATAAATCAAAATACAAAGTACTTAGAAAACTTAGAAAAATTTGGAGGATGCAAGATTGCTCTACTGTCGCCGGATGCTCCTGCATCACATAATATGGCCAAGGAGTACCATGATGTCCATATATGAGAAGATCCATTTCTATCAAACATCGAGCCTAAGAAATTTTATTATAAATTTCGCATGGCAAGATATTCTGCACGTCTTTGATAAATAAAACTCTAATATAGCTCACTACTAAATGTATCTTTTCCTATGGGAAATATTTTATGACAACATCCAAATAACATTGAGGTAGAAACTCAAATGGAATACTTAAAGGATACCATATAGGAGATATCCAATAATCTCCAAACCAGACATGAAAGGTCCAGTTTGGCCAAATGAAGAATTTATCAAACTCGTCAAAACGACTTAAAGGACTATTTAGAAAAATAATTCTATGAATTATTTCTTAGCCAAACATTATAGTGTGAATATCGAATAGAAGTCTCACAATAGATTTGATCCATCATTATAAGATCATTACGGGCTTCAATAGATTGATCTTGCAGTGAATTCTACAACTCTTCTTTTCATCAAAAAATATTTTGGGGAATCTTGATGAAGGAATCATAACTCATATTGATTTTCTTCATAGCGAAACATGTTGACTACTTTCTGAACTGGTTATCTACTGAGAGAATTTATGAGAATATTTCTTTCTTTTTGATAATATGCTCAGTGATGATAAGAAATAATAACCAAATTTGAAAATGGTACCTAAGGATAAGATACCTAAATAAGTATGTACAAAATCGACTGATGGAGTCATAAAAGGAATGATGATGGGACTTGATGCAAAGTTAATGGCAATAATGAAGGGACACACATATCACAATAATACACAAGCATGTCAAAAGATATTAATACCACGATAATTAAAGAGGCATAATGATCCTCTAATAAATTTAAAAAAATCATCGATAAGGCAATCTGAGTTGAATAAGACATGCACCATGGAAGTTAAATGATCCATCTCGAGATCGTCAAGATGTGATCGACTAACGAATAACCGCAAATGATATATTTCATAAATCAAACTAAATATTTACCTTGATCAATGGAGTAATTCTAAATTAGAAATATAGAGAAAACATGTTGAATGCATAGAACAACTTGTAGTATTCTTAATTCAATACCATAGGAAGGATAAAAAATTTCCAACTACACATGACACCTAATACGGTTATTTATATTAGGGTTTTCCTGGATGATATTGGTTATGAGTGGAGTAAATCCCATTGTGTGCTTCATGATTATTTTGCTTTTGATTGTCGATCTATTGGTACATATACCCTAAGAAGAGAAAATGACCTCTAGTGGTACCGAAGCTAATCAGGATGAAAATACAGTCATGGAAGAAGCTAGTAGAGCAACTAAGACTGCAAATAATACAAAGGAGTCTCCTAGACAACACATACAAAGGGAAAAGGCCCAAGGAAATTTATGGGTACAAGAAAGGATGAGGCTACAATTTGAAAGAGATGCTATCATATCAGAACAAGATAGGCTCAAATTAGAGATGGCACAAAGAAATAATTGGAGAGCGACAACAATGACAACCTTATATACAAAAAATATACAACTACGCCAAGCAAGGGAAGAATACAGTGTTGCATTCTTGGTATTATATTTTGATACATTAGTGAACCATGGTTTGCTTACCCCACCACAACTAGTTGTTAGTACACGATATGGGTGATAGAGAACCACATGTGTAATTCGAAGAACAACCTAGAGTAGAGGTCGAGCAACCACTAGAAAAATTGCTCCACCACCTTCTCCAGTTGAAAGTATAGGCACAACACATAGTGGTAAAAGGACCGATGAACAACAACCTTAAGATCCGTTCATTGGGCATAAAGCCACCACTTTGTAAGCTATACGAATGTATAGTAGGTATGCCAAAGAGTTTGGCAAGAATGTAATTAATAAATACCTAGATTATATACTTTTGTTTGTATGTCCTAGGATTTTGAGTAAAAATAGGTTACAAAATATTATGTGTTCATGATAAACAAAATTAATTAAACTAGAAAATGAATTATTATGTGTTCATGGTGAAAATGATAAATAAATGTAATTAATTCAAGGTACATAGTGTGTAATCTAGAGAATTTTCTAGTATAACCGATAAACATATGGATTATAGACTTTTGTTTGTATGATCATAAAATGGATAAATGAACTTAATTAAATAGAGAAAACTGAATGATTTTGAAGGATGGATTGGTGTCCATTCTTAGAGAAGGTATGGGACTTCTCCATGATTTTATGTTGATGTAAACCAGGGGACATCTAGGTGGATACACTGGTAATGGTAAATAGGCTTGTCAAAATGAATTTAGGATATGTAAACATCCTAAATTGAGATATATGAGATTATGTTTTTATATTTGATGATACCTATTTCTATCTGGTTAACTCATGGTAAGAGTTAACAAACCATAGTGTGATACTCCTTGGTGGGAGTTTTGATAAAATTAATGAGACTTATTATGTCTAACATATTATAGAAACATAATTTCATGACATATCTATGAAAATATTTTACAAATTCTATTATTGCAGTACTTTAATTTAATTAATTATGCAGTAATAGATGATTCAAAATGATAATATTATGATACAATTTATGTATTGATGATGTTTTCAATACTTATTGACATGCAAAATGGATGTTTTATTGCTTTAAGGATATGGTACTACTAATATTTTGCATTTTTTAGGTCCAGGTACTCTCGTGGATGGAATATGTTGCTTGCCATCAAGAACGAGATGCTAGAAGTAAAGAAAATATGATGTCTCAAATTGTTTTGTAAAGGATAAATACTAGTTTAGTAAGTTTATGCACTCACTAAGTTAGGAATGGTATGAAACATAGAGGACTGTGTTTAATCCAAAGGGGGTGTATGTCACGATACATCGTCATTGATCCTTTCCAAAAGATAATTAATTAATTAGTGGGATCAGTCAATACCTAACAAAAGGGGTCATAGACCCTAAAGAATCCTACTAAATTCCAATTAAGGGATTTTGTGAAAATTTAGGAAAAGATTAATTATCTTTCAAAGAAGATAATTTAATTTAATTTAATCAGAAGTAAATTAGAAATATTAATGGGAGGATTTATATTTTACAAAATTTAATACAATATAATAAATTAGGTGTAAATAACCTAATTTTGATAAAATTAGGTACTCATAAAATTTGTACAATTTTGATGAGACTAAAAGGACTATAGTTATTAAATAATGTAGGAATTATCCTATTGTTTGAAAAATTATCCATACCTCCTACATGGCCTATTTTCATTAGTGGAAATTAGGTGGAGATTCTTTCCCTTATCACTAATAGTCCTAGTTTTGCACCTAACCTATTCTCTAATAGTGTTGGTTTGTATTTGTCTCTAGAAAGCAGAGACACAAAACAAAACAAGGCCACCTACCTTATCTCTATTGTGGACCCTCTTCTACTTTTGGGACTTTCTCTCCACATGGGTTGAAATGTATTATTTGAAAAAGGTATATTTTAATATTAAAATAATAAAACCACTATTTGGTTGGTGGGAGAGAAAGGAATCTCCATTAAAAATGAGACTAAGGAGAAGATAAAATACAACTAGATTGGGAGAAAAATCATGAGGACAAGGAGGACTAAGAAATTTTGGAATACTAGGAAGGAAGTAGTATGAGAAGCAAGGCTAGAAAATGGAGCTAAACAAACCAATCCTTATGGGGTATCAATTTTAAGTCCTTATTTTACTCAAAACCATGTTTGTTTCAAATATGATATCACATTCTTAATTTTTAGTTTACTTGAGTGTTTCTACTTTTGGAATATTTTGATTAGTGTTCTTCCTGACCACCAGATAATTATTAGAAATTGTTTCAAAAGGGGGTTATTTACTCTTGTATAGCCTAAATTAAGGAGAATAATTACATTTTGGGAAATTAATTACATTGGATGGTCTGCGATCACCATATTGAAACATTTATACTTAGACATACCCTGTCGCAACATCTTCAGACTACATAAATCATGATAAATATTTTAGTATAATCATTTTTGTGTAGATGCTTAATTTGACATATGATCATAAAATAGAATATATATTGGTTTTAAAATTGAGAAATTTGAGAGTATCTATTGGGCTCATGCTACTAGATTTCCTTCTATAGATTCCTTGCAAAGTTGAGATTGAATTCAACATAGTCCCTCTGTGCTTAATGTCTTGTTATTTCAAAAGCTTCAACATTAACCATTTAAAACACTCTCTTATAATTGGAATTAGACCCATAAATCAACGACATTGGTAGGTTACCCTTTTTTTGATTAATGTGGGTAAACCAAATGTGTAATCATTATAATTTTTAGGATCAATAGATAATTTCTCTCAAAATGTGTAGCCTACAAGTGCCACGGATAATGCATAGTTGAATTAAAGATATATAAACTTGGATTGTTGAATGAACTGACCTTCCTGATCATTTTTTTAGGATCTGAGATACCCAATAGTAGCAATCGGTCACACCTAGTTGTTGAACCTTCTATTGCCTTGACAAGCGCTACTCATCTACATCAATATTGTTTTTGTTCATATATTTATGTTCCAAAGAGTAGAGGACATAATCATGATCTAAGATGAATTTATTCCAAATGGAATGTAAGTTAACAAGACAACAATTATCAAGAGCTATTAAGACTTGATCAGAGTCACTCTTGAGTAGAAGTGACCAACTTCTACAAAAACTACATACCACATCGATGGTATGAGTACATGCCTTGAAGATGAAATAACCACACCAATGGTTAATAATCAATCTTATTCTCTACCCTCATCTCCATGATGGGGCTACTAAGATAAATATCACTACATGTGATCAACTTACACAAGCCTTGGAATAATCATCTTAAGTGTGATTATATTCTCTTCTCCCTCATAAGAGTTATTTATCAATCATCCTTCTCATCTAAGGTATCCCTTTGGTTATATATTAATTAATTAATTTCATAACCATAGGGTATATTTGCATCATCATGGGAGCACCTACTCCATATTTACATTCGATCACAAACTTAGAATATAAGGATTTGTTGAGCTACAACTCAAGCATGAATTACAATCTAGGGCTTCAACCCCTCCGAGCTCCAACTCAAAATATATCAAATTAGTTATCAATTTACATTTTATTACTATATAATTTTTAGGTTAAAGCATCCATAAGTTTTTATTAGCACATCATAATTATTTTAATTACCATTCTAATACTTAACCATATACAACCATCAAGCAAAGCATATAATCCATTGCATCATATTCTCTAAGACTACACATCAATTATACATTAAATCAACTTCTCATTGAAAGGTAAATAACATGCAATAATCATTGATACTAATTTAAATACAATATTCACCATCTATTTAATCAAAAACACATTAGAAATAAATGTAACATTCATAATTTATTTAATCCAAATGCATCACTCATAATCTATTAGAAATAAATGCAACATTCATAGATAATAACAAAGCAAACCACAAAATATAATGACACAAGATTTATCCTGAGAACCCTCATGGGGAATAAACCCAACCTCCAAAATATGTCTTTTCCTCTCATTTCATAAACTTAGAGTATCATAATTACAATATAGGAAGGCATCTCACAGATCCTTCTCTAAATCAATTATACAATTATAAGAGATCAATTCATCTCTTATCAAATCAAGATGCAAATAAGGAAACACCAATTTCCTTTCTCTAAGCCATCAATATAATACATAAGAATTTCACAAATTCTTATACCTCCATACTTATGAATGATCCTCATATACATATTAAGGAGAATCTTTATTAATTAGGAAAGAGGGAATCACATAACTCCCTCAAGAATGAATTGCATATTAATTCTCTTTGTTCAATAAATTAAAGTCTCATACATTTAATTTATGCAACAAACATTTTCTATTTAATTAATAAGCAAAAATCACTTCTTCGTTATTCATTATAACTACGCTACTTACCTCATAACATATTTCATCATTAAATAAAAGCTATATCTCTTCCAATATATTTTTTCCAATCTAATCTAATATCTCTTTCATTATAAATTAACTAAATTAAACTAATTCTCTATTTCAAATAACCATTCATTTTAAATCATGCATAGCTATAACACGTCAAGCAATAGTATAGGCTATAGAATAGCTTACTTCATATTAAGTAATCTTTGTATAAATAGTAATTAAGTCTTATTATAGCCTTCCCTATACTCTATGATGGTACTTAAATTATCAATCTCAAAGGACCCACATTTAATTATATTTCTCCAATGACTACAATTATTCCAAATTATCCTTGACTGTTATATCTAACCTATTTACTTGAGCTGCCCAGGGTCCTATGGTCTAATATAATCAATTCTTAATTTAGACCCAATTGTCATATTAAGACTCCTCTAATTTAGTGTCCCAATGGTCATACTCAAGATTCATTTCGTTTGGAGGTCCAGTTGCCCCATTAGAGGTCCATGATAACCTATTGGCCCAATGAGCATCAATTATTTTAAAAGGTGTTTTATAGTCTATACTTAGAGTGGTAGGTAGTCAACGCGATCAAGCATTTATTATCCAAAAAATCAGCTAGAGAAAATGAACCAACTGATGAGGATATTATAACCTGACACGTGTTGGGATTCTATCCATGGAAGGGCTGGCTTAGCCATGAGTCATTAATAAGGTACCTCCAATTGGTGCATGACCACCAATGGATAATTATCATGACTACTGGATGGTAGTCACATCTATAAAGGAGTGAATCTCATTTTGTATTGCTCCATTACTCTCGTAGGAGAAATGTGGGTTTAACAATTACTTTAAAAACAAAGGAGGGTTTTGATTGGGTGAGTAGAAGATCAACAGGTCGTAGAAATTAGAAATCCATAAGAAACAAGTGTCATATACTAGTAAGCATGAGGTAACAACGATGATGGTGATAAACTATATTTGTGCCTCCCGTTCGCCACTCCTGAGCATGGATGCATCAGTTAGAGACGATGATCGATGGTGGTCTAGTTTTATTAACATAGTTTCTTATAACCTTAGACCTCTACTAAAATGACTCCATGCTCACAACTATTTAATTAGAAGGTAAATTTGGATATCAAAATTTACAAAATATTTGGATTATTTCAATTAAATTTGGATTATGACAATCCGACCAATTCCAAAAATGTTGTAGACAAGGTTTGTGAAATTTAGAATTTTATAAAATATTAACTTATACATTGTCACATTATCCTATTAGTGAAAGAAGTTTGCTATTCCCAAATAGGGGATTCACGGTGATGGGTATTCAAGGTATTGGTGAGGATAGGTGTCAAATATCTGATAAATGAACTAAGTAGTGTCATAATCCAAAGAGCTTAGGTAACCCTCGTGTCTCCATATGATACTTAGTTGATGATCAACCATGAAACCCAAGATCCTATTGTTGGACATTTTGAGTAGATGAGTTGTCATTGATGTCAAGAGTGAATGGTCATTAATGTCGATAGTCAGTTTCAGTGAGCAGTGCAAGGAGAAGCAGTTCCACAATCAGTGCAAAAAGGAGAGTCTGCTTCCAGTTGGTCAAAACCCGGTTCCAGGTAGTCAGATGTGGTCCAAAGTGCAAAGAAGAAGCCCAAGTGAATAATATTATAATATTCCTTTATAATATTATACAGGGAAGTTTAAAATTAATTATAAATTAATTAATATAATTTTATTATAAATTAATTTATTAATTAATTTACTTAACTTATAAGTTATTTAAATTAATTATTAATTAATTTTAATATTAATTATATATTAATTTATGTTAATTTTAAATAACCCTAAGGTGGGTTATTAAGTCAAAATTCAAATTTCGAATTCGACCATCGAGCGCCGACGTGGGAGTCAAATAATCAAAACGTGTATAAAAGGGGACTCCTCCACCTTAGCCCAAAAATATATGCATTCGAATTAATCCTTGTGTTATGCGAGCTTGTGTGAATCATTCTGTGCAATCAAGAGGATTTCATTTTTTTAAAGTGCCAAGAGGAGGCAAAGGGACTTCACCCACCAAGGAAGGTGCCTTGGTCACCAAGCGCAGGTAGCGTAGTTGGCAACCATGGAAGCAAAGCGTTAGGGGCAGCGAGTGGCGGAGGTTCGAATCCACGAGAGTATTTTTTTTGTGTGAAGTCGATGGTGGATGAAGGTTAAAAGGAAGGAAGCTTCCCTTCCTTCTCGTGGGTGCCTATAGCCCACATGGTGGGCACCAAAGTGCTAAGGCACTTGGCGCTTGGGGAGACGGTGGTTCGAAACTCGCCGAACCCCTTTTGGGGTAAAGGACAAGGTATGCAATTTGTTTGGCGCCAAATTTTTGGAGGAATTAATTTAAGCCATAAAATTTAATTTTTGCATAATTTATTTAGTTTATAAGGTTTTAAGGGGAGTTATAAGGTTTATGCAAATATTATTTTTGAGAGATATTTCTTTTATAAGTGTAATTTTTGGAGATTGATATTATTTTAAATTTGGAGATTATAAGGGGCATCTGAGTGAGTAATTTTTATGTGTGATTTGATGATTGCTAATTTCAAGAAGGAGTAATAAGGTGTATTTGAGTTTGATTATTTTTGTAATTAAGGAATATTTTGAGAGAGTGTTAGTGTGATATTTTATCATCTAACCATTGAAATTGGAAAGAAGAAAATTGTGATTGAGACAGGTTTTCTAAGGGCACTTCTACATCAAACAAAAGGTATGGGCACATCTTCCTAGTGAATGATTGTTGAATGTTGTGAATGCTAAGTTGGAGTGAAAAGGATTGTTTGATAAGCATTGTTGTTGAAGTGATTAATTGAGTGAAGAACTTGAACTAGGGTTTGCAAAGATCATGAGTATCATTGTTATGTGAGATTAGTTGATAAGCATTGTTGGAAATATTTGAGTGAATGTTCATAAGTTTGGACTAGGGTTTGTGAGCAAGGATTATTTCATTGAGTGATTGGTTGAGTAGAGTTGGTTGAGCCTAGTCAAGTGGATGTGTTGAAGTGATAGTTCAAGTTCTATGAAACAAATTGTTCTATATTCTAAATTGATTTGAGAAAGAGGTTGAGTGTTGATGAATGTGAAACATATTGAGTCTCTAACCAATTCTCTATATGTTTCTATGTAAGAAATTGAAAGTAATTGAGCATTGTGATGAATGTGAAACATATTGAGTCTCTAACAATTCTCTATATGTTTCTATGAGATTGGACAAGTTCTAGTGAGGACTTGTTGAGCAGATTTGAGGTAAGTCTTTGAGAAGACTTGTGGATAGATTGGTGTGAGATTTTGTGGAAGCTTACAATACAAATTTGAGGATAGATATTGAGGATAGAGATTGAGGATAGATTTTGGTGCATATTTGAGGATAGGTTTGTGCCAGACCAGAGATAGAGATTGAGAAGATTTGTGCTAGATCGAAGGACTATGTTTAGTGTAGATTTGAGATAAAGCTTTGGAGGTGATAGAGTATAGAGGATGATAGTCTCTAGTGGATAGAGATCCATTAGCCAGGGTAGTGAGGATAGGTCTTCTGAGTGGGATAAGAGTCTTCAGTGGATAGAGATCCATCAGCCAGTGTAGTGGAGGTAGCAGTTCTTCTAGAAGATCACCAACCAGAGTAGAGGAGAAAGGAGTTCTCCTATGGATAGAGATCCACAAACTTGATTAGGGGATTGGTGTCTCCTTTGGACAGAGGTCCATAAACATTGTAATAGGGAAAGGATTCCCAAGAGAATTTATTTGAGAAAAATTTATAAGGAATATTTTCTCCGTGGAGTAGCCCACATTGGGTGAACCATGTTAAATCATGTCTCTCATGTGTGTGATGCTTTGTGTGATGTTTACTACTTTAATATTGTTGATGTTATCATTTGGATTAAAAAGAAAAAATTTTATCTTATACTGTTCACCCCCTCTCAGTATAAGCACATGTTCTTCAATTGGTATCAGAGTGGGTCTCTCCATGAAAAGACTAACAACTTGGAGGAGGATCCATCAACAACACACATGAATTCAAAAAATGAAGAAGAGACCATGTTTGATATAAAAGAGGAATTCTTTACTGCTCTCAGAAATTTGGAAAGAATTAGAGAGAAGAACTCAAGCTTGAAGGAACAAATTCAAGAGGATGAAGAAGCAAGGATGGAACTTCTACAAAGTCTCACAGAACTCAAGATAAAGGTAGAAGAGGGAAAGAAAATTGAGCAAGATATGATAGATCTATTAAGAGCAAGAGAAATAGAATGTGAAATATTGGAAGCAAAAATTATTTATCTAAGGAATGAAGTTGAAAGGACCAAGGTACTACAAGATATAGAGTATGAGAAACAGAAAGAGGAGTCAAGTCTTCAAGAAGCAGAAACTTCAAACAAAGATAGGCAAGCAAAGGATACTTCAAAAGAAAAAGACATCAGAAAGGAAGAAAGCAAATAAGAACCTTGGATGAGAGTTAATCACAAAAGGAGAAGCACTCAACCACAATCTCAAAGGCATCCAAACAGGTTACATAATTTCTTCCATGGTCATTGTTTTTCTTGTAACAAATATGGTCATAGAGTTGTACACTGTATTGGTCATGCAAGAAACAATGTCAATAGAAATTTCAATTCTTTTGCACCTCTTATGGATAATGATATTATATGTTACAAATGCAATAATTTTGGGCACAAGGCTAGATGGTGTAAAATGATACTTCCTGAGTCTAGTAAAAGAAAAACAATTTCAACAACTAGGAAAGATGAAAGGGAAAATGTAAAGGCTAGATCAATGTTAGTTCAAACAACCCTTCATGCTCAGGATAAATAAGAACAATGGTATCTTGATAGTGGTTGCTCTAGACACATGACAGGAGACAAAGACAAATTCATTGTACTAAAAGAAACCAATAGAGGATCAATAAGTTTTGGTGATAATGGATCAACAAATATTGGTGGAAGAGGAACTCTGAGTTTAGATAATGGGAAAACAAGAACAGAAAATGTGTTGTATGTTAAAGGGTTAAAACATAATCTGCTAAGTGTAAGTCAACTTTGTGATCAAGGTCATATGGTTACATTTCACCCAGATAGGTGTGAGATAAGAAAATCAGAAACTGGAAAAGTCATTGCAAATGCAAGAAGAACTCCAAACAATCTCTACATGCTTAGTGAGATCAAAGGGGAGAAGTGCTTTCTATCACAAGAATATGAGAGTTGGTTGTGGCATAGAATATTGGGTCATTTAAATTTTGACAACATAGTCAACATAAGCAATAAGCAGGCTGTCAGAGATTTACCCAAGCTAAAAAGGCCACAAAACACAATTTGTGCACCTTGTCAACATGGAAAGCAAACTAGAACAAGCTTTAAGTCAAAGGGATATATGTCATCTGAGCCATTAAGTCTAATACATACTGATCTATGTGGTCCTACCAGAACACAGAGTATTCAGGGTGAGAGTTACTTTATATTGTTTATAGATGATTACTCCATAATGGTTTGGGTAGCTTTCCTAAAAGAGAAGTCAGATGCATTTGAAAAATTCAAAGCATTTAAGGAACTGGTTGAAAATGAAACTAGCAAGAGGATTAAGTGTTTGAGATCTGATAGAGGAGGAGAATTTACCTCAAATGAATTTGTAGATTTTTGTGAACAACATGGAATCAAGAGAGAATACTCAACCACAAGAACTCCTCAACAAAATGGAGTAGTTGAAAGGAAAAATAGGACTGTTGAGAATATGGCTAGAGCTATGTTAAATGAGTCCAAAATTTTAGATGGATTTTGGAGGGAAGCAGTCAACACAATAGTATATATAATCACTAGGGCTCAAATGAGGGTAAACCATCACAAGACTCCATATGAGCTTTGGAAAGGAAGACCGACCACTGTAAAACACTTCAAGGTTTTTGGAAGCAAGTGCTACATAAGACGAGAAGATCAAAACTTAGGCAAGTTTGATCCAAGATGTGATGAGGGAATTTTTCTTGGTTATTCCACTAAGAGTAAAGCTTATAGATGCTTCAACAAGAGAACACACACTATTGTGGAAAGTATAAATGTAACAATTGATGAGAAGATAGATTCAAGAGAACCAGTTCAACAAATTGTGTATCAGGAAGATGGAAGTTGTCAAGAAGAGTTTCATGAGGAATCAGATGAAGAAGAAGAAGAAACACAAAGACTTCTTCCTAAAACTCCATCCAGGTATGTACAGAAGCATCATCCAAAAGATCTAATCATTGGGAATCCATATGAAAGACAAACAAGGAGAAGGATAATAACACCATCTCAACAAGCAAATTTTTCTTTGCTATCTAAGATTGAGCCAAAGGACTTCAATCAGGCAAGTGAAGATGAGTTCTGGATTAAGGCAATGGATGAGGAATTAGATCAGATAGAGAAAAGCAAGACTTGGGAACTTGTTCCATGACCAAAGGACAAAAATGTGATCGACACAAAATGGGTATTCAGAAATAAGTTAAATGAAGATGGATAGGTAGTCAGGAATAAAGCAAGGTTAGTGTGCAAAGGTTATGCACAGGTAGAGGGAATTGATTTTGATGAGATATTTGCTCCAGTTGCATGACTTGAAGCCATAAGAATATTTTTAGCCTTCTCAAGTTTCAAAAACTTCAAGGTATATCAGATGGATGTTAAGTCAACATTTCTAAATGGTGTTCTAGAAGAAGAAGTCTATATTGAATAACCAGAGGGATTCATATTAATAGATAAACCAGATCATGTATGCAGATTGAAAAAGGTACTGTATGGTCTAAAGCAGGCTCCTAGAGCATGGTACTCAAGATTGGATAAGTATCTTCAGGAACAAGGATTCAGAAAAGGAATAGTGGATAACAACTTATACATAAAAAATGAAGGGAATAATCTACTAATTGTGGTTGTTTATGTTGATGACATCATTTTTGGGGGAAACAATGATAAGATGTGTAAAGAATTTGCAAAGAACATGCAGAATGAATTTGAGATGTCTATGCTTGGTGAGTTGTCCTTCTTTCTTGGACTTCAGATTTCACAATCAGAGAAAGGAGTATTTCTTTCACAAACCAAGTATATAAAAGAGATGCTAAAGAAATTCAGGTTAGAATATTGCAAACCAGTAAGTACCCCCATGGTTACAGGATGCAAGTTAAGTAAGGATGATGAATCCCTAGAGGTAGATCAGAGACTATACAGATCTATGATTGGCAGCTTGTTGTATGTTACAACTACAAGACCAGACATAGTGCAATCAATGGGATTAGTGGCAAGGTTTCAGGCAGCACCTAAGGAAACACATGTGGTAAAAGTAAAGAGAATTCTCAGGTATCTAAAAGGGACTATGGATTTTGGGCTCTAGTATCCCAAAAGTGATAGTTTCACACTCACAACATATACAGATGCAGATTGGGCTAGCAACATTGATGATAGAAAAAGCACAAGTGGAGGAGCATTCTTTCTTGGAGACTGTTTAGTCTCTTGGCTAAGTAAGAAGTAGGTGTCAATATCCTTATCTACAACAGAAGTAGAATATATTATAGTAGTAGCTAGTTGTACATAGGTATTATGGATGAAGTGAACTCTAGAAGACTTCAAGATAAAACATGATCATCCTATTCCCATATTATGTGATAATACAAGTGCTATAAGTATCTCAAAGAATCTAGTGATGCACTCCAGGACAAAGCACATTTCGATCAAGTATCATTTTTTGAGAGAACAGGTGATAGATAAATAGGTCAAGTTGGAATATGTTACTACAAAGGAGAAGATAGTAGATATTTTCACTAAGCCACTTTCGAAGGAAACCTTTGAGTATCTTCGAGAAAAACTAGGAGTAATACTCCCACCCCAGAATTAACCACCTCAAGAGGAGGTGGGGGAGGGGCTAAGCTAAGAGACTCATTCTTAGCCCCGAGCCCCAAAGGTGACCCTTTGCCATTGATGTCAAAGGGGGAGAGATTTGAGTAAGGGGGAGATTTGATTTAAGAAGAGAGCATTGAGTCAGGGGGAGCAGTTTCCCAGGGGGAGTAGGACAGAAATAGGTTAAGAAAATTTGAAAAGATAATTGGGTTGCCATCAATGACAAAGGGGGAGATTGTTGGACATTTTGAGTAGATGAGTTGTCATTGATGTCAAGAGTGAATGGTCATTAATGTCAATAGTCAGTTTCAGTGAGTAGTGCAAGGAGAAGCAGTTCCACAATCAGTGCAGAAAGGAGAGTCCGCTTCTAGTTGGTCAAAACCCGGTTCCAGGTAGTCAGATGTGGTCCAAAGTGCAAAGAAGAAGCCCAAGTGAATAATATTATAATATTTCTTTATAATATTATAAATTAATTATAAATTAATTAATATAATTTTATTATAAATTAATTTATTAATTAATTTACTTAACTTATAAGTTATTTAAATTAATTATTAATTAATTTTAATATTAATTATATATTAATTTATGGTTATTTTAAATAACCCTAAGGTGGGTTATTAAAGTCAAAATTCAAATTTTAAATTCGACCATCGAGCATCGACGTGGGAGTCAAATATAAAAAACATGTATAAAAAGGGACTCCTCCACCTTAGCCCAAAAATATATGCATTCAAATTAATCTCCTTTGGTATGCGAGCATGTGAATTCATTCTATGCAATCAAGAGGATTTCATTTTTTTTAAAGTGTCAAGAGGAGGCAGAGGTTTTTCACCCACCAAGGAAGGTGCCTTGGTCACCAAGCACAGGTAGCGCAGTTGGCAACACAGGAAGAAAGTGTTAGGGGCAATGAGTGGTAGAGGTTCAAATCTGCGAGAGTATTTTTTTTGTGTGTGAAGTTGATGATAGATGAAGGTTTAAAAGGAAGGAGGCTTCCCTTCCTTCTCATGGGTGCCTATAGCCCACATGGTGGGCACCAAAGTGCTAAGGCACTTGGCGCTTGGGAGACGATGGTTCAAAACCCGTCGAACCCCCTTTTGGGGTAAAGGACAAGGTATGCATTTAGTTTGGCACCAGATTTTTTGGAGGAATTAATTTAAGCCCTAAAGTTTAATTTTTACCTAATTTATTTAGTTTATAAGGTTTTAAGGGGAGTTATAAGGTTTAGGCAAATATTATTTTGAGAGATAAATTTTTGGAGATTGATTTATTAAAATTGGAAATAATAAGGGGTATTTTGAGTGAGTAATTTTTATGTGTGATTTGATGATTGCTAATTTCAAGAAGGAGTAATAAGGTGTATTTGAGTTTGATTATTTTTGTAATTAAGGAATATTGTGAGAGAGTGTTAGTGTGATATTTTGTCATCTAACCATTGAAATTGGCAAAGAAGAAAATTGTGATTGAGACAGGTTTTTAAGGGCACTTCTACATCAAACAAAAGGTATGGGCACATCTTCCTAGTGAATGATTATTGAATGTTGTGAATGCTAAGTTGGAGTGAAAAGGATTGTTTGATAAGCATTGTTGTTGAAGTGATTGGTTGAGTGAAGAACTTGAACTAGGGTTTGCAAAGATCATGAGTATCATTGTTATGTGAGATTGGTTGATAAGCATTGTTGGAAATATTTGAGTGAATGTTCATAAGTTTGGACTAGGGTTTGTGAGCAAGGATTATTTCATTGAGTGATTGGTTGAGTAGAGTTGGTTGAGCCTAGTCAAGTGGATGTGTTGATGTGATAGTTCAAGTTCTGTGAAACAAATTGTTCTATATTCTGAATTGATTTGAGAAAGAGGTTGAGTGTTGATGAATGTGAAGCATATTGAGTCTCTAACAATTATCTATATGTTTCTATGGTAAAAAGAAAAATTGAAAGTAATTGAGCATTGTGGTGAATGTGAAGCATATTGAGTCTCTAACAATTCTCTATATGTTTCTATGAGATTGGACAAGTTCTAGTGAGGACTTGTTGAGCAGATTTGAGGTAAGTCTTGAGAAGACTTGTGGATATATTGGTGTGAGCTTTTGTGGAAGCTTACAATACATATTTGAGGATAGAGATTGAGGATAGATTTGAGGATAGATTTTGGTGCAGATTTGAGGATAGGTTTGTGCTAGACCAGAGATAGAGATTGAGTAGATTTGTGCTAGACCGAAGGACTGTGTTTAGTGTAGATTTGAGATAGAGCTAAGAGTAAGCTTTGGAGGTGATAGAGTATAGAGGATGATAGTCTCCAGTGGATAGAGATCCATTAGCCAGGGTAGTGAGGATAGGTCTTCTAAGTGGGGATAGGAGTCTTCAGTGGATAGAGATCCATCAGCCAGTGTAGTGGAGGCAGTAGTTCTTCTAGAAGATCACCATCCAGAGCAGAGGAGAAAGGAGTTCTCCTATGGATAGAGATCCATAAACTTGATCAGGGGATTGGTGTCTCCTTTGGATAGAGGTCCATAAACATTGTAATAGGGAAAGGATTCCCAAGAGAATTTATTTGAGAAAAATTTATAAGGAATATTTTCTCCGTGGAGTAGCCCACATTGGGTGAACCACGTTAAATCATGTCTCTCATGTGTGTGATGCTTTGTGTGATGTTTACTACTTTAATATTTTTGATGTTATCATTTGGATTAAAAAGCAAAAAGTTTTATCTTATACTGTTCACCCCCTCTCAGTATAAGCACATGTTCTTCACCTATCACTTCAAAAGGTAATATTTCAATGTCATAATACTTAGTGAATGCACTTGAGTCTTGTGTATATTGAGACTAGGTATCTTTACAACATTCTTAATCCCATGCATAACTAATGTGGGGCAGTTCCCATGCATAGGTAAATTTATTCATATGAAATTTTGACCTACTGTCCATTAAATATGATGGTGATATTTTCTAAGGTGTATCCCAATCAAAGGTTTATTGATTGAATCTTCTAAAATTTATGCACAAGGATGAAATGATAATGAATTTCAAAGATACAACCCACTAATCTTGTCCAGGTTTAAATGCTAGGTAGGGAGGATTCTTTTGTAGGTGGCTTAGGGTTTTTTATGCTAGTTAGCATACCTCCATAGTATGTGTAGTTTCTAATTGACAAAATCTAAATCAAATGACAAAGATAGATAAATTCCAAAGTATCAAATGGGTGTCTTACATCTCACAACCTATGTCCATTCTAGGGTGCTAGCTTTAATTATACTATGCACTCGATTAAGGGAGGTGTACCATAGTATTGTCATGTGATCATACTAAAAACTTGTTTTCTTGAAGATGTTTATATATATATATATATATTTATTTATTTATTTATCTCACCAATCAACTCCTTGCTACAATAATACCCTACCGATGGTCAAAAATTTCTAACGCAGTACAAAAATTCCAACTTGGTAGATTATAATCAATTATCACTTTCATCAAAGTATCATTTAGAGGAATGACTATATGTAGCAAAGAGTTAATGCTAATGCTAATGTTCATATGCTTAGTTGTAGATAGCTAATTTATATAGCCAAAGGAGATATTACGACTTGGGCATGAATAATGAACACATCCACTCGAATTCACAAATCAAACACAACTACTCCATCCTAAAAAGAATTAATTTAGATCTATTTTTGTTCCATATCAAGTAAACATAAAGAAGAAAGAGAAGGAAAGCTCAAACTTAATCTCCTGCATAGTTTCCAAGTGCATTCCTCTTGTTATATCCCTCCTTGACTTACCTTCAAGCCTGTCTTCCTCTGTCTCTCCCAAGGCTCCCCTCCAAAGCTAGCTATCCCCTCTCTTCTCCTTAGTATCTTTTTTAATGGAGGTTCCTTTATCTCCCACCAACTAAATAGTGGTTTTTATTATTATAATATTAAAAGATGTCTTATTTTTCAAAATGAGACATTTCCACTCATGTGGAAGGGAAATTCAAAAGGTAGAAGAGGGTCCACACAAGAGATAAGGTTGGTGGACTTGTTATGTTTTGTGTCCCTACTTTCTAGAGACAAATACAAACCAACCCAATTAGAGAATAGGTTAGGTGCAAAGATAAGACTATTAGTGATAAGGAAAATAATCTCCACCTAATTTTCACTAATGAAAATAGTCTAGAAATGAGGGATGGATAATCCTTATATATATATTTTTAATAATTCCATAGTTCTATTTAGTCCAATCAAAATTGGACAAATTTTGTGAGTACCTAATTGTATTAAAATTAGGTTATTTACACCTAATTTATTATATTGTATTAATTTTTGTATTCCTCCAATTTATCTTTCACAAAACCTCTAAATTAGCTTTAAATTAAATTATCTTCTCTGAAATATGATTACTCATTTCCTAAATTCTCACAAAATCCCTTTGTTAGAATTTTGTAGGATTCTTTAGGGTCTATGACCCCCTTAGCTAGGTGCTATTTGATCCCACTGATTAATTAATAGCATTTTAAAAAGGATCCATGGGGATGGGTCGTGACATACACTCCCCTTGGATTAAACACAATCCTATGTGTTTCACGTAGATCCTAATTTAGTGAGTGCATAAACTTACTAAACTAAAATTTATCCTTTACAAAAAAATTTGAGACATCAACTTTTCTTTTCTTCCAACAACTCATTCTTGATGGTAAGCAACATCTTCCATCCACGAGAGTACCTGGACCTACAAAAATGTAAAATATCAGTATTACCATATTTTTGGAACAATAAAACATCCATAGTGCATAATAATAAGTACTGAAAACATCATCAATACACAAATCTCATCATAACATTACAACTTTAAATCATCTATTACTGCATAATTAACTGAATTAAAGTACTACAATAATAGAATTTGCAAAATGTTTTCATAGAGATGTCATGAAATTATGTTTCTATAATATGTTAGACACAATAAGTCTCATTAATTTTATCAAAACTCCCACCAAGGAGTATCACACTATGGTTTGTTAACTCTTACCATGAGTTAACCAGATAGAAATAGGTGTCATCAAAGACAAAAACATAATCTCATATATCTCAATTTAGGATGTTTACATATCCTAAGATTCATTTTGGCAAACCTATTTGCCATTACTAGTGCATCCACCTAGATGTCCCCTGGTTTTCATCATCATAAAATCATGGAGAAGTCCCATACCTTCTCCAAGAATGGACACCAATCCATCCTTCAAAATCATTCAGTTTTAATTGAGTTCATTTATCCATTTTATGATTATACAAACAAAAGTCTATAATCCATATGTTTATTGGTTATACTAGAAATTCTCTAGATTACACACTATGTACCTTAAATTAATTAAATTCATTTATCATTTTCACCCTGAACACATAATATTTTGTTATCTATTTCTACTCAAAATATTAGAAATATACAAACAAAAGTATATAATTTACTTGTTTATTAATTTACATTTTTCTGAATTCCTTGGCATACATACTATACATCCCTATAGCCTACAAAGTGATGGCTTTATGCCTAATGAAAGGATCTCAAGGTTGTTGTCCCTCGGTCCTTTCTCCATGTTGTGTTGTGTCTACACCACCTGTTTGAGAGGCTACTGGAGAAACTGCTCGAGAAGTGATTCTAGTTCTATCTTGGGTTGTCGCTCTAGTTGCTCGAGATGTTCTCCCATGTCCACATTGTACACTAATAACTGGTTGAGATGGAATAAGCAAACCATGACTCACTAGTGCATCAAAATAGGAAGCCAAGAATGCAACTCTGTAGTCATACCTTTCTTGTTGTAACTGTGCATTTTCTACATGTAGGGCTACTACCGTTGTATCCCTCCAGTAATGCATTTGTGCTAACTCTAATCAAAGCCTCTCTTGCTCTACAATGGTGGCATCTATCTTGATCTCCAACCTCAACTTCTCTTGTGCCCATTTACCTACTAGGTCCAATTGTTGGGTCTCTAATAGTCGGATTCGTTCCTTTAGCGCTTCCACTTCGTGTTGCACTTTTCTCATGGGACCATATTTTCTAATGTTTGATGGTCCTACTTCTATTTCTACCCAATGACATACATGTATTTTGGGATATTCTTCCTCTACTCCCTTTTTATATGAATGCTCTTCCTCTATACCAACAACCTTGACTATTTTTGCATCCTCTTCTAAATCTTCCTCTTGTTGTCATCGTTGTGTGGCCCACCAACTATCATAGTTGAGGGTTGTGCCAGCATCATCCTCCTCTAGTGTCCATATAGCCTCATCGGGTTCTAAGGCTAATGGTTCCATCGGTGGAGGTATCACTGCTTTTCACCCCTTTCTCGTATAAATCATGGGTGGATCCGGTATCTGTTGCGTAATACCAAACTATTACAATACTCGAGTATATTGAAAATACTTGTATTGCATACTCATACATCCGATCAACCACCTTGCTCATCACACATGAGTGAGTTGTACTCCATATTCTACCCATATTGGGCCCTCTCTCCATGGTCTCCAAATTACATCTCAGGATTGTAAATTTTCCCAAATAGAGCGAAATCGCTCTCTATTGCCTTCGAGTGGCCTATTACTAGTCCACTCTTTCCCCCTTTTCCACCTTAATGCATAGGGTACCTCTGGCCCCACAAATTTATGTGCATCATAGGGTAGCCCTTGGGGTCTTGCTACGACTATGTGTTCCCATGCCCAAATTTGTAGTAAGAAACTACAACTCAATCTAGTTTTCTTCATTGTTCTTAACTCGAACAACTCTCTATAGGTTTTATCCAACAATACTGGAGCCCATGCATATACCTTGAACTTCTCCACTAAATCCTATACTATTCCCAACAAATTCTAGGGAAAATATGCACCCCTTACTTCTGGTAAAATGACACTTGATATGAGTTCCATTATTACAACATGTCTATGTGTTAGTCTACCCATCACATAGTGTAGTTCAAATGCTATACCACCCTTATCGGTGTTCACGCTTCTCCATTCAACCCCGAACACTCTTTCCAAAATATACCCCATTTTTGCTTCATTGGCCACAATCATTGTGCATCCTTCTACCGGTATCCAGTATATCCGATACACATCTTCTAAGGTGATGGTCATTTCTCCAGTGGGTAACTAGAATGTCCCTCTACTAGGATCCCATATTTCAACTAGGGCTAACAGATAACACCTGTCTACTCGTACTAGTTCTAGATGAGCCTCTCCTTCAAAACCAATCTCTTTCAACCATTTCTAGTCATCCGTATCTAGTTTATCCCTAGCATTCTGAAAGATTGTCCTCAGCGGGTGTCGTGATATAATGATATTTAATGGTCTAATCTCTTCTGGCTCTGCATTGCCACCATTGTTGGTTCTAGCACTATCAGAAGCCATTACTCAGATTGTATGTACCAACAGATCGACTACCAGAAGTAGGAGGATCAAGAGGTACACTATGGTGTTTGCTCCCAATATTATCAATATTAATAGGGTGAACCCTAATACAAGAAAAATTGTATTCACTACCATGAATAATTGATAGGTTAATCCTTCTACCAAAACTAAGATAAAATTTCCCAGTTACAACTCTATTCCATTTTATCGATACTACGATGTTAGAGTTATTACCTCGATTTTATTCGCTCAATCATATTTCGAGGTCCATTCACTTTCATAGATCACGAATCAATCATCTCGGGTTATTTGATTTTTCTTCAATTCCTAAGAAGATAACATCTTTTGATGTGCTTTGGAATCCATTATCATGACACACATGTCCTTCCATTACGGTTTCTAGCTTTGCATAACATCCCATCATCGACCCTTCGATGACTCCATCGGACGGTTTCGTACACACTTATTCAGGTACCCTTTCCTTAAGTACCATCTTCAAATTTGGACATTATTGCTCCATTGACAATGGTCACATTCATGCATGCCAAAAGTACAATGTCATCTTAGTGTGGTGCATCAATAATTACCCACTACTGACTCATATGACACATAGTTGGGTTTAGTTATTTACAGTTAATCCTGTATCTTCTTGAACTAACTTAATCATATCATCGATGTTGGGTTTGGACACCAATTTCTTATATGTAGGTTTTAATACCACATGCACCAAAAAGGAAACTATTCTGTATTTAAATAGTGTATAACGCACTATTAAACCTGACCACCATCCGGGTGGTCGGGTGGTTTATTACTTTGTTGTGGCGGTGGTGTTGGTAATTTTGAAGCTTCAAACATGCTTGGTGATATATCAGGTGATGGTGTTTCAACGTCGACCATGACCACGACTTCCAACGTGATGGTTTTCCTCTTACCTTACCTTCCTTCTCCATTGTTGAGATGTTCAACTCCTTCCTTTGGAAAATGGCCATATTTGTATCCAAAGACTTCTTCATCTCTTCAATCAATAATATAAAACATTATTTTATCCTATATTTGATCATAATCAATCCCAATTATCTAGTTTTTACTTAAAAATTCCAACATCTATACTTTTTCTAGCTCTATATTCAGTCCTTATCAGGTTCGACATACTTGTGGTCATTCCCTATCATATTGCTACTCCAAATATCTTCAAACTAGAATCTATATTTTTCCTTTTTATATACATAGAGAGTTCTTTATGTTTCAACCAACTATTGAAGGTTTATACTCTAGTTTTCCTATGTGGATAATAATACCACATGCATGGTGTAGTGGTTAGTCCCCTATTTAAATAGCGTAGCACACCTTATTAAACTTGACCACCACCCAAGTGGTCGGGTGGCATACTTTTATGCAGAGTCAAGATACTTGGAGAGGTTGGCAAAGTCTCATGTGGTGGTGACATTTGGGATATCAGAGCTGCTTGGTGGAGTCCCAAAGTCTTATGTCAAAAGATGTTTCTGGTGATATTTGGGAGATTTTCATGCTTGGATGTGAGGTTTCACCATCCTTGCTCTCCTTCGTCATACCAGGTTTTCATGCTAGAAGATGGTTCTGGTGATTGTGGATGGTTTCCATGTTCAATTGAATTTACAATGGTTCCACCATTTCCTACACCATAGCCTCTGATTGGAAAACCTAGAGTGTATTGTAACATTGATCAAAAGTGTAAATAAATAAAACATTCTTTTGTTGATAGTTATCATGCAATGTCCCATTTCTAGGTATGATTGTAGCTATTTAGCCTAAAAATATCCACAAAATTAGAGTACAAGGATGATTACTACCTAATTTATTCCAAGGATTATATTTAGAACCAAAAATGTACCTTAAATTAATTGGACTACCTAATTTCCTTTTAACATGAATTGTGGTGATGATTATTCCAAGGCCTATGTAACAACCCCAATTGTTACTACTCATCCACTTCAATTTTTTTTTTATTCATTTATTTATCTTCCATAGAGAAAAGGACATAATCATGATCTAAGATAGAGTTATTCCAAGTGGACTGTAAGTAAACAAGGCAACAATTATCAAGAGCTATTAAGACTTGGTCATAGTCACTCTTGAGTAGAAGTGACCAGCTTCTACAAAAACTACATACCACCCGGGAGACAAGAATAACCACACCAATGGTTAATCATCAATCTTAGTTATAACCCTCATCTCCATGATGAGGTAACTAAGATAAGAAAATCAAATCACTCATGTGATCAAACTTACACAAGCCTTGGAATAATCATCTTAAGTGTGATTATCTTCCATTATCCCTCACAAGATTTATTTGACTATATTTCTCATTTAAGGCATCCCTTTGGTTATATATATGAATTAATGAATCTTATTACCATGAGGTATTTTTATCATCATCATGGGAGCACCTACTCCACATATACATTCGAGCACCAACTCAAAATGTAAGGTTTTGCTTGAGCTACAACTCAAGCATAAATTACCATATATAGGTCCAACCCACTCTGAGCTCCAACTCATTTTATATTAAATTAATTACCATTTACATTTTTTTTTGGTAATTGGATGGTTCTATTATACGGGTTTTGGCTGGGTCCCAATCCCAGATATACAAGAGACTTTGATAGATATAGGGAAACTACTACTGAAGTATCCCTTGCCAAGGAAGTCAGCTATAAATAAAACAAAAATTCCCATGCAGGGGATGATAGGACCAAAATTTCCCATGCAGGGGATGATAGAACCCGTAACAATAGAAAAACTACCCACGCAGGGGGCACATGACCATGGAAACTATAGTGACCCTTGGAGCATGCATCATCCACTACTCTATTTACAATTTAATATGATATTTTAATGTTTAATATGCATTAAATGAAAGACGTAAAAAGAAGACATAGCCGAGATACAAAGAAACAAATAAATGAATGCTTTTTATTGATATTTCCAAGATTCGGTTACACATTCATCCCTCTGAGGGATACCCTTCATTTGATACATAGATTTACACAAAGAGGGTAGCAGATGTGTAATATCCCCTTGCAAGGGGTGATGCACTTTCAAAGGCTTCCCAGTGACACACATAGAACTGTATGAGGGCTTACAGATGCCTCCTTATCTAGATCTGATTCCTAGAGGGATCCTCTTGCTCCCGTATGTTGTAGATCTGTCCGATGAACCTATAGCCCTGAAATCAATGAAATAACAACATACGCTTAGATGTACGAGATTGCCTCCCCGGAGGAGGCTATTAGCATAGTGAAAATAAATGTAATGAAACTAGTATTATGAATGTAAATAACTAAAATAAATCTTATGCTAATAAAATGAAATAGAAAGCAAAATAAAAGAAACTATCACCAAAATCCTAGACTAGGTTGCGAGCCACTATCCAGGAAAATGACTGCTAAGGTGAAATCTGTCTCTATTAATCCAAAGGCTATGGGCTTAAGTTTTCTACTAATATTAAATGATTACTGTATGTGCATGGATTATTACCTCTCAGATGGCTAGCACTTCATTGCTCCTTAAGGGTTCTCAGATCTGCTCTCCAATATGTCAGGGTTTCACTGTGTAAGATCCATATCCAAGGGAAGTGCTCTAAGTCTCCAAAATCTCTCCTCAATGATTTGACCTATTCAGAATTCTGATATTGATATGTGATGATCCCTTGGCACTCTTAGGTTTGCACCTTATAAAGTGTTTGAAGCCCTAGGTCAATTTTAAAACCATAGAATAGAATCCTACATGCAAACTATATGTTTGCATGAGAAGTTTTGTCTTTATTTATGCTTGAAGGCTAGTTAAACTAGTGTCTAAATCTAAAATTGAGTCTCTAATGTAAATTGACCATGATGAGTCATGTAAAGTTATCCCCGCTCAACTTTATTGTATGCAAACTATCACTTCCGCCCATGATTGGGCCAATTTGATGGCAAGTTACTTTTTAGGGTTTATCCACTGTCATCTATAGTGGCTAAGGTTTGGCTGCTCTGGGTTATAGTGGCCAAGATTTATCCGCTCTAGGCTACAATGACTAAGGTTTGGCTGCTCTAGGCTTGAGCGACCAGGATCTAGCCGCTTTGGTTCATAGCGGCCAGGCTTGGATGGGCTAAGACTGCCCCAAATGAGTGGTGAAAACCACTTTTAGCACTTGGAAGATCCCAATGTTTAGTCACATGGTCTATAAATGTGCCCACATGAGTAGTTCTAAAAAAGACATGTTTTAGGTGTCTATAGATGCCCCTTTTACGATGCGTTTGTGTGGAAAAACACAACGTAGAGCAAAAACGTAGACCGACATGTTTGTAGGGTGTATGATGATCATTGATCTAATCAAAATTGGATGCCCCAGTCATGCAAGACGATGCACATCCTATGACCAAAGGTATTAAGGTACCCTTGGAGCCTTTTGTGGTTTGAACAAAGGTATTTAGGTAACTTTGGAGCCTTTTATGAAGTGACCAAAGGTACTAGGGTATCTTTGGAGCCTTTTGTGAAGTGACCAAAGGTACTAGGGTATCTTTGGAGCCTTTTGTGAAGTGATTAGGAGACTTTGTTTAAGTCAAATTCTATCCTTTGCAGCAATTAGGAGACTTAGCTTAAGTCCAATCCTAGCCTTGGTGGCAATTAGGAGACTTAGTTTAAGTCAAATCCTAGCCTTGGTGGTAATTAGGAGACTTAGTTTAAGTCAAATCCTAGCCTTGGTGGCAATTAGGAGATTTGATATGTCCAATCCTAGCCTTGGTGGAAATTAGGAGACTTAGTTTAAGTCAAATCCTAGCCTTGGTGGCAATTAGGAGACTTAGTTTAAGTCAAATCCTAGCCTTGATGGCAATTGAAAAATGAAATGATTTGTGTCTGTTCTTTGTCCTTAACAGAAAAAGGGGATTTTTGCCAATGTGGATGGTATGAATGCAAGGCAAAGGGCACAACCTTTGACAAAAGAACACAGTCTTTTGAACCTAGCAATTGATGTGGATGATGTGAATGCAAGGTAAAGGGCACAACCTTTGATAAAATAACATAGTCTTTTGAACCTAGCAATTGACCTGTTGATGATGTGATGTGATGTGTTACGAGTTGATTTGATGATGGATTCTTTATCATGTGCATAATATGTATGTTCATATGGATGTTTATATGATTTGATTTTTGTGACGTGAAGTCAAATCCTAGCCTTGATGGCGATAGGAGACAAGCTTACTAGTTTTATTGCATTTTTGATATTTTGCTTATTTGCCCCAAGTAAAGGGGTACATGATTATCTTTGGTAATGAGCGCACTTAGCTATAATTTAGTATTTAATTTTTTATTTTGATTGGGAATGTTGTTATTATTACCAATGGACTTAGCAAATTCCATTGGGGTATTTTGGGTGGCCAAAGAGTTTATGGATGCCTTTGGATCATTTTTATAGCTGATCAAAGCAGCTTGGAATACCTTTGGAACATTTTGATAGTTGACCAAAGTGGCTTGAAATGCCTTTGGAGTATTTTTTATTTTTAATTTGACCAAGTGGCATGCAGTTGCCCTTGGAGCATTTTTGATTGATTTGATCAAGTGGCATGAAGATGCCCCTAGAGAATTTTGATTCATTTTCACCAAGTGGCTTAGAAGCACCCTTGGAGTATTTTTTTTATTAAGGTGACAAAGTGGCATGAAGATGTGCTTGGATGCTTTTAGTGAGTTGGCCAAGCATCTTGAAGATGTGCTTGGATGCTTTTACTGAGTTGACCAAGCAGCTTGAAGATACCCTTGGAGTATTTTAGTGATTTTGACCAAAGGGATTATGATGCCTTTGGGGCTTTTAGTGATTTTGACCAAAGAGCTTATGATGCCTTTGGGACTTTTAGTGATTTTGACCAAAGGGCTTATGATGCCTTTGGGGCTTTTTGAAATTGATTGCTTAGCTGTTTGATTACATATTAAGGGATGCATGGTACCAATAATGCCCTAGTTGATGTTTAGAAAATATATATTTTTGGATGCAATTATGATGTTGATGATGTAATGATGATGATGCGATGATTAGATGGTTAGATGATCATATGGATGTGATGATGTGTTCTTGGGTGGTTAGGTGATTAGATGGTTTATCATGTATGCATAGATGGATGCAATGCTTGTACATGCTTTGATGATGTGATGTATGAATGATATGTGTTAGCTAGATGATGAATGTATGATTATGTGTTATAATCGAGATGCGTAGATGAATTATGATGTATGCGTATATGGATGTAGTGCTTATTGTTAAATGTATGTTTGATTTTGATTTAATTGTATGCATCTAACTTATGTTATGATAAGGTAAATGCAATGTGTGTAATGAAATATCTAAATGATGTTGATCTAATGTAAGTGAACCTATATGCTTTAATCACTTAAATCATAAGGAATGCATATGATATAAGTTTAACAATATAATGGGTGACACCATAGAATGTATAACAATCATGAATGTAAATAATAACTCTTAGCATAAGAATTAATTATTTAAGCATCCAAATGTGAGATGAGATGATGTGATATGTATGATTGTGAGATGAAATGATTTGTTGCTATGTATGATTTTTGAGGTTTTTCATGAGACTCAAACACTAGTTACCCTATCAGCAGTTGTATACTGACCATACAATACTTTTGAAAAGCAAGGCTTTTCACCATGTACCTAGATATTCATTCTCTTTGTGTGTGCACATGAATATATTTAGATAGATCTCAATCATTTCCTTCGATGTTAGGTGGGATTTTTTCAGCCCATTGCTAAGATCGGGGATCCTCGAGAGTTCATATGATCCTTATGTTGGACTTAGTTGGACTATACCACTAGGCAGCATTGGATTACCTAAGCTAGCTCATCCACATTCAAACATTGGTATACATAAATGCAAGAAGCTATTGTGATAGACATATCATCATGCATAAGGATACCACCATTACCAAGCTGGCTGTACACCAAATATGTAATGGGAATCACCTTTCGATTTTGTACAATGCTGAGAATTCCAAGGATTTAAGCTCCATTCCCTTATTTTATTCATTTTATTTGGTATATTTGATCATATTTAGTGATGCAAATAACTGTTTATTTTTTATTGATTTTTTTTCTTTTTGAGCAAGGGATTCATGTAGTGATGATAATCACTATTTTCTTTATTTTTGTGCTTTTGAGTACTTTGAATTTGTACTTTTGGGATCTTGAATTTGCACTTTGTTTCAGGATTTTTGCTCATTTTGATTTAAGCAAGGGATTTAATTGGGTAGGGCGAAGCTTGTCCTTTTGCCAATTCTTAGCACCTTTAAACCGGTCACATAGGGGGATAAGCAAGGAAAATCCTTTTCACTTAAGGTAACCTAGACCACTTTTGCAGCTTTTATCTTTCCCTTGTACTAACTAGGATTTTAGTGTTTCAATTAGTGATGAGATCCTAAATATCCAAGGCATTATCACAACTAGACCTTATCCTCTACTAATCAAGGTGGATTTCTACAAAAGCTGATAAGACCACTAGATATAGTTGAGTGACTAGGAAACCTTAGTATATTCCCTATAGCAACATGAAATGGTTGTGTTGAAAAACAAGGTTACACACATGGAGGCATGGATGAAGGTGGACTTGAATATTGTGATTGTGATACAAACTATGGCATCGTTTGTAAGATTGTGATCCTAACATATGCAAATGTAATAGATGTAATGCAACTATTTGAATGCAGATGGAAGATGAAAATGTTTTTGTATTTTTGATTTTTGCATTGTTTTTCTGTTTTTGATTTTTGTATTGTTTTTGTATTTTTGGCTTTATGTTGACCAAAGGGCTTATTGTGCCTTTGGGGCTTTTGATTGATCTTGACCAAGCGGATTGGATACCCTTGGAGCATTTGTGATTTATTTGACCAAGCAACTTAGAGATGCCCCTGGTGCCTTTTGATGAGTTTTGACCAAGCGGCTTAGAGATGCCCCTGGTACCTTTTGATGAAATTTGGCCAAGAGGCTTACAGATGCCCTTGGTACCTTTTGTTTTTTATTTTACTGCTTTATGATTTGTTTATATTTCTATGTTTTATATTTTTTTTGTATTTTGATATATTTGAACGTTTTTGTATTTTGATATATTTGAATGTTTTTGTATTTTGACATATTTGAATGTTTTGAAAAAGGGGGGATGTATGATACCTCAGGTATCCCCCGTGTGCATGTTGTCCACTACAATGTAGTCAGTAGGCTTATGAAGAATGACGAAAATTAAATCTCCCAATTGGGACATGAAACTCTACTGGGTTCCCCCGTACATATGGGGGGGAATGAGTGAATTGTCTGGACGAAGCTCATTTAGCTCTAATAGGTCTTGGACCACATTCTTGAATCTATGGCAATTGCAAATGTCATTGCCCTCTATTCAATGATAGATATAGTGATGGTCCTCCTTGTAACCTTTGGGTTTAGCTCTATTTGGGTCTACCAATTTTATGACTAGTAAGGTGATGACCTTAGCATCCAGTAGCTTTTGCAAGATGATAGACATAGGCTCATTTAAAGGATTCCAAATGCGTTGCTACTATTTTGAGCATTTAGCATGCTTTGGCCTAAAATGAGAACCAGGTTGAACCCTAGGTATGTCACTTATTGGCTTAAGGGGCTCTTCTTGTATTTTTGATACCAAACATGGATTGCTGACTAAAATGATCTATTTGTCATCAAACCAAAGCTGCTCCTTTATAAGAATGTTGTATATTGTTGAGCAAGGTGCAGCGACAGTATTGTCATTGTTGTCAACACAGTCAGATAGATCGGTTGATGCAGTGGATAGGAGTTCAGAGGTTACTCAGAGTATGTACAGTGATGTTAAATGCTTATGAGGATGTTTACCCACATTTTTGCATATTTTCCAAGAAGACCGAAGTGGCCCATATGCTAAAGATCAAAGAAAAAGCAAAACACCGCAAAGAAAAAAAAGTGTCGCGATATCGCGACATGTTGCATTTTCGCGGCCAAAAGAAGAGAAAAGCAAGGAGAAAAAGTGTCGCGATATCGCGACATGTTGCATTTTCGCGGCCAAAAGAGAAGAGAAAAAGCAAGGAGAAAAAAGTGTCACGATATCACGACATGTTGCATTTTCACGGCCAAAAGCAAAGAGAAAAAGCAAGGAGAAAAAAGTGTCACGATATCGCGACATGTATTTTCGTAGGCCAAAGCAAAGAGAAAGAGCAAGGAGAAAAAGTGTCGCGATATCGTGACATGTATTTTCGCGGGCCAAAGCAAAGAGAAAGAGCAAGGAGAAAAAGTGTCGCGATATCGCGACATGTATTTTCATGGGCCAAAGCAAAGAGAAAGAGCAAGGAGAAAAAGTGTCGCGATATCGCGACATGTTGTATTTTCGTGGGCCAAAGCAAAGAGAAAGAGCAAGGAGAAAAAAGTGTCGCGATATCGCGACATGTTGTATTTTCGTGGTCCAAAGCAAAGAGAAAGAGCAAGAAGGAAAAAGTGTCGTGATATCGTGACATGTCGCATTTTCGCGACTCAAAAAGGGTAGGCAGGCAGAGAAACAAAAGTGTCACGATATCGCGACATGTCGCATTTTCGCGACTCAAAAAGGGCAGGCAGAGAAACAAAAGTGTCGCGATATCGCGACATGTCGCATTTTCGTGACTCAAAAAGGGCAGGCAGGCAGAGAAACAAAAGTGTCGCGATATCGCGACATGTCGCATTTTCATGACTCAAAAAGGGCAGGCAGGCAGAGAAACAAAAGTGTCACGATATCGCGACATGTCGCATTTTCGCCAAAGGAACAGAGTTGTTGACAGTGCGTCTGATATTAGTGATGAACACCGGATGGTGCAACGCATAGTGACATGGACCCATAAGGAATATTTAATGATTTGAAATCATTTAAGATGGTCGTTACACATGGAAAGAAAACAAATGCCCATGTGGAGAAAATGAAACGAAGGGCCTCAAAATAGAAACGAAAAGCCTTTTTGGAAACCAAAACACATGCATGCATAAGGGAAAGAGAAAACGAACAGTCATGCAAAGAGAAAATGAACAGACATGCAAAGAGAAAATGAACAGTCATGCAAAGAGAAAACGAACAGACATGCAAAGAGAAAATGAACAGTCATGCAAGGAGAAAATGAACAGTCATGAAGGAGAAAATGAACAGTCATCGAAGGAGAAAATGAACAGTCATCAAAGGAGAAAACGAATAGTCATGAAGGAGAAAACGAACAGTCATCGAAGGAGAAAACGAACAGTCATGACCGAGAAAACGAACAGTCATGGTAGGAGAATATGGTGTCAATTATTTGCATGTGACGTGTTTGATGAAATGCCTTCTCAAAATATACAAAAGGAGTTACATAAAGAAGTAGTTACAATTGACAAGTGGCAGATGAGAATATGAAAGAAGGAGTTACAACTGGAGTTACAAAGAGAAAGGATGGTTATAAAAGGAGTGTTGCTTGGAGAATTTTAGATGGGGATTTTATCTTGCGAAGAGTGGCGAGAAGGGTGTGTGTTTTGTGAATTGTGGGAGATGTTGGGTAAGCAATAGACCAGTCAGGGTCTTGTAAAAGTGAAGGCATTTTTATGTCAATCTTCTAGTTTCAAAATTGAAGTCCAAGTTGGTGCTTGGCATCAGGGGTTGGTGCTCCTTCCAGTTGGTGCTGGTAAATCAGGGGTTGGTGCTCCTTCCAGTGGGTGCTGGTAAATTGATTGTAAAGTTGGTGCTTTGCAAAGGCTGGATTTGGATGGGAGTCCAAACAGTCATTTTTGAGGAGTAGCCAAATCGGTGAACCTCGATACATCTTGTGTTGTGTGATGCTCTCTTGTTATACTTGCTTTATTTGGTTTTAAGTTTTCATTGTTTTGGCTTTAAGAGTTGAAGATTTAAGTTATAAAGAGCTACACTGATTCACCCCCCCTCTCAGTGTCATTGTGAGACTAACAATTGGTATCAGAGCGAGGTTCCTGAACAAGCTTAACCGGCTAGGGTGATCTTGGAAGTGACACAATGGCAGGTGGTGAAGGCTTCTCATCAAACAAAGCACCATTGTTGGACGAAACTAATTACGCATTTTGGAGACTCAGGATGCAGACATATCTTTGTGCTTTGGGATACGACATTTGGGATTCAGTAGATAGTGGATACACAATACCCACCACTTCTCCAACCGATGCTGATAAGAAATTATTTGAGAATAACTCAAAAGCAAAGAATGCTATCATGTGCGGATTAGTGGACAGTGAACTAGTAAAAATTATGAGTTGTAAAATGACAAAAGAAATATGGGACAAACTGAGGAGCATTCATGAAGGAGACGATAAGATCAAGGAGGCCAAGTTACAAACACATCGAGCTCGGTTCAAAGTATTAAAGATGAATGACGATGAGAACATAGAGGCATATATCCTGAGAGTTAATGAAGTCATTAATGCGATTAGAGGACTCGGCGAGGAAATCGAAGATTCTATCATCGTGAAAAAGGTATTAAGATCTCTTCCCCAAAGATTTGATTCTAAAGTTTCAGCTATAGAAGAAGCTAAAGATCTAAATTCTTTTAGTATGGATGAGATGCATGGTTCTTTGATTGCATATGAGATGAGAATAGGAAAATCTAAACCCACAGACAGAGAAGCTACTTTTAAAGCCCATAAAAATATGAAAGCAAAACAAGAATCCGAGGAAGAAGAGACATCAGATGAAATGGAAGCAAACTTTGTTCGAAAACTAAAAAGGGGAAAAGGAAAATACTAGAGGAAAGTTACCATTTAAATGTTTCAATTGTGGAGGCATTGGGCATTTTGTAGTTAAATTTCCACTTAATGAGAAGAACAAAATTGATGAAGGATCGCACCAAGAAAGAAGTGACTGGAAGAACAAAACAAATTTCAGAAAAGACAACTTCAAGAAGAAAAGTTTCATCTCCAAGAATGTTAGTTCATCAGAAGACAGTTGCGGTGAGGATTCTAAAAGGAAATAGGTGAAGCTCTTTTCATGGCACTCAAAGAAGAAAAAATAGAAAAAGAACAGGAATGTGATGAAGAAGAAATTGATGCAGAAGTAAATTTGGAAGAGGAACTAATTGCGGCTCTGGATGAATTGAAGATAGAAAGAAAAAAGAATAAGAAAATTTCAAGAAAGCTTGAGGATGCAAATGAAATCATAACCAGTTTGAAAGTACAGATAGAAGAATCCAAGAAAATATCTGAAGATCTCGAAGTGCAAATAACCATGAAAATAGATTATTGCTACAAGCTAGAAGAAGAGACTATTGGTTTAAGGATGCAAATAGAAGAGATGAATCATAAAATTAGTTGTTATCACAAACGTGAAGAAAGTTCTATGAAGCTGGATAAGATCATAAATAACCAAAGGACTATAGGCATCAAATTTGGTTTGGGCTTTGATGAAGGAGAATCATCAAATGGATCAAAGGCAAATGAAGAAAGATAAAAAAAAACAGGTTGATCAAGAAAAATTGACTCATGCAAAAGAAAGCAATAATGCAAGGCACGAAAGGAGAATTGACAATGATGGATTCACCAATGTCACACATCAAAGAAGAAGAAGATTTATGACTCCTACGACAACATGGCAAAGACCATCACCTAGGTTCAATCATCTCTTTTCTGGTTACTATTTTAAATGCAATGGTTATGGACATAAGATTTCAGATTGCAAGTATAATGTAGGACCAAGGAATTTTACCAGTAGAAATGTTTTTTCACCTTTGATGGATTATGCAGTAGAATGTTATAACTGTCATAATTTTGGGCACATTGCAAGAAATTGTCGAAGTACATTTGCATCAAATCAATTTTAGGGAAGAAAATTTCAACCAAATGGAATGAGACAAAATAGAAAATTTCCCGAAAAACATGCACAAGCTACTGAAAAAGAAAAGTCAAAACAAGAGCCCAAAACTGTAATCAAACCAGAGTGGAGAAAGAAAGAAGAAAGGAAATCGTGTCTCCTTGGACTGAAGGAGACTACTCCTCTATTGCACTAAGCAACTCCAGGTAGCACATCCTCAGGGGGAGCAATCTTAAAGTTTTATTTTAATGCTCCTATGTATTTGTTTGGTTATCTGAGGATGAAAGGCAAGTAGTCAGGGGGAGTTGTCGTATAGTTGTCAAAGTGTGTTTCAGTTCATGTAGTTGTTTGTGGAGGTACCATGAAGGGTGGTGATTAAATTGAGAGTTGTCACCATTTGTAGTATTGCTATATGTCAGTGTTGTACTTTTGATGGTTCTTACTGCCATTGTTCAAAGTTATGGATTATAACAGTTCTGATAATTTGGTTTAGTGAAAGAATGTTGCCCTAGTTGCATATATGTGTTTCGATAAAAGCAGTGTGTATTTGTACTACACATTGATGTGAATATTGTTAGATCTATTATGACGCTTTGGTGAAAATATTTAATTCGCGTGCAAAATTAGAAAGCTCACATTTTATTATTGCATTCAAAGCGGCTACATGAGCAGGAAGTTACATCAATACAAATTGAGTACAAATATTCAGGGAGACCCCATAGTTGGTGTTCAGACAAGAAGAAGAGTAGTAAGCAACTACTCTCTATTATCCAGCATTGAGCCCAAAAATGTTTTTGATGCAAGCAAAGATGAAAGTTGGATGAAGGCAATAAATGAAGAATTAGATCAGATCAAGAAAAACAAAACTTGGGAGTTAGTACCAAGACCTGCAAATAAAAATATAATCGGTACTAAATGGGTATTTTGAAACAAATTGAATGAAGACGGACAAGTAGTCAGGAATAAAGCAATATTGGTATGTAAAGGCTATGCACAAGTTGAAGGTATTGACTTTGAGGAAACCTTTGCACCTGTTGCTAGACTAGAGGCAATTAGAATGTTTTTGGCTTTAGCAATTTACAAGAATTTCAAAGTTTATCAAATGGATGTGAAATCAACATTTTTGAATGGGAAACTCAAAGAAGAGGTTTATATTGAGCAGCCAGATGGTTTCCAACTTGGTGACGATCCCAACTTGGTTTGCAAGTTGAATAAAGAATTATATGGCTTAAAAAATGCACCCCGAGCATGGTATGCAAGGCTAGACAACTATCTTACTCAACAAGGGTTCAAGAAAGGTATGGTGGATAGTAATTTGTATGTCAAAAAAGAAAATGGCCATCTTATTGTTCTTGTTGTATATGTAGATGATATCATATTTGGTAGCATCAAAGATGAGTCGTGTAAAGATTTAGCAAATAAGATGCAGAAAGAATTTGAAATGTCAATGATTGGTGAACTTTTGTATTTCCTCGGGTTGCAAGTTAATAAAAATGAGAAGGGCATATTTATTTCTCAAATTAAATATGTGAAAGAGATGCTAAAAAAGTTCATAATGGAGGATTGTAAGCCAGTTAGCACTCCCATGATGATAGGTTGCAAGTTGAGCAAGGATGAAAAATCTCCACATGTTGATCAAACCATGTACAGATCTATGATTGGGAGCTTACTATACTTGACAGCTACCAGACCAGATATTTTGTAGGCAGTATGCATGGTAGCATGATTTTAGGCTAGTCCCAAGGAGACTCATGTGACAGCAGTGAAGAGGATTCTTCGGTATCTCAAGGGTACTATGGAGTATGGGTTATGGTATCCGAAAGGTAAGGACTTCACCCTTATTGCATATTTAGATGCAGATTGGGTAGGATGTGTAGATGATAGAAAGAGTACCAGTGGAGGTGCATTCTATCTTGGAGACAGGTTGGTCATGTGGCATAGTAAGAAACAAGAGTCAGTCTCCTTATCCACAATAGAGGCAGAATATATTGCAGCGACAACGTGTTGTACGTAGGTATTATGGATGAAACAAACCCTGAAATATCTTGGTATTAACTTTAGTGAGCCAATTTCAGTTAAGTGTGATAACACCAGTGCCATTAACATCTCAAAGAATCCATTTATGCATTCTCGCACAAAACATATTGCTATCCAGTATCACTTTTTGAAGGAGAAAGTTGCAAAATGTGAGGTTAAGTTGGATTTTGTTCCAACAACAGAGCAAGTAGCGGATATCTTCACAAAACCATTTCCCAAGGAAGTATTTGAGTACCTTCACAATAAATTGGGAGTGGTCATGCTTCCCAAGAATTGACTAGCTATCGGGACCACATTCTCAGGGGGAGCATTTGTGTATTTGTTTATCTCTTTGCTCATGTTTGTGATTTTTGCTAAGTGTAATAATTTTTGCCTCGAGAATGTTGTGCATGGACTCAGGGGGGGTTTGCAGTAGCCCTTTGATATTGTTGTCAAATGGGGAGAAGAGTTATAGGAAATTTCACGTGTGTTGCCAACAATTGCAAAGGGGGAGATTGTTGAGCAAGGTGCAGCGATAATATTGTCATTATTGTCAACACAGTCAGATAGATCGGTTGATGCAATGGACAGGAGTTTAGAGGTTACTTAGAGTATGTACAGTGATGTTAAATGCTTATGAGGATGTTTACCCACATTTTTGCATATTTTCCAAGAAGACCGAAGTGGCCCATATGCTAAAGATCAAAGAAAAAGCAAAACATCACAAAGAAAAAAAGTGTCGCGATATCGCGACATGTTGCATTTTCATGGCCAAAAGAGCAAAGAGAAAAAAGTGTCACGATATCGCGACATGTTGCATTTTTGCGGCCAAAAGAGAAGAGAAAAAGCAAGGAGAAAAAAGTGTCGCGATATCACGACATGTTGCATTTTCGTGGTCAAAAGAGCAAAGAGAAAAAAGTGTCGCGATATCGCGACATGTTGCATTTTCGTGGGCCAAAAGAGAAGAGAAAGAGAAAGGAGAAAAAAGTGTCACGATATCGCGACATGTTGTATTTTCACGGGCCAAAGCAAAGAGAAAGAGCAAGGAGAAAAAGTGTCGTGATATAGTGACATGTTGTATTTTCGTAGGCCAAAGCAAAGAGAAAGAGCAAGGAGAAAAAGTGTCGCGATATCGCGACATGTTGTATTTTCATGGGCCAAAGAAAAGAGAAAGAGCAAGGAGAAAAAGTTGATGTTCACACAATGACACTGAGAGGGGGGGGTGAATCAGTGTAGTTATTTAACTTCAAAATAGCAGCATTCAAAAGTCGAAGCACGAGAAAACTTATAAAACCAGGAAGAACAAAATGAGAGCACACCACAACACACAATATAACGAGGTTCACCAATTTGGCTACTCCTCAAAAATTAAGCTGCTTGGACTTCAATCCAAATCCAGTCTTTGCAAAATTTCAATTTTACAACTTCTTTACCAGCATCCATTGGAAGGAGCACCAACCCCTGTAATTTTCTGCTGCAACAGATGGAGCACCAACCCCTAGTACCAAGCACCAACTTGGACTGCAATTCTAATCAAATCAAAATGACATAAAAATGTCTTCACTACTAACTCGACCACTGGTAGTGCCGTAATTTTAACAACCTCTGCACAATCTCATGTCTCTGCTTATTTCTCTACACAGACCCTCTTTTCACAGCAATTCCCTTCTTAATGCAACAACTTCTATCTTTCTTCAACAATTTCTCTTTACAGCTATTCATTCATATACATCCAATCCGGCACGTGATCGAATCATATACCCAAGCTGTTCGAATTCTTTTCTCCTGCAAATAAGTGGTACGTTCAAAAATGACTGTTTGAAACCCTGCAATACGGCGTTTCGATTTCTTGTGGTATGGCTGTTTTGAATGTTGCAAACATATCTTCTCGAAAAGCATATCTCGATCCTTCATATTCGGCTCTTTGAATACAAGCAAAATGTCTGTTCGATTCCATGAGTGCGACCGTTCGAAAGCTGAAAAAAAACTTTTCGAAAACCTTTCGATAATTTATATTTGATTCTTCGAATACATGCAAGCGAGTTGTTCGAATGCATGACTAACACTTGTCAATGCGTAGCTGCAGATCGACATCGATTACATTTTATGTAGCCGTGCATGATGTCTTTTATGACACGTGTCACCATGCCTACTTTTTGGCTTTTACCTCAACTTATGCTTTGTCGCGATATCGTGACATTTTTAACTTATGCTTTGACGTCATCCACGAAGGTTGTCACGAAATCATGACGTTTCTAGCTTCCAGTGGCTTTTCTTTCATCTTATCACTAAATCGTGACACTTTTCAACTTTGCTGACGTCATCATCCTTCTTGTCATGAAATCACGACGTTTCGACTCTTGCTGACGTCATCATCCTGCTTGTCACGAAATCATGACACTTTCGGCTTCCGTACACTCTTCTTTGCCAGCAGCAGCGAAAAAGGAACATGTCACGAAATCGCGACACTTTGCTCTTCCGTACAACTCTCCTTGCCAACTCCAGCGAAAATGGAACATGTCACGAAATCGCGACACTATGCTTCATGCAATGGCGAAATTTTTACATCTTTGTGCCTTGTGTTTTCACCTTGCCTCTTTTCATGAAATTTTGACTTGTAATATCATTCTTGCATCTTTCAGTTCTACACTTTTGACTAGTAGCGAAATCGCTACTCCTTAGTTTCCCTTTGTTTCAACATGTAGCGCCATCGCTACACCTTAGTTTCTCTTTGTTTCAACATGTAGCGAAATCGCTACACCTTCTTCTTGTGAATTTTTACTTGTGTCGAAATCGTTGCATCTCAGTTTTCTTAACTTCCGATTTGTAGCGAAATCGCTACACCTTTGTTTCCATACATTTCAGTGTGCTTTGAAATGCGAAACTTTAACATGCATGGAAATCGCTACTCTCTTCATTGCAAGCTCCTTTCCTCCATTTATGTCGCGAAATCGCGACACATTTTCTCTCTCCTCAGTGAAAACTCGACATGTCGCGACAATATCCGACATTTTCTCATTTTCTCTCTCCTACTTTTTCACGAAAGCGACACATTTTCTCTCTCCTCGAAACTCGACATGTCGCGACATCGCGACATTTTGGCGTGCATTTTCTCTCTCCTACTTTTTGTCGCGAAATCGCGACAGAAAACATGTCGCGATATCGCGACAGTTTTCTTCCTTGTCTCTTTCTACCAATTTTTGAATCTGGGTCACCTCTATTTTGCTTGAAACTTTCTGCACTTGATCTGACTGACCTCTGAACTGCATCAACTGCATCAATCTATCTGTGTTGACAACAATGACAATACTTTCTCAATGCTTTTGCTGCACCTTGCTCAACAATCTCCCCCTTTGGAATTGTTGGCAACACACGACAACCTTGCTCAACTTCTTCTCCCCCTTTGCCAATAATACCAAAGGTGCTGCTGGACTCCCCACGAGTCTCGTACACCATTCTCAGGAAAATATCGTTATAGTTAGCAAAAATCATAAATATAAGCAAAACTATAAGTATAGGCATGCATGCACCCATTGAGAATGTGATCCCTAATGATAGTCAGTTCTTGGGAATTGTGACCACTCCCAACTTATTCCTAAGGTACTCAAAAACATCCTTGGGCAATGGTTTTGTGAATATATCAGCTACTTGCTCTGTAGTTGGAACAAAATCCAACTTGACCTCTCCTTATGCAACTTTATCCTTCAAGAAATGATATCGGATTGCAATGTGTTTGGTTCTTGAATGCATAACTGGATTCTTGGATATGTTGATAGCACTAGTGTTATCACATTTTATTGATATTGGCTCTTTGAAGTGGATACCAAGATCTTTCAAAGTTTGTCTCATCCATAATATCTGTGTACGACAAGTTGTGGCTGCAATGTATTCTGCCTCTGCAGTGGATAGAGAGTCTGATTCTTGTTTCTTGTTGTGCCATGCTACCGACCTGTCTCCAAGATAAAATGCTCCTCCACTTGTACTCTTTCGGTCATCAATGCACCCTGCCCAATCTGCATCAGAATATGCAATCAAAGTGAAGTCTTTGCCTTTTGGGTACCACAACCCATAATCCATGGTACCTTTGAGGTACCTGAAGATCCTTTTTACAGCTGTGACATGAGTTTCTTTGGGACTTGCCTGAAATCTAGCAACCATGCATATTGCCTGTAGTATATCTGGTCTAGTAGCTGTTAAATACAGCAGGCTTCCAATCATAGACCTGTACATTGTTTGATCCACATCTGGAGATTTATCATCCTTGCTCAACTTACAGCCTGTTGTCATGGGAGTCTTGACAGGTTTACTGTCTTCCATTGTGAACTTTTTCAGCATTTCTTTTACATATTTAACTTGAGAAATAAAAATGCCTTTTTCATTTTGATTGACCTGCGGTCCTAAGAAATAAGAAAGTTCACCAATCATTGACATCTCAAATTCTTTTTTCATTTTAATTGATATGTCTTTGCGGTATTCATCCATCTTGCTTGCCAAATATTATGTCATCTACATAAACAACAAGAACAATAAGATGACCCTTCTCTGTTTTGACATATAAGTTGCTATCCACCAAACCTTTCTTAAACCCTTGTTTAATTAGATAATTATCCGGCCTTGCATACCATGCTCTGGGTGCCTGTTTTAATCCATATAAAGCTTTCTTTAACCTGCAAACAAAATCTGGATTGTCACCAAGTTGGAAGCCATCAGGTTGTTCAATGTAAACCTCTTCTTCCAGTTTTCCATTCAAAAATGCTGATTTTACATCCATTTGATATACTTTGAAGTTTTTATGAGCTGCTAATGCAGAAACATTACGATTGCCTCTAGTCGGCTACCGGTGCAAAAGTTTCTTCAAAATCAATGCCTTCAACTTTGAGCATAGCCTTTACATACCAATCTTGCCTTATTTACGACAACTCTGCCCATCTTCATTCAATTTATTTCTAAAAACCCATTTAGTGCCAATTATGTTTTTATTTGTTGGTCTAGGTACTAATTCCCAGGTATTGTTTTTCTCTATCTGATCTAGTTCTTCATTGATTGCCTTCATCCAACTTTCATCAGTGCTTGCTTCAACAACATTTTTAGGTTCAATACTAGATAACAGAGAATAGTTCCTCACTTGTTGTTCTTCTTGTCTGAATACCATCTGTGGGATCCCCAATAATCTATTCACTTGGATGATTTTTCTGCGGTTACTATTTTAAATTTCCTATTTTCTTCTTCTTGATTAGTTTTTACACCATCTGGATCAATTTTCTGATTCTTCTCTATTTCTTTTTCATCATCACCTTCAATGACTTCTTCATACATAGGGTAGTTTTCTTGATAAGTAGTTTCTTGTTCTCTACCTTCATCAACTTTCACATCAGCACTTTCAACAATTTTCTTCAACCTCTTGTTGTAACATGTGTAGGCCTTGCTTTTTGTTGAGTAACCAAGAAAGATACCTTCATCAACTCTATCTTCAAATTTACCGAGGTTATCTTCGGTCCGTTTTATGTAGCACTTGCTGCCAAATACTTTGAAATGTCTTGTTGTTGCCTTTACGCCAAACCACAACTCATAAGGTGTTTTGCTTTCATGTGGTCTCGGCATGCACTTGTTTTGAATGTAAGCTGCGGTATGAGCTGCCTCTTTCCAAAATACGTCGGCTATTTTGTTTTACGCGACATTGTCCTTGCCATTTCCTGCACTTGTTCTATTCTTCCTTTCTACAACACCATTCTGCTGAGGTGTCCTAGTTGCTGAAAATTGTCTTCTTATCCCATGTTTTTGACAGTATTCTGCAAATTCTTCGGAGATAAACTCTCCTCCCTGTACGATCTTAGGCATTTAATTCTTTTTCTGATTGATTCTCAACAAGATTTTTGAAGGTTTTAAACATCTCAAAGGCTTCGACTTGAGTTTCAGAAATAGTACCCATGTCATTCTTGAGTAGTCATCTATACACAGAATAAAATATTTGTGTCCATTTATGCTTTCGGTTCTCATGGGTCCACATAGATCGGTGTGAATTAGTTCTAATGGCTTGCTAGTGAAGTATTCTTTTGCTTTGAAAGTGGCTCTGGTTTGTTTTCCCTTTTGGCATGACTCACGAGATGCTATTTACAGGTTTGCCAATGTTTGGTATATCTCTAACTACTCTTTTTGAACTGATTTTTGCCAGATTGTCAAAACTAATATGCCCAAGCCTCTTGTGCCATAGCCAGTTTTCATCTTCCTGTCCAATCAAGCATGTTCCTTCTACGGTTTCTGAAAGTGTATACAGATTTCCAGAAGTTCTCGATCCAGTGGCTATTAACTTTCCATTTTTTGTCTTTCTTACTTCATGACCCTCCTTCTTGAAGATTACATCATGACCTCTGTCACATATTTGACTTACACTTAGCAAGTTATGCTTCAGGCCAATTACAAACAAGACTTCTTTTGATTTTATATTGCCATCACTGATCTTGAGTGATCCCTTTCCAACAATCTTTGCTCCATCATTATTTCCAAATTTCACAGAACCACCTTCATAATTCTGTAAATTCTCAAACTTTTGCTTGTCACTGTCATGTGGTTGGAACAACCACTTATCAAGTATCCAAGGTGCTGATTTGTTACGAGCTTTAAAAGCGGTC
Organism: Wollemia nobilis; assembly: GCA_028583015.1. Classification (NCBI taxonomy): domain Eukaryota; kingdom Viridiplantae; phylum Streptophyta; class Pinopsida; order Araucariales; family Araucariaceae; genus Wollemia; species Wollemia nobilis. The sequence continues at coordinate 1,188,088 of JAQPPZ010017073.1, forward strand.
TGGACAATCAAAGATTCCTTTTCTTTCCATTACTGGTTTGATAGCAGATTTTGCTACTTGTTTTGCCTTTGTCCTTTCATTAGCATGTGCCTATTTTTCAGGAAATTTCTGGTTTTGTTTCAACCCACTTGGCTGAGATTTTCTACCATGATAATTATTTGATGCAAAAGTGCTTCTGCAGTTTCTAGCAATATGTCCAAAATTATGACAATTATAACATTCAACTGCATAATTCATTAAAGGAGAAAAAACATTTCTGTTGGTAAAATTCCTTTGAGATACATTATGCCTGCAATCTGAAATCTTATGGCCATAAGCATTGCATTTAAAACAATAACCAGAAAATGCATGATTAAACCTGGGTGCCGGTCTTTGCCAGTTTGAAGTAGGAGCCATGACTCTTCTCCTCCTTGGATGTGTGACTTTTGTGAATCCATCTTTGTCAGTATTCTTCTTGAATATGGCATTATTGTTTTCTTTTGCATGATTTGGTTTTTACGGTTCAACCCTGATCTTTTCTTCTTTCTTTATGGGTTCTATATTCAAGTTCTTTGAATCCTTTGAAGATTCTCCTTCATCAAAGCCTAAACCAAATTTTATGCCATAAGGCCTTTGGTTATTTAACATTTTATCCAGCTTTACAGTACTTTCTTCAAACTTATGAAAACAGTTCAATTTTCTATTCATCTCCTCTAATTGCATCCTTAACTTAACAATGTCTTCCTCTAGCTTGCTGCATTCAACTGTCTTTACAGTTAATTGTTCATCAAGAACTTCAGACATTTTCTTGAATTCCTCTGTCTGTATTTTTAGATTGTTTATTATGTCTGTGGCATTCTCTAATTTCTTTGAAAATTTCTTATTCTTCTTCCTTTATGCACTCAACTCTTCAAGTGCAGCAACCAATTCTCCTTCCAAATACACTTCAACTTCATCCTTGGAATTTTCATCACCTTCCTGATTTTTCTCTGTTCTTTCTTCTTCAAGTGCCATGAACAGAGCTTCACCTCCTTCTTCTTCAGACTCCTCATCTGTGCTTTCTTGAGCTAGCTGACATTCTTGGTTATGAAGCTTTTCTTCTTGAAGTTGTTCTTTCTGAAATTTTGTTTCTTCTTCCAGTCACCTTTTTCTTGGTGTGAACCTTCACCATTTTTGGTTCTCTCCTGCATTGGACATTTGGCTGCAAAATGACCGACTCCTCCACAATTGAAGCATTTAAAAGGTAGCTTCCCTCTATATTTTCCTTTTCCTTTTGTGAGTTTTCGAACAAAATTGGCTTCTGTTTCATCCGGTGTTCCTTCATCCTCGGATTCATGTTCGGCTTTTACATTCTTGTGTGCTTTAAAAGTTGCTTCTCTGTCTGTAGACTTGGTTTGTCCTATTCTCATTTCATATCGTTGTCGGGGAACCATGCAACTCATCCATCCTGAAGTTGTTTAGATCTTTTGCCTCTTCTATTGCAGAGACTTTGGAATTAAATCTTTTGTGAAGTGTTATGAGAACCTTTTTCACAACAACTGCATCATCAATTTCTTCACCGAGTCCTCTGATTGCATTAATAATTCCATTGACTCTCAGCATATAAGTCTCTATGTTTTCATCTTCATTCATTTGTAGTGCTTCGAGTTGTGCTCGATGAGTTTGCAGTTTTGCTTCCTTAATCTTACTGTCTCCTTCATGGATGCTCTTGAGTTTATCCCACATGTCTTTTGCTGATTTACAACTCATGACTCTTATCAGTTCACTTTCAACAAGCCCACACATTATGGCATTCTTAGCTTTGGAGTTGTTCTCAAATTTCTTTTTCTCGGCGGTATCTGTTGGAGGAGTAGTGGGTCTTTGTGTATCCACTATCTACGAGAATCCCAAATATCATATCCCAATGCACTCGAGATATGTTTGCATTACGAGTTTCCAGAAGGTGTAATTTGTTCCATCAAATAAGGGAGCTTTGTTGGATGAAAATCCTTCACCGCTTTGCCATTGTTTCTTCCAAGATCTCCTTAGCTGATTAAGCTTGTACAAGGAACCTTGCTATGATACCAATTGATGTTCACACAATGACACTGAGAGGGGGGGTGAATCAGTGTAGTTATTTAACTTCAAAACAGCAGCATTCAAAGACTGAAGCACAGAAAACTTATAAAACCAGAAGAACAAAATGAGAGCACACCACAACACACAATATAACGAGGTTCACCAATTTGGCTACTCCTCAAAAATTAACTGTTTGGACTTCAATCCAAATCCAGTCTTTGCAAAATTTTAATTTTACAACTTCTTTACCGGCATCCACTGGAAGGAGCACCAACCCCTGTAATTTTCTCTGCACATGAGATGGAGCACCAACCCCTAGTACCAAGCACCAACTTGGACTGCAATTCTAATCAAATCAAAATGACATAAAAATGTCTTCACTACTAACTCGACCCTGACTGGTCTGTAATTTTAACAACCTCTGCACAATCTCATGTCTCTGCTTATTTCTCTATATAGACCCTCTTTTCATAGCAATTCCCTTCTTCTTGCAACAACTTCTATCTTTCTTCAACAATTTCTCTTTCTAGCTATTCATTTATATACATCCAATCCGACACGCAGTCGAATCATATACCCAAGCTGTTCGAATTCTTTTCTCCTGCAAATAAGTGGCTATTTGAAAATGACTATTCGAAACCTTGCAATACTGACGTTTCGATTTCTTGTGGTATGGCTATTTTGAATCTTGCAAACATATCTTCTCGAAAAGCATATCTCGATCCTTCATATTCGGCTCTTTGAATACAAGCAAAATGTATGTTCGATTCCATGAGTGCGACCGTTCGAAAGCTGAAAAAAAACTTTTCGAAAACCTTTCGATAATTTATATTTGATTCTTCGAATACATGCAAACGGCTGTTCGAATGCATGACTAACACTTGTCAATCTTAGCTGAGATCGACATCGATTACATTTTATGTAGCGGTGCATGATGTCTTTTATGACACGTGTCACCATGCCTACTTTTTTGGCTTTTACCTGCCAACCTGTCGCCTGTCGCGATATCGCGACATTTTTAACTTATGCTGACGTCACCCTGAAGGTTGTCACGAAATCGTGACGTTTTCGGCTTCCAGTGGCTTTTCTTTCATCCTGTCGTGAAATCGTGACACTTTTCAACTTTGCTGACGTCATCATCCTTCTTGTCGCGAAATCATGACATTTTCGACTCTTGCTGACGTCATCATCCTGCTTGTCACGAAATCATGACACTTTCGGCTTTCGTACACTCTTCTTTGCCAACGGTAGTGAAAAAGGAACATGTCACGAAATCGTGACACTTTGCTCTTCCGTACAACTCTCCTTGCCAACTCCAGTGAAAATGGAACATGTCGCGAAATCGTGACACTATGCTTCATGCAATGGCAAAATTTTTACATCTTTGTGCCTTGTGTTTTCACCTTGCCTCTTTTCATGAAATTTTGACTTGTAATATCATTTCTGCATCTTTCAGTTCTACACTTTTGACTAGTAGCGAAATCGCTACTCCTTAGTTTCCCTTTGTTTCAACATGTAGCGCCATCGCTACACCTTAGTTTCTCTTTGTTTCAACATGTAGCGAAATCGCTACACCTTCTTCTTGTGAATTTTTACTTGTGTCGAAATCGTTGCATCTCAGTTTTCTTAACTTCTGATTTGTAGCGAAATCGCTACACCTTTGTTTCCATACATTTCCAGCTGTGCTTTGAAATGCGAAACTTTAACATGCATGGAAATCGCTACTCTCTTCATTGCAAGCTCCTTTCCTCCATTTATGTCACGAAATCGTGACACATTTTCTCTCTCCTCAGTGAAAACTCGACATGTCGCGACATCGCGACATTTTGGCGTGCATTTTCTCTCTCCTACTTTTTGTCGTGAAATCGCGACACATTTTCTCTCTCCTCAGTGAAAACTCGACATGTCGCGACATCGCGACATCGCGACACATTTTCTCTCTCCTGCTTTTTGTCGCGAAATCCGCATTTCTCTCTCCTCGGTACTCGACAGTCGCGCATCCGACATTTTGCGTGCATTTTCTCTCTCCTTTTTTTCGCGAAATCGCGACGAAAAAACATGTCGCGATATCGCGACAGTTTTCTTCCTTGTCTCTTTCTACGCAATTTTCGAATACGGGTCACCTCTGTTTTGCTTGAAACTTTCTGCACTTGATCTGACTGACCTCTGAACTGCATCAACTGCATCAATCTGTCTGTGTTGACAACAATGACAATACTTTCTCAATGCTTTTGCTGCACCTTGCTCAACAAAAGTGTCGTGATATCGCGACATGTATTTTCGCGGGCCAAAGCAAAAAGAAAGAGCAAGGAGAAAAAAGTGTCGCGATATCGCGACATATATTTTCATGGTCCAAAGCAAAGAGAAAGAGCAAGAAGGAAAAAGTGTCACGATATCGCAACATGTCGCATTTTTGCAACTCAAAAAGGGTAGGCAGCAGAGAAACAAAAGTGTCACGATATCGCGACATGTCGCATTTTTGCAACTCAAAAAGGGCAGGCAGACAGAGAAACAAAAGTGTCATGATATCGCAACATGTCACATTTTCATGACTCAAAATGAGTAGGCAGGCAAAGAAACAAAAGTGTCATGATATCGCGACATGTCGCATTTTCACGACTCAAAAAGAGCAGGCAGATAGAGAAACAAAAGTGTCGCGATATCGTGACATGTCGCATTTTCATGACTCAAAAAGGGAAGCTAGGCAGAGAAACAAAAGTGTCACAATATCGCGACATGTTGCAGTTTCACCAAAGAAACATAGTAGTTAACAGTGCGTCTGATATTAGTGATGAACACCAGGATGGTGAAACTGAAGACTGCATAGTGACGTGGACCCATAAGGAATCTTTAATGATTTGAAATCATTTAAGATGGTCGTTACACATGGAAAGAAGCAGATGCATGCCCATGTGGAGAAAAGGAAATGAAGGGCCTCAAAATAGAAACAAAAAGTGTTTTCAAAAACCAAAACGCATGCATGCATAAGGGAAAGAGAAAACGAACAGTCATGCAAAGAGAAAACGAATAGACATGCAAAGAGAAAACGAACAGTCATGCAAAGAGAAAATGAATAGACATGCAAAGAGAAAATGAACAGTCATGCAAGGAGAAAATGAATAGTCATGAAGGAGAAAATGAACAGTCATCGAAGGAGAAAACGAACAGTCATCGAAGGAAAAAAAACAGTCATGAAGGAGAAAATGAATAGTCATCGAAGGAGAAAATGAACAGTCATGACCGAGAAAATGAACAGTCATGGTAGGAGAATATGGTGTCAATTATTTGCATGTGACGTGTTTGACGAAATGCCTTCTCAAAATATACAAAAGGAGTTACATAAAGAAGGAGTTACAATTGACAAGTGGCATATGAGAATATGAAAGAAGGTGTTACAATTGACAAGTGGCGTATGAGAATATGAAAGGAGTTACAACTGGAGTTACAAAGAGAAAGGATAGTTATAAAAGGAGTGTTGCTTGGAGAATTTTTGAAGGGGATTTTATTTTGTGAAGTGTGCAATAAGGGTGTGTGTTTTGTGAATTGTGGGAGATGTTGGGTAAGCAATAGACCAGTCAAGGTCTTGTAAAAGTGAAGGCATTTTTATGTCAATCTTCTAGTTTCAAAATTGAAGTCCAAGTTGGTGCTTGGCATCAGGGGTTGGTGCTCCTTCCAGTTGATGTTGGTAAATCAGGGGTTGATGCTCCTTCCAGTGGGTGCTGGTAAATTGATTATAAATTTGGTGCTTTGCAAAGGCTGGATTTGGATGGGATTCCAAATAGTCATTTTGAGGAGTAGCCAAATCGGTGAACCTCGGTACATCTTGTGTTGTGTGATTTTCTCTTGTTATACTTGCTTTATTTGGTTTTAATTTTTCATTGTTTTAGCTTTAAGTGTTGGATATTTAAGTTATAAAGAGCTACACTGATTCACCCCCCCTATCAGTGTCATTGTAAGACTAACATATACTATGGCTTTGAAACCCCAACATGATTGAATATCATGACCATTTTGTCTATGGTATAGACAATGTATCTCTTCCTCATATCCTTGATGTTTTGGGCGATTTGGATCTAACTGGCCACCCTCAAGTAATTTGATAGCATTTGCAGCACATAATCGATTGGAAACCACTACCGCCATCTCAGGCAATGGGGGATTCTTGTTCAACTTTTGAGGTGGCCGAATTGGTGTTTGCTTTGGCTAAGGCTTTTTTTGTGGTTGAACAAAGGACAATTTAACTTTAGATGAGGGTTTCTCTTGTAGCTCTTGGTTCTTGAGCTTGTTCATGATATATTGCAATGCCTTATTTTTCTCATTCACTTGGCACTCCATTCTATCCAAATGATCTAGGATGGAATGCATGACTGGCAGAGATTTAATATGCACCTCTAGCAATGAGATTGGAATATCATCATAGATTGACTTGGGTGAGAGAGTTGATGTTAAATATTCACAATCTAAATTTAAATATTCCCTTTCGTTCATTTGAGCTGATGTGGACGCTTCATGATGATGCACTTTTCTAGTGGCATCCACAAGCTTTTGCTTGCTAGCTTGAATACCCTCAATCTGATGTGGGTAAAATGCCTACTCTTGCTATTGAGGAGCCACTGTGAAACATGAGTCTGGGGTAACTAAAGCCAATGGTTTTGAACCCTTTACCATGGAAGTAACATTTGATTGCACCGTATCTTGTCTTATCTGCTTTGAAGTTATTTGGTCTTCTGACTTAATGTTAACCATTACCACAAACTCTTGCAAATGTGCTTTAGTCATGTTAACTAATGTTCTCTTCTCCTCATCAAGCAATATGATATTGTGAGTTTTGGTGATGGGAGTAGGTAGCGACTTCTCGATGCAAGCCTCCATTGAATGTTTGGTGATTTTATCAACATGAATTTTTGGAGGCCCACATATCACCAGAGCTTCTTATGGCTCGTCAAACTTCTTGTAATACTTGAATGGCTCAGGATCTTGGGGGACCACTTACACTTGTCCTTGGTGTATAAATTTTAGATTCTGGTGCACTATGGAAGGCACACATTCCATATCCCTCATTCATGGTCTACCTAGCAATATGTTATTCTGCTTCTCACTCGCTAGGATATGGCACAATGTAGGTATTGTCTTCATCCCAACCTGTATAGGTAAGATTACTATGCCAATTGTTGAGGAAGTGACATAATTGAAGGCTCTCAATGTGAATGTTGCATCCTTAATGCATGAAGGTGGCAGATTTAAATGCTTTAAAGCTACAACTATGATGATGTTGATACCTGAACCAGTATAAATCAACACTCTCTTGTACATAATTTTATGGATGCTTGCTATGATGTGTAGTGGAGGATCGGGTTCATATTTAGAGATTGGATCAATATCCTATTTGTAAAAAGCAATCACAGGATCCTTTTGTAAGTGAAGTGAATTCATTGTTGGCATTTACCATGATGAATTATTACCTTCAATTGAATATTTTTGTATGTTAGGTTGATCAAGGCATATTTCACTTCCTATTGTACTATTTATCATATCGATAAAACCCTCATCAAGCGGGGCTATGTGCACCTTATTGACATGCTCAACTTGATTGTTAAGTGCTATGTTTGCTTCGTGTGTAGGCAAGGGGTCTTGGAGGACTCTTATCTAAAGCTCTTGCCTCTCGATCATATCCTACACTAAATCTCTAAAGGGATGACATGTTTGGATGTCATGACCCCTTTGTCGATGGTACACACAAAATAACTCTTCTTTATGTGCCTTTGATCTATGCTTATTAGGCTTTAGTGGACGGATTTCTGGAAGCTTGATTCTTCGCACCTCATACAATCGATCAAAGAGTGATGCTAATGTCTTTGGGAAATCAGTATATTGTTGTTGTGGTCTATGTTGTTGGCCTTGTATCTGATTTCATTGCATATGATCTTGGGCCAGAGGAGGAGGAGCTTGGTAATTATGCCCCACTATTAGAGGTGGTGCCACCTGAATTGAGGATTTCGAGCCCCTTAGAATAACTTGATTAACTAGGGGTACCTTTTGTTGGTTTTTGTCACCTTTGATATTCTTGTTTGACCATTGTCCCTTGTGGAGTTCACCCTCCTCTATCTTGATGTCTTCAATGACCTTGGCTTGTGTCAAGGCCTCCTCAAATTTTTGATATTGTTGTAATTGTAGGAGAACCAAGATTTTTTTTGAGAAGCTTCTAGTAAACATCTAAATGAGATTTGTTGTTAGTATGGTAAAAGGTAATTTTGACATCATATTTCTCCATTTATTGCTATACTCCATGACTGTCTCATTATCAAGTTGACGAAGGCTTGTCAATTCAGTAAAATTTATCATTTTCTCAGCCCTAGAGGTAAAGCATTCCAGGAATAACTCAACCAGTTGCTCAAAGGTGTTTATGCTATGATGTGGTAAATTATTATACCATTCCAAAGCATCTCCAACTAGCATTGTGAGAAAAAATCTCAACATCAAGGGATCATTGTCTTGAAACTAGAAGCATGTATTGATGAATATTGTCACGTGCTCCTGTGAATCTTCATCATCTTTGAATTTTTCAAGTTGAGACATCCTGAAATTCAATGGGTATGTTGGTGATGACACTGATGGATGCAACGACTGATTGCTAAGCTTATTTAGTGTAGGTTTCTGATAAACCAACCTTTGATTTTGCTTTTCAAATTCATTCATTCGATCTACTAGCACTTTGTATGGCCTCAATGAAATGATCTGATCTTCTAGTTGTTGCCCTTAATTAGGTTGAGGAGGCTGCTTTTGATGTTGAGTTGGATGATAATTATAATCATTAGATACCTCATCATAACTAGATTCAGAGTAATTATCCAATTCTTCATGATTTTCCCATTGGGCCTCTTCATATGATTCATCCTCATATTGATCTTGGTATTGTTGAGGAGTATGAGGTTCTTGGTGATAACCAAATAATGACCTTTGATGTTAAACACTATTTTTGCATGGTCGAGGGGGCATATTCTGAGATCGCCCTTGATGCCTTATGTGTTGTTGCATATTTTTTTGTTCATTTGTATTTTGTTGATACACCCTTGGTTGGTGTGTTTGTTGCGAGTCCACCCATTATTTATTTAATTGTTGTTGATCCATGCATTTTTTTTGGAAAGTTGTGGCCTCAGTGCCTGATGTGTATGACTTCATTGTTTAGTTGTATAGGTGCTATGTACCCTCGTATTAGAAATACAAATGGTTTCACCATATATTTTTCCCCTAGTAGGATCCATTAGTTTTTTTCCATGTTCTTTAAAGGTTGCATTAGCCTGATACTCTGATCTATGAATGGAATCTATATAGTCTGACAATATAGACATGCATCGTGACTGCCCCACGTAATCTTCACGAGGAGTAGGATGATGACTTGGGTCCTCTTACTCATATATGAGGAAGGATATATCTTCAAATTTATATTTAAGCTCTACATATTCATATTGTATATAAGAAGAATGTGCACATGCAGAATGCTCTCTGTGAGTAGGGGATCAACTTTCTCGATCAACTAGAGTGGTTTGCTCATCCAGTCTAGGCCATGGTATGCCCTCATTTTCATTTTCTGATTGATGCATGAAGAAATATGGGATGTTATGTGTGGCTTTGAATTATTAGGCCCCTCAGTGGGCAGATTGTTCCTTATATAGAATTCTATCAAGGTGTTCAAGTTAGGCAGGTCTCCTGGAGGACCTGCGGGTGCCTCCCTAATAGGGCTATCTTGAAGGCTTGCCATCCTATGTATGGTATTGATGTTATGATAAGACTTGGGATGCCATTTAGGTATGGCCATGTCCTCTAGACTGATTTGTATATGTCCCATGGTCATGGAACTTGATTCCCTCTCTATATTGGAGGTCTTGCTCATCATGGGAGGTCTCCCAGCCATAATAAATTTTTTGGCTTCTAAAAAGAGGTTTTAAGTGTCATATATAAAAATTATCAGTGTGATGATCTGATCACAATGGGATATGACTCTAAAAAGTGACTTTCAGGTCAAAATTTTGTATTTTTGAAATAATTGGCTAACCGAGGCCCGTGGGGAAATGCCCACTTTTAGGATTTTTTAGGAATTTTTGAACTGTGAAGATTTAGGACTAAAAATTTTTGGGAGAGCTGCCCCAGGGGCTAACTAAGATAACAAAACAAATTTGGAAATTTTTGGAGTTGTCTAGCCCATTTTATGACTGTTTTAGTGCAGTTTTTTCCTATTTTCAGTTTCGAAAAATAGAGTAAAAATAAAACCAAAATAACTTTTTCATTATAGCTCCGATTTGCACGATTATCGATCCGTTGGATGTAGAATCAAAAAGTAGATTTTTTTTTGCAATAAATTTCCCTAAAAATTAGGGTTAGATTTTGGTCCCAAATAACAAAGAAACACACAAAGCAAACAATATGATTATTTTTTTATGGATTGAATGTGTGTCCTAAAACTGTTTTCAGTGTGTTTAGATTTATTGTTTCTCTTGCTTTGGACTTAGAATGAAATAACTCAATCATAGTGGTGATTAGGAACACTAGTTCCAAACATGATTTCTCAAAAGAGTCTAGGGTACACTGCTTAAATCCTAGTGGGGGGTTCGCCTAGCTCTTCCACTTTGAACCAATAATTGTTCCAATAGTGGGAGATAGTTTGAACACAAGAGACCAAAACCTCCTTGAAGGAGTTCCCTATTCAATCTAGGATATCTAGGGTGCAATCCGGTGGAAGGAGGTGAATTCCAACTTCACCGGTCTGAATTTGGGGTTGGTGATGAAATCCAACCTTACCCAATGTTTATAATGATACGTGCGAGTGTGTGTGATTATTTTTATATTTTGAAATAGAAGGCTATGCATAAAAAAACATTCATGACTACTTTTCTACAATGCCTAAAAAGAACATTTTATTTTTAGACAAATGCATTTACAACTATTCTACATGACCTTGATGCATTCTCCTACTTTGTGATAAAAATAACCACTGATTGGGCCACATGCAAGCAAACAAAAATACAATGGCCTAGCATGCTAGAGACTAGGATGGGCCTTAAAGGTAGAGTTCTGCTATTCCTGGAAGTTCCTAGAGGAAATATAAAGGAAAACTAAGAAATGCAAAATGCAGTTTTTATTTATTTTCCGTTCATTTTCCTAATTAATCTATGTTTATGCTTGTTGTTTCTAGAAATAAAATGCAGAAAGAAAATCAAAAAAATATAGGGAAGGGGTACCAACCTTGAATCCTGCTTAGATGATAAAAATTTTGCCCTCTGTTGCATTTTAGTTCTGGCTGTTGTTGACCAGAACGGTTGCTTTCTGGCTACTGTAGACCAGAGCAGCTAATTTTTGGCCACTGTAGACTAGAGCGTCTAATTTCTAGTTGATGTAGACCAGAGCGGCTAAACCTGCACACAAAAAACCCAAATCAGTAAATCAGAAAAAATTAAAAACTTTGTGGGGGTCCCACCATGATCGCCATCTGTAGCGACCCCGGGAATGCGTACCGTCCACTACTCTATTTGCAATTTAATATGATATTTTAATGTTTAATATGCATTAAATGAAATATGTAAAAATAAGACATAGCTGAGATACAAAGAAACAAATAAATGAATGCTTTTTATTGATATTTCCAAGATTCGGTTACACATTCATCCCTTTGAGGGATACCCTTCATTTGATACATAGATTTATAAAAATAGCGTAGTAGATGTGTAATATCTCCTTTACAAGGGGTGATGCACTTTCGAAGGCTTCCCAGTGATGCACATGAAACTATATGAGGGCTTACAGATGCCTCCTTCTCTAGATCTGATTCCTAGAGGGATCCTCTTACTCTCATAGGTTGTAGATCTGTCCGATGAACCTGTAGCCCTGAAATCAATGAAACAACAACACACGCTTAGATGTATGAGATTGCCTCCTCGGAGGAGGCTGTTAGCATAGTGAAAATAAATGTAATGAAACTAGTATTATGAATGTAAATAACTAAAATAAAGCTAATTCTAATGAAATTAAAGAGAAAGCAAAATAAAATAAACTATCACCAAAACCCTAGACTAGGTTGCGGGCCACTATCCAGGATAGCGGCTACTAAGGTGAAATTTGTCTCTATTAATCCAAATGCTATGGGATTAAGTTTACTACTAACGTTAAATGATTACTGTATATGCACGGATGATTACCTCTTAGATGGCTAGCACTTCGTTGCTCCTTAAGGGTGCTCAGATCTGCTCTCCAATCCGACAAGGCTTCACTGTGTAAGATCCATATCCAAGGGAAGCACTCCAAGTCTCCAAAAGCTCTCCTCAATGATCCAACCTATTTAGAATTTTGATATTGATATGTGATGATCCCTTGGTGCTCTTAGGTTTGCACCTTATAAAGTGTTTGAAGTCCTAGGTCAATGTTCAAACCCTAGGACTGAATCCTACATGCAAACTGGATGTTAGCATGAGAAGTTTTGTCTTTATTTGTGCTTGAAGGCCAGTTAAATTGATGTCTAAATCTAAACTTGAGTCCCTTATGTAGACTGGTCATGAGGAATCATGCAAATTTATCCCCACTTGGCTTTATTGCATGCAAACTGCCACTTTCACCCATGATTAGGCCAATTTGATGGTAAGTTTCTTTTTAGGGTTTAGTCGCTATTGTTTGTAGTAGCTAAGGTTTGGACGCTCTTGGCTACAATGGCCAGGATTTGACTACTTTGGGCTACAATGACTAAGGTTTGGCCACTATGGTTCATAGCAACTAGGCTTGGATGGGCTAATACTACCCCAAATGAGTAGTGAAAACCACTTTTGGCACTTGGAAGGTCCCAAGGTTTAGTCACATGGTCTATAAATGTGCCCAAATGAGTAGTTCTCCTAAAAATGACATGTTTTAGGTGTCTACAGAAACTACATTATGATATAAAGATAACCAAAACCCATGCAAGGGTCATCTTAGGATAGGAAAATTAACAGACTTAGAAAATACAAAGAAAAAATAGCACCATTTGTTAGAAATTCCAGAATAAAAAACAAAACAAACAAAAACCCCAAAATAGTAGCATGAGAAAACACGAACCCAAAGACTAGCTTTGGATAATTAGTGAAGCTCGACTCTTGGGGAGTCCTCCTTGGGATTCATTGTGTTATGTGGGAGGGACTACTTTAGGGCTGCACTGGTGCTGTCAAAATCCAAAATGAATATTTTGAGGAACATTCTCAAAATTTGGTTAGAAATTACATCAAGGTTTGAATTCCTGCTATTATCCTCAGAGATGTGGACAAAGGAGTTCTAAATAGTTTTTGCCTTAGCCTCTTTTACCTTGGATGATCTTCAGACATGAGCAAAGCTCTCCTCAACCTTAGCTGCTTATCTAACACCAGTTTACTCCTACTCGTGACAAGGGATTTTCTGGAAGGAGTCTCAACAACCGAGGAACCCTTTTAGAAGTAGGAGTTTAGAATTCTTGGGGTTCATCGCTCACTAGAGGCTCACTGGATAGGAAGTGGGAAGTACTGTGAGCTTATGAAGTATGGGGAGGATTTGAATGGAGGGGGGTGGCTAAAATGGGTGGCGGGGTGGAGGCAGTGACATGGTGGAAAATGACTACAAACAACCCTTTATGGATGGGAGTCAAATTATTTTTGCTGGAATTGAGAATAGAGATCCGGATGGAATGATGGAGGAAAGCTGGGATATTCATAGGCTTGAAACCCCACAAGTGATTCACCAAGGCAATATGAAAGCTGGATAAGGGCTTGGAAGGGTCATCACAAGTGAGGTACTAGAGCAGAGGGATAATGATGATAGGCCATGATGAGGGGAGGGATTCATGATCGAGGGTGACTTCGACCCACTTAAACTCTTGGTAATTGGGGAACTCATAGAACTCCTAGTCCCAATTATTCTTGTCTTACCGGACCAAGCACCCCATTAGAGGAAGACCAGATACTTCTACGACTAGCTCTACTATTACCTTGAAGTGAATGTTATGCACAAAAAAGTGGCCATTTGACCACAATTTGACAAAATCAATGGTAATGTTTGCCTAGATACCTTTGAATTTGGATAGGAAAGGAATAAGCTTCTATGATTTTAGGAAGGATGTCGAAAGGGTGTCAATTTTAAGGTTGCTAGACTTGACAAAAGCCATGGCGGTGGAAACAGGGGCCCTAAGGATGGCAATAGGGACTCTGGACAGGGGGCTATTCATTACTATGGTGTTTCAGATTAAATCATACATAAGTGTTTATACAATATCTATCACCACATAATTCCATATCCATTTCCATCTTAGTAAAGTACAATACACAACTATTAATGCAAAGCATAGGATCCATTGCATCTTAATATTTAAGACTACATATTATTCATACATTAAAACAACTTCTCATTGAATAGTAGACAACATGCATTAACCATTGAAACTACTTTCATTACAATATTCACAATCTATTAAATCAATAACACATTAGAAATAAATTTATAATCTACTTAATCAACAACACATCAAAAAATAAATGTAAGATTCATAGGAAATGACAAAGCAAACCATAAATTAATGTGACATTGTATGTATCCTGGGAATCCTCATGAGGAATAAACCCAACCTCCAAAATATGTCTTTTCCTCTCATTTTATAAACTTAGAGTGTCATAAATTACAATATAGAAAGACATCTCACGGATCCTTCTCTAAATCAATCATACAATTACAAGAGATCAATGCGTCTCTTATCAATCCAGATGAAAATAAGGAAAAACCAATTTTCTTTCTCTAAGCCACCAATATAATACATAAGGATCTATCAAATTATTATACCTCCATGCTTATGAATGATCCTTGGATATATATTAAGGAGAAATATCTTCGATTATAAATATAAATTAATCAATCTAGTTTATATCTCTTTCAATATAAACTAACCATTTTAAACTATATTACTTATCAATATAATTTAGCCAACTTACTAACAAGGCTATTCTTGTGGTAGCTAATATAATATTGATATCAAGTTGACTCCATCATTACCCTTTTTCCATAATTCACTTTTCCTACCCTAACGTAACAATTTCTTACATTTTATTTCCAAAACTTAATGGATCCTAAGGGTCAAATACAATTATTTTAACAGTGGAGACAAGTCAGAATTTCCCTATTCACATCTTTGAGGATAACAACAGGAATTCAAACCCAAAAATTATAATTTCCAATAGAATTTCAAGAATGTTCCTCAAAAGCTTCATTTTAGCTTTGACAGTGCCAGTGCAGCCCTGAAGCAGTCCCTCCAGCAGAACACAATCAACACCAAAGAGGAATCCCTGGAATCCAAGATTCACTAATCATCCAAAGAAAGTCTCTGGGTTCAATTTTTTTGATGCTCCTATTTCAGGGTTTTTTATTTGGTTTATTTTTTGATTTTGGAATTTCTAACACACAATGCTACTTCTCAATAATTTCTAAGTTTGTTAATTTTTATTTTTTGTCATCCCATGCATGGGAAATTTTGGCCCTATCATCCCCTACATGGGAAATTTTGGTCCTATCATCCCCTACATGGGAAATTTGGTTTTGTTTATAGTTGTATTCCTTGGTATGGGATACTTAAGTTGTATTTCCCTATATATATCAAAGTTTCTTGTATATCTAGGATTGGGACTCAGCCAAAACTCGTATAATAGAACTATACAATTACCAAAAAATAATACAATTCTTTTAATAAGAAGTTTAGATAAATTAACCTGATGAATGTACAAAATTCATCGGTCTCTTTGATAATCCCCAACGGTTGACATAGCCATATAATATAATACAATGGTATATAATATCAAGCAGTCAACTCCAATCACGGTCTCTATGTGGTATCTTTGATAATACTCAACAGTCAAATAATTAACAACCTTCTAAATTCATTTGTCCCAAGCAGTCTAGCCATCATCCAAAAAGGGTTGATATTCTTTCGCTACAAGCAACTGGACAACATTCAAATATAATCAATCCAAAAACTGAGTACTTGGTGCCTAAGACAAACAATTGAATCGTATATGACAAGTCAAACATATTCTACTATGCTACATGTGTTTAGCATATAGTACTTCCACCCAATGCATAACCATCATGCGGTGATCTTTTATTTAGAGGGAGTATTCTTCCATTTTTAATTGTTAAGTCTTCCTTTACCTTACTATGTGGGATACTGTTTATCCTAGTTTTTTTTCAAACACTTGATAATTTTCTAAAAGGTCAGACTAATGCCACATGGCAGGTTTGAAAGGTGTACTAACATCACTGCATTTGATAGATCGAGATCAAAGGTACTCAAGATTTAGGAATCCAAATGTTAAACACATCTTATCTAGAGTTTAATTTTTGAAATGACTATCTTCTACGTGGATAATAGATCTTGTAAGATATTTTGTTGTTATGATATATATAATGTAGGGGTTATTATTTTAAATCAGTAAAACCATTGTTGTCAATGCAATTCCACTATGTGCTTCCATCTATGTAGCTGATGGTCCAGTGGTTTCATATAAAATTTTATGGTGTCAATTGCTAAAGTCCACATTTTTGCAAATACAAATTTCTTAATGATTTGTGAAGGATGGAATGAAATATGTGTTTCAGACAGGATGAAGAGGGTTTTGCTAACAAGAAGTTGACATGATGGGAAAACTCCCCTCCTGATCCCATATTTAGTCAAGTTTGCTGCTTGATCTAGGAATTGAGTATAGCACAGAATATGCCTACATCATGCCTAAACTTGGATACCTATTAGACTTCATAGAGAGATTATCATACAAAATTTTACTTCGTTTGCAAGGTGATTTTTAAGGTAGAATTTAGAATAGTAATTTTTCCATGTAATTTGTTTTTCCAGCTCGACTCTATAATGTGGGGATGATGGTATCATATCTTCTATGACCATTATTCCTTGATAATATCTTGTAAATTTTCCATGGTCATTTTTAGACTAGATCGGATACATTCAGTTCCATTCTAGCGACTGTCAAGGCAACCGAAGGTTCAACAATTAGGTGTGATCGATTGCTACTATCTGGTATCTTAGATCCTATAAAAAATGATCCAAAAGGTTAGTCCATTCAAAAATATAGGTTTATATATCTTTAATTGAACTATGCATTATCCGCGACACTTGTAGGCTAAACATTTTGAGATAAATGATCTATTGCTCCTAAAAATTGTAATGATTACACGTTCAATTTACCCACATTAATCAGCAAAAGGGTAACCTACCAATACGATTGATTTATGGGTCTAATTCCAATTACAAGAGAGAATTTTAAAATATTCTTTCTGAATCTTTCGAAATAACAAGACATTCAGCACAGAGGGACTATGTTGAATTCAATATCGGCTTCACAAGGTATCTAGTGAAGCAATATAGTAGCACAAGCCCAATAGATACTCTCAAATTTCTTGAGTTTAAAACAAATATATGTTCTATTTTTGTGATCATAGGCCAAATTAAACATCTACACAGAAATGATTATACTAAAATCTTTATCATGATTTTCGTAGTCTAAAGATGTTGTGATAGGGGTATGTCTACGTATAAACCTTTCAATATGGCGATCGCAGACCATCCAATGTAATAAATTTTCCAAAATGTAATTATCCTCCTTAATTTAGGCTATACAAGTGTAAATAACCCCCTTTTAAAATTATTTCTAATAATTATCTAGTGGTCAAGAAGAACACTAATCAAAATATTCCAGAGGTAGAAAAACTCAAGTATACTAAAAATAAAGAACGTGATATCATATTTAAAACAAACATGGTTTTGAGTAAAATAAGGACTCCAACCTGATAACCTAGAAGGATTGGTTTGTTTATCTCCATTTGCTAGCCTTACTTCTTGTACTACTCCCTTCTTGGTATTCCAAAATTCCTTAGTCCTACTTGCCTTCATGCTTTTTCTTCTAAGCTAGTTGTCTTTTTCTACTAAGTCTCCTTTTTAATGGAGATTCCTTTCTCTCCCACCAACCAAATAGTGGTTTTATTATTATTATTTTAATATTAAAAAAATACCTTTTTCAAATAATACATTTCAACCTATGTGGAGAGAAAGTCCCAAAAGTAGAAGAGGGTCCACTATAGAGATAAGGTAGGCGACCTTGTTTTGTTTTTTGTCTCTACTTTCTAGACACAAATACAAACCATCACTATTAGATAATAGGTTATGTGCAAAACTAGGACTATTAGTGATAAGGGAAAGAATCTCCACCTAATTTCCACTAATGAAAATAATCCATGTAGGAGGTATGGATAATTTTTCAAACAATAGGATAATTCCTACATTATTTAATAATTATAGAGTCCTTTTTAGTCTCATCAAAATTGGATAAATTTTGTGAGTACCTAATTGTATCAAAATTAGGTTATTTACACCTAATTTATTATATTGTATTATATTTTACAAAAGATAAATCCTCCCATTAATATTTCTAATTTACTTCGTATTAAATTAAATTTAAATTATCTTCTTTGAAAGATAATTAATCTTTTCCTAAATTTTCACAAAATCCCTTAATTGGAATTTAGTAGGATTCTTTAGGGTCTATGACTCCTTTTGTTAGGCATTAAATGATCCCACTAATTGAAGAACACAAGCTTATACTGAGAGGGGGGGTGAATAGTATAAAAGCACTTTTAACTTTTCTTTTCAAATCAATATTATGCAGTGCATAGCTAGCAGTATCAATAGCAGTAATCAAAGCAATGCACTCTTAATTTTAGAAAACCTTGAAGCATTAATCAAACACTTTCGAAAAGGAAACCCTAATAAAATACTTTTCACTCCAAAACTTTATTTTCTAGTAAAAAATTCAATCAAATCAACCAAAGAATAATTTGCCCATACCTTTTTGCTTGACAAGTAGATGATCTCATAAATCTGCCACACTCACAATTACTTCTTTGCCAATATCAATAAGGATTAGAGGATAATTTTCTCAATAAATTTGATATTGTTAAAGGATTATTAATCAAGTTGGAGTGATAAGGTGTAAATTTGATATTGTTTTTGTGTTATTTTTTGTTGAGGATAATTTTCTCAATAAAAAATAACACAAAAACAATATAAAATTTACACCTTATCACTCCAACTTGATTAATAATCAACACTCTCACAATAATCACAAAAACCCTTAATTCAAAATAACACAATACCATAAACCTAAGGTTTATTATTATTTATAAGGTCCGAGGTGTAGACCAATTGGTTCATCCAAACCCCATAAGGGGGGCGGAGGTCCAAGGTTCAAATATTGGGCCTCACAAAACTGAATGTCTGTCCCTTTTCTAGTGCTTTCAGTGGCATAAAAGGTTTAAAATGATTGTGGCATGGCGGTTATAGGGGCAAACTACACAAAGATATGTGTGGCGACTCCCATGGCAGACAACGCAGAATACAATGGCGACCATAAAAAAGTTGCACAACCTGTCTAGATTCATGGTGGCTACCGATTCCACCATAAAAAAAAAAATAACACAATACCCACAAAATTTTAATCCTCCAATATACCACTATAGCAATTTAAGACTATTAAAAGTTAAAAAATAGAAATCTTCTTATAACTCCTAATGATAATTCTCAACTACCAAAACTTTATTACAAAGCATCCTTTCCAAACACAAACCACTAAACAACATTATACCTCCAACTTAGGCATTTGATTAAAATTAAAACCAAAAATATTACCTCATCTTTAGAGGGAATCGAACCCTAAACGGTGCCCCTAATGTGCGCCTTAATCGCGGACAAAATCATCGCACGAGCCAAGTACTCATTTGAGATTAACGAAGCACCACGTGCTTCTTAATCTCCTCACACCTTCCACCTTGGGAAAAATAATGTGCACCATAGGCGCTTTAACAAACACAAATCACGATGCACCCATCGTATTCAAACGTAAACCTTCTTGAAAGCCAGTGCTTTCATGCTTCCCAAAATACCACTAGGCCATTTTGTCCTATGCAACTTTGAGGATTAAAGATTCATCCTTTAAACGCTTCTCTGTCACGACTTTCGTAAAAACTCACGAGCTCTTTTCTTTGCATGCAATATTTTTAATTTCTGAGAAAGAATAATTAATTGAACTTTAGGCATTTTTATTTATATGCTTCCTACATTGTTTTGGAAATGTCGACGCTCTCCATGTTATCTTCCATGACGTCGGTGAATATTATAAAGGCTTCGAATGCCTTTTGTCTTAAACTCAAACTTTGGGTTTATAAAATATATTTAGACTTTATAAAACCCACTTTTGCATTATAAAATATTATAATAAGAATTAAAAATATTTTATTTGGGTTTTTACCATATCACTTTTAATATTATAATATTATACGTTTGATAAAGTATCTCCTTATCACTATATTCCATGTTGTAAATAATATTTATTTATAAAATTTAAATTCTCACTGAATTTAAATAATTTATAAAAATAAATATTATATCTCCTTTTGAACTCTTAACATTTGCACTGATTCAATTGGTCTTTGGCCTTCTTCCTGGATATAAAATAACCATTTTTATACCCTTTTTTTCCTGCTGAAATTCTTGATTATTAATGATGACTTCATCTGGTGACATCAATGACAACTTTGACTTAGGGACTCAAAATGTCCAACAATCTCCCCCTTTGTCATTGATGGCAACCCATACTCTTCTTACCAAAACCTGACCTTTCTTTTTATTTTGCTCCCCCTAGGATATTGCTCCCCTTGGCTCAATGCTCTCTCAAATATCAAATATCTCCCCATTACACAAATCTCTCCCCCTTTGACATCAATGGCAAAGGGTCACCTTTGGGGATCGGGGCTAAGAATGAGCCTCTTAGCTTAGCTCCTCCCCCACCTCTTTTTGAGGTGAATAATTCTAGGGTGGGAGTATTTCTACTACCAAAAGGTATTGTTCTTTACCTTTATCCTCTTGCCTTATTTTTTGAGTTTTTTGATTCCTCTGATTGTTTCTATCCGTGTCATCATCCCTATTTCTGTTATCATTCATGTTCATGTTCCTATTCTTGTTTACATCCAAGTTCCTACTCTTGTTCCTATTCTTGTTCTTGTTCTTGTTCTCATCCATTTTCCTATTCCTATTCTTGTTCATGTTCCTATTATTATCCATGTTCCTGTTCATGTTCATGTTCCTATTCATGTTCTTGTTCATGTTCATACCTATTTCTATAATATATGCTCTACACCATTTTGTTGTGTTACCATCATTATTGCATGTATAACACTTACTATTCCTTGGAGGTGAAAATGTCTTAGGATTTCTCCTAGTGAAGCCATATTCTCTTCTATTATGAACCTGCAATTCATTACCTTGTGACCAAACTGATTACATGAGTAGCAATACCCATGGAAAAGTTTTCTATTACCATATTCCTGTCTTTCATGTGTCCTACACTGTGAAGCCATGTTCCAAGACCTGTGATATGAAAAACATATTCCATTGAAGCTTCTTTGTCTTGACCTCATTGGTTTCCTGTTCTAATTGTTGTTCCATCTGTATCTTCTCTGTGCATTGTTCATATCTTTGTTGAACCCTTTATTGTCCAACTCATCCTCTGATGTCTCACTCTGTATTACACTATCTTATTTTGATGTATCTTCA
The DNA here is from genome assembly GCA_028583015.1 of Wollemia nobilis. Taxonomy (NCBI): domain Eukaryota; kingdom Viridiplantae; phylum Streptophyta; class Pinopsida; order Araucariales; family Araucariaceae; genus Wollemia; species Wollemia nobilis. The sequence goes on from JAQPPZ010017073.1 coordinate 1,209,770, forward strand.
TCTAAAGTTTCTTCTTCTTCAAGGCTTGAAGTTGAATCCTCTTCCCATTTCTTTTGAACCTATTTAGAACCAAGACCTATTTTGTTTGTTGCTCTTCTTCATATCTTGACTATTTTATCCACACTCTTTGCACCATTTACATACTTGCATAGATTATTCTTGGAATCCTCTAAATATTCCTTTAGTAGTGCCACTTTTTGTCAGGGTTATGCATATGGGGTTGGACTCAAAATTTACTTGTAAAAAAATGGTGAATCCTAATCAAAATCAAGGTGAATCATGGTGAATCCAAAGCAAATAAAATCAATCATCTTCACACCAAAATTTGGGGTATTTTAAGCCCTAAAAATTAAGGTCATATTTGGGATAAATTTTGACCTATTAAATAACCTTATAACTTCATAAGAATACCACCATTATATCAGGATCGAAAAGAGATTTCAAACAAGTACAAATATGCCTATGTTTGGATATATATTGTGGCGAATTGACCCTAAAAAAGAACATTGGTCATGAAAATTTTAGGCGAATGGGCCAACGTCGAGGGTCCTCATATTCACAAATTTTTAATTTTGAAAATCCTAATTTTCACCCAATTGGCAAATATTCACCACTATGCATAACCCTACTTCTTGTTCTAACTTCTCACATTACAAAATATTTGCTTCTAACTTGTATTTGAAATTCCTTGCCTTAGCCTTTGATTTTTCTAAATACTCTATGAGCAATCTTATGTCTTCATCATATTATTGAAACTAAATTTCAAGTTTAGAGTGTTGCTTCCTTACCTTCTTTACCGTGTCAAGGGCATAGATAATTTTGCTCTTGAGATCATAACCATTCTCTACTGAATAATCCTCTATTTGTTTACCTTTGTCCACATCATTACTTTCTTTTGGCTTGTCTTCTATAGGATCACTCACTTCTTCTTCTAATGCAATTAGAATATTTTCATCTGGTCTTTCAAGTGCATCTTCATATTCATCATCACTAAAACTATAACCATCCCTTGTGCAATCATCTTCAAGATATCCAAAGTTACCACATCTAAAACACTTGAGAATAACTAGAGTCTTTTTCTTAACTAGTTCTTTTTCTTCAATCATAAATAGGACTTCATCTCTATCATTGTCTGAAAAACTAGCATCACTATCATTTGAGTACTTACTTGCATTATCCACATAGTAGCTCCTCTTTTGTCTTTGGAAGAACTTCTTTCCTTGTTTGCTTTGTCCATACTTGATTTTCTTTTGATGCCTATATATTTCTGATTCCTTGTACTTGTGATCCTGTTTTTCTTCACCATTATTGTTCTTTGGTTCTTTAAAATCTATTGTAAAATATCCATACTTTAAACAATTGAAACACTTAACAGATCTTAGATATATGGGTCTTTTGAAACCTTTATCTCTTCTACCATAATTGGCTTCTTCATCACTAGAAGACTCATTTCTTGATTCTGACTTCTTACCCTTTGTTTCCTTGATTGCTTTGAATGTTGCTTCATTTTTGGAAGTAGGATATTTTATTCTTATCCTAAAAGTTGTTAGCATACCAAGCAACTTATCTCTTGTTAAATTATCACCATCGAATGATATTTCTATAGCAAAAACTTGTTCACTAAATTTGTTTGGAAGAGATATTAAGACTTTATCACAAACATCTGATTCATCAATCTTCATTCCAAGTCCTTGCATATCATTAACAACCTCATCAATTCGAATTAGATAAGAACTGATATTTTCATCGTAATTCATTCTAAATGCTTTAAATTTTCCTTTGATATTTCTTATCTTTGCTTTCTTGACACTTTTATCTCCCTCATATATACATCACAATTTATCGCACATTTCTTTTGCTTACAATGCATAACCTTCATAGATTCTAATCTACACAAACCTCTCATAAGTGCATTCATTGCTTTTGAATTATAGTTTTGTAGTAGCTTACCTTCCTTATCTGTAGGAGGATTGACTGCTGGATCATATCCAAATTCCATTGCATCTGAAACTTCATTGCCAAGTGCCATCAAGTAGAACCTCATCATCATACTCCAATACATGTAGTCACTTCTATCAAATATTGGTGCTAAATTACTTGAGGACACATCCTTAGAATCCATTATGTTCTTGTTAGCTTTTCCGTAAAGATGTTAAAATCTTCCGAAGGAACCCGCTCTAATACCAATTGAAGAAAACAAGCTTATACTAAGAGGGGGGTGAACAATATAAGAGCACTTTTTACTTTTCTTTTCAAATAAATATTATGCAGTGTATAGATAAAAATATCAATAGCAGTAATTAAAGCAATGCACTAATAATTTTAGAAAACCTTGAAGCATTAACTCAAACACTTTAAAAAATGAAACCCTAATCAAATCATTTTCACTCCAAAAATTTATTTTCTAGTAAGCCATTCAATCAACTCCACCAAAGAAAAATTTTCCCATACCTTTTTGCTTGATAATTAGATGATATCACAAATCTACCACACTCATAATTACTTCTTTGCCAATATCAATAAGGGTTAGAGGATAATTTTCTCAATAAAATATTACAATAAGAATTACAAATATCAAATTTACACCTTATCACTCCAACTTGATTAATAATCAACACCCTCACAATAATAACAAAAACCCTTAATTCAAAATAACACAATACCCACAAAGTCTTAATCCTCCAATATACTACTATAGCAATTTAAGACTTTATTAAAAGTTAAGAACATAAATCTCCTTATAAATCCTAATGATAATTCTCAACTACCACAACTTTACTACAAAGCAACCTTTCCAAACACAAACCACTAAACAACCTTATACCTCCAACTTAGGCATTTAATTAAAATTAAAATTAAAAAATATTACCTTGTCTTCAAAGGGAATCGAACCCTAAACATTGCCCCTAATGTGTGCCTTAGCCACGGCCAAAGTTGCCACACAAGCCAAGTGCTCATATAATATTAATGAAGCACCACATAATTCTTAATCTCCTCACACCTTCCACTTTGGGTAAAGGAAAGTGCATCGTAGGCGCCTTAACCAACACAACTCATGATGCACCTATCAAAATTCGAACGCAAACCCTCTTGCAAGCCAACACTTTTGCACTTACCAAAATACCACTAGGCCACTATGTCCTATGCAACTTCAAGGATTAAAGCTTCCTCCCTTAAACGCTTCTCTATCATGACTTTCAAAAAAACTCATGAGCTCTTTTCTTCGCATGCAATATTTTTAATTTTCGAGCAAGGATAATTAATTGAACTTTGGGCATTGTATTTATATGCTTTCTCCATTGTTTTAAAAATGTCGGTGCTCTCCATGTTGTATTCCATGATGTCGAAGGAGATTATAAAGGCTTAGAATACCTTTTGTCTTAAACCCAACCTTTGGGTTTATAAAATATATTTAGACTTTATAAAACCCACTTTTGCATTATAAAATATTACAATAAGAATTACAAATATTTTATTTGGGTTTTCACCATATCACATTTAATATTATAATATTATACCTTTGATAAAATATCTCCTCCTCACTGTATTGCATGTCGTAAATAATATTTATTTATAAAATTTAAATTCTCACTGAATTTAAATAATTTATAAAAATAAATATTATATCTCCTTTTGAACTGTTAACTTTTACACTGATTCACTTGATCTTTGGCCTTCTTCCTGGATATCAAATAACCATTTTTATCCCCTTTGTTTCCTGATGAAATCCTTGATTATTAATGATGACTTCATCTGGTGACATCAATGACAACTTTGACTTAGGGACTCAAAATGTCCAACACTAATTAATTAATAGTCTTTTGGAAAGGATCAATGGGGATGAGTCATAACATACACCCCCCCTTGGATTAAACACAATCCTATGTGTTTCATACCATTCCTAACTTAGTGAGTGCATAAAATTACTAAACTAGTATTTATCCTTTACAAAATAATTTGAGACATCAACTTTTATTTACTTATAACATTTTTTTCTTGATGGCAATCAACATATTCCATCTAGGAGAGTACCTAGACCTAAAAAATACAAAATATCAGCAGTACCATATCCTTAAAGCAATAAAAAATCCATTTTTCATATCAATAAGTATTGAAAACATCATCAATACACAAATTGCATCATAATATTATCACTTCAAATCATCTAAGACGACATAATTAACTAAATTAAAGTATTGCAATAATAGAATTTGAAAAATGTTTTCATAGATATGTCATGAAACTATGTTTCTATAATATGTTAGGCATAGTAAGTCTCATTAATTTTATCAAAACTTCCACCAAGGAGTATCAAACTATGGTTTGTTAACTCTTACCATGAGTTAACTAGATAGAAATAGGTGTCATCAAAGACAAAAACATAATCTCATATATCTCAATTTAGGATGTTTACATATCCTAAGATTCATTTTGGAAAACCTATTTGCCATTACCAGTGCATACACCTAAATGTCCCTTGGTTTACATCAACATAAAATCATGGAGAAGTCTCATACCTTCTCCAAGAATGGACACCAATCCATCCTTTAGAATCATTTAGTTATGTCTATTTAATTAAGTTCATTTATCCATTTTATGATCGCACAAAAAAAAGTCTATAATCCATATGTTTATCGATTATACTAGAAAATTCTTTGGATTACACAATATGTACCTTGAATTAAATACATTAGTTTATAATTTTCACCATGAACACATAATACTTAATTTTCTAGTTTAATTAATTTGGTTTATCATGAACACACAATATTTTGTAACTTATTTCTACTCAAAATATTAGGACATACAAACAAAAGTATATAATATAAATATTTATTAATTACATTCTTGCAAAAATCTTTGGCATACCTACTATACATCCATATAGCTTACAAAGTGGTGGCTTTATGCCCAATGAACGAATATTAAGGTTATTGTTCATCGATCCTTTCACCACTTTGTGTTGTGCCTATACTTTTAGTTGGAGAAGGTGGTGGAGCAATTATTCCAATGGCTACTCGACCTCTACTCTAGGTTGTTATTCGAATTACACGTGTGGTTCTCTCTCACACATACCATGTACTAACATCTAGTTGTGGTGGGATGAGCAAACCATGGTTCACTAATGTATCAAAATAGGATACCAAGAATGCATCACTATATTTTTCTCTTGCTTGGCATAATTATAGATATTTTGTATATAAGGCTGCCATTGTTGTCACTCTCCAATTATTTCTTTGTGCTATCTCTAATTTGAGCCTATCTTGTTCTGCTATGACATCATATCTTTCAACATCTAGCCTCATCCTTTCTTGTGCCCATAAATTTCCTTGGGCATGTTCCCTTTGTACATGTTGTCTAGGAGACTCCTTTGTATTATCTATAGTCTTAGTTGCTCTACTAGCTTCTTCCATGACTGTATTTTCATCCTGATTAGTTCTAGCACCACTAGAGGTCATTTTATCTTCTTAGGGTATATGTACCAATAGATCAACAATCAGAAGCAAAAGAATCATGAAGCACACAATGGGATTTACTCCACTCATAACCAATATCATCTAGGAAAACCTTGACATAAATATAACTGTATTAGGTGTCATGAGTAGTTGGAAATTTTAAATCCTTCCTCTATTATTGAATTAAGAATCCTACAAGTTATGTGCATTCAAACTAATTTATCTATATTGTCGAGTTAGAATACTCCTTTGATCAAGGTGACTATTTAGTTTGGTTTACGATATATATCGACCTCGTTCATTCATTTAGTCGATAACATCTTGATGATATTGAGATGGATTATTTAACTTCCATGGTGCATGTCTTATTCGGCTCGGATTGCCTTACTGATGATTTTGTTTTGATTAATTAGAGGCTCATTATGCCTCTTCAATTCCCAAGGTATTAAAGTCTTTTGATATGCTTGTGTATTATTGTGACATGTGTGTCCCTTTGTTACGACCATTAAATTTACAACAAGTCCCATCATCGTTTCTTTGATGACTCCATCAGCCAATTTTGTACATACTTATGTAGGTATCTTATCCTTGTGTACCATTTTCAAAATTGGTTATTATTTCTTGTCATCACTAAGCATATTATTGGAAAGAAATAAAGTTTTTAATAAATTCTCTTAGTAGATAACTAGTTCAGAAAGTAGTCAACATGTTTCGCTATGATAAAATCAATATGAGTTTTATGATTCCTTCATCTGGATTCCCCGAAATATTTTTTGATGAAAATAAGAGTTTCATAATTCACTCCAAGGTCAAGCAATTGAAGCTCATAATGCTCTTATATTCATGGATCAAATCTATTGTGAGACTTCTATTTGAGATTCACACTATAATGTTTGGCTAAGAAATAATTCATAGAATTATTTTGTTAATAAAATTCCTTTAAGTCATTTTGAATGGTTTGATAAATTCTTTAGTTGGCCAAACTAGACCTTTCATGTCTGGTTTGGATATTCTTGGATATCTCCTATAAGGAATCCTTTAAGTATTCCATTTGAGTTTCTTCCTCAATGTTATTTGGATGTTTTCAATAAATATGTTCCTAGAAGAAAAGTTGCATTTAATAGTGAGCTATATCAGAGTCTTCTTTATCAAAGATATGTGCAGACTAAATTACCAAGAAAAATTTATAATAAACTTTCTCAGGCTTTATGCATGACAAAAATGGATCTTATCATATATGGACATCATGGTACTCCTTGGACATATTATGTATTCAGTAGAAATATAAAAATTCATTACAATGTTCCATCTCCACTTATCTATTTAGAACATGATTTTTATCCAATTGAGGATTATGATAACTCAGATTCTAGTTGAAGACATGGTGGTTTTTCATTCATCTTGCATTATTTCACCATAGCTGATATATTTAGCTCCTAGCTTTGGCCAACGACCATGTTTGTATTCAGAGATTGCTTAGTATCTTTCATCAATAATATAAGGTATTATTTTATCGATTATATGATCATATTTAGTCCCAATTATTTTTTTTTTATTTGATGATTTCCATATTCTAATTTCAAGTTTAGCCTCTATGGAATTCCTCCAAAATATTTCTCTTAGGGGGTTACTATAACTTCTATTTTCATATTTATAGTAAAGAGGGAGCTTAGCTTGAGAGGTTCAAATGCCAAGTGAGATCCTCAAAAGAGTCTAAGGTACACCACTTAAGACATACGTAGAGGGTTTGCTTAGCTCCTCCACTTGGGTACATCAATGGTTCTAATAGTGGGAGGAAATACTTGCACATAAGTAATATTAAAATGTTTGTTTCTGCCTTACAAAGTGTATATTGACATTTTTACTAATTATCAGCTCACCTCATCACCGGCTAGGTTTGACATACTTGTAGTTATTCCTAAACATATTGTTACTTCAAATCTCCTCAAACTAAAATCCCTATTTCCCTTTTTATATACATAGAGGGTTCTCTGTGTTTCAACCAACTATTGAAGGTTTATACTCTAGTTTTCTTATGTGGATAATAATACCACATGCATGGTGTAGTGGTTAGTCCCTTGTTTAAATAGAATAATACACCTTATTAAACTTAACCATCACCCGGATGGTCGGATGACATACTTTTATGTGAATTCAAGATACTTGGGATATCGAAGCTGTTTGGAAAAGTTTGAATATGATTCTCACCAAAATTTTATGTCAAGAAATTTTTGGTGTTAATTGGTGATTACTATGATTTAATTATGAAGTTTTCCTATCCTTTCTCTTATTTGTCATATCAGGGTTTCAAGTCAAAATATGGTTCTTGGTAATTGTGGATGGTTTCCATGTTCAGTTATGGTTCCTCCATTTCCTACACCATAGCCTCTGATTGGAAAACCCAGAGTGTATAGTAACATTGATAAAAAATATAAATAAAGAAAACATTATTTTGTTTATCTCTTAATCTTATATAATTAAATTATCAGTAGTTAGTTTTCATTTTCCATGAACTAACTTACATGGTTCAATTCACTCTTGTATCCCCACAAGGTGCTAACCATTCAATTCTTAATCATACAATGTTCCATTTCTAAGTATGACTATAGCATTTTATTCCTAGAATTTTAACAATTAACAAGTTGTCCATAATAGTTTAACAACCTTAGCTCAAGTGAGAAATCAATAGATTTGAACCAACCTATGGTTCTTCTTGCCCATATATTTTTCTAACTTGGATCTAACTAGAATCCATTAGTTAGCCTGGGCTTTGATACCAACTGTAACAACCCCAATTATTACTACTCATCCACATCAACATTTTTTTTGTTCATATATTTATCTTCCAAAGAGAAGGAGACATAATAATGATCTTAAGATGATTATTCCAAGGCATGTGTAAGTTGATCACATGTAGTGATATTTATCTTAGTGGTCCCATCATGGAGATTTCCAAGACTTGTGTAACAACCCCAATTGTTACTACTCATCCCAATTGTTACTATTTATCCACTTCAAATTTTGTGGACTGAATTAATAACAATGCAATGTTGAAATTAAGATGTATAAACCTAGATTGCTGAATGGAATGACCTTTTTGATCATTGTTCATATGATCTGAGATACTCGATATTAGCAATTGGTTACATCTAGTTGTTGAACCTTCAGTTGCCTTGACAGGCACTAGAATGGAACTGAATGTATCTAATCTAGTATGAGAATGACCATGGGAACTTTGTAGGAGATTATCAAGGAATAATGATCATGGAAAACATGCTACCATCATCCCCGTGTTATAGAGTCGAGTTGGAAAAACAAATTACATGGTAAACTTACTATTCCAAAAATTTCCTTAAGAACTGCCTTGTAAATGAAGTAAAATTTTATATGATAAGCTCTCTATGAGGTCCAATAGGTACCTAGTTTTAGATGCGATGTAGACATATTCTGTGTTGTACTCAATTCCTAGATTGGGTAGAAAACTTGACTAAATCTTAGAGAAATTAATATTTTCTATATTATAAAATAAATTAAGTAGTAACCATTCTTGTACTAAATTTTACTTCATTTACAATAGTATAGCTTATTTGACCTATCCTCTATATATAGCTTATTTGCATTTATTTCTAGTGCTAGAATGGAACTAAATGTATTTGATCTAGTCTGAGAATGACCATGGGAACTTTGCAAGAGATTATCAAGAAACAATGGTCATGGTAGACATGCTACCGTCGTCCCTACATTATAGAATTGAGTTGGAAAAAAAATACATGGTAAACTTACTATTTCAAATTGTACCTTAAAAAATACATTGTAAATGAAGTAAAATTTTGTATTATAAGCTCTCTATGAGGTCTAATAGGTATCCAATTTTAGGTGCGATGTAGACATATTTTGTACTATACTCAATTTATATATCATGTAGAAAACTTGATTAAAGCTAGGATCAAGAGGGGAGTTTTCCCATCGCGTCAAATTCCTATTAGTAAAACCCTCTTCATCCTATCTAAAATACAGATTTCGTTATGTCCTTCACTGATCATTAGGAAATTTGTATTTGTATAAATGTCAACTTTAGAAATTGACACCATAAAATTTAACATGGAACCACTGGACCATCGATCGCATAGATGGAAGCACATAGTGGAACTGCGTGGTTTTACTGGTTGGAAACATTAATTTTTATATTAGATATATCAAAACAACAGACTATCTTACAAGAGCTATTATCCATGTGGAAGAATAACCATATAAAAAATTAAACTCTAGATAAGATGCGTTTATCATTTGGCTTCCTAAATCTTGAGTATCGTTGATATCGATCTATCAAATGTAGTGATGAGGCCCAAAAAAGCCTCATTATTGCACAATGTTTGACTACCATATGATAAGTTAATTGCCAAATAGTTGACTAGAATATACTATTTGTTAAGTGTTTGCATGATTTTATGTTAGGAATACTATATCTCTGTTTTTGACTATTTTCAGCATTTTATGACTGATTTTGCGTGATTAAGTAGCAAGTAATAACATGCATTTCAATTAACCAAATGTGGTATGCTGATATCCATTAACTTCTCAATGGTTTTTGAATGTTTTCCTGCCCTTCAACTTGTTTCAAATCCACATTTAAGCCAAAATTTTAGGACTGTCATAAATCTGAAAATCTGAGAAAAACAGCCATATAAAAATCAGCAAGTTGTCACTTTATAGGAACACCTTGAAGTTGTCAAGCAAAGCATGAGAATATGGATGGAATGAGTTTAGAAGGACTACAGAAGACATCTGACCTATTTAGAAGCATTCCCACATGATCTAAATAGGCAGCAACAGGGTATAACAGAGCAGGGACAATTGTGCAGCATTGTTGCACTATTTCAGCATGGTTACTTGGTGAATGAAGTGTATAAATTCAGTAGCAACTTGATGTACTCCTTCATGTTGATACTTGAATAATTTTTCCATGTTCTAATTTGTTTGAATTTGCAAGAAATGCCAATATTTTACAACTGTGCAGCAGAACTGGAAAATGCAGTAATTTACCATGTAAATTCCAACAAGCTACAAATAAACAGCAAGGCATGGAATTCACATATGAAAAGAGATGAAGACCATTGGAATCTGATCCTAGGAGATAACCCACCTGAGAGATGCAGAAGAAATCACTTGAAAAGTACACATTTGTTCATTCTGAAGTATCTTCGAAATGAACAGATATCTTCAGAATGAGAAAACATAGTGTCTTCGGAATGAGCAGACATCTTCGAAATGAGAAATGCAGTATCTTTGAAATGAGCGGATCTTCAGAATGAGAATTGCAGTATCTTCAGAATGAGAATTGCAGTATCTTCAGAATGAGAATTGCAGTATCTTCGGAATGAGCGATCTTCGGAATGAGAATTGCATTGTCTTTGGAATGAAGCCACTTATCTTTGAAATGAAAACAGAATGTGCTTTTTGACTTATTGACCAATTTTTGAAGCTGGAAAAAGGGAAATAAAGGTTGGAAAAGGTAAAGGAAAATATCTCCCATCTGATTTTGCCGTCCTTGCCGTCCAAAGCCACCATTCATGGAAAAGATCAATTCAGATCCTCTTCTAGGATAAACCCAGAAAAACTACAGCATAATAGAAAGTTGTTTTCAAGATAGGAATGGCATATTCTGAAGTGGAGAATGATGTGTGAGATATTTCTAGACTCCTCCCACGTACTCCCACCACTGAAGATGCTTTCTAAGGGCCAATGACTACTGCTGCAACACAAACTGTCCAGATTTGCATTTATTTCAGATCCAAAATTATTGGCAAATGACTGTAAAATAGCACATAGGCTGATTTGAGCATGGGATATATTGTAAATATTTATATAAATAACACAGCTCCCTCCTTGGTTGAGCCAGTTAGGAATTAGAATAGAGGAGAGTTTTCAGTAGCAGCAATTAGGACTGTACAGTAATTTTCTGTAACAGTTTTCAGCATGTTTTGTCATCAATAAAAGTGCAGTATTTTATCATTTTATGTTCTGAGTGTTAATTAGTTAAGGAGTGCTTTTCACCTCCTTCTAGATCAGGAAGTATGGGCCCACTTTCAGATCTAGAAGGAGGGATTTTATGGCAGGTTTTAATCTGTAATTTTTTTTGTAGCAGAATTAATAGATTGCTTGCCAGATTTCATTTTATTGTTTTTATTTTGTATTGTGTGATTTATGTTTCCTATTATGTTTGTGTACAGAATTTGTGTGTATGTCAGCTGACAAATTATATTAAGCATTTTCCTTTATGTTTTCCCTGCTTTCTATTTTAGCAACTTTCCATTTTTAGCATATTTCATTTTGCTGTCAATTCCTGTAGCAGAAGCTTGACGACCTTTTGTGGCAGGGCATTGACAGGTGTTTTAGAATAAGTTTCAATTCTACAAAAGTAGATTAGATTTCAATTCTGCAAAAGTAGATTAGATTTCAATTTAGCAATTTCAATTATGCAAGAGTAACTAGATTTCAATTCTGCAAAAGTAACTTAGGATTTCAATTTAGCAATTTCAATTCATGCAATTGTAGTTAGATTTCAATTCTTGCAACTTAGATTTAGTTTTCAATTCTTGTACTTTATTTTAGTTTCCATTCTTTAGACTAGGTTTAGTGTGACACCAAAAGGCTAAACCAAAATCTGCTTCACCAATAATTGCTTGAAATCTGAATGCCTGAATTGTACTCTGCCCTAACCTTCTATCGTAGACAGCCTTGGACACCACCCCGGATTGATAAATCATTGAGATTAAATGATGAGACTCAATGACACTCATCATTTTGGCGTCGTTGCTAGGGAACATGGTGTTGTTAGAGGGTAAAAGCAGTCAAATAATTATTATTGTGCTAAGTTATGAAGTTCAGAGTTAAATCTGAATGTAATAGCTGGTATAAATAATAATTATTGATAGTTGCATTTCAGTCCATTTAGAAAACAAGCAACCACCACCTTCAGCCCAACCTGGACAACAACCCCTGTCTATGTAAGCTGAATCTATTAAAAAAAAAAATCACAAAAACTTTTGCACAATCAAAATAGGAGTTTACAACTTAATGATGATCCTAGAGTTTTTCATTATTACTTAAAGATTGTTTGGATTTTACCACGCTAAACCGCAACCTAGCAATTCTTAGCCTACACAGACAATAGTTGATCTCATTAGAGGTGATCCTACCTGACAAGTAGTTGATCTGCTAAAGTTGTACACTTCTTGTCTTATTGTGCAAACCAAAAATATTTTTTTTAGCCCAACCTGTGATCATTCTGAATAATACAGGATAGGCAACCCCTGTCTATGTAGCTGAATCTGGTATAAAAAGAAAAAAACCTGCAGGAAATGTTATTGACTGCAGCAACATCCAACTGTGCTAAAATAAGAACTTACCTGAGCTTGAAGAGACAAAAATCAATGGAGATACACAGAAAACCTTTAGTCCAAACACACAGAAATTAGCTTTGGATAAAGGAGAAAAACTAGAAAAACTGCACATAGAAAATTTACTTCCATTTTACAAAGGGGTAAATTCTGTCCTCCTAGGAATGAAACAAATTGAAGTGCAGCCAAGAAAATTCTTGAACATTATTAGTTGGCTGACTTATAAACAAAAAGCAAAATTGTTGCTATTTTGAAACAATATTTCAATCTCTTTACATGGAATTACAAGGGTATATCAAGATTTTATCTTGATGTAAGCACTTAACATATTTTGGGAATTGGTATTTAATTGTTTCAAGAACAGATTGACAAGATTTTGCAGACTAGGAGCCATGGACAACACTTGATTGAAGAAGTTTTCAGATATGGAGCGGTGCTTCTTTCTCCCATTGGTAATTCATGGAGGATGCTAGTGGTGAATGGACATTGCCTTCGGGTATACCATGCACCATTAACTAAGGAGGAGTTCTTGAAGGAGATTCCATTGGATGTACACATAAGGGAAGAGAATTTCTCTTCAATATCAGATTCAGAGTGATGATAAAAAGTCTGAAAAAAAAAAAAAAAAAAAGAGAAAAAATTTGCAGCAAAGGCATGTCCCACAAAATGGGGATACATGAGGACAAGCATCAATTTCAGCAAGAAAGAGGAACAATGGAGCCAATACTTCATTTCCAGCAATAAGGAGGCAATGATGATGTAAGAAGATTCTTACTGGTCATCTAGTAAGGAAGGTTGCATCAATGTTGCAGGTTTCAACAGAAAGAGATGGTGTTTTCATACAACAATTGACATGTTTTTGTAGAATAAGGATTGGTCTTATCCAAATAAGAGTGAGATATGTTCTCTCTGATTGAAGCACTTGAAAAAAAAAAAAAGAGGACAGAAGTTGGTTGAAAACCAGAAATGGCAGCCTCTTCTGATGAAAAAAATGAAAAAAAAAAGAGATGAAAAAAAAAATGAAAAAAATATATATATAAAAATGAATAATTCAGTAGTGAAAACCTTCTTGGAGGCGCTACTGAGTTGGCTTGCATGAAAACCAAATTTTTAGCATGCATTGCCTTGTTGATCTACCCATCATTGTTCCACCATTGTACAAATCTCACACTGCACATGTATTATGTTTGTTTATGATTTCAAATAGCCTGCTAACAATCATCAAAAGCAGCTTGTAAGGTGCATGACTAATTTTTAGGACAGTAAGGTATGTGTTTCTTGCATATAATTCATAGTAAACATTTAGCATTTAGTGTATGATAGTCGGTATTTGGCATAAACTATTCATACAATAGTGACAAGTTGAAAAAGGAACATGTTCAAGATGTCAAGAAACACCCCCTTATGCCATTAATTGCATGGAAATTCCAAAACTATGCAAAAACCTGATTTTGGGACAGACATGGCAGCAATTCTATTTCAATTTATAGGGCAAATTTTAGAAGAAGAACTGCAAGTTTATATCTCACAATTGTCTGATAAATTGAAGGAGGATAATCAACAAAATGCACCTGAAGGTTGTATTTTAGTACTACTAGAATAAAACAACAACATACAAAACAAAGAATAACATCTAAACAAAAGGATGAAGAAGGGATTTTTGATGTTATGGAAGGCTTATACACTCTAGAGATGGACCCACAATAGAATCTGTAGCTAACTTTTGCATAGGAGGTCATTTCTGCATTTTTTGAAGATCTTCGGAATGAGAAATGCAGTATCTTCGGAATGAGCAGGATATCTTCGAAATGAGCAGAAACTGTACCAGAATTGCTGGAAATGCTACAGAATAGCAAAAAGAGTAGGGTACATCAAATATTGAGGTTTATAAGGCTCTACCACAAGTAAGTACATCCCTCAGGCATTTCAAATCAAATATTTTATCAATTTTGTTCAAAAGGTGCAAACAACAAAAATAAGCATTCAAGCTGAAATGTTGTTAAGAACAGAAAATTCCATCAATAGTAGTGCATCTGCAAAATACGGTTCCACAATAAGACTATTGCAAGATGAATCATATGATATCAAGCCTTTAAGAGGTACCTTGCAGCACTAAAACTTGTAGAAAAATAGAAAAAAGTCATACATGTGCTTAATTGCAAAATACTTGATATAGTGCAGCAAGGAGGAATTTCTCAGTTAGCAGGTAGCAAAGTATGTTGTTCACAAGAATAAAACCTGCATATTACTATGGCCTACTAAGATGCATGAGGGCATGCATCGGTTCAAGTTGGGGAGGATGATGAGGCCCAAAAATGCTCTCATTATTGCACAATGTTTGACTACCATATGATAAGTTAATTGCCAAATAGTTGACTAGAATATACTATTTGTTAAGTGTTTGCATGATTTTATGTTAGGAATACTATATCTCTATTTTTGACTATTTTTAGCATTTTATGACTGATTTTGCGTGATTAAGTAGCAAGTAATAACATGCATTTCAATTAACCAAATGTGGTATGCTGATATCCATTAACTTCTCAATGGTTTTTGAATGTTTTCCTGCCCTTCAACTTGTTTCAAATCCACATTTAAGCCAAAAGTTTAGGACTGTCATAAATCTGAAAATCTGAGAAAAATAGCCATATAAAAATCAGCAAGTTGTCACTTTATAGGAACACCTTGAAGTTGTCAAGCAAAGCATGAGAATATGGATGGAATGAGTTTAGAAGGACTACAGAAGACATCTGACCTATTTAGAAGCATTCCCACATGATCTAAATAGGCAACAACAGGGTATAACAGAGCGAGGGACAATTGTGCGAGCATTGTTGCACTATTTCAGCATGGTTACTTGGTGAATGAAGTGTATAAATTCAGTAGCAACTTGATGTACTCCTTCATGTTGATACTTGAATAATTTTTCCATGTTCTAATTTGTTTGAATTTGCAAGAAATGCCAATATTTTACAACTGTGCAAGTAGAACTGGAAAATGCAATAATTTACCATGTAAATTCCAGCAAGCTACAAATAAACAGCAAGGCATGGAATTCACATATGAAAAGAGATGAAGACCATTGGAATCTGATCCTAGGAGATAACCCACCTGAGAGATGCAGAAGAAATCACTTGAAAAGTACACATTTGTTCATTCCGAAGTATCTTCGGAATGAACAGATATCTTCGAAATGAGAAAACACAGTGTCTTCGGAATGAGCAGACATCTTCGGAATGAGAAATGCAGTATCTTCGGAATGAGTGGATCTTCAGAATGAGAATTGCAGTATCTTCGAAATGAGAATTGTAGTATCTTTGGAATGAGAATTGCAGTATCTTCGGAATGAGCGATCTTCGAAATGAGAATTGCATTGTCTTCGGAATGAAGCCACTTATCTTCGGAATGAAAACAGAATGTGCTTTTTGACTTATTGACCGATTTTTGAAGCTGGAAAAAGGGAAATAAAGGTTGGAAAAGGTAAAGGAAAATATCTCCCATCTGATTTTGCCGTCCTTGCCATCCAAAGCCACCATTCATGGAAAAGATCAATTCAGATCCTCTTCTAGGATAAACCCAGAAAAACTGTAGCATAATAGAAAGTTGTTTTCAAGATAGGAATGGCATATTCTGAAGTGGAGAATGATGTGTGAGATATTTCTAGACTCCTCCCATGTACTCCCACCATTGAAGATGCTTTCTAAGGGCCAATGACTACTGCTGCAACACAAACTGTCCAGATTTGCATTTATTTCAGATCCAGAATTATTGGCAAATGACTGTAAAATAGCACATAGGCTGATTTGAGCATGGGATATATTGTAAATATTTATATAAATAACACAGCTCCCTCCTTGGTTGAGCCAGTTAGGAATTAGAATAGAGGAGAGTTTTTAGTAGCAGCAATTAGGACTGTACAGTAATTTTTTGTAACAGTTTTCAGCATGTTTTGTCATCAATAAAAGTGCGGTATTTTATCATTTTATGTTCTGAGTGTTAATTAGTTAAGGAGTGCTTTTCACCTCCTTCTAGATCAGGAAGTATGGGCCCACTTTCAGATCTAGAAGGAGGGATTTTATGGCAGGTTTTAATCTGTAATTTTGTTGTAGCAGAATTAATAGATTGCTTGCCAGATTTCATTTTATTGTTTTTATTTTGTATTGTGTGATTTATGTTTCCTATTATGTTTGTGTACAGAATTTGTGTGTATGTCAGCTGACAAATTATATTAAGCATTTTCCTTTATGTTTTCCCTGCTTTCTATTTTAGCAACTTTCCATTTTCAGCATATTTCATTTTTTTGTCAATTCCTATAGCAGAAGCTTGACGACCTTTTGTGGCAGGGCATTGACAGGTGTTTTAGAATAAGTTTCAATTCTGCAAAAGTAGATTAGATTTCAATTCTGCAAAAGTAGATTAGATTTCAATTTAGCAATTTCAATTATGCAAGAGTAACTAGATTTCAATTCTGCAAAAGTAACTTAGGATTTCAATTTAGCAATTTCAATTCATGCAATTGTAGTTAGATTTCAATTCTTGCAACTTAGATTTAGTTTTCAATTCTTGTACTTTATTTTAGTTTCCATTCTTCAGACTAGGTTTAGTGTGACACCAAAAGGCTAAACCAAAATCTGCTTCACCAATAATTGCTTGAAATCTGAATGCCTGAATTGTACTCTGCCCTAACCTTCTATCGTAGACAGCCTTGGACACCACCCCGGATTGATAAATCATTGAGATTAAATGATGAGACTCAACGACACTCATCATGTAGCGATGTTAGTACACCTTTCAGACCTGCCATGTGGCATTAGTATGACTTTTTAGAAAATGATCAAGTGTTTGAAAAAGAAAAAATAGGATAAAAAATATCTCACATAGTAAGGTAAATAAAGACTTAACAATTAAAAAGGGAAGAATACTCCCTCTAAAGAAAACACCACCACATGGTGGTTATGCATTGGGTGGAAGTGCTAAATGCTAGAAACATGTAGCATAATAGAATATATTCGACTTGTCATCTATGATTCAATTTTTTGGCTTAGATATAGTCTCACCAAGTACTTAGTTGTTGGATTGATTATATTTGAATGTCATTTGGTTGCTTGTAGTGAAAGTAGATCAACCCTTTTTGATGATGTCTAGACAACTTGGGATAAATGAATCTAGAAGGTCATTTATTATTCGACCATTAGGGATTAACTAAGAGACCATGATAGAGATCATGATTAGAGTTGACCGCTCAAGATTATAGACCATTGTATTAGATTAGATGGCTATGTCGACCATTGGAGATTATCAAAGAGACCAGTGGAGTTTGTACATTCATCAAGCTAATTAATATAAACTTCCTATTAAAATAATTATATTTGACCCTTAGGACCCATTAAGTTTTGGAAATAAAATATAAGAAATTATTACATTAGGGTAGGAAAAGTGAATTATGGAAAAAGGGTAATGATGGAGTCAACTCGATATCAATCTTGGATTAGCTACCACAAGAATAGCCTTGGTAGTAAGTTGGCTAAATTATATTAATAAGTAATATAGTTTAAAATGGTTAGTTTATATTTAAAGAGATATAGACTAGATTGATTAAATTATATTGAAAAATATTTTGTTTAATTTATTTAGTTTATATTGAAAAGATATAGATTGGGAAAATTTATAGTGAAAGAGATATAGTTCACATTTAATAAGGAAATATGTTACAAGGTAGAGAACATAGTTATATTGAATACTGAAGAAGTGATTTTGACTTATTAATTAAATACAAAAATTATTGTTTTCAAGAATTAAAGGTATGGGACTTTAAATTCTTGAGCGAGGGATTGAATGTGTATCAATCCTAGAGAATGGATTTGAAATTCATTCTCAAGGGAATTTATGGGATTCCCTCTTTGATAATCGAAGAGATTTCTCTTTAATATGTATCCAAGGATCATTCATAAACATGAAGGTATACAAATTTGAGAGATTCTTATGTATTATATTGATGGCTTAGAGAAAGGAAATTGGTGTTTCCTTATTTGCATCTGGATTTGATAAGAGATGAATTGATATCTTGTAATTGTATAATTGATTTAGAGAAGGATCTATGATATGCCTTCCTATATTGTAATTATGACACTCTAAGTTTATGAAATGAGAGAAAAAGACATATTTTGGAGGCTAGGTTTATTCCTCGTGAGGGTTCCCAGGATAAATACGGTGTCACTTTAATTTGTGGTTTGCTTTCTCATTTCCTATAAATGTTGCATTTAATTTCTAATGTGTTGTTGATTAAGTAGATTATAAATTTATTTCTAATGTATTGTTGATTTAATAGATTGTGAATATTGTAATTAAAGTAGTATCAATGGTTAATGCATGTTATCTACTCTTCAATGAGAAGTTTTTTTAATGTATGATTAATATGTAGTCTTAAAGATTAAGATGCAATGGATCCTATGCTTTGCTTTAATAGTTGTGTATTGTACTTTACTAAGATGGTAATGGGTATGGAATTATGTGGTGATAGATATTGTATAAACACTTATGGATGATTTAATATGAAACACCATAATAATGAAATGTAAATGGTAATTAATTTAATATAAACCGAGTTGGATCTTAGAGTGGGTTGGAGCCCATAGATGGCAATTTAGTCTTGAGTTGTAGCTCAAGAAAAGCCTTACATTCTAAGTAGGTGCTCGTATGTATATGTGGAGTTGGTGCTCCCATGATGATGCAAAAAATACTTCATTGTAATGAAGTTAATTAATTAATTTGTATAACTAAAGAGATACATTAGATGAGAAGGGTGATTAATAAATATCAAAACCAAATAACTCTTATAAGTGAGAATGGAAGATAATCATGCTTAAGCTGATTACTCCAAGGCTTGTGTAAGTTGATCACATGTAGTGATATTTGTCTTAGTGGCCCCATCATGGAGATGAGGGTAGAAACTAAGATTGATGATTAACCATTGGTGTGGTTATTCAATCTTCAAGGCATGTACTCATACCATCGGTGTGGTATGTAGTTTTTGTAGAAGCTAGTTACTTCTACTCAAGAGTGACTCTGACCAAGTTTTAATAGCTCTTGATAATTGTTACCTTGTTAACTTATAGTCCATTTGGAATAACTTCATATTAGATCATGATTATATTATTTTCTCTTTAGAAGATAAATAAATGAACAAAAAAAATTGAAGTGGATGAGTAGTAACAATTAGGATGAGTAGTAACAATTGGGGTTGTTACAATAACATTCTAAGATTATGATGTATCATTAATACTAAAGCCCATATCGAGGTATCGTAACATTCATCCACTCTTGGAATTAATTCCCATTAGATTCTAGAAAGTAGAGATTCTAGGTCATCATAACTTTAGCTTAAACCTTTAAGCAAGCCTTCATTGGAGATATCCAAATATATTTAGCACATAAGAAGCTCTATACCCTCGTACCTAGAGATCTGATACCAAATGTAACAACCTTAAAATACAAGAACAAGAAAACACATGAAAAGAGAGATTTTTTTTTGACTAAGGTGAGGGACTCATAAATCCCTAACCAGCCTTAGTTTAAATTATTGTTTAACAAAATCCCCTAATTTTCTTAAAGAGCTACATCTCATAGGATTTCCTCATGCAAGTCCATATGTGTAGGCATATCATATGTCATGCAAATAAGTCTATCAATCTCATCCAACTTGATGAGCTAAACTTATCACCTTTAGTCAATCAAAGGTATACACGCATATCCATAATCTACACAATCCAACATGTGTAGGTATGCTACTTATATTGCGAGTTAAACTATTCATATCGTCTTTCGATGAGCTATCTTAACTCAAATGTAGTCTTTCCTTAAACTTAGCTACTTTTATCCCTAAGGGGGTCTTAATCCCTTAGATCCACTATGTTCTACCTAAGGGGTCTCAATACCTTAGGTTATCCTCTAAGGTCACCCTAGAAATTACTACTAATTGTTGTTCAAACAAGGGAAACACGATAAATATAGATGCTAAATCTAATAAAACATAAACCATGAAACATACAAAAGGAAACAATACTTAAGAAGATAAATATTAATTGGAAGAATTTAAATGCTAAATACAAGTAAATCAATTAGTAATATAAAAGTACATCATCCAAAAATAACCAGTTATTACATATGTAAGTATGGTAAATCCTCCATACTCTTAAAGAATAATATTTTACATCAATTTCACCAGGGGAAATCTCCCCACAATTCCAATCAATTTGAGCATAAGCAAGTAAGTAAAGTGTAATACAAACTGATGTAAGTGAACCAATAGTTGTCCTTGGTCATCCATATCACTCCAACGATTAATTGAGAATAGTAGGGGATCAAGACACTCATGGTTTAGGATAGGCATACCTATAAATACATTTACTTTCTTTACTTTACCAAATCGTAGCTATACAATTTAATCAAGTCTTTAACCATCTAGTAGCATTGTTGATGTCATAAAAGAACCATTACTTTTACCATCTCCTCTCAATTACCTTTAGAGAGTTATTCAACATGCATCATATAGATCACGGTTACTACTTAAATCAAATCTAGTCTTGTCTTAAAGCATTAAAGTACCATACCTTTAACCTCTAAATCAATTCCTTCATTTATTCACTAAATTAAAGCTTTACTCCTTTAATTTAAAAATAAATATTTTTCCGTTCATTCCATAAGCTATAGTCCCATACCTCTAGTCTAAAAATAAACAATTACCATTCATACAATGAATCATTGTCACCTATCAATAATCCATCAATAAACCATTTTCTTATTATTAACAAAAGCTCAAAGTTCTAATTAATAAATCCATTGATACCTTTTCATTCACTAATCTAAAGTTTGCATCTTAAATTAATGAAACTCTTAATGTCATTTTATTTATTTTATATAAACTAAAGATTACACTTTTAAATCATGAAAACAAGTCATTTTCTTTTATTTTCTAAAACTAAAGCTTACACTTTCAATTTATGAAAACAATACATTTTCTTTTATTTCCAATAAACTAAAGCCTACACTTTTAATTTATGAAAACAATACATTTCCTTTTATTTTCTATAAACTAAAGCTTACACTTTCAATTTATGAAAACAATACATTTTCTTTTATTTTCTATAAACTAAAGCTTACACTTTCAATTTATGAAAACAATACAATTTATTTTATTTTCTATAAACTAAAGCTTACACTTTCAATTTATGAAAACAATACATTTTATTACTAAATTAAAGCCCCATAACTTCAATTTATAAATAAACTAAATCCATATTTATTTATTGAATTAAATTCAACTACTTTAATCCCCAAATAACCGTTTTTCCTTAAATTATAGCAATCTTTTTAATTTCATAATATAAATATCAAATTAAGTATCTAAGGAAGACTCTATAAAATTCAAAGTTTCTATAGTTAAACAAATGGAACACTAGAAAGCATAACACCAACACACAACGTACTCAACCAAGAAATTACAATAAATATGGCTGACCCCTCCACAAAGCCAAAAGCAAGAAAAATATCTTTGTGGCCCAGACTAAGGCAAAATGAAAGGAGAATTTGACAACTATGAACGCCCAGTAAATGGATGTCCCAAATTGGGTGATGATGATTCTTTCATTCATAGGTCTTGAAGGGATGAAAAATGGTTGGGAGGGAGGATGCCCATCCAATTATTACAAACATTCTCCTAATGGGGATAAAACTATGAGTTTGACAAGAAACAATGCAAGGATAAAACATGCACTTTAGGTTTGTTAAACCTGACTTAATAGGTAGCAAGCCAATGTGGTTTATCAAAGCAACAAAAGAACACAACTGACTCCACACTTACTTTAGAAGGCACCACAGTCAACATACTAACACAGTCTAAGGGTGAGTACCCAACACATGATAAGAAAACACAACGAATGTCATGATAGCAACATTGTAAGGGAAGATTTCTCATGAGTGTAGAGGAGGTTTAGCATAAGATAAATTTATCTTACACAACCAATTAATTGGTGGAGGTAAACTAGTGGAAATAAAAGCAAGCATAAGAAACACTAAAATTATAAATGGAACAATGATAATAACCCCAACCTGGTGTATTGATCGCTACATTGAGGTTGACGTGGTGGCATTGCTCTAGTTCGGTGCTTCCAGTAGTTTCTCATTTTCTCCCCTTGTTGTTCTTCGTCTCACCTTTCCTCTCCTATTATTTTTCCAATAGTCATCATCTCTCCAACACAACTGTGTAGCTCCTCCTTACCATCTACGACCCACCACCCTTCATAAATTATCTAGTTACCCTCACACAGTGTCCAAAGGAGGAAATATTATTAAATTATTTGGATAGCTCCATCATAATGACACCCATATTCCCAACGTTGGTAGGTGCATCTCTTGCAACTCAAACACCCACTTGGAGTATGCTTAAATTGTAAATATCTTCCGTTGGATTAATATGGATTTGATTATTATATCACTAATATTTTATTAACTATAGATTATAAAAGAGATCCTATTACTATATCATAATCAATAGTTATAAGTGAAACTCCAAAAAATTATAATATTGTTTTATAAAAGCTCAATTATCATTTTTTAATAAAACCAATATTATTTTTGAAATGAAATTTTCTTTATCAAATAAAGTTAGACTAATTTTTACTTTAAAACGAAATTCTTTTATCATTAAAATAAACTAGGTTTATTTTTGCAATGAAATTATTTTATCATTAAAATAAAGACTTGCTACATGAATTCTCAAAACATTTAGGGATTCTTTTGTTTGAGCATAACATCATACCAAACATATTCAAGTATCACAAGGTGTTTCAAGATAATAAATTTATGCATGTTTTTATTTTCCAAATCACAATTACAGATAGTGATGAAGTAAAAGGTAATTAATATATGCAGTAGACAAAGAGGGATCTTTTCCATCAACCTAGTCACTTGTATCAACCTCTATAATTTACGATAGCTACTAGGCTTTCAATATGGGGCTCAAAGTGACTAGCATTTGATGATTATCCCTAAACAATAATGCATTCCTATATGAAGGTATCCATCCATGTTACCCCCGAGTTGCCTTATCATCATTTCCCTCCATGTTACCCCCGAGTTGCCTTATCATCACTTCCCCAACCTTAAGTAATCTCGTCTTTGGTGGATGACTCGACTTCTTCCAACTTGAGTGCACCTGATCCTACACATTGGCAACTTATTAGCAGTATCATATTATTTCATACCAACTAACATCACATAGTTGGTCATTTGCACAAAATCAATTATTAAAGCATAACCAAATTAATACATTGTTTTTCATACCAAAAAGTCCATTAGGAAGGGTCATGATAGAGCCTGCTTCTTGTCTGTTAGAGTATGTTTTGTTAGAGTTTCATTATTTTGTTGTTGTTCTTTGAGCACACATGCATAGGTCATTGTAGAGGAAAATATATAATCATATCAAGACTCATAGATTATTTATGGAATTATATTTTAACCTTGGTTTCTTAGAAATTCAAATTATTATCGAGGGAAGTATGTACAATGTCACCTATTGGAAATTATTATTGAGGGAAGTATGATATTTTATTTCAACTTAAAATTTATTTCCTAAAATCAAAATCTTTTTTATTTATAGGTACGTCACCTATTGGTGATGTAAAGAAGGGAAGCCAATCTTCTGGTGAAAAACCAATACTAAAATATTTTACACATCAAAAATCAATGAGGCATCCACATATACACAAGTTGAAGGTGCAAACACCTTTTACCAACTAATAAACTAATTTTTATATTCTGTTATTCTTAAATATAAATTCCTTTTACTATTCATTAATAAATAAATGGTTTATCTATTTATCTTCCTCTTTTTTAATGCTTTGTAAAAATGTATTCTATTAATTCTTAAATATAGTGCTTTTTACATCCAAAAATGATATAGATTATAGAACACCAAACATTGAATGCAGTGAACACTGTTGACCTGAATATGCCTCCACTTGAATATATTCTAGCGGAAGAGATGGGACCACATGATAATATTCATATAAAAACATTCAACAACCACTTGATGAGATTCCTCATACAGACACCATCCGAAAAAAATGAGAGTACAATTAAAATGTAGGCTTTTGGGGAATCTTCTAGTAAAAAAACTAAACATAGAAAGTTAATCAGGTGGACTATTAGAAGGACATTTAAGATTGAATGGTCATCAACATATCCGTTTAATAAGCTAGTTCATCTAGAGAACAACAATGACACACCAAAAAAGTGTAGATGTGTTATTTGTAGCTGGAAACTAGGAAAGGATCATAAGATGCAACTTAAGTTAGACACAATAGAAAAAAAATATGGGAAATTTTATTTGATGGTAAAATAAAGTGATGGAACAATTAAGAAATAAATTAGGTGGAAGGATGCATAAAAATGTGTGCATTTCAGATATGCACTGGAATACGAAAAATAAATGAAACACCAAAAAAATCTCATTGAGAAAGGTGGAACAATCCAAGCCCATTTTCAAAAAATTCATATGATCATATTAGCCTAAAAAAATTTACAATTTGTTATTGTGTACAAAATTCTAAAAAAGGGTAGAACCAAGTCTGGTTTTGTTGATTATAAGAAACTATTTAAACTAGTTGATGTACAAAATCTTCCTAGTTCCCATTGGTTAGATTTAAGTGGTTGGGAAATGATAAAATTTCTATCACTAGTTGAGAAGGAGGACCTTAGAGAGAATGTAAAACATGCCAAATTCATTTCACTTTCAATTGATGAAGTAATGATTGTTGACAACACATCTTGGATTTGCATACATGTTTACACATTCCAAAATCATTTAAGACAATCTCATTTACTAGCACTACATATGATTATGAAAAATTGTAATGCAAAAAATATTTACAATGTTGTTGTAACCAGTTTAGAATGGATGAAAAAGAAACAACTACAAAGTTAATTTGTATTGGAGATTATGATGCAGCTACATTGTAAGGACAAAGGAATGGTCTTTGTGTTATACTTCAAATAACAATTATCCCATATTTGATTCCCATCCGTGGCATGGTGCATAGAATGAATTTAACATATAAAATTGTGATAACATTTGAAAATGTTGCCAAAATGGAAGAACTTATCCATGAAATTTACACTTACTTTTCATGCTATCCAAAAAGGTTTGCAAAATTTCAATACTTTTATCTAGGTGTTACTAAAGATAGAAAATTATTAAAATATGTGGACACCAGGTGGATTTCACTATTTCTTCCTTCAAAAAGGGTTTTTCGAGAATATCAATCCTTAGTGGGATTTATGTATGCACATCATAGGGATGTTGACAAGGCAAAATATTTTCTATACCGTATGAATGACTTGGAAACACTACTTAGATTATGTGGTATTCTTCCATAGTTGCAAGAAATGAATACTTTGATTAAAATTGCACATGAAAGAACCATTTATATTTTTGATTTTATTAGGATGAGAAAACACATATGTATGCTTATTGATAAGATATACTTGTCTAGAGAAAATTTTATAGATATTTTATTTTATAGTTAGAATAATTTAACTAAGGTCAATGATCCTAATAGATTTTTGAAGTTCAACATTAGTGATAATATTTGTATTACTATTCATGGAAATATGATTCATTTATATCATTATGAAAAGCAGTTAGATATAGTTACAAAGGATGTTGAACAAGTGCTCATAACACACAATAGATTTGATGTGGTTTTACACAATACTAAGATTAAATTGATAAGAATTGCAGAATAATTGACAAGGAAAATAAGAGATTGTTTTCAAAGAGATGAGTTGCTTAAGGTGATAGTTGTGGTTAACCTCATGTTCTAGAATCCTTGTCTTGATTCTAATAGTAAAAGTGGATTGTTTGTAAAATATATGGGTACTCTTGCCAAATATTTCACTAAAATATGTGCAAGTGAATGGTATTGAAATCAATGGTATTCTCAACAAAGAATTTTTGAGACAACAATCCACCAATTTTGGAATAACAATGTCAAGTTGTGCATTTGAGTAACCCACATGAGCCTAGTTCCATCATGTATTTGTGGAAAAAATTGTATCCAAGTAGCATATTACAAGAAAAGATGAGTGAATATTGTTTTTATACAAATAATGTCAGATAATGATTTTGGGATCTGTTGAAGACGAAAGGGTTTTTAGTGCACTATCTTTTGTAAAATCTAAAGTTCATAATAGGTTCAACAAAAATTTGGAAAATTGTTCGAGAATATATGTGTCATTGTACGAGTTGGATATGTATCCCTATGATAGAGCTTTGGCATATTTTAAGTTCCTAGTGGACCGAAGAGGTATCACTAATATTCTTTATAATGAGGATAATGACACTTGTAGTGATCAGATTGTGGAGAAGCAAAATTTTGATATGCTTACTAGTTATTTTGGAGAAATCGAGAAGTGTTTGTTTTAGCTTTCTTCATTGTAAAATTTCAATGATTTAAAAAAATCATATAATTCTATATTTGATATCGTTTGTCTTCGTTGATAAGACTTTATTTTCATACCATTGATTTTTAATTGTATTAATTGTCTATGTCAACAAAATTTTCTGTTTTATGCTTTGGCTTTGAATAAAATGAAAATTTTAAAACCATGCATGCATGTATCATTAGTAGATGTTTTTTATAGAAATTGTTGTATGTAGTTTAGAAATCACAATGCAAATATAATAATACTCAAGTTATGGAAATAAAAAAACAATATAAATAAAAATAGCATAAAACTCAAGTTATGGAAGTAGCACAAGAAAATAAACATTTTTATATCATAGCTTTGTTATTGTATTAACTGTATGTGTTGATAAAATTTTATGTTTTATGCTTTGGCTTTGAAAAACTAAAAATTTAAACACATAGATGTATCTTTCGTAAACTCAAACACAATTGAAGTAGCATAATACTCAAGCTATGGAAATAAGACACGAATATAAATACAAATAGCATAATACTCAAGTTATGAAAATAGCACAAGAACATACATTGTCATTGTAAAAATGCATAAAAATATACATGGAAATACCACAATACTTAATTTATGCAAATGTCTTAATTTTTAATTATAAAATATTTCATACAACAACATTTCATAAAAATATTTTTTTGATAATTCTAAATTATTGATTGAAATAACACATTTCCAGTCAACAACTCCATCACCTTTACTTTTTCATTCCTTATACTGTTGGCTAGAGGTAGTTTTGGGTTATTTTACCTTTTGTGCTACCTCTATAGTCTAAAGTTCAATGGGTATATATCCTACGTCTAATATATCTACTTCCTATGCAATAGGTTCTTCCTCATCAAACTGCTCATTAGTTTGCTCCTCCATTACTTCATATTTGACCATGATGTTCTCTATTTTTTGTAAGCCTTCGAGCATGGTATTTTCTTCTTTCCTAGAATATTAGATTATTGTTGAGAGAAAATTTTTACCCTTCTCCTTAAGCAAAATATCAAGATAAAACCTGTGTAGAATTTTGATCCTCCTAAAAGCGTTGTTCTCTCAAACTATTTCTTGAGCGCTTTATTTCATTCTCATAGAAGCCTGCAAGTATTCCTTTTTTATTTGTAGAAAATAAAGTAGGTTTTTAACCTGATTCTTCATATTATCAAAGTTAGCTTGCAAAATAATATACAAAAAAGAAATTAGTAGACAGTTTCATTTTAAAAAAGAGAACAAACAAAATTTAGAAGACATTAGCCTAACCTCGACAACATTCTTTGCAGCTACAACAATAATAATTTTTTTGTTTTTAGATGCCCATTCATTAAAATAAGCATGGGCTTCAAAATTTATGTTTTCCAATCTATTCAACATAATGCTTAAAATTTCATCATTATAAGAAATTGTAACCTTCACTATACCCGATTTAGCTTAATGTAGTAGAGCATCAAGCTTTTCTGTTTCATTTCAACTAAAGAATTTTTTTTTTTCTTTTTGATTTTTTTTTAATCGAGCAGATTAAAATTTTTACCTGATACTCCCATTGTTTCATTTCTTTTACATCTGAAAGCAACAAATATATGATGGTTTCTTGACAATTTTTAGATATTAAAATATTTTCCAAAAAATTTACTTTGTCATCCTTAGTTAGAGGATGAGGGCTGCCAGTTTCCTGAGCAGGAGATGAGGTCTAAGGAGAAGCACTTGAATATCCTAGTTGTGCTTCCTTTTAATGATATCGAAGCACATCTATTACTTGAAAAAAATTGGGCATGTTGACCTATAAAAATTATTCCTCATCAAGTGGAGGAGTAGGTAACCCCATAGTTGAAAATTCTTGTAAATTTGACAAATTACCAAAAGATAAATTCAAATCCTAAAAATTGCTAGGTTGCTCCTCCCCGCATCATAGATGGAAGAAATTATTTTCCACCCATACGACCTCACATTTGTTGTTACGATAGTGAAGGAAGGACCGACATGGTTTGTTGTCTTCCTTGAGTATATTGTTATGAAGTAGCTTAAAAAATCATAATAAAATTTTATTATAAATTTTGTGAAGGCATACTATAAAATTTAATGTAAATGTATTATAATTTCTGGCAAAATATGAGATCTCTTGTGTAACTACACCTTGTAATGGCATGTTGGTGTGTCATACATCTAAAAACATATTAAAAAAAATTCATAAAAATGATAGATTATATTAAATAACTAAATGAATACATTAACCCAATATTGAAACATAAAGCTTATGTGTAGTGGGTATGGCCTGACTGATTTCAACAACATCAGTTCATATTTGATATGTAGGTGGAGGTTGATGAGGATTAGGAGAATTAGAAGACCTTAAGCATTTTGCAGATCTTCTATGTAGTGGTGTCAATTCTAAAGGTGTTTCAGAATCTCCTAATTCTTTTGGATTATGACCCTTAATAGCAGCATACCATTTTGAAGAGGACGATGATTCCCTTATTTGCATTTATGTATAAATTGTAAAAATAATAAAAATGAAAAATGTAATTGAATATAAAAATTATTAGTTTCATATAAAGTAAAATTTACCTGCACCTGTTGTATTGTCATCATAGCATTGGCTAGGTTTGGGTGCAACAAGGTTGGTACTGGAGAATTCTACAAATTATAATAAGATTCATAATAGATGTAAATAATGTAATTGCATGTGTTGAGTGTTGTAGTAGTGTTTGTTTTAATGCTGTGGAGATCCATTCTAATACAATACGCAACATAGGTGCACTAGTCAAATTTTTTGTGCATAAGACAACGAACCAAATATGTGAATACTAAAAATGGAATGTCTGTCAATATTCCTTGTAGAACAAGTCTAGCTAAGAAGAATTCAGCACATACTCAAAGAAACTTGCTAGAAATAATTGCTACAATCAGGCCCCTTCTAGACTTGGTAGCGAAAATTGTAAAAACAACCAGTATTTGTAAATTCCTAAATTTCAATTTCAAATAAATATAAAAATATGTAGAGTTATACCTATCAAATATTTTAAGGGGACAATGAAGTCGGTCTCACAGTAGGCTTTGTCATCATCAGTTAATATGAAATTGAATTGATAGGATCACAACTATTATGAGGTAATGTTGTCATTCTAGAGACGTTTGAGGGTGTGATAGAAAATATTACATTCTTGTGGTCGATATTAAGATTGATAGTGGTTGAATAATTATTGTAATATGCAATAATCTATAATAGCAGTTTGGAGTATGTATTATATTGTGGTAGCGACACTAAATATTGAATACCAGAGTCGATGACCCATGACATGTCATAACTCGGTGTTAATATTTTAGAATTTAGGGGGAAAACAAGGTTTTTGAAAATAATTTTGGATGAAATAGGGGTGGAAGGGGATGCCATTGGTTTATGCTTGACAATGAGAAAAGGGTTAAATTTTTTTTGAGGTATAGTGAGAAAAGGTTAAAAATTGACTCTACGAGAGAAATAGGTGAAAATTTATATTTAAGCACGGTGAGAAAATCTTAAAAAATGAGTGCATGAGAAAAAGGTGAAAATGAAGGCATATAGTTTTTGTTCTTTGTGGCTCTACATGAAAAAATCCAAAAAAAAAATAGTTTATGCCTTTATATAGACTTTCTACATGCAAACATTTAATGCATGGTTGACATATGAAATCTGAGTATTTAAAACATGGCACATCAATAAAACATTAGCAATGGAACCCTTTTCTACAACCGATCAGATTTAGAACCATTTGCTACAACCTATCAACAATGGTCCCTACTGTAATCGATCAATATTTCCCCTTTGTTGCAATTGATTAACATTAATCCTTTGCTGCAGCTGATCAATATTTTCTCCTTTGTTGTAACCTATCAGTATTTATTGCAACCTATGGGTAATGATCCCTACTACAATCAATCACCATTTCTCCCATTTCTCCTTTGCTATAATAGATCGATATTTGCTCATTTACTACAACCTATTGAAAATTTTTCCCTTTGCTACAACCTATCAATACTTTCCCCTTTGTTGCAACCGATTGACAATGCTCCCTTTGTTGTATACGATAGGTATTTGCCATTTTGGTACAACCTATTAGCATTTGCCCCATTACTACAACCTATCAATATTAGTCCCTTTACTACAACCGATCATTTATGATCTCTTTTTTGCAACCTATCAGTATTTGTCCTATTGTTGCAACCTATCAACAATGGTTTCCTTTTCTATAATTAATTGGTATTTATCCATTTTGTAGCAACCTATCAACAATGGTTTCTTTGCTGCAACCTATAGGTATTTACCATTTTGTTGTAACCTATTTGTATTTGCCCCATTACTGCAACCTATCAACATTAGTGCCTTTCTGCAACTGATCAACTATAGTCTCTTTACTACAACCTATTTGTATTTACCCCTTTATTGCAACCTATCAACTATGGTTCCTTTGTTGCAACCTATTGGCATTTTCCCATTTTGAACCAACCTATTGGTATTTAACCCTTTGCTGCAATGGTCCCTTTGTTGTAACTAATTGGAATTTTTTATTTTGTTCCAACCTATTGGTACTAGCCACTTTGCTGCAACTAATTGGTGTTGTTGCAACCTATCAATATTTTTGTAATATATTGGCAAAGGTTCCTTTGCTGCAACCAATCAACATTTATCCCTATTGTAGCAGCCTATCAACATTTGACCCATTACTACAACCTATCGATATTGCTACACCCAATCATAATTTCTACAAATGATCGTAATTGTTGATACCAATTGGTATTGTTCTATCACCAATATATTACAACTAATTGTTATTGTTGCAATCAATATTTACTACTGCAATTGATCCTCATTGTTGTAATTGATTGTCATTGCTAAAATTGATTGTCATTAACCTCTAAATAATTTGCTACAAATAATCATCATAGTTGTAACTGTTCATCATTACTGCAATTGATTATCAATATGCTATCATCAATATTATCTATAGTTAGTCTATCAACTAGTATATGGCATCGATCGTCAACACAAAAAAATTACCATAGTTTTATAATTTTTTGTGAAATATAAATTCAATTCGTTGTGTCTCCTACATGAGTTTGGAAAATATTTTCCTGTATTTCAAAACTAATTCACTTGATTTTATAAATATATTTTGGGGTTGACCCCTTATGCATAACCCTGACTAGTTATATTTATCAACTTCCAAGGAGAAGATCCAAGTTCAATTTTTACCAAATAATACATGCATAATTGCCAAATTGTTGTAATACCAAAATGTGGTTTTAATATAATATGAGGAGGATTATTTTAATCCCACATAATTTTTACCTTTTGATAGGATAATATTATAGGAAGAATAACCACAAGATGCAATATAACTATAAACTAATGGCACAATAATATGCAGGAAAATAATCAGATGAACATATAGAAATAAATAAAAAATATACCATTAATGAAAATGACAAAAATATTACAATACTATATAATGGAGGACATGAACACTCCATGAATATATATGAAAAGGCTACATTGTACCATACTACTAAACTATACCACACACTCTCTATAATTACTATGCTCTCTATAATCACTCACTATGAGGCCTTTATATAGGAAGATAGATTCCTTGGCCCTTAATCTACCTAAGACTCATGTACATGTGGACTATATGCACATTTAAAACTTGCACATTGACACTTGTGCATTTATTATAATACTTGAAGTAACCAACTAACTTTACTCTAAAGTAAATTATTACTCTACTTATGTACCAAAGGTGGTACATTTACATGACCCAAATGATATAATACACTCTAACACCCCAATAATATGGATCTTTTATCGGGTACTGGAGTTTGAATTCTCCTTCTCTGTTATCTGTGTCATGTTCAAGAAAGTAGTTAGTGTCTTCATAAAATATTATCTTCACTGAGAGAGATTTGACTTCATGATTATCTATAGAATCTTCTAGTTCTTCAAATTCTTGAATCCTTTGAGCTAAGTGTCCCTTCTAATTTCCTTCTTGATATTCCAATTGAGGATAATTGTATGGTCACTGAAACTATTGTTGATTATGATTATTTTGAGCTTGATATTATCTTGGTTGGAATGCCGTGTTTGGTTAGCTTCCATAGTTTATCTTATTTATCTTATTTTATTTTTTGGGATTGAATCTGCAGTAATTAATGCTATGAATTTTTTTCCAGCATACATGATAATATTTGTTATTCCATGGTCTTTATCCTTTTGAGGATGAGGTAATATTTTTTTGTGGAGTATATTTTGAGAGCAATGCACAATTATTCATTTCATCCTTCACTATATTTTCCACCTCATATTATTTAAGAATGTTAACGATCTTATCAAATGATATATCTTTACTTAGAATTTGTAAAGATGTAACTAGATGTTTGTAGTTCTCTAGAAGAGCTCTCATGGTTACTTGAACAAGAAATTTATCTTTAATCTCTTCTCCTAAGGTTAATAATTTTCCTTTAATATTTTCTACCTTCCTTAGGAACAATTCTACACTTTCACCATTGTTCATTCTTAGGGAATATAATTGAGTTTGAATATTTAGGATACTAGCTTTATTTTTTCCTTCAATTATATTTTCTAGGGGTTTTCAAGTTTCTGTAAATTTTTCTACTGAACTGATGTAAGGTTATATTTCATCTGTGATGGAAAAAATTATTATCATTAATGCTTTTACATCACTCTCTTCAAAATTTTGGATCTTTGTATCACTTGAATTATATTCAGTAGTTATTCCTTTGACTATTTTCCAAAGCTTATAAACTATTAAAATTGCCCTCACTTTGTTTTTCCACGAGGATTAATTTGGACCTTTAAGTAGTTAATATTCTGTAAAGATGAATTTATTTGTTGTCATTATGATCCTTTTTGGCTATTATATATCCCTAGTTTCAAGTATATGAACCAATTTGATAAAACCTTTCTAGACTTAGGTTTTGTAGAATTCCTTATGTATACCTAGTGATTGGAATGTGTTATAAGTTTGATAAAGTGCTTAGTAAGTAATAGTTCACATTTTGAGTTGATTCTATAATATTTTGAAAATCAATAATAAAATTCTATTTTACCTTATCTCTCCTAATGAACTATGCACTTATCAATTTTAAGTTCTCTATGGTTGGATTTATTTTATCCCTTTAGTATGAATATGAGACAAGTGTAAGTAAATAATTCCAACTCCTTTAAGTAAATAATGAAATTATTTTTATAGCCTTTAATATACAATAATTTAATATTTATAAATTCCAATAATCTATGTTTGATGTAGTATACCTTATATCTCCCTACTTTGGAATATTAGAAAATAATGATAATAGTATCTGCAAATTGATATTTGAGTTTTACCAAGGTTGACAACCTTATATATCCTACTTGGTTATTTTTAAATATTATAATATGAGAATGTACTTCAATTGTAGTGCCTTGAACTTGCTTTATAACTTACTAATGCTTGGTTAATGCTTGTTATTCCAATGCAGTAGTAAATTTGATCACCTTATAACTCCTATGCCACTTTAATTAAAGAAAGCAATTTAATCTTGAAATTACCTTAGTAATGCAGTACATCGAGTTGCTTAAGACTTCACTCTCTTTAATGGATGTTTGGATGTTGTGTTCATTGTATGAAGATGAACATTCAATGCTCTTCCTTTCATGAAATGCTGATAGGGATTATTTTTGTATTGCATTTAATATTGACACAGATCATGAATTGCATTTAATATTAACATGGATCATGTATATTAAATTCCTCCTTGTAAAGGCAGACATGCCTATAAATATGTTTTTGTTGAATTCAATTAAAAATTTTCATTTGTGCCATTTCATGTCATCTCTTAAGAGTCTTTCCCACATCATGGTATCAGAGCAAGGTGTAAGGGTTTGTAGAGTATCCTCTTCCTAAGACCAGATTGGTTCAGAAAGGAATGAGAAAACCAACCCATGGATATTTAGTGATGAACATTATTTTTCATTTCGTGAACACTTTTAAGCACTCCATTTTAAAAAACTCTTATCTAGGGTCCCTATGACTCTCGACCCTCAGCTCACACTACAATACAATATTTTATCTTTCATCTAGTCTGATCTGCATTTATTTTTGTAGTTTCTAGCACAAGTGAGGCCAATCTACCTACTATTTGATTTCCACAGGTATTGCTATCCACATCTCTACTCGACCTATGTAATTTATCCTATTCATATTTGGGGTTCCTTCGATCCTCAACCCTCAGCTCATGTTGTTGTGAAGTATTTTCAATTTCACTTGATATGATCTGCATTCTTTATAGTTTCTATGTTCGACACCATGATGTCCAACCTTAAGATTTTAGTCAACGAGGTATCTTACCGAATTAGAGATCTCTTTGCAAAAATCCCAAAGATCCAATCTAAAATTCTTCTTACCATGACTACTATTGATAAAATTCTTCTTACCAACAAAGCACACTAGCTGAGAAATCTCACTGTTGAAATTCAATAGATCCAAATTGCTAGTCTCGTTGAAATGGCTACTGCTGCTAATGTTCCTACTGTGAAAGAAGATATGGTTCAAATAATTATTGAAGGAAAAATTGTTCAACTTTTAGATGATGTTGTTCATGATGTTGAATTTGTTTTTCTACTATTGATCTCCTGGAAGAAGAACATGCTGAAATTTTTTAGCATCTCTGTGATGAAGAAGGTCATACCCCTTCCCTTTTTGGTGTTCAAGGTGATTATTTTTTTGGATCTGATGTTTCACTAGAAAACAATATTTTGTCACCACAATCACAAAAGTATTTGGACAATGAAGCTCCAACCATCATTGTTGCTCTCAATGCATTTCCTGTTTGATCTCTGGATCTGCATTTTTAGAACTATTCTCAAGATTCCATAGATATATTATTTTTTATAATATTCCACAATGTTAAGAACCTTTCCCGTGGCAATCGTTTGGCTTTCCTACATTCCAACAATGGATTTCTATTTTTAGCACCAACTACCCATTTTTAGGCCCCATTTCCATCCTTCTAGCCACTAATTTTCATTGGGTTTTTTATTTGCCTCCCTTAGCCCATGCACCCCATGGCCTCCCCCTCTCACACCATTTTGGTTGCTAGCCATTATCACCAGTCAAACATACCTGCACTTGCCACTTGCCCGTGTTGCCATTAAATTAGTCATTTTCATTCCACAATAGTCATTGCTCCCTTTCCCTTGGAGAAATTTTTAAATTAAATTAAAATTTATTTAATTTAATTTAAAATTACAATATTTAATATCACACATATTTTTAAATACCATAATTATGCGTTAAATTAAATATTCTCTATTGATCGTTGCACATTCACATTTTCATAAACCCATAATTAAATTAAATTAAAATTTTATTTAATTTAATTTAATCCATCACTTTCGTCTCCATTGATCGTTGCCCATTCACATCATCCATAGACCCATAATTAAATTAAATTAAATTTCATTTAACATAATTTAACCTAATCATCCATAAACTCGTAATTAAATTAAATTAAATTTTATTAATTTTATATAATCCATAACTTTCATCACTAATTTTTGCACACCGTGATGACCATTACCCTCAGCTTTTCGCATTGCCCATTGCCTCGGATTCCACTCCATTGCACTTAATTTTTGCACTAGTATTTTTTTGCCACATCACCTGTTGTTTTCTTCTCTTGTTGAATCAAGGGACCCTTCAACCATCCGCCATCATAGAAATATTTACAGTCATTGTCAAGATTCTTTTGAGCCCAAATCAGTGTTGGTGTCTATATTCTATTTTCTAAAGACTTGCTCTAGTTCATCATTGGTATTTCTATTTTTTTACATGAGTGCATTTTTGGCTGTACCTGATACTCCTTTGCTTTTCCTCTTTCTCTTCCACACTTGTACACATTGGGGACCAATGCTTCCTCGGTGGGGAGGAATGATAGGGATTAGTATTGTATTGCATTTAATATTGATACGGATCATGTATTACATTTAATATTGACACAAATCATGCATATTAAATGCCTCCTTATAAAGGTAGACATGCCTATAAAAATATTTCTATTGAATGCAATTAACAATTTTTATTTGTACCATTTCCTATCATCTCTTAAGAGTGTTTTCATGCTCTAATACAAATGATGTGGTAAACTCTCTTAAGATATGACATGAAATGGCACAAATAAAAATTGTTAATTACATTTAAAAAAAATATATTTATAGGCATGTCTGCCTTTACAAGGAGATATTTAATATGCATGATCAGTTTCAATATTAAATGCAATACATGATCTATGTCAATATTAAATGCAATAAAATACTAATCCCTATCAAAGTATTACCATGATCATCTTTGCTTTGACCTCTCCATGTGAGTGAACGTATCTATTAAAACTACATGCTTTTGCTTTTATATTCTCACTTCGATGTCTGTGCATATTTTAGCCTGGGTCAATAATAGTGTTATCTCCCCTACGTGGATTTCTTGAGGTGTTATAATAACTTCTTGATACTTCAAATGTATGGTGCTTACTTTGTATAGGTTGCAACATGGGTTCCAATGATTCAAGATGTAATTATTGTCTCTACCCTTAATGCTCCAACATGGGCATTACTTCTTCATTGGGCTCCTTCCTTCAATGCTTCAAGATAAGCATTACTCTTTTTTTGGGCTCCTACATGAGCATTATTGGAATGTGGAACACCTATTTACATTGTGCCAAGTGGGAATTGTATGTGAGATTGTTATCAACATTATTTTTATCCTTATATATTCTCTAGTGGATGTAAATTATTCGATATTTTCTCCAACACTTTTCTCCTTCTTTCCAGTGAGTGCAAGCTTGCATTTTCCAATGATGACTTATTCAAGGTTGGTTACAGCTATGAATCTAGCATTACCCTTTTGGTAGATGCTATGTCATTAATCGGTTGATGCTCTTGGTTTCTTTGATGGCTCATTTCCTAGCTGGGAGTTCGATTCTTGATTGATGTAATACTTTATAGCCTTCAAATTGCTTTTACGTAGCTTTCCTAGATGTTATTCTCCTTGATTTGTAATAGGTATGTAATGGGTGTAAATCTTCCTTATGTTGCTACAGGTTGATGTCATTCATGGGCACTTACTTTGGTGATTGAGATGGTATTTCTAGACACCCAAAACTAGTGCTTATGAGCCCTAGGCTCACCTTATCTACATGAATTTTGTACCTTCTACCTTCGATGATTTTTCATTAGTGGACGTAGAATACATACTGTCTAAGTATCTTGAGACACTTTATATTTCATCCTCTTTAGAAGGGATATGGTGCACCAATGTAATATAAATAATAAACTCTATTTTGCACCAAAGTTTTACGAGTTCCGTGTCTCATTTTGATGCTATTTTCTCCTATGATATGAAGGCTCATCACTGTATAGCTTGAGGATAAATGTAGATAGATCTAAATATTTTCCTTTGCTTCTTAGATATGGCCGCTAATTGCTCTAATCCTTGAGAGTAATGTATTGTTACCTTTCCTATTAGACAATACTAGTATCTAACTCTTTCACTTGGATAATTTAATGAATCCAAGCTAATAATCATGTAAATAGTATATTCTTGAGAGATTAATATTTACACTAACTTTCACCTTCATTGAAACACTTAGTGCACCTTAAAACTTGTTAAGAACAATTAATATAGTGTAATATTGATCTCACCTTATTAATCCTTTAAATGAGCCTTAAATCATGCACAAGTAATTGCTCCTAAATGCACTATAATATCTATAACTTAATGTAATATTAATTGTTGTAACTAAATAATAGGAATATGGTATTTTATTTCTATAAAAATATATTTAACTTCTATTTTAATGTGTATGTCTAAACCTTTAAAAAAACTTTCTTTTGCACTCTTTTGAAGACTATAATATGCAACTTTCTCTTTGCAACTTCTTAAAAATCTAATATTGTGCTTAATAGAACTTGATAATGAATTAATTTAAAGTTCAGTTAATGAACCTATTTGCACCCAAGTTGCTTACCTTAATTATATCTATAGATGAAGGATTGCTTAGTGATTTGATTCACCAAATTGTTGTATTTTAACTAGATAAACTTGCAGCTATTCTTGGTTGTTCGAAACAACTCTCTAACTCACCTTTTTTGTAGCTCCAAAAAATCTCTAACTTGTTGCCCTTTAACTATAGTAGGTGACTTTGATTCTCCTTTAATATATAACCTGGAAATCTAAATTTTTGTAGCTAGTAATGATGTCCTAATTGCTGCCCTTTCACAGTCAATTTTTGCACTGAAATGTTATCCTTGAAACTCAAAAATTTGGTAGGGAATTCCCCCAAATCATAGCTAAGTTTTTTCTTCAAGAACCCTTCAATGTTATTTTGAATATTTTGCAAACCCTATCTCCAAATGAGCCTTCTAGTCTTTAAAGGTAGTCTTCAAACCTTTCAGGTTTGATAGTAATGTTTGGCTCCTTTCTCCTTCAACCTCCTTTAATGAGGCTCACCAAGACTCCTTATTTTTCATTGAAACCTCACCAAGGTATTCAATATCACAGTTCTTATGGTCTTCCAAATGATATATTTCCTTCAACCTTATACTATGGAAGTGTTGGTAATGAGATCTTCCTCTGGTATCTCTAAAATGTTCTACTACTAGAATCTAGAATAGGATCTTGTTGGTCCTTCTTCACTTCTGCAATTAGTAGGCTTTAATTGAGATCACCAACTTCCAATATTATAGATCTAGGAGTTTTATAATTAGACCTTCTAAAGGTCTCTTCAGCTTCTTTAGGGTGAAGTCTTCAATCTGCACTAGAAATTACCAATCTCCTATCTTCACTAGGATTCACTACATTCTTATTTTCTTCCTTGAATTTGTAACAAGGCTCCTATGGTCTTTTCTCCTTTTGCACACTCTGTAGATCTGCAATCTCTAGTAATGGGACATTTTATTCAGGCCTTCAAATATTCATTCTTATGATTGTTGCTTTTGGTACTAGATTGATTCTAAAGAAGAAATTCTTCCTAGCACTTTTGTAGGAAGCTTCCCAACTCACTTTGAATCTCCTTTTTCTTGCATCAAAGTATTAGGACTATGATGGAAGAAACTCTAAATCTAGAGATAATTAATCTTCACTAGTTGATTTGTCAATATAGTGAAATTTATGGTGAGTCCTAGTCTTCATGAGTTTTTATACAACCATATGGAAAGACTATAGCCAAATTTAATCTTAGAAATTCTAGAACTGATATTTTTTAAATCCTCTCAGTATCCCTTTGTGACACTCCCTAATTCCTATTTGATCTACCACATGCTCTAATACCACTGTTAGCTTTTGATGGGATAATATTATAGGAAGAACAACCACAAGATGCAAGATAACTAATCTAAGATAACTATAAAATAATGGTATAATATGCAGGAAAATAATGAGATGAACATCTGCAAATAACTCAAAGAATATTTCATTAATGAAAGTGATAAAAATAGTACAATTCTATATAATGGAGGACATGAACACTCCATGAATAGATATGAAAAGACTACATTGTATCATACTACTAAACTATACCACACACTCTCTATATTTATTATGCTATCTATAATCACTCACTATGAGGCATTTATATAGGAAGATAGATTCCTTGGCCCTTACTCTACCTAAGACTCATGTACATGTAGACTACATGCACATTTACAACTTGCACATTTTCACTTGTGCATTTATTACAATACTTGAAGTAACCAACTAACTTTCCTCTAAAGTAAACTCCTACTCTAATTATGTACCAAAGGTGGTACATTTACATGACACAAATGATGTAATATAATCTAACAATAAAAATTTATAAAAAAATAGTGAAGAAATATTTTTTCTCAAGTACTTAATTATATGTAAATTCAAATGAATATCCTATGTAAAGACTAGGCTATTTCTTACAATCAAAATCTCTATAAAAATGAATAAATATTATTATTAATATTATCAAAAGTAGCATTATAATTATGACTATATATATTTATCAATTTAATATCTTTAAAAAAATAGAATTTTTACGTGAAGGGAGATAACCTACCAAATAATTATACAATCATAATTTTGATCATAGACTTGTCAAAATTCATATATTTAAATTTTGTTGATTGAAAGAGATAGTATATCTTAACAAAATGATATTGAAATATTTATAGAGAGAAAATAATGGTTGAAGAAAAAATAGAAATATGAAATATGAAAAAATAAACTTCAAGGGATAGGAAATGGTAGTCTTCTAGATAGCAATATATTTGTATGATTACGACCCATTCTAAAGGGGGCAATGCTAGTCTACTAGTTGATAAAGAATATTTAGATGATCTCATCCCATTAGAAGATATT
Source organism: Wollemia nobilis (assembly GCA_028583015.1). Taxonomy (NCBI): domain Eukaryota; kingdom Viridiplantae; phylum Streptophyta; class Pinopsida; order Araucariales; family Araucariaceae; genus Wollemia; species Wollemia nobilis. Next base: position 1,251,551 of record JAQPPZ010017073.1, read on the forward strand.
ATAGAGTTTTAGATGATATGAAATGATCAAATATATTTTAGACCACTCAAGCATACATTATGGTGTTAGGGGAGATGTTATCATCTCTATTACCTTCTCATAGATCCCAAACTCAAATTAAGGGAAGCTATTGGAATATGTGTAATTTGACCTTATTAGGAAATGCTATCAATGGAAGATGTAATAAAAGTGTAAGCACATATGAAATCACTATATAATATACTTTTATTAGAATTTGATGAGTATACCTCTAGTAACATTGATTAAACCACTATTATACTCGACATTGTATGTTGTAATTAATCCCAAAGCCTTATGTTATGTGGGCTTAGGTTCCATGTCTTGAGGATATGGTATACATACCCCTTAACCACCTCATTCATTATATCAGAGTCATAACAATGTGATATATTACTTAGGTTCCCAAGAGAAACCCACTTATCTCTTTAGTTTATCAATATTTCTATTTTTTTACCTCTATTTATTTAGGTAGAAGAAGGAATTTTGAAAGGATCCCCAAACATTTTACAAACAAAAAATAGGGGACACCATATGAAGTATCAAAGAGCATCAAATAAAATATCAACAAGGATCCTATTAGAAAAAGAGGATCCTAACAAAGGAAGAGCAGGAACTCAAAATAAAATAGGCTCCCCATAGGGAAGGAGGAGAAGAAAATATCCACACAGGATCCTTACTGAGTATTCAAGATCTTCCATCATGGCACTCAATACCGTATCAACCATATTTTTCTTAAGGTCTCCTGTAAGAATAGATTCCTCATCCACATAATTGAGTATCATCTTGTTGATCGTCTTTATGAAGTAGATGAGCTCCTAAAGGATTAGGAAGGCATTCTTGCAATTTATAATGGACTCCAAGGCCCCCATTATATCTTTCTTTCTTATCGAGGGAACATCACACTGCTTGGATTTATTTAGGGGAGGGTATCAAAAGCACTTTTTTGGTAAGGAGGTTAGAGTAGATTCCTAGGAATCCTCTAATTTTTGGTTGAAAATGACTTGGATGGGAGTGCAACCCTCATTGGATCTTAATTTCAAGCATTTAGAATACCTCTAAGACTCTAATTTTTCTTTGGATCCCCATAGCAGGCTTCATTCTATTAAAAAGTTCTTTTTTTATCATAGCTTCGCTCTAAAATGATTTAGTGTTGGAAATATTGAGTACATTGGTTGTCATTGATGTCAAAGATAGCTTGGCATGGTAAAAATATAAGGTTTATAAGTTGGATAATTATGCAAGGGAAAAATTTCTAAGTAATTAAATAAAAATTTTGAAGGCCCAAGGTTAAAAAATAAAGCAAATTTAAATCATAAGTGACTAAAGCTTAAAAGTGATAATATTATAATATTTTAATATTATAATATTTGGGACAAAAGTTAAAAAGTTTATTATAATATTTTTATATTATAATTTAAACTCAAGATGGGTTTGGTACAAACATGTTCGAAGGTTTCAAATGAAAATTTTAATAGATGTCAAGAAAGGAGGTGAAATCCATATAAATATTGATTAAAATCATTCACTTTACAAAGTTTTTTTTGTTTAATAAAAATCAATCTCCCTCATGCGCAAGTGTGAGAAATAAAAGGAATGAGAAGATGAAATTTTAAAGGAGAGGGTATAGTGTGAATAAGGACAATATCATGGGTATTTTTCTCAAGTGAATGGTTGGCCTAGCGGTAGTCTAGGTAACGCTAAGGCATAGGGCAGGTAGCAGCTCTTAGGTTTGAAACTCGATGATGGTATTTTTTTATATTTTTTTGACAAAGAGGATTCACCGAAAGGTTTAAAATATATTTTGTGCATATTCATTTTTGTACGAGAGGCCAGCCTAGCGGAAGCCCAAGCAGCACTAAAGTACGGGTAGGCAGGAGGTGTCGTGGTTGATTCTCACCCGCGATGGTTTTGGTAAGCAAAAAAATTATTTTTTGTTGAGTAAGGTTGAATTATTAGGAAGCATAAGTTTGGTTTGGTCATTGTGTGCACTATTTGTGTTGGAAATTTTGAGTATAGTGTTGTCATTTATGTCAATGATGCCAAAGGATTATTGTCATTGATGTCAAAGGATTGTTGTCATTGATGTCAAAGGATTGTTATCATTGATGTCAAAGGTGAAAAGATTGAGTTTTGTCTTCAAGGTTGAAATAATAAATGCAAAGGAATTTTCCATGGTTGTGAAAGCATCAAAGGATTGTTATCATTGATGTCAAATGTGAAAAGGTTGAGTTTTGCCTTAAAGGTTTAAATAATAAATGCAAAGGAATTTTCCATGGTTGTGAAAGCAAGCACAAATAATTTTGAAGAAAATGATTATAATATTTAAATTATAATATTTAAATATTATTAAGAGAGTTTGAAAGTAACAAGGGCTTCGTTGAGAAAGGTTCATTATTTGCAAAGTTGAAGAAGATCCCAAGGCAAAAGACAAAGGTTCTAAGAATATTAATTATAATATTTAATTTAAAAAATTAAATATTATAATAATATTTTAAATTACCTATGGCACCAAAATTAAAATTGTTTTTGAAAAGTGTTGACGTCATTTTACCCTAAGTCAAAATGCATATAAAAGGTGGATTAAAAATCATTTGGCAGGTTTGAAAGTTTTTATGAGCATTCAAAATTCTTCTACATACCATTTGAGAGTATAGCACATGGTGATCGATTGAGAGAAAGGAGGGAAGAGACACACGTTTCTCTTGCAAGTGGATGATGCAACAAAGATAAGGGAGAGTGCACTCATTCATTGATGTCATCCACTCATGTAGACTAGACGGTGCTTGGTTTTGCGCTAAGGTGTAGTGGGTAGTTGGTTTGCAGTTCGAATCACATGAGCTCTGTTTTGTTGAGGGTTTTTTATTTTCAAAATTTGTGATTACGCTAAGACATGAATAATATCAAGTGGAACCTTTTTTTGTTCCAAGTGGCATGGTAGAGTAGTTGGTTAGGGTGCTTGTGGAAGTGCTATGGTGGTAGAGGTCTGCAGGTCAAATCTCATTGAGTGATTTTTTTTGGAAGAGTACGCGACATAGGGTTATGTGTAAGGGGTTGGTCCCAAAATGTATTTATAAAAATTTGGTGAATCAGTTTTGAAATCTAGGTGAATAGTGTCCAAACACATGTAGAAGGTTCACTATTATTAGGGAAAATGTTCAAAATTTAAACTTAAAATGGTCAAATTATTATAAAATTAGGGCAAATCAACCCCAAAAAAATTGCACCCAATTTTTTTTGGCTAGTGGGCCTCGGTTGAGGGTCCCAAATATTAGCCAATTCCAAATTTTAAAAATCCTAATTTTAGCCATTTTGGCGATAAATAGCGGTTATGCATAACCCTAGCATGACATCATTGAGCAAGGTAAATAAAATAATTTTTATATTATTTCCAAGGTTGTTGGTGTTGGTAGGGCGCACGACATTTTTTGAGCAAAGGTAATAAAATAATATTGATCTTTATAAACATAGCAGATATAAGGGAATTTAAGATAATAAATATTTGCATTGATATTTCTGATTTGATATTAGGGTGTGTTGAATGTTTATTAACTAGGATAAATAAGGTGTGACAAAGGTTATGTGTTTATATAAATTATGCTTGGTTTGTTAAATATTATTCTGCAATCATAGGAGTAATAAGTTGTCATAGTGTCTTAATATTGTATTGTAAATATTGCATGGTAAAAGGACAAATATGAGAGGTTGTTGTTGTATGATGATGTTTTTTTTATGAATACATAAGGAGGGTTATAAAGAAACACTTTCAGATTTCATTGTGCACATATTTTTGAGAAGAAAAATTCATGTGGATGGTTTGAGAAAATAATTTGCTATCTAACCCTTTAAGTGGAACTAGAAAAATCAGTTGTTTGTGAGATAGGTTATTTGAAGACATATCACCATAAGAGCAAATTAAGAGGTATGGGCACATAATTCCTTGTTTAAAGTGTTTTTTTGAGTGAATATTTTGGAACATAATGTGGAGTTAAAAGGGTTGTTTGGTATGCATTGTTGGATACATTTGAGTAAGGATTTATGCTTAATTGTTGAATAGTTTTTGGAAACATTTGGGATAGAGTTTGAGAACAATTTGTGGTTCTATTGTTAAAAGAGTTTGATATATTTGTGCTATATATTGTAAAATACTTGTGCTAGGTTTGAATATAAGTTTTTGCATCTTTGTAATTTCTTTTGAGCATGTGTTATAAGTAGTTATGAGCATGTATTAGAGCAAAAATTGAGTAGAGAAAGAAAATAGGTTTAAGACAATGTCGTGAGCAGATTGGATCAGACTTGTGAGTAGGTTAGTGGTAAATTTGTGAGCAAGTTGAGGCAGAATTGTGAGTAGGTTTAAGATAATATTGTAAGAATATTGGATCAGTATTGTGAGTATATTGGATCAATATTATTAGCATATTGGATCAGTATTGTAAGCAGATTGGATTAGATATATGAGTATATCAGAGTTGAGAAGAGTAGATGGGATAGAGATCTCCTATGGAAAAATATCCATAAACCAGAGTAGTGGGAACAAAGGTCTTTTGTGGATAGAGATCCACAAAACTAAGAATAGGGGATTGATGTCTCCTTTGGATAGAGGTCCATAAACATTGTAATAGGGGTTCGATTTCCAAAATATTATTTGAGAAAAATTTATAAGGAATATTTTATCCATGGACGTAACCCACATTGGATGAACCACGTTAAATTATGTCTCTCATGTGTGTGATGATGTATGCATTTTTTTACTGTTTTGATATTATTGTTGTTATCATTTGGATTGAAAAGTAAAAAAAATATATCTTATACAGTTCACCCCCCTATCGGTATAAGCTTATGTTCTTCAATTGGTATTAGAGTGGGTTCCTTCATGAAAAGCCTAACAAATTGAAGGAAGATCCCACAACAACATACATAACCTCATAAAATGGATAAGAAGCCATGATTGACATAAAAGAGGAATTGATTGCTGCTCTTAGAAACTTGGAAAACGTTAGAAGGAAGAATTCAATTTTGAAGGCTCAAATCCAAGAGAATGAGGAAGCAAAGATGAAACTTCTATAAAATCTCATTGAGCTCAATGTAAAAATTGAAGAGGTAAGGAAAATTGAATAGGATATGGCATAACAATTAAAGGCAAAAGAGTTAGAATGTGAAATGTTGGAATCTAAAATTATCTCTCTAAGAAAGGAAGTTGAAAATATTAAAGATAAGTTACAACAAGATATAAATTTAGAGAAATAGAAAGGGGAGTCAAAATCCAAATGAAAAAATATATTAAAATAAGAAGATCCCATGACTTATGCTAATGCATTGAAAGGCAAAATCATCAATAAGGAAGAATACGAAGAAGCTTCATGGACAAAAGTCAATTATGAAAACAACAAAGGAAGAAGCATGCGACCATATTATACAAGGCAATCTAACAAGTTACAAAATTTCTTACATAGCTATTGTTTTTCATGCAACAAATATGGTCATAATGCTTTACATTGTATAGTTTGTGTGAGAAATAATGTTGATAGAAATTTCAATTCATTTGCACCTCTTATGGATAAAAATATCAATTGTTACAAATGTAATAACTTTGGGCACAAGGAAAAATGGTGTAAAACAATATTTCCTGAATTAAGAAAAAAGGAGTATCACAAGGATCAAAAGAATACAACCTCAAAAGTTTGGAAAGAGAGAAAATAGTAAGAAAAGGAGAAGTCAATGTTGGTACAAAAAACTCTTCATGTACAAGATACAAGAAATTAATGGTTTCTTGATAGTGGTTGTTTGAGTCATATGATAGGTGACAAAAGTAAATTTCTTTCTATTAAAGAAATCAATGGAGGATCAGTAAAATTTGGTGACAATGGTTCAGCAAAAATTTATGGAAAAAGCACTTTGAGTTTAGATAATAGAAAATCAAAAATAGAAAATGTATTGTATGTTAAAGGATTGAGACACAATTTGCTAAAGTGTAAGTCAAATTTGTGATCAGAGGCACATGGTCACTTTTTATCCAGATATATGTGAAATCAGAAAATCCAAAATAGGAAAGCTCATTATAGACGCTAGTAGAACTACAAACAATCTCTACATGCTAAGTGAAATTATGGGAGAAAAAGATTTCTTATCACAAGAATATGAGAGTTGGTTGTGGCATAGAATAATGGGTTATCTAAATTTTGACAACATAGTGAAGATAAGAAAATAGTAGGCATTAAAAGATTTACCCAATATAAAAAGGCCACAAAGCACAATTTGTGCACAATGTCAGCATGGAAAGTAAACAAGAATAAATTTCAAGTTGAAAGAATTTACTTCATTCAAACCATTAAAACTAGTCCATACTGATTTATGTGGTCCTACAAGGACAAAGAGTTTACAAGGTGAAAGTTACTTCATGCTTTTTATAGATGATTTCTCCATAATGACTTGGGTATCTTTATTTGAGAAGTTCAAGGTATTCAAAGAGTTAGTAGAAAATGAAACAGGTAAAAAGATAAAGTGTTTCAGATCAGATAGAGGAGGATAATTTACTTTAGGTGAATTCATAGAATTTTGTGAACAACATGGAATCAAAAGAGAGTATTTAATAGTAAGAACCCCACAACAAAATGGAGTAGTTGAAAGGAAAAACATAATTATTGAGAATATGGCCAGAGCTATGCTAAATGAATCCAAGATTTCATATGGGTTTTGGAGAGAGGTAGTTCATATAGTTGTCTATATCATAAATAGAGCTCAGGTGAGGATAAATCATCATAAAAATCCATATGAGCTTTGGAAGGGAAGACCAGCTACTATGAAGTACTTCATAATTTTTGGAAGTAAATGCTACATTAGACGGGAAGAAAAAAATTTGGGTAAGTTTGACTCAAGGTGTGATGAGGGTATCTTCCTTAGATATTCCACTAAGATCAAAGCCTATAAATTCTATAATAAGAGGACACATGCAATTATGTAAAGTATAATTATGACAGTTGATGAACATACAGGGTCAAAAGAACCAACTCAAGAAATTGTATATCAAGAAGGAGAAAGTTATCAAGAAGAAATAGGTGAAGAATCATAAGAAGAGGAAACACAAAGAACACCACCTAATACCCCATTCAGGTATGTGTAAAAGAATAATCGAAGAGATATGATTATTGGAAATCCATATGAAAGACAAACAAGGAGAAAAATAATAGGAACAAGTGAACATGCAAATATTTCTTTGTTGTTTGAAATTGAGCCCAAGGATTTAAATGTGGTAAGAGAAGATAAATTTTGGGTTAAGGCAATGGATGAGTAATTGGATCAAATAGAGAAAAGTTAGACTTGGGAACTTGTCCCACGACCAATAGATAAGAATGTAATTGGCACTAAATGGGTTTTCAAAATAAGTTAAATGAATATAGTCAAGTAGTTAGAAATAAAGCAAGACTGGTATTCAAAGGTTATGCACAAGTTGAAGGGATTGATTTTGATGAAACATTTGCTCCTACTACACAAATTGAGACCATAAGGATATTTTTAGCTTTCTCAAGTTTCAAAAACTTCAAAGTGTACCAAATGGATGTAAAATCATATTAATGGCATATTGGAAGAAGAGATCTACATTGAGCAACATGAGGGGTTTAGTCTAACTGATAAGCCAAATTATGTATGCAGATTAAAGAAGGCTCTTTATGGACTAAAGAAAGCTCCTAGAGCTTGGTATTCAAGTTTGGATAAGTATCTTCAGGAATAGGGCTTCAAATAAGGAATAGTTGAAAAAAATGTATAAATAAAAAATAAAGGAAATGACTTATTAATCATGGTTGTTTATATGGATGATATAATTTCTGGAGGTAATAATGATAAGATGTGTCAAAAATTTGCAAAGAGTATGCAAAATGAATTTAAAATTTTAATGCTTGGTGACTTGTCCTTCTTTCTTGGACTATAAATTTCATAATCAGAGAAGGATGTGTTTCTCTCATAAACCAAGTATATAAAAGAAATGCTGAAGAAATTCAAATTAGGATATTGCAAACCAGTAAGTACCCCCATGGTTACATAATGCAAGTTGAGTAAATATGATGAATCTTCTGAGGCAAATTAGACATTGTATAGATCTATGATTTGTATCTTACTATATGTCACAGCTAAAATACCAGATATAATGCAGGCAGTGGGACTAGTGGCAAGATTTCAAGTAGCACCAAAGGAAACACATGTACTAGTAGTAAAGAGAATTCTCAAATATTTAAAATAAACTATGGACTTTGGACTCTGGTATCCCAGAAGTGATAATTTTTCTCTCATAGCATACACATATGCAGATTGGGTAGGTAGTATTGATGACAAAAAAAGCACAAGTGGAGGAGCATTCTTTCTTGGATATTTTTTAGTCTCTTGGCTAAGCAAGAAACAAGCATCAATATCCTTATCCACAACAAAGGCAGAGTACATTGTAGTGGTTACTTGTTGTACACAAGTGTTATGGATGAAGTAAACTTTAATGGACTTCAAGATAGAGCACGATCATCCCATATCCATACTATGTGATAATACAAGTGCCATAAACATTTCAAAGAATCTAGTGATGCACTCAAGGACCAAGCAAACTCCTATCAAATATCATTTTTTGAGAGAACAGGTGATGGATAAGCAATTCAAATTGGAATATGTTACTACAAAGGAATAGATTGTAGATATTTTCACTAAGCCACTTCCAAAGGAAACTTTTGAGTATCTTAGAATGAAATTGGGAGTAGTCTTACTCCCACCCCAAAATTAATCACCTCAAGAAGAGGATGTGGGGAGGGGGCTGAGCTAAGAGTCTTATATTTAGTACCAAAGGAGTCCCTTTGCCATTAAATTCAAAGGGGGAGAGATTTGAGTAAGGGGGAGAGCATTCAGTTAGAGGAAGTAGTTCCTTAAGGGGAGTAGAATTGGAATCCAATGGTACGAAAAGTAATTTTTAGAAAGGGTTGTTATCAATGACAAAGGGGGAGATTGTTGGAAATTTTGAGTATTATGTTGTCATTTATTTCAAAGGATTGTTGTAATTTATGTCTAAAGTAGGGAAAAATGGTGCACCAAATTACGATAAAAATATATGTATCTATGTCCTTTTGCGTATGAGCACCGAACGAAAGCATGCAAATAAGATGGAAAATATAACAAATAACAAGAAATTGAGCAAAGTAAATTGAATTTTTATTAATTAGGTAGATCAAATCCAAATTAAAAAATTTCCACTTGAGGTCTCAAATGATTGATACAACTATTTACAAATTGGGTGCCCAAGGATCAAAATCCTTCAAGTAACTTGGGTGCACATCCAGTGTCTTTCCTCATACCCACAATCGAAGTGGGCGGGCCAAGGTTGCCACCACTTGTATCTCAGATCTTGATGTCCTATGATACTTCTCAATGAACTATAGATACCTGAACCTATACACAAGGAAACCAAAAATATCAAATAGCAAGTGCATATGATGTAAAAAATGCAATCCCCATAGGCACTAAAAGACTAGTAATGGGCATATGCATGGATATTGTATCGAATCAATACCAATTGGTATAAAATTGCAGAGGTATGTAAAATAGAAGGTTTTGGGAAGATATCACCAAAAAATACACCAAAATTGAGTTCGATGGTGCCTCGTAATTGCGATGATCGTTCATAACCTGCAAAACCCAAAACAACCAATTTTTGCCCCTACATATATCCAAAACACACAAAAAATTGGGTGGAATACATAAAATAACATTTTAAGAAAACCCGTATGATCATATTTGCAAAATAAGGGACAGTTTAGGTGTTTATCCAGATGACCACTGTAGACCTGCATGAGACCCTACAAAACATTAAAAGTGTGATATCTCGGCCAATATTACTCAGAATGACATGAAATTTGAACTAAAGCATAATATGAACATGTAGAAAATAAATAATTAAAAAAAAATAGAAAATTACTGACATATTTCTATTCATTCTAGGGTGGAACGAATAGGACTATCACAAATTGGGGGGCACCTGGGGGTGGGACGCCCAATGATTCTGCATAAATTTTACCACAAATTTCACTGGGGACTGATGAAAAAACTATGGGAGGTATTTTCATAAACCTTTATGAGGAAATTCACTCAGATGGTTCGGTTATATGACAAATTGTGCCTACTAGTTCACTTGCAAAGCTCCTTTGCTAGGTAGATATTTCGAGGTAAAAATTGGCATAAAAGATGAAAGGAAATCTTAGTAGTACTTTGTTACTTTGTCCTAAAACTCCTCTCATCTCATTGTGTGGAAAATACATCCAATTTATAGCCTAAGGAGGCTCATCAGTCAAAAGGCATGCAAGGGCATGTAGGGCAAGAGGCGCCACTTGGCCACCAGGGTGGCATGCACTGGAGGGGGAAGAGAATCTCTCAAATTGGTCTAATTTATGAAGAAATGCATAAATATGTTGTATGCTCTAACTTGTAGGTGAGAATATGTAGGAATCTAATCGTTACCAGGTGCCATTTGTCTAGATTTGATTTTTTTTTGGTCAAACCTACTATTTGTCCCACCTTAGGATGAATGCTACTATTCATTTTAGGGTGGGATGAATAGGATTTGTATTTGTCCTAGGGTGGGACAAACAGAAATAGGGTTCCAAAATAGTCTCAAAAGTGGCATGAATCCTTCCAAAACCTTGCACAAAGTTGCTAGAACCACTGTATACCTCCTGAGGGTTGCCCTGGGGGCCTTGGTATGTCAATTTAGTCATTGCTTTTGGTAGCATAATTGGATTGACCAGATTTTAGTGTCTATAGATGCTCCTTTTTGGGATGCCTTGTGTGCGACACAAAATCAAGGAAAAATAGATGACTAAAATGTTCAATTATTAGGGTTACTCAATAATCTAACCAACTTTAGATGCCCTAATCCTGGAAAGAGCAAGCATTCTTGAATCCTTGCTTTCGATGAGCTAAGGAACTTGCTTTATCTTGGATGTTGTTCAATCATGATGCAGGGTTTCCTGAAGTTACACATGCTTACTAGATGCAAAGAATTTTGATTTGATATTTTGTGCTTGTTTTCTACCCCAAGTAGGAGCGTGATTGCCTTTGTCAATGATTCGTTGAACGAATGCAATTTTCCTGATTGAGTGTGTGCTTGTTGATTTTAAAATGAGTATGACTACCCCCTCAATCGATGAGTCAATGAGGGAATTACCAATGAGAAAATTGAGGAGTCACTTGACCCATATAACTTTTGTCAAGGTTACCTTTAGTTGTATCCATTGAAAAATGGCATAGTTTTGAAAGGATTTTAATGATGTTATGGAGGTTTCTTGGAAGCAAAGAGTTGAAAATTTCATTCCCGTGGGGTGGTCCAGCCATAATGACCTTCTTAGAGATTTAAGTAGTAATAGGTCCATGCATCCTGGAGAATTTTGCATTCCATATTGACCTTGAATGAATTCCATCAGATTTGACTTGTTTTTGGTGGGTTTTTGGACCTTTTTTGGTGCATTTTAAGGTGTTTTAACCTACTAATTCTATATTCATCCTAGGGTGGGATGAATTCAAATTTGGTATTCATCCCAAGGTTGGACGAATGGCCAAAAGTGCATTCGTCCCACCCTGGGATGAATAGAACTGTTGCAAGCCTTTATAAACCTCAAATGTGAGTTTTGGGCTCATTATTACATGTTTTCTTTGGCGATTTGAGAGGTGAGGAGGAGGAGAGTTATTTTAATAATGAAGTGCTATAGAAATAACCCTATGACCACCATGAGTCATCAAGCAAAGGCATCCAATGGAGGAACCGGTGTGAGCCAGGTATGTGCTAATTCGACTTCCTCATTATTTTTGCTTGTAAAATTGTAATTTGTTTTCGCTGTTATCAAATTTGCTCCTAATAGATAATTAACCCTAATTTAAATGGAATACATCATATTGTTGACTTGTTTTGTTTTGTGGTATATCACATTATCGGATAGGTAATTAAACCTAATGTGGATGAAATATATCAGAATTTTTATTTTTTTGTATTTTTTTTAGGAAAATCACATTACGAGATATGTAATTAAACCTAATGTAAAGGGAATATGCCGGATTTTGAATTTTTGTATTTTGTTTATGTTTTTGTGCAATTAGATTATTATATTATATTAGTTTTGCATTTATTTTTATTTTTGTGTTTGGGCCTTTTGGAGGTCATATTGGAGCATGGTGAATGCCTGCTTATTAATTTACTTATTTTTTTTTTGTTTTTACCAGGTGGTGAAGATTCGGTACCACACATCGAAGCTCTTCAAGACCACCTAAGGTGCCTTTACTAAGATTTATTAGGAGTGGCTTGATGCCATGGGGCTCAAGAAAGTTACTTGGTTGGAGCTGGTGATACGCGACTGTGCCTACTTGACCACTCTTATTAGCCTGTTGGACTCTCACACCAACACCTACCACATACCCACGATGGATATGACGATGACACTAGAGGAATTCTACCATATTTTATGGATTTTGATAAAGGGGTGACTGATCCACTCTATGCACTGCAATTGAAGAGGTGTAGTCCTGATAAGGTATCTTGATGAGGATTCAGATGCAGCAAAGTTAGACTACCATAATGGAGGGATACTAGTGGGGTTATGGTACGAGGAGAGGGTATTGGAGGTGAGGCATGCACTACTAATGATCCTCATATCCAATATACTCATCCATGATTCCTCAGGATCTAGGTTCCCTTGGAACCTATTGGAGCTGGTGTATGTGATGAGCATAAAAAATGCTCATATTTTGTATACATTTTCTTGATTATTATGCGGTTGTATAATAAGGATTGCATATGTTTATGAATGATTATATAATTATTTGATGAAATTATGCATGTTATCTAATTCATGTGTTTTCAGTGTGTTTTTGTGGAATTGTAGTTGATTTAGTCAAATTTGGATCAGTCGAGGTCTTTTCATGGACCTGACACTTTGTTTCTTTTGGAATCAATGCAGAGAAGGTAGGCGCCTTCCTCTTCCAGGAAGGCGCCAAGCGTAAGTAGGTGCCTTCCTCTTCCAGGAAGGCACCAAGCATAAGTAGGTGCCTTCCTCTTCTAGGAAGGCACCAAGGAAAGACAAGCACCTTCCTCTCCCAGGAAGGTGCCAATAGAAGGCCAAAACATTCCTCTTCCAGGAAGGCACCAAAGTAAAATAAGCGCCTTCCTCTCGTAAGAATGTGCGGATAGGAAGGTGCCACTAGAAGGCAAGCGCCTTCCTCTCAGAAGACAAGCACCTTCCTCTCACAAGATAAGTGCCTTCCTCTTCCAAGAAGGTGCCAATGGCAATAAGGTGCCTTCCGCATAGAGAAGGTACCCGACATACTTAGGCACCTTCCTCATAGGGAAGGTGCCCCTATTCTTCGCCCGTTGACCAGACAAGCACAATGTGGACAACAAAGACTGGTGTAGTTCCAACTCTACGTCATGTAGAGTTAAATTGGGGATCGCACCGATGTATGAGAATGTCCTACCAATGCCAGGTGAAGCACAAACCAATCAGTGAACACACCACCATTAGAAACGAATGCCAATTTTAGCAGACATCAATCACATTTACCAAACTATCTTAGTTTAGTCTAGAATGAATCAACTGTTATAACTTCTTTGTAATAGAATATCTGTGGGTGTGCTATATAAACACACGTAGACCTCTCTAAGGATATATAGAATATTTTGATAGTAAATGTAGAGAGATATACAAAAGAAGCATTGTAATACTTTGATAATTATAATACAGTTCTAAGAGTTTCTAAGTGCGTGTTCAGCTGGGAGGAAGCTGCTGGAGCCTGGGCCCACTCCAAGCCAGTATTTCTTCCCCTATTTTTCTTATGTTTTCTAGATTAGTTTACCTCTTTTATAATATTGTTTATCGCATTGTTATTTCTAGTATTGCAATAGGTTTATTTCCAAGAATGCGTGAATATTTCCTTTCTGTAGATTTAATTGTTTTTACGTAAATTATTGAGGAGTGTATGAATGATTGATGACCGTTGAAACACCCCCCAATAGTAGAACTAGCGGACTCATCTCAAGTGGTATTGTAAGCAATCTTGTTCAAGACCCTTCACAAGTTTACGAAGCTCCCTGGGTTGATAAATTAAATGCACGGGCATGTGACAAAAGTAGGAAAGAAGTTAACCTTGTTTGGCCCACAACATTTTGGCACCATTTTTGGGGAAGCATCTCAACTAGATTATTTACAATACCTGGAAACCTTCCATCTGACCTTGTATGAGTTCTTCAAGAAGAAGAGGACCTGACGGTTGGTTTATAAAAACCAATCCACCAGAACCTGAGTCAACCGAACATTCTGAATTTGAATTAGACTCGCTCGACCCACCACCAAAAATCCATTGGAGTGAGGATCCGCACTTTGTGCAAAGTGCCTCCTCATCCCATCAACTTGGGGAAGAAAGAATCATCATAAATCCCCTATTTAATAGGACACCCTTAGAGGAAGCCCTATTGTGGAAAGTTGTAGAAGATCGAATGATAACACCAAAAAACCTTAGAGCCTTGACTCAGAAAGTCTTAAATGACCGTAAGGCCATAAATACTACATTAGAGACCGCATTTCCTAAAAAAATGGCTGACAACGAAGAAGTCTCATCTGGATTTAGTTTCCCGATTGATGAAGGAGTAGGAGATACCAAAATGAAAAACATATCCCCTGCTCACCTTCCAACCTTCAGAGGATACCCAACTGAGGACCCTGACCTATTTTTATTTAAGTTTGATGTCTTATGCAGGTCTATGGACTACAAATATGATACGTAGAAGCTGAAACTCTTTCCTTCCACATTGGACGATGCAGCTCTATGGTGGTTCATCGGTTTGGGAGACAAACACATTGCCACTTGGGATCAAATGAAGAAGATCTTTTTAGAGCAATACCAAGATTTTGGGAGAGCAAGAGACTCCAGAGAAGAGGTCCTGAGCATGACACAGAAAGAATATGAGTCTCTCAAGGAATACTGGGAGAGATTCAACTTCAATATTCAATGATCTCCTCACACGAAACTATCTGATAAGTCCCTCAAAAGCATATTTTTGAGAGGACTTACCAATGAATCACTTGAGGCTCTTAACATGATTTCTGGAGGTGATGTCTACCAGCATGCTATGGAAGACATCCAACAACTATGCCGGAAATACTCAAGAAGGAGAGGCAAGACCACTTCTAGAACCATGAAAGTGATTGCTTTAGTCACGAAGATAGAAATAGGTAACATGATGGAAGATTTAAAGAGCGAAATGCTCTCATCTCTAGCATTATAGATGGATACGCTGTTGTTAGAGAAAAAGAAGCAAGAAAATGAAGCAACATTGGCTTATTTCTATCCAAAATACAGAGGGAAGCATGCAAAGAATGCATGCCCAGAGAACAAAGTTAGAGTATGCGTAGTTTGCAGGCTGAACCATAAAACTCGATTGTGCTCACAACTGCCCAGTAATCAGGAGGATGCTGAAAGCGTGGATGCCTATTTCATAGGTAATCGAAAGAGTTGGCCATAACCCCTTACGAGGAATATGCCAACCGGAATGTCGTCATATGGGGGAGGACCATACATGCCCCAAGGCCCACCTCAACCACCTAACATGGGGTGGTGGGGGCCATCACCCTGGTCCAATGCACCCCCAGTAGCATTCCCGAACCAACAGCCATGGATGCCATATCCATATCCTAGGCAGTAGTGGAGAGGCCACACTACGTGGAATCAGGCTCCATAGAATGTAGCACCAGCTCACCCCCAACATAATTTACCGATGTTTCCAGTAGTGAGACCTGCGCAGCTACCCGCACAACCGATGAAAAATCCTAATAACAGGGTGAACTAGCTAGCATACAATGTGGAGGGTGAGATGTATCCGATGTACCATATTCAACTTAGGTCTGGTAGACAACTAGGAGTAGGAATGCCTCCACTGGTAGAAGAGGAGGAAGAGGTAGGAGAAACACCTCTTGTAGAAGAGGTGATAGAAGAAATGCCTGAGAGAGCAAAGGCTCCATTTCCCAACCGGCTACAAGAATAGAGGAAAGTAACGTAGCTGGAGTTCGATATCTTGTCTAGCTTGAAGAACCTCACCGTGACAATTCCATTATTTCAAGCCATCCGAGATGTTTCAATATATACCAAGGCGATAAGAGAGATGTGTCTAAGGAAGCCAAGATGAAGAGCAACCTAGACTATCAATGTCATGGGTAAACTAGCAGATTTGATGATGGGCAAAATGTGCCATCCTAAGTATGCAAACCCGGGAAACCCGATGCTGACTATAAAAATTGAGGGACATTCCCTATCCAATACATTGGTCAATCTCGGAGTAGCCATCAATGTAATGCCTCAAGAGACCATGCAGAGGCTACAGCTCACGAACCTGAAACCCACTATGACAGTGCTATAGCTGGCCGATCGATCAATCGTGGCACCGGAAGGAATGTTGGAAGACGTAATAGTGACAGTCAGCACATGGGAATACCTAATCAACTTTTTAGTCTTGCAATCTAAAACTAGGCTAGGTGGTTACCCGCTCATCTTGGGAAGGCCATGGCTGGCAATAGCTGATGCTTACATCAGCTGCCAAGATGGGCTGATGACCATCTTCGATGGACGAAACATTAAAAGGTTGACTATTTCACCCCTAGTGTAGTTCGTCGACTCATTAGGATAACCCATGTTGATCGAGCATGAAAATCCTGAGCTATCCATGATCCAGTCGGTGATGACATTGGATGAGTTGGCAGAAGAAGATGAATATGGTGCTATTGTGGAGTTCCTCCATGGGGAGTCCTCCATATCCACACCTGGATCACCATTGGCTAGTGCCCAAGATCACCACGTTCAACAGATACACGTCGAGCCAGGAAGAACGTTGAATGTCAATAGTGGGTTGACTCCCACACAATTGATGAAAGTAGAAGAGCTCCTAGTTAGACACCAATAGGCATTTGCATGGGATTACTTAGATATGAAGGGTATCAGCCCAGAGATCTATACCCATCGTATATACCTCGATGATCAAGCAACTCCAAGCAGGCAACGAAGAATGAATCTAGCAATGAAAGACATTGTCAAGGAAGAACTACAAAAAATCTTGACTACCGGATTCATCTATCCGATTTTTGATAGTTAGTGGGTATAACCATTAGTGGTAGTCCCTAAAAAGAATGGGAAGTGGCAAATCTATGTGGACTACAGAGCATTAAACAAAGCGACCAAGAAGGACCACTTCCCACTCTCGTTCATTGATCAAGTCTTGGATACACTCTCCGGGAGGAAGTATTTCTCCTTCTTGGATGGATTCAATGGATACAACTAGATCTAGATAGGAGAAGAGGATCAGGATAAGACAACGTTCACCTGCCCATGGGGAACGTTTGCCTATCGGGTATTACCTTTGGATTATGCAATGCACTTGCCACCTTTCAAAGGGCGGTGCTTAGCATATTTTTAGACATGATGGGAGATGTGGTCGAAGTATACATGGATGACTTCACAATATATGGAGAAACCTTTGAGGAAGCAATGATGAACTTGGAAAGAGTGCTCGAAAAAAGCAAGGAAAACAATTTGTCCCTGAGCAACGAGAAATTCTTTATGATGATGCAAGAAGGCATCGTACTGGGACACCACCTCTCCGTAGAAGGAATAAAGGTTAATAAAAGAAAAATTGAGGTCATCAGAGACCTACCCAGCCCTATAATGTAGAGAGAGGTGAGGAGTTTTCTTAGATCAGCTAGGTACTACTAGCGATTTATCGCTGAATTCAACAAAATTGCAAAACCACTGCACACTCTATTATCTAAAGACGTGGAGTTCAATTGGACGAAATACTGCGAAGAAGAGTTTTAGTTGTTTAAAGAGAGACTGATATCCACACCAATTTTAAGAGGACCAAATTGGGCCATACCATTCCATATCTACTATGATGCATCCAACAATGCGATTGGAGCAATCCTTAGATAGAAGGATGGTGAAGAATTTTATGCCATCTACTATGTCAAAAAAAACTTGGTAGGAGCCAAGCTCAACTACATGGTGACGGAGAAGGAGTTCCTTGCAGTTGTGCACACCATAAAAAAATTCTACCATTATATCATCGGGTATAAGGTATTTATCCACATGGACCATGCGGCCATCAGATACTTGATGAGCAAGCCAACCATTGGCGAAAGAATTATCAGGTGGCTCTTGTTACTGTAGGAATTCGACATCACAATAGTCGACAAAACAGGAAAAGACAATGCCATAGTAGATTTTCTATCCAGATTGATATTGGCAGACCATATAGTAGTGGAAGACCAGTTTCTAGATGAACATTTGTTCACCATTAGTGAGAAAATCCCATGGTATGCAGATATAGCCAATTACTTGGCCACCGGAAGAACCTCACCTGCTCTCTCTTTTCGAGAAAAGCAGGCGATCATAGAGAAAAGCACATCATTCCTATGGATTGATGGCCTCCTATTCAAAATAGGACATGAAAATATTATAAGGAGATGTGTAGCAGAATAGGAGTTCTCAGAAGTACTCAAAGTGTGTCACGATGAACCATGCGAAGGACACTTTGTAGGGAAACAAACTGCCTACAAAATCCTACAGGCTGGGTACTTTTGGCCCACTCTATTCAAGGATACGGTTGCGTACACCAGCAAGTGTGATGAATGCCAAAGAATGGGCAGACCAATCCATTAAGACGAAATTCCCCTCCAGCCTCAGGTACACATGGAATCCTTCGATAAGTGGGGCATGGACTTTGTGGGACCAATTAATCCACATTCAATAGGGAGGAGGTTTATTTTGGTCTATACATATTACATCACTAAATGGGTTGAATTTCAAGTGTTGAGAGATTCAAAAGAAAGAACAGTCGCTGATTTCTTATTTGCCCACATTTTTACATGATTTGGGGTCCCTAGAGAGATAACAACAGACCAAGGGCCTTAATTTACCTCCAAGTTGATCAAGGAGCTGATGGAGCAATACAAAGTTTGGCACAATAAAACTACACCCTACCATCCGCAGGCAAATGGGCAAGTGGAAGTGACAAACAGAGAAATAGAGAACATCTTGATGAAGACCGTGCAACAACATAGAAAATATTGGGCTACATGGTTATCGAAGGTAGTCTGGGTATATAATACCATGTAGAAATCCACCATAGGCTTCACACCCTTCCAACTGGTCTATGGGAAGAGTGCGATGATGCCCATTGAATTTGAAATCAAGACATTGAGGACGGCTTCAAAATTGAACTTGAGCTTAGATGATGCTCAAAAAGAAAGGATTCGATAGCTACGGTAGCTAGATCAGCTGGATGAAATCTGAATGGATGCTTTGTAGAGAATAGAAATCATACAAAAGCAAAGAAAGCGGTGGCATGATCACCACATTAAACTGAAGTAGTTCCAAGAAGGAGAATGGGTGCTATTGTATGATTATCAATTCTAGGAAAGAAAAGGTAAATTAATGCAAACATGGAGGGGATCGTATGAGGTGGTAGAGCTCATCAAGAATGGGGCAATGTGTGTTAGAACAATTGATGGCAGCAACACCGTGTTAACGGTCAATGACCACCGACTGCACCCCTATAACACATCCAAAACCTTATAGGTGGAATCCAGAATAGACATGGGGGAGACCCCATCTTGTTAGATCTGGACCAAACTCTTAACAAGAAAAATTGTGGGCATGGAGGTGCTCACCAAAATTAGTTAATTTAGTTTTTTTTCTTATGACATGTTTTGCAGGGATGACGCATGCATGCAAGCTGCAGGCATACTAATATAGGGCCTAACAGACATAGAATGCATCTAACTACCATTATTTTTCTTTATTTTCATTTGCTTTTTGTAGGTGAAGGACCTGACAGCATGAGGAATAGGTATATGGGAAACCATGCTTGATTCAGATCAGCATTCCGACATCGGCACTCATAGGTAGAAGTTGAGGCAGCGTGAAGCGAGACTGAGAAGGCTTGATCACCCTTTCCTAGTCAATCACAACATGATTGCCAAGAATAAAGCACCTTCCACATCGAGAAGGCATAGAAGAAGGCACCTTCCTTATAAATAAGGTGCCCAACCAGAATAAGGTGCCTTCTATATGAAGAAGGCACCCCGCCAGAATAAGGCACATTCCTTATAAAGAAGGTGCCCCACCAGAATAAGGTGCCTTCTGTATGAAGAAGGTGCCCCGCCAGAATAATGTGCCTTCCTTATGAAGAAGGTGCCCCACCAGAATAAGGTGCCTTCCTTATGAAGAAGGCACCCTGCCAGAAGAAGGCACCTTCCTTATAAAGAAGGCGCACACAAAAAAAAAAGAGAGAAAAAAGTAGGCACCTTCCACATTGGGAAGGCGCCACAAAAAAAAAAAAAAAAGCCCGAGGCGCCTTCCACATCGGGAAGGCGCATACAAACCAAGGAAACTTCCACCCTAGAAAGGTGCAGGTATACAACGACGCCTTCCATCCCAGGAAGGCACAGGTATTCAACATCACCTTCCACATCAGGAAGGCGCACCCATTCAGAAGCACCTTCCATAGCAGGAAGGCACCATCATCAAAAGGGTGCCTTCCACCATCGAAAGGCACATCCAATCAAAGACGCATTCCACCACCAAAAGGTGCATCCATTCAAAGAGCATTGAAAACATTAAGAAGGCACCATATAAGTGCCTTCCACATTAGGAATGCACCACATAAGTGCCATCCATATTAGGAAGATACCAAAGAGCACCTTCCATGTACATCCAACACTTAAGTCTCACAGATGCCTCGATCGGAACAAAATCACCACATGAACGAGCTGCATCAGATTACCACCATCGACCATGTGATGGAAATATGCCCCAATAAAAAAAAAAATCTCAGAGAATTATGGGGTGAGATCAGTGCACACATTCCAAAGATGATGGACAAACGATTTTTTGAGCAAATTGGGAGTCTACCTTCAGCACCAACCATCAAACAACTCAGCACCAAAGTCTAGCGTAATCCGCATAAATGAAATACCCCTCCCCCATGTCACAAATCAGCAAATCAATGCTCTTCACAATGCATGAAACACCAAATAAGGTACACGCATACTAACTCAAATATTTATATAATTATTCATAAATTATGTAGTACCAAAAAAATATTGTCATCATAAAAATCATATACCCCCATGGTCGGAACCACGTGCCAATGATATGGCTCAAAAGGCATACCCTAGAATTAAATTCTAAGGTTAGGTGCCTTCCCTATAAGAAGGTGCCTTCCTGAAGAAGTAAGGACAAAAAAAAGAAGAAGCGCAGTAGTAAGGTAAGGCACCATTGGAAGGCATCATGCGGTGAAAAAGAATGAGCTAAGTGATATGGAAGGAATCAGAGGAACGATAAAAACATAGTTTGAGGCCAAGGGATGGTTTGAATACTGTACCCTGGTCAATTAGGGCCAGGATATGGAGGCATACAAGGAATTTGCTACCTCCTTGAGGGGTGACGTAGCTCAGGTGTGAGGGGTAGAAATTTTTGTCACCCCCAAATACATCTCGCAGGCGACTAGATTACCCCTCACAGATGAATGCATATACAAAGGCAGGCTTCTGAAGCCATACGCCAAAGTGCTGCTACTAGGAGAAAATGTGCAGATAGATAAGGAAGGGATACCCAAAAGCAACCTTCCCATGAATCTATGGAAGATATTCGATTAGGTTGCTTGATTATTTATATCCATTGGGAAGTATACCCATTTGCACACTAACCATGTGCAGTTTTTGAATCATCTGGTGCATGGAAGGAAGTTGAACATGCCCTTCTACCTAGAAAATGCCCTGAAGGAAGAAGTGGCTAGGTACCAGAAGGGAGAACGGTCCTCCTTGGCCCACCATGAGCTGATATCAGCACTGGTCTGCCATGCAAAAGTGCAGAGGTAGAACCCCGATGCAGAGGGAGATGGCGGCCAAGAAAGGCAATAGGATGTTGTTGCTGAAATAGGGCAAGAAGAGGGAAGCCCTATAGAGGAGATGGAAAGTATCAGGAAATTGACATTTCTTGATTTCATAGAAGAAAGATGGCATTCACCAGTGCTCGAACGCACAGAGGAAAGAGGGCATTCCCTAGTGCCCAATTATGAATAGGAAGGAGCACCGCTTATTAGTAGCGAGGCCAAGTTTCGGCTGCTAGAACTAGTCCCTAGGAGGAAAAACCTGCAGTGACTCCTCCTCTCGATAGAAGAAGAAGATAATGACTTGGAAGTCGACATGGCAGCCCAAACCCTCTAGGAATTGACAAAATGGAACCCACAAGATGCAGGGACTTCTGGGAGTAATGATCAGGTCAACGCAACCTTGGAGGAAGTGCTGGAGTGGCAAACCAATTGTTGGATGGCCCAAAATTTTTTGGAGGACTACCAAAATGAGCATAGAGGGGAATTGGAAGAATGAGAAAGACGAATCACCCAGCTCGAGCAGTTGGTATAGTAGTTGTAGGAGGAGAACCAGCAAATCCAGGATAGGGGAATAGAAATAAGGGATGCATCAACCCAAACTGACTGGGCAATAGAGGTCCCGACGAATTCTCCCACATTTGCATAACGAGCATTCTCTTCGAGAGAATTTCGATCATACACCCGATAGAGCAGCCCAAAGGTAGGGGATAATTCCTCTATTTTTGGGAGTGAATGGGAAAGAAGTCCGACAACACCCCTTGTCATCGAACTGAGTGATAAAGAGTAGGACAAGGGCCAACAACAGTAGATAGGACCAGGGGATAAGGAAGAACTCCCTGGACCTAAGGAAGAAGGAGAAGAACCTGAGGGGTCAGCACAAGACAAATAGGGGGGCGAAGAAGCACCCCCAGGGATGGCAGCACATGTCCCCTAGAGTGAAGAGAACACTCCAAGGACCCCAGAGCAGGCCCATCAGAGTAAGAAGATGTCCACCAGGGAGAAAGGGAAAACCCCTGTTTGAGCCACCACATTTTCTACAGAGGCCAAGGGAAAATGGCACAAGATGGCTCGAAAGAAGGTGAAGGCGGCCTTCGTCGAGCCAGAAGAAGATGAGTGGGATATGCAGTCATTTGTAGAGAGGTGAAAATTTTTTGAACGACTGCTCAAAGAAATGACAGTAGCTAAGGAGACCAGGAAGGCAACATCGAGGATGCAGGGGGACTCTGGTATCTGCATCAATCCAGCAGAGGAAAACCAGTTCTGGGAGATTTATGGGTCATCTCGGGGATGGCCCTCCAAGATAAGAAGGTATTTTGAATGATGGGGGGTATATGGCCCCGAATTGGAAGCCATTGCCATTGCAAAGGAGAACATAGGGCTTACTCCTAAAGCAGCCCAATTGTACAAAGCCCAAGTAGTTCATCTTAAGAGGGATAATTCAGATATCCCTCTTGTAGTGGTCAGACCTCTGGACGCTGACCTATGGCAAGTTGTAGAAGCTACATTTCAGGTAGCTGAGACGACATTGGCTAGATCACCTCTGATAGCGGCTAGGACGAGGAAAGCAAAGTCGACAGTAGCACCCGCAGCCCCACATAGAAAAAGAGGAGCCACACCTCCAAATGCCAGTGTGCAAAAGAGGCAGACACGGGCCGTAGGTACAGTCGAATCCACCAAAAAATGGCAACAATGAGGGGTCAATAGGGCTACTTACAGTTTTGATGCCACGAGGGCGTGGCATATGTTAGGTGTGGGGAGATGATGAGAATAAAAAATGCTCATATTTTGTATACATTTTATTTATTATTATGCAGCTGTATAATAAGGATTGCATATGTTTATGAATGATTATATAATTATTTGATGAAATTATGTGTGTTATCTAATTCGTGTGTTTTCAGTGTGTTTTTGTGAAATTGTAGTTTATTTAGTCAGATTTGGATCAGTCAAGGTATTTTCATGGACCTAGCACTTTGTTTCTTTTGGAATCAATGCAGAGAAGGTAGGCTCATTCCTCTTCTAGGAAGGCACCAAGCGTAAGTAGGTGCCTTCCTCTTCTAGGAAGGTGCCAAGCATAAGTAGGCACCTTCCTCTTCTAGGAAGGTGCCAAGGAAAGACAAGTGCCTTCCTCTCCTAGGAAGGCACCAATATAAGTCTAGCGCCTTCCTCTTCCAAGAAGACACCAAAGGAAAATAAGCGCCTTCCTCTCATAGGAAGGCACCGACAGGAAGGTGCTACTAGAAGGCAAGAACCTTCCTCTCATAAGGCAAGCACCTTCCTCTCATAGGAAGGTGCCAATAGAAGATAAGTGCCTTCCTCTTCTATGAAGGCACCAATGACAGTAAGGCACCTTCCGCATAGAGAAGGCACCCGACATACTTAGGCACCTTCCTCATAGGGAAGACACCCTTGTTCTTCACCTTTTGACCAGACAAGCACGACGTGGACAACAAATACTGGTGCAGTTCCAACTCTACGTCATGTAGAGTTAAATTGGAGATCACACTGATGTATGAGAATGTCCTATCAATGCCAGGTGAAGCACAAACCAATCAGTGAACATGCCACCATTAGAAATGAATGCTAGTTTTAGCAGACGTTGATCACATTTACTAGACTGTCTTAGTTTAGTCTAGAATGAATTGACTGTTATAAATTCTTTGTAACAGAAGATTTATAGGTGTGCTATATAAACACACGCAGACCTCTCCGAGGATATATAGAATATTTTAATAGTAAATGTAGAGAGATATACAAAAGAAGCATTGTAATACTTTGACAATTATAATACACTTCTAAGAGTTTCTAAGTGCGTGTTCAACTGGGAGGAAGCTGCTGGAGCCTGGGCCCACTCCAAGCCAGTATTTCTTCCCCTATTTTCCTATGTTTTCTAGATTAGTTTACCACTTTTATAATATTTTTTATCGCATTGTTATTTCTAGTATTGCAATAGGTTTATTTCCAGGAATGCATGAATATTTCCTTTTTGTAGATTTAATTGTTTTTACGTAAATTATTGAGGAGTGTATGAATGATTGACGACCGTTGAAACACCCCCCAATAGTAGAACTAGAGGAATCATCTCAAGTGGTATTGTAAGCAATCTTGTTCAAGACCCTTTGCAAGTTTACGAAGCTCCCTGGGTTGATAAATTAAATGCATGGGCATGTGACAAAAGTAGGAAATAAGTTAACCTTGTTTGGCCCGCAACAGATGATGCCCTGGTGGGGTGCACCAAGGAGGAGCCTCTAGTGATGTCTTGGGGGTCTACCCTACTAGCACAACTCTACGATGAGTTGTACGAGATCCACTGCCATCGATGGAAGGGCTTAGGATGTAGCTTCTTGTTGTAGTGTTGGGGGTGGCAACACATAGCTATGGGGTGACCACATGGACTATCATGGATGACCCAAGTGTAGCTAGCCGATAGGGAGATAGGATATGGTATCCTATGGTAGAGGGCATAGGAGAGAGGGTAGAGTCATCATCATGCAGGTGATGTGGAGCACTACACCGATGTATTCTCATGACTGGCACTAGGGTAGGTGATATGGTGATCGTACATGGACTATCTGAATTGGGTGGGTGTTGGAGAGTAGCTCCAGTGGGTGAGGTGGGGTAGATGGTTGATTGCAAGGTATGGGACCGAGTGGGAGTACTTCCATTTTTCTTAGGTTATGTGATAGTTTAGGCTATGGTAGGGGTTTCTCGAGGAGCCAGTAGTATATCGATATTATGGGGATGAGAGGACACTGGACTAGCCAGTAGTGGAGGATGTGGGAGAGGAGGCGGATCCCATAGTAGATGTTCCTGATGTGGATGATGTTGGGACTACAGAGGAGTATGAATCATGGTGGGTGATGTAATAGTGGTGAGGTGCGAGGGCCCTAGGGGGCGAGGCAGCTAGGGTAGTATATGAGGTGATGGAGGATGTCTAAAAGGATGACCAGGTAGAGGTGGGTGAGCCACATGGGCATCACTAACTGATGGATGAGCAGGTAGATCTCCTAGACTTGGGAGATCAGGGTGATTATGGGGAGGCTAAGGATCAAGGGGCATAGGTGTAGGAGGGTCCACAAGGTGATCGATATCTGGAGCTATAGGCTGAGTTGAGCAAGGTAAAATAGGAGAGGGATCTCCTTCAGGTGCAGGCACAGGAGGACCAGACCAAGATATCCTCCCTATAGGCATAGCTGAGAGCATAGGGTCCTAGGTAGGAGGGATCCAACATTGGGGAGGTAGAGAGGCTATGGGTGGAGGTGCTACGACTATAGTCAATGGTGGAGACGTACCAGGCATGGGGGCAATAGAGGTAGGCTTATGTGGATCGGCTAGAGATGGAGGTAGTGCACCTTGGAGGGCATCTTCCTGATGATGGGGAGACTAGTGGATCACACCATACTCGATAGAGTGAGATAGTGTAGTCTTCTTCTAGGTGGAGGACTGACAGGGCTAGTGGCAGTAGGCATGGGGGATCACAACGGACCTAGACTACGGGTGGTAGTGCGAGTCGTAGCATCGGTCCTGCATGACCATGGTGATGGAGACTCTTGGGATTATTTTTGAGGTTTTGCTTTTTGGTATTGGTGAGGTCTGAGGACCCACTTTATTGTAGCCCATGGGAATTTTTGGAAACTATGATGTATATTTTTACCCCATATATATATGAGATTTTGTTATGGTCATCATATGTCTCCATTATTGTTTATGAGATGGATGCAATGTATGTATGTGATTTATGATGGTATGTTAAATGCTAATGATGGATGTAGATGGATACTATTATGTGATTTGTTGTAGTGCTGATGGATGTTGTACCATGTATGCATATGTATGCTTTTATGATTTGATGTGATGCAATTTTGATTGATGCTTACCATGTATGCAGATATGGATGTAGTTTGATTTGATGCTATGTATATGAGTGGATGTACAATGAGATGGATGACTTGAGTGCATTTGATATGATGAATTGTGACTAATGATTTGACACACTATGTTAACACCATAGATTGTAAAAAAAATGCATTACTTCCTTCTTTGTATTTTTATTTTTTTTTTTTTTGTACTATTTTTGTGTAATGGATATATGGAAATGTATTATTGCAATGTGATAAAATGGAATAAATGAAATGAGATGTTAGAGAATGTAGATGAGGTTTTCCTGAGACTCAAACACTCTAGCTAACTTGATCAAAGGTTGTATACTGACTATGCAAGACTTTTGACAAGGTATGAATCTTCTAGGATGACCAAGATACTTCATATCCCTATGTGTGCAAGTGAGTTCATTCCTGTGAGATGCATAAAGATACCATCATTGCCAGATAGGCTATCCACCAAACCTGTAATGAGGATCACCCTATGAATGTCACAATCCTAGGTTCTGTACTTAGTAGGATTAGACCACTAGGTAGTATAGGCTACCAAAAGCTAGCTCATCCACATGCAAACATTGGTCTGCACACATGCCAAAAGCTAATGTGATAGACATATCATCATGCGTAAGGATACCACCATTGTCAGATAGGCTATCCACCAAACCCGTAATGAGGATCACCTTATGGCTTTCCAAATGCTGAGAATTCTAGGGATTCAAGTTCAAGCTCCCTTCTTTTCTTCAATTTTATTGGGATACTTGCTCATGTGTAGTGATTATAATCACTATTTATTTTGTATTTTGTTTTCTTTGAGCAAGGGATGTGGGGAGTGGTGATAACCACTATTTATTTTGCTTTTACTACTTTTGCTTTTTCTAGGATTTGGTTTTGAACTTTTGGAATTTTTTTTTGACTTTTGGGATTTTGATTTTTTTGAACTTTTGGGATTTTGATTTTTTTGAACTTTTGGGATTTTGGGAATTGGGATTTTTGATAGTGGTGAAAACCACTATTTATTTTGGGGAATTGGGTAGGGAAGAGCTTGTCCTTTTTCCAATTCTCAGCATTCTTGAACCATTCACACAGGGGGATGAGCAGGATAACCTTTTCGCTTAAAGCAACCTAGACCACTTCGTGGGTTTCATATTTCCTTGCGCAAAACTTGGATTTATTAATGTGTAAATGTGTTGGGATTTGTTGTATACAAGGTATAATCTAAGCAAGACTCTACCTCCTAAAAATCATGATAGCTTTCTACAAAATCTGAAAAGAAAACTAGAGATGGCTGAGTGACTAAAAACCGTAAAGACATTCTAGAACAAATGACTATGTGATGGGAGACAGACACTATTATGACCAATGTAAAATGTAGGTGAACATGATAAGTGGAAAACTGAAAT
Source organism: Wollemia nobilis (assembly GCA_028583015.1). Taxonomy (NCBI): domain Eukaryota; kingdom Viridiplantae; phylum Streptophyta; class Pinopsida; order Araucariales; family Araucariaceae; genus Wollemia; species Wollemia nobilis. The sequence continues at coordinate 1,279,798 of JAQPPZ010017073.1, forward strand.
GATGTGGATAATGATTTTGACATAATTGTTTTCTTTTTTTTTTTTTGACTGATGAAGGATGTACAGTCTTAGTGCTAGACACGTATGAGCAACTCTATAATGCAAAGTGCAATAATGAGTGTACCTAATGCAGATGATTTTGAGAATGCAATGAGATGCGATGTAATGAAATGCAATATGATATTTTTATGTTTTTGTTGTTTTGATGATGTTTGAAGATGCAATGCGATGCAATATTTTTGTATTTTTGATTGATATATATGATGTTTTTATTTTTTGATGATGTTTGAAGATGCAAATTGATGCAATATTTTTGTATTTTTGATTGATATATATGTACATGTGACCAACGGGCTTATTGGGGGCCATTGGGGCATTTGGGGTGACCAAAGGGCTTATGGATGCCTTTGGGGCATTTTGAGGTGACCTAGATAGTCATAGACCACCTAGGAGCATTTTAGGTTGACCAAGCAGGTTATAGACACCCTTGGAGCATTTTGGGGTGACCTAGATGGTCATAGACCACCTAGGAGCATTTTAGGTTGACCAAGCAGTATAGGAAACCTAAAGCACATTTTAGGTTGACCAAGCGGGTTATAGACACCCTTGGAGCATTTTGGGGTGACCTAGATGGTTATAGACCGCCTAGGAGCATTTTAGGTTGAGCCACAACACTCTAGGCATGGAAAGGCTACAAATGAAGGATGTTCAAGGGTTCAAGATCCTCAATTCCTTCAAGGGAGGCTAGGCGGTAAGTTTTAGGTCCGATCTGACTAGTAATGACAAAAGGACCTAACCAGTTTACCACAAACTTATCCCTCAGATGGGGCGAAAATTAGAATTCTATTGGTTTTATTTCAGAATGAGGTCACCAACCTAAAAATCTCTAAGATGGACTTTCATATTGTAGGCTCTCTTAAGTCACTCTTGATAGATGTGTAAGTGCTCAAGAGCATTAACGTGACGTTCATCAAGCAATGTAAGCTGATCTAGGTGAGCCTGTTGTGCGGTGTCATCATCGATGAACTCCTGCATGGATATGCATAGTGATGGGATTTCTAGCTCTAGAGGTATGACTGCCTCGGTGCCATACACTAGTGAAAATGGAGTAGCCCTAGTGGGCATCCGAATGCTAGTGTGATAGGCCCATAGAGCAAGGGGTATTTGCATGTGCCAATCGGTGTGATTCTCTTTAACAGTTTTCTTGAGAATGGTAATCAATGTTTTGTTGGAAGCCTCTGCTTGCCCATTTGCTTGCGGATAGTAGGGCATCAAAAAGTTATGTTGGATGTTATACTTAGTTGTTAAAGCACGCACATATTTATTCTTAAATGATGTCCCATTATCCAAAATGATCTTGGATGGAATACCAAAATGACAAATGATATTGTGCAATATGAACTCCGTGATGCGAGGTCCGATCGTAGTGGTAAGGGGGATCGCTTCCACCCACTTTGTAAAATACTTAGTAGCCATAATGATAAATGTGTGATGGCCCGAGGATGCGGGGGAGATTTTCTTGATTAAATCCAACCCCCATTTCAAAAATGGCCAAGCCGATTGGATCGGTTGTAAGGCCTGAGAAGGTACATGTGTCAAGTTAGCATGGTGTTGACACTTTATGCACTTCTTCACATATGCGCAACAATCTCACTCTAAAGTTGGCCAATAATAGCCCATGCGAAGAATGCACTTTGTGATGGCCATGCCACTGAAATGGCCACCGCATGTACCATCGTGTGCTTGGGCGATTGCCCAAGCTGACTCTTGATGCTCTAAGCAACGAAGGAGGATCCCTTCATAGCTCCGATGATACATAATATCTCCTAGCAAGACATATTTTGTCACCTTTCATTTGAATGTTCTTTTAGTGGTGTGTGACAATCCAAGAGGGAGATTACCCAACTTTAGATACTCCCTGACTTGTGTGGACCAGTCCTATTGTGAGGAAGCCTCGAGCACGTGAACTGCCTGTCCCTCTTGAAATTCATCCCGAGAAAATGTTGAGTGGGAAAGAACTTGTAAGAATAGCATCGTACTACTATCAAAAGGGGCTTGAGGGAACAAAGTCCCCCAATCAGCATGATTCAAGCATTCGTGAATGTGCGAGAATCTCTCTTGATGAGGTTCAATTTGAATCAAGTGGACTTTCAGCATGGCCTGAGTGTTCTCACGCTCAACCGTAGACTATGAGAGCATTTTGACCTGAATGGTTGTCATCTCATCAATAGGGTTCTATGGGATCAAGGACCCTAGGGAGGCCATCGTATCTACAAAATGATTAGATGATCAAGGGAGCGCCTCGATGTCATACCATTCAAACTTCACCAAGAATTTATCCACAAGGGCTTTGTAGGCTTGCAGAACTAGGCACTTGCATTGGTAGATCCCTTTGACCTAGTTAACAATGAGCAAGGAGTCATCAAAAATATTAAGCTTGGTGATTTTCATGGCGATAGTCATTTGAAGACCTATGAGCAGGGCTTCATACTCGACATTGTTGTTGGTGCATGGGAAATCGAGTTTAAATGATAGGGGTATGGGAGCCCCATGCGGTGTGAAAAACATGATCCCTATGCCACCCCTTGCTCGCATTTGGAGCCATCAAAAAATAGAGTCATCTCTGCCTACGGCTTAGGCTCATCAAAATCAGGTGATTCTGATATTTGGAAGACTCCATCATCGGGAAGCTCCATGCTAAGAGGTTGATCATCCTAGAGAGGAGCCTCTACGAGTTGATCGATGATGACCTGACCCTTAATTGATTTTTGTCCAATAAATTCTAGGTCGAACTCCATCAACAACATGATCCATTTCATCATGCGACTATTATGATAAGTGTGGCTCATCATGTATCGCAATGGATTCTCTTTAGATACAACATACATGGTATGGCTAAGCATGTAATGTCATAGCTTCTTAGTGGTGAAAACCACTGCTAGGCATAACTTCTCAATGTATGCGTACTTGATCTCATAACTGACCAGGGTGCGGCTGAGATAGTAAGTAGCATGTTCCTTATGCAGTTCATTGTTTTGGGCTAACATGGCACCCAATGCAATCTCAGTGGCTGAGATGTATAAGCGGAATGACACTCCTGGTCTAGGTGGGGCCAATACTGGCGGTGAAGCCAGGTACTACTTTATTGCATCAAAGGCCTCCTAACACTCATCATCCCAATGGAATGTGACCCCCTTGTGCAATAACTTGTTCATGGGTCGACACTTGTCCGAAAATTGTGCTATGAAGCATTTGATGGATGCGATCTTGCCCTGCAGACTCCAAAGTTGCTTGATGGTAGTTGGGGGAGGCATCTCGAGGATGGCCTTGACCTTGTTGGGGTCCACTTTGATGCCTCATTTAGAAACTATAAATCCCAAGAGTTTTCTAGATGTGACATCGAAGATGCACTTCTTGGGGTTCAGTCTCACGTTATGCTCAATAAGGTGATCGAGGACTTTGCGTAGGACATCGAGATGCTCATGGCGTAACAAATATTTAGCCAGTAAGTCATCCATGTAATCTTCCAAAATCTTATGCATGTAGTCATGGAAGATGTATGTCATGGCACGTTGGTAGGTAGCACCAGTATTTTTAAGGCCAAAAGGCATGACCTTATAGCAAAATGTTCCCCAAGGCATTGTGAATGCCATTTTGAGCTGGTCCTCTAGGTTGATACGAATCTGATTGTACCCAGAGAAACCATCCATAAGGGATAACATTTCATGGCCCACTATGGCATCTACTAGGGCATCGATGCTCGACAAAGGAAAATCATCCTTAGGACTCACTTTGTTTAGGTCTCAAAAATTGGTGCAAATGTGAATCCTCCCATCAGGCTTCTTGATGGGAACCATGTTGGACAACCATGGTGGATAGTCTACAGAAATGATGAACCTAGCATCCAACAACTTCTATAGCTCATATTTGACCATCAGGGCCACTTTTGGATGCATCTTTCTCAGCTTTTGCTTGATAGGCTTGGCCTTGGGGTCAAGCATCAGATTGTGGGTGACTAGATTTGGATCCAGTCCCGACATGTCTTTGTAAGACCATGCAAAAGTTGCCTTCTTCTCTATGAGAAGGGCTATGTAATCGGCTTGCTCTTTGGGGGATAGAATTTCCCCTAGCTTGATACATTATGGAATCTTAGGATCTGAGCTGATATCTTTGTCAATCGTAGGCTCGATTGACATATGTGACCCCTCCTCCAACTGGTGGGGGGTAGGGATCAAATGGATGTCATCAGCTAGATTTAGATCATCAATGGGAACCTTGGGTTCCTCCTCAGCATGGAAGACATCATGAGTTGGCCCTGGAGAGAAATGAAATGGTTGTAGCATCTCATCGCAAGGCCAGTACTCAGAGGGCGAGGGGTTTGAATCTCCTCGATCAAAGTCAATTACCCCCAAGTCGAGGTGCAATGATGTTGATGGGTTATTCGGATCTCGCAAGGGCTCAAACAGATCTATGGAAATCATATTTATGGATGGATGATTTCCCCTATGTGGTTGGTGGTGTTCATGGACATCAAGATGTCGCAAGACCTGAGGAGGTGGCTGTGGAGGTGGTGGAATGACCAGAGGTGGTCGGTGTGGCTGTGGGTGAGCCTGCTCTTCTAAAGGTAGAAGTTATCACCATATGGGGTGGTGTAATGGGAACATTCTTAGATAGAACTCATCCTCATCATCCACAAGGATGACCCATGGGCCTTCCCCATCCGAACTACTAGAGTCAATGGGTGCTACCCCATAATCCGACTCATCATCGATGGTCCACTCATAAGGGGGCCCCTGATCTTCTTCCTCACTATCATGGGGAAGCGTGCATGAACCTTCACCTCTCTCGTAAGATCGAATATCATCATGAGGTGGTTCATCATCCCCTAAGGGCATAGGGAAGTAGTCCCCCAATGAGTAGACATGATTGGGGTTGGCAAAAGGATCTCATGCTAGCTCATCCCAAAAGTTGAGCGTCATGCACTCCAAGTTATCTACGAGGACATCAAGGGGCAAAGGCGTGTTGTGTCCCAAACCAGACTTGTCATAAGGCATTTGATACTATGGTTGGTAAGGGATTTTAGTGCCTTGCTCATACAGGCCTAACCCAAAACCATGCCAATTGCATAGGTCAAGGTACTTCAGGGTGAAGTTAGGGTTAGACAAGTAGTTAATGTCTTCTCTGAAGGGCTCTTCATCTTCCTCCTACTATTGATAAGGTTCGATGCCATAGTCAAGCCCCCCATAGATAAAATTCATTTGATTAGGGGGAGGCCAAGAGGTATGATAGTGCCTATGGGAAGATGGGGTCGACCCATGTCTTGCACCGACTCTATAGCAGGGGTAGTTGTAACATTCCTAACCATGTACTCTCCCAATCTGGTGGAAGCTAGGTGCACTATGACCTGAGGCTACGGATAAAAGAGGGATGAGAGTGAGACCTGATCTGATTCATCATTTGTCTCATGTGGTAGCTCCTCATCATCTAGGCTAGGTATCTCCTCTATGGAGATGGTGGATATGGTTGGTTGGACCTCATCAATAGGTCACTTCCCTAGGTTCCTAGGCAAAGGATCCATAGGCACACTGGGCATCTGGGGGGTGTCGATGATGAGGATGGTATGACATGTGATGGTGATGGAGTCAAACCTTGGCTGGATTTATTTGGTTGGAAATCTAGATGGGTTGATGGCAAGGTTGACTCGGGGAGCTGCTGCACCATATTGCAATACTTGAAGGGCTCTAGGTCCATAGGGATGACATGAACTTACCCTTCATGAGTGTACTTGAGGCACTGGTGAGCGATGGAAGGGACACACTTCATGTCCCTGATCCATGGTCTACCTAATAGGATATTGTATGCCATCTCACCCTCCAGGATGTGGCACAACATCGGGATGATCTTTTCCCCTACCTGAATAGGTAGGATGATCATACCAACCATTGAGCATATGGCATCATTGAATGCTCGGAGGGTGTAGGTAGATGCGACAATGTGGGATGTTGGGAGCTTCAAGTGCTTGAGAGCTATTGTAGTGATGATGTTGCTAGAAGACCCAGTGTCTATCAACACTCTCTTGTATGGTGTTCCATTCACACATGCGATGATGTGCAAAGGGGGATCTACCATATCATTTGGAACCGGTTTAAGCTCATCTTCTTGAAAGGTAATCATCGGTTTTATGCATTGTCGCACATGCCCCATGAAGTTGTTGAAGGAGTTGGACTCTTGGGGTGGAAGCTCGATTGCCTTAAGGATCTCCATCAAGGCTTCTCTATGAGGAGGTGATTGTTGGATGAGCTCATAGATGGAGAGCTAAGCAGATGTCATTCTTAAGCTCTGAGTGAGCTTACTCTTAATTGTGACCATAGGCCTAGGTGGGAGGCTCAGCCTAGGAGGTGGTAAAGGTTATGACATCGAAGGAACATCACTCTGAGCCATAGGTGGCATGGTTGGACTTGGGTACCACCTATTTCTTATGACAATGTTGATCATGCTGACATACCCCTGCTTAGGGGGCATGGTGTACCTCATTCACCTAGGGCATAGGTGTGGCCTACTCCACATGGGTGGGCAAAGGGTCTTTAAAGACCTCCATCTATTGGTTGTTTGGTGTGATAGGGTTGTCCACCTGAAGGGCATTCCTATCGATCATGTCCTACACCAAGTGCTTGAACTTGTAGCACATTTGCACATCATGCCCATTTTGCCTATGAAACTTGCAATATAGGTCTTCTCTGTATCCTTTGGGCTTTGGTGCATTTGGGTCGATGGGTCGACTCTCAGGTAGGTGGATTGCATTGGCCGCTAAGAGGCACTCAAACAATGAGTCCATAGACTCTGCAATGGGTGTGAACTATCACTTGGGGTGACATTATTGATTTTGCCCTTGATTATTCTAGTTGTCCTTGGCATAGTTCCTAGGAGTGGCCTAATAATTAGGCTTTTGAGGTGGCATGACTTGCGCTAGCCTTGGGACACTAATGGCAACCTGATTCACTACTGTTGGCTTAGGTTACACTAGGGTGCTTTTAGCATTCTTGTTCCACTCCTTGCGAGGCTTCACAATCTCACCCTCTTGAATCTTGATTTCTTCGATGATCCTAGCCTATGCTAGGGCATCTTCAAGAGTCACATACTATTGCAGCTACAACAACAAGGAGATCGGCTTTAGGCAGCTCTTGGAAAACATCTGAGTCAACTCTGACATGGGGAGAAGATAAGGTAGCTTGGTGAGTAGGGCTCACCACCTATTGCCATAGTTTGTTATTGACTCATCGTCATACTATTTCAACCTAGCTAGATCGGCCAACGTCACCTTCCTCTTGGTATTGAAGGTGAAGCATTCTAGGAACGCATCTACAAGTTGGTCCAAGTTGTGGATGCTATGCTTAGGGAGTTGGTAAAACCATTTTGAGGCTAGGCCAGAGAGGGTAGTCATGAATATCTGCAATAACAAAGCATCATCATCATGAATGCCAAAGCATTGACCCAGGAATTTGGTGACATGTTCCTATGCATCTTCCTCTCCCTTAAACATAGCCAATTGAGGTAACTTAAATTGCTCTAGATAAGGAGGGTAGGAACCGAAGGATGGATGGGTTGACTATGCAACTGGTGCATAGTGGGCTTTTGAGATCCAGACCTAGAGGTCTTGTTCTCTACTAACTCTAGGTGCTCTAGCAATGCTCTATATGGGCCTAAGGATTTAATCTCCTCATCCTTGCTCACATCCTATGGTGGAGGTCTAGGATCCTCCAACCTATTGTGAGGTGGTGGCATGTCACCCCCTACCTTGGTAAGGCGTCTCCAAATATTCTACCTCTAGCTCATGCTCAGTGTAGGCCCCATAGGGCGTTTCTCGAGCCGGTCTATAAAGAGGGGTATCTACCCACTATGGGTACCCCATGTTTGGCCTGGGAGGCAAATCCCGATCTAGCCTAGGAGGTCATGGAGGTAACATTGGATAAGGTCTAGGAGACCTATCTCGAATGAGTGTGGGTTTCCTCGGGTGGACTTCCTACCTATGTGTCTTAGGGGTAGGAACCCTCTCTCGTAAAGTCTTCTAGAATAGCTCGTTGGTCTATCATTCGATTCTTTCTTTCTCAAGCTGATGCAAGCGGTCTAGTTGTTCCTTGTCTTGCCAAAGTTATTTGAACTGAGCTTGGTGCTCTGCATATCTTGCAACTACCTACTTGACTTGTTTCATAGTGTGAGGCCTAGGAGGCCTATGAGTCTCACCTTGAGGCTGACCTCATTCAATATAATCAGTGATATCTATCGAGCGCTTCCCTCGATCGAGGGCCACCGCATTGACTTGAGGTTTGGGCCGGAGCATATGCTCATTATACTCAATGGGCATAGAGGCACATCATGCATGCATAAAATACTACTCTTGAGGAAAATCTAGGATTTCCTCATGCCTTCCTTCATGGACGAGGAAGGGCAGGGTGGAGTTGGCTCACCCTGAGCGATGAGTATCATACCCATCAGGTTGCCTATGTTATTGTACCCTATCAAGGTGATGTGTAGGTAAGGTCATATCAACCTGCTCTACCTAGTGTGTGAAGTCATGCTCTAGCCTATGAATAGGTGTGTCAGCCCTAATAGGTACATGGATGCATGGCACCACTCTATCTACTAGCACCTCAGTGCACTATTGCCTTTCATCAAAGAAGGCATGTGATGTATCTAAATATCGAGAACACTCTCCCAAGTAAAGTTCATCACCCCTCGGGGTGTCCCGCATAGGGCTCCCTCATAGGTGTGGCTCATGCCCCACTATCTTGGGGCTAGGGTGAGTAGAGGCTCACCAAGGAGGTATGACCAGGTCCCTAGGGCTATAGCAGAGATGACTCATGTCTCCTAGTCCACTCTCCATAGCTTCCACCCATGATTGGGCTTGGCTGTGGGTGCACACCATTGTAACTCTCTACCAAACCCTGAGTGATTATCTTCTTTACAAATTCTTAATGAAATAGTAAACACAAAAAGGAAACACTCAATAAGATAGATGATTATCTCTTTTAAGTTTTAGATGTGAATCCCTAAACTATTTTGTGTGTTTCAGATGTGTTGTTTGTAAAGAATGACCTTGTGTCACATGTTTGAAATCTTGTTGGATGATAATCTTGTGTTTAATTGGATTTCACCTATATACTCATAGCTCGACAACCTAGCTATGAACTCCAGGTCATGTTATCCCACCTATAATGTGTGGTAATGAAGTCCACACATGGCCAGGGAGCACAAGTCCTACCAGTTCCTCACCTAGTTCACCCGTAGTCTATGATATACCTCTCCGAAGAGAGATACATGCTATAACCCATGGGCTATGATGGATCTTGGAACCAGCCTTGGCAAAGAACAAGGTTCATGGGATTTGAGACAATGGGTGGAGATGAAAGCCACCTCATTGAACTCTACTAGTGGATGGTGATGAAATCCACCTCACTAGCGTTTAAGTGAATCATGGTGTGTGTGGTTCTTTTTAAGCCAAATAAAGTAAGCAAAGAAGCATTCGATGATCATTCACTAAATGCATGCAAAAGGTGCATTTTACTTTCATAAATTTAGTATAAAAAGAACTCACAAATGTATCTAGAAATGCAAAACCCTAAATGTTAGCCTACCCATTGGGTAGGCTACAAGCAAGCAAACCATAGAGATGCATTCCTACTTTGAATTTCTTTTGATTTTTCTCCTTTTATATATTTTTGTTATTTTATGTTTAATAAAAAGGAAAACTAACTTTTAACCTTTCTAAACAAGCAAAATATGTGAGAAAAACCAAATAAAAATAGTTTCTGAAAGTGCAAAATAGATATGGAAGATTCAAATGCCTACCTCATCACTGCCAAAACTTGCTATTTCTAGAATTCTGCTCAGAAATCTCTCTAGTTTCTATTCACTCTAGGGTGGGATGAATAGCAGGTCTGCATTCATTCTAGGGTGGGATGAATTCGCATTCATCCCAGGGTGGCACGAATAGCAGGTCAGAGTTCATTTCAATCCAGAACGAATAGCACCTACAACATAAAAAGATGAAAAATGAGCTCCAAAATTCACCTAAAGCAAAAGGGACTAGGTCCCACCATGATCACCACTGAAGTAGGGAAAAATAGTGCACCAAATTATGATAAAAAATATATGTATCTATGTCCTATTGCGTATGAGCATCAAACGGAAGCATGCAAGTAAGATGGAAAAGATAGCAAATAACAAGAAATGGAGCAAAGTAAATCGACTTCTTATTAATTAGGTAGATCAAATCTAGGTTACAAAATTTCCCCTTTGAGGGCTCAAATTATTGATACAACTATTTACAAATCGGGTGCCCAAGGATCAAAATCCTTCAAGTAACTCGGGTGCACATCCAGTGTCTTTCCTCGTACCCACAATCGAAGTGGGCGGGCCAAGGTTTCTGCCACTTGTATCTCAGATATTGATGTCCTATGATCCTTCCTAATGCACTGTAGAGACCTGCACCTACACACAAGGAAACCAAAAGCATCAAATAGCAAGTGCGTATGATGTAAAACATGCAATCCCCACAGGCACTAAAAGACTAGTAATGGGCATATGCATAGATATTATATCAAATCAACTCCAAATGATATGAAATTGTAGAGGGATGTAAAATAAAATGTTTTGGGAAGATATCACCAAAAATTGCACCAAAATTGAGTCCGATGGTGCCTCGTAATTGCGATGACCGTTCACAACCTACAAAACCCAAAGCAACCAATTTATGCCCCTACACATATCCAAAACACATGAAAATTGGGAAGAATGCATAAAATAACATTTTAAGAAAACCCATATGATCATATTTGCAAAATCAGTGACATTTTAGGTGTTTCTCTAGATGACCACCGTAGACCTGCGTGAGACCCTACAAAACACTAAAATTGTGATATCTCGGCCAATATAACTCAGAATGACATGAAATTTGAACTGCAGCATAATATGAACATGTAGAAAATAAATAATTAAAAATAGTTCAGAAAATTGTTGACATATTTCTATTCATCATAGGGTGGGACGAATAGGACTGTCACAAATTGGGGGGCACCCGGGGGTGGGATGCCCACCGATTCTACCTAAATTTTACCACCAATTCCACTGGGGATTGATGAAAAACACTATGGGGGGTATTTTCATAAAATTTTGTGAGGAAATTCACTCAGATGGTTCGGTTATGTGACAAATTGTGCCTACTAGTTCACTCGCAAACCTCCTTCGCTAGGTAGAGATTTCGAGGTAAAAATGGGCACAAAAGGTGAAAGGAAATCTTAGTAGCACTCCGTTGCTTTGTCCTAAAACTCCTCTCCTATTTTTGTGTGGAAAATACATCCACTTTATAGCCTAAGGAGGCTCATGGGTCAAAAGGCATGCAAGGGCATGCAGGGCAAGAGGCGCCACTTGGCCACCGGGTTGGCATGCATTGGAGGGGGAAGAGAATCTCCCAAATTGGCCTCATTTATGGAGCAAGGCATAAATATGCTGTGTGCTCTGACTTGTAGGTGAGAATAGGTAGGAATATGACCGTTACCAAGCACCATTTGTCCATATTTGACTTTTTGCTGGTCAAACTTGCTATTCGTCCCACCCTGGGATGAATGTTGCTATTCACTCTAGGGTGGGATGAATAGGATCTGTATTCATCCCAGGGTGGGATGAATAGAAATAGGGTGTCAAAAAGGTCTCAAAAGTGGCCTGAAACCTTCCAAAACCTTGCACAAAGTGGCTAGAACCACTGTATACCTCTTGAGGGCTGCCCTAGGGGCCTTGGTATGTCAATTTAGTCATTGCTTTTGGTAGCATAATCGGATTGACCAGATTTTAGTGTCTACAATGTCAAAGGATTATTGTCATTTATGTCAAAGAATTATTGTCATTGATGTCAAAAGTGAAAATATTGAGTTTTGTCTTCAAGGTTGAAATAATAAATGCAAAGGAATTTTCCATGGTTGTGAAAGCAAACAGAGAGAATTTTGAAGAAAAGGATTATAATATTTAAATTATAATATTTAGATATTATTAAGAGAGTTTGAAAGTAACAAGGGCTTCATTGAGAAAGGTTCATTATTTGCAAGGTTGAAGAAGATCCCAAGGCAAAATACAAAGGTTCTAAGAAGATTAATTATAATATTTAATTTAAAAAATTAAATATTATAATAATATTTTAAATTACCTATGGCACCAAAATTAAAATTGTTTTTGAAAAGTGCTAACATCATTTTAACCTAAGTCAAAATGCATATAAAATGTGGATTAAAAATTGTTTGGTAGGTGTGAAAGTATTGATGAACATTCAAATTTCTTTTGCATCCCATTCGAGAGTATAGCACATGGTGATCGATCGAGATAAAGGAGGGAAGAGATGCACATTTCTCTTGCAAGTGGATGACACAGTAGAGAGAAGGGAGAGTGCACTCATTTGTTGATGTCATATGCCCGTGTAGACCAGACGGTGCTTGGATTTATGCTAAGGCATAGTGGGAAGTTGGTCTGTGGTTTGATTCACGTGAGCTCCATTTCATTGAGGTTTTTTTATTTTTAGAAATCATGATTGCACTGAGATAGGAACAATATCAAGTGGAACCTCTTTTGGTTCTAAGTGGTACGGTAGAGTAGTTGGTTAGGGTGCTTGTGAAAGCACTGTGGTGGAAGAGGTCTGCGGGTTGAAATCCTTCGAGTGCATTTTGTTGGCAGAGCATGTGGCGTCATTGAGCAAGGTAAATAAAATAATTTTTATATTATTTCCAAGGTTGTTGGTGTTGGCAGGGTGCACGATGTTATTTGAGCAAAGGTAATAAAATAATCTTGATCTTTATAAAGTTAGGAGATATAAGGGCATTTACGATAATAAATATTTGCATTGAGAATTCTGATTTGACATTAGAGTGTATTGAATGTTTATTAACTAGGAGAAATAAAGTGTGACAAAGGTTATGTGTTTATATAAATTATGCTTGGTATGTTGAATATTATTCTACAAGCATAGTAGTAATAAGGTGTAAAAGTGGTTTAATATTGTATTGTAATTATTGCATGGTAAAAGGACAAATATGAAATGTTTTTGTTGTATGATGATGCTTTGTTTATGAAGATATAAGGAGGGTTATAAAGAAGCATTTTCATATTTCATTGTGCACATATTTTTTTGAAGAAAAATTCATGTGGATGGTTTGAGAAAATATTTTTTTATCTAACCCTTGAAGTGGAACTAGAAAAATTAGTTGTTTGTGAGACATAATTTTTGAAGACATATCTCCATAAGAGAAAATTAAGAGGTATGGGCACATCATTCCTTGTTTAAAGTGTTTTGTTGAGTGAATGTTTTGGAACATAAGGTGGAGTTAAAAGGGTTGTTTGGTATGCATTTTTGGATACATTTGAGTAAGGATTTGTGTTTCATTGTTGAATGGTTTTTGAAAATATTTGGGATAGAGTTTGAGAAAAAATTGTGCTTCTATTGTTAAAGAGTTTGAGATGTTTGTGCTAGAGATTGTAAACTACTTGTTCTAGGTTTGAAGACAAGATTTTTCATCTTTGTGATTTTTTTGAGCATGTGTTATAAGTAGTTATGAACATGTATTAGAGAAAAATTTAGCAGAGATAGAAAGTAGGTTTAAGATAGTGTTGTGAGAATATTGGATCATACTTATGAGTAGGTTAGAGGTAAATTTATGAGAAAGTTGAGGTAGACTTGTGATCAGGTTTAAGACAATTTTGTGAGTAGATTAGATCAGTGTTGTGAATAGATTGGATCAATATTATGAGTATATTGGATTAGTGTTATGAGAAAATTGGATTAGATTTATGAGTAGATCAGAGTTGAGCAGAGCAGAGGGGTTAGAGTTCTCTTATGGAGAGAGATCAACAAACCAAATCATAGGGTATAGAGTTCTCTTGTGGAAAGATATCCATAAACCAGAGTAGCGGGGACAAAGGTCTCCTGTGGATAGATATCCACAAAAATGAGCATAGGGGATTGGTGTCTCCTTTGAATAAAAGTCCATAGACATTGTAATAGGGATTTGATTCCCAAAATATTCATTGAGAAAAATTTATAAGGAATATTTTCTCCGTGGACGTAACCTACATTGGTTGAACCATGTTAAATCAGGTCTCTCATGTGTGTAATGATGTGTGCATTGTTTACTTTTTTGATATTATTGCTATTATAATTTGTATTGAAAATTAAAAAGTTTTATCTTATGTTGTTCACCCCCCCTCTCAGTATAAGCTTATGTTCTTCAATTTGACTTAGGGATTCATAAGGACAATAAATTTTTATTTTGGCAAATTTTTTAGAAGAAAATAAAAAGGGAAATTACAATATTTTAAGGTGTTATTTTGAGGAGTAATAAGGTGTAATTAGTGGTTAATTAATTTGTATTTTGTGTTGTTGAAATATTGTTTTGGCTCTTTAGAAAGGAGAAATAAGGTGTAATTTAAGTCTATTGATATTTGTATTTTTGCACACCTTAGAAAAGATAATTTTGAGGTTTTAGTATTTAAAATTTAAAGCTTTATCTTTGTAATATTAAAGAGAAATTATAGAATATATTTGATCACATCTTTGAGGAAAGGTTTTTGTGATTGTTTTGAAAAGAAGATTGGCTAACTTCTTGAAGTGGAAAAAAGGAAATTATTTTGGAACAGGTTTAGAGGGCACATCTTCATCAAAGCAAGTTAAGAGGTATGTTGACATTATTCCCTCTCTAATATGGTTGGTTGAACAAATATTTTAGAATTATAAGGTGGAGATAAAAGGGTTGATTAGTATTTATTGTTGGAAATATTTGAGCTAGGGTTTCTAAAACAACTGGTGCATTCATTGTTTGAATGAATTTGCAATTTTTGAAGCATTGAATTGAATGTATTGAATGTGGATGAGCAAGTATTGTAAAGCAATTTGTGTATTGGTTTGAGTAATATTGGAAAGAACATATTGTGAAATTATATTACATATAATTTCCTATGTGTTCTTGAACAAGAATTTTGGGTAGAATATGTTTGAAATATTATGATCAAGCAAGTATTATGAGTGGTTTTAAGCATGTGTTATGAGCATTTATGAGCATGTGTTATGAGCATGTTTTAGAACATAATTGAGAAGATACAACAAGCAAACTAGAGTAGGATTGTGAGCAATTCTAAGCAGTCTTGTGAGTAGGTTTGAGGTAGACTAGTAAGTAGGTATGAGACAGATCAGTATAGGAAGTTGAACAGATTTGATCAAAGTTATAAGTAGATTTAATCATAATTGTGAGTATATTTAATCATAGTTGTGAGCATATTTGATCATAGTTATGAGAATATTTGATCATAGTTGAGTAGAGCTAAGAACATGCTTTTGAATCCAACCATCGCAAAGGGTATAATGTTATCCTATGGATAGAAGTCCACAAATCAGATAAGTGGGGATAAAAATATCTTGTGGGTAGAGATCCACAAACTTGAGCATAGGGGATTGGTGTCTCATTTAGACAGAGGTCCATAAACATTGTAATAGGGATTTGGTTCCCAAGAGATTCATTGAGAAAATTTATAAGAAATATTTTCTCTATGGACGTAACCCACATTGGATGAACCACGTTAAATCATGTCTCTCATGTGTGTGATGATGTGTGCATTATTTTACTGCTTTTATATTATTGTTGTTATCTTTGGATTGAAAAGTAAAAAAATTTATCTTATACTACTCAACCCCCTCTCAATATAAGATTATGTTCTTCATTTAGCATTACCAATCTATTTATTTTCTCTATTGGAGGGGTGAAGTCAAAGGAGGCTTCAAAATATTCCCTTGAGAAATGGTTCATTTCAGCAAACTTCTTCCCTACTTCCTCCATGGATTTGAGGCCCTTCTTTGACTCAGAGGGACTCCTGTAGTCTAGGTCGAGGCTCACCACCCCAACTTGGCCTCCTTTATTAGTTGATTGCATGAAAATGATTTTTAGGAATCACTGATGCATTAGAACAAAGGTGTTTTTCTTTTGGACCTGCTTCATATATTTCTCAACAAACTTGAAAAGATAATTAGGGATGTTCATCTTCTTCTTTCATTGAATATGGTTGAGGAACACCAAGTGGAATATTATAACAAGGGAAAAGTGCCCATATAGAGTAAATAATTGCACGATGGTGATAACAACCCTATAATAGGGTCTTGGGAGGGAGTCACAGAGGATACCATTCTAGAATGTATCCATGTTTTTTCCTTTTCCATGAAAGACATTCAACTCTTTAGCCAAGGAATGCTTCTCCCTCTTGATGTATTCACCTAAGGTAGCCAATATAGAGACTTTTAATATGAGAGTTATGTCTATGGTGAAATTAATTCCCATAGCCTTCACTCTCCCCTCATACCATGAGTGATCCAAATCCATTGAGAGTTCCTTGTCATTCCCATTGAACTTCTTCACGAAGGACAAAAATCTATTTTTTTTATAAATATCCTAGATGTCCTTATCCAGGGTTAAGGTTTCTAGTTCAACACATCACTCTTCATGCCCCCATATTATAACTTTGGAAATTGATGCAACTCTCAGTTCACCAACAAGAAGGAACATTAGATAAAGGAAATTGGAGAAAGAAAACCTTGAGGTGGTAGTATGCTTTGTGCCACACCCATTTAAGCTTGTGAAAATGCATGCCATGTAAAATTATATTTCCAATTATACCATGTGAAGGACATTTGAACATGGATAATTATACATTCCAAGCCTTATTTTTATCCCTCCTTCCTCCAAATATACCTTAGGGACATCACTAGCTTGCAACACAAAGAATAATTAGTAACCATGATCCCAAGGTTGTCATAGATAGTCATGGAGACTAGCTTCCATTCCCAATGATAAGTGAACACATGATGGTTGGGGATTGTATCTATTTTATTATATAAGAATTATGGTAAAGGTTACACTTTGCTTATTTCTAGAAGGTATTATGAAATTTGATAGGTTTGTAACCCTACCATAAAATACTTGCTTAAATACTTTTAGAAATTGCTTATCTAATTTGTGTCTCAAAAGGGAAGTAAAAAGTGAGTTTAGTTCAAGAAATGTTAAGAATATGTTTAATTTTATAATTTGGATTTTAATTTGGGTATATCAAAAGTACGTGCTTCTTGTCTTGTAGCTATATTTCTCAAAAGAAAATAAAAAGCTACATTTATATTTTATGTATATGGCCCATTATATGTTATAATAGACAAAATATAACGAGGAGAATAGCTTCATTCCACCATAATCTCTAACCATAATTACATTATAGTATGGGAATCATATTATAAATAGGGGTTATCCATAATAGAATATCCTTGTGCTTTGTTTTTGGTAATTTAAAAAAAATATATATATATACTAAAAAATACAAAGCATAAGACTAATACATATTGTGAGTTCCAAGTCAACTAGATCATATATGCTACATGTGCTACACTCACTATTGTTACATGCACTACATGATAATTTAAGTCATATTATTTTGAATTGGATCTAGTAATTTTATCAAGTCATTTATTTGCTTGATCTCATATTCAAGGAAAATTATTTCTACTTGAAATTTGTTGTCAAGAGTCAAGGTGGCCAACTAGTTGATCAAATTGTTGGCCAAAAATTTTACATGGTGAAAGTAAAACAACAAAAAAAATTCATTCACCTCCCACATTTCCTTTATTTTGATGGCCAACACCTAGTCTCAAATTTCATTTTTCTTTGGAGCATTAAGGATAATTTGAGTCTCCCTAGAAAAAAAGTGCTGAGGGAGACATATGAAGATATCCTAAGGTACCTCTCATAATAGTTTATGCTTTAGCAAGATTTTTGGTTTTCTTACCAAGATAGTTAGATACAATGACAATGGTAGAGTCATGATCATTTTGCATGATTCAACCATAATTTGTATTGAGGTTACCCCTATTGGTACCAGGGTTATGCATAGTGGTGAATATTCACCAATTTGGTGAATATTAGGATTTTCAAACTTGAAAATTGGTGAATATGAGGACCCTCGACGTCTGCCCATTTGCCTAAAATTTCCAAGACCATTTCTTTTTTAGGGTCAATTTGCCATAATATATATCTAAACATAGGCATATTTGTACTCATTGGAAATCTCTTTTCAATACTGATATAATGGTGGTGTTTTTATGAATTTATAAAATTATTTAATAGGTCAAAAGTGGCTCCAAAGATGACCTTACATTTTAGGGCTTCAAATACCCCAAATTTTGGTATGAAGATGCTTGATTTGATTTGCTTAGGATTCTCCATGATTCACCTTGATTTTTATTAGGATTCACCATTTTTTTACAAGTACATTTTGAGTCCAACCCCTTATGCATAACCCTGATTGGCACTATCAAAATTCAGATTTCAATATCCTTGAATAGGATTGGTCTAAGATATATCCATAATTTTCTCATCAGTGTGTTTCATATGGAGCCTAATTTATGTATTTAATGGTAGTTCTAGTGGCATCCCAATAATTTAAAATTCTCATTTCCTGCAGTAATGGATGAGTGTGGGGATAACACACATTATATTGTTTTAAAATATGAGCCTCAAACTTACTCCAGACTTTCTCTTCACTAGATATGATTCTTGGAAAACCTTGTATTCCTTTCTAGCGATATGCACTAGGTAAACATGGTTGGGATCATCTTCGATAGGAATAATAGAGTCTTACCCTAAAAGTGTTTTTTCCACTTGGAAAACAATGACTCAAAGGATGTAGGCATAACTTAGAAGATTTTAAATTTCATTAATTTTCCCCATATATTATAGACAAAGGAGTAGTGGAGAAGACAATGAGGATCAATTTTTTCTGCATCATCACACATACCACATTTATGTATTCTAGGCCAAAACCCTTTCATTTTTTTACCAATTAAAAATTTATCATGCACAACCAACCAAAGGAAAAATATAGCTTTTAGCTAGGATTTAGAATACCAAAACCTTTTTCATACTATTGAAGGAGTACTATTAATTTCTACCCTTGTGAAGGTAGAGTAAGCTGATTTGACAACATAGTCTCTCAAAGATGTGATATTTTGTATTATATTGTCCTCATCCCTATAATTCATTACTTTGTCATTGAGCAAGAGGGATTCTATAGTTATCCTTTCTTGACTAAACTAAGGTGGTATAGTTGCAAGGATCTTCCACATTTTAATAGCTCTTCTATTTTCTTCTTTCTAATTCTAATAGTTCTCTACAAATTTTTCCTAGGTCTTGTAAAGAAATATTTGAACATTTTTTATGTCATCCTTAAAATCAAGAGGTTAATTTTCCAACTAAGCATCCTTCTAGAAACTAATATTTGAGCATGTTCTAACATCCCATTTGAGAATGCTTGGAATTATTTTCCTAACCCTCCTAATGTTATTCCAGATAAGTGATCCTTTGGGGGTGTCTTTAGTAGTAAATATTCTTTTAGATTCATCCCCATATAAATATTTTTCTCTAAAGACCTTACTATAGAGGGAGTCATGATCTACATAGATTCTCCAAATTAATTTTCCTATAATTTTCTTGTTGACTATATAAAGGTTTTTATCCTCAATCCTTCTTACTCTTATTGTTACAAATTTTATCCCAAGCTACCAAATTAATTTGATAAAATTTAGTACTTTCTCTCCATAGAAATGATCTCATTATATTTTCCACTCTTTTGATGATCTCATTAGTTAGCCAAAATGCACCTATCTAAAATATGGTTAGAGCTCTAAATACTATTTTCTTCTTAATGAATCTTCCCATTTTCTTTCCATGTATATATTTTCTTGTAGAATTTAAAGATGATTTACTCCTAGAACGCTCCAAAGTTGACACCACTAAATAGGGGAATATCTAGGTAAGTACTAGGAAGGTAATAGATCCCCATCCTAATTTGGAAATCATATAATCTAATGTGTCTCTATTATATAATAATTCTATATAATTTAGATTTTATCTTATTGATCTCTTATCCAAAGATAATCTCATATGTAGTAAGTAGGCCTTTGACTCTTGATATCTTTTAGGGTTTGTATTATGGATATGAAGGTATCATCTATAAATTAGGAGTGAGTAATTCTATGACACATATTGTTTATCTTGAGCCCCAATATCCATCCTTTTGACTAAAGATGCTTCAATCCCTTACCCACTACTTCTATAATAATGAAGAATAAGTAGGCATAGATGTGGTCTCCATAACTAAGATCTCTTGAAATTTTAAAGAATCCTCTTAATATTACATTGATTATAATTTATAATGAGGGTTATTTATATAAGGAGGCTAGCTATTGTCTCCAATTGTCATCAAAACCAAACTTTTCCATCACTCTATCTAAAAAATTCTAGCATACTCTATCAAAGGTCTTTTTTGTATTTAAATTAATGACTAGGACCTAAATTTTGTTACTCTTGAGAGAGTGGATTAATTTTTGTATGATAGAGTCCCTATACAATAGGTGCCTTCCTTTAACAAAATATTTTTTCTTCAAAATATTATGTTTCATATAATAAATTTGAGCCTATTTACGGTGACCTTGGAAATTTTTTTATAAATTGTATTATATAAACATCTAGGTCTGAAGGCTTCCACTCTTAAACCATTATACATATTGGAAATGAATGTAAAAAATATGTGCTTTAGATTACCCAACATCTATTTACCAGACAATACTCTTAAACCACAACTACAATTTCAACTTTCAATAGGTATCAAAAGTGTTGAAAGAATCCTAGGGAAATCCATCAGGGCTAGGTTCCCCAAAGCTCTTCATTTGGAATAGGGTTAATTTCACTTCCTTGAGCTAGAGTAATCCATTTTGAAATGAATTAAAGCATTTAATTTTAAACTTTGGCCTGATTTATGTCCTCTTAAAATAGTAAGGACTCAAAGAAGAAGATGATGTGATCTTCCACATCTCTTAAATTAGAGATAAAGATAATTTACTCCTAGAACTCTCTAATGTTGATATTTCTAAATAAGGGCATATTCAAGTAAGTACTAAGGAGGGAACTGATTCCCATCCTAGTTTTGCAAGCATATATTCTATGCGTCTCTCTTCTAAACTAATTTCATACAATTTAGATTTTATCTTCTTGATCTCTTATATAGAGGTAATCTCATATGTAGTAAGTAGAACTTTGAGTCTATTGGTCTACTTTAGGGTTGGTTTTATGGCTATGAGGGTATCATATTTAAATTGGAAGTGAGTAATTGTGTGATACCTACTATTTATCTTGATTCCTAGCATATTTCCTTTTGAATGAATATGCTTCAAGCCCCTACACACTACTTTTGCAACAATTATGAATAAGTAGGTAAATATGGGGTCTCCCTACCTAAGACCTCTTGAAATGTTAAAGAATACTTTTGAACATCCATTGATTAGAACCAATAAGGAGAGATATTTATATAAGGAGCCTATCCAATGTCTCCAATAGTTATCAAAACCAAATTTCTCCATCACTTTATCTAGAAAATTCTAGCATACTCTATCAAATACCTTTTTCATATCCAACTTAATGGATAAGACTTATTTTTTTTCTCATGAGAGAGGATTAATTTATGGATGATAGAGAATCTATCTAGTAGGTATATTCCTTTAACAAAATATTCTCTCTCATCAAACATTATGTCTAAGATAATCAATTTGAGATTGTTTATGGCAACCTTGGAAATAATTTTGTAATTTATATTACATAAAAAGACAGGTCTAAAGTGGTCCACTCTTTTTTAAATATCCATATTGGGAATGAGTGGAAGAAAGGTGTGATTTAGCTTACCTACCATTTGTTTATTAGAGAAGAAACCCTATATTATAACTAAAATTTCATCTTTTAGTAGGTAGAAAAAGTGTTAAAATAAGTCTGGGAAAAATCCATTAGGATCAACTACGTCAAAGCTCTTCATTTGGAATAGGGTTTCTTTCTTTTCCTCTTTTTTCACTTCCTTTATTAATCAAGAATATTGATTTGGGATGATCAGTTTTAGGATGAACTAATTCATGTAATTTTGAGCATTGGTCCTATTGATGTCCTCTTCAGATAGCATGGAATTGAACAAGGAGATGATGTGAACTTCCACATTTATTGAAGTAGAGGTAACATGATTCTTAGAAGATTATAATATTGAGATACTCTTATATGCCCTATGAGCCAAGGTGGTATGATGAAATAATTTTATATTCTTGTCACTTTATTTTAGCCATTGTACTCTAGATTTTTGTTGTTAGATTGTTTTTCTTTCAGGTAAACTTCATTTAAGGTTTCCAATAAGTGTTTTTATTGTTCTAGAAGAGGGACATCCTAATCATGTTGTATATCCTCATCAAATTTTCACAGGTTATTTTGTAGCTAATTATTGTACTCAATTATGTTGTCAAAAGCTTTTATATTCTTAAATTTTAGTTTTTAATTTAATATTTGAACCATGGTTATGAACTTGAACATATATATCCATAAATATGGGATTTATCTTTCCAACATTCCTCTACCAATTTATTAAATTTTCCTTACCTAAGCCACATTCTCTCAAAGCAAAATGAGATTATTTTGGGTTTGTCATTAACCTCAATAGATATTTTGATAGGCCAGTTGGTAAACCCTCCATTATATAAAACTTTAAGTGACATCAATGCTCCCCTATTAAGACAATCCAAAATAGTAAGAAATATATTCCTCTAATACCCTCTGGTTCATGAATCTCTTGTTGCTCCATGTGTATATTCCTTTATAATAGAAGGCTCCATAAGATCTAAATATTTAGTGAAGGTGTTAAAATCCTTTGTGGATTGATCAAGCTTCCTAATTTCCCCTATTTTGCTTCAAGGTTTCTTATTGTATTAAAGTCACCCCAATGTTGTAGGGTAAGTTTACCTACTTTGATAACCAACTAGTAATATTTTGCTATCAATATCTCTTTTGGTCAAGAGTGTTTGGTCCATAAACATTAATGAGATCAATCTTCTAGCTACTATCTATCCATTTTTCCTTGAAAATAATCTACATTCTCTTATTTTTTTTGATGGGACACTCTATTTTTAAATTATCCCATAGGATGAGTAGCCCCCTAAGAAACCTTCAGCATTACTTGAAATGACAAGGTTATTAGCTCAATTTTTTTTTCTGAATCCTATCTACTTCATTAGATGATATTTTGGATTCTTTGGTTAAAAGAACATCAAGATTTTCATTTCTTGAGAATTCTAGATTTGAAGGAATAGAAACTCCTTATATTATAAGCAATGATATTTATGGAGATTACTTCTACCTCTTGGTATCCAAGAGACCATCAATATAGGTTTGGGAAGCCTTCACTATTATTTCTAATGCTATTCAATAGAGCATTTCTTGGTTGTATTTTATCCCTATTTTTTTGATTGGACCCACATTTACAACCTTTAGTTTGTTTAGTATTTATTTAATCATTAATGTTTTTAAATTTTATTTATTTTATATGCTACAAGTACTAAATTGTTCTCTTTTTTGGTACAGGTAGTTCCCATAGAATGAATATATTTCATTTATTAATCATTCTCTTTCCCTTGAGAATGTTCTTCACCTTTAGAAGCATGTTGAAGAGAGACCTCCTCATTTAGTATGCTATTTATCTCCACCCTTTTTGAAATATCTTTGAACCTTCTTCAATCCTCATCATTATTTCCTTCCTTTAGAGACTCAAAATATTTCCATCCTCATTTTCTTCATCAATTGGTCAACTTTCAAAAATGTTGTTATTCCCAATGTTCATGCCAATTTTTGCTTATTTGTGAGTTTCTTGATTTATTTTTGGTAGGTAAAATCCCTCCTTGTCACCTTCTTCACTTGTATCCTTGTGTATATTTTGAATCTATGACCATATTCATGCCATAATCAATACTAAAAAGGAAGATTCTCATAGTCAATCAATTGATCCCATTCTAGGTCTCCTTCCTTTAGCTTGATATTTTATAAAAGAGGTTTTATAGGTTTAAATAAATATATATCCATGCATACGATACAAACTTAAATGTATGCATCCTATTGGATACCCCTATGTATACACTAGGATATTTTAAATGGTTTCAAAAGTTTTTTTATTCGATAATTCAACAAGAAGAAAATAATCCTCATCCAAACTAGGGTTAAGGATGGAATTTCTTCATGTAGCTTAAATCTAGTGTACTAAGGCTTCATAAAAAATTGTACATGACCATAAACCTAGGGGCCACCTTGAAAAATTTGATCATGATTCTTTTCTATAGAAAATACAACAATAATAAAACATTTTAGGTAGAAACTAATAGCCACATATCCTTTGATATTATAGATTTAATATATCCAAGAGTCAATTTCTCCAAGTTGAAGCTTGACTCCCATGAAGCAATAGATCAAAGATTTATTTTTCAAATTTTTTATCCCATCATTAAACCCTTCTCTATCTAGAGTCAGGCTTAAAATTGGATTAAATAATTTTGTGCTAACTCATCCACTACCTTGAGATAACCATTTTTAATTTTCCCTAGATCCAAATTTAGAAATCTCAATGATTTATAGATGGATTGATTACCATGGCCAAAACTCATGGCCAAACCCTCTAGAATTGGAATCCTAGCAATTAGTCCTTGTTCCACTTAACTTTAGGGAAAAAATCCTATCTTAGAATACCCTTGTATTACAAAGAGAAGTTATTCATGTAAAACTATCTAATTTCAATTGTAGCTAAAATATTATAGCATAAAAGGTAAAACATAAAAATATGTGAACAATTTGCACATACCTTTTTTAGTATAGACAATTTGCTTACGATAATGGGAAAATAGTAAAGTGGTCATAATATTTAGCTAATTTTAGCATACCATCCAACCATCATTTTCTTAAAATTTGGAAATCATATTCCATACATGTGATAGCAATTTTTGAGCAACTTTGTGTTGCAAAGACGAAGTATTCATATAAAACTAATTGTATGAAATTTTAGCTATGATATGGGAGGAAAACAAGTGATAACAAAATAAAATAGGACAAGAAATTATTTAGGAAAAAATATTAAAAACACTTAAGAAATTCATTGAAATAGATCTACTTCTTCATCAACCCTTTACTTCCATTATTTTTTTTTTTGTTTTTTATGATAAATACAGGGTTTTGAAAGGGACCATACCCTTTTATAGAATAAAATGTAGCCATTCATATATTAAAAAAAATAATTGTAAGCCACAATCATACTTCTTATACAACTAGAAAAAACAATAGACTCAAAATAGCCTTAACAATAATCCCAAGAAATAGTCTTAGAAATAATCCTAAAATATAAATCATTAGAAATAATTCCAAAAAATAATTGGAAAACATCCCTATAAAAAAACCTTTGAAACAATATTGAAAATAGCCTGAGCATCAGTTATGAAAAACAATCATAACAACAGTCTAAAAATAACCTTAATAGCAATATGTGGCAATAACATTAGTAACAATTCACTACATATACTCTATAGATAACTATAGATTATAAAATTAAAACAACATTTACATTCATTATTTGGGGTGCTCCATTAAATTAAAAATTGATGGTTTGATAGTTTCTAAAAGAAAATCCACTAGGAATTATGTGGATGACTAAGCCTATTATTATTTGCTTAAAATTTTGAATTGAAATTAATAATAGAGTTTTTACAAGTCATGGAATTATATATCCAAGTTCTAACTTGTATTATTCCTCTCTTGTTGAGTGCTTATTAGTATGGTGATCATCATAGGAATTCTCATGTATAGAAAATATTTGCTTGCATGTTTGTCATATTGCTTGAATGTATATTCAATTATGATCCATATTACTAGATTTAGCCAAAAAAAAAAAGCTCAATCCATCATAAAATAGAAATATTTTCAAGTTGAATTCATCATATTTAATTTTTGGTAGTTTTTCAAAAGAAACCTTAAAAATATTGTTTGGATTGTATCATCAAGAATAATTAAGAAACATCAAATGCCATTATCTCAACTAGTTATATTTCTCAATTTTCAAGGAAAAGACCTAGGTTTGAATTTTGCCAAGGATACATGCATAATTGCTAAACTTTATAAAACCACAATGTGGTTTTGATGCAATATGGGTGGGTCTTGTTTCAATATCATATAACAAACTAATAATAATAATAATAAAGAAACAATTCTTCTCAACTACTTAATCATATGTAAATTCAAATGAATATCCTATGTAAAGACTGGGTGTTTCAAAAAATTATATAATGACAATAGTGGTCTTAGAAAAAATTAAATATTTAAATGCTTTTTATTGAAAGAGATACTATATCTTAAGATAAATGATACCACAACATTACTGAGAAAAAATAACTGTTGAACAATAATTAAAATTTAAATATTTAAATGTTGTTGATTGAAAGAGATAGTATACCTTAACAAAAATGATATCACTACATTTATTAAGAAAAATGGTAGTTGAAGAAAAATAAGGAAGAAGAAAAATAAAAATAAATAAATAAATAAAAATAAAAAATCTTCCAGGTATATGAAATATAACAACAAATAATAAAAATTTGGCTTAGATATAGTCTTCTTAACTTACTAGACTATGAAATGTTTTAATATGTTGATGGTTGTAGATCATGTAAAGTCCAAATATAAATTACTAGGAAATAAATCAAAATATTTAAAACTTTATTTCCTTTTAAAATTTATTCATTATAAAAAAAATATTCTTTTATGATACCTTAAATATATAATACCTCCTCTTTTGTAACCCCTTATGTGCATAGCATATCCGCAACATATGAGGGGAGTGATTTGAACCTGGGGTCTCTTGATTTCAAATGGAGAGTTTTACCTACCCACTTGCTCTCCAACTCCTCTACATGAATGAATAATAATACCTTCTATTTAAGTTATATATCTAGTATTTTATCCTCTTTAAGTTATATATCTTGTATTT
This sequence comes from Wollemia nobilis, assembly GCA_028583015.1. NCBI lineage: Eukaryota > Viridiplantae > Streptophyta > Pinopsida > Araucariales > Araucariaceae > Wollemia > Wollemia nobilis. The sequence continues at coordinate 1,306,744 of JAQPPZ010017073.1, forward strand.
TTAAAAACAATATAAATAAAACCACAATGAAGAAAATTATTTAATTATATTTTTGACATTCACATGAGTATCAAAGGTTTTTTTTAGTGTAGTAATCTTTAAAAAAAAATATTCAGTCTTTTGTTTTCTTTTAATTTTTGTTTTAGGGTTTGTGAGAGAGTTTTTATTTATCTTTTACTTTTTAAACTAATAAATTATAAGCGATGCAAAATAGCAACATAGCATTGATTTGATGTGTGAATAAATACATTTCTTAGGTGGTTTTAAGGTGGTTAATGAACCACCCAATTGGTTATCAAACTGCCCATCTACTTGGAGAAGTGCTATGCTCTTATTTTTATAATAATGTAATAGAATTGCATAATTGCTATTATCCTCCCTTATTACATTATTGGTATATACAAAGAGCATTGTGAAACAATTGAAATTTGACATGTGTAAGTACCTTGGTGAAAATATCTGCAACTTGCTTATGAATGGGAATGTACTGGAGTTGTATATGAAGTTTGGAACTTCATCATGAATGAAATGACATCGAGTGTCGATGTGTTTGGTATGGTCATAAAATATTGGATTCTTGAAAATATTCAAAACACCTTGATTATCACAAAATAAATGAAGTGGAAGATTCTTTGGAAGACCCATGTTTGTAAGAATACGACTTAACCATATTATATCGTAGATTGCTCCACTTCCTGCATGATATTATACCTTTGTGGATGATAAGGCAACCACTTGATGCTTCTTAATGTGCCAAGAGACAGGACCAGATCCAAGATGGAAAATGTATCCAAAATTCGACTTACGATCATCAATAGATCTGGCATAGTATGAGTCTATGTATCCCTATAAATAGAACTTGCTATTCTTCTTGTACTCCAAGCCAAAATTTGTAGTACCATAGACATAATGAAGAACTCTCTTTGCTGCTTTCCAATGACTCACCTTCGGTTCCTACATGAACCTTGAAAGATAACCCATAATAAAACTGAGATATGGCCTAGTATTTGTCAGATATATGAGACTTCCAATCAGTTGGCAATAGAGAGTACCATCTACTTGTGGTGATTTATCATATCGCAATAGCTTAAGTCTAGGTTCCATTGGAGTTGCCTTAGAATTGCAGTCAGTCATGCAATATTTATCAACCAATGTCTTTGTATACTTCTTTTGTGTTACTCTCATATGATCCTTTTTGCTAAGTCGCTTCTAAACCAAGATAATAGTAAAGAATTTCTAGATCTATCATTTCAAAATATTGTTTCAAATCATATTTTACTTCACCAATCATACTCTCTAAACTCCCTGTTATGACCAGATCATCTACATATAGCACCATAATCACTATGTCAAAACCATTATTCTTGATATAGAGATTTGCATCTGAAGGACTTATTTTGAATCCATGTTGCACCTGGTGATTGTCTATTTTTATGTACCAAGCTCGTGGAGCTTCATACAAGGATTTGATCAACTTGTCAACTTTATGTTCTTGCCCTTCAACGACAAATCCTTCTGGTTGGATCATGTACCCTTCTTCTTGTAGGTCACCATTCAAGAAAGCACTTTTTACATCCATATGATGTAACTTCCACCCAAACTGAGTTGCCATGGCACAAAGTACTCAAATGGTAGTCATTTTTGTAGTAGGGGTAAAAGTATTTTCATAATCTATACCTTTTTTTTTAGCATAGTCCTTTGCAACAAGATGAGCCTTATGCTTATAAATAGTACCATATTCCTTATACTTCACTTTGAACACCCATTTGCAACCAATGAGCTTCTTTCATGAAGGTAGATTAACTAGCTTCCATGTATGATTTTTCATGATAGATGTATGTTCTACATCCATAGCAACCTTTCATTAAGACTTACTAAGTGCATCTTGAACTATTGTGGGTTCTTTTTTATTCAATGTTGCAATATAAACCCTCTCATCATCCATTTTTGTCTCTCTATCTTCCTCTGTGTCTATAGATAGTTTGTCAAATTGTTGGTAAAGCTCATCAACCTTTGAAGTTGATGCCTCTGCTCTCATCTGCTGAGTCATACTATGAGTACAAGGTTGATCTAGAGTTAGATCTAGATGTGATGTCAATTTTTAATCTCTCAATGTACTAGTATACCATTTTGGAATCTTGTTATTTGGGGGTGGAACCTCTTTCTTAGGCTCATATTACTCAAGCTATACAGTTGTAGAAGTGTTATCTGATGTGAAATATTCATAAAATGCCACATATTGAAGTATTTATGTTTTCTTGGTCATAGGATCTATCAACCGATATTCTTTTGAATGCTCATCATAACCAAGAAAAATACATTACAAGGTTTTCTCATCTAACTTCTTCCTCTTCTATTTTGGTATGTGCATGAATGCCTTACATCCAAAAAATCTTAGATGAGAAATGGAGGGTTTCTTACCACTCCATGCTTCTTGTGGAGTCTTGCCATGTAGAGATCTTGTAGGGGCTCTATTCAGGAGGTATGATGATGTACTCACTACTTTTGCATAAAATTAATGCTCAATATGTGCCCCATTAAGAATACATTGACCCATTTCCACAATGAAATGATTACTCCTTTCAGCAACTCTATTTTGCTGTGGAGTAAAGGTTGTGGTCAACTATCTCTTAATCCTATGTTCATTCAAAAATGATAAAAATTCCTTGGAGGTATATTTCCCCCCTCGATCTAAGCAAAAGGTTTTGATGGAACATCCCGACTCCTCAACAAAATTCTTAAACTACTAAAAGTACAAAAATATCTCGAACTTCAATTGAAGAAAGAAAACCCACATATTTTGTGAGTAATCATCAACAAACAATTGAAAATACCTCTTTCCACCATAACTATTTGGCATAGGACCGCATAGATTGATGTGTACCAAATTCAAAGGTTTCTTAGCTCTTGAATAAATAACCTCAAATGGTACTCGATGTTGCTTCCTTGCTAAGCAATATGAGTAGACTAGCAATGTGGATGAAATGTTGGGAAGGCCTTTCACCATCTCATATTTTCTCAACTCGAGCATATATCCTAAACTTAGATGCTCATATCTCTTTTTCCAAAGAGAAGTAGCCTCATTTGTAGTTGCTACCATGACAACATGAAGTATTGAAATGACATCTAAACTAAACAAGCCATGCTTGTATGATCCTTTTTCTACATGCTTTCCCTTTTCGGTGATGAAACATCTCTTTCTGCCCTCCTCAACATGGAAAAAAATATTCATGTCTCTATCCAAGATCTAAGGGACTGACAACAAATTTTTGGTCAATACAAGAACATAGAGTACTTTCTCAATCTGACATTTATCATCTGAAAGAGTGATAGAAACATCTCCTTTACCCTGGAGTTGGTAGGTTTGATTATCAATAATTATCACTGGTTTACCTTCCTTTTCCTCAAATATCTCAAACCACAATCTATCTCCAGTCATGTGTTTACATGCACCTTAATCAATATACCACACTACATATTTCTGCTTGGATGAATTGTGAGTCATGAGCATCTTGTGTGCTCACTCAGAATCTAAGTCCGTGTCTTATTTGGAATAAGCAAAATTCTCCTTAGGTTACTTATTCTTCTTTTGTGGTTTGTATTTTTCTTTTTGTTTCTTCTTGGGATCTTGGTCATTCTATTGTTTATTCTTAAACAAATACCTGTTGGTGTCATGGTTATTTATATCATAAATATTGCAATATTGTTTGTATTTCTACTGATATTTTTTCCCTTTTCCTTTTGATGAAGATCCTCCCTTTTGAAAATGACCTTGTTTCTTACCCCTTTTTTTGTTGTAGAGGACATTATATGGCACTTCATATTTCTAAAACTGATTTGCCTCCTCAATTTGAAGTAAATTAATCAATTCCACAAATGAAAATTTTCTACCAGATACATTAAGAGAGGTGATCAACACTTTATAGGATTCTGGCAAAGCTCTCAAGATGACTGAGGTCAAGAGAGCATCTTCCATTGTTTGTCCCATAGCATTCAATTTAGCTTTGAATACTGCTAATCTACATAGGAATAGGTCAATTATCTCACCAAATTTCATAATGAGTGTATGTAGTTGAGTTTGAAGGTTTAAAATAGTGGATTGATTCTTTACTTCATAAATGGTAATCAAAACATCCCATGCTTCCTTACCAATTTTGGCATCACAGATATGAGGCTGGATCTCATCTATAGTAGAAAGTAGAATAAAAATATCTTCTATCATTTTTATCAAATGCCTCTTAATCTAGCCTTGCTATTCTAGGTTATTTTGTAGTGTCAGTAACTACATCCCACAAATCTTCAACCTGAAGGATAGCTCTCATATTTGTCTTCCATGGTGTAAAATTAGAACCTTTGAGCAAATGTGAATCTGATAAATATTTATGAACAATAGTCATTGTGAAGGTTCTTTATAACACCAAATGGTCCCCCTTTCTTTAAACTTGCAAGCGTATGTGAAAGAGAATTCGATCAATATTAATAGCACCTACCTCAAAACCCTTTGAAAGAAGATTGATGAGTTGGAGGAAATTAATCCAAACAATTAGAAAGAATTAGGATATTGAATGGAGTGAATATCAAAATTGGTTTATCTTATTTCTCCCTGATGATTGATAGATAACAACTCATATATCATTGTTGCAACTATATTAGGTGTTAGATACAATAGTCCAAGCATGACAAAATCACTTGTAAGTGTGGACCAGAGGTACTATAGATATCAAACAGTGTTGTGCAATAAATTGCACAAATAGGTCTAAATTTTGGGGTATTTTCTTTACTTTATATATTTTAATTTATGATTGAAATGCAAGAAAATAGGAAATTTAAATGCAAAAACAATCACAAGTGCCCATAAAAATTTATACACTCTAGGTGTCGGTTTCCACCAAAAATGCACCTATTACAATGTCAGTTTTACAATGAAGATATTCACTTCCACAAATGCTTTTCAAATCAACAATTTTTCTTCCCCCCTTTGTCTTAGAATTTTGCAAAAAGAATGCTTTTGATCTACCCTTTTTGTTGCAAAAGAAACAAGGATGAAAAAAAAAATTGCTTTTACCCTTTCTAAATTCTAAAAAAAATCTTATCCCTCCAAAATTTGCTTGAAAGGAATAAACAAAGTATTTTTGAAAATACCTCTTAAAGAGCCCCTCTGCGTGCTTTGGTTGAAAAAAATCCACTTTTGTGCCTTCGTTGGTCAAAAAATACCCTTTCGTTGTCAAAAAATGGACCTTCTTTGGCAAAAATGGGTTGACAAAAAAAATTGTCAAAAACTCGTCAACAAAAAAACTTATTGACAAAAAACTGTTTGTCAAAAAAAAATTGTTGGCAAAAAAATTGCTTGACAAAAAAAAAATTGTGCATGCAATAAATTTGAGCAATTTTTTTCATTGTAATCCCTCCAAGAGATTCGAACTGCGAACCTCGGCCAAACAACTGTGCCCTCTAACTAGGCAAGCTATGAGGCCCGCTCAGCATAAATAAACACAACCATGTATTTAGGACCTACCGACTTGAATTATTTAAAAAAAAACTAGTGGGAATTATCCCACATGCATCCTACAAATGCATTCTAGATGGTTTTCAAATCATAAGTCAAAGTTACTAAGGTGACTGCCTTCGGGCGGTCATCCCCCACCCTTTTGCCTTTCATCGACCAGTAGCAAACCACCATGTAGCCTCGAAACAACACCAAGTCACCTGCTTGCATGTCACACCTCCTCCACATCAGCCTCACCATGTGTCACCCTTGATCTGTATGCATCTCGGTCTGTGTGCCAGGTCCTTTGTTTGCTTTTGGTTGTTGATCACCATGTGTGGGCTGTTTGGTCAGGGTCAGCTAGTCTATTTTTTATCACCTTCCATTCTGTCTTGTTGTCTTGGTCTCCTTGCCACCTCGATCAGTGTTATTTCCAGTATGTCACCTATAGATAAAACATATCATCTGGTTCTATGTTAGAGTCGTGTCGAGGGGGTTTGTCTAGTCTATGATTTCGAGTTCATCAGTCCTATTAGGTCTTTAGTGTTAGTCTAATTTGTTAGTTCGTCTGGTCTTTGCGTCAGTCCATCTATTGTAGGCTCTTATAGTCTACATTGGTAAACGTGACAACCATCCTTATCCCAATCATGCTACATTGGGAAACATGCTAACCGTATTTCTCCCGATCTCCTCGTCAGGCTCTGATACCATATAAGTGATACAAAACAACAACATAACATTGATTTGATGTGCGAATAAATACATTGCTCAGGTGGTTCTAAGGTGGTTAATGAACCACCCAGTTTGTTACCAAGCTACCCACCTACTTGGAGAAGTGCTATGCGCTTAATTTTATAATAATGTAATAAAATTGCATAATTGCTAACATGAATATTATATAATTTTTATCAATGATCAAATTATATATATGGTATCAAATAGAATTAAGTTAGATTTCTCAACTTTTAAAGAGGAGACCAATGTTGGAATCATACCAAAGGATATCAAGCTTATTATAATATCACTATGTAATCATGAATACAAGTAAGTTCTATTTCAATTCTATATAATTTATATATTTATATATAATATGATAAATTTATTAATCTTTAAATTATATAACTAAATAGATATTATGTAATCCAAACAAATGGTTAAACATATTTCTAACCAAATAAACACAATGTAATCTAAATAAACATTCAAACATATGCGATTTGAGAGAGTCTAATAGTGAAGGCTTAGACATAAGAAGTATAAAGGGAGGTATCCATGTAATTTAGTCTAACCAAATAAACACTATCTAAACAAACATTCAAACATATCTTTCTATCAACAATTTGAAGATTCAAACATATCTTTCTATCTGCAATTTGAAGGAGCCTAATGGTGAAGGCTTAAACATATAGTCTAAAAGGGAGGTAAGTGCCAATGCTTAATACGTGGACAATACAACATGTATGCCTTTCTCACACATAATGAACCTAAAAAATACAGAATAATCTAATACACTTAATACTTTCAAACTTTAAAAAATAATTATTGTTTTATTTTATTTTCGTTTTGTGTATTTTTAATATTTATTTAATTAATAAAACCTTAAATAAATTACAATTCGTAAAGTTTTTGGAATCTTTCAAAACTTTTCACCATTAATAATAAAAAACAAACAAATTGTAATTCAAAACGAAGAGACGTCAGACGTTCTTACGTTAAAACAAAATTTGCTTTTGTTTGCATAGAATGAGCAGAGTCATCGGTGAATAATAGTGTGGTTAAGGGAGGTCTTTAATTTAGAATAGGCTTTCATTAGTTTGACATTTTACTCTGCACCAGAGTTGAAAACTCATTCATTCTTTCATAAGGACACGGGCTTCTCCTTATCGATCGAACTCAGGATAAGATTTTAGAAACTTACATTACACATACAAGGGGTTCAACTTCGAGATTCATGTCCTGTACACATGATTTTAAGTTTAACTATTTTTGGAACAAAATTTCAATATAAAAATATATTGTTAAAAATAAAATAAATAGCTAAATAAGATTACGATGTGGGGGTAAACTAAAACGTAGAGACGATGGATTAGATATGAGTTTTAAAATACCCTATCTTCGAAAAAATGCAAAAGAATAAATTAAGCAGACAGGAGCTACACAACTTTTTCATAGAAAATGATGGATATTTAATGATAACGTCGACTTGAACCACAAAAGCATAAGAAGTGGAGGCAAAGATGAACTGTATGTGGACAAATGTGAAAGGCGTTGCAGGACCAGCTATCGTAAAGAGTCGAATGGTCCAAACAAGTCGGCCTCGTTGCGCAAGCATTGACGTGACTTCATTGAAGATGCTTTCCCTGATGTGCCCATTATGTTTGGGCATGCAATTTTGTCAAATACCTGTTAGGAATGGAGCCTAATTATGAGGAGGCTAAACAGAGAAAGTTTCTGGATTTACTGCAGGACGGGCAGGGAAAGTTTCCAGATTTACAGTCTGTTAGTCTACCAGAAAAAAGTTTCCGGATTTACAACAGGACAGCCAGGGAAAGTTTTTTTGTTTTTATCCCAAAATTAGATGCTGGGAACTCAATGTTAATCTTGGAATGTATTAAGAAAAGCAGTTTGTTTTTTCTGTTTTTTTCTTATATATAGTTGTGAAGAAAAACAAAGAAGACTATGACAAAGAAAATTACTATGTTAATTACTTGGAAATATAGAGAGGAAATTACAGCAGATGTTTGCTGTAGGTTGTAACCCTCTATTGCTTGGATTGAGAAAATGAAGGACTGAAAATTCTCGGTGGATGTAACCCACATTGGGTGAACCACGTTAAAATCGTTGTCTCTTCTTCTGTGTGTGTGTTTGTCTAATTTTTCTTTAATTCTGCCATTAAAGTTTGAAACACTATAATTGCTTTTCTATATAAATATATTTTATATAGTGATTTACTCTAACAAGTGGTATCAGAGCGGTTGTTTTGTTGGGTGCACTTGACAGAAGGAGAATTTCTGGATCAAGTGGGAGCAATGGCGGAAGAAGGGAGGTTTAGAGTTCAAAAATTCAATGGCCGAACTTTCAATTCTAGAAGATGCGAGATGGAGGATTAATTGTACCGGAAGGATCTTTACTTACCTCTTGAGGGGGAAACAGAGAGACCTTCATCTATGTCTGATGAGGAGTGGAGTCTCCTTGATAGAAAGGCATTGGGTACTGTGAGGTTGTGCTTGGGAGCCACCGTAGCCTTCAACATCTCTGATGAAAAGACTACCAAGGGAGTCATGGATAAGTTGGCCAAGATGTATGAGAAACCATCGAGCATCAAACAAGGTATTCTTAATGAAAAGGTTATTTAACATGAAAATGAGTGAAGGAGGATCGGTGCATGATCATTTAAATGAATTTAATCTTGTCACTAATCAATTGCATTCAGTAGGATTGGATTTTGATGATGAGCTTAGGGCCTTATTAATCTTATGCTCTCTTCCAAAAAGTTGGAACAATTTGGTAATGGCGGTAAGTAACTCTACTTCGAGTTCAAATAAATTAGAATTTGATGATGTGGTTGGTGTGATACTCAGTGAGGACATGAGAAGAAAAACCACAGGAGAATCATCTAGCACCGCCTTAACTGTTGAGAATAGAGGAAGAGGAAGAGAAAGAGGCAAGAGTTCACATCGTGGAAAATCCAAATGCAGATCCAAATCACGTGGAAAAGGAAAGCTACAGTGTTGGCACTGTGGCAAAAAGGGTCATCTCAAGAAGGATTGTTGGCAAAGAAAGGGTGATGGAAATGAAGGTAATGATAATAATGGTAACACTTGGAAGCCAATATTACTTGGACAAATTCTACAAGATGCTTTAATCTTATCTCTTGATAGAAATAGTGATTATTGGGTAATTGATAGTGGTGCTTCATTCCATGCTACCTCACATAAGGAATACTTCATAAATTATGTTTCTGGATATTATGGACAAGTTCTATTGGGAAATGACCAACCATGTAAAATCGTGGGTATTGGAAAGATTTTGATTAAATCCCCAAATGGATGTCAATGGGCTCTTAAAGAGGTGAGACACATACCAGATTTAAAGAGAAATCTTATATCGACAAGTAAGCTTGATGGTGAAGGATACACGGTTGCATTCGAAGAAAATGCTTGGAAAGTTACTAAAGGTTCATTGATAGTAGCTAGAGGTAAATTGGTGGGTACTCTTTATTTACTTACCGATTTTTCTCACTGCTCCATGAATTTAGTTTCTACAAGTGAGAGTGCATCTTTGTGGCACCAAAGACTTGGCCATATGAGTGGAAAAGGTATGGAAATTTTACATTCAAGAAAGTTATTGCCTAAGTTAAAAGAGATTGATTTGGAATTCTGTGAGGATTGTGTTTATGGTAAAGCAAAGAAAGTTAGATTTCTCAAGGATGGCAAGGAAAGGAAGAAAGAGAAATTGGAGCTTATGCACTCAGATGTTTGGGGCCCAGCTCAGGTAACTTCTCTTGGAGGTTCCTCTTACTATGTACTTTTTATTGATGATGCAACAAGGAAAACATGGATATATTGCATTAAGAATAAAAGTGATGTTTTTAATACCTTTAAGAATTGGAAAGCATTAGTTGAAAATGAAACTGGAAAAAGGTTAAAGTGTCTAAAGTCGGATAATGGTGGAGAATATTGCAGTAGAGAATTTGATGTGTTTTGTTCTAAAAATGGAATTAGAAGAATCAAGGTATTTCCAAGAACACCTCAAGAAAATGGGGTTGCAGAATGAATGAATAGAACCATCATGGAGCGTGCTAGGAGCATGAGAATACATGCGAGGCTTACCATTATTTTTATGGGCTCATGTTGTTGATACTTGCAAGTATATCCGATTAATAGAGGACCGTCTAGTGCCTTGGATGGAGGAATTCCGAAAGAGCTTTGGACGAGTAAACCGAATAAATTATTCTTTCCTTAAGGTATTTGGATGTGAGGCTTTTATGCATATAGACAAAGAGAACATAAATAAGTTAGATGCTAAGGCCCAAAAGTTCTATTTTATTGGTTACGGTATTGATGGCTTGGGTTACAGATTATGGGATTGTGATAACCGAAAAGTCATTAGAAGTAGGGATGTCATATTTAATGAAAAAAACTTGTAGATCGGTTGCGGGGAAAGAAACGAAAAGAGGAAATTGCTGAATACATAGACCTTGATGGACACATAGAAAAGGTAACTCCAAAGGTGGTAGAAGATCAAAATGTACAGCAGCAACAACAAGCACCTCAATCTCCAGAAAGTGTTGTTAGACGTTCTACCAAGATAAGTAAAATTCCTCAACGTTTCTTTGATTATGTTTTGTATACTGATGCTGGTGAGCCAGAATGTTTTTAGGAAACATTACAAATGGATACCAGGAATAAGTGGGAGCTCGCAATGAATGAAGAAATGGACTCTTTATTTCACAACCAAACTTGGGATTTGGTTGAGCTACCCAAAGGTAAAAGAGCTTTGACCAATAAATGGGTGTACAGGATTAAAGAGGAGAATGAAGGGCATAAGAGATACAAAGCAAGACTAGTGGTCAAGGGATTTGCTCAGAAAAAAGGTATTGATTTTGATGAGATTTTTTCTCTAGTTGTAAAAATGACCTCTATTAGAGCTATTTTGAGTCTTGTAGCTATAGAAAATTTGTTTTTGGAGCAATTGGATGTGAAGACAACATTTCTTCATGGTGATTTGGAGGAGGAAATTTATATGCACCAACCGGAAGGCTTTCAGGTGAAAGGTAAAGAGGATTGGGTATGTAAGCTGAAAAAGAGCTTGTATGGGTTAAAACAAGCTCCTAGACAGTGGTATTTAAAATTTGATAAGTTCATGGCTAATCAAAGGTTTGAAAGATGTCAAAGTAATCACTGTGTATATTTTAAGCAAACTGAAAATGGTAACTATGTTATTTTGATATTGTATGTGGATGACATGTTAGTTGCAGGAACAAATATGCAAGATATAAACATGCTCAAGAAGAAGTTGGCTAAATCCTTTGCCATGAAGGATTTGGGTGAAGCCAAACAAATCCTTGGTATGAGAATAACAAGAGACAAGGAGAGTCACACTCTGAAATTATCACAAGCAAAATACATTGAAAAAGTGCTTAAGAGATTCAACATGAACAATGCAAAGTCTGTTGCTACTCCATTGGCAAAGCATTTCAAAATCACCAAAGATTTGTGTCCCAAGACACAAAAGGAACAAGAGCATATGGCTAAGGTTCCCTATGCATCAGTAGTTGGAATTTTGATGTATGCAATGGTTTGTACAAGACCAGATATTGTCCATGCAGTGGGAGTAGTGAGTAGATTTATGAGTAATCTGGGAAAAGGACATTGGCAAGCGGTAAAATGGATACTCAGGTGCTTGAGAGGAACTTCAAATTATTCTTTGAATTTTGGAGGCTCTAATATATGCTTGAAAGGTTTTGTAGATTATGATATGGCAGGTGATCTTGATGGTGGAAGGAGCACTACTGGCTACATATTTACTATAGGAGGAGGAGCGGTTAGTTGGATTTCTAAACTCCAACACGTAGTTGCCCTTTCAACCATCGAAGCTGAATATGTTGTCTGCTACGAAGCAAGCAAAGAGATGGTTTGGTTGCAAAGACTAATGGAAGAAGTGGGGAAGAAGCAAGAGGATAATAGGTTGTGGAGTGATAGCCGAGTGCTATACACCTTGCAAAGAATTTAGCATTCCATTCAAAAACTAAACACATCAAACTCGGGTATCATTTCATTAGATCGGTAGTGGAAGATGGATCTTTGAAATTAGGGAAGGTTCACACATCACAAAATCCTCGCTGATATGCTTACAAAAGTGGTGTTAAGAGAAAAGTTGAGCTTTTGCTCAACTTCGGTTGGCCTTAAGGAATAAGAGGCCATGATGAGAATTTTTTCAGTCCTTGGTTGCGGTATGGTGCAATGGAATTAGTCTCCAAGTGGGAGATTGTTAGGAATGGAGCCTAATTATGAGGAGGCTAAACGGAGAAAGTTTCTAGATTTACTGCAGGACGGGCAGGGAAAGTTTTCAGATTTACAGTCTGTTAGTCTACTAGAGAAAGTTTTTGGATTTACAACGAGACGACCGGGGAAAGTTTTTTTGTTTTTATCCCAAAATTAGATGCTTGGAACTCAATGTTAATCTTGGAATGTATTAAGAAAAGCAGTTTGTTTTTTCTATTTTTTTCTTATATATAGTTGTGAGGAAAAACAAAGAAGACTATGACAAAGAAAATTATTGTGTTAATTCCTTGAAAATATAGAGAGGAAATTACAGCAGATGTTTGCTGTAGGTTGTAACCCTCTATTGCTTGGATTGAAAAAATGAAGGACTGAAAATTCTCGGTGGATGTAACCCACATTGGGTGAACCACGTTAAAATAGTTGTCTCTTCTTCTGTGTGTGTTTGTCTAATTTTTCTTTAATTCTGCCGTTTAATTTTGAAACACTATAATTGCTTTTCTATATAAATATATTTTTATATAGTGATTTACTCTAACAATACCGGCTCTCCCTCTGCTTTTTGGGTTTGGTGAACCAGTTCACACCCGACCTCTCCTTGAAATTTATTAGTTTTTTTACCCCCAATGAAACCCTAAAAAACAGAAACATGAATTTTATCTCTTGGGGAAGAAGAGCAGGTCTTTTGTTGCAGGTCTTTTGCTATTCCTTTATATATATATAGTTTGCTTCCTTTTTCTTTCCGCTGAAATCCAGACATGGACGCACAGAAAGAAGGCCTACGCATTCCGCCCAAGAGATATTGGTACGTACAACTTCTGAAATTTGAAGATTTTGAGCATTTCAATATTTGTTTTTGGTTGGATTTTCCCAATAGTTATTTATCTCTCGCATCAAGATTCATCCTTATTAACATCAAGTCGTAGTATGTGTGAAAGGTAGTTGGCCTTCTTGTTTTTTTATTGGTTTATGTCTCAATAGTTATTTATCTCTGCCATCAAGATTCACTTTTATTGAAAGGTAGTTGGCTTTCTGGTTTATGTCCCAATAATTATTTATCTCTGCCATCAAGATTCACTTCTATTAACATCAAGTCGCAGTATGTGTGAAAGATAGTTGATCCTATTGTTTTTTAACTGATTTATGTGATGTTGTTCCCATACAAACAATGAATATTCCTATGTTGGAATTTTATTCCACGTTTTATTCTCTGGCTCATATAAATTGTTTTTTATTTTTTTTTTGAAAGTGTTGTAGAACATGCGAATGGAAATGGGTGCTGAAGGCGGGCAAATTTTGCAAAACATTGGCAGGGCCGAAGGCCGAAGAGAGAGAGCACATCCTCTATATATATATATATATATATACAAATCTGTGGATTGGATGCGCTCTCTTTCTTCTAGTTTCGACTCATCCGGTTCTTACAAAAATTAGGGCAACAAGAGGTACGTATTGTTTGTTCTTTCCGTTTCCATGGCAAGCCGTGCCCTTGTGTGTTCATGGATTTTGATATTTCGTTAGTGGGTAGAACAAACAGCGTAAAAACGAGTGGGTGAGCTTGGGGATGAGAATTTATTAAAGTTACAGGATGGATAGTTGAGTCACGAGTGGTCCAGTTGGGCGAAAAGCCACTGTTCAAACCCGTTCCACTCGTTCGGGAAATATCCGTGACCACTTTGCGAAAAGGGGACCAATTCGGATAACATTATCACCGTCATGGGACCGGTGTGTTGGGGGAGGAAGATGCCCACATTTCCTAATTTCGTAAATAATCGTTGAATTAGAAACTATAGGGCTTGTTTTGTAGTTCATAATAATGTTGAGTTTAGTATATCTTTTTGTTTACAGTATAATCATAATGATTGGATAAGGATTCCAACAAGATTATCTTTGGAATGTTTGGCTAATCAACGAAAAATGACTGGCTTGCAACAGACCTAGTCACATAGTAAAGAGAAACATGAAACCACAATTAAGAGAAGTTACAATAAATACTTGGAAAAATTACAGCTTCAGGTGTAAGGTTATCCAAATGATTAACAATGTAAAAACGATACTTGAAGCGAAAAACAAAATCAATATTTAAAAAAAAACAAATAAACAAGGATTTTTCACTGAGGAGTGAATCTTGGGAAGTGAAATTGCATATCATCTAGTAAAATATGAATACTGCCCTAGGAACTTTATTCTTGTATTAAATTCCAGTTATTGTTTTTGGATTTTGTAAGTAAATGTACAATTCCAATTATTCTTTGGATTTTCCAAGGAGTGCCTTATAATGGTCTGCGACTTTGCAACTAACCATATAAATGAACAGCTGTAGAATGTGATGAGGACAGACTTTTTATTCATTTGGTGGTAAGGGTGTTTCTATCTTATGTATTATGTGAGAGTTGGTGTTGAACAAATATAAAGCAAGTAGTAATAATTTAGTTACGTGTATGTAAATTTGAAAAATAAGGTAATTCAAAATTGAAATAGTAAAAGTGAATGTGCATAACATCACATAAAAGAAATAAAAAACACAATTAACACTAAATTTATGTGGAGAAGAACCCTTTCGGGAAAAAAACTCCACAGGAAAAGAGAGGTCAAGTATATTATTAAACTGAAGAAGTTGTACAACAATATCTTTCTCTCTTTTCTTCATCAACATCCTATGAACATACAAAAAATAATATAATACTTCCACTACCTCCACAACTCAATTTATAAATAAGAGGTGGATGGAATACCACCATAGTATCCCAAAACAAGTGGACAAAACTACTAGCAAAAAATCCACACCCACCTAACCAATCTTATCCATGGAGATAAAAAAGCATTAAATGACTCCACATGGGCATCCATATTACAACCTATCAATAGCAACGTGATCCACAACTTCCTATCCATAAAATCTTGCAAATTATCTTTCATATCCTCCTAGATTGTCTCCCATGGGATAATCTCCAAATAACCACCTTTTAATAATTATCATGATGACTATACAACTATCGTTAAATCCCCTTCATCCCTTATGAGTGAATTACAACCAATATTAGGAGTATTAAAATTACATGAGATTTACAAGGTTGATGACACCTTAATCCCAACATTCTCCCACTTGACATCATACATTGTAAATACACCCATATAAAAACATAAAATAAATCAATCACAGTGATAAAGACCCATGGCCTTCCTGCACAAAGTGAACTTCTTCATGGTAATTGGCTTCGTGAGAGAATCTACAACATTCTCCAAAGTGCCAACCTTCTATATCAGGACCTTCTTGCCCTCAACCATTTCTCACACAAAGTGATACTGAACATCAATATGCTTAGTATGAGCATGATGCATAGGATTCTTGGTCAAACAAATAACACTCTAATTGTCACATCCGATCCTCATAGTCCTGCAATAAAAATCAATACCAACACCAAGTCTCTGTAACCATACCGCATTCTTATAGGTATGCATAGCAACCATATACTCTGCTTCTATGGTGGATAAAGCAACCATGGACTACCTCTTACTCATCCAACTCACTACACCTCCAAATAAAGTAAACACAGCCATTTGTGGACCTTCAAATATCCAAGTCACTTGCCCAATCAACATCAACAAACCCTTATATGTCCAGTTACTCAACAAAACTATTAGTACCACAATAAACCAAACAATTATGAGAAGTACCTTGTAAATATTTGAATACCCTCTTAACATAAGTACAATGCTCTCTACCAGGGTTAGCCATAAACTTGGCCAAAACTCCCACTACTTGGATAATATCTAGTCTAGTGCAAACCATTTCATACATTGAAATCCCAATGGTACTAGCATAAGGAATTGAAAGCATGAGATTCCGGAAATAAGAGAAACACTATAGCTATGCAATATAAGACAAGATATAACGCTTTAATCCTATGCACGAAACAAAGAAAGGAGATAAATTGGAAATGAAAGAAAGATGTATGAAAGCATAGCCCTCTTTATTCAATTTTCTTATCCTCGATTACAAAGACGTCTCCTCCATTTTTAGGGGCTAGGAGCGTTAAATGGATCTTTGTTACAATTGTGCACATTGATCTTCTTTTCGCATGCCCACATGCAAAGTGGGTGGGCCAAAGTATTGTCGTCGCTGATGTTAACGTGTCTTTGCTTGCTGCTGCTTATCCTGCGTTCAGAGAAACAACAAACTGTTTAGTAGCACCTGTGTTAAAATGAAACATTTACTTCTTGACATTAGTGAAAGATGTATGCCTAAGATCATTGAAAACAGTGAATAAAATGAATATAAATGACCTGCACGTTTAACAGAATAAGCACGTAATGAACGAATAGACTAAAATGACAGAACGTAGAACGTAGAATGTAATGCGTCTAACAGAATAGCATAGAATGTAATGCTGCAATGAAAAGCATGAGATCAATGGCAAAATATGAAACTGGCAAAAAGGTGTGGGGTGCCCAAGCGGGCCGCCCCTGTTAGAACTTGATTACGACGCCAATCCACTAAGGAAGGGCCCAAAATCTTTCAGGTTGAGTTGTCGTCGAATTAATGGAATGTTGTGATCCACTGTCGGGTATTAAGGTCCGGGTTCACCTTCTAGCAGCCACCAATAACCTCTCCTTCGAAAGAGATTGTCGGTGTAGAAGAATGAATCAGAAAGGAATGCGATCGGGTCCTTGGTTTGGCAGCACTTCGTTGCTCGAAATGTCTACCTGCTTGTCTCCCTTTTGGGTGGGAAAATCCACCATTTTATAGACCCACGGGGTCTCTTTGAAAAGGGCACGCAGGGATGCCACGTGGCGGCCATGCCTTCTTAACAGGGAGGAGACTCCGCCTTGACTAGGGCTTACATGACTACCCTCGCAACAGTCCGCTAACTGCCAATTTGCCCACCTACGCGTGCATGCATAGCAGGCGGCAATAACTGACTGTTCTCGGCTGCCACTTGTTGAATGTCCGCCTTGATGGCTTTAATGGCACTTTTGAATGCTTGAATTTTGCCTCTGATTGATTGACTGTCACCTCTGATTGATTGAATGTCGCCTTTGATTGATTGAATTTCCGCCTTTGATTGGTTAAGTCCACCTTGGCACGAAGATGGGAGTCTGTCGCGATATCGCGACGTCGTGATATCGTGACACTCCGGCCAAGGCTTCCCTTTGGGCCCGAAGTGTCGCGATATCGCGACGTCACGATATCGCGACACTTTGACCGGGGCTCTCTTTTGGGCCTAAAGTGTCGTGATATCGCGACACTTCGGCCGGGGCTCTATTTTGGGCCCGAAGTGTCGCGATATCCTGACACTTCAGCCGGGGCTCTGTTCTAGGCCCGAAGTGTCGCGATATCGCGACACTTCGATCGGGCTCTGTTTTGGGCCCGAAGTGTCGTGATATCGCGACACTTCGGTCGGGCCTTGGTTTTGGGCCCGAAGTGTCGCGATATCGCGACACTTCGGTCGGGCCTTGTTTTAGGGCCGAAGTGTCGCGATATCGTGACACTTCGATCGAGCCTTGGTTTTGGGGCCGAAGTTTCGTGACATCGTGACACTTCGATCGAGGCTTGCTTTTGGGGCCGAAGTGTCGTGATATCGTGACATTTTGACCGAGGCTTGTTTTGGGGCCGAAGTGTCGCGATATCGCGACACTTCGGCCGAGGCTTGTTTTGGGGCTGAAGTGTCACGATATCGCGACACTTCGGCCGAGGCTTTGTTTTGGGGCCGAAGTGTCGCGATATCGTGACACTTCGATCGAGGCTTTGTTTTGGGGCTTACTTTTGATAAAGGCTTGCTTTTGCTTAAGGCTTGTTCTTTGCTTAAGGCTTGTTAAAATGACCAACTTTGCTTTGTTCACTTTTCGACCTTCTAAACTGTTGTGTAAGTGGCTAGGACCACTTGTTTGACCTCTGAGGGCTGCCCTAAAGTCTGTGTGTCAATGCGATCAGTGTTTGTAGTCACATAATCGGATTGGTGCTATTTTGGTGTCTACAGATGCCCCTTTTTGGGAAGCGCTGCGGGTGATGCGATGCTTGAGCAAAAAATAGATAACCAAAGCACTAATGATTAGGGTTTCTTGGTAACCTAACCAACTTTTGATGCCCCAAGTATGGAAAGGGCATGCATTCTTGAATCCTTGCTTCGACGAGCTAAGGAATTTGATTTCAAGTGTTAACCTATTTTGGTGAGGTGTGACTTGAGCTTGGACATTGATCAGTCATGATTAGGCAAAGGGCGTAACCTTTTGTCCACAGGGGGAACCTTGTGTTCATGCTTCGGGAATACCAAGTGTTTGATCAATTTGATGATTGCTTGTTTACTGCCCCAAGCAGGAGCGTGATTGTCTTTGTCAATGATTCTTTGAATGCATGCCATTGCCTTGATTGGGTGTGTGCTTGTTGATTGGTGACTAAGTGTGACTACCCCCTCAAGCGACGAATCGATGAGGGAATGACCTTCATGAGAAAAGCGACGAGTCGCTTGACCCAAGATGACTTGTGCAAGGGTGCCTTTAGATGTTTTACCATTTAAGCATGTGCAATTTCTCGACATTTGGACCTATTTTTGGTGGGTGTTAACCCTTTTGGTGATGCCATAATGGGGTGAAATCATCAAAAACCCGTCTTCCCGTGGAGCGGTCCGGCTATGGTAGCCTTCTTGGGGAAGTAGGAGAGTGACAATTTGAACCCCGACATCGATTTTCTTATGCCAAGAGGTTAAGTGCAAGAGCACTTGTGTCCGGCAATGCTTATTGCTATGTTTTTGTGTTGCATTTTTGGGATGTTTTTGTTGTTTTGAGTTTCTTTCTTTGTGTATATGTCATGATTTTATGTTGTGCACAATGATTGATGTTGATGGATGCATGCTACTTTATATTGATGGATGCATATGATATGATAAATGCGATTGTTGTATGTTGATTTATTTTGATGGATGCATTTGTGATGAATGCAAATGTTTTTGATTTATATGTGATATGCGGAAATGAAATGGATGAATAGAATTTGTGATGTTTGGCTATGGCACCATAGACTGTTTATGACTTTGTTATTTTGTCTTTTAGGCGATTGCTGTAGTGGATGACTTTGTATGTATACATGTGGTTTTTCTTTTTTTTGTATTTTCTGATGGTATTGTAAGGATGAAAAGTAGTGCAATTGGTTTAGAAATGTAGCTAAGGTTTTACGAGACTCAGACGGTTTTAACTTACTAGCCATGATTGTACTTTATCTTACAAGACTTTTGAACAAGGTATGAATCGGACTTGTTTTTGACCAAGCTATTTCACATCCCTGTGTGTGCAATTGAGTTCATTTATGTGGTATTTGTCGGGATACCGCCGGTGCCGGATGGGCTTTCAACCGAACTCTGTCTGAGGATCACCTAATTAGCTCCACTAACTCCTTTGTTGTATTTAGTTAGATTAATCTGCGGTGTTATCCAGGATACCATAAGCTAGCTCATCCTTATGCAAACATTGGTCTACACATACGCAAAGCGAATGTGACAGACATATCGTCATGCGGGTAGGATACCACCATTGCCAGATAGGCTATCAACCAAACCTGTAATGAGGATCACCTAGATGGTTTTCGAATGCTGAGAATTCCAGGGATTCAAGTTCGGGATATTTGTTGGCTGAATGATTTAGAAAGTTGCTCGTCTATATAGTGATGAAAATCACTTTTTATTTTCTATTAATTCTTTTTGAGCAAGGATTTTGAATAGTAGTGATAACCACTTGTTATTTGATTTTGTATTTTGAGTATTGTGAGTTTGGGCTTGTGAGTGGCCTTGATCCTTGTGGACTTGGGGACGACTACGCATCCTTTGCAGGGACGTGTAGTACAAATCCTTACGACGTTAGGGACCAAGGGGGTGATGGAGATTATGGAGCAAGGGCATTGATCTGTTAGGCCTTGGGGATGACTACCCATCCTGGTTAGGGGCGGATAGTACGAATCCTTACAACTTGGAGACCAAAGGTGAATGGAAAGTGTTAGGATGATGATTTGTTGGAATTTTGTTTGTGAATGGTGTTGATCCTTTTAGGTCTTGGGGATGACTACCCATCCTTGGCAGGGACGTGTAGTACAAATCCTTACAACTTTGGGAACCAACTATGATTGGAATTTGGTAGTGGTGAAAACCATTGTATATGGAGGTGAATGGATAGGAAAGAGCTTGTCCTTTTGTCAATTCTCAGCATTCTAGAACCATTCGCATGGGGGGATGAGCAAGATAACCGTTTCACTTATGGTGACCTGGATTACTATGCAGGTTTCATCTTTCGTTCACACAACTTGGGAATTTTTATGTGTTTTAATTTGTGTTGGGATGTTACGTAACAAGGTGTATTTCAAGTGTAACTCTACCTTCATAAAATCTGTTTGACTTGATACATTACATGGCTAAAGAGCAAAATGATGACTGAATCACGAAAACTCTTGATACATTAAAAGACCATTGACTCTAGTGTGGTAAAAAGCAATGCATGGTGTTTTTGTTGTTTTTGTAAAATGGAACAGTGTGGAACAAGATGGACTAGCAGAGCAATTACAGCCTATGGTGCCTTTGACCTATACGACCACAAATATGCAATGTATGGATGCAATGCTTTAATGCATCTATGTATTTTTGTATTTTTGATGGATTGATTTTTGTGAATATGAAGATGAAGTGCGAGAAGAACTCTCTATTGATGAATTTGAGTATGCCTAGAAATGAGATGCAAATTTTTGTTGTTTTTGATGATTTTTGTTGTTTTTGAATTTTCTTGATTTTTGACCAAGCGATTGTGGAAATCCTTGGAGCATTTTGGGATTGACCAAGCGATTGCAAGAATCCTTGGAGCCTTTTGGGATTGACCAAGCGATTGCAAGAATCCTTGGAGCATTTTTGGGATTGACCAAGCGATTGCAAGAATCCTTGGAGCATTTTTGGGATATGGCTCTCTTAGATATGAAATGGTCGCAAATGACTGATATTCAAGGGTTCTATTTCCTTGATACCGTCAAGAGAAGCTAGCCGGTATGTCTCGGGTCCTATTTTGCTATCAATGACATATGGACCTAACCAATTTGCTGCAAACTTGTCCCTTAGGTGGGATGGCAAACTAGAATTCTGTTGGTTTTCCTTCAAAACCAAATCACCAACCCGAAAGTCCCTCAGGTGAACTTTCATGTTGTAAGCTTTCTTAAGTCGCTCTTGATAAATACGTAAATGCTCGAGAGCATTAACGCGTCGTTCATCAAGCAACGTAAGCTGGTCTAACTAGGCCTGCCACGCAGAGTCATCATCGATGAACTCCTGCATTGATATGCGCAGGGAAGGAATCTCCAACTCTAGAGGCATGACTGCCTCGGAGCCATACACAAGCGAAAACGGAGTGGCCCCAGTGGGTGTCCGAATGCTAGTGCGATAGGCCCATAGGGCAAGTGGGATTTGAATGTGCCAATCCTTATGACTATCTGCGACGGTATTTTTAAGGATGGCAACTAGCATTTTGTTTGACGCTTCTGCTTGCCCATTCACCTACGGATAATAGGGTGTCAAAAAGCTATGCTGAATCTTGTACTTTGTGGTCAAAGCACGCACGTCTTTGTTCTTGAAATGCGTCCCATTATCCGAGACTATTTTGGATGGAATACCAAAATGACATATGATGTTATGCAAAATGAACTCCACAATGCGGGGTCCTGTCGTAGAGGTAAGCAGAATCGCTTCCACCCACTTGGTAAAATACTCTGTGGCCGTTATGATAAACGTGTGATGGCCTGACGACGCAGGGGAGATCTTTCCAATTAGATCGAAGCCCCACTGTGAGAACGACCAAGCAGATTGGACTGTCTGCAAGGCCTGGGAAGGTACGTGCATCAAATTGGCATGATGTTGACACTTCACGCACTTCTTGACATATGCGCAACAATCTCGCTCTAAAGATGGCCAATAATAGCCCATGCAAAGAATGCACTTTGCAATGGCCATACCACTAAAGTGGCCACCACATGTACCATCGTGCGCTTGGGCGATTGCCCAAGTGGACTCTTACTGGTCCAAGCAACGAAGGAGGATTCCTTCATAGCTGCGACGATACAAAATGTCTCCTATCAAGACATACTTAGCCACTTTCTGCTTGAGTGCTCATTTTGCGGCATGAGTCAATCCAAGCGGGAGATTACCTAACTTGAGGTAGTCTCTGATGGGTAAATACCAGTCCTGTTGATCAGAAACCTCGACAGTATGAACAACCAATCCCTCTTGAAGTTCATCCCTAGCAAACGCTTGAATGGGATAGAACCTGTAAGAATAGCGTTGTGTTGCTATTAATGGGAGTAGGGGAGAACAAGGACCCCGAGTTGGCACATTTCAGATGATCTCGAATTCGAGAGAACTTATCCGAGGATGGTTCAATCTGGATCATGTGGATTCCTGGCGTCAAGTCAGAGCTTGCACGCCCCATCGCGGATTGCGATAAGGTTTTGACTTGAATGGTTGTCATATCACCGGAAAGGTCTTGCGGGATTAGTGACCCCAAAGAGGCCATTGTGTCCGCAAAATGATTCGATGATCGAGGGAGTGCCTCGATGTCATACCACTCAAGTTTTGCCAAGAATTTGTCCATGAGGGCTTTATAAGCCTGCAGGACTGGGCATTTGCATTGATATACCCCTTTGACTTGATTGACTATTAACAGTGAATCACCAAAGATATTCAGTCATTTGATGTTCATGGCGATTGCTGTCTGAAGACCTAGGAGCAAGGCTTCATACTCTGCATTATTGTTGGTGCACGGGAAGTTTAATTTAAATGACAGGGGCATTGGAGCACCCTGCGGTGTGAAGAATACAATTCCCGTGCCACCACCTTGCTCACATTTAGAACCATCGAAGAATAGGGTTATGTCGGCCTGTGACTCAGGCTCATCAGAATCTGGTGATTCTGAGACATGGAAGACCCCATCATCGGGTAGTTCTATGACCAGAGGCTGATCATCTTCAAGAGGAGCCTCTGCTAGTTGATCGGCTATGACTTGTCCTTTGATAGATTTTTGTCCAATAAACTCTATGTCAAATTCCGTCAACAACATGATCCATTTCGCCGTGCGACTACTATGATAAGTATGACTCATCATGTATCGCAATGGATTCTCCTTAGACACAACATACGTAGTGTTGCTCAGCATGTAGTGGCATAGCTTTTTGGTAGCAAACACCACTGCCAAGCAGAGTTTCTCAACGTATGCATAGTTAAGTTCATAACTGACCAGGGTGCGGCTAAGATAGTAAGTAGCCTGTTCCTTGTGAAGTTCATTCTTTTGGGCTAACATGGCGCCCAGTGCCACCTCAGTAGCTGAGATGTATAAGTAGAATGGCACTCCTGGTCTAGGTGGTGCCAATACTGGTAGCGAAACCAGGTATTGTTTGATCTCGTCAAAGGCTGACTGGCACTCGTCATCCCAGTGAAATGTAACCCCCTTGTGCAATAATTTGTTCATGGGTCGGCACTTGTCAGATAATTGTGCTATAAAGCGTTTAATCGATGCGACCTTTCCCTGTAGACTTATGAGTTGCTTGATTGTAGTTGGGGGAACCATTTCAAGGATTGCCTTGACTTTCTTTGGGTCCACCTCGATTCCTCGCTTTGAGACTATGAAACCCAAGAGTTTTCTAGATGTGACGCCAAATACGCACTTCTTGGGGTTTAGTCTAACTTTATGCTCCATGAGGCGATCGAGGATCTTGCTTAAGTCATCGATATGATTTGAGCGCAAAAGAGACTTGGCTAACAAATCATCCATGTAATCTTCCAAAGTTTTGTGCATGTAATCGTGGAAGATATATGTCATGGCACGTTGGTAGGTAGCGCCAGCATTTTTAAGGCCAAAAGGCATGACCTTATAACAAAATGTCCCCCAAGGCGTTGTGAACGCCATTTTTAGTTGGTCTTCAGGATTGATACGAATCTGATTGTATCCTGAGAAACCATCCATGAGGGAGAGCATTTCGTGACCTGCTGTAGCGTCTACCAACGCGTCGATGCTCGGCAATGGGAAATCATCCTTAGGACTCGCTTTGTTTAGATCTCAAAAATTGGTGCATATGCGAATCCTCCCGTCGGGCTTCTTGACGGGAACCATGTTGGACAGCCATGGCGGATAATCCACGCAGATGACAAACTGTGCATCCAACAGCTTTTGCAATTCATCTTTGACCATCAAGGCCACTTGTGGGTGCATCTTACGTAGTTTTTGCTTTATAGGCTTGATTGTCGGATCAAGCGTTAAATTATGCGTGACTAGCTGCGGGTCTAGTCCTGGCATATCCTTGTACGACCATGCAAAAACCTCCTTCTTCTCTTTGAGAAGGGCAATGTAGTCGGCTTGCTCTTCGGGGGAAAGACTTACCCCCAACTTGAGAATCTATGGATTCATTGGATCTGTGCCGATATCTACGTCAGTCGTCTCCTCGATCGACATGTGGGATCCATCCTCCAACTGATGTGGAGTCGGGATCAAATGGATATCATTAGCTGAGTTTAGATCTGCGTTGGGAACCTCGGGTTCCTCTTCAACCTAAAAAATATCCTGAGTTGTCCCTGGGGTAAAATGAGGCATTTCATCGAAAGGCCAGTACTTTTATGGTGATAAAGGTGAATTGATGCGATCCCAATCGATGGAATCTATGTCTAGATGCAATGACTGTGCTTGGATCGGCCGGATTGCGGATGGGTGCGGTCAAATCAATGGAGATCATGTGGATGGAATGAATTTGGTCTCCATTACCGTGGGTGTGATAACTTGAATCTTCTGGATGCTCCCTATACTCTGGATCTGGCTCTAGGGGAACGGGCACGAACGGATCGGCCCTATGTGCGATAGGAGGACAGGGTCTTCCCTCGACACTGTTGTCATGATAGGGTCTCGGGGTGGACGGTGCTCATCGTGAATTTGGAGCCATGGATCCAACACTTGGTCCCACCTCGTTGGGTCTACCCACCATTCATGCCCTAACCTTATGCCCATCTGTCCCATCAGATCTTCATGAGTTAAAGGGCGATTATTCCATCGTGCATGTTTGAGATAGATCATCTCAGTCTCATCTTCTGAATCACTTTCGGAGATCCAAAAATGTTCATTCTCTTCAACAAGCTGTTACTTGCGACATTGAGGGTTCTCCTTGTTCCAGCAAGTTAATCTGGTCCCATTGCGGTTGTTCCACTCTTGGTGGAGGGACCTGATTCTCTTGACACTGTATTGATTCAACTGGAACCTCTAAGGGGAATAGCTTCAAAAAGATGTCCGGACACCGTTGATGTTCTCTTTGGGGATTAATGTCCAAAATTTCACCTCTCTCTAGCAAAGGAGAGGGATTATTGTTGTTGCCAAGGGTGTTTGTTGACCATGGGAGGTAATCTCCCAATGTATATTCTATATTTGGGTTGGCATAAAGATCTGGTGCCAATCCCCCCTTGTTGCCTATTTCTAGGCCTTGCATATTTTCTACCAAGATGTCTAAGGGCAGGGGGTGGTTGAACCCTACTCCCGACTTATCATATGGCATCTGATATCTTGGTTGGCAAAGGACACGCATCCCTTGCTCATATCTGCCTAGCCCGTATCCATGCCAATTGCATTGGCCGAGATATCTTAGAGCGAAATTCGGGTTTGACAGATAGTTGATATTTTCAGCAAAAGGCTCTTCGTCTTCTTCCTTTTGCTTGCATGGTTCAAGACCATGATCAAGGCCCCCATACACAAAATTTTTCTGGTTTGGTGGGTAACCTAGAGGAACAACTGTTCCTATGGGAAGGCGAGGTCTCCCCATGTCCTGTACTGATTCTAATGCGGGCGTTGCCACAACATTCTGCACTAAATACTCCCCGAGGCCTGTACTGGCCATTTCAATAGTGATTGTTGATGCTTGGGAGGGAGGGAACGGGAGTCCTTCCTGAGTCCATTCCATGTTTGGTGTTTTAGGAGTCTCAACTTCCGTTGTGCTAGGTATTTCCTCTGTTGATACCGTTGAAATTGTTGGCAACCCCTCTTCTAGGGGCTGAGCCTCTTCCATGATCTGTTTTCCCTTGTCCTTCTATTTAGCCATGACGGGTGGCATTGGTAGTGAAGGAGCAGATGATGAAGACTCACCTGGCTGGGATTTTGATGTTTTGGTCACCAGTGGTGCCTACGGTATTGGACCCTGTTTAGATGGATTTAACTGGAAATCCAAATGCGTTGAAGGGAGGGTCGATTGAGGCATTAATTGCACCGCATTGCAATACTTGAAGGGTTCTAAGTCCATCGGGACTACATGTATTTCTCCTTCAAATGCATACTTTAAGCACTGGTGAGCGATCGAAGGGACACACTTCATGTCCTTGATCCAAGGCCGCCCTAGCAGTATATTGTAAGCCATCTCACCTTCCAACACATGGCACAATGTAGGTATTGTCTTTTGTCCTACTTGGACAGGCAGAACAAATGTGCCGACTATCGAGCATATTGCATCGTTGAAAGCTCACAGTGTGTATGTGGAGGCTATGATATGAGAGGCTGGCAGCTTCAAATGTTTTAGTGTTGCAGTGGTAATGATGTTATTGGACGAGCCAGTATCTACCAACACTCTCTTGTATGGGATCCCGTTGACCCGCGCGATAACGTGTAGGGGTGGATCTGCCATGTCATTCGATATTGTTTTGACTTCATCCTCTCTGAAGGTAATGACCGGCTCCGTACATCGTTTCACATGTCCCACGAAGTTGTTGAAAGAATTTGCTTCGTGAGGCTGTAATTCGATGGCTTTTAAAATTTCCATAAGAGCTTCCCTATGAGGTGTTGACTGTTGAATAAGCTCGTAAATGGAAAGCCTAGCCGATGTGGTCCACAAACTCTGCGTGAGTTTGGTCCGTATCGTGACCTCGGGTCTAGGCGGAGGCAACTGCATAGGGTGTTGTTGAGGCTGCGACGTTGTTGGAACTTCCCTTGTAGCTACCTCGGGGGCAAGCTGCTGGGTACTTTTTGTTCCTGGTCACTATGCTGATCATTCCCACAAATCCTTGCATGGGAAGATTCTGTCGCACCTCATTAATCTGGAGAGGTTTTGCTTGTGCCTCGTGGGCAGGCAAAGGGTCCTTGAATACCCCCATTTGTTGATTATTTGGTGCTATGGGGTTGTCCACGGCCAATGTTTTATTGTCGATCAAATCTTGGATTAATCCTTTGAATTTCTAGCATCCATTCAAGTCATGTCCCCTTCGCCTATGGAATCTACAATATAATTCCTCTCTGTATCCCTTAGGCTTGGGAGCGTTAGGGTCTACAGTTTGGATCTCCGGAAGGGTGACTAAATTTGCTCGCTGACAAGCGGTCAAATAAGGAGTCCCTAGACTCCGTATAAGGGGTGAATTGTCGCCTAGGGTGACGCTGCTGATTCTGCTCTTGTTTCTTATTATCTCTTTCATAACTAGGAGGCACTGCCTGGTAATTAGCCTTTTGAGGCTGTATTTCTTGCACAAGCTTGGGAACATTTATCGCAACTTGGTTAACCACAGCGGGTTGTGATTGCGTAGTCCCGGTCTTAGTGGTTTTATTCCACTCTTTCTTTTTAGGCTTGGTGATTGTGCCCTCGCCTATTTTGATCTCTTCTATAACTCTGGCTTGCACCAAAGCTTCTTCTAAACTGTCGTATTGCTGCAGCAGCAATAGCCCAGAGATTGATTTTAAGAAACTCCGTGCAAACATCTGTGTGAGATCAGACATAGGGGGACGGTAGGGTAGCTTAGAAAGCAAAGCCCTCCATCGATTCCCGTATGCTGCCATTATTTCTTCCTCATATTGCCTAAGGCTAGCCAGATCACTCAGTGATGCCTTCTTCCTTGTGTTGAAGGCAAAGCGTTCAAGAAACGCATCTACTAATTGATCTAGGTTGTTTATGCTGTGTTTGGGTAATTGTGTGAACCAATCCGAGGCAGGGCCTGTGAATGTGGTTATGAATGTCCTAAGCAACAATGCGTCATTATCTTGGATGCCGAAGCATTGACTTAGGAATCTTGTGACATGTTCTTGTGCATCCTCTTCACCTTTAAAGACTGCCAATTGAGGCAACTTGAAATGTTTGGGGTAAAGAGGTGTGGGCACTGAGGGGTGCACTGGATGACTACGGAGTTGGCGTAATGTGGGTTTTTGATGCCCAAAAACTTTTGTCTCCACAGACTCCAAACGCTCTAATAGCACTTTGTATGCATCGGAAGATTTTATTTCTTCCTCTTTTGTTTGCTCCCGTTGTGAGTTATGGGAGACTGGAGGCCTATGGGGGGGTGGCCGAGTGGTAGCCCTCCCGCCTTGATGGGGCGTTTCGGCCCATTATATTTCTAGTTCATACTCCTCATAAACTTCTTGAGGAGTCTCTAGGCGAGACCTATGACCCTGATTGAGTCCCTACTGAGGGTACCCATCATTGTTTCGGGGAGTGGCCTCCCTCTCGAGTCTATAAGGTCTCGGAGGCAAATCTTGACGAGGTCGCAGAGACCTGTACTGCACCAAAGGATTGTGCCTCTCATATTTTTTGGCTCTTTGGGTGCGAGGGGTTGACACCCTCTCAGGTATTTTATATCGCAACTCATCCACTTCGTGCTGCATGCGCTCTTTATTCAGGCGGTATAAGTACTCTAACTCCTGATGACCTTGCTCAAGCTGCGTGATTCGGGCTTGGCGAGCGACATGTATGGCGACTATCGGGTCAAATTGGTCTACCCTCTTTTGCTCAGGAGGCTTAAATGTTTTTCCTATGTGTTTGCCTCAATCTTGATGGTCTAAAATTTCAATGGGTTACTTCAATTTTAATGTTTTGTTTTGTTTTTGCAAGTTTTGAAGAACGCTTAAATGCATAATGTTGGCTCATATGACTCCCATAAATGGTCGTCCCTTCAATATACCATTGCCGGACTGATATACCAACCTCTCTATATACCCACCCTTACGAGAGGGAAACTATAGGTACGTGAGAGCAGATGGTATGTGGAACATAGGCGATACGGAAGGGGGGATTGTCCTATTAATGAAACCTACCATAGAAGACTTATCCTTGCGTGCATGGGAATCACCCCAGCAACACTCGGTCAGCTTTCGTTAGGATTTACACCTAACAATAGTGACAATCGGGGAAATGGATGCAAAGCTAAGCCAAGGTGGTGATGAACCCACCGTTGGTCTTGCTCAAGGGCTGGGGTTTTACGACCAGCTCCTTGGTTTAATTTTACCACATGAAGTGTGTGTGGTTCCTTTTAAAAAATGAAACAGGCAGCAAAAAAGAAACTTTCCCTAAGCCATACAAACACTACAAACCGGAAAACAACAAATAGAAATTTGACGGAATGAATTTTTTTTTTTTTTTTTAACAATTAAATAAATAAATAAAGCATGAAAATTGACGACAACTTTCTCTACCCTTCTTTAACAATTAAAAACAAAAAAAGAAAGTAAAAAAAAATAAAAATAAAATAAAATAAAAATAAACAGAAATATCACAGCAGAAAATGACAGGGATAGTTAGAAACCGTTACCTCTTTTCTGCCCGGACTTGCTATTTCTGATCTTCGGCTCTAAAATTTACAGGCAGAAATTCATCTAGGCAAAGACGAATAACAGTCTACCTTTTTAAAAAATGGTACCTGTTAAGCACAAAACACAAAAATCTGATTAATTTTTGTGATATTAAAAATCAGGGAACGGTCCCACCATGATCGCCACTAAAAGCATGAGATTCCGGAAATAAGAGAAACACTATAGCTATGCAATATAAGACAAGATATAATGCTTTAATCCTATGCACGAAACAAAGAAAGGAGATAAATTGGAAATGAAAGAAAGATGTATGAAAGCACAACCCTCTTTATTCAATTTTCTTATCCTCGGTTACAAAGACGTCTCCTCCCTTTTTAGGGGCTAGGAGCGTTAAATGGATCTTTGTTACAATTGTGCACATTGATCTTCTTTCCGCATGCCCACATGCAAAGTGGGCGGGCCAAAGTATTGTCGCCGCTGATGTTAACGTGTCTTTGCTTGCTGCTGCTTATCCTACGTTCAGAGAAACAACAAACCGTTTAGTAGCACCTGTGTTAAAATGAAACATTTACTTCTTGACATTAGTGAAAGATGTATGCCTAAGATCATTGAAAATAGTGAATAAAATGAATATAAATGACCTACACATTTAACAGAATAAGCACGTAATGAACGAATAGACTAAAATGACAGAACGTAGAACGTAGAACGTAATGCGTCTAACAGAATAGCATAGAACGTAATGCTGCAATGAAAAGCATGAGATCAATGGCAAAATATGAAACTAGCAAAAAGGTGTGGGGTGCCCAAGCGGGCCGCCCCCGTTAGAACTTGATTACGATGCCAATCCACTAAGGAAGG
Source organism: Wollemia nobilis (assembly GCA_028583015.1). Classification (NCBI taxonomy): domain Eukaryota; kingdom Viridiplantae; phylum Streptophyta; class Pinopsida; order Araucariales; family Araucariaceae; genus Wollemia; species Wollemia nobilis. The sequence continues at coordinate 1,337,641 of JAQPPZ010017073.1, forward strand.
GCCCAAAATATTTCAGGTTGAGTTGTCATCGAATTAATGGAATGTTGTGATCCACTGTCGGGTATTAAGGTCCGGGTTCACCTTCTAGCAGCCACCAATAACCTCTCCTTCGAAAGAGATTGCCGGTGTAGAAGAATGAATCAGAAAGGAATGCGATCGGGTCCTTGGTTTGGCAGCACTTCGTTGCTCGAAATGTCTACCTGCTTGTCCTGTTGGGTGGGAAAATCCATCGTTTTATAGACCCACGGGGTCCCTTTGAAAAGGGCACGCAGGGATGCCACATGGCGGCCATGCCTTCTTAATAGGGAGGAGACTTCACCTTGACTAGGGCTTACATGACTGCCCTCGCAACAGTCCGCTAACTGCCAATCTGCCCACCTACGCGTGCATGCATAGCAGGCAAAAATAACTGACTATTCTCAGCTGCCACTTGTTGAACGTCTACCTTGATGGCTTTAACGACACTTTTGAATGCTTGACTTCTGCCTCTGATTGATTGACTGTCGCCTCTGATTGATTGAATGTCTGCCTTTGATTGATTGAATTTCTGCCTTTGATTGGTTAAGTCCACCTTGGCACGAAGATGGGAGTCTGTCGCGATATCGCGACGCTCCGACCAAGGCTTCCCTTTGGGCCCGAAGTGTCGCGATATCGCGACACTTCGGCCGGGGCTCTGTTCTGGGCCCGAAGGGTCGCGATATCATGACACTTCGACCGGGGCTCTGTTCTGGGCCTGAAGTGTCGCGATATCGCGACACTTCGATCGGGCCTCTGTTCTGGGCCCGAAGTGTCGCGATATCGTGACACTTCGGCCGGGCCTTGGTTTTGGGCCCGAAGTGTCGCGATATCGCGACACTTCGATCGGGCCTTGGTTTTGGGGCCGAAGTGTCGTGATATCGTGACACTTCGATCGGGCCTTGGTTTTGGGGCCAAAGTGTCACGATATCACGACATTTCGATCGAGGCTTGGTTTTGGGGCCGAAGTGTCGTGATATCGTGACATTTTGGCCGAGGCTTGGTTTTGGGGCCAAAGTGTCGCGATATCACGACACTTCGGCCGAGGCTTTGTTTTGGGGCCGAAGTGTCGTGATATCGCGACACTTCGGCCGAGGCTTTGTTTTGATAAAGGCTTACTTTTGATAAAGGCTTGCTTTTGATAAAGGCTTGTTCTTGCTTAAGGCTTTAAAATGACCGACTTTGCTTTGTTCACTTTGGACCTTCTAAACTGCTGTGTAAGTGGCTAGGACCACTGTTTGACCTCTGAGGGCTGCCCTGAAAGCTGTGTGTGTCAATGCGATCAGTGTTTGTAGTCACATAATCGGATTGGTGTTGTTTTGGTGTCTACAGGAATTTTAGACATATCCTTAAAATCATCATCACTACTATGACTCATTTTTGAAATCAACTTAGTACCAACATGAAATGGAATATTAACTTGCTTACAATTATGCATATTAAAACTTTGCAAAATAGTATCAACATACTTACTCTGACTTAACCAAAGCTTTCTGTTAACTCAATCTCTACTAATTTCCATCCCAAGAATATATTTTGTAGCCCCTAAGTCCTTCATATCAAATGTACCAGAAAGTTGAGTTTTGAGTTCTCTAATCATCACCTTGTTGTTACCAATAAACAACATGTCATCAACATACAAAATAATTATTAGTATCTGATCATCAATATTTTCAAATATACACAATGATCTTACTCACTCCTCATAAAACCCAAATTCAATGCAAAAGCATCAAGCTTCTGATACCACATCCTGGGTGACTGTTTCAAACCATACAAAGATCTCTTTAACCTGCAAACCAATTGTTCTTTTTCTTTCACAACAAAACCATCAAGTTGTCACATATAAATTTCCTCCTCAAAATACCCATGAAAGAAATTAGTTTTAACATCCATTTGCTCTATCTCATAATCATAAGCAGTAGAAATAGGCAAAAGGAATCTAATAGAAGTTAACTTAGCAATGGGAGAGAAAAATTCACCAAAATCAACTCCATATCTCTAGGAGTAGCCCTTGGCCACCAGTCTAGACTTGTACTACTCTAACAGATTGTCTGCACCAAATTTCTTCTTAAATACCCACTTGCATCCAATGGGCTTTCTTCCTTTGGGTAAACTAACAAGATCTCAGGTGTCACAACTATCCAAGGCCATCATATCCTCCTGCATGTACTACATCAAAGACTCACTTTTCTATGAAGAGAGAGCTTCCCTATAGGATCTAGGTTCATCATCAATACTCAACAAAGCAAATACACACCAGAAATCTGGTGGGCCATACCTTTTAACTAGTTTTCATTGCCTTGTGGATCTCCTCAAGGTAGGAGTAGTGGGATTTTTTTGTTCTTCTTCTCCCTCTGTGTGCTCATGTTGCACATCATATGAGCTCTTTGAAATCTTTGAACTCTCCTCTGCTTCTCCATCCTCATATCCATATAATTGTTCTTCCACATGTGCATCTTCCTACTTTTCATTCTTTATCTTGAAGTGCACTATCTTTTTATTCTCCTTTGGTTGGTATTCATATGAAAAAGATCTAAACCCCTTGAAAACAACATCTCTAGAAAATACCACGCTTTGGGTTAAAGGGTTTCAAAGCTTGTAACCTTTTACATTCTCACCATATCCCATGAAGATACATTTCTATGCTTTTGAATCCAGTTTAGATCGCTTCTCTTGAGGCACATGAACAAAATCCTCACAACCAAAGACCCTTAAGTGTGAAACCAAAGGTTTTCTACATATCCACACTTCATAAGGAGTTTTGTCAATAAGAGCTGAACAAGGAGATCTATTAATTACATAACAAGCTTTACCAATAGATTTTTTCCAAAAGCATTTATCTAGCTTAGCACTACTCAACATGCTCCTAGCTATTTCCATTAAGGTTTGGTTCATTCTTTCTACAACCCCATTTTTTTGGGGAGTGTAAGGAGTAGTCTTCTATCGAAAAATACCTGCATGCTTACAAAATTTATCAAATTCCCTAGAATAATATTCACCTTCATTTTTAGATCTCATTAATTTTATCTTATAATCTGATTGCTTCTCAACTAATGCCTTAAATTTCTTAAATTTAGTGAAAACTTTAGATTTAGAGTGCATAAAATAATTCCAAGTGTATCTTGAGACATCATCAATTAAGGAAATATAATATTGAGATTTACCTAATGAAGCAACATCCACTAGACCACATACATCCGAATGAATAAGTTCCAATGGTCTCTTAGATTTATGAAGACCTTTAGTAAATGATGATCTATTTTGTTTACCAAACACACAATGCTCACATAAATCATTTTTACCAATAGAATAATTAGAAATACCATCAACCAAGTTTTTATTTAAAATTATCTTAAGATATTTTCCACCAATGTGACCCAATCTATGATGCCACAACATACATGCATTTTTAGTGCCAATTACATTGTCAAATTTACTAAAAGTAGAAGAATTTAGTCTAAACAAGGTCCCAATCCGAGATCCTTTAGCTATCACCAAACGTCCTCTTACCAACCTACAACCAGACTTGTCAAATGTCACATGCATTCTAGAATCATTCAAATTGGATACAAAAAGTAGATTTCTCTCAAGTACTGGAATATGCAAAATATTATCAAGGGTTTTAATACTCCCATAACTAAAAAACAACTTTACCTTTCCCTTACCAATAATCCTTTTCGTGCTATTACCACCAAGGAAAACTTATCCTCCATCAATTTATTTATACATGGTAAACCACTCCTTGCTAGGAGTCATATGGTAGGAGCAACCTAAATCAATAAGTCAAGCATCATTACTCATAGTGTTAATAGAAATAGTAAAGGCATTATAATCATCATCAGAGACTTTTTCTATGGAGGAATCTGCATTTTTTTTCTTTGCTTTACACTCCTTCACATGCCCTCTCTTACCAAAATTCCAACACTTCACTTTACTCTTTCTGGGGGTCTTAGAATGTGCTTTTGACTTATCCTTATTTTTATCCCCTTTAGGCCCTCTTTCTTTGACCTTCCCTGAACATGCAAGGCATCTTGGTAGCCACTATTCATGGTATTTCTCCTCATATCATCTGAGATAAGTATAGAAATAAGATTATCTAAATTTACCTCTGTAGCACTACCACTAATAGAAATAATTAGATTTTCCCAAGGTTTGGGAAAATAGCAAAGCAATAAAATACATTTATCTTCTTTTTCTATCTTAACATATATTGATGCAAATATTAAATGCATTCAAATGATTAGTAATAGATTCACCATATTTAATTTTTAATGAATACAACCTTCGTTTGAGATATAACTTATTAGACAAACTTTTAGTTTGATAGATATCACCTATCCTCTTCCATAACTTGTATGCAGAGTCTTTTATGGAGACATTCAAGAGGATAGAATTTGAAAGACACAACTGAATGGTTCCTCATGCCTTCTTGTCCAACTTAACCCAATCTTCATATTTCATGTCTGAAGGTTTCGTAGCTTGTGAAACTGGTAACCACTGATCTCTTTTTTCTAAGAGATATTCCATCTTTAGTTTTGACATCTCGTATCCATTGCCATTAAACTTTTCAATATCCATGCAAAAAGCAGAGGCCATGGTTTTCAAACCCTACTTCACAAATTTACAAATCAACACAACAAAAGCTCCCACTACAACAAAAAAATTCAACACTTAAGAGAAAAGTGTCCCCCTCTCAACAAAACTGGATGGTTTTGATATCAAATGTTGAAAAAAACAAGGTGAAGATAACAAAAATACCTTAGTTATGTGTATGCAAATCTGAAAAATAAGTTAATCCAAAATTGAAATAGTGAAAGTGATTGCACATAACATCACATCAAAGAAATCAGAAACACAATTAACACTATATTTATATGGAGAAAAATCCTTTCGGGAAAAAACAACTCCACAGGAAAAGAGAGGCCAAGTATATTATTAAATTGAAGAAGTTGTACAACAATATCCTTCTCTCTATCCTTCACCAACACCCTGTGAACCTGCAAAAAATAATATAATACTTCCACTACCTCCACAACTCAATTTATATATGAGAGGTGGATGGAATAGCACCATAGTATCCCAAAACAAGTGGATAAAACAACTAGCAAAAATCCACACCCACCTAACCAATCTTATCCATGGAGATAAAAAAGCATTAAATGACTCCACATAGGCATCCATATTACAACCTATCAATAGCAATGTGATCCACAACTTCCTATCCACCAAATATTGCATAAAAACAAACTAGACGCCCAATATAAAAATTATCTTCCATATCCTCCTAGATTGTCTCCCATGGGATAAGCTCCAAATAACCACCTTTTAGTAATTATCATGATGACTATACAACTACAGGTAAATCCCCTCCATCCCTTATGAGTGAATTACAACCAATATTAGGAGTATTAAAATTACATGAAATTTACAAAGTTGATGGCACAAAAATTCCAACATCTGACTGGTGAGGAGAACTAGAGACTAAAGAGTGTGAAGGGAAGTTTTACACACCGAAAATTACAAAAACCTAACAAAAAAAGAAATAGGTCCCTCACATTTACTTTCATTAATAACATTAGTTAGAACATCAACCCCAAATCTTGAATTAACCTTTCATCACCTTAGCTCACCTCAAGTTGGCTCTATGTCAAAATCGATCAAGTATATTGCTTCATTCAGTAGTGACAAATTAATTGGTAATTAAATCGATTAAGTATATTGCTTCATTCAGTAGTGACAAATTAATTGGTAATTAAATATTGGATGAACAATGCCTTTGACATGTGAATGAACAATAATAATTGTATGGTTAATATATTTATTTCCCTAATTTTTAATGTAAATGCATCTGTGGGATTTTTTTTTTCTTAGATCAAATTTATATTGACCAAGCTCAACTTGAAATGCCCCCTAAACAAAAAATGAGAAAGAATTTTTATTTATTAGGTTCACTTGTATTTAAATAAAATGTTTTTTTTTTAATATAAAAATTATATTTTATTATTGTTTATTTTTTTATAAAAATTAAGAGAGTAAGATTTTTACATCGTTAATCAAGGTTTAAATTTTATGGACAAACTTTAACATTTTCATGAAATGGCATACTCTCAATAAATTAAATTCTTTGGTCTTAAATAAATAGCTAATATTCACGTGGAATTGTCAATTGTCAAGTTGTTATAATTGTGATCTAATACAAGCGGCAATATTAAGTTTTCATGGTGTTTTGAGTCACATAATAGATGCATCAAATATACAAATAATATATACATAGGTATTTTTGACACACTAATAAGGGATGAATATATTATAACAATATATACAAGGTACTTTTAACATGTACCCTCAATACTTTATATTCTTGGACATTCATATCCAATTTGTATGCTTTTACACCTTGAATACCTCATAGACACCCCATACCTACACCTTGTATACATGCATATCCTTGAATGCATACAACCTTAGTGAATTATTAATTTCATTAATACCATTTAATACTTATTGTATATTACTTTGAATTTGAGGTTGTTTTTAGTGGAAAAATCAATAATTTCTTTTTCCTCCCTTCATGTTCAAATTTAAGTTTACACTTCATAATTTTTTATATAATCATATTTTTGTTTATAGTCCTTGCTTAATATAACCTTTAAGTCAAATTCCATAATGACATGATATTTTTATATATATTCATATTTTGTTTATAGTTATTTCCTATAATAACCTTTAAGTCAAAGTCCACAATGACATGACTAATAAATGTTATCTTGGTTATTTTCAATTGAACTTATTTGCATTGTCAATGCATCATCATACTTGTTTGCATTGTCAATATATCATACTTGTTTTTTGGGTAGCCCAAAACACTTTGGAAATAGAATATGAAACTTTTTTGGATAAACCAAAATACTTTTGAAATAAAATATGAAAGTATGGCTATCATTACTACATCTCTTTTTATTAAGGTTTAAATTTATGCTTACAATCCTTCAAATGCAATTATTCCCTTCTTAAAAATATAAAACATAAATTATCCTTACCCTTTAGCTTTGGAGCGAAAAGACAAGTTCAACTTTTCATCAATAAGCTAACTCAAAATTTAAGTTGTCATAAACTAGTTAGATATACATATGTGATAATACAATTAGTAAACATAAATTACTAATTCTAAAAAATAAGAAATAAATTTAAATAAAACAAAAATCTACAATAAATATTTAATAAAAATAATTTAGTACAAAAATATAGCAAAAAAGCATGCACAAGCTAATAATAATAATACCATTTTTCAAAAATAAAAATGATGGCTCATACTTCATTATTTTTCATAGTACCATTTTTTCCTAAAGAAGTAATATAGATAACATATAGAGGATATTGTAGATTTATAGATTTATTATTCATGTATATGTAATTGAACATGTTTTTCACTTTACAATAAATTATATCATGTAAAATATTATGGATAAAATTAAATTAGTATCTTTTATTATATTTAATACATATTTTAAACTGCATTTTCTTTTAAAATTACTTACATGAAAAATTAGCATGGTGTTTAAAGGTGGACCCATATCAATTTCATATAACCCAATTTAAAACAAAACCAACATAATATTTTTATTTTATTTATTTGTTGATTATTAGATAAAACTTTATTTATTAGATAATACACTAGTCCTCATGTGTGAATCCCAAGTACAACCTTAGGAAGTGAGATGAAATAATTCATATAGCATTCAAATCCAATAATGAAGATATAACTAAAAATTAAAACTACTGGTTGGATTGGCAAAGGCTTGACTAGCCAAGTACTTACCAAGAAGAGACATAGGATCAAACCTTGGGGTCACATTGTCAACTTTAGCAAAGGTAGTAGTCTATTCTAAATCCTCTGAGTGCATGCCAGATCGATGATGATGGTATGAACCCCGAGCGACCGATGGTCTCCATATCATGTCAGGTCAACAACAATGAGATGAATAGGCTTGTTGGGAGCAACCCCTATTGTTTGAACCTTACGCTTTTCAGTTACTAAAAATAGTGGCTATAACCAACTCCCCTATGTAACAAAAAATTATAACTACTTAATTCCTAAAAAAAATTATAGCTTATTATTATTTTATTTTTTATTGAGGTTAGTGTGAGAAACCCTTATGATCCATTCTCACGATTGGGCATCCCTATCCTAACCATGAACTTTGATAATGGTGAGAGCTAATATTATCAATAGGGGTTAAATACACAATCATACACACACCCACCCCCTCACACACTTACCCATATCACTATTTGAATCTTGGACCTCCCAAAGAATAGTCAGAACCATTGTGTTGTCCCTCTGGGATAAAAATTTAGGTTAGAAAGAAATATTAAGAGCTGCTCTTAGGTGGCCGACAATGCCATCCCATACGGGTATACCACTATTCAAAGGGAAGCCATAAGAGATTTATTTTTGGTATCCCTCTTTGCATCATGGAGGCTAAAACCATGGACCTTACATTTAATCACCTTCTCCAATTGCTCTACAAAGGTAGACTTGTATTCCTTTTATTGACTACTATATAATTTTTTATTTTATTATATAATATTTAAAATAGGCCCCATCTATATCACATCATTACAAAATTCCATTGTATTTAAACAAACCACATAGTGGCATTACAATAATACCTTAGTAATTACATATATATATATTTTTTGATATATAGAAGCAATGGTTACAATCACAATTTTTAGTAACTACCAGCACAGCTGGTAGGGTTCAAACTATCTACGAAGGCTCCCAGGACTTCCACCGTCTCGATACATGGTAACCCGACATGAGATGGGGACCGCCGGACGCACAGGGGTTGCACCGTCATCATCAATCTAGCGCACCACTCAGAGGAATCAGATCTGGGCTACTGTCTATGCATGGGCAAGCCCGTGGGATTGGAACCTAGGTCTCCTCTCGGTAAGTGCCCCAACTTACCAATCCACCTATACCCATGGATTGTACTTATACATATATTACCTAAGAAGATTTGGAACTATATATCCACCTTGAAAAATTATATTTTTGACTATTTGAGATCATACCATTTGATAACTTTCAAACAATTTAGTGTACAAATCTAAAATAACCTAGAGGATTAAGGCTAGTTGTAGAGAGTAATGAGTTTCACATTAAAATCTTAAGATCCAGTCTCACTTGTGAGAACCTTGTAAAGACATGATGACACTTGGAGGTAGGGATTAGACTTATGACTATTCATAGTACTAGGTTATGTGTAGTCATATTATGGATCCAAGCCCACCCTCATATTTCCTATGAAATCTACCCAAAAATTATTCTGATTATTTTACCTAGAGGTAGGAGTTGAACTTATGGCTATGCATGGACCCAAGTAAAACTTAGTCATATTATGTATACAATCCTACACTCATATTATCTATGAGCTCTACCAAACAAATTAAACTTAATATGATCTCCATTTATAGGGTTCTACATGTTCTACCATGCTTAGAGATTAAAAATGAGCATTTTACCTTTAATGAAAATATAAAACTAGCAATGTTGAAATAAATAATCATAAAATTATAATGTTTTAATTATTATATTCATATATTAGAGTATTTTTATTCTTTCTCACATATTTTTATAAATTAGCATATTTCTAGTTTGTAAATAAGCATTTTTTAATTGGAACTTTCTATCTTCTTAAATTAAACTCTCAAATTACTATATTGTGTGTAATTTGTTGCTTTATCCAACACTCATATATTATACCTAATACATTTTGTTAAAAGTGTAAATTATTAGTTTTGATATCAATCTTATCTCATCTTTCTCCTCATTATGAAGTGCATGTTGTTATAAAATTACTATAAGTTCACATTATTTTGGTATTGGAGTGTCGTTTAGGTCTTTAAATACATCCTTGCTCACTTGGTATCTACCTATGTTGACTATCATTTTTCTAGGCCTCAAGTTGAGATTGATTGCAACACCCTATTCTATTGTTCAATTTATTAGCTCTATAATTTCTACCTTGATATATTGTTTTTCCCTTACAAAACATAATTCTCTATTTTGGTGACCTTCCATATATTGTTTTCTTTTTATTCTCAAAGAATATCAAATAAGCAAAATATTACATTTTTTCCTATTTTTTCTTGCAAAATGTTTTTCTCTAGGAGTCTTTACTTTCTTAAAATTTTCTTATAGTTGTTTTCTTTAAATAATACAATGGCTAGTTCAAGCATCCTTATGCCAAAATTTTATTAGATTTATTTTTCTAACTATGAATTAAAATATGAGTGATAACAATAAAATATATTTTTACCAAAAATGATGAATATTTTCCAACTTCTCATGGGACGATAAATCACTAGTTCTCTCTTTTTAATTGTCTTGATTTCCCAAACTACATTCAAACTAGACAAAAAGATTTGCATTCCTCATTTCAAAATAAAAATAGATGGTGATAAAATAGATTATTTTATCCATAGTCTGAAGGTTTATTTTAATATGAAATGCTAACTCATGAGGTACAAAATATCATGATGATTTAGGCCCCTATGGATAATCAAGCCCTTGCATAGTAAAAATTCCATGTCAATATTAGAAGCAAAAAAATAATCAAAAATTGCTATGTGGAAATATTTTTAAATAACCCCATTGGACCACTTTTATTTCCTTTCATATGTAGAGTATTTATGGGTTGTTTTCACATTAATTTCATCAAAAATTAACTAATCATTATAGTATATTGGTGCATTAAATTATCTCTATAAAATTGGCCATAGTTGAACATGATGATGTTCATCCTATAAAATTTGTATATAGATTATTTTCTCATATATATGAGATAGAGCTTATCAACATTACTTCTTGTGTACATGCTTACTTGTTTGCTTTAATGATGGAAGGTAGGCAATGAAATCATAGAAAAATAATAATTTTCCTTTCATCAAATAAACACCTATCTACTAGATAACTCCTCAATCCTCGTTGTCTTATCAATAATAGAAATCCTTCTCAAAGCATATTCAATAAGGTTTTTGATAGTTGGAAGAAGGATTTGTGTGCTTATCATGCATAAATTACATATTCTATAGAATAATAGATTTTTTTGCAATGAATATGAAGACTCTTCTAGATAATAGTTTTCAATGTTATATCTCTAGATGGAGGAAATATTGAATATGAAGAAGATATAAGGAAGGAAGCAATTAATTATTTCAAAGATATTATTTTATATTCTAGGCAATATAAGGAGACACAAGAAAAATTCTACAAAATATTCCATCAATGATCAATCAAGGACAAAATGAAAGCTTGATGAAGAATATATCTATGGAGGAGCTCCATGAATCAGTTTTCTCTTTCCATCCTAACAAGGCACCTAGCCTCAATATATTTCCTACAATTTTCTTTCAAAATTTTTGGGATTTATTGAAGAGTGATATGTTAGATGCGGTTGAATAGGCTTGAAAAAGGAAGGCTATAATAAGTGATATAAATGCTAATTTTATTATCTTTGTTCCAAAGAAAAGTGACACAATATTTTGATAATTTTCATCCAATAAGCATTCTAGGGTGTCTTATCTCAGAGGAACAAGGTGACTTTGTTAATGGTAAACAAATTATTGATGGTATAATTATTGCATAAGAGGTCATACATTCTCTTCATTCCATGAAAAAACCATGTATGCTTTTGAAATTAGATATGAACAAAACATATGATAGGGTTTGTTGGAATTTCCTACATGTTATTCTTAGAAAGTTTAGCTTTGATTATAGTTGGTGAGAATGGATTAAATATTGTTATAGCACTAAAAAAATTTCTATTTTGATCAATGGTTTTCCTTCTGAGTACTTCAAGTCATCTTGTGGACTTCATTAAGGTGATCTACTTTCTCCTTATCTATTCATTATTTTGGTGGAAGCATTAGGGAGAGCCTTTTCAAAGGCAAAAATGGAAGAAAAATTCAAGGGTATTCAAGTTGCAAAAAAAGGTCCCTTTGAATATCATCTCTAATTTGTTGATGATACTTTTCATTTGGGCCATCTCTTAGTCAGTGAGGTCATGGAGTTTAAACATATATTATCATGCTATGAGAAGGTTACTGGACACTGAATACTTCTAAATAAAATAATTTTTCAATAATACTACCCTAGATTTACAACAAATTATTGTGAATATTTTATGGTTTAAAATTGAAAAAATTCCATTCACCTACTTGGGTATTCCTTTGTTTGATAAAGGAAATAAAAAGAAGCATTGGATTTCTTTTTTGGATAGAATGAAATCTTGCTTGGTAGGTTGGAAAGGTAAGTTCTTAACAATGGCAAGAAGGTTACAACTCATAAAGACTACATCATAATCAATTCCTATTTATATGATGTTACTTTCAATACTGTCAATACATATTTGCATCAAAAATTGATAAAATTTAAAGATGCTTTCTATGGAAAGGTTGTGAGAAAAATTTTAGTTTTCCTCTTTGTAAGTGGGATAGGTTTTTAAAAGGAAATAATATTGGAGGATTAGGCTTGTGGAATTGTAGACTTATAAGTTTGGAATTAGGAGCAAAGCTTGGGTGGATATTATTCAAAGATCAAGTAAAGAATTGGGTAAAAATATTAGTTCAAAAATATATAAGTTCTATTGATGTAGTGAAATTATTTAGGAAATAGCTCTACCCAAAGGATCATCAATATGGAACTTCATATCAGAGACTTTGTAATTTATAAATAAACATATTAGATTATTAGTCAATGAATAGGGTTATGTAAATGTTTGATCTAATGCTTGGTTGAAGACTTATCCTCTGATATTTGACTCAAAATGGAAACCACTGGCTCAAGCATGCCTAGCATGTAAAGATCCAAAGGTCAAATATTATATTATTATGAGCCAAAACTCTAGATCATTAGTTTTTTCTAGTATCCTATTTGAAGGAGAGGAACTAAAACAAATTGTAGATGAACTTCAAATGATGTTTCAAGAGTTTTATTTGCTAATTTTTACATGAAAGGATGATCAAAGAATGGTGGATACTCATTCAAATTGGGATATGATAATTTTGAACAATCAAAATTTCCTTCTCTCAAATAGTTTCCTTGGAGGAACATTTGGTCATTAGAGTCTCTCCGTAAGGCCTCAAAATTTCTTTGGTTAGTAGTTCAAAGTAAGCCTCTTACATGAGAGAGTCTACAAAGAAGAGGATATTATGGACTCTTCAAATTTACCTTGTGTGAGAAGGATTTAGAAATATCAGATCATTTAATTCCTCTTTTTTCATTTTCTCACATTATTTGGGGCTATTTTTTAAAAAATATGAAATCATATTGGGTAGTTCCATAAAAATTAAAAGAGTGATAAAATTTTGGATAAATTATTTCAAAGCTAAATCATTCTAAATTGAGGATTGAACCTGCGATTATTTGTTGGAATTTATTGCTTTAAAGAAATAATATAATTCTTAAAAATAAATATTATAATCATGCCAAAGTTTTAAATAATTTTATTGCCTCTCTTGTATAACGTCTACAAATATGGTGCTCATCATGGGAAGTCTCAATTGTAGAAAAAGTGGTGCTAATAACTTGGCTACAATATTTGAACATACATGGAAGAGTCATTTGTGACAACTAAATCTAAAAAAAGGATCTACTTTGATCTATGGTAAAATGGAAATGTCTAGAAATTGGGTTTATCAAAAGTAATTTTGATAGTGCTTCTAAAGGAAATCCAAGAAAATCTAGTGGAGGTAGTATTTTTTTAAATAGTGAAGGAAAAATTCTCCTCACTTATTCATAATCATATGGAATTTCAACTAACAACTATGTAGAGGCTAGGGCACTTCTTATAGGGATTAAAATTGTAGCATAAAAAGGATGGAAATATATTTCAATTGAGAGGGACTCACAAATTATCATCAATGCTATTAACAAAAAAATGGATGTGGACACTAGATAAAAATAATATTATTGTAGATGTTCATCATCTATTACTAGATGCAATCTCCTAGAAGTATGAGCATATTTATAGAGAAGGAAATTTGGTAGCAAATAAATTGGTGAATTATGGTGTTGATATTCATCCTAATGAAATTAAAACTATAGAAGACAACTGGTCAAGTGAGATTTAATGTCTTAATTAAAATGATGTCAAGCAGATGATTATGGAAACATAGCACTTCGAGGAAGTTGAAGAATATATTTATGAGAAAAAATAAATGAAAAAACTATGATAAAAAGGTATGTTGCAGAAAATGTAATATTTTGGTATTTTGATGGGAGTGGCCCCCAATAGATGCCACATATAACCTATTAAATAAAAACTATATCTATCTTAATATTTTTTCCTTTGCAAAATGTATACAAGAACATGGATAATTTTATGACAAAATCAAGTAATAATTAAAGCTAATCAACATAGCACCTAGATTAATAAAAAATAAAAATAATAAATGTAATAAAAATATAAGATTTCGGTTGGAGACCTCAAAATATCATAAATTTATTAAATATTACTAATATATTATACACATTATTGTTATAATGTTTGATTAGAAATATTTATATTCTACACTATACATTCATGAATATTAATTAACAACATTATATGTCAACATGTATAACAATTGATATGACAATATATAAACATAGTGATTGTTTATAAAATATAATGGAATATTAGAAATATCAATATGTCAAGCATGTTAAAATAAAAATTACACACATTATATTTAAATGATTTAAATAAGGTCATGATGAGTAGGCATTATAAAACATTTGTACCTTAATAAAAACTTCAATTTGATAATTATTATCATATAAATTCTCAAGAGTCCATTTGTGATACTTACCCCCTCCATTAACATAGATGAACTTTAATCATTTATATTAATATGATGTGTTACATTATTCTACTTATTATGTATGTGCATTCTAATTTTATTTTAGCACTTTACATTAGGATATTAAAATTATTGGTAACTCTTTTCAACCAAATTGATGTGATTTGATGTATGCATGAATATTTTATCTATGTATAAACCAAGCATATGTATTAAGATCACAATTTTACTTTAGTAAATAAAATAGATGTTATGTTCCATAGGACGGAGATATTTGTATGGATTACTATTAATGATAAAAGAAAGAAAATTTTAGAATTTATGATGTGTAGGAGTTGAAGGTCAACCAAAGGGAGAAGTATGTGAAAATTATCATGTGCAATCATTACCCAAGTATCTTATACAATCTATTATATATTTGTATGGTCCCATATATGCTTGATGTGAATAGGTAAAGTTGAGTTTTATCATGTGTAATCATTACCCAAGTATACACATATTAATCATGGATCTGCATCTATAAATAAAACAAATTACATCATTAACCATATGAATGTTGATTTTTGGAGAGGGTTAAGAAGTGTTATTTATGCCAACATACGGTAATTTAAGATAGAAGCCAATTAAAGCTAAGTAAAAAGTGTGCTAATGGATAACAAATCTAATATAAGAAAAATACAATATGATGCCAACATGTAACATGTTCTTGATACACAACCAACATAAGCCAATGAGAAATAACTTCATCAAAAATCAAAGTACTCGTGAAGCACTAGTCATTTAAGGGAAAATCCAATTAACAAAAAAATCATGTTAAGTGATATATTGGGAAGTGTAAGGTGTGGAGAAATATAAAAATAGGTTGGGAAGTGTAAGGTGTGGAGAAATAGAAAAATAGGTAAAGTGTAGTGCACACAAGTAGGAAAATGCATTGTATGAAGAATGTGGAATGCATATTTGAGGAAAAAGAGGCAATAGTTGGAGGAATGAGGGGTCTAGTTGCAAGAGATCCTTGTACCACTTAATACAAAAGGAAAATCTTAGAATATAGATTAAGGGATCAATATCTAGCATATACAAAACAAGTATAAGAATAGAAATTATTAGTTAAATATAAATACATATAATAGTGGACATTAAGAATGTTTGATGACTAAATTATCTTGTGGTTAATGATTTTGGTTCATAGTAGATTATTACATGATGGGTTATGTTGATCTATGATATAATTTTCTCTATAAAGTGTGTGAGAAATGTTTATGTATCACATGTGTGTATGTTACGTATACATAGCTACCAAAATATGTGCTTCTAATAAATGACGTGTTACATTATCATGTGTGTGTATGTGCTTATGATTAATGGATCTTTTTGCATGAATACTTTAGGCTATTTATGATTAAGGTTTTGTATGGCTAGGAGAAGAATCATAGTCAAGGATGTATGTGATTTCTAATTTGTTGTTGTAAGGAATTTGGATCTTCCCATGATAGGTTTAAGCATACTATATGTTTGACATTGAATTATGAAAAAAGATTATAGAGTAAGTAGGGGCAACTCTAATGGTGATCCTAGAGTGAGCTTTGGTTGCAATAAGGTAAAAATCTAGAGTAAGTTATGGTTTCTTTGAGGGATGTTTTTTGAGTAAGTTGTGGATGCTAAAAAGGAAAGAGCTACAGGTGGTCTTGGTAATTCTAGGTATGTTTTCTATCTATCTATCGATATATATATATATATATATATATATATATATATATATATATATCATGTGTATGCCAAGTATGTGTAATGAATGAGTTATTATTTCTTGATGGAGTTATATAGATAGGACTTCAAAGAAGGAAGATTTGATTAACCCCTTTTCTTGGGTTGGTAGTGATCCAAAGATAGGATTCAATGTTGCATTTTAGAGGAATCCTCTATGGGAATTTTTAAATTTACTCCTAGTAAAATATATAGAGTAGGATCAGTAGAGTAATTAGTATAAAATTCTATGAGCCAGTTCTTTATAAATTATACTTGTAATGTATATAAAAAATTAAAAGGTTATAGTATTAATCTCTAGTAATTAGCTTTGTGTAAATTATACTTGCAATGTATATCAACAATGGAAAGGTTATTGGAAAATATGAGGAATTAACAAAATGGAAATTATAATTATTTTGTTGCTTTTTGTTAGTAGCATTAGTAGTTTTGATTCATGAAAAAATATTTTTGATTATATTACTTGCTTCATACTTTGAAAATTATATTTCATCTTCTATATAGTTATGTTGATTCTTATAGCGATTTTATTACTCTCTTATATTGAAGTAGCATCTACAAATTGATTAGTTGCTCATATATTTGTAGGTGAATGATGGAAAGTGTTACAACTTAAATTAACATTAAATTTATGTATTTTGGATTTAGTGGATAGAAATTTTTAGTATAATATTTTCAATCTTCATTCACTTTAATTTATCAAATTTCTATGCCCATTTAATCCATATGGGTTTAAATTTAATTTCCACTTCATACAACCTCCTCTTAATAGTAGCAACAATCCACCCTCAATACTTTTATGTTTTCCATCATAAGCTTGACATCATTACCTGCAATAAACATAAAGAGAATAATTAAGCATGAAGTCTCCAAGATAACTCATTATTGTTATTAATAAAAGAGCTATAATATTTTATCTTATTCCTAATCATGTCCTAGCTCATAATATATTTTAAATATTAAAAAATAATTAAAATATTCTAAATATATTTATACATGTAAGACCATAAGTTTTTCCTAAATAATTAATCAATTTAATTTATTTCTATTATTTTCATCCAAGATCGTCTACCTTCACTTTCTCACTTTCTTCATGCATATTCCTTGGACTTCATATGAAATCTACAAGTACTATGTATTACCCAATGTTCTCCTTGGAGGTGACTACAACCTTCATTATTCACTTTAAAATCTTTGGAAGCCCCTTAGAACTTCCACTCCAAGCTTGATACCAGGTTTCTACAATTGACATAAAAAATAATAAAGGTTAGGTTTTGACAATACATAATAACACTCATCATGCTTCTAAATTTAAGAAAAATATTTTTAAAACTTTTGAACATATTATTAAAATTTATATAACTCTCTTTCACTTATTTTTCATAATTTTAGGTGCATGATTATTTTAGTTTTTAATGTAGTTTCACATGGGTGTTTCTTAGGTCCATGTTTTACATTACTCTAGTCCTTAAGGGGAATATTTTCATTGCTAGAATTATATAAATCATAATTCTTTTAAAATTTGAGATTGCCAGTGTTGGAAAATGACTTTATAAAGTACATCAATTTATAGAGATCCCAATATATGTGAATTTATCAAGGGAAAAAAGATTTTATATGCAAAACTTATAGAATCAAGATGTTTTCCCTTCAAATTATCTTCAAATAATATTTTCTAATTTTCTTGTATGACATGACATTATACAATTTATTGTGTTGAAAATTTTAGAGGTATCACATTAGCAAATCATACTCATCATTTATCCTAATAAAAATATTTTTGCATGAATCCTAGTAAATGAAAGTTAAATACCTCATATATATTGATTAGACTTAGAAATTTATAAAAATTATATCATGAACTAACAATACAACACACATATTGTTGTTTCATATTGGTGACCTAGGTTCAAATCATGGGGAGGGAGGCCCTCTATTGCTATACCCCAAGGGGAGTATTTCCCTAGTTGTGCCACCCATTATATTTTCCATTATGTCAACAACAACAATAATAATAATAATACACACATAAATTTAGTGGGTTTTCTTTGGATGTAGGACAAAAAACACATAATAAGATGTTAAATTTCCAATAAAATATTCTATATATGTAATAATGTTTGAACATTATGTACCCCAAATGGAATTTTTTTTTTTAGTTTTCACTTCTACAAAATCTAACCCATGCATTTGGTAATAAGTAACCACTTATAAATTGTGTAAAACTAAAACCCCACTCATTTTGTTAATGTAAATTCCAACAAGATACATGTTTTTTAAAACTCCCTATAACACATGCCTTGTAGTATTGTTATTTTTTTATAGTGATCATGTATCTAATATGCTTGGATAATATGGTTGAATCTAGATAATTCAACTTGTTAGGAATGGAGCCTAATTATGAGGAGGCTAAACAGAGAAAGTTTCTGGATTTACTGCAGGACGGGCAGGGAAAGTTTCCAGATTTACGATCGTTAGTCTACCGAGAGAAAGTTTCCGAATTTACAGCGGGACAACCGGGGAAAGTTTTTTTGTTTTTATCCCAAAATTAGATGTTGGGAACTCAATGTTAATCTTGGAATGTATTAAGAAAAGCATTTTGTTTTTTCTGTTTTTTTCTTATATATAGTTGTGAGGAAAAACAAAGAAGACTATGACAAAGAAAATTACTCTGTTAATTCCTTGGAAATATAGAGAGGAAATTACAGCGAGATGTTTGCTGTAGGTTGTAACCCTCTATTGCTTGGATTGAGAAAATGAAGGACTGAAAATTCTCGGTGGATGTAACCCACATTGGGTGAACCACGTTAAAATCGTTGTCTCTTCTTTTGTGTGTGTTTGTCTAATTTTTCTTTAATTTTGCCGTTAAAGTTTGAAACACTATAATTGCTTTTCTATATAAATATATTTTTAGATAGTGATTTACTCTAACAAGTGGTATCAAAGTGGCTGTTTTGTTGGGTGCACTTGACAGAAGGAGAATTTCTGGATCAAGTGGGAGCAATGGTGAAAGAAGGGAGGTTTAGAGTTCAAAAATTCAATGGCCAGAACTTTCAATTCTGGAAGATGCAGATGGAGGATTACTTGTACCAGAAGGATCTTTACTTACCTCTTGAGGGGGAAACAAAGAGACCTTCATCTATGTCTGATGAGGAGTGGAGTCTCCTTGATAGAAAGGCATTGGGTACTATGAGGCTATGTTTGGGAGCCACCGTAGCCTTCAACATCTCTGATGAAAAGACTACCAAGGGAGTCATGGATAAGTTGGCCAAGATGTATGATAAACCATCAGCATCAAATAAGGTATTCTTAATGAAAAGGTTATTTAACATGAAAATGAGTGAAGGAGGATCTGTGCATGATCATTTAAATGAATTTAATACTATCACTAATCAATTGCATTCAGTAGGATTGGATTTTGATGATGAGCTTAGGGCCTTATTAATATTATGCTCTCTTCCGGAAATTTGGAACAGTTTGGTAATGGCGGTCAGTAACTCTACTTCGAGTTCAAATAAATTAGAATTTGATGATGTGGTTGGTGTGATACTTAGTGAGGACATGAGAAGAAAAACCACAAGAGAATCATCTAGCACCACCTTAACTGTTGAGAATAGAGGAAGAGGAAGAGAAAGAGGCAAGAGTTCACATCGTGGCAAATCCAAAGGCAAATCCAAATCACGTGGAAAAGGAAAGCTACGAGTGTTGGCATTGTGGCAAAAAGGGTCATCTCAAGAAGGATTGTTTGCAAAGAAAGGGTGATGGAAATGAAGGTAATGATAATAATGGTAACGCTTCAGAAGCCAATATTCATTGGACAAATTCTACAAGATGCTTTAATCTTATCTCTTGATAGAAATAGTGATTATTGGGTAATTGATAGTGGTGCTTCATTCCATGCTACCTCACATAAGGAATACTTCATAGATTATGTTTTTGGAGATTATGGACAGGTTCTATTGGGAAATGACCAACCATGTAAAATCATGGGTATTGGAAATATTTTGATTAAATCCCCAAATGGATGTCAATGGGCTCTTAAATAGGTGAGACACATACCAGATTTAAAGAGAAATCTTATATCGGCAAGTAAGCTTTATGGTGAAGGATACACGGTTGCATTCGAAGAAAATGCTTGGAAAGTTACTAAAGGTTCATTGATAGTAGCTAGAGGTAAATTGGTGGGTGCTCTTTATTTACTTACTGATTTTTCTCACTCCTCCATGAATTTAGTTTCTACAGGTGAGAGTGCATCTTTGTGGCACAAAAGACTTGGCCATATGAGTGGAAAAGGTATGGAAATTTTACATTCAAGAAAGTTATTGCCTAAGTTAAAAGAGATTGATTTGGAATTCTGTGAGGATTGTGTTTATGGTAAAGCAAAGAGAGTTAGATTTCTCAAGGATGGCAAGGAAAGGAAGAAAGAGAAATTGGAGCTTGTGCACTCAGATGTTTGGGGCCTAAGCTCAGGTAACTTCTATTGGAGGTTCCTCTTACTATGTACTTTTTATTGATGATGCAACAAGTAAAACATGGATATATTGCATTAAGAATAAAAGTGATGTTTTTAATACCTTTAAGAATTGGAAAGCATTAGTTGAAAATGAAACTGGAAAAAGGTGAAAGTGTCTAAAGTCGGATAATGGTGGAGAATATTGCAGTAGAGAATTTGATGTGTTTTGTTATAAAAATGGAATTAGAAGAATCAAGGTAGTTCCAATAACACCGCAAGAAAATGGGGTTGCAGAAAGAATGAATAGAACCATCATGGAGCATGCTAGGAGCATGAGAATACATGCAGGCTTACCATTATTTTTATGGTCTCATGCTGTTGATACTACAGTATATATGATTAATAGAGGACCGTCTAGTGCCTTGGATGGAGGAATTTCGGAAGAGCTTTGGATAGGTAAACCAGTAAATTATTCTTTCCTTAAGGTATTTGGATGTGAGGCTTTTATGCATATAGACAAAGAGAACATAAATAATTTAGATGTTAAGGCCCAAAAGTGCTATTTTATTGGTTACAGTATTGATGGCTTGGGTTACAGATTATGGGATTGTGATAACCGAAAAGTCATTAGAAGTAGGGATGTCATATTTAATGAAAAAAACTTGTATAAAGATCGGTTGCAGGGAAAGAAACAGAAAGAGGAAAATGCTGAATACATAGACCTTGATGGACACATAGAAAAGGTAACTCCAAAGGTGGTAGAAGATCAAAATGTACAGACAGCAACAACAAGCACCTCAATCTCCGGAAAGTGTTGTTAGACGTTCTACCGGGATAAGTAAAATTCCTCAACGTTTCTTTGATTATGTTTTGTATCACGATCTTTGGTGAGCCAGAATGTTTTCAGGAAGCATTACAAATGGATACCAAGAATAAGTGGGAGCTTGCAATGAATGAAGAAATGGACTCTTTATTTCACAACCAAACTTGGGATTTGGTTGAGCTACCCAAAGGTAAAAGAGCTTTGACCAATAAATGGGTGTACAGTATTAAAGAGGGGAATGAAGGGCATAAGAGATACAAAGCAAGACTAGTGGTTAAGGGATTTTCTCAAAAAAAAGGTATTGATTTTGATGAGATTTTTTCTCCAGTTGTAAAAATGACCTCTATTAGAGCTATTTTGAGTCTTGTAGCTATAGAAAATTTGTTTCCGGAGCAATTGGATGTGAAGACAGCATTTCTTCATGGTGATTTGGAGGAGGAAATTTATATGCACCAACCAGAAGGCTTTCAGGTGAAAGGTAAAGAGGATTGGGTATGTAAACTGAAAAAGAGCTTGTATGGGTTAAAACAAGCTCCTAGACTGTGGTATTTAAAATTTGATAAGTTCATGGCTAATCAAAGGTTTGAAAGATGTCAAAGTGATCACTTGTGTATATTTTAAGCAAGCTGTAAATGTTAACTATGTTATTTTTCTATTGTATGTGGATGACATGTTAGTTGCAGGAACAAATATGCAAGATATAAACATGCTCAAGAAGAAGTTGGCTAAATCCTTTGCCATGAAGGATTTGGGAGAAGCCAAACAAATCCTTGGTATGAGGATAACAAGATACAAGGAGAGTCACACTCTGAAATTATCACAATCAAAATACATTGAAAAAGTGCTTAAGAGATTCAACATGAATAATGCAAAGTCTGTTGCTACTCCATTGGCAAAGCATTTCAAACTCACCAAAGATTTGTGTCCCAAGAAACAAAAGGAACAAGAGCATATGGCTAAGGTTCCCTATGCATCAGCAGTTGGAAGTTTGATGTATGCAATGGTTTGTACAAGACCAGATATTGCCCATGCAGTGGGAGTAGTGAGTAGATTTATGAGTAATCCATGAAAAGGACATTGGCAAGTGGTAAAATGGATACTCAGGT
Source organism: Wollemia nobilis (assembly GCA_028583015.1). Classification (NCBI taxonomy): domain Eukaryota; kingdom Viridiplantae; phylum Streptophyta; class Pinopsida; order Araucariales; family Araucariaceae; genus Wollemia; species Wollemia nobilis. The sequence goes on from JAQPPZ010017073.1 coordinate 1,360,658, forward strand.
ACTTGAGAGGAAATTCAAATTATTCTTTGAATTTTGGAGGCTCTAATATATGCTTGAAAGGTTTTGTAGATTCTGATATGGCGGGTGATCTTGATGGTGGAAGGAGCACTACTGGATACATATTTACTATAGGAGGAGGAGCGGTTAGTTGGATTTCTAAACTCCAACACGTAGTTGCCCTTTCAACCACTGAAGCTGAATATGTTGCTGCTACAGAAGCAAGCAAAGAGATGGTTTGGTTGCAAAGACTAATGGAATAACTAGGGAAGAAGCAAGAGGATAATAGGTTGTGGAGTGATAGCCAGAGTGCTATACACCTTGCAAAGAATTCAGCATTCCATTCAAAAACTAAACACATCAAACTCAGGTATCATTTCATTAGATCAGTAGTGGAAGATAGATCTTTGAAATTAGGGAAGGTTCACACATCACAAAATCCTGCTGATATGCTTACAAAAGTGGTGTCAAGAGAAAATTTGAGCTTTTGGTCAACTTCAGTTGGCCTTAAGGAATAAGAGGCCATGATGAGAATTTTTCAGTCCTTGGTTGCAGTATGGTGCAATGGAATTAGTCTCCAAGTGGGAGATTGTTAGGAATGGAGCCTAATTATGAGGAGGCTAAACAGAGAAAGTTTTTGGATTTATTGCGGGACGGGCGGGGAAGGTTTCCGATTTATAGTCCGTTAGTCTACCGAGAGAAAGTTTCCGAATTTACAACAGGACAACCAGGGAAAGTTTTTTTGTTTTTATCCCAAAATTAGATGTTGGGAACTCAATGTTAATCTTGGAATGTATTAAGAAAAGCAGTTTGTTTTTTTTGATTTTTTCTTATATATAGTTGTGAGGAAAAACAAAGAAGACTATGACAAAGAAAATTACTGTGTTAATTCCTTGGAAATATAGAGAGGAAATTACAGCAGATGTTTGTTGTAGGTTGTAACCCTCTATTGCTTGGATTGAGAAAATGAAGGACTGAAAATTCTCGGTGGATGTAACCCACATTGGGTGAACCACGTTAAAATAGTTGTCTCTTCTTCTGTGTGTGTTTGTCTAATTTTTCTTTAATTCTGCCGTTTAATTTTGAAACACTATAATTGCTTTTCTATATAAATATATTTTTATATAGTGATTTACTCTAACACAACTTGATTAAATCCTTTCTTCCACAACATAGAGGGAACTATAGTAAAAGATATTTTACCAAAAAAATCCAAAGTGTAAAAATAAAGGCCTTTGGATGTCAATTACTAAGCCTTAAATTATTTTAAGGATTCTTTATTTGTTTGCATCCTTCTGATAAATGAAAATAAATATTATTCACACTTCATTTCATGAACTTCGATGTTAATTACTAAATCTTAAATAAAATTTCACACTTGATTTCATAAAATTAGATGTCAATTACTGAGTCTTAAATTTTTGTAAGGATTATTTCTTTGTTTGCATATGCAACAAGCAACAAGCAAAGAGGGAGTATTTCCATAAATATAGTTATCATTCTTAGCTGGATAATTTACGATTTGAGGCTATATGTGGCTAGCTATTGATGATTATCCCCAAACCAATAATGCATACCTATATGAGGGTAGTCATCAGTGTTACCCTCTGATAAAATGAAAATAAATATTTTCTATAGTGATCAAAAAAATAGTATATGAGATGAAATTTTACTTATCACTAACTTAATAAATATTAACTTGAAGTTGAATGGAAACCATTGCCTTATGTATCCATCCTTGAAATATGAATTCATAATAGATGTATTTTCCTAATTCTATTTGCATGGGTATAATCAAGAATTTTATAATATAGCCATGAGATGGTTGAATAGAAACAAGAGATCACACAAATTGATTAAAAAGATAGTATAGGGATAAAAATGAATAGTTTGGTGTTCAAAAACATATCTAATTTATTAAAAATAGATAAATAATGGCACACTTTGATTTTTATAATGCTTTTTGTGTAATAAATAATTTATATTTTAAGTAGTAGATTTCTTAAATCCTAATAACATCACATGATTTTATATTATTGATACATTAGTTAAAACAAGGATAAATATTCTAAATGATGACATAGAAATAGGTCTTTTTGAAATATAATATAATATCACAAAATTCAAAATTTCCAATATGACCAAAGTGGAGACTATGAACATCCTAACATAGGTATATTAAAATATTAGGCTTTTGTATGAAATTTGGGCTTCAAATATCTCAATTTACTTTGTTTGTCTTATTAGAATTTAAATTTTATCACGTGTATCCTTCTCATAAATAATATTCTATAAGAAAAACTATATTTCCTAACTTTGATACTAATAGAAACCTTTATAATTTTATTAGTTAACTAAACTAATATTCTCCAAGTATTTTATGAAATCTTAAAAAAAAAATATATATATATATATATATATATATATTTATATTAAAATCATTACTATAATATTTGTCTCAATTATTGCATAAGATACCTTTTATGAAGCAAAAATAAAAAAAATTAAAAAAACACAATCAATAAAATTAGTCCTTTATTTTTTAAATAGGCTACTTTTTCTTTTATTCTTAATATCCACTTTTACATTATTATCCCTAATACGTTAATACAAAACCTATCAATAAAACTTATCTCTATGTATATTATGTGTTATTTATCAACCTGAATTGAATTTGTTTATCAACATGAATTGAATTGATTATTCTGAAATTCATTCATCTCACAATATGTTTGTTACATTCTAATTTAAGTGATATTTAAATAGAAGTGATGTTTAGCATTAAATAAAATAGATATTCTATTGTCACTATCTAAATAGGTTTGAAAATAAATTTATGGACCAATGTTTAACCATACTTATATTTATCAAGCACATTACAAATATATATGTAGAGGTTGCATGCAAATGATTATCTTATATTATATACTACTAGTGCTCACAACCATGGCAATAATTTGTTAATATTTGTCAATCTCTTTGACAAATAAGACGTATCGTTCGTTATATTTCTCATACTAGATAATTTTAATTAGTAATCTTCAAGGAATGAAGCATTACAATCACAAACAAGTGTCACATGGTGACTAGTCTTTGTTATTGTAGAGTGTCTTGTCTTTAACCCGTGCATGTGTCTTATAAATATGATGAGCATTGAATTTCCAAAATCACATTGTCCCTTCTTATGAAATTATGTAGTGGAAAAAAGAGGCCTCTTGTGTCGTAAATATCCATCGTACCGTTTACTTTTTTATTTAGGTTGTTTCTAGTGGGTTACTCTATTATAAAAGTAAAATATTGCATTGTTTTTATTAGATTTTTATTAATTTTTTTTGGGTTACATAGAGGAGTTGGTCACAATCACTATTTTTAGTAACTGACAAGTTTAGGGTTTAAATCAGAAGAACTGCTCTCATTGCTGTTGATCCGGAGTGAGATGGAGACCATTGTGTGCGGTTAGAGGATATGATTTAACATGGACGACTACCTTTGTTAAAGCTAGCCGAGTGTCCCCAAGGTTTTGAACTCTTCTTGGCAAATACTTGGCCAGTCAAACCTTTACCAATCCACCTTATTATATTTCTTTCAATTTAATTAAACCTTAGCCAACTTGTCTTTTTATCAAAGTTTTTTTTTTTTCTATCAAATATATTAGTCTTCTTCCTCAAATTGCTAATTTTCCACAATTAACTCTTTTATATCATTTTTTTTAAGAGATAAAATTTCACTTCACTTATATAAATAAGTTTTGAAACTTAAGTTAAATTTTGTCAAGATAAAATTTAACACTGCTAATAGCTAGAATATTTGCTACCCAATTTCCATATATATATTTTAATACTTTTTTTAGGGTTTTTATCCATGTCCCTAATATTCCAAGATATTATTTTCATTCTTATTTTTTGTTTTTATTTGTATATTTAATCTCACTTGTTGTTAACACTTCAATATTTTCTTTTGTTTTTCTATATTAATATCTCTTTATGTTTCTTTTTCTCTTTTTTTTTTTTTGCTTCTTGGGTATTCCTCTCTTATTTTCATTCTCAATAATACTTTCATTCTCATCAATCTCTTCAATCTTCTCACACTACTCCTAGCAAGACTTATCATATATAGGTTTGCATTGCTCTAAAGAATTGAAGTGCAAGGAATAACCTCAAAAAAACATTCTTATTTATGTTGCCCTAGAAACCCTAAAGTGCAAGGATACTCTTTCATAGCAATTACCTTCTTATTCTACCCTAAAAACCCTAAATTGTTATGTATTTCCTCCATCCTCATTTCTTTATTATGCTACTCTTGAAACCCTAAAGTGCAAGGGATAACTTCTACACCACTTTCACTTTTATTATCAAGAGATGATTCTATACTACTTGAGGAAAATGAAGATAATTTACCTAGAATAAACTTGACCCCTTATGTTGTTTTTGTTTTACGATTTTCCTCCACATATTCCTTTACACCTTTAATTCCTGTTGAACATGAACTTACACATTGTACTTTCTTGTCATTTATATCATTTTTGGTTTCTTCTAACAATTAATCCAAGTGAATTATGATTGTCTTTGTCATATGATGATGTAGATAGGTTTTTTTTAATAGTTTTCACTTTATGAACTCTTGCCATGTGTTTAATATTCCTAACAATTATGGCATCAAAATATGATATTTTCACAATTCACTTGTTGATCTCATTCTTTTGATTTAGATTTAATCTTAATGGATTGTGACAAAGATTTTAAAATATCCATAGCAACTGCTTTTGCTCCTTAATAGTTAGTTCTTCCTTGATGAATTCAATTAAGGTATGTCCAATATTCTTCAAAACATCCTTATTGATAAGCTAATATGAAAATCCAAAAATCATAACCCACACAATAAGCTTCTTGATAATTATGTCTCAAAAAAAAATCATGGTCTTAAATAAAAGGTATATCTCCCCCTAAACCATGGGCCACCACCCATTACTTTATAGCTCAATAAAGATTATGAAAAAAAATCTTTTAGAAAGAAAAGTCACGGAGTAATTTGAATTCAATCCTCATTTCCACTTAATCTAATTTTGAATCTCTAAAAATGCCAGAATCTATAGAACTCACTTATTAGCCTTCTAATTTTAAGAATTATTAGATCATGCTAAATTATCTCATCATTGATAGTCACTTTTCATGTAATATATCATGTAATATATGCTACCTAGATTAAAATTGTCATGCATTCACTTTTTCACTTATCTTTAACTTGGGCATCCATATTTCCAAGCATTATGATCTCTTGATAAGAAATTTGGACTTCCCATTTGAGTTTTCAAATATGACTTTTTTTCCGTACTAGCTAGTGGAACCTTCTCCTAGCTCACAGTACCTCGTAACTTAAGCTCTACTCATGTCTCTTCTTTTCCCAGGTGTTCCTTTACTTCAGCCGATTTTTAAAAACAATATTCAATACATCATAACCAGTGTTTTAAGCATTGATATCGGATGAATCCATTACTTTTTTAACCCATTAAACCCATTAAAACCTTGAGTCTGCTTGAGATAACTCTGCCCTCCCTCATCAAGCGCTTCCTAAGGTTCTGAGATGCATCTCTTAGGAAGAGAACAATGCACTTAACATCCTCACCAAAACCCCACTGTTACTCCCAGGCAAAGAACCAAAACCTGGACCACCAGCCTCACCAAAACCCCACTGTTACTCCAGGCAAAGAACCAGAACCTGGACCACCGCCGCTCATTGATAATCTAATACCTTTTACTTTTATTTATCATATGTTAGAATTTTTAGTGGTGAGGATGGTTACATTGTATGTATTATATTATACTATTCAAAAATTTACAATTCTCTAACTAATTTGATTTTTTAAATCTTGTTTAAAATATTTTTTTTAATGTAAGAGATGCTTATTTACATAAATATAGCTTGCAAAGAGAAGTACTGAGAAACACTCAATCTCCTTTATTGTTGTTGCTCTGAAATTATTAAAACTAAGTTTTAAGTAAAGCAAAGAAATATAACCTACTATATGTTGAATGTACGAAATCTTATACTAAATATATGTCGACGAATATATATTTTTTAACTTTTAAAGAAAATATAATATTATTAAAATATAAAATATAATGTTTATATTTTAATGCAATTTTATAGCCAACGATAATACAAATTTATATAAATAAATAAAACTTTAAATTTTTAAAATATTTAATTAAAAAAAATCTTCTATCTTTGTTTTTTTATAATGGAAAATAAATTTAATATATTATAATTAATAAAGTTAAATCAAAGTTTTAATTAGGATAGGGACATTTAAAGTTAAACTAACCTTCATTAGGATAAGGATACTTTTGAATGGGGTGAACCAAATGGTTTTTAGTTTGGTACTTGTATAGAATCACCCTTGTTCGCATGCTTCATCAATAGTTGATTTTTGGAAGAGTATGGGGCGGCCTCCTGCAGCGGCTTTCTTTTTACAAGTTGGATGGAGTATTGGTCCTTCATGCATTTTTTGGCAGATTTGGCTTGAACGGAACCGTCGGATTTTCCAAGGTAAGGAGTTAACTACTTCCCAGGTCTGGCAGAGGATTTTGCGAATGATCTAGGATGTGTCTGCAAAATGTCAGATTATTTCTCCCGTGGACCATGCAGAACGTCAGATCATGGAAAGATTAGGCTTGATGGTTAATGGTCCTGGTCCTAATGTCTCTTGCAGATGGATGGGTCAGAATAATCGGGTGCGGAGGGCTGGCAAATGGAATCCGCCTCCTCCAGGAGTGCTGAAAATTAATACGGATGGATCTTCCGGGGTAATCCGGGTAATGCTGGTATTGGTGGTGTGGGGCGGGATAGTAGTGGTACTATCCAATTTTTTTTCTCTTGCTTTAAGGGACATCATTCTAATAACTTCATGGAAGCACTCGCAATTTTATATGCTTTGGAGCAAGGGTATGCTTTGGGTTGGCGTCGGATTGTTTGTGAATCTGATTCTCAGATTGTTATAAATTTGTTAAATTCTGGAGATAGTCTTCATGGTTGTTGGCGGTTGAGTTGGGTTGCTCGGCAAATTCTTAATATCTCTGCTCACTTGGACTTCATTTCTTTTGTGCATATTCCTCGAGAGTGGAATAGGGTAGCGGATTTGTTAGCTAAATGGGCTTCTAAGTTTCAAGATGGTTGGGATGTTCAAAATTGGTCTCAACTTTCTTCTGATTGCTCTCAATCTCTCTCTTCTTTATTGAGAGCTGATATGTCTGAATAGCTTCTGCTTTTTCTTTGTATCATGAATGTTTTGTTGAGTTAATAAATTTTTACCCTCTTTTACAAAAAAAAAAAATGACTTGTATAAGGATAAGGACAGGTCACAAGGCCTTGATGACTTGTGTAAGGATAAGGACAGGTCATAGTCTACTTTGACCTTGTGGATCAATGAAAGAGTTATTTGTTGGGTTTTTTTTATGCCTCTTGCAGCACCTTTTGACCCTTTTTGAAGTAGTATAGTGTTCCCAAGACTATCAAACCTGCTATGCTACTTAAAATCAATCTAGAGCAAAAAGAGGACCAAGGTTAAAAATTTCTGTTATTTAGATGATACTCAATTTTTTTTTTTTAATTTAATTCTAATATACTACTTGTGTAGTAGTGTATTAATCCTTTATTAATAAGTTTAACTATGAACATTCAAAATAATAATATTCATATAAACTTAAATTTTATATGTTTCATAGTGTAAATAGATTCATAGTTAAATTCATATATCTCTATTAATAACAATATAAGATAATATAAGATAATTAATATATATAAATAAGAGTTTTCTATTGATCATAAAATTTATGAATAGATAGGCTTGAGACTTAACGAGTGAATGACATATGAAGTCAACAACCAAGGATTTTTCCATGAATATTAACTCATATGCCACCTGTTTCTCAAAGTAGAATGTCAACTATAGCCTGACAATATTGACGACCACGAAAACTTTTTTTTTTCTTTTTTTAAAGGTTATTGGTCATTTCTAAATTCCTTTCAAGGGATAGTTCAACGGTTTTGGATTTGACTCTTCTTCGAAAGGTCTAAGGTTCAAACCATAACATGGATAAGTGTGAAGAAGTACATATGTATTAATCAAATATATATATATATATATATATATATATATATATATATATATATATATATATATATATATTATTATATTTAATAAGATGTCCGTATTTATAAAATTAAGGATAATAAAATTTATCATGCTAACAAAAGTTATTTTTTTTAATTAATTATATATATATATATATATATATATATATATATATATATATATGAAAACTAGAGCTATGCTCTAAATTTAATAAACCCATTACTTATTTTATTTTTTCTCAATGTTTTTTTTTTTAATTTACATGTGGAATTGATAGCCGCTACGAATCCGGATAGGTTGTTCCGTATTTATAACCGCCACCACAATATCCTGCATTGTCATAATCATTTTAAACCTTTTATTCCACTAAAAGCACCAGAAAAGAGATTACACAGCTGAAAACACCAGAAAAGGGATAAACATTCAGCCCGACGAAGCCCGATATTTGAACCTAAAGCACCAGAAAAGGGACAAGTGTTCAGCCCAGCGAGCCCGAGATTTGAACCTTGGACCTCCGCCACCTTACGATATTTGGTCGAACCAAAATAATTTAATGTTACTTTAGTAAATTTCATATTATTATTTCTTCTCTTTCACTTTATGAATTCACTATACAATGATAATTATAATTTTTTTTCCTATTATCGGTATGCAAGTGGACCAATCCAAATATTTTTATGTATGGTCTTTAAAAAATTATCAATTAGCATGATAAATAAGAAGTTATTCTAATTGAACTCCAAGTAAGCAGAGATATTGAGAATTTTTCAAGCAATCCAACTCAACCGCCAACTCCCACAAAGACTATCCCTAGAATTCAACAAATTTATAACAATCTGATAATCAGATTCACAAAAAATTTGATTCCAACCCAAAGCATACCCTTGCTCCAAAGCATATAAAATCGCAAGGGCTTCCATGAAGTTATTAGAATGATATCTCTTAAAGCAAGAGAAAAAAATTGGACAATACCACTACTATCCCGCCCCACACCACCAATACCAACATTACCCGGATTACCCCGAGAAGATCCATCCGTATTAATATTTAGCACTCCTAAAGGAAGCAGATTTCATTTACCAGCCCTCGGCACCCGATTACTATGACCCATCCATGACCCATCCATCTACAAGAGACATTAGGACCAGGACCATTAACCAAAAAACCTAATATTTCCATGATCTGATGTTCCGCTTGGTCCACAAGAGAAATAATTTGATATTTTGTAAACATGGTTTCTTAGATCATTTGCAAAATCCTCTACCAGACCTAAGAAGCAGTTAACTCCTTCCCTTGGAAAATTCGACGGTTCTGTTCAAGCCAAATCTACCAAAAAAATGCATGAAGGACCAATGCTACACCTAACTTTTAGTATGAATTTTAAATTATATATATATATATATATATATATGAAAATGAAAATGTCTTCACATGTGAACAGTTGGAATCATCTACCTCACCTTAGTAAACATTTACTCATTGAGGGGTACTCATTGGGGCTCCGCATTAAAACCATCAACTTAAAATTGGAAAACACTCTACTACCTCCATCCAACATGATTTTTAAATATAAATTTTAAATTACATTGTTACCTTGTGGTGTATTATCACCCATATTCATCATTACCATATAGTGGTATTATAATAGTTCCTTTCAAAAAATTGAACCTAAATATCCTCCTTACATGCTAAGAAAATAACAAACTTTAAATTTTCCATGCCTATGTAATCCTCTGTGCAAAAATTGATGGAGGTAGTAGACTGATTGGTTTTCAGACCGAGTGTTTGCTAACTTAAGGTCTGTGGTTCCAATACCAAGCCTCTCTAGAGTCCCTCTCACTTGAAGTAACATTTTTATAGAGGTGAGGTGAGGACTATATTGGTAGCTTTCTAGATTCAAACCATGCTTTCTAAGTTTGTTGATCAACTCATGCTACCAATTTAAACTCTTTGTAAGATTTCATTCTCTTCTTAAAAATTTCATATGAAGAATACTTTTATTGTTCCTAAATTCATAACACATTTTGCTTACCTCAATTTAAACTCTTTAAGATTTCATTCTCTTGTTAAAATTTTTATAATAAGATTAACTTTCTTGTTCCTAAATTCATAAAATATTTTGCCTGCCTCATTGAATTAATTTAAAGAAATACAAAAATGTGTCGATATGTATTGTTTTAATATTATTAATAGAAGGGGTTTTGAAAGGGTCATGAAACTTTTGCAATAGGAGAATCCTTACAAAACTTGGCCTAAGACCAGCAATACAAAATCAAAATATTTTGGCTGCCTCATTGAATTCAATTGAAAAATGTAAAAATGTGATGACATGTATTGTTGCCAAGTAAATAAAAATTCTATGTTTAAATCATGTCAAGGATATATATAAGGATGGGGAATCTAGTACAACCCTTTATTATTTAGCCAAAAAAAAATTGTAGGAAATATATATGAGTACAATATTAACAATTTAAAATTCATTTTGTAGTTTCCAGTTCCATTGCATAGTTTTAGTAGATTGAATATTCTAAATCACTTTGAGTCTAATTACCTTAAACTCATTTTTAATTTATGCATGTCAAAAAAAATTCTCACTAAGTTTATTTAGGAAAATATTTTGTAACATAAATTATTTAAAGTTTGATTTAATTTTTTATTATTAGTGGAAGAGGTTTCTTCTATGTTTACCTTTAAGGACAAAGCCTTAAAGGGTATTTGAAAGTTCAAATAGAATAAAAATGAATGTTTTACTCTCAATCAATTTATTATTTTTAAAATATTATGAATTCATTTTGACATTTCTAGATCCTCCCTCCAATTTATTCATTTTAAAAGTTTGTACCGTCAACATTGAATGTCAAACCCTCACCCTTGTAGTAGATGCTCAAGTATTGGTATCCACATTCTAAGATATGGATTTTAAACACAAAACCCCCTACTAAAACATATACCATAATGGTCATGATACGTCAACTACTAGAAAATTTCACTTTTGTTCTTTGCGAGTCTTACTAAAAACTACCTTTGACCATAACCTACTTCTTTTAAAGTTTTTCTAAGGAAATCAAGATAAAAGGATTTTCTTTCCGATTTGAGATTATGTGGTTCCTCAAATCGAGGACATGATCAGATATTGGTGGAACACAGATGTGTATGGAACTAAAATGTTCCAAGTTGCAAAAAACTAAAAATCATAAAGGTGAATCTCAAGAAATGGAATTGAGATGTGTTTAGAAATATTTTCGAACAAAAGCAAGATCTTTTAGATAACCTAAAGGAAGTGGAGTTGAATATTCAACAAGAAGGAAGAACTTTGGATCTAGATAAAATATAAAGATATGTTCTTGTAGAGTTTCATAATGTTTTAGCTAAGGAGGAAACTCATTGGAAGCAAAATTCAAGGTCAAAATGGCTAAAGGAATGAGATCATAACATGAAGTTGTTTCATCTCTCAACCAAGGTATATGAGTGCAATTATGATAAAGGAACTTAAGATATATAATGGTATGTAGTCAAAAAGAAGGAGGAAATATCAATAGTTGTAGTAAATTTCTTCCAAAATCTATTTTCTAATGATCAGGATGAAGATGAGGCAACATTGGACTCTCTTCTTGGCAACATTTCCTAACTAGTTTCAAAAGAAATGAACAACCTATTACTTACTCCATTCTTGGAAGAAGAGGTCAAGGAAAGTGTGTTTGATATGGTAGAAGATAAGGCACCAGGTTTGGATGGTTTTATGGCTAGTTTATTCCAGAGTTTTTAGCACAAAATAGAAAAATATGTTGTAGAGGCAGTAAGAGAATTTCAAGTCTCGAATTTGTTACTTCAAAATGGGAATAATAATTTTCTAGTTTTGATACCAAATAATCATGGAGTATATTTTCTAAAAGAGTTTAGACCTATTATCCTTTGCAACTCCATATACAAAATCCTCACCAAGACATTAGCCAATAGACTCAAGAACGTACTTTCAAGGATCTTCCCTTCTATGCAAGGAGACTTTGTTCAAGGGAGACAAATAATAGATAGAGTAATGGCAGTACATGAAATGTTGCATTCAATGGATAAAAAGGGTTTTGCAGGTATGTTGTTTAAACTATATATGAATAAAGCATATGATTAGGTATCATGGATTTTCTTGGATAAGGTAATGCAAAAATTTGGGTTTCACATTAAGTGGAGATAGTGGATAAAAAAATCTCTTTTTTCAATCATATTTAATGGTAGATCAACAATATTCTTTAGGGTAGGGTTATGCATAAGGGGTTGGGCTCAAAATGAACTTGTAAAAAAATGGTGAATCCTAATAGAAATTAAGGTGAATCATGGTGAATCCTAAAAAATCAAATCAATCATCTTCATACCAAAAATTGGGGTATTTGAAGTCCTAAAAAGTAAAGTCATATTTAAGATAAAGTTTGACCTATTAAATCACCTTATAACTTCATAAAACCACCACCATTAGATCAGGATTGAAATGAGCTTTCCAACGAGTACAAATATGCTTATGTCTGGATATATATTATGGCGAATTGACCCTAAAAACAAACTGGTCCTAAAAATTTTAGGCAAATGGCCCGACATCGAGGGTCCTCATATTCACCAATTTCCAATTTTGGAAATCCTAATATTCACCAAGTTTACGAATATTCGCCACTATGTATAACCCTGCTTTAGGGGGTAGCAAGGTCTAAGAAGGAGATCCTATATCATCATATTTTTCACCATCATGGCTAAAGCTTTAGGCATAACTTTGGGTGTAGCCACTACCACAACAAATATAAGAGGGATTAAACTTACAAGTAATGTTGCAACAATATCTTACCAATAATTTATGGATGACATTATCATATTGGGTGAAGCCTCAATAAGAGAATCAAAGGAGATACTGAATATCCTACATATTTATGAAAGAGCTTCCAATTAAAGTGTCAATTTAGGAAAAAGTATGTTTATTTTTCAACACAGCTAGATGAGTGCAACTAAGAATATCTACGATTGGGATGCAACATAGCAGAATTTCTAGTTACCTACCTTGGATTACCTTTTCTCATAGGCAGATTGAAAGAAGAAATATGGACTCCAATCATAGACTAGATTCAAAGGAAGTTGGCAAGGTGGAAGGGTAATATGCTATCTCAACTTGGGAAATTACAACTTCTAAATGCAACATTACAAAGCATCCCAATATACTACATGTCACTTTTCATAATCCCCTACAAGGTCAAAAATAGAATAGAGCAAATTTTTAGAAGGTTTGTTTGGAAAATGGTAGAATAAAAATAGATGGTTGCTCTGGTATCATGGGATAGAGTTTGCTCTTCGAAGAAGGAAGGTGGTGTAGGGAAAATATCTACTCTAGGATAATATTATTAAAGATAAGTACATGGAAGGTTTCATACCCTTCTTTAGAATTTTAGACCCTCCTAAAGGATCAATAGTTTGGAATGGAGTTTCAAAAAATAGAAAATTATTGAGAAGTGCACTAAGATGGATGGTAGAAGAAGGCAATGAAATATTTTTTTGGGAAGACACTTGGATTTTAGAAAATCCTTTATAACAAATGCGGGATTTTAGAAGACTAAAATATCCCCTAATTCAAAAATATGGATTGTTAGTAAAAAATTACATAGAACTTGGTGGAGGTCAAAGGTTTCGAAAAGAGATAACTTTAGATTTTGTTGATATACAACTATAGAAATATCTATTAAATATTAATAGGCTATTGTAGGAGTACCACTTACCTTATAATGAAGATAAGAACTTGTTGATACAGTGCCTTACTTCCTCAAGGGAATTCTATGTGAAATCATCTTATACCTTGTAGTTTGGAGGTGTGGAGGGAGACTTTCCTATAAATAAGGTTTGTAAGAATGAGTTAATCCCCAAATTGGCTTTATTTCTTTGGTTATGCTTACAAAACAAGATTCTAACTCTAGATAACCTGAGTAAAAGATATTTTCAAATGATAAATATATGTTGTCTTTGCATGAAGGATGTTGAATCAATTGACCACTTGTTTATTCATTGTGAGTTTGCAAGTAAGGTACTTAATAATATAATGGAAGCTATGTTCTACTCTTGGGTGGTCCCTAGTACTTTTAGGTAGTATTTTAACCAATGGATATGCCCTTTTAGTAGCAGTAGGTTATCAAAACTTTGGAATTTACTGTTATAATCTTATTTTTTATGGGGTATTTTATGGAAGAGAAATAAAATAGTATTCAGGAGAAAATTAAGGATGATATTTAAATGTCTAATAGAATTAAAACTATAGTGAGGGAGAATTTTCTTACCTCTGATAACAATATGGAATTTGAGAAAATTTTGGAAAAGAGGATCACTAGAGAATAAAACTTGGGAGAACCTAGAGCAACACATTTTCCATTTAGTTTGAAAATAGCAAACACTAGACGGCTAAAACTAGAGGAGGACTAGGTAAAGTTAAACTTTGATAGAGCTACGAAAGCTAACCTAGATAAAGTTGGGGGAAGAGGTGTCATTTAGAATGAGAAATGTTAAGTTTTATGAGCTTATGCATAAATTTATGGGATACAAACCAATCACTATGTGAAAGCTAAAGCTCTATACTCTGGTGTTATGTTGTTGAGATAGAAGAGTGTAAGGAAGGCCATAATAGAAGAGGAATCTATCAATATTCTCAAGGATCTTAAGAAAAGAGAAGCTAATAATTGGTAGGTGTCAGGTTTAATTAAGGATGCCTCATACCTATTAAAATAAATGGTAGAGGTGAAGCTATTACATATATACCAAGAAGGAAATGTTGCAGTTGATTGTTTGACAAACATTGGAGTTCATTTTGATCAAAGGAAGATATGGGAAAATAATTTTCCCTTATCTCTTTTAAGGATTACCTCATTAGAGGTAGAAGAAAAATGTATTCCATAGGGTGTTATATTTTTATGTTGTTAGTATTTTTGTTGATTTTAGGGTCTTTTGGTGTTCTTGATGTGACTCTATTTTATTGTTACTATAGTAGCTATAGTTCTAGTGAATGCTACTATGGTGTACTTCTCCTTTTTTTGTTGCTACTTTTGTTACCTATTATTGAGAATTGGAGCAACTGCTACTACTGTTGGTATGAAAGGGAGGAATAAATAATAGTTGGGTCAACCTTTACCCATTTGTTAGAAATAATTTTAATATTATCCAGAGTGATATTTTTTTCTAGTTATGCTTTGGGATTTTTGTTGCACCTTTGTTTTTATCTCATGCTATCTAGGGAGGTTGATGTTTATCTTGTAACCTTGGAAATATTAATTTTGTAACAGGGTTGGGGCCCCTCCAAAACCCTTTTTTTCACCATTACCAAAAAAATTAAGAAGAAAAATAATGTTTTGGTGGGGATAATGTAGTGGTTAGGGCTTTTGATTCTTTTTGGGAGGTCTAAGGTTCAAACCATGACATGTGTGTTGGTGTGTGTTGTGTGTGTTACAAAAAAATGTTAAGTAGCGTTTAGTCCTAGGTGGATAGCACAATGGTTCAAGCTTTGGCTCTTCTTTGGGAGGTCCAAATTTTAAACTATGGTGTGTGTGGGGGGTTATGTGTTAAATTCTCTACTGACACGCTCCAACCTTCCCTTTATGAGAGGTCATGGTGGGATGGGTATTCCCAATCCTGAGTGTCGATCACAAGGGTTTCTCACACTAACCAAATCAACAAAAGAAAATAAATAAAAATAAAGTATTTCATTCATGCTCGATTAGCTTATGGGTTGAACTTTCAACCTCCTACAAGCCAACAATACTACCTTCAATCATTTCACATAGTATGCATTAGCCACAAGCCATAAGGTATATGCATTAAATGTTAATGTTTAGAGCATTTATTACTATGTGTTCATATAAACAACCAATCAAGAATGGATAAAGGTGTGCAAATGGCTCTAAGTCATAAAAGCCACTAAGTATCCCTTGGCTATGTGGGAGCCCATAGAGTTTTTATATTCTAGGGTTCAATTTTTGATGCTCTCTTTTGAACGATGCATAAGTGCAATTCTATATACCCATTTGGTGTGGGATAGCATATGAGATACTAACCTTTGGGTGAGTTAAAAAAATTTATTTCTTTTCTTTAAAGTGTATATCAATGTTTGTAATTAAAAAAAATTATTTGTTTTATTTAAAATATATATCAATGATGAGGAATCAGTTTACAACAGACACGAATATGAATGACAATCCAAAAATTCATTATTATCATACCAAAAGGTGCCTATAAATAGGTATTACAATGGATAAGAACATATTAAATAATGCTTATCCTAATATAACAAAATAATTAAAAACATGTGCTACTAATCCATATCATTCCTCCCCACTAAGGAAGCATTCGTCCTCGGTGTGTACAAAGGTGGAAGAGAAATATGGAATGAGCCAGGAGTATGGAGTACAACCAAGAATGTAATCCTATTACAAAATAAGAAGACCAAAATGATAAATTTTTATAGGTCTTTACAAACCAAAATATGATAGTGGCACTACAATAGGCTCGAAAAATGCTCTCGAATGATTGTAAACACTACTATACCAACGAAAAACTAAAATGGGTCCCTCAAAATGGTAGAAGAAAGTAGCATCAGTGATACAATAAGGATGTTGAAGAATATTCTTCTGTATCGCTCCAAATTTTTCACACCCTTACCTTCAGGCTATAGGATCCATGCCCGAAAGGGGGATGGGAAAAGGATGGCGTGGTACCTCGGACTGAGAGGCCTTGCGAAGGTCCCGCCTCTCAGGGGAGGTGTATTATGGTGATTTTTCGATGGATGGTGGGTTCACCAGGAAACGTTTGAATGGCAGTTTCCATGCCTAGGTTGGGAATGTGTTTGATGTGTTCAGTTTTAGCTTTAATCATCCAAGTCCTAGGTTTGGCCAAAATGAATCTAAGCTATTCTATATGAAATGCAGATTAAATGAATACAAAAATAGATTTGGACAGAAAAATAGAAAGAACAAGATGGATTAAAGAGCCATACCTGATTCGGATGTCTGATGGAGGTTCCGATTCTTGGACGACAGGATCGTCTCCTATCTGACAGGATCGTCTAAGATCTGACGAATTCGTCAGAGACCTGCAAACAGAAAGATAGATGCAAAATACAAAGAATGCAACTATGATAATAGAGGGTAATGATGTAAAATGACAGTAAGAATATTAAAATGATAATAACAAACTAAGACACAAGTGAAATATAATGACTTATTGACAAATCATGATTATATTATGCATATAAGCTACATGGGTGAACTCCAAGATGCAGAATAATAAATAATAACCATAAAATTAACTAAATGCAGAATAATACAGCAGAAAAAGGATGAAGAAATGCAAACTCTGGGCACTGATTGCCCCCAATGTGAACTGCAGTCGAAATCATCTCGAATTGGTTCGATATCATCCAAGATTGAACGAGATCGTCCGAGATGAGCTGAGCTTGCTCCGGCTGAAAAACAATAAGGTTCCTGCAAAAAACTTGGAAAAATACAAATGCAAATAGTAATTTAGGATGTCTAATGTGTGTAGAATTTGAGTTATAGGGAATTTCAGCCAGGGGGATGCTAAGGGGAGGGCCTAGGATTAAATAGGCTTAGGAGGGAGGTTAGGAGGTTGGAGATCATCCCTATTTGGGAGATCTCCAACGGGGAGGGTCTCTAACGGTGCAGACACGCTTCTGCCCGGATTAGAGACGCCGTTGGAACAGAGGCTAATTGTGAAAAATTAGTTTTGGGACAAGATCGTCTGGACGTCCTAGCCCAGACGAAATCGTCCGATCTGAGGCGATATCGTCTGATCGGCGACGATATCGTCAAACGGTCAAAACAAACTCTAAAAATGGCACGGGAAAGGAGGAAACGGGTTAAACGACGGTTTGGGAGCGGTTTTGGAGGTTGAAATTTGAATTTGAATTATTTACTAGAGTAATTGTAATTATTAAGGTTTTACTATCGCGCCAATTTTAGGGTGCTACATTTTGCCCCCTCTTTAGCGAATTTTTCGAAGAAAATGCGTTAAAGATGAGTTCTTCTCGATCTACGAGAAAGCAAAAATTATTCCCATTTTTAGGCGACGATTCTTGGTCGAATCGTACGACAGCTTACTATGGTGCCCCCTCCGTGTTTTTACCCAAATCGAACGTTTGAGGTAAAAACATGGAAAAGCAAAATTTTAAAATGTTTTTAATTGTGTTTTGAATAAAATTAAGAAAAATAGGGTAAAACCCTAATTCATTGTTACTGTTCATTTTTCTGGTTTTTAGAGCTCTAGAGACAAAAATGGTCGAGACAGCGCACAGATCGACAGAGGTCCGGCGTGGGCTACGGGTAAGAGTCTAAACTTAGCTTAGAATGGTTTAAGTTGAATTTACATGCTTTTTAGATTGATTTTGAATAATTTTTGAGCATCGCGGCCATTTTTGGGCCGTCGACGTCGTCGAGACGAAATCGTCCCGATTTCGACGAAATCGTCTCAAGTTCGCCGATTTCGTCTAAGGGCGAAATCAGCGAAAGGGGGACGATTTCAGCTTGCGAAATCGGAGACGATTTTGCTCAAATTGGGGACGATATCGTCCAATAGTGGACGATATCATCATTTGTATAAAATTGAACTTATTTTTACTTGCATTATTAATTACTGAGTTTTTATTAATGATTTTTATTGTGTTGTTTATGTTGTAGAGAGGATTACTAAAGAGCAGAGAATGGAAATACGGTGGGTTGAGAGATGACTTGGCCGCTCTATCTCAGGCAGAGCGAGATCAGCTAGCACAGGTCGGCTTGCAGCATGTGGCAGAGATGCCACAAGTTTCTACAGACATGGGGCTATTGAGACAGCCCCGACAGAGAGGTGGTATCCGGGTTCTTCCTGTTTCCGGTTACCGATAGGGGAGATGACTCCCACATTAGAGGATGTATGGAGGATTTTGAGGATCCCCATACAAGGACGGTTGATCACTCCTACGGCCAATCAAGGCCACGCTATGATGCGGTTGTGTGGCGATCCGAGCTTCGCCCTGGAGAAGGGCGGAGTGAACATCGAGTCGCTATGCCAGATGCCTGGGGCATCTAGACTCACACGGGTTTTGGTCGGAGTGGTAGGTGGACTTCTGCTGTGCCACCAGAGCGGATGCAGGGTACCATGGGTACTAGCAGATGTGGTCTATGACATGAGAGACCATGGCTACAGGTTTTCTTGGGGGAGCTTTGTTCTATGCCGATTGTACGGGATCCTGCATGGGGTCGTGTACAAGGGCGGTCGATGTCTGGTTATGACATCGCTTCTACAGGTTTGGTGCTGGGAGCACATTGCAGTGCGGAGGCCGGTAGGGCTTCCTTTGATAGGGATTGACGGGGAGAGGCCTCGAGTTTTCTACTGGTGGCTCCAGAGAGGGGCACAGCGGTGGATAGATCTACCGATGTCCCGGAGACTACTTGATGACCTTGTCTCCGACCAGATCACCTGGAGGCCTTGGAGAGATCATCCAGGGTGGGCCGAGGATGGACAAGAGCTGGCTCGCATCAGGCGAGTCTGCTGGCTGAGGATGGAGAGGGGAGAGGTGGAGCTCCATCGCTACGACCGAGTTTTGCGATAGTTCGGTCTACAGTAGGGGATCCCATCTCTCAGGGACTACGAGTTTTCTTGGACTATCCGGGATAACACTACGGTTAGCGGGGCTCCAGATATGCAGCGCTTCTAGAGTCGGGACGTAGATGATGCCCCCATTCAGCCGGTGGATGGGGACGATGTTGGGGTAGCCGACGGCTATGATGCACTAGGTACGCAGCATCCGCCCTCCTCGGATGACGAGGGCTCAGGGTTCGATTCATGTAGTTGTGCATCGGATGGGGAGGCGATGCCAGGTAGCCATTGAGGTGGCCCAGGGTCATGGCGGGAGAGAGCAGAGGAGACCACAGGCACAGGAGAGGCCACGACAGTGAGAGAGGAGGGAGGAGAGACCCCCTTCTCCATAGAGAGAGAGGCCACCATCGCCCGATAAGGGCAAGGGTGTTGACATTAGGGAGAGCAGCGAGACAGTGACTCTTCGAGCGAAGATAGTCCATCTCTAGGCATAGGTGCAGACATTACAAGATGAGGCTGCACGCCATCGAGCTGAGGTGACACAGCTCAGAGATGAGATTGCATGCCTCAGAGCACGGGGTGGAGGAGCGAGCACTCAGGAGCTAGCACGGTCGATTGCTCAGATCACATTCTACCAAGGTATCTACTTCTAGATGGTGCCAGAGGGAGGAGATATTACCACTACTAGCTAGCATTGCGGATCCGATCAAGATTGGGTCATCAAGGACTTCATCTCGATCGACGACTAGGACTCGCAGTACCACACATACTACGATGGGGCCACCTCGTCCACCTCAAGGTGGGGGAGGAGATGAGGTTGAGAGCTCGAGGGGTTCTCGAGGCTAGCTACTACAGATTGCACTGCACAGATTGATATATAGTATTTATTATTTTTGAGAGAGGATTGAGTATGCCGAGGTATAGATTGTGGCATACCAATCCAGTTTTGATATGATGTATATATATTTGTGATATATATAGATGAGATATTTTTTGATCATATGACTTGTCTTATGTATTTTTATGATGCTTTTAATGTTTGAATTATTTGATGATTGATTTGATGATTCATGTAATTATGTCATTTGGAAATATTATGGTTTTAATGTCATGCTTTAAAATTTTAAATGAAATAATCTGATGTAACAAATTGGTTGTTTGTGATGTGATGATTTGATAAAAAAATAAAAGGGACTTTTAACAATAATTTCAAAGGACATTGTCGCTATTATAGACCATTTCATGGAGTCGTCGCTCACTCGGTCGTCAAGCTAATCCCAGTATAGAAATATTGTTAAAAGTAAAAGAGTGCTTAAGAGACTGTCTTAAGACTTTGGTGCAATGGTGCAAATGATGATGATGATGGTTTGTTTTCAGATTTTCATAAAAATAGTATGCATGAAATAATGTTAAAATGATTTTTGCTAGGCATAAATTCCTAAGTGTGATAAAATTTTTGGATAATTCCCTAGGAATTATACCATCATTGCAAAATTGAAGGTTGACATAATGACATGAAATAGTGATAATGTGCATGCTTTTTGAAAGCATAATTGTATAACATAATGATTTAAGTCATATGGTTTTCATGATTTTTAAATAAATGGGGAATAAAAATTGGTACAATGGTTTGCGCTAGGCATAGAATATGTAGGTATAGACTTATACCATCATCGCGAAAATCAAGGGAAAAGAGATAGTTTTATTGCATGGTTGATTTTTTAATAAAATAGAAAATATGAAGATGAGGACTTGCGCTAGGCATAAAATTCCAATTTTGGTTTTGGAACTATACCATCGTCGCGAAAGTCGACAATATATATATATATATATATGTGTGTGTGTGTGTGTGTGTGTTTTTTTTGTATATATGTGTTTTGATTGTATGGTTTTGAAAGAAATTTTGATTTTTTCTATTATGTATGTAGTTGTCTTTATACTAAACAACTGTACTTTAAAGAAGAAAATGAATTTATTCCAAACAATTTGCAAAAAAATATTTCAAAGTATCTTAAAGACAAAAGTTAGATTTATAAGGAATCCCATGTGCATATGTGAGTTCATTTCCAATCTTGATTTATCATAATGATACACAAAATCTCTCAAATACAAAATGTGTGTGCAATTGCTATGTTCATTTACCAGTTTTGAGCAAGATAATATGATACAAGTGATTTGAATGAACCAAATAAGTGTTCATTAACCATGATGTAGATGCATATAACCATACTAGACTACTATGTAAGTCGGATTATCAAGAGCTAGCTAATCCATAAGCGAGACATAGGTCTGTACAAAAGAAGGTCGCTAATGTGACGGACATATCGCCACGCTAGGAGTTACCCAAGGCCAAGCGGGTTGGGCACAAACCACCTGTTATGGGGCTTACCTCACAATTTTCAAATAATTGAGAATTCCGGGGATTCAAGCTCATCAACCCTTCTTTTCTTTTCAAAGGGTAGGGAAAGGGATTTTATTGCTTTTGCTTTTGCTTTCTTTTCTTTTCTTTTTGTATTTTTGCTTGATAATGCTGTAATGATATAAAATAACATTTTTCTTTTTCTCTTTTTCTTGAACTTTGCTTTTCTTTTTTTTCTATGCTAGGGATACTTGCTCGGATTAGTCTGTAGAGCAAGGGATTTTTATTCCGGGTAGGGGTGAGCTTGTCCTTTTGCCAATTCTCAAAGATTCTAGACCATGTGCATGATAGGATAGCAGGGGAAACTTTTCGCTCAAGAAACCACTTCTACTATGTAGCATAGCATGGAAATTACAAATATAATCATTTTATTGTGAAAGGATGTGCTTGGTTTAAGTAAATAACAAGATCAATTCTCTCGTGCTCAAACTTTATTTAATTGAATTTTGTGGACTTTGATATAAGAGAGATTAGTAATCATGCCAGATAAAAATCAAGATATTTATTTTTGTGTTTGTGAAAGTGAGGGATTCCAAATAAATGCTAATTTATCCAAAATAATTTGAAACATATAACTGCAACATTTGTAAGAAGAAATATATATAAATACTTTTTGAGAAGTTTTGAGAATGTTGACTCTCTCTTTCTTCTTTATGTTGTTTTGGTTTCGAAAGAGTCAAGAATATTGTTGTTTTTGTTTTTTTTTATTATTATTTTTTTTGTTTTTGAAAGAATTAACAAGTGCCATAAATAAATACAACAAGTAGTTTTGAAGATTTTGATGATTATGAATGTTTTTGGTGTTTTTGAATTTATAAATTGAAAGAAATACAAGATAGTGATTGTGAAATATTTTAAACAAATATATACAAGGATGAAATGACCAAATTTATACATAGTAACGTTTAAGATGCAAAATGTTCATGGGTTCTTTAAGTTCTTTACCATCTAAGGTAGATAATTTGTATGCTCCCGATTCAAATTTAGCAGTGATAATGTATGGTCCAAGCCAGTTGGGCTCAAATTTACCTTTAAGGTCCTTAGTTGCATTAGTATTTTTTTTATTTTCTTTTAAAACAAGGTCGCCGATCTCAAAGGATCGATGACGAACTTTTTTAGCATATGATCTTTTAAGCTTGTTTTGGTAGGCACGGAGATGCTCCAAAGCATTGATGCATTTTTCATCTAGGAGTTCCAGTTGACTGAGTCTGCCAGATCGATATTCATCTCCTACTTTGGTATCTTGAAGTAGTAGAGCCAAAGAAGGAACTTCTAATTCAAAGGGAAAAACGGCTTCAGCACCATAAACCAAAACAAAAGGTGAAGTTCCAGTGGGGGTTCGAACACTAGTTCGATAGGCCCACAAGGCTGGATATAATTGAATGTGCCAGTCATGGCCAGTTTTATTGACCAATATTTTGAGAATTTTGATTAAGGTTTTGTTAGATGCTTTTGCTTGACCATTACCCTGAGGATAATAGGGAGTGGACCAGCGATGTTGAATCTTATATTTTTGGCATAATTTTTTAACATCTTTATTTTTGAAACAAGTTCCATTATCAGAGATGAGATTTGCAAGAATTCTGAACCTACAAATGATTTGATTAAAAATAAATTTAGAGACTTGTGTGCCAGTGCAGGAAGCTAAAGGCATAGCTTCAACCCACTTCGTGAAATACTCAGTGGCGGTTATGATGAATTTGTGTCCATCAGATGACACGAGATTGATTTTGCCAATAATATCTAAACCCCATTTTGAAAAGGGCCAAGGAGATGAAATAGCCTACGGTTCTTGTGCGGGCGCATGGACAAGGTCAGCATGTTTCGGGCACTTGTCGCAATGGCGCACATAATCATGTGCATCATTCTCCATGGTAGGCCAAAAGTATCCTATCCTAAGGAGCTTTTTAGCAATGACACTACCACTGAAGTGTCCTCCACAAGATCCATCGTGGGCTTCACTCAAGGCTGATTTGGATTCTTCTAAATTCAAACATCTTAATAGGATACCTTCAAAAGATCTCCTATATAAAGTATTGCCAATTATTACAAATCGACTTGCTCGTCTACGTAATAACCGATGTTGGTTTCTATTAGAATTGGCGGGGAAAGTCCCATTTTGGAGAAAATCAAATATATCCGTATACCAAGGTTCAGGAGTAGTTTCATTGATTAGAAACACATCCAAAGGTTCTAAGCATGACTTATTTGAAGCGGGTTCCTGGAGTCGACGAATAATGATAGTGGCATATTCGTCATCTAACTCCAAGGGCAAGAGAGATGCAGCTGCGGCCATAGCATCGGTTGCACGGTTGCAAGTTTGAGGAATAGCTTCCAAGGTAACTTGATCAAATAGAGACATTAATTGTAAAACATAGGCTTTATATGGGCATAGTTTATCATCTCTGGTCTGATAAACTTCATTAATTTGGTTTATAACAAGTTGAGAATCACCAAAAACTAATAGATGTTTAATTTTTAGTGCCAAGGCAGCTCGTAATCCAAGGATTAGAGCTTCATATTCAGCAGTATTGTTGGTGCAAGCAAATGTTAATTTGAAGGACAGAGGAATAAGATGTTTTTGTGGGGATATTAAAATAATACCCGCACTAGCCCCACTCATGCATCGGGCTCCATCAAAGTATAAGGACCATTGTTCAATATGGTCTGCCTCTAATTGAAGGCATTCATCGGGAAACTCAATGATGAGGGGATGGGTAGACTCTAAGGGTGTAGCGACTAATTGATCTGCTATGATTTGACCCTTAACGAGACTTTTGTCCTATGAACGTGAGGTCAAACTCGCTTAGAGCAAGAACCCACTTGGCTGTGCGACCCGATAAATAAGGTCGACTCATGAGATACCTCAAGGGATCATATTTAGCAATGACATAAGTTTTTTGACTAAGCATATAATGGCATAATTTTTGCATAGAAAACATGATTGCTAGACATAGTTTTTCTAATGTTGTGTAGCGGGTTTCATAACTGATGAAGGTTCGGCTAATATAATAATTAGCACGTTCTCTCTTCTCATCATCAAGCTGAGCTAACATAGCTCCTAAGGCAGAATCTAAAGCTGAAATATATAGGAGAAATGGGCGATCAGGTCTAGGTGGTGAAAGCACAGGTGGGTTAAGGAGGTATTGTTTGAGAAGTTCAAAAGCTTCTTTACATTCGTCGTCCCAATTAAAAGGGACATCCTTCTTAAGAAGTTTAAGAAAGGGACCGGTTTTGTCCGCCAGCTTATCGATGAAGCGACGGATGGCTTGAAGCTTACCTTGTAAACTTCGTAACTCAGATATATTAGTAGGTGCGGGCATATCAGTGATAGCCACAATCTTGAGAGGGTCGATTTTGATACCACGTAAAGAAACTAAAACCCCTAATAGTTTATCGGACTTAACTCCGAATATGCATTTGGCTGGATTTAATCGAATAAGATATTCTCTTAATCGATTAAAAACTTTTCTCAAATCATCTAAATGATTATCTTCATTAATAGAGCGAGCTATAATATCATCTACATAATCATGTAGGATATCATGCATCATATCATGAAAAATATAAGTCATAGCTCGTTGATAGGTTGCACCTGCGTTCTTTAAGCCAAATGGCATCACTTTCCAACAAAAGGTACCCCAGGGGGTAATAAAGGTTGTTTTAGCCTGATCTTCAGGAGCTATCCTGATCTGATTATAACCGGAGAATCCATCCATTAAGGACATCATCCCACTCCCGGTAGTAAAGTCAATGATTTGATCCATGTTTGGAAGAGGAAAATCATCTTTAGGGCATGCAACGTTAATATCTCTAAAATATGTGCAAACCCTAACTTTGGTGGCTTCTTTCTTGGTGACTGGAACTACATTTGAGATCCATTCAGCATAATCAATAGCTTGTATAAAAACAACATTCAAGAGTTTTTCTAACTCCCCTTTGACTAGCAAAGCCACTTTGGGATGCATTTTTCTAAGTTTTTGTTTAACAGGTTTAGCATCCGGATGGACCACTAGGTGATGCATGACTACAGAAGGGTCTAGACCTGGCATATCTTCATATGTCCAAGCGAAGACATCTTCATATTCTTTAAGGAATGCAATGTATTGCTCTTGTTTTTCTTGACTTAATTCTGATCCAATATTGATTATGTGAGGATTATCCTCAGTTCCAATATTAATTTTAATGACGTTTTCTACCTCCATGTGTAGATCTCTTTCAAAATTAGGTGGGGCGGGTGAAACGCCCAATTCTTGTAATTCTTGTAAGGTTAAGTTGGATAATTCATCTTGAGGATTAGTGGTCTCAAGTTGGGCTATAGTTGGTATAGAACCATCAAAATAAAATCCATTGTGTAACATCTCTTCAACGGAGACATCGTGGAAGATATCTCCTTCCAACTCCTCATCGGAGTCGGCAATCATTTCAGGGTAAGCTATGGATAGCATGTTACATGTAAATGGCTGATTTTTTAGAGGCAAATCATCACGCCTATCCAAATAATCTTGATAACATATGAGTTGATCATCATCTTCAAAAGGAAAGGGTTGACCCTTACTAGGAAATAGGCCCACACCACAGCGGGCGGGCCACGGTTCTACCTCGAAAGGTTCTTTCATGCCATTTTGGAAAGGTCCCAAGCCTTTCCCTTTATATCCCATTTTAAGCATTATGGGTTTAGCTTTAATATATTCATTGGTAAAATAACATCGAGCATATCCCTCATGATGAGTTTTGATATTCCGAGGGATTCTTCCCAAGTCATATCCTTTATAAATGAAGGCACAACTCCCGACTTGGTAAGTACTTCCCATAGGTTGTGGGAGGCCCAAAGTACGAGGAGATGGCGGCAAGTTATTTAAAAGAATTGAATCTTGCATGAAAGCATTTGTTTTTTTTGATATTAAGATTGTGGATAAATCTGGTAAAAGTTCATCAGAAAGAGCATAAGATGTAGAAGGATCATTCCCTATATCTTTAGATGTGGAAGGTATGATAGATGTTGATAATGTGGAAGTGTTAATAGATGGGTCTATAGGTTTTGAAATTATAGGGATAGAACATGAAGGATTGGTTGTGGATTGAAGATCTTTTTGAGGTTCTAGAGTGGTTTGTTTAGAAGATTGTTGATCTATATATGAGGGTGAAATTAATGGAGGGGAAATAGGTGAAGCTATGGGTGTGTGTTTCACGATTTTAGATGAAAAATAAGAATTAGGATGTGTGGATGACAGAGCGGGGCAAAATTGCACTCCAACGAGGTTCTGCCAAAGCACACATATCAAAGGGTCTAGGATCACCATGGATAGTGACCAACTGATTTTTAAATTCGAATTTAACACATTGGTGTAAAGTTGATGGGACAGCCCGCATTGCATTGATCCAAGGACGACCCAAGAGTATATTGTACGATGCGGGGCAATGTACAATAAACACGGTGGTATCTAGGGTTCTAGGACCAACTTGCAATGGGATGGTAATAACTCCACACGTTTCTTGTGTTTCGTCATTGAAAGCTTTGATAATCATGTCAGTTTTCTTCATTTCATCACTTCTAAAGCCAAATCGTTGGTAGAAGTCAAAAGTGCAAATGTTTAGAGATGAACCATTATCAATCAAGACTCTTTTAACAACTACATCTCCAATTAGAGCAGTAATATATAAGGGATTATCCTTATGTAAACTGTGTTGTGGGATATCTTTATCCCGGAAGTCAATACAATCAACTTCTCTAGTGATGATAGTATTGGCCATGGCTTCAGGTTGAATGTTTTGAGGTACCATCATTTGGCTTAATGTAAGCATCAACTCATCCCTATGGGTAGGAGAAGATCTTAATAAATCCAAAAGGGAAATTCTGGCTGTAGTATTGGATAATTGCTCATTAATATTGTAAGGGGGTTTAGGTTGAACATTGGAAGCATGATTCCCTTTATTGGGATTTTTCAAAACAAATGGAGCTGATCCATCATTCTGGTTTGGTTCTTGTTGAGAATTTTGAGCCTGTTGTCGGGTAACGACTCCAATGGTACCTACAATGTTATATTGAAGACGTTGAACTGGTCTCGGTTGAGCGTTTATGGCTTGTTCATTTGGGAGGAATTGATTAGAAGAGGGTCGAGTAGTAACTCTTCTAGGAAATGGTTCTTCCGGAACCATAGCATCTGTGATGGGTTGAATAGGATCTGATTCATTTTCAGAACTATTCGATTGGTTTGAAGTGATGTCTATTTCACTTTCAGTATCTGATTCTATATCACTAGGATCTGGAGTTTGAATATTATGTAGGGGCCTGGTCGTGACCATGGATAAAGTTGTGTCAAATATTTGAGGATCATGATTAAGTAAATGTCCGCTAATAGTCCCTACATATCGGGTAGGAGGAGGAACATTATGATGTTCGATTTGATTGGCCACCTCTTTACCATGTCTTGGTAAAGGGTGTTGAAATATGTCTAATGATTGATTAGCATTTTGATTTTGATTTTGGGGAATGTTCTTTTGAGGATTATTAGGAGCATTTTGTTTAGGTTGGAAGGCTTGCACCTCCATTTCATTATTATCAATCAGATCCTGTATTTTATGTTTCAACCTTTTACAAGCGTTGGTAGAGTGTCCAGGTCCTCTATGGAAATCACAGTGTAAGTCAACTCTGTATCCGGGTATAGTTGGATCAGGTTCCCGGATAGCTGGTAATTGGATCAAACCTCTTTCGAGTAATTGAGGTAAAATAGTTGATAATGGTTGATTCAATCTAGTAAATTCTCGAGGAGGTTTATCAGGAGGTTTCAATATAAATTTTTTTGTTGTCTTCGTTGCATTGATATTAGCAACATTTTTGCTATCATTGACTCCGTCACCTACAACTTGTTTGTTTTTATATTGATTTCTGGATGTTTTCTCATCATCCTTCTTCCTAAGTTGGCCTCTCCTAATGAGGGCATCTTCTACTCTTCGAGCTAAATCTATAGCCTGATCGAAGGTAGTTAAAGTAGCGATTGATAGCTCATAAGATATTTGTTCTTGTAAATTATTAATAAAAATGTCCAACATTTCCCTATAAGGTAGCACAAAGTGCAGTTTTCCTATCAACTGCCTCCATCTAGCTAAGAAATCAGCAAAACATTCATCCTTGTCTTGTTTTAAGTTGTATAAATCTTTAATGGTTACATGCCTCTCGATGTAGGCACTAAATTGATGGACAAAAGATTCAATTGTTTCTTCAAAGTTTCTCAAAGAATGAGTGGGCAATTGATAGTACCACTCTAATGCCATTCCACCTAAACTTTTTGGGAACATTTTTAGTAATAGCAAGTCATCATGTGATATATCATGACATGCTATCCTAAACATGCGAAGATGCTCTATGGGATCTTCGGTTCCTTTATATATAGGCAGGATGGGCATGGGAAAATGCTTAGGGTACGGTTGTGCTACAACTATGGGATCCAAAGGTTGACTACATATCTCTCGATAATTGTACGAGGGATGGTAAGGATCTATCTGGTCCATACGCGAAGCTAACTGTTTCACCATGGCTTCCAGATTACTAGTTTGCCCACCATATTGGTTCGGTAGGGCATTGATATGGGATTTGTGAGCATATGATGGAGGGACATGAAGATTAGATGCTATGTTGCTATTGTGTAAATTGTTGGTAGGAAAGGTGTTATGAAGGAATTTTGAAGTTGTATTATGTTGTATTCCAGATTGTTGAAAATTGGTGTTTGGCTTCATTTTAGGTTTTTGTTTACTTGAAGCATATTGATCAATAGTTTGGCGAAGTAAAGCAGTGAAGGAAGTTTTCTTTTGTGTGGGAATGATTTTAGGCTCAATAACAGGTTCCTTAGGAGGTTGGGTAACCTGTTGTTTTGGCATGTTTTGAATCATAGTGACCATATCTCTATTGGATGGTCCAGCCTTATCACTTTCTTGATCAATGAAAGACAAGGGATTAGTGTGCACATCAAACATATGTTCCATGGCTGCTTGAGTGTCACTAATTTGCCCTTTATCAATATGAACTGCCATATTAAGAGCGCCAATGTTATTATTGAAAAATTTCCAGAAATGATCTAAGTTGTCAAAAGCAATAGTTCCATCTAGAGCTACTCTAGGGGATGAGGATCCATCCTCTTTAACATTTTCTTCTTGTTCATTGTCTTCACCTAGGTCATCTTCTGGTTGATCTAGAGTTTCTCCTTCCGGAATTGGATCTTCAGGAAGGACATTTGGGTTTCTAGTTTTATCTTCTAACCAATCTTCTTCTTCTCCTTCGGTTTGTTTACCATTCCTAAGTTTAGGCATTGTGCTTAATTTAGATTTCAGCAAATATTTTTATATATATATATATATATATATATATATATATATATGCAACAAGCTTAAGAGGTATATATTAATTATATACCTACTACAATATTTAAAATGAAATGTTTTGGTTTTTGTTATGTTTTTTAGTTTTTCTTGTTTTTGTAATAATATTGTAAAGATAACAAACAACACAATAAATGCAAGAAATAATACTGAAAGTAATGATCTAGTTTTCTATAAACAATTTATAAATATCATTAATGGGCTCGAGTTCTTCAAGAGTCATGAAGTGTTCTTCTTCAAATTGAAAATTTTCTTTCAAAAATTTAATGAAAAGAGCTATAGTGATATTATCTGTCTCAGATTATGGTTGATAGAAGTAAAGCTCGTGGCAATACTCTCGATATAACACAGCTCGAGGAACTCTATTCCATCTTTCCCTATCCGTAAGAACAACCTCTTGGTCTTCTACACGACCTAGGAACTGGTGTATAATGGCTGCGTTCTCGAGGTATTCCTCGAAGGTGAACAATTCTGAAGACACAAGAGCTCTCCTATAAGCTAACCATCTATGGCAGGCTCTCTGAAGTTCATGATAAAAGACGAGTTGATGAGGATCCAGGATTCTATCTAGGACAAGCCTCTTGATTTGTTTAAGTTTTGTTGACCTAGATGAAATGACACTTAGTCTTCTATCAAGTTCGTCCCACAAAAGTTGATTTCTATCTGTTTTAGGCACACTAAGCACATAATTGATTTCTATGGCTGCCAATTGGTTTTCAACATTTATAGTAACTGCTAATATTTTCTTAGGAGCTACCATCTAAACATGATATGCAACTTATTAATTTTAAATGATTTGAAATGCATCTATGTTTTGGTTGTTTTATTTTATTTTTTTTGTTTTCAAAAGGTTTTAAATGCATTCACGTCGGGTTCACCAAAATGTATCGCTCCAAATTTTTCACACCCTTACCTTCAGGCTATAGGATCCGTGCCCGGAAGGGGGATGGGAAAAGGATGGCACGGTACCTCGGACTGAGAGGCCTTGCGAAGGTCCCGCCTCTCGGGGGAGGTGTATTATGGTGATTTTTCGACGGATGGTGGGTTCACCAGGAAACGTTTGAATGGCAGTTTCCATGCCTAGGTTGGGAATGTGTTTGATGTGTTCAGTTTTAGCTTTAATCATCCAAGTCCTAGGTTTGGCCAAAATGCATCTAAGCTATTCTATATGAAATGCAGATTTAAATGAAGACAAAAATAGATTTGGACAGAAAAATAGAAAGAACAAGATGGATTAAAGACCCATACCTGATCCGGATGTCTGATGAAGATTCTGATTTTTGAAGTAGTCAGGATCATCTGGAATTTGACAGGATCATCTCCTATCTGACAAGATCATCTGAGATCTGACGAATTCATCAGAGACCTACAAACAGAAAAATAGATGCAAAATATAGAGAATGCAACTATGATAACAGAGGGTAATGATATAAAATGATAGTAAGAACATTAAAATGATAATAATAAACTAAGACATCAATGCAATATAATGACTTATTGACAAATTATGCTTATATTATGCATTTAAGCTACATGGGTGAACTCCAAGATGCAGAATAATAAAGAATAACCATAAAATTAACTAAATGCAGAATAATACAAAGAAAAAGGATGAAGAAATGCAAACTCTGGGCATCGATTGCCCCCAATGTGAACTGTAGTCGAAATTGTCTCGAATTGGTCGAGATCGTCTCGATTGTACGAGATCATCGAGACGAATGAGCTTGCTCCGGCTGAAAAACAATGAAGTTCCTACAAACAAACTTGGAAAAAACGAATGCAAATAGTGATTTAAGATGGTCTAATGCGTGTAGAATTCGAGTTACAGGGAATTTCAGCCAGGGGGATGCTAAGGGGAGGGCCTAGGATTAAATAGGCTTAGGAGGGAGGTTAGGAGGTTGGAGATCATCCCTATTTGGGAGATCTCCAATAGGGAGGGTCTCTAACGGTGCAGACACGCTTCTGCCCGGATTAGAGACGTCGTTGGAACAGAGACTAATTATGAAAAATTAGTTTTGGGACAAGATCGTCTGGACGTCCTAGTCCAGACGAAATCATTCGATCTGAGGCGATATCATCTGATCGACGACGATATCGTCAAACGGTCAAAACAAACTCTAAAAATGGCACGAGAAAGGAGGAAACGGATTAAACGACGATTTGGGAGCGGTTTTGGAGGTTAAAATTTGAATTTGAATTATTTACTAGAGTAATTGTAATTATTAAGGTTTTATTACGCCAATTTTAGGGTGCTACATTTTGCCCCCTCTTTAGCGAATTTTTCGAAGAAAATGCGTTAAAGATGAGTTCTTCTCGATCTACGAGAAAGCAAAAATTATTCCCATTTTTAGGCGACGATTCTTGGTCGAATCGTACGACAACTTACTATGGTGCCCCCTCCGTGTTTTTACCCAAATCGAACGTTTGAGGTAAAAACATGGAAAAGCAAAATTTTAAAATGTTTTTAATTATGTTTTGAATAAAATTAAGAAAAATAGGGTAAAACCCTAATTCATTGTTACTGTTCATTTTTTAGTTTTTAGAGCTCTGGAGACAAAAATGGTCGAGACAGCGCACAGATCGACAGAGGTCCGACGCGGGCTACGGGTAAGAGTCTAAACTTAGTTTAGAATGCTTTAAGTTGAATTTACATGCTTTTTAGATTGATTTTGAATAATTTTTGAGCATCGCGGCCATTTTTGGGCCGTCGACGTCGTCGGGACGAAATCGTCTCGATTTCGACGAAATCGTCTCAAGTTCGTCGATTTCGTCTAAGGGCGAAATCGATGAAAGGGGGACGATTTCGTCAAATTAGGGACGATTTCGGCTTGCGAAATCGGAGACGATTTTGCTCAAATTTGGGACGATATCGTCCAATAGTGGACGATATCATCATTTATAAAATTGAACTTATTTTAACTTGCATTATTAATTACATGAGTTTTTATTAATGATTTTTATTGTTGTTTTGTTTATGTTGTAGAGAGGATTACTGAAGAGCAGAGAATGGAAATACGATGGGTTGAGAGATGACTTGGCCGCTCTATCTCAGGCAGAGCGAGATCAGCTGGCATAGGTCGGCTTACAGCATGTGGTAGAGATGCCACAAGTTTCTATAGACATGGGGCTACTGACGACCCTAGCAGAGAGGTGGTATCCGGGTTCTTCCTATTTTTGGTTACCGACAGGGGAGATGACTCCCACACTAGAGGATGTATGGAGGATTTTGAGGATCCCCATACAAGGACGGTTGATCACTCCTACGGCCAATCAGGGCCACGCTATGATGCGGTTGTGTGGCGATCCGAGCTTCACCCTGGAGAAGGGCGGAGTGAACATCGAGTCGCTGTGTCAGATGCCTGGGGCATCGAGACTCACACGGGTTTTGGCCGGAGTGGTAGGTGGACTTCTGTTGTGCCACCAGAGCGGATGCAGGGTACCATGGGTACTGGCAGATGTGGTCTATGACATGAGAGACCATGGCTACAGGTTTGCTTGGGGCAACTTTGTTCTATGTCGATTGTACAGGATCCTGCATGGGGTCGTGTACAAGGGCGGTCGATGTCTGGTTATGACATCGCTACTACAGGTTTGGTGTTGGGAGCACATTGCGGTGTGGAGGCCGGTAGGGCTTCCTTTGATAGGGATTGATGGGGAGAGGCCCCGAGCTTTCTACTGGTGGCTCCGGAGAGGGGCACAATGGTGGATAGATCTACCGATGTCCCGGAGACTACTTGATGACCTTGTCTCCGACCAGATCACCTGGAGGCCTTGGAGAGATCATCCAAGGTGGGCCGAGGATGGACAGGAGCTGGCTCGCATCAGGCGAGTCTGCTGGCTGAGGATGGAGAGGGGAGAGGTGGAGCTCCATCGCTATGACCGAGTTTTGAGATAGTTCGGTCTACAGTAGGGGATCCCATCTCTGAGGGATTACGAGTTTTCTCGGACTATCTGGGATAACACTACAGTTAGCGGGGCTCCAGATATGCAGCGCTTCTAGAGTCAGGACGTAGATGATGCCCCCATTCAGCCAGTGGATGGGGATGATGTTGGGGTAGCCGATGGCTACGATGCATGGTACATAGGCATCCGCCCTCCTCGGATGACGAGGGCTCAGGGTCCGATTCATGCAGTTGTGCATCGGATGGGGAGGCGGTGCCAAGCGGCCATTGAGGCAGCCCAGGGTCATAGCGGGAGAGAGCAGAGGAGACCACAAGCATAGGAGAGGCCACGACAGTGGGAGAGGAGGGAGGAGAGACCCCCTTCTCCATAGAGAGAGAGGCCACCATCGCTCGATAAGGGCAAGGGTGTTGACACTAGGGAGAGCAGCGAGATAGTGACTCTCTGAGCGAAGATAGTCCATCTCCAAGCACAAGTGCAGACATTGCAGGATGAGGCTGCATGCCATCGAGCTGAGGTGACACAGCTCAGAGATGAGATTGCATGCCTCAGAGCATGGGGTGGAGGAGCGAGCACTCGGGAGCTAGCATGGGCTATTGCCCAGATCACATTTTATCAAAGTACTCTACTACCAGATGGTGCCGGAGGGTGGAGAGTTACCACTACCAGTCGACCATTGCGGATCCGATCAAGATTGGGTCATCAAGGACTTCATCTCGATCGATGACTAGGACTCGTAGTACCACACATACTACGATGGGGCCACCTCGTCCACCTCAGGGCGGGGGAGGAGATGAGGCTGAGAGCTCGAGGGGTTCTCGAGGCTAGGCTACTATTTGCATTGTACAGATTGATATATAGTTTTTATTATTTTTGAGAGAGGATTGAGTATGCCGAGGTATAGATTGTGGCATACCGATTCGGTTTTGATATGATGTATATATATTTGTGATATATATAGATGAGATATTTTTTGATCATATGACTTGTGTCTTATGTATTTTTATGATGCTTTTAATGTTTTGATTGATTGATTTGATGATTCATGTAATTATGTCATTTTGAAATATTATGGTTTTGATGTCATGCTGTAATATTTTAAATGAAATAATCTGATGTAACAAATTGGTTGTTTGTGATGTGATGATTTGATAAAAAATAAAAGGGACTTTTAACAATAATTTCAAAGGACATTGTCGCTATTATAGACCATTTCATGGAGTCGTCGCTCACTCGGTCGTCAAGCTAATCCCGAGTATAGAAATATTGTTAAAAGTAAAAGAGTGCTTAAGAGACTGTCTTAAGACTTTGGTGCAATGGTGCAAATGATGATGATGATGGTTTGTTTTCAGAGTTTCATAAAAATAGTATGCATGAAATAATGTTAAAATGATTTTTGCTAGGCATAAATTCCTAAGTGTGATAAATTTTTTGGATAATTCCCTAGGAATTATACCATCATTGCAAAATTGAAGGTTGACATAATGACATGAAATAGTGATAATGTGCATGCTTTTTGTCAAAAAACATAATTGTATAACAGAATGATTTAAGTCATATGGTTTTCATGATTTTCAAATAAATGGGGAATAAAAATTGGTACAATGGTTTGCGCTAGGCATAGAATATGTAGGTATAGACTTATACCATCATCGCGAAAATCAAAGAAAAGAGATAGTTTTATTGCATGGTTGATTTTTAATAAACAGAAAATATGAAGATGAGGACTTGCGCTAGGCATAAAATTCCAATTTTGGTTTTGGAACTATACCATCGTCGCGAAAGTCGACAATATATATATATATATTATTTTTTTTTTTTTTAGTGTGTGTGTGTGTTTTGATTGTATGGTTTTGAAAGAAATTTTGATTTTTTCTATTATGTATGTAGTTGTCTTTATACTAAACAACTGTACTTTAAAGAAGAAAATGAATTTATTCCAGACAATTTGCAAAAAATATTTCAAAGTATCTTAAAGACAAAAGTTAGATTTATAAGGAATCCCATGTGCATATGTGAGTTCATTTCCAATCTTGATTTATCATAATGATACACAAAATCTCTCAAATACAAAATGTGTGTGCAATTGCTATGTTCATTTACCAGTTTTGAGCAAGATAATATGATACAAGTGATTTGAATGAACCAAATAAGTGTTCATTAACCATGATGTAGATGCATATAACCATACTAGACTACTATGTAAGTCGGATTATCAAGAGCTAGCTAATCCATAAGCGAGACATAGGTCTGTACAAAAGAAGGTCGCTAATGTG
This sequence comes from Wollemia nobilis, assembly GCA_028583015.1. Lineage (NCBI taxonomy): Eukaryota > Viridiplantae > Streptophyta > Pinopsida > Araucariales > Araucariaceae > Wollemia > Wollemia nobilis. The sequence continues at coordinate 1,397,358 of JAQPPZ010017073.1, forward strand.
ACGGACATATCGCCACGCTAGGAGTTACCCAAGGCCAAGCGGGTTGGGCACAAACCACCTGTTATGGGGCTTACCTCACAATTTTCGAATAATTGAGAATTCCAAGGATTCAAGCTCATCAACCCTTCTTTTCTTTTCAAAGGGTAGGGAAAGGGATTTTATTGCTTTTGCTTTTGCTTTCTTTTCTTTTCTTTTTGTATTTTTGCTTGATAATGCTTGGAACATTGTTGTAATGATATAAAATAACATTTTTCTTTTTCTCTTTTTCTTGAACTTTGCTTTTTTTTTTTGTTCTATGCTAGGGATACTTGCTCGGATTAGCTGTAGAGCAAGGGATTTTTATTCTGGGTAGGGGTGAGCTTGTCCTTTTGCCAATTCTCAAAGATTCTAGACCATGTGCATGATAGGATAGCAGGGGAAACTTTTCGCTCAAGAAACCACTTCTACTATGTAGCATAGCATGGACATTACAAATATAATCATTTTATTGTGAAAGGATGTGCTTGGTTTAAGTAAATAACAAGATCAATTCTCTGTGCTCAAACTTTATTTAATTGAATTTTGTGGACTTTGATATAAGAGAGATTAGTAATCATGCCAGATAAAAATCAAGATATTTATTTTTGTGTGTGTGAAAGTGAGGGATTCCAAATAAATGCTAATTTATCCAAAATAATTTGAAATATATAATTGCAACATTTGTAAGAAGATATATATAAATACTTTTTGAGAAGTTTTGAGAATGTTGACTCTCTCTTTCTTCTTTATGTTGTTTTGGTTTCGAAAGAGTCAAGAATATTGTTGTTTTTTTATTTTTATTATTATTTTTTTGTTTTTGAAAGAATTAACAAGTGCCATAAATAAATACAACAAGTAGTTTTGAAGATTTTGATGATTATGAATGTTTTTGGTGTTTTTGAATTTATAAATTGAAAGAAATACAAGATAGTGATTTTGAAATATTTTAAACAAATATATACAAGGATGAAATGACCAAATTTATACATAGTAACGTTTAAGATGCAAAATGTTCATGGGTTCTTTAAGTTCTTTACCATCTAAGGTAGATAATTTGTATGCTCCCGATTCAAATTTAGCAGTGATAATGTATGGTCCAAGCCAGTTGGGCTCAAATTTACCTTTAAGGTCCTTAGTTGCATTAGTATTTTTTTTATTTTCTTTTAAAACAAGGTCGCCGATCTCAAAGGATCGATGACGAACTTTTTTAGCATATGATCTTTTAAGCTTGTTTTGGTAGGCACGGAGATGCTCCAAAGCATTGATGCATTTTTCATCTAGGAGTTCCAGTTGATTGAGTCTGCCAGCTCGATATTCATCTCCTACTTCGGTATCTTGAAGTAGTAGAGCCAAAGAAGGAACTTCTAATTCAAAGGGAAAAATGGCTTCAACACCATAAACCAAAACAAAAGGTGAAGTTCCAGTGGGGGTTCGAACACTAGTTCGATAGGCCCACAAGGCTGGATATAATTGAATGTGCCAGTCACGGCCAGTTTTATTGACCAATATTTTGAGAATTTTGATTAAGGTTTTGTTAGATGCTTATGCTTGACCATTACCCTGAGGATAATAGGGAGTGGACCAGCGATGTTGAATCTTATATTTTTGGCATAATTTTTTAACATCTTTATTTTTGAAACAAGTTCCATTATCGGAGATGAGATTTGCAAGAATTTCGAACCTACAAATGATTTGATTAAAAATAAATTTAGAGACTTGTGTGCCAGTGCGGGAAGCTAAAGGCATAGCTTCAACCCACTTCGTGAAATACTCAATGGCGGTTATGATGAATTTGTGTCCATCGGATGACACAGGATTGATTTTGCCAATAATATCTAAACCCCATTTTGAAAAGGGCCAAGGAGATGAAATAGCCTACAGTTCTTGTGCAGGCGCATGGACAAGGTCGGCATGTTTTTGGCACTTGTCGCAATGGTGCACATAATCATGTGCATCATTCTCCATGGTAGGCCAAAAGTATCCTATCCTAAGGAGCTTTTTAGCAATGACACTACCACTGAAGTGTCCTCCACAAGATCCATCGTGGGCTTCACTCAAGGCTGATTTGGATTCTTCTAAATTCAAACATCTTAATAGGATACCTTCAAAAGATCTCCTATATAAAGTATTGCCAATTATTACAAATCGACTTGCTCGTCTACGTAATAACCGATGCTTGGTTTCTATTAGAATTGGCGGGGAAAGTCCCATTTTGGAGAAAATCAAATATATCCAGTATACCAAGGTTCGGGAGTAGTTTCATTGATTAGAAACACATCCAAAGGTTCTAAGCATGACTTATTTGAAGCGGGTTCCTGGAGTCGATGAATAATGATAGTGGCATATTCGTCATCTAACTCCAAGGGCGAGGAGAGATGCAGTTACGGCCATAGCATCAGCTGCATGGTTGCAAGTTCGAGGAATAGCTTCCAAGGTAACTTGATCAAATAGAGACATTAATTGTAAAACATAGGCTTTATATGGGCGCAGTTTATCATCTCTAGTCTGATAAACTTCATTAATTTGGTTTATAACAAGTTGAGAATCACCAAAAACTAACAGATGTTTAATTTTTAGTGCCAAGGCAGCTCGTAATCCAAGGATTAGAGCTTCATATTCAACAATATTGTTGGTGCAAGCAAATGTTAATTTGAAGGACAGAGGAATAAGATGTTTTTGCGGGGATATTAAAATAATACCCGCACCAGCCCCACTCATGCATCGGGCTCCATCAAAGTATAAGGACCATTGTTCAATATGGTCTGCCTCTAATTGAAGGCATTCATCGGGAAACTCAATGATGAGGGGATGGGTAGACTCTAAGGGTGCAGCAACTAATTGATCTGCTATGATTTGACCCTTAACAGACTTTTGTCCTATGAACGTGAGGTCAAACTCGCTTAGAGCAAGAACCCACTTGGCTGTGCGACCCGATAAATAAGGTCGACTCATGAGATACCTCAAGGGATCATATTTAGCAATGACATAAGTTTTTTGACTAAGCATATAATGGCATAATTTTTGCGTAGCAAACATGACTTGCTAGACATAGTTTTTCTAATGTTGTGTAGCGGGTTTCATAAGCGATGAAGGTTCGGCTAATATAATAATTAGCACGTTCTCTCTTCGCATCATCAAGCTGAGCTAACATAGCTCCTAAGGCGAGAATCTGAAGCTGAAATATATAGGAGAAATGGGCGATCAGGTCTAGGCGGTGAAAGCACAGGTGGGTTAAGGAGGTATTGTTTGAGAAGTTCAAAAGCTTCTTTACATTCGTCGTCCCAATTAAAAGGGACATCCTTCTTAAGAAGTTTAAGAAAGGGACCGGTTTTGTCCGCTGGCTTATCGATGAAGCGACGGATGGCTTGAAGCTTACCTTGTAAACTTCGTAACTCGAATATATTAGTAGGTGCGGGCATATCTGTGATAGCCGCAATCTTGAGAGGGTCGATTTTGATACCACGTAAAGAAACTAAAACCCCTAATAGTTTACCGGACTTAACTCCGAATATGCATTTGGCTGGATTTAATCGAATAAGATATTCTCGTAATCGATTAAAAACTTTTCTCAAATCATCTAAATGATTATCTTCATTAATAGAGTGAGCTATAATATCATCTACATAATCATGTAGGATATCATGCATCATATCATGAAAAATATAAGTCATAGCTCGTTGATAGGTTGCACCTGCGTTCTTTAAGCCAAATGGCATCACTTTCCAACAAAAGGTACCCCAGGGGGTAATAAAGGTTGTTTTAGCCTGATCTTCAGGAGCTATCCTGATCTGATTATAACCGGAGAATCCATCCATTAAGGACATCATCCCACTCTCGACAGTAAAGTCAATGATTTGATCCATGTTTGGAAGAGGAAAATCATCTTTAGGGCATGCAACGTTAATATCTCTAAAATCTGTGCAAACCCTAACTTTGGTGGCTTCTTTCTTGGTAACTGGAACTACATTTGAGATCCATTCAGCATAATCAATAGCTTGTATAAAAACAACATTCAAGAGTTTTTCTAACTCCCCTTTGACTAGCAAAGCCACTTTGGGATGCATTTTTCTAAGTTTTTGTTTAACAGGTTTAGCATCCGGATGGACCACTAGGTGATGCATGACTACAGAAGGGTCTAGACCTGGCATATCTTCATATGTCCAAGTGAAGACATCTTCATATTCTTTAAGGAATGCAATGTATTGCTCTTGTTTTTCTTGACTTAATTCTGATCCAATATTGATTATGTGAGGATTATCCTCAGTTCCAATATTAATTTTAATGACGTTTTCTACCTCCATGTGTAGATCTCTTTCAAAATTAGGTGGGGCGGGTGAAACGCCCAATTCTTGTAATTCTTGTAAGGTTAAGTTGGATAATTCATCTTGAGGATTAGTGGTCTCAAGTTGGGCTATAGTTGGTATAGAACCATCAAAATAAAATCCATTGTGTAACATCTCTTCAACGGAGACATCGTGGAAGATATCTCCTTCCAACTCCTCATCGGAGTCGGCAATCATTTCGGGGTAAGCTATGGATAGCATGTTACATGTAAATGGCTGATTTTTTAGAGGCAAATCATCACGCCTATCCAAATAATCTTGATAACATATGAGTTGATCATCATCTTCAAAAGGAAAGGGTTGACCCTTACTAGGAAATAGGCCCACACCACGGCGGGCGAGGCCACGGTTCTACCTCGAAAGGTTCTTTCATGCCATTTTGGAAAGGTCCCAAGCCTTTCCCTTTATATCCCATTTTAAGCATTATGGGTTTAGCTTTAATATATTCATTGGTAAAATAACATCGAGCATATCCCTCATGATGAGTTTTGATATTTCGAGGGATTCTTCCCCAGTCATATCCTTTATAAATGAAGGCACAACTCCCGACTTGGTAAGTACTTCCCATAGGTTGTGGGAGGCCCAAAGTACGAGGAGATGGTGGCAAGTTATTTAAAAGAATTGAATCTTGCATGAAAGCATTTGTTTTTTCGGATATTAAGATTGTGGATAAATCTGGTAAAAGTTCATCAGAAAGAGCATAAGATGTAGAAGGATCATTCCCTATATCTTTAGATGTGGAAGGTATGATAGATGTTGATAATGTGGAAGTGTTAATAGATGGGTCTATAGGTTTTGAAATTATAGGGATAGAACATGAAGGATTGGTTGTAGATTGAAGATCTTTTTGAGGTTCTAGAGTGGTTTGTTTAGAAGATTGTTGATCTATATATGAGGATGAAATTAATGGAGGGGAAATAGGTGAAGCTATGGGTGTGTGTTTCACAGTTTTAGATGAAAAATAAGAATTAGGATGTGTGGATGACAGAGCGAGGGCAAAATTGCACTCCAACGAGGTTCCGCCAAAGCACACATATCAAAGGGTCTAGGATCACCATGGATAGTGACCAACTGATTTTTAAATTCGAATTTAACACATTGGTGTAAAGTTGATGGGACAGCCCGCATTGCATTGATCCAAGGATGACCCAAGAGTATATTGTACGATGCGGGGCAATGTACAATAAACATGGTGGTATCTAGAGTTCGAGGACCAACTTGCAATGGGATGGTAATAACTCCACACGTTTCTTGTGTTTCGTCATTGAAAGCTTTGATAATCATGTCGGTTTTCTTCATTTCATCACTTCTAAAGCCAAATCGTTGGTAGAAGTCAAAAGTGCAAATGTTTAGAGATGAACCATTATCAATCGGGACTCTTTTAACGACTACATCTCCAATTAGAGCGATAATATATAAGGGATTATCCTTATGTAAACTGTGTTGTGGGATATCTTTATCCGGAAGTCAATACAATCAACTTCTCTAGTGATGATAGTATTGGCCATGGCTTCAAGTTGAATATTTTGAGGTACCATCATTTGGCTTAATGTAAGCATCAACTCATCCCTATGGGTAGGAGAAGATCTTAATAAATCCAAAAGGGAAATTTTGGCTGTAGTATTGGATAATTGCTCATTAATATTGTAAGGGGGTTTAAGTTGAACATTGGAAGCATGATTCCCTTTATTGGGATTTTTCAAAACAAATGGAGCTGATCCATCATTCTGGTTTGGTTCTTGTTGAGAATTTTGAGCCTGTTGTCGGGTAACGACTCCAATGGTACCTACAATGTTATATTGAAGACGCTGAACTGGTCTCGGTTGAGCGTTTATGGCTTGTTCATTTGGGAGGAATTGATTAGAAGAGGGTCGAGTAGTAACTCTTCTAGGAAATGGTTCTTCCGGAACCATAGCATCTGTGATGGGTTGAATAGGATCTGATTCATTTTTAGAACTATTCGATTGGTTTGAAGTGATGTCTATTTCACTTTCAGTATCTGATTCTATATCACTAGGATCTGGAGTTTGAATATTATGTAGGGGCCTGGTTGTGACCATGGATAAAGTTGTGTCAAATTTTTGAGGATCATGATTAGGTAAATGTCCACTAATAGTTCCTACATATCGGGTAGGAGGAGGAACATTATGATGTTCGATTTGATTGGCCACCTCTTTACCATGTCTTGGTAAAGGGTGTTGAAATATGTCTAATGATTGATTAGCATTTTGATTTTGATTTTGGGGAATGTTCTTTTGAGGATTATTAGGAGCATTTTGTTTAGGTTGGAAGGCTTGCACCTCCATTTCATTATTATCAATCAGATCCTGTATTTTATGTTTCAACCTTTTACAAGCGTTGGTAGAGTGTCCGGGCCCTCTATGGAAATCACAGTGTAAGTCGGCTCTGTATCCGGGTATAGTTGGATCAGGTTCCCGGATAGCTGGTAATTGGATCAAACCTCTTTCGAGTAATTGAGGTAAAATAGTTGATAATGGTTGATTCAATCTAGTAAATTCTCGAGGAGGCTTATCAGGCGGTTTCAATATAAATTTTTTTGTTGTTTTCGTTGCATTGATATTAGCAACATTTTTGTTGTCAGTGACTCCGTCACCTACAACTTGTTTGTTTTTATATTGATTTCTGGATGTTTTCTCATCATCCTTCTTCCTAAGTTGGCCTCTCCTAATGAGGGCATCTTCTACTCTTCGAGCTAAATCTATAGCCTGATCGAAGGTAGTTAAAGTAGCGATTGATAGCTCATAAGATATTTGTTCTTGTAAATTATTAATAAAAATGTCCAACATTTCCCTATAAGGTAGCACAAAGTGCAGTTTTCCTATCAACTGCCTCCATCTAGCTAAGAAATCGGCAAAACATTCATCCTTGTCTTGTTTTAAGTTGTATAAATCTTTAATGGTTACATGCCTCTCGATGTAGGCACTAAATTGATGGACAAAAGATTCAGTTGTTTCTTCAAAGTTTCTCAAAGAATGAGTGGGCAATTGATAGTACCACTCTAATGCCATTCCACCTAAACTTTTTGGGAACATTTTTAGTAATAGCAAGTCATCATGTGATATATCATGACATGCTATCCTAAACATGCGAAGATGCTCTATGGGATCTTCGGTTCCTTTATATATAGGGAGGATGGGCATGGGAAAATGCTTAGGGTACGGTTGTGCTACAACTATGGGATCCAAAGGTTGACTACATATCTCTCGATAATTGTACGAGGGACGGTAAGGATCTATCTGGTCCATACGCGAAGCTAACTGTTTCACCATGGCTTCCAGATTACTAGTTTGCCCACCATATTGGTTCGGTAGGGCATTGATATGGGATTTGTGAGCATATGATGGAGGGACATGAAGATTAGATGCTATGTTGCTATTGTGTAAATTGTTGGTAGGAAAGGTGTTATGAAGGAATTTTGAAGTTGTATTATGTTGTATTCCAGATTGTTGAAAATTGGTGTTTGGCTTCATTTTAGGTTTTTGTTTACTTGAAGCATATTGATCAATAGTTTGGCGAAGTAAAGCGGTGAAGGAAGTTTTCTTTTGTGTGGGAATGATTTTAGGCTCAATAACAGGTTCCTTAGGAGGTTGGGTAACCTGTTGTTTTGGCATGTTCTGAATCATAGTGACCATATCTCTATTGGATGGTCCAGCCTTATCACTTTCTTGATCAATGAAAGACAAGGGATTAGTGTGCACATCAAACATATGTTCCATGGCTGCTTGAGTGTCACTAATTTGCCCTTTATCAATACGAACTGCCATATTAAGAGCGCCAATGTTATTATTGAAAAATTTCCAGAAATGATCTAAGTTGTCAAAAGCAATAGTTCCATCCGGAGCTACTCTAGGGGATGAGGATCCATCCTCTTTAACATTTTCTTCTTGTTCATTGTCTTCACCTAGGTCATCTTCTGGTTGATCTAGAGTTTCTCCTTCCGAAATTGGATCCTCGGGGAAGGACATTTGGGTTTCTAGTTTTATCTTCTAACCAATCTTCTTCTTCTCCTTCAGTTTGTTTACCATTCCTAAGTTTAGGCATTGTGCTTAATTTAGATTTTAGAAAAATATATATATATATATATATATATATATATATATATATATATATATATATATATATGCAACAAGCTTAAGAGGTATATATTAATTATATACCTACTACAATATTTAAAATGAAATGTTTTGGTTTTTGTTATGTTTTTTTAGTTTTTCTTGTTTTTGTAATAATATTGTAAAGATAACAAACAACACAATAAATGCAAGAACTAATACTGAAAGTAATGATCTAGTTTTCTATAAACAATTTATAAATATCATTAATGGGCTCGAGTTCTTCGGGAGTCATGAAGTGTTCTTCTTCAAATTGAAAATTTTCTTTCAAAAATTTAATGAAAAGAGCTATAGTGATATTATCTGTCTCAGATTCCGGTTGATAGAAGTAAAGCTCGTGGCAATACTCTCGATATAACATAGCTCGAGGAACTCTATTCCATATTTCCCTATCCGTAAGAACAACCTCTTGGTCTTCTACACGACCTAGGAACTGGTGTATAATGGCTGCGTTCTCGAGGTATTCCTCGAAGGTGAACAATTTTGAAGACACAAGAGCTCTCCTATAAGCTAACCATCTATGGCAGGCTCTCTGAAGTTCATGATAAAAGATGAGTTGATGAGGATCCAGGATTCTATCTAGGACAAGCCTCTTGATTTGTTTAAGTTTTGTTGACCTAGATGAAATGACACTTAGTCTTCTATCAAGTTCGTCCCACAAAAGTTGATTTCTATCTATTTCAGGCACACTAAGCACAGAATTGATTTCTATGGCTGCCAATTGGTTTTCAACATTTATAGTAACTTGCTAATATTTTCTTAGGAGCTACCATCTAAACATGATATGCAACTTATTAGTTTTAAATGATTTGAAATGCATCTATGTTTTGGTTGTTTTATTTTATTTTTTTTGTTTTTGTTTTCAAAAGGTTTTAAATGCATTCACGTCGGGTTCACCAAAATGTATCGCTCCAAATTTTTCACACCCTTACCTTCAGGCTATAGGATCCATGCCCGGAAGGGGGATGGGAAAAGGATGGCATGGTACCTCGGACTGAGAGGCCTTGCGAAGGTCCCGCCTCTCGGGGGAGGTGTATTATGGTGATTTTTCGATGGATGGTGGGTTCACCAGGAAACGTTTGAATGGCAGTTTCCATGCCTAGGTTGGGAATGTGTTTGATGTGTTCAGTTTTAGCTTTAATCATCCAAGTCCTAGGTTTGGCCAAAATGCGTCTAAGCTATTCTATATGAAATGCAGATTTAAATGAAGACAGAAATAGATTTGGACAGAAAAATAGAAAGAACAAGATGGATTAAAGACCCATACCTGATCCGGATGTCTGATGAAGGTTCTGATTTTTGAAGTAGTCAGGATCATCTGGAATTCGACAGGATCGTCTCCTATCTGACAAGATCATCTGAGATCTGACGAATTCGTCAGACAAATTCGTTAGAGACCTGCAAACAGAAAAATAGATGCAAAATACAGAGAATGCAACTATGATAACAGAGGGTAATGATGTAAAATGACAGTAAGAACATTAAAATGATAATAACAAACTAAGACACAAGTGCAATATAATGACTTATTGACAAATCATGATTATATTATGCATATAAGCTATATGGGTGAACTCCAAGATGCAGAATAATAAAGAATAACCATAGAATTAACTAAATGCAGAATAATACAGCAGAAAAAGGATGAAGAAATGCAAACTCTGGGCATTGATTGCCCCCAATGTGAACTGCAGTCGAAATCGTCTCGAATTGGGTCGAGATCGTCCGAGATTGTACGAGATCGTCTGAGATGAACTGAGCTTGCTCCGGCTGAAAAACAATGAAGTTCCTGCAAACAAACTTGGAAAAATACAAATGCAAACAGTGATTTAAGATGGTCTAGTGCGTGTAGAATTCGAGTTACAGGGAATTTCAGCCAGGGGGATGCTAAGGGGAGGGCCTAGGATTAAATAGGCTTAGGAGGGAGGTTAGGAGGTTGGAGATCATCCCTATTTGGGAGATCTCCAATGGGGAGGGTCTCTAACGGCGCAGACACGCTTATGCCCGGATTAGAGACGTCGTTGGAACAGAGACTAATTGTGAAAAATTAGTTTTGGGACAAGATCGTCTGGACGTCCTAGCCCAGACGAAATCGTCCGATCTGAGGCGATATCGTCTGATCGGCGACGATATCGTCAAACGGTCAAAACAAACTCTAAAAATGGCACGGGAAAGGAGGAAACGGGTTAAGCGGCGGTTTGGGAGCGGTTTTGGAGGTTAAAATTTGAATTTGAATTATTTACTAGAGTAAGTGTAATTATTAAGGTTTTACTGCGCCAATTTTAGGGTGCTACATCTTCGAACAACATGCCATAATATTCCAAGCAGAAAAATTTAATGTGGTCAACATTAAATGTTTGGTTTTAATTGATGAAGGGCGCGCATTAATGAAGGTGATGCACAATTATTAAATGATTTTTTTTTTATTTTTGATCTACCCAGTGACATGCATTAAATATCAGTTTTAATAGACCCATAGGAATGAATGTGTGCATTAATGAATGAGGGGTGTATTAAAAATTTGGGGTAATGGCTACGAAAATGATGGGAATTATACAATGTGTGGAATTATGCGATGCAACAGTGCAAAAGTTGATGTTGATGTGGAGGTGGATATTAGTGGGTAGTAACTATTGGATGGATTAATATATTCTTCAAAATGATACTCTATTGCAAGACTAACCAAGATGAGGGTGTCAAATGAAATGTAGAAATGGGGTATACATCAGCATTCTAGATGGGAGGATTGGCTGACACATCTGTATAGATAGGCTGATGAGGTAGCAATTGGACAAGGGATGTGGTTATTGCAGAGTGCATGAATAGACCTTATTGGGAGTAAATAAAATTGACTCTAATGTTCAGAAGAGCAATGACATTGGAACACGTGAACCTAACAAAAGGTAGTCTGCGTGGATGCAACAAGTTTGGATCGAGCAAAGTGCAAGTGACACGATGTAATATTGGATGTGGGTAGGACATCATTGGTACAAAAAATTCACAAACTAGATGGGAATGCATACAAGCAAGGATAGACACCATCAACAACCAATAACTAACAAACATATAGACTCACTAATGTAGAAGACGAGGACATGACTGACATTGAAGTGGAAGTCTGACCAGGGGGTATACATTAGCAATGCAAGGAAATATTCCAACATAGTGACATGGATAGACATGGGGTGGATAGCATACCAAAGGTGGAAAACTCGACATAGAAGAGCATGTGGTAAGTAGGAAATAGGGCAGCAGGGTCAGGAAATTATGGATGGGTGAAGAGAGCCAGCCAAGGCTGGCTATTTGATTATAGGGGGTATAGAAAATATAAAATGCAAAATTTACCCCAAGGGGAAAACATGGGATAATCCTATAGAAACAGGTTAAAAACTCTCGCACATAGGCCAACAAAAAAAGAAAAACCGATGGTCAGTAAAGAGGTGACATGCTAAAAAAATGAACACCTTAGGATATTGTTTAATTTTTTCCCCTGATAAATTAGGTGGCACCAAAAAACATCTATTCACACTGAAGGATGTGAAGAATGTGAGGTTTTGGCATAGATAATCATCGAGTTTATGCAAGAAATGGCCGATCATGCTGGTAACACAATGGGTGGACACCAGTTTGTAGAAGTTGGTTGAAGGAGTGAGATCGATGCCAAGAAATATGTAGAAGAGGAACAAAGGTGATGGTACCAAATGGTGGTATTGGATCACTGATCATTGGCCATGGTGAAATGCGTGTGAGGTGATCATGGTAAAGCATCAATGCTGAGGAAGATAGATGTCAACTACAGTGGCTTTGAATATTGACATCACACAATAGATCATGATCGATGTATGGGTAGGTGATGATGGCTATGGTGGAATCTGAGCAGGAGTAGTTATAGTGGATGAGTGCGGAGCATCAACAATGTGACCATGCATGGTAGGTGGAAACATCGGGAGTCATAGGGTGATGAAAGTTTGTGTAGAGACAAGATAGGCACATCATGAATGGTGCATGAAGTGTCGGGCTACGCATGTGATTAAACTACTATGGAGTGAGCTATAGATGGCCGAAATGGTGGATGTTCACTGAAAACATATGAAAATAGTTCGTAAATGGGCTTTATGGAAGCATGAAATATGAGAGTCGTAAAGAGGATGTCGGTGGTGTAGCGACTAGCAATGGGCTATGTAGTGAGGAAATAACACCAAAAAATAATTCTAAAATAGTGTGGATATATTAACCATGATGCAAATGATTGAGCTTGAGAATGGAACAATGTGATCATCGATGAAATAGGTAGCATGAAAGAGACATTATGCTACCAAGAAGCTACAATGGCTCTATAAAAAAGATGATGGAAACAACCAAAATGGTGAGCAATACTAAAATACATCAAATCAGGTGGAATGCTACCTGGAAACTATAGATAAAAAATTATAGGAAACACCAAAAATGGTGAGAAACCACCAAGGAAGATAGTGTGAAGGTCATGTGCAATAGATCAACTTTTGAGATTAGGATATTGAAACTACAAAGCTGCAAGGATGTCGCATCAAGGCGTGAAAGGTGTGAAAGTGCATGAAATGAATGTAATGGTGGCTAAAAACTGGAAACTAGTTTCCAAGAGAGGAATAGTCGATCGAGAAATGGATAGCGAAGAGGTTGAGGATGAACTAGTATGACATGATGTGCAGTAGACACAATGAGAATGATAGAGAAAGATATTTTATCTACAATGTTAAGAGGAGCCTGATTTGCAATAGGAGCTTCAAATGAGCTTGGATCTGCAAGAGAAGCAACATCATCTAGTGGTAATACATTGGGCATGTCACCCAAATACCTTGGTTTGAATCCAGGTGTTGCTACGAATTCTTCATGTGTTGATTCTTTATCAGTAGCAGTGATGATTTCAACTTGCATTTGCTTAAAATTGGTAATCATTTTTACATGGATTTGTTGAAGGATCGTAGTGAGGTTGAAAATTTGGTTAGAGACCTCATTAAGCAAAATGGTCTAACTCAACATCATTCTATCAGATAGGAAATAGATGATGATCATGAATAAAGAAGACGCAAATGCACCAAATCATGAGTTGAACGAGTACGAAAGTGAATGAAGGTTGGAAATTATCAAAGTGTGCGAGGCCAAAGAATTACAAAATCGCATACAAATTCAAGAACAATTATGTAAAGCCTACAAATAAAGTATCAATAACATAAGTAAATGACCCCAAAAAAATATCTACGAGAGGCGTTCTCATTCCTTGTTTGAACCAATATTGGCCTAGAGGAAGAGGATACTAACCCTTATCTATAACCTGCTCTGATACCAATGATGAGGAATCAGTTTACAACAGACACGAGATATGAATGACAATCCAAAAATTCATTATTATCATACCAAAAGGTGCTTATAAATAGGCATTACAAGGCATTACAATGGAAAATAACACAATAAATAATGTTTATCCTAAGCTAACAAACTTTTAAAAAATATGTGCTACTAATCCATATCAATAAATGTTTTCTAATTTGGCATTTTTTCTTAAGATAATCATTCATTTAACCTATTTAAAAAAATGCAAGTTATTCATTTTAAGGTTTTCTAAGATACATTAAAATAAACAATAATTCTTATAGCAATCCAATTTTATAACTATGTTCTCATTCCATTCTAAAGTTATTTTATTTTAAGCATTTCTCCTTATTATAAAATATCAATTACAAAAAAATATATTAAGATGATTTAAAAATCTAATGAATAAAGCAAAATATAATTACTAAAAAATGTATTTATCTATGGCTAACACATTAGTTTGGTAATAATTCAAGTGCAATTTAATCCATAAGAAAACATAACCAATTTTAATTAACTATTTTTTTTTTTGGTATTATGTAATGAGATAAATGACAAAAAATGTTCATCACTATTACTTTATGTTTCTAGTTTTACATTGTGGGTTTGTTTTAACTAAAAAAAAAAAAGAATCTAAGGTTATGAGAGTCTTACTACAACCAAGCTAAGAGGATATTAAAAAAAAATAGAATCTAAAGTTTCTTAAAGCCTATGATGTTGTGGTTTCTCTATTCATAAATATGAGGAATATTCCTTCAGTAAAAATTACATACAAATATCTCATTTCACTTTTATATTTTATGAATTATAAAATAATAATGAAGCATGATATAAACTCTATAAAGAATCATACAATCATTTCTATTAATAACTAAAACTATGTATTGTAAGGGAAATTTATGAAGTGACTACAATGAATCTATAACACCTATTCCTTTAAAATTAATTTCTTGTGACGATAATGAGGACCTCCTATAGGCTAACCACCATGGGTAAAGGAAGATACCATCCATCCACAAACCTAGACCTACCTATTCATCATGGACTGGCATGGATTTTGGTAACTAACATGTATACCAACACACATACGTGCATACATAGGAAATCATTGATCAAGTAAGACTTTAACTGCAAAATTACCTACTTACATAATCACAAATTCTTTAAGATTTTTTACATCCCCTTAAGGAAATCTTAAACTAGATAATTCTCCGTTATTCCCTCCTTCATTTCTCCCTTCTTCACCACATTCAAAATTCAAAAAACCCAACTGTAACAACCCAAGTCCTACCCACTTGGTTGTCCAATCTAGTCCTTCCTACAGGAATTACATAGAAAAAAAATTGATTGATAATAGATGATCACCCACTTTTAGTAGTACTAGGCATGCAAAAACATCCACGTATGGGAACTTATATTGCTGCAAACGATTGTCCATCGGGGTCAATATTGGCTAGGTCCCATAGTATGGTGCTTTTTAGTAAACTTATCCTCTCATCCCAATATCCATGTTCATGGTAGGGGTTTCTCCTCTAGGGTCCATTTCACCTAGAGGTTAAATGCTTAATTTCCCCATTCTTTAACATGAATACCTAATAATAGTCATGTGAGGAGTAGCATGAACATACCTTGTACTAGATAAGTTTCCACCTCCCCTGTAAATCACCTAGGATCCACCAATACCCTGGCTTGGGATCGGGTGTCACTTGACCTGACACGGTTGACGATGAAATGTCTCATTCCATTCCATCATTGAGTTAACTCCAAATCGACCAAAGTTCCAGTGATCCCATCTTAGTACTATTCATATGGTAGCTTAAGAGATACATCCCATATTGCCCTCCTTTACATCTTGTCTTGCTCCTTCCTAGAAAGAATACAACTATCGTCAATCATAGTGAGTGCCCTTCTTGCATTCACCAATATTGAATGTATATGTGACTACCCTTCCCACAATAACTTAACATAAATGTTCAGTGGTTAAAAGGAAAATTACCACAAGTTTTACTAAGGATTTCACTAACATATCCTTGTTTGCATCTATGTCATTTAATGGTAATAAAGTTGGTAAGCTAAAGTAAGACTTGTTCACTTTACGATTTTAAACATGTAAGTTAAGATTAAAGAAAGACATACCCAATAATTTTTTTCCATTCAAATATTAAACTAATAATTCATAAGCTAATAATTAAATTATAAGGCATACTGCACCTTTTTCTCATAATATCAAAGATATGCCTTTAACCAATTTTGTATTTACTTGGTTTTCACTTAAGAAAACAACCTTTTCTTTACCAAATGAACACATTATTTTCTACTAAAGGAAAGTTATTTTTATATAATAAAATTTAATATAAAAAAGCTTTATTTAATTACATATTTTCAAAGAGAATAATCTCCTATTTTAAAAGCTAAAGCTTTCAACTAAAGTGTCTCCATATGTTTTATCAATGTATTAGGTTATATTAAACATTATTTCGATAAATCTGCCCTATATTATGTACTTAAGGAAGCAAAATATATCCATAAGTCAATCGTTGTATTTATACTAATTAAAATTTTGTAACACCTAATATAAACTCATATTTACTTTATTTTTGACTAACTAATTATTCCAAATGGTTTAGCATGCTAGAGTTACTATTGGAATTAAATATAAACACTTCATTTCCCTCCCTAGTTAATGGAGAAGGATCCAAGTTTACATTGATAATTCAAATTTTCATGCTTCCTCAGGTTTAGGTAAATGAGGAGTGTTTTCTATAGAGAGTAAAACTATACGATGAAATTCAACTATGTTTATATTAAATTACCCAATCATAATCAGTTCACTTAAATATACATTTTATAAAATTTAGTAAGGCTTATCAAAAGCGATCAACTAGGTTAAGCATGACAAGTGTTTCCCGAGATAAAATCATATGCCATGTTTGGAGTTAGGTTTATTACTATGGGAGAGTTTATTTATCACAAACCATTGTCCAACAATATCAGTTATTAAGTCATTCATAAATGGTTTTTCCCTCTCTAAAGGTCTAACAACCATATTAAATCAAGTTTAAAGTCCAGCTTCAAGTTGATGTATTTATTAACATACAACAAACAATGACACTTTACAAGAGACAATCTTCTAATTTTAAAGCTATTACAAGGGAGCATATAGGTTTACAAAAAAAAATGGATTGTGTTTAAATGGTTTATCTAAACCTTAAGATCACTATGGAGTATGTACAAAACATTTTGTGCTATTCTATGGTATAAATCAGGCAGTGTGATGCCGCACAATCTATTTGTTTAGAGTAAACTTGAGACTACACCAAAATTCTAAAAAAAATAACATGTTCAAAAATAGAATCTATCTAATTTTATATCCATTCCAATAATCTTTAAATTAAACCAGTTACAATTCAGAAATAGAAATTTTTGATGTTGTTATCGGTCATGATGCATTACATGATAGGAAATAGACACATGGTCATTAAAGGAAGCCTTTAGCACCTATTTTTAAAGGGCAGTATATCTTTTTATTTATACACGCCATTCTCATTTACAATGTAGATGAGCATCATGATATTTTGGATCTCAACCTTGTTCATGACGGTAGTAGAAGCCCAAACCTTTCACACATGTCTTAAAACATAGTCATAACCTGTTGAAACTTAATTTGGACATGACTACATATGATAGCTTTCACTTGGGCATCTACTAGATAAATTGTATTACATATCCAAGGAAAGTATGTTCATGGTTCTTTCTCTACAAATCGATAGACAAAAATACCTAAGCCACATCTAGCACCATCTTGGCTAGGTTTGGGTTACATCCCCAATAATTTCATTGTGTGACAAGAGCTCATATTTATATAACTAATCCCAAGAGTAATTTGGATAGGGTTACCAACATGAGCAGAGGATAAATATGTCTATTGCTATGTTATTAATTACCGTGGATGTCTACCAAGTCTTATGATGATATCAAGGAGGATCAGAGCGGTCATTTGGGCTTAATGAATGCATCCTACTCTATATATGCAAACAAGCTAATGTAATATAATAGAAAGACATTACTGATTCTCAAATATTAATTAAATTAAACTTAAGTAGGCATACATTTGGCACAAAAAAATTATATAATAGAAACATCAAAAAGCATATATGAAATATATTACATCTTAGACTTATCTTTCATAACCATTCATATTTGCACAGTCTTCATCCATACATGTTCAATTAATTAAAACACATAGTTACGTGGTGTTCATATCGTATTCTAGTACTATTAATCCACAAGCAAATACATACACAATACAACCAAGTAGAAATATGACCTTCCAGAGTGTCGACAAGACTTCCAAATTCCTTTTACCAACCAAAATTTCCTAAGCTCTATCCCCACACCACCTCTCAGCTCATTACAAATCTTAATAATCTTTCATTGTCTTTCTCTTTTCCTTTAATAGATGGTTTATTCACAAAATTAAGTGACAAATGTAATATTCCATGCAAAATTCCACTTTCGTAATTCTCCAGGTGTGTTTACAAAAGGCTTACATGGCCAAAATATTTTAATTTTAAATTCTAAAATATATATATTTATGTACTTATCTAATTTTTAATTTAATTTCTATATTATCCCATACATAAAATATTATATTTATTGTTTTGTATATAAAAAAAATTATTATATTTTTAATTATTCTTAATATTATTATTTTCAAAATATAAGTAAATCAAACCCAAGCACAAGATACAAAAAATCCTAATGCGGCTACATGAATGCAACTACATGGACCGCTTGACGAGTGTATTGCCAGTAGGATTTTTCATCCCAATAACTGCAAATACCCCATCGCTCATCATATCCTCCATATTACCTTTTTTTTAGTGCTCTTCATCTTCCCACAGGAGGTGTCTTTCTCTTGATTTGCTTCTTCTACGGAAGGTACTTGTTCTTGCAACCACAAAATCATCAACAAAATCTCATCTTTTCAGATAAAGTAAGCATACTGACAACTAAATTTTGGAGGGATGTTACATTCTCCCCCTCTAGAATTAAACACAGTCCCTATGTTTGCAATTCTTATTCAAATAGTTTATATATCACAACTAGATATTTACTCATCAACATGGTACATCAAACAAAGTACATCAAACAAATTCACATTAATCCATTTGCTTAAAATATAGTATATCATTGTTCTTTCAAAAATGGAGATTGTTTTTGCATAACATATTTATTTTTAGAACAATGGTCCTACCAGACCTGACACTAATCTATTTTCTTTTTCTCTAGCTGATTGGATCAAAACCCAAGACTTGATTGGGTGATCCTTATCACGGTGGATACTGGTCATTTACAAGTGGAAAAATATATAAAAATACCAAGGATCAGTAACATGTTTCCTATGGAGGGACACATGGAACCTTTCCTAAATTTTTGAACCGATTGGGTAGTAAGACCAACTTATGGGTTACAGGTATTATAATATCAAAATATCTTATCATTCTATGATTGAGCTTGGAAGGTTATATTTTAAGGTTTCACCCCAAGAATACTTTGTCTCCCATAGAGAATTCTTTTGGTGTCCTTTAAGTATTAACATATATCTTAAGGTAATGCTTTTTTTTATTTGATAGCATCCAATAAGCTTTCTTCCTAACCCATATTTTGTCATCCACCTAATAGTTTGAAATCCTAGTATTTCTAGTATGTCCCTAGAAGGATATTTTAAAAATATGTTGTAGTAAATATTGGACATATATTATTACTTGTAGCAGCATAAATCTTATCTGCAGGCTCCTCAGGTTCCTTTCTTCAATTTTCTCTCTTCATGCATTTGTCAGCATAATGTTATCCTCGACAAAAATAACATCCATAACATGGATATTTTTCTCTTTTATTATCATTACGTTCCTGGGTGACTAATCCTTGTGTAGGATTTCACTAGTCATATATTTCTCTTTAGTTTATATTGTCCTGATTACTCGGTTATTTTGATATAAGTCTTGATTGCCTTGGTTTCCTTGGTACCCATTTATTTTTTTGTCAAATTTGGACCTATCTCATTTCCTTATTTTCTTACTCAAATTCTCTTCCCAACTTGTTGAACCAATGTTCTTCTTCTTTCAATATTCTTCTTTCTCTGATTCTTTCTGGTAACAGGACTTCTTGGCATTCTGATTAGCTTCCTCCTGACAAGCTAAATCACATGCTTTTGTGAGATATTTAGGTTTTAAAAAGATTATCAAAGATATGATATTTGGATGCAGGCCTAAAAGGAACTTCTAGACCTTGATCTCTATCCTCTAATCATATTCAGGCATATATTTTAACAATTGTACAAATCTATGGTGATACTCATTAATCGTCATATTCCCATGACTTAATATTGATAATTTTATAGATTTCTCAAGATAAAAATTTGGAGTTAGGAACCTTTCCTTAAATTATTTTATAAATGTATCCCAGAGTACATCGGTCGCTTCAACATGATTTTTCTTTTTGTAAATCCCACCAATCGACAGTTGTTCCTATTATATGAAAAATGCCCATGAAGTTTTTAATTTAGATAAGATATGTTTAATAGCAAAGTAAGCATCAACTTCATTTAACCATATTGCTACTATATCTCCATCTCCCTTGCCATTAAAATTTGATATATAATTTTTTCTCATGTCTTTATTTAATTATGCACTGACTTGCTTTCTTCCAGCATCCACAGATGTCCCTTCTTCTTATATTTTGGGTTCTTTTCCTTTTGATAAATTATGTATTATATTTTGTTGATGTGCAATAATTTCTTACTATTGTGATAACTGAGCCCTCGACTAGTCCATATGTTCCATCATCTGAGTTTTTTTTTGCTCCATATGTTCTGCCATTTGGGCCAATTGTTGCTCCATGTATTGTTTTTGTTGTCCCATTTGATCTTGTAAAAATTGTATCATTTTGATCAATTTGTCATATTTTTGAGAAGGTTATTTTTCTTTCTTGACCATTATGTGAGGTTCCTCAACATTTTTCACAATCCCTATCCTCACAATCCTTTAGAGGAATCTTTTCATATTCTCAACCAGACCTTTCCGATGGACTGTCGCAGGTCTCTTTGAGGAACTTGTTTTCATTCTAGATATCATTTTATTGGTAGAGAAGAGCTATGTTAGTTGTTTGGGTTATATATTCTAGATTGATATATCCAAGACAAGTTTTTTAAAGTTTCATAGCCGAGGGATTCACAATCTAGAGCTTTGATACCAACTGTAACAATCCAAGTCCTACCCACTTGGTTGTCTAATCTAGTCCATTCTACTGCAATCACATGGTAAATTTTTTTATTGATAATAGATGATCACCGACTTTTAGTAGTACTAGGCATTCAAAAACATCCACGTATGGGAATATAGATCATTGTAGACGATCACCCATCGGGGTAAATATTGGCTAAGTCCCGTAATATGGTGTCTTTTAGTGAACTTATCCTCTCATCTTGGGATCCAAGTTCATGGCAAGGATTTCTCCTATAGGGACCATTTCAAGTAGATATTAGACGCTTAATTTCCCCATTCCTTAACATGATTGCCTAATAATAGTCATGTGAAGAGTAGCATGAAAATGCCTTGTGCTAGATAAGTTTCCACCTCCCCTGGAAATAACCTAGGGTATGCCAATACCCTAGCTTGGGACCATGTGTCACTTGACCTGGCATGATTGATTATGGAATATCTCATTCCATTCCATCGCTGAGTTAACTCCCAATTGACCAAAGGTCTAGTGACCCCCTCATAGTACTATTCATATGGTAGCCTAAGAGAGACATCTCATATTTCCCTCTTTTACATCTCGTCTTTCTCCTTCCCAGCAAGAATACAACTATCATCGATCATGGTGAGTGACCTTCTCGCATTCACCAATATTGGATGTATATGTGATTCCCCTTATGGAAATAACTTAACATAAATATTCAGTGGTTAAAAAGAAAATTACCCCAAGTTTCACTAAGAATTTCACTAACAAATCCTTTTTTGTATTTATCTCATTTAATGGCAATAAAGTCTTGGTAAGATAAAATAAGACTTGTTCACTTTACTATTTTAAACATGTAAGTTAAGATTAAAGAAAGACATGCCTAAGAATTTATTTTTTATTCAAATATTAGATTATTCATTCATAAGCTAACAATTAAATTCTAAGGTATATTATACATTTTCTCATAATATCAAAGATATGCATTTAACCGCTTTTTTCTTTACTTGGTTTTTACTTAAGAATGCAACATTTTCTTTACCAAATGAACACATTTTTTCTACTAAAATAAAGATATTTTTATATAATAAAATATAATAGAAAAATCTTTATTTAATTACATATTTTCAAAGAGAATAATCTCCTATTTCAAAAGCTAAAGCTTTCAACTAAAGTGTCTCCATCCATTTTATCTATGTATTAGTTTTTATCAATATTATTTTGATAATTTTATCATGTATTATGTATGTAAGAAATAAAATTATATCTAGAAGTCAATCATTGTGTTTATACTAATTAAAGGATTGTAACACCTAATATAAAATCATCTTTACTTTACCTTTGACTAAATAATTATTCCAAACATTTTAGCATGCTAGAGTTACTCTTAGAATTAAAAAGAAACACTTCATTTACCTCCCTAATTAATGGAGAAGGATCTAAGTTTACATTGATAATTCAAACTATCGTGCTTCCCTAGGTTTACATAAATGAGGAGTGTTTTATATGGATATTAAAACTATATGGAAAAATTCAACTATGTTTATATTAAATTACGTAATCATAATCAGTTTAGTTAAAGATACATTTTATAAAATTGAGTAAGGCTTCTCAAAATTGATCAACTACGTTAGGCATGGCGAGTGTTCCCCAAGATAAAATCGTGTGCCAAGTTTGGAGTTAGATTTCTTACTATGGCAGAGTTTCACAAACCATTGCCTCACGATACCAATTATTAAGTTGTTCATAATTGGATTTTCCCCCTCTAAAGGTTTAACAACCATATTAGATCAAGTTTAAAGTATAGCCTTAAGTTGATGTATTTACTAACATACAACAATAGTGACAATTTCCCAAGAGACGATCTTCTAAATTTAAAGCTATTAGAAGGAAGCATAATAGTTTACAAAAAAAGGTGGATTATGTTCAAATGGTTTATCTAAACCTTCACATCACAAACCATTTTGTGCTATTCTAAGGTATAAATTAGGTAGTGTGATGTTGCACAATCTATTTTTTTGGAGTAAATTTGAGACCACATCAAAATTCTTCAAAAAATAACAAGTTCACAAATAGAATATATATATTTAAATATCCATTCCAATAATATTTAAATTTAACTAGTTTCAATTCAAAAATAGAAATCCTTGATGTTGTTATTGACCGTGGTGCATTACTTGATAGGAAATAGACACATGGTCGTTAAAGGAAGCCTTTAGAACCTATTTCAAAAGGGCAATATATATATATATATATATATATATATATATATATATATATATATATACACATCATTCTCATTTACAATATAGATGAGCATCATGATTTTCTGGTTCTTAACCTTGTTCGTCAGGGCTTCAACATTTATGTTCTCCAATCCGTTCAACATAAAGTTTAAAATTTCATCATTATAAGAAGTTGTAACCTTCACTATACTAGATTTAGCTTAATGTACTAGAGCATCAAGATTTTCTGGTTCATTTTCAACTAAAGAAATAAAATTTTCCCTTTTTGAATTTTTTTTTAATCGATCATTTATTTCCTTGATTAGAAATTTTACCTGATACTCTCATTGTTTCATTTATTTTACATCTGAAAGCAATGAATCTATGATGATTTATTGATAATATTTAGATATTAAAATATTTTCCAAAAATTTTACTTTATCATCCTTAGTTAGAGGATGAGGGCTACCAGTTTCTTGAGGAGGATATGAGGTCTAAGGAGATGCACTTGAATATTCTACTTGTGCTTCCTTTTGATGATCTCAAATCTCATATATTGCTTGAAACAAATTGGGTATGTGGCCCTATAAAAAGTAATCCTCATCAAGTGGAGGAGTAGGTAATCCCAAAATTAAAACTTCTTGCACATTTGACAAATTACCAAAAGACAAAGTCAAAAATCCTAAAAATTGCTTGGTTGCTCCTCCCCGCATCATGGATGGAAAAAAAATATTTCCACCCATACAACCTCGCATTTGTTGTTTCCATGGTGGAGGAAGGGTTGGCATAGTTTTTTGTCTTCCTTGAGTATATTGTTGTGAAGCAACTTAAAAAATCACAATAAAATTTTGTTATAATTTTTGTGAATGCAAACTATAAAATTTAATGTGAATGTATTAAACTTACTGACATAATACGAGGTCTCTTGTGTAACTACACCTCGTAATGACATGTTGGTGTGTCATACATACAAAAACATAATTAAAATAATCATAAAAAATATAGATTATAATAAATAACTAAATTAATACATGAACCAACTCTTGAAATAGAAAGCTTATGTGTAGTGGGCATGGCCTGACTAATTTTAACAACATCAGTTCATAGTTGGCATGAAGGTGGAGGTTGATAAGGATTAGGATAATTAGAATACATTAAGTATTTTTTAGATCTTCTATGTAGTCGATTCTGAAGGTGTTCCATAATATCCTTATTCTTCTAGATTATGACCCTTAATAGCAGCATCCCTTTTTGAAGAGGAAGATGATGCCCTTATCTGCATTTATGTATAAATTTTAAAAATTATAAAAATGAAAAATTTAATTAAATATAAAAATTATTAGTTTCATATAAAGTAAAATTTACCTACACCTATTGTACTGTCATTGCAGCATTGGCTAGGTTTGGGTGTAACAAGGTCGGTACTGGAGAATTCTGCAAATTATAATAATATTTATAAAAGTGTAGACACCTAAAACACATCATGTTGAGGCGAATACTCATATGGGACATGATACAATACCATATGGAAGACCTTGGATAGATTCCAAGGTATAGCAGTGGATTTTACCACTCATTTGGGCACCTTTGCCTAGTCAATGTTAGTAGTTGCTGACACTCATGGTTAACAAAGTTGACCATGCTTGTCAGTCGCAGTGAGAACTAAAAATAAGTTGGCCTTCATCCGATTCAAAATTTATTTCAATGGCCATTTGGTTGCGGATTGGAATAGTTTGAGTGAGGAAGGTTCTGGATCCTTCCATAAACAAGCTCAACTACCCAATATTTTCTTGGCTTCCTCATGAAGCCACCCCTAGCCCTTGGAAAATGCTATAAAAACCCCCTCCAAATTGGAGAAATATATACAATTCTTGAGTTGAAATGTAGTGAAGCCCTATCAAATTGCATACTCACTTACATGCATTGAGAGGAACACTTTGGCTGCCCAATTGGAGATCACATGCCATGGAGGTTCTAGGAGGTTAAGAGATCCAAGAATCAAGAATTTGTGCAATCCGTGCACCAATTGAGCAATTAAACCATCAAATCTATTAGAGGACACAATGGCGACCCTTGATAATCAATCCCTCAAGGAGAATTGAAGATTGGACACCAAATTATGAGAGTAAGAACATCCAAGATTATTGCACCTACCCCATTAGGGCTTTCAAATTGTGTTAATTGTATCAACATTTGGGTGACCCTAAGAGGGGCATTATTGTAACTTAGATTTGATTCAATATTAATAAAATAAACATTCATTTTCTCTTCATATGCAATCTTGTCTTCCATTTCATGCTTTAATGATTGATTTCAATTAATGTATTAGTTTAGGTGTATGCTTTCTAGATAGGTACAAAAGGTGATCATGGTGGAACCTCCGCATTTCATGCCACGGATCACTAAACTCTATGATTTTTTTATGATAGGTGCTCATCACGGTTGATAGCCATGGTCAATAGTTATCACCGTGGTTGACACCCACGGGTAACAATGGTCACTGTGTTACAGAGACACGATTAGAGTCTAATAGACCAGACATCAGAGGAGTAAAGCTCAATCAGATGTGGACCTGAGGTAGGTGCCACTATCACCTTATATTTCTTTTTTAACTCTCTATAAACTTCTAGAATGCAAAAATGCTAGACTAATTAGGGAAGACAGCAAAATTATTAGTAGGCATATGAGCCCTTAGGTATTTATATTTTTAGGTCTTTATTAGGTGTTGCTAGGAACATCGGACCTCTGAGTGTAGTCCACCCTAGTCTCCAGCATTCTAGAACATCTTTTGTATTCTATTTTCTTTTTTGAGGCCCGATCAATGGCCATACCATCATTAGTATGCATTATCAAAACATCATGTAGAACTAATCATGCATACTTTCTTAATTTGAAATGTTACATTTTTTGCTTTACATATAGAATAGAATCATTTGAATGATGTATTATGCATCTTTCTTTCATGCAAATTAAAAGGAACCACACACACCATGATTCACATTAAAATCTAGTGAGTTGGAAGTCACATCCAACCACTAGTAGGGATTCAATGATGGTGGCAATGATTTCCATCCATTGGCCCAACTCCCATGTACCTTATGTTCTAGACCAAGGCCAGACTCAAGAATGATCGTAGCTTGGAAAATTTGCATGTGCTTTTCTTTAGAGGGTATAACATTGACTGGATGAAAACGGGTGAGATTTTGGCAAGACTTGTGTTCCCTGCCTAGGTGTGGACCTCATAACCACATTTCATGGGGATTACGTGACCTAGATTTCATAGTCAGGTTGTCGATCTACGAGTATACAGGTGAAATCCCTTTAACAATTGAGTATATCATCAACACATTGAAAACATGACGAGAGTTACATACTGATATAACACATTTGCAAAACACATCAAATAGTTTAGGGTTCACAAACAAAAATTAAAATAAGATAATCATCATTGTTTACTTTTCTTGTCTTAAAATTTACATATAAGATAACACAATGGTGCAAACACGGAGGGGTCTATACGGGCATAGACCTGAGATCTAAGCCCAAGCTTAACCTAATGCACATCACGATGTAAAACACCCTCAATCATAGAATCCTCTTGGATGTCATTCGATGAGTTTTATATGGGATAATCCTCCATGAGGGGATTCCATTAAGAATACCTTGATTAGAGGAATTACTAGACACTCCTCTAGACATAGATCAAAACAAGAGACTTCCCAACATGGGAGTTCCGCACATGATAGCATTTATCGTGACTGCATTCCTCATGCATCCATGGGTTCTGTTAATGAATATGTCATTGAGAGATCCAGATTGGTACCCCTTCAACCTATAGCTAAGGGAGGCTCACAACCTCCACCATATGAGTATAGACAGGCTCAATATCCATCCATTTAGGGGCAAGTATATGGGGCCACTTTCGAGTGTAGGCCCATGCAAACTCCCTATATGGGTGAACCTTGTAATTTCACCATAGATATATCAAAAGTGGGAGCTAGATATATGTAACCTTATCAGCCATGGTGTAGTAGTTAGTTACACGGTCTAGATAGAGTCTTAGGGCAACTAGGATATAAGCCTACGTCTACACCCTCTCGACCTGCGAGTGAGTTTAGAAGAAGTACCATTAGGACCACCAGAGAACCTAAAGAGTGCTCCAAACATTCTCATGACATACATGCTCCTTCATATCATGCAGGAATAAAGTATAGGATACAACCTAACATGAATTTCATCTTTACAAACAAATGCAAGAGTGTGGTAAATCAGTCCATTGGGAGACATACACATAAATTCACTCGAACAGAGTGCACAAACTAGAGGCCTCAGATGGTTGATCATTTTGATAGATCTCATAGACTGGTGTTAGAATAGATATGGTAGATTATCCAAGACCAATTAGAGGATGTTTGCATAGAGAAAGAGAACCTTAAAAACAAGAACACTCAGAGGTAAAGGTTCATAGGAAAAAAATTATATGAACAATGCATGCATGAAAAATGCATCCTTGATTAGGAGTGTGTTGAGAGAGAGTATTGATTGGATAGCATCGGTTTACCTCCTCACTATGATACCAGGGAGTGTATCGATATACGAGTGGCTTCATAGCCCGAGTTATACCCTAAGTACAAAGACACACATAATCGTTGTATGAATTAGCATAGAGATTAGCATCTAGCATCTAAACAACATGAGCATAAGCACTATGAGGAAGAAGTGGGAGAGGAATTAGAACAAGAATATCTAGAAATATTCCAATTCGAGGAGGATGACAAGCACAGTCCACCACATCGACAAAAGAAGAATCTACCAAGGTGCCTCCAAGGCAATCTCGATAAGAGGAGATCATTTATTTGTAGACCTATAAGGCCTTAGAAGAGAAGGTCCAAGCCATAGAGAATCAAGGAATGGCTTTTCAAAATCCTACCTTGAACAAGATTCATAATGAACCTATATGCACGTCAATGCCTATTTTGGCCTATCCTGAGCATTTCAAGATGCCTAGGCTAGAAAAGTTTTAAGGAGAGGAAGATGCACAGGAGCATGTGACAAGTTTTCTAGATATGTTCTTTTAGATTGAGAGCAATGATGCTTTGCTCCTATGCACCTTCATTACAACCCTCTCAAGACTAGCTCGATAGGGGTTCGACCAATTAAAGAGGCACAACATCACTAGTTTCAAAAAACTAGCCGATGCATTTATTGAATGCTTCTCCTTCAACATCAAGAAAAAGGTAAACTTATATAACCTGGTTACTTTAATGCAACACAACAATCAGCCAGTGATGGATTATGGAAAAAAATTGAGGAAGATGATGGTAAAGCTACCATTCTACATCCCCATCCTTTGAATTAAATTGAATGTTCACAAAGAGTTACGCCAAGCACATTTTATTATTACTACAGTTACAACAGTACCAAACATTTAAAGAGGATTTGGTACAATCCAAGGTGATAGAGGACATAAAATTATAGGAGGGTAAATTGAAGCTCAAAAATAAGGAGTGGAACAAGAAAAAAATTGAGAGACAATACGCCAAGTTAGCCCACGTTAATTAGGTGGTGTTGAACCTTCAGAAAAGGGATAATGGGTAACAACAATGAAACTATCAAGCCCAACTTCCTCCTGTGTAATATGAGAAGCACAACAATAATTAGAGGGGTAAGGATAAGAAAAGACATCCTACTTGCATATTCACTTAGTTATCATAGTCGTTGGCTTCAATTTTTCATCATTTATGCGAGGCAAAGGCTATACACTTACCCGACGTTAAGTTAATGGACCCTAATTAGCCTAAGCCTAAGGGCTAAAAGGATGATCAATATTGCATCTTTCATCGATCGAAAGGCCATGACATTGAGGTATGTTGGTATTTCAAACATCTTATGCAAAATATGATTGAAAGAGGTACGCTTCTTGTCGACAACCCACAAGCACCTGACAATAAAAATATGGGGATTTACAAAAATCCTCTACCAAATCATGATACGCCAAGGAATAATGTTGGCCAAGTCAACCAAGTATGCATAGAACCATCAACCCATGGGTTTGTTACAATGGTCAAATTTGTCACAAGACACATGAAGTATGAATGACCAAATCAACCTCTAGTACCCATTAGAGTCCAAGTTGTGCCTCCTCCAAGGCTAGCCTAGCATGTGCCAAGCCCACAAACTAGACTGGTGGTAACAATCAGGAGTAGGTTGGTCCAAAACCTACAAATGACTCCAGCAAAGTTATCAATCTATGAGCTTATTTAGTAGTATCCCAAGCATAGGGAGATGCTTATGGACATCCTAAGGTCCATAGAAGTACAACATTAGGATCTTGAAGAATTTACACACTTTTTGGGGCATGTACAACACTGTAAGGAACAAGTCATACAATTTCATGATCATGAAGTCAAGATGGTTTCCACTATTATAGCAGACCCACCACTGCATATTATTGTGTGTGTGAATCACAAACCATTCAAGTGGGTTTTGATTAACACAGGGTCATCAATCAATATCATAACTACCAAGGTGTTAAATCACTTGAAGTTTCCCAAGACACATATCATCCCTTCTACCTTCATGTTGAGAGATTTCAATGATGCATTATGCTCAACGGTCGGTACTATAGTTTTACCTATCCAGGTAGGACTGAAGACCATCCCGGTGATGTGTCACATAATTGAAGGTTCTATGCAATATAACATACTTCTAGGGAGACCTTGGATCATAGAAATGTGTTGTGTCCCTTCTATTCTACATCAATGTATCAAATACATTCATTAGGGACAAGTTCATGTGATGTGTAGCACCTTAAATTTGACCCATTTGCATGAGAACATAAAAAATTGTAAAAACATCATGTTTGCATTTATTACCTCGAAATTTGTGCTTCATTGATGAGATCGTACTACGATCAACGAAATCATAGTACGACCTCCAAAATCGTAGCACTATTTCTGTCTTACGATCCTTGCGATCATCGTACGATATTGCAGATCGTAATACGATCTTGCCCTAAAACAAAAAATTTAAAATTGGAAAACGACAAATTTAGTTTAACGGTTTTTAACCCCGATTATGTAACTGCATGGAAAATAGGAGATCGGATCCATTCGGTCTTGCTCAGCTTAGAAGGAGTTGCAACAAATTCAACCTCCTCCCTATTCTGGATGCTCCTCCCAGCTTATTTAACCAAACCCCCTACTTCTAAATTTCCCTGGCTCCTTGCACTTTAGAAAACTTCGCATAATTTTGCATCCTAGCTCTGGTTATTTCATTATTTGCTTGCAGGATCGAAGGACATTGTTGTAGATCGAAGGTTACGATATTGCGATCGTAGTATGACTTTGCGAGTTCGGGATACGATCATGCTCAGAAGGCTACGATATCACCTGCAGTTGGTTTGGGGGCAACCTCAAGCTCTGGTTTGCATATTCTGCTATTTATTTAGTTGATCTACATTGCATTTAGCATTCTTTATCACATAAAGCATTAGATTTAATCATTTGCATTCCTGGAGTTCACCTAATTTCATATAATTGCATATTTCATATATTGCAATACATTAATTCATCAATGCATATCATTATAGTTATTTAAGTGTATTCATTTAATCCTAGTTAAGCTTGCAATCATAAGTAAATCTCTAGATTTTCTATTTTATATCCTCTATCCATGAATCTATTGTTGTCTATCAAAATTGGATCTATTTATCCCTATTCGTAATACGATCTCGCAGATCATAATACGATCCTACAGGTTCGTAGTACGATATCGACCTACTACATACGATCTAGACTGCATACAAAAATTAGAATCTTCATCAGACATCCGGATACAGGTAAGAGTTTAAAATCATTTTTTAGTATTACACTGTATTTTGCATTATGTTTTCTACTATTTGTTGTCTGCATTTGAATTAAAATTGCATATAGGTTAGATTAATTGCATATTGGCCAAACTTAGGTGTATGCATGATTTGATCAAAACAAACACATCAAAACAAATCCCAAACCTAGGCTCAAAAACTACCACAAAATGTTTCCTGGTGAACCCAACCCATTCATCAAAAAATCACCATAAGAGGGTACGAACTCAAGTACCTCTCCTCTGAGGTGTAGGCCATCCATTCTCCCATTCCCCTCTAAGGCGCGGATCCATCAGCCTTGAGGAAAGGAGTGCGAGAATTTTTGGGCTACATTCTTTGGTGAACCCAACGTGAAACACATAAATATCATTCTGATTTATAAAACAAAACAAAAAACCAAAAAAATCAAAGTCATTAGTTACACAATTGCATATCATCATAGATGGTAGATTACAATAGAAGAAGAGCCATTCTAATTAATGTTAGTACATCATTGTCAATCCAAGAAATCTCTTCAATAGTTGGGAGTCCTAACTTAACATCTCAAGAACATTGGAACGAACTTGATAGAAGATTAGATATCATAGAAGCCAAAAAATCTGAACTTAAACAAATCATAAGGTTTGATCTATCTAGAATCCTGGATCCTGATAGATTACCCTTTTATAATGATATTAGAAGAGCTTGTGAGAGATGGTTAGCAGATAAGAGAGTCATTATTTCCCCAAGCCTATATTCTTTTGAAGACTATCTTGAGAATGCAATTCTAGTACACAAGTTCTTGTCTCGTGTAGAGGATCAAGAAGTTGTCTTGGAAGATAAAAGAAGATTTAATAGAGTTCCCAGAGTTGTGCTCTATCGTGAATATTGTCATGAGCTATACTTTTGTATGCCTGATTATGAAGTTGACTGTATCACCATAGCTCACTTCATAAAGTTCTTGAAAACAAATTTCCAATTTGAAGAAGAACACTATATGACACCTGGAGAGTTGGAACCTATTAATGATATTCATAAAAATTTTCAAGAAAATTAAGATATAATATCTACACTATAATATTTTCTATTATGTTTTCTTCATTCTCTGCAATTTAAAACTACAAAAACCCAAAAACAATATCATATTAATTAGGTATATATATAAAATATATACCCCCAAAATTTGAACGCATATATATATATATATAAAAAATAATATATATATATAAAACATATATATTTGCAAAAACCTAATCTATCAAAATACCTAGAATTTTAAGGAATGGTAAACAAATAGAAGATGAGTTTATGCAAGAACCACCTCAGGAAGAGCCCACTCAGGATGATCCTGATAAACCAATCATTGAAGATTATGTAACTTCAGAATCAGATGATGAAGACATAAATAAAGAAGAAGAAGGACAATACAATATTCAACCTCAAACGGATGAGGAAGGTAATCTCATATTTAAATCTACACAACATTTTACCGAATTCATAAAAGATAACATAGAAGTCATCAATCAAGTAATAGAAATAGAAGGTCAACTTCCCCCTAGAGATTACTCTATGGAGGCTGCTTTAGAAGCTGCTCTTCGATTGGCTGGAAGACCGATGCCATACATAAAACATAACCAAGCTGGCCCATCTCAAAATGTGAATCAAACTCCAACTCAAAACATCAATCAATCAACACCTACAACAAATCCAAATCCTCAACAAAAATTACAAACTTCTACTACAAATCAAAAGACTTCTATACCAAAAAAGGTTAGGAAAATACCAAATCCTAACAAGAATCAACAAAAGGTTCAACATAACATAGTTCCATATTATAACACCATTCCTACAAGCAATTTACATAATAGTGTTTCAATTGGAAATCCTTATGTAACACAATCTTATCTTCAAAGACCTAATAATATGATGCAACATAATCAACTTATTGGACAACCACATGGCCTTGAAGCTATGGTTAAACAGTTAGCTTCTCGCCTAGACCAGATAGATCCCTACCATCCCTCATACAATTATCGAGAGATGTGTAGCCAACCCTTGGATCCTATGGTGGTTGCCCAACCATACCCTAAGCACTTCCCTATGCCTGTTCTCCTGATATATAAAGGAACTGAAGATCCTATTGAGCATCTTCATATGTTTAGGATAGCTTGTCATGATATCTCATATGATGACTTGTTGTTGCTAAAGATGTTCCCAAAAAGTCTCGGAGGTATGGCATTAGAGTGGTACTATCAGTTGCCTACAAATTCTTTGAGAAACTTTGAAGAGACAGCAGAAATGTTTGTCCATCAATTTAGTGCCTACATAGAGAGGCACATGACCATTAAGGATTTATACAACTTGAAACAGGGCAAATATGAGAGCTTTGCTGAATTCTTGACTAAGTGGAGACAATTGCTGGGAAAATTGCATTTTGCATTACCTCATCATGAGATGTTGGACATTTTTATCGGTAATTTGCAAGAGCAATTGTCTTATGAACTTTCTACAACTACAATAACCACTTTTGATCAAGCTATAGATTTAGCAAGGAGAGTTGAAGATGCTCTCATTAGAAGAGGTCAGTTTAAGAAGAAATATGAAGATAAGTCTTCTAAAAATCAATACAAGAATAAACAAGTGGTAGGTGATGGAGTCACTGATAGTAGAAATACCGCACTTATCAACACTACAGAAGCCATGAATAAATTTGTATTGAAAATTCTAGATAAACCTCCAAGAGAGTTTACAAAGTTAAATCAACCTTTAACCACAATTTTACCTCAACTATTGGAATGAGGTTTAATTCAGTTGCCCAACATACGACAACCAGATACAACTGCAACTGGATTTAGAGCTGATTTGCATTGCAATTTCCATAGAGTTGATGGACATTCAACCAATTATTGTAAAATATTGAAACATATGATACAATATTTGATTGATAATAACAAAATATCGATGGAAAGTTTCCCACCAAAATAGAATGTTCAAAATAATGCTCAGAATAATACACAACAAAATCAAACTCAGAATGCAAATCAGACCTTGGATATTTTCCAACATCCTTTACCTAAGCATGGTAAAGAAGCAGTAAATCAAGTTGAACATCATAATGTTCCTCATCCAACTAGGTATGTGGGAACCATTAGTGGTTTCATACCTAATCAAGATTTAGAAACATCATTTGGAACTACATTATCTGTAGTCACAAGTAGACCCATGCATAACATACAACTTCCATATCCAGATGATACAGAGAGTGAGATAGAAAGTGATTTGGATATTACATCCAACAATTCGAATAGCTCTGAAGATGAATCAGAGGCTATTCTTCCTATCATAGACTTGATGGTCCCTGAAGAACCATTTCCTAGGAGGGTCACAACATGACCTTCATCACAACAATTACTCTCTAATGAGCAAGCAGTGAATGCTAGACCTCAGCCCATCTATTATGGACATAATAATGTTGTAGGTACCATCAGAGTTATTACTAGACAACAAGCACAAAATTCTCAAACACAAGATCAAAATCAAAATGATAAATCAACTCCATTCATATTAAAAGCTCCTACAAAAGGGAATAATACATCAAGTACACAACCAAAACCTCCTTATGATATTAATGAGCAGCTTGCTAACATTACAACAAGGATTTCTCTCTTGGATCTTTTAAGGACTTCTTCTATACATAGAGAAGAATTGATGCATACATTGAGTAAAATGATGGTACCACAAGATATACAACCTGAGGCTATTATAAATACTGTTATGCCTCAAGAAATAGATTGTATTGATTTTCGAGATAGAGATATTCCTCTTCATAGTATGCATAAAGACAATCCTTTATATATTACAACATTGATTGGAGATGTAGCAGTCAAAAGAGTTCTAATTGATAATGGTTCATCCCTAAATATTTGCACTTTTGATTTCTACCAAATATTTGGATTTAGAAGTGATGAAATGAAGAGAACTGATATGATCATAAAATATTTTAATGATGAGATGCAAGAAACATGTGGAGTTATATCAATTCCATTGCAGGTTGGTCCAAGAACTTTGGATATGACTATGTTTGTTGTACATTGCCCTGCATCATACAACATACTCTTAGGTCATCCTTGGATCAATGCAATGAGAGTTGTACCATCCACCTTGCACCAATGTGTTAAATTTGAATTTAAAAATCAATTGGTTACCATTCATGGTGATCCTAGACCATTTGACATGTGTGCTTTGGTAGAACCGATTGGGGTTCAATTTTGCCCCGCTTTGTCTGCCACTCACCCTAATTCAGTTGCATCTTCTAAACGTGCAAAAATCTCACCTAAACCATCATCATCTTCACCTCCATTAATTATATCTCCATATTTACCACCTACATCTTTAACACCTCCATCTTCTACACTTCCTACACCTCCATCTAGTTCTACATCCACATCTTCTGAACCTACATCTTCTTCATCTACATCAACATCTCTTCCATATACATCTACACAATTTATATTTACAACATCTAAAACTATAGAAGATACTCCTTCTACTTCATATTCTCTTACAGATGAATATTTACCCGATTTATCCATAATTCTCACAACATCAGAAGAAGAAAAATTCTCCACGCAAGATTCTCTTGCCTTAACTCAATTACCACCATCTCCTCGAACATTGGGCTTGCCACAACCTATGGGAAGCATATATCATGTTGGGAGTTGTGCATTTATTTATAAGGGATATGATTGGGGTAGAATAAGACCCATGACTATCATAATTGATCATGATGGATTTTCTAGGTGTTATTTTTTTGATAAATATGAAAAATCAAAACCTATGATGCTTAAATTAGGATATAAAGGTAAAGGTTTAGGACCTTTCCAAAATGGTATAAAAGAACCCTTAGAGATAGAAGAATGGCCTGCCAGATGTGGAATAGGCCTTTTTCCTAGGAAGTGTCAACCATTCCCATTTGAGGATGATGATCATCTAATCTCATATCAAGATTACCTAGATCAACAAGAATACCTTAAATCTATGGGTAGGATGTTCTCTTGTAATATGTTATCCATAGCTTATCCAGAAATGATTGTTGAACCAGATGAACAATTGGAAGGAGATATCTTCCATGACATTTCTATTGAAGAAATCTTACATAATGGGTTTTATTTTGATGGATCTATACCACGTATAGCCCATCTGGATGCTATAACCCCTCAAGAAGAATTATCCAAGTTAACCTTGGAAGAATTACAAGAAATGGGTGTTTCACCCGCTCCACCTAATTTTGAAAGAGATCTAAATATTGAAGTGGAAAATGTTTTGGAAGTCAATATTGGTACGGAAGAGAATCCTCGCATAGTCAATATTGGATCAGAATTAAGTGAAGAAAAACAAAAATAATATATTGCATTTCTCACAGAATATAGTGATGTATTTGCTTGGACATATGCAGATATGCCTGGTCTAGATCCTTCTGTGGTTATGCACCATCTAGTAGTGCATCCGGATGCGAAACCAGTTAAACAAAAACTTAGAAAGATGCATCCTAAGGTTGCTCTACTAGTCAAAAGTGAGTTGCAAAAACTCTTAGATGTCATTTTTATCCAAGCCATTGACTATGCTGATTGGATTTCTAATGTTGTTCCAGTAACTAAGAAAGAAGCTACTAAGATTAGGGTTTGTACGGATTTTAGAGACATTAATGTTGCATGCCCTAAAGATGATTTTCCTCTTCCTAATATGGATCAAATCATTGATTTTACAGTTGGAAGTGGAATGTTATCCCTTATGGATGGCTTTTTAGGATATAATCAAATTAGAATAGCTCCTGAAGATCAACCTAAAACAACTTTCATCACCCCTTGGGGGACATTTTGTTGGAAGGTAATACCTTTTGGTTTAAAGAACATAGGTGCAACATATCAGAGAGCTATGACATACATCTTTCATGATATGATGTATGATATTCTACATGATTATGTAGATGATATCATAGCTCGCTCAACTGAAGAGGATGATCACATAAATGATTTAAGAAAAGTATTTGATCGGTTAAGAGAATACCTTATCCATTTAAACCCAGCTAAATGTGTATTTGGAGTTAAATTAGGTAAATTATTAGGGGTTATTGTTTCTATGCGTGGCATAGAGATTGATCCTTTAAATATTAAGGCTATCTATGATATGCCACCTCCTAAAAATATATCTGAATTAAGAAGTTTACAAGGAAAATTACAAGCTATTCATCGCTTCATAGATAAATTGGTGGATAAAATAGGACCTTTTCTTAAATTACTTAAAAATAATATTCCTTTTCAATGGGATGAGGAATGTCAAGAAGCTTTTGATAGCATTAAACAATATCTTTTCAATCCTCCTAGTGCTTGTTCCTCCTAAGCCTGATCGTCCATTTATTTTATATATTTCTGCTTCGAAACTTGCACTTGGAGCTATGTTAGCTCAAATTGA
The DNA here is from genome assembly GCA_028583015.1 of Wollemia nobilis. Classification (NCBI taxonomy): domain Eukaryota; kingdom Viridiplantae; phylum Streptophyta; class Pinopsida; order Araucariales; family Araucariaceae; genus Wollemia; species Wollemia nobilis. The sequence goes on from JAQPPZ010017073.1 coordinate 1,434,985, forward strand.
TGATGAAAAGAAAGAACGAGCAACTTACTATATTGGTATAACATTAATAAGTTATGAAACTTGTTATACTTCATTAGAGAAACTTTGTTTAGCAGTTGTTTTTTCTACACAAAAATTGCATCATTATATGCTTAGTCAAAAAACTTATGTCATTGCTAAATCTGATCCATTAAGGTACTTGATGAGTCGACCTTATCTATCAGGTCGCACAACTAAGTGGGTTCTCACTCTAAGTGAGTTTGAACTCACATTCATAGGTCAAAAATCTATTAAAGGTCAAATTATAGCTGATCAATTAGTTGTTGCACCTTTAGAATCTACTCATCCCCTCACCATTGAGTTCCTTGATGAATGCCTCAATCTAGAGGAAGATCATTCTAAAACATGGTCTTTATATTTTGATGGAGCTCGATGCATGAGTGGTGTCGGTGTAGGTATTATTTTAATATCTCCTCAAAAGCACCTCATACCTTTATATTTCAAATTGCAATTTGCTTGCACTAATAATACTACTGAATATGAGGCTCTAATTCTTGGATTACGAGCCGCCCTAGCATTAAAAATAAAATATTTATTAGTTTTTGATGATTCTCAGCTTGTGATAAATCAAATCAATGATGTTTATCAGACACGAGATGAGAAAATTCACCCTTATAAAGCTTATGTCCTTCAATTAATATCATTATTTGAAAAAGTCACTTTAGAAGCTATTCCTAGAACTAGTAACCATGTTGTCGATGCTATGGTTGTGGTTGCTTCTCTATTGCCTTTGGAGTTGGATGATGAATATGCTACTATCATTATTCATTGACTCCAAGAACCTACTTCTGCTAAGTCATGTTTAGAGCCATTAGATGTGTTTCTAATCAATGAAACTACTCCTGAGCCTTGGTATATAGATATCTTCAACTTTCTCCAGAAAGGAACTTTCCCTGAAGGTCTAGATAGAAATCAACGTAGATTATTACGTAAGCGAGTTGTTCACTTCGTAATTATTGGTAATACCTTATATAGAAGATATTTTGAAGGTATATTACTAAGGTGTTTAAATTTAGAAGAGTCTAAGAAAGCTTTGAGTGAAGCCCATGATGGATCTTGTGGAGGACACTTTAGTGGTAGTGCCATTGCTAAGAAGCTCCTTAGGATAGGATATTTTTGGCCTACCATGGAAAAGGATGCACATGATTATGTGCATCATTGTGACAAGTGTCAAAAGCATGCTGACCTTGTCCATGCTCCTGCTCAAGAACTCCAAGCCATATCATCTCCTTGGCCCTTTTCTAAATGGGGTCTAGACATTATTGGTAAAATAAATCATGTTTCATCTGATGGTCATAAATTCATAATAACTACAACTGAGTATTTTACGAAGTGGGTAGAAGCTATACCTTTAGCTTCTTGCATGGGAGCTCAAGTTTCTAAATTCATTCTTAATCAAATCATTTGTAGATTTGGAATCCCATCAAATATTATTTCAGACAATGGAACTTGTTTTAAGAACAAAGATGTTAAAAAATTATGTCAAAAATATAAAATTCAACATCGTTGGTCTACTCCCTATTATCCATAGGGTAATGGCCAAGCTGAAGCATCTAATAAAACTCTAATTAAAATCCTTAAAATATTGGTTAATAAATCAGGTCGTGACTGGCATGTACAATTATATCCTACCTTGTGGGCTTATCGAACTAGTATTCGTACTCCCACTGGCGCTACACCTTTTGTCTTGGTTTATGGCGCTGAAGTTGTTTTTCCATTCGAGCTAGAAGTTCCTTCTTTAGCTCTTCTACTTCAAGATGTTGAAGTAGGAGATGAATATCATATTGGCAGACTTAGTCAACTGGAACTTCTAGATGAAAAATGCATTCATGCTTTAGAGCACCTTCATGCCTATCAAGACAAACTTAAAAGAGCATATTCAAAGAAAGTTCATAATCGATATTTTGAAATTGGTGATCTAGTCTTAAAAGAAAATCAGAAAAATACTAATGCAAGAAAAGATCTTAAAGGAAAATTCCAACCAAATTGGCTTGGACCATTTATCATCACTACTAAATTTGGATCAGGTGCATATAGATTGGCTACCTTGGATGGAAAATATCTCAAGGAACCCATGAATATTATGCATCTCAAAAGATATTATGCATAAAACCAAAAAGTCTCATCACTGTACATAGTTGTAAATAATTTTCTCATGCATTTCAATATATTATCAAAAACAACCAAAAAATTACAAAATCTGAAAATCTACAAAAATATATTCCAAAGCATTATTAGATCATTATCTCTACATCTATTATCTACTAAGATTGCAAGTTATATTTTAGTTTACTTCAGATAAATTCAAAAGTTATCTTGAACCATGCACTAAAATTCACATAATTAATAAATTTTGATTTTGTCATTTTGATTATAAATCTCTCTTGCACCAAAAGCACTATTACTTCATTAAATAATTTTGAGTTTTGAGAATGATCTTGCTACTTCTTGAACCAAGAACACACTTTTACATCTTAAAATGATTTGTTGCAAATTCGAAAGTGATACTACATAGTAAGTCTTAATACCTTAAGTGAAAAGTTTCCCTTGCTATCCTATCATGTGCATGGTCTAGAATACTGAGAAATTGGAAAAAGGACAAGCTCCTCCCTACCCGAATAAAATCCCTTGCTCTACGCCTAATCTGAGCAAGTATCCCGAAAAGAAAAGAAAGAAAAGAAAGAAAAAGAAAGAAAAGAAAGAAGAGAGAAAAAGAAAAACAAGAAAAATGTTCCAAAGCAATAAAATCCCCTTGTTCAGAAATGGACAAGAAATCCCTACCCTATAAATGTGAAGAAAAGAAGGGGGTATTGAACTTGAATCCCTGGAATTTCTCAGTTATTCGAAAACCATGAGGTAAGCCCCATAACAGGTGATTTGTGCCCAACTTGCTTGGCCTTGGGTATGTAGCACCCTAAAATTGGCACAGTAAAACCTTAAATAATTAAAATTACCTTAGTAATAATTCAAAATTTAAATTTTAACCTCGAACCACCTGTTAAACTGCTCCCCTTGTTTTTGGCACCATTTTTAGGATTTGTTGTGATCGTTGGATGATATCGTCGCTGATCAGACGATATCGCCTCAGATCGGAAAAATTCTTCTGGAGCAGAATGTCCAGACGATTTCATCCCAAAACTGCTTGTTCAAAATTAGCTTCTGTTTCAATGGCATCTCTAACCTGGGCAAAAGCGTGTCTGCGCGGTTAGAGACTTCCCCCATTGGAGATCTCCCAAATTGGGATGATCTCCAACCTCCCAACCTCCTTCATATGCCTATTTAATCTTAGGCCCTCCCCTTGACATTCCCTTGGCTGAATTTTACTGCACTTCGAGTTTTACATGCATTAGAATGTCTTAGACTACTATTTGCCTTTGTCCCTTTTCAAATTTTCTTGTAGGAACTTTGTCATTTTTTAGCCGGAGCAAGCTCAGATCATCGTAGAAGATCCTGTACAATCTCGGATGATCACACCAAAATTCGAGACGATTTCATATTCTGCAGACGATTTCAACTGTAGCCAACATTGGGGGCAATCAGTGCCCAGAGTTTGCATTTCTTTACTCTTTTTTGTTGTTTTGCTTTGCATTAGTTAAGCTTATTACTGCTTTGCATCTTGGAGTTCACCTCATGTAGCCTAGATGCATAATAAATTCAAAGTTAGTCATTAAAACAATGCATTTTATTTAATTTGTTATCTAAAGTTGTCATTATAGCATTCATACTTTCATTTCTATCATTTTCCCTTGCTTTTGCAATTGTATTTTTTGTTCTTGGTATCCATTTCTGCAATTACAAGTCTCTGATGAATTCGTCAGATGATCTCGTCAAATTAGAGATGATCTCATCAAATTAGAGACGAATTCGTCAGATCTCAGATGATCTTGTTTGATTCTAGATGATCCTGTCAGATCAGAGGCGATCTGGACTACTTCAAAAATCAAAACCTCCATCAGACATCCGGATCAGGTATGACTTTTTCTAATCTAGTATATTTCTTGTATTCTCTATTTAATTTTATTTTTGTATTCATTTAAACCTGCATTTCATGTAGAATAGTTTAGATTCATTTGGCCAAACCTAGGATTTGAATGATTAAAGCTAAAACTAAACACATCAAACACATTCCCAACCTAGGCATGGAAACTGCCATTCAAAATTTTCCTGGTGAACCCACCATCCGTCGAAAATTCACCCTTATACACCTCCCTCAAGAGGCGGGACCTTCAAAGGGCCTCTCAGTCCGAGGTATTGTCCCATCCTTTTCACATCCCCCTTCCGGGCACGGATCCTATAGCCTGAAGGTAAGGGTGCGAAAAATTTGGAGCGATACATTTTGGTGAACCCGACATGAATAACATAGGCATATTTCTGATTCAAAAATATAAAAAAACAAATATATATATATATATATATATATATATATATATATATATATATATATATATATGTATACAAAAAACAAAAAGTAACAAAATCATCATTTCAAGTTTGTATGTTTTAGATTCAATTCTAAATAGTAGATACTAAATATTACTTTTAGAAGTACTAAAGAAACCATGAGTTTTTACTCAAATCAATATGAGCCCATCAGTAATGTTGGAAGAATTCAGCCAAATACATTTGTTGATTATGACCAACCTCATCCCTATTCAACATCACCTCCTTCACACTTTTCTCATTTTTCATCCTTACCCCAACAGGACAATCCCTTTGCCAATCCTCTTCATAACGATATTATCTATTCTCCCATATATCCATATTATGTCTATCGATCCACATACAATCCTCCTCCACCCTTTCAATATTCTTCTTTCAATACAACACATTCATTTCAACAAGAAAATACTTATTCTTCCAATTCTACCATGCACTCACCTCATACTTCGCAATCTTCCTATCATCATTCAACCCATAATAAAGAAAGTAGAGGTGAGAAACCATTAGGTCCTTTTATGACTGAATTCCTAAGGCACATATCAAAAACCTCTTGAAAACCTTCATCACGTAAATTTACTAAGCTCAATCAACCAATGGATATAATTCTCAAGTATTTACTTAACACAAATAAGATTGAACTCCCTTCCATAAGACAACCTGATACCACAATAGATTGGTTTAAACCTGAGCTAAATTGTGAATATCATAGAGTGGATGGACATATGACACAAAAATGTAAATATTTAAGATGTGCAATTCAAGATTTGATTGATGAGGGTCTTTTTAATATAAAGGAATTACAATCTACAACTGATGATAAATCTCCAATAAACAATCAAACTCCTACACAACAAATACCAATAATCAATCAAGACATGGGGACCTCCCAAGAACCCCTATTCAATTATCAACAACAAGAAACCAATCAAATATTGCATGTTAATGTGTCCCATCATGATGATATTACTAATATTGTAATAGAGACTACAAATAAGCAACCTCAAGTTCAATCAACTCAATCCGATATTCAAGATATGGGTTCCTCATTTGACCAACCTTCAAAACTATCTTTGGCTCTAGAGAATGATACAAAATGGAATGTAAGCATAGAAAGCTCATATTTAGAATCAAAATTTCAATCTAAAATCCCCTTTGATAGCCAACAACAAGTGATTAATCCTCAAGCAAAGATATCCCTTTTAGAAGTATTACAAAGTTATCACAAGGAAATTTTGTTCAAAATACCTAGCCAACAATTTGTTCCTCATCATATTTTCTCTAAGAACATAATTAATGGTGTAAACCTTCTTGAGGTTAACCATATTTCATTCTATGATGAGGATATTCCTTCCTCTACTCCACAAGAAGACTCATCTCTTTACATTACAGGATCTAATAAAGAAATACTTGTTAAAACTATCATGGTAGATAATGGCTCCTCTCTTAATTTATGCACTTATCAATTATTCCAAAAACTCAAATCAAAGGAAGAAGATCTTAATGAATCAAATGTTATTATAAAATATTTTAACAATGAAATTCAAGAAGCTCAAGGTACTATAATTTTTCCCCTCAATATTGGATCCAAGATCCTGGATACTTTGTTTTATGTAGCATATTGCCCTTCACTTTATAACCTACTTCTCAGAAGTCCTTGGATTCATACGATGAGGGTTGTCCCTTCCACTCTTCACCAATGTTTAAATTTTGAACTTGCAAATAAAATTGTTACCATACATAATGACCCAACACCATTTGAAGAATATTTAACAGTTGAAACATCAAGTTCTATACATTCTCCATTGTCACAATTATTTTTTATCCATCACTTTTCTTCATTCATATATGATCATCCTTGTTTACCAAATAACACCCATGCATATATTTTATATATGCTCTCTCCATATTATCAAGACTTGGAAGATAGTGATAAGAATGAAGAACCTTCTTATCCTTCTGACATTTTATTTTGTAACATGATCAATTTTCCACATATAAAAGTATACATTATTCTACATTTTAACAAAGCTTGTGTTATCACTACCTTTTATTCATCACCTTTTGTTCTTACCTTCAACACAACCAAATTATCCTTCAAAACCTCCTTTTATTTTGAAGCAACCTTAGACACGCTATACTCAAATAACCTTGTATAGTGTATATAGATCATCTTGTATATACCACCAATTCCATCATCTAAAAAATTCATATAAAAATATAAAAGTTTCAAAAAAAAAAACAATCACATTGTATTTCTTTCAATTCATCAATTAAAATCAAAATATAAAAACATCCAAATCATCAAAATCTTCAAAAAAATATATTTTATTTTTGTACCTCTCAATTTGTGAAGTATTGTAGTTATATTTTCAAATTATTTTGGATAAATTAGCATTTATTTGGAATCTCTCACTTTTGCAAACACAAAAATAAATATCTTGATTTTATCTGGCATGATTACTAATCTCTCTTATATCAAAGTCCACAAAATTCAATTAAATAAAGTTTGAGCACAGAGAATTGATCTTGTTATTTACTTAAACCAAGCATATCCTTTCACAATAAAATGATTATATTTGTAATGTCCATGCTATGCTACATAGTAGAAGTGGTTTCTTGAGCGAAAAGTTTCCCCTGCTATCCTATCATGCACATGGTCTAGAATCTTTGAGAATTGACAAAAGGACAAGCTCACCCCTACCTAGAATAAAAATCCCTTGCTCTACAGCTAATCCGAGCAAGTATCCCTAGAATAGGAAGCAAAAGAAAAAGAAAAATCAAGCAAAATCATGAGAAAAAGAAGCATTATTTCAGAATCATTTTGTACTCTCTTAGCAATATTTCAGCATTATCTCAAATATCAAGCAAAAATACATAAGTACAAAAAAAAAAAAGAGAAGCAACAGAAAAGCAAAAAAAGCAAAAGCAAAAGCAATAAAATCCCTTTCCCTACCCATTGAAAAGAAAAGAAGGGTTGATGAGCTTGAATCCCCGAAATTCTCAATTATTCGAAAACTATGAGGTAAGCCCCATAACAAGTGGTTTGTGCCCAACCCGCTTGGCCTTGGGTAACTCCTAGCATGGTGATATGTCTGTTACATTAGCGACCTTATTTTGTATAGACCTATGTCTGCTTATGGATTAGCTAGCTCTTGATAACCCGACTTACATAGTAGTCCGGTACGGTTATATGCATCTAAATCATGGTTAATGAACACTTATTTGGTTAATTCAAATCACTTGTATCAAATTATCTTGCTCAAAACTGGTAAATGCATAAAGCAATTGCACACACATTTTTATTTGAGAGATTTTGTGTATCATTATGATAAAACAAGATCGGAAATGAACTTACATACGCACATGGGATTCCTTATAAATCTAACTTTTGTCTTTAAGATACTTTGAAATATTTTTGCAAATTTTCTGGAATAATTTCATTTTCTTCTCTGAGAATAGTTGTTTAGTATAAAGACAACTACATGCATTACCAACAAAATCAAAATCATTTTCATAAACATGCAATAAAGTTACATTTATATATAACTTTTGGCTTTCGCGACGATGGTATAGTTCCAAAACCAAAATTGGAATTTTATGCCTAGCACAAGTCCTCATCTTCATATTTTTTGTTTATTTTCAAAAATTAAAAATCAACCATGCAATAAAACTATTATTTTCTTCTTTGGATTTCGCGATGATGGTATAAGTCTATACCTAAATATTCTATGCCTAGCGCAAACCACTGTACTAATTTTATTTCCCATTTATTTCAAATCATAAAAAACATGTGACTTGCATCATTATGTTACACAATTATGCTTTACAAACAAACAAACACTTATTCTATTTTATGACATTATGTTCAAATTCAGTTTTTGCAACCATGGTATAAATTCTAAGGAATTGTTCAAAATTTTATCACACTTAGGAATTTATGCCTAGAAAAAATCATTTTTTTTTAAATATTTCATGCATAATATTTTCATGGAAATCTAAAAACAAATCACCATCATCATCATCATTTGCATCATCACAACAAAGTCTTAAGACAGTCTCTTAAGCACTCTTTTACTTTTAGCAATATTTCTATACCAGGATTAGCTTGACGACCTAGCGAGCGGCAACTCCATGAAATGGTCTATAATAGCGACAATGTCCTTTGAAATTATTGTTAGAAGTCCCTTTTATTTTTATCAAATTATCCCACAAACAACCAATTTGTTTACATCAGATTATTTTATTTAAATTTTAAAAGCATGACATTCAAACCATAATATTTCCAAATGACATAATTACATGAATCATCAAATCAATCACATCAAAAAATTAAAGCATCATACAAACACATAAGACAAGTCATATGATCAAAAATATCTCATATATATATATATCAACAATATATACATCATCTCAAAATTGGATCGGTATCCCACAATCTGTACCTCGACATACTCAATCCTCTATCAAAAATAATAAACACTATGTATCAATCTATGCAGTGCAGTCTATAGCAGCTAGCCTTGAGAACCTCTCGAGCTTTCAGCCTCATCTCCTCCCCTGCCCTCAGGTGGACGAGGTGGCCCCATCGTAGTTCATGTGGTGCTATGAATCCTGGACTTTGATCATGATGATGTCCTCAATGACCTCATCACGATAGGCTTCGCAATGGGGGTCGACAGCGATAACCTCTTCTCCTCTGGCACCATATGGTGGTATAGCATCTGATAGAATGTGTTCTGGGCAATAGCCCATGCTAGGTCCCGAGTGCTCGCCCCTCCGCTCCATGCTCTGAGGCTTACGACCTCATCTTTGAGTTGTGTGGCCTCCTCTCGGTGTCGTGCAGCCTCATCCTGCAAGGACTGCACCTAAGCCTAGAGACGAACAGTCTCCACCCGGAGAGTAGCCATCTCACTACTCTCTCCTACCTCGACACCCTTGCCCTTATCGGGTGATGGTGGCCTCTCTCTCCATGGAGAAGGGGGTCTCTCCTCCCTCCTCTCCCCCTATCACAGCCTCTGCTAAGCCTGTGGCCTCCTCTACTCTCTCTCGCTATGACCTTGTGCTGCCTCAATGGTCGCCTGGCACCGCCTCCCCATCTGACACACAACGGTGTGAATCAGACCCTGAGCCCTTGTCATTCGAGGAGGGCGGATGCCTGCGTACCAGGCATCATAGTTGTCATCAACCCCTACATCGTACCCATCCACTGGCTGAATTGGGGCATCGTCTACATCCTCAATCCAGAAGCACTGCATATCTAGAGCCTCGTTGACTGTAGTGTTATCTCGGATGGTCTGGGAAAACTTGTAGTCCCTGAGAGATGGGATCCCCTACTGTAGACCGAACTACCTCAAAACTCGGTCATAGCGGTGGAGCTCCACCTCTCTCCTCTCCATCCTCATCCAACAGGTTCACCTAACGTGAGCCAACTCTTGTCTATCCTCGGCCCACCTTGGATGATCTCTCCAAGGCCTCCAGGTGATTTGGTCAGAGACAAGGTCATCAAGTAGTCTCCGGGACATTGGCAGATCTATTCATCGCTATGACCCTCTCCGGAGCCACCAGTAGAAAACTTGGGGCCTCTCCCTATCAATCCTTGTCAATGGGAGCCCTACCGGCCTCCACACCATGATGTGCTCCCAACACCAAACCTGTAGTAGTGATGTCATGACCAGACATCGACTACCCTTGGATATGACCCCATGTAGGATCCTATACAATCGGCATAGTACAAAGCTCCCCCAAGAAAACCTGTACCTGTGGTCTCTCATGTCACAGACCACATCTGTTAGTAGCCATGGTTGTCTGCATCCACTTTGATGGCATATCAGTAGACCACCTACCACCCTAGCCAAAACCTGTGTCAGTCTAGATGCCCCAGGCATCTGGCATAGCAACTCGATGTTCACTCCGCCCTTCTCTAGGGCAAAGCTCGGATATTTGCATAGTCGCATCATCGTGTGGCCCTGATTGGCCATGGGAGTTATTAGTCATCCTTGTATGGGGATCCTCAAAATCCTCCATAAATCCTCCAATGTGGGAGTCAACTCCCCTATCGATAATCAAAAACAAGAAGAACCCGGATACCACCTCTCTGCTAGGGCTATCAATAGCCCCATATCTGTAGAAACCTATGACATATCTACCACATGTTGCAAGCCGACTTGAGCCAACTGATCTCGCTTTGCCTGAGATAGAGTGGCCAAGTCATCCCTCAACCTGCCGTATTTCCATTATCGGCTCTTTAGTAATCCTCTCTGCAACATAAACAACAAAACAATAAAAATCATTAATAAAACAGTGATTAAAAATACAAGTAAAACAAGTTCAATTTTATACAAATGATGATATCGTCCACTATTGGATGATATCATCCAAAATTTGAGCAAATTCATCTCTAATTTTGCAAGAGGGAATCATCCCTTATTGTACGAAATCGTCCCCATATCGCTAATTTCGCCCTTGGATGAAATCGACGATATCGATATGATTTTGACGAAATTGAGACGATTTCGTCCCGACGACATCGACAGCCCAAAAATGGCCGCGATGCTCAACAATCATTCAAAATTAATCTAAAAAGCATGAAATTCAAAAATTAAAGCATTCTAAATTAATTTTGGACCCTTACCCGTAGCCCGCATCGGACCTCTGTCGATCTGTGCGCTGTCTTGACCATCTTGTCTGTAGAGCTCTAGAAATCAAGAAAATGAACAGTAAAAATGAATTAGGGTTTTTCCCTATTTTTCTTAATTTTATTCAAAAAAACAATCAAAAACATTTTAATTTTTGCTTTTTCACGTTTTTACCTCAAACGTTCGATTTGGGTAAAAACACGGAGGGGGCACCATAGTAAGCTGTCGTACGATTCGACCTAGAATCATCGCCTAAAAATGGGAATAATTTTTGCTTTCTCGTAGATCGAGAAGAACTCATATTTAATGCATTTTCTTTAGAAAATTCGCTAAAAATGGGGCAAAATGTAGCACCCTAAAATTGGCGTAGTAAAACCTTAAATAATTAAAATTACCTTAGTAATAATTTAAAATTTAAATTTTAACCACGAATTGCCTGTTAAACTGCTCCCCTTGTTTTTCGCAAAATTTTTAGGATTTGTTGTGACCATTGGACGATATCTTTGTCGATCAGATGATATCACCTCAGATCAGACGAATTCGTCTAGAGCAGAACGTCCAAACGATTTCATCCCAAAACTGCTTTTTCAAAATTAGCTTTTGTTTCAATGGCGTCTCTAACTTGGGCAAAAGCATGTCTGCATGGTTAGAGACTTCCCCCGTTGGAGATCTCCCAAATTGGGATGATCTCCAACCTCCCAACCTCCTTCATATACCTATTTAATCTTAGGCCCTCCCCTTGACATTCCCCTGGCTGAATTTTACTGCACTTCGAGTTTTACATGCATTAGAATGTCTTAGACTACTGTTTGCCTTTGTCCCTTTTCAAATTTTCTTGCAGGAACTTTGTCATTTTTTAGCCGGAGCAAGCTTAGATCTTCGTAGATGATACTGTACAATATCTCGGATGATCATGCCAAAATTTGAGATGATTTCATATTCTGTAGACGATTTTGACTACAGCCAACATTGGAGGCAATCAATGCCCAGAGTTTGCATTTCTTTACTCTTTTTTGTTGTTTTGCTTTGCATTAGTTAAGCTTATTACTACTTTGCATCTTGGAGTTCACCTCATGTAGCCTAGATGCATAATAAAGTCAAAGTTAGTCATTAAAACAATGCATTTTACTTAATTTGTTATCTAAAGTTGTCATTCTAGCATTCATACTTTCATTTCTATCATTTTCCCTTGCTTTTGCAATTGTATTTTTTGTTCTTGGTATCCATTTCTGCAATTACAGGTCTCTAACGAATTCGTCAGACGATCTCGTCAAATTAGAGACGAATTCGTCAGATCTTAGACGATCTTGTCTAATTCTAGATGATCCTGTCAGATCAGAGGCGATCTGGAATGCTTCAAAAATCAAAACCTCCATTAGACATCCGGATCAGGTATGAATTTTTTCTAATCTAGTATATTTCCTGTATTCTCTGTTTAATTCTATTTTTGTATTCATTTAAACCTACATTTCATGTAGAACAGTTTAGATTCATTTGGCCAAACCTAGGATTTGAATGATTAAAGCTAAAACTGAACACATCAAACACATTCCCAACCTAGGCATGGAAACTGCCATTCAAAAGTTTCCTGGTGAACCCACCATCCGTCAAAAATTCACCCTTATACACCTCCCCCGATATGTGGGACCTTCAAAGGGCCTCTCAGTCCGAGGTATTATCCCATCCTTTTCACATCCCCCTACCGGGCATGGATCCTATAACATGAAGGTAAGGGTGCAAAAAATTTGGAGCGATACAGGGTAATTCCTTTCACATGGCGATATGTTTGTCACATTAGTAAACTTTCTCTTTTACAAACCAATGTCCTCATTTGGATTAGCTATATTTTGGTAATTTGATTTACATAGTAGTTCAGTACCAATGCATGCACAAAATCATGGTCAAATGAACATTTCACTTGCACACACATTGGTTCATTTAAGTTCACTTTATCATTAACTCACTCAAAATCGGTAAATTAACCTCACTAAAGCACACACATTTGTTACTTGAGAGATTTTGTATCATCATAACAATAAAAATAGATAATGAATTCACTTTTCACACACTGGTTCTAGATAAATTAGAATTTGTCTTTGAAATAAGTTAAAATATTTCTTTGAGATTTTGTTAGATAATTAATATCATTAGTTCTTAAAAATTGTTTTATCATCATAGCACAATAATTTATCTCAAATAATATTGCAAAATCAAACATAATCATCATGCATTTCATTTTGATTTTTGCGATGATGGTATAGTTCCTAAGTAACTATTTCTCTTCAAATTTCACACTTATGAATTTTATGCCTAGCGCAAGTCATATTTCTAATTTTTCATGCCCAAAATGATTTCATATATTTTATAAAATTATTATAAAGATATTTTGAATATGTGACATAATGATCTATCCAACATTAATTTTGCATTTTAAAAGAATACACAAAATTTATACCATCCTGCATTTCATCTTGATTTTCGTGATGATGGTATAATTCCTAAGTAATTATCTAGGAATTTTATGCCTAGCGCAAATACATACTTCAAATTTTTCATGCTTCGATCAATATATTTCACAAAAATTTATCAAACACATTGTTCCAAAACAACATCAAACATCTTCTTTTCATCATAAAAGCCTTAAGATTATTCTTAAGCATACAACCATTTTTAGCAATATCAAAATATTTTTCACAAACAGGATTAGCTTCATGAATTAGCAAGTCTTGAAATCCACAAATAGTCACATAATAGCACAACATCCTTCGAGGTCTATTGCTAAATTTATCAAAATTTATCATCACTCCAAAACACATTTTCAAAAACACATCTTCAAAATCAAATCATTTTACTTAATTCATTTATGTTATTTAAGCATGATTAATAACATCTCATAAACACCAAAACATGACCATCCAAAATTAAAATGCAAAGTAATCAAAACAAAATACATGAAGTCACATAGAGACAAAAGATCCATATATATATATATATATATATATATATCAAAAATCCATATACAAAAATAAAGTTAGACTGATATGCCACAATCCTCAAAAATCGGCATACTCAGTCAAATACACCATAAAAATATCTAGGCTCACTCCCTAGAAGCCCTAGAACTTTGTGCATCATCATCTCTACTAGGGGGTGGAGGTGGTGGTCACATCTCCCATGTCTCCATAGCAGTCCTAGAGGAAGTTGCCCTGGATGTAGAGTGGGACGATGACCCAAAGCGAATCAATGCCACGATATCTGCAAGCAAATGTTGTCTCTTCTCTACAGGTATCACTATAAAGTATAGGTTATGATAAAATGTCATCCACTGCACCACTCACAGAAGCTCATCTCCTATATAACTCCGCTCAGATCGACTTGTCTGAGTCGGTGTCACAGCCCCAACTCTCTATCCATCCTGAGCCCTAGTCTCTGCTAGCTCCCCCTCATGAGTTATTTTTCATTTTACTTTTCTTATTTATTTCATCTTACTCCTAATTTTCAAGTTTTTACCCAAACATCAATTTTGGTATAAAAACTCGAAGGGGGTACCATAAACATCATATTTCGAAACAACTTGCATAAAAACTTAAAATCGTTAACGAAAATTGCAATAAATTTTTACTTTCTCGTAAAGCATGTTGCACTTTTCTTTAATGCAATTTTCTTTCAAAACTATGCTAAAGAGGGGGAAAAATGTAGCACCTTAAATTTGACCCATTTGCATGAAAACATAAAAAATTGTAAAAACATCATATTTGCATTTATTATCGTAGAATTTGTGCTTCATTGACGAGATCGTACTACGATCAGCAAAATCGTAGTACAACCTTCGAAATCATAGCACTATTTCCATCTTACGATCCTTGCGATCGTCATACGATATTGCAGATTGTAATACGATCTTGCCCTAAAATAGAAAATTTAAAATTGGAAAATGACAAATTCAGTTTAACGATTTTTAACCCCGATTGTGTAACTGTGTGGAAAATAGGAGATCGGATCCGTTCGATCTTGCTCAGCTTAGAAGGAGTTGCAAAAAATTCAACCTCCTCCCTATTTTGGATGCTCCTCCCAGCTTATTTAACCAAACCCTTTATTTCTAAATGGGTGTTCTGTTTGCTGATGCCATATCGCAGGTTTTGTTCAGATGATGATTGGAGACACATCGAGAAGGGACATCCTTGCACTTTAGAAAACTTTGCATAATTTTGCATCCTAGATCTAGTTATTTTATTATTTGCTTGCAGGATCGAAGGCCTTTGTTGTAGATCGGAGGTTACGATATTGCGATCATAGTACAATTTTGTAGGTTCAAGATACGATCATGCTCAAAAGGCTACGATCTCACCTGTAGTTGGCTTGGGGGTAACCTCAAGCTCTGGTTTACATATTCTGCTATTTATTTAGTTGATCTACATTGCATTTAGCATTCTTTATCACATAAAGCATTAGATTTAATCATTTGCATTCCTAGAGTTCACCTAATTTCATATAATTGCATATTTCATGTATTGCAATATATTAATTCATAAATACATATCATTATAGTTATTTAAGTGTATTCATTTAATCCTAGTTAAGCTTACAATCATAAGTAAATCTCTAGATTTTCTATTTTATATCCCCTATCCATGAATCTATTGTTGTCTATCAAAATCGGATATGTCTGTCCCTATTTGTAATACGATATCACATATCGTAATACGATCCTATAGGTTCATAGTATGATATCGACCTACTACGTACGATCTAGAATGCATACAAAAATCAAAATATTCATCAGACATCTAGATACATGTAAGAGTTTAAAACTATTTTTTTTAGTACCGCACTATATTTTGCATTATGTTTTCTATTGTTTGTTGTCTGCATTTGAATTAAAATTGCATATAGGTTAGATTAATTTCATTTTGGCTAAACTTAGGTATATGCATGATTTAATCAAAAAAATACATTAAAACAAATCCCAAACCTAGGCGCAAAAACTACCACAAAATGTTTCCTGGTGAACCCAACCCATTCGTCAAAAAATTACCATAAGAGGGTACGAACTCAAGTACCTCTCCTCTGAGGTGTAGGCCATCCATTATTCCATTCCCCTCTAAGGCACGAATCCATCAGCCTTGAGGAAAGGAGTGTGATAATTTTTGGGCTACATGGTACCTTCATATGAAGAACCCTTTAAATACATGAATCTAGCTGATTTGATGGGGGAATTTTCTGCTCCCCTCAATGCACTCGGATGTGCAGTCAGCATTTCCTATAAAATAACTAGAAGGTAAAATCAAATAAGTGTGTGCTAAACCTACAACGTCTACATCTCAACTATTGGAGCACATGACAAATGCTTCTATTATACCATCTACATATATGATGCATTGGGATGATAGGAAGTTGAAAGCTATGATGGGTGAAAAATAGATAAAGCAAATGCCCAAGCTAGTTATCATTGAAGCTCCTACTCCCATGGAAGTAGAGGAAATTCAAGGAGAATTCAAAGAGGTGCCTTAGCCTACTTTGCTTGTGTCTTCAACAGGGTCATCTACACTGCAGGTGACCATCCATTTGGTTAATCTTGGATTAGGGGAGTCTATCATGCATAATTTGATGTTCACACTGATTATCAATACTACATAGGACATGGACCGACTGCAAGCCCATCACATTCCCGTAGGGACGGTGGCACCATTCGGGGTTCTGCCTAACCAAACCAACTTCATCTATGGAGGGCTAGACCAACTTGCATCTCCCATGCCCATGGATGAGGATGATAATGAACCATTCACTATGAATGTTCATTATATATCTAACCTAGAATACACCATGTGATACTTCAAGCATTACCATTGGCATGGTTACGGTCTTAGGCTATTCAAGCAAGGGCGTGGGAGGCCATATGAACCATAGTATCAGTTGTCAACTGATAGGTTTGGGTTAGGATGTTATATTCGAGGATAGGATAAACTTATCATAACATCTTTAGATCATCTGTACCTCATTCAGGGGGGTGAATTTGACTTCAATCCTTATCACCCTAATACTTCTATGTGTCAGAGGGATAATCAGTTAGTGACCTATGTCACTATAGAGCCACCCGAGAGCTACCATGCAAACATCTTGGGGGAGACTGGCCCAGAAAACATGCCAAGAGCCAACTTGGACAGTAAAATTTGTGAAGCCACCAATGATATTGGTATACACATCCAGAGTCTGGACATAACTATAGACACCGAATCAGAAGTTGCTTCTGAGGATGTGCATGTAGTATCCATAATAAAAAATTATGGACCAGACTAAGATTATGGAATAGATGACACTAAATTATCCTCAAACAATGAGAAATATAAGGATGCAACCGAGTTGGCATACTTGGGCCCTACACTCTTACATCGTCTGCTACCCATGGAACAAATGGATGAGATCGAAGAGCACTTCATAGTTGAGAGTAACTATGAGGATGAAATAGAGAGAGTCTATTTAGGATCTTCCTACTTGCACCATCGTAATGCACCATATACTACTGAGGAGATATACAAAGAGATCAATATCCATCTTCACCTTAGGGGAAGACCACTGAATCTCAATGTGATTTATCACATGGTGTTTCCTAATATGCCAATGCACATGGATATCCTTGAGCCCATTGATCCCATATGATAGTCTATTCATGAACCAGATCCGAAGATCCCCATACCCC
Organism: Wollemia nobilis; assembly: GCA_028583015.1. Taxonomy (NCBI): domain Eukaryota; kingdom Viridiplantae; phylum Streptophyta; class Pinopsida; order Araucariales; family Araucariaceae; genus Wollemia; species Wollemia nobilis. Next base: position 1,452,799 of record JAQPPZ010017073.1, read on the forward strand.
CAAAACCACATCTCAAGGATGGAAGTTTTTCTAATATTGAGTCATGTGCATGTGGTCTTGGAGACATGATCCATTCCATAAATATGATCTCCATTGATTTGACCACTCCACTCTACAATCCAGTCGATCCTTCCAAGCCATTGTGTCTTAATGTAGACGCTATTGATTGGGACCATGCTGATTCACCTTTGGAGCTTGAATATTTCTTCCCTAATGAGGAAATGTTGCAACCTTTCCATTTTACACCAAGTTGTGCACATGATGTCTATCATGTTGAGGATGCTTCCAATGAGGAACCTATAAACCCAACAGATGACATCCACTTGATCCCTACACCTCATCAGCTTGAGGAGGGATCCCATATGTCAGTAGAGAAAACCTTTAAAATGGATATTAGTAATGATCCCACTAATCCTAAGAAGGTTAAATTTGGAGAAATTTTGACTCATGTTGAGTGTGCCAACCTCATCCCTCTACTGAAAGAGAGACCTGATCTATTTGATTGGACTTATAAGGACATGTCGGGTCTATATCCAAAATTGGTCACTCATAACCTTTAACTAGTTCTATCAAAGAAGCCAGTCAAGCAAAAAATTAGGAAGATGCATCCAATAGTAGCCTTAATGGTTAAGGATGAATTGTAAAAGTTATTGGATGTAGAGTTTATCATTTCCATAGACTATCCAAAATGGGTATCAAACATGGTGCCTGTAGGAAAACCTAATGGAAGGATTCATATCTGTACAGATTTTAGAGACCTAAATAGGGCAAAACCAAAGGATTCATTTCTATTTCCAAACATAGATGCTCTTGTAGACACAACTGCGGGTCATGAGATGCTCTCCTTAATGGATGGTTTTTCTAGTTACAACCAAATTCATATTAAGCCTGAAGACCAACATAAAACCACGTTCATAACACCATGGAGAATATTCTATTACAAGGTTATGCCATTCATTCTGAATAATGCTAGTGCTACATATCATCGGGCTATGACATATATATTTCATGACTACATGCATAAGATCTTAGAATATTATATCGATAACTTGTTGGAAAATTTATTGCTATGTGGAGAGTCTGTTGAGATCCTAAAAAAAGTCTTCGATCTCCTGATAGAGTATAATTTCAGGTTGAATCCTAATAAGTGTGTATTTGGCGTAACTTCATGTAAGCTCTTATGATTCATCATTTCAAAATGAGGCATTGAATCTGACCCAACAAAGGTCAAGGCTATTTTATAAATGCATTCTCCCACAAAAATCAAGGAATTAAGAAGCCTACAGGGCAAAGTAACATCCATATAGTGATTTATCACACAATTATTGGATAAATGTCAACCCATGAATCGACTGCTACACAAGGGGGTCCCATTTAACTTGGACGAGGACTATCAAGTAGCCTTTGCTAAGATTAAGCAATACCTGGAAATGCTGCCAGTGCTAGCTCCACCAAGACCATATGTACCATTCTTGTTATATATATTGGTGATGGACTTTGCACTAGGGACCATGTTATCCCAAAAGAATGTGCAAGACAAAGAAAAAATCATATATTACATTAGCCAAACCTTGGTGAGTTACAAGCTAGGATATGCATACGTGAAAAAGTTGTGTTTAGTGGTAGTGTTCACTACAAATAAATTGTGGCACTATATGTTAAGTCATATGACGTATGTCATATCAAAACAAAATTCTTTGCAATATATGATGAGCAAGACATATCATAATACATGTATTGCAAAGTGGATCGTGCTATTAATAAAATTTTATTTAGAATTCATAACCCAAAAGTCCAATAAGGGACAGGTCATAGCTGATCAACTAGCTGAGGTGCTTCTCAAGAATAGTAGATCCCTCACCATAGAGATTCCTAATGATGTAGTATTTGCCTTATCAGAAGCACCCAAACCCTAGGAACCGGATAACAAAGCTGATATGACCTTGTTTTTCAATGGTTCAAAGTGTGAGCAAGGGAGTGGTGCAGGAATAGTGTTGTTCACGCCACAAGGATCTCCAATTCCTTTGTCCTTCAAGTTGGACTTTCCTTGCACTAACAATAATTTTGAATATGAAGCCCTAATTTTAGGTATCCAAACATCTATTGCCATGAAGATCAAAAGGCTAAATATATTTGGCGATTCCCTTCTCATTGTTAACCAAGTTAAAGGATTATTTCAATGTCGATATCTAGTATTGAAATCTTACAATGATATTTTTGACATTTATCTAGCTCAACTAGAATGGTACGATAACGAGGCAATCCCTCATTCATCCAATATATTTGTAGATACAATGGCATATTTGGGATATTTAATCCCTTAGAATCTGGCTACCAATTTCACTACCATCCATGTCAAAATGTTGTCACATTCTACTATGTAGCACAAAGCATTGGATAACAAAGAGTCAATCAACATGACTCATGTAGAACCAAATCATGAATGGTTCTACAGAGCCAGATACTTTCTCAAGAGCATCTCGAGGGTCTTTGATCTTGTAGGATCCAACGGGGAGTGGTACTACCATTCACCATAAAGTTGTTTTCTAGTTTGCATTTGCAAATATGGAACTACAGGAGGAACATGCTATATTGTCAATCAAAGCTAAAGCTTATCATAACTGGACGTCATAGATACATGACTTCCTTAGATTTGATGTAATCCCTCGAGGATTATCGCATGCCATGAAACACAAATTTAAACATAAAGCAACAAATTATGTCTTGTTAGCAGACATCATATACCGTAGAAGCTACGATGGAGTTCTCCTTAATTGTCTTGAGCCCTAAGAGTAATCTTGGATAATTTTGTAAGCTCACGATGGTATGTGCAGTGGCCATTTTATAGGTATAGCTATTGTCAAGCACATCCTTCACATGGGTTATTATTGACCCACTATGGAGAAGGATTGCAATGTGTATGTCAGGAGATGCGTTAAATGTCAACATCATGCTAATCTTATGCACTTGCCATCATAGGCCTTACAACCCATTCAAGTGGCTTGGCCATTTGCTCATTGGGGATTTGATCTCATCGGTAAGATCTCTCCTCCCTCATTGGGTCGGCATACATTCATTATTACAGCTACTGAGTATTTTACTAACTAGGTGGAAGCCATTCCCTTAAAAATGACAACTGGAGCACATATTGTTGAGTTTATACTCACCAATATAATAATTCATTTTGGGATACCATCTAGGATAGTTTCAGATAATGGAACATCATTTAAGAACAAAATTGTGAGGTCTTTGATGTCCAAATATAGGATCAAACACAATTTTTTGACTCCATATAATCCGTAGGCAAACAGGTAAGCTGAAGCTTTAGATAAGATAGTGGTTTCCATATTGAAAAATATGGTACAAGAACACCACAAAGATTGACACATCCAGCTGCCCCTTGCATTATGGGATTATAGGACTAGCATTCAAACACCCACTAGGGCAAATCCATTTTTACTAGTATATGGCACTGAGGCCATTATGCCCTTAGAATTAGAAATTCCAATGCTGTCTTGCATTGAAATATTTCATTGATGACGACACCATGCAACAAGATCACCTAGATAAATTGACACTACTTGATGAACATCAAGTGAATGACCTTGAGCACCTTTGCATTTATTAGGAGTACTTGAAATAATCTTACAATAACAAAGTCCATCTAAGAGACTTTGAGGTTGGTGATCTTGTGCTAAAAGAGAATCAACAAAACTCAAATTTACCTCCATAACTGTGAGATAAATTTACAGCTAACTGGTTAGGTCCTTATATGATCTCTGAGAAGATTGGACCTTGGACATATCACTTGACATCACTGGAAGGAATTGAAGATCCTGAACCTCTCAACATCCTTCATCTTAAAGAATTTTATACCTAAAACCATAAGTCCCAAAGACATCTATAAGCCCTTTGGTCAATTTCAAAAAAGGCCCCAAAGGCATCTGTAAGCCCTTTGGTCAATTTCAAAAAGTCTCCAAAGGCATCTAGAAGCCCTTTGGTCAATTTCAAAAATTCCCCAAAGGAATTTGTAACCCATTTGGTCAAAGCACAAAAGTCTCCAATGGTTTTTAAAATCCCTTGGTCAAAATATAATATTCAAAAACATTGCAAAACATAAATCCAAAAAAAAAAAAATTCATTTCATTTCAAAAAAAAATATTGCACTTGCATATGGCATTCCATTTTGCATTCATTCATTTAATTGCATTGCTTTAGGTATTTCAATCCGTCGCACATTGCATTAGGATAGATTGTTTGCAATCTTACAAACAACACCACGTTTGTGTTTCAATCATGCATCATTGCATTTTAATCGTTCATCACCCTTGTGAGTAATTGTGTTTTTCAACACAACCTTTCTTGTTGCTATGAAGAATATACTATGTTTTTTCGGTCATTCAACCATACTTAGTGGTCTTCTTAGGAGTTTAGTAGAAAGCTTGCTTTGCTTTTGTAGTTGAGGTCTAGTTTGTATAGCCCTTAGCATATCAGAATCCTATCACTAATCAAAAAATTAAACAATCCTAACAAGGACTAGAAGAATATGAATGCTATAAAGTGGTACCAGGTATCCTAAGGTGAAAATTTTATTCTTGCTTATTCCCATGTACGGATGGTTTGGGAAAGGTTGATAGTTGGCAAAAGGACAAGCTTACACTTTACCCGAATAAATTATTTTCTTACAAATAAAGGAGCAATATCCTAGAATGATATCCCTGAAATATATCCCAAAGTGAAACTCCCAAAGTTAAATCCTCAAAATTCAAATAAAATCAAGATCAAGTTTTATCAAAGAAATCCTATCAGTATCAAATCCCTTGCTCAAAGAGAAGAAAAAAAGTACAAAAATAAATAGTGGTTTTTATCACTAAAATAGAAGTACAAAATAAACAGTGATTCTTATCACTTTACATGAGCCAGTATCCCAAAAAATTAAATAAAATAAGGGGGTGAACTTGAATCCCTAGAACTATCAGTACTACTGTACCATACACATGACGATACGTTTAATACATTAGCATTTTGCTTGTGTGAAAACCAATGTTTAAATGTGTAAGATCTAGCTTCAGGTATCCTGTATCGCCTAGTAGTCTAGTCAAATTGAAATCTAAACCTAGGATTGGATAGACATTTGAGTACCCCCAATATTAGCAATGGGCTAAAAGAATCCCACCTGACATAGGGGTATGCTTATGCCTTATCTACATATACTCATTTTCACACATATGGATAATGAACAGTTAGGGCCTATCCTAGCAAAAGCCTTATGTTTTAGAAGTCTAGTATGGTTAGTATACAACTTTTTATAAGTTAACTAGGGTGTTTGAGTTTCATGGAAACCCTAAAAAATTCCCAAATAGCAATAACCAATTTTCAATGCAATCATCAAATATCAATTTTCTCTTTATAAGATTTTGTTTATTAAATATTGTTCATAATATAAGTTAGATACTGGATATATGTCAGAAATAATATTTAAATGGCCACTAACTATGTTACGCATATTTTTTTTACAAAATCTTATAAATAGAAACAATACATCATCGCATCTCCCATAAGGGTGTACAATTTATCAAAATTTTACAAGGATATAGAAATTACAATTCATGATTGTTATACATTATGTGGTGTCATCCATTAGATTGTTAAATCCATATTACATTCATACATTATGTTTTAGTGATTAAAACATACATGTTCATTTACATAGCATTCATCATAGAAAAATTATGCAATACATACATGGCATAGACTATGTCATAACAAAATAAATTAAATGCATACAAGTGAAGCAAATTATACATGTATTTAACATAAAATATTGCATTCATATACATTCATCATAAGTATTCCATATACACATGTATATCATCACATCTAAATCATACATCCATCATATAGCTAGTGCATGTCATCCATACATCACATCATATAGCATTAAATCAACATAACATATAAGTATTGCATCCATGTGCATCTCATAAAACATAAAAAATAAAACACATAAAATCTACATATATAATGAGTATCCAATATCAGATCATATATATATACCAATAATAATAATAATGTGCAGTACATCGACATGGTAAAAAATGCTTACAGACTACATATGTGTAGGTCCTCGACCTTACACTAAAAAATGATATGACATCTCTAATATTTGTACTATCCAAGGCATGTGCCCCCAGTATGTTAGGCACCACTGTCACCTCCACCCTCCCTGTGGGTCCTTCGAGAGCTAGCACAAGAAGTCCTCTCTAACTTGTGAGTCCTGCAGTTGGAGCTAGCTAATGATCGGCTTGTATCCTGAGTGTGAGTTCTCTAAGACCCTAAAGTCATGGGCATCTCTGGAACCTCACCCCTGAGTAGTCCAATCTGCCCTCTCAAAGTGGTGATGTAGGTAGATCTACATGAGGTATCATCAATGTGCTACTCAACCAGAGCTTGGAGTCTCCTGATATCTACCCTCTGATCCATACCTGCTACTCCTTGTGATGTTGGCACTACTGGTACTACTGGATTAGCTAGGGGTGCTAGAACAACCTCTGAAGATGAGGGAGCTGATCCTAGAATGATATCCCTAAAATATTTCCCAAAGTGAAACTCCCAAATTTAAATCCTCAGAAGTCAAATAAAATCAAGATCAAGTTTTATCAAAGAAATCCTATCAGTATCAAATCCCTTGCTCAAAGAGAAGAAAAAAAAGTACAAAAATAAATAGTGGTTTTTATCACTAAAATAGAAGTACAAAATAAACAGTGATTCTTATCACTTTACATGAGCAAGTATCCCAAAAAATTAAAGAAAATAAGGGGGTGAACTTGAATCCCTAGAATTGTCAGTACTACTGTACCATACGCATGACGATACGTCTGATACATTAGCATTTTGCTTGTGTGAAGACCAATGTTTAAATGTGTAAGATCTAGCTTCAGGTATCCTGTATCACCTAGTAGTCTAGTCAAATTGAAATCTAAACCTAGGATTGGATAGACATTTGAGGATCCCCAATCTTAGCAATGGGCTAAAAGAATCCAACCTGACATCGGGGTATGCTTATGCCTTATCTACATATACTCATTTGCACAAATATGGATAATGAACAGTTAGGGCCTATCCTAGCAAAAGCCTTATATTTTAGAAGTCTAGTATGGTTAGTATACAACTTTTGATAAGTCAACTAGGGTGTTTGAGTTTGATGGAAACCCTAAAAAATTCCCAAATAACAACAACCAATTTTCAATGCATTCATCAAATATCAAATTTCTCTTTATAAGATTTTGTTTATTAAAGACTATTCATAATATAGGTTAGATACTGGATAGATTTTAGAAATAATATTTAAGTGACCACTGACTATGTTACACATATTTTTTTAACTTACAAAAGCTTATAAATAGAAACAATACATCATTGCATCTCGCATAAGAATGTACAATTCATCAAAATTTTACAAGGATATATCAATTACAATTCATGATTGTTATACATTTTGTGGTGTCATCCATTAGATTGTTAAATCCATATTACATTCATACATTATGTTTTACTGATTAAAACATACATATTCATTTACATAGCATTCATCATAGAAAAATTATGCAATACATACATGGCATATATTATTTCATAACATAAATTAAATGCATACAAGTGAAGCAAATTATACATGTATTTAACTTAAAATATTGCATTCATATACATTCATCATAAGTATTCCATCTACATATGTATATCATCGCATATAAATCATACATCCATCATATAGCTAGTGCATGTCATCCATACATCACATCATATAGCATTAAATCAACCTAACATATAAGTATTGCATCCATGTGCATCTCATAAAACATAAAAAATAAAACACATAAAATCTACACATATAATGAGTCTCCAATATCAGATCATATATATATATATATATATATATATATATATATATAATATATATATGTGCCAAAAATAATAATAATGTGCAATACATCGACATGGTCAAAAATACCCATAGACTACATATGTGTAGGTCCTTGACCTTACACTAAAAAATGGTACAATGACATCTCTAAGATCTATACTAGCCAAGGCATGTGCCCCCATTCTATTATACCACTGTCGCCTCCACCCTCCTTGTGGGTCCTTCGAGAGCTAGCCCCAGAAGTCCTCTCTAACCTGTGAGTCCTGCGGTTGGAGCTAGCTAATGATTGGCTTGTCTCCTGAGTGTGAGTCCTCTGAGACCCTAAAGTCATGGGCATCTCTGGAACCTCACCCCTGAGTATTCCAATTCTTCCTCTTAGAGTGGTGATGTAGGTAGATCTACGTGAGGTATCATCAATGTGATGCACAACCAGAGCCTGGAGTCTCCTGATCTCTACCCCTTGATCTAGACCTGCTACTCCTTGTGATGTTGGAACTACTGGTACTACTAGAATAGTTGGGGGTGCGAGAAAAACCTATGAATATGAGGGAGTTGATCCCATAGCTTGGTAGGCTGTAAGTAGTACTGTCAAAGCATCTATATGAGACTATAGAAGAGTGTGCTACCTTGTGAGATTTTGTATCTATGCATCAACAATAGTTATCCTAGCCTACAAAGTGGTCCTCTTCTCCTCATAGTCGCACCACTGGGCCTACCCTGCTGTCATCCTAGACTGTAGATCCCCTACCTTTTCCTATAGAGTGGTAATGGTGGTGTCTCGTTGTAGGATCTAAGTCTACAAAGAGTCTACCTGAGTCTGTAGGCTATCAACATGGGATTTGAGCTGCCTAATATCTCTATCAAGCTCTACATCGCCCTCCTCCTTAGTCGATGGTGTCTCCTCTACTACACCCTCACCCCATCTACCCTTAGTCCTCTAACAAACTCTATGCTCATGTGTATCTATCTCGATGCCCTCACTGCCCTCTACTGCATCATCCAGGATTCTATCCAAGGGGTCCTCAAAACCTCACCATACCTAGAGTGTCCACCATGTGTCAAATGCAGGAGTAGTCCCTCCATATATTTTTGTTGACTCCTAGAAGTCATCCTCCTCCTCTCCTAGCAGAGTAATCCTAGGCCAAGTCAGGTCCCTCTCTAGATGGAGGCGACGGTATATGGTCGGCATCTCTTGAATCTCCTATCGAATGTCGAACTGTCTTAGTACATGAGAGTAGTATAAGAACTCCTATACCTCAAACTTATGTTCGAGGAGCTATTTGTCCTTGCATGCTCAACATATCCTATCAAAAACCTCTACCCATGGAAGGAAGTTAAAGTATGGGTGCCACTCAATCTGATAGACATGTAGCCCCATGAATCATACAATGTAGTGAGTTAGATCACCTATATGATACATGCTTCGAAAGCCCTCATTATCTTGAGGCTAAAATGTAGCATAACACTGGTGTCACTCCTCAATAGCACCAATCTCTAATGGTAGGATCATGGGGCGCTCAATATTAATGTGCTACCACCGCTAGATCTATAGTAGCAAGATGCACCTAATGCTGACTTTGCTCCTGTAGGTGATCTAATACATCTCATTATAGAGTTGTGCCAATAGTGCACTCCCCTAGGATAGGATTAGGGATGATCTGTAGGACTCATGAGGATGTCCAGAGTCTTAAATAGGAATTTAAAACGAAAAAAAATTCAAAAATGTCAAAAGCATAAAAAAAATGAAAAACAACACTTCAAAAATAAAAATAAAAAATCAATTAATTCTGTCAAAAAAAAAATGAAAAATTAAAATTTTTGCCTAAAAAGGTCAAACCGCAGTTCAGACCCATGGTCGGGATGGCGGTCAAAATTTTAACCGTTGGATTTTAAATCCTACGATGGATGAAAACTGTGGCCTCAAATTTTCCAATTAGGGACTGTGCCTGCCAATCACGGCTAGCAAGGATGACCTTTTCAGGGTCATTCCTTATCCCGGGGCACCCCAAAAATTTAAAGCCCTCCCCTCTAAGTTGACCTAAGCTAAACCTAACTAGGGTGAGGTTCATTACTAGTAGTTTAGTGAAGTTAATTTTCCTCATTAATTAATGTGGTTAATTTTTAAACTAGTAATGAAAGTGTGGTCTCGGTTTACGTGTTACCTTTGTAACACCGGCTCCTCTACTAGAAAAGGCATGTGGCTGGTCTACAATCAGGATGGGATATGAGGTAAGCGGATCGATTTTTCAGCAGCGTTCCTTGTCAAATTTCAAGTTTTACGTCTCAGAGCTCTCAGATTTTCAAACTGTAGTAGGAAATAATGAAATTTTAAAATTGCACAAAATGCATAAATACTTCTAATTTCGGTCCTGACTGTGCCTAACAACCGCAGTCTCCAAATTAGGGTTTTTCACTCATGATTCTGACCCACAGTTAAGCAATTTGACATTTTTAATTTGTCGTTGTCAAATGCGGTTAACAATATGCAACAAATGCTCTTGAATTTCACCATTTGGAGTTCCAAAATGGTAACTTCTAAGTACCAACCAGATTAGAAAATTAAAAAAAATCAAAATTAACAAAAAATCAAATAATCCAAAAGCTAAATGCGTCTTTTATCTAGTTATTTACCCTATACACTTGGTAGTTGTAGTGACTTGCGCTCCATGCAATCCGGCAATATGAGTAAATTACCATAAGGAAATTTTGGTAAATTAGTCATTGCTGAATTGTATACTTCATTTCAATCCCTAAGAAGGCCTAGTTGGTTGGACTATTCCAAGGGAACGAGATATTCATCGCAATTTCCCTATGACATTTTTAGCAAATCATCGATAATATGATTCAACACAAGCATAATTGACATTGTTACCATTTTTATTCCCTAAGAAGGCCTTCATGGTTGGACCACTCCATGGGATAGAAATATACAATTACTATTAATAGTTTCAATAATAGATGATTAGGCCTTGCCAAGTACTAAAATGCTAAATATTAATTTGTTCAAAGTCATTCATAGTGGTCAAGTAACTCGTCGCTTCATTTAATTGTCATTACCCTCATCGAATTTTCACTTGAGGAGGTAGTCATAATATCAAATCATAATCAAACTCAACAGAAGATCCCTTGATCGTATATCCCTATATCTTGTCAAATTGCATTCATTTTATGAATCATTGCCAATGACTATCATAAGCTTACCCTATGTTGGGGCAAAAATCAAATATGACAGTAAGTTAGTAGCTCTCCTCATTTTGGAATCTATATGGTGCAAAATCCTATAGTAACCCTCAGTTGATCGATCGATGCTGGAGCTTGCCAAAGCTTTTTCAAATTTAAGCCTTTCATCCAGTTGGAAGCAAAGATTCTAGCATGCGCATCTTCTTTGCAGGACTTGGGAATCTAATGTTGATTAGACTAATGATCATCATCTAAACTATGGTATCATTTTAAGAGGTCTATTTTTTCTCAACATTGTTTGATCTCACAACACATCTCAAAATGGGAATCTATAGAAACCTAAAATGCATCATGTCGAGGTGACTAATCATATGGGACATGCTAGAAGACCATATGGAAGACCTTGGACAAATTCCAAGGTATAGTAGTATTTTTTACTACTCATTTGGGCACCTTTCCCTAGTCAGTGTTAGCCATTACTAAAACCTACGGTTAACAAAGCTGATTGCGCTTGTCAGCCGCGGTCAGGATTGAAAATCAGTTGGCCTTCATCCAATACAAAATCGGTTGCAATGGCCAATTGGTTACGGATTGGAGCGGTTTGAGTGAGGAAAATTCTTGATCCTTCCATCCAACAAGCTCAACTACCCAATCTTGTTCTTGGCTTCCTCATGAAGCCACCCCTAGCCCTTGGTAAATGATATAAAAATCCTCCTCCAAATTATAGAAATATAGACAACTCTCGACTTGAAATGCAACGAAGCCCTATTGAATTGCATACTCACTTACATGCATTGAGAGGAATAATTTGGCTGCCTAATTGGATATTACATACCATGGAGGTTCTAGGAGTTTAGGAGATCCAAAAAAATTGAATTCGTGCAATTCTTGCACCAACTAAGCAATTCAATCGTCAAATATGTTAGAGGACACAATGGCGACCCTTGATCATCAATTCCTCAAGGAGAATTGAAGATTAGACACAAAATTAGGAGCGTAAGAACATTTCAAGCTCAGCTGTGACTATCATCAAGAGAGGCCTCTATTGTTTCTAATTGCTTCTTGTTGTTTATTGCATGCAAGATTAACAAGATTTTTGGATGCAAGGCAACAAATACCTCTAATCATGGAGAAGAAGGTCATCGACACATTGGAGCAGTTCGTGTCCATTTAGAGAGTCTATGTATTGCACCTACCCCGTTGGGGCTTTCAAATTGTGTTAATTGTATCAACATTTGGGTGACCCTAAGAGGGGCATGATTGTAACCAAGATTTGATTCAAGATTAATAAAAGAAACATTAATTTTCTCATCATATGCAATCTTGTCTTCCATTTTATGCTTTAATGATTGATTTCAATTAATGTATTAGTTTAGGTGTATGCTTTCTAGATATGTACAAAAAGAAGAAAAGAAGTTAATTGCATGTGTTGGGTATTGTATTAGTGTTGGTTTTAACGTTGTGGAGATTTGTTCTAATCTGATACACAAAATAGGTGCACTAGTCAAATTTTTGGTGCATAATACAATGAACCAAATATGTGAATACCAAAAATAGAATGTCAATCAATCTTCCTTGTAGAACAAGTCTAGCTAGGAAGAATTCAGCACATGCACAAAAAAACTTGTTAGAAATAGTTTCTACAATCAAGCCTCTTCTAGACTTGGTAGCGAAAACTACAAAAAAAATGAGTATTTGTAAAATCTTAAATTTCAACTTCAAATAAATATAAAATTATGTAGAGTTATACCTATCAAATATTTCAAGGAGAAAATGAAGTTGGTCTCCAGATAGACTTTATCATCATCAGTTAATATGAACTTGGATGTTATAGGATTACAACCATTGTGATGCAATGCTATAATTCTAGAAACGTCTGAGGGTGTGATAGAAAATATTACATTCTTGTTGTTGATATTAAGATTGAAAGTGGCCGAATCATTGTTGTAATTTGCAATAATCTTCAACAATAGTTTTGATTTTGTGTCATACTATGACATTGATACTAAATCATGAAGACCAAAGTTGATGATCCATGATATGTCATAACCTGATGTTAATAATTTGGAAATTAAGGGGAAAATGAGGATTTTGAAAATAATTTTGGATGAAATAGGGGTGGAAGGGGATGTCATTGGTTTATGTTTGATAGTGTAAGGTGAGAAAAGGGTTAAAAAAATTTGAGGTACGGTGAGAAAAGTTTAAAATTTGACTCTATGAAATAAAAAGGTGAAAATTGTTCACCTTTTTATTTAGGTATGGTGAGAAAATATTAAAAAATAAGTGGATGAGAAAAAGGTAAAAATGAAGGCATACCATTTCTTTTTCTCTCTGTGATGTGCTTTGCATGAAAAAAGCCATAAAAAGACTCTTTATACCTTTATATAGACTTTCTGCATGCAAACATTTGATGCATGGTTGCCATGTAGCATATGAGTGTTTGACACATGGCACAACTGTAACCTATTGGAAATGGAACCCTCTTCTACAATCGATCAACTTTGGAACCTATTGGTAATGGTCCCTACTATAATTGATCGACATTTCCCCTTTGTTGCAATTGATCAACATTTATCCTTTGTTGTAGCTTATCGATTGTTTCTCCATTGTTGTAACCTATCAGTATTTCTTGTAACCTATGGGTAATAGTCCCTACTACAACTGATCACCACCACAACCTATCGATATTTTCCCCCTTTGTTGCAACCTATCAATACTTGCCCCTTTGTTGCAACCTATCAATAATGGTTCCTTTACTGCATTTTATAGGCATTTGCCATTTTGCTACAACCTATCGATATTTTCCCTATTACTACAACCTATCAGTATTAGTCCTTTTAATACAACTGATCGATTATGGTCTCTCTATTGCAACCTGTCAATATTCACCCTATTGCTGCAACCTATCAACAATGGTTCCTTTTGCTATAACTAATTAGTATTTGTCCCTTTTACAGCAACCTATCGGTAATGGTTCCTTTGCTACAACCGATAGGTATTTACCATTTTGTTGCAACCTATCGGTATTTTCTCCATTACTACAACCTATCAACATTAGTACCTTTTTGCAACTGATTGATTATGGTATCTTTACTACAACCTATTGCTATTTACCCATTTTTTGTAACCTATCAATTATGATTCCTTTGCTACAACTGATTGGCATTTGCCCCTTTTGTAGCAACATATTGGTATTTTCCCCTTTGCACAATGGAACCTTTGTTGTAATTGATTGACATTTGTTATTTTGTTACAACCTATCACTACTACCCATTTTACTACAACTTATTGGTGTTACTAAAACCTGACGATATATTTTACAACCTATCAGCAAAGGTTCCTTTGTTGTAAACAATTAACATTTTTCCCTATTGCAACATTCGATTAGCATTTGACCCATTTCTATAACCTATCAATATTGCTACACTCGATCATCATTGCTAATATTAATCAATATTGCTCTATCATCAATATATTACAACTAATCGTCATTGTTGCAACCGATCTTCATTACTGCAACTAATCCTCATTGTTGCAATTGATCGTAAATACTACAACTGGTTGTCATTAACCTCTAAATCCTTTGATATAACTTGTCATCATAGCTGTAACCGTTCATCACTACTGCAACTGATTGTCAATATGCTATCGTCAATATTTTCTATAGTTAGTCTATCAACTAGTATATAGCATTGGTCATTAACACAAAATTATTACCACAGTTTTATAATTTTTTGTGAAATATAAATTCAAATCGTCATGTCTCCTATTTGAGTTTGGACAAGATTCACCTAGATTTCGAATGGGGTCGATCCCTTATGCATAACCCTGACTAGTTATATTTCTCAAATTTCGAGGAGAAGATCTAGGTTCATTTTTTACCAAATAGTACATGCATAATTGCCAAATTGTTGTAATACCACAATGTGGTTTTAATATAATATGAGGAGGATTTTTTTAATCCCATATAACTATTAGATTTTTATGGGACAATATTACAGGAAGAAAAACCACAAGATGAAAGATAACTATAAACTAATGGTACAATAATATGTAAGAAAATAATGATATGAATATTTGTAAATAACTCAGAAATATACCATTAATGAAAGTGATAAAAATAGTACAATACTATATAATGAAGGACATGAACACTCCATAAACAGATATGAAAAGACTACATTGTACCATACTACTAAATTATACCACACACTATCTATAATCACTCACTATGCTGCCTTTATATAGGAAGATATATTTCTTGGCCCTTACTCTACCTAATATTCATGTACATGTGCACTATATGCACATTTACAAACTTGCACATTGACACTTATGCATTTATTACAATACTTGAAGTAACTAACTAACTTTACTCAAAAGTAAACTCCTCTAGTTATGTACCAAAGGTGGTACATTTACATGACCCAAATGATATAATATACTCTAACACCCTCGTGTATTACATTATTTGGGTATTGAGGACTTTAGTCTTAAATATGGATCATTTATCTGGTACTAGAGTTTGAATTCTCCTTCTTTTTTGTTCGTGTCATGTTCAAGCAAGTGGTTAGTATCTTCATAAAATGCTATTTTCATTGAGAGATCTTTGACTTAATGATCATCTATAGGATCTTCTAGTTCTTTAATTTCTTGAATCCTTTGAGCTAAGCATCCCTTCTAATTTCCTTCTTGATATTCCAATTGAGGATAATTGTATGGTCACTGAAACTATTGTTGAAGAGGATTATTTTGAGCTTGATATTGCCTTGGTTGGAATGCCCTTTTTGGTTGGCTTCCATATTTTTTTGTATTTCTCTGATTTTGGCTTTTGGGATTGAATTTGCATTATTTAATGCTATGACCTTTTTTCCTTCGTAAATGATAGTTATTTCATGGTCTTCATCCTTTTGAGGATGAAGGAATATTTCCTTGTGGAGTATATTTTGAGACCAATGCATTGTTAGTCATTTCATCCTTCACTATATTTTACACCTCATATTATTGAATAATGTTCATGAGCTCATCAAATGATATATATTTACTTAGAATTTATAAATATGTAACTAGATGTTTGGAGTTCTCTAGAAGAGCTCTCATGGCTACTTGAACAAGAAATTTATCTTTAATCTCTTCTCCTAAGGTTAATAATTTTCATTTAATATCTGCAAATTTTCTTAGAAATAATTCTACACTTTTACCACTGTTCATTCATAGGGAATGTAATTGAGTTTCAAGATTTAGGATAGTAGCTTTATTTTTTCCTTCAAATATTGTTTCTAGGGTTTTCAAGATTTTGAAGATGTTCCTACTAAACTGATGTAAGGTTGTATTTCATTGGTGATGGTAAAAGTTATTATCATTAATGCTTTTGCATCACTTTTCAAACTTTTAGATCTCTATATCACCTAAATTAGGTTTAGTAGTTATTCCTTTGACTATTTTCCAAAGCTTTTCAACTATTAAAATTACCCTCACTTTGATTTTAAATGAGGATTAATTTGGACCTTTAAGTAGTTGAGATTATGTAAGGATGAATTTATTTTTTTAATGATGATCCTTGTTGGCTACCTTATATCTCCCTAGTTTAGAGTATATGAACCAATTTGATAAAACCTTTCTAGACTTAGGTTTTGTAGGATTCCTTATGTCTCCCTAGTGATTGGAATGTGCTATAAGTTTGATAAAGTGCTTAGTAAGTAATAGTTCACCTTTTGAGTTGATTTTGTAATATTTTGTAAATCAATAATCAACTTCTATTTTACCTTATCTCTCCTAATGAACTATGCACTTATCAATTTGAAGTTCTCTATGGTTGGATTTATTTTGTCCCTTTAGTATGAGTATGAGACAAGTGTAAGTAAATAATTCCAACTCATTTAAGTAAATAATGAACTTCCTTTTATAGCCTTTAATATCCAATAGTTTAATATTTCTAAATTCCAATAATCTATGTTTGATGTAGTATACCTTATATCTCCCTACTTTGGAATATTAGAAAATAATGATAATAGTATTTGCAAATTGATATTTGAGTTTACCAAGGTTGAAAACCTTATATATCCTACTTGGTTATTTGTAAATATTATAATATGAGAATGTACTTCAATTATAGTGCCTTGAACTTGCTTTATAACTTACTAATGCTTGGTTAATGCTTGTTATTCCAATGTAGTAGTAAATTTGATCACCTTATAACTCCTATGTCACTTTAATTAAAGCAAGCAATTTAATCTTGAAATTACCTTAGTAATGCAGTACGTCGAGTTGCTTAAGACTTCACTCTCTTCAATGGATCTCTGGGTGTTGTGTTCATTGTATGAAGATGAGCATTCAATGCTCTTCCTTTCATGAAAGTCTTACCATGATCATCTCTGCTTTGACCTCTCTGTGCGAGTGAACATCCTTATTGAAATCACATGCTTTTGCTTCGATATTATTGCTTTGATGTGTGTGCATATTTCAGCCTAGGTTATTAATAGTGTTATCTCCCCTACATGGATTGCTTGAGGTATTATAATGCCTTCTTGATGCTTCAAACATGTGGTGCTTACTTTGTAGAGGTTACAACCTGGGTTCCAATGCTCCAATATGTAATGATTGTCTCTGCCCTCAATGATCCAAGGTGGGCATTACTTCTTCATTGGGCTCCTTCCTTCAATACTTCAAGATAAGCATTACTCCTTTGTTGGGCTCCTGCATGGGCATTATTGAAATGTGTAACACCTCTTTACATTGTGCCAAGTGGCACTTGCATGTGAGGTTGTCCTCAATGTTCTTTTTATCCTTATATCTTCTCCAATGGATGCAAGTTGTTCAATATTTTCTCCAATACTTTTCTCCTTCTTTCTAGTGAGTGCAAGCTTGCATTTTCTAGTGATGATTTCTTCAAGGTTGGTTCCAACTATGAATCCAATATTACCCTTTTGGAATATGATATATCATCAATCGGTTGATGCTCTTGGTTGCTTTGATGGCTCACTTCCTAGTTGGCAGTTCGACGCTTGATTAAGGTAATACTCCGTAGCCTTCAACTTGCTTTTACGTAGCTTTCCTAGCTACTGTTCTCCTTGCTTTGCAATAAGTATGTAATGGGTGCAAAGCTTCCTTATGTTGCTGCAAGTTGACGTCGTTCATGGGCGCTTGCTTTGGCGACTGAGATGGTGTTTCTAGACACTCGAAACCAGCGCTTATGAGCCCTAGGTTGGCTCACCTTCTCTACCCAAAGTTTGCACCTTCTACCTTCGATGATTCACCAATAGTGGACGTAGAATACCTATTGTCTTAGTGTCTTGAGACACTCTATATTTCATCCTCTTTAGGAGGGATATGGTGCACCAATGTAATATAAATAAGAAACTCTATTTTGCACCAAATTTTTGAGAGTTCCTTGTCTCCTTTTGATGTTATTTTCTCCTATGATATGATGGCTCCTCATTGTATAACTTGAGGACAAATGTAGATAGATCTAAAGCTTTTCCTTTTCTTCTTAGATATGGTCGCTACTTGCTCTAATCCTTGAGAGCAATGTATTGTTGCCTTTCTTATTAGACAACACTAGTATCTAACTCCTTCACTTGGATAATTTAGTAACAATGAATCCAAGCTAATAATCATGTAAAAAATATGTTCTTGAGAGATTAATCTTTGCACTAACTTTCACCTTCACTGAAACACTTAGTGCACCTTAAAAATATTTAAGAACAATTAGTATAGTGCAATATTGATCTCACCTTATTACTCTTTTAAATGAACCTTAAATCATGCACTAGTAATTGCTCCTAAATGCACTATAATATCTATAACTTAATGTAGTCTTCTTTGTTGTAACTAAATAATAGGAAGATGATATTTTTATTTATGTCAAAATATATCTAACTCCTATTTTAATGTGTAGGTATAAACCTTTAAAAAAAATTCCTTTTGCACTCTTTTGAAGACTATAATATGCAACCTTCTCTTTGCAACTTCTTAAAACTCTAATATGGTGCTTAATGGAACTTGATAATGAATTAATTTAAAGTTCAATTAATGAACCTATTTGCACCCAAGTTTCTTACCTTAATGATATTTGTAGATGAAGGATTTCTTGGTGATTCGATTCACCAAATTGTTTCCCTTTAACTAGATGAACTTGTAGCTATTCTTGGTTGTCTGAAACAACTCTCTAACTCACCTTTTTGTAGCTCCAAAAAACCTCTAACTTGTTGCCCTTTAACTATAGTAGGTGACTTTGATTCTCCTTCAAGATATATCTTGGAAATCTAAAATTTTGTAGTTATTAATGGTGTCCTAATTGTTCCTCTTTTGTAGTCAATTTTTGCACTGAAATGTTGTCCTTGAAACTCAAAATTTTGGTTGGGAATTCCCCCAAATATTAGTTAAGTTTTTCTTCAAGACCCCTTTAGTGTTATGCTAAAAATTCTATAAACCCCTATATCCGAATGAGCCTTCTAGCCTTCAAAGGTAATCTTCAAACCTTTCAAGTTTAGTAGTAATGTTTGGCTCATTTCTCCTTCAACCTCCTTTAATGAGGCTCACCAAGCCTCCTCCTTATTTCTCCTTGAGACCTCACCAAGGTCTTCAATCTCATAGCTCTTATGGTCTTCCAAATGAGACCTTTCCTTCAACCTTCTACTATGGAAGTGTTGGTAATGAGATCTTCCTCTAGGATCTCTAAAATTTATTGCTACTAGAATTCTGGAATAGGACCTTGCTAGTCCTTCTTCACTTTTGCAATATAGGCTTTAATGGAGATCACCAACCTCCAATATTCTAGATCTGGGAGTTTTGTAATTGGACCTTCTAAGGGTCTCTTTAGCTTCTTCAGGGTGAAGTCTTCAATTTGCACTAGAGATCACCAATCTCCTATCTTCACCAAGACTCTTCACTGGAGTCTTCTTTTCTCCCTTGAATTTGTAACAAGGCTCCTATGGCCTTTTCTCCTTCTACACTCTGTAGGTCTGCAATCTCTAGTAATGGGACCTTTTCTTCAAGCCTCCAAATATTTATTCTTCTGATTGTTGCTTCTAGTGCTGGATTGATTCTAAAGAAGATATTCTTCCTAGCTCTTTTGTAGGAAGCTTCCCAACTCACTTTGAATCTCCTTTTTATTGCAACAAAGTATTAGGACTGTAATGGAAGAAACTCTAAATCTAGAGATAATTAATCTTCACTAGTTGATTTGTCAATCTAGTGGAATTTATGTTGAGTCCTAGTCTTCACGAGTTTTTCTACAACCCTATGGAAAGACTCTAGCCAAATGTAATCTCAAAAATTCTAGAACTAATATTTTTGAACTCCTCTCAGTCTCTCTTTGTGGCTCTCCCTAATTCCTATCTGATCTACCATGTGCTTTGATACCACTATTAGCTTTTGATGGGATAGTATTATAGGAAGAACAACCACAAGATGCAAGATAACTAATCTGAGATAACTATAAACTAATGGTATAATAATATGCAGGAAAATAATGAGATGAACATCTACAAATAACTCAAAAATATGCCATTAATGAAAGTGACAAAAATAGTACAATGCTATATAATGGAGGACATGAACACTCCATGAATAGATATGAAAATACTACATTGTACCATACTACTAAACTATACCACACACTCTCTATATTTACTATGCTCTCTATAATCACTCACTATGAGGCATTTATATAGGAAGATAGATTCCTTGGCCCTTACTCTACCTAAGACTCATGTACATGTGGACTACATGCACATTTACAACTTGCACATTGACACTTGTGCATTTATTACAATACTTGAAGTAACCAACTAACTTTACTCTAAAGTAAACTCCTACTCTAGTTATGTACCAAAGGTGGTACATTTACATGACCCAAATGATGTAATATACTCTAACAATAAAAAATGTAAAAAAATAGTGAAGAAATAATATTTCTCAAGTACTTAATCATATGTAAATTCAAATGAATATCCTATGTAAATACTAGGATATTTATTACAATCAAAATATCCATAAAAGGGGATAAATATTATTATTATTATTATCAATAGTAGCACTATAATTATGACTATATATATATATATATATATATATATATATATATATCAATTTAATATTTTTAAAATATTAGAATTTTTACGTGAAGAGAGATAACCTACCAATGATTATTCAATCATAATTTTGATCATAGACTTGTCAAAATTCATATATTTAAATGTTGTTGATTGAAAGAGATAGTATATCTTAAAAAATGATATCAAAACACTTATAGAGAGAAAATAATGGTTGAACAAAAATTAGAAAGAAGAAATATGAAAAGAAAAACTTCAAGGAATAGGAAATGGTAGTCTTCTAGATGACAAGAGGTTTGGATGATTACGATCCATTATAAATGGGGCAATGCTAGTCTACTAGTTGATAAAGAAGATTTATATGATCCAATCCCATTAGAAGATATTATAGGTTTTTAGATGAGAAGAAATGATCATATATTTTTTATACCACTCAAGCATACATTATGGGGTTAGGGGAGATGTTATCATCTCTATTGCCTTCTTGTGTACCCCAAACTCAAATTAAGGGAAGCTATTGGAATATGTGTAATTTGACCTTATTAGGAAATACTATCAATGGAAGATGTAATTAAAGTGTAAACACATATGAAATCACTATGTACTATACTTTTATTAGAATTTGATGAATCTATCCCTAGTAATATTGGTTAAACTACTATTATACTTGACATTTTAAGTTGTAATTAACCCAAAAGCCATATGTTATGTGGTCTTAGGTTCCATATCTTGAGGATATGGTATAAATACCCATAAACCACCTGATCCATTATATCAAAGTCATAAAAATGTGATCTATTACTTAGGTGCCCAAGAGAAACCCATTTATCTCTTTAGTTTATCAATATTTCTATTTTATTACCTCTATTTTTTTTTTATTAGGTAGAAGTGGTTTTGAAAGGATCCCTAAGCCTTTTACAACCAAAAAAGAGGGGAAAACATAGGAAGCATCAAAGAGCATCAAATAAAATACCAACAAGGATCTTGTTCGCAAAAGAGGATCCTAACAAAGGAAGAGCAAGAAATCAAAATAAAAGAGGCTTCCCATAGGGAAGAAGGAGAAGAAAATATCCACATAGGATCCTTACTGAGTATTTTACTCTTTAGGGTATTCCATCATGGCATTGGATCCCGTATCAACCATATTTTTCTTAAGGTCTCCCTAAATAATATATGCCTTATCCAAATAGTTGAGTATCATCTTGTTGACCCTCTTTATGGAGTAGATAAGCTCCTCAAGTATTAGGCAGGTATTCTTACAATTTAGAATGGACTCCAGGGGCCTCATTATAGATTTATTTCTTACCGAGGGGATATCGCACTACTTGGATTTCTTTAGGGGAGGGGATTGAAAGTGTTTTATTGGTAGGAAGATCATAGTACATTCCTAGGAATCCTCTAATTTTTTGTTGAAAATGACTTGGATGGGAGTGCAACCCTCATTGTATCTTAATTTCAATAATTTGGAATACCTCTGAGACTTTGATTTTCTCTAGATCCCATAGCAGGATTCATTCCATTAACAAGTTCCTTTTTTATCATTGCTTCGGTCTTCAATGATTTAGCATTCCCAATCTATTTATTTTTTTCCATCGAAGGGTGAAGTCAAATGAGGCTTATAAATCTTCCCCTGAGAAATGTACCATTTCATTATACTTATTCCCTACTTCCTCCATGGATTTGAGGCTCTTATTTGACTCGGAGGGACTCTCCCATAGTCTAGGTTGAGGCTCACCACCCCACCTTGGCCTCCTTTTGTAGTTGATTGCATGAACATATTTTTTAGTAATCCCTGATGCAATAGAAAAAATGAGTTTCTCTTTTGGACCTACTTCATATATTTCTCAACAAATTTGAAAAGATAAGTAGGGATGTTCATCTTCTTTTTTCATCGAATATGGTTGAGGAACACCAAGTGGAAGCTTCTAACAAGGGAAAGTGCCCATCCAGAGTAAATAATTGCATAACAATGATAACCACCCTATCATAAGGGCTTGGGTTGGAGTCACAGAGGATACCATTATAGAATTTATCCATGTTTTTTCCTTTTCCATGAAATATATTCAACTCTTTAGCCAAGGAATGCTTCATCCATTCACCTAAGATAGTCAATCCAAATACTTTCACTAGAAGAGTGATGTTTATGGTGAAATTAATTCCCTTATTATTCACTTTCCCCTCATACCATGAGTGATCCAAATCCATTGAGAGATCCTTTTCATTCCCATTGAACTTCTTTAGAAAGGACAAAAGTCTACTTTTTTATAAATATCCTAGATGTCCTTGTCTAGGGTTAAAGCTTCTAGTTCAACATGCCACTCTTCATCCACCATATTCTACCTATGGAAGTTGATGCAAATCTTAATGCACCAACAATATGGGACATTAGAGAGAGGTAACCTTGAGGTAGTAGTATTCTCTGTGCCACACCCATTTAAGCTTGTGAACATGCATGCCATGTAAAATCATATTTCCAATTATACCATGTGAAGGACCTTTGAATGTGGATAATTATATATCCCAAGACTTCTTGTTATCCCATCCTTCCTCCAGATCTACTTTAGGGACAACATTAGCTTGCAACATAAAGAATAATTAGTAACCATGATCCTAATATTGCCATAGGGAGTCATGGAGAGTGGTTTCCATTCCCAATGATAAGTGAACATATGATGATTGGTAATTGTCTCTATTTTCTTGTATAATTCTTATGGTAAAGGTTACACTTTGCCTATTTATAGAAGGTATTATGAAATTGATAGGTTTGTAACCCTACCATAAAATATGTTTAGTAACAAGAGTTAGATTTATAAAATAATTTCTTAAATACTTATAGAAATTTCTTATATAATTTGTGTCTCAAAAGGGATTTCAAAAGTGACTTTAGTTCAAGAAATGTTAAGAATATGTTTAGTTTTATTATTTAGATTTTAATTTGGGTATATCAAAATTACGTGCTTCTTGTCTTGTAGTTATATTTCTCAAAATAAAATGAATAAGCTACATTTATCTTTTATGCATATGTCCAATTACATGTTATAATAGACAAAATATAGTGAGAAGAATAAATTCATTCCACCATAATCTCTAACCATCATTACCTTATAGTTTAGGAATCATAATCTAAATAGGGGTTATCCATATTAAAATATCCTTGTGTTTTATTTTTGGTAATTTAAAAAAATCATTAAATTTATACTAAAAATTAAAAAGCATAAGACTAATACATATTTTAAGTTCCAAGTCAAGTATATCATATATGCTACATGTGCTACACTCACCATTTTTACATGCACTACATGCTAAATTAAGTCATATCATTTTGAATTGGATCTAGTAATTTTTTCAAGTCATTTCTTTACTTGATCTCATATCCAAGGATAATTATTTCTACTTGAAATCTATTGTCAAGGATCGATGTGTCCAACTATGATAAACTTGTTGGCCAAACATTTTACATGGTGAAATTAAACCAACAAAACAAATTTATTCACCTCCCACATTTCCTTAATTTTTATGGCCAACACCTAGTCTCGAATTTCCCTTTTCTTTAGAGCATTAAGGATAATTTGAGTCTCCCTACAAAAAACGTACTTAGGGAGACATATGAAGAAATCCTAAGGTATCTCTCATAATAATTTATGCTTTAGCAAGGTTTTTTGTTTTCTTACCAAGATAGCTAGCTCCAATGACAATGGGAGAGTCATGATCATTTTGCATGATTCAACCATAAGTTGTTGGATTGAGGTTACCCCTATTGGCACTATCAAAATTCAGATTCCAATATCCTTGAATAGGCTTGGTCTAAGAGATATCCATAGTTTTATCATTAGTGTGTTTCTTTTGGAGCCTAAATTATGTATTTAACAGTAGTTATAATGGCATCCCAAAAATTTAAAATTCTCATCTCCTGCATTAATGGATGAGTGTGGGGATAGCACACTTCATATTTTTTTTAATATGAGCCTCAAACTTGCTCCAGACTTTCTCTTCACTAGATATGATTCTTGGGAAACCTTTTATTCCTTTCTAGCCATATGCACTAGGTAAACACAGTTGGGATCATGTTCCATAGGAATAAGAGAGTCTTACCCTAAAATGGTTTTTCCATTTGGAAAACATTGACTCAAAGGATGTAGGCATAACTTAGAAGATTTTAAATTTCTTCATTAATTTTCCCCATATTTTATAGACAAAGGGGTAGTGGAGAAGATAATGAGGATAAATTTTATCTACATCATCACACATAACACATTTAAGTATTCTAGGCCAAAACCCTTTCATTTTACTACCAATTATAAATTTGTCATGCACAACCAACCAAAGGAAAAATATAGCTATTAGCTAGGATTTATAATACCAAACCCTTTTCCATACTATTGAAGGAGTACTATTAATTTCTACCCTTGTGAGACAGAGTAAGCTGATTTGAAAATATAGTCTCTGAAAGATGTGAGACTCCATCTTATATTGTCCTCACCCCTAGAATTCATTACTTTGTCATTGAGTAAGAAGGATTCTATAGTTTCTCTTTCTTGACTAAACTCAGGTGGTATAGTTGCAAGGCTCTTCCACCTTTTAATAGTTCTTCTATTTTCTTCTTCCCTAATCCAATAGTTCTCTAAAAATTCTTCCTAGGTCTTGTAAATAAAGCTTTGAAACTTTTGTCATCCTTAAAATAAAGAGGTTAATTTTCCAACTAGGAATCCTTCTAGAAGTTAACCTTTGATCATGTTCTAACATCCCATTTGAGGATGTTTGGAATTATTTTCCTAACCCTTGGAATGTTATTCCATATAAGTGATCCTTTGGGGGTGTGTTTCGTAGTAAATATTCTTTTAGATTCATCCCCATCTAAATATTTTGCTCTAAAGACCTTGCTCTAGAGGGAGTCATGATCTACATAGATTCTCCAAATTAATTTTCCTAGCATTGTCTTGTTAACTATACAAAGATATTTTTATTCTCAATCCTTCTTACTTTTATTGTTACAAATTTTATCCTAGGCTACCAAATTAATTTTATTATCTTTAGTACTTTATCTCCTTAGGAAAATTATCATGATATTTTCCACTCTTTTAAAGATCTCATTAGGTAGCCATAATGCACCTATCTATAATATAGGTAGAGCTATAAATATTGCTTTCATCTTAATGAATATTTCCATTTTGTTTTCCATGTATATTTTTTCTTGTGGAATTTAAAGATGATTTACTCCTAGGACTCTCCAATGTTGACACCACTAAATAGAGGTATATCCAAGTAAGTACTGGGAAGGGAATAAATCCCCATCCCAATTTGGAAAGTATATAATCTAATGTGTCTCTATTCTAGACCAATTCTATACAATTTAGATTTTATCTTATTGATATTAGGGGTATATCCAGGTAAGTACTAGAAAGGGAATAGATCCCCATCCCAATTTGGAAAGCATATAATCTAATGTGACTATATTCTAGACTAATTCTATACAATTTAGATTTTATCTTATTGATATCTTATCCAAACGAAATCTCATATGTAGTAAGTAGACCTTTTACTCTATTGATATATTTTAGGGTTGGGATTATGGCTATGAAGGTATCAGCTATAAATTAGGAGTGTAATTTTGTGACACATATTATTTATCTTGAGTCCCAAGATCCATATTTTTGACTAATGATGCTTCAATCCCTTGCCCACTACTTCTATAACAATGAAGAATAAGTAGGTAGAGATGTGGTCTCCATAGCTAACACATCTTGGACTTTTAAAGAATCCTCTCAAGATTCCATTGATTAGAATTGATAAGGAGGGTATTTATATAAGGAGGCTAGCCATTGTCTCCAATTATCATCAAAAACAAACTTTTCCATCACTTTATCTAAAACCATTCTAGCATACTCTATGGAAGGCCTTTTTGTATCTCAATTAATGACCATGACCTAAATTTTATTACTCTTGAGAGAGTGGAATAAGTTTTAGATGATAGAGACCCTATCCAATAGGTGCCTTTAACAATATATTTTTTCTTTAAAATATTATGTTTCATATAATCAATTTGAACCTATTTATGGTGACCTTGGAAATTGTTTTATAAATTGTATTATATAAATAGATAGGTCCGAAGGCTTCCACTCTTCTACCATTATAATTATTGGAAATGAATGTAAAAAATATGTGCTTTAGCTTACCTAAAATCTATTTACTAGATAAATTTTCTTAAACCACAACTACAATTTTAGCTTTCAATAGGAATCAAAAGTGTTGAAATAATCCTAAGGAAATCCATCATGGAAAGGTTCCCCAAGGCTCTTCATTTGGAATAGGGTGTTAGGATTCACTATCCTAATCATTATCATTAATTAATCACTCATATTTATTAATTCATATGAACCATTGTGTCCTTTCACTCACAAACCTAGAATAGGTATATAATATAATTTGATAGGGTGTAACAATCATCCATGAATATAAATATATATATTTTATTTGATACATTAGAGGGCCTTCCTACCAGTGAAACCATGATTCTTTCTAAACAATGATTTATTTTCTTTATTTTCCTTTAAATTCATTGAAAATACATAAGTTAGAGGATCCTAACATCTAGTATCATAGTGGTTATATTCCTATGCCTCCTCACCACTCGTTCATTGGAAATATTGGTACAAGGTGTGTAGTTCATCAATACCTCATCCTTGATTTTTTCTACCATTCACTAAGACATTGTGCACAGGTGTCATTGGTGAGAAACTAGCCCAAGCGTCATTAGGTGAACACCCAATGCATTCAATGGTCGTGTTGTCACATACACCATACATACTAACATCTATAATTATTTTAAGGAGGTATTTCCCTCATCTAACAACGTGGGAAAATCATTTTGGCATTTACTACTACCCATATTCGATATTTCTCCTTTGTAGGCTATGTTGCACCCCTCCACCATTATTTTTGGAACATCATCCAACAACATTAGTTTCTTTTAAAGTTATTTTCAATATCTTGTTCATCGACATTTTCATCAATGTTATCATCTTGCTCATTGACATCACTCACACACCTCCATAACAAATGTTGTCATTATAATATCATCATCCATAACTCGATGTACACAAAGAATTTGTAGATATTATCGAGGTGGTATAAGTGAGTTAAAGACAATCCAAATATTCTACTTGTAAAAAATAATCATATCGATAGACGTTCGATGCAATCCAACCACAGTTCTTAGTATAAAACTCATCTTCGATGAAATACCCAGGAAACCGATGAAAGGAAACAAATAAATTAAAATAAAAACTAAAGTTTAAAATTTTTTTGGCTGTCAAATTTTGTTTCTTGATGTCGAAATCTTGTAAGTGAAAAAACCTTTCAAAATAGATGGGACAATAGTCCCACATCGATGAGGCAAAAGCATTTTTGGGGTTTAAATACATCAAGGGTCATATAAAGCATCATGACATCGGTCATGCCCTCCCTTACACGCTTCGCATGATACCCGCCACCTACTATTGAATCCACTCTATCTCCCTCCCATACCACATGTTCGTCGCTCCACGATGTTGTCACCTTATCCCTATGTGCTTCGTACTTCACCAACCATCACCTGTTGTTGCCTTATCCCTCTATGCTTTGTACTTCACCAACCACTACTCGTTGTCACCTTGTCCCTCCATGCTTTGTGCTTTGCCACCCACCGTACCTCATGCTTCACCCTCTATTGACCTTCTTCCCATCTGTTGCTAATGTCACTTGCCTGTCCACCGCTACTTGTGCTTCCAACCTCCGTATCCCCCAATGACATCACCTTCCCAATGAAACATTATTCAAATTCAAAAAATTAACCGTTGAGGATTTAAAACCTGACCGTTGGAAGGCTCAAATCAAAATTGAAGTTGCTAAAAATAAATTTGTGAGCCAACTATATTCAAATTTTTTACCACAAATTTATTTTTTAAAAAACTTGAATTTTTGTAAACAAAAAGCAAAAGTTGTCCTTACATTGTCACCATATATCATTCAAATTTTAGTTGGTGGACCTTCTATCAAAATTTTGTATAAGGATGCTCTTTGTTGAATATTGCAACCATCTTACACTATCAACATGGCAGATGAAGGACGATCTCACGATCCCAACATGCTTTCATCGATTCATCTCACCACCCTTCGTCAAATCACTTTTGTATGTGTGTATAGGAATCAATTCTAGGATCTCATCAATCACATCTCAGGGTTAGATGAATCATTTACCATAAGATGTTTCATTAGTGTATTAAAGGATGATATTACAAAGGAGGTGGAAATATTCAATCCCTACACCCTAATGCAGACCTTTGGATTAGCTTTATTATCTGAAGATAAACTCAATGTTCAACATCGATTAGGAAAACCACCTATGGGGAAATCACAAACCACTTACACCACCCCCAAACTTAACCAAAATTTACCAATTAAACGTCTCAGCATTAAGGATATGAAGGAATGATGAGTGAAAAACCTTTGTGATACTTTTCATGAGCAATTTGGACCCCACCATACTACGCTACACAAACATTATATTTATTTAAGTTCGTTGCTCTTTGTCAACCCATAAATGGTGAATATGAGGAAGATGAGCAAGAAATGACCAAAACACCTGATCATAGCCATGAAGACAATGAGGTCGATGTACAAGAAGTGATCGATGCACCAAGCAAGGATGAGGTAGAGATACACGAAGTGACCAATGAAGGCCAGACATACACTCTACACGAACTACACACAAGTTCCTCACCAATAGTGAGTTCTCATCGTATAGGCAACCTGATTTAGAAAGGAGGCAAAAGAGTGAGTGCACCTTTATTTTCCCTTCATTCTACACAAGAAGAATTGGCTAAAGTGGATGCTCACCATCATCATGATTCTCCTAAGGAAGCTTCTACTATTCTTCCTAGAAACCCCCCACTAATGCTCCGACCCTCAAGATATCCCTGCCTTCGAAAAAGTGACATTAAACTTGTGCAAGAACTTGTGCAAATACTACTTGGAAAGTGCCTCATCAATTTCAACAACAATTTCCTTAGTCCTAGCTTTGAGGACAAAGCTTCTTTCTGAGAAGGGTGGCATGTTAGGATTCACTATCCTAACCATTATCATTAATTAATCACTCATATTTATTAATTCATATGGACCATTGTGTCCTTTCACTCACAACCCTAGAATAGGTATATAATATAATTTGATAGGGTGTAAACAATCATCCATGAATAAGAATATATATTTGTTTATTTGATACATTGGAGGGACTTCCTACCAGTGAAACCATGATTCTTTCTAAACCGTGATTCATTTCCTTTATTTTCCTTTAAATTCATTGAAAATCCATATGTTAGGATCGAGGATCCTAACACAGGGCTACTTTCACTTCCTTGATCTAGAGTGATTAGTTTTGGAATAAATTAAAGCATGTAATTTTGAACTTTGGCATGATTTATGTTCTCTTCAAATAGTAAGGACTCAAAGAAGAAGATGATTTGATCTTCCACCTCTCTTAAAGTAGAGATAAACACAATTTACTCCTAGAACTCTCTAATGTTGATATTTCTAAATAAGGGCATATCCAAGTAAGTACTAGGAGGGCACTGATTCCCATCCTAGTTTTGCAAGCATATAATATAATGTGTCTCTCTTCTAGACTAATTTCATACAATTTAGATTTTATCTTGTTGATATCTTATCTAGAGGTAATATCATATGTAGTAAGTAGACCTTTGACTCTATTGGTCTACTTTAGGGTTGGGTTTATGGCTATGAGGGTATCATATTTAATTGGGATTGAGTAATTGTGTGACACCTACTATTTATCTTTAGTCCTAGCATCTGTTGTTAGGATTTCATCCTAACCCTTAATGTAATAACTTCCTTGATGTAATAATTCCTAGTGAACGTGGGTAGTACCCATGATTAATATTTTCTAATGTTCTAAGTTTTAGCTTAGATAGTGCCTATGACAAATGGCACCCTTTTCTATGTAACACATGGTAGATAGGTTAGGTTAGGTGGCATTGTGCATGTAATTCGTGTGGCATTATGCATGTAATTCGAGTGGCATTGTGCATGTAATTCAAAGTGGCACTATGCATGTAATTCGGGTGGCATTATGCATGTAATACAGGTGGCATTTTGCATGTAAGCCAACCTTGGAGGGAAACTCTTTAAATACCCGAAAAAGCACCAATGTAATCATCTTTTTACAAATTAATGAAGTATTGAAGGAGGTTTCCCCCTCGAAGAGGCCTGCGATTCTATCTATTGTGATATTGTTCCTTTTAAGTAGTTTCTGTTATCATATGCAATTAATTCTGAATACTGTTATAATGTTTCTATGAGTTTATTTGAGTTGAGAGTGTGTTGTTAGTATATTTTATAGCAGGTTCCTAACAAGTGGTATTAGAGCACTTTCCAGGGCCAAGTTCTACTGCAACTGCAATGATTCTTGCCATCCAATATGCCTGTTAGGTATAAATTCTATGTGTTTTTTCCGTTCCTGTT
The DNA here is from genome assembly GCA_028583015.1 of Wollemia nobilis. Taxonomy (NCBI): domain Eukaryota; kingdom Viridiplantae; phylum Streptophyta; class Pinopsida; order Araucariales; family Araucariaceae; genus Wollemia; species Wollemia nobilis. The sequence continues at coordinate 1,484,473 of JAQPPZ010017073.1, forward strand.
TTTCCTTATTAAAAAAATCCAAAAAATACAGTGCATTTTTTTTTCCAGACCAAAAAAAAAAAAATCTTTGTAGTTGAGTAGGTAGAAACCCTGTGTCGGGGGTTTTAAAATATCGTGAAGGATCTATCATTATTGGCTAAGCTAGATAGCCCATAAATCATCTAGTGAAGTGAGGGGCGATCAGGCTCCAATACCCAGGCCTCATACAGAACTCGTGCACGGACTTGAGCTCCCACGTATCTTCGGGTATATCGAGAGACCATATAGGTTTAAACAAACTTTTAGCCATTAGGAAGATTTTCGGCCTTGTATTACTCATAGTCTATGGGACACAACATCTTGGACGATTACCCTCCCATATTGTCAGAGAGGCAGGTAGTGTGCTCAAGGGTATGTGTGGAATCCTCCTTGAGTAGTGGCAAATATTGGTCCGAGCACTATTTTTCGTCACTGTCGCTATATTAGAGGGCCTATGGGTGGTACATACTCCTCTACCTAGCATTCCCTGGTTTTTTTAAAACTTCAACCTGTAAAAAAATAAAAAAATAAAAAAAACAAGCCAAACCTCCCTATTTGTAAACTTGCATTTCAAATCCCCAAAAAGTGAGCATATGAGAAAGGAGTCCTCTACTAAAAAATAACAGAAATAACATGCATTCGGGATAGACCATGAGGGTGACACTTAAGCTTATAGTCTGGAGAATAACAGTCAAATTTACAGTGGCAGTCACAGTCAGGTCAGTCAGGTCAAAGAGGTCAGCACAGTCAGGTCAGAATTTATAGTTTTTAGAGTCAGAACAGAACTGTCGTAACAGTCTCCTACAAAATACAGAGAATCTTGGAGCTAGTGAAGTCAGGACTGGGCAAAACAGTGAGAGCATGACAGAAGGCCAGTTATAGATAGTGCTCTAGTACCCAACTTCTGCTCTGTAGCTCATAATAAAAAACTGTAAACACCGTTAGACTTAGCAAAATAGTAGATAAAAAAAAAAAGTCTGGGGTACCAAAAAGTAGTGTTGAGAGATATAGCTCATTGTGACCACCTATTTGAGCTGATTTTTTTGATATATAGCACCCAAGCACTTTTTGGGGCACTTACTAAAAATAGTCTATCCTAAAAACTCAATTCTATTTTTAGTAACTGGTCACAAAAGGTTTCAAAATGGCCCAGGGTACCCGTGGACATCAAAAGGAACTAGAACACTTGGAATCCTTAACAAAAGCCATTGAAAACTTGCACTCGGCTTTTCACTCCATAAGGGAAGAAGTCCAAGGTCTTTGCCTAAAGCATGAGGCCACCAGTAATCACTTAGAAGAAGCACTAATAGAAGTAGATAGCAAACTAAAAAGAGGACCCCCCAAAATAGAACACCAAGCTGAGGGTTCTGCAAGGAATCATGACCATGAACCACCCTTCAGAATGTCCAAATTGGACTTTCCCAAATTTAGTGGGAACGATGTTGATGGGTGGCTATGTAGGGTTGATCAATTCTTTAGACTCCATAATGTCCCCATATTTCATCGAGTCCAGATGGCTTCCTTTAACTTGGAATCTGAGGCTCTACACTAGTTTCAATGGTTACGTAGTGCCAACCCAAATCTCTCTTGGGAGAATTTTGAATCCCAACTACTCACTCGATTTGGTCCTAGTGAGTATGAGGACTTTACAGGGGCCTTGACCAAACTACAACAAATAGGGTCAGTCCATGAATACCAAGATCAATTTGAAAAATTGGCCAATAAGACAAGAGGATTGACTGAAGGGTTCTTCCAGAGTTTTTCTATCAGTGGGTTGAAGGTGGAACTCCAAGCGAAAGTAAGAATGTTGAAACCACAAACTATGATGGAAGCTATTAGTTTGGCCTGTTTTGCCGAATATAAACTCTCTGCCCAAATATGCCCATCAAAGTTTCCTCAAAATAGACCTTCATTTCCTCCTCGACCTCAAAACCCAGTTGATAATAAACCTGCTGCATCCAAGTGCCTCACTACAGAAGAGATGGATGCACGTCGTGCCCAAGGATTATGCTATAATTATGATGAAAAGTTTTTTAAATGGCATAAGTGTGCACACAAAAAATTGTTCTTGATAGATGTTGAAGAACCTAAGGACTCTGACCGAAGTGATGAGGATGAGGACCCTCTAGAAACACCTTCTCCACAAGAAGAAGTGAAACAGGAACCTGAGACAACAATTACAGTCCATGCTCTTGTAGGCATTACTACTCCATAAACCATGAAGGTTGTGGGATTTTTCAAGGGCCAACGTATTTCCATCCTTATGGATTCGGGAAGCACGCACAACTTCATAGACCCTAGAGTGGCTCAGCGGGCAAATTGCTATGTCCACACTTGTAATTCCTTTGAGGTCATGGTAGCCAATGGGGGAACCTTACCTTGTAAAGGAAAATTCTGTAATGTTAAAATCAAGATAGGGGACTATGAACTCAAGCAGGACATGTTTGCCCTCTAGTTGGGCGGATGTGATATTTTTTTGGGATATCAATGGTTGAGTACGTTGGGCACTATCAGTTGGAATTTTGCCAAAATTTAGATGTAGTTCTTCCAAAATGGACAAAAAAACATCATCAAGGGCTCCCCAGGAGGAACACCTCAAATTATTAGTTCAAATGGCATGGAGAAATTGCTAAAGAAATCATCACGTGGGGTCATTGCACAACTATTCTCCATCCAACCATCCACCTCTAAAATGGGTGAAACTCCATCAGACCTACAACATATTCTCCACAAACATGAGGCCATATTTTTGGAACCAACTACACTACCACCGCATCGCTCTCACGACCATGCCATTCCATTATTGTCGGATAGTGCACCTCCCAATATCAGACCATACAGGTACCCTCATGCCATGAAGTCATATATTGAGAAAATAATACAGGAATTACTCAATGCAGGTATCATTCGGCCTAGTACTAGTCCCTACTCTACACCAGTCTTACTGGTCCTCAAGAAGGATGGCTCCTGGTGACTGTGTATTGACTATCGAGAACTCAACAAAATAACTATAAAAGATAAATTTCCTATCCCCGTGGTTGATGAATTACTAGATGAATTACATGAGACCATGTACTTCACCAAGCTAGACCTTCGCTTTGGTACCATCAGATCCGGCTCAGGGATGAAGATATTCCTAAAACTGCTTTTCGCACTCATGAAGGTCATTATGAATTCTTGGTAATGCCATTTGGTCTCACAAATGCTCCTTCCACATTTCAAAGCCTGATGAACAACATATTTCACCCTTTTTTGTGGAATTTCATCCTTGTGTTCTTCGATGACATCTTGATTTATAGTCACACATGGGAAGAGCATCTCAAGCATGTAGATCAAACTCTACAACTCTTGGCTGACCATCAACTGTTCACAAAAATATCCAAGTGTTCCTTTGGTTTGACTGAAGTGGAGTACCTGGGACACATTGTCTCAAAGGATGGTGTCAAGGTTGACCCTAAGAAGATCCAAGCAGTCCAAGAATGGTCGAAACCGTGCACTCTCAAGGGACTTCAAGGATTTTTAGGGCTTACAGGCTATTACCATAAATTTTTTTGTAATTATGGAAAGATATCCGCCCCCCTCACCTCCATGTTGAAGAAGGATTCTTTTACTTGGACAGGGCCAACTGAGCAAGCCTTCCTGGAACTCAAGCATGCCATGACCACCACTCCAGTTTTAGCCATGCCAGACTTCTCTAAAAATTTTGTCATTGAAAGTGATGCTTCTGGTCATGGTATTGGGGTAGTATTGATGCAAGAATGATGCCCTTTGGATTTTACTAGCAAAGTCCTATCTGATCGCAATCTAGGGAAATCCACATATGCCAAGGAAATTATGGTAATCTTGCATGCAGTCCTACATTGGTGACCTTACCTCATTGGGCACCATTTCTCCATAAAAACTGACCACCAGAGTCTGAAATACTTTCTATAACAATGGGTTGCCACCCCCGAGCAACAAAAGTGGGTATCAAAACTCATGGGCTATGATTATGACATCATGTACAAAAAAGGAAAGGAAAATCTTGTGGTGGATGCTCTCTCTCGCCAATTTGAGACCCTTAGTATGTTGTGTGTCATTTCTGCACCATTGCCCCAATGGATTGAGCCCTTACATCAAGAAATACTTTAGGATGTAGATTTGAAAGACTTGGTTGCTTCACTTATGGATGATCCAGAGTCTACACCAGGATATAGTTGGGATGGCCAGGATTTGCGTTACCATCAATGCCTGGTTCTTCCTCCTAAGTCCCCACTGATAGGGCCTACTGAGCAAGCCTTCCTGGAACTCAAGAATGCCATGACCACCACTCCAGTTTTAGCCATGCCAAAATTCTCTAAAAAAATTGTCATTGAAAGTGATGCTTCTGGTCATGGTATTGGGGCAGTATTGATGCAAGAAGGATGCCCTTTGGATTTTACCAGCAAAGCCCTATCTGATCGCAATCTAGGGAAATCCACATATGCCAAGGAAATTATGGTAATCTTGCATGTAGTCCTACATTGGTGACCTTACCTCATTGGGCACCATTTCTCCATCAAAACTGACCACCAGAGTCTAAAATACTTTCTAGAACAATGGGTTGCCACCCCCGAGCAAAAAAAGTGGGTATCAAAACTCATGGGCTATGATTATGACATCATGTACAAAAAAGGAAAGGAAAATCTTATGGCGGATGCTCTCTCTCGCCAATTTGAGACCCTTAGTATGCTGTGTGCCATTTCTGCACCATTTCCCCAATGGATTGAGCCCTTACGTCAAGAAATACTTCAGGATGTAGATTTGAAAGACTTGGTTGCTTCACTTATGGATGATCCAGAGTCTACACTAAGATATAGTTGGGATGGCCAGGATTTGTGTTACCATCAATGCCTGGTTCTTCCTCCTAAGTCCCAACTGACAGGGCCGACTGAGCAAGCCTTCCTGGAACTCAAGCATGCCATGACCACCACTCCAGTTTTAGCCATGCCAGACTTATCTAAAAAATTTGTCATTGAAAGTGATGCTTCTGGTCGTGGTATTGGGGCGGTATTGATGCAAGAAGGATGCCCTTTGGATTTTACCAACAAAGCCCTATCTGATCGCAATTTAGGGAAATCCACATATGCCAAGGAAATGATGGTAATCTTGCATGCAGTCCTACATTGGTGACCTTACCTCACTGGGTGCCATTTCTCCATAAAAATTGACCACCAGAGTCTGAAATACTTTCTAGAACAATGGGTTGCCACCCCCGAGCAACAAAAGTGGGTATCAAAACTCATGGGCTATGATTATGACATCATGTACAAAAAAGGAAAGGAAAATCTTGTGGCGGATGCTCTCTCTCGCTAATTTGAGACCCTTAGTATGTTGTGTGCCATTTCTGCACCATTGCCCCAATGGATTGAGCCCTTACGTCAAGAAATACTTCAGGATGTAGATTTGAAAGACTTGGTTGCTTCACTTATGGATGATCTAGATTCTACACCAGGATATAGTTGGGATGGCCAGGATTTGCATTACCATCAATGCCTGGTTCTTCCTCCTAAGTCCCCACTTCGAGAGATCCTCATGAAGGAATCACATGCTACTCCATCTTCTAGCCATTTAGGGTTCCTAAAAACTTATGAGCGACTCAAGCGCACCTTCTTTTGGAAAGGTATGAAACAGGACATTCGCTCTTTTTTAGCTGACTGTGACACCTGTCAAAGGATGAAATGGGAAACAATGTGCTCTCCGGGCACTCTTCAACCATTGTCGATTCTAGAGTAGGTTTGGACTGACATCTCCATGGACTTCATCAAAGGGCTACCTAAATCGGGAGGCAAGTCAATTATTTTTGTAGTAGTGGACCGCCTTTCAAAGTATGCTCACTTTTGTGCCCTAGCCCATCCTTACACAGCCTCCACTATTGCCCAAATTTTTCTTGACTCCATATTTCGCCTTCATGTCATACCAACCTCCATTGTATCTGATCGTGATCCCACTTTTACTAGCAATTTTTGGAAAGAGTTGTTTAAGTTGCAAGGGACTCAGCTCAAAATGAGTTTAGCTTACCATCCGCAAACGGATGGTCAAACAGAGGTTGTTAATAAATTCTTGGAAAACTACCTTCGCTGCTTTGCCTCCGATCGTCCTACTCATTGGGCAAAATGACTTTCCTTGGCCAAATGGTGGTACAACACTTCCTATCATACCGCCACCAAACTCACACCGTTTGAGGCAGTTTACGGGCGCCCTCCACTCACACCTTCCTCCTACATTTTGGGTAGCTCCAAGGTCGAGGCCGTTGATAATGCTCTGAGTCAACACACCGAGGTCCTCCGCCAACTCAAGCAAAATTTGAACATGGCCCAAAATCGGATGTGCCAACAAGCTAATCAACATCGTTCTGAGCGCAGTTTTGATGTGGGTGATATGGTCTTCCTTCGCTTATAGCCATACAAACAATCATCCCTACAACTTCATAGGTGTCAGAAGCTTGCTCCAAAATTCTATGGTCCTTATTAGGTTCTACAACGGATTGGCCCTACAGCTTACAAATTGGCTCTTCCCCCCACTTCCAAGCTCCACCCTATTTTTCATGTTTTCCTTCTCAAGAAAGTTGTGGGCACAAAGGTATAGGTTCAATCATTAGTTCCTGAATTGGATGAAGAAGGCTCCATCTTACTCGCACCTGAGCAGCTGCTGGATCGTCGAACTCGCACTCTGTGTAACCGTACCATTACGAAGGTCCTTGTTCAGTGGCGTGGGCTTCAACCTAAGGATGCTACATGGGAGTCTCTCCATCAACTCCAGCAACAGTTTCCTCATTTTCAGCTTTGAGGACAAAGCTTCTTCAAGGAGAAGGGCATGTTAGGATCTCATCCTAACCCTTAATGTAATAACTTCCTTGATGTAATAATTCCTAGTGAATGTGGGTAGTATCCATGATTAATATTTTGTAATGTTCTAAGTTTTAGCTTAGGTAGTGCCTATGATAAATGGCACCCTTTTCTATGTAACACATGGTAGATAGGTTAGGTTAGGTGGCATTGTGCATGTAATTCGTGTGGCATTATGCATGTAATTAGAGTGGCATTGTGCATGTAATTCAAAGTGGCATTATGCATGTAATTCGGGTGGCATTATGCATGTTATCCAGGTGGCATTTTGCATGTAAGCCAACCTTGGAGGGAAACTCTTTAAATACCCAAAAAAGCACCAATGTAATCATCTTTTTGCAAATTAATAAAGTATTGAAGGAGGTTGCCCCCTCGAAGAGGCCTGCGATTCTATCTATTATGAGATTGTTCCTTTTAAGTAGTTTCTGTTATCATATGCAATTAATTTTGAATACTGTTATAATGTTTCTATGAGTTTATTTGAGTTGAGAGTGTGTTGTTAGTATATTTTATAGTAGGTTCGTAACATCTGTCCTTTTGAATAAAGATGCTTCAAGCCCCTACACATTACTTTTGCAATAATTATAAATAAGTAGACAAATATGGGGTCTCCCTACCTAAGACCTCTTGAAATTTTAAATAATACTTTTGAAATTCCATTGGTTAGAACTAATTTCTTCAATCTTCATCAAAACCAAATTTCTCCATCACTTTATCTAAAAAAATTTAGCATACCCTATCAAAGACCTTTTTCATATCCAACATAATTGACAAGACTTTTTTTTTTACTTGTGAGAGAGTGGATTAATTTATGGATGATAAAGACTCTATCCAGTAGATGTCTTCCTTTAACAAAATATTTTTTTCATCAAAAATTATGTCTAATATAATCAATTTCAGCCTATTTATGACAACCTTGGAAATAATTTTGTAACTTATATTACATAAAAATATATGTCTAAAGTGGTCCACTCTTTTGGAACTATCCATATTTGGAATGAATGTAAGAAAGGTGTGATTTAGCTTACCTACCATTTATTTATTAGAGAAAAAACCCTATACCATAACTACAATTTCATCTTTTAGTAGATACCAAAAATGTTAAAAGAATCCTTGGTAAAATCTATCAAGATCAGGTATGTCAAAGCTCTTCATTTGGAATAAGGTTCCCTTATTTTCCTCTTTTTTCACTTCCTTTATTAAGCAAGAATATTGAGTTAGGGTGATCAGTTTTAGGATGAACTAAATCATGTAATTTTGAGCACTGGTCCTATTGATGTTCTCTTCAGATAGCATGGACTTGAACAAGGAGATTATGTGAACTTCCACCTCTATTGAAGTAGAGGTAACACTATTCTTAGGATATTCTAGTGTTGAGATACTCCTACATGCCCTATGAGCCAAGGTGGTATGATGAAAGAATTTTATATTCTTATCACTTTCTTGTAGCAATTGTACTCTATATTTGTGTTGCTAGAATATTTTTTATTTCAGGTAAACTTCATTTAAGGTTTCCAATAAGTGTTTTTCTTGTTATAGAAGAGGGACATCCTAATAATGTTGTAGATCCTCATCAAATTTTTAAAGGTTTTTTTCTAGCTAATTATTTTCCTAAATTATGTTGTCAAAATATTTTCTATTCCAAACTTTTAGTTTTAATTTAACCTTTGAATATTGGTTTTGAACTTGAATATATCTATTCCATAAATATGGGATTTCTCTTTCCAACATCCCTCTACCAATTTATTAAGTTTTCCTTATCTAATCCACATTCTCTCAAAGTAGAATGAGATTATTTTGGGTTTGTCATTGACCTCAATAAATATTTTGATAGGCCAGTGGGCAAACCCTCCATTATATAGAACTTCAAATTACATCAATGCTCTCATATTAAGAAAAACCACAAAAGTAAGAAATATATTTCATTTCTCTAAGATCCTTTGGTTCATGGGTCTCTTGTTGCTCCATGTGTATATTCCTTTAGAATAGAAGGCTCCATAAGATCTACATATTTAATGAAGGTGTTAAAATCCCTGGTGGATTGATCACGTTTCCTAGTTCCCATTATTTTTCTTCAAGGTCTCTTATTGTATTAAAGTCACCCCAATGATGTAGGGTAAGTCTACCTACTTTGATAACCAGCTAGTAATATTTTGCTAGCAATATCTCTTTTGGTCAATAGTGTTTGGTCCATAAAAATTAATGAGATCAATCTTCTATATATTGTCTATCCATTTTTCCTTGATAATAATCTAGGTTCTCTTAGTTTTGTTGATGGAACACTCTATTTTTAAACTATCCCATAGGATGAGTATCCCCCATGAGAAACCTTCAACATTACTTGAAATGATAAGGCTATTAGGTCAAATTTTTGTTTGAATCCTATCTACTTCATTAGATGATATTTTAGATTCTTAGGTGAAAAGAACATCAAGATTTTAATTTCTTGACCATTTTGGATTTGAAGGAATGGAGACTCCTTATATTCCAAGAGATGATCTTTATGGAGATTACTTCTACCTCTTGGTATCCAAGAGACCATCAATCTAGGTTTGGGAACCCTTCACTATTCCTTCTAATGCTTTTCAATAGAGCATTTCTTGGTTGCCTTTTATCCCTCTCTTTTTTATTGGACCCACATTTAAAACCTTTAGTATGTTTGGTATTTATTTAATCATCAATAATTTTACTTTTCCTTTATTTTTTATGCTACAAGTACTAAATTGTTCTCTTTTATGGTATAGGTAGTTTCCATAGAATGAATATCTTTCACTTCTTAATCATTATCTTTCCCTTGAGAATGTTCTTCACATTTAGAAGCATGTTGAAGAGGGACCTCCTCATTTAGCATGCTATTGATCTCCACCCTTATTGGGATATCTTTGAGCCTTCTTAAATCCTCATCATTATTTCCTTTTCTTGGGATTTTTAGAGACTCAAAAACTTTCCATCCTTATTTTCTTCTTCAATTGGCCAACTTTCAAAAATATTGTTATTCCCAATGTTCATGCCAATTTTTTCTTATTTGTGAGTAGTTTGCTTTCTTTTTGGTAGGTAAAATTCCTCTTTCTCACCTTCTTCACTTGTAGCCTTATGTATATTTTGAAGAGATGACCATATTCATGTCATAATAAACACTAAAAAGGAAGATTATCATAGTCAATCAATTGATCTCATTCAAGGTCTCTTGCCTTTAGCTTGATATTCTATAGAAGAGTTTTTTATAGGTTTAAATAAATGTAGATCCATACATCAAAAACTTAAATCTATGCATCATATTGGATATCTCTATGTATACACTAGGATATTTTAAATAGCTTCAAAAAAAAAATTCATTCTAGAATTCAAAAATAATAAAATAATCCTCATACAAAATAGTGTTGAGGATGGCATTTCTTCATATAGATTACATATAATGTATTAAGGCTTCATAAAAATTCGTACATGGCCATAAACCTATGGTCCACATTGAAAAACTTGATCATGATTCTCTTCTATATAAAATACAACAATGATAAAAAAAAAATAGGTAGAAGCTAATACCTACATCTCCTTTGATATTCTAGTTTTAATATATCCATGAGTCAATTTTACCAAGTTGAAGCCTGACTCCCATGAAGTGATAGGTAAAATATTTATTTTTAATATTTTTTATCCCATCATTTAACCCTTCTCTATCTAGAGTCAGACTTAAACTTTTATTAAATAATTTTTTGCTAACCCATCCACTACCTTGAGACAACCATTTTTATTTTTTCCCTAGATCCAGCTTTAGAAATCTCAATGGTTTATATATGGATTGATTGCCATGGCCAAAACTAGATGCCATGGTCAAACCCTCTAGAATTGGAATCCTAGTAATCAATCCTTGTTCCACTTAAATTTAGGGGAAAAATCCTATCTTAGAATACCCTTGTGCTACAAATATAAGTTATTCATGTAAAACTATTGTAGCTAAAAATATTATAGGATAAAAGGCAAAACATAAAAATATGTGAACAATTTGCATATACCTTTTTTTAGTATAGGCAATTTGCTTATGATAATGGGAAAATAGTAAAGTGGTCATAATGTTTAGTTAATTTTAGCACACAATCCAACCATCATTTTCTTAAAATTTGGAAATCATGTTCCATACATGTGACAACAATGTTTGAGCAACTTTGTGTTGCAAGGATGAAGTATTCATATAAAAATAATTGCATGTAGCTATGATATGGGAGGAAAACAAGTGATAAAAAAAAAAAAAAAAATAGGACAATAAATTATTTAGGAAAAAAATTAAAAACACTTAAAAATTCAATGAAATAAATCATCTACTTCTTCATTGACCCTTTACTTCCATTGTTTTTTTATTTTTTTACGATAAATACAGGCTTTTGAAAAGGATCATACCCTTTTATAAGATAAAATGAAGTCATTCATATTTAAAAAAAATATTTGTAAGTGACAATCATACTTCTTATACAACTAAAAAAGAAATTCAACAATTGACTCAAAAATAGCCTTAACAATAATCCCAAAAGATAGTCTTAGCAATAGTCCTAAATATAAATCATTAACAATAGTTCGAGAAAAATTTGGAAAACATCCGTAAAAATAACCTTAGCAACAATCTTGAAAATAGTATGAGTATCATTTATGAAAAAAATCATAACAATAGTCTAAAAACAACCTTAATAGAAATCTCTTGCAATAGCCTTAGCAACAATTCACTACATATACTCTACATATAGCTATATATTATAAAATTAAAACAACATTATTTGGGATGCTCCATTAAATTAAAAATTAATGGTTTGACAATTTCTAAAAGAAAATCCACTAGGAATTATGTGGATGATTAAGCCTATTATTATATGCTTAAAGTTTTGGATTGAAATTAATACTAGAGTTTTTTGAAGTCATGGAATTATATATCCAAGTTCTAACTTGTATTATTCCTCTCTTGTTGAGTGCTTATTAGTATGGTGATCATCATAGGAATTCTCATGTATAGAAAATATGTGCTTGCATGTTTGTTATATTGCTTGAATGTATATTAAATTATGATCCATATTACTAGATTTAGCCAAAAAAAAAACAATCCATCGTAAACTAGAAATATTTTGAAGTTAAATTCATCATATTTAATTTTGATAGTGTTTCAAAGGGAAACCTCAAAAATTTTATATGTATGGTATCATCAAGAATAATTAATAAAAATCAAATGGCATTATCTCAACTATTTATATTTCTCAACTTTCAAGGAAAATACCTAGGTTTGAATCTTGCCAAGAGAACTGTTGTAAAACCGAAACATGGTTTTGATGTAATATTGGTGGGTCCTGTTTCAATCTCATATAACAAACTAATAATAATAATAAAGAAACATTTTTTCTCAACTACTTAATCTTATTTAAATTCAAATGAATATCCTATGTAAAGACTAGGGTGTTTCAAAAAATTATTCAATCACAATATTGATCTTTGAAAAAATTAAATATTTAAATTTTTTTTATTGAAAGAGATAGTATATCTTTAGATAAATGACACCATAACATTATAGAGAAAAAATAATTATTGAAGAATAATTAAAATTTAAATATTTAAATTTTGTCTTCTGAAAGAGATAGTATACCATAACAAAAATGATATGAGAAAAATGGTAGTTGACCAAAAATTAGGAAGAAGAAAATAAAATAAATAAATAAATAAAAATAAAAAATCTTCAAGTTATAGAAAATATAACAACAAATAATAAAAATTTGGCTTAGATATAGTCTTCTTAACTTACTATACTATGAAATGTTTTAATATGTTGATGGTTGTGGATCTTGTAAAGTCCAAATATAAATTACTAGGAAATAAATCAAAATATTTAAAACTTTATTTTCTTTTAAAATTTATTCATTATAAAAAATTATTCTTTTATAATACCTTAAAAATATAATACCTCCTCTTTAAATTATATATGTAGTATTTTTAATTCAAAAATAATATAAATAAAAGCATTATGAAGAAATTTATTTAATATATTTTTTCACATTCACCTATCGAAGGTTATGTTTAATGTAGTAATCTTTAAAAAAATAATTGTTCATAGTTTTTTTTGTTTTCTTTTAATTTTTGTTTTAGTGCTTGTGAGAGAATTTTTGTTTTTAAACTAATGAATATCATATAATTTTTATCACTGATCAATAAATATATATATAGGTATCAAATGGAATAATTAAATTAGATTTGTCAACTTTTAAGAAGAGACCAAGGTTGGAATTATAACAAAGGGTATCAAGTTTGTTATAATACCAATATGTAACCATGAATACAAGTAAGATCTATTTCAATATAATTTATATATTTATATATAATATAATAAATTTATTAACTTTTAAATTATATAACTAAATAGATATTATGTAATCCAAAGAAATCGTCAAATATCTTTAACCAAATAAACACTATGTAATCTATTCGAACATTCAAACATAACATTCTATAATGTTATGTATCTAGTAATTTTTAAAAACTTATTCAATAATGTTTTGCTTTGTTTCAAATTTGTTTCGATGTGAGTTTTTTCCTTTTTTTTTTCTTTTTAAACTATGAATTATCGTATAAATTCAATCATTGGATTTTTTTTATTTACATGGTGGAATTGGTAGCTACCATGAATCTGGGTAGGCTATTTGGTTTTTATGGTCGTCACGGTATTTTAAGTTGTCCCCCTCAAAAGTCACCACACAAATCTTTAATCTTTGCGCAATCCGCTCCTATAACCACCATGCCACAATCATTTTGAATTTTGAATCTTTTACGCCGAGACCTTTTATACTAGTGAAAGCACTAAGAAAAAGACAAGACGTTCAATCCGACAATAAATTCAATCGTTGTTGAAATAATATATATAAAATATGATAACACTATAAATTTAATATCTTAAAATATATAACTAAAAGACATTGTCGACGGATATCAAACATATCTCTAACCAAATAAGCACTATGTAATCTAGATAAACATTCAAACATATCTTTGTATGTACGATTTGAGGGAGTCTAATAGTAAAGGCTTAGAAATAGGAAGTCTAAAGGAAGGTATCTATGTAATTTAGTCTAACCAAATAAACACTGCGTAATCTAAACAAACATTCAAACATATCCTTCTATCTACAATTTGAAGGAGCCTAATGGTGAAGGCTTAGACATAGATAGCCTAAAGAGAGGTAAAGTGCCAATGTTTTATACGTGGAGAATACAATTAGGCTTAGACATAGATAGTCTAACGGGAGGTAAGTGCCAATGTTTTATACGTGGAGAATGCAACATGTATGCCTTTCCCACACATAATGAACGTATAAAATACAGAATAATCTAATATACTTAATAATTTGAAACTTTAAAAATTAATTATTGTTTTATTTTATTTTTGTATTTTAATATTTATTTAACAAGGTCCGAGGTGTAGACCAATTGGTTCATCCAAACCCCATATGGGGCGGAGGTCCAAGGTTCAAATCTCGGGTCTCGTCGGACTGAACGTTTGTCTCTTTTTTGGTGCTTTTAGCGGCGTAAAAGGTTTAAAATGATTGTGGCATGGTGGTTATAGGGGCGGACTGCACGAAGATCTGTGTGGCGGCTTCTGAGGCGGACAGCGCAGAATACTGTGGCGGCCATAAAAGTTGGACAGCCTGCCCGGATTTGTGGCGGCTACCGATTCCACCATGTAAATTAATATATATATTTAACTAATAAAACATTAAATAAATTGTAATTAATAAGGTTTTGGAATTTTTTAAAACTTTTCACATTAATAATAAAAAACAAATTGTAATTCACGTCAGACGTTTTAACGATAAAAACAAAATTCGCTTATCGGTGAATAATAGTGTGGTTAGAGAGGTTCGTTACATCTTTGGACGTTAATTTAGATGTAGAATAGGCTTTCATTAGTTTGCCATTTTACTCTGCACCAGAGTTGAAAATTCATTCATTCTTTCATAAGGACACGGGCTTCTCCTTATCAATCGAACTCCGGATAAGAATTTAGGAACTTACATTACACATGCAAGGGGTTCAACTTCGAGGTTCATGTCCTGTACACATGATTTTAAGTTTAATTATTTAAAAAATTATCTATTATTTTTAATGAATAGAAGAAAGTACTAATGTCAGAAAATTTTAATATAAAAGTATTAATGTCAGACAATTTTAATATAAAAATATATCATTGAAAATAAATAACTTATATGTGAATAATATTTTTTTATTAATAATAAAAGGGATTTTAAAAGGGTCCTCAACCCTATTACAAGTAAGATTTTGAAAGGCATCCTCAAACTTTAGATCTAGCAATAAGACATCAAGAAAGACTAAAGTAGATTCCATCTAAAAATTCTATCAAACAACCTCCTAACAAATAAGAGGCACATTTTTATCAAGCAAATACAAGAGATTGTCCATGGTCAAACCACCTAGTGCTCTAAATCTAAAGTAACCGAGAAAAAATAACAGAATAATGAAAATTTTACTGGTTAAAAATAAATTTACAAATAAAATTTGTCCAAACCGAAGCATTTGCTGCCTAACATGAAAGGATAACAGAAGAATCATGTCATCACAATCAACAAATCTATCCAACAAAGCACATAACAGAAGAACCCCTCATTAGAATATCCAGTTTAAGAAAACAACATTAGAAATACTGAACAACAAAATCCACAGCATAAAAACCATCCAGGAGATTTGCACAAGAAATTCTTTGAAACTGCAAATCCCGCTGGAGCCAACCAAAAAAGTTTCAAGAACAACCACTCTCAAGTACAAGAAAAATGAGATAGCAAAATTCAACATTGAAAGAGGGAAAAGGGTAAGATCCCAAAAAAATAAGCTTTGGAACCCTAGGATCAAACCCACCACCATCCCACCACCCACATGAGGCCAAAAACCCAAAACCACACCAACATAACAACTCACTTAATTGGTTTGGATTGGTATTTGGCCGTGTCTCCTAAAACAAAACAACCAGATACAACAAGAAATTACCAAACTCAAAAAAAAAAAAACAACACAAATCAGCTACAAACCCACTATTAAATTAGTTTTGATATCTTCAAAAGAAATGCAAAAAATAAATTAGTGCATGAATAAATTAATGATAATACTGACTACACAACTTTTTCATAGAAAATGATAGGATATTTAATGATAACGTCGACTTGAACCACAAAAGCATAAGAAGTGGAGGCAAAGATGAACGGAATGCGAAAGGCGTTGCAGGACCAGCTACCGTAAAGAGTCGAATGGTCCAAACAAGTCGGCCTCGTTGCGCAAGCATTGACGTGACTTCATTGAAGATGCTTTCCCTGATGTGCCCATTATGTTTTCTCATGCAATTTAGTCAAATACCGGCTCTCCCTCTGCTTTTTGGGTTTGGTGAACCAGGTCAGACCCGACCTCTCCTTTGAAATTTATTAGTTTTCTTATCCCAATGAAACCCTGAAACCCTAAAAAAATAGAAACATGAAACTTGTCTCTTGGGGGAGAAGAAGAGCAGGTCTTTTTGTTATTCCTTTACATATATATTTTGCTTCCTTTTTCTTTCCGCTGAAATCCAGACATGGACGCATAGAAAGAAGGCCTACGCATTCCGCCCAAGAGAGATTGGTACGTACAACTTCTGAAATTTGAAGATTCTGAGCATTTTAATAGTTGTTTTTGGTAGGATTGTCCCACAAGTTATTTATCTCTGCAAGATTCATTTCTATTAATATCAAGTCGCCCTATATGTAGGAGATAGTTGATCCTCTTGCTTTTTAACTGGTTTATGTAATATTATTCCAATATAAACAGTAACATATTCTTATCCCAACATGTGTAGGAAGTAGTTGGTCCTCTTATTTTCTAATTGGTTTATGTAATATTATTCCCATACAAACAATAACATATTTCTTGGCTCATATAAATTGTTTTTTGAAAGTGTTGTAGAACATGCGAATGGAAAATTTCAATGGGTGTTTAAGGCGGGCAAATTTCGCAAAACATCGGCAGGGCCGAAAGCCGAAGAGAGAGAGCACATCCTCTACTATATATATATATATATATATATATATATATATATATATACAAATCTGTGGATTGGATGCGCTCTCTTTCTTCTAGTTTCGACTCATCCGGTTCTTACAAAAATTAGGGCAACAAGAGGTACGTATTGTTTGTTCTTTCCGTTTCCATGGCAAGCCGTGCCCTTGTGCGTTCATGGATTTTGATATTTCGGTAGTAGGTAGAACACACAGCATAAAAACGAGTGGGTGAGCTTGGGGATGAGAATTTATTAAAGTTACAGGATGGATAGTTGAGTCACGAGTGATCCAGTTGGGCGAAAAGCCACTGTTGAAACCCGTTCCACTCATTCGGGAAATATCCGTGACCACTTTGCGAAAAGGGGACCAATTCCGATTAAATTACCACCGTCATGGGACCAGTGTGTTGGGGAGGAAGATGCCTAGTTGCCTACATTTCCTAATTTTGTAAATAATCGTTGAATTAGAAACTGTGGGGCTTGTTTCTGTAGTTTTTGTCTGGTGGTTCATAATAATGTTGAGTTTAGTAAATCTTTTTGTTTACAGTATAATCATAATGATTGGATAAGGATTCCAACAGGATTATTTTTGGAATGTTTGGTTAATCAACGAAAAATTACTGGCTTGTAACAGATCTAGTTATAATAAAAGAGAGGTTACAATAAAAAGAAGTTGAAAAAATCACGGTATAAGATAAGGTTATTTAAAATATTAATATTGAAAGACAAAAAATTACAGATCTAGTTTTTATAAAAAACGAAAAAGGTTACAATAAAAGGAAATTGGAAAAATCACAGTGCGAGATAAGATTATGTAAACTATCAAGACTATTCCTAAAACTAAAAACAAAACCAACCCTTTAAAAAAACGAATAATCAACAAAATTAGAACAGCATTTTTCACTTTGAAGACAGTGAAAGTAGCAAATAGTTCACTTTTTAAATGGTCAGGAATAGATCTTGGAAAGTGAAATTGCATATCCAGTAAAAGATGAATACTGCCCTGGGAACTTTAGTCTTGTATTAAATTCCAGTAATTGTTTTTGGATTTTTGTAAATAAATGTACAATTCCAGTTATTCTTTGGATTTTCCGAGTGCCTCATAATGGTCTGCGACTCTGCAACTAACCATATAAATGAACAACTGTAGAATGTGGTGAGGACAGGCTTCTCATCCATTTGGTGGCAAGGGTGTTGCTATCTTATGTTTTATGTGGAGAGGGAGACGGCTGATGAGGAGAACCAGAGACTAAAGAGTGTGAAGGGAAGTTTTAGGCACTGAAAATGACAATCAACTACCCAAAAAAAAATAGGTCCCTCACATTTAAATTTATTAATAACATTAGTTAGAACATCAACCCCAACTCCTGAATTAACCTTTCATCACCTCAGCTCACCTCCAGCTGGCTCTATGTCAAAATCGATTTAAGTATATTGCTCCATTCAGTAATGACAAATTAACTGGTAATAAGAGATGGGATGAACAACGCCTTTGACATGTGAATCAAAAGTAATCATTGTACGGATAATATATTTATTTCAGTAATTTTTAAGGTAAATGCGTCTGTGGGAATTTTTTTTTTTTTTTTAAATTCTTAGATCAAATTTATATTGACCAAGCACAACCTAAAATGCCCCTTAAACAAACAAAAAAAAATGAGAAAGAATTTTTATTTATTAGGTTCACTTGTGTTTAAATAAAATGTTTTCCTTTTAAATATAAAAATTATATTTTATTCTTGTTTATTTGTTTATAACAATTAGGAGAGTAAGACTTTTACATCCTTAATCAAGGTTTAAATTTCATGGGCAAACCTTAACATGTGAAATGTCATACTCTCAATCAATTAAATTCCTTGGCATTAAAGAAAAACTAATGTTAATGTAAGTTATTATAATACCACTATATGATTGCGATCTAATACAAGTAATAATATTAAGTTTTCATGGTGTTTTGAGTCACATAATAGATGCATCAAGTATACAAATAAGATATACATAGGTATTTTTGACACACACTAATAAGAGATGAATATATATTAAAAATATATACAAGGTACTTTTAACATGTACCCTCAATACTTTATATTCTTACACATTCATATCCTATTTGTGTACTTTCAAACCTTGAATACCTCAAAGACACCCCATACCTACACCTTATATACATGCATATCCTTGAATGCATACAACCTTAGTGAATTATTATTTTCATCAATAGTATTTAATAATTATTGTATATTACTTTGAATTTGAGGTTGTTTTTAGTAGGAAAATCAATAAAAAAAATTTCTCCCTTCATGTTCAAATTTAAGTTTACATTTTATATATTTGTATATAATCATCTTTTGTTTATAGTCCTTGTTTATTATAATATTTAAGTCAAAGTTCATAATGACATGATATATATATATATATATATATATATATATATATATATATATATATATATATATATAATATTTCTTTCCTATAATAACCTTTAAGTCAAAGTCCACAATGACATGACTAATACATGTTTTCTTGGCTCTTTTCAATTGAACTTGTTTGCATTGTCAATGCATCATCATATTGTCAAAAAAATCATTATACTTATTTTTTTGGGTAGCCCAAAACACTTTGGAAATAGAATATGAAATTTTTTGGATAAACCAAAACACTTTTGAAATCGAATATGAAAGTTTGGCTATCATTAATACATATCTTTTTATCAAGGTTAAAATTTATATTTATAATCCTTTAAAGGCTATTCTTCCTTCTTAAAAGGATAAAACATAAATTATCCTTCATGGAAAATATTTAGATTTTTTTTTCACCCTTTAATCTTGGAGTGAAAAGACTAGTTCAACTTTTCATTAATAAACTAACTCAAATTTTAAGTTGTCATAAGCTAGTTAGATATACATATGTGATAATACAATTAATAAATAGATATTACTAATTCTAAAAAATAAGAAATAAATTTAAATAAAACAAAAATCTATAATAAATATTTAATAAAAATAATTTAGTATTAAAATATAGCATGAAATCATGCACACGCTAATAATAATAATACCATTTTTCAAAAATAAAAATGATGGCTCATACTTCATTATTTTTTTTAGTACCATTTTTTCCTAAAGGAGTAAGATAGATAGCATATAAAGGATATTGTAGATTTATAGATTTATTATTTTAAATATTTTCAAGAAAATTAATTTTTATTTATGTATATGTAATTGAACATGTTTTGCACTTTACTATTAAATTATATCACGTAAAATATAATGGATAAAATTAAATATTATCTTTTATTATATTTAATGCACATTTTAAACTACATTTTCTCTTAAAATTACTTACATGAAAAATTAGCATGGTGTTTAAGGGCGCACCCATCTCAATTCCATATAACCCATTTTAAAACAAAACCAACATAATATTTTTATTTTATTTATTTGTTGATTATTAGATAAAACTTTATTTATTAGAGAATACATTAGTCCTCATGTATGAATCCTAAGTACAACCTTGGGAAGTGAGATGAAATATTTCGTATAGCCTTCAAACCCATTAATGAAGATATAACTAAAAAATTAAAACTAATGGGTGGATTGGCAAAGGCTTGACTGACTAAGTACTTACCAAGAAGAGACCTAGGTTCAAACCTTGGGGGCACATTGCCAACTTTAGCAAAGGTAGTAGTTTATTCTAAATCCTCTGAGTGCACACCAAATCGACGATAATGGTATGAAACTCGAGTGACTAGTGGTCTCCATCTCATGCCAAGTCAACAACAATGAGATGAATAGGTTTGTTGGGAGCAACCCCTATGGTTTGAACCTTACGCTTTCCAGTTACTAAAAATAGTGACTATAACGAACTCCCCTATGTAATATAAAATTAAAACTACTTAATTCCTATAATTTTGTATTCCTTATTATTATTTTATTTTTTATTGAGGTTAGTGTGAGAAACCCTTATGATCGATGCTCAAGGCTGGGCATCCCCATCCCAGCCATGACCTCTGATAATGGTGGGAGCTAAGCTTATCAATAGGGATTAAATACACAACCATACACACACCCACCCCCTCACACACTTACCCACATAATTATTTGAACCTTGGACCTCCCAAAGAAGAGCCAAATCCAAAACCATTATGTTGTCCCCTTGGGATAAACTTTTAGGTTAGAAAGAAATCTTTAGAGATTCTCTTAGGTGGTTGACAATGCTATCCCATCTAGTTATACCACTATCTAGAGGGAAGCCATAAAATATTTCTTTTTTTTGTCCCTTTTCGTATCGCGGAGGTTCAAACCATGGACCTCCCATTAAATCACTTTCTCTACTTGCTCTACAAAGGTAGACTTGTATTCCTTTTATTGACTCATATATAATTTTTTATTTGATTATATAATATTCAAAATAGGTCCCATCTATATCACCTCATGATCAAATTTTCATGGTATTTAAATAAACCACATAGTGGTATTACAATAATGCCTTAGTAATTATACATATATTATCTAACAAGATTTGGAACTAGATCTCCACCTTGGAAGTTCATATTTTTGACTACTTGAGATCATGTCATTTGATAACTTCCATACAATTTAGTGTACAAATCTAAAATAACCTAGAGGATTAGGGCTAGTTGTAGAGAGTGAGGAGTTTCACATTAAAATCTTAAGATCCAATCCCACTAGTGAGCACCTTGTAAAGACATGATGACACTTGGAGGTAGGGGTTTGACTTATGACTATTCATAGGATTAGGTTATGTGTATTCATATTATAGATCCAAGCCCACCCTCATATTTCCTATGAGCTCTACCCAAAAAATATTCTAATTATTTTACCTAGAGGTAGGAGTTGAAATTATGGCTATGCATGGACCCAAGTCAAACTTACTTATATTATGTATACAATCCTACCCTCATATTATCTATGAGCTCTACCAAAACAATTAACCTTAAAATTATGTCCATTTTTAGGGTTCTACATGTTCTACCATGCTCAGAGATTAAAAAAATGAGAATTTTACCTTTCATGTTTTAATTATTATATTCATTTATTAATATATTTTTTTCTTCCTCTCATATTTTTATAAATTATCATCTTTCTAGTTTCTAAATAAGCATATTTTTAATTGAAACTTTTTGTCTTCTTTTTTAAAATCTCAAATTAGTATATTGTGTGTAATTTGTTACCTTATCCAACACTCATATCTTTATCCTTGTATATCTACCTAATACATTTTGTTAAAAGTGTAAATTATTAGTTTTTATGTAAATATTCTCTCATCTTTCTCCTCATTATGAAATGCATATTGTTATAAAATTACTATAAGTTCACATAATTTTGGTATTGAAGCATCGTTTAGGTCTCCAAATATATCCTTGCTCACTTGGGATCTACCTATGTTGACTATGATTTATCTCAGCCTCAAGTTGAAATTGAATTGCAACACCCTATTCTATTGTTCAATTTATTACCTCTATAATTTCTACCTTGATATATTGATTTTTCTCTTACAAAACATTATTCTCCATTTTTTTGACCTTTCATATATTTTTTCTTTTTAATCTCAAATAACATCAGATAAGCAAAATATTTTTTTTTCTATTTGTTTCTTGCAAGATACTTTTCTTTAGGAGTCTTTACTTTATTAGAATTTTTTATAGTTGTTTCCTTATGCCAAAATTTATTAGATTTGTTTTTCTAACCATGAATTAAAAGATCACTGATAACAATAAAATGAATGTTTGCCAAAAATGGTGAATATTTGCCAACTTCTCATGGGGTGATAAACCACTAGTTCTCTCTTTTTAATTGTCTTGATTTCCCAAACTACATTTAAGCTAGACAACAAGATTTGCATTCCTCATTTCAATGGAAAAATAGATGGTTATAAAATAGATTATTTTATTTTTAGTTTGACGGTATATTTTAAGATGAAATGCTAACTCATGGAAGTACAAAATATCATGATGATTGAGGTCCATATGGACAATAAAGCCCTTGCATAGTGGAAATTCCATGTCAATATTAGAAGCAATAAAATAATAAAAAATTGCTATGTGGAAATAGTTTTAAATAACCCCATTGGACCACTTTTATTCTCTTTCATATGTAGAGTATATAAGGGTTTTTTCACATTATTTTCATCAAAAATAAATCAATCATTCTAGTAAATTGGTGCATTAAATTATATCTATTAAGTTGGCCATAGGTGAACATGATGATGCTCATCATATTAAATTTGTATCTAGATTCTTTTCTCATATATATGAGGAGCTAGAGCTTATCAACATTACTTATTATGTACATGATTACTTGTTTGCTTTAAATATGGAAGGTAGGCAATGAAATCAGAGCAACAATAATATTTTTCCTTTCATCAAATAAACACCTATCTAGTAGATAACTCCTCAATCCTTGTTACCTTATCAATAATATAAATCCTTCTCAAAGCATCTTCAATAAGGGTTTTGACAGTCGAAAGAAGGATTTGTGTGCTTATCATGCATAAATTATACATTATATAGAAGAATAGCTTGTTTTGCAATGAAGATGAATACTCTTCTAGATGAGTTATAGTTACAATCATAGTTAGATCTATAATATGATTAAGGTACCCAATTTTTACACTTCAAATCCTCAATTCATTTTTATAATCAATAAGTAAGATGGAAAATGTAAGGAAGCCTTGTTCAGATAGAATTTTTAAATCATGGATATATTGGTGGAATTGATCCTTTATCATGGTAGTCAAAAGAACCTAATTTCACAATATTTGATGGATAAATTTTATTTTCCAACTGCTGAAAGCATGAGATTCCGGAAGGAAGAAATACTAAGATGCAATGAAATGACACAGATATAATCAAATTAAAAAGCAGGAGCACAACCCTTTTTATTAATAAGATTCTGACTCGGTTACAATAAGTCTCCTCAGTGACATATTCTCGGTTACAGTCATGATTAATAATCTTCTTCTATCCGCATGCCCACATTCGAACTGGGCGAGCCAAAGTATTGTCGCCGCTTATTGCAGATGGATACTTGCTCTGCTTGTTGTTCTTCCTGCAGTCAAAGAAACAGTGAAAACGTTAATAGCACCTGTTGCAAGGAAGAAAAACTTGTTTTATGAGAAAAACGATAAAAGATGCACGTAAAAAGTTAGCTAAATCAGTAAGCAGAATGATTTCAAATGATCTGCATATTTGACAGAAAACGGGAAGCTTCACCAGATGGCCACTGCCATTAAAACAGTCGGCCGATTCTAAACGCTATCGAATCAATATTGTTACCTGCAAGTTAGTGGGCAACAAAATGATAAAAGCCTAATAATACTTGACGAACGTCTAAAGTCATGATAACATGGTAAAATATTTGATAAACGATTTATGTAATCTAAAGGGTGATGCAAGATATATCCGATAAATGACAGAATAAATTCGAAACAGCATGTATTCGAAAACATGAAACGTAAACTGTTATTTATACAGTTAATTACAAGATATATTTAAAAACAACGTATATTAAATTAACTGAGGACGTGCGTGGGGTGCCCAAGCGGGCCGCCCCTGTTAAAGCTTGATTCCAGTGCCAATCCAATAAGGAAGGGCCCAGAATCTTTTATATTGAGTTGTCATCGAATTAGTGGGGCATAGTGATCCACTGTCGGGTATGAAGGTTCAGCTTCACCTTCTAGAAAGCCACCAATAACCTCCCTCGTGAAAGAGATTACAGGTGCAGAAGACTGAATCCGAAAGGAATATGATCGATCGTTGGATGAGCAGCACTTCGTTGTGTTTCGAAAATGCTTCATTTCGGTCCTTTTTTACACTGCATTAAGCTAGTTTTTATAGAGGAATTTTGCCTCTGAACATTAATGTCAAACCCTAAGTCCGCCGTTGAGATTTGACCCTTGTCAGATGATTTATGAGACATGGCTCGCACTGACATCAGTAGTTATGAGGCATGGCCTCGGACTAGATTTGTTGTTGAGACTGCTCATCTCATTAATGCAGTTGGTGAAGTCCACCATTTTTACAGACCCACGTGGTCTCTTTAAAAATGGGCATGTAGGGTTGCCACGTGGCGATCATTCCTTGGATGTGGCGGCCATGCCAAAGTCCGCCTTTGATTTGAGAGGTGTTTGCATTTAAACGCAAAATTCCGAAGTGTCGTGATATCGTGACACTTCGACCGAGGTTCCCCCTCGGGGCCTTAGGTGTCGTGATATCATGACGCGCGATATCTTGACATCTAAGGCCGAGGCTTCCCTCGGGGCCTTAGGTGTTGCGATATCACGACGCGCGATATCACGACGTCTAAGGCCGAGGCTTCCCTTGGGGCCTTAGACGTCGTGATATCGCGACGTGCGATATCACGACGTCTAAGGTCGAGGCTTCCCTCGGGGCCTTAGACGTCGCGATATCGTGACATCTAAGGCCGAGGCTTCCCTCGGGGCCTTAGACGTCGCGATATCATGACGCGCGATATCGCGACGTCTAAGGCCGAGGCTTCCCTCGGGGCCTTAGGTGTCGCGATATCGCGACGCGCGAAATCGCGACGTCGCGATTTCGTGACATCTAAGGCCAAGGTTCCCTTTTGATTAAGGCTTGTTTGCTCTTGAAGTTTTGCTTAAGGTTTGTTTGAACTTGAAGTTTTTCTTAAGGTTTGTTTGAACGAAGGCTTGCTTAAGGTTTGTTTGAACGAAGGCTTGCTTAAGGTTTGTTTGAACAAAGGCTTGTTAAAGCGACCAACTTTTCTCTGCCATTTTTTGACCTTCTAAACTACTGTGTGAGTGGTTAGGACCACTATTTGACCTCTGAGGGCTGCCCTGAAAGCTGTGTGTGTCAATGCGATCAGTGTTTGTAGTCACATAATCGGATGGGTGCTGTTTTGGTGTCTACAACTGCAAACCACCTACTCCCATCCTAGTTGATATGGGTCAAGAATTAAAGGCATCCTACATTTATCATTTGCCAATGTTCTATGATATTTTCTATTTTGCATTATAGGACACAATCGTAGATAACTTCACACCATTGGATTATTGTTGTTTTCTACTTGGAGCATCATATCGATGTGATTGTAAGGATATTTTGATGACTTTCACAAGACCTAATTATTTGTAAAATGATGATATTGTGTATAAATTTAGTGTTTCTTCTCTTAACCTTTTTTGTTTTGGTAGACGTATAGTTAAATAAGTAAGTTTCCATAAATTTGTTATTATTTGTGTAGTTCTTAAGTATGGAATACATGTCATTTCATGATGGATTAAACCCTTTCTCCTATTAAAATACCTCTTTCAAGTTTACATTCATACCTTGGATAAAAATAGAAAAAAACAATTCTTTGTTTGTATAGAATTTGGTGAAGTTTCACAACAAAATTTTAGATATTCTTAAACATCCATAAATCATGTTCAGTTCAGTTCATGATGGCCTTCAAACACATGATTTTTTTGATGACCATATTTGTCCTCACTTG
The DNA here is from genome assembly GCA_028583015.1 of Wollemia nobilis. Taxonomy (NCBI): domain Eukaryota; kingdom Viridiplantae; phylum Streptophyta; class Pinopsida; order Araucariales; family Araucariaceae; genus Wollemia; species Wollemia nobilis. The sequence goes on from JAQPPZ010017073.1 coordinate 1,510,907, forward strand.
GAAAAACACAAGTCTCATAACCACAAAACATTAAAATGCATTTCAATCACTTATCCTAAAGAACTTCTTCCATTATTTTGATAACACTTGATGGATGGCACTTTTCTCAATGTTCAAACTTCTCATCTATATAGAATTTGAAGATTTTTTTTCAATAAACTAGGAAATGATGCGATTATATATATATATATATGGGATTTATTTTTTTATCCAATAGTCACATATTTATCCTTGTATATGTGTTTAATATATTTAAAAAAATCTATAAATCATTATATATATATAAATATATATATATATATATATATATATATATATATATATATAAATAAAAAATGAAAGAACTAATGATTTAAAGGTTTTATTAAAATATATTAAACACATATACAAGGATAAATGACATTTAAATTTTACAATTTTATAAAAGATTATCTTTCTTTCTTTTTAACCATACCACCTTTCACTAATGAAGGGCATCATAGTAAAATCAACTTCAAATGAAAATAAGGGGCTCCCTTAAATTTTAATTCCTTCCTCTCATCATAGTTGTATTGTGCATAATCCTAGATATAGGTTGCTTGGTCATAATAAAAATATTTTAACTTGGGTCAAGCTATTACAAATGAAGCCTATTTTATTGATATTCTAGAACACTTTAAACCAAGATGATGAAACTATTGAAATAGTTACAATGGGTAATTTAATTTGTTTTACCAATAGTTAACATCTATTTTCAAATCTTAATTTTTCCATTCTTGTAGTGTAACTATATTTATCTTAATTTTAAGGATCATGTATGAACATGCTTGTTCAAAATTTTAAATATTTAGAGAAAATGAATATATGGAATGCCAAATATTTTGGTAAAATTTTTAAAGAAAAGAAAGAAATTGAATCCAAGTTCAAAAAGATACAAGATATAGTAGAAATTAATGGAATGTATCAGGATTCTTATGTAAAAGAAAAATAATTACTTTATGATTATCATAATGCATTGAGAAAGGAGGAGTCAAATTGGTTCCAAAAATCTAGAGAGAAATGGCTCAATTAAGGAGATAGCAATATAAAAATAATTCATGATACACCAAAAAAAAAAAATTTGTTTGCCATATCAAAAATATTATAACTCTAGATGGAAGAAATATTGAGGATGAAAATATATAAGGAAGGAAGCAATTAATTATTTCAAATATATTTTGTCAGATTCTAGGCAATATAAGGAGGCATAAGAAAAAATTCTACAAAATATTCCATCAATAATCACTCAAGGACAAAATGAAATCTTTATGAATAATATATGTATGGAGGAGCTCCATGAAGCAGTTTTCTCTTTCCACACTAATAAGGCACCTAGACGCAATGGATTTCCTACAATTTTCTTTCAAAATGTTTGGAATTTATTGAAGAGTGATATGTTAGATGTAGTTGAAGAGGCCTAAAAAAGGAAGGCTATAATAAGTGATATCAATGCTAATTTTATTACATTGGTTCCCAAGAAATGCGACAAAATATTTTGATAATTTTCATCCAATAAGCATTGTAGGGTGTCTTATCTCAGAGGAACAAGGTGGTTTTTTTCATGGTAAACAAATTCTTGAGGGTATAATTATTGTACAAGAAGTCATACATCCTCTTCATTCCATGAAAATACCATGTATGATTTTGAAATTAGATATGACAAAGCATATGATAGGGTTTGTTGGAATTTCCTATATGCTATTCTTAGAAAGTTTGGCTTTGATTATATTTGGTGTGAGTGGATTAAATATTGATATAGCACTACAAAATTTTCTTTTTTGATCAATGGTTATTCTGTTGAGTATGTCAATTCATCTTGTGGACTTCATCAAGGTGATCTACTTTCTCCTTATCTATTCATTATTCTGGTGGAAGCATTAGGGAGAGCCTTGTCATAGGTAAAAGTGGAAGGAAAAATCAAGGGTATTCAAGTTGCAAAAAAGGTCCCTGTGAATCTCATCTCAAATTTTTTGATGATACTTTTCATATGGGCCATCCCTCAGTTAGTGAGATCATGGAGTTTAACTAAATATTATCATGCTAAGAAGGTTACTATATGGTGAATACTTCTAAATACAATATTTTTCATTAATACTACCTTATATTTACAACAAATTATTGTGAATATATTATGGTTTAAAAATTGAAAATTTTCCATCAACCTACTTGGGTATTCCTTTGTTTGATAATGGAAATAAAAATAAGCATTGGATTTCTTTTTTGGATAGAATGAAAGCTTGCTTGGTAATTTGGAAAGGTAAGTTATTAACCATGGCAAGAAGGCTACAAATCATAAAGACTACATTGTAATCCATTCCTATTTATATGATGTCACTTTCAAGACTATCAATAGGTATTGCATCAAAAATTAATAAAATTCAAAGAGGATTTCTATGGAAATGTTGTGAGGAAAAAATTAAGTTTCCTCTTTGTAAGTGGGATAGGTTTTTCAATGGAAATAATATTGGAGTAGGCTTTTGGAATTGTAGACTTGTAAATTTGGAATTAGGAGCAAATCTTGGGTGGAAGTTAATGAGAGATCAAGGAAAGAATTGGGTAAAAATATTACTTAAAAAATATATAGGTTCTATTGATGCAATGAAATTGTTTTGTAAAATGGCTCTACCCAAAGGATCGTCAAGATGGAACTTCATATTAGAGAGTTTGCAATTGATAAATAAATGTATTAGATGGTTATTCAATGAGGAGGTTTATGCAAATTTTTGGTCTAATGCTTGGTTTAAGCCTTATCCTCCTATCTTTGACTCAAAATGGAAACCATTGGCTCAAGCATCCCTAGCCTGTAAAGGTCCAAAGATCAAATATTATATTATTATGAGCAAAAACTCTAGATCATGGATTTTTTTAAGTAACCTAGTTGAAGGAGAGGAACTTAAACAAATTGCATATGAACTTCAAATGATGTTTCAAGAGTTTTATTTGCTAATTTTTACACAAAAGGATGATTTGGTTTGGAATTTATCAAAGGATGGTGGATACTCATTCAGATTGGGATATGAGAATTTAGAAAAATTAAAATTTCCTTGTCTCAAATATTTTTCTTGGAAGAACATTTGGTCATTAGATGCTCTCCCTAAGCCCTCAACATTTCTTTGGTTAGTAGTTCAAATAAATCCTCTTATGTGAGAGATTCTACAAAGAAGAGGACATTATGGACCCTTAAAATATACCTTGTGTGAGAAGGATTTAGAAATATCAGATCATTTACTTCCTCATTATTCGTTTACTCACATCATTTGGGGTTATTTTTTAAAATATATGAAATTATATTGGGTAGCTTCATCAACATTGAAAGGGTTGATAAAATTTTGGATAAATTATTTCAAAGATAAAGAATTATGTATTCTTTGGAGGATTGGCCCTGAGATTATTTGTTGGAATTTATGGCTTGAAAGAAATAATAGAATTCTTAAAAATAAATCTTAAAATCATGTCTAAGTTTCAAATCATATTATTGCCTCTCTTGTAGAATGTCTACAAATACGGTGCTCATCATGGGAAATCTCAATTGTAGAAAAATTTATGCTAATAACTTGGATACAATATTGGAACATACATTTAAGAGTCATTTGTGACAACTAAATTAGAACAAAGGATATACTTCAATCTATGGTAAAATGGAAATATATAGAAATTGGGTTTATCAAAATTAATGTTGATAGTGCTTCTAATGGAAATCCAAGAAAAACTAGTGGAGGTGGTGTTTTTTTAAATAGTTAAGGAAAAATTATCCTCACTTATTCAGAATCATATGGAATTTCTGAAGAACACAAGCTTATACTGAGACGAAGGATGAACAGTATAAGACCACTTTTTACTTTTTTTTCCCAATCAATATTATGCAATATATAGATAGAAATATCAATAGTAGTAATCAAAGCAATGCACAAATCACCACACATAATAGAGACACAATAATTTATGTGGTTCACCCAATGTGGGCTGCTCCATGGAGAAAATATTTCACTAAAATTTTGTCAATCAATATCTTGGGAATCCTTTCCCTATTACAATGTTTATGGACCTCTATCCAAAGGAGATACTAATCCCCTAAATCAATTTCATGGATATCTATCCACTGGAGACACCAATCTCCTAATCTCTACTCTAGTTGTTGATCCTATACAAGACCTCTGCCTCCACTACCCTTATCAAATGGAACTCTATCCATAGAAGACACCTATCCTCATTGCTCTGGCTAGAGATATCTATCCTCAACTCTGTCACCTCCAAATATCTATCTCAAATATATACTAAACATAGTCCTTCGGTCTAGCACAAATCTATCCTCAATCTCTATCTCTGGTCTAGAACAAACCTATCCTCAAATATGCACCAACATTTGTCCTCAAATCTATATTGTAAGCTTTCTCAAAAGCTTACCCAAATCTATCCACAAGTCTTCTCAAATACTTACCTCAAATATGCTCAACAAGTCCACACTAGAACTTGTCCAATATTATAGAAACATAAAGAGAATTGTTAGAGACTCAATATGCTCTATACTCATCACAATGCTCAATCACTTTCAATCGCTCTTTTAAAAACATACAAATAATTTTTAGAGACTCAATATGCTTCAAATTCACCTCAATACTCAATCACTTTTTCAAATAAATTCATAATATATAATAGTTTATTTTATGGAACTTGAACAATCACTTCACACATCCACTTGACTAGGCTCAACCAACTCTACTCAACCAATCACTCAATAAAACAATCCTTACTTACAAACCCTATTCCAAGCATATGAACACTCACTCAAAATATTTTCAACAATTCTTATCAACCAATCTCACATAACAATGATACGCCTGTTATTTTCAAACCCCAGCTCAAGTTCTTCACTCAACAACTCACTTCAAAAACAATGCTTATAAAAAAATCTTCACATAACAATGATACTCATGTTCTTTTCAAACTCTAGTTCAATTTATTCACACAACCAATGGCTTCATCAACAATGCTTATAAAAAAAGTTTTTAACAAAAACTCTCTATTTCAAAAAACCTTGAAGCATTAACTCAACACACTCAAAAGGAAATCCCAATCAAGTCCTTTTCACTCCAAAATTATTTTCCAGAAAACCAACCAATCAATTCAATTATGGAATAATGTACTCATACCTTTTCTTGATGATGAAGGAACTTGGAAAATCTTCCGCAACCACAAACACCTCTTTGCCAAACTTAAATAAGTTAGAAAACTCTCACAAAGATACAATGAAAATATCAAAACACACATACACCTTATTACTCCATGTTGAAGAAAACATCCATCAACATATACAAAAATAATTGACCAAATACACCTTATAATCTCCCAATTAAAATAATATCCAATGCCAAGAATAATATCAATACAATATCCTTTTCAAAATAAATCAATGGAAAGAAGTCCTTTCAACACTTTTAAATATTTAATAAAACCAATGTGACACAAACACTATTCAAAAATAAAGCTAACTCCTTATTCCTCCAATTTACCAAAAATAATGATTAATTAAAAACCCTTTTTAACTAACCCTTTTAAATCCTTAAGACCTCATGTCAAACCTTATGCATTATAAATAAATATTCAAAATTGTATTACCTTTGCCTTGGTGGGACTCGAACTCATGACATAGCCTCAACCAATGCCCTAGCCGTAGCTCCAACCGTTGTGTGATCTAGGCACTCGCTTAGGGAGTAAATAGCACCACATGCTCTATAAAGATCCCCTTGTGCACTTAATAAAAAAACATACACTACTCCCTTCAACGTTCCAAACACAATCAACAAAATAATGTTGTTGTTGCGATTCGATCGTGGGTCACTCCGTGCCTAAGTACTCTAGGCTCTGTCCACTTGCCACTAGGCCACGCTGCCTATATGGCTCTTGAATTTTGGTGCTCGTCGATTTGATCCCTTATTTTTTGGTGCTAAACACAATGGTCTTGTCTCTTTCTTCGCACGATTTCTCACAACACACGATTGCATGTTTTTATTTTCGAGCAAAAATATATCTTAATGCCTCTAATGCATATAGTTTTTATATCAATTTCCACATTCAAACTTGAACGTTGGTGCTTTGATTTTCAACTCATTAATTTATAAATTATTTAAATTCTTTAGAATTTAAATTTTATAAATTAACTTTTAAATCCCTTTGGCTTTATTAAATCCTTTTTGACTTTACCACTTTGTATAAATAATATTTTTGCTCACCCATGGTTTTAATAAAAACCCTTCTAGCTTAATATTAAAAATATTATGAAGCTCTTTTGCCTTTAACCTTTGCATTGTTCCTCTTGACATTTTTACATTAACGGTAGCTTGTTCCTTGACATCAATGACAACTTCATTCCTTGACATCAATGACAACTTTGACTCAAAATGTCCAATAATATCCCCCTTTGTTATTGATGACAACCCAAATTATTTTTACCATAAACTTAACCTTTTCTTTGTTCTGCTCTCCCTGGGACATTGCTCTCCCTGGCTCAATGCTCTCCTCTTTACTCAAATACCGAATCTCTCTCCCTTACTCAAATCTCTCCCCCTTTGACATCAATGGCAAAGGGTCACCTTTGGATCAAGGGGATAAGAATTAGTCTCTTATCTTAGCCCCTCCTCCACCTCCTCTTGAGGTGGTTAATTTTGGGGTGGGAGTATTTCTAATACCAGAAAACATGGTATTTAACTTTGTCTTCTTTTCTTTTTATCTAATCCTTTTGATTCCTCTGACTGTTCCTTTCCATGTTCATTTTCCTATCCAAATCCATTTTCTTGTTCCTGTTTCTGTTCATATCCATGTTCTTGTTCCTATTCCTATCCTTATTCATGTTCATATCCATGTTATTATTCCTGTTCTTGTTCATACTTGATTCTGGAATGTCTCCTCTACACCACTTTGTTGTGTGTCCATTATTATTGCACTTATAACACTTAATGTTATTATTTCTTGGAGGTAAAAATATCTTAGGGTTTCTCCTAGTGAAGCCATGTCATGAACCTTGCAATTCATTGCCTTGTGAACAAACTGATTACATGAGTAGCAATACCTATAGAAAAGTTGTATGTTCCTATATTCCTATCTTTCATGTGTTTTGCACTGTGAAGCCATGTGCTCAAACCTGTGACATGAAAAACATATTCCATTGAATCTTTCTTGTCTTGACCTCATTGTTCTCTTAGTCTCTCTTAACCTATTCTGATTTTTTTTCCATCTATTTCTTCTTTGTGCATTGTTCCTATCCTTGTTGAACTTTTTGTTGTCCAACTCATCCTTAGATGTCTCATTTTCTATTACATGATCTTTTTTTGAAGTTTCTTCTTTTTAAGTGTCTTCTTCTGAAATGTCTTCTCATTCATAACTGGAGGTTGAATTTCCTTCTCATTTATTTTGTTCATGTTCAAATCCAAGACCTATCTTGCTTGATGTAGGATTTTGTATCTTGATGAACTTATCTAAGTTCTTTGAGCTATTTTTGAATTCTTGTAGCTTGACTTTGGAGTTTTTGACTTCCATTCTTAATGAAGCTACCTCTTGTTCTATATTTTCACATTCTAAGACATTTTATTCTATATTATCCTTGAACTTCTTTGTCTTAGCCTTTTATTTGTCTAGATCCTCTATAAGCATTCTTCTCTCTTCATCACATTCTTGAAACTAAGATTCTAATTTACAGCTTTTCTTTCTTACCTTCTTTATTGTTTCAAGAGCATAAATAAGTTCTCCCTTGAGATCATATCCTTATTTATCTGATTCTTCCTCTATTTTTTTACCTTTGTCCACATATTTATTTTCTTTTGACTTGTCTTCTAGAGGATCACTTTATTCTTCTTCTAGTGCCATTAGAATATTCTCTTCTGGTCCTTCAAGTGCATCCTCATATTCATCATCAGTAAAACTATAACCATTCCTTGTACAACTATCTTCAAGATGTCAAAAGTTACCACATATAAAACACTTGAGAATTATTGGTGCCCTTTTCTAGACTTATTTTTCTTCAATCATACATAAGACTTCATCTATATCATTATCTGAAAAACTAGCATCACTATCACTTGAGTACTTACTTGACTTATCTGCATAGTAGCTCCTCTTTTGCCTTTGAAAGAACTTATTTCCTTGTTTTCTTTACCCATCCTTGTTTTTATTTTGTTGTCATTATATTTCTAATTTCCTATTTCTATAATCCTATTTTTCTTCATCATTGTTATTCTTTGATTCTAGAAAATCAGTTGCATAGTGACCATACTTTCCATAATTGAAACATTTAATGGATTTTATATCTCTAGATCTTCTTGAATCCTTATTCCTTCTGCCATAATTAGCTTCTTCATAACTGGATGACTCATTGCTTGATTCTAACTTCTTACCCTTTGAATTTTTTCTTACATTGAAGGTTGCTTCCTTCTGGGGATTAGATTCTTTTGTTCTCAACTCAAAAGCTGTAATAATACCAACCAACATATATCTTGTCAAAGTATCACCATACTTTGACTCTTATATAGCTGAAATAGTTTCACTAAACCTTATTGGAAGAGACCTTAAGATATTATCACAAATATCTTATTCATCCACATTAATTCCAAGTTATTTCATAGCATTAACTTTGCTTTGTTGACACCTTTATCTCCTTCATATATTTTTTGAAACTTATTCCACATTTCTTTTGTATTTTGATAATGCATAACTTTTATGGACTCTGTTCTATGCAAACCTCTCAAAAGTGCATTCATTGTTTTTGAATTGTACTGTTGTAGAAGCTTACCTTCCTTATTTGTTGGTGGATCAACTGAGGGATCGTATCCATTTTCAATTGATACCCAAATTTCATTGCCAAGTACCTTCAAATAAATTTTCATTCTCAAACTCCAATATATATAATCACTTCCATAAAATACTGGTGTTGTATTATCTAATGATCCATTATTAGAATCCATTGTGTTCTTGTAAGCTTTTTTTTCAAGCTATTAAACTCTTCCTAAGGAACCCGCTCTGATACCAATTGAAGAACACAAGATTATACAGAGAGGGGGTGAACAGTATAAGACCGCTTTTTAATTTTCTTTTCCAATCAATATTATGCAATGTATAGATAGTAATATCAATAGCAGTAATCAAAGCAATGCACAAATCATCACATACAATAGATACATCATAATTTACGTGGTTCACCTAATGTGGGATACTCCACGGAGAAAATATTTCACTAAAATTTTCTCACTCAATATCTTGGGAATCATTTCCCTATTACAATATTTATAGATCTCTGTCCAAATGAGATACCAATCCCCTAAATCAATTTCATGGATATCTATCCATAGGAGACACCAATATCCTAATCTCTACTCTGGATGGTGATCCTATAGAAGACCTCTGCCTCCACTACCCTTAGCAAATGCAACTCTATCTATAGAAGACACCTATCCTCCCTACTTTGGCTGGAGATCTTTGTCCTCAACTCTATCACCTCCAAAGCTCTGTCTCAAATCTGTACTAAACATAGTCCTTCGATCTAGCACAAATTTATCTTTAATATCTATCTTTGGTCTAGCACAAACATGTACTCAAACTGCACCAAACTCTGTCCTCAAATTTGTATTGTAAGCTTCCACAAAATCTTACCCAAATATTTCCACAAGTCTTCTCAAAGACTTACCTCAAATATTCTCAAAAATTCCACACTATAACTTGTCCAATCTCATAGAAACATAAAGAGAATTATTAGAGACTCAATATGCTCTATACTCATCACAATGCTCAATCACTTTCAATCACTATTTTATAAACATACAGAGAATTTTTAGAGACTCAATATGCTTCAAATTCACCTCAATACTCAATCACTTTCTCAAATAAATTCAAATTATATAATAATTTATTTTATGGAACTTGAACAATCACTACACACATCCACTTGACTAGGCTCAACCAACTCTACTCAACCAATCACTCAATGAAACAATCCTTAATTACAAACCCTAGTCCAAGCATATGAACACTCACTCAAAATGTTTCCAACAATTCTTATCAACAAATTTCACATAACAATTATACCCATGTTCTTTTCAAACCCTAGTTTAAGTTCTTCACTCAACAACTCACTTCAACAACAATGCTTTTAAAACAATCTTCACATAACAATGATACTCATGTTCTTTTCAAACCCTAGTTCAAGTTCTTCACACAACCAATGGCTTCAAAAATAATTCTTATAAAATAAAGTTTTAACAACTCTCTATTCCATAAAACCTTGAAACATTAACTCAACACACTCAAAAAAGAAGCCCTAATCAATTCCTTTTCACTCCAAACTTATTTTCCATAAAACCAACCAATCAATTCAATTATGGAAGAATGCGCTCACACCTTTTCTTGATGATGAAGGAAATTGTAAAATATACCACAACCATAAACACCTCTTTTCCAAGCTTAAAGAATTTATAAAACTCTCACATCTATACAATGCAAATTTCAAACCACACATACACCTTATTACTCCATCTTGAAGAAAACATCCATCAACATATACAAAAATAATTGACCAAATAACCTTATAATCTCCTAGTTAAAACAATATTTAATGCCAATAATAATATCAATGCAATCTCCTTTTCAAAATAACTCAATGGAAATAAGTCCTTTCAACACTTTTAAATATTTAATAAAACCAATGTGACACAAACACTTTATTCAAAAATAACGCTAACTCCTTATTCCTCCAATTTATAAAAAATAATGATTAATTAAAACCTTTTTTAACTAATCCTTTTAACTCCCTAAGACCTCATGTCAAACCTTATGCATCATAAAAATATATTCAAAATTTTATTACCTTTGCCTTGGTGGGACTCGAACTCATGATGCAGCTTCAACCAACTCCCTATCTTTGGCTCCAACCATTGCGCGAGCTAGGTGCTCGCTTAGAGCGTAAAGAGCACCACATGCTCTATAAATCTCCCCTTGTACGCTTAATCAAAAAACATACGCTGCTCCCTTTGATGTTCCAAACACAACCAATAAATAATGCTACCACTGCAATTCGATCATGGGTCACTCCACACCCAAGCACTTTAGGCTTTGTCCACTTACCACTAGGCCACACTACCTAGATGGCTCTTGAATTTTGGTGCTCGTCGATTTATCCCTTATTCATTGGCGCTAAAAACAATGTTATTGTCTCTTTCTTCACACGAGTTCTCACAACATACGATTATAAATTTCTCTTATTGAGAAAAAGGATATATTAATTCCTCTAAGGCATATAGTTTTTAAATCGATTTCCACCTTCAAACACTAATTTCGGTGCTTTGATTTTTAACTCATTAATTTATAAATTATTTAAATTGTTTAGAATTTAAGTTTTATAAATTAACTTTTAAATCTCTTTGGCTTTATTAAATCCTTTTTGACTTTACCACTTGTATAAATAATATTTTTTCTCACCCATGGTTTTAATAAAAACGCTTCTAACTTACGCTTCCACATAATATTAAAAATATTATGAAGCTCTTTTGGATTTAACCTTTGCATTTTTTCTCTTGACATTTTTACATTAACAATAGCTTGTTGCTTGACATCAATGACAACTTTGTTCCTTGATATCAATGACAACTTTGACTCAAAATGTCCAAAAATTTCAACTAGCAACTTTGTAGAGGTTAGGGCGCTTCTTATAGGGATTAAAATTGCAGCAGAAAAGGGATGAAAATATATTTCAATTGAGAGGGACTCACAAATTATCATCAATGCTATTAACAAAAAATGGATGTGGACACTAGATAAAAATAATATTATTGTTTATGTTCATCATCTATTACTAGAGGTAATCTCCTAGCAGTTTGAGCATATTTATAGAGAAGGAAATCAGGTAGGTTAGAAAATAAATTAGTAAATTATGGTGTTGATCTTCATCCTAACGAAATTCAAATTTTAGAAGGCAACTTAGCCAAGTGATATTTTATGTCTTAATATAAATGATGTCAAGGAGTTGATTGTGGAAACATAGCACTTCAAGGAAGTTAAGGTTATGCATAGCAGTTATTTATGTCAAATTGGCTAAAATTAGGATTTTCAAATTTTAGAATTGGCTAATATTTGGTACCCTTGACTAGGACCCATTAGCCAAAAATATCTAGGTGCAAATTTTTTTTGGGCCGATTTGTCCCAATTTTATAATGATTTGACCATTTAAAGTTTAAATTTCCAACATTGCCCCTAATAATATTGAATCTTCTACATGCGTTTGGACATTATTCACCTGGATTTTGGATTTTGAAACTGATTCACCAAATTTTTATAAATCTATTTTGTGGCCAACCCCTTATGCATAACCCTGGAGGAAGTTGAAGAATATATTTAAGAGAAAAAAGAAATGAAAAAACCATGATAAAAAGGTATGTTGTAGCAAATGTAATATTTTCGTATTTTTATGGGAGTGGTCCCCAATAGAAGCCACATATAACACATTAAAAAAAACTATATTTATCTTAAGATTTGTTCCTTTCCAAAATTTATACAGGAACGTGGATAATTTTACGATAAAATAAAGTAATAATTGAATCTATTCAACATAGCACCTAGATTCATAAAAAATAAATGTAGTAAAAATATAATATTTGGAGACCTCAAATATCACAAATTTATTAAATATTACTAAAATGTTATACACATTATTGTTATGATAATTTTGATTGGAAATATTTATATTCTACACAATACATTCATGAATATTAATTAACAACATTATATGTCAATATTTTATTTTAGTATTACGATTGATATGACTATAGATAAATGAAGTTTCTATGGGTTTATAGTCATTTTATAAAATATAATGGAATATTACAAATATCAAAATGTCAAGCATGTTAGAATAAAAATTACACACATTATATTTAAATGATTTAAATAGGGTTATGATGAGTAGGCATTATAAAAAATGTGTACCTTAATAAAAACTTTAATTTGGTTATCATATAAATTCTCAAGAGTGCATTTGTGATACTTACCCCTCCATTAACATAGATGAACGTTAATCACTTATATTAATATGATGTGTTACTTTATGTTACTTCTTATGCGCATTCTAATTTTAGTTTAGCACTTTACATTAGTATATTAAAAGTATTGGTAACTCTTTTCAACCAAATTGATGTGATTTGATGTATGCATGAATATTTTATCTATATATAAACCAAGCATATCTATTTTTTATTGGTATAGGAGTTTTGAAAGGGCCCTATAATTACATTATGGAGGCAAAAAAAAACATGTGAAACTAAAACTCAAAAAATGTAGGCCTTGTGAGACCAAAAAGGAAGCCCTCTATAGGAGAAATATATCTTCACAACTACCCACGCAGGGGCAGAAGTAATGAAAAATAGCCATATACCCATGCAACGGCGGCAAAAAAAGAAATCAGAAAAAAATCCCATGCAGGGGAATCCAGGAAAATTAAAACTAGATATTCATTTTTCCTGCATCATCACAACCATTAGCCCCCACTAGGATCTTGAAATCCTCTAGGATCTCAAATTGATCCTTGTACTCATCCAGGAGGGTATCTTCCTGAGAAAGTAGGGAAGACGTCATTTTGGCCGCTCTCCCTAGGGCCTTCATAATGTCGTGCAAGTCCTATAGGTGGCCTCTTTCAAACAGATTGGGCCAACAAGAAATCCTAGAATCCAAAATGGGAGGTGGTTTGGTGGAGGTACCCCCAAGATGATGGCTTTTCTTAGGGGCAGTCTCCTTTGGTAAATCAAATAGATGTTATGTTCCATTGGATGGAGCTATTTGTATGGATTACTATTAATGATAAATGAAAGAAAATTTTGGAAATTATGATGTGTGTAGGATTTGAAGGTCAACCAATGGGAGAAGTATGTGAAAATTATCATGTGCATTATTTTTTATGATTTGATTTATCTTATACAATATATTATCTATTTGTATGGTCCCATATATGCTTGCTGTGAAAAGGTCAAGTTGAGTCTTATCATGTGTAATAACAACCAAGTATACACATATTAATCATGGATATGCATCTATAAATAAAATAAATTACATCATTAACCATATAAATGTTGAGTTTTGGAGAGGGTTAAGAAGTGTTATTTATGCCAACATAAGTTAATTTAAGATAGAAGCCAATGAAAGCTAAGTAAAAAGTGTGCTAATGGATAACAAAGATAATATAATAAAAATATAATATGATGCCAACATGTAACATGTTCTTGATACACAACCAACATAAGCCAATGAGAAAGAACTTCTTCAACAATCAAAGTACCGGTGAAGCACTTGTCATTTAAGGGAAAATCCAATTAACAAAAATATCATGTCAAGTGACATAGTGTGAAATGTAAGGTGTGGAGAAATAGAAAAATATGTAGAGTCTAAAGCACACAAGTAGGAACATGCACTGTATGAAGAATGTGGAATGCATATTTGAGGGGAAAAAGGCAATAGTTGGAGAAATGAGGGGTCTAGTTGCAAGATATCCTTATACCACTTACTCCAAAAGGAAATCTTAGAATATAGATTAAGGGATCACTATCTAGCATATACAAAACAAGTATAAGAATAGGCATTATTAGCTAAATATAAAATACATATAATAGTGGACATTAAGAATGTTTGATGACTAAATTATCTTGTGGTTAATGATGTTGGTTCATAGTATAGTATTACATGATGGGTTATGTTGATCTATGACACATATATCTCTATAAAGTGTGTGAGAAATGTTTCTCTATCACATGTGTGTATGTTACGTATATATAGCTACCAAAATATGTGCTTCTAAGAAATGCCATGTTACTTCATCATGTGTGTGTGCATGTGCTTATGATTGATGGATATTTTCGTATGAATACCTTAGGCTACTTATGATTAAGCTTTTTTATGGGTGGGAGAAGAATCATAGTCAAGGATGTATGTGATTTCTAATTGGTTGGTGTAAGGAAGTTGGATATTCCCATGATAGGTTTAAGCATACTATATGTTTTACATGGAATGCTGGAAAAATATTCTAGAGTGAGTATGGGTAACTCTAATGGTGATCCTAGAGTGAGTTGTGGTTGCAATAAGGAAACAAATTAGAGTAATTTATGGTTGCTTTGAGGGATGATTTTGAAGTTGTGGATGCTCAAAAAGTAAGATCTATAGGTGGTCTTGGGAATTATAGGTATGTTTTCTATATTTATATATATTTTTAATATAAATCATGTGTATGCCAAGTATGTGCAATGAATGAGTTATTATTTCTTTATGGAGTTAGATAGGACTTCAAATAAGGAAGATTTTATTAACCCATTTTCTTATGTTGGTGGTGATCCAAGGATAGGATTCAATGCTGCATTTTAGAGGAATCCTATGAGGGATTTTTTTATTTATTTTACTCCTAGTATAATATATAGAGTAGGATCAGTAGAGTAATTAGTATTAATTTCTATGAACTAGTTCTCTATAAATTATACTGGTAATATATATATAATTAAAAGGTTATAGTATTAATCTCTAGTAATTAGCTCTATGTAAATTATACTTGCAATGTATATCAACAATGGAAAGGTTATTGGAAAATATGAGGAATTAACAAAATGGAAATATACTTATTTGGTTGTTTTTTTTGTTAGTAGCATTAGTAGTTTTAATTTAAGAAAATAAATCTTTGATTATATTACTCATTTCATACTTTGAAAATTATATTGCATCTTCTATATAGTTATGTTGATTCTTATAGCAATTTTATTACCCTCTTATCTTGAAGTAGAATCTACAAATTTATTAGCTACTCATAGCTTTGTAGGTGAATGATGAAAAGTGTTACAAATTAAATTACCATTACAAAGTTAAATTTATGGATTTTGGATGTAGAGGGTAGAAATTTTTAGTATAATATTTTCAATCTTCATTCACTTCCAATTATCAATTTTCTATGCCTATTTAATGGATATGGGTTTAAATTTAGTTTCCACTTCATACAACATCCTCTTAATAGTAGCAAAAATCCACCCTCAATACTTTTATGTTTTCCATCATAAGCTTGACATCATTACATGGGATAAACATAAAGAGAATAATTAAGCATGAAGTCAAATTACAGGTCACCAAGATAACTCATTATTGTTATTAATAAAAGAGCTATAATATTTTATTTTATTCCTAATCATGTCCTAACTCGTACTATATTTTAAATATTAAAAAATAAATGAAATATTCTAAATCTATTTATACATATAAGACCATAAGTTTTTCCTAAACAATTAATCATTTTAATTTATTTCTATTATTTTCATCCACTATAGTCTACCTTCACTTTCTTCATGCATATTCCTTGGACTTCATATGAACTCTACAAGTACTATGTATTACATAATGTTCTCCTTGGAGGTGACTACAACCTTCATTATTCACTTTCAAATATTTGGAAGCCCCTTAGAACTTCCACTCCAAGCTTGATACTAGGTTTCTACAATTGACATAAAAAATAATAAATGTTATGTTTTGATAATACATAATAAAAATCATGATTCTCAATTAAAGAAAAACAATTTTAAAACTTTTGAACATTTTATTAAAATTTATAAAGCTCTTTTTGACTTATTTTTAATAATTTTAGGTACATGATTATTTTTATTTTTAATGTTGTTTCACATGGGTGTTTCTTAGGTTTATGTTTTGCATTACTCTAGTCCTTTAGGGGAATATTTTTATTGATAGAATTATATAAATCATAATTCTTTCAAGATTTAAGATTGTTAGTGCTAGAACATGGCATTATAAAGTACATCAATTTATAGAAATCACAATATATGTGAATAAATCAAGGGAAACAATTATTTTATATGCAAAACTTATATAATCAAAGATGGTTCCCCTTCAAATTATATTCAAAAATAAGGTTTTCTAATTTTATTGTATGACATGACATTATACAATTTATTGTGTTGAAAATTTTAGAGGTATCACATTAGAAAATCATACTCATTGTTTATCCTAATGAAAATATAATACATGGATACTAGTAAATGGAATTTAAATACCTCATATATATTGATTAGACTTAGAAATCTATAAAAATTAGATCATGAACTAATAATACAACACACATATCCCTGTAGGGACACCCCAATGGTATGTAATTGTTGGTTCATATTCGGAGCTAGGTTCAAATCATGGGGAGGGAGACCCTTTGTTGATATAATCCAAGGGGAGTATGGCCCTAGTTGTGCCACCCATTATATTTCCCATTATTTCAAAAAAAAATAATAATAATAATACAACACACATAAATTTAGTGGGTTTTCATTGGGTGTAGGACTAACAACACATAATAAGATGTTAAATTTTCAATAAAATATTCTATATATGTAAGAATGTTTGAAAATTATGTACCCCAAAATGAAATATTATTTTTAGTTTTCACTTCTACAAAATCTAACCCATGCATTTGGTAACAAGTAACCAAGTTATAAAAAGTGCAAAACTAAAACCCCACTCATTTTGTTAATGTAAAATCCAACAAGATACATGTTTTTTAAAATTCTTTATAACAAATGCCTTGTTTTATTGTGATTTTTTTATAGTTATCATGTATCTAAGATGCTTGGATAATATGGTTGAATCTAGATAAATTCAACTTGATTAAATCCTTTCTTCCACAACATAGAGGGAACTATGGTAAAATATAATTTACCAAAAAATTCCAAAGTGTAAAAAATAAAGGTCTTTGACTATTCACACTTGATTTCATGAACTTAGATTTCAATTACTAAGTCTTAAATTATTTCTTTTTTTGAATCCTTCCTATAAAATGAAAATAAATATTTTCTATAGTGATCAACAAAATAGTATATGGGATGAAAATTTACTAATCAATGACTTAATAAATATTAATTTGAAGTTGAATGGAAACCATTGCCTCATGCATCCATACTTGTAATATGAATTCATAATAGATGTATTTTCTTAATTACACTTGCATCATTATAATCAAGAATTTTATAATATAGCCATGAGATGGTTGAATAGAAAAATATATCACACAAATTGATTAAAAATATAGTATAGGGATAATAAATGAATAGTTTGGTGTCTAAAAACATCTCTAATTTATAAAAAATAGAGAAACAATATCACACTTTGATTGTTATAATGGTTTTGTGTAATAAAGAATTTATATTTTGCATAGTAGATTTCTTAAATCCTAATAACATCACATGACTGTATATTATTGATACATTAGTTAAAGCAAGGATAAATATTCAAAATGATGACATAGAAATAGGTCTTTTTTGAAATATAAAATAATATCACAAAATTTAAAATTTCCAACATGACCAAAGTGCAGACTATGTACATCCTAACATAGGTATATTAAATTATTAGGCTTTTGTATTAAATTTTGGCTTCAAATCTCTCAATTTACTTTTTTTGTATTATTAAAATTTAAATTTTATATTTTGTATGAAATTTGGCTTCAAATCTCTCCATTTACTTTGTTTGTCTTATTCGAATTTAAATTTTATCATGTGTATTCTTCTCATAAATAATATTCTATAAAAAACTATATTTGCTAAGTTTGATACTTATATAAAACTTTGTAATATTATTAGTTAACTAAACTAATCTTCTCCAAGTATTTAATGGAATCTTAAAATATATAAATATCCCTAGGGATGCTTCATATTATTCTTTATATTTAAAATTATTACTATCATATTTATCTCAATTATTACATAAAAAAATATTTTATGAAACCAAAATTTAAAAAATTAAAAAAAAACAATCAATAAAATTTGTCCTTTATTTTTTAAATCTGCTACTTCTTCCTTTATTCTTAACATCCACTTTTATTTTTTAAATCTGCTACTTCTTCCTTTATTCTTAACATCCACTTTTACATTATTATCCCTATTTTTACTAGTACATTAATACAGAACCTATCGATAAAACATATCTCCTATGTATAATATTATGTTATTTATCAACATGAATTGAATGGATTATTCTTACATTCATTCATCCCACAATATGTTAATTACATTCTAATTTAAGTGATGTTTATCATAATATAAAATAGATATTCTATTGTCACTATCTAAATAGGTTTGAAAGTAAATTTATGGACTAATATTTAACAATACTTATATTTATCAGCCACATTATAAAACAATATTTATATATAAATAGGTTGCATGCAAACAATTATCATATATTATATACTACTAGGAAGGAGGAAGGAATGAAACATTACAATCACAAACAAGTGTCACATGGTGACTAGTGTAGAGTGTCTTGTATTTAAACCTGTGCATGTGTCTTATAAATATGATGAGCATTGAATTTCCAAAATCACATTGTCCCTTTGTATGAAATTATGGAGTGGAAAAAAGAGGCCTATTGTGTGGTAAAATATCCATCTCTGTTACTTTTTACTTTTTTATTTATTTAATAAGTTGTGTGGTTTTTAGTGGGTTATTTCATTATATAAATAAAATATTGTATTGATTTTATTATATTTTTATATATAAAAAAAAACGGTTACATAAAGGAGTTGGTTATGGGCATGCTTAGAGTTTAAACCATAGGGACTGCTCCCAACAGCTTATTCATATCAATGTTGTTGACCTAGTATGAGATGGAGAGCACAGATCACTTGGGGTTTGTACCATCATTGTCGGTCTCAACATGGACTACGACATTTGCTAAATATGGTAGCTTGCTCCCAAGGTTTTGAACCTAGGTCTCTTCCTGGCAAGTACTTGGCTAGGAAAACCTTTAGCAATCCACCTTATTATATTTATATCAATTTAATTAAACCATATTCAACTTTTCTTTTTATGTTTGTTTTTCTATCAAATATATTCATCTTCCTCAAATTGCTAAGTTTTCACGATTAAATTCTTTATATCATTTTTTAAGATATAAAATCTCATTTATATAAATACGTTCTGAAATTTAAATTAAATTTTGTCAAGATATAATTCAACACCACTCATAGCTAGAATATTTGGTACCCAATTTCTATATCTATAACAATTTTTTAATACTTTTTTTAGAGTTTTTATCCATGCCCCCAATATTCCAAGATATTATTTTCATTCTTATTTTTTGTTTTAATTGTATATATAATCCCACTTGTTGTTAACATTTCCAATATTTTCTTTTGTTCCTATATTAATATCTCTCTTAAGTTTTTTTTTTCTTTGTCTTTATTTAAGTATTTCTCTCTTATTTTCATTCTCATCAATCTTTTCAATATTCTCACACTAATTCTAGCAAGACTTATCATCTATAGGTTTGTATTGATCTAAAGAATTGAATTGCAAATAATAACCTCAAAAGGACATTCTCATTTATGTTGCCCTAAAAACCCTAAAGTGCAAGGATACTCTTCCATAGAAATTACCTTATTTTTTTTTTGTGGAAAACATCCCAAAAGGGATGCCACTTTCGGGTAAGACCCAAGGAGGCAGGGGTATCCATTCCACCAAAAATGCCCAGGACTCGGACCTGGCCTACCACCTTTGACATACTCAAGGAGCAAACAAACACACAAAACCAATTTAAAAATAAGTAAATAACAACAAAAATAATAAAATAAAATAAAAAACATGCTCCTTGAGTGTGTCAAAAACAAAAGCACAACCAAACACGCACAATAAGATAAAAGAAACCACAACACAAACCACATAGAAAAACACAAGAACCACATAACAAAACACAAACAAGACAAAAACAACAGAACACTACAAAGACATAACCCAAAAAAAACATGAAAAATAAACACAACCAAAACCTAAAAAATTAAAAATAAAAATTAAAATAAAAAACAACCAACAACAGACAATAAACAAAAACAAAATACATAGAAAACACTCACACATAAAAACACGAAATAACACAAACAAAGAGAAACCCAAGAACAAGAATGAAAAAAACACAAGAACAATAACAAAAAACATTAAAAAAAAAACAAAACAACAAAAACACAAGAACAACAAAAAACAACACAAAGAACACAAAAACAAAACAAAACAAAAGAACCCACCCACCTTAAAAAACTAAACAAAAAGAACAAAAAAAGAAAAAAAAGAACAAAACAATGACCTATCTAGACCAGAAGACTATTAAGGCAAGAATCAACAGAGGAAACAAAATAAAGAATAGAATGAGCTAGGGAACTAAAAAAAACTGAATGAACCAAAGAGAAGCAAAAAAAAAAAACAAGAAGAAACTAGGTACCTTCAGAATTGGAGCCATCCAAAGAAATGATAGAAAGAAGAGCTTCCCTAATTTGAGAAGCCCACCATATAGGAGGGTGGCCATAACAAGTAAGATCACCTTTGTCCAAAGCCCAATTAGCTAAAGCATCAGCACTCTTGTTTTGATCTCTAACCACATGATTGTAATCAACTTTCAAAAATCCCATCTGGATTAACTGAATCTTCTCAATAATTCTTTTTATTCTCCAATCCACCTTATGATTCTTAGAAGGAGTCTTCAAGAGATTAATCA
The DNA here is from genome assembly GCA_028583015.1 of Wollemia nobilis. NCBI lineage: Eukaryota > Viridiplantae > Streptophyta > Pinopsida > Araucariales > Araucariaceae > Wollemia > Wollemia nobilis. The sequence continues at coordinate 1,532,465 of JAQPPZ010017073.1, forward strand.
TAAGTTGAGAGTCGGACTCAACTAACACCTTTTCCCATCCAACCTTAGTAGCCTCCTGAAGACCTCTGAGGATACCATACCCCTCAGCAAGGTTATTGGAAAGAATACCCAAATTCTCGAGCAAAAGTAAAAACCAGGGAGCCATCTGAAAGTCTACCAATTCCTCCCACACTTGGTTTTCCAAGGTTCCCTCTAGAGGCTCCATCGGTATTGACTTTTCCAAAATCCTTAGGAGGAGGTTGCCAATTTCTAGTCCTATCCATCTTACTAATACTCACATTCCCTTTAAGTTGGTTGCCCTTAGAAGGTTTAATCTTCAATCTTTGCATCACTTGATCCCATCTTTGGTGGGAGTTTTGGGGGTGATTAAGGAGTTGATGGACTGATTCAACTAAGTTGGCTATGGTCTTTTGCCAAATATAGTGAATATCCTTCCTATCTTGATTAAAAATTTGGTTGTTCCTTTCATTCCAAATATTCCAAAGAAGAATGGTAGAACCCATCCAAACTAACTGCCTAATAAAATGATCAACACCCTCTTGATTAGGCCAATCCCTCCAAAGCTTTTCAAAAGTAAAAAAATTGGACCACTGTAAGCCAAGTAAAGTGGCCATTCTCCTCCATAGCTCAGAGGCTAAAGTACACTCAATAAAAATATGGTTGATATTTTCTACATTCTCTTCACACATTTCACATCTAAAAGGGCCATGAAAACCACGCTTCATAAGTTGCTCACCAGTAAGCACCCTACGATGCAATAAAAGCCAATTAAAGAACCTCACCTTAGGCCAGAGCTTTTGAGCCCACAATCGAGAAAATATGTCAGAAGAATGGTTGGGATTATTATGGCATAAGGTCAAATAACCTTGAGCAACTGAATACTCACCCTTAGTAGTGTTGTTCCATCCAAAACAATCTTTTTCATGGGACCAAGAGAGGGATCTCATATGAAGGATGCCTTGGATATCTTGTCTTTGCCTTTCTGGGATTTGAATAGGCCAGTCCTCAATAGGGATCCAATATCTACCAACATTTGAATTACCAATATGGTACCGATAGTAATTAGCCACCTTTATCCAATTAGCTCGGTGAAGCTCCTCCATCCAAGGCCTCCAATCGGGAAACCGAGTTATCAAAGGCTTGTGACCATCCCAAGAATCTGTCCAAAAATTTGCATGTTGACCATTATGAATGATCCAAAATAATTTTTTCTTTATCAAATCCTCACCAGTCTTAAGAACTGCTAAAATGGGAGAACCTTTGGTAGGAAGTTGATAGCGAACAAGGTCTTCGGGACTTTTGTTCTCAGCATATTTAGCACGGAGATTATTGGCCCAAAGAGCATTGGGGTTATGCAACATCCTCCAATATAATTTAGCAGCTAAAGCTTTGTTGTTATTAATTGAAGACCGGAATCCTAACCCCCCTTCACTCTTAGGAAGACATAAAGTATCCCATTTCACCAAGGCCCATTTTCTTTTCTCCTTAGTACCACTCCAAAGGAAACGATGACTGATTTGATCCAATTCTCGAAGAACAACCTTTGGGATATTCAAAATGGAAGAAACATAAATAGGAATAGCTTGAAGGACTGATTTTACCAAGGTGATTCTACCCCTAGAAGAAAGCCACTTGTTGGTCCACTTTCCAATTTTCTTCTTGACTTTGTCCAACAACCAATTCCAATATTTATTTTTTTGCCTTTGAATATTTATGGGAATACCTAAATAAGTGATTGGAAGAGAGGTCTTCTTATATCTTAATTTATCCAAGACCATGGATTCCTGTCTAGCAGAGCGGTGAAAGAAAATAACTTTAGATTTGTCTTCATTGATCAACTGCCTGATAGCCTTAGAAAAATAGCTAATGATTTGCTTAATATTAGAAGCTTCCTTAAACGTAGCTTTACCTAAAAGAGTAGAGTCATCCACAAATTGAAGATGAGAGATAGGTCTAGCTCCATGAGCAATGGTAACTCCCTCAAGGGTTTTGTTTTCCCTCTTTTTGGTTATAGTCCTACCCAAGCATTCAACAAGAATGATGAATAAATAAGGGGATAGCGGGTCACCTTGCCTAATACCTCTGGAAGCTGGGAAAGACTGAGAAGGCCTGCCATTGATAAGAACTAAGTAGGAAACTGAAGAGATACATCCCATAATCCAATCCATCCAATCCTTAGAGAAACCAAATTGCCTCAAAACTTTGATAAGGAAGTGCCAATCCACTCTGTCATAAGCTTTGGATAAGTCTAACCGAATGAACATGGAAGGAGAATTTTGCATATCCATGGAATGGATGGCTTCTTGAGCAAGAACTATCTCATCTACTATTTGACGTCCTTCCACATAACCCCCTTGCTCTGGGGAAATAATCTTATGCAAAAGAGGCTTCAACCTTTACTGCCATGATTTTAGTAATGATTTTGAGAAGAACATTACATAAAGCAATAGGTCTAAAAGCTGAGATATGATCAACCTCTTGAGCTTTTGGAACAAGAGTAATATAAGTTTTATTGATAACCTTCAAAATTTCTTTGGCTTTCCTGGCTTCTTCCACCACCTCTAATAAATCAACATGAAGGATATCCCAGAACTCTTGGTAGAACTCAATAGGAAAACCATCGGGACCCGGGGTTTTCCCTTTTTGCATTTTAAAAACTACTTGTTGAAGCTCATTGATAGTAACAGGAGCAGTCAAAATAGAGTTCTCCTCAGAAGTGATAAGAGAAGGGATTGCTTGAAGAACATTATGTTGAGAAGTTGAGTCAAGAGGAGTAGCAGCAAAAATATTGGAAAAGTAATCAACAACAATAGAGTTCATGCCATCCCAAGTATAAACAACATCTCCAGAATCTGATTTTAAGGAAGAAATAAAGTTGTGAGATCTTCGAGCTAGAAGATATTTGTGGAAGAAATTTGTGTTTCGATCTCCTTCTTTGAGCCATTGAATTCTAGATTTTTGCTTCCATAAGATTTCTTCTCTTTTTTCCCATTCCTCTAACCGAGTTGTGAGTTTAATTTCATCTGCACTTCTCTTCTCTGTGAGGCCATCTAAATGGATTTTCTTATTCAAATTTTCAAGATGAGCAATAACTTCATGTTTTTTTTTATGAACATCCCCAAACTCTTTCCAGTTCCAAGTCTTGATTTTGGATTTAATGTATTGCAGTCTTTTGGCAAAATAGAACATCTTAGTCCCATGCCTAGGTTTACCTTCCTTCCACCATTGTTGCACACGAGGTCTGAAGGAAATGTCTCTAAGCCACATTAATTGAAAATGAAAAGGAGAGAAACTCACATTGGTTTTCCACATTTCCACCATGGTGGCCAATGATCCGAACCAACATTATTAAGAGTCTTCACTTTAGGAATGTGACCATGGATTAAGAAATTTTCAGAGAGCAAAAACCTATCCAATCTCTCCATTATACAAGCTAAGCCTTGCCTTCTGTTAGACCAAGTCATAAGGCCATTATCCGGTTGGATATCCACAAGATGGAGGTTTGCAATATATTCACTCATGAAGTGAGTGCTTTTGTCCAAATTTCTATTTCCCCCCATTTTCTCATCCAGAGAGAGGATGGTATTGAAATCTCCTCCGATCAAGATCCAAGCTTTAGGAAAATGAGAGATAATATGAGTAATATCCTTCCACTGTCTTCTTTTTTCCTCCAAAGAAGTCGGAGCATAAACGAGTAATGCAGAGCATAATCTGGTTGGAATGTCTACTTTGAATAGCTATAGCCAACAAACCCCAACTGCCAACCATATGGTGAATAACTACCTCTTTTGGGTCCCAAAGACAAGCAATGCCACCCGAAGTCCCTTGGGAACCGAGGGAAACCACTTTTCTAGTCGGCCAAATTTCATCGGCAATTAAGTCCATATCCTCCATTGACATCTTTGTTTCTTGAAGGAAAACAAGATGTGGATGATTTATCCGAATCATTCTTCTAATTTCATTTTGTTTTGAAAGACTCCCTTTGAGTCCTCTAATATTCCAAGTGATGATCTTCATTAATACCAGGGCTAAAAAATTTGGGAAGGGCATTAATCTTACCTTCCTCTACAAGATTTTCACCTTCTTTTACCATATGATATTGATTGGTCTTGCGACCTACTTTTTTATTAGAATCCATCTTCAATTTTTTTCCCTGTTTCTTGACTTATTCCAATTGAATCTGAGATGGCTTCTAACCTTGAAGAATGCTCGTACACAGCCAAAATTTTACTAGATGGTTCAACGGAGTCTATATTGGGACTTGCATTATTTGAAGTTTTGACATTTGAAATATTGTTTTTCTTGTGTAAATTTTCTCCTTTTTTTCTGTTGAAAACCTTTGATTTGTTGGTTTGTCTCTGAGTTCTTCCCTTCATATTTAAATTGTGTTTCTAAGATTTTAGTTTCCATTATTTCCTCTTCCTCACTTGGGACATCATTTGTGGAAAGGATTTCAAACATATTAGCGAGATGACTTTGATTGATCCTTCATAACTAGTTTTTTCTGAGTGTTCTTCTTCTTAGGTATTTGGAAACCTATTGAGTTTATATCTTCTTTCTTTTGATCAGGAATTTTATTTGGGCAAGCATCGGCCAAATGACCATATTCATGGCAAATTCTACAACGAAAAGGAATGTTCTCATAGTCCACTACTTGCTCCCAAGTGTCTTCCCCAAATTGTAATGTGATATTTTTAGGTAGGGGTTTGTCAAAATCCATTAAAACACAAATCCGAGCATAAATAATATGTTCAAAATTTTGAGTACAATCAACGAGTCATCATAAAAGTTCCTAAAGAGTTTCCAATTGAAGAAAAAATAGTAGGATTCCAAAATTCAATAGGGAGGCCAAAGAGTCTAACCCACACGGGAGCTATAGAAGGCATCTCTTCTTCGACTTTAAATTTAGTATGCCAGGGCTTCATGAAAAGCCCTGCCCTTCCAAAAAACCAAGGACCCCCTTGAAAATTTTTCTCTCTATCTTCATTATTAGCAAATAAAACAAGAAAATAACCATTTGGATAAATAGAGATTTGTAACTCACCTTTAGTTTTCCAGATTTTTGCAGCCCAGACTTTGAAAGTAGATAGACTCGGACGAAAACCCACGAACCGACAAATTAGTCCTCTTTTTTCCAAATCTTCAATGCCAGTCTGAATGTTACCCATATCAAGCTTAACAATAGGAGTTCCATCAGCTGCTTTAAGACATCCTGACTCCATTTTCCTGGGATCAATCTTAGGCATTCTTAGAGGTTTATGGGAAGCCCTAATATTGATATTAGCATTGGTGAGGCTGTCCACCATGAAGGGCATCCCTAAAATTCATTTTTGGGACCGAGTCTTCGAAATTCTTACCCTTGACGGGGGTTTTCATAGTAGAATTATTTTGTGGGTGCACCTTAGCACCAGATTCACTTGAGATATGAGCCATTTTTTGATCAACTGCTTGAAACTTGTTTCGTGATCTCTTTAATCCTTGCCCTAGACGTCGTGGAAAGGTATGGTTTTCACTTTTCTTTTGTGCAGCAAATTGGAAGTCGTTGTCACTCAAGTTCACAGTATGATCTATTGAAAGACAAATTTCTAACCCATCTTGTATCCCCTGCAACATTTCCTACTAAAATATTGAGCATAAACCACAAAAATATTGGCCGCTAGGGCCCGAAGGCCCTAAAAACCAACCTCTGGAGCTGCTTGCACTCAACCCAGATGAAACCCTCGCATAGTCGCTTGCCAAATATATCGTTCACACATAGGGATGCGCTAGGATCTGTGTTGCTCCAAATGATATGAAAATTGGTGGAGACGTTCTAGGGTTTTTCAGGCATCTACCCTCAAAATTTCAGCTCAATCCGAGTCCGGATGAGTGAGATATGACCGAAACGAGTTTGGCAGTTTGGGCAGTCCTACGAAAAACGTCTCAACATTGATTGAATATCATTCGGATGGTGTCGTCAATGCTGGTTGGTGCTGTCGTGGGTCAGCCAACGATTTTTGAGGCCAATCTGATGATCAGTGCTGCTGGTGTGGCCACTAGTTGCTTTTGGAAGGATACGAGTTGGCCTTTCAAGTGGCCCATCATAGCAATTACCTTCTTATTCTACCCTAGAAAACTAAATTGTTATGGATTTCCTCCATCCTCATTTATTTATTATGCTACTCTTGAAACCCTAAAGTTCAAGGGTTAAATTCTACACCACTTTCACTTTTATTACCAAGAGATGATTCTATACTACTTGAGGAAAATGAAGATAACTTACCTAGAATAAACTTGACGTGTTACATTGTTTTTGTTCTAGGATTTTCCTCCACATATTCCTTTACACCTTTAATTCCTTCTGAACTTGAACTTACACATTGTACTTTCTTGTCCTTTATATCCTTTTTGGTTTCTTCTAACAGTTGATCCAAGTGAAATATGATCATCTTTGTCATATGATGATGTAGATGGTTTTTTTCATAGTTTTCACTTTATGAACTCTTGTCATGTGTTCAATATTCATAACAATTATGGCATCAAAATATGATAGTTTGATAATTCACTTGTTGATCTGGTTCTTTTGATTTAGATTTAACATTAATGGATTGTGACAAAGATTTTAAAATATCCATAGCAACACATATTCAGGTATATATACCATGCTTTTGCTCCTTAATAGTTAGTTCTTCCTTCATGAATTCAACTAAGGTATTTTCAATATTCTTCAAAACATCTTTATTGATAAGCTAATATGGAAGTCCAAAAATCGTAACCCACACCAGAAGCTTCTTGATATGTCTCAAAAAAAATTCATGGTCTTAAGTAAAGAACATCTCTCCCCCTAAACCATGAACCACCACCCATTATTTTATAGCTCAATAAAATGATGACAAAAATAAAATTAGAAAGAAAAGTTACAGAGTAATTTGAATTCAATCCTCACTTCCACTTGATCCAGTTTTGAATCTCTAAAAACCGTGGCCTGAACCTATAGGACTTAAGTATTAACCTTCTACTTTTAAGAATTATTAGATTGTGCTAAATTATCTCTTCATTGATAATCACTTCTGGTGTAATATATGCTACCTAGATTAAAATTGTCATGCATTCACTTTTTCACTTATCTCTAACTTTGGCATCCATATTTTCAACTAGGGCATTATGATTTCTAGATAAGAAATGGGACTTTCCATTTGGGTTTTCAAATATGACGTTTCTTCCATACTCAGCTCATATCTCTTCTTTTTCCATATGTTCCTTTGCTTCAACCAGTTTTTAAAAATAATATTCAATACATTCGTAATTAGGGTTTTAAACATTGATATTGGATGAATCCATTGCTTTTTTAACCCATTAAAACCTTGAGTCTGCTTGAGATAACTCTCTGCTCTCATCAAGCGCTTCCTAAGGTTCTGAGATGCATCTTTTAGGAACTCAACAATGCACTTAACAGCCTCACCAAAACCCCACTGTTACTCCCAGGCAAAGAACCAAAACCTGGACCACCAGGTTCACCAAAACCCCACTGTTACTCCCAGGCAAAGAACCAGAACCTGGACCACCGCCCCTCATTGATAATCTAAAACCTTTAACGTTTATTTGTCATATGTTTGAATTTTTAATGGTGAGGATGCTTATATTGTATATATTATATTATAATATTAAAAAAAATTTACAATTTTCTAACTAATTTAATTTTTTAATCTTGTTTAAAATAATATTCTTTTATGTAAGAGATGCTTATTTACATAAATATAGTTTACAAAGAGAAGTAATAAGAAACGCTCAATCTCCTTTATTGTTGCTCATAGAATAAAATTTACAATATTAAAATTTTTAAAACCCAGTTTTAAGTAAAGCAAAGAAATATAACCTACAATATGTTGAATGTATGATATCTTATAATAAATATATCTCGATGAATATTTATTTTAACTTTTGAAGAAAATATAATACTGTTAAAAGATAAAATATAATGTTTATATTTTAATGCAATTGTATAGCCAACGATAATAGAAATTTATATATTAAAAAAGAAAAAAACTTTTAAATTTTTAAAATATTTAATTAAAAAAATCTTCTATCTTTACCTTTTTTTTTTAATGGAAAATTTAACCTATTATCCTTAATAAAGTTAAAACAACATTTTAATTAGAATAAGGATACTTAAAGTTAAACCAATCATTAGGATAAGGACATTTCTGAAGGGTTAGATGTGAATTAAATGGTTTTTAGTTTGGTCAGCAATGACTTATGTAATGATAAGGACAGGTTAAAGTCCACAAAATCTATGTGGATCAAGGGAGGATGAACAATTATTTGTTGGTTTTTTTTGTTGTCTCTTGCAGCATCTTTTGACCCTTTTTGAGGTAGTATAGTGTATGCATGGGACCAAAGTTAAAATTTTATGTTATTTAGATGATGTGTAGTGTGTTAATCCTCTATTAATAAGTTTAACTCTCGACTTTATCAAATATCATAGTTAGATAGAAAATACTCAACTTTAAATTCTAGTTTTCACAATAACTAAACAAAAATAATAATAATAATCATATAAACTTAAAATGTAAAATAATTCATAATTAAATTTGTATATCTTATCCGCTCATGTAGAAGAGTTGGAGAGCAAGTGGGTAGTTAAATCTCTCCAGTTATCAAAAGGCCCAGGTTCAAATCTCTCCCCTCACATGTTGCGGATATATTGTATAAAAAGTTCCTCATCAAAACAAAATTGTATATCTTTATTAATAACAAAATAAAATAATACAATATTTTTATATATGTTTTATATTGACTGTAAAATTTATTAATGGATGGGCTTGAGACTTAACGAGTGAATGACATATGAAGTCACAACCAAGGATTTTCATGAATATTAACTCATATGCCACCTGTTTCTCAAAGCAAAATGTCAACTATAGCCTGAAAATATGGAGGACCATGAGAACTGATCTTTTTGTTTTTTCTGTAAAGTTTCGGATCATTTCTAAATTCCTTTTATCTATCAAAATTAATTAAAACTATTTTTTTTTTTATGAATATACATCTATTTTTTTATACATTCATTCGATTTGAATCTTGGATTCCTAAAAAAATCAAAGTTTAAACTATTGCGCTGTCCCCATGATATATTTATTTATAAAATTAAAGATAATAAAATAATAAAATATATCATGCTAACAAAAGTTCTAAATTTAAAATTTAATTTTATATATATACGGGTTAAGATCAAGTGGATAGTTAAAACTCTCCAGTTAAAATCGAGAGGCCAGGTTCAAATCTCTCCCCTCACATGTTGCAGATATGTTAAAATCTAGAGGCCAGGTTCAAATCTCTCCCCTCACATGTTGCAGATATACTATGTAACGGATCCTGACCACATAATAAATATTTACCATTTAAAAAAAAAAATAAGAAAACAAGTGGGTAGTTAAAACTCTGCAGTTAAAATCGAGAGGCCCAGATTCAAATCTCTCCCCTCACATGTTGCATATATACTATGTAACAATTGACGGTTATGTGATGACCACATAATAAATATTTACCCTTTTAAAAAAAACTAGGAATTATGTTCTAAATTTAATGAATCCATTACTTATTTTATTTTTCTCGTAATAATAAAGCATATGAATAATTTAACGTTACTTTAGTAAATTTCATATTATTATTTCTTCTCTTTTAACTTTATGGTGAATTCACTATACAATGATAATTATAAATTTGTTTTCATATTACGGCAAGTTATGTTAGGGGATCAATCCAAATATTTTTATGTATGGTCTTTAAAAAAAATTATCAATTATTATTTTTTCTTCCTTAGAGATAAAACAAACCTATTTAATAAATTTAATTTCTAATAATTTGAATTTTAAATATTATATTTATATATATATATATATATGAAATGGACAATGTTTTCATAATTTTTTATAGGAATGGTTGGAACCACCTACCTCATCTCAGTAAATATTTACTCATTAAGGGATACCTATAAAGGCTCTTTATTAAAATCCGTCGACCTCAAGTTTGCCAAACAGTTTTGCCAAACACTTAACAATGGTTGGAACCACCTACCTCATCTCAGTAAATATTTACTCATTAAGGGGTACCTATAAGGGCTCTTTAATTAAAATCCATCAACCTCAAGTTTGCCAAATACTCAACAAAAAAGGTATGGTCTACTACCTCACCCGACATGAATTTTAAATATAATTTTATTATTATTATTATTATTATTATTATATATGAGGAACCTTTTATATACAACATATCCACAACATGTAAGGGGAGAGATTTGAACCTGGGCCTCTCGATAACGGGAGAGTTTTAACTACCCACTTGCTCTCCAACTCCTCTACATGAGCGGATAAAATTTAAATTACATTGTTAGTGGTATTATCACCGGTATTATCACACGTATTACATCATTACCATATAATGGTAATACAATAGTTCCTTCTAAAAAATTGAACCTAAATCTCCTCCTTAAATGCTAAGAAATTAATAAACTTTAAATTTATCATGCCTAAGTAATCTTTCGTGCAAAAATTGAGGTGAGATAACTGGTTTTCACATCAAGTGTTTGCTAGCTTAAGGTATTATTTCAGATCCCAAGCCCGCTGAGAGTCCCTTTCACTTGGAGTAAAAATCTTACCCATGAGGTGGGGACTATATTGGTAGCTTTATGGATTCGAACCATGCCTACTAAGTTTTTTGATCAACTCACGCTACCAATTTAAACTCTGTGTAATATTTCATTCTCTTGTTAAAATTTTCATAGCCAGAATAATTTTATTGTTCCTAAATTCATAACAGATTTTGCTTGCCTCAATTTAAACTCTGTGTAAGATTTCATTCTCTTGTTAAAATTTTCATAACAAGAATAATTTTATTGTTCCTAAATTCATAACAGATTTTGTCATCCTCATCGAATACAATTATAGAAATACAAAAATGTGTTCATATGTATTTTTTTATTAGATATAGAAAGGGTGTTGAAAGCGTCCAAACCTTTTAAAATAAGAGAATGCTTACAAAACTTGTCTTAAGACCAACAATACAAAATCAAAAGATTTTTGCTGCCTCATTGAATTCAATTGGAAAAGTACAAAAAATGTGATGACATGTATTGTTGCTAGGTAAATCAAAATTCTATGTTTAAATCATGTCAAGGACATATATAAGGGTGGGGACTCTAGCACAACTCTTTATTCTTTAGCCAGAGAAATTGTAAGAAATATATATGAGTACAATATTAACAATGTAGAATTCATTTTGTAGTTTCCAATTCCAATGCATAGTTTTAGTAGGGTGAATTTTTCAAATCACTTGGAGTCTAATTGCCTTAAATGTATTTTTAATTTGTGCATGTCAAAAAAAAATCTTACTAAGTTTATTTAGGAAAATATTTTGTAACATAAATTATTTAAAGTTTGATTTAATTTTTTATTATTAGTGGAACATGTTTCTTCTATGTTACCTTCAAGGCCAAAGCCTTAAAGGGCGTTTGAAAGTTCAAATAGAATAAAAATAAATGTTTTACTCTCAATCAATTTATTATTTTTAAATATTATGAATTCATTATGGCATTTCTATATCCTCCCTCCAATTTATTCATTTTAAAATTTTGTACCATCAAATTTGAATGTCAAACCCTCACCCTTGTAGTAGGTGCTCAAATATTGGTATCCAAATTCTAAGATATGGATTTAAAACACAAAACCCCTTATTGCAACATACACCATAATTGTCATGATACGTCAACTACTAGAAACTTTCTCTTTTTTTCTTTAGGAGCCTTACCAAAAACTACCTTTGACCATAACCTGCTTCTTTTGGATTTTTCTAAGGAAAATAGGACAAAATTATTTTCTTTCCGATTTGAGATGATGTGGTTGAAGCATCCTCAAATCGAGGATAGGATCAAATATTGGTGGAACATAGATGTGTATGGAACTAAAATGTTCCAAGTTGCCAAAAATTAAAAATCATAAAGGTGAATCTCAAGAAATGGAATTGAGATGTGTTTAGAAATATTTTCCAACAAAAGCAAGAGATTTTAGATAACCTAAAGGAAGTGGAGTTGAATCTTCAACAAGAAGGAATAAATTTGGATCTAGATAAAAGGTAAAGACAGGTTCTTGTAGAGTTTCATAATGTTTTAGCAAAGGAGGAAACTCATTGGAAGTAGAAATCAAGGGCAAAATGGCTGAAGGAAGGAGATCGTAACATGAAGTTCTTCCATATCTCAACCATAAGTTATATGAGTACCAATAGGAAAAAGGATCTTAATCTAGATTATGGTGTGTATTGAAAAAGGAGGAAATATCAGTAGCTACAGTATATTTCTTTTAGAATCTATTTTCTAATGATCATGATGAAGATGAGGCAATAATGGACTCTCTTCTTGACAAAATTCCCTCACTAATTTCAAAAGAAATGAACAACATATTACTTACTCTCTTATTGGAAGAAGAGGTCAAGGAAAGTGTATTTGATATGGTAAAATATAAGGCACCATGTTCGTATGATTTTTTGGTTGGATTCTTCTAGAGTTTTTAGCACATAATAGGAAAAGATGTAGAGGCAATAAGAGAATTTTAAGTCTCTAATTCGTTACTTCAGGACTGGAATAATACTTTTCTAGTTTTTATCCCAAATAATCATGGAGCCTCTTACCTAAAATAGTTTAGATCTATTAGCCTTTGCAACTCCATATACAAAATCATCACCAAGACATTAGCCAATGGACTCAAGAAGGTACTTCCAAGGATCATCTCTTCTATGCAAGGAAACTTTGTTCAAAGGAGACAAATAATAGATGGAGTAATGATATTACATGAAGTGTTGCATTTTATGGATAAGAGGGGTGTTGTAGGTATGTAATTTAAACTAGATATGAATAAAGCATATGATTGGGTGTCATGGATTTTCTTAGATAAGGTAATGGAAAATTTTGGTTTTGACATTAAGAGGAGATAGTGGATAAAAACTTATCTCTCTTCAATAAAGTTTTCAATCATAGTTAATGGTAGATCAAAAATATTCTTTACGGGGTAGTAAAGCCTAAGACAAAGAGATCCTATATCCTCATATTTTTTCATCATCATGGCTAAAGCTTTAGGCAAAACTTTAGGTGTAGTCATTACCACAACAAATATAAGAGGGATTAAACTTGTAGGTAATGTTGCAGCAATGTCTTACCAATAATTTATGGATGACACTATCATATTGGGTGAAGCCTCAATAAGAGAAGCAAAGGAGATACTCAATATCCTACATCTTTATGAAATAACTTCCAATCAAAGTGTCAATTTTAGGAAAAAGTATGTTTATTTTTTCAACATATCTAGACAGCTGCAACTAAGAATATCTAGGCTTTTGGGATGCAACATAGCATAATTTCTAGATGCCTACCTTGGATTACCTCTTTTCATAGGTAAATTGAAATAATAAACGTGGGTTTCGATCATAAACTAGATTTAAATGAAGTTGGCAAGGTAGAAGGGTAATATACCATCTCAAGTTGGGAAATTATAACTTCTAAAGGCAACATTACAAAGCATCCCAATATACTACATGTCACTTTTCATAATCCCCTACAAGATCAAAAATAGAATAGAGAAAATCTTCATAAGGTTTATTTGGAAAAGGGTAGAATAAAAATAGAGGGTTGCTCTAGTATCATGGGATAAAGTTTTCTCTTAGAAGAGGGAAGGTGGTGTAGGGAAAATATCTACTCTGGGTTAATATTATTAAAGATAAGTACTTGGAAGGTTTCATACCCTTCTTTATAAGTTTAGACCCTCCTAAAGGATCAATAGTTTGGAATGGAGTTTCAAAAACTAGGAAATTATTGAGAAGTGGACTAAGATGGATGGTAGAAGAAGGCAAGGAAATATTTTTTGGTAAGACACTTGGATTGTAGACAATACTTTATAGCAGATGCAGGAGTTTAGAAGACTAAAATATCCCCTAATTCAAAAATATGGATTGTTAGTCAAAAATTACATAGAACTTGGTGAAGGTCATAGGTTTTGGAAAGAGTTAACTTTGGATTTTATTGATCTAGAACTATAGCAATCTATATTAAATCTTAACAGGCTATTGTAGCAGTACCACTTACCTTAGAATGAAGATAAGAACTTGTTGATACGGTTATCTACTTCATCAAGGGAATTCTCTATGAAATCCACTTATACATTACAGTTTGGAGGTGTTGATGAGGACTTTCCTATAAATAAGGTTTGGAAGAATGATTTAATCTCCAAATTGGATTTTTTTTTTTGTTATGCTTACAAAACAAGATTCTAACTCTAGATAACCTGAGTAAAAGAGTTTTCAAATGACAAATATATGTTTTCTTTGCATGGAGGATGTTGAATCCATTGACCACTTATTTATTCATTGTGTGTTTGCAAGTAAGGTACTTAATAATCTAATGGATACTATGTTCTACTATTGGGTGGTCCCTAGTACTTTTAGGTAGCTTTTTAACCAATGGAGATGCCCTTTTAGTAGTAGTAGATTATCAAAACTCTAGATTTTACTGTTATAACCTCATTTTTTATGGGGTTTTTGGTGGGAAAGAAATCAAAGAGTATTCAAGAGATAAATTAAGGATGATATTTCAATGTCTAATATAATTAAAACTATAGTGAGGGATAATTTATTTACCTCTTATAACAATAAGGAATCTAAGAAAAATTTGGAAAAGAGGATCACTAGAGAATGGAACTTGGGAGAACCTAGAGCAACACCTTTTGCATTTAGTTTGAAAAGAGCAAACACTATATGGCTAAAACTAGAGGAGGACTAGGTAAAGTTAAACTTTGAAAGAGCTGCGAAAGGTAACCTAGATAGAGTTGGGGGAGGAGGTGTCATTCGGAATGAGAAAGGTTAAGTGTTATGGGCTTATGCAAAAAGTTATGGGATACAAACCAATCACTATGTGAAAGCTAAAGCTTTATACTCTCGGGTTATATTGTTGAGATAGAAGAGTGTAAGGAAGGTCATCATAGAAGGGGACTCTATGAATATTCTTAGGGATCTTAAGAAATGAGAAGCTAATAATTGGTAGGTGTCAGGTTTAATTAAGGATACCTCATACCTATTAAAATAAATGGCAGAGGTGAAGATATTACATATATATCAAGAAGGAAATGTTGTAGTTGATTGTTTGGAAAACATTGGAGTTCAATTTGATCAAAGGAAGATATGGGAAAATAATTTTCCCTTATATCTTTTAAGGATTACCTCATTAGAGGTAGAAGAAAAATATATTCCATATGGTGTTATATTTTGATGTTGTTGGTATTGTTGTTGCTTTTGTTAAGAAATTCTTCTATTTTTTATACTTGCAAATAGAAACACAATAACAGAGAATAAAAACAACAACACAAGTAACACAAAGATTTAATTGGAAACCTGCAATGTGTAGGAAAACCACAAGGTAATGGCAACTTCTCCTTTTTATTATTTTTAGCAGAACTTTACATTCACATTACAACATTACATCATATGCAAGGGATCAATTCCATTTTATAGAGTAGAAGAAGGAAGATCCCAAACTATTCATTTCCTCTCCCAAAGGAAACCTCTGCAAAATTATTGGTTTCTACGTACAACTAAAATGGTTTATATTTCTCATATTTATGTCTGGCCTAGACGTATAACAACCTTAAAATCTGGTCTAAACGTCTACTACATAGACATTTGTCCTAGACGTTTAGCAGTTTAGATGTCTGATCTAGACATATGATGTTTGGCCTAGACATATAGCAACTCAAACATCTAGCCTAGATGTCTACTACCTAGATGTCTGGCCTAGACATCTAAGTAGCCCAGACATATGTTGCCTAGATGTTTAACAACCTAGACATCTGGTCTAGATGTCTGCTACCTAGACGTCTAGCCTAGACATCTAGTAGCCCAAACATCTGACCTAGATGTCTACTACATATATATCTGACCTTGACGTCTAGAAATCGTATAGCCATCTACTGTAACCTAAGTTCTACTAATTGTAAAATTATATAGTGAATTTACTTCCTAATATTCTTCCACTTGAAGTCAGTATTCAAGAATTCTTCTACCAAATATTTTCATCCACTATCAATTTTCCAATGTTGCCCTTATTATTTTTTCAGCAAGCCCAAATAAGTTATGCACCACTCAAACTTATCTACCTTGATCATATTTGTAAGAATATCTACAGGATTCACTTCAGTATCATTTTTTTGCAATAGGATTTTGTCTTCTTCCACCACATTTCTTATAAATTGGTACCTAACATCAATGTGTTTCATGCGATAATCGAATATTGGATTCTTCACTAGCTTAATAGCACTTTGGCTATCACAATGCAATGTAATTTTCTCCTGCATTACCTTGAAGTCACCCAATAGTCACTCTAGCAAAATTACCTCTTTGCTAGTATGAGTCACTACAATATATTATGCTTTAGTGGTTGATAAAGCCACCACAGACTGTAACTTAGAAGCCCAAATCATCGCTCCACTAGCAAGAGTGAAGGTATATCCTATAGTAGAATTTCTCCCATCTCTATCTCCACCATAATCAGAATCCAAAAAACCTTTAACTTGCAAATATATCAATCCAAAGTAAATGGCAAAATTTGAAGTGGCTCTTAAATATCCGAATATCCACTTCACCGTATTCCAAAGCTCCTTACAAGAATTTACCATGTATCTGCTGACTACTCCCATTGCTTGGAAAATATCCAATATGGTGCTCACCATGGCATACATGAGGCTTCATATTGCTGATGAATACAATACATGAGATATGCTTGTCTTCTTTGCTTCTATTCTAGGAAACTAGTTGGAAGACAATTTTAAGTGTGAAAGAAGTGGAGTACTAACTAGTTTTGCATTCTGCATATTGAAGCATTGCATAATGTTTTCCACATATGACTTTTGACTTAACAAAATATTTCTTCATTTTTTGTCCTTGTGTAACTTCATCCCTAAAATTTGGTTTGTTGCTCCTAAATCCTTCATTTCGAATATCCTATCCAATTGAGCCTTAATTTCAATAATTTTCTTCATGTTGGGGCCTGTAACCAGCATATCATCAACATACAATAGAAAAATAATAAAACTATCATTATCAAACATCTTATAGTATCCACAATGGTCACCTTCACTCCTACTAAAACCTTGGATCTTAATGAAAGTGTCAAATTTCCTATACCACATCCTTGGTGTATGTTTCAACCCATACAATGATTTCTTTAGTCTACAAACCAATTGTTCTTTGCCACTTTCTTCATAGCCATCAGGTTGATCCATATAAATCTCTTCCTTGATATCATCATGCAAGAAAGCAGTGTTTACATCAAGCTACTCTAGTTCTAAATCCTATGCAGCTACAAGTGCAAGTAGAACTCTAATAGTAGTCATCTTCACAACTGGAGAGAAAATTTCATTAAATTTAATATCTTACTTTTGCACATAGCATTTTGCCACAAAGCGAGCTTTAGAACATTCCAGCAACCCGTTGTTGTTCTTATTCACTTTGTACATCCACTTGTTTTCCAACATTATTTCTTCTAGGTGGGAGATCTACAAGTTCCCATGTTTTATTCTTGTGAATTTTCTTCACTTTTCTGCATTCTCAGACTCTAGCTTCCTGAAATAAACTAGGTTCACCATCATCATTTAACAAAGCAAAAGAGAACTGATAAACATAAGAATACCTTTTTGGATACTTTTGTGGACGTTTAGATCTTCTAACACAATGATCTATTGATTGTGGCTCTTGGTCTTGTGACCATTGTGGCTACTCTACTTTATTTTCTACATGTTGATCAAAAAATTTAGAATGTTGATTTTCATATTCATCTTCACTCATTTCTACTTCAAGTGGTACAACATTAGGAGTTTTTTGTACCTCCTTCCTTTGCATGGATTTTTCATCAACAATTACATCCTAACTAATAATTACCTTGTGTGCAGTAGGATCACACAATCTATACCCCTTCACTATATATCCATAGCCAAGAAAAATACATTTGCTTGACTTTGGATCAAGCTTGGACCTTTTTTCTTTGGGTACATGGTAAAATGCATCATATCCAAAGGTACGCAAATGAGAGTAATCAATTGGATTACAACACCAAACCTCCTCTGGAATATGTCCATTCAACACAATTGTGGGTGATCTATTAATAAGATAAATAGTTGTATTAAAAACCTCTACCCAGAACTTTTTCTCCAACATGACTACATTGAGAATGCTTCTTGCACATTCCATTATTATGTGATTCATCTGCTCAACCACACCATTTTTCTATAGAGTATATGGTATTGTCTTATGGTGCTTAATTCCTTCCTGCATACAAAATTTATCAAATTCTTTATAGCAATATTCACCCCATTATCTAACCTAAGATATAAAATCGACTTACCTAAAATATTCTCTACCCATGCTTTGAACTCTTTAAATTTCTGCAAAGCTTTTGACTTCTTCTTTAGAAAATAAACCAACTCTCCTAGAATAATCATATATAAAAGTCTAAAAATAGATTGCACCATTTAAGGACTGAGTAGAGACTAGTCCAAATATATCTGAATGTATAAGTTACAAAAAATCATAACTCTTACCAAGACTTGCAGTAAACAAAACCCTCTTTTGTTTAACAAAAATACAGTTCTCACACAAGTCTAAATTGCAAGACTTAATCCCAGAAAGCATACTTCTATCATGGATAATTTTTAGACCTTTTTCACTCATATGACCTAGGCATTGATGCCATAGCATTACTGCATCCTGAATAGAAATTGTAATTGTTGCATGTTTTATCACCGTATCATCGCATAAGTGATATAGGGTCCCATAAGATTATTCCTTTGCTACTACAAGATCTCATCTGGTAATTTTGTAGTAGTTATTACTGAAAGTGATAGAATACCCTACCTTATCCATCATCCTGATTGAGAGCAAATTATTCTGCAAATCAGGCACATGTTAGACATCACATAACACCCTTTCTCTACAATTGTCCAACCTTATCCTTATATCCCCTCTTCCCACAATTTCTAAAAGTTGATCATCATCCAAATAGACCTTTCCACCATAGTATGGCTGATATTTGTCAAACCAATATTTATGGGGAGACATGTGGAAATATGCACCTGATTCCAAAACCAAGGTATATAAAACAAATATGTTGTTAATGATACAGAAGGCTTCACATGTTTCCATCTATCTTGAATCTGTTGCATTGGCCTTAGCTGATGGCTGATTTTTCTTTTCACCATTCTTTAATTGCCAACAATCATTCTTTGAGTGTCATGGCTTCCCACAATGCTAGCACTTCCCTTTCTGCTTATGTCCTTTATACTTATATATGGACTATTTTCTACCTTGTTTACTCCTCTTAAAAGATCGACCTATCACAGATAAGGCTTCATTGGTTGAGGGTTCCAGAGATGTTTTTCACCTCAACTCTTCTACCAACAAAGCGGCTACCACATAATCAAATTTTAGATTTCCTGATGATGAATTACTAATGGTCATCACCATATGATGCCAAGTGGATGGGAGGGAACAAAGTAGGATTATAGATCTATCTTCATCCTCTATATTCACATTAACTAAAACTAGTTTACTGATAAGAGTATTAAACTCATTCAAATGATCTACCATAGATGAACTTTCCTTCATCCTCAAGTTATTAAGTTGTTTTTTCAAAAGAACCGTATTTGTTGTTTATTTTGTTTCATACAACTTTTCAAGATTTTTCCAAAGGGATTCTACGGTCTTCTCTTCAGCTACAATAAACAAGACAGAGTCTGTTAGGCAAATATAGATTGTAGAAACTACTTTCCTATCCATTGTTTCCCACTCCTCATATTTCATGCTGCTTGATTTACTCGCAACTCCTTTCAAGGCTTGAGCTTGGTCATTCTAAACCAGCAAAACCTCCACATTCATCTTCCATAAAGCAAAGTTCCTGCCATCAAATTTCTCAATCTCGAACTTGGTTACACCTCTTTTCATTGTTGTAGCTCCCACTCGCATACAATCTTGAGCTCTGATGTTAGGAATTCTTCCATTTTTAAACCTACAAGTAGAAACACAATGACAGAGAACAAAAATAGCAACACAAGTAACACAAAAATTTACGTGGAAACCTGCAATGTACGGGAAAACCACGAGATAATGGTAACTTCTCCTTTTATTATTTTTAGCAAAAATTTACATTCACATTACAATTTTACAATATTACATCATATGCAAGGGATCAATTCCTTTTATATATAAGAAGAAAGAAGATCCTAAACTATTTTTTTCCTCTCCCAAAAGAAGCCTCCACAAAATTATTTTTTTCCATGCGTAACTTAAACAATTTATCTTCTACACCTCATGTTTGGCCTATATGTCTAACAACCTTGACATATGGTCTAAATTTCTTCTACCTAGACTTTTTGTCTAGACATCTAATAGCCCAAACGTCTGACCTAGATGTCTAACATCTAGCCTACATGTCTAGCAGCCTAAACGTCTGGCCCAGATGTCTGCTACCTAGACATATATCCTAGACATTTAGTATCCCAGACGTCTATCCTAGACGTCCACTGCCTAGACATTTGGCCTAGGCATCTACTGCCTAGACATTTGGCCTAGATGTCTAGTGGTCTATACATCTAGTCTATATTTATGTTACCTAGATTTTTTGCCTAGAAATCTAGAATCCCAAATGTTTGACCTAGACATTTGCTGCCTAGATATCTGACTTTGACATCTGGTAGTTGTATAGCTATCTATTGCAACCTAAGTTATACTTACTATAAAACTGTATAGTGTCTTCACTTCCTAACATCTTTTACAGTATTTTGGTGCTCTTGATGTGACTATATGTTATTGTTACTATAGTAGCTATAGTTATAGTGAATGCTATTGCAGTGTGCTTTTGCTTTTTTTGTTACTACTTTTTTATTTATTATTGAGAATTGGAGCAACTACTACTACTGTTGGTATGAAAGGGAAGAATAAGCAATAGTTGGGTTAACCTTTACCCCTTTGTTAAAAATAGTTTTTAATATTATCCAGAGTGATATTTCTGTCTAGTTATGCTTTGGGATTTTTGTTGCACCTTTGTTTCTATCTCATGTTATCTAGGGAGGTTGATGTTTTATCTTGTAATCTTGGAAAGATTAATTTTGTAACAAGTTTGGGGCCCCTCCAAAACCCTTTTTTTCACCATTACCAAAAAAATTAAGAAGAAAAATAATCTTTTGATGGGGATAATGTAGTGGTTAGGGCTTTGGATTTTTTTTGGGAGGTCCAAGGTTAAAACCATGACATGTGTGTAGGTGTGTGTTGTGTGTTACAAAAAATATTAAGTATCATTTAGTCCTATGGGGATAGCACAATGGTTCGAGATTTGGCTCTTCTTTGGGAGGTCCTAAGTTCAAACTATGGTGTGTGTGTGGGGTTGTGTGTTAAATTCCCTATTGATAATATCCACCCTTCCCTATATTAAAGGTCATGGTGGGATGGGGATTCCCAACCCTGAGCATCGATCACAAGTTTCTCACACTAACCAAATCAAACAAAATAAAGTAAATAAAAATAAAGTATTTCATTCATGCTCGATTAGCTTATGGGTTTAACTTTCAGTCTCCTACAAGCCAATAACACTACCTTCAATCATGCCACATAGTATGCATTAGCCACAATCCATAAGGTATATGCATTAAATGTTAATGTTTAGTGCATTGAGTACTATGTGTTCATATATACAATCACTCAAGAATGGATAAAGTTGTGCAAATGGCTTTAAGTCATCAAAGCCACAAAGGATCCCTTGGCTATGTAGGAGCCCATAGGTATTTTGTATTCTAGGGTTCAATTTTTTTGTGCTCTCTTATGAATTATTCCTAAGTGCAATTCTATATACCCATTTGGTGTGGACTAGCATATGATATGCTAGCCTTTGGGTGAGTTAAACATTTTTCTTTCTCTTCTTTAAATTTTATATGAGTGTTTTTAATTTAAAAAATTTCTTTGTTTTATTTTAAATGTATATCAATGTTTTCTAATTTGCTATTTTTTTTTAAGATAATCATTCATTTAACCTATTTAAAAAAATACAATTTATTAATTTAAGGTTTTCTAAGATACATTAAAATAAACATTAATTCTTATAGCAATTCAATTTTATATCTATGTTCTCATTCTATGCTAAAGTTATTTGATTTTAAGAATTTCTCTTTATTATGAAATATCAATTACAAAAAATATATATTAAGATGATTTAGAAATCCAATGAATAAAGCAAAATGTAATCACTAAAAAATCTATTTATCTATGGCTAACACATTAGTTTGGTAATAATTCAAGTGCAATTTAATCCAAAAGAAAACATAACCAATTTCAAATAACTATTTTTTTAATTTTTGGTACTGTGTAACGAGATAACTGACAAAAAAATGTTCATCACTATTACTTTATGTTTCTAGTTTTACATTATGGGTTTGTTATAACTACAAAAAAATAAAAAATCTAATTTTATGAGAGTCTCACTACAACCAAGCTAAGAGGAGATTAACTGATTTTAGAATTTAAATTTTCTTAAAGTCTATGATGTTGTGGCTTCTCTATTCATAAATATGAGGAATCTTCCTTTAATAAAAATTACATACAAATAACTTTTACATTTTCTGAATTATAAAATAATAATGAATCATGATATAAACTCTATAAATAATCATACAATCATATCTATTCATTACTAACACTATGGATTGTAAGGAAAATTTATGAAGTGACTATAATGGACCTATAACACCTATTCCTTTGGAATTGATCTCTTGTGAAAATAATGGAAAACTCCTATAGGCTAACCACCATGGGTAAATGCAGATACCATCCATCCACCAACCTATACCTACCTATTCATCATGGATTGGAATGGATTTTGGCAACTAAAATGTATACCAACACACATACATGCATACATAGAAAATAAAATCATTGATCAACTAAGACTTTAACTGCAAAATTACCTATGTACATAATCACAAATTCTTTAATATTTTTACAACCCTTTCAGGAAATATTGAGCTAGATAATCCTCCATTATTCCCTCCTTCATTTCTCCCTTCTTCACCACATTCAACATTCAAAAATACCCAACATTCATATGATGCAACATATAGTATACTTCCTTCATAACCGAACATACAATGGAAACCTCATGGATTTAGATCTAGCCATAGATTTACAAATTTATACTTATTAAACTTAATAAAATTGTAATATTATCAAACAATAATTAGATGACCTTCCCAAAAGAGAAAATAACCTTACAAAACAAGCAATGCTTCCAAACCCTTAAAATCTACATAGGGAACAAACATCCAAATTACATTTTCAAGCAATTCTTCTACAAACTTAAATATTATAGGATACAAAAATTTAAATTATATTACGTAAGTTTATTAGTATATTAAATCTTAAAGTAACAATGAAGTATTATTGAACATGAAAATCATCTAACTTGAGTTGTGCCTATGATTTCATTTAAAAAATTGGAAGGGGTGAAATTTTTCCAACCTTTGGATTTGTGCCAACTCCCCATAAATCTAAAAAAAATAAACTAAACTAAATGTGTAAAAAGAAAATTTTTGAGGTAAAGGATACAAGGGATCAAAGCAAATTGTAAGAAAATAAATCTTGTCAAAATCATAGTGAGATTAGTGTTGATCAATAAACATATTTCAAAGTGATAAAATAGCATTAGTGTGATCAAATATTTCAATTAACACATAATAATGGAAGAAAGGACTAACAACATGTGGGATATATGAGCAAAAAGAACCATTCATTCATAAATCAAGAGGTTAAAAGGTATAATTGGTCAACAAATGGCTTCCAAAATCTTTATATTAATTAAAATATAGATTCAAGAGTATAATTAACAATCACAAAGCATAGCTCTAATATTCATAAATGGCCAAAAGATCCTTATAAATAATCTCATACTCTAGGTAAGCTCAATTAGCCTTGGATACAACGAAACTAATCACAAAAACATAAAACATCATTCTCAATTAGTTGTTTGGGGATCCATGCCTTAAAAATTACCATCTTCATTCACTTTGACCATGCATCTAATGAATTATTATCTTGTTGAAGATTCATTAACACAAGTTTATGGATCATAAATTTGTATGCTTAGCAAACTTTTCATATTTTATTTTCAGGTCTTTATCCTAAAATACCAAAATTGGTTGTAATCACAACCTCCAATGAGTTCAAAACTTGTTACCAACCTTGGTTACTAGGTTATTATTTTTATAATGTCTAGTATCATCTACTTTCTCTATCAATTTATGAATTCCAAGAAAATTTAATATCTTTAAACTACATTTTTGGTGATTTGTAGGGACATTATACCTGGTTGATGATGCATCCCAGGTTAGCCTTTCTCCATTGGACTATAGAGTCTATAAAAAAAATTACAACTTCAAAATGTGAAAACATTTTATTTACTTTTGTGAGAGGATTTGTAGTGCCTTCCACTCAATAATAATAATAATAATAATTACCATGCTTGTTATTAGTGTAGCTAGGTCATTGTACTCCTCCCTTTGTAGGCCCTCTATCTTTCAAATAAATATAACTCTTGCTAGCAATATTTCTATACCTTAGATGACATTTTGTGTATTTACTACCATTTTTTAAGGAGAGGCTTTATCTATTTACATTACCTTCTTCTTTTCCTTTTCAACTAGCCTTGCATATTGAACATCAAGTAGGATATTGCCCTAGGCTATGATGAGATTTCAAAGCTCACTTTGAACTAGTTAGATAATGCCATTATTCATCATTTTCACATGCTTTATACTATCTTAGTAAGTTCTAAAATCATACTTTTAATTTCAATGGCATTTTCATAAGCCAAACTAGCACTATCTACTTGTTAAGTAATCCTAGATATTGAGTTTTTGGTTAGGAACCTTATGAGTGCACCTCAAAATTTGTATATGATTTACCTTTGAAGACAATTTGGATTAGGATTTATTTATAGTGCTTTGAGATTTGCCAAGAAACTCCTCACATTATTGGATGTGTTAAAAGTAGACCTTCGTTTATTTTATCTCATATAGCATTTGATCCCATAGAGAAATAATCATGTTAATGGCTAAGATATTCCTTTACATTACCTTGATTTCTCTTTTTAGGATTTTATCAATATAATTAAACCTTTCAATCTATTCATATATTTGCTATATGATTTCAACCATCTTCTATTTTTATGTCTTTAGTTTTTTTTCAGATAATGTTTATCTTGCTCAAGTTGTTGTGTGCCTCATTTTTATTGATCTACCAAATATTTTAAATCAATCTTCTCCTTCCTTAATGTCTCTAGCTTTCTATTAATCTATACTATCTTATCTTCTTTCCTCCAAGTGGATACCATTATCCTTTTGAATATCGTTTTAAAATATATGTTTTCCTTCTTGGAGATCTAATTTTCCCTTTCCAACTAGAGGTCGTTCAATGGCATTGCTACTTCGCCTATTTCAATAACTATACTAGCCCCAAGGTCTTTCCCATTGTAAAAGAGAGGTCAATCTTGTGAGGTATTTAGATTCCACAATGGTTGATCTACTGGTATCTTGCTATTGTATCTATATAAAAAACATGTACATCCCTCCCTTGGCCACTTGGGTTCTAAAAGTGGGCGACCATGTTGTTGGTAAAAACTCACATATGATGACTTTATTGATTTCTTCTTGTGATTTACGTAGATGTTATTCCACTATGATTATAATTTCAATCCATGGGTGTATGATTAGTTGAATTACAAGGCATGTTATGGCTTGTGACACATAATCTTATATATCTATTATGATAACCACATATAAAGGGCCAGACATTGGACTCAATTGTGTCGTAATGTACAACCCTACACTTATAGAGGAACCAATCATCTCCACTTATTTTAAGATATATGTTCGATAGTAAAAGACATTGAACATGTATAAGAGGTCGTGGTCAAGGTGGTCTATGTGGATATGTAAGTGGAGTAGATATATGACGTAAGGATGAATGAAGTGGTAGTACTCATAACCAATATAGATGGTGATACAAGAGTGGTGGACACTATGGGCAAAAAAATAAAAATGAATATTGATGGTAAATAAATGGTGGTTGTAGGTTTTTCATCATAAAATGAGCTAAGGAATGATATCCTGATCTTAATTTATGGTCATACACATTTTTTTGGGATAATGATAGAAGAATGAGAAGAAATAGGGAGAAGGGGGGTCAAAACAAATAGATGTACAAGAGGAGATAGTTGAAATGTGAGGGGATGTGAAATATTTTATGACCTCCAAAGTGGCATGATATCCCACATATATCACTTAATTATTTTTGGTGCTTTGTGGTGACTAGGATACCTCTATTAGTAGTCATTTATATTTTCTAAGTTTTCTCTTGGCCACATCTAGTTTCCTATAAAAAAAGACCTAGAGAATAGGTTTTCTTTCATAGTTGTCAAATTGGTCTCCTTGGCATAATTTTTCTAGCCTCTTTGTGACCTCCTCCTTGCTCAAATTTATTTTAGCTTATGTGTTGAGATAGTGTTCCTAGATATATGATCAAGATGAGATTTTCCAAAAATATTCTAATAAGCATACAATCAGGATGATAGAATATCATGTATTGTTAACCTAATATATTTTTTATATATAAGAAGGGATGTTGAAAGGTACCCAAATCTTGAACAAAATAGAGTGAAGAATATCTAGGATGAGTAGTCAAAGACTTCAAAAAAACCAACCAGCCTCGTAAGGCAGAAAACTAACAAGCCAAAAATGCAACGCACCACCAAAGACCAAAGGAGCCTCTAGGATTACAAAGAATACAGACTTGGAGCACCAACTAAAGAAGAACAAAACATCAAGAAAATTATATGAAGAGGCCCAAAAAATAGAGGGACATACAGGGGAGGTCACCAAAAAAATATTCCAAGGATCATTCCTCTATATTTTTACCTTTAGCATCTTGATGACCCGTGTTGGAAGGTTTGGGTGCTTTTTGGAACCACATAATCATACTTTTCACCTTGTTTGTACATGACATTACCTCATCCAACTTACCCATGAGAGAAGCCTAGATATCAATCATTGAATTGAGGAAGGACTTTGGGATATAGATCCCAACTCCTAAATTAGGGTCACGCCCAATAGATCCCAGAGTAAATTTATCTTTTTTTTTTAAGGGAACATCATCCTTTGATTTTGAATCCATAATTACCACAAGGACCTTTAAAAAATTACTCTCCTTTCTAAAACAATATTTAGATATCCTAGTTTTCTTTGCTCCACCAGTGGTTTTACCAATCATATTTTTAGTATGATTCATATTAGTCAGAGATATCCAAGTTTTCTTACTTCTCAAAGGAAGGCTAAAGGAAGTATCTCCGGTCTCCACAAGGTTGTGGCTGAATTATTAGTAGTGTTCACAACAACATTAGGCTCATTTGTAACAATGTTATGACTATAGGTCACCACCCTTGAACCTCATTTTATCTAATCTATGTATTCAAAAATAAGTAGAGCAAGACCCTGATGAATTGAATATGTTCCTTTTCCTCTCTTACCGTCTAACATTGATTTTTCCATGCATGCATATAAGAACATAGGGATGTTCATCCATCTATCCCTTCAAATATAATTTAGGAACATCACATGGTAACTACAACTGAGGCCAGTCTTCATGTCTAGCATGAAGTATTTCATAATGACCAAAGCCATTCTATCCCATGGATTTTGCAAAGCTTTACTTTGATATTCATTCTGCAACTTTGGAAGGGCTTTGTCTTCCCCTAGGAAGTGACCTAATTCTCTTTCCAATGAATGCTTTTATCTATTATGAATTTCACTATCTAAGAACAATATGGTCACTTTCATGACAAAAGGAATATAAATTTTGAACTCCATTCCCCCAGCACAAACCACACCATTCTTCCACATATAATCCATTTTCTTTGCAAGATATTTATCATGGCCATGGATTTTCTTCAAGCAATTCTAGAAATCCTCATTTTTTAGAATCTCTTTTACATCCTTCTCAATATCTAAATTAGCAGGCTCTAGGACAATTTCTTCCATGATATTAATTACCAGTTCATACAACATAGTTGAATTCATATAGAGGCACCCAATAGCATAGAAAATATATTCTCTACTTTTGCATATGCACTTTTGAAATATTCTTGAACTTATGGGATGGTATAATCAGGGGCTATCCCATCTTGAGTGGGCTAACATTGCATTGGAATCTATATAGTACCATAAGTTATCCTATTCAAATATCCAAGAATTAGAATTGAACTTCTTAAACAAAAGAATAACGTAAAAACCATCTCTCTAGGATTACCACCTACCAATCTAGAAATTTTTGCACAAACTATGGTAGTGGTACAAAAAAATAAAATAAAACTCTCCTTTCCAATTATGGCACACCACTCCAAGTCAATTTATAATGAATCCGATCAAGAGCATGATTAAATTTGAGTCCTTTGATTTTCCCTCTATTCACTTTCTCTGCATCATCAAGATAGCATTCCAACTCCTGCCAAAAGTATGATACAGACAAAATAGCTCTCATATTCACTCTAGATCATAATTATCCATACCTCCAAAATATTATTCCACCAATTATGATCATTTCCAAAGGAATGAACTCTTAATACAAGGTCATAATAGTGTAAAATGAGATAGAACTAGTTCTCACTATACCACATAAAGTGGTTAAGGTTTATATTGATGTTCCTTCACAAGCTTGGACTTTTGTCCCCTTTATTGAAGAAAAATAATTTCTAATTTCAAGCCATATTTGAAAATTTAAGCACCCTCCCATAATGCCTTTTCGCGCTACTAATAAATATTTTCAAATTTAAATCTTCGGTTCTCTTGGTTTCGCCCACCACTTTGCTTAGGTTTGGACCCATAGTAAAAAAGTTGGACCAAGACATGAACCAACCGATGGGTCTCTTAGATTGGGTTTGGATCCAAATTCCACCTTAAACCTAATGAACAAAAAAAATAGAAGGATTTATCATGTTATTTAAATAAATTTTTTCTTTAGAATACTAAGAGGAAAGTCTTCTTTAGACAGTTAAATCATTCTATTGAATACTAAGGTTTACTAGTCCATTTGTTACCCTATTTCCTTCCCTAACATTATGTACAAACTAAATCTCCTCCATGGTCTAAGATAGTCTTTTGGCCTCCAATATCATGCTAGAGATAATCCAATTGGGTGAAGCTAAACCTTTAAGGGAGTTTATTATAACCAGATAATCCCCTTCAACAATCAATTTTGAGCATTCCATTGACTCCAACAACATCATCCTTTGGTACAAGCCTCTTTTCTCCATAAAATTGTAGTTTTGAGCATTTAAGTTTTCTATTAAGACAAGAAGGATTGCCCCCTTTTCATATCTAAATATACCCCGTACACCTGCAAGACCCAGAGTCCCTTTTAAAGCACCATAAAATTAAACTTGACCCAACTAGCAGGTGGAGGACCCCATTTAGTTTAAGATCTTAAATTTGGATGGATTGGGATCGATAATCTAGTTCTTGGTTGAAACCCAATTTTTATTTCCAACTCCTCCTTGTCCTTTCTTTATGATGTTGGGACCTAAGGGATATTTGAAATATTTTCCACCATTGCTAAGATTGTTTTGGAACATACTAATATTGTATCTCTCATAGTATTCTTAAATGCTTTGTTATTTATTTCTTTCCAGATACTCCAAAGGATATGTGGTAAACCAAAATTTCATACAATTTTTAACCTTGGGGATTACAATGGCTCCAAACTTCATACATCTAGTGAGTTAAAAAAAATGTACAAAACTGACGTCAAAAAGGGACACTAAAAGAAGAAGTGGTTTTGAGATTCATCCCATGATTCATATAAATAACACTTGTTAGTGAGAATCACCTCTCTTTTATACAAATTATCAATAGTTAGAACCTTGTTCTAGGAAGCTAGCCAAAAAATATATTAATTTTAGGTGTGAGACTCTTAAGTCAAATTTTTAACAGTGAAGGAGAGGTTGGATTGCTTGAATCTAGTAGAATATAGGTCATCTTCATTGAAAATATCTCATTCTTATCTCCTTTACACATAATAATGTCTTCCTCATCAAGCGGTTTTAGGACCTCTAGTTTTAGTTTATCAACTATGCATTTCCATGCCATCTTCTTCGAGAGGCTTAAGTGCTTTGTATTTAAAGAATTCCATTTTCTAATTCCACTGTTAACTTCCACAAAATTAGCAACTTTTGGGTCAAACAGATCAGTGGTCATTGGTCTCAAGGATGTCAAGTTTGGATTTTGAGATAGGGGATCATCCAAAAACTAGGGATCTTCCTAAAAATTAATATTCTTCCTATTTTCCATGTTCTACCTGATGCCTTTCATAATTAAATCCTTAGAATTCATGAGACCCTTCTCAAACATAGAACCTTTCTTGCAAAGGATATCTGTTAGAAAATATTGATTTTGATTCAAATATTTTGAATAAATAATATGCACCCACTCTACATTCACCTTTTTTTAAAGAATCCAGGATTGTTTAGCTAAGAGAGACTTATTCATAAGATTATTTTTCCTATGGTCCAAACCTCCATGATATTTCCTCCTATAGACTTGGTTTGAAGAGACCAAGTGGAATATCTTCCTATCCTAGGAGTCAGACCATAAGAACAATTTTTGTAATTGTTCTATTTTCTATTGAAATTTCTTGGGCATACCAAATAGGGACATGAAGTAGATTGGAATTTTTTGAAGTGAAGACTTGACTAGTTGTATCTTTCTAGCTTGACTAAGCAATGCCCCTTTCCATCCTGCTAACTTATTTTATATTCTATCCATAATTGGTTTCCATACGTTTGTTTTCAACCTACCTTTTAATAGAGGAATTCCAAGATAAACCGAGGGTAAGACAATATTTCTACACCCCAGAATTTGGGTTATTCTATTTTATCTCTTCTAAGGAGTTTTCAAAAAAAATATCATGCTTTTAAGATAAATAATTTTTTGGCCAACCACTTTCTCAAACGAGGATAGCATACTTTTTAGTATTCTCACTTGAGGCACCAATGCAAGGAGGGATAGGAGGATATCATATGTGAACTAATGATGAGATATTGGATTGAGATTTAGCATAGACCAAATTCCTTCAATCACTAGGTTTGCCTTGATTTTTTTGCCTTCCTCCATTAGACTAAAATGATAGGGGGATAACGGCTCTCCCTAGAGAACACATCTAGAGCTTGAAAAGTATCTAACTAGGGATACATTAATCATAACTAAGAATTTTTTTGAAGAGATGCATGTCTTAATTAGGCTGATCCAATTTTGATTGAATCCAAATTTTTCTAGCACTTTAATTAG
This sequence comes from Wollemia nobilis, assembly GCA_028583015.1. Classification (NCBI taxonomy): domain Eukaryota; kingdom Viridiplantae; phylum Streptophyta; class Pinopsida; order Araucariales; family Araucariaceae; genus Wollemia; species Wollemia nobilis. The sequence continues at coordinate 1,563,904 of JAQPPZ010017073.1, forward strand.
AAAATTCCATGAGACTCTTTCATAAGACTTATTTATATCTAGCTTTAGGAATAGCCCAAGTCTCTTACTTTTGTTTATTCAGTGTATTTGTTCATGGAATACTATTATTCCATCAAGAATCTATCTCCCTGCAACAAAACCACTTTGAGCTTCATCAACTAGAGTGGGCATGAAAAGCTTTAGTTTGTTAGCTATAACTTTTAATAATATCTTGTATATAGTATTGCATAAGCTAATGGTCTTGTAGTCCTTTAAATACTTTGCTCCTTTTAGTTTTATAATTAGAGCTAAAAAAGTGGAGTTTACTTCAAAAGAGATGAAGTTTGTTCTCTACAATTATCTTAAAACTTCCTTAATCTCCTTCCTTATGATATGCCAGTATTTTTGAAAAAAAAAGGTAAGAATACATCCAGGCCTAGGGCTTTCAAACCTTGCATAGATCAGACATTAGTCCTAATATTCTTGTCTTTGAAAGGACTATTAAGAACCATGTTCATATCTTGAGATATTAAATGGAGGATGTTACTTAGGAGTCTCCTTTCAAAATATTTGTCTTCATCAATTTTTTTGTTGAGAAGGGATCTAAAATAAGATATGGCTTCAATTCTTATATCCTAAATTTTCCCAACCTTTCACTTATTAACTTTATGAATTTCTTTGATCCTATTGGAGATCTTATGTCTAAGGGTGAAAATGTGGAACTACTTAGTGTTTTTGTCCCCTTATTTAAGCCATAGCTCATGAGATTTTTGTCTCCACATAAATTCTTCATGACCTAGAGTGTTATGGAGCTTTGTCATCAGTAATCTATCTTTATCTCTGATCTCTTTGTATAAACCTCCAGATTCAATTTCTACCTCGATATTTTAGAGTTGATTCTTTAAATCTTCTTTTTTCCTCCAAATTTTCTAAAAATAGTCTTATTCCAAAATTTAAGTTTAGATTTTAGAGTTTTCAGTTTGACTAAAACTTGAGAGATGTCAAACCCTAGAAATTTAAAATTTTACCATTCATTTGTACATTTCTCTAGCTTTGGATGTTGGCACCACATTACTTTAAATATGAATGGCTTTAGAAATTTGATCGTGTCTTTATGGGAGTCGAACCATAGGGGGTTATCATCAGATCCTACCTTCACAAGTGAACATAGAGAGGCATATCCAAAGGAAGGGTAATATTCCTTAGAAATAAAAACCTTGTCTAGTCTAATTTGAATGGGTTGATTTCCCTCTCGTAGGTTGCTCTAGGTATTTTTTGAGACTTTCTACTTTAAATCTAGCAGCTCATTATTGTTGACAAATTCTATAAATTCTTCCATACCTTTTGACCAAGCTAAGTTCTCCCCTATCGCATTATCTATATATAGTGGGGAGTTAAAATCCCTGACCAAGAAACACACTTGTTGTTTAAAAACATCTCTCATTAAGCTCAAAGAGAACCATAGGATTATCTACTAGGGCTAGAATTATGAGTATAGATGTTAGACATTACCCATATAGACTGATTATCTCTATTGAAAAACAAAATATTGATAACTCTATTATCGAAATAAATGAACAAGACCTCTAGTTTCTTTGAGTCCTACAAGCACAAATTCCCCCTAGATGTCTCTCGAGCTAGACTTGCAACAAAACATAGCTCTTTCCAAATAGTCCTTCTGACAAGTTTTAAATTACAATCATCTAATTTAGTTTCCTAGACAAAATTGATGTCCAACATTGCTTATTTTATAATATCTGGTACTAATCATTATTTAGTGAGGTCATTCAAGCCCCTAAAATTCCATTATAAAAAATTCATTTACCAAAATTTAGGTTGTTCCTTTTCCTTTCCCATTCCATTTGGTTCAAGTGGTAGAATGATTATATCTTCAGTTGGGACCCTCTTATATCATTTTTCTCCTTAATATTTAGAGTAGCTTGAGATCAATTGGCAATCTAAGACTCCATTTCTCTTTCCTTAAGGTTTTATTTGGAGGTTTTTTACTTTTCTTGAGACCCCCACATCTATGGCACCTTTATTTTGGCTTTAGGTTTTAGGTATTAGGGAACCTTTTTACTCAACTAGGGTTGGTGAGCCTCTTATGGGTTTAGACTCCTTTGATTCCACGAGATGAATTGTTTCTTCCCCTTTTTGATCATCTTCCTCTAAACATTCAAATGATTACAAAGGAGATTATTATAATTAAGAACTTTAGACATCAGAGTTATTAGACTTACCTTGATCTTAGGGCTTGTGTAGGCATGTCCTGGGTCTTCACCAGCCTTGGAATTTTCTTCCAAAATGGAGGCATCATTCATTGGTATAGGAGACATCCCCATAGACTCAATTTCAGCCAACATTTTTTTGGTAGAGGATTTCCCTGAATAAATTAGGTTTTCCATTTCCATTACTTATTATTCCCTTTTAGTCTCTCATTTTCTTCCCACCTTTATCTTAGAGGACACTGCTCCAGCTAATGATCCACTTTTTTACAATTAGAATAGAATAAGGGTTTGTTTTCATACAATATAGGTTGGATCCATATCCCTATATATGAATTTAGCTTAATGTAGGTGGGAAGGTTTTCCTCTAGGTCTACCATGATCTACATCCTCACAAAAACCATTTTGGTCTTGGATCTAAAATCCAGATCAATTTAAATCAGGTTTCTAATATATTTTACAACCACTCTCAAGACATCGTCATGCAACAAGTGGAAAGCAAGTCTAGGAAGTTAGACCCATAAGGGGATCAAGTTTACTTTTTGAGTATTCAAATTAAAATCTAGGGTCCATTTCATTAGAAATAGTCCCCTTTTACCCTAGAACCAAGGATCTCCCCTTATGATACGGTTTGAGTTCTCCACATAGTTTAGTTTGGTAATGAATAAGGATTTAGAGACAACCACAATTTCCATCAATCACAAGAGCTTCCTTTTTTCTAGCCCACCTTCTAATGGAGTCTAAATCCGATCTACTACCCTAAAATTTTCCCACAAAGTTACATATTCCATCTTCCATTGTAGCTTCGATGAGGTCTCTCTGGATGTAAATTTCATTATCCACTAGGGAGAGGCCAAATAAAATATTGAATTTATACATACCTCTTCCTTTTTATTCCACAACAACATATGAGTTGCCAAGGTCAAATGGTTTCAAAATATTTTTATGACCTTGGTTAGGAGTCCCCTCCTCAACCTTAGTATCCGATGACTCGTGACACTCCACTGAGCTCAAAATCCCATATTATAAGGATCCCTCTCTAGCCTAGGATTCCTTTTGAGACTTGGAAATAACTTGATCCTATGGTCCTACCTCCTTCACCACCATGGTTCCATGTTTCCACAACTTCTCAAAAATCTTGCGCACACATAATTCAAAATCCTTGCAATTGCCTTCACACTCTACCATTTTGATTAGTTGTTAACCTAATATTGTTGAGCCTTTTTATTTATTTTACACATTATTTACTAAAATAAGTCATCATTAAGTAGCTCCTCTCATGATAAAAAAATGTTGGATTTTTTGTTTCCCTTCCAAACTTCTTATTTATAAGATCCAACTACCTTACAACTTATTTTGTAAAATTTATATTTAGAATAAATATTGGTAACCTAAATACCTTTTTAGTGAAACCATATAGTTGTACAAAAGAAGAGGATCTTCCTAGATGAAAATAACCAAGCTTATTTCCCTCTATTCTAATAAGTACACTAGCTTTAAGTAACAACCTCAAAATGTTGTCTTGTAACATATGGATTATAGGATCATATACATCTATATTAAAATTATAGCCATACATATTTATACTTATATAAAGTATGTCAATATAATAATAAAATAGTAATGGTTAAATGTTGTATCCTTTATATCAAATGACATTAGTTTAACTAGTAAAATTCCTGAACATTCAAGGGAGGAGGCCCAAGCTCAAATATTTCCAAGTGATACATGTATAATATCCAAGCATTTATATAATACCACTATATGGTGATGATGTAATACAGGTGGGACCAATTTTAATCCCATATAACCAATTAAAAAAAATGTTGAAAATAGAACTCTCAATTATTTTATATGTAGGTATCATAGTCTAGAAGTTTATGATACTAAGTGGCATCCCTTACTATATGGATCATGCCCATTTTCCCTCCTTGATGTTATCATTAGAACCTATCCCATCACTAATGCTATGATTGATGGCATATAATGTGCCTTCTCTTTAGTATTCCTATTTTTAAGATAATATTGAATCCTCTAGTATCATAGGGTTTCTTTAATTCAGTTGCCAAAACTACCTCCCACATATATATGCTCTTAAATAATTGGGCCTAAGCCTTTAGGGAGTAGGTCATGCACCCAATTTTATCATTATTGATCTATGTCAATTATTGGATGTAATTTGGGGTGATTATTATAAGAGTTGCATACCATATTTTTGTTTTGATGGCTCTTTATTTGTTTTTATAGCTTTTTGCATAGGCATATACTAGCTTAGGATAGTCCATTTTGAAATATGTGTAATCTAATCTTATGAGGCCAAGGAAAATAGTGTGAAAGGAAACTTACTAATGTATCCCATGTGAAAGTTTGTATGCACTCCTATAGAAATCACTTATACAAGCCTACAAGCATGTTCACATAATCCTAAGGGAACCATTCATGTATTCACTCTTAGTGATATTAAAGGGTGTATTATATTTATAATATTATAATTTAACCTCTTGAATAATATTACATTATTTGGTACATGCAAATTTACCCCATCGTACCTTCATGGTATAAATATAAATATGTAATAGATTAGTGTTTGTGTCTATATGTTAGTTAAATGGTTTATATTTTCTTTTTATGTAAGTGTCATGTAAAAGTGAAATATGGAGGAAATGCACAAGTGTTATGTAAGTTATAGTGCAACTATGTGCACAAGTTTCATGTATGTAAGTGTACAAATATGTAGAGTATGTGAACAAGTTTCTTGTATTAGGAGTGCATGTAGGAGAGTAAGAGTCATGTGGAAGTGTGCAAATGTCATAGAGTCAAATATGCATGTAAGAAGAGAGTGAAAAGTCTAGTATACAAGTGGAAATATGAGAAGCCAAAGGTCAAGAATAGGAAAGGTTGCATCTCCCACATATGTGAGGAGAGAAATAGACAAGTATTGAAGAGTCACATTACTCTAGCTATATTATGGAGGTAAATCTCCATACAATGTAAGGGAAAATAGTCTATAGCAATCACCATATAGCAAGCATTGATAATAAATCTTGTATACATATTTTGAGCAGATTTCATATTGCAAGTATTCTTCATGCATGTACATGAATGATTTTGGTCATTTGCGTTCTTATTTGATAGTATAAGTGAATGTTATTTTATTATTATATTGGCCTAGATATATATTTGATTACTCACATATATAATTCTACTCTTGATATTGATATTTTTTTTGATAATTTAAAACATTTAATTTCTTTCGGATTTTAAAAGGTTGATCCCAAAACCTATTTACAAAAATAGCATATGCTGAAAAACTTCAAAGAGAAAAATAGGGGAATGCATCCCCGAGTGAGATCCAATCAAAATGAGAAGGGGGACATAGCCCCTCCTAGGATCCATCGTAATATAAAATTGGCACCACGTAGGGCAGCCTCAAAAATACAAAAGTAAGACAAAAAACCTAATCCTCCTTAACATACTCTTCGTCTTTCTTATCATCTTCCTTCACCTCGTCCTTGACCGTGTCCTCAGAGTTGACCTCGTCGACCTTGGAATCTTCTTGACTCGAGAATTGTTCATTGAAGAATAAAATATGTAGGGCCTCCCAAAGGTTAGTAAGGGAATTCACCAGGTTTGAAGTGGTCGTGATGATGAACCACTTCAGGACCTTGGCATTGACGTTCTGATCCTCCTTCTCAGGCATAATTTTAAATAATATTCTGCTTGTCTTGAATGAATTTGTTCCTCAAGCAAGCGAAGGATATGGTGGGGCTTTCAACTTTCTCACTTTTGATTTTATTTCTTTCCAAAAACTCTCTAATAGCCTCCACAACTTCTCTTTTCTTAGCGGACATGGTCAAGGAAGGAGAATAAGATGCACTGGGGCTGGCCTATCTAGGGCTAGGTTTGCCTTTAGGGGAACTAGGGGGAAGTTCTTGAGGGCTATGAGTCATAATATGAATATAAATAACCTTAAATAAACCCTGGTGATATAAAAGGTCATCACCCTTCTTCCTCCTCTAGGCGTTAATTGAGTAACTAATGGAGTTGAACAAAAAATGGGGGATACTAATAGGATTGACATCTCTGTAGTGGTTGATGAATGTAAAGTGGAAACTACATACTACTTTCTTTGGGTAATCCATTGTTATGAATTCGATAATGGGCTTCATGAGGTCATTCCATGGGGTGGGAAGGTCCTTACGTTGCAACCCTGACTTCACCTTCTTATAAATATTATTATTATCCTTGAACTCTTTCAAATCCACCTCCTATTTATGCTTCTCTCTATGGATTGATCTCCCCTTTGGTCGATTGCCTAGTAATGGTAGTGAGAAGAGGAATGTCAATGATAAATTCTCTTTCGTGAATGGTGACTCTTCCGCCCTCCCATGTCTCCAGGATCGCCATTGTTATCTCGAGGTCATCACCAAAAAAAAATTGAATAATGGGATGAAACCCCTCTTAGCAAGGATGTGTTCAACTAGTGGATCCCACTCCATGTATCTTGGCTCAACGAAACTCATGTTGGGAAAGAAAATTGAATTGAGGAAACTAGCAAGGGGATTAAGGAATTGATCAGAGAGAATGAAGCTCCAATGGTTGGTTAGATCTTTGGAACACTCAGTGCAAGGATGCTTAGAGAGCTTGCCTTTATGAAATAAGAAGCAAAAGTTTTGGATATCCTTTTGGAGATTACCATTATCAATTTGGGGTTCCTCACCTTGCTTCAAATTAATTGGAAGGAAAAGTAAAGTTTCAAATAATTTCTAATTAGACCAATCACATAAGACTAGATGGTGTAGTTTCTAGTTTATGGTGGGAAGCCAAAGCATCACATTGAGAGTTGAGGCAAGACCAACGTGGAAATAATCTTGAAAATAGACTTGACCTTGTCTCAAGTGGTAAATGAGAATGACAATAATGTGGAAGGCTTTGATCATAACACTGACAATGCTAATATCTTGGTGAAAATCATTGAAAGTGCTTTAATTTTTGTATTGGATATAGGACCTTTTGAAATGAACACCCAAAAAAATATGAGAGTTTTAATAGATCATCAGAAAAACAAACTAGACTGAATGATTAATCTCTAACATTCTGAATATCTTCTTGGTCCATGATATCTTTAACCACTTGGATAAGTTCAACTATCCATGTGATCATACTATTAGTCGTGACCCCTTAATTCACCAGACTATATGCAGCCCTATTGGATTCCTTGAAAGTGTGTTGAAATATGGTTTCCTATTTACTAAGGATAAGGATCCTTGCCTCCTCAATGCAATCCTTAACCCTCCATGAAGGCCTCTTATTGTTCCTTAGATAATTGATGATAATAAGCAAATCCCCCTCAACTATTACCCTTCCAATAAATATTTTGCAAGGACTAAGCCTCATCACATAGCTTTGGCTTCAGCAACATTGTTTGTCTAGATTCCTAGGTACTCACCAAAGGTAAAAATGACTTTCCCATTGTGGTACCTAAGGATGCTTCCTGCACCAGCTTTTCTAGGATTATCTTTGGCAGCTCCTTCAAAATTTAATTTGTACCATATGCTCGACGAAGGTATCCAATTAGAATTTTCTTTACTATTTTATTGAGGTTGGTTTGGTTTTTTCTCCAAAGGAAGGTTCAAGGAGCGCCCTAAGAAAATCTTAAATTTGGAGGCAGGGTGAGTGGAGGGAGGCAAAAGGAGAGCATTTTATTTGTAAAAGGAGAGAATCTTGTTGGTGATCGTGGTGGGATTCAACTTGATATTGGAGAAGGCTCTACGATTCCTCTCAAGCTATATTTGCCACAAGAAATGGTGGAGGCAAGTGGTCCAAAGGAATTTGAGGTGGGTGTTATGAAAGATAATGGGCCATTGGAGGAAAATTTCAACAATGGTATTAGGCTTGGCCCAAATAATATGTAAGGCTTGGAGGATACTGTTGAGGATGGACAAGGAGAAAGGGTAAGTGAGGAAAAGGTGATTAGAGGACTCCTAATGTGACAGACACAAATAACACCTATTGGGGAAAATAATACCTCTCTTAAACAGATTGTCAATCGTAATGATTTTTCTTTGAAAGACCAACAAGGAGAAAAATAAAATCTTGGGGACAATATGTTTAGGTCATACAAGTTGATGAGGGAATAAGGGCTCCTCAGGGGTTAGAAGTAATTGGTAAGTAGACTTGACTAAAACATTTCCGCTCTCAGTGGGCTCCCAAAATAATTGATCCTTAGGATTACCAAAAGCAATAATGGTGATATTCAGCAATGATTCCAAAGAAAAGGATTTTGCCAGGTGAGAATTACTCATGAGGGGTTTCCATAGTTTATTGTTGTTAGAAAAATTGATGAAATCAATGACTTATTATCCCATCATGGCATCCGTGAAACCTTTCAACCTAAATAGAATAGGATCTTCAATGAGGGGTTCTCCTCTTATCCATTTTTCCTTCTATAAATGTATGTTATGACCATCCCATAACTTCCATATTAGTCCTTTTCTTAGAAACTCTCTAAAATTCAAAATAGATTTCCAAAATATAGATATTCTGGTTGGGGCTAAGTCATTTAGGAAGTCTATTCCCTACAGGTATTTTCTCTTGAAAATTGTTATCCAATCATTGCTGACATTAGTAACCAAGTACCAAGCTTGTTTGGCCATGAGAGCTAAGTTAAGAAGATGAATTCTCCTCAGGCCAATTCCTCCTTTGTCCTTAGGTCTACAAACCTTATCCCAAGAAACAAGATGAAAGCATTGTTTATTTTCTACCACAAACCAAAGAAATTTTTTTTGGATTTGTTCTATTCTGTGGTAGACCAAATTTAGGGCTTTGAAGACAGACATGAAATACATTGGAATGCTTTGGAGGGAGGCCATGGTTAGGGTGTCCTTAACGGCTTGGGAGATAAGGCTTCCTTTCCATCCAGCTAATTTTTTTTGCATCCTCTCGATGACATTATTCCACATTGAATCTGAAGGGTTACCAGTAAAAAGATGCAGGCCCAAGTAAGCCAAAGGGAGGGAGGACATAGAGCATTACAGAATTCTAGCTATTTTGAATTACCTCTGAATAGGGGTATTAAAAAATATATATTTCTTTTGTTAAAATTTACTTTTTGACCAACTGCTTATTTATATAAAAGCAAAATATATTTTATTACCTTGGATTCAAAAACTAAGGCAAAATTATAAATGAGAGTGCCATCTACAAATTGTTGATGCATGACAAAATTCATCTAGGATACTACTCTTATTCTTGATATGAGACTTGTCCTACATGTAGCCTTTATGGTTCTTCCAAGCACTTCAACAACTATGATAAATAGTAGAGGGGATATGGGATCTCCATATCTTAATCCTTTATTTCTCAAGAAATATCCTACAGTAGATCCATTGATTGGGATATAAAACCAAGGTTTGATAATGGATTCTTTGATCAAATTAACCCAATCAGGATGGAATCCAAATTTGATAAGGATAGTAATGAGAAATTTCTAATTGATGTGATCATAGGCTTTGTTCATGTCAAGCTTGAGGGCAAAGGCAAACTTCTTAGTCTGAGAGATAGAATGCAAAGCTTCATGAATGGTGATGACTCCATAAATAATGGATCTTCCTTGAACAGAGCTCCCTTGGCATAGATCAAAGAAACTAGGCAGAATTTTTTTCATTATTTTGGCAATAGCTTTGGTGAGGATCTTATAGGTTACATTGCAGAGGCTTATAGGTCTAAAATCAGTCATGGATTTGGAAGCAGTACATTTTGGGATGAGGGCTATGAAAGTGGAATTATAATTTCATAGGATAAACTTGGAGGATTAGAATTCCTTAATGGTAGAACAAATGTCATGCCCAACAATATCGCAAAAAATTTGGAAGAATCATGGAGGAAATCCATCGGGACCAAGAGCTTTATCAGGATTCATAGAGAACAGGGTCATTTTTATTTTCTCATCGGTGAAGTGTGCCACAAGCTTGAGGTTGACTTCATCTGGAATGGAGCGAGGAATCTGATGGAGCATGGAATATTTTGTTGAATTAGAACAAGGATTGCAATCACCAAGGCATGATCTAAAATATGATACCACTTCTCTTATTTTAGTGATGTTAGAAGTGGAAGACCCATACCCTCTCACAATATCTTTAATTCTATTGTTACTACTATTTCTCAATTTTGATGCATGGAAGAATTTTATATCGGCATACCCATCCTTAAGCCATAGAGCTCTTGACTTCTATCTCCAAAATGTTTCCTCACAAGAAATGATATTGTGATATTCTACAAGGGTGTTTATTTCCTCTATCCTGATATGTTCATCATTCTATCAATTCTGAATTGTGCTCTCTATGATGACCAATCTATCTAAAATTTCTTGCTTGTTCTCGAATAAATTCCTAAATATTTCTTTGTTCTAGACTTTGAGGTTTTATTTGACATGTTTGAGTTTTTGGGCTAATCTAGATGATAGACTTCCTTGTCCAATCTATTGCCACCATTGATAAAAAAAAATTCTGAGGTCAGAATGGTGAATTCACATAGCTTCAAATCTAAAAGGCCTTTTGAAAGTATGGGTACTCTCTAATTCCAATAGGAGTGGGTTGTGATCAGATCCTATCTTGGGCAGGGAGTGAAGGCTGGCATCTTCAAATATTGAATAGCTTCCTGTGAAAGAAATAACCTATCCAATTTAACCCTAAATGAGTTGATCACCTAATATTCTATTGATCTAAGTTTCACATCCATGATATTGTTTGCATCGACAAATTCAATGAAATATTTCATACTTCTAATAGGTAAAATTGATCTTTCATTTTTTTAAGGGGTTGTAGAAAGCTATGAAAACCACACAACTAAATATATTGAAATCGAAAGCATGTAATCGATGTAAAAATTTGACAAGAAGGAAATAACAAAGGAAGCTCTCTTTTATTGATCAAATGAATCACTTATTACAAATTCATCCCTCTTAGGGATACCAAAGTTTGATACAATATTACAATATGCAAATGACCCCGAAATGGGGGAAGATGTGCTTCACAATGATTTTCATGTCTCCACCAACTCTGCTTGAGGGCTTACAAGGATGCCTCCTCCATTTGTCAAGAGGAATTTGATGTTGAGAGTGCCTTGAAGCTTCAAATAACCTGTCACTTATGTGCAAGAAACAACAAAACACGTCAAACACATATGAAGCCTCTCATGATGAGGCTATTATTCAAGAAATGCAAGAAATAAGGAAAATACTTGAAATAAGCATAAAGATATGCAAAGATGCTTATAAAATGGCTAAATTAATGTAAAGCATGCTTAAAAATATATAGATCTAGCTAATATAACATGTTATTTGTAGGAAAAAGCATGAATAAATCTAATCTATGAATATTTATGGAAATAAGAAAATGTGACAAAGATTAAGGTAAATCTACCTCTAATATTGTGAATTAACCATGGAAATGTCTGCTACAATGCTAACCTATGCTAGCTTAAACTACTTGCATAACTAGAAATGGGAATCTATAGCTAAAAATGGAGTAAAGGGGAATCAAACCCTCATCATGTATGCTCAGATCAGCTGTATCTATTAGCTATAGGTGACAGTTGTAGCTAGCCTTGTGGGTCGTTGTTGACAACATCGACCATGGGCTAAACTTTCTTTCTCTTAGAATCAGGGGTAGAATATCTCAAATACTTCAAATAATTGATGATCAGGGGTCACCTTGGTGTTCTGAAATATATTGGTGATTGAATTTATTAGAATTCATGTTGGATTGGTGTGGAATTGTGAAGTTTTCTTCTCAAGCCTTTGGAAGCTCCATTTTTGCAAATTTGGTTGTCAAACTAGATTTGGGTAGCATCTCCTCACTCTTCACAAGGTGCAATTGACTCTCCAGTTCGGTAGGGCTTCACTAAAATATATTTTTATCATATTGGTCTAAATTAGGGGTCTATAAATAGACTCCCCAATTCCCTATCTTGGCTTCCCAAGGAAGCCAAGATCAAGAATTGCCAAGCTGGAGTAGTTGGGAGGGAGCATCCAAAAGTTTCCTCATCCAAAACCACTTAGAATTAGTTGCATTTAACTGTTACAATTGATTTGTATTGGCTTAGGAAGTCGAGATAGTTATAGAGCTGGTCATGGATCCTCAGTGTGGCTAGGATCCTAGCCATGATTGTCAACCATGACTGATATCTTGGCTACGGATTCCATTTGTAGCTACGGTTGAATAGTCCTAAGATGCCCAAAATGAGTGGTTAGAACCACTTATTAGCCTTGAGAGGGTCCAAGATCATTCATATGGTCTACAAAGATGCCCATATGAGTAGTATCCTAAACATGACGTGTTTTAGGTATCTACAAATGCTCCTTTTGGGATGCATTATGGGAAAACACAATGTTGAGCAAAAATAGATCAACTAAATCCATGTTATAGGTTGAATGATGATCATTGATCTGTTCAACATTAGATGCCCCAGTACTGCAAAGGATGCACATCTTAGAATCATTACTTCCAATGGGATGGAAGACTTAAACTTGCAAAGCTTTTGCGTGTCCAGTGACAATTAGGTAGCATTAGGGCTGCTATAATTGGTCCGATAGGTGGATCACTAAAAGGATTTAAAATAGCATATTTACTTTTTGCCCTAGAAAAAAGGTAAGATTATGATAGTTGTTAGCAATGATTCGTGATACAAATGCAATTTACATGATCAAGTGATCCTTCATTTATTTTGATTATGATTGTTGATATTATGACTACCCCCTCAAGCGACGAGTCGATGAGGGAAGGACAATTAATTAAAGCAACGAGTCACTTGACCAAGATGAATAATTTGGATGATTTAAGACTTACATTTTGTTATATGGCAAGGCTTATTACAGCCATGATTTCAATAATTAAGAGTAATTGTACATATCTATCCCATGGAGCAATCTGGACATAATGGCCTTATTAAGGAATCAATATGATGGTAATTCCATTTAAGATTTGGTGAATCACTATGTTTGATGATCTGCTGAAAATGTCATAGAAGAAACAAAATGAACACCTCATTCCCATGGGGTAGTCTAGCCACCATAGCCTTATTCAATATTGAAGTGAAGACATTTCAATTCAACGATGACTAATTTATCCCAAATTACCTTATGGTGATTTACTCATTTTTCCAGATTGCATGGATCGCAATTCACTGCAACCGCCAAGTGTATAGGGTAAATAACTAAATACGAGGCACATTTGAATTTTTGAATTATGTAATTTTTTTTTGTATCTTTGGAGGTTTCGAGACCGATGAATATTTTTATGATGCATTTTGAGGCTCCTAAATTTTAGAATTTTAGATCATTTATTGCTAGCTTAGTCGTGGTTGTTAGCTACAGCTAGTTTTAGCAATTTTCTTAACCGCATCTGATAGTCGCAGTCAACGTTGACCTAATTTGTGCCCATGGCTGAAATCGGTGGTTGAGTTTCAAATGGAAAATATAAAATAAAATTAGGTTTTTTTATGTTTCATTATTTCTTGCTACCAACTCCTGATAGTGAGAGCTCTGAGAGGAGAAAGAGAACCTTTGATACAGAACACTGTTGAAACCACTACCTACCATAATGGTAGACCAACCATAGGCATCCACTAGTGGCGGAGCTAGTGCTTTGAAGGTATCATATCAATATCTCTCATTCAATTTGAAAGCTTAAAAGGAACCTCACTAAGTAATGGCTTAAATGAACCCCATTGAAATTGCTGGTAATGAACCTCACCTTAGCTTAGGATTAGCCATAGGTTAGCTTAGAAGGGAAGGTTTAATTTTGTATTTAATTTTTGGGGTGGGAAATGACGTCGAAAGGGGTCATTCCCGTAGCCACGGGTGGCAACCGTGGCTCCCAATTTTCCAATTGGGGACAACGGTTGTAATTCGTGACTAGGTTCAAACACCAACGGTCAAAAAATTAACTGTTGGTGCTAGTCGCGGATGACAACCGTGACTGCAATTGGTTGCGGATGTTAACAAAGGCTAAGCAAATTTAGAAAAATAATTCAAATTTTTTGATTTTTTTGCATATTTACTTGATTTTTTTTATTTTTTAAATTTTTTCAAGTGCATTTTTTAAGTTTTTGAACATTTTGAGTGTATTTTTAATTGTTTTTGGAATTTTTGCTTAGTTTATTTTATTTTTTATTTATTTTTGACTTATGATGGATTATGTGACACTCCCTTCAAACCTTGACTACATGGGCATGGGATTCAGATTTGTTGCATGCACTACTATCCCAGTTGGGTCAAGCAAACCTTGACTAGTTTGGGATTGTGGGCCTCAACTATGTCTTAATACTGCCCACCATCAGGGTGGATTAGGCCTACATGATGGTATTAGCCCAATGTTGGGCTGCACAAACTAATACCTTCCATATCCTAACTGGGGAGATGATGGTTACACTTAAGGATGTGTACCATATATTTTGCATTCTCATTAATGGATAGGCCATCACTTCTTCGGCTACCACAATGAATAATGTTATCTTCCAGTGGGTTTTTGGTGACAAGTGCGAGGAGGCACTAGAGAAAATTGAGCATGGTGGGGTGCTAGTGGATCGCTAGTATAGCACACATGTCTTTTCATGGTGTCAGGTCATCATTATGCACATCATCTGCAATGATTTTTTTTAGACACATCAGAAGTGAGGTTCCCTTGGAACCTCTTAGCCATAGTATAGGACTTCCTTGGGAGCACCATAGAGCAGTTGTTGATATTGTCATGGGGGAGTGCTCTCCTCGTGCATCTATATGATGAGCTATACCACATTACTCAGTGAGGATGAGTGGGAGTAGGATGTAGTCTTCTACTTCAATTATGGGCATGGGAGTATATTAGGATAGAGCATCCTAGAGGGCTAACTTTATAGATTACTATAGAAGTAGTTTTTGTACAATGTTATGGAGCTTGTTGGCCATGGGATTCAAAGACCTACCATATAAAATATCATGTGGAATATCTTTAGCACTAAATGGACTAACTGATAGGGCTATAGGCCAGCCAAATCATATGGCACCCATACCTAGATTGCCCAGCATGGGAGGAGGTATATTGCTAATTATGATGAGCTAGGCACAATTGTTGGATCATCGGTAGATACATGGCCTACAGGAACAATTGTAGACTACACAAAGGCAAATTTTGGAAAGGGATACCTCTATTGCTACCCTACGAATCTAGATGATTACATTATAAGGACAACTAACAATAGGATAGGCTTAGTGGTGGGGATACGAGGAGTAAAGGACCACACTCCAAGCACAAGTTGGATCGACCACTATAGATATTTAGAAGATCATTGTACAACGAGATCTTGTACAGGCACACCTGGATATCTAGACTACAAAGCAAGATGTGCTCAAGGTGACAGAAAGTGTTGCTACTAATCCACAGGCTACACCATCTATGCCACCCCCTTAAATACCAATCAGGTTAGATTCATATGCAAATAATAGGCATCTATAGGGAATCATTGAGGCTTAGCTCAATGCACAATTGATTATGTGTACATCATTACTTTAGAGGCTCGGGTTAGGGTATGCAAGGGTACACTTCCAGTAAGATCTATAGTAGGTGGCTCAGATAAAAGTAGGCAAAGTTAATCTGGGGTAGTCATCAGTGTGGCCCAGTCATAGGATAGGTGCTCGATCAGAGAGATCAATGAGCACTAGCTTCAGGAAACCTTGTATAAAGAGCAGAGAGGATGGAGGTGACTCGGGTGGTGCATACCATGCATGATTGTATCTTGATCATACTATATCATTTTTGAGTGTAAGGTCTACGGACCTACACTATTGTAGACTATGGGTGTTTTAATGTACCTTTATGTATACATTTTGAAACACATATATAGATATGACATTTTATTATGACTCATTATGTGTATTATTTTATTGTTTTTATGTTTATGAGATGCTCATGGATGTAATTCTTATATGCTATGTATATTGATTTATGCTATATGGATGTGATGTACTAATGACATGCACTAGCTAAATAATAGATGTATGGTAGATGCTATAATCTATATTCATGGATGCATTATGATGATGACTACATGTATGGATGCACTGCTTATTATTAGATGCATGTTTGATTTTTTTCAATTATTTATGCACTTAACTCATGTGATATGATATCATACATGATATGTAATGTAAATCATTAATTACATGATTATGAACTAATGCAATGAACCTATATGCTTTAATCACTTAGAACATAGGGAATGAATGTAATGTGTGTTTTACAAACTAATGGACGACACCACAAAATGTATAAAAATCATGAATGTAAATGGTAACTCTCATCATAAAATTAATCATTTATGCACCCATATGTGGGATGAGATGATGTGAGATGTATTTCTTTCTTTTATAATCTTATGTAGATTAAAATATATGCACAAAATAGTTATTGGCCATGTAAATATCATTGTTAATATTCATCTGATATCTAACCTATTTTACGAACACCTCTTAATAAACACTTCATAAATAAAGTTGATGATTGATTTTTGAGGTTTTCCAATAGACTCAAACACCCTAGTTGAAAAATCAAAAGTTGTATAATGACTATACAAGACTCCTGAAATACAAAAGCTTTTGTTATGAAGACCAAAATATTAATTATCCTTGTGTGTGCAAATGAATATATTAGATGAGACATAAGACTACCTCATTGCCAAGTGGGATTCATTCAACCCATTTTTGTAATTAGGATCACAAAATTTTCACCTTGATCCTAATTTTGGATGCAGTTGGACTAGACTACTAGGTAATACAAGACACCTAAAGCTAACTCATTTGTAAATTGCTTAGAACAACCCCAATTCTAGGCGGGATTCATTTAGCCCATTGTTGTATTAGGGATCACTCAATGGCTAAGAGTAATGACCATTCCAAGGATTCAAGCTCTTCAACCCCTTATTTTCTTCACATTTATTGGGATACTTGCTCATGCTTAGTGATGAAAATCACTATTTATTTTGCATTTTTTTTAGCAAGGAATTTTGCTTTGATTTTGATAATTTTCTTATTTTGTGAAAGCAAGGGATTTATTTGGGTAGGGGAAAGCTTGTCCTTTTTTCAATGATCAACACTCTAGACCATGCACATCATAATATGAGCAAGTAAAACCTTTCACTTAAGGTAAATAGGACCACTTTGTAGTTTTCAGCTTTCCTTGTCTAAACTAGGATTGTTAATGTGTTAATTAGTAATAGGATTTTGACATATGTTGTGCTATCAAAACTAGACCTCATATCTGAAAGGAAATTTAGCTTTATACAAACTCTAATAAGATCACTAGGTATGGTTGAATGACCGAAAAACCCTAGTATATTCCTTATAGCAATAGGAGGGGTTGTGTTGAAAAACAAAATTACTCACAAGGGTGATGGGTGATGATATGAATAGATGCATGATTAAGATACAAACATGGTGTCATTTGTAAGATTGTAAACACAACCTATCCTAATGCAAGTGTAATGGATGAACATGCCTAATGCAATGCAATTACATGAATGCATATGTAAAATGAAAATGCAATACAAAATGTAAATGTTTTTGTATTTTTGATGTTTTGCAATGTTTTTGGATTTTATTGGTTTGGATTTTTGGTGTTTTAAATTGTTTTTGAAATTTTGATTTTTATGTGTGGAACACCTTAAGATGAAGAATGTTGAGAGGTTTAGTTTTTTCAACATCTTCAATTGATGTTAGGCGATGCATTCCAGGTCCTATCTTCTCTGAGATGATATATGGACCTAACCAATTGGCTGTAAATTTATCTCAAAGATGCGGCAGTAGTTTTGAGTTCTATTGGTTTTATTTTAGTACAAGATCCCCAACTTTAAAGTCTCTCAGTTGGACTTTATTATTATAAGCTCATTTTAGACATTCCTAATAAACTTGGAGATGCTCAAGGGCATACCATGCATGATTGTATCTTGATCATACTATATCATTTTTGAGTGTAAGTTCTAAGGACCTACACTATTGTAGACTATGGGTGTTTTAATGTACCTTTATGTATACATTTTGAAACACATATATAGATATGACATTTTATTATGACTCACTGTGTGTATTATTTTATTGTTTTTATGTTTATGAGATGCTCATGGATGTAATTCTTATATGCTATGCATATTTATTTATGTTATATGGATGTGATGTACTAATGACATGCACTACTAAATAATAGATGTATGGTAGATGCTATAATCTATATTCATGGATGCATTATAATGATGACTACATGTATGGATGCACTGCTTATTATTAGATGCATGTTTGATTTTTTCAATTATTTATGCACTTAACTCATGTGATATGATATGATACATGATATGTAATGTAAATCATTAATTACATGATTATGAACTAATGCAATGAACCTATATGCTTTAATCACTTAGAACATAGGGAATGCATGTAATGTGTGTTTTACAAACTAATGGACGACACCACAAAATGTATAAAAATCATGAATGTAAATGGTAAATCTCATCATAAAATTAATCATTTAAGCACCCATATGTGGGATGAGATGATGCTAGATGTATTTCTTTCTCTTATAAGATTATGTAGATTAAAATATATGCACAAAATAGTCATTGGCCATGTAAATATCATTGTTGCTATTCATCTGATATCTAACCTATTTTACGAACACCTCTTAATAAACACAACTTCATAAATAAAGTTGATGATTGATTTTTGAGGTTTTCCAATAGACTCAAACACCCTAGTTGAAAAATCAAAAGTTGTATAATGACTATACAAGACTCTTAAAATACAAAAGCTTTTGTTATGAAGACCAAGATATTAATTATCCTTGTGTGTGCAAATGAATATATTAGATGAGACATAAGACTACCTCATTGCCAGGTGGGATTCATTCAACCCATTGTTGTAATTAGGATCACAAAATTTTCACCTTGATCCTAATTTTGGATGCAGTTGGACTAGACTACTAGGTAATACAAGACACCTAAAGCTAACTCATTTGTAAATTGCTTAGAACAACCCCAATTCTAGGCGGGATTCATTCAGCCCATTGTTGTATTAGGGATCACTCAATGGCTAAGATTAATGACCATTCCAAGGATTCAAGCTCTTCAACACCTTATTTTATTCACATTTATTGGGATACTTGCTCATGCTTAGTGATGAAAATCACTATTTATTTTGCATTTTTTTTAGCAAGGAATTTTGCTTTGATTTTGATAATTTTCTTATTTTGTGAAAGCAAGGGATTTCTTTGGGTAGGGGAAAGCTTTTACTTTTTTCAATGATCAACACTCTATACCATGCACATCATAATATGAGCAAGTAAAACCTTTCACTTAAGGTAAATAGGACCACTTTGTAGTTTTCAGCTTTCCTTGTCTAAACTATGATTGTTAATGTGTTAATTAGTAATGGGATTTTGACATATGTTGTGCTATCAAAACTAGACCTCATCTCTGAAAGGAAATTTAGCTTTCTAAAAAATCTAAGAAGATCACTAGGTATGGTTGAATGACCGAAAAACCCTAGTATATTCCTTATAGCAATAGGAGGGGTTGTGTTGAAAAACATAATTACTCACAAGGGTGATGGGTGATGATATGAATAGATGCATGATTAAGATACAAACATGGTGTCATTTGTAAGATTGTAAACACAACCTATCCTAATGCAAGTGTAATGGATGAACATGCCTAATGTAGTGCAATTACATGAATGCATATGTAAAATGAAAATGCAATACAAATTGTAAATGTTTTTGTATGTTTGATGTTTTGCAATGTTTTTGGATTTTATTGGTTTTTGATTTGTTTGGATTTTTGGTGTTTTAAATTGTTTTTGAAATTTTGATTTTTATGTGTGGAACGCCTTAAGATGAAGAATGTTGAGAGGTTTAGTTTTTTCAACATCTTCAAGCGATGTTAGGCGATGCATTCCAGGTCCTATCTTATTTGAGATGATATATGGACCTAACCAATTGGCCATAAATTTATCTTACACATGCGGCAGTAGTTTTGAGTTCTATTGGTTTTATTTTAGTACAAGATCCCCAACTTTAAAGTCTCTCAGTTGGACTTTATTATTATAATCTCATTTTAGACATTCCTAATAAACTTGGAGATGCTCAAGGGCATTCACGCGATGTTCATAAAGAAGGGTCAATTGGTCAAGGTGAGCTTGCCATGCAGTGTCATCATTGATGAACTCTTTCAATATGACGTGCATGATTGGATTTTCTAATTCCAAGGGAATGATGGTATTAGTGCCATATACTAGTGAAAATGGAGTTACCCTAGTGGGTGTTCGTATACTAGTTCTATAATCCCATAGTGCAAGGGGCATCTGGATATGCCAATCTTTATGGTTTTCTTGAACAATCTTCTTTAAGATTGCTACCACTATCTTGTTAGAAGCTTCTGCTAACCCATTTTCTTACGGATAGTATGGAGTCATAAAACTATGTTGGATATTATACTTGGACATTAAATCCCTTACAATTTTGTTTTAGAACAACATTCCATTATCTGATATGATCTTGGATGGGATCCCAAAATGACATATGATATTATGGAGTATGAACTCCACAATACATGCTCTTGTCATTAATGTCAAAGGGATTTCTTCCACCCATTTTTTAAAGTACATATTGGCCATTATAATAAATCTATGTTGGCTCGAATATGGGGGAGATATCTTACCAATTAGATCCAAACCCCATCGAGAAAATGACCAGGTTGCTTGGATGGGTTGTGTATCGTTCCAAATTTTCCGCACCCTTACCTTCAGGCTAAAGGATCCGCGCCCGGAAGGGGGATGCGGGAAGGATGGGACAATACCTCGGACTGAGAGGCCTTTGGAAGGTCCCGCCTCTCGGGGGAGGTGTATTAAGGTGATTTTTCGATGGATGGTGGGTTCACCAGGAAACTTTTGAATGGCAGTTTCCACGCCTAGGTTGGGAATGTGTTTGATGTGTTCAATTTTATCTTTAATCATTCAAATCCTAGGTTTGGCCAAATGAATCTAAACTGTTCTATATGAAATGCAGATTTAAATGAATACAAAAAATAGATTTGAACAGAAAACACTAGAGAATAAGCTAGATTAAAAAGTCATACCTGATCCGGATGTCTGATGGAGGTTCTAATTTTTGAAGCAGTCAAGATCGCCTCTGATATGACAGGATCGTCTGCGATCAGACAGGATCGTCTGAGATCTGACGAATTCGTCAGACGAATTCGTTAGAGACCTGCAATCAGAGAAATAGATACAAAACATAGAAAATGCAGCAATGCTAATAGAGGAAAATGATGTAAAATGACAATAATAATATCAAACTGATAATTATAAATAGAAACATGAATGCATTACAATGATTTAATGTCAAATTATGATTTTATCATGCATTTAAGCTATATGGGTGAACTCCAGGATGCAAAATAGTAATAAGTCTAACTAATGCAAAGCAAAACAATAGATAATGGAGAAAGAATGCAAACTCGGGGCACTGATTGCCCCCAATGTTGACTGCGAGTCGAAATCATCTCGAATTGGTGCGAGATCGTCCGAGATTGTACAGGATCGTCTATGACGATCTGAGCTTGCTCCGGCTGAAGAATAACAAAGTTCCTGCAAACAAACTTGGAAAAATACGAAGGCAAATGGTAGTCTAAGACATTCTAATGCATGTAAAACTCGAAGTATAGAAAAATTCAGCCAGGGGAATGTCAAGGGGAGGGCCTAAGATTAAATAGGCATAGGAAGGAGGTTGGGAGGTTGGAGATCATCCCAATTTGGGAGATCTCCAATGGGGGAGGTCTCTAACCGTGTAGACACGCTTTTGCCCAGGTTAGAGACGTCGTTGAAACATAAGCTAATTATGAAAAATCAGTTTTGGGACGAAATCGTCTGGACGTCCTAGTCCAGACGAAATCGTTCGATCTGAGGCGATATCATCTGATCGGCGATGATATCGTCCAACGGTCACAACAAATCCTAAAAATGGCATGGAAAATGAGGAAAGCGGTTAAAAGGCGGTTCGGGGTTGAAAATTTGAATTTGAATTATTACTAAGGTAATTTTAATTATTGCTAAGGTTTATTGTGCCAATTTTAGGGTGCTACATTTTGCCCCCTCTTTAGCAAATTTTTCGAAGAAAATGCGTTAAAGATGAGTTCTTCTCGATCTACGAGAAAGCAAAAATTATTCCCATTTTTAGGCGACGATTCTAGGTCGAATCGTACGACGACTTACTATGGTGCCCCCTCCGTGTTTTTACCCAAATCGAACGTTTGAGGTAAAAACGTGGAAAAGCAAAATTTTAAAATGTTGTTTAAGTGTTTTTGAATAAAATTAAGAAAAATAGGGTAAAACCCTAATTCATTGTTACTGTTCATTTTTACTGATTTCTAGAGCTCTGCAGACAAGATGGTTGAGACAGCGCACAGATCGACAGAGGTCCGGCGCGGGCTACGGGTAAGGGTCTAAACTTAGTTTAGAATGCTTTAATTTAGAATTTCATGCTTTTTAGATCAATTTTGACTGATTTTTGAGCATCGCGGCCATTTTTGGGCCGTCGACGTCGTCGGGACGAAATCGTCTCGATTTCGCCGAAATCGTCTCGATATCGCCGATTTCGTCCAAGGGCGAAATCGGCGATATGGGGACGATTTCGTCCAATAAGGGACGATTCCCTCATGCGAAATCGGAGACGAATTTGCTCAAATTTGGGACGATATCGTCCAATAGTGGACGATATCATCATTTGTATGAAAGTGAACTTATTTTACTTGCATTTTTAATTAATGATTTATTAATGATTTTTATTGTTTTGTTGTTTATGTTGCAGAGAGGATTACTAAAGAGCCGAGAATGGAAATACGGTGGACTGAGGGATGACTTGGCCACTCTATCTCAGGCAGAGCGAGATCAGTTGGCTCAGGTCGGCTTGCAGCACATGGCAGATATGCCACAAGTGTCTATAGATATGGGGCTATTGACGACCCTAGCAGAGAGGTGGTATCCGGGTTCTTCTTGTTTTCGGTTACCGATAGGGGAGATGACTCCCACCTTGGAGGATGTATGGAGGATTTTGAGGATCCCCATACAAGGACGGCTAATCACTCCTACGGCCAATCAGGGCCACGTGATGATGCGACTGTGCGGAGATCCGAGCTTCACCCTGGAGAAGGGCGGAGTGAACATCGAGTCGCTACGCCAGATGCCTGGGGCATCCAGACTGACACAGGTTTTGGTTGGGGTGGTAGGTGGTCTGCTGCTATGCCATCAGAGTGGATGCAGACTACCATGGCTACTGATAGATGTGGTCTACGACATGAGAGACCACGGATATAGGTTTGCTTGGGGGAGCTTTGTACTATGCCGATTGTATAGGATCCTGCATGGGGTCGTATACAAGGGCGACCGATGTCTAGTCATGACATCACTACTGCAGGTTTGGTGTTGGGAGCACATCACGGTGCGAAGGCCGGTAGGGCTCCCACTGATAGGGATTGACGGGGAGAGGCCCCGAGTTTTCTACTGGTGGCTTCGGAGAGGGTCACAATGGCGGATAGATCTGCCAGTGTCCCGGAGACTACTTGATGACCTTGTCTCCGACCAGATCACCTGGAGGCCTTGGAGAGATCATCCAGGGTGGGCCGAGGACAGACAGGAGCTGGCTCACATTAGGCGAACCTGTTGGCTGAGGATGGAGAGGGGAGAGGTGGAGCTCCATCGCTATGACCAAGTTTTGAGGCAGTTCGGTCTACAGCAGGGGATCCCATCTCTCAGGGACTACGAGTTTTCTCGGACCATCCGGGATAACACTACAGTTAGCGGGGCTCCAGATATGCAGCGATTCTAGAGTCAAGACATGGATGATGCCCCCATCCAGCCAGTGGATGGTGATGATGCTGGGGTTGCAGATGGCTACGATGCCTGGTATGCAGGCATCCGCCCTCCTCGAATGATGAGGGCTCAGGGTCCGATTCATGTAGTTGTGCATCGGATGGGGAGGCGACACCAGGCGGCCATTGAGGTGGCACAGGGTCATGATGGGAGAGAGCAGAGGAGACCACAGGCTCAGCAGAGGCCATGACAGTGGGAGAGGAGGGAGGAGAGACCCCCTTCTCCATAGAGAGAGAGGCCACCATCACCCGATAAGGGCAAGGGTGTTGACACTGGGGAGAGCAGCGAGACAGCGACTCTCCGAGCTGAGGTTGCCCACCTTCAAGCTCAGGTGTAGACATTGCAGGATGAGGCTACATGACTTAGAGCTCGGGGCGGAGGAGTGAGCACTCGAGATTTAGCATGAGCTATTGCCCAGGTTACATTCTATCAGGCTCTATATTACCAAGCGGTGCCAGCAGAGCAGAGGGTGCCATTACCAGCTCATATTGCAGAGCCTGTCATGATGGGGTCATCTAGGACATCATCACGATCGATGTCCAGGACTCATGGCACCACACGGACTACGATGGGGCCACCTCCTCCACCTCAGGGCGGGAGAGGAGATGAGGCTGAGAGCTCGAGGGGTTCTCGAGGCTAGCTGCTATAGACTACACTGCACAGATTGATATAGTGTTTATTATATTATTGATGGAGGATTGAGTATGCCGAGGTACAGATTGTGGCATACCGATCCAGTTTTGAGATGATGTATATATTGTTGAATATATATATAGATGAGATATTTTTGATCATATGACTTGTCTTATGTGTTTGTATGATGCTTTAATGTTTTGGTGTGATTGATTTGATGATTCATGTAATTATGTTGTTTGGAAATATTATGGTTTGAATGTCATGCTTTTAAAATTTAAATGAAATAATCTGATGTAAACAAATTGGTTGTTGTGATGTGATTTGATAAAAAATAAAAGGGACTTCTAACAATAATTTCAAAGGACATTGTCGCTATTATAGACCATTTCATGGAGTCGTCGCTCACTCGGTCGTCAAGCTAATCCCAGTATAGAAATATTGTTAAAAGTAAAAGAGTGCTTAAGAGACTGTCTTAAGACTTTGTTGTGATGATGCAAATGATGATGATGATGGTGATTTGTTTTCAGAATTTTCATAAAAATAGTATGCATGAAATATTTTAAAATGATTTTTGCTAGGCATAAATTCCTAAGTGTGATAAAATTTTGAATAATTCCTTAGAATTTATACCATGGTTGCAATATTGAATTTGAACATAATGACATGAAATAGAATAAGTATTCGTTTGTTTGTAAAGCATAATTGTGTAACATAATGATTTAAGTCATATGGTTTTTATGATTTGAAATAAATGGGAAAATAAAATTAAAACAATGGTTTGCGCTAGGCATAGAATATTTAGGTATAGACTTATACCATCATCGTGAAATCCAAAGAAGAAAATAATAGTTTTATTGCATGGTTGATTTTTAATTTTTGAAAATAAACAGAAAATATGAAGATGAGGACTTGCGCTAGGCATAAAATTCCAATTTTGGTTTTGGAACTATACCATCGTCGCGAAAGTCAAAAGTTATATATAAATGTAACTTTATTGCATGTTTTTGAAAATGATTTTGATTTTTTTGGTAATGCATGTAGTTGTCTTTATACTAAACAATTGTTCTCAGAGAAGAAAATGAAATTATTCCAGACAATTTGCAAAAATATTTCAAAGTATCTTAAAGACAAAAGTTAGATTTATAAGGAATCCCATGTGCGTATGTGAGTTCATTTCCAATCTTGATTTATCATAATGATACACAAAATCTCTCAAATACAAATGTGTGTGCGATTGTATTGTTCATTTACCAATTTTGAGCAAGATACTTTGATACAAGTGATTTGAATTAACCAAATAAGTGTTCATTAACCATGATTTAGATGCATATAACCATACCAGACTACTATGTAAGTCGGGTTATCAAGAGCTAGCTAATCCATAAGCGGACATAGGTCTGTACAAAAGAAGGTCGCTAATGTGACGGACATATCACCACGCTAGGAGTTACCCAAGGCCAAGCGGGTTGGGCACAAACCACCTGTTATGGGGCTTACCTCACAGTTTTCGAATAATTGAGAATTCCAGGGATTCAAGCTCATCAACCCTTCTTTTCTTTTCAAGGGGTAGGGAAAGGGATTTTATTGCTTTTGCTTTTGCTCATTTTGCTTTCTTTGCTTCTTTTTTTTTTTTGTATCTTTTGCTTTGATATTTGAGATAATGCTGAAATAACGCTTTTTCTTTTTCTCTTTTTCTTGAACTTTTCTTTTCTTCCTATTCTAGGGATACTTGCTCGGATTAGGCTGTAGAGCAAGGGATTTTTATTGCGGGTAGGGGTGAGCTTGTCCTTTTGTCAATTCTCAAAGATTCTAGACCATGTGCATGATAGGATAGCAGGGGAAACTTTTCGCTCAAGAAACCACTTCTACTATGTAGCATAGCATGGACATTACAAATATAATCATTTTATTGTGAAAAGATATGCTTGGTTTAAGTAAATAACAAGATCAATTCTCTATGCTCAAACTTTATTTAATTGAATTTTGTGGACTTTGATATAAGAGAGATTAGTAATCATACCAAATAAATCAAGATATTTATTCATGTGAATGTGAAAGTGCGGGATTCCAAATAAATGCTAATTTATCCAAAATAACTGAAAATATAACTGCAATATGTCACAATTTGAGAAGTACAAAAATAAAAGATGTTTTTGAAGATTTTGATGATTTTGAATGTTTTTGGTGTTTTTATATTTTTAAGTTTATAAATTGAAAGAAATACAAGATAGTGGTTTTTTGAAATATTTTAAACAAATATATACAATGATGAAATGACCAATTTTTATGCGTAGTAACGTTTAAGATGCAAAATGTTCATGGGTTCTTTAAGTTCTTTACCATCTAAGGTAGATAATTTGTATGCTCCCGATTCAAATTTAGCAGTGATAATATATGGTCCAAGCCAGTTGGGCTCAAATTTACCTTTAAGGTCTTTAGTTGCATTAGTATTTTTTTTATTTTCTTTTAAAACAAGATCGCCGACCTCAAAGGATCGATGACGAACTTTCTTAGCATATGATCTTTTAAGCTTGTTTTGGTAGGCACGAAGATGCTCCAAAGCATTGATGCACTTTTCATCTAGGAGTTCTAGCTGACTAAGTTCTTGTATAAAAATAACCTTCAACAGCTTTTCTAGTTCTCCTTTGACTAGTAAGGCCATTTTGGGATGCATTTTTCTAAGTTTCTGTTTAACAGGTTTAGCATCCGGATGGACTACTAGGTGATGCATGACTACAGAAGGGTCTAAACCTGGCATATCTTCATATGTCCAAGCGAAGACATCTTCATATTCTTTAAGGAATGCAATGTATTGCTCTTGTTTTTCTTGACTTAATTCTGATCCAATATTGATTATGTGGGGATTATCCTCGGTTCCAATGTTAACTTTAATGACGTTTTCTACTTCCATGTGTAGATCTCTTTCAAAATTAGGTGGGGCGGGTGAAACGCCCAATTCTTGTAATTCTTTTAAGGTTAACTTGGATAATTCATCTTGAGGAGTCGTGGCCTCAAGTTGGGCTATAGTAGGTATAGAACCATCAAAATAAAAACCATTGTGTAACATCTCTTCAACGGAGACATCATGGAAAATATCTCCTTCCAACTCATCATCGGATTCAGCAATCATTTCGAGATAAGCTATGGATAGCATATTGCATGTAAATGGCTGATTTTTTAGAGGCAAATCATCACGCCCATCCAAATAATCTTGATAACATATGAGTTGATCATCATCTTCAAAAGGGAAGGGTTGACCCTTACTAGGAAATAGGCCCACACCACATCGGGCGGGCCATGGTTCTACCTCAAAGGGTTCTTTCATACCATCTTGGAAAGGTCCCAAGCCTTTCCCTTTATATCCCATTTTAAGCATTATAGGTTTAGCTTTAATATACTCATTAGTAAAATAACATCGAGCATATCCCTCATGATGAGTTTTGATGTTCCTGGGTATTCTTCCCCAGTCATATCCCTTATAAATGAAGGCACAACTCCCGACTTGGTAAGTACTTCCCATAGGTTGTGGGAGGCCCAAAGTACGAGGAGATGGCGGCAAATTACTTAAGATAATGGAATTTTGCATAGAAGCATTTGTTTTTTCTGATATAAGAATGTTAGATAAATCGGGTAAGAGTTCATCAGAAAGAGCATAAGATGTAGAAGGATCATTCCCTATATCTTTAGATGTGGAAGGTATGATAGATGTAGATAATGTGGAGGTGTTAATAGATGGGTCTATAGGTTTTGAAATTATAGGGATGGAACATGAAGGATTGGTTGTGGATTTAAGATCTTTTTGAGGTTCTAGAGTGGTTTGTTTAGAAGATTGTTTAGATGAAAAATAAGAATTAGGATGTGTGGATGACAGAGCAGGGCAAAATTGAACTCCAACAGGTTCTGCCAAAGCACACATATCAAAGGGTCTAGGATCACCATGGATAGTGACCAACTGATTTTTAAATTCGAATTTAACACATTGGTGTAAAGTTGATGGGACAGCCCGCATTGCATTGATCCAAGGATGACCCAAGAGTATATTGTATGATGCGGGGCAATGTACAATAAACACGGTCGTATCTAAGGTTCTCGGACCAACTTGCAATGGGATGGTGATAACTCCACACGTTTCTTGTGTTTCGTCATTGAAAGCTTTTATGATCATGTCGGTTTTCTTCATTTCATCACTTCTAAACCCAAATCTTTGGTAGAAGTCAAAAGTGCAAATATTTAGAGATGAACCATTATCAATCAAGACCCTTTTGACTGCTACATCTCCTATTAGGGCAGTAATATATAAGGGGTTATCCTTATGTAAACTATGTTGCGGGATATCTTTATCCCAAAAGTCAATACAATCAACTTCTCTAGTGATGATAGTATTGGTCATGGCTTCAGGTTGAATGTTTTGTGGTACCATCATTTGGCTTAATGTGAGCATCAATTCATCTCTATGGGTAGGAGAAGATCTTAATAGGTCCAAAAGGGAAATTTTGGCTGTAGTATTGGATAATTGCTCATTAATATTATAAGGAGGTTTAGGTTGAACATTAGGAGCATGATTCCCTTTATTGGGATTTTTCAAAACAAATGGGGTTGATCCATCATTCTGAATTTGATCTTGTTGAGAATTTTGAGCTTGTTGTCTGGTAACGACTCCGATGGTACCTACAATGTTATATTGAGGATGTTGAATAGGTCTTGGTCTAGCATTTATAGCTTGTTCATTAGAAAGGAACTGATTAGAAGAGGGTCGAGTAGTAACTCTTCTAGGAAATGGTTCTTCCGGAACCATAGAATCTGTGATAGGTTGAATAGGATCTGATTCATCTTCAGAACTATTCGATTGATTTGAAGTGATTTCCATGTCACTTTCAGTATCCGATTCTACATCACTGAGATCCGGTGTTTGAATATTATGGAGGGGCCTGGTCGTGACCATGGATAAAGTTGTGTCAAATTTTTGTAAATCATGATTAGGTAAATGTCCGCTAATAGTTCCTACATATCGGGTAGGAGGAGGGACATTATGATGCTCAATTTGATTGGCCACCTCTTTACCATGTTTTGGTAAAGGATGTTGAAATATATCTAATGATTGATTAGCATTTTGATTTTGATTTTGGGGAATGTTCTTTTGAGCATTATTAGGAGCATTTTGTTTAGGTTGGAAGGCTTGCACCTCCATCTCATTATTATCAATCAGATCTTGTATTTTATGTTTTAACCTTTTACAAGAGTTGGTAGAGTGTCCAGGCCCTCTATGGAAATCACGGTGTAAATCGGCTCTGTATCCGGGTATGGTTGGATCAGGTTCTCGGATAGCCGGTAATTGAATCAAACCTCTTTCGAGTAATTGGGGTAGAATAGTTGATAATGGTTGATTCAATCTAGTAAACTCTCGAGGAGGTTTATCGGGAGGTTTCAATATAAATTTTTTTGTTGTCTTCGTTGTATTGATATTAGCAACATTTCTGCTGTCAGTGACTCCGTCACCTACAACTTGTTTGTTTTTATATTGATTTCTGGATGTTTTCTCATCATCTTTCTTCCTAAGTTGGCCTCTCCTAATGAGAGCATCTTCTACTCTTCGAGCTAAGTCTATAGCCTGATCGAAGGTAGTTAAGGTAGCAGTTGATAACTCATAAGATATTTGTTCTTGCAAATTATTAATAAAAATGTCCAACATTTCCCTATAAGGTAGCACAAAGTGCGGTTTTCCTATCAACTGCCTCCATCTAGCTAAGAAATCAGCAAAACATTCATCTTTGTCTTGTTTTAAGTTGTACAAATCTTTAATGGTTACATGCCTTTCGATATAGGCACTAAATTGATGCACAAAAGATTCAGCGGTCTCTTCAAAATTTCTCAAAGAATGAGTGGGCAATTGATAGTACCACTCTAATGCCATTCCTCCTAAACTTTTTGGGAACATTTTTAGTAATAACAAGTCATCATGTGATATATCATGACATGCTATCCTAAACATGCGAAGATGCTCTATGGGATCTTCGGTTCCTTTATATATAGGCAGGACGGGCATGGGAAAGTGTTTAGGGTATGGTTGTGCTACAACTATAGGATCTAGAGGTTGACTACACATCTCTCGATAATTGTACGAGGGACGGTAGGGATCCATCCGGTCCATGCGGGAAGCTAACTGTTTCACCATGGCTTCCAGATTCATTGGTTTGCCCACCATATTGATTCGGTAGGGCATGAATATGGGATTGGTGAGCATATGATGGAGGGACATGAAGATTAGATGCTATATTGCTATTGTGTAAATTGTTGGTAGGAAGGGTGTTATGAAGAAGTTTTGAAGTTGTATTATGTTGTATCCCAGATTGTTGAAAATTGGTGTTTGGCTTGTTTTTAGGTTTTTGTCGATTTGAAGCATATTGATCAATAGTTTGGCGAAATAAAGCGGTAAATGAAGGTCTCTTTTGTGTGGGAATGATTTTAGGCTCAATAACAGGTTCCTTAGGAGGTTGGGTAACCTGTTGTTTTTGCATGTTCTGAATTATAGCGGCCATATCCATATTGGATGGTCCAGCTTTATCACTTTCTTGATCAACGAAGGACAAGGGATTAGTGTGTATGTCAAACATATGTTCCATGGCTGCTTGAGTGTCACTAATTTGTCCCCTATCAATACGAACTGCCATATTAAGAGCACCAATATTATTGTTGAAGAATTTCCAAAAATGATCTATGTTATCAAAAGTAACAGTTCCATCTGGAGCCATTCTAGGGGATGAGGATCCTTCCTCTCTAACATTTTCTTGTTGTTCATTTTCTTCAACCGAGGTCATCTTACGGCTGTTCTAGAGTTTCTTCTTCCGGAATTGGATCCTCCGGGAAGGGCATTTAATTTTTTGTTTTTCTTGCCTAACCAATCTTCTTCTTCTTCTTCTTCGGTTTGTTTACCATTCCTAAGTTTAGTCATTGTGCTTAAACTTAGATTTCAGCAAAAATATATATATATATATATATATATATATATATATATATATATATATGCAACAAGCTTAAGAGGTATATATTTTAATTATATACCTACTATAGTATTTAAAATAAAATGTTTTGATTTTTGTTATGTTTTTTGGTTTTTCTTGTTTTTTTTTATAACAATATTATAAAGATAACAAACAACACACAAAATGCAAGAAATAATAATAATGAAAGCAATGATCTAGTTTTCTATAAACAATTTATAAATATCATTAATGGGCTCAAGTTCTTCAGGAGTCATGAAATGTTCTTCTTCAAATTGAAAATTTTCTTTCAAGAATTTGACAAAAAGTGCTATAGTGATATTATCTGTTTCAGATTCTGTTTTGTAGAAGTAAAGCTCGTGGCAATACTCTCGATATAACACAGCTCTAGGAACTCTCCTCCATATTTCCCTATCCATAAGAATGACCTCTTGATCTTCTACACGACCTAGGAATTGGTGTATAGTGGTTGCGTTCTCGAGGTATTCCTCGAAGGTGAACAATTCCGAAGACACAAGAGCTCTCCTATAAGCTAACCACCTATGGCAAGCTCTCTGAAGTTCATGATAAAAAATGAGTTGATGAGGATCCAGGATTCTATCTAGGGCAAGCCTCTTGATTTGTTTAAGTTCTGTTGACCTAGATGAAATGATACCTAGTCTCCTATTAAGTTCGTCCCACAAAGGCGGGACTCTGTATGTTTGAGATGTTCTAGACAAAGAATCAACCTCTATGGCTATTAATTGATTTTTAACATTTATAGCAACTGCTTGTCTTTTCTTAGGAGCTACCATCTAAACATGATATGCAACTTAGTAGTTTTCTAATGATTTTAAATGCATCTATTTTTTTTTTTTGTTTTTGTTTTCAAAAGGTTTTAGTTTCACGTCGGGTTCACCAAAATGTATCGTTCCAAATTTTCCGCACCCTTACCTTCAGGCTAAAGGATCCATGCCCGAAAGGGGGATGCGGGAAGGATGGGACAATACCTCGGACTGAGAGGCCTTTGGAAGGTCCCGCCTCTCGGGGGAGGTGTATTAAGGTGATTTTTTGATGGATGGTGGGTTCACCAGGAAACTTTTGAATGGCAGTTTCCACGCCTAGGTTGGGAATGTGTTTGATGTGTTCAATTTTATCTTTAATCATTCAAATCCTAGGTTTGGCCAAATGAATCTAAATTGTTCTATATGAAATGCAGATTTAAATGAATACAGAAAATAGATTTGAACAGAAAACATAGAGAATAAGCTAGATTAAAAAGTCATACCTGATCCGGATGTCTGATGGAGGTTCTAATTTTTGAAGCAGTCAAGATCGCCTCTGATATGACAGGATCGTCTGCGATCAGACAGGATCGTCTGAGATCTGACGAATTCGTCAGACGAATTCGTCAGAGACCTGCAATCAGAGAAATAGATACAAAACATAGAAAATGCAGCTATGCTAATAGAGGAAAATGATGTAAAATGACAATAATAATATTAAAATGATAATTATAAATAGAAACATGAATGCATTACAATGATTTAATGTCAAATTATGATTTTATCATGCATTTAAGCTATATGGGTGAACTCCAGGATGCAAAATAGTAATAAGTCTAACTAATGCAAAGCAAAACAATAGATAATGGAGAAAGAATGCAAACTCAGGGCACTGATTGCCCCCAATGTTGACTGCAATCGAAATCGTCTCGAATTGGTGCGAGATCGTCCGAGATTGTACAAGATCGTCTGCGACGATCTGAGCTTGCTCCGACTGAAGAATAACAAAGTTCCTGCAAACAAACTTGGAAAAATACGAAGGCAAATGGTAGTCTAAGACATTCTAATGCATGTAAAACTCGAAGTACAGAAAAATTCAGCCAGGGGAATGTCAAGGGGAGGGCCTAAGATTAAATAGGCATAGGAAGGAGGTTGGGAGGTTGGAGATCATCCCAATTTGGGAGATCTCCAATGGGGGAGGTCTCTAACCACGTAGACACGCTTTTGCCCTAGTTAGAGACGTCGTTGAAACAGAAGCTAATTATGAAAAATTAGTTTTGGGATGAAATCGTCTGGACGTCCTAGTCCAGACGAAATCGTCCGATCTGAGGCGATATCGTCCGATCGGCGATGATATCGTCCAACGGTCACAACAAATCCTAAAAATGGCACGAAAAATGAGGAAAGCGGTTAAAAGGCGGTTCGGGGTTGAAAATTTGAATTTGAATTATTACTAAGGTAATTTTAATTATTGCTAAGGTTTACTGCGCCAATTTTAGGGTGCTACAGGTTGTAATACCTCTGATGGCAAGTGTGTAATATTAGCATGATGTTGAAATTTTATGTATTTCTTGATATACGTGGTGCAATTCTTCATAGTGGGCCAATAATAACCTATTCAAAGGATGCACTTGATGATGTCCATGCTACTAAAATGGCCACTACATGTACCATCATGGTATTGTGAAATTTATCTAAGTTGATTCTTGGGGCTCAATGCAATGAGTGAGAATTACATCATAGTTATGATGATGCAAGATGTCTCCTAGCAAGACATGCTTTGTTGCTTTCTTCTGAAATGCTCATTTTTTGGAATATGACAATCCCTATGGGATTATAAAAGCTTAAGGAAATCACATACTTGCGACATCAAATCTTGATAGGCAACAAATTCAACTGACTAAACGACATGTTCTCGCTATAGTTCAACTTATGTAAAAGTTGATTGGGAAACAACATTATGGATAATGGTGGTACCATTATCTATAGAACCTTGTAAAAGCAATCATCCCCAAGGTGCATTTTTCATAAATTCTCTAGCTTTGTAGAACCATTCATGGGTTGGATCTATTTGGATCATGTGGATTTATTCTTTATTATTTTATACCTCATGTTGTATCACATATTATGATAGCATTTTCACTTGAATGATAGTGAAGTTAGCAGAAAAATTTTGAGGGATTAAAGATCCCAAAGATGCCATGGTGTCTGCAAATTTTTTGTATGTTCGAGGGATTTCCTCAATGTCATACCATTCCAGTTGGTCTAGATATGTGTCCACAAGTTCTTTATATACCTTAAAAATGGAACATCTACACTAATATATCCCCTTAACTTGTTTAACAATGAGTAAGGATTCACCAAAGATATTTAGCTTTTTGATCTTCATGGTGAGCATTGTTTGGAGACCTAAGATCAAGGTCTCACATTTAGCATTGTTATTTGTGCAAGGAAAATTGAGTTTAAATAACAAAGGTATTGTAGCATCTTGTGGTGTGAAAAACATAATTCCTACACCCCCCCTTGCTCACATTTGAAACTATCAAAGAACAAGGACATACCTGCTTGATTATCAGGTTATTTAGGTTTTGATGACTCTGATAATACAAATATTGCATCATTGACAAGCTCTATGACAAGAGTTCTATGATCCTGAAGAGGGGCCTTCACCAACTAATCTTCTATGACTTATCCCTTGATAGACTTTTGACTTATGAATTCTAGATTGAATTTCATCAATAGCATGATCCACTTTGTAGTATGTGTATTATGATATGTCTTGCTCATCATGAACTGCAAAGGATTTTGTTTTGATACTACATATGTCGTATTTCTCAATATGTAGTGGTGCAACTTCATTGCAAAGACTATTGCTAAGCATAGTTTTTCCACATATGTGTATTGCAACTCATATCTAATCAAAGTTTAGCTGATGTAATATATTACCTATTCTTTGCCTTGCATGTTCTTTTGGGCTAACATGGTTTCCAGTGCAAAGTCAGTGGTAGATATATATAGCAAGAATGATACATCTGGTCTAGGTGGAGCTATAACTGGTGGTATTTCTAGATATTTCTTGATCTCAATGAAGGCCTTTTGACAATCCTCATACCAATTGAATGGGACCCCCTTGTATAGCAGCCAATTCATGGGTCAAAATTTATTCGATAGTTGTACGATGAATCACTTTATGGACACTACTTTGCCTTGTAGGCTTATCAATTCCTTGATATTAGTGTGGGGAGACATTTCTAAAATAGCCTTGATCTTCACTAGGTCAACTTCGATCCCTCATTTAGAAATGATGAATCCCTAAGAGTTTACCTGAAGTTATACCAAAGATGTATTTATTGGGATTCAACCTGACATTGTGCTTTATCAGGTGATTGAATACTTTTTTGAGAACCTCAACATGCTCTAAACACAACAATAACTTTACCAATATGTCATCAATATAATCCTCTAAGATCTTATGTATGTAGTCATGAAAGACATATGTCATAGCCCATTGATATGTGGCACCAGCATTTTTAAGACTAAATGGCATAACTTTGTAGCAAAATGTTCCCCATGGAGTGGTGAAAGTGATTATATTTTAGTGTTCAGATTTAATTTGAATTTGATTGTAACCAAAAAATCGTCCATGAGGGAAAGAATTTTGTGACTTGTATTTGCGTCTACCAGAGCATCAATATTAGGTAAAGGAAATAAATCTTTGGGTGTTGCCTTATTGAAGTATCTAAAATTTGTACAATACAGACTCTCCCATCTGGTTTTCCTATAGGTACCATGTTTGATACCCATTATGGATAGTCGATGAAAATGATGAACTCTACATCCAACAGTTTTTGTAATTCATATTTAACCATCAAAATGATGGTTGGATGCATCTTCCTGAGTTTTTTCTTTACTGGATTCTTGGTGGGGTCCAACAAAATCTTGTGAGTAACCAATTTCAAATCCAGAACCGACATGTCCTTGTATGTTCAAGAAAAGAGATCAGGTCTCTCTTTCAATAGAGGAATTATTTTGGTGTGTTCCTTAGGAGATAATATTTCTCCAAATTTAACCTTCCTTGGATTGGTGGGATCATCACTGATATCCACTTTGAAGGTTTCCTATATTGACATATGTGACACCTCCTCAAGCTGGTGAGGTATAGGGATCAAATAGATGTCATCTACTAGGTTTAAAATTTCCATTGAATCAAAATTATCCTCAACATGATAATAATCATAAGCACAACCTAGCACAAAATGAAATGGTTTCAACATTTCTTCATTAAGGAAAAAATATTCAGGTTCTAAAGGTGAATTGGTGTGATCATAATCAATGGCCTTAGGATTGAGGTACAAATTTTTTGAAGGGTTATATGGGTTGCGGAGTGGAGTGGTAAAATCAATGGATATCATGTTGATGGAATGGATGAAATCTCCAGGACCACGCAGATACAACTCACTATATTTGGATTTCTCCCCCTACTCTATATGTGGCTCAAGAAAAATGGGGATTGCCGAGTCTACTCTAGGGATAGACATAACAATTGGATCCTCAAATGGAAGCAATTATCTTAAATTTTAAGGATAGGAAACACCATATGGTATATGTATTCCAGGTTTACTGGCCTTATTTGAATATAAGGACATGGAAACACCTCATGATAAATGGGTTCCATGTCGATAGGTTCCCTAAGATGATGTAAATGGTGAGGCCCAAGGTAGGCCAACTTTGTTTCATCCTCATATTCCTCATCCTCTGAGGAATGTTTACCATCATCTTCTCTAGAATTGTTTTTTGGCCTGCCTCTCTTAGATATGGATTATGAATCTCCTTCCTCAGAAGTAGCTTCTGATTTAGGCTCTACTATTTTTGTACCAAAATTATGGGATTCAATTCCAGTGTTGTTGGCATATATATAGTTTCTGACGAGCCAATAAAATTTTGGAATATCATCTGGACTGGCCTCCATCGAAATGTTATTATGATAGACCAAAGGTGGTTCTATGGAAACCATGGTCACCGGCTAGTCTCCCCTTTGATAATATGAAGGGTTAGGATTATTGGAGTTCCTATCGATATCCACCCCCATAATTAAGTTCAAGTGATCTAGAGATATAACTAGAATCTCATCTTGACCTCTTATATCATAATCAAATCTAAACTTATCAATCGGCAGCTAATAGCATGATTTATATGGATTTCATCACCCTTGTTCAAATAGTCCCAAACCATACCCATGCTAGTGGTAATGATCAAAATAGCGAAGGTAAAACTCTGGGTTAGATAAATAATGAATATTTACTAAAAATTGTTCATCATCATCTTCTTCTATGGGTGACCGATCTGCAAGTTGATCTAAACCTCTGTAGATGAAGTTAGTATGATTAGGTGGCACTCCCAGTGGTACCATCATTCCAATAGGAAATCAATGGGCTTGAGGCCTACCCACATCCTGTGCAGATTATATGATTGGTGTAAAGGTCACATTATGCACTAGGTATTCTGCTAACCCAGGATTGACTAAGTGAATTATCACTTGCGATGCATATGACCCGCTTGAAGACATAGGAAAGGCAAGATGAGGCACCTCCTTAACTTCATTTTGTGAGTTTCCTTCCTCCATGGGATTTTGGACCTTGGTAGTTGCTACATTGGGAATTTCTTTAGCCTCTTTTTCACCTGATATTGCCTTTAGCTTATGATCATTTCTAAGCATTGTATATGTCGTAGGCTTTGTAAAAGCAACTATTGTATATGAAGTTGACCATGGTACTGATGTTGAAGGGTTAGTGCACACTTCATTTGATTTTCCTTTTGGATGCCTGATAGGCGATGTAGGTCTAATATCCAGATGCATAAATGGGAGTATGAAATATCCTAGAAAATCCACTTGATTGACATACTTAAATGGTTTCTCATTCAAAGGGACCACATACACTTGTCCCTCGTGCATGTATTTTATGCATTTATGCAAGATCAAAGGGATGCATTGCATTTCTTTGATCCATGGCCTACCTAGGAGAATATTGTATTGCATCACACCTTCAGACACATCATAGAGATGATATTAAATCTAACCTGAATAGGAAGGATTACAGTACCTACTGTCAAGCATAACACATCATTGAATGCTTAAAGTGTGAAATTTAAGGGTAGGATATATGATTTAGGTAATTTTAAATATCCTAAGGCCTTCATGGTAATTATGTTAATTGATGATCTTGTATCGACCAACACCCACTTGAAGGGTGTGTGGTTTGCATACACTATAATATGAAGTGGTAGGTCCACTATAGCAATAGAGACTATCTTGATTTCATGATCATAGAATTAAATCACAAGATCTTGGCACTATTGCACATGTTCCACAAAATTAGTGAATGCTTTTGGATCTTATTCTATGGACCTTAAAATAT
Organism: Wollemia nobilis; assembly: GCA_028583015.1. NCBI lineage: Eukaryota > Viridiplantae > Streptophyta > Pinopsida > Araucariales > Araucariaceae > Wollemia > Wollemia nobilis. The sequence continues at coordinate 1,602,871 of JAQPPZ010017073.1, forward strand.
CCATTAGCATCTCCCTGTACCTAGGAGACTGTTCTATTATCTCATAAATCAACAAATTTATCAATATCATTTGTAGAATTTGAGTAAGTCTATTTCTTATCGTCACCACTGGTCTAGTTGGTGGACCTGGAAAGGGATTTTATGCTGGCCTTTGTTGGGGCACAACTTGAATTTGAAATAGTGCAGGAGGAGGATCTGGCTGATTGTACCTCCTATTTTTTGTGACTACGTTCACCATGTTGATAAATCCTTGTGTGGGCAGTTCAATCCACACTTGATTTACTTGTTCGACATTATTCCTTGATGGCTCATGGTTTGGTAAGGGATACTTGAATATTACCATATTTTGGTTATTTGAAGCCAGAGGATTATCAATGATCAACTCATTTCTATTGATCATCTTCTGTAACAAATGCTTGAAGCTATGGCATCCTTCAATATCATGCCTCCTTTATTTATGGTATGGGAAATATTGATCTTCCCTAAATCCTTTTTATTTATGGTGATTAGGATCGAGTAATTTAAATTTTGGTAATGTTATGGCCTTAGCCTCGCATAATTGATTAAATATGGATTCCATAGTCTTAGATAATGGCATAAATTGGTGAGGAGGGTGATGTTTTTTGGTCTTGCCCTACTTTTTGTTGTTGCACTAATTATACTGTGTAGGGGGAGGTTGAGCTTGATTGTTTTGTGGTTGTTGGCCCTTATTCCCTTTCTAAATATTTAACACAACCTAATTCACATGCGCAGGCTTGGCATGGTGATTCTGGTTCTTTGTGTTTTTGTTATTCCACTCCTTTTTCATCCGGATTTTTAAATCATCTTCTTGTAACTTTATATCCTCTATGACCTTAGCTTGTACCAAAGCCTCTTTGAATGTCTCATATTATTTCAATTGTAATAAAAATGAGATGTATTTTGCTCATATTTTGGTAAACATTCATGTTAAATCAGTAGTGGGGATGGAGAATGGCAACTTAGCCATTAGCTTCCTCCATATATTATCAAAATCCATGACTAGCTCATCGTCATATTGCTTTAAAGCTGCCAAGTTAGTCAAATTGATTTTCTTCTTGATGCCAAAAGAAAAGCGTTCAAGAAATACATTTGCTAGCTATTCAAAGCTGGTAATGTTGTGCCTTTTCAATTGATTAAACCATTCTAGGGCTAGACTAGAAAGGGTCATTCTAAAATTTCTCAATAACAAGGCATTGTTACTTTGGATCTAGAAGCACATGTTCATGAAGCTCATCACATGCTCTTGTGCATCTTCATCGCCTTGGAATTTATCCAGCTTGGGTATCTCAAAATTATCGGGATATGCTGGGCTAGGAATTGAAGGGCATAGAGGCACATTGTGAATTTTTTTCAAGGTAGGATTTTGATAAGTCATCCCTTGCTTCTCAATAGCTCTTACCTTTTCATCTAAGGCTTTGTATGCTTATGAGGATAAAATTTTCTCTTCCCTAAGAGGCCTCTGCGGAGCTATCAAAGGTAGATTCTTTTTAGACCAAGGTGGAGTATTAGACTCATCATCCACATCTACTAAGGAGATCTTGGGATACTATTGATCTTGTTGATCTCCTGATTATTCATACTGGGTACACCCATGTTATTCTATCACTTGGCATTGTAGCATGTTTTGGGTTGTACAATGAGTATGATTTCCAAATTTTTTAGGTTGTACTTTTGGCTACAATGTAGCATGTCTTTGGTTGCACTTCCTATACTCACTTCAAGGAGACAGATTATCTCGAGCTAGTCTATTCTCTCTCTCTTCATGCTCCTTTTGATCAAGGATGTATTGTTCTCTCATGTGCTACTCATAAAATTTTTACCTAAGCAACCTTTTCCATTTAGAATTCTTATGCTCAAGGTGCTCGTACTCTGCACACACATCTTCCAATTGGTCTTGGAATATGCGTTGTCTTTGCTCTGAAGCCAGCCTATGTGAACAATCTATAATATCATCCATGTGAGGCCTATGGCTTTTTAGATTTGTATGAGGGGCTTTATTAGTATGATTCCCAACTTATTTATCTACCACACTCTTGCCCTTGTCCGTGTAGATGGCATTTGTATTGTGTAGAAGTTCATGATTTATGTCTGCATGCATATATGGGGTGTGCACGCTATGGGAGCACTTTGAGCATTCTCTTGGCTTATTGGTATGCCTCTGTATGCCCTCACTATGTGAGCTCTTAAAGCGAGAGTGCATAGAAGAGGTACTATACCCTAATCTCCCTAGAAATTGATCTAGTCCATTGATCTGACTAGTCCTCAAAGGTTCATTTGGAGGTATACCATTGACTCCAATTGTAGAAAAATCTATTGTGAACCTTCTAGGTTCATTAGGATTTGGAGTACTTAAGGGTCTACACTTTGATGCAGCCCTATCTTCCTACCCCTAATTGGGTTGATATTCTCTATGTCTATCCTGTGATGATAGGGGCCTTGAGCCTTTATTAACTCTATCATGCAAGGAGTGTGTCTTACCTCCTCCAACTGGGTTATTTTGAATAGAACTCCCACGTGTCAAATTGTCACCTCTAATACTAGCCAAACGTCATTCAGGGAGATCTTGTGGGGAGGTTCCAACACGTTATCTTGTGTGTGACCTAGAGATTCGACCTCCACCTTGGTTGTGTATTGAGGTCGACCTCTTTGTGTGTTGATAATGATGTGAATTTATATCTTTTATAAATTTTAGAAAAAAAAAAGTATACAAGGAAGTTTCTCTCTTTTAAATATTCTTTGTGAGTCCTAAAATTGTTTAGTGTGTTTTGATTCGTTGAGTATATAAACTAAATCTCATTGTGTTTGCAATTTTGTTGATGATACACTTATAGACAGTTTAAGGGTTTTCACCTGTATACTTTATTGGAAATTTTGAGTAGTTGTGTTGTCATTGATGTCAAGAGTCAGTGTCAGTGATGTCAAAAGTTAGTGCAAGGGATTGACAAAAGGAGGGTTAAAATATATATTTAAAGCCCAAGATATTTGGTTTAAAGCTTCACATGATTAGTCTAAAGGTTGGATAAATACCCTAAAGGAAGGAGATACCTAGGCCCAAAGGAAATAATATTATAATATTTATTATTATAATATTAAGTATTAAAACAAAAACCTAAGGTTACTTGTAAATTAATTATAATATTTATATTATAATTAATTTATAATATAAATTAATTAAAACCCTAAGTAAGGGTTGGGCGAAAAACATTAAGTTTATATGTTTTCCTTGTCGACGTCCGAGCAAGGAAGGAGTATGGTATTTATACCATAAGATTTAATGGCATATGGCAAGTCTTCGATATTGCGCATGTGAAAAGTTATAAATTATTGATGCAATTTTCGTGAGCAACGAAAGATGAAGCTTTTTAATTTTAATAGATAAAGGTGGATTGTGGACGAATAAATGGAGAAGAGTGTGCATCCCTATTACCAACCATACATTTGGGCTAGTGGCAAGGCTTGGTAGCATAAGGCATTGGTGAAACAAAGGTCCCGTGTTCGATTCCTAGCAGTAGCAGAGGGAAATTATTTTTTATTTCAAATGATTTTGGCACCTGTAGAGGATACAAAGGGTAGGGAGCGCATCTTGGTGTTCATGTGGACGTGCAACCCAAGTTGCAGTCTAGTCGTGGCTAAGGCACTAGGCAGGCAATGAACACGAGTTTGATTCGCATGGAGTGCATGTTAGTATTTTGAGGTACGCAAAATAATTTTTGATTAAAGTGGCTAAGGTATGATTAAAATTTTTATTTTTGCCATATGTTGGATTAAGAATTGGATATTATAAGGTGTGTGCAAGGAATTTTATTGGTGTAATTTGATATGTATGTTGGGTTAAAAATTGGAGATTATAAGGTGTATTCAAAAAACTTTATTATTGTAATTTGAATTTTATTTTGAGTTAGAATATTAAAGTGTTTGGAAGGTTGAAATTTGGATTGAAATATTCTATGTTGAGTTGGAGTTAAAAGGAGCTATAGGGATTTTATCATTTTACTTGATTGAATGAATGATCTATTTATTGGAGTTATTTTTAAGGAAGGAGTAATAAGGTGTATATGTGTCTTGACATTTTATTGTATTTCTTGTGTGGTGAAATATTTATTGAGGTAAAATATTCTTGTGGAGTTTTTGAGATAGACTTTTGCTATCTAACCTAGAATTGGCAAAAGGATTTGGTTGTGAGTAAAAAAATTTTTGAAGATATATATTCATAAAAAAAAAGGTATGGGCACATCATATTTTGATTGAAGTGTTGTTTGATTGAATGTTGTGAAATATAACGTGGAGTGAAAAGGATTGTTTGATAGTATTGTTGGAAATATTTAAGTGAGTTTTTATATGCATGATTGGTGAATGTTTAGAGAACATTAGAGATAGAGATTGAAGATTATTTGAGTTAGGGTTTGAGACCCACATTGTGCTATTTTTTTGAAGAAGTATGAAAATACTTATTTAGGGTTTGTGATAAAGTTGTGTTTCATTGATTGAATGATTGAGTTAAAGTTCTTGAGCTTTGGTTTTGAGTGATATTGAAAGTGAATGTGTAAAAATTAGAAATCAGATTTGTGAAAGTGACAGACTTAATGATTTAATAGAACATATTAATTTTATGATAGAGTACATCATTCTCTATATGTTACAGAGGTTTTTTGAATTTTGAATGGAATATGTCTAAACTGCTTCAAGTTAAAGAAATTACTTTGAAGATTAGATAAAGCAATTGATAGCATTGTGTGCAAGATTTGAGATTGATTGAGCATATCTTGTGAGTTTTTTTGAGCATGTGTTTGAGCAGATTTGAGTAAGCTTTTGTTAAAGCTTAAGGATAGCTTTGAGTAAGATTTTGTGAAATCTTAAGGATAGCTTTCAGTAATCTTTTGTGAAATCTTAAGGACAAATTTGTGTAAGCTTTTATGAAATCTTAAGGATAGTGTTGAGCAAGCTTTTGTGAAATCTTGTAAGCATATTTGAGGTAAGTATTTGTGAAGACTTGAGAGCATATTGAGAAAGTTCTTGAGAGGACTTAAGGGCATATTTGAGATAAGTCTTGGTGAAGACTTGAGAGTATATTGAGCAGGTTCTTGAGAGGACTTGAGGGCATATTTGAGGTAAGTTTTGGTGAAGACTTGAGAGCAGATTGATCAAGTTCTTGAGATGACTTGAGGGTATATTTGAGGTAAGTCTTTGTGAATACTTGAGATCAGAGTTGATTGATTGATTTTTTTAAGTTTTGTGTTAAGACTTGGGGTAAATCTAAGTACGTTTGATTTGTGATTGGATCAAGCTTTGTGTTAAGGCTTGATGACAAATTTGAGGATAAATTTTAATGTATATTGAGAGTAGATTTATGCTAGACCTGAGATAGAGTTAGAGTAGATTTGTACTAGACCGAGGATAGTGTTTGGTGCAGATCTAGGATAGAACTGAGAGTAAGCTTTGGAGGTGATAGAGTAGAGGATAGTAGTCTTCAGTGGATAGAGATCCATTAGCTAGGGTAGTGAGGATAGAGGTCTTCTGAGTGAGGACAGAGGTCTTATGTGGAGAGAGATCCACAAGCTAATGTAGTAGGGGTAGTAGTATTCTAGGATATCACCAGCAAGAGTAGAGGAGAAAGAGTTCTCCTATGGATATAGTTCCATGAACCAAATTAAGAATAAATAGTTCTCCTATGGAGTGTGATCCATGAAGTAGCTAGAAATATAGAGTTCTTCTATGGAGAGAGATCCACAAACTAGTTGAGGAGAAAGAGTTCTCTTGGGTCAAGTTCCATGAACCAGAGAAAAGGGGAAAGGTTTCTCCTATGGAGAGAGATCCAAAAATCATAACATTAGGGTATTGGTGTCTCCTTTGGATACAGGTCCATAAAAATTATAATAGGGAAGTGATTCCCAAGATATTTGTTGAGAAAATTTTAATGAAATATTTTCTTCGTGGAGTAACCCACATTGGGTGAACCACATTAAATTGGTGTCTCTATTGTGTGTTATGATTTATGCATTACTTTGATTATTGTTGTTGATATTGCCATTTATTATATTGGATAATAATATTTACGAAAGAAAATTAAAATTCGGTCTTATAATGTTCACCCCCCTCTTAGTATAAGCTTGTGTTCTTCATACTCATAGCTTGACAACTAACAATGAAATTTCGGTCATGTAAACTCACAAAAGTATGGAGATGAAGCCCATACCCGATCAGGGAGCACAAGTACTACCAATTCTCATCTAGCACACCGTGTGTAGTGATACACCCCTCTCAATAGGAGTGTGTGTTATTTTTCATGGATAGGACAGTTATTGAATCAGTCTTAGCCATGGTCGAGTCCTAATAGTACAATATCGAACAAGCCAACCAAGTGGTACTAACATCCACTATTGGTCTCGATTAGTAGGTTGGATGTGACAACTCCATGGTGTGTCGTGGTTCTTTTTTATTTTGTATAAAATAAATATGCATCAGAGAGCACCCATGATTTTTCTACATGCCTAGGAAATTGATGTTTTATTTTTAGAAAGGATGAAATATTAAATGCTATTTCCAAAAAATTCAAATACAAAATTACATGAAAAATGGCCTTTGGATAGGCCCCAAGCATGCAAAACCTAACACACAATCTAAGTCCTAGCCACTTTTCTATACATTGGACAACAGACTCGGTAACTGGATAGAAACACAGCCTAAAAACTTAGCCATTGTTGACAACAGCAACTAATAGATCTAGCCTAAAAATAATAATTTTTTTTATTATTTTCCTTTAAATTTTGGCTATATGATTTACTTAGAGCCTATTGAATCAGAAAAATCAAAAAACCATAAAATACAAAAGAGGAATACTTACTTGGAATCCCTCATTTGATGAAGTGACAGGATGCCTACTACATTTTTCTCTGCTCTCTTCTAGCCACTTTTGATAACCGTAGTTGAGATGCTTATCATTGTTGTTAGCTGCGTTTGGAACTGTGCATCATGGATTTTGAGCGTAGCTAAGATCTACAATGCAAAATATGAAAAAATCAATAAAATACAATGAAATTTGCAGGGTCCCACCATGATCGCCACTATAGAAAGCTATGAAAACCACACAACTAAAGATATTGCAACATAAAGAATCAAAAGCATGTAATCTATGTAAACATTTGACAAGAAGGAAATAACAAAGGAAGCTCTCTTTTATTAATCAAATGAATCACTTATTACAAATTTGTCCCTCTTAGGGATACCAAAGTTTGATACAATATTATTGTTAGAATAATATTCCATTATTTGGCATATTTTCCCTTTTTACTCTGATAGGTAAAATAGGTAGTATATTGCATTATACTACATAGATTATTACATTTACTTTTTACTACTTACCATAGAGATATTTACTATGCTAAATATCTACTGGTAAACCTAGGTTAGTATCTAAAATATCCTAGGTTAGATATTTTAGATTAGTGGTTAGTTCATACTTCTCTACCTATGTTAGTTGTTAGCATATTTCTTTATTAGTGCATATTGTTAGCATTAATCATTCTAATTAGGTTATATTGTAAAATATATAATGCTTAGACTTTTCTAAAGCTAATTTTAATGTTCAATATATGTTTTATTCAATTATTTTGGACCTATTGTTCACATTGGTATCAAATCTAGACAAAACTAGAGGGAAGAGGAAGCGCATAGCCTTCATTCCACTGGAGAAGGTGAAGGCGATTGTAGCATGAAGCACCAATTGGTGACTTTAATTTTTTTCATCCATCCTAAATTCCTAAGTTCCTATAGTTTTAATTGAATTTTATTAATAAAATTGCTCGCAGGACAGCCCATAGGATCCGGTCCGCAGGTGGATCACCAACCAGGTCAACCTCCCAGTGATCTCAAGCTACCACCATAGATCGATAGGGTAGTTTATCCTATCGCGATTGCCCTATGGTGGCTTAGGAAGGAGCCTTCCTAAGGCTCCAGCCCATAGGGCTAGCACCCCCATGGTAAGCTAGTGGGAGTGCTTCGAGGGTAGGAGCACCCTCAGGCTCCCACATGGTGGAGCAAGCCAGTGGGAGAGCTTAGAGGGTAGGAGCACCCTCACGCTCCCATGTGGCTTACCCATACTAGAAGTGCCATGAGGGTAGGAGTGCCCTCACACTCCTAATAGAGTAGACTAAACCAGACACTTGGAAACCCTATATCATCACACTTGGAAACACCTAAACCTAGCTGACATTCTATGACACCTAAGCCTCTGACTCAGCACACACATGGCATGATTTTTGAGGTGACATAATTTTTGAGGTGACACGTGGCAATGTATCAAAGGTGACACATGGTGAGGCCAGTTTGGTGGAGGAGTGACATGTGTACGATAGGAAAATTTATGTTTGGGCATCAAGCTACCACGTGGCAAGGATGCATTCATTCGACAGGTGACAAGTGGTGGAAGGGGGCAACGTGGATTGATCTATGATTGCTCATAAGCAATCAAGTGCTTTACAATGCATTGAGGGTTTTAAACACCCTAGCATCCCTTTCGAGATGCATGTGGGATAAAACCCACGAAAACACAATTGTAGCTCGCCCTCGCTTTATTTAACTATACACAAGACTTGCTTTCAAAGCCGCCCCATTTCAATTTTGGAAAAATTACATTATGGTTTGATATTTGGTACATTTTTTAATAGTTTTTTATTTTAATTGCTTAAAATAATTTTTTTTTAGATTATTTTTTATGATTTTATATAATTAAAGCTTTATATAGTTATTTTTATCATAAACTTGATTCTTTTAAAGCCTAAATTATGTTTAATTATTTAAAATTACATCTCTAATTTTTTTTTTTTGGCATTTAAATTAGAAATTTTTTAAAACCAAATTTTCTTTTGCAACTATAACAAATAGATTTCTTATGTTTTTTTTTCCACACATTGGGAAAATAGAGACAAAGAAACAAAACACATTTTTTGTTGCAAACCATAAACAAAACTCTTGACATTTTTTCATGAAGATAAAAAAATTGGGCAAGGAAAGCTCTTCGTCATCAAATAATCATTAGGAAGAGAAACAAATTATGAAGACAAACTCCTAGATCAAATTTTATTCGTATGCTTCGTAAATATCGTAAATCAATTCCTCCCTCAATTATCTATACTGATCCATGGAAAGGGTTGGACAAAAGATATGGTCCCATGAGGATTCGGGAACCTTTTGATCCTAATGCACCACCCATCTTTGAGTGTTGAAAACAAAACCAAGTCGTGTGTCGACTAGTCTGGAAGCCTTTCAAACACAGGTCGTGTGTCGACTTATCTTGGAAGGAGTGCTCGATTTGTTCATTTTGCAAAATAAATGGTGGAAGACAACATTGTACTTATTTTGTAAAATTGTAAGAAAATTAAGAGACATAAAAATATCAATTTTTTGCACAACACAAATCTATATTTTGTTGCAAAAATTAAAAGGCGCATTTTCAATTTTACTCGACACCTTCATTGGCAAATTAGGTGCATTCTTAGTTGCATCCGACACCTAGGTGATAAGAATTTTGTGGGAATTACTCTCTTATTATTGCATTATTTCTTTTGCAATTATAAGTCATAGAATCAAGAACACACTAAACCCCAAAATTTCACAAATTTGTGTAAATCCTTACACAGTTTTAAAGCCAATTTCACTTGATATTCTCTCCTAAAACAACAAAACCCCTAATTCACTCTTATTTGTTTGGCTTAAACTCCTCAAATTGATTATTCCTCTTCAAAGGGATTTTCAGGTAGGTGCCATTAAATATATTTTTGAGTGAATTATCTTTCATCTCTTATTTTTTTGGCTTAATTTCCTCCAACTGATTATCTTTCTTCAAGAGAGTTTTCAGGCAAGTGCCATTAACTACCTCTTGACAGTGAAAGAAAGAACACATTTTTTAAAATAAAGGAACCTTGAAAGTGGCAATTATTTTGCACTAAGGGGGGATAATTCCTTTCTTCCTTCAAACACAGATTTTGACAAGAGGGAGATAAAACTTGTAAATGCAATCAGAAAAGCATAAGTCATCATAAAAATATATTTTTTCTTTTAGACTTCATAATAGAAACCATGCTTGAAGAACTTGCAATAAATAAGGATGATTTGGGGAACTTTTTTTGAGAAAATTGCCTAGAAAACAAATTTTTGCACAAATTGTAAAAATGACAACCATGACACCATTCAGTGTTGGTTTCAAAACAAGCAAAACTAAAATGGCAAAGGCACACCACAGAAGCCATGTTTCTAGTGAAGTGTCTCATTCTGATTCTGAATCTGGTTCAAAGAGAGCACACAGAGTGCTCATGTATCAGACAATATTGTAGAGGGAAAACACATTTGTCACCTTGGGCAAAGCACCATTTCCTTTCTCTCCTATTTTAGGCTTCATAAATAGCATAAGTTTTTATTTGAAGTACTTGTAATAAAGGGGTGATTGTACCTCTTTTTAGGCTTCATAAATAGAAAATTCTCATTGTTTGAAGTCCTTGAAACAAAAGGAGGGAATTTTTTGGTGTAAAAATTGCCTAGGAGGCAATCTTTGTAAAAATCCTTCACAAAACTCTTGAGTTGCACATATTTTTGCAATTAAGGGGGGATTTACATTTCTTTTTCTTCACATTTTTTTGTAAAAAGGGAAGAAGACTTATAAGGGTGCATTTTTAGTAGCGATCGACACCTTAGTCATACTTCTTTTAGAAATTAATTACAACATGTTTTGCAACAAGAAGGAGGGAACTTATAAGGGTGCATTTTTGGAAACGATCAAAACCTTAGGTACCTTATCTTTTGCAAACTCATATTGTAACTGAATGAACCTCATATGAAGTGATCTATTCTACTACACCTAGCGATTGCAGTGGCTAGTTACCCATGCAATTTAGTTGGATGATGAGATTACTATAAGGACATTCATTGGTGTGAAGACAAAGTGAGGAATGACCCAATTTTTGCTTAGGAGCATCCAGAGCACTGTGACAGAGCAAGAACCAGTAGATCGACAGTTTCTTCCACTATATTGGGGCAGTTATATACTTTACCTAAATATTTTTGTATATGAGGATAGGTATACATTACCCAAATAATATAATAAGGGGGGATGTTAGAATAATATTCCATTATTTCGCATATTTTCCCTTTTTACTCTGATAGGTAAAATAGGTAGTATATTGCATTATACTACATATATTATTACATTTAATTTTTACTACTTACCATAGAGATATTTATTGTGCTAAATATCTACTGGTAAACCTATGTTAGTATCTAAAATATCCTAGGTTAGATATTTTAGATTAGTGGTTAGTTCATACTTCTCTACCTATGTTAGTTGTTAGCATATTTCTTTATTTGTGGATCTTGTTAGCGTTAATCATGCTAATTAGGTTATATTGTAAACTATATAATGCTTAAAATTTTCTAAAGCTAATTTTAATGTTCAATATATGTTTTATTCAATTATTTTGGACCTATTGTTCGCAATTACAATATGCAAATAACCCTAAAATAGGGGAATATGTGCTTCACAATTATTTTTATGTCTCCACAAACTCTGCTTAAGGACTTACAAGGATTAATCCTCCATTTTTTTAGAGGAATTTGATGTTGATAGTGCCTTGAAGCTTCAAATAACCTCTCATATATGTGCAAGAAAAAAAAAACATGTCAAACACATATGAAATCTCTCATCATGAGGCTATTATTCAAGAATGCAAGAAATAAGGAAAATACTTGAAGTAAGCATAAAGATATGAAAATAGGCTTATAAAGTGGCTAAATTAATGTAAAGTATATAGATATAGCTAATATAACATGTTATTCATAGGAAAGATCATGAATAAATCTAATCTATGAAGATTTATGGAAATAAGCAAATGTGACAAATATTAAGGTAAAGCTACCTCTAATATTGTGAATTAACCATGCAAATGTCTGCTACAATGCTAATCTATGCTAGATTAAACTACTTGCATAACTAGAAATGGGAATCTATAGCTTAAAATGGAGGAAAGAGTAATAAAACCCTCAATGTGGGTGCTCAGAGTAGCTAGCTCTATTAGCCACATGTGACAACTGCAGCTAGCCCTATGGGCCACTGCTGACAACAATGGCCATAGGCTAAAATTTCTTTCTCTTAGAATCAAGGGTATAATATCTCAAATCCTTCAAAGAATTGATGGTCAAGGGTCACCTCGGTGTTCTAAAATAGATTGGCGGTTGAATTTTATGGAATTCACATTGGATTGGTGTGAATTTGAAAAGTTTGCTTCTCAAGCCTTTGGAAGCTCCATTGTTGCAAATTTGGTTGTCAAACTAGATTTTGGCAGCATCTCCTCACTCTTCACAAGGTGTAATTGACTCTCCAATTTGGTAGGGCTTTGCTACAATATATTTTGATCCTATTTGCCTAAAGGAGAGGTCTATAAATAGACTCTCCAATTCCCTATCTTGTCTTCCCAAGGAAGCCAAGATCAAGAATTGCCAAGCTAGGACTGTTGGGAGGGAGCATCCAAAAGTATTCTCATTTGAAATTGATTAGAAAAAGTTGCATTTGACTGCTACAACTAATTTTGCTCAGCTCAGGAGGCTAATATAGTTACAGATCTAGTCGTGGATCCTCAACATGGCTAGGATCCTAGTTGTGGTTTTCAATCATGGTTGAGATCTTGGCTATAGATGCCATCCATGGCTAAGGTTGAATAGGCCTAAGATGTCCAAAATGAGTGGTTAGAACCACTTCTTAGCCTTGTGATGGTCTAATATCATTCATATGGTCTTCAAATATGCCCATATGAGTATTCTCCTAAACATGACATGTTTAAGTGTCTACAGGGGTAAAGGGATGTGTTGAAGTTCCCTTCTAAAACACATGGAATATTATGAAAGGCATATTTTATGCTACATAATGTTTCCCATAGCAAAGCCCTTCCTGGTAGGGAATTTAGAGAATAAAAATTTTATAGGATTCATGAATTATTGTTGTATTTGTCATGAAATAGAACACTAGTAATTTTATCACTTTACTGTAACACTCTTCCTTCTAGTCTCCTAGGGTCCCATAAGAAAATTAGACCTCCAAAAGTACCTCTAGCCTGGATGAAAGCCACTTCTCATTTTTTCCAAATTTCCATTGCTACTTTGATAGACACACTTTCATCAACATTCATTTCTTGTATTATTAAAATTATGGGTTTAAGCTCTCTTCTTAATGAACTAACTACTCTTTGTTTAGTTAGGCCATTTAGGCCTCTCACATTCCATGAGAGGATCTTCATTTGGAATATTTGGAATTTTTCTTGCTCCTCCTTCCTTGAGGTTGGGGAGGTTTGGTGTTTTTTATATCATCTTTGAGTTTACTGATAACTAAAGGAAATAGAGTTTTTTGGATTCCATTCACTATATCTTCCTTGAATCCTTTTTTCCATTATTCAATTGTAGATATTCTTCCTCTCTTCTTGTCACTTCCATAGTCTATTGGTGATTTCATTGAGCTTCACATTTTTTTGGGGCTAAATTTATGTGGGACGATATTTTCTAAAGCAGGTTTGTATGGTATGATATATTCTAAGATAGGGCTAGAATATCTGACCTTGGTCTAGTTTTTATCAAGGCTAGTGATTTTAATCATTAATAGGTATCTTAAGGGGCTCTGCCTTCCTTCCTTAATAAGATTAGGTATATCAAGAGGAAACTTTGAAGGGATATGATATGGCCCTAATATTTAATAGGAATCTAAAATATTAGGTAGAGTAGTACGAGGGAAAATATCCTCTTCTCTATCCTTTTCCTAAAGAAGTGAATCATCCTTGAGGATCTAAAATTTATTGATGTTAGTGAATGGAGAGCATACATTTTCCTCATCTAATTAATATTTTGTGATCTACTTTCCTTTGTTTGGAGGAGGCTACATTTATTTGTACATCCCATATTGATGAGGTACATTTCTTTTGACTAGACTTTATTAACCATTCTTGACTTGTTTGAAGAACCCTTTGTGCATCGGGTGTTTTTTGCCTTGATTCTTGTTGGATGGATCACCTTAGAAATCAGAATTTTCCTTCATTGTATTATGTTGCTTCAAACTTGGGTATTGACTTCTGATATAGCCTTGGGTGTGGCATTCCGTGTAAAAGGTAGGTTTTTTTGTACTCTAGATCTTGGCATCATAGATAGGAACCATACCCTAGTTCAATAAACATAGGGAGTTCAGAGTCCAGATTTGCATTCACACAGATACTAGCATGAGTCATCCTAGTACGAGATAGATTTGCATGATCAATAGTAATGATATCTCCAATTATTCTTGCAATACCTTTGAAAATATCCTCATACCAGAACTGAAAAGGAATATTTGGAATACGGACCCACATAGGGGCAAAATTTATGTTCTATGTTTCTAGATCAAATTCCTTTATCCATATTTGGAGGAAAAGACTTCACCACCCCAATAACCATGCCCTCCCAGTTAGGATGCACCTAGCATCATCGTGATTACTGATATGTATGAAGAACCCTTGTTAAAAGCCACTATCTCCATATTTCCCAAATTTTTCCATTTTGAGAAGGCCCATTTTCTAATTGTTTAAATATCAAGTCTTCCTCCTATGAAATTTTCAACCAAGGAAAAGTCCTCTAGGGACAAATAATCTACCATCCTATTCTTAGGACTAGCAGTTTCCTACCTTCATTAATGAGGTTTGAGGATGAGTCAATGGGTTTATTCCTTCCAAACTTGAGAGCCTCAGTAAAATATTTTTCCTATGTGAGGCCCTTAGCAAAAGGATGGGACACCTTGTTGGGATGTTTTTTGGGAGGTTCATATCCCTAAAGTTCCTTGATTTTATCATAGGATTTATCCTTATCGATCTAGCCATCCTCAAACTGCTTACTTGCAAAAGATTTCTTGAGGGCATCCTCTTGGTTTCCAGAGCTTCAAGATTCGTCCTTCTCGCTTCCTAGATTTTGAATGCCTTAGTTCCTATTTGAGTTTTTCCTACTACTCCCAATCCTCCCATTATGAATTAATGTCCCTTATTGATATTTATATTTTGATCTATAATATTGTTGGATTATTTACATTGGGACTTATGATATTTTGAGATAGTTAAGATTAAAATCCAACAATGGTATCAGAGCTACCATTTGACTTTGTCCATTTTTTATAGATTTATATTTCAAAGACACCAACATAGTAGAGTCTATACACTTTAAAAGTAGTGAAGACTTGGAATCTATTTTAAAGGTATTATTGAGTAGAATTTGAGGGGACAAGGATAAGTCACCCTGATTTAGATGCTATGGTCTTTCCACTTTGTTCAAGGAAAACTAGTGAAGACTAGGACTCAACTAAAATTGATTAAGGTCCAACACAGAAGAAAGTTGGACATTTGAGGATATTCATAGTCACATTGATAATATTTTGGACTCTCTAGGAAAAAGTAGAATCACTATTAAATATTGAGAGAGCCAATTCAAGAGAAATTTGGATATGAGGGGATATTGATAGTCACCCTAATATTAATATTAGATTCTCTAGAGAAGAGGAGAATCAAATTTTTCTTAGGTGCAACCTAAGACAATGAAGATACATTTTAGGATATTTACAAGCATCAAAGCTTCTAGAATATTGAGAAGTATCATAGCTTCTATGGATAAAGAAGCATTAAATATTATTGATATTAGCAAGTAGTATAAGCTTCCATTGATAAAATTTGTAGTGAGAAGTATAGAGAAGAAGCCTCCAAATATAAGAACAAATATAGGCATGGAAAATTTTGGGTTATTCAAAAAACCAAAAGCATAAGGATGACTACAACAATGTCAATATTGGTCTTGACTTATTTTATGCAAGAGTTTTATAAAATAAGCCTTATTCTATAGAAGAATAATATCACTAGCAGAGCACAATCTAAAGAAGCACTAAAACACAATAGATTTTCATCCACCATAGAAGTTGAGTGGCTAGCATCTAAGTGGCCAATATAGTTGAAAGGCCATCATACAAGTGGCAAATATAAACAAATATTGAAGAGTACTGTAAGAGGCTTGTATAACGGAGACTAAGCAACCAACACAATAAAGACAAAGTGGCCAGCTAAGGGAAACTAAATAGCATACTATCAAAAATTAGCATTGAATTAGAAGAGTGTTTTCTAGAGGAGGCAAATGCTATAATAAGAAAGATAAGCTATGTTGTAACATAAGGGTGCTATCCAAGCATATAAGAGCACTGGTAAAGCAATGTTTTCATAGAAGCAACACTATCCAAGACTAGAATAACTCTTTCCAAAATAAAGTTATAATTTTTTTTTAATTTGAGTAAAAGTCGATAAAATTTCAACATATTCCAACATGTCATTCATCTAACGGTAACATAAGAAAGAGTAGATGCCTATCAGGCCATACAAAATATAGAGTGGATTTATATCATGCCATAAAAAATATAAAGTGGATTCCCATTGTGCTATCCTACATCATCCAGAAGTTAGAACAGAATTCCATATACCATACTATAACCAGAACATAGTCCCATATTTCCATCTAGCAACATGCACTAAGCGAGTAGTCTAGTCATAGAAAATCATGAAAGCACTAAGCGAGAAATCCATCCATAGAAAATCATGAAAGCAGTAAAAAAGCAATCAAGCCATAGGAAATCTTGAAATCACTAAGCATTCTAGCCATAGGAAATATTCAAAGCACTAAGCCACAAGAGATAGTGAATGCTCTAAACTAAAACATATCATGATTGTAATACATGAAGAGATAGTGAATGCTCTAAACTAAAGGAGATCATGATTGCAATATATTCTCTCTCTCTCTCTCTCTCATGGTGAATGTATCTTTGGTGATGTTTTTGAAAAGTATTTTGAATTTCAACATGGTATCAAAGCAAAGAATAAAACTACATCACTTGAAAATAGAAGAGATCAATATTCAAATATGATAGAATAAGCCTTCAAGGTATTTTTAGAAAATTGTTTGCTTGGTGTATTACATTATCAAAAAAATAAATTTTTTAAATTTAATTTTTTTTTTTTTTAAATTGGGTGCAAGGCTCGTTTTCCACTATTTATTTATTTCTTCATGAATATGTGTGCCTTCATGTATTTTCCTCTTCTTCATAAGGGTATGTCCTTTTTATTGTACTTAGAAGTTAAGCATAATGGAAAGCATGCTCACTTCCCTAGTCTAGATCATGGGTTCGATACACATTGATAACTTTTCTTCTTTGTTAGCCATTTAAATTGTCTCTTCCATAAATCACCTTCTTCCTCTATATTTGAGAGAGCATCATGGTGGTAAGGTTCTCTATTAGATAACTATTGGTTATTTTTCAAATATCCTAGGGTTAATATTATTATAAATACTCTAATAGGCCATCTTCCATGGGTGAAATGACAATTGACATATGTGCACTCATTGAGACTCAATAGAAGTTACTTTAATTGAAGATTCAATGCATGCTAAGGAATAGTGTTGGTATAAATTCTTGGTGACTAGACATTATTGGTTTGAAACACACAAAGGTCTATTTTTTATAGTTTTTTAGGAGATATTTATTCATTTCTTATATATCTTATCTCCACTTAGCTCTAGCCCATTCTTGTGGAATAAAAGATGTTCCCTTTACTTGCTATGGAGAAGGTGTTGGTTTAAATATCTAGAAGTGATTTTTGAAAGATATAATAAGATACACATGCAAGATCATAGATCATGATGTCATGGTTGTATGCACATGATGCCTTTTGACTATTGAAGAAAAACTTCCCACATACTAATTACAATCCAAGTGGCATGGTATAATAGTTAGGGAACTATTTTAAAGCCATCATATGAGGGATTTGAGTCTTATAAAAATTATTTGTTTCATTTACTCTTTATAGTGAATGTCCTTTTAAGGAGGTTTTGCTACTTTATATTCAAAACGTGCATGTGCATGATACTTTACTTATTTTTTTTAGGCAAGGTTCTAGGTTTGAGCCCCATCTACTTTAAAACTTCACTACACTAATATTTTCCATATACATGTGAAGATAATTTTTTCCTCCAATCATATCACTTAACTTGTCAATCCTTAATTTTCCAATCAAAAGAAAACATTATCTAGTTAGTTTTAGATAATTATTAGTAGTAGATTACATCAAATGGTTGAGCCTAATTTAGGATTTGTTTTCTAAAGTTCAAAAATTTGATTTTTTTTTAATTTGAGTTCTAATATACCAAATATTTTGAAGGTGATAACTTCTACATATGGAATCATTTGGAGCCCATTATTTTTTAAATTAAATAGTTTTGTGAGCTCTACATTATAGTATTATCAATTTTAGATATGGTATAATGTTTATATGGATTTTTGTATAAAATAGATTCTTTAGGGTATGCTATTCACCTCAATCGATCCAATAATAGCACTTGGTCAATTTAAATGGTAGGATTATTCAAAACTAAGAATCTCTAGTTGATTTTTAACAATGAAATAGAAAAAGGTCTTAGAGATCAAACACTTGGTAAGAAGGAGGAATCCCTTGGTATATTTTTCATGTTAGTTGAGCTAGATGTGTTTTTCCAAAAAAATATAAAACCAATTCTATTAATGTATGGACCACATTGAAGGATATCTATGGAAATGGTAAGTGCTAGTAAATTTAATGGAAAAGGTATAAATATTTCTAATATCACTTTTAAATTTTGGTAGTATTAAAGACAACATATCTCACTTCATATCCCTAAAGCTAACTTAGCCATGAAAAGAGGAAAGATAAGGGGTGATGAAGAGTATGTCAAATATATTACTTCCAATCTTACTTCTTTTCATATAGTTAGACTAGTTCTTTATGTGAATGATATGACTATTAAGGAGCCACAACCTATTTCTCTTAAAGGACTTTTCATGCTTCTTATGCATTATGTAGTTCTTTTTTTTAGCAAAAAATCCCTTGTGGGGCCACCTTGGTCTGAGACACCACGAACAGAGGGTTCTACACCGTCAAAGTCACCCGGGAGTCGCACCCGACCCTGCCCACACCAACATTATCAATTTGATTTTGGATACCCAATTCATATTTTTGGTAGGGTGGATATTTGAACCTGGGACCTCCATTGGAGGATTTCCCTCTCCTCTCCAAATCACCTACAACACCTGGGTAAAACTAATTTATAGTGTAAAACACCCCTTTCAAGGTGCCACTTTCAACAAGTTGGGCATAGGAGGAATGGAGTCTTGTCGGCATCTACCAGCACATAGGACATTCCTAACTATACCATATATCTGTAGGATGGAGACAATGGGAATGGAACTCGGGTCAGCCTCTACCAGCACCCAGGGCATTTACCATTGCACCACAACAAGAAGATTCTATTATGTTGTTGCAATGAAGAATGTGGAGCTCTTTATAATATACAATTCCATCTAAAGGACTTTAAATTATTGGAATATAAATATCATTTACCAAGGGTGATTCTAAGGCTTCAAAGAAATCAAATACTTTTTAGTATTATAAAATGGAAGGACATTCCATCAAAAACTACATAGCAATATTAAACAATATTGAAAATAATTCTTGAGATTTGGACACGAGATTTCTGATGATGAGGAAGAGGATGAAAAAGGTAAACTAGAGGTTCACTAGACAATGGGATATTATCTAGAATCCTTCTCCTTAGCTCTCATTTTAGATTATAGGATGTGTTGAAGTATGTGGAATTTGATTATATTAGGCCAAGGCCAAAGTGTCAAAGAGTTCTTATGAGCTCTTTTGACAAAGACTATGTGCAAGTGTGTATGCAATCCTATAGGTATTCTTTGTGTAAGCCTATGAGCATGACTTACATAATATTTTGGTAATAATTTATGTAAACCTATAGGTATGTTAATGTAATCCTAAGGTAACTCTCCATGTATAGTGATATTCATTTACCCACCTTTATGGATAACCTTGATTAAAGAGTGTAATATATTTGTAATATTGTAATTTAACCTCCAAATAAAGTTATGTTAGCTTGAGTATAACATCTAATTGGGGTTTGAACATCATTATAAATACCCCCTAATGAATGATCCATTATATTAGTGTGTCTTCTAACATGTATAATTTCTCTTTATATTTCATTTATTAATGCTATCTTCAAATTACTCTTGTATATTTTTTGGTTATGATCATGGTGAAAGCATGTTTAGAAATATATATAAAATATTATTAATTTCAATAGTCCTAGATACATTAAACCAAATATTACCCCAATCCTATACTCTATAATTTCATGATAATCTAGATGTTACTTAGGTTCATGTTATAATACCCGAGAACTTCCATATGATAGTCACAAACATTATTTAAAGATTTTTCCCTAACTAGATATGAGAAGCACTCATATATTATTGTGGTGCTTAGTTTTTCTAGTCATGCTTCCTTAGGGAAGGATTCTTCAACCTATTTATAATTCTTTGTAGAATCAATATCAATCAACTCAATGTCTATTGGGTTTGTGGAGATATCTATTGCATCCATGGTTATGTTTTTTCTTATTTTACATTAACAACAAGGTTCTAAAAATTATAAGTCTAAAATGTATGATTTGTCTACTTGTTATTGATAAACTTGTTTGATAATAAATTTCTAACTTAAAAACTCAAGGAAAATTTAAATTGAATTAAAAATTCATATATCATATATTGTAAGTGAATTGCATATAAAGTTTGGCAAATCATTGTTTCTTTTACTTGCTAAAGTTCTAATTTTTCCTTCCATATGTGATTAAATCTCTTTGTATTCAATTAGTACTTAACATAATAAATTTTTTCTATGAAACTTAGTAAAATTGAAACAACAATAGTTCAAGGGTTAGGGATTTATGGAACATATTATTATTCATTCGTAGGGTACAACAATGACAATGTTAATATTGTCTTATTACATTTGAAATACCTTCTCAGAAATCACAGATTAGTTGAGTAAAGGTTGGGTATGGTAAATGAGCAAAGATAGCATAATATGCCCTAGTGGGGAGATCAATAGAGTAGTATAGTGATCTTATTGTGAAAATAACATAAATGGTATACTAAGGCACATTAGTTGTAGCAAGGGTTTAGGTTCTTATGTCAAATTATAAAGTCTTATTTTTCCAAAAATAATAATAGGGCTTATAATTGCAATAACATAAAGGTTGTCAAAGTCACAATACTAGAGATCCAAATCATGTAGAATGAAAAGTGAAAAATGAGGGTTTAAAAGGATTTTATAGCCATTCTACAATTGCCTACATTTATACAAAATAAATTTATAGTGCATGAAAACCATACCAAAAAATCATCAAATTTTATATTGACATCAACCTCTCCTTATGCCTCCTCTTATCCATTCCTAGGATCACCACTTACTTCAACATGATGTCATCTTTGTTTATGGATTGGGTGATTTCAAGATGATGTCATAATGATGAGACAATTTTTATTTCATTGAATTAAATATTACACCATGGAAGCAAATCATATGCATTCACCTATGGTTAAACTTATACTTCATGTTAAATGTTGTATAAATGTCACGACCCACCTTGGCAGGACTCATTAAAATTATGGAATTTTGTGCTAATGTGTAATTATTCAATGTTTCACTTTTGATGCATTGTGAAAATGAATGGTTATATGCAATTACTATTTTAGTTATGTTATATAAGAATATGGTACTACTGATATCATGTATGGTTGCAATACAAGATGCTCTAGTAGGTTGATGAGGAACTTGGCCATCAGGAATGAGGGACCAAAATAAGATAAATGATAGTTATATATATGGACAACAACTATAGGGTAACAATATGTTACCACATATAGTTGCATCTCATATTGCATATATTAATAAGGTTATGCCATCATATAGAAATTTGCTTTAGGAAAGGAGCAGTTCCTAGTAGCAAGTGATGATCGATCATCGAAAAACTTGCTAACTAGGAACAAAGGGTGGCATAATTTTTGCAAGGTTTGTTTATAAGCATTTTAAAGTTATTTTTGTTTGCTTATAATTTGGCATGGATGTAAAATAAGAAATCCATTAGAGAAATAATTATTAAATGTGAGGACTTAATAATTCTTAGATGCCAATACTATGGCTAGTAACAAATACTAGTTGGTGATATTAATGAAATTATTAAGAAAAACAGTCAATTTTAATTTATTCTTTTAAATGTTATTAGTTAATATTTGGAAAATAATTTCTGGAGACAAATATTAAGGAAATTAAATTATGGAAAAAAATGAAGGATGGTATAATCTTCATTTTTGAATGAAGGCTTCTTCTAAAGTTGAAAAGGAATTATTATATTTTGGAGATATAATAATAATAATAATAAAATATTACAAAGTCTTCTGATCAATATAACTCAATATACATATCATCAACCCCATGACTAGTCATTATAATATTTTCCTATATTTCATCTCTTTTTTGATATTCTAAATACGTCATAATCATAACCAATATAAAACCTTGGTAAAATAATGATAATAGCTATGGGACGTTGGCCAATCCTATCCACTTGAGTGTCATTGGTAGAGACAAGAACTCAAAGTGTTTAAGTCTTAATTATGTAAAACAAAAGAGTATGGGAATATATTAGTAAACCTTACTTGTTAATATTTTTTTTTAAATAATAATTTAGTGCTTAACTATCCTATATCTGCGATGGGTTAATTAAGGTGAATATAGTATTAGGCATTCCATGATGGAGGTGTAGTAACTAAGCTTAAAGGAATTATGCTCGAATGCACCAATATAGATTGAATTATGATTGGTGAGAGAATTGACATCCCCCTTCTCTAAATATTAAGAAGGGATAATCCCAATACTATGAGCAAGTTGTCTTACATTCATGAATAATTTAAGAAAAGTAGGGAGATCATTTGAAGCATCCTTTATGTTGTAGAGGTATATAAGGTGAACCCCAAAATCTATGGGAGTTTGGCCACTCCTATCCACTCCAGAGTCATCTACAATGACAAGGTCTCAAAATATGGTAATGCCTTATCAAATTAATCTAATTGGAAACTTTGGTGAACCTTGACTAAGATCTTTACTTGATTGTTGAAACAAAATACTCACTTAGAATGGTTAGAAATGGGTTATTACAGTTGGTAAGTCAAAAAAATAATCTCACTTAGGATGGTTAGAAATGGGTTATAATCGAGATGGCAACATCCGGTAAGGCAAGCATGACCAAGATCATTATCAGGGAAGTGATAATGGTCAAATAAAAATAACACCTTGTGGGGATACAAGTGTGACCATGACCATTACCAAAAGAATGTTAATGGTCTAAGTTAGTTCATGGGAAGATGTAACTAACCTTTTAAATACAATTGGGAGAAATTGTAACTTATCCAACTCCTTTGTGTGGCTAGGAGAAATGGCACCCAAGTTAAGGAGAGGAAGAAGAAAATATTCTTAGAATCCAAGGCTAGTTAGGTAGGATGGAACCAGAAGGGAATATTTTGGAAATTCTAATAAAGACATGAAGTACCTCATCACTATAGTCACCCTACTATAGGAGAAAATAGTACAACAAAGGAAATAGATGAACCAACAAAGATAGTTCCTAAAACAAAAATTATAAGGGTACACAGGAGGGGATCCTACTTTAGAATATCAGGTAATAATAGCTCACACAAAAGCAAATCCATCCAAATATATGATGATTGTCAAAGTATCCAAGTTTATTGGAAAATATGAAGTTGATTTGGTTGAGGCTTGGGTGAATGAATTATAAACATACTTTTACATGAAGAGCTACTCTTTAGTAACCTGAATAGTTGGGCTACTCTCCACTTATAAGATACATGATTAGAATGATGGAATACATTCAAAGTTGATCAGTAGATTCATGCAATGCATTTTCATTGGGATGGCTTTGTTCAAACCTTCAAGAAAATATTCTTATCAGAACAATATTATGTAGATAAATTTAAGGAATTATTTACACTTCATAAAATAATAAGAATGATAGAGATATATTATCAAAAATTTGTGAAGTTACTAAAATATGCACCAAAATATGAGGTAAATGAGAAATTGAAGGTACATAAGTTCATCTTAGGAGTGGATCTAAGATTAGGATAATGATAAAATTGCACAAACCCAAGACCAAACATAAGGTATATGATCTAGCTTATTAGGAAGAAGCCAACTTACAAATATATAATTTGTTTTTAAAACTATGGTGGGTTGATAGAAGAAGATAAATAGAATCTCAAAGAAAGAAAGTGTTGGATTCATGAAAAGATATGGAGGAGTAGCTCAGAGTGATCCTATAGAGGCTTAAGGGATTCATTGATTGCCAGAAGAGTTATGCTGATCTAAAAAGATCACCCAAAGAGTTATCTGTTGGAGATAAAAAAAAATTGAGAGCTAGACCCATGAAAAGTGTCATCAAGTCAATTAGGTTGGATCATTGTTTTGTAAGGTCTTTTAAATTTTTTTATGTTTAAGAAAAATATTGAGGAAATGGGGAAGCATTTTCTATTTTTATTTGAATGAAATGTAAGCTATATATATGCTTTATATCATATAAAACATAAAGGATTGTATTTAGTCCAAGGGGGTAGTATGTCATGACCCACCTTGGTAGATATCATTAACTTTATGGAATTTTGTGTTAATGTTTAATTATTCAATGCTTAGATTTTGATGCATTACGAAAATAAATGATTATATGCAATTACTATTTTGGTTATGTTATATTTTAATATAGTACTACTGATATCATGTGTGGTTGTAGGAGTAGGTGTTCTTGTAGGTGGATGAGTAAGTTGGCCATTGAGAACGAGAGACCAAAATAAGGGAAATGATGGTTAGATATATTGACAACAACTTCAAGATAACAAGATGTTACAACATATAATTGCATCTCATATTGCATGTATGAATGAGGTTATGCTACCAACTAGGAATTTGCTTTTGCAAAGGAGCAGTTCCTAGTAGCAAGTGATGACTTGTCATTAAAAAATTTGCTAACTAGGAACAAAGGATGGCATAACATTTTGCAAGGTTTGTTTATAAGCATTTTAAAGTTATTTGTGTTTCCTTATAATTTGGAATGGATGTAAAACAATAAATCCATTAGAAAAATATTTATTAAGTGTGAGGATTTAATAATTCTTATATGTCAATACCATGGCTAGTAATAAATACTAGTTGGTGATATTAATGAAATTAATAAGAAAAAAAAAAGTTTTAATTTATTATTTTGAATGTTATTAGTTAACATTTGGAAAATAATTTCTAAAGACAAAGGTTAAGGAAATTATCTTATGGAAAAAAATGAAGGGTGATATAATCTTCATTTTTGAATGAAGGCTTCTTCTAAAGTTGAAAAGGAATTAATATATTTTAGAAATATAATAATAATAATAATAACTTATTAAGAAGAAAGTTAAAAAGTTGGTTGTAAATTTTTTTCTTATTCTAGGTAAATACTAAAAAGAAACCCTAAATTTAGTGAATATGCTTCTTGTTGGCAACACATACTTTCATGGAAGAAAATAATAGCAAGGGATAATCTAGGGAGCATTTTCCAATAATTATTATTGCATGTATTATGGTCCTTGTATGGCTAGTACTGTTGAGAGGAGGAGGATACAACCCATTTGAAACAAGCAAAGTGAGGAAAACCTGAGAAGGAAAAGTAGGGGAGAGCAAATTGGAAGGAAAAACCCAAGAAAATAGGAGGGTAATTTTTTAGACTAATAGGAGGTAATCTGCAACTCTCTTGAAGGGTGGAAAAATATACATATGTATCATGCTTGCTTTCCATTGCTCTTCTTCCACATTGGAGTAAATTTGCTCAACTTGTGCCTATACATGTTAAAGCATGGGTATATCATATTTTATATTTTAATTAACATATATATATATATATATATATATATATATATGCATTTCTACATGTTAAAATCCTAGGAAAATCAATTTCTATATTTTATTTAAAATTATATAAATACATTTTTGCATGTAAAAAGCCTAGTTAGATCAGATTTTATATTTTAATTAAAATATATATGCATTTTTTTATGTTAAAAGTTTGGGCATATCAGATATATAATTTATTTCAAATATATATACGCACTTTTATATGTTAAAATCATGGGTACATCAAATTTATATTTTATATTTAAGTTTAGAATGTATATGCATTTTTGCCTTCGAAAGCTTGGGCACATTTTATATTTTAACTAAGCTTTATTATGCTTACCTTGATTGCATTTTCGGAAGCTTAAGCATATTATATTAAGGTTTAATGTGTATATGTTTACCTTAAATGCATTTATGCCAGCCTAAGCATTGTGATGTTTTAAATTAAGGATTTAATGTGCATATGCTTACTTTGAATTCGTTTTCCAAATTATGTGCAATTTATATGAGTTTCAACATCTAGAATAGTTGTGTGTGAGCTTAACTTTCTATTGAGAAATAAATTTAATATTTTTTATTAAGAAAATTAGAGCTTCTATTTAGGAAAGAAACTATGGTGAAATAGAGTTTATGATTCCCTTTGTTAATTCGAGTTCATGCTTTATAGTAATGAAATGAAGCTTAATGATTAATGCCTGAGTTTTTATATTTAGGGAAAAGAGCTTGAGTGTATTTTTTTTTAGGTTGCGAGATAAATATTATGCCTTCTATTGAGGAAAATAATTTTGTTTTAGTTTTGAATGCACTTAATGGGTAAGAATAGATAGGGAATCTATTCTTGGGAGGAGTATGGGCTCCTCTCAATATGTTGCTATGTTAATTGATATAGAAGGTGATTGAAAAAAGTATTGTGATATTTCTATGCACCTGATTGATTATTGAAATGATAAACTATTTTGGAAAGAATGGGTGGGGAATCCATTCTTGAGGGAATTATGGGGTTCCTTCTTTGATTTTTTTTTGAAATGATAAACTATTTTGGAAAGAATGGGTGGGGAATCCATTCTTGAGGGAATTATGGGATTACAATTTTGATTTAGCTATATGAAAAGCTATTTTTAGAATCATGGTTTCTTTGTGAAAACTCTTATGACTTTTGCATAATTTTTTGAAGCATGATTTCTTTGTAAAATCTCTTATGGCTTTTGCTTAATGTTGTTTTCAAGAATTGTTTTGTTTTAAAAGAAATAGAAGGGATGTAGAAATGTGAATGGTCATATTTTTCTATAGTTCTATTTGATATATTGAATATTAAGGTAATGGGCATGGAGTCCATTTAGATTGTGAGGATACTATGGGGTTCCTCACATATTCTCTTAAGTGGACATGGAGTATGGGATATTTCACATTTTCTTCTAAATGGGTATGGAGTCCATAGGTAATAAGAAAATCATGGGGTTTTCTTATAGGTATTTTTTATTTTTATGTGGACATGGAGTCCTTTATGGATGAATAAATTTATGGTTTTTCTTCATGTGATTGGTTTAAAATAAAATAGAAATGTAAAGGATCATTTCTATATGAGTATTTGATGTAATGGATAAAGAATGTAGAAATGTAAATGGTTTGTTTCTTTTCTATATGCTTTTATTGTATGTATTGAATATGAAGGAGCATTTAGGAATGCATTATCATAATAAGGAGTTCTTCTAATCCCTTGCTTCAACCACATCTCAATGGAGATCAAGGAAATAAGCGAATAATGTTATGGATAGAAATACTTCTATCATGATTTTACTAAGGTTTCATATTGGTTATGATTATGATGTATTTGGAATCTTAAAAAGGAGATGAAATATGGGAAAAGCTTATAATAACTAGTCATGGGGTTGATGATATGTTTATTGAGTTATATTGTTAAGAAGACTTTATAATATGTTTTGTTATTATGAGAAGACTTGAATATTTGATGTTAAATATTCATTTTTTTTACTTTCATTTCATTTTGAAAGAGTTAAATTATAGTTATTCTTTTGTAAACCCCACAGGATTGATTGTGTTATGGCAAAATGAATGAAAAGTAGTTACAATTTTTATTACAAAACATGTTCTTGCTTATCAAAAGAGTAAAAATTTATTAATATGTTTAATGCTTTCGATAATATGCATTAGGAATGTTTTAAGTCTTTTCTTAATTAAGAAAAGTGAGCATGTTTTAATTTTGATTGAGAGAGATACATATATATATGGTATTGGTTTTATTATATGTTATAATTTGTGGTTATGAAGGGTAACTTGGGAGTGTACACTCATACTAACCTTTTTAGTACCCTTGTTATTATAAATCCCAAGACTTGGTTAGTTACGAGGAGGTAACACTCAATTTAGTTGTGAATCACATCTTGAGTGGTGTAGCTCAAATGTATTCCTAAACTTGTGGAGATTTTGAGGAAGGTTCTTAAGCATGGAGATTGAATCACAATTCCTATAATGGAGATTAGGAAAACATCCACAACATGATAATGTGATGGCACTTTGATCAAGAAGTATCAGATGACCATACGTATTATCATGTGGAGTGATAATACCCTTAATTAGCCCATCGTGAAGGTGTGGTAATTAAGCACTAGGTACTAATTGTCTTATCACGAAGATGAGATAACTAGACTTTAAGGCATTATTCTAGACAGAACCTACATATATTGACTTATGTATGGTGAGGGAAATGGCATACCCTTTTGATGGACTAAAAGTGCTAATCTCTATGTTATGGTTAATTGTCTTACACTAGCGATGAGTATAAGGAATGTGGTAAAACCATCGAAGGTATATTTTCTAACCATAGAATTTTAGAAAAGTTAACCCCAAAAATAGCTATAGGAAATTGGCCTATCCT
Source organism: Wollemia nobilis (assembly GCA_028583015.1). Classification (NCBI taxonomy): domain Eukaryota; kingdom Viridiplantae; phylum Streptophyta; class Pinopsida; order Araucariales; family Araucariaceae; genus Wollemia; species Wollemia nobilis. Next base: position 1,631,695 of record JAQPPZ010017073.1, read on the forward strand.
ATCCACTTGAGTTTCATTGGAAATGACAAGAACTCAAAAGTGTTTATGCCTTAATTATGCAAAAAAAAATAGTATGGTAATATCTTTGTGAACCTTACTTGTGAATCTTTGTCAAAAAAAAAATATTACTCTCTCTCTCTCTCAATATGGTTAGAAATGGGTTGTTACAATAAAGAAACATGACATCAATTGCTTTGTTATAAAATTGTATGATCTTAGACATGGTTAGTTTTATTTACAAGCATTTATAATCGTGTATTACATCTTCATGATATTATCAATTTTATTGAAAAGCCATACTTTTCTAAATGAGTCATTGATTTGTAACTTAGCAAAATTTCATTACTCATCCCCTAGCCAATCTAGATGACCTAGTGAATTTGGCCTCAAATCTCCTTCTTCAAGTTGCTAAGGAGATCAACAACATCAAGAAGTAAAAGAGTGTGACCACCTAGGCCTCGAATGATGATCAAACCACCAATGATGAAGAGCAGGATCCTCCTAAGAATTCTAAGTAGTTAGTGTATCTTCGGCTGGTCTATGTTTGTGGCATTTGGGTTCCTTGATTTTTGTTTATTTTCTAAGGAGATGGTCTCACATATCTCATTTTTTCTCCTTGTTAGCCTCTCTTTCCTGCAATTTTTCTAAGGTTATCCCTTTGGTGGATGCCTCCTTTTGGTTTTCCATTTTCTAAAAGGTTGGGTATCTCTTTCAAACCCCCTTTTTATCAATAAAAAAAAAATCTTTACTCATCATTGATAATAGCTAAATCAATATGATGTCATCCTTCTTGCAAATACAATGATTTCTTTGCAAGAAAATCACTTTCTTGATCCCTATAGACACCCAATTTTAATCACATCATAAACCATGACAATATATACCTCAAAAAACATCATAATAAACTAATCAAGCTAGATTTTCATCAAAAGGGCATTTGATAATCCAAATTAAAAGCATTGTGCCTAATGTAGCAGTACTAATAATGCTTATTATGAGTAGTGCTTTTTTCTAAAATTTCAAATTTGATCCTTTCTTACCTAATAAACTTGCCAATGGTTATTTTTGGCATTACTGATAAAGTATGTTATCACTAGGGTCACATTTACCTTTAGCACTATTGCTTGATAATGAATAAAAAATAAAACAAGTGGTTAACTATAACTAGGTACCTATCATACATGTAATCTTGCATTGTGAATATCTTCTAATCTCTTCTCAATATCCAAACACCTCTCTTGATTGGTGATCATGAATATTAATTAGCTTGCAATTGTTTATTCACCAACCAAACTTTTAATCACATCCATGTAAATATACTTGACTACTAATCATATCCTTATCCTATCAAGGTAACTCTAATTAATTCTCCATGCAAATTAAACTTGGTGAAAACTCTTCACGTCTTGCCCAATGCATCATTTCTTTCCGATCTTAATTTCTAATGGATCCTCCAAGATGATGTAACTTCTGCTAAGATAATTCTTGGGGTATCATCAAGGCATGTTTTAATACTCTAATGAAATTCTACCAAAATATCATTTAATATATGTCTACACATCATAATGAATATTTGCCAAATTTTAATCAAGAAAACCTCAATAAATTGCTACTGTAATTTATATGGTGAATTTGATAGGATCTCTTTCAACTCTAATCACTTTTAATGTTTTCAACAATTGTATCTACATGGGTAGGATAGTGACTGATCCTTTATATTTAGGCTTTGGTTTTTCCATCTAAAACCTCTTGCTTATCATTATGTTTTCTATTTATTTTTCTATCTTATTTTTTTCTTGATTACTTAGAAATAAAATATTTCATCATTATATCCGTAGCACCCTAAAATTGGCATGGTTAAAACCTTAGTAAAAAGATAAAAGATAAAAATTTGAATTTTAACCCTAAACTACCCGTTAACCGCCTGTTACCCGCTTTCCCCATTTTCCATGCCATTTTTAGGATTTGTTTTGACCCTTGGATGATATCGTCGCAGATTAGACGAAATCGTCCCCGATATGACGAATTCATCTAGAACAAAACGACCAGACAATTTCGTCCCAAAACTAAATTTTCATAATTAGCTTCTATTTCAAAAGCCTCTCCAACTCAGGCAGAAGTGTGTCTGCGCAGTTGGAGATTTCCCTGTTGGAGATCTCCCAGATTGGGATGATCCCCAACCTCCCAAACCTCTTCCTAATCCTATATAAACTAGGATTTTCTCAGTTTATCCCCTTGGCTAGCTGGTTGATTCTCCCTGAACCCCTAAACCCCTTAGTTGACAGATTTCATTGCAGAGTTAGCTCCTTATTCCCTCGCACTATTTTGCTTGCATTCGGTATTTTTGTATTTTTATTGCAGGAACTCTACTATTTTTTAGTCGAACCTAGCTTGGATCATCATGGATGATCTCGGATGATTGTGGATGATCTCGTACGATTGGAGGCGATCCTGACTGTAGTCCAAATTAGGGACAGTCCAAATTTAGAGTTTCTGATGAATTCGTCAGATTTTAGACGATCCTATCTGATTTCAGATGACCTTCTGTGATTTGGGATGATTACATACAAACTGAGATGATTTGAACTGCTACAAGACTCAGAATCTCCATCAGACATCTAGGATCAGGTATGACACCTTCTAGTTAGCATATTCTCGGTTATTTGCATCCATTTCTATTTTTTGTATTCATTTAAATCAGCATTGGCATATAGAATAGTTTAGATTCATATTTGGCCAAACCTAGGAGTTGAATGATTAAAGCACAAAATGAACACATCAAACTCACTGTCAACCTAGGCATGGAAACTACCATTCAAAATTTTCCTGGTGAACCCACCATCCATAAAAATTCACCCTTATACACCTCCCCCGAGAGGCGGGACCTTCAAATGGCCTCTCAGTCCGAGGTATTATCCCATCCTTTTCACATCCCCCTTCCGGGCGCGGATCCTATAGCCTGAAGGTAAGGGTGCGAAAAATTTGGAGCGATACATTTTGGTGAACCTAACGTGAAACAGAAACCTTTTGAAAACAAAAATTTTCTAAAAATAAAAATAATAAAAACCAAAACATAAATACATTTAGATTCAAAAAAATTTGCATGTCATGTTTAGATGGTAGACTGTAATAAAAGACAATCTGTCACCATTAATGTTGAAAATCAATTAGCAGCTATAGAGATTACTTCTGTGCTGAGTACCTCAAACAAATAGGGTTCAACCTTTGTGGGACGAACTTGATAGGAGATTGGATCTCATTTCATCTAGAGCAACCGAACTTAGGCAAATCAAGAGGTTTGTCCTAGATAGAATCCTGGATCCCGATCAAGTAATTTTGTATCATGAACTTCAGAGAGCTTGCCATAGGTGGTTAGCAGATAAAATATCCCTTGTGTCTTCTGAGTTGTATACCTTTGAGGAATACCTTGAGAATGCAGCCATAGTACATCAATTTCTAGCTTGTATAGAGGACCAAGAAGATGATCTTACGGATAGAAAGAGATGGAATAGAGATCCCAGATCTATGTTATATCGAGAGTATTGCCATGAGATCTATTTTTACAAAACAGAATCTAAAACAGATAATATCACCATAGCACACTTTGTTGACTTCTTGAAAAACAATTTCCAATTTGAAGAGGAGTATTTTATGACTCCTGATGAACTTGATCCTATCAATGATATCTATAAACTATTTATAGAAAACTAAGTTATTATTTTATTATTGTTATTTCTTGTATTTAGTGCGCTGTTTATTGTCTTTATAAGCATAAAAAAAAAAAAAACAAAATAATAACAAAACAAAATCAAAACATTTTCTTTTAAGTATTATAGTAGGTATATAATTAAAATATATACCTCCCAAGATCTGTTGCAAATATATTAATATATATTTGCTAAAACCTAAATTTAGACACAATGACTAGACTTAGGAATGGAAAACAAATTGAAGTAGAAGAAGATTGGTTAGGAAAAACCACAAATAAACCAGATGCCCTTCTTGAAGACCCAATTCAGGAAGAAGTAACCTTAAACCAACAAGAAGAAGAATTTGTGGACGCAAATGAACAAAAAGAAAATGATAGAGAGGAAGGATCCTCATCTCCTAAAATAACTCCAGAAGGAGCTGTTACTTTTGAGAACATGGACCATTTTTGGAAATTTCTCAATAATAATATTGGCACCCTTAATAGAGCATTTCATATGGATAAAGATCAAATTAGTGACACTCAAGCAACCCTAGAAGATATATATCACACACGCACTAATCCTTTGTCCTTTGTTGATCAAGAGAGTGATCAATCTAGACCGTCCAATTTGGACATGGCTGCTATAATCCAAAACATGCAACAACAGGCTACCCAACCACCTAGAGTGCCTGTTACCAAGCCAAGGGTTATCCCCACACAAAAGAAACCTTCATTCACTACTTTATTTTGCCAAGCTATTGATCAATATACCTCAAATCAACAAAAGCCTAAAACAAAACCAAATACCAATTTCCAACAATTTGGGATACAACATAATGCGACAACAAATCTTCTTCATAATACTCTTCCTACCAACCATTTGCATAACAACAATATAGCATCTAATCCTTATGTCCCGCCTTCCTACGGTCACAAAACCCATACTCATGTACCATCAAACCAATATGGTGGACAAACTGGTAATTTGGAAGCCATGGTGAAATAGTTAGTCTCTTGCATGGACCAGATAGATCCCTACCATCCTCATACAATTATCGAGAGATGTGTAGTCAACCTCTAGATCCTATAGTTGTAGCACAACCATATCCCAAACACTTTCCTATGCCTGTCCTACCTATATATAAAGGAATTGAAGATCCCATAGAGCATCTTCATATGTTTAGGATAGCATGTCATGACATATCACATGATGATTTGCTATTACTAAAAATGTTCCTAAAAAGCTTAAGGGGGATGGCATTGGAATGGTATTATCAACTACTCACTCATTCCTTGAGAAATTTTGAAGAGACCGCTGAGTCTTTTGTGCTTCAATTTAGTGCCTATATCGAAAGGCATGTAACCATTAAAGATTTGAACAACCTAAAACAAGACAAAGATGAGTGTTTTGCTGACTTCTTAGCTTTATGGAGATAGTTGATAGGAAAACTACACTTTGTGTTACCTTATCGAGAAATGCTGGATATTTTTATCAATAATTTACAGGAACAACTATCCTATGAATTATCAACTGCTACCTTGACCACCTTCGATCAAGCTATAGACTTAGCTCAAAGGGTGGAAGATGCTCTCATTAGAATAGGTTAGCTCAAAAATAAAGATGATGAGAAAACATCCAAAAATCAATATAAAAATAAACAAGTTGTGGGTGACGGAGTCATTGATAGCAGAAACATTGCTAATGTTAATACTACGAAAACAATAGAGAATTTTATATTGAAACCTCCTGATAAACCACCCCAAGAATTTACTAGGTTAAATCAACCTTTATCAACCATTCTCTCGCAATTACTAGCATGAGGCTTGATCCAATTACCAGCTATCTGAGAACCTGATCCAACCATACCCAGATACAGAGCTGATTTACATTGTGATTTTCATAGAGGACCTGGAAACGCTACCAACTCTTGTAAAATATTAAAACATAAAATACAAGATTTGATTGATAACAATGAGATGGAGGTGCAAGCCTTCCAACCTAAACAAAATCCTTCTAATAACGCTCAAAATAACATTCTCCAAAATTAGAATCAGAATGCCAATCAATCATTGGACATATTTCAACATCCTTTACCAAAATATGGTAAAGAGGTGGCCAATCAAATTGAGCATCACAGTGTTCCTTCTCCTACCCAATATCTAGGGACTATTAGTGGACAATTACCTGTTCATGATCCTCAAATATTTGACACAACTTTATCCATAGTTACAACCAGACCTCTACATACTATTCGGATGCTTGATATTAGTGACACCGAATATGAAATTGAAAGTGACATGGAAATCACCTCAAATCAATCAAATAGTTTTGAATATGAATCAGATCCTATTCAGCCTATCACAAGTTCTATGGTTCCAGAAGAACCATTTCCTAGAAGAGTCACTACAAGACCATCTTCTCACCAAATAGTTTCTAATGAACAAGCCATAAACGCTAGACCAATACCTATTCATCATCCGCAAAATAATATTGTAGGAACCATCGGAACCGTTACCAAACAATAGGCTCAAACCTCTCAACATGATCAAATTTAGAACGATGGATCAGCCCCATTTGTTTTGAAAAATCCTAATAAAGGGAATTATGCGTCTAATGTTCAACCTAAGCCTCCTTACAATATTAATGAACAATTATCCAATACTACAGCTAGAATTTCCCTTTTGGACTCGTTAAGATCTTCTCCTACCCATAGGGATGAATTAATGCTCACATTAAGCCAAATGATGGTACCACAAAATATTCAACCTGAAGCCATGTCCAATACTATCATCACTCGAGAAGTCGATTGTATTGACTTTAGAGATAAATATATCCCGCAACATAGTTTACATAAGGATAACCCCTTATATATTACTGCCTTAATTTGAGATGTAGCTATTAAACGAGTCTTGATTGATAATGGTTCATCTTTAAACATCTGCACTTTTGACTTCTACTAATGATTTGGGTTTAGAAGTAACGAAATGAAAAGAACTAATATGATTATCAAAGCCTTCAATGACAAGACACAAGAAACGTGTGGAGTCATTACTATACCCTTGCAAGTTGGTCCTATAACCCTAGATACGATCGTGTTTATTGTACATTGCCCTGCATCATACAATATACTTTTGGGTCACCCTTGGATCAATGCGATGCAAGCGGTTCCCTCCACTTTACATCAGTGTGTTAAATTCGAATTTAAAAACCAGTTGGTTACCATTCATGGTGATCCTAGACCCTTTGATATGTGCACTTTGGTAGAACCTGTTGGAGTTCAATTTTTCCCTGCCCTGTCATCCACATGTCCTAATTCTTATCATCCATCCAAACGTGTGAATCACACACCCATAACATCATCTACTCTTTCAACTACACCCATACATATAGCTCGACCATGTTCTGAACCAACCACATTAGGACCTCGAAAAGATCCTAAAACTACAACCAATGCTTCCTATTTTACTCCTATATCTTCCATACCTATAGACTCACCCATCAATATCCCTATGACATCTACATCCACTACAGGCATCCTTTCTACACCCGATGATGTAGGAAATGTTCCTTCTACCTCTTACGCTCTTACTGATGAGCTCTCACCCGATTTATCTACAATTCTTATATCTGAGGAAGCCGACATTTCAATACAAACTTTCATCCTTTTAAATAAAATCCCACCCTCTCCTCGTACCTTGGGCCTCCCACAGCCTATGGGAATTATCTACCAATTTGAGAGTTGTGCTTTTATTTATGAAGGATATGATTGGGGAAGAATACCCAGAAACATTAAGACACATTGTGATGGATATGCTATATGTTATTTTGCTAATGATTATCTTAAAGATAAGTCCATAATGCTTAAATTGGGATATAAATGGAAATGTTTGGGACCTTTCCAAAATGGTATGAAAGAACCTTTTGAGGTAGAACCGTGGCCTGCCCACTGTGGTGTGGGCCTATTTTCGAGTAAATGTCAGCCCTTTCCATTTGAGGATGATGACCATATCATATGTTATCAATATTATCTAGATAAACAAGATTCTTTGTGTCTAAAGAATAATTCTTTTACCTACAATATGCTATCCATAGCCTACCCTGAAATGATTTCCGAATCCAATGACGAGTTGGAGGGAGATATCTTTCATGATGTTTCCATTGAGGAATTGTTATATAATGAATTTTATTTTGATGGCTCTATCCCGAATATAGCCCAACTTGAAGCTACGACTTCTCAAGATGAATTATCCAAGTTAACCTTGGAAGAATTACAAGAATTAGGTGTTTCATCTACCCCACCTAATTTTGAGAGAGATTTACATATGGAAGTTGAAAACGTTATAAAAATTAACATTGGAACCTAACATAACCCTCACATAATCAATATTGGATCAGAATTGAGTCAAGAAAAACAAGATAAATACATTTCATTTCTTAAATACTATGAAGATGTCTTTTCTTGGACATATGAAGACATGCCAGGTTTGGACCCTTCTGTAGTTATGCATCATCTAGTAGTCCATCTAGATGCTAAACCTGTTAAATAGAAACTCAGAAAAATGCATCCTAAAGTGGCCTTACTAGTCAAAGGAGAACTAGAAAAACTGCTGAAATTCATTTTTATACAAGCCATTGATTATGCTGAATGGATCTCCAATGTAGTTCCAATAACTAAGAAAGAAGCCACTAAAGTTAGGGTTTGCACAGATTTCGAAGACATTAATGTTGCATGCCCTAAAGATGATTTTCCTCTTCCCAACATGGATCAGATCATTGATTTTACTGCTAGGAGTGGAATGATATCCCTAATGGATGGATTCTATGGTTATAATCAGATCAGGATAGCTCCTGAAGATCAGGCTAAAACAGCCTTTATTACCCCTTGGGGAACCTTTTGTTGGACAGTGATGCCATTCAATTTAAAGAATGCAGGTGCAACCTATCAACGAGCTATGACTTATATCTTCCATGATATGATGCATGATATCCTACATGATTATGTAGATGATATTATAGCTCGTTCCATCACAGAATATGATCATTTAAATGACTTAAGGAAAATATTTGATCGATTAAGGGAATTTCTTATCCGACTAAATCTGGCTAAATGCATATTCGAAGTTAAGTCCGGTAAATTATTAGGGGTTATAGTTTCTTTACGTGGCATTGAAATTGACCCTCTCAAGATCGCGGCTATCATAGATATGCCCGCACCCACAAATATATCATAATTACTAAGTTTACAAGGTAAGCTTCAATCTATTCGTCGCTTCATCGACAAGTTGGTAGACAAAACTGGACCCTTTCTTAAGATTCTTAAGAAGGATTCCTCTTTTCATTGGGACGACGAATGCCAAGAAGCATTTGAACTCCTCCTCAAACCACCAGTACTTTCCCCACCTAGATCTGATCGTCCTTTTATCTTGTACATTTTTGCTTCTGATTTTGCCTTAGGAGCTATGTTAGCTTAGCTTGACGATGAGAAGAAAGAACGTGCTAATTATTACATCAGTAGAACCTTCATCAGTTATGAAACTCGCTATACCATATTAGAGAAATTATGTCTAGCAGTCGTATTTTCTACATAGAAACTACGACATTATATTCTCAGTCAAAAAACGTATGTTATTGCCAAATTCGACCCTTTGCGATATCTCATGAGTTGATCGTACTTATCTGGTCGTACATCAAAGTGGGTTATTGTGTTAAGTGAATTTGAACTCACCTTCATAGGACAAAAGTCTGTTAAAGGTCAAATCATAGTAGATCAATTAGCTATTGCACCCTTAGAATCTACTCATCCCCTCATCATTGTGTTTCTTGATGAATGCCTTAAACTAGAGGCAGACCATTCAAAGCAATGGTCCCTATACTTTGATGGAGCCCGATGCATGAGTGGGGCTAGATCGGGTATTATTTTAATATCTTCGCAAAAACATCTTATACCTTTGTCCTTCAAATTAACATTTTCTTGCACCAATAACACTACTGAATATGAAGCTCTTATCCTTGGATTACGAGCTACCTTGGCATTGAAAATTAAAAGTTTATTGGTTTTCGGTGACTCCCAACTTGTCATAAACCAAATCAATGATGTTTATTAGACCAAAGATGATAAATTACACCCATATAAAGCATATGTCTTGCAGTTATTATCCTTGTTTGATCAAGTTACTTTGGAAGCTATTCCTCGAACTAGCAATCATGTGGCTGACGCTATGGATACAGTTGCATCCCTTTTACCCTTGGAGTTAGACGATGAATATGCTACCATCATTATTCGTCGACTCCAAGAACCAAATTCAAGCAAATCATGCTTATAACCTTTGGATGTGTTTCTCATCAACGAAACAACTCCTGAACCATGGTATACTGATATATTTATTTTTTTGCAGAAAGGAACCTTCCTTGATGGTTGTACTAGCAACCAGCGTAGGTTATTACGTAGAAAAGTAAGCTGCTTTGTGATTATTGGTAATACCTTGTACAGAAGATCTTTTGAAGGCATCTTATTGAGATTTTTGAATCTAGAAGAATCTAGATCAGCTTTGAATGAATCCCACGATGGATCTTGTGGGGGACATTTTAGTGGTAGCGCCATTGCTAAGAAACTCCTTCGGATAGGATATTTTTGGCCTACCATGGAAAATGATGCACATAATTATGTGCAAAATTACGACAAGTGCCAGAAACACGCTGACCTTGTCCATGCGCCTGCACAAGAACTGCAGGCTATTTCATCTCCTTGGCCCTTTTCAAAATGGGGCCTAGACATTTTTGGAAAAATAAACCCTGTCATTTGATGGACACAAATTCATCATAACCGCCACTGAGTATTTCACAAAGTGGGTTGAAGCTATGCCATTAGCTTCTTGCACTGGAACACAAGTTTCCAAGTTTATTTTTAATCAAATTATTTGTAGGTTTGGAATTCCTGCCAATTTCATTTTCGATAATGGAACTTGTTTAAAAAATAAAGATGTCAAGAAATTATGTCAAAAATATAAAATTCAACATTGCTGGTCCACTCCCTATTATCCTCAACTTAATGGTCAAACAGAAGCATCTAATAAAACCTTAATCAAAATTCTTAAAAAATTGGTTAATAAATCCGGTCGAGATTGGCACATTCAGTTATATCTTGCTTTGTGGGCCTATCGAACTAGTGTTCGAACCCCCACTGGAACTTCACCTTTTGTCTTGGTTTATGGTGTTGAAGCCATTTTTCCCTTTGAATTAGAAGTTCCTTTTTTAGCTCTACTACTTCAAGATACTGAAGTAGGGGATGAATATCATGCTGGCAGATTTAGTCAGCTAGAACTTCTAGATGAAAAGCGCATCAATGCTTTGGAACATCTTTGTGCCTACCAAAATAAACTTAAGAGAGCATATCTTAAGAAAGTTCATCCTCAATCCTTCGAGATCGGTGACCTTGTCTTAAAAGAAAATAAAAAAAATACTAATGCAACTAAAAACCTTAAAGGTAAATTTGAGCCCAACTGGCTTGGACCATATGTCATCACTGCTAAATTTGGATCGGGAGCATACAAATTATCTACCTTAGATGGTAAAGAACTTAAAGAACCTATGAACATTATGCATCTTAAATGTTACTATACATAAAAATTGGTCATTTTATCATTGTATATATTTTTTTTGCATATTATTTCCTTTTTAGTCACTTATTTAAAACATTTCAAAAAACAATTATCTTGTATTTCTTTCAATTCATAACTTAAAATTAAAAACATCCAAATCATCAAAATCTTCAAAAACATCTTTTATTTTTGTACCTGTCAAATTGTGAAGTATTGTAGTTATATTTTCAGTTATTTTGGATAAATTAGCATTTATTTGGAATCCCGCACTTTCACATTCACATGTATAAATATCTTGATTTTATTTGGTATGATTATTCATCTCTCTTATATCAAAGTCCATAGTTGAATTAAATAAATTTTTGAGCATAGAGAACTGATCTTGTTATTTACTTGAACCAAGTATATATTTTCACATTAAAATGATTTCAGTGCAAATTCGATATGATGCTACATAGTAGAAAAGGTTTCCTGAGCAAAAAGTTTCCCTGCTATCCTATCATGCACATGGTCTAGAATCTTTGAGAATTGACAAAAGTACAAGCTCACCCCTACCCAAAATAAAAAACCCTTGCTCTACAGCTAATCCGAGCAAGTATCCCTAGCATAGGAAGAAAAGAAAAGTTCAAGAAAAAGAGAAAAAGAAAAGGTCATTTTGTATCATCACAGCAATATTTCAATATTTTCTCAAATATCAAGCAAAAATACAAAAGTACAAAAGAAAGAAAAAAAAGAAGCAAAAGAAAAACGCAAAAGCAAAATGCAATAAAATCCTTTCCCTACCCATTGAAAAGAAAATAAGGGTGAATGAGCTTGAATCCCTGGAGTTCTCAATTATTCGAAAACTATGAGGTAAACCCCATAACAGGTGGTTTGTGCCCAACCCGCTTGGCCTTGGGTAATCCCTAGCATGGTGATATGTTTGTCACATTAGCAACCTTATTTTGTATAGACCTCTGTCAGCTTATGGATTAGCTAGCTCTTGATAACCTAACTTACATAGTAGTCTGGTACGGTTACATGCATATAAATCATGGTCAATGAACATTCATTTGGTCAAGGAAAATTACTTGTATCACATTATCTTGCTCAAAATTGGTGATTGAACATTACAATCGCACACACATTTATATTTGAGAGATTTTGTATCATTATGATAAATCAAGATCGGTAATGAACTCACATTTGCACGTGAGGATTCCTTATAAATCTACATTTCTCTTTGAGATAATTTAAAATATTTTTGTAAATATTTTTGAAATAATTTTACCATTTTATTTCAGCATTCTTGTTTTCCCTAAAAGCAATTATATAAATTTTCTCAAAAAATCACAAACATGATTTCAAATAACATGTTCATATTATTATGTTTATCAAAAATCAAAAAATTCATCTTGCAAAAACCAACAATCTATTTTCTTGTTTGGATTTCACGATGATGGTATAAGTCTATACCTATAATTCTATGCCTAACGCGAACCATTGTTCTAATTTTCTTTTCCATTTATTTTAAAAAAAATTCATCAAAACATATGACTTGCATCATTATGTTACACAATTATGCTTTACAAACAAACGAACACTTATTCTATTTCATGTCATTATGTTCAAATTCAATTTTGCAACCATGGTATAAATTCTAAGGAATTGTTCAAAATTTTATCACACTTAGGAATTTATGCCTAGAAAAATCATATTTTCGTATCTCATGCATACTATTTTTATGAAAATCTGAAAATAAATCATCAAAACATCATTATCTCCATCATTACAACACAAAGTCTTAAGACAGTCTCTTAAGCACTCTTTTACTTTTTAACAATATTTCTATATTGGGACTAGCTTGACGATCGAGTGAGCGGCGACTCCATGAAATGGTCTATAACAGCAACAATGTCCTTTAAAATTATTGTTAGAATTCCCTTTTATTTTTCATCAAATCATACCACAACCACCAATTGTTTACATCAGACTCTTTCATTTAAAATATTATAGCATGACATCAAATTATAATATTTCAACACGACATAATCACATGAATCCTCAATCCAATAAGCAAACAATTCAAACATTAAAGCATCATAACATATGAACAAGTCATATCATCCGAAACAATATCATATATATATATCAAAAAATTATATACATCATATCAAAATAGGATTGGTATGCCACAATCCATACCTTGGCATACTCAATCCTCTCAACAATCTCTACAAAATCTATAGTCCATAGACACCTAGCCTCGAGAAGCCCTTGAGCTCTCAGCCTCATCTCCTCCCCCACCCTAACATGGAGGAGGTGGTCCCATAGAGGTATGAGCTGTATCTCGGGTCCTTGTCGTCGATCGTGAGGATGTCCTCGATGATCCCATCATGATCGGCTCCGCAATACGAGCTGGCAGTGGTACCCTCTGGTTCTCTGGAACCATGTGATAGTATAGCCCCTGGTAGAATGTGGTCTAAGTAATAGACCATGCTAGATCTCAAGTGCTCGCTCCTCCACCCTGAGCTCTAAGCCATGTAGCCTCATCCTGTAGTGTCTGCACCTGAGCCCGAAGGCAGGAAACCTCAGCTCGGAGAGTCACTATCTCACTGCTCTCCCCTATGTCAACACCCTTGCCCTTATCAAGTGATGGTGGTCTCTCCCCCTACTATGAAGGGAGCCTCTCCTCCCTTTGCCCTATATCCCATGGCCTCTATGGAGCCCATGCCATCGTCTGGCGTCTCTCCTGTGGGGACCACCGTTACTCTCTCCCCTCGTGACCCCACGCTACCTCAATAGCAGCCTACCACCGCCTCCCCATCTGGCGCACCACAATGTGTACTGGACCTTGCACCCTCGTCATCCGAGGAGGGCAGATTCCTACATGCCAGGAATCATAGCCATCCGCAACCCTGACATCGTCACCATCCACTGGCTGGATGGGGGCATCGTCCACGTCTTGACTCCAAAATCATTGCATATCTAGAGCCCTACTCAGTGTAGTACTATCCCAAATAGTCTGGGAGTACTCGTAATCCCTGAGAGAATGGATCCCCTGCTATAGACCAAACTATTACAATAATCGGTCATAGCGGTGGAGCTCTACCTCTCCCCGCTCCATCCTTAGCCATCAGACTCGCCTGATGCGATCTAGCTCCTACCCATCCTCTGCCCACTCGGGGTGCTCTCGCCATGGCCTCCAGGTGATCTGGTCTAGGATGAGGTCATCTAGAAACCTCTGTGACATCGATAGATCTACCCGTCATTGTGACACCCACTGTAGCCACCAATAGAAAACTCGAAGCTTCTCCCGATCAACCCCTATCAATGGGAGCCCTACCAGCCTCCGCACCGTAATGTGCTCCCAGCACCAAACCTGCAACAACGATGTCAAGACCAGACATCGACCTCCCTTGTATATGACCCCATGTAGGATCCTATACAAGCAGTAAAGAACAAAGCTGCCCCATGCAAATCTATACCTGTGGTCTCTCATGTCGTAGACTATGTCTGAGAGCACCCATGGTAGTCTGCATCCACTCTGGTGGCATAGCAGTAAGCCATTGACAACTTTTGCTAAAACTTGAGTCAGCCTAGATGCCCCAGGCATCTGCTATAGAGACTCGATGTTCACTTCGCCCTTCTCTAGGGTGAAGCTCGAGTCTCCAGTGAGCCTCATCATCACCTAGCCCTGATTGGTCACAGGCATCATCAGTCGTCCATGTATGGGGATCCTCATGATCCTCCATACATCCTCTAGAGTGGGAGCCATCTCCCCTATCAATAACCGAAAGTAGGATGACCTCGGATACCACCTCTCTGCTAGGGCTATCAGTAGCCCCATGTCAGTCAGTATTTGTGGCATCTCTACCACATGTTGTAGACCGACCTGTCCTAGTCGGTCATGCTCTACCTACCTAAACCAATGAGGCTCAACATTCCAAGGAAAATAGAGGCCATCTTAAAGGATATATCCATAATGGTTTGAATCTAGAGACTTTGGACCTACCAACATTAATGGCTCTATATCCAAATACCTTGAACAAAAAATGTGGATGACATTTTATAGATCATGGCTCTAGTTTCAAAGGCACTAAAATATTTGACATTAATGAATCCATATCTAGATACCTCAAGCTTATCAACATTGAATGCAAACCAACATCTCACTAGATAGTGGAGGAAAATTTTGTATCACTTGTATAGTTTTTAAGGCAAATAAACCCTAGTTTTTGCTTATAAATAGTGGTTTCATCTTCATTGTAAGGCATTGGAAATTGCCTACTTATACCTAATACTTATTCTTATGTGTATTAACTTTCATTTTTTTTCTATATATATGGACTTGAACCTTGAGTCATTTTGTTAATGGTATTCGAGCCTCTCTTGATCTAGCATCTCTTTAAAAAATATTAAAATATATATATGATGTTATGGCTAATTTTTCTCTATCATGTTTCATGTATGCATATCCTATGTATGAATGTTGATGTTACATTAAAATTGTGTTTATTTCTCTAATTTTTAATTAATGATGCACGTGTTTATTTTTATCTAAATCATACATAGAAGAATTTTTTTTCTTGGTTCATCGCATCTACTAGATTAGGATTTTATTTTCTATATTTCTCTCCCTTTCCCTCTGATATATGTAGGTACTTTAGAAAAAAGTATTAAATATCACATCTAATAAGGATTTGATATTTAAAAATATCAAGAGTAGCCCTATGATTCTTGTCCAACATTCATTGATCTTCTTGAATATGTCACTCTAAATGAGGCATTAATGAAGGGTGCATTTGGCTACCCACATAGTATACTAATAGTTCATCTAGTTCTAAAATAGATGACTATGATATTTTGAGTGACCAATAGTTTTGTCTAGCTTACCCAATGGGATAAACTTAACTTTTCATCCCACTAATTTGATTCATTTTGATTGAGATTCTAGTAAATATCTTGATTTCTTTGCTTATTGAATCATAGGAGCATTAACTTGGTGAATTTTTTGAGAATGAAGGGCCCAAAAATTTATAAGCATAAGACCTTCTACTAGGTCCTTTATAAGAGAATTTATAAGTGTTGGTGCAACCTATGAAATCAAATCCAATAAGAAGTATATGTTGACATCACAAAAATACTACATAATAGAATCAACCTACAAAGATATACTTAGCCTATAACAACAAAGTATCACTGCAACCATTTGTTCCTCCTACAAAATGGGACCTAATCCCAACTTTAGCACTCATGGCACTACATGACTTAATTGGAAAATATTCAACCGCATCTATGAAGCACCTATATTAGATGGTAATTCTATGTATAGTGCATAATATCAAGGAGAAAAACATGTCCCTTACACTATTAGAAAAATCATTCATAGGAAAGGCACAAGAATGGTACATATACCTTCTCCCAAATTTGGTTGAAAAATATGACCAATTTGAAGGTCTACTAGTTAATAGATTCAAATAAAAGGAAGATGGTGTGTCTCTCCTAGAGCAATTTACCACCATAATGAGAGAACCCATGGATACCATGGATGATTTCAAGACCTAATTTCATAAAAACTAGTACAAAATCCAAAATGAAAATTTTCCTCTCCCAAGTATGGCATTTATTTATTATTTAAAAGTTAATAATTTAGAAATAGCCATGATTATCAAGTATAGAAGAGGTAAATATTTGCCAAAGGCCTATGGGATAGCCATTAAATCTAAGAATGGCCTAATCCAATTAGGTAGGTTAGCCTCAGGGGACCCTATGCCTATATTTCCAAGCATTCAACTTACTTTTAAACCACCTATAGTAGTTCAACCTACCACCTTCCAACCCAATCTTATTATAAACCCAGTAAAGGATCAAAATTCTCTCCCTACTCTATAATATCCCTTGAAAATTTCTTACTCCATTGACCTATATGATATGAATAACTTGCTAATGATAGTCTCTAATGAGGTCATAGCCCTCAAAGAGGAGAAAAATACATAGAGGTTTAAATATCAAAATAATTCAAGACCTTCCTTTCTAAAAAAATCCAATGCTATAGACCTCCACCAAATGGCCAAGGGTATAAAGGAACTATAATATAAGCTAGCCCCATATATCTAATCAATATATAGTGTCTGTATAACATCCATTGCAATAAATCTCCCTAACTCAACTAGGATATAGTTACCATGTAGAATAATTATGTGGAAGATCTCAATGCATGGTATTATCACTACCATGATGCCTATTATCCCAAAATCTCCCTAAATCAACTAGTATATAGTTACCATGTAGAATAATTATGTGGAAGATCTCAATGCATGGTATTATCACTACCTTGATGCCTATCCTCCCAATGTTTATCCTAATAATGATTCTCAATAGACCATAGTAGTATCGATTGGAGATATGCATACTTAGCCACCTAATTGTCTAGTTATTGATTTGTAAATCCACATCCAACATCCTCATGATAAATCACAAATATATCTCCTAGGAAATACCTCTATCCATTCCAAGTAGACCCTGATAACTTTGTATGAGGAAGAAATATGTGTTGTATCAACTAGAGTAGGTACCTCAATTCCCAAGAGGCCATAATTCGTATTGAACTACATGATAAGGTACAAAAGTAAACTGATAGAGGATCAAGGGAAGGTTAATCAAGTGGATCTCCATGTTGGAATTATTTTGAATATTTTCCATGTTATTGAGGTGGGGTTAACTCTAAGAGGACTGGACACTTTACCCCTATACTCAACAGAGTTCGGGGCCAGGCTAGGACCTGAATAGGGGTATGAGGGTGATAGCCCCTAAGAATTGTTTTGGGGGGTTTAAGATATTTTTAGACCCATATAGGTGGTTTTAAATTAATGTATAGTCGGTGCATGAATTTGCACCCATGGTATTGTAATTCCACTTCTTGTGTTGTTGGTATATAAAACAACACTTGAATGAGGGTTTTGTATGTGAAATGTGCAAGTAATGTAATCACAAGTGAAAGTAAGTAAAATATGGATAAGGATATTATTGTATTGGAGACAATCAAGTTTATACAATAAGGAAATATTCTTGCTAGTTTTTTTCCTAAAAGGGTTTCCTAGGATAAATTATTGTGTAATGTGTTTCTTCTTCTCTATTTTTCCTTTGATTCTACATTTACTACTTTTTTAGATTTTGTTTATCAGGGTTTTATTTCTCTTCACTTCATACCCAAAATAGTCTAGCTAATCCTAGAAGAGACATTTCCTCTATAGCCACATCTAATTAAAATATGAAAAATCTCTTTATAGATTCTAATAAGAATATCCCTAAAACCTAAAGACAATGCACACTAATTCCAAAACTATCTAGAGCTCTCCCACCTACTATAGAAAGGCCTAGGCCCTAACAGGTATCGAAAAACACTTAGAATATCTAGTTTATTGGACCCTTTAATATAGTAGACCTTATAAAGAATTTTATTGTGACCATGCCTCTTTGGGATGTCCTATTTATACCTGAGTAGATGAAGTACTTGGAGGAAGCTATAGAAAGATAAGAGACACTTGGTAAACAAAATCCATCCATAGTCCTATAGATATTTGGCCTTGAGGTAAACTGAGCCAAGCTTATATTATTTTACCTAACTCTAATTTGTGGTGATAATTTTATTTATAGTTGCATGGTAGATTCTAGGTGAAGTACTTTGGTCATGGCTAGAAAGGTAACATATGCATTAGGGGTAGCATATGAGTCTATAATTAAATAGGTAGTTTAGCTAGATGAAAATCTTATTTAAATATTTGCACTAGAATAAAAAATCCTTTCCCTCAAACTATACACATGTCATAAACTCATAGTCCATCAAGATACAACAATGATTGACCTCCTAGCTATTTTTGGCATATTTTTGTCAAAGTACTTCACTATGAAGATAAGAGTCTATTTTTCTCTAGATTGGATGCACATATTACACAATACCAAATATGGGACTAATATAAATATTCCATAAAAACCCTTCCATATCCATCATGTGGAACATGTGTGTTTGATCAAGTTAGATGTTGATTAGACCTACATTATAGAGAAAGAGAAATCCAAATTAGATTAATTTATTGATGAAGTCTGCTCTTCTATTTTTTATGATAATATGGACCAATGGACAACTAAAATGTGAACTTTAAATCCCTACAATGTCCTCAATAAAAATATTATGGGGACCTTTCTAATTCAAGAGGAGAACCTATGTATTCCCTAGATCATAAATACTAAATAATATTTCACTGGAATACTTTGACAGTGTTAAAACCAAAAGAGAAGCTAGTGTTGGTGTCTATTTACTCTCACCAAAATGAGATAAGATATGGAAATCCTACCATTAAAACTATTGATTATGATATCTTGGTGAATGACCTCCAAATTGGAGATAAGAAAGGCATCAAGCTATTACAATTTCTTGGCAACATTGTATTGGTGATCAAACAAGTAAGATCTCAATGTTTAGCAAAGAACAAAATGACAAGGTCTTATAAGCACCAAGTCTAGGTATTAATTAAAAAAATTTATGCTATTAACTTCCAAGTCCTCTTGAGGACTTAAAATATTGATGATATTTGTATGGTAGTTATTGTATTATATTTTTATCCTATGAGTGATTTGATACAAAATCAATAACGCATGAAGTTAGTGGTGAGATAGATCATTCTTGACAATGATGTACATTAGTAGTATCTGACAGTGATAAAAATATTATTCATTTTATTCAATAGGTAGCTAAATTCATAGAGGAACTAATACCCAATATCAAGGAAGCATATGAAGATTAAATCATACAATTGAAGTCCAACAAGCTTCCCAAGGGGCTAGTTACATTGGAGTTTTTGTTTGGCCTAGATGATTAGTTTAAATGAAGGAAAGAGATTATTGTTGACAAGGAGGACTATCAAGAGATATAGGTCACTCCAAGGCAAACCTTGAATATAGGAAATATGAACACCTAATCAAAAAAGTAATCTTTGATCCACCTTTACCAAAAATATGACGAAGTGATAGTGTGGATCTACAAGGACCTAAAACGATACAACAAATATTTCATCCAGTATATAATTAAGCTAGATCTTGAGGATAAACCTATGAGGTAGAAGTAGAGACTTTTTAACCTATGAGGTTGTGTGTTGATTTTAGGTACCTAAAAAATTCCTTGTTAAAATATCATTACCATTTGTCTTTAATGGACCAAATCCACCAGACCGTTGCCAATTCTAAAAGATTATTTCTATTGGATGGATTTTTTTAGCTACAATCAAGTATGGGCAAAGGATGAAGATCAACACAAGACAACCTTCACAACCAAATGGAAAACATTTGCATATCAAATAATACCTTTCAGCTTTTCAAATGTTGGTGAAACATTTCAAAGGGCTATGGAAATTACCTTCAAGGTCCTAATCAATGAGATAGTCCTAGTCTATTTAGACAACTTGAATATCTTATCCAACCAAATTGAAGACAATTTTAAACCCTTGGAGAAAGCTTTCAAGGATTACCTAGAGTTTGGGATTTGCATTAATCCCAAGAAATATATATTTTGTGTACGTCAAGGTAAGCTACTATGCCATATTGTATGGAAATAAGGTGTTGTCATCAACCTTGATAGAGTTGAGGCCATCACCAATATCTCATTGACCCAGCATAAGAAAGCTCTCCATTATTTATTTAGGTAAATAAAATTCATAAAGAAGTTTACATCAAACTTTTTAGGCATTATTAATCCCATGACACTCAAGCTAAAAAGTGTAAGGGTTTCAAGTTTAATAAAGATGGGAAGAAGTATTTTGGAGAAAACCTACACTTTGATAAAGATTTCATCCTCTATATACATGGGGGTAAGTTCAACATTGTAGTCCCACATACTCAAAAGGATGATGATAAACAAGAGAATCCAAACATTTTTCTTACTCAAACCTTGAAGCACTATGAGGAGAGAAAAATTTAGTAAAAAAAAGTGTATGCCCTAATCAAAAGTTTAAAAAATTCAAACACCTAATCTCTAACAATAAAATCACTACTTATGTCATCCACTCCAACATAAAGGAATATATAATGGGTGGAGAAATATATGAGAAGGAGAGAAATATGGATCACCAAGATCCTAGAGTATGATATAGAGATCAAGCCTACAAAGTTGATCAAAGGAAGAGACTTGTGTCAAAGACTAACTAAATACATTACTAAAGAGGAAGTTGATAAATACCTATGACTAGTCAATTTAGATGAGAAGTTATTGGACTTGATTGATGAAAGTATCAGATACATGCAAATGGATAAATACCAATCTAAATTAAACCAAGCTTAAATGAAGGAATTTAGATCACAAAAATCTCATAATTATCTCATTGGATATGTTCTATTTCATATGAAATTTTATGACATCCTCTTGAGGTGTTTTAGGATGAATCAAACTCAACCTCTACTTCAATAATGTACATTAAATATTCTCAAGGGGTCAGTTTTTAGCTCAAACCATTGCTACAAAAATTATGAGTTCTAGATATTAATGGACTACTATGTTTTTAGATGATCACCAATGGGTGATAAAATGTGAGAAGTACAAATTCTTCATAGGGAGGAAGAAGAATGCACCCATGCATTTGAAACCCATAATAATAGATGAGATATTTTCCCAATGGGATTGGATTTCATTGGCATGATGAATCCACCATCAAGTGAGGGTGACAAATAGATTCTTAGTAACATTAAATATGTCACTAGTTGGATGAAGGAAGCCACTAAGAGGATGATCATAGATTTACTGGAAGAGATCATAAATAGATTTAGTATCCTGAGTAATAATATCATATATAACACTAATCCTTTCATTGGGGTCAAAATCACTTAGTTCACCCTCCAATATGGTATATGTATAAAGGCTTATTCTAAATACTATCCTTAGGGGAATGGTTTAGCAAATTCCACCAACAAGAAATTTGTTAGGTTTTCAAAGAGGATTGATTTAGATAATAAGAGACAATGGCACCCTCACCTAAAAATAACCCTATGAGTAGACCAAAATACTCTAAATAATGCTATAGGGTGTTTTCCTTACATTATATTCTATGGAAAGGAGATAATATTACATATCTCCATAAAATTGCTAGCACTTCATTTACTTCATCACCTAGAACTCCAAGGGAATGATGCCATGAATATAAGAATGGATGATTTCATTACCCAAAATTGTCACTATTTTTTTTTTCTGAAACTTTTTCTTTGATCACCTTATGATAAGATAAGGTTATAATAACATTCTAAGACAATATTTTCCCAATAAGAAATAAGTATTCTGAGTTGCAATAGACTAGATAAATAGAAGCACCAACTTCCACATTTCTCTCTATGCCAATTGCAAGTAGGAGCACCAACCCCTACAACACCATTCCACCATCCCATAATGGTGGGTGAATATCAATGTGCAATGGCTATGTCCTCGTAATTCATTTTCCAAATGACAAGAGGACTTCATAATGGTTGTACCAACCATCTAGGAGGACATTTCCCCATAAAGGGAATATCTCCCTCCAATTATCCATACTACCAATAAGGCTAGTGTTTTAGGAGAATCCTATTATCTATTGCTCATTACGGAAAATTACATGCAATTGGGCTAATTGTGTTATTATAATATTTTCTTGCCAACAGGGTGAAGTTAGTTTGGTCGTGGGGGTACTCAACCCATGAGTTTCAAGTCTTAGGAATGCTTCTTTTGTGTACATTTTATTCAGGAATTAATATTCATCAGCTATGTTTGGTTTTCATTCTTACATTCCATAAACTTAAACGAGTAAATAACCAAGAAGAATAGAAGAGCAATTCATATACAACACAATTTCATTAAAAAAATATTTTATATCCATTCATAATCTTCACCTATAGCTATGATGACATAATTTACAATATTTCCTTGCTATGCATGGTTTGCTATCCAATGGAAATGCTTACATCAAAAGAAACCTTTTGTTCCTGATACAAAGCAATAAATAAATATTACATCCAATCTTACATCACTTGGCTATTTTTCAGCCATTAAGAGCTACATCAATAATGTATACATTCAAATATATATCAAAGAGTCTTCATTAATGGTTTCTTGGATCTTCATTGCTTACCATGCTTCTTCATGAGGTGTGAGAGATGAGTTTGTAAGGGATCAGGACAACTCGCATGCAGAGTATGCCAATGTAACACAAGCAAACCATGATTCTTCAGACTTAAATGCAAACATGCAAAACTAAGTTTGCTAGATGCATATCTCATGTTAATGAACATTCTTAGCAATATAGCATCCATCATGCATAGAATATTTTATTGTATCAACCATGTCATCTTATGTTTGGTTTATCTTCAATCAAAGGAAGAGTCTCATACCTCCTCCTTAGGAAGAACACACCAATATTATCATTAAATACTAGAAGTCTTCCATACTTATGAAGATAAGCAAAACATATAACGTCATTATACTACCAAACATAACTTTTAAGTTGAACTATATTTATTTATTCATACTATCTAAACTATGTGATATGGAACCTTACAAAGAGATAAATTGATCACTTGACATATTTCAAAGCACAAACACAAAGCTTCCACTTTTCTATTGGATACCAAACATGTAACAAATCAATCTATGCAATGCTATTTAATTCTTCAATACAAGCCTAAAAATTATTCCAACACAAGGTATATGGCTTACTTAAACTATCCCTTCTTCCATTTCATGGTGGTAATACTCTCTATATATGAGCCACTTTAAATTCAAATCGATATAGGAAATCACTATTTGATATATAGAAAGCCCTCAATCCTACAATATAACATAGATTATTAACTATTATTAATCCTTATGATCAACCATTCTAATGCATCCTTATTGCAAATTGTAAGCCATACAACATCCAAACACTCATAAAGAAATGGAGTGGAAAGCCCTAACCTGGAATCCTTGCAAGGTGACCCTTCTTAAGTTGTGTATTCTCTCCTCTTGCTTCCTCTTTCTTTAGCACAATCTAGTGTCTTCACGGTCTCAAAGAATAATTCTAAATATAATTTACTTCCACTAGGGAGTCTTTTAAACCTTCTGGTTGCTGATCCATCGAGGTGGAGAGCATACTCCCTAGGTTATCCAAGACTTCCTCCCTTACTACCTAATTCTTAGCACTTTCTTAAAGCTTTTTGGTTTCTGATCCACCTAAGTGGAGAGCATAATCCCTAAGCTTCAATATTTACTTCATGCCCTTTCTTCACAAGGTGACCTCTATTTATAGGAAAAATTCTCCACTTATGACCAAATAGTGACCTTATTATTTAATTATTAAAATATGCCTTAGGCCCCTTAATACTTATCAGGTCTTATGGAGGTTAATCCAAAAAGTAGAAGAGGGTCCAAATAAGGATAAGGTAGGTGATCTTATCTTGTTTTGTGTCCCCTCTTCATGGGAACAAATACAATGCTAATACTATTGAGGTATATAATAGATACAAAGGTAGGACTATTAATGATAAGAGAAGAGACCTCCCTTTTATTTCCACCAACGTAGGGAAGCCAAATGTATAATTCCTAAGATGATGGGATAATTTTTATACTATTTAATAATACTAGAGTATTTTTAAGTTCAATCAAAATTGGGTCCACTTTGTGGGCACCTAATTATTTTAATAAAAAGGTAGCTATCTTCTACTATTTGATAGGTGGGTGTTGTAATGGAAAATCTCACCTACCATTCTAGCCATCCTAAAGTTGCCATGTGGAGGAATGGAATGGACCTTTAAGTCCACATAATGTTCTCTTTATTTTGGTCCAATCAAAATTGGACAAGTTTATAAAATAAAACAATTCACCTAATTTAGTAAATAGTGAATAGTGAATAGTGAATAGTGAATAGTGAATAGTAAATAGTGAATAGTGAATAGTGAATAGTGAATAGTGAATAGTGAATAGTGAATAGTGAATAGTGAATAGTGAATAGTGAATAGTGAATAGTGAATAGTGAAATCATAAATTAATGTAAAATTTCACTATGTCAATATCATACAAATTTAATTGTAAAATCAAATATAAATCACTCAAAGGCATACAAACATTCTATGCACATGCTTAGTATCCCCCATCACTGTTTTTCCTTTGAGTGACAGGAATTTTGGAGTTATACTCAAGTAACATTGCCATCAAGGAGGTAACTAGTGATAATAGGGATATGAGCTTTACCTGTTGAGTTGTCTTTGTCATCATTTCCCTTCTCATATCTCAGTGGTAAATCTTCCACCTTCGAGAATACCTGTTCCTGCAATAGTCAATACATGCAACATCATTTTCTCTTGGCAAAAACCAATATAATGCAAGTACATTAAGAATTACAAATCAACTATCATAATACATATAGTAGAGTCCCTTCTAGGTGGGTCGTGACATACTTCCCCCTTAGAATAAACACAGTCCCCTGTGTTTCCTATAATATTACTAATTAATCAATAAAACATAAGGTTTTCTTAGTTATCCACTTTCATTAGTGGTAAATGTCTCAACCTATATTATTACATAGCATTATCAAATAAATAAGGAAAATGTCTCTTCATGTCCACTTTTTCCCAAGTGGATTTTTTCTCAGAATATTGATCCCACTGGATCTTGCACTACTCAATATTTCTTTTCCTCATAGTCTCGGAATGAAATTCCAAGATCTTCACAGGTTTCACCTCAAAGGTTTTCGGATCGGCCATCTGCAAGTTAGAAACATCTAACACATGATTACGATTAGCAATATATCTCCTAAGTAGGGATACATGAAAATTATTATGCATCTATGACAGGTTAGGTGGTAAGTCAAGCTGATAGGCCATATGACTTATCTTTTCCACAATTTCAAATGGTCCTACAAACCTAGGATCCAATTTGGTTGATTTTATTGCACTATTTTTCGATTTCACTCTTAGAAATACCCTGTCACCCTCAGAGAATTCTCTAGGAGTTATTTTCAAATTTGTATAACTCTTTTGCCTATGTGAGGCTTCCTTGAGCCTTTACCAGATTAGTGCTAGCTGCTCTTCCATAATTTTAACCATTTCTGGTCCAATGACAACCCGATCCTCGGGATTGTCCCATGATAATGGTGTTCTGCATCGTCTACCATACAAGGCTTTGAAAGAGGCCATTTTCAAAGAAGAATGATAGCTATTATTATACACAAACTCAACCAGATACAAATAGTCTTCCCAATGAGACTTTTGGTCCATGCAGTACATGCATAACATATCTTCTAAAACTTGGTTTACCATTTATGCCTATCCATCTATTTTTGGATGGTGCGTAGAACTAATATTCAAAGTGGTACCAATGGAAAAATGGAGAGCTTTCCAAAACTCAGAAGTAAACCTAGAGTCCCTGTTTGAGATTATCATCTCAGGAAATCCATATAACCTAAATATTTCTTTAGCAAATCTATTGGCAAAAATTATAGCTTCATCTGTGGTACTACCCACTATAAGGTGTGCAACCTTAGTGAGATTATCTACTACCACAAAAATTACATCATGCTGATATTTTGTTTTAGGCAACCCGACGATGAAATCCATCAAAATCACCTACCATTTTTGAGTAGGAATGTGATGGGAAAATAACTTTCCTGCTGGATGCTAGTGTTCAGCCTTCACCTTCTAACACTACAAACATCGTGCCATAAAATTGGTGGTCTTTCTTCATGCCATACTAGTAAAAGGTATTTTTCATATTTTCCTTCATCTTAGCTCCTCCAAGATGAGTGGAATAAGGCAAGTTATGAGCTTCTCGCATAATAATTCTTATTAGATCACCCATTTCAAGGATAACCACACGTTCCTTAAAGCATAAAAGTCCATACTTTATGCTATAATCTAGTTTTTCCTTCAAATTTTGCTCTATCTTATTCTGAATTTCACTACACTTTGGATCAGTAGCCACCTCCATTCAGGTGGCACCCTCATTCATAATCCTTGTCATCGTCACCCCCATTTCCTCTACTTTTTCCACCCCAATTGTTGGTCCTTGGTCAGTTTGGCAAAAAGGATACTTTTTTTTATCCACTACTCCATCCTCTACAACCATCCTATTTTTGTAAACAATTGTCCATAATGTTCTTGACACAAGGGTAGCCAATGAGCTCATAAGCACCTCCTCCTAATACTAGTGTATTGTAATATTTCCAATAGATTCAAAATCAAACATTAGAGTATACAAAAAATTATGTCAAAATATTTGAGTAATTCTTCTTAGATCACCCATTTCAAGGATAACCACACGTTCCTTAAAGCATAAAAGTCCATACTTTATGCTATAATCTATTTTTTCCTTCAAATTTTTCTCTATCTTATTCTGAATTTCACTACACTTTGGATCCTAGCACTGCATTTTCCTTACCTGGTCCATTAGGTCCACATGACTACAAGTCAATTCTGCTATATGTCTTCTCCTACTTAAAGCATCAACGAACTAGTTCTCTTTCCCTTTAATATACTCAATACCAAATTCATATTCGGCCAGAAATTCTATCCATCTTCTTTGTCTAGAATTTAACAATGGTTGAGTGAAAATATTTCTTAAACTTTGGTGATCAGTTCTTAATTCAAATGGTCTACCCACCAAATAATGTCACCAAATCTTCAAAGCATGCACAACTACAGCAAGATCTAAACCATGAGTAGCATAATTAACCTCATGCTTTTTGAGTTTCCTAGACTCATATACTACTACAAAGTCATATTGGAATATGACCCCTCCAAGTCCTTCTGATGAAGCATCAGTGCAAACTAAAAAAATTCCTAGATGGGTTCGGTATCTTCAGATAGGAGCTGTGGTAAGATTTTGTTTAAGCAAATTAAATGTTGCTTCGCATTTGTCAATCCACTTAAACTCCTTTCCTTTATTTTGAAGGTTGGTTATAGGAAAAGTATTTTTGGAATAATCTTTCACAAATCTCCTGTAATAACCTGATAATCCCATGAAGCTTCTAACTTTTGACACATTTGTTGGAGGTGGCCAACTCAAAATAGCTTCTATTTTCTTTAGATCTACAACAATTACATTCACTGATATTATGTGTCCCAAATAATGTACTTGGGAAATATAAAATTCACATTTAGAAAAGTTCCCATAGAGTTGATTTTTCCTTAACAACTCTAATACTATCCTTAAATGCTTATAATGCTCTTCTCGATTACGAGAATAAACAAAAATATCATCCAATAATATCAACACAAACTGATCTAGATGATTTTTGAACACATTGTTCATTAAATTCATGAAAGCTATTGGTGCATTAGTCAGATCGAATTGTAATACTATGAATTCATAATGACCATATCTAGTCTTGAACGCGGTTTTGTGTGTGTCCTCATCTCAGATTCTTAGTTGATGATATCCTGAATTCAAATCAATTTTGGTAAAAATTGAAGCACCTTTCAACTGATCAAATAGATCTTCAATCCTTGGTAATGGATATCTATTTTTGACTGTTGCCTTATTCAACATTCTATAATCTATACAAATCCTCAAAGAACCATATTTATTTTTAACAAATAATACGGGTGCTCCCCATGGTGATACACTTGGTTTTATTAATCTCTTATCAAGCAATTCTTGGATTTGCATCTTCAATTCTTACATTTCAATGGGATTCATTATATAAGGAGCTCTATGGATAGGCTCTGTTCCTAGCAACAATTCTATGGTGGAATAAAATTCTTGTTTAAGTGGTAAATTGGGTATCTCATCAACAAAAACATCCTTATATTCCCGCAAAAGTGGAAATTTATTAAATATTTATTCCTTTGGAATTTCTTATTTTTCTTTTATTTTCACTGCATAAACCATTCCTCCTTTTCAAATTGTCTTCTTTAATTGCATAGCTGTAATTAGTTTTGGTTGAAATTTCCTTTCTTAACTATACATTCTTTGCCTGTCCTTATTTTATTTTTGTAAACTCAATCCATATTTCATGGAAATTTACCAAGGCTTCATGAGCCTTCAACCAATCTATCCCCAAGATGATTTCAAATGCATGTAAGGATGCTACATATATATGTCATCTAGTAAAACCATTAGGTAAGGTAATTTGAGTTGAGGGAAAACATTGGCTAACTTGGTAAGTCTGTCCTGACCCATACTCAACCTTCCACCCTTGTGCCAAATATCCAAGCTTTTTGAGTATATCCCTTAATAGGTTGCTTGAAATAAAACTATCTGTAGCCCCACTATCTATCAAAATTTTAACATATTTATTAAAAATTTTACCATTCAGAGGTAGAGAAGTAGCCTGACCATCCAAGTCTTACGTGGTTGTCGATGCATAGATATGTGACTTGGCTTATCTGATCTAGTACCGGCATGCTTTGGGCAATTGATAGCATAGTTTGAACCTCCATAATTGAAGCATCTTACCTTTAGGTTTGAGTTTCCTTCCTGAACCTGCTTTCCAGAATCTACTACTCGTAATGGAGTTGGCTGTTGAGGATTTTGAAATTCCTCATTATTATTTTTGTAGCGAAATTCTTTCCTGAAATATTTCTTTCCATCATTACCATACTTTCCAAATTTTGAATTTTTTTTTTTCAGTTTTGACCATTATCCCATTTTCTCTTCTTCTGAAAGTTTTGTCTTTTTTGTGTCCACTTTGAGAAATTGTTTCGGCCTTCCTTAGCAACCTGATTATCCTTAGCTCTTCGAGATCTATCATAGGCTTCTTACATATTTTTTTTAACATGCATGTTTACACTATCTCTAATTGTAGGCCTCAGTCCTTGGACAAACTTCTCTATTTTCATTTCATTGTTCAGATTTTGAGATGGTACATACTTAAGAAGTTTTACAAATTGCTCATAGTATTCCTCCATAGAGAGTGAGCCTTGTTGAAGTGCAAAAAACTCCTTATAACTATTCAGATAAAATTTCTTAGTAAGGAACCTATCCTTAAAGGCTTCCACAAAGACTTCCCACCTTAACTTATTAGGGGATATGTCAAGGTCCTTACTATAGGTATTCCACCAAACAACTCCTCTTTCTCCAAACTTAGAAAGATCAAACACCATTTTGGTGGTAGAAGAATAATGTCTTATAGTGAAGTAAAGTTCTAGTTCTTCTAACCACGCTTCTACCACAATCTCACCTCTGTTTCCAGTGAACTTAGTCACTTTGATATATTTTAGATCATTGCCAATTTCCTTCTGTGTACAAATCCTATTTGCTCATTCTTCAGGGTCTTCATTTTCTCTGGCATCATCATATGAGCTGTCCACCCCTTGATCATTGGTGGGGTTTTGTTGTGAACTTATAGCTTGCAGAATCTGTTGGATTTTTTCTTGCATAACAGACATGATAGTGGCAATGTTTTCTACTTCCTTATTCGAGTTTCTAGAACTCTCCCCTAATTTTCTAGCTTTAGGAGTATTGGAACTATCTTGTTGCAAGGTCCCTATCCTCTTACCTTTCCCTCTTGATGCCATGTTAACTTGGGATAAAGAGTCATATTAATACTTTCTTATTTCCAAGGTTCAAAATTCTAATTAACCAGATCAGTTTCCAAATATTTTATTATTGCTAGGTTGTATGCCAGTTTTCTTCCTCTAACTCTGGTTGAAAATCATACATACTTGAAGTAAGTAATAAGTAAGTCACGAGACACAAATACCGAGCAATTTTCCAAAAGAGTTTAGGGTACACCGCTCAAGACCCGTACAGGGGGGTTTGCCTAACTCTTCCACCTTTCGAACGACTATGGATCTACTCATGGGAGATAGGAGCTCATGCACCAATGTTCTCAATAACTGAATTATTCTTTATAAAATATGCATCTTAAAGAGT
Source organism: Wollemia nobilis (assembly GCA_028583015.1). Lineage (NCBI taxonomy): Eukaryota > Viridiplantae > Streptophyta > Pinopsida > Araucariales > Araucariaceae > Wollemia > Wollemia nobilis. Next base: position 1,662,828 of record JAQPPZ010017073.1, read on the forward strand.
TATGAAGTTCATTTTTTGATCCATGTCCCATATATTTTACTAACCTAGATTTATCTAGAATCTATCAGTTAGCCTAGGCTTTGATACCAACTATCACTACCCAAAATTGTCACTATTTGTTTTTTTGAAAATTTTTCTTTGATCACCTTATGATAAGATAAGTTTATAATAACATTCTAAGACAATATTTTCCCAATAAGAAATAAGTATTCCGAGTTGCAATAGACTAGATAAATAGAAGAACCAAATTCCATATTTTCTCTCTCTTCCAATTGCAAGTAGGAGCACAAAACCCTACAACACCATTCCACTATCCCATAATTGTGGGTGAATATCAATTTGCAATGGCTATATCCTCGTAATTCATTTTCCAAATGAAAAGAGGACTTCATAATGTTTGTACCAACCATCTAGGAGGACAATTCCCAACCAAGGGAATATCTCCCTCCAATTCTCCATACTACCAATAAGGCTAGTGTTTTAGGAGAATCCTATTATCTATTGCTCATTACGGGAACTTACATCCAATTGGGCTAATCATCTTAAGTGTTATTATAAGATTTTCTTTCCAACAGGGTGAAGTTAGTTTGGTGGTGGGGGTACTCAACCCATGAGATTCGAGTCTTAGAAATGCTTCTTTTGTGTACATGTTATTCAAGAATTAATCTTCATCAGCTATGTTTGGTTTTCATTCTTACATTCCATAAACTTAAAGGAGTAAATAACCAATCAAAATAGAAGAGCGATTCTTATACAACACAATTCCATTGAAAATTTATTTTATATCCATTCATCATATTCACATAGAGCTATGATGACATAATTTACAATATTTTCTTGCTATGCATGGTTTTCTATCCAATGGAAATGCTTACATCAAAAGAAATCTTCTGTTCCTGATAAAAAGCAATAAATAAAGATTACATCCAATATTACATCACTTGGCTATTTTTCATCCATTAAGAGCTACATCAATAATGTATACATTCAAATATATATCAAAGAGTCTTCATTAATGGTTTCTTGGATCTTCATTGCTTCCCATGCTTCTTCATGAGGTGTGAGAGATGAGTTTGTAAGGGATCAGGACAACTCGCATGCAGAGTATGCCAATGTAACACAAGCAAACCATGATTCTTCAGACTTAAATGCAAACATGCAAAACTAAGTTTGCTAGATGCATATCTCATGTTAATGAACATTCTTAGCAATATAGCATCCATCATGCATAGACGATTTTATTGTATCAACCATGTCATCTTATGTTTGGTTTATCTTCAATCAAAGGAAGAGTCTCATACCTCCTCCTTAGGAAGAACACACCAATCTTATCCTTAAATACTAGAAGTCTTCCATACTTATGAAGATAAGCAAAACATATAACTTCATTATAATACCAAATATTACTTTTAAGTTGAACTATATTTCTTTATTCATACTATCTAAACTATGTGATATGGAACCTTACAAAGAGCTAAATTGATCACTTGACATATTTCAAAGCACAAACACAAATCTTCCACTTTTCTATTGGATACCAAACTTGTAACAAATCAATCTATGCAATGCTATTTTATTCTTCAATACAAGCCCAAAAATTGTTCCAACACAAGGTATATGGCTTACTTAAACTATCCCTTATTCCATTTCATGGTGGTAATACTCTCTATATATGAGTCACTTTACATTCAAATAGACATAGAAAATCACTATTTGATATATATAAAGACCTCAATCCTACTATATAACATAGATTATTAACCATTATTAATGCTTATGATCAAGCATTCTAATGCATCCTTATTGCAAATGTTAAGCCATACAACATCCAAACACTCATAAAGAAATGGAGTGGAAAGCCCCAACTTGGAATCCTTGCAAGGTGATCCTTCTTGAGTTGGATATTCTCTCCTCTTGCTTCCTCTTCCCTTGGCATAACCTATTGTCTTCATGGTCTCAAAGAACAAGTCTAAATATAATTTCCTTCCACTAGGGAGTCTTTTAAACCTTCTAGTTTCTGATACATTGAGGTGGAGAGCATAATCCCTAGGTTATCCAAGACTTCGTCCCTTACTACCTAATTCTTAGTACTTTATTAAATATTTTGTGTTTCTGATCCACCTAAGTGGAGAGCATAATCCCTAAGCTTCAAGATTTCCTTCATGCCCTTTCTTCCCAAGGTGACCTCTATTTATAGGAAAATTTCTCCACTTATGGCCAAATAGTGACATTATTTTATTATTAAAGATGTCTTGGGCCCCTTAAGACTTATCAAGTCTTATGGAGGGTAATCAAAAAAGTAGAAGAGTGTCCAAATAAGGATAAGGTAGGTGATATTATCTTGTTTTGTGTCCCCTCTTCATGGGAACAAATACAAAGCTAATACTATTGAGGTATAGAATAGATACAAATGTAGGAATATTAATGATAAGAGAAGAGACCTCCCTTTTATTTCCACCAATGTAGGGAAGCCAAATGGATAATTCCCAATAGGATGGGATAATTCTTATATTATTTAATATTACTATATTCTTTTTAAGCTCAATCAAAATTCGGTCCACTTTGTGGGTACCTAATTATTTTAATAAAAAGTTAGCTATCTTCTACTATTTGATAGGTGGGTGTTGTAAGGGGAAATATCACCTACCATTCTAGCCATCCTAAAGTTGCCATGTGGAGGAAGGGAATGGACCTTTAAGTCCACATAATTTTCTCTTTATTTTGGTCCAATTAAAATTGGACAAGTTTATAAAATAAAACAATTCACCTAATTTAGTAAATAGTGAATAGTGAATAGTAAATAGTAAATAGTGAATAGTGAATAGTGAATAGTAAAATCATAAATTAATGTAAAATTTCACTATGTCAATCTCATACAAATTTAATTTTAAAATCAAATATAAATCACTCAAAGGCATACAAGCATTCGATGCACGTGCTCAGTATTCCCCATCACTGTTTTTCCTTTGAGTGGCAAGAATTTTGGAGTTATACTCAAGTAACACTGCCATCAGGGAGGTAACTAGTGATAATAGGGATATGAGTTTTACTTGTTGATTTATCTTTGTCATAATTTCCCTTCTCATATCTTAGTGGTAAATCTTCCACATTCGAGAATACCTATTCCTGCAACAGTCAATACATACATCATTTTCTCTTGGCAAAAACCAATATAATGCAAGTACATTAAGCATTACAAATCAACTATCATAATACATATAGTAGAGTCCCTTCTAGGTGGGTCATGACAAATTAGCTATTCAATATCAAAGAACAAATATATCCAACCAAATAATAGTTGTTGAAGCATCAAGGAGTGGTTAAGAGGATTTGATAAAAGAACAACTTATCAAGGCTTAAAAGTTGATGACTAGGTACTCAAATGGGAAGAATATAGAAAAAGGATAGGGTTTCACACTAAATTGTATTCCCTCTAGAGTAGATCCTATATGATAATTGCTTGTAGGATAAAGAATTTTTTCAAGATAGCCATAATTGATGGTTACAAATTATCAAGCTAGTCAATGGGGTCTAGGAATTATGTTTAAAAATTATGTTTTAGTTTAAATTTATAGTAGGTTTCATTGTATCCACTTCATCCACACCATTGATCAGGATATTTCCTTTATTCATGAGATCTCAAAAGGTCATGGATATTGTAAGAGTTGTAGAGATAGAGGTCATAGAACTAATCCAAGTAATTGGAAAACACCAATTGATCAAACATAAATGGTCTACATGATTTTAAGGATGTTAAGAAAATTCCATTCAACCCAAGTAGTATCAACTATTAAATCATCAAGGAAAGAAATTAACATGATAGGATCATGCTAAATCAATAGTTTTTGAACAAAATTCTATGGTTGGGTTGGTGTAAGTCATTCGATCAAATAAAATCAATGGGTTGCATTGATTGTTGAGATGATAAATGTAATAAAATACTAGAGATAATGGTAATCATATATTATTAAAGTAATGAGGTACACAAGCTATCTAATCCATGGATATCCCTCTTGCATGTATTTCACACAACCAATTTTTATCCAAAACACCTTGTAGAGCATCTAGTGGTAACATGTGCCAACTTTGTACTCAATAAATAATTGATAAAGAAAATCCTAAATTTGATAAGCACATGAAATTCGATTAAATAATAAACAAGCAGTGCTACTCACTAAAGAAATCAATCAAACACGAATAAATTTTTTATAGTTGTTAGATCATCAAAGGGAAATGGTCCATGAATAGTATGATCCACCAAGATCTCTTGTAAAATTAAAAGATATTTTAGGGTTTTCATCTTGCACTATGAATAGTGACACATGTCAAGCACATACTAAATTAGTAGTTAACAAATGGAAACCCAAATATGGATTAGTGTAAGCCATCTGATCAAATCATCCATAAGCGGTAGTGGTTGCAAATATAGAAAAGTGAAAATGTCTACTTTGGATAGTGACAAATTTTTGATTGGCTAATACAAAATGCTTATAGGTTATCTAATTAGTGAAAAAAGAGGCAATGTGCTTCTACCAACCTTGCATGGAAAAATAAATAAATCCACATGCTGTGAAATAAATACGAATAGAATGGGGCAGTATTTTCCTACTAAATTTATACATAAGGGAAAATAAATTCATATAAGACAAAGATAATATTAAAAAATGAAATATGGTCTTGAAAGCAAAAGTTTTATACTTAGAAAATATGGTAGTCTCTTTTGATAGACCTTGGAAAAGGGGAAATAAATCCATATCAAGTAGATTTAATGCAAAAAAATGTGACAAACTCTTTTTGCATGCTTTGCAAAGGTAAAGAATTAATTTATGTAATGTGTATCCAATGCATATGGGTGCTCGATCTTTGAGATAGGAAATCAACAAAAGGAAATATTGCCTTCATTTCTTCCTCATTGATCCTTAATTATTCTAGAGCCTAGAGGAGTATAGTCCTATATCCAAGTCATAAGAAAGCAAAATTGTAGATTCAAAGGTATTAGAAGTAGAAACCAAAAGACATGAAAAATAAGAAGACCACCACTTGTCCATTAGTAACTAAAAATTTTCTACTATTTCTCCTTCTAGGTTAACTATAGCCTCTCCTTCCAACTTGAGTGAAGAAATAACAATACAAAATATCTAAGTTATAGCTCCCAAGCTGGTGAAAGACATAACTAAGAGGGTCATGGGATCTAAAGTATCAAAAAAGACCAACAATCTAAGGAAGGGATCATTGTAAATATTCAAATGTATCCTCCTAGAACCTTTAGGGTGAGGATATGGAGTAGCTTCCTATACCAGTACATGTTTTTTGAAGTATACAACTGCTATGAGCTAGTATCTACATGTGAAGGATTCTATGACACCCAACCTAAGAGATCTAGTCATGCAATGAATGTTTCAAAGTCACTTTTGTCCCCCATATCATTTGAAAGATGTTGCTAGTAAATATGGGTAGATATAGCATGAATTCAAAAAATGTAAAAAGATACTATGATGCTATTCAAGACAAGCTAGGATTCCTAAGTAGTGATTGTTGTACTAGGGACACCTCACTGCAAGAGTCCTCTATAAGCCTCAATTCCTTTAGCGATAGTGTTAAGAATACTTTGATAATGTTGACATTTATTTCTAGCTTAGAGTATGATAGTAGCATGATATAGACCTAGCTTGAAATCGTTTATATGGTGATATTCACACCCAAAAGTGAGAGGGTAATTTTTTATATCAACAATTTCATCATTGAACAAATTCATGAATGGTTGTCCAAATTGAAGGACACCCAAGCTTTTGAATATTATTCATTCCTTGATAATTTGATTTTATACCAAAATCTTAGGTTGTATTAATGGTTGAATTTAAAGCAAATATATTGTTCAAGCCATGAGTGGCCCATTTCATTTTGGATAGACTTATCAAGCAAGGCTTCTTCCTACTATAATTTTGTACAAAATTTTCTGGTCCCAACCTTGGTAGATCTTAGCGAATTCAATCCAAAGTGATTTTTGGTAGCCAACCTCCAAGTTTTTAAATGGAGATATGGATGATACTAGTATTCTTAGATGATTCAACCATTTTTATGAAATATGGGCTTAATAAGTATGTCTATTAGTTATCCAAGTATATGTAGAAAAGGTTTTTTTATTTAGAGCTTTTTAGAAAAATGGACACAATTGATGTGGCCTACATGAGTGAAAAGAGAAATAGAAATTTTTTTAGGCCTCCCCTTATCCTCAATAGATTAATATTGATGAAGAGTAAGGCTTATTCTATCTTGGGTAAAAAAACTAATGGATCTAGAGCTAGATATAATGCCAAGTGAATGGAACTATGATCCAAAAGGTAAGTAATCTACTTGGTTAAAATGAATCAATAGTTTAGTAAAATTCACACACTATCTAGACCAGAAATTGAATCCCAAAAACACCTAGTAGATGAGGTAGACACATGACCAATAAAGATAATAGTGAAGTAGTTGCAAAATCCAAGGTCTTATGAGAATTTTTCATAAGAGATTTCAAATTAAACCTTAATTATACATCACCTTCTAGAAGAAACAAATACTAAGAGAGTAGCACTAAAGAAAAGCTAAAATTGAGGTATGGTGGAATTTTTCATAGTATTAGAGGATACTACAACACCTTATGGTGACCTAGATGCCAATGAAAGGTTTAGAAAATTGTATAAGCAAGAGCATCTGAACATCTAAAGCACCCCCACAAATGAGAGTAGTGAGGAATAAGTGAGCATTTTATTATCCCAAATAGTATTAAAGGATGGATGTAGTGACAAACAGAATCTTGCATGTAGAAGAATCCATGTTGAGACTCAAAGAAGCCCCAATTACCATCTCTTCTCTTTCACCTTTTATTGCAATATAAATAGGGTCATCTAAATCTCCCAAGGAGAATGAAATGAGGAAACTAGTCCAAGGTCCAATCCCTCCACCATAGAAGAAGGAAAATGAGGATTCCCAAAGGACATAAAATAAAGATACTTACCCCTTATTTACCATTAAAACCCCTTCATTTTTTGACTGTTATCCCAACCACTAGTCATTTACCTCTAACTTCTTCATTTCTTATGGCCCCATTAGCCTCCATATCTTACCTTAGTGATCTAGTCACTTTGACAAAGACTCTAATCATTTCAGTAGCCACCTCCATTCAGGTGGCACCCTCATTCACAATCCTTGTCATCATCACCCCCATTTCCTCTACTTTTTCCAAGCCAATTGTTGGTCCTTGGTCAGTTTGGCAAAAAGGATACTTTTTTTTATCCACTACTCCATCCTCTACAACAATCCTATTTTTGTAAACAATTGTCCATAATTTTCTTGACACAAGGGTAGCCAATGAGCTCATAAGCACCTCCTCCTAATACTAGTGTATTGTAATATTTCCAATAGATTCAAAATCAAACATTAGAGTATACAAAAAATTATGTCAAAATATTTGAGTAACCCATGATGAAGAGGATGAGGAGTCATTATGATCCTCAAGGTAACACATTTTCCCATATAATCCCGACTATGTCAAATTCTAAAGGTCAAATGCAATATCAAGACTATTAGGTGTTAGTAGTGGGATTTCACCTCAAAAACTCCGAAGCCAAGGATAGGATGGAATTCATGGAACAATATGGAAAATACATGACCCATGACTACCTATCATAAAGTAAGTTGGAGAAGAGAGAGAAAGAAGTAGAAATATGAAGATAACCCTTAAGAACTCTTAGGTGAAGGGAAAGTTGCTCTAAAATTAAATAGATTAGATAACAATCTAATTGGATTTAAATCCATCAACTTCTATCCTAGATATGAAAATAATTAAATATCAAAGCCTCACAAATTAGCTCAAGCACTCAAAAGACCCAAATAAACAAGAAAAATGTCATTTTACAAAAGGATCTTGATGAGGAAAGGAAGCAGAATACAAATCTCAAATAGAAACCAAGGGGCATAAATTTAATAATAGAGGTTTGCAAAGCATACTAGGAGGATATGTCTAATACTACATTAGAATTGTCCTAGGTGCTAAAATGCATCAATGAAGTAACAAATCAAAGTTAATAGATCACTGAAGAAGTGGATCAAGTCCTATCTGCAACTTTCATGAGGTTGGTCGAAGGAAGAGCAACTATCAGTCAATCAATTGCTAGCTATCACTCCATCATTTTCCAACTACCCTATAGGAACTATTGGCTAGACACAACTATCTTCTTCTTCAATAATTATGTCACCCTTAAAAAATATTTCTAGAAAAGGATTTTTGTAGTACTGAGAAACAACTTAACCAAAAAATATAGATATGATTAACAAGAAACAAACATCTATTTATCATTTTTCTTTTCTTAATAAAAATCATAATTACTCGCACTAAAACAAAGAAGTATCATCTTATTTCTATTCTTATTCAAGAAAACTTTATTTTTTCATGCATAGGTAAAACATATTTGTAAATTCAAAATAAGTAACAAAAGACAGGTAGTTTAGGGTTAAATTAAGACAAAAAAGGAGAGAAATGATGTTTAATTTTAAGTCCCATCATTTTACCCTCAACTGAACATGTTGCATGTCCCTATGCTTCCAAAATTAAGTAAAATTATTTCAAGGTTACTTGTTGTCTATGTCAAGTCCTTTGAAATGGGTCTTTTTTATCTTTTCATACTTGTCATGTTTTGTTGGATCATCAATCAATGGATGCATGACATTTTTTGGCCTTTGTTTAACACCTATTGAGGTTGATTGTCCCTATGGTTTTTTCTTAAAATTCTTAGAAGTAGATATTGGGGTAGACTATCTCGGTGTCTTCTTTCTATGTATCTCAAGAGTGGTTATTAGGGTAGATTGGCCTTATGCCTATTTATTGTCCTTCTTAAAGGTTTCTTTTATAGTTGTTGATGTTTGACCCTAAGGTATGATTTTAAGAGTAGAAACTACCTCCAGTTCTTTCAATTGATTTTGTATGGTGGCTGACTCATCATGCATCTAATTCATTATCCCCTTTATTACCTATAATCTCTCTTTAATATTTTTCATTGATAAATAAATTCCTATAGTAGTTGGGGGTGAAGGAATTTTAAATCCTTCAATTGAATATTTTTTAGTAGTTTCTCTTGCAGGAGTCCAAAATATTATAGTAGCAAGCTCTACAACTTTTGCTATAGGAATATGAATTTTTTTAGTAACATCCTCTACAACTTGTATAGGACTACAAAATTTTGTAGATCCCTAGGGTAAGTTCTTTTTTGTGCATTGTTTTACCCCAAACACATCACCTAGCTAGTTGTATACCACTTTTTTGCATCAAACCATGTGCTATCTCATCAGGTCAAACTAATTTGACTAGCCTTTCTTTTGTAAAAAAATTATGGCACAAATAACTTGCTATAGAAAATTGTACACCAAAAGACTTATTGCCAAAAAAAAAAACTTGGAGGATGCATTTTTTTGCTCATGATAGGCAACATGTACAGTCAACTAGAAAATAAAGTTTTGGTAAAATCATAGTATTCTTCCATTAACTAAAGGATTTTCATGTCTTGTAAAATAAAGCATGGTAAATAGAATAGAAAAAGGTATGGCAAAGGTAATGCATATTAAAGAATATATTGTACATATATACAAATAAAGTAAAAATTGTTTAAAAAAAGAAGAGAAATACAAATTACCTATATTTTAAAAGCAATTTATTTTATTGTGAGTGTTATGAATAGGTGAGGTGGTTTATAGTATTCAAAAATAGCTATTAGCAACTACTTTCTAGATTCTAGAAGTATGAATGTTCTGAGAGGAACTAGAGAAGAAAAGAGAAACTAGAGTAAGTTCAATATTCATTTTTTTAATGTAGAATAATTCTACTAGTAAATTGGGTTTAAAAAGTTTTCTATCCATTTGTACCTCAAAAAGAGGTTTTCACAAGTGATTATTATTTTTCAAGGATGGAGAGCCAAAAATGTGGTTTTTATTTCCATCCTTGGTTCTACAATGCCTATAAACGTTTTCACTGTAAAACATTATTTTTATTTATGTTTTCTCTTTTTTTCAAGAACCTGAAGGAAAAAGGTAATGGGTTATAGTAGAAGGTAGCTCTCTTGCAAATATAGTCAGCTCTTTTGCAAAAGAATTTAGTTATTCTATGAGCTGCAACTGTGCTTACTTGATGACCTACCAAATAAAACTATTTTTTGAAAGTTGCTTGCAATACAAATTTTAGAATTATCCATTAACCATTAAGGATCTATTAGATTTATCAATGGTTTTCAATTTAAAATCACCATTATAAATAATTCTCAATTTCATAAGGACCTAACCATCATGTAAGAAGTTTATATTTGAGATCCTAAAACCTGGAGTCATATAGTAAGTCCCAATATCCTAGTTGAAGTGTACATGGAATGATCTGCTTGGCATTATATTTCTTCTACTTTATTTTGATAAGTTTAGTCTGATGTATTGCTTGAAGCTGCATCTCATCCAATGCATTAAGCTAGATAATTTTATCTTGGTGAGCTATAAAAAGATCAATTTCAACTTGCAATGAAGTTATTGGTTTGGATTTCAAACTCAGTTGACATTAAAGCTTTCTTTCCATAATCCATATCATAAGGAGTGAGACTTGTATTTTATTTCTAGGTGGTGCTATAGGTCCAAACAACTTTATTTAACTGATGTGCTCAATTTTCCCTGTGTGATGCTACTATATTTTTCAAAATATTTTCAAGCTCCATATTGGTAACCTATACCTGTCCATTCTATTGAGGATTGTAAGGAGAGAATTATTTATGATTAACATGATATTTCTAGAAAAAGGCTCCAGTCACTCTAGAAATAAATTGGGGTTCTTGATCCATGATAATTTCATGAGGTGCTCCAAATCATTAGAAAATATTACCATACAAAATGTTAGCAACTTTCTCATCACATGCTTCTTGCAAAGGCTTCACTTCTGCCCATTTGGTCACATAATTTGTGCATACCAAAATGTACTCATTAAATTGGTAATCAAGGCTAAAGGGACCTAAAAATTCAAAGCCCCATTTCTCAAAGGGTTCTAGAAATATATGTGGATGGAGGGGCATTTCATCAGTCAAAGTTGGTCTCTCCATCCTTTGACATTGATCACATATAGCAATACAAATCTTGGCATAATTATGTAAAGATGACAAAGGGTACCCTACTTGAAATATTTTATGAATTGTTCTTTTAGCATCACAATGGCCACCATAAGGCTCATCATGAGATGCATGTAAGATATCATAAATTTACTCTTCCTGCACACGTATATGAAGAACATGATTAGAACATAATTTAAAAAAATCCATCAATCTAAATGTAAGGTCCACTTTCATGGATATTTTGTAATGATTTGTAATATTTTATAATTTTATGTGGCAAGTGAGGAACCTAGATAAGTGGGGCCACTTCATGTAACCATTATAAATAATTTAACTGATATTTCATAGAAGATTCTAGCTCGAGTGGTACTTTGCATGTAAGCCATCTCTTCAACATTAGGTTAGGATTGCATGAAGTGTATCTTTACAAGACAAGTGTTCATAAACAAAATATTCTTTTTGCATATTGAATGAAAGTATTGAAGGAGGTTGCCCCCTCAAAGATGCTTATGATTTTATGTTGTGATTTTTTATATTGTTATAATTTTGAATTTAAATTTCACATTTTAATATTATGTTCTTTCATGAAATTTTATTTTTATTGCAATATTTATGTGAATGAACTTATTTTCAATAGAAGTTTCCTAACACATAACCAACATGACCTAAGAAATTACCTACATTCATCATTTTTTTTGTTGGTGCTAAGAAGGAAATGATTTTTATTTTTGTTAGATCTACTTTAATCACCTTGGAAGAAATATAATTTCCCAAAACCACTCCCTTAGTCATCATCATAAAGTATTTTTCATGATTGAGAGAAAGGTTTTTTAAATGATAACGTTCAATTACTTTATGGATATTTTCTAGTGCATGTTCAAATGTGTCTCCATAAACAGTAAAACCATCCATGTATACTTCAACACAATCATGGTTTAGATCAACAAAAATGGATATAACAACTCTTTGAAATGTAGCTGGAGCATTGCAAAGTCCAAAAGGTAAAACACGATAAGCATATGTACCCCAAGGATAGGTGAAAGTGGTTTTATCTTGATATTCTTCAACTACCTTAATCTGGTTATAACCACTAAATCCATCTAGAAAATAGAAGTATTATTTTTTAGCTATAAAATATATGGTCTATTTTGATGGTCGGGCATGATAATGAATCTGGTGAAACCATCCTACTTAAAAATGTGTATGATCTTGTTGATTACAATCATAAAGTGAATTTTTGGGAGCACATTTTCTTTGTAAGAATTTTGGTTCCGTTGTACCCATGGATTTTGGCTGGAGACTTCAACTCTATCACTTGTCTAGAGGAGAAACGTGGTGGGGTGGACCATCTCGAGCCTTTTTCTTCTGTCTTCAGTGCTCATATCTAGACCCAAAACTTGGTTGATATAAATCTAGATAATGGGATATTTACTTGGAACAATAGAAGGTGAGGGGAAGCTTCCATCTTAGAGAGACTAGATAGGTTTTTGATATCCAGTTATTGGATGGGTAATAATAGAAGTGCTAGTTCTATGATTCTAGAGGGTAGGGGATCTGATCATTGGCCTATCAAACTCTCTTCTTTAGAGTTAGGGCTAAAAAATAATCCCTCTAAGTTTTAACTTATGTGGCTTCGTGATCTTAAGCTTCATGATTTCATGCGAGGCTGGTGGACCACTAGAAAACCTCCTCATGGCACCACTATGTATTCCTTTATGAAGCGACTACAATTTGTAAAACATAAATTGAAGAGATGGAATAGACTAAATTTTGGGAACCTTTCCTTGGCTAAGCTGGTAGCTCTTAGGAGGATGGAAGAAGCTTCAAGGAAGATTAGAGATCAGGGATTCATGAAGGAGCTTCTTGTTGAGGAATCTGAGGCTGTGAAAGACCTTGCTGAATGGGAACTAAGGGAAGAAATTTTTTGGAAACAAAAATCTCGAGTAGATTGGCTTTAGGAAGGGGATAGGAACACAACCTTATTTTATAACTTAGTTAAGGCTCATCATAATGGTAACCTAATTACCTCTCTTGTGAATTCTCAGGGTGCCCTGCTCTCTTCTTTTAGGGATATTTTAGAAGATACTAAGAGGTATTTTTCCTCTCTCTTCAAGGAGGAATCCCTATCAGATGATGAGAATGAAAAGCTTATTCTAAAATGTATTCCAGATATTGTTTCTAGAGATATGAATGAGCACTTGATGGGTCCAATTTCCCTTGAGGAGTTGGAAAATGTTGTATTCAAGATGAAAAAAGGAAAAGTCCTAGGCCTAGATGGATTCTCGATTGATTTTTATCAATATTTTTGGGATTTAATAAAATTTGATCTTTTGGAGGTGGTCCATGAGTCCCAAAAGAACAAACAGATGCTAAGGGCCCTAAATGCTACCTTTGTGGTGCTTATACCAAAAATAGAGGGAGAAAATTCCTTGGATACATTCAGGCCTATTGCTCTCTGCAATTTTGTGTATAGGATCATCACAAAAATTATTGCTAAGAGGTTGAAGATATTGTTGAGCAAAATCATCTCTGAGGAGCAAGGAGGGTTTGTTGTTGGCCAAAAAATCTTGGATGAGGTTGTTATTACTATAGAAGCTATTCACTCGATGGAAAATTCTAAGGAGAAAACTATGTTTATTAATTTGGACATGGCCAAAGACTATGATCAGGTCAGATGGTCCTTTCTTCATAAAGTTCTTACTGCTTTTGGATTTGAGGAGGAATGGATTAGATGGGTGATGAGCTGTGTTTCTTCTTCCTCATTCTATGTTCTTGTTAATAATGAGCCATTAGAGCTATTTGAGGCCTCAAGGGGATTGAGGCAAGGGGATCCTTTATCCCCTTATTTGTTTATCATTATTGCAGAAGGGTTGGGAAGATTTCTCAAGTATCAAGTCATGCAGGGTCTCATTCAGGGGTGTAAGGGAGATAGTAGTTTCCCACCTCTTTCCCACATTCAATTTGTTGATGATACTACTTTGTTGTGAGTTGTCACTATCAAGGAAGCTAGCAATATTAGATAGTATCTTGACATATATCTTGGTGCTTCTGGACAGTTGATTAATGAGGATAAATATTCTATTTTCTTCTTCAATACCCCTCCTCTTATTCAATCCAGGATTGCTCGTATTCTAAGATTCCAGGTTGGGACTCCCCCCTTCATTTATCTTGGTATTCCAACTTCATCTCATCCTCTACCTAGATCTTCTTGGTATTCTATGCTTGATAAGTTTAGAATGAAGATGAATCATTGGACTTTCATATGGCTATCCACTGTAGGTAGAGTGTTGCTTTTAAAATATGTTGTTCAATATTTACCCATTTATAGATGGTTTTTACAAATAGCTCCCTCTACCTTCATCAAGGACATGGATTCTTTGTCAAGATAGTTTTTATGGCCTAGAAAACTTGATCAATCTAAATGGAGTTTGGTTAGGTAGGATTCTATATGTAGGCCGGTGCAAGAGGGAGGCCTTGGGTTACGATAGACAACTCTTTTTGGGCAGGCTTTGGCTGCAAAAATTTATTGGAGATGGTGTACTTCTCAACATAAAATTTGGGTTAAAATATTATCTTGTAAATACTTGAGAGGTATTTTTAAGGCTGAGATCCCTAGAGTCAGCTTGGTTGGGAAAGGTTCAGTTATCTAGGACACTCTGAAAAGAGGAGCTAATTTAATCAAGAAAGGTTTGTTCTAGATTTGCAATTAGGGATCAAATGCTCTTTTTTGGGAGGATTCTTGGGATGGTCATCCTCCTATATTGAATCAATATCCTAGGTTACATTCTCTAAGAATTTTTTTCTGGGAAGAAGGTTGGTCTCATGTGGAGGACTTTAAAAAATCTAGTCTTTTGGAAATATGGAGATGTACAGGTGGAAAGATCTACAAGAATGGCCCTAGGGGGGATTGTCCAAGGACAGAGAGGTGCTTGCTCTTATTCTTATAGGGAGGCCTTGTTCTTCATTGAGGGGTAAATATATTTTGGCTTGGAACCCTGATCCTAAGGGAACCTACTCGGTACCCTATGGTTATCAGGTTCTTGATAAGAAAAAGTATAGGAGTCTTCCTGTCACTTGGTGGAAAAAGATGTGGAACAAATTTTCTTGGAAAAAATGTAACTTCTCTGGTTGGTAGCATGTAATAAATGCCTCACTTGGGATAGTGTGGGGAAGAGGGAATTTCAGGGTCCCTCTTTTTGTGTCCTTTGCAGTAAGAATGAGGATGACTCTTCTCATTTAATTTTCCAATGCTCCTTTGCCAAAGAAATTTGGAACCATTGGTGGAGCACTTGGAACCATCCATGTTTTCATGTGTTATCCCTGGTGGAGTTTTGGAGTAGTCTAGGTAGAACTCCGACCAAGGCCCCCTTCCTTCGGGTGGCTTCGAGTTTGGGCCCTTATTCCATCATTTGGAAAATTTTGGTTGAACGAAACTGGCACATATTTTAGGGTAGTTATTTGGTTTTTCAATAGATCTGGAAAAGGATCCTATATATGGTTAAGGAAACCATCCATAGAAAATGTGATGTGGATCGTCTTTTGGATTCTAGGGATGAGAAGGTACAGCAAACCCTTGGTTTCTTTGGGGATGGTGTGAACTCTTTTAGCCCTAGTAGGGTTCCTCAGCTCATCAAGAAGGTTAGGAGAGATGGCAGGTGGAGGCCACCCCCTAGAGGAGTTTTAAAAATTAATACTGATGGATCGTCTAGGGGTAATCCTAGACATCTTTGGAATTGGTGGTGTTGGTAGAGATTCTACTGGTGGTGTCAATTTTTTCTTTTCCATTTATAAAGGTGTTCACTCCAATAATTTTATGGAAGCTCTTGCAATTCTTGAGGCCTTACGAGAGGGGTTTTCTCTTGGCTAGCATAGGATTATCTGTGAGTCTGACTCTCAAATTATGGTTAATATTTTAAATAGTAAAAGGGTGGAGGAATTTAATTGGCAGTTGGCCTCTATAGCCATTCATATTCTCAGAATGAGTGAAGAGTTTGAATTTATATCCTTTGTGCACATTCCAAGGGAAAGGAATGTAGTTGTTGATTACCTAGCCAAAAGGGCTTCTGATCTGCTAGATCCTTGGAGTATCGATAATTGGGAGTGTCTCCCATCTGGGGAATCTCAACGCCCGTGGGAGTTGATCCACAAGGATGTATAGACTTAATGTGGTTTGTTCTTATTGTCTTTTTTAGGTGTCATTATATTCTAGTGGTTTTAGCCTGTTTGGCTGTTTATTTGAGTCCTGGTTGGAAGCTCAGTTGTACTCTGTAATCCAGACTTTTTATCAATAAATTTTTACCCCTTTATTTAAAAAAAAAGAGTTTCTAATATCTGATCTATGAATGACAAAGGAAAATAATATTTTTTCATGACTTTGCTTAATTCTTGATAGTCAATGCAGACTCTCCACTTACCATTTTTATTTGGGACAATAACCAATGGAGAAACCCATTGGCTATCTAATTTAGGATAAATAAATATGATATTTAATTTTTTTTGGATTTCTTCTTTAACAAATTTTGGGGCTAGATCCTTCATTGTGGTTGTCTTATGGGATCACACTCTTCTTTAATAAAAATATAATGGGTGCATATTGAGGGATGGATTCCATTCATGTCATTATAATCCCATGCAAAAGCATCTTGTAGAGTAGTTAAGATATCCATTAACTATTTTTCTTGAAGTGGCTCTAATTCATTATTGATGTTAAGGGTATTTCCAAGGCACACTTCAACTTGTTTGCAAGCCAAGTTGTTGGCATCAATTCCAAAAATGTCATTGATAAAATAGTTGAGTGGACATTTGTGTGGTAGAAATTGGTGAAAAATAATAAAATTCTATGAATTGTTGGCATCATGGAGAATGATGGATTCCAAAGGATAAATCTATCCTACATGAGGATTCTATAGGCAAGGAACTTGCCATTGATATTTAGGTTGTAAGTTTGATACATATGTGAACTAACAAGAATCATTCTGAGCGTAAACTAAATAAGAACATATATCTTCATTTGTGATGAATGTATCACATAATTCTTCTTTAGTACTATTTTTATAGGTATTATTCATAGCCAAATATTGGTTGATTTCTCCATCTTCCGGTTCATCAATCCATTAATGTTTATCATATGATTCAAAAATTTTGATAGGTGGGTAAAGTGTAAGTTTATTAGAAATCATGCCATTTGATATGGTCATGTTGCCTGACCTACAACTAATAAAATAATCTATAGTGGCTAACCAAGATCTTCCAATTATCAAAGGATGTCCTAACTTGGTTTTAGTTTGCAAGACTACAAAATCTATGGGATATTCCCATGATGTTACATTGACCAGAATATTGTTAAGCACTTTCTCTAGTTGTACAATTGATCATCCAACTATAGGATAGTAGGTGTACAATGCATATTTTTTAAACCCAATATATCCATTGTTTCCTTGATTATTACATTTATGGCACCTCCTAATTCAATTAAAATATTTTACAAATTTGTTTGTCCTATATTTAAAATCAATGTTGGAATTCTAGGATCCTCATATATAGGAAGAATATTTTTTCTAGATATTAGGTAGAAATTTTTTCTAATACTTGAATGTTCTTGAGATATTTTCTTTTTCTACTTATTTTTTTATGCATATTTCTCTAATAGTTTTGGTATATATGGTAACTTCTTCAAGAGTTTACAACAAAGGTATCTTAACAGTAATATTTCTAATCTCTTCTACTAAGTGAAACTCAAGTTTAGAAACCACTTTTGTTAAATTCAATATATGAGGAAAAGGAGGTTTAATTATAGGTTTAGACTTAGTATCATGATCTTCTTAATTACCAGGTCTTTCTTCAACAACAATAGTTTTTTTAATGAAAATGTTATGTTTTTGTTACTAAAAATGGTTCCTTAATGATTGGAGTTTTAGAAGAAACAAGGGGTTCGTCATAAATTTTTTTTATAATGATAGGATCAAGCAATGTTTTTACTAAACATAACTAAATTTCACTATAGGGTACTAATTCAATAGATTAGGTTTCTTTAGAATCATAGATTGGTTGTTGTGCTAATTGATTATTTGGATTGATTATTGGCTAGTATGGAAGAGGTGGTTGTTTTTCTAGTGGAGGATTGTTAATAGGGGTAGGAAAAATATGTTGTTATTATTGAGGATCCTACCCTCTATATTGGTGTTGGTTAGGTTGATTAGAATAAAAATCTTATTGTGGACATTGCTAGGCTTGCCAACCCTACTATGATCATTGTTGGCTTTACCAATCTAGATGTGGCTAGGGTTGATTGTTTGAAATCCATTGGCTTGGTTGAGGCCATTGAGGTTGTTGATACTATGGGTATTGTGAAGGTACCCATCCCTATGTAGTATAAGGAAATTTATTAAAAGGATCATAAGCATTAAATGTACTCTTTGTGGTGGATGTCTTTGAGCAATGAAGTAAATGTCGTTAGTTTCCTACATTTTAGGCTCCTTCAAACCTAAATTCATTATATATATATATATATATATATATATATATATATATGCTAACATATATTTATTTAATGCTTTTTGTCACAAATACTATAGGTTAATGTCTTGTCCAAAGGGCATTCATGAAGTGCATGCTTCTATCTACAACGAGGATAGTAAATAGTCAAAGGTTCATTCTATGTTATAGGCTTAATCCTTAGTTTATCCATGGAATTGGAAAATGTCTAAGTAATCTTAGTTTCTCCTAATTCTCCTCTTGTGGCTTCTCCATATTTTCCAACCACTCAATGGCTATGTAATTTTGGCTTTGTGCAAGAATAATTAGTATAAAGTTTCACAATTATCTTAATTGGTAAGTTTGAAATGTCTTCCTCTCCCATTAAATTAAGGAAATTAAGTTATTATTCTCATAGTATTTTTAAAAATATAGTTTTGATTATATTTTCTCCCAAGTAAATATCTCCTCTTTGTTGCAAAAATTTGAGCCAATCAATGTAATCCTTTAATGGCTCATCTTCTTTTTATGTCATTCTAAAGAGATCATCCTTTCAGTTATGTATTCTATTACAATCCCAATATTTATCCAGAAATATTTATTTC
Source organism: Wollemia nobilis (assembly GCA_028583015.1). Taxonomy (NCBI): domain Eukaryota; kingdom Viridiplantae; phylum Streptophyta; class Pinopsida; order Araucariales; family Araucariaceae; genus Wollemia; species Wollemia nobilis. The sequence continues at coordinate 1,682,023 of JAQPPZ010017073.1, forward strand.
ATCCCCTCATTGCCTTCCAATGAGGTAACAAAGTCTTTTGGTAAGCCCATAAACCATATCATGGTAGTATATTTTAATGCAGATGGAAATAGTTTTAAATTTTCTACATCTATCATGAAATCATAAGTGTGATAGGGTACTTAAAACTCAAAAATAAGGGCATTTGGATCTTTAGTTAATATTCGATGGAAGGTAGTCAAAGAAAAATTAGATAAATTCTTCATCTACCTATTAGAATTGTGTAGACACCTAATTTTGACACACCCACAAATCAAATGACACCAAACATGATAACTATCATCAATAAACACAACCAAATCAAATCTTGTGGTTTGGGAATATTTTTTTGCCTCTATCAAAATTACCACTAAACATCAAAATTATCCGTGGAAATTTTGCAAAACAAAAAAAGTAAAACCCTAACAGGTCAAACTAGTTATTGGTCAAAAATGCCACTTAGTGGTAAAAACTCCAATGGTAATTTTTGCAAAAATATCTAGAATATTTTGGCACAAGCCAAGGGCATTCATATTCCTTCATTCCTCCACCTCTTATGACCTCACACACTCCAACAATGAACTAGACTTAAAAAATAATAATAAGCAATTATCCCTTTGAATCTCTCCTCCAAATCTCTATAATCAGTCCTTGGGGAGATTTAACAAGCACTCTCTAGTTAACTACATTATACAAAAATTTCTTCTAGATTTCTTCATTAGCATATTTCTTTAGAATTCTTCATCAAGCATCCTTTGGAAGTAAGTCAAGCAAGGCAAGGAGATATTGGGGGCAAGGAGGTTCTCTTGGAGGCAAGGAGAGATCATTGTTAGGTGATAGCATTCCTAGCACCTCTTTTCTCTTCATCCTCTTGCTTCTATTCATTGCATTTACTCTCCTAATTTTGGCCTTGCTAACTTGCATTTTGAGCACTTATTTGCTAATATTTTCCTTCATTTTCACTTCTATGTTTCTAGTTTCTTCTTATGCAGGTATTAATCTCTATTTTTATCTCCTAATCTCATTTTTTTAGGTCTTATTTGAGGTTATCATATCAATTTCAAGTCTCTAATATATTTTTACATGCCCATTGGCTTGTTGCCCTTGTTTTGGTCATTAATATTTTCATTGCAGACTTTCCTTGTGTTATTTTATTAAAATTCTTTCATATATTATTTTCCATTTCATCCCTAAGCATATAAAATTGATTATTTCTCTGCCATGTTCATTCATTTTGTATGTTATCTTTATTTGCAGACACTCATCTTAGTTTACATTTCTTTTCGAGCATACATTGCATGAATTAGTAAGATTTCAAGCATATAAACATTTGCATTCAATAACAAGAAATTGTGGTGAAGATACAAGGCATTAATTACCTTTTCATCTTATAATTCATAGCTTTTAAACCTCCTTGCTTCATCTCTCTACCCCTTTTCTTTTTTGTTATAGATTTTTGAATTTATGACAACATTTCTAATATATTGCATTAACATTTCTTGTGCATTACTTTTCATCGAATATGCTCTATATTAGGGATTATTCACATTTTTATTCTCATTCCTAAACATTTTACAAGTACTTCAAACCCTTTTACATTCCCAAAACTATCTAGTTTCAATCATTTTGCCCTTATGCATGCATACATTTTGATTATCAATTTCTAGGATTTTGAATTTTTTATCTTAAAATTTGTAAGGTAGAGATCTAGCAGACCTCTCATAGAACCTTATCCTTCCAATGGATCACAAAATATTCAAAAAACCAATTCAAATTTGATCCCAAAAGCATCTCATCCCTATTTTTTGGTAAAATCACCAATTACTGTAGTAGTTGGCAATTTTGACTTTGGAATACATGGAGCAAAAATACCAATTCTTGTAAAAATTGCCATTGGTGATTTTGCAACTCAATGGAATTTTTGATAGAGACTCATTTTTTATCCAAGGAAGGCACTCACATTCATTTTTGTCCTAAACAAGGGGTCTGATCAGTTGAAAATATAGTAATCCACCTTCCCAGCACTTAGACAGACCCCTCAATTAGATAAACCTAATTTTTTGGTCTTCTTGTGTAGGTTTCAAAAATGTTAGTCAGAGTAAAAAATGCTAGTGGTAATTTTTCTCAAACACTGGTTGAGGTAATTCTGCCACTCGACACTTCCTTAAACACTATTTTTTAGCATTTTTATGTAGTCTGTTCTCTATTTATAATTGTTGTTTGCCTAAGACTACACTTTCTCTGGTCAATCAAGGAACCTTAATATAGCTTTTAATTGCCTTTCAAACACATTAACATTGGGTTGAAATCAAGGAATTATAGATCATATTTGAACCCCCTTTCATTTCCAAGCATATAATTAGTTCTTACATTCCAAACTAGATTGTCCTCTTACATCATTCTTTGTTTTTCTTAAAAAGAACATCTCTTAACCTAGCTCATCATTTAAATGCAAAATCATTCTAGGTTAGTTCTTGTTTTCTTACATTCATGTACATTAATCTTAGCATACATTTTTAGTGATCTTTACCTCAGCTTTGAATAATTTTTTAAGGCTCAATAAAGAGTTAGATTAGCAGTCCTAAAACCTTTGGTGTTTGTTGAATAAACTCATAAAACACTGTCAAGCATAACATCAGCATTGATGCCTTGAATGTTGGCAATTTTGGGTTTGAGATCCTAGCTTCTTGTCTATGAGTTGTCATTGATGTCAAAAGGAAATGGCATTAATGTTAAGAGGATGTGTTGGTTTCAAAGGTGGAAGATTCCAAGAGAATATTTTTAAGAGAATCCGGAGAGATTCCATTGGCAAGGGTTTTTCATTAAAACCAAACCAGTTTTTATTAAAACCAATGGAGGTTCTCTTTATTATTTATTTAATTATTATTTAAAACCCTTCAAGGTTTTAATTAATTAATTATTTAATTAATTAAGGGAGAAATTATTTTTAATTTATTAAAAATACTTAAAGGTTTTAAACCTTTTTTATTCTTAATTTATTAAAATTATTTAAGGGTTTTTAAACCCTTTTTGAAAAGACTTTTGATTAATTTCGAAATGGTCTTTATTTTCGCCGACGTCAAGGTGTCTTCAAAGAGACTATTTATTCTCCAAATCCTAAGGTTGGAAGGCTAATGAATTCGAAATTCCTCGAATGCAATTTGCGGTGTTTGTGCTTTGTATTCGTTGCGATCGAAGGAAGACTTAGAAGCACATGCGGTTGAAAAGTCTTCGAGAGTTTTTTCGAGGGTGAAGTGGAAGGAAGTTCACTTGTGAACTTCATAGCCCACATGGGCTAGTTGCAGCGAAGGCTTCTGTTGGGCACTGCATTGGCGGAGGTCGCCGTTTCGAGTCTCGCAAGGGTGCTTTGCTAGAGTAACACACGTTTTTATTAAAACGTCTTTATGCCGTGAAATTCAAAGTTTCTTGGACAGTGATTTATAAGTTTGAGAGTTGTGTGTGGTGACAGCTTGAAGGTTTAATTATCTTCTACTCCAATAAGGTATGGGCACATTCTTCTTATGAGTATGATTGGTGTATGTTTTCTAAAATAAGGTTGGAGTGAAAAGGTATTCTACTAGGTATCCTTTGGCTAGGTGTAAATCCTATTTTCTGGTTTGTTGAAGACTACTTATGCATTGTTATCCTTAAGGAGATTTTTTGGTGAATGCATAATTTCTGGTTTGAGATAGTGGAAGATTTGTGCACTAGGGTTTATATTTGTGAATTTAGCTACTTGCATTGAGTTGGTGGAACCCTTGGTTGGCTGTTTTGAGTTTGATGGTTGAGTTGCTTCCATAGAGGTTGTTTGATCAAGTTATTGCTTTACTTGATTCATGATATTGGGTTTACTCCATTGAGTTGATTTGAGCAAGTTATTCTTTGCATTTGGTGATATTGTGTTGGTGGTTGTTTTGTTCAAATATCTTTGGAGGGAAAAGGATTTCTACTTGTTTCATTTTCTTGTGATGATTGGTTGAATGCTTCAAGGTTGATGTTGAGTTGAATGGTGTTGGTTGACTAAACCTTGTTTTATGAGCATTGTTGTTGAAACCCTAATTTATGGTGAAAATAACATGAGTATCATTGTTATGTGATTCTTTGCATATTTGGCAATTGTTGGGGTTTCATGTTATTGAAAGAAAACATTCTATCCTATCCATTTCAGATATTGAGTTGAGTTTTCATATTTGAGATTGAGATTGAGTTGAGTTGATTTGAGTTGAGTTTTGAGATTGGGATTTGAGTATAGAACATATTGAGTCTCTAAAAATTCTCTTTATGCTTCTATGAGTTTGAAAAATCACATTGGGTCTCTAACAATTCACTTTGTGATTTCCTACTAAGAAATTTTTTCTTGGTGAGATTGCTGAGTTTTTGGACAGGTTCCGGTGGGGACTTGTGAGCAGTTCTTGGACAGGTTCCGGTGGGGACTTGTGAGCAGTTTTGGATAGGTTCCGGTGGGGACTTGTGAGCAGTTTTGGACAGGTTCCGATGGGGACTTGTGAGCAGTTTTGGACAGGTTTTGGTGGGGACTTGTGAGCAGATTTGGACAGGTCCTAGCAGAGGACTTGTAAGCTAAGTTTGATAGTTCTATCAGAGAACTTGAGGATAGAGGTGCATTGGTTCTATGAGAAGAACCTGAGGATAGTTGGAAAGTCTTTGAGAAGGCTTATATGCAGAGGATTGAGTTGTTCAAGAGTTGGACAGATCTGACAAATAGAGGAAGACTTGTACTAGACCGACTGACTGTGTTTGGTACAGGTTGCTGAGATGCTGTGGACATGATCATAGAAGGCAGAGGTCTCTTAGGCTAAGCATTGAGGACAGGAGGGCTTCGGTGGAAAGAAGTTCCACATGCTGGCAAGAGGTAGAGGCAGTTGATCTTCTAAGGGATCATTTCCATAGCATAGGGGAAGGTATCTCCTTTGAGCAGAGGCTCATAAATTATGATTGGGGGAAGGTATATCCTTTGAGCAGAGGCTCATAAATTCTGATTGGGGGAAGGTATCTCCTTTGGGCCGAGGCTCATAAACATTGTAATTGGGAAGGATTCCCAAAGAACTTTGAGATAACTTTTAGAGAAAAGTTTTATGGACGTAGCCCAGCCATTCTGGGTGAACCACGTTAAAATTGGTGTCACTTTGTGGATGATATTGTGCATTGATTTGATATTGCTTTGGGTATATTGCTTTACTATTTTGAAGTATAAAGGAAAAAGTAAAAAGAGGTCTTATACTGTTCACCCCCCTCTCAGTATAAGCTTGTGTTCTTCAATTTGTATCAAAGCAGGTGCCTTCGAAAATTTTAACAGCTTTGAAGGAAAAGCTAGTAAAGAACACAATGGATCATTCAAGTGGCAATGCAGCACCTATTCTTGATGGGTCAGATTTTGGTCTTTGGAGTGCAAGGATGAAGGTTCATCTAATGGCACTTGGGAATGAGGTTTGGGAAGTGATTGAAGATGAGTACACTATTCCTAAACATGGTCCTAATACTAAAGAAGAAAGGCTCCTACATCACAACAATTCAAAAGCAATGAATGCAATCCTAAAAGTCTTACAGAAAGCATATCTCACCATAGTGATTCACTATAAGACAACCAGTGAAATGTGGAAATAGTTGAAGATGGTTCATACAGGTGATACAAATGTCAGAAAGTCCAAGTTGAGACACTTCAAAGGTATTTTTGAACAACTCAAGATGAATGATGATGAAAAGATTAGTGACTACATGCTTCGTATGGATGAGGTTGTTAACTCCATGAAAGACTTAGGTCTTGAGCTTGCTAAAAATGATGTTTGTGATAAGATTTTAAGATCTCTTCCTAATAGATTTAGTGAAAATATTTCTGCTATTGAGGAAGCTAAATATTTGGATAAGTTGAAAAAGGATGAGCTCCATAGTATACTTGTAGCATTTGAGTTGAGAACTCAAGTGAAGGTTGATGTCAAGAAAGAGGCAGCTTTCAAGGCTACCAATAATTCCAAGTGTAAACAACTTCAAGATAGTGATGAGTCTTCTAGTGATGAAGAGGCATATTATAGCAAGAAAGGCAAGTTCTCTAGAAAGCACAAAAGTATGAAAAATATAAGATGTTTCAATTGTGGAAATTTTGGTCATTATGCTACTGACTGTACTGTTACCAAGAATGAAAGTGATGAAGATAAATGGGATTCTAAAAGCAAGGATTCTGAAAAGCACAAGCATCACAGGAAAAACAAAGATGAGCACAACAATCAAGGAAAGAGGTATTCTCACAAGCACAAGAAGAATTTCTACCTAGACAAAGCAAGTAAGTGTTCTAGTAGTGATAGTGAAATTTCTTCAAGTGATAATGAAAATGAGATGTTATTCATATCAAAAAAAGAGGAAGAACCGAAACATAGATTCATTATCATGAAATGTCTTAGATGTGGAAATTTTGGTCACCTTGAGGATGATTGCACAAATAATGATTTGGTTTCTAGTATGTATGAGGATGCTTCAGAAAACTATAAGGAATATGCATGTATGGTTTTTGAAAAGGGTAGCACCTCTAGTGATAAGAAATCTGAAAAAGGCTTTGATGATTCAAAAAGCAAACAAATAGAGGAAGATATAGAGGAAGGTGAAGTAGATCTTGAAGGTGAACTTATTAGTGCTCTTAGTGATTTGAAAAAGGAAAGAAATAAGAATGCTAGACTTAAGGATAAGTTAGATGAATGTTGTATGGAGAGAGATGATCTTATAGAAAGTCTTGACTTCTCTATGGCTAAGACACAAGAACTCAAGGATGAGTTAGAGTCTAAGGTTCTTGAGTATAGTGAGTTAGAACATAAAATGGCTTCTTTGAAAGAGGAAACTAAAGAGTACAAGGATAAGCTTTACAAGTTTCAAGATAGCTCCAAAAAGGTTAAGTCACTCATCAAAGGTCAAAGAAAGACAACAAATAAAATAGGCCTTGGTTTTGTTAAGCCACACAAGGAATAAGTTGGAGAGTCTAGTAAAAGACTCCAAAAGGAAGAGAGTTATGATGAGGAAAGTATTTTAGAAAAGGAGTCCTTGAATGATAGATGCACATAAAATAGAATTCAGAATGAGAAGAAGAAGTTTTCATAACCTAAGAGGTCAATTAAAGGAAAGTTTCAAGGCAGATGTTTTGCTTGTCACAGGTTTGGTCACATGGCTTCACATTGCATGGCTCAAGTGAAGGAGGTAAATGATAGTTTTAGAAGTGATAGTTACTTTCAAGGGTATTGCTACTCATGTCAACAGTTTGGGCACAAGGTAGTTTATTGCAAGGCAAATAACAAGAACGAGTTTGGTCGAGAACGAGGTTTGGTCGAACTGGTGGATTCAAAGATCAGGTTTACCTCAGAGAAACAAAATCATCAAGTGTTTCAAGGGCAACAATGAAGGTCACACAATCAGATAGTGTAGAGCTGAAATTCCATAATACAGGAACATGAACAGTGACATGATCAGGTCCAAGGATCAAGGCATGGACAATAATAGGGATGAGAACAAGAACAAGAACAGTGACAGGAATAGGAATATGGACAAAGAGTTCAAGAGAAGGCCCGGCAAGGAAGTTATAGACACTGATGATGATCAGTGCCTAATGAGAGTTTTACTCCCACCCAAGAGTTAATCACCTCATCAGGAGGTGGGGAAGGGACTAAGCTAAGAGGCTCATTCTTAGTCCCGAGCCCCAAAGGTGAACCTTTGCCATTGATGACAAAGGGGGAGATATTTGAGTAAGGGGGAGAGCCTCAAGATAGGGGGAGCTATTTATGTTGAGTTTTTGTGTTGTTGAGAAGCATGGTTTGCCATCAATGACAAAGGGGGAGATTGTTGGCAATTTTGGGTTTGAGATCCTAGCTTCTTGTCTATGAGTTGTCATTGATGTCAAAAGGAAATGGCATTAATGTTAAGAGGATGTGTTGGCTTCAAAGGTGGAAGATTCCAAGAGAATATTTTTAAGAGAATCCGGAGAGATTCCATTGGCAAGGGTTTTTCATTAAAACCAAACCGATTTTTATTAAAACCAAGTTGGATAGGGTTTCTATTAAAACAAAGTTAAATGGTTTTTATTAAAACCAATGGAGGTTCTCTTTATTATTTATTTGATTATTATTTAAAACCCTTCAAGGTTTTAATTAATTAATTGTTTAATTAATTAAGGGAGAAATTATTTTTAATTTATTAAAAATACTTAAAGGTTTTAAACCTTTTTTATTCTTAATTTATTAAAATTATTTAAGGGTTTTTAAACCCTTTTTTAAAAGACTTTTGATTAATTTCGAAATGGTCTTTATTTTTGCCGACGTAAAGGTGTCTTCGAAGAGACTATTTATTCACCAACTCCTAAGGTTTGAAGGCTAATGAATTTGAAATTCCTCGAATGCAATTTGCGGTGTTTGTGCTCTGTATTCACTACGATCGAAGGAAGACTTAGAAGCACGTGCGGTTGGAAAGTCCTCGGGAGTTTTTTTGAGGGTGAAGTGGAGGGAATTTCACTTGTGAACTTCGTAGCCCACGTGGGCTAGTGGCAGCGAAGGCTACTGTTGGGCGCTGCATTGGCGGAGGTCACCATTTCGAGTCTCGTGGGGGTGCTTTGCTAGAGTAACACACATTTTTATTAAAACGTCTTTATGCCATGAAATTGGACAGCAATTTATAAGTTTGAGAGTTGTGTGTGGTGACAGCTTGAAGGTTCAATTATCTTCTACTCCAATAAGGTATGGGCACATTCTTCTTATGAGTATGATTGGTGTATGTTTTCTGAAATAAGGTTGGAGTGAAAAGGTATTCTACTAGGCATCCTTTGGCTAGGTGTAAATCCTATTTTCTGGTTTTTTGAAGACTACTTATGCATTGTTATCCTTAAGGAGAGTTTTTGGTGAATGCATAATTTCTGGTTTGAGATAGTGGAAGCTTTGTGCACTAGGGTTTATATTTGTGAGTCTAGCTACTTGCATTGAGTTGGTGGAACCCTTGGTTGGTTGTTTTGAGTTTGATGGTTGAGTTGCTTCCATAGAGGTTGTTTGATCAAGTTATTGCTTTACTTGATTCATGATATTGGGTTTACTCCATTGAGTTTATTTGAGCAAGTTATTCTTTGCATTTGGTGATATTGTGTTGGTGGTTGTTTTGTTCAAATATCTTTGGAGGGAAAATGATTTCTACTTGTTTCCTTTTCTTGTGATGATTGGTTGAATGCTTCAAGGTTGATGTTGAGTTGAATGGTGTTGGTTGACTAAACCTTGATTTATGAGCATTGTTTTTGAAACCCTAATTGATGGTGAAAATAACATGAGTATCATTGTTATGTGATTCTTTGCATAGTTGGCAATTGTTTGGGTTTCATGTTCTTGAAAGAAAACATTCTATCCTATCCATTTAAGATATTGAGTTGAGTTTTTAGATTTGAGATTGAGATTGATCTGAGTTGATTTGAGTTGAGTTTTGAGATTGGGATTTGAGTATAGAACATATTGAGTCTCTAACAATTCTCTTTATGCTTCTATGAGTTTGAAAAATCACATTGGGTCTCTAACAATTCACTTTGTGATTTCCTACTAAGAAATTTTTTCTTGGTGAGCTTGCTGAGTTTTTGGACAGGTTCCAGTGGGGACTTGTGAGCAGTTCTTGGACAGGTTTCGGTGCGGACTTGTGAGAAGTTTTGGATAGGTTTCGATGGGGACTTGTGAGCAGTTTTGGATAGGTTTTTATGGGGACTTGTGAGCAGATTTGGACAGTTCCTAGCAAAGGACTTGTGAGCTAAGTTTGATAGTTCTATCAGAGAACTTGAGGACAGAGGTACATTGGTTCTATGATAAGAACCTGAGGACAGTTGGCAAGTCTTTGAGAAGGCTTGTATGCAGAGGATTGAGTTGTTCAATAGTTGGACAGATCTGACAAATAGAGGAAGACTTGTACTATACCGACTGACTGTGTTTGGTACAGGTTGCTGAGCTACTGTGGATGTGATCATAGAAGGCAGATGTCTCTTAGGCTAAGCATTGAGGATAGGAGGTCTTTGGTGGAAAGGAGTTCCACGTGCTGGCAAGAGGTAGAGACAGTTGATCTTCTGAGGGATCATTTCTAGAGCAGAGGGGAAGGTATCTCATTTGAGCAGAGGCTCATAAATTCTGATTGGGGGAAGGTATCTCCTTTTAGTAGAGGCTCATAAATTCTGATTGGGGGAAGGTATCTCCTTTGGGCCGAGGCTCATAAACATTGTAATTGGGAAGGATTCCCAAAGAACTTTGAGATAACTTTTAGAGAAAAGTTTTGTGGACGTAGCCCAGCCATTCTGGGTGAACCACATTAAAATTGGTGTCACTTTTTGAATGATATTGTGCATTGATTTGGGTATATTGCTTTACTTTTTTGAAGTATAAAGGAAAAAGTAAAAAGAGGTCTTATACTGTTCACCCCCCCTCTCAGTATAAGCTTGTGTTCTTCATTGAAAATATACATTGAGTAGAGCTCACTCTCATTGAAGATACCCATATATTTGGGGTCTCCTTTGGAAAGATATCCTGAAAGTGGAAAATCAAGGATTATCCTAACGTATTCTCCCCCCACAATGCGGTGTGAGGTTTTCATTTCTACATCTTGGTGAAGTCGACATGAAAACTCCTTTTGCCTTAAATAAGATAAAATTTTATCAAACTTAAGCAAGATCACATAATTTTGTTTGCATAGCTTACATCACATTAAACAAAGATAACAAGAACATAACCAAATTGTTAGTCCTATTGGGGGAAGGATAACGACCCCTTGAGTAAACCGACGTACGAAATTTGAGGGAGAAATCTCTCTTAGCTAGTATATTACGATGGGCTAGTGGGAGTCATAAGGAGGGATGTTTTCCAAGGTGACATAAGGATTCAAAATATCTTCTCTTCTTTGCTATAAGTACTCTAGAAATAAAACCTTTAATAAATTTACTCCCTTCTTCTCAAAACCTATAAACCATGGCTCAACATCCTTACAACACCTAAAGTAAGGGTTTAGCATCCTCATATTATGAGGTCTACACACATGAGCATGATGACCAAGTGGAAAATCCTTGGTCACACCATATATACAAGAAGAACATGTCATTGAAAACATTACTTTCAATTCTATAGATCATATCAGAGAATACATCAAAAGAAACAAAAATATATTTCTAGATGTTCTTAGGGAAGAACTTAAAGAACAAAGTGAGAAAGAATCACCTACAACTCATGATAACATTGAACATTCCAATGGTCAATCCACTATTGCACAAATCAATGAAAATCAAAACAACTTTGCTAGTCTTAATGTGGCTATGGCACATCCCACCAATTCTACAACTCCACCAACCATATCTATAGGGATACCCATTATGGGCATCCCATTTTCATCATCTTCCCCTAGCATCACAATGCCAATTCCAAACCCTAACTCCACAAACCCCTTTCTAACTCATGACTTAGGGGTTAACCAAACCCCTCCAACTATGACATCTACCCAAGCTACCTCATCTTTTATGACCTTACCTTTTATGTCTCAAGCTCTTACACAACCTCTTTTAACTCTACCTACCCCACCCAATCCTCCACCTAATGATTTCCAAGACATCAATGCTAAGATCCAAGACCTTGAAAATAGGGACTCCAAGTTTGAAGAACTTGAACGTCAAATTGCCTCTCTTCAAGGGTCATCCAAATTAAAGTATTCTTTTGAAGAATTCTATAATGAACCATTAGATCCTACAATAGTCAATCACCCTTTTCCAAAGAAATTTGAAACTCCTAAGTTCCAAATGTATAATGGGAAGCAAGACCCCATCAACCACTTAAGGTTATTTCAAATAGCATGTAGTGACATCAATCATGATGAAAAACTACTCCTTAGGTTATTCCCCAAAAGTCTTAGTGGTTTAGCCTTAGAATGGTATTTCCAAATACCTCATCATTCCATCAAAAAATTCAAAGAACTTATGGAAGATTTTGTCAAATAATTTTTAGTCTATATAGAAGAGAAGGTCACCATAGATGACCTATACCAACTTAAACAATCCAAGACTGAATACTTCTCAGATTTCCTAGCCAAATGGAGAAGTTTAGTGGGAAGAATTCAATATATTCCTCCCCCTAAATAACTCTTGCATATTTTCATAAGAAATCTTCATGAACAACTATCATATCCCTTAGAAATGACAAACATAACCTCTTTTGAAGAAGTCGTAGACATGGCTAAAAGAGTAGAAGTCATCCTCATAAGATGAGGACAACTCAAATACAACAAGAAAGAAGAGGAAAAACCTTCCAACAAAGGACAATACAAGAACAAGCATGTCATAGGAGATGGTGTAATAGATTCTCGTCAAACCAACAACATAAATGCAACTCAAAATGCTCCTCAAAAACTAGTGGTACAAAGACAAGACAAAGCCAAAAGGTAATACACAAACACTAGATAAAGTCAAGCCATCATGTTAAAGATGCTCCTTGATTCAAATATGGTAGAACTCCCACCCATTAGACCTTGGGATACAACCAAAGAATTACCTAACTAGTATAAACATGATGAACATTGTGAGTACCATCACATAAAAGGGCACACAACCAACAAATGCATTACTCTAAAGAACCTTATTCAAGATCTTATAGAAGAAGGTAAGATAGTTTTCAACCAACAAGATTCCCCCAATAAAAATTTAGGGATATTTCAAAATCCCTTGCCACCACATGATAAAAAATCTACCAACTTTGTAGGCACCATGCATTTATCAAGACCATCCTATGCAGTGACTAGACAACAAGTAAAAAACCAATCCTCTGATCAACCACCTTTAGTTATTCCTCGCAACATTAAGATAAATGTTCCTAATAAATCACCTTTGGTCCTCACACCTCCTCAAAACACTTTACATTCCTTTGACCTCTACCAACAATTAGAAGAAATTCCAGCAAAAATCTCCCTTCTAGAATTACTAAAGACATCACCTGCCCATAGGGAGATATTGCTAAAACTTTTGAGTGAGCAAGAAGTCCCTCAAGACATATCACCTAATGATATCACCAACATAGTTGGATTTGCTAGAGTAAATAGTGCTATCCTAGCATTCCATGAAATAGATGCACCCCTTGAAATAATATCAAGAGATTCACCCCTTTATATCATAGCTCAAATAGGTGATAAACATATCAAGAGAGTCTTAGTGGATAACAGATCAACCCTCAATGTCTACAATGTCAATTTTTTACAAAATTTTGACTTAGGTATAAAATATTTACAAAAATTAAACCTTATTATTAGGGCATTCGACAATGAAGAAAGAGAAGTGATAGGTACCATAACCTTACCCTTAAAAGTAGGACCATACATCCTAAATACCCTCTTCTATGTTATATCATGTGATGTAACATACAACATGCTCCTTGGGAGACCTTGGATACATGCCATGAAGGTAGTACCTTCCACCTTACATCAATGTTTGAAATATAAATATCAAGGAAGGATTATCCATATCCCTAGAGATCTAGAACCATTCACCTTATGTAATACCTTAGATATTCAAGAACTCAACCTTTGCCCCTCAATACAACCAACATTACCATCCAATGAACCTAAAACAAACAAAGAAAATGAAATATTGGAAGAACCCCTTATAAATTTAGGGGATGATCCCCAATATTCTTCCAAAGATCAAATCAACTTGATCTACCAAAACCCTAACCCATTTGCAGAATTAGTAAGCATGTTCTTATCCCCTCACACCATAGGTTTACCTAGTAGAAAAGGGCTAAAATTCCAAATAGGAACTTGCACTTTCATCTATGGGGGAACCACCTTTGATGAAAGAATCCAAGGATATAACTTCATACCCAATGAATGAACATACACCTCATGCTACATGTCACCTACATTCTCCATATCAAAAAAAATGTTGACCAACATGGGATACCAAGGCAAAGGTCTAGGTCAATATCAACAAGGTATCAAAGAACCTTTAGAAGCTAAACCTTGGCTAGGATAATGTGGGATCAAATTTATCCCAAGAAAAAATGAGTCATCACCTCTATTAGAGGAGGACAATGAGGATAATTATCCCAAATATTTACATGGCTCCCAATGGGGTGATGAAGATGAAGAAGAGCTATGGTCACTCCTCAATGAAACACCCCATAAAACTATATGCTTTGCTAGCATTAACATGTTGATAATCATACACCCAAAATCAATAGCAGATCCGAAAGAAGGTGACATTGAGTAATCCTCTGATCAAACCCATATTGAAGAATCCCTTAAAAAAATCTTCAATTTGGACTTTGCACAACTATCTGAACTAGAATAAACATCGCTAGATCCATAAGAACTTGAAGAATTAGGGGTACTAACTATCCCTCCTCATTTTGAAGATGAATCACAAGCCTTGATCAAAGAAACAATAGATGTTAACATCGGTATAGAAAAAAACCCTTGACTTCTCAAATTAGGAAAAGTGCTAACCCAAGATGAGCAAATAGAATATACAAACCTACTAAAATAATTTCATGATATTTTTTCTTGGACATATGATGATATGCCAGGACTTGACCCCTCATTAGTAGTACACCATTTAGTTGTACATCCAGATGCCAAACCTATCAAACAAAAACTAAGAAAGATACATCCTAAAGTCGCTCTTTTGGTAAAAGATAAACTACAAAAACTCCTAGATGTTGGTTTCATAAAAGCCATAGATTATTCAGATTGGATCTCCAACATTGTTCCTATCACTAAGAAGGAAGGATCCATTCAAATCTACATAGATTTCAGAGACATAAATAGTGCATGTCCAAAAGATGACTTCCCTTTACCAAACATAGACATGATAGTAGACTTCACCACAGGATCTAAAATGCTATCTTTAATGGATGGATTTTTAGGTTATAACCAAATAAATATTTCTCCCAAAGACCAATCCAAAATAACTTTCACAACCCCTTGGGGGACCTTCTGCTATCAAGTTATGTCATTTGGCCTCAAAAATGTAGGAGCAACATATCAAAGAGCCATGACATATATCTTTCATGATCTCATGCACAACACTATAGAAGACTATGTAGATGACCTCTTAGGTCACTCTAAAGAAATAAAAAACCATGTTCATGACCTAAGATATATTTTTGAAAGACTACAAGAATACAAAGTTAGGCTAAAACCCCAAAAATACATTTTTGGGGTAACATCAAGAAAACTATTAGGGTTTATCATATCCCATCAAGGAATTGAAGTTGACCCTTCCAAAATTGTGGCAATAACAAATATGCCACCACCCACAAATTTGATTAAACTACATAGCCTCCAAGGAAAATTGCAAGCTATTCAAAGATTCATCTCACAATTAGCAGACAAATGCCAACCCTTCTCTAGGTTGCTCAAGAAAGATATAAAATTCAAATGGGATAGTGAGTGTCAAAAGGCCTTTGAAGCCTTGAAGACTTATCTATTGACACCACCTATCTTAATACCACCAAACCCAGACCAGCCATTGCTGTTATACATAGCTGCTACTGAGCATACCCTTGGAGCCTTACTAGCTCAATATGATGATCAACATCAAGAAAGGGCCATCTACTATATAAGTAGAACTTTGGTGAGTTACGAGACTCATTACACACCATTGGAGAAATTATGTCTAGCAATTATTTTCTCATCCCTCAAATTAAGATATTACATGCTCAGCCAAAAGACCTATGTCATAGCAAGGGTAGATCCCCTATGATACCTCATGTCAAAACCTTACCTATCAGGAAGGACTACCAAGTGGGTCATAGCCCTTAGTGAATTTGATCTCGAATTTGTTAATCAAAAATCACTAAAAGGGCAAGTTATAGCTGATCAACTTGCTACTACACCTTTAGAATCAAAACATCCCATAAACATCTCCTTCCCTGATGAAACAATTCTAACTATAGAAACCCAAGAACCTGAATCTTGGACCTTGTACTTTGATGGAGCAAGATGTGTCAAAGGTGTAGGAGAAGGTATCATCTTGGTCACACCACAACATCAACTCATACCTTTATCCTTTAAACTTTATTTCTCATGCACAAACAATATAGCAAAATATGAAGCTTTAATTTTAGGTCTTAGAGTTACATTGAAGCTCGAAATCAAAACTTTAATAGTATATGGTGACTCACAATTGGTGGTCAACCAAGTCAATGGTATTTATCAAACCAAATATGATAAACTAAAGCCCTACAAGGACATCATAGATAAGTTGATAACTTGCTTTGACCAAATTAACATAGAAGCCATTCCATGATCTAGCAATCACCATGTCAATGCCATGGCCACTGCAACATCCCTTATTCCTCTAGAACTAGAAGATGAGGAAGCCTCCATTATCATAATATCAGTAAATGAGCCTTCCACATTAAAATCATGTCTACAACCCCTAAACATTTGCACCATTGAATCAACTTCACCCCAAGAACCTTGGTATCAAGACATCCTTAGATTCCTTAAAGAAGGGACATTCCTTGAAGGATTCAATTCTAAAAAATGGAGATAATTTAGGTTGAAATCCTACAAATATGTCATCATCAAATATATCTTATATCGATGCTCTTTCGAGGGTATACTCCTTAGATGCATAAATGTAGAGGAAGCCCAAACAATCATCAAAGAAGCCCATGATGGATCATGTGGTGGCCATTTTAATGGACTAGCCATAGCTAGAAAGCTCCTTAGAATGGGTTATTATTGGCCATCTATGGAAAAAGACACCCATGACTATGTTAAGAGATGTGACAAGTGTCAATGACATGACAACCTTGTCCATGCTCCCTCTCAAGAATTGTAACCAATCATATCACCTTGGCCTTTCTCCTCTTGGGGATTAGACATTATAGGTAAAATCAATCCTCAATCATCTAATGGCCATAAATTCATCATTATAGCCATAGAATACTTCACTAAATGGGTCAAGGCAATGCCCCTATCCACTACAATAGGAATCCAAGTATCCAAATTCATCCTTAACCAAATCATTAGCCATTACGAGATTCCTTCTACCCTAATTATAGATAATGGAACCCCTTTCAAAAACAAAGAAGTCACCAAGTTATGTGCCAAATACAAAATCCAACAAAAATGGTCAACACCATATTACCCATAAGGAAATGGACAAGTAAAATCATCCAACAAGACATTAATCAAAATTCTCAAGAAGTTAGTCAACAAGAATGGTCAAGATTGGCATTTATAACTATACCCTACCTTGTGGGCATATCATACCAGTGTACGAACCCCTATAGGGGCAACACCCTATGCTCTAGTTTATGACATGAAAGTTGTCTTCCCTTTTGAACTAGAAATACCCTCTCTAAGAGTCCTCTTACAAGATTCTTCGATAGGAGATGAATACCACCTAGGTCACCTACAACAATTAGAATTGTTGGAAGAAAGACGTGTTAATGCCTTAGAACACCTAAGAACATATCATAATAGACTTTAATGTGCCTATCACAAGAAAGTGCATCCAAGATCCTTTGAAATTGGGGACTTAGTCCTCAAAGAAAACCAAAAGAACACCAATGCCAAAGATGACCTTAAAGGAAAATTTAAACCTAATTGGTTAGGACCCTTCATCATCACTACAAAATTTGGTTCAAGAGCCTATCGCCTAGCCACATTAGATGACAAAGAACACAAAGAACCAATCAACATTATGCACCTCAAAAGGTACTATGCATAAAACATTGCATCACTTGCTTGCTCATATGACTGAATGCATAAACATTGCACCAAAACAATGCACATCATACCTCTTGCATGATTTCTTGGTTTTCTTAATCATATTATAGAGTCAGGAGGATTCTCATGATGATGCAAACATTCATCCTACCCATTTACAAAATTCACTTGCATTGCATCCACATAGGAAAGCCTCATGTTGAGTGATCCTCTCAATCCCAAAAACTCCTTTGTTTTCTCTCTACTTTCTTCTACTTCCCTTTCCTATCTATCATATTTCTTCTCTTCTTCTCCCTCTCTTGGGTTAAGTGATGTATGACGTGATCATCCATGGCCCTGATGACCTAGCCTCTCCCATTTCTTCTATCCCCCCCCAAACCCCCCCCTTCTTCCTCTTCTCTCATCATATTTCTTCTCTTCTTCTCCCTCTCTTAGGTTAAGTGATGTATGACATGATCATCCATGGCCCTGATGACCCATCCTTATCCCTTTCTTTTATCCCACAAATTCACATCACATTTTCAACACTTTGTATCAACACTATTTTCAACAAAATATCCATTTACTTCAACTCTCATGATTATTTAATAGGCCCTTTTGGAGCATTGCTTCTTCTCCTATGATGCATTGTAATCTTACAATTCTTTGTAGGTATGCCATGCAACATAGGAGAATTTCAACACTTCAACATGGCCTATCAAATCTATCATGACATTTACTCATTAATTTCATCAAACACAACTTATTTGATAAACCACCTAGGTTAGGAAGCCTTATTCAACCAATATCTCATGGACCCACAATTATTTGTGAGTCTCACCAGATACTGGTTGAATGGGGTTCTCTTCCTTAATTGGTTTACTATCTAAGCTCACAATCAAACATAAATCAAACTCTCACAAGCTACTTTTCAATAAATTAATTGGATTGAGAAGCATCATTGATCCAATATCTTGTAGGCCTACGATTATTTGTAAGTCTTACCAGGCATTGGATCAATGGTGTCTTTACTTTCCACCTGTTTTTATTGCATCAACATGCAATCATACACAAATCTAAACCTCACTGGTTGCCTTTCAAATAAACTATGCAGACTAGAAAACTTGATAGATCCAATATCTTGTAGGCCTACAATTATTTGTAAGCTTTACCAAGCACTAGATCTATGGGGTCTTCTTAGCCACCTAGTTTACTATATTAGCATACAATCAAACACAAATCAAAATCTCACAAGTTGTTATTCAAATGAACCACTCAAACTAAGGAACTCTATCGATCCAATGCCTTGTAGGCCTACAATTATTTGTAAGCCTCACTAAACACTGGATCGATGGTGTCTTCTTAGTCACCTGGTTTACTACATCAATAGACCATCAATAAATCATGCTCTCACCACCTACCACCTATCTAATAAATCATTCAAGTTACAAGGTTCTACAAATCCAATGCCTTGTAGGCTTGCAATTACTTGTAAGCCTCACCAAATACTAGATTTGCAAAATATTGTTAGCTTGAATAGTTTATTATACAAGTATGCAATAAAAAACAAATCCTAAACAATCTACATGATAGGAAATGCATGGCTTCAAAATGCCTATTAAGATGAGTAGATATTCTCTATCCATTCATACAAACATTCATATGTTAGTTAATGGATAGAGAACTTCTTCCATCTCAATCGATATCACAAGCCATCATTTCCTATCATAACCATCCTAATTTTCCTCATATATCAATAGTACCTTTGGTTATTCATGTCCCATGCCTCACGTACATACAATTTTTGCATGCACATCAAACAAAGGATAAGCATAATTGATGATGACTATTGATATATCAGGCTCAATCTACAATATAAAAAATTATCCAACATATTGTCAAGTGGACTCAAGTCCCTCATTTTGACACCTCGCATTTATACAAAGCCTTTGCATAAAATTCTAGGTGATGAAACCAAGGGTGATGAATCCATCTGTCGATATGCTAGACAATTCAATTCTAAATCAACATATTCCAAAATCTTCTTCTATCAAAATTCCAAACAACAATCAATCAAATTCATCAACACAAAAAATATCTTCATTAATTTGTAGACCCTTAGGAAACATTGGGACTTGATAATCAACACTTTGCATATCCATAATCATTTATGACTATGCCAAGTAGTAGATTATCAAATCTCTATGCTTCTTAATGGTCTATAAACTAGTGGAGATATTATCTTCACACCCACAACAAATATTTTAGACTAGGGGCCATGCTACCATATGGACCTCCAAGAATAGGAGATTCCTTTTTCCCATGTTCTACGCATATACAATTCTTTGTACATATATCAAGCAAAGGAGAAGGGCTTCCCATTTTCTTAGATTATCCATATGAGAGTGTTACCCTTAGTCTATGAGATTTGTTGCTATACAAATTCTCCAATATTTCAACACATCAGATGTGCTCCTAGGTACCAGATCCATTCCTCATGTATCTATAAATATTTGCATATGTATTAGGCAAAGGACCTATGATCCAAGAGTCTCATATTATGCATTCAAAGATTCAAGAAACCCACATCTAGAAAATCCTTCATCTTCACAACTAAAAGCATGACCTAATGTGCCTTTCCAACAAACTTGTTTATCATATCCACCTAAACCACATATTCATAATTATATTATGGGTACGATGGTTGGGGGCATATGATTTCAAATTAGCCTTTATTGGCACCTTCAATAATGTATTTTCATCCAAATATTATTTTCTTTCACACATCAGAGGTGGTGATGAGTATTAAGTCCAATTCCTCACATAAAAGTAAATTTTTGCATAAGTCATGTAAAAAACTTATATACTCTTATTACTCTCTCTCATATGTCAAGAAAATCCAAGACACCATATCATATTTCAACAAAATATTTATCCTATCAAGGGGGCAACATGCTCCTAAAACACATAAAAGTAATATATATCTATAATACATACTATCAATTCCTTATTAGGAAACACCTATCAAGACAAAATATACAATTACTCATTTGCATAAAATCCTTTGGGTATGCCTCTCAAAGCATGTATAAAATCCTTTAGGTATGCCTCTCAAAGCATGCATAAAATCCTTTGGGTATGCCTCTCAAAGCATGCATAAAATCCTTTAGGTATGCCTCTCAAAGCATGCATAAAATCCTTTGGGTATGCCTCTCAAAGCGTGCATAAAATCCTTTGGATACACCTCTCAAAGATGCATAAAATACTTTGGGTAAAATCCTTCGAGTATGCCTCTCAAAGCATACATAAAATCCTTTAGGTATACCTCTCAAAACGTGCATAAAATCCTCTAGATAAGCATCTCAAAGCATGCATAAAATCCTTTGGGTATGCCTATCAAAGTGTGCATAAAATCCTTCAAGTATACCTCTCAAAGAATGCATTACTAACTACTAACAACTAACTCTACTAACAACAAATACATATATCTTGTACATATTACAAGTACCTCATCATATCTTAAGTGCTTATCTTTTATGTGGCATCTTAGGCCACCATTTAAGCATGATGAGATTATGTTTCCATTTATAAAAACATGTGAATGTTATCTAGGCTCAAAGGATAACACATGGAACTGAAAAAAAAATTAGTGATTATCCTTTATCAGTTCTAAAGACCACCACTCATAACATGAATCTAACTACTTGTCTAATACCAGACACTCAGCAAAAACATATTTTATTTAGCATGTATTCTTTACTTGACTCATAAGATCATCGCTAAAAAATACATCAACATCAACATCCAAATGCTTACCATCAATCATAAAAACTTGCATAATTAGTAAAGCAAATAATATTAACCATATCATATTATCATATCATCAAAATCAATAAAACAAAGTCATATCAATCATCACACAAGTAGATCAAACACAAAGCATAATATCATTACTATATAAATTCCTCAAAAATATACATGTCACTAGGAAAGTTGTATCACAATAAGAAATAGATACACTCAATCCATATAAAAGGAGGTAGTACCACATACCAAAAATTAGTACACTCACTCCAAGCTCCCTAGCTACTAGACCTCGCATCTCCCCCAGTGCTTGGTGGGGATGTAGGTAGATGAAATCCAACTGACTACTATGAAAAATGGCTCATATATTGCATCCTTTATTGAGTCTATCAAATATTTTAAGGCTATCACCACTTTAGAGGTATGATAGCGTGATATTGTTTCAAAAGTAGATGGTATTACTCCTCTCCCTCTCTGCATGCAACTCTACAACTTGCAACTCTTGAAACCTATCCACCTCTAATCATCTCTTCTCCACTATACCCATAAACATAGCTACCACACTAGAACTCACCCCTTATCTAATATTTGAGAGAGCATCATCTCTCTCTTGTGTCACTCACCCTAAGTCCTACTAAATACTATCAATGGTCTCTTTGTTCAACATCCTCTTCTCCAAGAGCTAGGCTATATACTCTATAGCACTAGTCACCTGAATCTCATTCATCATCAAATACCCTCTCACATCCTCCGATGTTTGATGTGGGTCCTCCAACTCCACCTCCCTCCCCTCTGTAGTTGACCTAGTAGGTTCTACCTCAATCAACTTGCTAGGTCTTAGCTCATGGAATACTGATAACAATAATAGAATCATAGCTAGTGGGGGCATGTCTAAATGAGTACTCTATCCTCTATCTATATACCTATCTTGGTCATCCCTTATATATTATTGCATCATGTCCACCCTATCCCTCCACTCTCTCCAAAGTTATCATTGCACCCCTCATAGGATACTAGCCACTGCCTCCATAGTTAGGGCATGATCCCTTGATGGTATCCTAGTTAATAGCCTTCCTAGCCTGAACCACTTGTACTAAGGATTATAATCTATAATCAACCCTATATCATCCCTTAGGGGAACAAAAACTATAGGATACTCTACATTCATATCTATAAAGGTAAAAGGATCGAAAAGATCCCACCATATCTCTCGGGTAACCCACTATACATATGTCTCTCTAGTATCTAGTACCCCTTGTACCTCTCCATACTGATGAAGTACTCAGTAATATTGATACAAATTGTAGGATCAGATCTCATCATCCAACCATTGGATCCTCTTGATCCAAGCTAGCTCCTTATGTTCATAAGACCACACAAACTTATCCTTCCATGGTAGCCAAATGATATCTTTTGACTGTAGGTCATCAATAAAAAACTATACCTATACTAAGGTACCATGACTAGGGTGAATATAGTTTACCTCTCAATAAACTATAGGTCTCTTAGCTCCAATATGTCTCACCCCACCATAGGTCATAAAACCACTATGTGCTTCCAGGCCCAAACCTAGAGAAGAGTACAACAAACTAGGTTCTTATCCTTATGACACACCACTCGATATAACACATGGTAGAGTCTTGCCATTATGGCTAGCCCCAAAGCATAGATAGCCTGGTGATATCTCAACCTAGAAATAATAACTTCCCACCCTAAACCATAAAATATCTTACTTGTATTTCCTATTAAGATCCCAAATACAATGGAATCCAAAAGGGTCACCAATCAATCTATACACCCTCCCATATAAGTATTATTAATCCTCAAACTTATCTCCATCCCTTAAAAATTTGCATGCTCTAACAATAATGCCATCCTAACCCTATCATTTATCCCAATTTTTATGGGCTCACCTTGGATAGGTGCTTGAAGGATGCACCATACATCCTCTAAGATCACAATCATGTATCCTATCGGTAATATGAAGGTATTCATCAATGGATACCACCTCTTATTCAAAGTCATCAATAATGACTTTCCAAACTCTAGCTTAGGCATAAATACCAGTGATCCAATCCTATCATGTCTAGCACCCCAATCCTATTGTGGATAGTACCCCCATCTCATAATGGTTGAGCCTACTGATCAAGATGCTATCCATAACCTTCAGATGACACTTCTAGCTCACCAAACTTTCATCTCCTATAAAATCACATCCAAAACATCATAAATCCACTTTTTTACGTGTGTCAAAAATGTCATCAATGTCAAAATGCTGGTGGAAAATTTACCACTAGTGACAAAAATACCACTAGAAAATTTCCCACAAGTGGAAAATTTACCATAACTGATAGAAAACATGAAAAAAATAACCAAAAATCAAAAAATTGAGTTTGATTCAAAATCATACCTGTCAGTCTCACTTTGATGCATGTGTCATCCCTCGAACTACGTCAACACTATGAGTAAATCTCCTATAATCAACCATTTCTCTAGAGCACATTTTTCACCTCTATCCAATTTTCTAATTATGGCATGTTAAAATGACTATTATTTTCAACCCTACCCCTTTTTATCCCACCCTCACCATCCATAATATTCTTGTTTCTTTTATTCATTAAATTTTAGAATTCTCCCCAAATTACAAATGGAAAATATTCTTGAGGCACCTAGGGAGGAAATTTTTTTTTCTCATGGAGTAAATTTTTTAGATATAAACAAAGAATACATCATTAAATATGAGGTATACATGCAGTAATGACATAAATTAATCAAAACAACCATAATAATTTCTTAAAAATAACATTACAATGCAACAACAAATATCAAAATGTCAAAATTGGAGTCCTACTACTTACTTTTCACATAATTTCACAAACATCACATCAAAACTAGTGCAAAATGTAGACACCCAATTTTGACATACCTACAAAGTAAAAGATAACAAACATGACACCTAGTATCAGCAAATAGTCAACTAGATCAAATTCTAAGATTTGGGAATCTTTTGTTGCCTTTGTCAAAATCACCACTCAGCGTCAAAATCACCAGTAACTTTTTTATCACCAAGTGGTGATTTTACAAAATAATAAAAATTCAAACCTCAATAGGTCAAACTAGCTATTGGTCAAAAATACCAGTCAATGGCAAAAATGCTAGTGGCAATTTTGACTATGAGTGGCAATTTTCACCATGAGTGGTAATTTTTCAAAAATACCCAAAATCTTCTAGCACAAGCCAAGGGCAAGCAAATTCCTTCATTCCACTACCTCTTATGATCTCACATGCTCCAACCATGAACCAAACCAACAAAATTAAAAAAAAAAAACCTAACAAATTCTCCTTCTCAACCTCTCCTTCAAATATATATAAGCAGCCCTTAGGGCAAGGATTAAACAAACACTCTCTAGCTAATTACATTATACAAAACTTTCTTCTAGTTGTCTTCATTATCTTCTCTCTTTAGCATTCTTTATCAAGCATCCTTTAGAATCAAATCAAGGCAAGGAGATATTGGGGCAAAGGAGGTTCTCTTGGATCCAAGTAGGAATCATTACTAGGTGATAGAATCCCTACCACATCTTGTCTCTTAATTCTCTTGCTTCTATTCATTGCATTCACTCTCCTAATTTTGGCCTTTATAACTTGTATTTTAATCACTTATTTTCTAATATTTTCCTTCATTTTTCACTTCCATATTTCTAATTTCTTCTTTTGTAGGTCAGGTCTTATTTAAGGTTATCATCTCAAATTCAAGTCTCTAATATCTTTTTTCAGGCCCATTTTATTTTATTTTGGCTTACTGCCCTCATTTTGATCATTAATGCTTTCATTGCAGATTTTCCTTTTGTTATTTGCTTAACACTCTTTCATTTATTATTGTCCATTTCATCCTCAAGCACATTAACTTGTTTATTTCTCTTCAATTTTCATTTTGTAGACACCTAAAACATGCCATTTTCAGGATACTACCTATATGGACACCTTTTTAGGCCATATGACCCACCTTGGGCAGCCTTATAGTTTAACAGTGGTTTTCACCACTCAAACAAATATAAATTTCCATTTGCAACCTAGGTCACCCAAGTAAAGGACAACCTCTACCAAGGCCACCCCAACTAAGGATTAACTCTATAAGGATGTCTCACCTTGAGGTGGTCAGTAGTGATAGTAGCCTTACCCCGAGATGGTCGTGCCTGTAAAAATGGCATTCCAAATTTTGAGCAATGGTTCGAGCGTTTGTGAATGCCATCCAAGCATAACGGTTTCTTGATAACAATTTCATGGATTCAACCATTTCTTGGTTTCTTCTACAAGATAATACTCCCTTTAGGGAATTCTATATAAGGGTGCATAGTCATCATTAAAAATTCTAGCAATTCCATATAATGAAGTGCTATTAGATTTAAGATCGAAGATCTCACAACCTTTAAAGCAATGAAATGCTATTAGATTTTTACCACAAAGCTTCAAAGCCTCCTTTGCATCCTTTCTCCATGGAAAGCATGTCAATGGATTCCCTTGGATTTTGAAGATCACATCCACATCCTTTGTGCCATATAACAACTATGTTTTAGTGTCAAATCCTACCATTAACTTGTTCATCATGAGTGCACCATTGAACATCAATCCTACATATGAAACCCAAAATTACTCCGAATCGATTACAAGAAAATATTTCATAGCTTAGTAGTCATCTCTCTCATATATGACCCATAGATGCTGCAACCCACTACAAGGATGACCACCATACATGATTTCCCTTCACGAAGATGGCCTCTCAGTAGAGATTTGTTTCCCTATTTCTTGCTTTCATCAATTTTAGCAACGTTTCAATTACTTCTTAGCATAGTTATATTTCATGTTCATGCATTTATTTAGTGTATTTTATCTTCTTTATTGATTTATTTATCATTGTCATGGGCCTTATCATGAAGGGCTCCTCATATGCTATTAATGTTTTTGTAGTTTTCTTATATGCAGTTTGTAGGATGCCAACCTGTGTAGTACATCCAAATGGATTTATATGTAATTAATTGTATCATACATTGGTAGTGATCCTTTGGAGGGATATTTTGTGTAACCTTTTTGTAAAAGAACAAGATATTATCGATAAAAGAACACCATAATTTATTTATTTTATTCTTTACTTGTAATGTTACATTTTGTTAGCTACAACTCGATATTACATTTTTGTATATGGATGTATGGTATTTTAGCTATCTTTAGTGGTAATCACAACCAAACCTTGTCCACATTTAATAAACTTAGTTAATAATTTATATTTTCTTGGTGTTTGTGAATTGTAGATACCGTCGTCCTTAATAGAAATGATCAGCATGTGCAACCATCCTACCTTGAGATGGCCAGTAGGCTCCACCATTCTTCTTAGAGATGGCCCTAGAGTAGAATTTAAAAAAGCATAAAAACAACATCTATAACATCTACAACAAACTTAGGCTACACCTATGAGTTATTCTATCCTTGTTTTTCTACTTTCAGTAAAGAAATTTAAAAAATTTCATGCTTAAGTAGAGAAATCATAGAAAACCTTTCAATTTTAAAATAGACTATTTACGACCATTTTTGGGTCATATAGCCTCTGTTTTTGGCCACCCTTATCCTATATGATCCCTATTTTTATTTTTCCTATGTTATATAGCCTTTGTTGTAGAATATACTTCACAAGTATGGCCTCTATCTATTTGTTGTTGTGCTTGATTGTTTGTTGCATAAACCCAGGCTAATATCATCTTAGGGTTCTACATTTTTATATTTCTAAAATTAAAATGTACATTTATATAGGAATCTAAATTTAAAACATCATTTTATATGCATTAGTAAAAGAACATCGTATGCTATATACTTTTACTTACTTTTGGATAATAAAAATAACCCCATACACCACGTACTATTTTAAAATTAATGATTTGGACTTCATCTCCAATCGTTAATCATTACCAATGACAATGGGATTCATCTTCATCCATTTGCTTGCACCTTAGCAACCTAGTTGGCCAAAGTGAGTGGCTTTTCTGGACTTCATCACCATAAGGTCCCCTACTCTTGGATGCATCTAGGGTAGGAACGATTAGTAGTGCCTTTTTACCATGGGGTGAAATAATTAGTGGAATGTAGCTATCATTTTTTTCCAAGAAATGCTTAAGTGTTGAAGCGAACGTCTTGTTGGGCTAGTAGTAGGACTTAGACAATGCAGCCTCCTTCAAGGGATTGATTTTGATTCCTTAGTTTTACCTTAACCCGAAATCCAATAGGAAACCATATTTTTATTGTTTGGGTTGCATTCTCCGATAGGGGGTGTGCTCAAACCACCTTTTAGTGGTTTTTCTATTTTATTTACCTTTAGTCTCATAGGATTAGGGGTTTCAATATCAAAACACACAAAACAATATAGGATTCACAAAGAATATTAAAAGAGATAATCGCACTTGTATACTTTGTTTATTTCCTTTCTATTTATGTAATAAAAAATCATGGTAACTACACACAACTGAGCTCAATAACGAGATGATGATGCAAAATTTTTGCAAGGAGAATCAGAATGCCTTCGATTTAATCTTGAGGACTTAGTCATTCCCAAATGGCATCCTGGTACTCATCAAAATGCTAACACCACCTATAGGGAATCAAACCTTCAAGATAATCAAGAAGAACTTCTTGGCTAAAGTCAATCTCGTGCCATTAATAGATATTATCCACCCATTTATGGGCCCAGTAAGGGAGTAACATGAATTCATATCCCCACTTGATCCATACATCCATCTAAGCATGATCTAGATTATATGCCTTCACCTAGCTCGAATGAGTGAGCTACTCCACTTGATCATCCTTGGATGAGCAATAAGTTTTCTCACTTAGATAAGTATGGCCCTCATCATACTAGTAGAGTGACCTCTTCCATTCACACTACTTTGAGGATGAGAAAGACAAAGGTCTAGTTCACCCTATTTCCACTCACAGAGAGTTTTTTGTGTGAACCCATCATACTCCTACTTCATCTTAATGGGAAGATATTAGTCATATATTTGAACATTAGGTTAATGCAGCTTCCCTCGATCATGGGAAATAAGTAGCTACTCCTGTTGCACCCACAGAATTAGCCAAGTCCTTGTATGTTAATATAACAACTCAAAAACCTTACACAATTGATCAGATAGACCAGGTATCTAGGCCAAACACGAGTCAACAAAAGAAACTACATCAACTATGATTGGATAGGTTATAAAAGGATCAAGAGCACCTAGAAGAGGATCATGTAGAACAACAAATAATGCACCACCAAATGTTGCATGAACAAATATTATGTAATAAAAAAATGCATAGACAAAGATTGTATGAAGAGCAATTACATAGGGTAGCTTATGAATAATTCCCTATGCCTAGTACTTATAGGAAATAATACAACAAAATTCATGATGTACAACATCATGAAGTGCCTCTTAGACCCACAAAAAATTATCCTCCTCAACATCATAGGTCACAACAATGTTAATCGCTAGACCGTCAAGTAGACTACGAGGCCTATGAAGAACTAGAACTATAATATCAGGACCAAGGGTATCTTGAGATACTCTATGAGGATGTAGATGATGATTATGTTCAAATATACCATCCAAATAGAAACCTTCTATATCCCCTCTGTGAGCACCAATACAAGAAAATGAGATAATCTCATCTCAAGCATACAAGGTGTTCACAAAGCACATAAAGTCATTGGAAAACAAGGAATGGGTTACCAAAAGCCCACGTCATGTCAATTGTGCAACCAACCTCTACATCCCTCACTACAATGTCCTCCATATCTTGAGTATTTTGAAATACCAAAACTAGACAAATTTAAGGGAGACGACGATGCACAGGAACATGTGATGAGTTTCATGAACCTTCATTTCCAGCTACAAGATGATGATGCCTTGTTGCTTAATTTTTTTTTATAACACTCTCAGGCCCAAATTTAGAGTGGTTAAACCATTTACCTAGATATAGCATATATAGTATTTAGTAGCTTGCAAATGCCTTCTTAGAACACTTTTCATTCGATGTCAAGAAGAAATATAATCTGATTGACTTGTCAAATGTTAGACAATTTGATGATGAGCTAGTCACTGATTACAAGAACAGGTAGATAAAGGTAATTTCTAAGTTACCTTTTACTTTACCTATAACCAAATTAACTTGAATGTTTATGATATTTTTTTCAAAGCAAATTTCACTCTTATTACAATTGCAACAGTATCAAACATTCAAGGAGGCTTTGGCACAAGCCAAAGTCATTTAAAACATCAAGGTCCAAGAGGGGGACATTAAACTCTGTAGAAAGGAATGGAACAAAAACCCTAGGGATAATTATCCATAATAAAAGCTACCTATGGCCAATCATATTGTCCTAAATTTTCCATAGCCTGAGAAAGCACCTCAAAAACCTAACTATCAAGTGCAACCCCCTCCAATGCAAAATTATGATTGGCCATAGAAAAATTAGGCATATAATCAACTGTGTCACCAAAATCATAATTATACACCACTACCTAAGTCTTTGGCATCTCTTTTTAATCAATTATGTGAGGCAAAGGCTATCACCTTGCCTAAAATTTACCAAATAAATCCAAAGCTCCCAAAACCAAAGTGGTACAAAGAAGACCTATACTGCATGTATCATCGACAAAAGGATCATGATATCCAAACATGTTACACATTCAAGGATAAAGTACATGATATAATTGATTTAAACAAATCGTAAATCAACAATCCTCTTATTTTCAACAACCAATAAATAGGAATAGTCAATGATCCCTTACCTAAGCATCAGGTTAAAGAAGATTAAATTAGAAAAGTCAAAAAAATCCATGCAGCCCCACCATGATTAGGGATTTATCAAAATGATCAATATTGTAACAAGGAATAGGAGATATCCTAATTGAGCTACACTACCTACAACTATAATCAATGTTCCTAATACATCATAACCCTTATCATAGTTGAATACTATCCAACACCATCAAGAGCCTATGATTATCTTTCGCGATCATGATATCCAGTCAGTCCCCACTGATAAACCTAATCCCCCACTACACATCATCGTTAATGTGAATCAAATTCCATATAAGAAAGTCTTGATTAATATATATTCACCTATCAATATTATCACCACAATTATACTACAAAATCTCAACCTTTCAACTTCACATATCATAGTGTTCACATTCACCATACGAGCATTTAATGATGCTTTGTGCTCCACTATTGGTACAATAGTCCTCCCTATTTAAGTTGGGCTAAATACTATGCCTACATTGTACCACATATTGAAGGGTTAAAGATAGTACAATATACTACTTGGAAGACCTTCGATGAGATATATGAAATTTATCCCATCCATAGTGCATCAGTGTCTCAAGTTTATACAAGAATGTCAGGTCTATGTAGTCCACGTAGATCCTCAACCCTTCAAATATTGCAAGATGATCAATTCTCAGCAAGAATCTACCTTAACATACACTCATTTGGACATCCAACCAAATGACACCATCAAAATTCTAGTTCTACCATTATAACCATCCATCAAATCATCAACACCTCTTCCATATCCACTATCACTAACAGTTTTTTCTAGCAACCCTCCCTCATCATCGAGACTTTCCAAAGAAGAAAAATCAAAGGCACCTATGAAGGAAACATGTTGTTCACAAATCTACCACAGGAAAGGATTTTCTACATCTATGCACCCTAGACCCGACCAACATTGAAAGGCCGAGAGAAAGAAATATCTCCCGAACCAATCTCCAGAGAGGGTTGGTTCCCTTACTAAATTCTATTCTATTGAGGACTAGAGTTGCAGGAAAGAAATCAAAAATATGCGGAAAGAAATGGAAATTACGAAAAGAGACGGGAAATATGGCCACAGGCCGAATTTGTCAAATTGGGGAAATATTAGCAATAGATAACCTCAAGAACATGAACATCATATAACAAAAGATAGCGACGTAATCTACTCACAACCTTGCATAGATATCTTCCAGAATCGCATTCCAAAACTCACTTCCTCACTAGAAATATTTAAACTCAGATGCAGAATTCAAATTTAGTAGCAGATAAGAAATACAAGCGTAAAGGAGAAATGCATAAGATAGAAGGAAAATCACACAGAAAGTTGCTTGCAAAAATAGAGGCCAAATATCTTTTATTCATGCAAAGAACTTGAAAAGTTTTGTAGCAAAAGTCTCTCTTCCAATAGTTGTTCTTGAGATATACATTGATATTTATAGAGGTCTTGCCTCTTTGTAGCATTTAAAACATGAAACGGACCTCCTCGAGATCCATAAAATATACAATAGAAATAAGGAAATGATCCCCTTAAACTAGGCTCGAAGAAATCAAAAATTGAATGGAAACAAGGAACGAGTCGTCTTCATTAAATGGTCGTTCTCGGAGCATGCTTGGACCGTTAGAAAATCATGAACAAAAGCTTTGAATAATGGAGGCATGTTCAATTTTGGTGGCTTCAAAAGCTACAAGCCTGAGCACGTTCTTCAATCTTGCATACATTGGAAAGCAGCAAAACATTAAATTCTGGAGAGCTTTAAATCCTTGGAAATCGCAATACTTCATCGGGTCATTGAACTGCTTTCTGGTGTGAAATTGTAATGGGTCACGAAACCGTGATATGTCACGAAATCGTGAAATTTTCCCTCTTCGTACGCTTTTGCCACTTTGGGTCGCGAAAACCAAACATTTCACGAAATCATGACGTATTTGGCTCTTTTGTCTCCTTCGTCACCTTAGGTTGCGAAAACGCGACGCGTCACGAAATCGTGATAATTTCTTGCTCTCTACCTTCTACTTCATGTCCTTCAGCAAAAACGTGACAAGAAGTGAAACTGTGACATGTCATGAAATCATGACAGTTTTCTCTTATCATCTTCATTATCACCTCCAAGTCATGAAAACTTCACCATGTCGCAAAATCGCAATGTTCTGTACTATTCTGCTCCTTCCTTGCTTTGCCCCGCAAAACTATGACGTATCGCGATTTTGCGACATTCTTTCCCCATGTTGTCCTTTCGCTGCTTCGAATCGCAAAAACGTGACAAGTCACGATTTTGCTACATCTTTCTCTCGCTTGGCTTTCTTACTGCTTCTCGTCCATGAAAACAAGACAGGTCACGCTTTCGCAACATTCTTCCATCGGCACCTTCGTTGTTATCTCCAGGTCGTGAAAACAAAACAAGTCGTGAAATCACGATGATTTCTTTCAGCTGCTCAATCCTCTCTTCCCTGTCACAAAAATCTGACATGTCGTGATATCGCGATAATTTTCATTTGCCTTGTACGGTCCAGCTCTCAACCTACAAAAATGCGACATTCTTTCCTCATGTGGTTCTTTCATCTTCAGCACGTCGAGAAATCATGACAGGTTTCATGTTCTCCTTATTTCCACCTTTCGCCTCGTGAAAACGGAACATGTCACGAAATCATGACATTCTATACAATCTGGCCGCCTCCTTGCTTCCACCTCGTGAAAATCCGACATGTCGCAAAATTGCGACAATTCTTCCGCACTTTGTCCTTTCTGCCCAATATGTCACGAAATCGTGACATTTTCTTGGTTTCTCTATTGTTACCACTTTCTGTCATGATATCGCGATGTCTTCCTCTTGCTTGGCCTCATCTTTAAAAATGTCATGAAATCGTGATGTCTTTCGTGCCTTATGCTTTTCTTTCAACCTTACCGCGATAATGTGACTTGTCACAATATCGCAACATTTCTACATTTTTCTCCTTGTTCACTTTTCTGTCACGATATCGTGACGAGGTTCATTGACATTGCCCTTTTCTTAATTATGTCGCGATATCGTGACATTTTCTATCACTCTGCTCCATGGCCATCGCAAGTCGTGAAAACGTGACATGTCGTGATATCGCGACAGTTTTATTGCTTTGCTTTCGTTGACCACTTTGACCGTGATTTTGGAACATGTCGCGATATCGCGACATTCTCCGACTTTGGCTTCTCTCTCCTCTAAAAACCCGCAATAGCGCGACATGTCGCGATATCGCGATAGTTTTGAACCCGTGCTCTCCATGCTGCTTTTGGTCGCAATATCACGACAGTTTTCGAACTTAGCTGTTTTGGCACCAAGACTCGTAGAGAAACACAGAGGAGTGAGAACTTCAATAGTTTATGCATGAATAAGCAACAATTAAAACAATGTGGCAAAAATGCCAACAAAACACTACCATCAATTTCCATAATTTCTATAATAGAAATATGACCTCTTATTAAGGAGTAATAATCATCTACTACGATGGATGAACCACCTCAAATAGAACCTTCATCATCCCCATTATCCCCACCGTAGGTCACGGTCCATTTGATCAATCCCGAACTCAGTGAGAACATAACACAAAATGATATGCCCACACCTAGTATCGATTCAGTAAAATATCTCGGTTTCCCTCCTATCAAGTCTCTACCAATAAATACCATTCATGATTCATTACATGAACATGGGGAACAAGTAGAGCAGCCTAGGCAAGTTAATGAGGCACACATACCTCATCCAAACCAAGGTTTTGTTGAAATGATCATTGTGGTCATAAAAGACCAAAAATTTAAGGTCCCATCTATAGACACCTAAAACACGTCATGTTTAGGAGACTACTCATATGGGCAACTTTGCAGACCATATGAATGATCTTGGACCTTTCCAAGAGGTAGCAGTGGTTCTAACCACTCATCTAGGGTAGTCTAGTCCTATGCAGGCTCAACCACTAACGCTTAGAGTGGCTACCATCCCAGCCACTGATGCTTAGAGCGGCTACGAGCCTAGCCACTCCTGCTGATAGTGGCTAGCTCTAAAACTATCTCGGCCTCTCGAGCCAAGCCAAAATCAGTTGTAATGGCCAAATGCAACTGATCTTGGGTGGTTTTGGGTGAGGAATCTTCTGGAAGGTTCCTCCCAACTACCATAGGCTAGCAATTCTTGATCTTGGCTTCTCCATGAAGCCAAGATTGGAATTTGGGAAGCCTATTTATAGGCCCTCCCATGAATGCAAAAGATATACAATGTTTATGCAGCGAAGCTCTACCGGATTGGATAGCGACTTGATAACCCTTGAGGAGTGTCGAAATGCTACCCAATTGTGGAGTGACAAGCATGCAATCAACAATGGAGCTTCCGAAGGACTGAGAAGCATACCTCACAATTCCATACCAATCTAACATGAATCCCAATGAATTCAACCACCAATCCATCTCTAGACAAGCAGGCGACCCTTGACCATCAATTCAACTGAAGAATTGTGTGTCACAACCCCTGATTTAAGAGGTAGAAGTCATAGTTCATGGTCATTATCATTGACAATGGCTCATAAGCCTCAACAATTGACGACAGTAGTGGCTAGGGTTTGATGCATTATTTATTCAATTATTAGCCTATATTTTTACTTATTTCTACTTTATTAGCTTATATTAGAGTATATTTATCATTTTCAATGCATTTGTATGGTTAATTAGCAATATTAGAGGTAGATTTACCTTGATTTAGTCATATTTTCTTACTTTCATAAATATTCTTAGATTAGCTTCATTTCATGCTTTTATTGCAAATTACATGTTAGATTAACTAGATCTCTATGTTTTACTTCATTATTTGCATCAATTTAGCTATTTCTTGATTATATTTGCATATATTTATGCTTATTTCAAGTTTAGCCTTATTTCTTGCATATTCTTGAAAAAAGCCTCATCATGAGAGGCCTCATATGCTTTTTAATTGTGCTTTGTTGTTTCTTGTATGTAGATTACAGGATCTTTCAAGCTTCAAAGCATTCTCAACATCAATTTCCTCTTGAAAAATTGAGAAGGAGGCATCAATAAGCCCTCAATCAATTCATGTCGATCTAGAAGGCCTATGAATTGCACCACCCCTATTTTAGGGCTTCATATATTTGTATTCATTGTATCAAAATTTGGTATCCCTAAGAGGGACGTACATGTAACTGATTTTCATGATGAATTAATAAAAGGAGCCTTTACATTTTTCTTAATTCATTGTCATTGTATGTTTTCTTGCTTTATCTTTGATATTATGATGCAAATATAGTAGGTGCATGCGTTCTAGCATCGTACAGATGGTGATCATGATGGAAACACCTAAAATTTATGTTGTTTGCTGATCTATTGCATGTTTTTTCACATAGGTGCAGCCACTCTGATCGAAAGTGGCTAGTAGAGCTCAACCACTCTTGAAGACAATGACCAGATTCAGAGCCACCTTGAGCGATAGCGATCGATAGAAAAACTTGCAAACAATAGACAACCAGATCATCAATAGACTTGGATTTTAGGTTGGTTGAAATTCTCTATATTTTTGCTTCTCTATCTATGTTTTTAATTTTTGAAATGTAGTAGATGAATGTTAATTAGAGAACATAGAGAAATTTTAAAGCAAAATTTATAATATCTCTTAGGTTTTCTACTAGCCATTGCTAGGAACAATGGTCTCTGATTGTAATCCACCCTAGTCTCCAATGGTCTAGATTGTATGTTAGGGTTTGCATGCTTGAGGCCCAATTAGAGGCCATTTTTCATAACTAGTCTTGCATTCTCTGAATATCATCTAGCTTTTAGATGTGCATTCTCTAAAATGGAAACATTCTTTTTAAGCATATAGAAAAATCATTTGAGTGCTCTATGATGCATTTTATTTTCATGCAAAATTAAAAAGAACCACCACACACCACGTCACACTTAAACATTAGTGAGTTGGACTTCATACCCAACCACTAATAGAGACCAATGACGGTGGGCTTCATCTCCATCCATTGGCTCAAATCCTACGAACCCTATTTATTGGCCAATATCGGATCCAAGAACCGATATAGCTTGGAAAATTTGCATGTACTTCTCTTCGAAGGGTATAACATTGACCAAGTGAGACTGGGTGAGGACCGGTAGGACCTGTGCTCCCTGACTGGGTATGGGCTTCATCTCCATACTTTGGTGGGTTTACATGATCAAAATTTCATTATTGATTGTCGAGCTATGAGCATACAGGTGAAAACCCCTTTAACAAAATAATATCATCCAACAAAAGAAAACACATGACATGAGGTATTTTTGAAAATCAACAAATCAAAAACACACAAAACAAGTTCTTAGGACACACATCTAATCCTTAAAAGAGATAAACACATTTGTCTACTTTGTTTGCGTGTCTTAAAAATTTACACAAGAGATAAGTTCACATTGTCATGGTCTTCACATGGAGCAACCACCCTCGGTCCAACATCGAGGTGGGAACTAGTGCTCCACCCAATAACAATCACAACAACACTGATGTTGAGCCACCCACACAAAATACCACTAGATGAAGTTCAATGAGCCTCAAGGGGGATAACTCAACCCATGGGGGTAACTCTCAAGGAACCCTAGCTAGAGAACCAGATCCAGGTTCCTCTCACATTAGACAGGAGGGAGCTTCAAGGCCCCAATCCTCACAAGATAGATATAGGCAAGATCAACCCAATGAGGGGTAAAACACAAGGGTTGCATCCAATCGTAGACCCACCATAGCTCCTAACCACATTGAGGGTGGTAGAATTATAATAGACACCAATATTATTGGAGAAAATGGCACTCCACGAGATCAGCCATGGAGAACCAGACAACTTGATGAACTAGATCGGGTTCTCCTAAGGCCAACGAGGAAAAAAACTACTACTACGCACTCCATTTTTAAGAGTTCACGTAGTCAGAAAATAGTGAGACACACTCATGAGTAGGGGGAAGCTTCAAAACATCCCCGCAACACTCACACTACTTTCGATCATGGAGGTACAGAACATAGGTCATTGCACACTAACAATGTTACCTTTATAGATAGAGGTAAAAGCATAGTGGGGGCTCCTTCAAAGAACCTTACCATAGTGACTCCTCGCATGGAGATACAAAGTCAGAGACCTTCAGTGGTGGTTCAATCCGATCACATGTGTAGGTTGTATGAAGATGCACAATATCAAGAAAGAGTACTCCAAGATAAAAGGGAGGCATTGCACGTAGAGCAAGAGTGCCTAGATAAACTTGAACAAGAAGAGGCATAGGCACAAAGAAAATGGTGCCAACATCTATATGAACAATGCCTGAGGGAAAACATACCCTAGAACAAATAGAGCATGAGGAACAAGTAGATAGGTTGGCTCAAGCCAATCTACACATGGGTAGTGAGTACTACCACTCCAATAGATGTGTTGCTTCTCAACCTGAGAGGTACACCAAATAGGTAGATGATCACACTCACCGCACCTCACAACATGCTTCAAGACACCAATGGTGCATAGCACAAGAACAGGTGGAGCATGAACAAGAACAAGATGCAAATATGGATGACCAAGAATAGACTTATCCTAAACCATCATCCATGGCCATGGAAGAGGACTATAATCGACCAACTCGGTCTAATGCAGAATGATTACCTCCTTGACCACCCCAAAAGAACCTTCGAGAGGAAGAGATCATCTCTTCAAAATATTACAAGGTACTTACCGAGAGAATCAAGTCTCTCAAGAAGCAAGATATGGTTGGGTAGAAGCCAACCTTAAGCAGGATACACAATCAACCCTTGTGCTCATCGATACCAAGTCCTACCTATCCGAAGCATTTTGAGATGCCTCGATTAGATAATTTTAAGGGAGAGGAAGATGCACAAGAGCATGTGACCAACTTCATGAATGCATGATTTCAACTCCAACACAATGATGCCATGATGTTAAGAATGTTCATCATCACATTATTAGGTGCAACAATAGAGTGGTTTAACCAACTACCCAAACATAGCATCATCAGCTTTGAGCAACTGGTGAATGCCTTCCTTGAACGCTTTTCATTTGGCATTAGGAAGAAGACCAACTTGTCTGACCTAGCCAATATTAAATAGTATGATGATGAGCCGATCCAAGACTATGGGAATAGGTGGAGAAAGTTAATGGTAAAATTACCATTTTTTATTCCCACTATAGAGCTCACCCGAATGTTCACCAAGAGTTGTGCCAAGCATATCTCGCTGCTTCTGCAGCTTCAGCAGTATGCAACATTCGAGGAAGCCTTGGCACAAGCCAAGCTTATAGAGGACATCAAAGTAGAAGAAGGAGATCTTAAGCTCTATAACAAGAAATACTGGAACAACAACCACAACAACCATAATCAACAATAGTAGGCCAAGCCTGCACTAGTCAACCAGGTTGTATTAAATATACCAAAAGGGGGAATAGCCAACAACCATAGAATTACCAAGCTCAACCACCCCCAACTAACTACAACCAAAATAACAAGAACCAAGGCCGAGACAAGCAACATCGACCACCTCGCTAGTACACACCATTGTCAGAATCTTTGGCATCAATATTCAATCAATTGAGTGAGGCATGAGTACTCAAACTACCCGAGGTACAACTTATTGATCCTAACCATCCCAAGCCCAAGGGATATAGAGATGATCATTATTGCCTATACCATAGAATACAGGGGCATGATATTGAAGTGTGCATCGATTTCAAAAATATTGTACAAAATATGATCAAAAAGGGTGAGCTACAAGTTGACAATCCACTAGCTCTCGATAACAGGAACATGGGCATATTTAAAAACCCATTGCCAAATCATGAAGCCCCTAGAAATTAGGGTGCTCAAGTTAATCAGGTCCAAGTCAAACCTCCCACTCAAGGATTCATTGGAATGGTCAATGTGGTTACAAGAAATTGATGATACAACCAACTAGAGCCTCTAATGGCTCCCATCCATATCATGATTGCACCTCAATAGAGGCCAGTATAGAATAATCTTCTAGGTCTACCATCATGACCTATGATAATGATCCAAAATAGACTTACTCAGAGTCTTCAAACAATATTGACTAAGTTATCGATATACGAGCTCATTCAACAATCTCCTAGGCATAGGGAGACCTTAATGGAAATCTTGAAATCTATTGAGCTCCAGCCCTAGAACCCTAAAGCATTTACAAACTTTGTGGGGCAAGTACAATAGTGCCAAGAGCCCATGATTCATTTTTATGATCATAAAATAAAGGTAGTCCCAACTACCATAGCAGACCCACCTCTACACATCATCACGTGTATCAATCACACACCCTTCAAGTGGGTTCTAATCGACATAGGCTCATCGATTAACATAATAACAACCAAAGCTATAGGGCACCTAAATATCCCTAGGTCCAACATAGTCCCTTCTTCTTACACATTGAGAGCGTTCAATGATGCATTGTGCTCCATAGTGGGTACAATAGTCCTACCTATTCAGGTAGGGCATAAGACCATCCCTGTGATGTGTCATGTGTTAGAAGGGGCCATGCAATATAATATCCTCCTAGGGCATCCTTGGATAAGGGACATGTAGTGTGTTCCCTCGATCCTACATCAATGTGTTAAATATGTGCATGAGGGACAAGTGCACGTGGTACCATCGAATGAAGAACCATTCAAATATGTGCATCAGGTTGACCTACCAGGGGATTTCATCCTTTCATCTACTCACCTATACATTAGGCCTTCATCCCCTACCATGCATCTAGGAAGTAAGTTAAGATCAGTGTGAGGTGATCCATCCATGTCGATGCCACCTCCTACTTCCAAAACTACTAGTGCTTCTGAGAAACCAACAATGTCTAAACCAATAGACTCTCAGAAGTTGAAAGCTCACATGGTGGAGGAAGAACCTAGGGTAATCCCAACCATAGCAATAGTAGAAATTCCAACTCCTATGGAGGAGGAATATCCTCAAGACATAGTCGAGGAGGTGCCTCAACCTACCTCACCTGCATCATCATCAACATCATCTGCACCATAGGTGACTGTTCACTTAGCCAACATAGGACTAGGTGAATATCTTGTGCAAAATGTCACTTTCACTCCAATCATTGAGTCTGCACAAGACATGGGATGACCAAGAGTCCCAAACCTACCCATAGGAATAGTGGTACCATTGGGGATGCCACCCAACCAGACTAATTTTATTTATGCTAGTTTGGATCAAGCCCATGATGCCTCAGACATTGAAGAGGATGATGATGAGCCATTCACAATGAATATTCATTATCTATCCAACCCTGAGTTTGCTCTTAGATACTTCGAATGCAACCATTGGCATGACTATGGTTTAGGTCTATATGAGCAAGGGCAATGAAACCCAGTTGAACCATAATA
Organism: Wollemia nobilis; assembly: GCA_028583015.1. Taxonomy (NCBI): domain Eukaryota; kingdom Viridiplantae; phylum Streptophyta; class Pinopsida; order Araucariales; family Araucariaceae; genus Wollemia; species Wollemia nobilis. The sequence goes on from JAQPPZ010017073.1 coordinate 1,722,760, forward strand.
TCAGTTACCTACTGATAGGTCTAGCCTAGGATATCATATCCGAAGCTATGATGATTCATTAGTAGCATATCTGGATAGACTGAGCTTAGGGTTCGGGGAAGACATCGAATGGAATCCTTATCACCCAAACATAAGCTACATGGATGATAGGTTGGTGACCATGGTCACTATAGAACCACCTATTATGTATCATCCAAATTTCTCTCTCGAGGCAAGCCCATCAAGAATTATCCTATGGGAGGATGAACCAGGCTATGGTTATGAATGAGAAGAGAATGAGTACATCATAGATCATAGTGAGTCTGAGGATGAGACTAAATTGGCCTACCTTGGGCCTCGACATTCACGTCACCTCATGGAGCCAGTGGATATGGATAATAGATACTTCATAGATGATAGTGATTATGAGGATGAGACCAAAATGGCCTACCTTGGGCCTCAACACTTACATCATCACAATGAACCATTTGACATAGATGAGATGTATCATAGAGTATATCCTGGCCCTCACCTCAGGGGAGACTAACCAATTCAGATGAAATCTATCATATAGTTTTCCTTGATCCTCCTACATTTAGATAACTCCTACAGCCAAGTGATCCCATCTTCCTATCTATTCATAGACCAGATCCTGAGATCCCCATACCCCTAGAGCCACATCTTGGGTATGGAAGTCACATCAACAATGTAGAGTTGCACCCATGTGGTCCTAGAGATTCCATCCCATCCATCAACATGATCTCCATTGAGTTGACCACTCCACTCCACAACCCAGCCGATCCTTCCAAACCATTGTGTCTTAATCTAGATGCTATTGATTGGGATCATACTGATTCACCCTTGGAGCCTGAATATTTCTTCCCCAATGAAGAAATGTTACAACCATTTCACTTTGCACCAGGTTGCACACATGATGTTTATCATGCTAGTTTTGATCCTGATTCAGTCAAACCTTTAAATCTAGTAGATGATATCCATATGATCCCTACACCTCACCAGCTTGAGGAGGGGTCACACATGTCAATAGAGGAAAATTTTGAAGTGGACATCAATAATGATCCATCTGATCCAAAGAAAGTTAAATTTAGAGAAATCTTATCTCCTAAGGAATGGGCCACCCTCATACCTCTATTGAAAGAGAGACCTGATCTCTTCACTTGGACCTACAAGGATATGTCAGGTTTAGATCCAAAATTGGTTGTTCACAACCTTTCACTAGATCCTACAAAGAAATCGATCAAGCAAAAACTTAGGAAGATGCATCCTACTATCACCTTGATGGTAAAGAATGAGCTTCAAAAGCTATTGGATGTAGTCTTTATTATTCCCATCGACTATCCAGAATGGGTATCAAACATGGTACCTATAGGAAAACCTGATGGAAGAATCCATATTTGCATGGATTTTAGAGACCTCAATAAGGCAACACCAAAGGATTCATTCTCATTGCCCAATATAGATGCTCTTGTAGATGCAACTATGGGTCATGAGATGCTCTCCCTAATGGATAGTTTTTGGTTACAATCAGATTTAGATTAAACCCGAAGACCAACACAAAACTATATTCACAATGCCATGGGGGACCTTATACTACAAGGTAATGCCATTTGGTCTTAAAAATGTTGGTGCCACATATCAATAGGCCATGACATATATCTTCCATGACTACATGCACAAGATCCTAGAGGATTACATCGATGACTTACTAGCCAAGTCATTGTTACGTGAAGAGCATGCTGAGGTCTTGAGAAAAGTCTTCGATCACCTGATAGAGCATAATGTCAGGTTGAATCCCAAGAAGTGCGTATTTGGTATAACTTCAGGAAAACTCTTGGGATTCATCATTTCTAAATGAGGGATCAAAGTTGATCCAGAAAAGGTAAAGGCTATCCTAGAAATGGCCCCGCCCACTAACATCAAAGAGCTGAGAAGCCTACAGGGCAAAGTAGCATCCATAAAGTGATTCATCACATAATTATCGAAAAAATATTGACCCATGAATCGACTACTACACAAGGGGGTCCCATTCCATTGGGATGAAGAATGTCAACAAGCCTTTGCTGAGATCAAGCAATATCTAGTGATACCGCTAGTACTAGCTCCACCAAGGCCAGATGTGCCATTCTTGCTTTATATATCAGCTACTAACTTTGCACTGGGAACCATGTTAGCCCAAAATAATATGCAAGACAAAGAGCAAGCGATATATTATATCAACCACACCTTGGTGAGTTATGAGCTAGGGTACGCATACATAGAAAATTTATGCTTAGTAGTGGTTTTTATGACTAAGAAGTTGTACCACTACATGTTGAGTCATACGATGTATGTGATATCAAAACAAAATCCTTTGTAGTATATGATGAGCAAGACATATCATAATACACGTACTGCAAAGTGGATCATGCTACTGATAGAATTTGACTTGGAATTCATTAGCCAAAATTCCATCAAGGGATAGGTCATAGCTGATCATATGGTAGAGGCACCTCTTCAGGATAGTAGGCCTCTCATCATAGAACTTCTCGATGATGTAGTCTTTGCATTATCGGAGTCACCCAAACCCAAAGAACCAGATAACAAAGCTGACATGACTTTGTTCTTCGATGGTTCAAAGTGTGAGCAAGGGGGTGGTGCAGGAATTATATTTTTCATACCGCAAGGTGCTCCAATGCCCTTGTCATTTAAACTAGACTTTCCTTGCACCAATAACAATGTTGAATATGAGGCCCTAATCTTGGGTCTCCAAACAACAATCACCATGAAGATTAAAAAGCTAAACATATTTGGTGACTCCCTTCTCATTGTTAACCAAGTTAAGGGAATATATCAATGTAGGTGTCCTATCCTAAAAGCTTATAAGGATCTTGTTGACACTTATCTAGCCCAGCTAGAGTGGTATGACATCGAGGCAATCCCTCATACATCAAATATATTTGTAGACACCATGGCATATTTGGGATATTTAATCCCTCAGAATCTATCTACTAACTTTACTACCATTCATGTGAAGATGCTCTCACAATCTATGATGCAATGTGAGGCTTTTGACAATAAAGAATCAATCAACATGATTCATATAGAACCAAACCATGAGTGGTTCTATAGAGCCAGAGACTTTCTGAAGAAGGCACCTTGGGGGTCTTTGATCTCGTAGGGTCCTATAGGGAATGGCACCACCATTCACCACAAGGTTATTTCCCAATCTACATTCATGCACATCGAATCATAGGGGGAACAAGTCATCTTATCTATTGAGGTTGTAGCTTATCAAGATTGGTTAAGCCAATTACAAGATTTTCTTAAACTTGGAATAATCTCATAGGGATTATCACATGCCAAAAAATGAGCATTTAGACAAAAAGTGACTAGATATGTCTTGCTAGGAGACATATTGTATCATCGAAGCTACGATGGAGTCCTCCTTCATTGCCTTGAGCCCCAAGAATCAACTTGGGCAATTTCACAAGCTCACGATGGTACATGTGGTGGCCATTTCAATGGCATGGCCATCATCAAGTGCATCCTTCGAATGGGTTATTATTGGCCCACCATGGAGAAGGATTGTTGTGTGTATGTCAGGAAGTGCATTAAGTGTCAGCATCATGTGAATTTGATGCACCTACCATCATAGGCCTTACAACCCATTCAAGCGGCTTGGCCATTTTCTTAGTGGGGTTTCGATCTAATTGGTAAGATCTCTCCCCTATATTCAGGTCGACACACATTTATATTAATGACCACTGAGTATTTTACCAAGTGGGTGGAAGAAGTCCCCTTAACATCAATGATAGGAGCATGAATTATGGAGTTCATACTTCACAATATCATCTATCACTTTGGGATCCCATCCAAGATAATTTTGGATAATGGTACTTCATTCAAGAACAAATATGTGTAGGCTTTAACATCCAAATATAACATTCAACACAACTTTGCAACACCATATTATCCATAAGAAAATGGGCAAGCAGAAGCCTCAAACAAGATAGTAGTAGCCATCTTGAAAAATATGGTTCAAGAGAATCATAAGGATTGGCACCTATAGTTGCCCCTTGCATTATGGGCTTACAGAACTAGTGTACGGATGCCCACTAGGGCAACACCATTTTCATTAGTATATGGCACTGAGGCCATTATACCCTTGGAATTAGAAATTCCAACACTGTGCATCGCATTGAAAGAGTTCATCGATGATGACACTGTGCGACAAGCTCACCTTGACCAATTGATCCTTCTTGATGAACATCACGTGAATGCCCTTGAGCATATCCACATTTATCAAGATCATCTTAAATGAGCTTATAACAATAAATTCCACCTAAGAGACTTTAAGGTTGGGGATCTTGTGCTGAAAGAGAACCAATAGAACTCAAACCTACCACCGCACTTGCGAGACAAATTTATGGCCAATTGGTTAGGTCCTTATATCATCTCAGAGAAGATTGGACCTAGAACATATCACCTAACATCGTTAGAAGGGGTTGAAGAGCCTGAGCCTCTCAAAATTCTTCATATTAAGGTATTTTACACATAAAAAAGAAAAAAGTCAAAAACATTCAAATAAATCATAAAATTTCAAAAACAATTGAAAACATCAAAAACACAAAAACATTTGCATTTTACATTTTGCATTTGCATTCATTTAATTGCACTGCATTAGGCATATTTCATCCATTGCACTTGCATTAGGATAGGTTGTGTTTTCAATATTACAAATGACACCATGTTTGTATCTTAATCATGCATCTATTCATCATCATCATTCATCCATCACCCTTGTGAGTAATTGTGTTTTTCAACACAACCCTTCCTATTGCTATAAGGAATATACTAGGGTTTTTTAGTAATTCAGCCATACCTAGTGATATTCTCAGATTTTGTAGAAATCTATATTTGCTTTTGGAGATGAGGTCTAGTTTTGATAGCACCTAGCATATGTCAAAATCCCATCACTAATTAAACACATTAAAAATCCTAGTCTAGACAAGGAAATATGAACACTACAAAGTGGTCCTAGTCACCTTAAGTGAAAGGTTTTTACTTGCTCATCTTGTGATGCGCATGGTCTAGAGTGTTGATCATTGAAAAAAGGACAAGCTCCCCCTACCCAAAGAAATCCCTTGCTTTCATACAAAATAAGAAAAATCCTGAAACAAAGCAAAAATCAAAAAAAATATCACTCCTTTCTCAAAATAAAAATGCAAAATAAATAGTGATTTTCATCACTAAGCATGAGCAAGTATCCCAATAAATGTGAAGAAAATAAGGGGGTGAAGAGCTTGAATCCCTGGAATGGTCACTACTCAAAGCCATTGAGTGATCCCCAATACAACAATGGGCTGAATGAATCCCGCCTGGCATTGGGGTAGTTCTAAGCAATTTACAAATGAGCTAGCTTTAGGTGGCTTGTATTACCTAGTAGTCTAGTCTAACTACATCCAAACTTAGGATCATGATGAACATTTGGTGATCCTCATTACAACAATGGGCTGAATGAATCCCGCATAGCAATGAGGTAGTCTTATGTCTCATCTAATATATTCATTTGCACACACAAGGATAATGAATATCTTGGTCTTCATAACAAAATATTTTATCTTTCAAGAGTCCTGTATAGTCATTATACAACTTTTGATTAATCAACTAGGGTGTTTGAGTCTCATGGAAAACCTCAAAAATCCCTTATAGCAACAAATCATCTCATAAATCAAACACAATTTCCTTTTTTAAAGTTCATAAAAAAATATATCAATATATTTAAACCAACATTTTGCAATTTTAATTTAAACTCATAGGAAAACCATTACATCTCACATCATCTCATATCACATTTGGATGCTTAAATGATTAATTCTTATGCTAAGAGTTACCATTTTCATTCATGATTTTTATACATTATGTGGTGTCATCCATTAGATTGTTAAACACATATTACATTCATTCCTTATGTTTTAAGTGATTAAAGCATACAGGTTCATTTACATTAGATCACCATCATGTAAATAATGCATTACATACATTGCATTCACCATATCATAACAACATAAATTAGATGCATACAATTAAATCAAAATTAAACATGCATTTAACATCCCACATTGCATCCATATATGCATACATCATAAGTAGTCTATCTACACATCTAGATCATAACATCTAATCATACATACATCATCTAGCTAGTGCATGTCATCAATACATCACATCATATAGCAATAATCAAATCATGTAAGCATTGCATCCATATTGCATCACATGAACATAAAAGCAAACACATAATACACATAATGAGAAAAATAAAATATCATATATATGTGTAGAATGTCAAAGTACATCAAGGTACAAAAATACTCGTAGGCTACAACTATGTAGGTCCTCAGACCTTACACTCAAAAATGATACAAATACATCATGTCATATCAAACTAGGCCTACACCCCCTGGCTCACCTCCACCCTCAACTCCATCCCTATGAGTATGCCTAGAGCTCACTCCTACTGATCTCTCAGATCGTGCACCTATCCTATGACTAGGCCGCACTGATGACTACCCAGACTCACTCCTCCTAGTCCTCTAATATCTATCATAGATCTAGCTAGCACAATGCCACCACATAATCTGACCTCAACCTCTAGAAGTGTGATGTGATGTGCATCTAATGCCTACCACCTTGCATCATCTACTAGTATGCCTACAGTCACCTAATATCTACCCTTATATCCAACCCTATTGGTCCCTGAATATCTAGAGCAACTAGTGCAACCTATCCCATAGGAGCAACCCCTATCTATAGCCATAGAGCATCCCACTCACCAGTCAGAGCACCTATAGTAGTATGCATCAAATCTCTCTCTTGGTGAGCTACTCTATCCTGAGCAACACTGAATCAAGTCGAGTCTATAGAGAGGTCCTCTCCTCCTCAAACCCTCACCATATATCCTACCCTACTATCAATTGGCTCTATACCATGGTGAGAGAGGTATCCCACTCTAGGATCTATCATCAAGCTATCTACAGCTTGGCCTCTAAACTATGTAGCTCTACCCAGAGAGGAGACTCCTAATCCTCTAGAGCCACCTCCTCCTCCTCTAGTGTTGCTTGCTCCTCTATAGCCTAACCCCACTCCTCCTCTATCCTAGGCTACACTCACCACCCATCAAGATCCTTAGCTACCTCATCCCTAGCTCACCCTAGGCTACCACCACCATGCCATAGCTGCATCACCCACCACTGAGTGTATGCCTCTATAGTATCGATATTAACTATAGGAGGATCTACCTCCTTTGCTAGAGCTATAACATGTGGCACTAGGAGATCCCTCTCTACCTGAATCTACCTATAGAGAACTAGCTCTAGTGGGATGTCCTAATAAATCCCAAACTATCTAAGCACCCAAGAGAAGTGAAAGAACTCTTGACACCTCCCTTGCACCCGATAACCCATCGATCATGCCTCGTCTAAGCCAAGAATCGGTCTACCTCTCGCCATGGGAAATCTACATATGGCCTCCATATAATATCCCTAGCCTATAGCCTAGTCAGAGAGCCTACATAATGAGCCAAGTCCCCTACATGATGATGACTCCATCACTCTGCATCCTACAACCATCTAGATCAATAAAATTGCCCTCACCACTATCATAGTAATCTCCTATGGTAACCCTACTGGGTGGTCTACCCTGATATGCTCCCAACCCTAGATCTATAAGAATTTGTATGCTACCCTAGCCCAACCATCATTGAATCTGATACAACTCATCATAGAGCTATGCTAATAGAGCACTCCCCAAGCCATAATGATAGGCTGAGCACTATCCAATAAATCATGTACCATAGCTAAGAGGTTCCATGGGAACCTCACTCTTGATGTATCGTAGAAGCACATTATAGATAACATGCATCAAAATGGCCTAGCACCATGAGAATACCCTAGCTCGATACCAATGAGTGACATGAACTCCTCCATGTTGAATTTCGGCTAGAGTTGCATGTGCTTGGTCATCAAAAACCCTATCAAATACTATTTCTCTAGCACTGGTAGGTGAGGAGATGATGGCCTATCCATCGAAGGGAATCTTAAAGATCCTGTAGACATCCTCAGGTGTGATGGTCATCTCACCAATCAAGAGATGAAAGGTGTTCATCCAGAAATCCCATCTATGGGCCAATAATGTGATGTATACCTAATCCAACATAGTCGTCAATAATCTCACAACATACATCAAGCCTCATGCATCAAACCAATCCTAGTATATGTGATCCATAAGGGGAAGCAACTCAACCAAAAAATCAGGCTCCCGAGCCCATGCTATCAAGAGCTAAATGTGCAAAATAAATGCATAATTAGATGCACTTGCACTAAAAAAAACTAAGCAAAAAAAATACCTAAGGTTTATCATCCTCATGCTTACATGGCTACCATAGTACCATCCCCCATAGCATCTAGCCACCAATGATCAAATTTTTGACCATTGGAGTTTCAAACTAGCCACCCTCAGTGATAATGACCCCTCTTTGCCAAATTGGGGGCCACCCTGAGTGATAGCAACCATGAGGTGACATGCCAATGATGTTCGTCCCTCACCCAAAACCAAAAAAAATTAACAAAACCTAAAATCTAACCCATACCCACCTAAATTAGCCTAGTTCTAAGCCTAGCTATGGGTGTGGTTCATTACCAATAGGTTTAATGAGGTTCATTTAGCCCATTTCTTAATGAGGTTCATTTTACCAATTAAATGATAGAGATTAGGGTTTGAGAGATACCCATGAAGCTCCAGCTCCTCCACTCATAGATGCCTCACCGTGCTCCACCATCGGTGTCAAGGTAATTTCGGTAGCATTCTAGGTCAACTTTCTCTCTCTCTCCTCAGAGCTCACTATTGCAAATTACCAACTAGAAAATAATGAAATTAAAAACCCTAATTTTTCTTATATATTTTTCATTTTAGTGTGGTTACTAATGTCGACAATGGCTAAGAAGTGGGCCACCTATGCTGACAATGGCTACAAAATTGTAAAAATGGGCCACCTATGCTGAAAATGGCTAAGAAGCAGCAATAAATGCACTAAATTTCTCACCATGAGAAGATTCAAAATGGACAATTAAGCATATCTACCAATCTAGAATCATCAAAAATCATCATGTTGGTCACGAATCCGCATAGTCATATAAAATGCACCCTAGACCTGGCCAACATTGAAAGGCCGAGAAAAAAGTCTACAGCCAACTCTAGAAGCGCTCCCAAACAATCTAAAGGTTTAAGTTTCGAGGTTAATCAAAGAGGAAATAGAGTGGAAATATGGCCAGCGGATAGTTGATAGGGAGAACAACCTCGATAGAAAATAACCTCAACTAGTCCGATAGTAGCAACTAAGCTTAGATGCATATACGAAATTGGATCAAACATTGACTATAAGCTGCCTTCAATTAACTCAAATGTTCAAATGAAAACATAGCCAAATTTAGAGCAACAAAATTCAACTAAAACTAGCACTGACTAACAAGTGAATTACAAAAACATCACAGACAAAGTTTGGATTACCAACTCAAAAGACACTAAGAACGACAAAATGCACTTAGATTTAGCTTCAATTTTGCAAGAAGGTCCTCCTCATTTTCTTGAGTATACATGAGTATTATAGAGGTCTTCCCTCTCTCTTTGCATCAAACATTTAAAACATAAAACGGATTTTGAAGGATATCCGCAAGTATGCACTTGAAAAAAACAATCCCCTTGGAGAAACACATTCCCCTTTAGGATCAAAACTAAAAATCGAACAAACCAAGGACCTGATTCTCCATTAAAGACCATTCTCGATGCATGCTTGAACGTTAAGTCCAAACAAGAGTTTAAAGAGGCATCTTTAATTTTGGTGGCTCGAGAACAAACGATTTAACACGTCTCCTATCTTGTGCACAAGGTAAACAAAGCATTTAATATTGGAGCCTCTCACCTCAATCTCAAAATTAGTTGGGTATTTTAACACATTACTTTTTGCCATCTTCTCCTTATGTTCTCCTATGCAATTTGAAGGAAAATGCGGACAGAACTTTATCGGGCCTTTGTTATTGCTTTTGTCACAAAAATGTGACAGGTCACGAAAATGCGACATGTCACGAAATCGTGACATTTTCAACTTACTACTTTCTCTCGTTGCCACCAGTCGTGAAAATGCAACATGTCATGAAATCATGACATTTTCTCTTGCTTGGCTCTTCTTTTATTTCACTTTCGTAAAAGTGTAACATGTCACGAAATCGCGACATCTGCCTTCATTTTACTTTCTTTTCACATGTCGCGAAATCGTGACATTTTTCTTCACCTTGCTTTGTTTCCATGACATGTCACGAAATCTTGACATTCTCCTCTGTTTTGGATTTTTTACTGCTCCTTGTCACGAAAATGTAACATGTCTCAAAATTGTGACATCTTTCTCTTGGCGCTATCTTGTCCACTTCCTCACCACGAAATCTCGACATGTCGCGAAATCACGATAATTTCTTCCTTCTAGATTCTTTTCTATTTTTTACCCATGAAAATGCACCATGTCGTGAAATCATGACATTTTCTTCTTTCTTGGCCTTCATCTTCTTGTAAGTGTCAAAAATGGGACATGTCACAAAATCGCGACATTCCGTACTTAGCTGTGTCCTCGCTTTTTTCACCATGAAAACGTGACATGTTGCGATATCTCGACAATTTCCTTCTGCCTTGTACTTTTCAGCTTTCATTCAATGAAAATTTGACAGGTCATGAAAATGCGACAATTTTCTCTGTTTTGTTCTTTCATCTTCAACAAGTCACAAAATCATGACATGTTTCTATCTTCTTGTCCTTCACTGCTTTTGGCCATGAAAACTCGACATGTCGCAAAATTGTGACATTCCATACTATCTGGATGCTTTCACGCTTTCTCATTGCAAAATCATGACATGTCGTGAAATCGTGACAATTTTTTGTTGCCTGGCATCATTGCCAAAAATGTCGCAAAATCGTGACATCTTTCTCCTGCCTTAAGTTTACCTTTAGCATTTCCACAAAAACATGACATGTCACGATATCGCGACATTTTTCCTTAGTGCTCCTCTTTGCTACTTTATGTCATGATATCATGACATTTTCCTATCACTTTGCTTAGTTGCCACTGCAAGTCACAAAAATACGACATGTCATGAAATCGCGACAACTTTCACTTTACTACTCCTTCACCGCAACAAGTCGCGAAAATGCGACATGTCGCGATGTCGCGACAATTTTGCCGTTACTACTGCCTTTGCTGTTTCCTAGCACAAAAATGTGACAGGTCACAAAAATGTGACATGTCACGATATCATGACATTTTTTGTGCTTAGCTATTTTTTGCATCGGACACCGTGAAACTGCAACAGGTTGCGATATTGCGACATGTCGCGATATCGCGACATCTTACACTTACTTTGCTTGAACAAAAAACTTGTAGAGATTTTTGTATTTTCCCTTTTGAAGTGCTTGGAGGGACAAACAGAGGAGTAAGAATCTCTACAATTTGTGCCTTCTTTTGCATGAACAAGAACAACAAAAACAATGTGGCAAAAATGCCAACACATCAAAATAACAAAAAAATTTAAATAACATCAAAATTTCAAATGTACCTCATATGCAGTTATTTACCCTATACAATTGGTGGTTGCAGTGACTTGTGCTTCATGCAATCCGACAAGATGAGTATATTACCATAAAGTCATTTGAACCAAATTATTCATCATCAAATTGAAATGCTTTGCTTGACTCCCTAAGAAGGCCATGGTAGCTGGATTGCCCCATAGGAATGAGGTATTCATTTCCTTTCTTCTATGACATTTTCATCATATCATTGAGTGATTCACCATATGCTAAAAGGAATTGCTATCATCTTGATTCTCTAAGAAGGCCATTGCGGTTGGACTACTCCACAGGATAGAGATGTACAATTACTATTATTGGTTAAAATCACACCTGTAATAGGACCTACCATATAACAACAAAGCAATCATCTTAAATCATCCAAATCAATCATCTTGGTCAAGCGACTTGTCGCTTTCATCACTAGTTATTTTTCCTCATCAAATCGTCGCTTGAGGGGGTAGTCATAATAACAAATTCATGATCATAATAAATAATTAACAACTTAATCAAGTTAATCATTTGTGTCTTACAAATTATTGCTAACAACTATCATAAGCTTACCTTTTTGCTCGGGGCAAAAGCAAATATGTTGATTTAAACCTTTGATGATCTGGATTTCGGTTCTTTGCTAATGCTAATAAATGTGACCCAATATTCTAGTGGACTTTAAATTTTTACATAAATTAAGCCTTCCATCTAGCTAGAAGCAATGATTCGAAGATGCATGCCCTTTTCATGATTGGGGTATCTAATGTTGATAAAATCAATGCTCATCATGAAAACTAGAATATGGCTTTAGGTGGTCTATTTTTTCTTAGCATTGTGTTCCCAGAATGCATCATAAAATGAGAATCTATAGACACCTAAAATACATTAAGTTTAGGATACTACTCATATGGGCACCTTTACAAAACATATGAATGATCTTGAACATTTACAAGAGGTAGAAGTGGTTCTAATCACTCATCTAGGGCAGTCTAGTCTTGTGCAAGCTCAGTCGATGATGCTTAGAGTGGCTATCATCCCATCCAATGACACTCAAAGTAACTATGAGCTTAGCCATTCTTGCTAACATTGTCTAGCTCTGAAACTATCTTAGCCTCCTAGGCTAAGCCAAAATTAGTCGTAATGGCAAAATGCAATTGATATTGGGTAGTTTTGGATGAGGAATCTTTTGGAAGTTTCCTCCCAACTACCATAGGCTAGAAATTCTTGATATTGGCTTCTCCATGAAGCCAACATTGGACTTCGAGAAGCCTATTTATAGGCCCTCCCATGAATGAAAATATATACAACATTTATGCAGTGAAGCTCTACCAGATTGGATAGTGACTTGATAACCCTTGAGGAGTGTTGAAATGCTATCCAATTATGGAGTGACAAAAATCCAATAAAAAATAGAGCTTCCAAAGGACTGATAAGCATACCTTGTAATTCCTTTCCAATATGATGCAAATTCAAAGGAATTCAACTTTCAATGCATCTCTTGACAAGAAGGTGACCCTTGACCATCAATTCAACTGAAGAATTGTGTGTCACAACCCCTGATTAAAGAGGTAGAAGTCACAGTTCATAGCCTCTATCATTGAAAATGACTCGTAGACCTCATCCACTGATGACAGTAGTGGCTAGGGTTTGATGCATGATTTAATCATTTCTTAGCTTAGACTATTTCTTATTTCTACTTTATTAGCTTAGCTTAGAATAGATTTATCATTTTTAATTCATTTGCATGGTTAATTAGCAAGATTAGAGATAGTTTTACCTTGATTTAGTCATATTTGCTAGATTCAATTAATCTTCTTAGATTAGCTTTATTTCATATTTTTATTGCAAATTACATGTTATATTAGCTTTATTTCATGCTTTTATTGCAAATTACATGTTAGATTAGCTAGATCTACTTGTTTTACTTCATGCTTTACACTAATTTAGCTATTTATTGATCATATTTGCATATATTTATGCTTATTTTAAGTTTAACATTATTTCTTGCATGTTCTTGACAAAAGCCTCATCATGAGAGACCTCATATACTTTTCATTATGCTTTTTTATTTCTTGTATGCATATTACAGGTTCTTTCAAGCTTCAAAGCATTCTCAAACATCAAGTTCCTCTTGATAAATGGAGGAGGCGTCCTTGTGAGCCCTCATTAAATTCGTGTCAGTATAGAAGTCCTATGGATTTCCCTACCCCCATTTAGGGGCATCATATTTTTGTAATCATTATATCAAAATTTAGTATTCCTAAGAGGGATGTACATGTAACTAATTTTAACCATGAATTAATAAAAGGAGGCTTTACATTTTTGTAATTTATTTTCATATATGTTTTCTTACTTTATCGTTGATATTATGATGCAAATACAGTAGGTTCATGCTTTATAGCAACATACACCATCTAGCATTCCTTCAATGTTACAATCACTTCTCCAACCCCCTCATTTTTCTACTGATACCTACCATTCATCTCTAAAAGTATTACAACAAGTCTTAGATCGGCTATATAAAATTGAGATACAAATAAATCGCCAAAATGATGCTTTACAATAAATCATGAATTGAATCATGAAAATTTAACTACAATAACAAACCACATCCAAGTTCAAATCACCACCTCCACAACCACAAAATAAACCCCAATAGACTCAAGGGTAAAATAAGCAATGCCACCATCCTCATAATTATATTCCACTATTTGAATATTTGGCATCAGTTTTTGATTCATTATATGAGGTGAATGCTATTATCCTACTTGTGATTCACCTCCTTGACCGTAATCACCCAAAATCCAAGGGGTATAGAGAGGATTTATACTATTTATATCATTGACAAAATGGTCATGATATCTAGGCATGCTATGCTTTCAAGAACTTAATACAAGACATGCTCAAGAAAAACCAAATCCAAACTAGCAATCCTCTTATTATCAAAAATCAAAAAATAGGCATAGTTAATGAACCATTACCTACACTGATAAATCAAGTATATCAACCTAGGTAGGTGACTGAGACACACACAACATCACCACTTCATCAAACTAATCTACCTTGTCCACCCCATTCAAGATGCCAGCCACGTACTTGGACTCCTCTATCCGAGCCCATGCCAACAATCTTCCACCAATTACAAGAGGCAAAAGCAATTAATTTACCTAACATATGTCCTCTATATCCCAACAGGCCTAAGCCTAAGTATTACAAGAAGGATCACTTTTTCCTTTATCATCTAATAGAGGGCCATAACATTGATAATTTTTATGCATTCAAAAATATGGTCCAATATCTTATTGATAGGAAGTTTTTTCCCATGGACGGTCAGCTCACCTCACCTCAACAAACCATAAGTCAGACCACACCATCTCCTATACAACTTCAAGGTCAACCACATCCTGATAAGACCAAAAAGCTACCTCGTTGGTACACCAAATTTTTGATAACTACTCTAGCCCTATTTCAAAATCTCTATGAGTCACAAGATCTTACCAAAAGTAAAATTGAGTAAGCCCAAACCTCAATCTCACAATGAAAACCTCTACTATTTGTATCATTGTTGGAATGGATACAACATCCAAACCTGCTACTCATTCAAGAATATTGTGGAATATATGATAGAACAAAATGAGCTCCAAGCAGATGGTTCACTTACCTCCTTTCATAAAAAAAGTGATATTGGCTAGATAATATTACCATAATAAGGGGGTCAGTGTTTATCACTCCTCCAAACCAAGCCAATCACATCACATCCAACACAATTTATACTGGGGGTGCTCAAGGTATCACACTTTCCCCACCATCTATATCACAAACGGTGTAGCAAGATGGGAATTCTGAAGGTATAACACCTTCCCCACATTTGTAGCTCACCATATACTTTGGGGGTACTTAAGGTATCACACCTTCCCTCTAAAAAAGAAAAAATAAAAATCATCAAAAATTTCAAAACAAATCTGAAAACATAAAACTCAAAAAATAATACAAAACATCAAAAATACAAAAAACATTTGTATTACATTATCATGCATTCCGTTGCATTTATTGGTTAGTTGCATTAGGCATATTCATTGATTGCACTTGCACTAGGACAATTTGTGTTTACATTCTTACGAATGACACCATGTTTGTATGTCAGTCATGAATCTTAAATCAACCTTATCCATCATCATCATTTGTAGTTTTCCTTATGAGCTTTTTCTTATTAAGGGGTCCTCAGAAGATAGATTAGATACCGAATGAATATCAAAAATGATATTTATATGGTCACTGACTATTTTATGCACACATTTTAGTTTGCAAAAAAGCATAGGGGAAACCCCCACATATCACATATCATACCATCCACATTCCCCTTTGTAAGTAACTATGTTTTTCAACACAACCAATGAGTTGCTATAGGGTATGTATTAGGGTTTTCAATAATTCATCCATACCTAGTTATCTTTTCAAATTTTATAGAAATATATCTCATATTTTAGAAGGTAAGGTCTTACTTTGATAGTATCTTGCATATGTCAAAATCCCAACACAATTCTACATATTTAAAATTCAAGTATGGATAAGGCAGGATGATGCTACAACATAGTCCTTGCCACCTTGAGTGAAAGGTTTTCCTTGCTTATCCTATTATGTGCATGATCTAGAATGTTGGGAATTGATAAAAGGAAAAGCCCCTACCTATCCAAGCAATCCCCTTTGTTCTTCCACAAAATGAGTAAATTCCCAAATAACAAAAGAAACAGTAGTTTTCACCACTAATAAAATCCCTTGATAATAAAAAAGTGCTTTTCATAAATAACTAATGAGAAAGTATCCCAAAAAATAAAAAGAAAATAATGGGGTAATGAGCTTGAATCCCTGGAATCCTTAGCTATTCATAAGCCATGGGGCAATCTTCATTACAACAATGGGTTGAATGAAACTCGCTTGACAATGGAGGAGCCTTATGCATGGTGATATGTTTATCACATTAGAGACCTTTTTTTGTACAAACCAATGTCAGGTTATGGATGAGCTAGCTTTTGGTGGCTTGTATTGCCTAGTAGTCTAGTCCAACTACATCCAAACTTAGGATAAGATGACCATAGAGTGATCCTCATTATAGGAATGGGTTGCATGAAACTCCCTAGCAATGAAGTAGTCTTATGCATCACCTAATGCATTCACTTTACACACACAGTAATATTGCATACCTAGGTCTTCATAACAAACTTATATCTTTCAGAGTCCTGTGTAGCCAGTATACAACTTTTGACCAGTCAACTAGGGTGTTTGAGTCCCATGGAAAACCTTAAAATTTCTCTAATAGCACTTAAATATCTCATCATCATTTGTATTTTTCTATATGATATTTTTCTTATTAAGAGGTCCTCATAATATAGGTTAGATACTAGATAAATATCAGTAATGATGTTTAGATGGCCACTGGCTATTTTATGCACACCTTTTAGTTTGCAAAAGCTTATAGAAAAAATCCCTACATCTCTCATATCTTATCTCACGCATTCACATCTAATGTAAAACTTTTGTGATAAGGTTAACATTTTAAATTCATGATTTTTGTACATTCAGTGGTATCTACCATTAGTTTTCCAAACACAATTAGAATTCATTCATTATGTTTTAAGAAATTAAAACATACATATACAATTTGCATTAGAACATCCATATAAAATTTAATGCATTTCATACACATTAGACTTGTTACAGCAACACCATGAATTCACTTTCATAATCAGATAAAAAAATCTAAAACATGCATCTAACAATAGATATCACATCCATATACACACATCTAGGAATACATCTACGCATCCATGCTACAATATCTAGTCATACATCAATCATTTAGCTATACATCCATCAACTAAGAATACATCTAAAGTGCATCCATACATAAAATATAAAATCATAATAAAATCACATGATGAGTCATAAAGAATGGTATTGTATATATATCATAGATACAATCTAGTACTTTAGGGTATAAAAACTACCCGTAGGCTACAATCATGTAGGTCCTCAGACCTTACATCCAAAAAGAAATAATACATAGTCATAAATCATGTAGGGCTTACTCTCCTAGAGTCACCTCCACCCTTGACCTCATCCTTGAGATGCTACCTAGATCCACTGGATGCTAATATCTCTGGCCTCACAGACAACCTATGACTAGGTCATATTGATAGCTACTCTGACTCACTACATCGACTCCTCGAGGATCCCCCTACCAATGACCACTCAGGTAAACAACCACCCAAGTAATTTGATCTAACTCTCTAATTCCATAATGTACATCATGTCATATAGACACTAAGCATCATAATTTCCCAATAGGGTCCACAATCTGGCTACCTCTACATGTAACCTTGACATATCCCCTATATCTTGGGTACCTAGTATAGCCTACTCCTATCCTACAGTTACAACTACCAACTAAAACTATTTAGCATCCTACTCTACTACCCTAGCATCTCTCTTTACTATACAAGAAAACATATATGTACATAGAGTATCTTACTCTACGGTCACCCTATCGATCTATGTTTGGGTGCTATCCAACTAGACCTTGAGGATATCCTTCTCCTCAAAATAATCCCCTCCACTACTACTACCACCTATTGAGTTGACTCTATACTACTATGAGGTTAGTGTCTCACTATTTTAGTTATCCTTATAGGATTTGCACCTATGCTCTCAGCTAATTCATCTTATCATGAAGATCCTCATCATCCTCACCCTTCTCTTGTGGCTCCTCTACCTCCTCTATGTGTTGGCCCCACTCTACCTCCATTTAGTGATACACTCATCATCCTCCCTCACCTACCTCATCTCCTGAGGGCTCATCTACTACACCCTCCAATGTTGCAATCTCAATAGACCTACTAATCGATCCACCTCCCTACCATAATTGAGTCACCCATCAAGCATCATACTCTGTTGTGGTACCTGGATCTTCCAAACTTGGCTCATCTATCACTAGATCCTCCTTGTCCACTAGTGGCTCCACTCGAGGTCACTCTAGCTATATCTCAACCCCTCAATTATGATAGATAATGAGCTCCTTAGGAACACCCTCGTAGATCCCATTGGAAGTACTCCCACTCTATGCCATGTTTCCCTATTAACCACCATCCATGCCTCGTGCACCCCAACTATATAGCTACCTCTTCCTAGGGAGGATAATCCATATAAGGCCTATAGATAACCTGACCTATCCTCAATCCCTTAAGGAATCCTACATAATGTAATAACCTACCTGCATGAGGGTAACTCTAACCTATCTCCTAGGATCATCTCCACCAAGTTGCATATCTAATATTGATGTTATCCATATCTGCTCATGACACTAGAAATTCCTCTAGTCTATCCAATCAAATGTGCTCCCATCCCAAAATCTAGAAAAGGAGGCTACAACCTAATCCACATCGACCTTGATGCTAGATCTCATATAGCCCATCATATAGATGAGAAAGTAAGATTCTATCCCATGCCATTATTGGTGGTTTTCAAATATCGCACTCTATCAAGTCCTGCACCAAGTCAAGGAGGTTCTATTAGAACCTCAATCTTGAAGAGTTAGGAAGTAAGATGTTTAATATAATGCACATCAGGTACTACATGTCTTCAAGTGAATACCCATGATTTGTACCATGCATTGATCAACACTCTTTCGCTATCCATGTGCTACCTTGCAACCTCAACCTCTACGCCAAAAACCCTTTGAGTCACTCCCTTCTGTTAAAGAAGAGGAGTGGGGATGATCGGGCATCCCTCAATCAGAATATAAAAAATCTAGTACACATCCTTTAATGTCACTGTCATCTCACCAGTCGAGAGGTGGAAATTGTTCATACATCTATCCCATAGATCAATTAGAGCAGTCAGATAGGTCTGATATTATATTACTTCCTCTAGTTGAGTCACATGCTTAAGGCTAATCACCTCAATCCATTTCCACTTTTCATCAGTGAGCTATCCTTACACATCCTCCAAAAGAGTGGAAACTCTATAATGAGCCTTAAAAAGCTAAGTAAAAACAATAAACTAATCAACCAATCTGGCTATCAAAACTTAAAAAAAAATCAAAATCTAAAAAATACATATATATCACAAAATCATGGCATTGTCTAGGGCTAGAATGGTCTGCAGGCACAACTGTCTCACCTTGGGATGGTCATCCCAATGGCTAAAATTTTGACCATTTATTTTCAAATTCCATCATCCCACCCTAGTACACCCCCAAAACTCCAAATGGGAACCACCTCTACTTGAGATGAGCCCGAAATTGGGGCATGTGCATTCAAAAATCAAACAAACAAACAAATGTAAAACCTACACTACATTTCCTAATCTAAGGTGGGTTCATTACCTTAATTTTTAAAATGGGGTTTTTTGAGGTTCATTTTACATTGAAAAAAAAAAGAAAGAATGAGTTTCTACCTTCCTTACTCTGGTTCCTCTACTCATCGAAGCCTTGGGTTGGTCCATTGTCGAAATGCATATAAATTCAGCAGTGCTTCACGTTAGAAAATGCTCTCCTCCTCACATCTACTTTTCTCTAACTTTCATAAGTGCAAATGATGTTAGAAAGTTGAAAATTTTATTTTTATATTTTCAAATTTTAAGACTATCCTTGTGTGAGGCGGTTGAATTCGATGTGACTATCCTACCCTGAGGTGGCCCTATAATTTATAGAAAGCAACTACCCTACACTAGGATGACCTCAAAATCACAAACATTGCAAAAATCCCATAAATATTTTCAACACAAACTAGGGCACTAAAATATATCACACCTTCCCCAATGATCAATCAAACAATTAAACAACATGGGGCAATTCAAGGTATCATGCCTTCCTCATAAAAAATCTAATTTAAATCAATCATCAATCAACAAACCAACTACAAGGTTTAAAATGTTGTATCCTTTTGACACAGGTTGCATCTTTTGCCTTCCTAGCTCGAATCCAATACAAAAGGCTCCAAAGATGCTTAATCTCTTTGGTCAAATTATTTTAAAAAGCTCCAAAGAGGCCTAATACCTTTGGTCAATCTCAAAAATATTCAAAGGTACCTACACCTTTGGTCAAATCAATTCAAAAGCTCAAAAGATACCCAAATTCTTTTGGTCAATTTTAATATAAAAAATGTTCTTGAAAGAATAGAATTATTATCACCTCAATTCCTCAAGAAAGCCATGTGGCTAGACTACTATAAGGGATAGAGGTGTAAAATCACCATTAATGGTCGAAATCACAATTGTAATAGGATTTTACCCCTTTCACATTTGCAAAAGTCCTACAAAAGTCCAAAAATTTCATATTGGTCAAGTGACTCATCGCTTTCATCACTTTCTATCTCCTCATCGACTCGTCACTTGAGGGGGTAGTCATATAATCACAAAATTCATAATCAAATCAATAATCAAACACTTAATCAATGCAAATCACATTCATTCAAGAAACATTACCAACAACTATCATACACTTACCTATTTTTTAGGGTAAAAGCAAAAATATCAACAAAGGCTTGGTAAATCTAAAATCTAGAAGAAAGCATCTATGCAGAACATAGGAGTTCTAAGACCAGGTATTCCCAAAGTCATCACTTGTAGATAATCTACCCATGGTTAAACAAAATTCATCGCTTCTAGAAATCTACCCATGTGCAAAATGTTTACCTAAAATTTAAGTCCACCCAAAGTGTTGGAGGCAATGATTCAAAGATGTATGTTCTTTTCATGATTGGGGCATCTAACATTGATTAGATCAATGAACACCATCAACCTTCAATTTAACTTTAGGTCATATATTTTTACTCCACACTGTGTTTTCACATAATGCATGCCAAAAAGAGGCATCTATAGACACCTAAAACGCATAATTTTGAGGATACTATATATATGGACACCTTTTCAAGCCATATGATCCACCTTGGGCAGCCTTAGGGCTTAATAATGGTTTTCACCACTCAAATAGGGAGAAATTCCCATTTGTAGCTTGGGCTACCCCAACAAAGGATGACCTATGCTAGGGCTACCCCAGGTAAGGATAGCATCTAGTAGGCCACATCGCCATGATGTGGTTAGAAATCACAACCACCTTACCCTAAGATGGTCTTGCCTATAACAATAAAATTCCAAATTCTGAGCAACGATTTGAGTAGTTGCGAATGCTATCCAAGCTTAATGGTTTCTTTATAACAGTTTCTTGGATTTAACCATTTCTTGGCTTCTCATACAAGCTAAGACTCCCTTCATGGAATTCTATATAAGGGTGCATAGCCTCCATTAAAACATCTAGCAATTCCATGTAACAAAGTGCTACTGAATTGGAGATCAAAGAGCTCACAATATTCAAAGCAATGAAGTGCTACTGGATTTTCACCACAAAGCTTCAAAGCCTTCTTTGCATACTTTATCCATGGAAATCATGTTAATGGATTCCCTTGGATTTTGAATATCATATCTACATACTTTGTTCGATCTAATAGCTCTATTTCAGTGTCAAATCCCACCATTAAGTTGTTCATCATGAGCGCACCCTTGAATATCAATCCTATGAATCAAACCCAACATTGCCCCACATAAATTATGAGAAAATACTTCATCACTTAGTGGTCATATCTCTCAGAGACAACCCATAGGTGCTACCACCCACTACAAGGACAACTAGTAGACAAGATCATCCTTCACAAAGATGGCCTTCTGGTAGAGATATATTTCCCTATTTTCTTGCTTTCATTAGTTTTAGTAGCATTTAAATTACTTCTTAACATAGTTAGATTTCATGTTCATGCATTTATTGAGCATATTTTAGCTTCTTTATCATTTTCATGGGACTTATCATGAAAGGCTCCTTATATACTATTAATGCCTTTGTAGTTTTCTTATGTGTAGATTTATAGGTCTTTTACAAGGAAGAACAACATAAAGATTCATCCTCATCATCATACATAGTGACAATTTCAAGAACCTATCTAATCAGTTTGTGGGATGCCAAAAATATCTTGTGTAGTACATCCAAATGGTTTTATATGTAATTAATTGTATCAAATATTGGTAGTGATCCTTTGGAGGGGATATTCTTTGTAACCTCTTTGTAAAAGAACAATATATTATCAATAAAAGGGCACCTTCATCATTTCTTTATTTTTTTCTTTATTTGTATGGTTACATTTGATTAGATACAATTCAATATTGCATTTAGGTATATGTATGTATGGTGTTTTAGCTATCTTCACATTCATTTTGCATGTTATCTTAATCTGTAAGCACTCATATTAGTTTACATTTATTTTCAAACATACATTGCATGACCAAGTAAGAGTTTAAGCATATAAACCCTTGCACTCAATCCCAAGTTGTTGTGGTGGAGATACAAGGCCTTCATTAACTTTTCATCTCATCACTCATAGCTTTTCAACCTCCTTGTTTCATCTCCCTGCCCCTTTTCTTTGTTGTTGTAGATTTTTAAATTTATGACAACATTCATAATATATTGCATTAACACTTTTGTGCATTACTTTTCATTGAATTTTCTCTATATTAGGGATTATTCACATTTTTATTCTCATTCCTAATCCTTTTATGAGCATTTTAGACCCTTTTACATTTCCAAAACCATCTAGTTTCAATATTTTTAGGATTGTCCACTCCCCATATGTATGCATACATTTTTATCATTAGTTTCTAGGATCTTGTAGCTTTAATATAAAAATTTGTAAGCTACAGACCTAACAGACCTCTCATAGAACCTTATTTTTCCATTGCATCACAAAATCACCCAAAAACCAATTCAATTTTGACCCCAAAAGCATCTCAACCTCATTTTAGGGAAAAATTACAAGTTACTATAGTAGTTGGCTATTTTGACTCTTTGGAGTACATAGAGCAAAAATATCAATTGCTATCAAAATCACTAGTGGTAATTTGCAACTAAGTAGCATTTTTATAGAGACTGATTTTTGCACCAAGGAAGGCACTCACACTCATTTTTATCATAAAGAGGGGGTTTGATCAACTAAAAATATAGAAATCCATCTTCCCAACACTTAGACAGACCCCCCAAATTAGATAAACATAAATTTTCTGGTCTTCTTGTATAGGTTGTAAAAACTCTAGTTAGAGTCAAAAATGCTAGTGGTAATTTTGCACAACAATAGCAATTTTCTTAGACATAGGTTAAGTTAATTCTACCGCTTGGTAATTTCTTAAACCCTATTTTTTAGCATTTCTATGTATTTTTTTTCTCTTTCTACAACTATTGTTTGCCTAAAATCACACTTTCTTTGGTTAATCAAGGAGCCTTAATCTAGATTTTACTTACCTTGCAAACACATTAACATTGGGCTGAAATCAAGGAATTATAGATTGGATTTGAACCCCCTTTCATTTTCAAGCAATTATGCAAGAATCATAAAAGCATATAGTTACAATCTAGGCTATATTGTCTTCTTGCATCATTCCTCATTTACCATAAAAATAACATCTCTCTTAACTTAGTTCATCATTTAAACACAAAAGCATTCTAGGTTAGTTATTATTTTCTTGCATTTGTGTATATTAAGCTTAGCATAAATTTTTAGTGATCTTCACCTTAAGTTTGAATAATTTTTTAAGGCTCAACAAAGATTCAGATTAGTGGTCCTAAAACCCTATGTGTTTGTTGAATAAACTCATTAAACATTGCCAAGTATAACATCAATATTGATGCCTTGAAAAACTGTATTGAGTAGAGCCCACTTGCATTGAAGATACCCATATCTTTGGGGTTTCCTTTGGAAAGAGACCCTTGGTGAGCAGAAATCATGTCTCAAAAAACAATCATTTCTCTTCCATAAATTATCAATCCGATAAGTTCGTAAACTTACGAGTGTCATGCATAATATATGCCTACAGTGCTGGGGAATGAATTCCTCTGTACCTTATTTAGTTTGGTAGGGGATGTTCATGTATTTTCATTTCATCCAAACTCAGTGCAAAATAAATAAACAAATAAATTAAAATGCTAAAAATGAAAGTATATAACAATAAATATGTGAAAAATAAAACACGCACAACAAAAATTAAATAAAGCAGTAAAGAAAGCAATAAATTTGATCTATTTAAAATCAAGAATGGGAATGAAATAGAGGAGGACTACTGCAGGGAGTGGGCCCAAGCTCCCACAAATAGTCTGCTTAGCTAGCTATGTAGAGCTTGCTCAAATAAGAGGATTTGCACTCTTAATAATTTAGACAGAAATAAAATAAATTAGCGTCTATTATGGTTGATACCCCTCCTTTAGGGAAGACCTATGCATTTATACAATGCACAACATTCCTCTATTACAATTTTAGGAAAGCCTATTTTGGACTTGCAGTTACAGTAGATATGCAGTGAATATTACAACCATTCAATTATAACAGTCATGTGCTAACAATAACATTCATGCACTAATTTTACCCATAGGAGAAATCAAATGTGTTCTATTTTATCATAAAAAAATCATGATCATACTGACAAATCCATTTGTGTGGTTGCCCATATCGTTTTCTAGGAAAAATTTTGTTCTAATTTATCTATGAGCATGAGAAAATAATGCTCACCTTACAAAGTTAACTGCCCAATCAAAAAATTATAGATGATTTATTCTATTTTAATAACACAACATAATTAAAATATCTCCTTTATCTTCACATGCAACAACCTCCGTAGCTTATTGGTTAACTGTTAAAATTTGGTTTGGTCACAGTAAGGTGCCTCTAATGTTTGGCAATAAGGCACCTACTTCACACCTACTTGATTAAGGCACCTACTTGAGTAAGGTGCCTGCTTGATGCCTACTTAAGTAAGGCACCAGAGTAAGGTGCCACTAGAGTAAGGCACCTCCAGAGTAAGACACAACCAAAGTAAAGCACCACCAGAGTAAGGCACCGTCAGAGTAAGGCACTGCTAGAGTAAGGTACCACCAGAGTAAGGCACCTCTAGAGTAAGGCACCACCAGAGTAAGGGGCTGCTAGAGTAAGGTGCCACCATAGTAAGGGGCCACCAGAGTAAGGTGCCACTAGAGTAATGTGCCGCTATAGTAAGGTACCACCAGAGTAAGGCACCAGATGAAGACTCCTTCTTGCACACTACTAAGTCCAAGTGGGGTGTATACTGGAAAATACCTGATTAGTAGTAAGCCTTGCACTTATACATAGTTTCCACTAAAAACACCAGTCAAGCATAATACCGAATTTTTTATCAATTATATGCATAAGATAAATAAAAATATATCTCACATGCTAATTAAACCAGTAATGATGCCCCTTAATAATGTATATAAAATGAGAATTTCTGGTGCTCATCATCCCCCATGCCTAAATATTGTCACGTCCTCATGACAACAACCCCCAATTTTTTTTTTTCATTGAGCACTGCTCAATTTTTTTCTTATTTTGAGCATGGTTATTTTTTAATATTGAGAACTACTATTTTTTTCATTGGGCATTGATGTTTTTCCTCCATTGATCATTGTTGTTTTTTTATTTACATCACATTCGACCATCAAATTGTGGGAAGCAGAAGTAGATGTTCATGTTTTGCATAGTGATCAAATTTGGTGAGACCAAATTTTAGGATGAGTGTAGTCATATGCCGCTACTTTTTCCCATATGTGAAACATGTTTGACCCTCATTTGCGGTACATAGTAGCATCGTCTACATGTGTTGGCTGCCATTTAAATAATGCCAAATTTATTCATGCAAATATCGTACCACTTTTTTTTTAATTGTTCCAGGGTAATAAATTTCTCATATCCAAGGCATATCACATGGCTAGGATATTTTGACATAAAATTTAAGGGAGCATCTACTAATATTAGCAGAGAAATTATTTTTAAAATAAATGTACACGTAATTAATAGAAATAAGTATATACCTGGGTGAATTTCATAGAGTTGAATGTGTATGATGCTAATTGTGCAAAATTTTTCCATGTTACCTGTAATCAAAGTGTACCAAAAAAATAATATTATTTTGACATTGGTGATCCTGGAGAATTTTTATTTTATATTTTTTTCTTTGGCTGCCTTCATCTTCCACACTGCTAATCATCTTCGTTGTTCTTCCTCTGAGTGTTGATTGAAAACTATGATGGTAGTGTTGTGCAATGGTGTTTGTGATCCATCATACTGCACCCACGGGGTCCCATCACCACAACCAATTTACTCAACTCAAAATAGAGTATAAACTGAACTAGTTTCCATCTCAATAGCCCTCAACAATTAATGAAAAAATTATTTTCCATGAGCGTAAAAATCTAGAAAATGATGCAGTTTTGAATTTCCTT
This sequence comes from Wollemia nobilis, assembly GCA_028583015.1. Classification (NCBI taxonomy): domain Eukaryota; kingdom Viridiplantae; phylum Streptophyta; class Pinopsida; order Araucariales; family Araucariaceae; genus Wollemia; species Wollemia nobilis. The sequence goes on from JAQPPZ010017073.1 coordinate 1,749,722, forward strand.
TTATGGATCTTTTCTATGCAGTTTCGAAAAGGTAAATATAAATTATAAAATTGTGTGCCCATATGTATTGCTAATAGAGAACAAAAAATAGACCATGGAATTATTTTTGTGGTGTTCTCCTCAAGCAAATAATGATGAAGTCCAGTTATTCTGTGTGAGTCATGCATCGCCTTTCCTGGAAAATAGGGGAATTCTTTTTATGAAAGTGAGTGCCATATCCTTTATGAAAATAGGTAGGGGAACTTTTTTGTACATACAGTTCTACTGTATGCATTCTTTCTGTAGGTGTGGACTTTAACAAGTCCAGCATCATAGTGATTTTTTTCTTCTTTTTTTCTCTTTTTTTCTTTCTTGCTAGAGATTCAGGTTCACCCATACTCTCCCCCACTTTAATTGGTGATGCCCTCATCACAGGTAATAGGTCTCTCTATGCAATAGTTTTGTAGCCCTCTGAACATCAGGTCCCACACTAAACAATAGGAACCCCCATCCTAGCAAGAGGAAGTTTGAGCATTACTAAGGATAAAATTGGTCTGACGATTTCTTCTCAAGGAAGGCCCACAACTTCTTTTTTAGCACTCTTTTCTTTCCCTACCACAATATTCTCCACAAAAAAAAATCAAATATATGGGCACCACTCTTTCTGATGGAAGAGTGACAGTACTTATTGGTACCTTCCTCCAAGTGGAAAAAGGCATAATTATACTGGGCTGATTATTAGCACTCTCTTCTTGGTGGGAAGTGAGTGCATTTTTCCACTTAGCTGCACTCCTAATTACAGGGCACAAGATTTCACATCCTTTAGGCCTAGTTTAAGCTGGCTCTACCTAAATATTGTGCTTATGGTCATGTCTTGCTAAACTAAACACACAAAAGCAAGAAAATAAGAATCATGCCTATGCCTGAGGCCCTAGATCTTAGTGTATCTCTCCAAATTTTTTGCATCCTTACCTTCAGGCTATAGGATCCATGCCCGAAAGGGGGATGCGAGAAGGATGGGACAATACCTCAGACTGAGAGGCCCTTTGAAGGTCCCGCCTCTCGGGGGAGGGGTATAAGGGTGAATTTTTGAGGGATGGTGGGTTCACCAGGAAACTTTTGAGTGGCAGTTTCCATGCCTAGGTTGATAGTGGGTTTGATGTGTTCATTTTGCACTTTAATCATTCAACTCCTAGGTTTGGCCAAGATGAATCTAAACTATTCTATATGCCAATGCTGATTTAGATGAATACAAAAAATAGGAATGAATGCTAAACACAGAGAATATGCTAGCTATAACATAACATACCTGATTCTAGATGTCTGATGAAGATTCTAAGTTTTGTAACAGTCCAGATAGCCTCAACTCATACGTAATCATCTGATATTTCATAGGATCATCTCAAATCATAGTCGATCATCTGAGATCAGACAAAATCATCTAAAATCTGATGAATTCGTGAGACGAATTCGTAGAAACCTGCAATCACAAAAACAGATACAAAATACCAAATATGCAACTGCAGAAGCAAAGGAAAATGATAGCAATAACAACAAACATGCCTAAATGATAGATCAAAATAGAAATTAAAGAGGAAATGCATCAACTTCACAATTTATTTTGATCTTATCATGCATTTATATTAGATGAGGTGAACTCCAAGATGCATAAATATAATAATTTAAGATAGTGCACAAATATAATAGGAAAATGCAAAAAAAAAACTAAGGAAATGCAAACTTTGGGCTCTGATTGCCCCCAATCTAGACTACAGTTAGGATCACCTCCAATCGTACAATATCGTCTGTGCTCCTCGACATGATCATCCAAAATAGTCTGGAATCGCTTGCGATGATCCGATCTTACTTCAACTAAAAAATAGTAAAGTTCCTGCAAGAAAACATGAAATACCGAATACAAATGATAGTACGAGGATGTTCTAATGCACAAGGAGCTAAATTTGTAGGGAAATCAGTCAACCAAGAGGTTCAAAGGGGGGTTCCAGGGGGATTCCAAGGGGATAAACTGAGAAAATCCTAGTTTATATAGGATTAGGGAGAGGTTAGGAGGTTGGAGATCATCCCAATTTGGGAGATCTCCAATGGGGGAGACTCTAACTACGCAGACACACTTTCTACCCAGGTTAGAGAAGTTGTTGAAACATAAGCTAATTATGAAAATTTAGTTTTGGGACGAAATCGTCTGGATGTTCTGTTCCAGATGAATTCATCAGATTTGGGATGATTTCATCAAATCTACGATGATATCATCCAACGGTCAAAACAAATCCTAAAAATGGCATGAAAAATGAGGAAAGCGGGTAACAGGCGGTTAACGGGCGGTTTGAGGTTAAAATTTGAATTTTTATCTTTTACTAAGGTTTAACTATGCCAATTTTAGGGTGCTACATTTTGCCCCCTCTTTAGCAAATTTTCCGAAGAAAATGCGTTAAAGACAAGTTTATCCCATTTTACGAGAAAGAAAAAATGTACTCAATTTTTAGACGACGATTCTAGGTCGAATCGTACGACTGCTGACTATGGTGCCCCCTCCGTGTTTTTACCCAAATCAAACATTTGAGGAAAAAACGTGGAAAAGCAAAATTAAAATGTTGTTGGTTTTGAATAAAATTAAGAAAAATAGGGAAAAACCTAATTCATTTTTTACTATTCATTTTTACTGTTCCAGAGCTCTGTAGAGAGAAAAAATGGTGGAGACAGCACACAGAGCGATAGAGGTCCGGCGCGGGCTACGGGTAAGGATCTAATCCTAGTAGATTAGGTTTGAATTTACTTTGTGCAATTTTTTTATTTAAATTTTGATTTTTTGGGGCATCACGGCCGTTTTTAGGCCGTCGATGACGTCGGGACGAAATCGTCCCTATTTCATCGAAATCGTCCCTAAATCGTCGATTTCATTCGAGGGCGAAATCGATGAACTAGGGGTGATCTCGTCCAACAAGGGGCGATCCCCAAGTTGCAAAATTGGAGACGATTTCATCCTAACGAAGGACGATGTTGCCCAATTTGGGATGATATCATCCAATGGTGGACGATATCATCTTTAAGCTTGATTAAAATGTGTTTAATTTGATTGCAATGATTGGTTTATTAATGAAATTTTGTTGTTTTATTGTTTGTTTTGCAGAAAGGATTACTAAAGAGCCGGGAATGGAAATACGATGGGCTTAGAGATGACTTGGCCGCTCTCGACCAGGCAGAATGTGACCAACTAGCACAGGTCAGGCTACGGCATGTGGTAGAGATGCCACAAGTATCGACGGACATGGGGCTACTGACAGCCCTAGTAGAGAGGTGGTATCTAGGGTCGTCCTGTTTCTAGCTATCGATAGGGGAGATGGCTCCCACTCTAGAGGACGTATGGAGGATCATGAGGATCCCCATACAAGGACGGTTGATGACGCCTATGGCCAATCAGGGCCAGGCTATGATGAGATTGATAGGAGACCCGAGCTTCACCCTGGAGAAGGGCGGGGTGAACATCGAGTCTCTGAGGTAGATGCCTGGGGCATCCAGGATGACTCAGGTTTTGGTAGGGGTGGTAGGTGGCTTACTGCTATGCCACCAGAGTGGGTGCAGACTACCATGGCTCCTCTCAGACATAGTTTGTGACATGAGAGACCACGGGTACAGGTTTGCATGGGGCAGCTTTGTACTGTGCCGCTTGTATAGGATCTTGCATGGGGTCGTATACAAGGGAGGTCGATGTATTGTCTTGAAATCGTTGCTACAGGTTTGGTGTTGGGAGCACATCATGGTGCGGAGGCCGGTAGGGCTCCCATTGTCAGGGGTTGATCGGGAGAGGCCTCGGGTTTTCTATTGGTGGCTACAGAGGGGGTCATAGCGGTGGATAGATCTGCCAATGTCACGGAGGTTGCTGGATGACCTCATCCTTGACCAGATCACCTGGAGGCCATGGTGAGAGCACCCTAGGTGGGCAGAGGATGGGTAGGAGCTGGCTCGCATCAGGCGAGTCTGCTGGCTGAGGATGGAGCGAGGAGAGGTAGAGCTCCATCGCTATGATCGGGTACTATGGTAGTTCGGTCTTCAGTAGGGGATCCCTTCTCTCAGGGATTACAAGTACTCCCAGACTGTTCGGGATAGTACTACGCTGAGCGGGGCTCCAGACATGCAGCGGTTCTAGATCCAGGACACGAATGATGCCCCCATCCAGCTAGTGGATGGTGATGATGCTAGGGTGATCGATGGATATGATGCCTGGTACATAGGCATCCACCCTCCTCGAATGATGAGGGCGTAGGGTCCAGTGCACACCGTGGTGCGTCGAATGGGGAGGCGACACCAGGCTGTGATTGAGGTAACGCGAGGTCATGATGGGAGAGAGCAGTGATAGTATTCATAGGAGAGATGCCATAGGATGGCACGGGCTCCCTAGAGACCACAATAGCCAGGGAGGAGGGAGGAGGGACTTCCTTCTCAGTAGGGGGAGAGACCACCATCGCTAGATAAGGGCAAGGGTGTCGAGGTAGGAGAGAGCAGCGAGACGATGGCTCTCCAGGCTGAGGTTGCCCGCCTTCGGGCTTAGGTGCAGACACTATAGGATGAGGCTACATGACTTAGAGCTTGGGGTGAAGGAGTGAGTATGTAGGAGTTGGCACGGTCTATGGCTCAGACTGCATTCTACCAGGGAGCATACTACCATATGGTTCCAGAGATCCAAAGATTACAGCTGTAGCTGACATTACGAAGCCGATCAGGATGGGGTCGTCGAGGACATCATCACGATCGACGTCGAGGACCCATGACACAGGGCGGACTCTTATGGGGCCTCCTCCTCCACCTTAGGGTGGGAGAGGAGATGAGGTTGAGAGCTCGAGGGCTTCTCGAGGATAGCTACTATAGATGGATTGTATATATATTTTTGAGAGGATTGAGTATGCCAGGATATAGATTGTGGCATACCAATCCAATTGTGATATGATGTATAGATATTTTTGATATATATATATATATATATGATATTTTTGTGATATAACTTGTCCATATGTTTTTATGATGCTTCAATGTTTGAATTGTTTGTTTGTTGATTGATGATTCATGTAATTATGTCATTTTAGAAATATTATAATTTTATGTCATGCTGTAAAATTTAAATGAAATAATCTGATGTAAACAATTGGTTGTTTTGGTGTGATTTGATGAAAAATAAAAGGGACCTCTAACAATAATTTCAAAGGACATTGTCATTGTTGTAGACCATTTCATGGAGTCACCGCTCACTCGGTCGTCAAGCTAATCCTAGTATAGAAATATTGCTAAAAGTAAAAGAATGCTTAAGAGACTGTCTTAAGACTTTGTGTTGTGATGATGATGATGATGATGATTGCAGATTTTCATAAAAATAAATTATGCATGAAATATATTTAAAAAGTGATATTTGCTAGGCATAAATTCCTAAGTGTGATAAATTTTTTGAACAATTCCTTAGAAATTATACCATGGTTGCAAGATTGAATGTTGACATAATAACATGAAATAGAATAAGTGTTTGTTCATTTTTAAAGCACAATTGTGTAACATAATGATGCAAGTCATATGTTTTTATGAATTTGTTTTAAAATAAATGGAAAATAAAATTAGAACAATGGTTTGCGCTAGGCATAGAATTATAGGTATAGACTTATACCATCATCACGAAATCCAAAGAAGAAATTGATATTTTGGTTTTATTGCATGATTGATTTTTGATTTTTGATAAACAGAAAATAATAATATGAACATGACTTTATTTGCTAGATTTTGTAATAGGTTGTTTAAAATAATTTTGGATTTTTGAAAACAATGTATGTAATTGTGTTTATACTAAACAGATGTTCTAAAATAAGAATAAAATTTATTCCAAAAGAGTTGCAGAAATATTTTAAATTATCTCAAAGACAAATGTAGATTTGTAAGGAACCCTCATGTGCATATGTGAGTTCATTGTCGATCTTGATTTATCATAATGATAGAGAATCTCTCAAATACAAATGTGTGTGCAATTGTATTGTTCATTCACCAATTTTGAGCAAGATAATTTGATACAAGTAATTTGAATTAACCAAATGAATGTTCGTTGACCATGATTTGTATGCATGTAACCGTACCAGACTACTATGTAAGTTAGGTTATCAAGAGCTAGCTAATCCATAAGCCAACATAGGTCTGTACAAAAGAATGTCGCTAATGTGACAAACATATCACCATGCTAGGGATTACCCAAGGCCAAGCGGGTTGGGCACAAACCACCTGTTATGGGGCTTACCTCACAGTTTTCGAATAATTGAGAATTCCAGGGATTCAAGCTCATTCACCCTTCTTTTCTTTTCAAGGGGTAGGGAAAGGGATTTTATTGCATTTTGCTTTTTCTTTTCTCTTGTTTGCTTCTTTCTTTCTTTTTTTTTGTATTTTTTTCGATTTTTGCTTGATATTTGAGATAATGCTGAAATATTGTTGTGATGATACAAAATAACATTTTTCTTTTTCTCTTTTTCTTGAACTTTTCTTTTCTTCCTATGCTAGGGATACTTGCTCGGATTAGCTGTAGAGCAAGGGATTTTTATTCTAGGTAGGGGTGAGCTTGTCCTTTTGTCAATTCTCAAAGATTCTAGACCATGTGCATGATAGGATAGCAGGGGAAACTTTTCGCTCAAGACACCATTTCTACGATGTAGCATCATATCGAATTTGCAATGAAATCATTTTAATGTGAAGAGATATACTTGGTTAAACTAAATAACAAGATCAATTCTCTATGCTCAAAACTTTATTTAATTCAATTGTGGACTTTGATATAAGAGAGATTAAGAATCATACAAAATAAAATCAAGATATTTATTCATGTGAATGTGAAAGTGCGGGATTCCAAATAAATGCTAATTTGTCCAAAATAATTGAAAATATAACTGCAACACTTTCAAGAATTGACAAGTATGAAAATAAAATATGTTTTTTGAAGATTTTGACGATTTTGATGTTTTTATATTTTTATATTTTGATTTTGATTGATGAATTGCAAGAAGAAATACTATTATTGTTTTTGAAAAATATTTTGATAGAAATGGCAAAAATGAAACAATATGCAAAAATACAATATATACAAATGATGAAATGACCCAATGTTATGCATAATAATGCTTAAGATGCATAATGTTCATAGGTTCTTTAAGATCTTTACCGTCTAAGGTAGCTAATCGATATGCTCCCGATCCAAATTTAGCAGTGATGACATATGGTTCGAGCCAGTTGGGCTCAAACTTACCTTTAAGGTCTTTAGTTGCATTAGTATTTTTTTTATTTTCTTTTAAGACAAGGTCATCGATCTCAAAGGATCGCTGATGAACTTTCTTGAGGTATGCTCGTTTAAGCTTGTTTTGGTAGGCACGAAGATGCTCCAAAGCATTGATGCACTTTTCATCTAGAAGTTCTAGCTGACTAAATCTTCCAGCACGATATTCATCTCCTACTTCAGTATCTTGAAGTAGTAGAGCTAAAGAAGGAACTTCTAATTCAAAGGAAAAAATGACTTCAACACCATAAACCAAAACAAAAGGTGAAGTGCCTATGGGGGTATGAACGCTAGTTCGATAAGCCCACAAAGCAGGATATAATTGGATGTGCCAATCTCGACTAGATTTATTGACCAGTCTTTTGAGGATTTTGATTAATGTTTTATTAGATGCTTCTGCTTGGCCATTACCCTGAGGATAATAGGGAGTGGACCAATGATGTTGAGTTTTATATTTTTGACATAATTTCTTAACATATTTATTTTTAAAACAAGTTCCATTATCTGAAATGAGATTTGCAGGAATTCCAAACCTACAAATAATTTGATTAAAAATAAACTTGGAAACTTGGGTTCCAGTGCAAGAAGCTAATGGCATAGCTTCAACCCACTTCGTGAAATACTCGAGGGCGGTTATGATGAATTTGTGTCCATCGGATGACACGGGGTTGATTTTTCCAATGATGTCTAAGCCCCATTTTGAAAAGGGCCAAGGAGATGAAATAGCCTACAGTTCTTGTGCAGGCGCATGGACAAGGTCAGCGTGTTTCTAGAATTTGTCGTAATGTCGCACATAATTTTGTGCATCATTCTCCATGGTAGGCCAAAAATATCCTATCCTAAGGAGCTTCTTAGCAATGGCGCTACCACTAAAATGTCCCCCACAAGATCCATTGTGGGCTTCACTCAAAGCTGATCTAGATTCTTCTAGATTCAAACATCTCAGTAAGATGCCTTCAAAAGATCTCCTATACAAGGTATTACCAATGATCATGAAGTGACTTGCTCGTCTACATAATAACCTGCGTTGGTTGCTAGTACAACCATCAGGGAAGGTCCCATTTTGAAGAAAATTAAAGATATCAGTGTACCAATGTTCAGGAGTAGTTTCATTGATTAGAAACACATCCAAAGGTTCTAAGCATGATTTGCTTGAAGCGGGTTCCTGGAGTCGATGAATAATTATGGTAGCATATTCATCATCTAACTCCAAGGGCAAAAGAGATGCGACTACAGCCATAGCATCGACCGCACGATTGCTAGTTCGAGGAATAGCTTCCAAGGTAACTTGATCAAACAAGGATAATAATTGTAAAACATATGCTTTATATGGGCATAATTTATCATCTTTGGTCTGATAAACATCATTGATTTGATTTATGACAAGTTGAGAATCATCGAAAACCAATAAATTTTTAATTTTTAGTTCCAAGGCAGCTCATAATCCAAGGATAAGAGCTTCATATTCAACAATGTTATTGGTGCAAGCAAATGTTAATTTGAAGGACAGAGGTATAAGATGTTTCTGTGGAGATATTAAAATAATACCTACACCAGCCCCACTCATACATCGAGCTCCGTCAAAGTATAGGGACCATTGCTCTGGATGGTCTGCCTCTAGTTTAAGGCATTCATCAGGAAACTCAATGATGAGGGGACGGGTAGACTCTAAGGGTGCAGCAGCTAATTGATCTACTATGATTTGACCTTTAATAGACTTTTGTCCTATAAATGTGAGTTCAAACTCACTTAGCACAAGAACCCACTTTGTTGTATGACCAGATAAGTACGATCGACTCATGAGATATCGCAAAGGGTCAAATTTGGCAATAACATACGTTTTTTGACTGAGCATATAATGTCATAGTTTCTATGTAGAAAATACAACTGCTAGACATAATTTCTCTAATATGGTATAGCGAGTTTCATAATTGATTAAGGTCCTGCTAATGTAATAATTAGCACGTTCTTTCTTCTCATCGTCAAGTTGAGCTAACATAGCTCCTAAGGCAAAATCAGAAGCAGAAATGTACAAAATAAATGGACGATCAGATCTAGGTGGGGAAAGCACTAGTGGTTTAAGGATATATTGCTTAAGGAGTTCAAATGCTTCCTGACATTCATCGTCCCAATGAAAAGAGACATCTTTCTTAAGAAGCTTAAGAAAGGGTCCGGTTTTATCTACCAACTTGTTGATGAAGCGATGAATAACTTGAAGCTTACCTTGTAAACTTCATAATTTTGATATATTTGTGGGTGCGGGCATATCAGTGATAGCCAAGATCTTGAGAGGGTCAATTTCAATGCCACGTAAAGAAACTATAACCCCCAATAATTTACCGAACTTAACTCTAAATATACATTTGGTTGGATTTAGTCGGATAAGATATTCCCTTAACCGATCAAATACTTTTCTCAAGTCATTTAAATGATCATATTCTTTGATGGAAAGAGCTATAATATCATCTACATAATCATATAGAATATCATGCATCATATCGTGAAATATATAAGTCATGGCTCGTTGATAGGTTGCACCTGCATTCTTTAAACCGAATGGCATCACTTTCCAACAAAAGGTTCCCCAAGGGGTAATAAAGGTTGTTTTAGCCTGATCTTCAGGAGCTATCCTGATCTAATTATAACTGGAAAATCCATCCATTAGGGATATCATTCCACTTCCAGTAGTAAATTCAATGATCTGATCCATGTTGGGAAGAGGAAAATCGTCTTTAGGGCATGCAACATTAATATCTCTGAAGTCTGTGCAAACCCTAACTTTAGTGGCTTCTTTCTTAGTTACTAGAACTACATTTGAGATCCATTCAGCATAATCAATGGCTTGTATAAAAATAACATTTAAGAGTTTTTCTAATTCTCCTTTGACTAGTAAGGCCACTTTAGGATGCATTTTTCTAAGTTTCTGTTTAACAGGTTTAGCATCCGGATGGACTACTAGGTGATGCATAACTAAAAAAGGGTCTAATCCTGGCATATCTTCATATGTCCAAGCAAAGACGTCTTCATATTCTTTAAGAAATGCAATGTATTTATCTTGTTTTTCTTGACTCAATTTTGATCCAATGTTGATTATGTGAGGGTTGTCTTTGGTTCCAATGTTAATTTTTATGATGTTTTCTACTTCCATATGTAGATCTCTCTCAAAATTAGGTGGGGTAGGTGAAACACCTAATTCTTGTAATTCTTCCAAGGTTAGCTTGGATAATTCGTCTTGAGGAGTCGTGGCCTCAAGCTGGGCTATACTAGGTATAGAGCCATCAAAATAAAATCCGTTATGTAACAATTCCTCAATGGAGACATCATGAAAGATATCCCCCTCCAACTCATCGTCGGATTCGGAAATCATCTCAGGGTAAGCTATGGATAGCATATTGCATGTAAGAGGCTTATTCATTAAATGCAAGACATCTCGTTTATCCAAATAATATTGGTAACATATAAGATGGTCATCATCCTCAAATGGGAAGGGCTGACATTTACTAGGAAATAGGCCCACACCACATCGGTCAGGCCATGGTTCTACCTCAAAAGGTTCTTTCATACCATTCTGGAAAGGTCCCAAACCTTTCCCTTTATATCCCAATTTAAGCATTATAGGCTTAGATTTAATATACTCATTAGCAAAATAGCATCTAGCATATCCATCATAATGTGTCTTGATGTTTCTAGGTATTCTTCCCCAATCATATCCCTTATAAATAAAAGCACAACTCCCAACTTGGTAGATACTTCCCATAGGTTGTGGGAGACCCAAGGTATGAGGAGAGGGTGGGAGTTTATTTAAAATAAGGGAAGCTTGCATGGAAGTGTTTGTTTCTTCTGATATAAGAATTTTAGATAAATCGGGTAAGAGCTCATTAGTAAGAGCATAAGAGGTAGAAGGAACATTTCCTACATCGTCGGATGTGGAAAGGATGCCTGTAGTGGATGTAGATGTTATAGGGATATCGATGGATGAGTCTATAGGTATGGAAGTTATAGGAGTAAAACAAGAAGCATTGGTTGTAGTTTTAGGATCTTTTTGGGGTCCTAATGTGGTTTGTTCAGAAGATGGTTGAGCTATATGTAGAGTTGTAGTGGAAAGAGTAGATGATGTTATGGGTGTGTGTTTCACCCATTTGGGTGGATGATGAGAATTAGGATGTGTGGATGATAGAGCAGGGCAAAATTGAACTCCAATAGGTTCTACCAAAGCACACATATCAAAGGGTCTAGGATCACCATGAATGGTAACCAACTAATTTTTAAATTTGAATTTAACACATTGATGTAAAGTGGAGGGAACGGCTCGCATCGCGTTGATCCAAAAGTATATTGTACGATGCAGGGCAATGTACAATAAACACGGTCGTGTCTAAGGTTCTAGGACCAACTTGCAAGGGGATAGTAATAACTCCACACGTTTCTTGTGTTTCGTCATTGAAGGCTTTTATAATCATATCAGTTCTTTTCATTTCATCACTTCTAAACCCAAATCTTTGGTAGAAGTCAAAAGTGCATATGTTTAAAGATGAACCATTATCAATCAAGACTCGTTTAACTACTACATCCCCAATTAGGGCAGTAATATATAAGGGGTTATCCTTATGTAGACTATGTTGCGGTATATCTCTATCCCGAAAGTCAATACAATCGACTTCTTGAGTTATGATAGTATTGGACATGGCTTCAGGTTGAATATTTTGTGGTACCATCATTTGGCTTAATGTGAGCATTAATTCATCCCTATGGGTAGGAGAAGATCTTAAGAGATCCAAAAGGGAAATTCTAGCTATAGTATTTGATAATTGTTCATTAATATTATAAGGAGGCTTAGGTTGAACATTAGGTGCATAATTCCCTTTATTGGGATTTTTCAAAACAAATGGAGTTGATCCATCGTTCTGAGTTTGATCCTGTTGAGAGTTTTGAGCCTGTTGTCTGGTAACGGCTCCGATGGTACCTACAATATTATTTTGTGGATGATGAATAGGTCTTGGTCTAGCGTTTATGACTTGTTCATTAGAAAGTATTTGGTGAGAAGATGGTCTAGTAGTGACTCTTCTAGGAAATGGTTCTTCTGGAACCATAGAACTTGTGATGGGTTGAACAGGATCTGATTCATCTTCAGAACTATTTGATTGATTTGAGGTGATTTCCATGTCACTTTCAGTCTCATATTCGGTATCACTAAGATCAAGTGTCCGAATATTATGTAGAGGTCTGGTCGTAACCATGGATAAAGTTGTGTCAAATATTTGCAGATCGTGAATAGGTAATTGTCCACTAATAGTTCCTACATATCGGGTAGGAGGGGGAACATTATGATGCTCAATTTGATTAGCCACCTCTTTACCATTCTTTGGTAAAGGATGTTGAAATATGTCCAATGATTGATTGGTATTCTAATTCTGATTTATGGGGATGTTCTTTTGAGCATTATTAGAAGGATTTTGTTTAGGTTGAAAGGCTTGCACCTCCATCTCATTGTTATCAATCAAGTCTTGTATTTTATGTTTTAATATTTTATGAGAGTTGGTAGCGTGTCCAGGCCCTCTATGGAAATCACAATGTAAATCAGATCTATATCTAGGTATAGTTGGATCAGGTTCTCAGATGTTTGGTAATTGGATCAAACCTCGTGCTAATAGTTGCGGGAGAATGGTTGATAAAGGTTGATTTAACCTAGTAAATTCTCGGGGTGGTTTATTAGGAGGTTTTAGTATAAACTTCTCTGTTGTTTTCATAGTATTAACATTGGCAATGTTTTTGCTATCAGTGACTCCATCACCCACAACTTGTTTATTTTTATATTGATTTCTGGATGTTTTCTCATCATCTTTCTTTTTGAGCTGACCTCTCCTAATGAGAGAATCTTCCACTCTTTGAGCTAAATCTATAGCTTGATCGAAGGTGGTCAAGGTAGCAGTTGATAACTCATAGGATAGTTGTTCTTGTAAATTATTGATAAAAATATCCAACATTTCTCGATAAGGTAACACAAAGTGTAATTTTCCTATCAACTACCTCCATAGAGCTAAGAATTCAGTAAAACATTCATCTTTGTCTTGTTTTAGGTTGTACAAATCTTTAATGGTTACATGCATTTCGATATAGGCACTAAATTGATGCACAAAATATTAGACGGTTTCTTCAAAATTTCTCAAAGAATGAGTGGGTAGTTGATAATACCACTCCAATGCCATCCCTCCTAAACTTTTTGGGAACATTTTTAGTAATAACAAGTCATCATGTGATATATCATGACATTCTATCCTAAACATACGAAGATGCTCTATGGGATCTTCAGTTCCTTTGTATATAGGTAGGACAGGCATAGGAAAGTGTTTGGGATATGGTTGTGCTACAACTATAGGATCTAGAGGCTAACTACACATCTCTCGATAATTATACGAGGGATGGTAGGGATCTATCTGGTCCATGCGAGAGACTAATTGTTTCACCATGGCTTCCAAATTACCAGTTTGTCCACCATATTGGTTCGGTGGTACATGAGTATTGGATTTGTGAGCATAGGATGGCGTGACGTAAGGATTAGATGCTATATTGTTGTTATGCAAATGGTTGGTAGGAAGAGTATTATGAAGAAGATTTGTTGTAGCATTATGTTGTATCCCCGATTTTTGGAAATTGGTATTTGGTTTTGTTTTAGGCTTTTGTTTATTTGAGGTATATTGATCAATAGCTTGGCAAAATAGAGCAGTGAATGAAGGTTTATTTTGTGTGGGGATAACCCTAGGCTTAGTAACAGGCACTCTAGGTGGTTGGGTAACCTGTTGTTGTTGTGTGTTTTGAATTATAGCAACCATATCCAAATTGGATGGTCCAGCTTGATCACTCTCTTGATCAACGAAGGACAAGGGATTAGTGTGTGTGTGATATATGTCTTCTAGGGTTGCTTGAGTGTCACTAATTTGATCTTTGTCCATATGGACTACTCTATTAAGAGTGCCAATATTAGTATTGAGGAACTTCCAAAAATGTTCCATGTTCTCAAAAGTAACAGCTCCTTCTGGAGATATTTTAGGGGATGAGGATCCTTCCTCTCTATAATTTTCTTTTTGTTCATTTCCTACAGCAAATTCTTCTTCTTTTTGGTCGAAGGTTCCTTCTTCCTGAATTGGATCTTCAGGAAGGACATCTGGATTATTTTCTGGTTTTCTTAACCAATCTTCTTCTACTTCAGTTTGTTTTCCATTCCTGAGTCTAGTCATTATGTCTAAATTTAGATTTTAGCAAATATATATTAATATATTTGCAACAGATTTGGGAGGTATATATTTTAATTATATACCTACTATAATGCTTAAAATAAAATGTTTTGATTTTTGTTATGATTTTGTTTTGTTTTTGTTTTATTTTATTTTTATTTATTTTTTTGTTCTTTATAAAGACAATAAACAGCACACTAAATGCAAGAAATAACAATAATAAAGGAATAGCTTAGTTTTCTATAAATAGTTTATAGATATCATTGATAGGATCAAGTTCATCAGGAGTCATGAAATGCTCCTCTTCAAATTGGAAATGGTTTTTCAAGAACTTGATAAAGTGTGCTATAGTAATATTATCTATTTTAGACTCTGTATTATAAAAATAAATCTCACGGCAATACTCTCGATATAACACAGCTCTAGGAACTCTATTTCATCTTTGTCTATCTGTAATAATGACCTCTTGGTCCTCTATACGAGATAGAAATTTATGTACTACAACTGCATTATCGAGGTATTCCTCAAAGATATACAATTCAGAAGACACAAGGGCTCTTTTATCTGCTAACCACCTATGGCAAGCTCTCTGAAGCTCATGATACAAAGTCACTTGATCGGGATCCATGATTCTATCTAGGACAAACCTCTTGATTTGCCTAAGTTTGGTTGCTCTAGATGAAATGAGATTCAATCTCCTATTAAGCTCATCCCATAAATGTGGAACTCTATATGTTGGAGATACTCTAAGCAAAGAATTAATTTCTATGGCTGCTAATTGATTTTCAACATTAATGGTGACAACTCGTCTTTTATTATAATCTACCATCTAAATATGATATGCAATCTTTGATCCTAAATGCATTTATGTTTTGATTATTCTTTTTTTTTGGATTTTTTTCAAAAGGTTTTTAGTTTTTCACGTTGGGTTCACCAAAATGTATCGCTCCAAATTTTTCGCATCCTTACCTTCAGGCTATAGGATCCGTGCCCAGAAGGGGGATGCGAGAAGGATGGGACAATACCTCGAGTCGAGAGGCCCTTTGAAGGTCCCGCATCTTGGGGGAGGGGTATAAGGGTGAATTTTTGATGGATGGTGGGTTCACCAGGAAACTTTTGAGTGGCAGTTTCCACGCCTAGGTTGATAGTGGGTTTGATGTGTTCATTTTGCACTTTAATAATTCAACTCCTAGGTTTGGCCAAGATGAATCTAAAATATTCTATATGCCAATGCTGATTTAGATTAATACAGAAAACATGAATGAATGCTAAACACAGAGAATATGCTAGCTAGAACATAACATACATGATTCTGGATGTCTGATGAAGATTCTAAGTTTTGTAACAATCCATATCACCTCAACTCGTACGTAATCATCTGATATTTCATAGGATCATCTCAAATCGTAGTCGATCATCTGAGATCAGGCAGAATCATCTGAAATCTAATCAATTTGTGAGATGAATTCATCATAAACCTGCAATCACAAAAACAGATACAAAATACCAAATATGCAACTACAGAAGCAAAATAAAATGATAGCAATAACAGCAAACATGCCTAAATGATAGATCAGAATAGCAATTAAAGAGGAAATGCATCAACTTCACAATTTATTTTGATCTTATCATGCATTTATATTAGATGAGGTGAACTCCAAGATGCATAAATATAATAATTTAAGATAGTGCAAAAATATAATAGGAAAATACATAAAAAAAACTAAGGAAATGCAAACTCTAGGCTCTGATTGCCCCCAATCTGGACTACAGTCAGGATCACCTCCAATCGTACAAGATTGTCTGTGCTCCTCGACAGGATCATCCGAAATAGTCTGGAATCGCTTGCGACGATCCGATCTTACTTCGACTAAAAAATAGTAAAGTTCTTGTAAGAAAACATGAAATACCGAATACAAATGATAGTACGAGGATGTTCTAATACACAAGGAGCTAAATTTACAAGGAAATCAATCAACCAGGAGGTTCAAATGGGGTTTAGGGGGGTTCTAAGGGGATTCCAGGGGGATAAACTAAGAAAAACCCAATTTATATAGGATTAGGGAGAGGTTAGGAGGTTGGAGATCATCCCAATTTGGGAGATCTCCAACGGGGAAGACTCTAACTGTGCAGACACGCTTTTTGCCCAGGTTAGAGAAGCTGTTGAAACAAAAGCTAATTATGAAAATTTAGTTTTGGGATGAAATCGTCTGGACGTTCTGTTCCAGACGAATTCGTCAGATCTGGAATGATTTCGTCAAATCTATGATGATATCATCCAATGGTCAAAACAAATCCTAAAAATGGTGCAAAAAATGAGGAAAGCGGGTAACAGGTGGTTAACGAGCGGTTTGAGGTTAAAATTTGAATTTTTATCTTTTACTAAGGTTTAACTGTGCCAATTTTAGGGTGCTACACTTAGGATACATTCAAGTTGCATTCAGAGGGCATGATGACCTACAAAGCAAAAATACACAAAAGCAAAAAAACAAGAGTCATGACTCAATCCTTGTTAGTCCCTGACTCTCAGGATGCCTGTAGTTTATATGTGGTTCATGATTTCCTGCAAAGAAAATAAAAGAATTTTTATGCTAAACAGGACATGTTCCATGTGGGCTCTTTTTTTTTTTAACCATTGAGAGGATTCATGTAATTTTTTTTTTCAAAATCTCCAAATTTTTTAGAGTAAGGCGCCTCCCAAAATTTTTGGAGTAAGGTGCCTCCCAAAATTTTTGGAGTAAGGCACCTCCCAAAATTTTTGGAGTAAGGTGCCTTACTATGGAGTAATATGCCTTCCGAATATATATATATATATATATATATATATATATATATATATATATATATATATATATATATATATATATATATATATATATATATATATATATATATATATATATTAGCATTGGGAGTAAGGCACATTACTATGGGAGTAAGGCACCGGGGGGAGTAAGGTACCAAGGGAAATAATATAATGTACATCCCTAGTTTGGAATTCTAGATGTGTAGGAGCACTGTAATTTTTTCCAATACTGGCAATGTTTGATATCAATAGATAATGCAAGTTTGTATCATGGACAGAAGTTATAACGTTTGATAGCCAGTTTCAACTAAACAATTATGACAATATGTGACTAGATCAAGAGGCCTTTAACAATTGCATAAACAAGCAATGACATTATTAAATCTGTTATTGTTTCTATCAAATAATGGACTGTTGTAGCAAACCACTCACGTAATGGTTTCAACATAGAACAACATTCATTTGAGATTCCAATGAAATATCAAGCATAAAATACCTTGGAACACCAAGAGAAAATTTTGTTGCAGAAAAGAGTATGAATGTTTTGGGTACTGAAGCAACTGGGCAACAAGCTCCTTGTCTCAGTCCTCTCATGGGCTTGCCGAATCTCATATGATATTCAAACCCTTCCCAAATCTGATCAACCACTGACCACTGGAACTTCCCCTTTGATTTATTTCAATGAAATAATACCGTTCTCATCACATAATAACCTGCAGCAGTGAGAAAAGTCATACCCAGAACTAAAAATCAAACCCTCATGTGCCCAGAACTATGGCTGCTATTATAAAATTAATCCCTACAACAAGCATTCACCAAAGGACTCAAACATCATTGTCCTATATGCAAAAGTTTCTCAGAGAAAACCCAAAACCAATTGCTGATTGCTCCAAGTGTTATGATCAAAAACATGGTACGACACACTTGTACAATAGAAAATGTATGACACACATATAAAATAATCCCCAAATATTTTAAATCTCAAAAACACCCTTCAAGGGTCGCTTAGGGCAAAGGATTTCAACTCAACAATACCCATAAAAATATCTCCAAACCCTAAGATAATATTTGATGATTTGTGTGGTAGCTAGGGATGAAAATGAAACAACAATGATGTCTTCTTCAGCAATAAAATCCCTGCAAAAACTCAATACAATAATTGATTGAAGGCTCAACCCTTCTGAAAAATGGAATTCGATGTGGTATGCCGGAATCCCAATATGAAGCTCAATAACTCTGTGTGGAAACCCCAACTCCAGAGTTCTGAATAATGAAGCACAATCCTAACTTCTGAAATGAAGCCAACTGTATAAACATCTAGGGGTGATCTTTCACACCCGAAAATGCTCAAATATGAAGGAGGTTTCTGTCCCCCAACAGCCCAAAGAGTCGGTATGCCGGAACTCCCAAATTCTCCTCAGAGACCAAAATCCAAAACAATATCTTCTTTTTATCTATCCCAAATGAGGCCCAACTCCAAAATATAAAGGTGCAATTAGGGTTTGGGTGCCCTAATTAGGGTTGCACATACTTATTTTATTTATTTATTTTTAATATCTTTAATTTATGTCCCTTTACATCATAAAGAGGGCCACGTCCCCCCCCTTGGCCTAGGCATACCACTTTAAGTTGTTTTTTAAGTTATAACTTAACGTTATAACATTATATTATAAAGTGGCCCCTTTCACATCCATAAAGTGATTTCATAATATAAAGTCATTAAATAATAAATCACTTTAATGGAATATAACTTCACCCATTAAAATATTGGACCTCTACTCCTCAAAGCAACAATCCGTGAATGGTTTCGGATACCCATTTCACCGAAGAATAATACTGTGTTGAAGTCGTCATCCGAAACCCTAAAAATGGACACTGCTAAAAATAGCAAGTCCAATCAAATGATCTCCAAATAAGCCCAAACGATCGGTAAACATGAGCTCTCTGTAAGCTGATGAAGATAATAACCTCTCCAGATGGCTCCCCAACAACTGACTTAGCCTACGGGAGCTCGTGTATAGGCTAATCTCCCTGGTACACTGACTACCTAGAAGAGGGGACATTACAGTCCGCCCTTCCCAAATATTGCTTATCCTCAAGCAATGCCCAAACATAACCCAGTCAGTGGTCTGCATCCTAGATGAGGCCGCATAGAATACCTGGATCCCATAACAACCTCAGAAAGTACCCATCGAGCTGACATTGCACCACACTGCTCCACACTGCTCCTCTAACAAGATGGAATTGCAGAAGTCCCAACTATAATAGCCTGATGTAATCTCTCTCGAGTTTGGCACCAACATGCCTGACTAAACTGGATCGAAATATCTCATACCACAACATAACCAAGAGATCAACATCACGTGCCACTACCAAACCAACACTAGGAGCACCTCCATAACCATCACCTACCCAGCTCAACTCAGCACACGTACTCCAGAAGTGACCTGGATGATCCCATGCCACCCAATCAACTACAGTAGACCAAACACCCTCGGGGAAGATGTCATCCATCATCAAACTCAACCAAGTTGGGTGTAAACTAATCTGTATGACATCCGAAGAATCATCCACATCCCACTCCTGCAACTCAACAAGAAACTCAGCCTCATAGACTAAACTGGTATGCCCATAAAGTCTGAGCTCTACCCCAGGTGACATCTCCGACACGAGTGACTCAATCCAGTCCACTCCTGCACTCCCACTGATCATAATAGAATTGAGCCCCTGAGAAAACATTATGCTCAATACAAAATAGGATACTCAGTGAATCTCATCGGATAATGCCAACCCAAATGGTGACCAATCTCTGCTATGCAACCGATAGGGTCAGAGATAGCAAGGGTAGAACTGTAACTGGCCACCCAAAAAATGTATCGACCATAAGAAACTAAATAATCCATAGTGATACTCTGACTCCCTGAGTCAAATAGGACATCCCATGAGTACCAATGCTCCCCAAACATCAACAAGTCCACCAGTCTCCAAGCTAGGCTCAGTACCTCTCTCCAATCCACTTGTATAAGCACAAATGGATAAATATCATGGCTGCTCAAGGAGTGAACGACAACATACCACTCCAACCCGTAATCAACCCTCACCCAAAACATGGTCCTACCATCATCCTCGAAGCTCATAGATACAAGCATATGATCCTGGGTGAGTGAACTCAACTCCAAAGTGGCCCTATCACCCTGAAACTGCACCCGACCACAAATGGTCTGAACATCAACTAGATAGAAGTCAAGAATGCATGTCCGTATAACACATGACCACTCCACCTCAGCCTCTATTGAGCCACCCAATGTCTCCTCTCCCTGTGATGTATCCACAAGGTCAAACTCATAGTCATCATGCTCAATCTAAGGGTAGCATGAATCTCTAGGCCCCAACAAAGAGTCCTCATGGAGTTCCTCAATGCCCTCCACCAACTACTAAATCTCTATGCATCTCACCTCTGCTACCTGCCCCCTATCTATGGCTACCTCTGAAGACTGATTCTCAGCTTGGAACAGTGAATAGTGAACCAAACTGAGATCCAAACATAGTCTATCCACCTCATCCTCTTTCTCATGGAAAGCATCCAAGGTGACATCTGCAACTTTGATAGTTGTATCCCTGTCATGTATTACCTACAAGTACACTGATTTGATTTCCTCTAGTGCACCTTTGATGTGTTTCAAATCAGTGAGGGAAACCACCTGTTCATATTGGTTCCTAGGGGCCTTATGAATGATGTCCTCGAGCATCCTCTTAGTGTCATTAGTGGTGGACAACATGTGCACTTCATCTTCAGCAGACATTATGAGTTGGTTCTTCCAATTCTTATCCAAATTGTCATGGTCATAAATATTATGTTGATTGCTACTACAATTTAGACAAAAATTAGAACTAACCTCATGAATTTCAGCAGTGTCTTCCAAGATTTTCCAAGCTTCATGTGCCTCCCTGTGTCCATCCTCATCAAACTCATCATTCACACAATCTGAAGATGAACTACAATCAACGTTAGACCCATCATTCGTCAAGTCTTCTTGGCTGTCCTGATGAGGTGAACCATCATGATAATCTGATCTATGATCAACAACAAACTCAACTATGTTATGATTGGAAAAATCAAGTATAGGCTCATCGAAAAAGGTTGCTATGAAACCTGTAACATCACCATCATGTGCATTATGCCTGTCTGATCCTAACTACAAATCACTTTGTGGATCATCCAAGAATATGTATCTCTCGGGTGCATACATCATAATGGGTTGGGTTTGAGAATACAACTCGTGTTCACCTGTACTACCATCACCAAGATGTGATGGGTGAATGTCAGTTGGTGCTGATCTGGTGTCCTCATGAAGTACAATCTCATCATCTGTATGTGCAGCCCTATCTACTAGATCAACCTATAAATTTTCCACACCTACCTCATGTGAATTTTTTGATTTTAGCTCTTCTTCTTCCCAACTCTCCTCACTGTCCAGGTAGACTCTCAACTTCTTCTTACACCTTCTTACAACAATGTCAACCAATCTATGTGCTGTAGAAGAATAAACCTTGTCCTACCTCCAAATGACTAATAACAAGGTTAACAGAGGCTATGGAATGGAGTCATATTCATCAATGATTAAGGACATGATGTCCTCCATGTCACAACAAATGAACTCATCATGTTCCTCACCAATAGAAGATATGAAATAATAACACATACGGAAGATATCACTATCACAACCCAAGTCAATCAATAGATTACTAGAACGAAGACTGGCCATCAACTCCAAATTCTTTACCTTCTTACCAAACAATGGGCTTCTGATATCACTCAATCCCTGGAAGCTGTCAACAATCATATGCATAATTTCCTTCATTTTTGTATCCTCGTATGGTGCCTCTAGAGCTGTGATCCATGTGAGTTCACTTAAACAACAAGTAACAGTGAGTCTTATCCTATCATCTGAATGTGTCATCCATTTATCCTGGCTCAAGGTATCCAGTGTAGGAAGTATGGCAACCTGCCACTCCACTGAAGGTTGTTGTTCCACCATGGCCAAACATTCCTCTATTTCATTCAGGATGACAATAGCATCATCATCTGACGGTAGTAACTGTTCAAATTTTTTACCTACAAACCATAGTTTCCTGTGCCATTCTTTTTCGACACTGACTAGAGCCATAGTTCAATACCCGAACAGGCTGGCAGGGCTGAACTTGAGCTCTGATACCACTATAATGTACACCCCTAGTTTGGAATTCTAGATGTGTAGGAGCACTGTAATTTTTTCCAATACTGGCAATGTTTGATATCAATAGATAATGCAAGTTTGTATCATGGACAAAAGTTATAACATTTGATAGCCAGTTTCAACTAAACAATTATGACAATATGTGACTAGATCAAGAGGCCTTTAACAATTGCATAAACAAGCAATGACATTATTAAATCTGTTATTATTTCTATCAAATAATGGACTACTGTAGCAAACCACTCACGTAATGGTTTCAACATAGAACAACATTCATTTGAGATTCCAATGAAATATCAAGCATAAAATACCTTGGAACACCAAGAGAAAATTTTGTTGTAGAAAAGAGTATGAATGTTTTGGGTACTGAAGCAACTGGGCAGCAAGCTCCTTGTCTCAGTCCTCTCATGGGCTTGTCGAATCTCATATGATATTCAAACCCTTCCCAAATATGATCAACCACTGACCACTAGAACTTCCCCTTTGATTTATTTCAATGAAATAATACCGTTCTCATCACATAATAACCTGCAGCAGTGAGAAAAGTCATGCCCAGAACTGAAAATCAAACCCTCATGTACCCAGAACTATGGCTGATGTTATAAAATTAATCCCTACAACAAACATTCACCAAAGGACTCAAACATCATTGTCCTATATGCAAAAGTTTCTCAGAGAAAACCCAAAACCAATTGTTGATTGCTCCAAGTGTTATGATCAAAAACATGGTACGACACACTTGTACAACAAAAAATGTACGACACACATATAAAATAATCCCCAACTCTTTTAAATCTCAAAAACACCCTTCAAGGGTCGCTTAGGGCAAAGGATTTCAACTCAACAATGCCCATAAAAATATCTCCAAACCCTAAGATAATATTTGATGATTTGTGCGATAGCTAGGGATGAAAATGAAACAACAATGATGTCTTCTTCAACAATAAAATCCCTGCAAAAACTCAATACAATAATTGATTGAAGGCTCAACCCTTCTGAAAAATGGAATTCGATGTGGTATGCCGGAATCCCAATATGAAGCTCAATAACTCTGTGTGGAAACCCCAACTCCAGAGTTCTGAATAATGAAGCACAATCCTAACTTCTGAAATGAAGCCAACTATATAAACATCTAGGGGTGATCTTTCACACCCAAAAATGCTCAAATCTGAAGGAGGTTTCTGTCCCCCAACAACCCAAAGAGCCGGTATGTCGGAACTCCCAAATTCTCCTCAGAGACCAAAATCCAAAACAATATCTTCTTTTTATCTATCCCAAATGAGGCCCAACTCCAAAATATAAAGGTGCAATTAGGGTTTGGGTGCCCTAATTAGGGTTGCACATACTTATTTTTTTATTTTTAATATCTTTAATTTATGTCCCTTTACATCATAAAGAGGGCCACGTCCCCCCCCTTGGCCTAGGCATACCACTTTAAGTTGTTTTTTAAG
Organism: Wollemia nobilis; assembly: GCA_028583015.1. Taxonomy (NCBI): domain Eukaryota; kingdom Viridiplantae; phylum Streptophyta; class Pinopsida; order Araucariales; family Araucariaceae; genus Wollemia; species Wollemia nobilis. Next base: position 1,773,736 of record JAQPPZ010017073.1, read on the forward strand.
TTATAACTTAACGTTATAACATTATATTATAAAGTGGCCCCTTTCACATCCATAAAGTGATTTCATAATATAAAGTCATTAAATAATAAATCACTTTAATGGAATATAACTTCACCCATTAAAATATTGGACCTCTGCTCCTCAAAGCAACAATCCGTGAATGGTTCCGGATACCCATTTCATCGAAGAATAATACTGTGTTGAAGTCGTCATCCGAAACCCTAAAAATGAACACTGCTAAAAATAGCAAGTCCAGTCAAATGATCTCCAAATAAGCCCAAACGATCGACAAACATGAGCTCTCTATAAGCTGATGAAGATAATAACCTCTCCAGATGGCTCCCCAACAACTGACTTAGCCTACGGGAGCTCGTGTATAGGCTAATCTCCACGGTACACTGACTGCCTAGAAGAGGGGACATTACAAATAAGGTGTCGAGAGTATGGGAGTAAGGTGCCTTACTATGGCATGGGGTAATAAGGCACCGGGAGTATGGTGCCTTCCATAATTTTTTTTTTTTTGTATCCTCCTTTTTTTTTCAAATGAACATTCATCCATGCTACTGGTGTGGTATGGGGTCTCCCCCATTCCAATTTTTGATCCACTCTCACAAATGTGAGGTAGTTGTGAATGGAGCTTGTTGATCGTTACTCGAATATTTTCTTGTCACTCTACTCTGCACTTGGTGTAGAATATTTGACTCTGCTTATCATTTACTCGGGTTGGAATAGTCACACATTGTGCAACAAAACTTTCCCAAATTTCCATAAGCACATTGGTCTAGAAACCTTTCACTTCATCAGGATTACTTAGCCTACCTTCAGGCCCTAATGTTGCCAAGGTAAAACTTTGCTAGCTTTCACCTGCTAGATTGGATGCTACACGATCAAGGCACACGTGATAGTTCATATAGTTTTATTATGAAATCCACATATAAATCTCAATTCACAAAATCTTCACAAACAACTCCTTGTTTGTCTACATCGCACTTCATGTTGTCCTGCAAAACATAAAAGAAAATCTAAACTAAAGGTATTAAAATAAAATTTTAACTAATTTTCTTTCATCTGTTCTACCATGACTAAAACCAGATCCTGGCTCCTTTTTTTCCATCATCTGCGTCAAATAACAAAGTAAACTACAATAGATGTCTTTGGTGATTTTTAAAAAATGTGGCATTCTCCTCCACCATAGTGAAATTCCATCTCTTCTTTGTAATTTATTTTCCACATATTTAAAAATGCTATCGAGAAATCTGTAATATTGGCACTGTGCATTTGAAATACTCAACTCATCATCAATGGCACATAAAAATATTTTAATCCTACTTTGACATATCTCTCTCGAATGCTTTTGCAAGGATTAATATTTGTGCATTATTAATTTCTCACCGTGTGCTCCTGAACACGTCACTCTTTTTAATTGATTTTATACCACCTTGATACATATGCATCTGAATCAGAATGATCTCCCACTTTGAATTATTTCTTTCATAGGTAAAATTAGAGCAGCACTGCGATCCTCTATTTTATTTCCTGGAGTGAGGTAAAAATAATTTTATCCATCATCATCCACGACATCTATTGGGTGTTCAGGTGTGACATTTTTATGAGATGTAATGTTGAGATTTATGTGCTACTATTCCTGGCCACTATGAGCTCCATTCATATGATTTATCATGCTCATGCACCATGTGGCCTTTGTGCAAATATTTGACATCTAATTTCTTACAAGCTTCTCCCCTATTTTTTAGCTACTAGTTGGATATTTCTCATTTCCATTCTGGACCAAGTTGATCGTCGAGAAAGAGGATACTCTCTTCCAACAAGTAGCAAAAACAAACTTTATTTTTTATCTGTAGTTTAATTTGGAGCCTTTTTAGCAGAAGATTTTTTTTTTTCATGAACACTGTAAACAACGTTCATTGTGATGTTGGTGGCAATGATGAAGGTGGGGTCCCCCCCATGCCTACATCTGAACTAGTCTTCTAAAAATCATCTCCTTCTTGATCAACTAGTTTGATACGCTATAGCATGAGAAGAGTATTTTCCTTCATGGCCTCACAACCAAACTCTTTCAACGTAATGGTAAAATGTGCAGGTTGGAAAATGACTATTTTCGGGCTAGCAACCCAAAGAAAAAATGGAATAGAAATCCGTTAAAAATACATGCTAGTTTCTGATTCACCAAGTCGCCTTAAGCGCAAGTGAAGAGCATACTCCATAACAAGATGTTCTCTTTAAATTATGCTCTATCATTTTTCCTACATCATTAAAAGAATTTACCAATATGTTTTTTTTTTGAAAATTTTGAAAAAACTTGTATTAAAACAAAGATCAATTACAATAAGGGAAGGAACTCTTCCCAGCCGAACTCAGAGAGAACACAAACTTACAATAGAAGAAACAGCTTGTCACGAAATCGTGACACACAAGTTCTCCTTAAGCCGCGAACAAGCAACATGTCACGAAATCGTGACACCTTTCCCCTCTGGCCGCGAAAAAGCAACATGTCACGAAATCGCGACAATTTCTGCCTTTGGCCGTGAAAACTCAACACGTCGCGAAATCGTGACACTTTTCTGGTTTGGGCGCGAAAGTGCAACATGTCACGAAATCGCGACACCATTCCACCTTTAGCCGCGAAAAGGCAACATGTCACGAAATCGCGACACCTTCTCTCCTTTGGCAGCGAAAATGCAACAAGTCACGAAATCGTGACACCTTCTCTCCTTTGGCAGCGAAAAAGCAACATGTCGCGAAATCGCGACACCTTTTCTCTCTTGGCCGCAAAAAAGCAACATGTCCCGAAATCGTGACACCTTATCTCCATTGGCCACGAAAAAACATGTCACGAAATCATGACCCCTTAGCTCCCTTGGCCACGAAAAAGCAGCATGTCGTGAAATCGCGACACCAATTCTCCCTAAGCCGCGAAAAAGCAACATGTCACGAAATCGCGACAACTTTCCTCCCCTGGCCGTGACGAAGCTACATGTCGCGAAATCGTGACAACTTTCCTCCCTTGGCCGCGACGGAGCGACATGTCGCGAAATCGTGACCACTTTCCTCCAGCGACCGCGATGGCGCACCATGTCACGAAATCGCGACAACTTTCCTCCAGTGGCCGCGACGGCGCAACATGTCGCGATATCGCGACAACTTTCCTCCAGCGGCCGCGACGGCGCAACAAGTCACGATATCACGACAACTTTCCTCCAGCGGCCACGACGGCGCAACATGTCGCGATATCGTGACAACTTTTCTCCAGCGACCGTGACGGCGCAACATGTCGCGATATCGCGACAACTTTCCTCCAGCGGCCGCGACGGCGCAACATGTCGCGATATCGCGACAACTTTCCTCCAGCGGCCGCGATGGCGCAACATGTCGCGATATCATGACAACTTTTCTCCAGCGACCATGACGGCGCAACATGTCGCGATATCGTGACAACTTTCCTCCAGTGGCCGCGACGGTGCAACAAGTCGCGATATCGCGACAACTTTTCTCCAGTGACCGCGATGGCGCAACATGTCGCGATATCGCGACAACTTTCCTCCAGCGGTCGCGATGGCGCAACAAGTCGCGATATCGCGACAACTTTTCTCCAGCGACCGCGACGGCGCAACATGTCGTGATATCGCGACAACTTTCCTCCAATGGCCGTGACGGCGCAACATGTCACGATATCGTGACAACTTTCCTCCAGCGGCCGCGACGGTGCAACAAGTCACGAAATCATGACAACTTTTCTCCAGCGACCGCGACGGCGCAACATGTCGCGATATCGCGACAACTTTCGACATGTCGTGATATCGCGACAGCTTTCCACACTTAGCATTTTCTTTGATCATTGGTGCAAGGACCTTTCCAGGCCCTCTCTAATCACCTCATCCTCAATATCCATGTCACTGTGCAACTGAACTCCAACCTCCTTTTCCGCACCCATCTTAGCCAGAAAGTCAGCCGCTTTGTTCAATTCTCTACTCGCATAAACTGGGATCACGTCCTCCAATTCCTTCCATAATTCTTTAATTTGGGTGACAAGAGCCCTCAACCTCCAAGCTTTCAGATCAAAGTTCCTCATGCAGTCCAGAGCTCCAACCAAAATTTGCGAGTCTATTTCAAGAATAATCCTGCGGTGGCCATGCTTCACTGCCCAAACAGAAGCAGACTTAATGGCGATGGCTTCAGCTTCATTGTTAGTGGTTCTTCCCAGGCCTTGCAATTCCCAATAGAGCACAGTCCCAGCATGGTCCTGGCACACCACTCCAGTTTTGGCACTACCCGGATTGCCTTTTGCAGCTCCATCAGTATTGATCTTAATCCAACCTACAGGGGGAGGTTTCCAACGAATTCTGTCCTGTCCCTCTAGCAGTTCACCCCGGTCATCCAAAGCTCCAATGTCAAATTGAACTTCCTCCTCCGCATGAACAGCCACAGTTTCGGTAACCTTGCTCCAAATGGTCTGCTAGACCCCGTCTAGAGCAGTAAAAGTTTCTCTAAAGATTCTGGCATTTCTTTCCAGCCAAACTTGCCACCAAATAAAGCTTAACCCGAGCTCCCAACCAAGACGAAGAGCTTTAGATTTGAATCTACCCTTCTACCATTTTGCCCAGATATTCATCCGATTCAGGTCACCACTTACTGGAAATTTGAAGTAAGCAAACCATCGCAGCCAAATCTGTCGGGTGAAAGGGCAACCAAACAACAAGTGGTCAGCAGTTTCCTCGCTCTTGTAGCATAGAACACATTGAGAAGGGCCGATGATACCTTTTGATCTGAGATTATCAAAAGTGAGGATTCCATTGTGCATGCACTGCCAGGCAAAAAAGTTGACTTTCGGCCAGCCTTTAGAGTGCCAGATTTTCCTCCAGTCCTCAACCAAAAAAGTATGAGGGGGGGGCTCTGGGAGAATGCTATCATATCCGTCCTTTACTGTATAGATGCCAAAACTCCCAAAGCCCCAGGCTAATTCATCCTCCACGTCTCCCCCTGAAAGAAATATTTCAGTCAAAATTTTAGTCATGATGGGAATCAAATCCGGAGGGATTGAAATGGGCCACTCATCCAGCTTCTTGAACTGCTTAAATTTGCACTCCCCCAACTGAGAAGTTGTGAAGTAATTTTCAATACAGATCCATCCCTTGGCTTCAATGGCAGCTTTGATTGGCTGTAATTCTAGAAATTCAGCAATAATGGGTGGGAACTGATCCCAAGAGTCTGTCCAAAAATGGGCCTTCTCCCCTCTTCCCACTTTCCAAAATAAGCGGTCTTTAACAACCTGAGACCCTAACTTGAGAGCCTGCCAAACAAGGGACCCAGTACCATCCAAGGGGAGGCGAGCAACATCGACTGGGTTGACCTGACCCAAGTATTTGCTAGTTAGGATTCTACTGAAAAGGGAGGTGGGATGGGAGATCCATCTCCAGTACAGCTTTCCAGCCAAAGCTTTATTATTCAGCCTAGATTTTCTCAAACCCAGACCTCCTTTAACCTTGGGCTGGGTAACTTTGTCCCAGCCCACTAAGGCCCACTTTCTCTCTCCCTTTGCTCCTTCCCATAAAAACTTTCTAGCCATCCTGTCCAACTCCTTCCAAATTGTAACCGGGGCAGCCAGGATAGAGAATTTGTAAATTGGCATGGCTTGAATGACTGACTGTAAGAAAGTTAATCTGCCACCATAACTCAACCACTTGTGAGACCAGTGATTAACTCTGTCCTTGATACCCTCTAGCAGATTCCTCCATGTGTCTAATTTCAACTTCTTGAAGTGCAGGGGGACCCCCAAGTAAACCACTGGGAGAGAAGTTCTTGTGAATCCCAAGATTTCTAAAATTCTATTCTGAGGCCTTTGCTCCAGATTAAAAAAAACCACCTTGGATTTCTTGTCATTAATGACCTGTTGAGAAGCCCTAAGATAGACATTAAGAGTATCCCTAATCATTCTTGCTTCCTTGAAGCTGGCAACTCCCACCAAACCAGTGTCATCCACAAACTGCAGGTGCGTTAAAACTTCGTCACCCACCCTGATACCCAATAATCTACCTTGTTGTCTTCTCCTCAAGAAAATTCTGCCAAGACCTTCAGCTAGAATGAGAAAAAGATAAGGGGAACAGGGATCCCCCTGGCGCAGACCCCGAGAAGCTCCAAAAGGTTGCGAAGGAAGGCCCTTGATAAGCATAGAGTAAGTCGGGGAAGAGACACAACTCATGATCCACTCAATCCAGCCCTGAGAGAAGCCGAAGGCTGCCATCATTTTAGCCAAGAAACTCCATTCAACCCTGTCATAAGCCTTTGACATGTCCAATTTAATGAACATCCCTTTATTACCATAAGTGTGCATTGAATGGATTGCTTCCTGGGCCACAACCACCCCATCCAGAATCTGTCGTCCCTCAACAAAGCCCCCTTGCTCAGAGGAGATAATGTTGTGAAGAAGAGGTTTTAGGCGCTCAGCCATTACCTTTGTGATTATTTTGTACAACACATTACATAAGGCAATAGGCCTATAATCTGAAATATGAACCCCCTCCTCCCCTTTTGGAATCAAGGTAATGAACGTGTGGTTTATAGCTTTAAGCATTCTCTTATTTTCTCTGGACTCTTCAACAACAACCCTTACATCTTCCTCTAAGCAGTCCTAGAAAGCCTGAAAAAACTCAATTGGGAAGCCGTCTGGACCAGGAGTTTTACCAGTGCTCATTCCAAAGACCACAGTTTTCAATTCATCCCTATCAATGGGTTTGAGGAGGGCCTGATTTTCATCCTCCGAAATAATAGCAGGTATGACAGAAATGACTTCATTTTGGGCCTCTACATCTTGAACCACACTTTCCTTAAAAAGCTTAGAAAAATAATCCATAGCATGGGAATGTATACCTGGAAGAGTATCAAAGGAATGACCGTTCTCATCTTGAAGGACCTCCATCTTATTCATCTGTCTTCGAGCACAAGCAGTCCGATGAAAGAATTTTGTATTTCTATCTCCTTCTAATAACCAGGTGGTTCTTGCTCTCTGCTTCCAATAGATCTCCTCCTGGTTGTCAATGTCCTCAACCGTTGTACGCAAGGCATCATCCTCAGCTTTGAGCTGGTCTGTAATTACTCCTTCTCTGAACTATTTTTGGACCTCATCCCAGCGGGCCACCAACGGAGCTCTTTGGGCCTGGAAGTCAGTTTTATTAGAACGCCTCCAATACTTCAACTGAGTTTTGACATATTGAAGTTGTTTGTGGATTCTGAACATTGCTCTCCCATAAGCTGGGCGGCCTTCTTCCCACCACTGTGGGATTTTCTCCCGAAGTTCTTCTTTCTGAAGCCAGAAATTCTCAAATCTGAAAGGTTTGTGATGGTGTCCCATCCTAGTCCCGCCTTCCAACAGAATAGGACAGTGATCAAAAACAGGGCCTGCTAAAATCTAAAAATTGATATTCCATTTTACAAACGCCTCCTCTGAAAGCAGAAAGCGATCTAGCTTCACCTTCCTACTATGTGGCTCCCGCATTTTATTAGTCCAAGTGAAGTTATTGCCAGGACATTTAATGTCCACTAAGTGCAAAGCCTGGACTTGAGCAATCATGAAACGGTCCCCTGGATCCAAAAGAGGTGTTCCCCCTTCCTGGTCTCTAGAAGATAATTTAGCGTTAAAGTCCCCCGCTATAATCCAGTCTAGATCTTCCCTTGATGCTCGCATATCATGCACAACCTTCCACTGCCACCTCTGACCCTCTAGGTTTTGAGATCCATAAAAGTTAGTGATTAGAACGAATTCCGTCGAGACATTATTCCTAAAAAGAGAAGTGAGAACACCCCTCCAGGCAAGGTGATCTATTGCAGACCATTCCAGAGAGTTCCACAGAGTAACAATCCCCCCTGAGGCACCTTGGGCAGCCACATCCATATGACCAGCACCCCTCCAAATTCTGTTGACTGTTTTAGACATAAGATCCAAAGACATCTTAGTCTCTTGTAAAAGCAAAAAATCAGTATTGCTATTCTCTAATAGTCTTTGAACAGCAGATTGATGGGTTCTATTGTTTAAACCCCTCACATTCCAAGATTGTATAATCATGGGTTACCCTGGGAGCAATAAGAGTCAATTGTCCTCACCGATCCTCCCATGATCAATTTGTCTCCTTGGGCTGCTAGCAGCTCCTTATTGGATCTTCTACCTGCTCCCTGAGAATTGCTATTTTTTGGTCTTTTTTCTACCTGGGTTATCCCCAAAGATGGCCTTTCCCTATTCTTCTCTGCTATCCCCATGTGAACATCCTGAGATACTGTCTGCTCCTGGTTATGGACTACTAAGGCACCAGAACACACTGGCTGTGATACCTCATAGAGATCAACTACCTGTTGTATGACGAGAGAAGATGAGAGGGGGAGTTGCCCGGGAATATTAGAAGTTTCCTTGAAACCCTCCAAGCCCTCCATAGAATGTTCCTCTTCATCAACCAATGACTTAAAAATCTCATACCTATTGGCAGGCCTGAGATGAGATTGCTCCTTTCCCTCCTTTTTCTTTGTCCGTATTTTTCTTCTGGGCTGTTCAAAACCCTCTCTCTGAGCTTCCTGGCCCTGACCGGTGCTATTAGGATCTTTATTAGGAGCAGCCTTATCCTCTTTAGGCAGGTTTGGCATTCCTGAAGGGGCCTCCATTTTGGCATTCATATTAATAGGACAGAAATGGGCCAAATGTCCATGCTTGTGGCAAACCCTACATCTAAAGGGTAGGGCCTCATAGTCTAGCTGTTGAATCCAGGAGAGACCTGCCAATTCAATTTCCAACTCTACCGGCAAAGGCTGGCTGAGATCCATCTCCACACATATTCGAGCATACACCGCCATGCTCCCTTCAATAGTGTCTCTGGCAACACCCAGATGTCTACCAATCGAATTGCCAATCATTGCCAATACCTGCTCACCCCAGAATTCCATTGGAAGAGCATATAATCGAATCCATACTGGGACAGCAGTAGGTTCAACACGAGGATCGAAACCCACCCTCCATGGTTGAACAAATAGCCCTGTCGGGCCATGGTTTTTCTTCTTCGACTCGAAAGCCTTATTTCTATCGGCCAGAGCCGAGAAGCTGACAATAAAATAACCATTACTAATAAACCACAATGAATACTCACCGTGGGGCTCCCAGTTTTGGTGGATCCAAGAATGCAAAAAGTTTAGGGAAGGGCGAATACCCATGAACTTGCAGATTAAATCATGGTTAGCTCTGTAGAGGACTGATTCTTCAACCATGTTGGGCTCAATGACGATTTTTGGCCTGGATTCGGCCTGCGACAAACAACCATTCACACGATGTGCTGACGACCTATTCCCAGCAGCCGTGAAGAGCTTTTTATATGCCATATTTTGGGCTTCGGCGTTCTTCGGAGGAGAATCTTCTTTAAACAAATCAGCGTAAGAGCTGGTACTTCCTGGAAAAGGAGCCGGAGAAGTCCCCATTGGACCCTCCTGGGGCACCGATCTGACCTTCAGATCCACCGTACCCCAAAGACACTTCTGCAAACCAGCAGAAGCCAAAGATTTTTCGAAGATCCAAAAACCCTAGTTCAGAGAAAAAAATCACCAGAGCTCATTTTCCCGTGAACCAATGGTCCCTCTTTCCCAGATTATCAATTCTGAATTTACCAATATGTTGCAAAGCGTCAAGCTTGTAAAAAATTTTCAATCATTAAAACTAATCTTTTGGAGGTATAATTTCCCAATAGTTTTTGTATAAAAACACATCCCTAAAAAATTTCAATCAGACTTGGGTTGTGCTATTTCTTTGATTTCTTGAAACCATTCAGAACATGATGGAAATCCTTCATTGCCTGATTTTCTAATTTATTTTTCAACAACACCATTTATTCCTACCTCTACACTTAATATGGTACATCAGGTTCATTCCCGTATTTACCTAAGAAGCTAGTAAATTTAAACTGTTGCCTATGGTATTTGGCTCTAACTATGCCAGAAACTATTTTGGCCTTGTAAAAATACCCTTTGTGGACTCACATTTCTTAGGTAAAAGATCTATAGGTATTTTTAAATGGATATTTTTATCTTATCTGTAAATCAGAACACTACAATTTTGACACTCCCCGGCAACGACACCAAAATGGTGAGCAAAAATCATGTCTCAAAAAATAATCATTTCTCTTCCATAAATTATCAATCCTATAAGTCTATAAACTTACGAGTGTCATGCACAATATATGCCTGTAGTGCGGGGGAATGAATTCATATGTACCTTATTTATTTTGGTGGGGGATGTTTGTGCATTTTCATTTCATCCAAACTTAGTGCAAAATAAATAAACAAATAAATTAAAATGCTAAAAATGAAATACCTAAAATGAAAGTAAAAAAATTAAATATGCAAAAAATAAAACACACATAGTAGAAATTAAATAAAGCAGTAAACAAAACAATAAATTTAATCTACTAAAAATAAAGAACATAAATGAAATAGGGGAGGACTACTGCAGGGAGTAGGCCCAAGCTCTTGTAGATATGCAGTGAATATTACAATTACAGTAGATATGCAATGAATATTACAGCCATTCAATTATAATAGTCATATGCTAACAATAATAGTCACGCACTAATTTTACTCATAGGAGAAATCATACATGTTCTATTTTATCATAAAAAAATCATGATCAGACTACCAAATCCATTTGTGTGGTTGCCCATATATTTTATATAAAAATCATTGTTTTGATTTATCCATGAGCGTGAGAAAATAATGCTCAACTTACAAATTTAACCACCCAATCAGAAAATAATATATGCTTTATTCTATTTTAATAATACAACATAATTAAAATATCTCCTTTGTCTTCACATGCAACAACCTTCGTAGCTTACTTTTCAATTGGTAAAATATGGCTTGGTCAGAGTAAGGCACCTCTGATGTATGGTAGTAAGGTATCTTATTGGCACCTACTTGAGTAAGGTTCCTTCTTGGTGCGTACTTGAGTAAGGCGCCTGCTTGGTACCTACTTGAGTAAGGTGTCAAACTAAGGTGCCAAAGTAAGGTGCCACCAAATTAAGGCACCACCAAAGTAAGGTGCCACCAAAGTAACGCACCACCAGAGTAACGCACTGCCAGAGTAAGGCACAAATAGAGTAAGGCACCGCTAGAGTAAGTTACTGCTAGAGTAAGGTGCCACTAGAGTAAGGTGCCACCAGAGTAAGACACCGCCAGAGTAAGGCACCACTAGAGTAAGGCATCACCAGATTAAGGTGCTAGAGGAAGGCTCCTTCTTGCATACTACCAAGTCCAAGTGGGGTGTAGACTGGAAAACACCAGATTAATAGTAAACCCTACACTTATACATATTTTCCACTAAAAACACCAGTCAAGCATAATACTAGATTTTCTATCAATTATATGCATAAGTTAAATAAAAATATATCTCACATGCTAATTAAACTAGTAATGATGCCCCTTAAGAATGTATATAAAATGAACATTTCTGATGCTCATCAACCCTTAGAGTAGATAAGTAGGGATGATTCCAATGGATTATCCCCCCACTATGCGATGTGAGGTTTCTAATTCTACACATTGGCATCACCTCTTGGAAGTTGAATTGGAAAACTAAACATGGTTTGTTCTTCTCATTGTTGTTCTATTTCATCAACCATGTTACTTACCCATAGATTCTACAAATATTTGAAATTTTGCTTCTTGTTTGATGTTGGTGCTATTGATAAATGTAGCTCGGATAGGAACTTCTTGCACAGGCTTCAGTATGAACGTGCTAGAAGTGGTTCGAGACATTTCTAATTCTATTTTGAATTTCACTTAAGTGATTTTCTATTTTTAAGTTCACTTAAGTGATTCTATTTTGTAATTCACTTAAGTGATTCTATTTTGAAATTCACTTAAGTGATTTTCTATTTTTAAGTTCACTTAAGTGATTCTATTTTGTACTTCACTTAAGTGCTTCTATTTTGATATTCACTTAAGTGATTTTCTATTTTTAACCTTACATCTCAAGATGAGATGAGATATAATATTAGGGTTAGAGAGATTAGGGTTATCTTTTTCAAGGATAAAAAGAGAATATCAATAGTTTTTTAGATACATAGACAAAGACACAAAAAAAGAATTAGAGGAGAACAAATTGTTGAAGGAAAAATACAAGCTTAGGAGGAGAAGAACAGTGCTTGCTGGCTAGAAAAGCAGCAAGAGAGCAGCAGTGTTATGTTGTAGTTGTAGCTTCCTTTATTTGTAATATTTTAGCTTCATAAATATATTTAACTTTCATTGTTCACGTTGTTTATGTTTTCCAGCCATCTATATGATTGTTGAATGTTTGAATAAATTATTCTCAGATCTGATTTATTTTAAAATAACATAGGACAATAGTTATCTAGGGTTTGGAAAATTTACATGGTATTAGAGCTAGGTTATGTGTTTGAGATCCTCAAGGGTTTATTGTAGTAGATCATTGCTAGATACTATATAAAAAAATAGTAGTTAGGGTTTCAAGAAAATAGAAAAATAGCAGTGAGGGTTTCATATATTTTTTGGCTTGAAGGACTAAGCATATTTGCAAGACTTTTTTTTAGTCATTAATATTTCAATAGATCTCAAAGATGGTAGTAGCTAGCCTCATATTTGAGGATAGATTGGAAGGTGCCTCAATTTTTTTGCCCTAGAAAGTTAGGGTAATGTTCTTTTTGGAAGAGAATGATCTTTGCGATATTGTCAAAGATGATGTGGCTTTGCCTATAGATCCATAGGAATTGGTAGCTCACAAAAAGAAGGAAGTGAAGGCCAAGCAGATGATCTTGGATGCAGTGAAGGATCACTTTATTCCTCACATATCCGAGAAGACTAAGGCAAAGGAGATGTTCAATGCCCTGGTTAACCTCTACCAGAGTGAGAACATAAATAGGAAGATGATATTGTAGAAGAAACTCGGATCTATGGAGATGACCAGATCTGACACCATTACCAGTTACCTAATGAAGATCACACATACTTGTGATCAATTGGAAGCATTAGGGGAGAAGGTTGAAGACATAGAGTTGGTGAACGTGGCACTTAATGGTTTCTCAACTTCATGGGAACCATTTGTCAAAGGAATTTGTGCTCATGATAACCTTCCCAAATTTGATAAATTGTGGGATTATTTCATCCAGGAGGAGACTCAGATGGAGTCAAAGGCCAATAAGAAATGTGGTGACGATAACCTAGTTTTTTTTGGGTAAACCAAGAAGGGAAAATGTAAAGGACCCAACAATGGTGAGGTAAAGAATGAGGAGTCAACCTCACAGTCAGGGAAGAAGGACTTGAGCAATATCAAGTTCTTTATTTGTCATAAGCACGACCATTATGCATCACAATGTCCACACAAGAAGGGCAAAGGGAAGCAACAATAGATGCAGGTAGCAGCCTCTATAGAAACTCAGATGAGTTAGTTTGCTACCAAATTTGAGAAGGATTTCTCATTGGTCTCTTGCCTTTCTACCAGCACGGTTCCAAGGAATGCTTGGTATGTGGATAGTGGGGCATCTTAGCACATGACATCAACTTGATAATGTTTTACCAGTCTACAAGAGTAGGACTCAAGGGTTCAGGTTGATCTTGGTGATGATACCAAATATCTAGTTGTAAGAATTGGTACCATTTATTTTTTACTCCAGTTAGGGAAATATTTAGAGTTTGATGATTTTTTGTTTGTTCCAGGTCTCAAGAAGAACTTGCTTTCAGTTTCAATTATGAAGGATAAGGTTTATGTAGTGGAGTTCAAGAACCAACATGTCCTTATTAGACCAAAATAATCTATCTTAGAAACAACATAAGTAATAGGGGTTAGAGAAGGTAGTTTATATAGGTTGCAGGGTGAACCTGTTCGAGCCCTAGTTCATAGCAATAACAACTTGTGCGATTTGTGGCATAAGAGGATAGGGCACCTACATCATAGAGTGTTGCCTATTCTAAGGGAGATAGCCACAGGTCTTCCAGAGTTCAGCATTGAGCAACAGGGAGTATGCAGAGGGTGCACGCTTGGCAACCATGCCAAGGTTTTTTTCCCAAACAATGAGCATAGGTCTAAGAAGGTACTAGATCTAGTATATTCATATGTTTGTGGACTGATGTCAGTAGCATCAATTTTAGGTAGCATGTTCTATGTTTCCTTTATTGATGATTTCTCTTGTAAGACATGGATATATTTTTAAATACCAAGGATGAAGTCTTTAGCAGGTTTCAAGAGTTCAAAGCTCTAGTTGAGAACCAAATAGAGAAGAAGATCAAGGTCTTGAGATCATACAATGGGGGTGAATATACCTCCAAGGAGTTTGATGGTTTCTGCAAGTAGGAAGGAATCAAGAGGGATATGACTGTTCCATACAACCCATAACAGAATGGGGTTGCATAGAAAAATAATCGATCCATCATAGGGGCTGCTAGGGCCATGATTCATGACCAGGACTTGCTAATGTTTCTTTGGGTAAAAGCATGCAACACAACAGTCTACATCCAAAATAGGTGTCCTCATAGGATCTTGGAGGACAAGACACCAGAGGAGGCATTCACTGGTGTGAAACAAGAGGTGATTCAATTATGCATCTTTGGATGTCCAATTTATATCCATGTTCCAGTAGAGAATAGGACCAAGTTGGAGCCCTCCAATAGGAAGGGTTTATTTGTAGGATATAGTGAGACTTCAAAAACTTACAGGGTTTATATTCCAGAGAAGAGGAAGACAATAGTGATCAAGGATGTAAAGTTTGAGAAGGACGTTGCATCCAAGAAGTCCCATGAGCCTATTCCAATGATAAAGAATGAGGAGCAAGAAGCTCCAAATGTTGATCCAGGGTCACCAAAGACACCAATGGTTTCCAATTCATAACAACAATATTTAGGTGAGGAGGTAGATATATTAGCCCCTTCCAGTTATATCAAGATACCTCAATGGCTTACACATATATTGAGGGATGCTGAGGAGTATTTTGAGGCTCCTAGTAGCATGATCAGGGAGAGGAGACCTCTAAGGAATTTTAGCTACATGAAATTGATGAGTAACATCATAAATCTAGAGCCTACCATTTTTCAGGAGGCAACAAACCAACAGGTTTTGTAGGATGCCATGGTGGAGGAGTACACATCCATCATGAAGAATGATGTTTGGGATATAGTGCCAAGACCATATGGGAAGTTAGTTGTGAGTTCCAAGTGGCTCTAAAAAATTAAGCATTTTGTATATGGTAGCATCAAGAAGTTCAAGGTAAGGTTTGTGGTGAGAGGATTCTCCTAGAAAGAGGGAGTGGACTATGAGGATACTTTTGCTCCAGTCCCAGATGCACTTCCATTAGAGCAATTATATCTTTAGCTTCATCTATGGTATGGTAGATTCAGAAGGGAGCAGTAAAGATCTAGTATATTCCCATAGATCAGTAGGTAGCTGATATTCTGACCAAGCCCTTAGTGAAAGGGAAGTTTGAAGTATTCAGAGATAAACTTGGATTAGTGTAGAATTCCTTCCTCGCTAAGAGGGAGTGTTGAGAAATGTAGCTCGAACAGGAACTTCTTGCATAGGCTTTAGTATGAACATGCTAGAAGTGGTTCGAGGCATTTCTAATTCTATTTTGAATTTCATTTAAGTGATTTTCTATTTTTAATTTCACTTAAGTAATTATATTTTGTATTTCACTTAAGTGATTCTATTTTGAAATTCACTTAAGTGATTTTCTATTTTTAATTTCACTTAAGTGATTCTATTTTGAAATTCACTTAAGTGATTTTCTATTTTTAATTTCACTTAAGTGATTCTATTTTGTACTTCACTTAAGTGATTCTATTTTGATATTCACTTAAATTATTTTCTATTTTTAACCTTACATCTCAAGATGAGATGAGATCTAATATTAGGGTTAGAGAGATTAGGGTTACCTTTTTCAAGGATAAAAGGATAATATCAAGAGTTTTTTAGATACACAGACAAAGACACCGAAAATAATGGGAGGATAATTGATTGTTGAAGGAAAAATACAAGCTTAGGAGGAGAAGAATAGTGCTTGCTGGCTAGAAAAGCAGCAAGAGAGCATAAGTGTTTTGTTGGAGCTGTAGCCTCTTTCATTTGTAATATTTTAGGTTCATAAATATATTTAACTTTTGTTGTTCATGTTGTTTATGTTTTCCAGCCATCTGTGTGATTGTTGCATGTTTGAATAAATTATTCTCAGATCTGATTTATTTTAAAAGAACATAGGACAACAATTATGTAGGGTTTGGAAAATTTACAGGTGTAAAATTTGATCAAGACTTAGCTTGATCCTATGACTTTCTCTCTTTTTTTTTAGGAATTAAAACATGTCCAAATGGATACTATCCCCATTCAGTCTATCCGTCTTCAATATTAGGAGTAGATAGATATAATAACCCATGATTGCTCCTCTTTAGTCTTAGGGGTAGAAAAATGGTGAATATTCCAAAATCCTATAGTTGAATATATAGTTATATTATGTTTTTCTAATAAAACAACAATAGTATCAAGTGGTTGATTTTTAACAGAATGCAAAAATGGTATGTTGTCGGTCTGTTGTGAAAGCACAAATCTCCTCTTCACTAGGTATCCTCTATTTAGACTATCTTATACCCAATTTTTTATATTTGAGATTGGAAGTTGTGGCAATTAATCTACCACGATTATCTAGTTGGTGATTCATTCACTCATACTTTTACCTCAAACAAATTATTCTTCAAAAATGAAATGCTTTAGATAAAGAACAACTATTGATAATTAATCAAAATTACAAAAACATATAATTATGTAAAATATAAATGAAATAAATTAAATTCAAAAAAACAAATGATTTCTAAAAATAAATTATTTATAGAACTTCATTTTCAATATTGCTCCTCAATCTCAGAACTAACCAATCCTTCTTAGAAACATAGTGCTTATGTGGCTAATTTGTAGAGCCACACAATCCCTCTAGGCATTTCAACACCTAAAATCCTCAATAGACACAATTCCTAATTTTTTGGCACCTCTTTCCCAAAAAATAGTGCCAAAAAGTGATGGGCCTAAGCTTTCCACTTTAATTTTCAAATCAGGATTACAAATTTAAAGAGATATTGCTTTGTCTGAGCCAATGAAAGAATGTTATGCAAATGAGCATAACTATTTTCTACATCTAAAATCTGGGAACTAGAAATTACTAAAAAAACTTCTATAGCTATTGTAGAAAGCAATAGAATCTACCTACAATATAATTCCTATTTAGTAGGGAAAAAAATTCAAGATACTCTACTAAAAAAAGGTGGGCCCTACCTAGACAACCTAGATCTAAATTCATCCCTACAACTAATTACTAATTAACTACAAAACTTAATTTAACATAATTATAGGGAATAATAATTTTAGCATAAAAATAGGAACAACAATTTTAATCAAAATAACACTTTATTCATGCTATAATTCCTTAGGTAAATATGCCTTCCAATGGTTAGTGTCTGAAAATGAACATATTAATTCCCTATTTTTATGGTCTAGATAAGTTCAACCTCTGTTACAATATAGGATGTCTAACTTATAGGAAATCCCTTATTTCTATCTTTTACAGCTTCTAACAACCTATACCACAATATATAATTTTTTAAAAATAAATCTGACAAGTTAAACCCTATTATTTCTTAGGTGGAAGAGGGATTTAGCAACTAGTTCTTCCTCATTTGGCATGAGATGGTTTTATCCTTTCCTTTCAAATTTCAACTACTATTTACAAGGGATTAGGTATGGCTGACATCCTACACTTGAGACATTTTTACTAGAGTTTCCAAGTCTTCTCTACCAACTATCAGTCCATTAGTTACCAATTGTCACTTCAGAAAATATAAAATTATTTTTTATGTAAAAAAGAAATAATAGATAGATGAAAGGAAATTATAATTTGATACATACTCAAATGTAATATCTTTTAAGATACTCCTAAACCATAATTGGCAATTATTATGTATGAACCTATCTAATTGGAATTGGTTCTATTAAGCCTTTATTAGTAGATCCATAGCTTTAGTAAGGCATGGATCTACTTTTTATCAAGAAATTTCAAATGGTTGAGATGGATGAGATGATATTTATGTCCAAAAAAGGATTCCTATGGTAATATATGCAAGGAATGTACATCTAGCCAAAAGAGAATTTAACTTTAATTTCATAAACTAAATTATAGGCCATCAAGCTAGTGGGAATTTTGACACAAGTGCTATAGGCCCACATAGTAAGATATAGTTAGAGATGCCAATATCAACCAGTTTTGCTAATGATATTCTTGACAATACTAATAAGAGTCTTGTTAGGAACTTTAGTTTATTCATTTTCTTAAGGATAGTAAGGTGTTGCCTATTTGTGCTAAATTTTGTATTTTACACAATTTTTTTGGACATCCTTGTTCTTGAAGGATATTGCTTTATCATAAATTACCATAGAAGGGAATCTATAACAACTAATAATATAGTTGAGGGTAAACTTGGAGACCTAGAATAAATTGGTTGAGACTAAAGCATAGCTTTGATCCATTTATTGAAGTACTCAATAGTTGGAATGATGAACCTATGTCCATTATACAACATTGTATTGATCCTCCCAATGATGTCTAAGCCCCAAATAGAAAAAGTCCAAGAAGTCAAGGTTTAAATATCTTGGAAAAGGGCATAGATAATATTTTCATTATTTTGACACCTACACACCTCTTGAGATAGTTTCAAGAATCCTTATCCATTGATGTCCAATAATAACCCATCCATAAGAGTTTCTTGGAAATGGTGGCATGACTAAAGTGGTCATTCCATGTCAATTATGGGCCTCTTTAATGAAATCTTGGAGATCAACTAAGGCTAAGCATCTGAGAAAATTTCCATTGATGTTATGGTATTATAATATAACACCAATAATGGCATACCTATAAACATGATTCTTGAGGTTCTTAATATTATTGTAGTTTAAACCACCAAGTCAAGTGCCATCCGTAAGGAAAGAAAATATATCCTTGTACCAAGAATTAGAAGGAGATGCTTCTACAAAAAATGCTTATAGAGGAATTTCTCTAGACTCTAAGGTTTAATGCTTCCTAAATTTTCAAATGATTATCATATATTTTTCATCTACTATCTCTAAGTAATAAAGGATGTAGTTGATTCCATAACATTGGCATGGCAGTTATTAGACCTAAGGATAGCTTCAATGGTGATTTGTTGAAAGTAACCATGAGTTTATCAATGATGTCTTTGTATGGCTTGATATTTTCATATATAGTTTAATAGACACTATTGACTTGGTTTACTACTAACTAGGAATCTCTAAATATAAAGAAGATTCAAATATGAATGACTAATGTTGCACATAGCCCTAGGATAAGGTCTTTGTACTCAATGGTGTTGTTGGTACAATAAAAAATAAGCTTAAAGAATAAAGAGATAAACTATTATTTAGGGCTGACCAAAATGAATCTTGTCCCCAATCCTTTGAGGAACCTAGCAAAACAAAAGTATAGATTTCAAGATTTATATTAATCTACTTCTAGGCTAAATATAGACTCATTGGAAAAACAATTTTGCTAAAGTATGACTAGCTTCTAAAGGTGTAACTATTAATTGATCAATAATGACTTGGTATTTCATAGATTTTTGGTTGACAAATTCAAAATTAAATTTTCTAAGCATGTTTACGAACTCAATGGTTCATCATAAGAGATGAGGATTGGACATAAGACTAGGGATTGATCCTCATGATGACAAATATTTTAGGGTTGAGAATTTAGAATCTAAACTTCTAGGAATCAAACACCATGTCTAGAAAAGCTTTTCTAAAAGGGTATAGTGTACTTCATAATTAACTGAAGTTATCTTTATATAAAAATGGATCACTCTCTATATTGATCATCATATTTCATCAACATATATCCTAAGTAATGATCCATTTTCACTGTGAATAGAAATAAGGGTTTAGAGGTATTAGGAAATACAAGGATAAGAAGAGGTAAAATGTATAATTTGAGGGCATAAAAGTTCATTTGACAATCAACATCTCATTCAAATATTGTATTCTTCCTTAAAAGCTTTGTAAAGGGTTAACATTTTTTGACTAGGTGGGAGATGAATCTATGAATGGCTTGGATTTTTTCTTATAGACATTAAATATAGATTACAGTTCAAGAGGGTGGCATATCAATGAAATCCAATAGCTTGTTAGGATCAACCTCGATGCCATATTGGGATATGATGAATCTCAATAGATTTTTGAACATAACCTTAAAATTATATTTACAAGGCTTTAGGTGAACCTTGTAATCCTACAACCACTTGAAGATGCACCTTAGATCTTAAACATGATATTCCTATTTTAAATTCTAACCAAGAATATCATTGACATAGTCCTTCATGATGTCATGCATTATGTCATAAAAGATGTATGTCATGGATCTCTGGTAGGTAGCTCCTACATTCTTCAATCTAAAAGGCATGACTTGATAGTAGAAGGTTCCTAATGAGGTGGTGAAAGGTATTTATACTTTGTACTTAGGGGTAATTTTGATCTAATTATATTCTAATAATCCATCCATAAAATATAGCATTCCACATGAAATTGTGAAATTGGTAATCATGTTGATGTTGGATAGAGGGAATTCATCCTTAGGACATGCTTTGTTGATGTCCAAAAAGTTAGTGCATACTCTAATTCTATATTTTTCCCTAATGATAGGTACAAAACTAGAGATATAGTTGGAATATTCAATGGCTTTAAAGAATCCAACATTGAGGAGCATTTGGACCTCCTATTTGACTAGCAAAGCAACTTTTAGATGCATTTTTCATAATTTTTACTTTACACATTTTGCACTAGGAGATATCACTAGATGGTATACAATAATGGATGGATAAATACCTAGCATATCAATACAGCATCAAGTGAATACATATCTAAATATTGTTAGAATTTTGGTGTATTCCTCACACTTGGTTAGGGTCAATATTGCCTAGTTTGGGGATTTGGGATCTCTAGGAATCCCAATTATCCACAATTTTCAAATTTATAATATAAGATTCATATTTAAATTAATATGGAGCCAATAGTAATCCCATTCTATTAATATATATAGATATAAATTTGGATGATTATTGTCGATTGGACATTAGATAGAAACATTTGAAACCTAGGGAAAAGATCCATTAAACTAGAAGTCATTTTGTACTAGATATTCTAAGTGACCATCTTAAGGAGGACCATTTAGGATATCCTTCATATCATAGTTATATTTCATCAAAAATCAACCTGGGATAGGCTAGGGTTAGTAGTTTTACACTAGATTATGTTAATCGAGATAGACTAGGACCTATGAGGAGTGATGACCCATCATCGTCCTCCTCATATCAATGCAATCCATTTAACAAAATGGTATCATCATTTAACATCCTATTAAGAAGCATGGTTTCATCTTCACCATCAAAAGAAGAATATAATTATAAGTGCTAACTATGGTTGGGAATATAACCTATCCCATAGCATCCAATCAAGGCTTTGGTGTATAGGGGCTCTTTGATGCCTTGATCATATAGGATTAATCATTTGCCTTGATATCTCATATTATAAAGCATCTACGTAGGATTGGAATATGATTTTTACAAAATTTATTAAGCATACTTTCATTCAACTAAAAAAGTATTATTGCCCTAGATTTTCTCATTTCTAATGATACCAACACAAATGAATAAGAAAATTTATATTTGCACTATTTTAACCTTATTGCTAGAAGGTAAGACTAAGGTTCCAGAATATGTAAGAAGCTTGGCTACTTCTACGACAAATTGACTACTATTTGATTGGTTATCATTAATATTTATTGGATTAAATATTTGACCTTTAGGTTCATTGTTACAAAATAAATTCAAGAAATATAACAATAGAAGCAATCCAATAATTCACAATAAACAATTTCTAATGATAACAATAATTTAGATCCAAAATCAAATTCTAAATTTAAATCAATGCATATCCTTATCCATTTAGAGACGATGAAGTCTCTCACTCACTTGTAGAGATAAAACTCTTATATGTGTAATACGGGCAACTAAGATTTTTATATGAAAAATAATTTCAACTACCACATAACTTTTCCTATTTATAGACTAAATCAATAGTAACACTAATACTAATACTCAAGGGTCAACTATTTAAACCTAGGTCTTGAGCTAATAAAATAAAGATAGTTGATTTGGCTATACTGGATATATTACATGTCTCTCCCCTCATAAAGCATTGTCCTTAAAGCTAAAAATTACTATAAAATACTCTTAGGCTTCCACATAACATCTACTTCAAGAAGTTCCTACAACTTGATGAGGAACTCCTATATTTGTTGAGATTGTAGAAGATGAACTCTAGACTACAAATTTTCTTCTAACTAGATAGTGGTTTTTCCTCCTTAATAGAGTACCAAAAACTTTGTTTATGACTATGCCTTCTATATAATAACCTTTTTGAGACAAGATACATGAAATATAGTATGGATGTGGGAGGATGGTGGAACCTCCAATTGATATGCCACTTTAGAAATGTGATGAACCACATTGTATGGCCCATAAAATCTAGGGCCTTGCTTCTTACTGGACTTGGTCTTCAAGGGAAATTTCTTATAGGGATGTAGGCACAAAAATACCATATCCCCCATATCAAATATTTATTTAGAATTGTGTGAATATTATTGTTGCTTCATACAATTCTATGCTTGGGTTAAATTATCTTTACAAATCTAAAGCACATATCATCATTGTTGTAATAAATCATCTACCTAGATAACCTTAGAGGATCTTGAAATATAGTATTCCACTGATGGAGATTTATAACCATATAATGCTTCAAATAGAGACATATTTATGGAATAATGGCATGAGCTATTATACCACCATTCAACTAATGAGAGCTAATGAACCTAGTGATACTACATACCTTGATAAAAATAATGAAGGTAACTACCCAAACATTTATTTACAATATCTACCATCTAACCAATGGTGATAAGAAGAGGACATACTCAAATTAATGCTACTAAGATCAAACAATTTCATCAAAAGTTGATTGGTGAAGATAGGGTTATGGTAATTGTAAATGAACTTGGGTATACCATGCAAATTTAAAAATAGAATCAATAAATACCTTGTTCATCTTACTTGTTGAATAGGGATGTTGTAATGCATAGTAATGAATATACTTGGAAAGGTAATCTACTACCACGAATTCCATCAAATTTGGGAAGACCCTCAATGAAATCAAAGGATATGTGATCCCATTGGTAGTCAAGGATAGGTAGGGATTGTAATAATCCATGATATTTAAATATTTCCCCCTTGTTATGCTAGCACACCTCACACATGGTCTTAACAACTAATTTTAATCAATTCAAGAAAAAATATTTCTGCACTAACAAATATGTTTTCAAGAATCCAAAATGTTCCACCAAAGGAAATGCATACAATTATTCAAGAATACTTGTCTTAGGATCCAATAATTGATGAATATAAATATGATCCTTATAATAGAGAACTCCATCATCATATAAGAAATAAGAAGGTAATGTTGAATCAGCCTCTACTTCCTAAATTATTCAAGTAGTCAATGGGTTAGAAATCCAAGCCTCCCAAAGTTAATAAATCCACTATAGAAGAGGACTAGAGATAACACTAATAGTAATAGAATCCTCATATTTTTAATACAAAGAATAAACCACTATATTATCCTTTTATTTATTATATTTAATGACTAATTCATACCCTAATATCTTGATCAACCATTTATTCTATTGAGGATAAGAGACGTATTATTTTGAGAAATTCTTAAGGTTTCTATAGTCAATATTAATTATGAATTTATGCCCCAATATATAAGGCCTCCACTTCTCTATAGCATTGAAAATAAATAAAACCTTCTCATAAGTGAATCATCCCAAATTAATTCCAAAAAAAGTCTTAGTTTCAAATACTAATGGGTGTCCATCCTACATCAAAATAGCTCCAATACCTATTCCAAAAGAATCACATTAAATGACAAAAGGTTTTCTTAAGTCAAGGGTGACCAAAATAGGAGTGGTACACATAGCCTTCTATAGGTATTAAAAGGATTAGGAAGCAAATTTAGAGTAAACAGAGGAATCCTTCATACAGAGAGAAGTGAGAGGAGTGATAATCATGCCACAGTTATGAACAAATTTTACTATAGTAGCCTATGAGTCCTAAAAATCCATAAATGTATTTAATGGATCTGGGCTAAGGCTAGTCTTACAAAGATTTGATATTGTTAGGATCTACCTTGAATCCTTCTTGAGTTACTATATGTCCCAAGTATTTTTCCTCCTAAACCCCAAATAAGTATTTGTACTTATTGAAAAAGAGATATTCCCATTGTAATATGTGGAGAACATTGTCCATATGTAAAATATGATCCTCCCAGGACTTGCTATAAATTAAGATAACATAAGGTAAAACTAGGATAAGCATGCAAGGAAAATGATAAAATGTAGGGTTCATGGAATTTTGGAAAGTGGAAGGAGCATGAGTAAGACCCAAAGGCATGACTAGGAACTCATAATAAGCCTAATATGAGTAAAAACTACTATTAGGAATATCCTCTTCTCAAACCCTGATTTGATGAAACCTAGAATATGAGTCTAGTTTTGTAAAGTATTTGTAACCATGTAATTTATCTATTAAATCATCTATAACATGGATAGGAAACTTATATTTGATAGTTATCATGTTGAGAAATCAAACATTAGGACACATGTGTCAAGAATTGTCCTTCTATTATACCATCACCATTGGAGAAGAGTATAAACTAATATGTATGATTCCTTGCTCCAATATTTCCTAAACTAGCTTCTCAATTTTAAAATTTTAGATATGGAGATAGTGGTAAGGATTCACATTAGGAAGACCTCCTCACAGCAATAAAAAATGCTTTGTAAGTCCAAGGGAAGAGTTGGAAGAAGTGACTCCAAATATTAAACCTCCATGCAACTGACTTAGGTGAAGAATCCACGATCACCTTTATTCAATTTGTTTTCTTGCTATGTGAACTAGCCACCTTGGATTGAAGGTGTTGGAATCCTTGGCAACAAATGACCCTTCCATTATCCATCCAATTGACATTAAAAAAAATATATTTACAATAACATATCTAAGCTAAGATAGGCATTGTACTCCCAAGATGAAATTTTCACTACCTAGATTCATGGAAAATAGGTTGCTCAACCAATTATATTCTACCATATAAATTCTAACCTTAGTAATTTGACCCACACACCGATTAATAGCCCCACTTTCAATAAATACTTGATTTTTTTCTTGATTTGAAGAGTTGATATACAATCCCAATGACTTTGATATCTTATTATCTATAAAGTTAAATTTTCTACCTAAATCAATCAATATGTTAACACGCTATCGTTTGATGAATCATTGTACCTTTATAGTATGATAATCTTGGAGTCTCATAAGAACACGAGTAGAGGTATCCATGGTATAATCCTCATGTTTTGCATCATCTACTTCTATCAATTGCTTCTAGTATAATAAATCTTCATCTTTTGATATTGTTATGTCTTCACCCTCCACTTAAAAGTTGTGATATTTCTTATAGGCTTGATCTTAGGTATGGTGTTAATGATATTTGAAATAGAATAAACCCTAAGAATATTCATTATTATAGTTATTTAAGGATATAAAGATTTAAATTCATGTCTATATTGAGGATTGCACTCTTGAATCTTTTGTCATATTGCCACAACTATGCATTGGGTATCATTGAGAGTATGAGGGTCAAGCATATCAAATTCCTTCTAAATTTTATCCATAATACCATGGCAAAAGGCTAAAACCATCACCACTAAATTCATTTGATGGGTGTAATTGAGAAGACATGTAAAATCTGCATAATACTCCTCAACCATTCATATTTGATTTA
This sequence comes from Wollemia nobilis, assembly GCA_028583015.1. Lineage (NCBI taxonomy): Eukaryota > Viridiplantae > Streptophyta > Pinopsida > Araucariales > Araucariaceae > Wollemia > Wollemia nobilis. Next base: position 1,799,723 of record JAQPPZ010017073.1, read on the forward strand.
TTTGCATTAGATGGACCACATGATGTGGAAGATCCTTTGTAAAATATTTAGAGGAATCATTGTTTGAAGTCAAACCATAAAAGATGAGCCTCTGGTTGATAAAAATTTCATATGAACCATTAATGATAATGTTTTTTTAACTTAGCATATACTAATGTGACATGAACTTCTTTTTCTAATTTTATTAGGTAGAAGGATTTTTTAAAGGACCTTGAACCTTTTACAAAGGGGTTTTGAGGGTCCCAAAATCTTTTACATCATAAATGTATCTCAAAAAGATAGCCCCAAAATATACAAGGATGAGGATCCCAAGAAGAAAAAAAAGGATTTGATGGTAGGATCTAGAGGCCAATATCCAAGAGAAAGATCGAGATCTCCTAGGATTTGGAATAACTTAATTGCAACAATAATTTAAAAAAAAAAAGCATAAATATCAAGGAGATATTCAGTAGCCACCCAAAAAATCAAGCATCAAAATTAAAATTTGAAACTTAAAAAAATATACTTGAAAATTAAAATTAATGTTTTGAAAAATTATTATGCCTAGTCATGTAAGAACCAAGATGGATCCAGTTGTCAGCCACTAACTCCAAGGTATTGGTTAAATTTGAATCATAAAATATTTTCCCACTCAGAAAGAGAGGAAACAACATGCATCCAATTGGCAAGGAAATCAGGTAGGTTAATATAGCAACCACAAATCTAAAACCTCCTAGCAAAAAGATAGATCCAAACCCTGCAAAAACAAAAAAAAAAACAATTTCTCAAACCTGATATTATAGGAAAAATATCCTTACTGAGTTACATGAACTTCTTAATGAGCATGGTGTATATAGTTAATGTTATCCACCTTGGCCAACCACCCATATGGATTGACACCCCCAAAGGTGGGCATGTTGATGCATAGAATAGCTATATCATGAGGCCAATTAAGGAAATTATAAACACCTCTTATAGAGGAATCTATATTAGAAGAAAATATTGAGTTTTAACCACTCATTCCTAGAGAAGCACTTTGGGTTGCATATGGTTTTGAGTGACTTCCATAGAAAATTTAACTATGAGCAAATGGTTATTATGGAAGAATGCTAGTGTTCCTTATATTTCATGCTTAATGAATGATCAAAGGCTACTACATAATTATTTTTGATATATGTGGATAAGGGTATATGAATTAGAGGATATTCATAGGTCACTTTGGATTCTAGCTAAGTATGTTACAATGCAAGTAACCATATTTTATTAATTCTCATGATAGGCATGTAGACCAAGGTCAATAGTAATGCAAATAGGATTACAATTTTTATGGATAGCAAGAGGACTAAAGGGGGAGGTATATTGGAAGAAGGAAAGGAAGGATAATATGGGTTGGAGGAGGAGAATCCATGGTGTTTAAGGAAGAAAGAAGATGCTAGCCAATACTATTGATATATGGGTGAGTGTTATGATGCTTACCAAGATTTTTAGGTTAGCACTTTTTTCTACTCGTACACACATCCTTTAAATAACCAATGCACTCTTAAACCAACCTAAAAAAATTATTACAATGTGATAGGTCCCCCACAAGGATCCCAACACACTTCTTGAAAAAGTATTATTGTAAATACACCTTATTTTTACTAGTTCAAAGAGATAATAATAATAGGATAGGTTTCTCACATGGATTTGACAACACTTGATACTCATTTTTTTTTTCAGGTTCAAGAAGAGGAAATAATAGTAGCAAACTCATCATATTTTAGAATATAAATGCACTAGAAGATGAGCCAAAAAAATATAAAAAATTAACTAGGAAACAAGAAGTATTATTGTTTTTGTGCATCCTTTCTACTATAAATTTGCACCACTACAAGGATCCAAGATCTAAGCTATGATGTCACTTGCTATAAATCAACTTAAAAAAATACAAATAGTAGTAGCAACCTAATAATGCATAATAAACAATATCCAATGATAGTAATAGTTAAAATCCAATTGCTAGAAATTTAAATATGTAATAATCAAATTTTATATTTAAATCAATACAAATCATGTTAGATTTTAAGGATACATGCAATGGGAGAGATCTACCACAGGTCCTAATAAGATGCAAAAAATATGAAATAATGAAATTCTACAATTTGGTTGAAATATACTATAAATAGAAAGTGGTAAAAATACAATGCAGTATGGAGGTGATGGTCACTCCATTAATATAAGCTAAAGAACTACATTGTGCTCCATCAAGGAGCTCTACCACTATCTACTACTCTCTACTATAAATAACTTGATGAACTTGATATCTACTTGATGTCTTTGATCACTCACTATGAGGCCCTTTATATAGGAAGATAGATTCCTTGACCAACACTCAACCTAGCTATACAAGGGGGCACCTTGCACATTACAATTTGCACATTGACACTTGTGCATTTATTATATTTTTTTAAGTAACTAGATAAATTCCCCCTAAATTAATATCCTCCTCTAACTATGTAGCAAATGTGGTACATTTACATGACCCAAATTATGTAATATACTCTAACACCCCCCTATATTAAATTATTTGGGTATTTGAAGACTTGAATTCAATATGGATCTTCTTCTACTGGGTACTAGAACTTGCATCCTCCTCCATTGCTTATTTTAACTTGATAAATAAAGTAGTTAGTGTCTTCATATTATGTACAAAGAGCTATAGCTGAGGGTTCTTTCATCTTTTAAAAATGCCCATTTGGTTTAGTCTTTATGATTTCTTTACTATGGTCTCTTCTAGCATGTATTTTCTTCTTTTTTCTCCTTCTCCTATGATTTTGCATTGATACTAGTGGAATATTTGCTTCATGAGAAGTCATTCTATCATCGCAATAATATTAATTTGTATTGCTAGCTTGATTCATGTGTTGAGTGAATACAAACACATTTAATGATAGGTAAATCATCAAACTCTCCTTTGATGTGAATATAACTATCTTTTGTGAATTCCACCATGCCTTGAAGAGGTTTTCATGAATATAATTAATTAATTCTTCAAATATACCCTATTTTGCTTCTTTAATAAATAAGGAGAATCTCTCCTTATCACTACTTGATAGATTCACATATCCTTCAAGGGTATATATCATGTTTTGAGAATACAATTCCATTTCATGAAATAATTCTTCATTAATAAAGGCATTTCTTAATATTTCATCCATATTCCTTCTTGATAGTGTTTCTTGCTATTCCTTAGGGTTGTAGAAATGGATTTGATAGAACCTTTGTAGTAGTCTCCCTTATGTCTCCCTAGTAGATGACGTGTAGTATTCTTTTTGTTTTCTTAATATCTGTAGAATACTATATCTTTCTCAAGTAAATTGAGTAAATTATCCAATTTGATGAATCTATCCAAGGGTCTAGATTTTTTAGAGTCCTTATATCTCCCTAGTTAAGAGATGTGAATTAATTTGATAAAGCCTTTATAGAACTTAGGTTTTGTGGACTTCCTTATGACTCCCAAATGAATTGAGTACTTGATAAATTTTGATAAATGCTATTGTTATCAAGTTTTGTAGAATGCCTTATAACTCCCTAGTGATTTTGGATATTCTATATGAGTGATAAAGTTATTTTGGGAATATTATTTCAATTTTGGATTGATTTTGTAAAGTTTTATAAATAAAAAAATCGACTTCTATTACTCCTTATTTCTCCTATTGAACTAAACACTTTTTAATTTCATGAAGTTCTAATGGTTGGATTTATTTTATCCCTTTAATGTGATTTTAATACAAGTATAATGATTAGTTCCAACTCTTGATAATACTTTATGAACTTCATTTTATAGCCTTTTAATATTTCTAAATTTCAATAATCTAATTTTGGTGTAGTATTCCTTATAACTCCCAAATTTAGAATATTAGAAAATAATAGAAATTTACTTTTCCAAGTAGAAATCCTTATTTCTCCTATGTTTCAAATTACAAATATTAATATATTTTTGTTGAATGGTTCCCCTTTAATTTTTGCTTTCAAATGTGGTTGATTTCCCTATAGTTTCAACCTTTTATCATAACCCTTATAACTCCTTTAATGAAAAAAATAAAGTAATATCTTACCTTTATATTTCTGCAAACCTGAAGTATTCGACATTGAATTTGAATGTATATGACAACACTCTTTAATGCTGTTCTTTAATCCTTTCTATGGCGGATGGCGATAGACTCTTCTTTGACTGCAATATTTGGGAAATGGGAACCTTAATTCTTGCTCCACTTTAAATGCTTTTACCAAGAGCTTTGAATGCTCTTTTCTCCTCTTACACATTACACACCTCTGCTATTGCAAATGTGCTTTCCTCCTTGGTCTTTGGCACCTCAAATAGGAAGAGGATCTTTTAGAAAATGCCAAGTGTCATGGTAGTTTATTTCAACACTTAGAGAAGGTAGATGTTATTTGACACTTGTTGAACTTGTTGTAGGAAGGAAGATAGATGTTAGAGTCTTTATGTGAGTGCTTATATAGCTTGGTGACAAGTGTCACCCCTTCTCTAACACAAGTAATGCTCTTTTGTGTAATGCTTCTTTGGACTATTCCTTTCAAGCATGTAGAATTTGAGTGTTATTTTGAGTGCTTATATGGAAGGCATTAGGGTTTCTTCAAAGGTGACAAGTGGTACATTTTATCTTTTGCATGAACCTTCCTTCTTAACGTATTCTTGCAAGCTTCCTCAATGTATTATTTCCAACTATTTATTTGCTGTGTTTTCTCCTCAATGCTTTGATGGTGCTTGGTATATGAGTTGGTTCTAGCTAGAATAATGAGTAATTTTTTGATGGATTTGAGCTAGGATTGTGAGAAACACTATGGTGGAGGTTTTGTGACACTCCAATGGTTTTTTTGAATGCTCTATGTGGACCTACGTCTAGCTCTTTATACTTCCATTTTATCCTACTTTCAAGTTGTTATATTTTTGCCTTTGTGAATTATAGCTTATCCTTGTGCTATTCTATGTATACTTTTTAGGTTGCTTATAGTGGTTTTCAAAACAATGGATGATGTGAGCTCTTTGAAGGCCCTTTTTATCTTGCTTGGATGATGCTTCTCTACGATCACTTTGAGATGTTCATTTCTTGTAAAGAATGCGTCTTTATGAAAATTAGACCTTGTCGTTTCTCCAAAATAGTATAGAATATCATGGTGCAAGATAATGTAAATAAAATTGTAAATAGAATACCTTCTTTTGCACCTCCTTTTGTAAGCTTTTTCTACTAGTTTTAATGGCATCTTTCTTGTAGGTAAGGGCTGATTTATCATTGTTTCCTTTGCTAGACAAATATCTCCTTTTACTTGATTAATCTAGTAATAAATACAAGTTAATAACCACGTAGATAGAATATTTTGAAGTAGTTTCTACACTAATTTTCACATGCAAATAAACCTTAGTGCACCTCAAATTTGAGACTTACCAAGTCTCGATTTGTAGCTTCTTTTACTGATTTTGGTGGTAGCTTTCTTCTCCACTTCTTGGAGGAATATGGTCTATTTTTGGTGGCTTCTTTGGGCCATGAAATACTGCAAGTTTTGTGCACCAAATAGTGTCTCTAGAAACTTTGATAATTTTTTGGTTTTGTGCCCTTGATATTGACAATCAAAAAACACAAACTAACCCTTTTTGAGAGTAACTAGTTAAATATCAACTAGTATAGTGCAAATGGATTAATAATACCTCCAAATTAATGCACTTTAATGGTAACAATAATCTCACCTTATTTCTCCTATAAATAAACTCTCAAAGTAGTTTCTAATGCACTTAATAATCTCTGCAACTTTTAAGAATAATAAACCCTTAAAAACAATCTATAATTTTTCACTACAATAAATATTGTAGGATGTAGTCTTCTTTGCTTCCTAGATAAATAATAGGTAGGTGATAATTTTATTTATTTCAATAAATATCCAACTCCTATTTTAATGTGCAAAAATATCTTAAAATAAACTCTCCTTTTTGCACTTTCTTGAAGACTATAATATAAGCCCTTTTTCTTTGCAACTTTAATTCCAATATGGTACTTAATAAAATTTGATAATGAACCCTATTTTTAAATTCAATTGTTTGTGTTTAATTTTCTTACCTTTTAATGGCTTATGTAGATGATGTAGATCTTGGTGTTTAGATTCACCAAGTTAATACCCTGAGATGAATGAATTCTACAACTTCTTGTTGGATGTCCTAAATAGCTTCTTGCTTCACCAAACTATGGTCTTGAACCTTCTCTTGAGCCTAGGGTTTGGTGGCTTAATCCTTCCAGTGGAATTCAAATTTTATATAGTATATTTAGAAATTCATTTATTCTGAAATGTACCTTCTTTCTATGAGAGGTAATCTCAAAATCTCTTGGATTTGGTAGGCTTCTTCTTTTTTTTGAATCCTCCTTCAATATTCTTCTTAACTTCAAACAAGATATTCTTCTACAGATTATGAATGTTTTGATGTCTTTAGTGGATTATTATTTGGGATTTGAAACTCTTTACCAAATTCTTCTCCTTTTAGGCTTGTTTTTGAATGGTGATAATTGTCCCAAGTTCTTCACTATCAAGAGCTTCTCCTTGGTAGTGGATTTATCCAATGAGTTCTTCTAGGAACTCTTTTGATGATGCTTCTATGAGATCTACAACAAGGCTCTCCAAGCCTTCTTATTTTTCCTCCTTGAGACCTCTCCAAGGTCTTCAATCTTTTAGCTTCTATGGTCCTTAAAATGAGACCTTTCCTTCAACCTTCTGCTTGTGTAAGTGTTGGTAATGAGATCTTCTTCTTAGATCTCTAAAATTTTCTACTTCTCTAATCAAGAATAGGACTTTGCTAGTCCCTATTTATCTCTTCCATGATTGCAATATTTCCAATGAGATCTTCTATGGATCTCATTAGCTTATTTAGAAATAATTTTTTAATCAGTAAAGGAGATCACCAATCTCTAATTTCACAGACTCTTCTCTAGAATCTTCTTCAGGAATTCTGCTTTGGAGTCTTATTCTAAATTAGGAACTCTTCTCTGGATTTTTCTTCAAGAACTCTTCTCTAGGGTCTTCTTATATATCAGGATATCTTCTCTAGATTTTTATTTAGAATTAAGGCTTATGTGGCCCTATATTCTAGATCAAGGCTTTTGTGGTATTTTCTTATGGTATGGCCTTTTCTTCAGGTACAAGGCTTCTATGTCCTTTTATTTTGCAATGTGATTTTTTTCAATCTAGCAATGGAGATCTCCAATATCCAAATTTTACCACAACTCTTCTCATTGAGTCTATCCTACATGAATTTGTAGTGTCTATTTTATTGCAACAAAAAACTAATCTCTGCATGAGGAAAGCACGTAGACTTTCAAGAAATGAAGGTGAAATCCTTCTCTATCTATTGTAGGAAGTATCCCAACTTTTGAGAGTTAATTTTTTGCAACAAAGAAACTTTATACTGTAGTTAGCATGAAAAAATTCCAGATCTCTTGAGATCAATAATCTTCACTAGTTGATTTGTCAAACTAGTGGAATGAATGTTGAGTCCTAGTCTTCACAAGTTTTCCTACAACTCTATGGAAAGACTCTAGCCAAATGTAATATCAAAATTTTTATAACTAAGATTTATTTCAGTCCTCACTTGTGACTCTTCCTATTCCTATCTAGATGCATCATGGCTTGATAACACTGTTAGCTTTTGAGAATACATGCAATGGGAGAGATATATCACAGGTCCTACTTCGATGTAAAAAATATGAAAAAATTGAATTCTGTAATATGACTAAAATATACTATAAAAAAAAAGTGCAAAAATACAATGCAGTATGGAGGAGATGGTCACTCCCTTAATATAAGCTAAAAAACTACATTGTGCTCCATCTAAGAGCTCTACCACTCTCTACTATAAATAACTTGATGAAATTGATATTCTTGACCTACTTGATGTCTTTTATCACTCACTATGTGTAGCACCCTAAAATTGGCGTAGTAAAACTTAGCAATAATTAAATTACCTTAGTAATAATTCAAATTCAAAAATTCAACCCCAAAACCGCTCCAAAACCACCTGCTACCCGTTTCCTCATTTTCCATGCCATTCTTAGGAGTTGTTTTGACCGTTTGACGATATCGTCGCCGATCAGACGATATCGCCTCAGATCGGACGATTTCGTCTGGGCTAGGACGTCCAGACGATCTTGTCCCAAAACTAATTTTTCATAAGTAGCTTCTGTTTCAACGGCGTCTCTAAGTTGGGCAGAAGCGTGTCTACATCGTTAGAGACCTCCCCCATTGGAGATCTTCCAAATTAGGATGATCTCCAACCTCCCAACTTCCCTCCTAAACCTATTTAAACCTTAGGACCCCCCTTGACATTCCCCTGGCTGAATTTTCCTGTAACTTGACTTTTACACGCATTAGAATACCCTGGATTACCATCTGCATTTGTGCTTTCCAAATTTTCTTGCAGGAACCTTGTCATTCTTCAGTCGGAGCAAGCTCAGATCGTCGTAGACGATCCTGTCCAATTCGAGACGATTTCGTACCAATCCGAGATGATTTCGACTGTAGTCTGCATTGGGGGCAATCAGTGCCCAGAGTTTGTGCTTTTCCTATATTTTGCTGCTATTTTATTCTGCATTTAGTCAGTTTTATTATTATTTCCTGTTATCCTGCATCCTGGAGTTCACCCATGTAGTTTAATTGCATAATAAGATCATGATTAGCTATTAAAGAATCGTAATTTACTTGCATTTCCATTCGGGATTATCTTATTAACATCCTTATTATTATTTCATATCATTTTCCTTTATCAGAATAGTTGCAATTTTGGTATTTTGTATCTATTTCTCTGTTTGCAGGTCTTTGATGAATTCGTCTGATGAATTCGTTAGATCTCAGACGATCCTGTCAGATCGGAGATGATTCTGTCAAATTCCAGACGATCTGGACTGCTTCAAAAGTCAGAACCTCCATCAGACATCCGAAACCAGGTATGGATTTCTTCACTTAATTTATTCTCTGTGTTTTATATTAATTCTGCTTTTTGTATTCATTTAAATCTGCATTTCATATAGAACAACTTAGATTCATTTGGCCAAACCTAGGCTTTGGATGATTAAAGATAAAATTGAACACATCAAACATATTCCCAACCTAGGCGTGGAAACTGCCATTCAAACGTTTCTCGGTGAACCCCACCATCCGTCAAAAAATCACCATAATACACCTCCCCCGAGAGGCGGGACCTTCGCAAGGCCTCTCAGTCCGAGGTATTGTCCCATCCTTTTCACATCCCCCTTTCGGGCACGGATCCTATAGCCTGAAGGTAAGGGTGCGAAAAATTTGGAACGATACATTTTGGTGAACCCGACGTGAAACTAAAACCTTTTGAAAACAAAAACAAAAAAAAAATAGATGCATTTAAAATCATTAGAAAACTAATAAGTTGCATATCATGTTTAGATGGTAGCTCCTAAGAAAAGACTAGCAGTTACTATAAATGTTGAAAACCAATTAGCAGCCATAGAAATCAATTCTGTGCTTAGTGTGCCTGAAACAGATAGAAACCAACTTTTGTGGGATGAACTTGATAGAAGACTAGGTATCATTTCATCTAAGTCAACAGAACTTAAACAAATCAAGAGGCTTGCCCTAGATAGAATCCTGGATCCTCATCAACTCATTTTTTATCATGAACTTCAGAGAGCTTGCCATAGGTGGTTAGCTTATAGGAGAGCTCTTGTGTCTTCAGAATTGTTCACCTTCGAGGAATACCTCAAGAACGCAGCTATGGTACGCCAATTTCTAGTTCATATAGAAGTCCAAGAAACTGATCTTATGATTAGAAAAATATGGAATAGAATTCCTAGAGCTATGTTATATCGTGAATATTGTCGTGAGAATTATTATTATCAACCAGAATCTGAAATACATGGTATTGCTATAGCACATTTCATTAAATTTTTGAAAGAAAATTTTCAATTTGAAGAAGAACATTTCATGACTCCTGAAGAACTTGAGCCCATTAATGATATTTATAAATTGTTTATAGAAAACTAGATCATTGCTTTCATTATTATTATTTCTTGCGTTTTGTGTGTTGTTTGTTATCTTTATAATATTGTTAAAAAAAAAACAAGAAAAACAAAAAAACATAACAAAAACCAAAACATTTCATTTTAAATATTATAGTAGGTATATAATTAAAATATATACCTCTTAAGCTTGTTGTATATATATATATATATATATATATATATATATATATATATATATATTTGCTGAAATCTAAGTTTAAGCACAATGACTAAACTTAGGAATGGTAAACAAACTGAAGAAGAAGAAGAAGAAGATTGGTTAGGCAAGAAAAACAAAAAATTAAATACCCTTCTTGAAGATCCAATTCCAGAAGAAGAAACTCTAGAACAGCCAGAAGATGACCTGGTTGAAGAAAATGAACAACAAGAAAATGTTAGAGAGGAAGGATCCTCATCCCCTAGAATGGCTTGCAGATGGAACTATTGCTTTTGATAACTTAGATCATTTCTAGAAATTCTTCAATAATAATATTGGTGCTCTTAATATGGCAGTTCGTATTGATAGGGGACAAATTAGTGACACTCAAGCAGCCATGGAACATATGTTTGACATACACACTAATCCCTTGTCTTTCATTGATCAAGAAAGTGATAAAGCTGGGCCATCCAATATGGATATGGCCGCTATAATTCAGAATATGCAAAAACAACAGGTTACCCAACCTCCTAAGGAACCTGTTATTGAGCCTAAAATCATGCCCACACAAAAGAGACCTTCATTCACTGCTTTATTTCGCCAAACTATTAATCAATATGCTTCAAATCGACAAAAACCTAAAATGAAGCCAAACACCAATTTCCAACAATCTGGGATACAACATAATACAACTTCAAAACTTCTTCATAACACCCTTCCTACCAACAATTTACACAATAGTAATATAGCATCTAATATGCATGTCCCTCCATCATATGCTCACCAATCTCATATTAATGCCCTACCGAACCAATATGGTGGGCAAACCAAGATATCTGGAAGCCATGGTGAAACAGTTAGCTTCCCGCATGGACCAGATAGATCCCTACCATCCCTCGTACAATTATCGAGAGATGTGTAGTCAACCTCTAGATCCTATGGTTGTAGCACAACCATACCCTAAACATTTTCCCATGCCCGTCTTGCCTATATATAAAGGAACTGAAGATCCCATAGAGCATCTTCGCATGTTTAGGATAGCATGTCATGATATATCACATGATGACTTGTTATTACTAAAAATGTTCCCAAAAAGTTTAGGAGGAATGGCATTAGAGTGGTACTATCAATTGCCCACTCATTCTTTGAGAAATTTTGAAGAAACCGCTGAATCTTTTGTGCATCAATTTAGTGCCTATATCGAGAGGCATGTAACCATTAAAGATTTATACAACTTAAAACAAGACAAAGATGAATGTTTTGCGGATTTCTTAGCTAGATGGAGGCAGTTGATAGGAAAACCGCACTTTGTGCTACCTTATAGGGAAATGTTGGACATTTTTATTAATAATTTGCAAGAACAAATATCTTATGAGTTATCAACCGCTACCTTAACTACCTTCGATCAGGCTATAGATTTAGCTCGAAGAGTAGAAGATGCCCTCATTAGGAGAGGCCAACTTAGGAAGAAAGATGATGAGAAAACATCCAGAAATCAATATAAAAACAAACAAGTCGTAGGTGACGGAGTCACTGACAGTAGAAATGTTGCTAATATCAATGCAACGAAGACAACAGAAAAATTTATATTGAAACCTCCTGATAAACCTCCTCGAGAGTTTACTAGATTGAATCAACCATTATCAACTATTTTACCTCAATTACTCGAAAGAGGTTTGATTCAATTACCAGCTATCCGGGAACCTGATCCAACCATACCCGGATATAGAGCAGATTTACACTGTGATTTCCATAGAGGGCCTGGACACTCTACCAATTCTTGTAAAAGGTTAAAACATAAAATACAAGATCTGATTGATAATAATGAGATGGAGGTGCAAGCCTTCCAACCTAAACAAAATGCTCCTAATAATGCTCAAAAGAACATTCCCCAAAATCAAAATCAAAATGCTAATCAATCATTAGACATATTTCAACATCCTTTACCAAGACATGGTAAAGAGGTGGCCAATCAAATTGAGCATCATAATGTTCCTCCTCCTACCCGATATGTAGGAACTATTAGCGGACATTTACCTAATCATGATTTACAAAAATTTGACACAACTTTATCCATGGTCACGACCAGGCCCCTACATAATATTCAAACACCGGATCTCAGTGATGTAGAATCAGATACTGAAAGTGAAATAGACATCACCTCAAACCAATCGAATAGTTCTGAAAATGAATCAGATCCTATTCAACCTATCACAGATGCTATGGTTCCAGAAGAACCATTTCCTAGAAGAGTTACTACTCGACCCTCTTCTAATCAGTTCCTTTCTAATGAACAAGCTATAAATGCTAGACCAAGACCTATTCAGCATCCTCAATATAACATTGTAGGTACCATTGGAGCCATTACCAGACAACAGGCTCAAAATTCTCAACAAGAACCAAATCAGAACGATGGATCAACTCCATTTATTTTGAAAAATCCCAATAAAGGGAATCATGCTCCTAATGTTCAACCTAAACCCCCTTACAATATTAATGAGCAATTATCCAATACTACAGCCAGAATTTCCCTTTTGGATTTATTAAGATCTTCTCCTACACATAGAGATGAATTAATGCTTACATTAAGCCAAATGATGGTACCACAAAACATTCAACTTGAAGCCATGGCCAATACTATCATCACTAGAGAAGTTGATTGTATTGACTTTCGAGATAAAGATATACCGCAACATAGTTTACATAAGGATAACCCCTTATATATTACTGCTCTAATAGGAGATGTAGCCATTAAAAGGGTCTTGATTGATAATGGTTCATCTCTAAATATTTGCACTTTTGACTTCTACCAGAGATTTGGGTTTAGAAGTGATGAAATGAAGAAAACTGACATGATCATAAAAGCTTTCAATGACGAAACACAAGAAACGTGTGGAGTTATTACCATCCCATTGCAAGTTGGTCCTAGAACCTTAGATACGACCGTGTTTATTGTACATTGCCCAGCATCATACAATATACTCTTGGGTCATCCTTGGATCAATGCAATGCGGGCTGTCCCATCAACTTTACACCAATGTGTTAAATTTGAATTTAAAAATCAGTTGGTCACTATCCATGGTGATCCTAGACCCTTTGATATGTGTGCTTTGGCAGAACCTGTTGGAGTTCAATTTTGCCCTGCTCTGTCATCCACACATCCTAATTCTTATTTTTCATCTAAAATCATGAAACACACACCCATAACTTCATCTATTTCTCCTCCATTAATTTCACCCTCATATATAGATCAACAATCTTTTAAACAAACTACTCTAGAACCTCAAAAAGATCTTCAATCCACAACCAGTCCTTCATGTTCCATCCCTATAATTTCAAAACCTATAGACCCATCTATTAACACCTCCACATTATCTACATCTATCATACCTTCCACATCTAAAGATATAGGGAATGATCCTTCTACATCTTATGCTCTTTCTGATGAACTCTTACCCGATTTATCTAAAATTCTTATATCAGAAAAAACAAATGCTTCTATGCAAAATTCCATTATCTTAAGTACTTTGCCGCCATCTCCTCGTACTTTGGGCCTCCCACAACCTATGGGAAGTACTTACCAAGTCGGGAGTTGTGCCTTCATTTATAAAGGATATGACTGGGGAAGAATACCTAGGAATATCAAAACTCATCATGATGGATATGCTCGATGTTATTTTACTAATGAATATATTAAAGCTAAACCTATAATGCTTAAAATGGGATATAAAGGGAAAGGCTTGGGACCTTTCCAAAATGGTATGAAAGAACCTTTCGAGGTAGAACCGTGGCCTTCCCGCTGTGGTGTGGGCCTATTTCCTAGTAAGGGTCAACCCTTCCCTTTTGAAGATGATGATCAACTTATATGTTATCAAGATTATTTGGATGGGCATGATGATTTGCCTCTAAAAAATCAGCCATTTACATGCAATATGCTATCCATAGCTTATCCCGAAATGATTGTTGAATCCGATGATGAGTTGGAAGGAGATATTTTCCATGATGTCTCCATTGAAGAGATGTTACACAATGGTTTTTATTTTGATGGTTCTATACCTACTATAGCCCAACTTGAGGCCACGACTCCTCAAGATGAATTATCCAAGTTAACCTTAAAATAATTACAAGAATTGGGTGTTTCACCCACCCCACCTAATTTTGAAAGAGATCTACACATGGAAGTAGAAAACGTCATTAAAATCAACATTGGAACTGAGGATAGTCCCCACATAATCAATATTGGATCAGAATTAAGTCAAGAAAAACAAGAGCAATACATTGCATTCCTTAAAGAATATGAAGATGTCTTCGCTTGGACATATGAAGATATGCCAGGTTTAGACCCTTCTGTAGTCATGCATCACCTAGTAGTCCATCCGGATGCTAAACCTGTTAAACAGAAACTTAGAAAAATGCATCCCAAAATGGCCTTACTAGTCAAAGGAGAACTAGAAAAACTGTTGAAGGTTATTTTTATACAAGAACTTAGTCAGCTGGAACTCCTAGATGAAAAGCGCATCAATGCTTTGGAGCATCTTCGTGCTTACCAAAACAAGCTTAAAAGATCATATGCTAAGAAAGTTCGTCATCGATCCTTTGAGGTCGGCGATCTTGTTTTAAAAGAAAATCAAAAGAATACTAATGCAACTAAAGACCTTAAAGGTAAATTTGAGCCCAACTGGCTTGGACCATATATTATCACTGCTAAATTTGAATCGGGAGCATACAAATTATCTACCTTAGATGGTAAAGAACTTAAAGAACCTATGAATATTATGCATCTTAAACGTTACTATGCATAAAAATTGGTCATTTCATCATTGTATATATTTGTTTAAAATATTTTCAAAACTACTATCTTGTATTTCTTTCAATTTATAAACTTAAAAATCTAAAAAATACCAAAAACATTCAAAATCATCAAAATCTTCAAAACCATCTTTTATTTTTTGTACTTCTCAAATTGTGACATATTTGCAGTTATATTTTCAAATTATTTTGGATAAATTAGCATTTATTTGGAATCCCGCACTTTCACATTCACATGAATAAATATCTTGATTTTATCTGGCATGATTACTAATCTCTCTTATATCAAAGTCCACAAAATTCAATTAAATAAAGTTTGAGCATAGAGAATTGATCTTGTTATTTACTTAAACCAAGCATATCCTTTCACAATAAAATGATTATATTTGTAATGTCCATGCTATCCTACATAGTAGAAGTGGTTTCTTGAGCGAAAAGTTTCCCCTGCTATCCTATCATGCACATGGTCTAGAATCTTTGAGAATTGGCAAAAGGACAAGCTCACCCCTACCCGAAATAAAAATCCCTTGCTCTACAGCTAATCCGAGCAAGTATCCCTAGAATAGGAAGCAAAAGAAAAAGAAAAAAGCAAAATCAAGCAAAATCATTTAGCACTATTTCAGCATTATCTCAAATATCAAAGCAAAAGATACAAAAAAAAAAAAAAAAAAAAAAAAGAAAGCAAAATGAGCAAAAGCAAAAGCAATAAAATCCCTTTCCCTACCCCTTGAAAAGAAAAGAAGGGTTGATGAGCTTGAATCCTTGGAATTCTCAATTATTCGAAAACTGTGAGGTAAGCCCCATAACAGGTGGTTTGTGCCCAACCCGCTTGGCCTTGGGTAACTCCTAGCATGGTGATATGTCTGTCACATTAGCGACCTTCTTTTGTACAGACCTATGTCTGCTTATGGATTAGCTAGCTCTTGATAACCCGACTTACATAGTAGTCTGGTATGGTTATATGCATCTAAATCATGGTTAATGAACACTTATTTGGTTAATTCAAATCACTTGTATCATAGTATCTTGCTCAAAACTGGTAAATGAACAATACAATCGCACACACATTTGTATTTGAGAGATTTTGTGTATCATTATGATAAATCAAGATTGGAAATGAACTCACATACGCACATGGGATTCCTTATAAATCTAACTTCTATCTTTAAGATACTTTGAAATATTTTTGCAAATTGTCTGGAATAATTTCATTTTCTTCTCTGAGAACAATTGTTTAGTATAAAGACAACCACATGTATTTACCAACAAATCAAAATCATTTTCAAAAACATGCAATAAAGTTACATATAACTTTTTGACTTTTGCAACGATGGTATAGTTCCAAAACCAAAAGTGGAATTTTATGCCTAGCACAAGTCCTCATCTTCATATTTTCTGTTTATTTTCAAAAATTAAAAATCAACCGTGCAATAAAGCTATTTATTTTCTTCTTTTGGATTTCGCGATGATGGTATAAGTCTATACCTAAATATTCTATGCCTAGCGCAAACCATTGTTTTAATTTTATTTTCCCATTTATCCCACATCATAAAAACATATGACTTAAATCATTATGTTACACAATTATGCTTTACAAACAAATGAACACCCATTTTTTTATTATTTTATGTCATTATGTTCAAATTCAATATTGCAACCATGGTATAATTTCTAAGGAATTATTCAAAATTTTATCACACTTAGGAATTTATGCCTAGCAAAAATCATTTTAATATTTCATGCATATCATTTTTATGAAAATTTGAAAACAAATCATCAAACCATCATTATCTCCATCATTACAACACAAAAGTCTTAAGACAGTCTCTTAAGCACTCTTTTACTTTTTAACAATATTTCTATACTGGGATTAGCTTGACGACCGAGTGAGTGGTGACTCCATGAAATGGTCTATAATAGCGACAATATCCTTTGAAATTATTGTTAGAAGTCCCTTTTATTTTTTATCAAATCATCCCACAAACAATCAATTTGTTTACATCAGATTATTTCATTTAAATTTTAAAAGCATGACATCAAATTATAACATTTCCAAATGACATAATTACATGAATCATCAATCCAATAAGCAATCAATTCAAAACATTAAAGCATCATACAAATACATAAGACAAGTCATATGATCAAAAATATCTCATCTATATATATATCAACAATATGTACATCATATCAAAACTAGATTGGTATGCCACAATCTACATCTTGGCATACTCAATCCTCTCAATCATATATCCAGTCTCTACAGTGTAATCTATAGCAGCTAGCCTCGAGAACCCCTCGAGCTCTCAGCCTCATCTCCTCCCCCACCCTGAGGTGGACGAGGTGGCCCCATCATAGTCTATGTGGTGCTATGAGTCCTGGACACTGATCGTGATGATGTCCTTGATGACCCCATCATGACAGGCTCCGCAATGGGGGCCGACAGTGGTAACCTCTGCCCCTCTGGCACCATCTGGTAGTATAGCATCTGGTAAAATGTGATCTGGGCAATAGCCCATGCTAGGTCCCGAGTGCTAGCCCCTCCGCTCCATGCTCTGAGGCATGTGATCTCATCTCTGAGCTGTGTGGCCTCCTCTCGGTGTCGTGCAGCCTCATCCTGCAAGGCTTGCACCTGAGCCTGGAGATGAACAGTCTCCACCCGGAGAGTAGCCATCTCGCTACTCTCTCCTGCCTCGACACCCTTGCCCTTATCGGGCGATGGTGGCCTCTCTCTCTATGGAGAAGGGGGCCTCTCCTCCCTCCTCTCCCACTGTCATGGCCTCTGCTGAGCCTGTGGTCTCCTCTTGCTCTCCCATGCCATGACCTTGTGCCGCCTCAATGGCCGCATGGCACCACCTCCCCATCCGATGCACAACTGCATGAATCGGACCCTGAGCCCTCATCATCCGAGGAGGGCGGATGCCTACGTACCAGGCATCATAGCCATCTACAACCCCAACGTCATCCCCATCCACTGGCTGAATGGGGGCATCATCTACGTCCTGACTCCAGAATCATTGCATATCTAGAGCCCCGCTAACTGTAGTGTTATCCCAGATAGTCCGAGAAAACTCGTAGTCTCTGAGAGATGGGATCCCCTGCTATAGACCGAACTGCCTCAAAACTCGATCGTACCGGTGGAGCTCCACCTCTCCCCTCTCCATCCTCAGCCAGCAGACTCGCCTGACATGAGCCAGCTCCTGTCCATCCTCGGCCCACCCTGGATGATCTCTCCAAGGCCTCCAGGTGATCTGGTCGGAGACAAGGTCGTCAAGTAGTCTTCGGGACACTGGCAGATCTATCCACCGTTGTGACCCTCTTCGGAGCCACCAGTAGAAAACTCGGGGCCTCTCCCCATCAATCCCTGTCAGTGGGAGCCCTATCGGCCTCTGCACCATGATGTGCTCCCAGCACCAAACTTGTAGTAGTGATGTCATGACTAGACATCGGCCGCCCTTGTATACGACCCCATGCAGGATCCTATACAACCGACATAGTACAAAGCTCCCCCAAGCAAACCTGTATCCATGGTCTCTCATGTCGTAGACCACATCTATCAGTAGCCATGGTAGTCTGCATCCACTCTGATGGCATAGCAGTAGACCACCTACCACCCCAACCAAAACCTGTGTCAGTCTAGATGCCCCAGGCATCTGGCATAGAGACTCGATGTTCACTCCGCCCTTCTCCAGGGTGAAGCTCGGGTCTCCGCATAGTCGCATCATCGCGTGGCCCTGATTGGCCATGGGAGTGATTAGCCATCCTTGTATGGGGATCCTCAAAATCCTCCATACATCCTCTAGTGTGGGAGTCATCTCCCCTATCGGTAACCGAAACAAGAAGAACCCGGATACCACCTCTCTGCTAGGGTTGTCAATAGCCCCATGTCTGTAGACACTTGTGGCATATCTGCCACGTGCTGCAAGTCGACCTGAGCCAGCTGATCTCGCTCTGCCTGAGACAGGGCGGCCAAGTCATCCCTTAGTCCATCGTATTTCCATTCTTGGCTCTTTAGTAATCCTCTCTGCAACATAAACAACAAAACAATCAAAAATCATTAATAAAAATCATTAAATCAGTTCACTTTCACAAATGATGATATCGCCCACTATTGGACGATATCGTCCCAAATTTGAGCAAATTCGTCTCCGATTTCGCATGAGGGAATCATCCCTTATTGGACGAAATCGTCCCCCTATCATCGATTTCGCCCTTGGACGAAATCGACGATATCGAGACGATTTCGGTGAAATCGAGACGATTTCGTCCCGATGACGTCGACGGCCCAAAAACGGCCGCGATGCTCAAAAATCAGTCAAATCTAATCTAAAAAGCATGAAATTCTAAATTAAAGCATTCTAAACTAAGTTTAGACCCTTACCCGTAGCCCGCGTCGGACCTCTGTCGATCTGTGCGCTTGTCTCGACCATCTTGTCTGTAGAGCTCTAGAAACTAGGAAAATGAACAGTAACAATGAATTAGGGTTTTACCCTATTTTTCTTAATTTTATTCAAAAACAATTAACAATATTTTTAAAATTTTGCTTTTTCGCGTTTTTACCTCAAACGTTCGATTTGGGTAAAAACACGGAGGGGGCACCATAGTAAGTTGTCGTACGATTCGACCTAGAATCGTCGCCTAAAAATGGGAATAATTTTTGCTTTCTCGTAGATCGAGAAGAACTCATCTTTAACGCATTTTCTTCGAAAAATTCGCTAAAGAGGGGGCAAAATGTAGCACCCTAAAATTGGTGCAGTAAAACTTAGCAATAATTAAATTACCTTAGTAATAATTCAAATTCAAAAATTCAACCCCAAAACCGCTCCAAAACCGCCTGCTACCCGTTTCCTCATTTTTCGTGCCATTCTTAGGAGTTGTTGTGACCGTTTGACGATATCGTCGCCGATCAGACGATATCGCCTTAGATCGGACGATTTCGTCTGGGCTAGGACGTCTAGACGATCTTGTCCCAAAACTAATTTTTCATAAGTAGCTTCTGTTTCAACGGCGTCTCTAAGTTGGGCAGAAGCGTGTCTGTGCCGTTAGAGACCTCCCCCATTGGAGATCTTCCAAATTAGGATGATCTCCAACCTCCCAACTTCCCTCCTAAACCTATTTAAACCTTAGGACCCCCCTTGACATTCCCCTGGCTGAATTTTCCCTGTAACTTGACTTTTACACGCATTAGAATACCCTGGATTACCATCTGCATTTGTGCTTTCCAAATTTTCTTGCAGGAACCTTGTCATTCTTCAGCCGGAGCAAGCTCAAATCGTCGCAGACGATCCTGTCCAATTCGAGATGATTTCGTACCAATCCGAGACGATTTCGACTACAGTCTGCATTGGGGGCAATCGAGTGCCCAGAGTTTGTGCTTTTCCTATATTTTGTTGCTATTTTATTCTGCATTTAGTCAGTTTTATTATTATTTCCTATTATCCTGCATCCTGGAGTTCACCCATGTAGTTTAATTGCATAATAAGATCATGATTAGCTATTAAAGAATCGTAATTTACTTGCATTTCCATTCGGGATTATCTTATTAACATCCTTATTATTGTTTCATATCATTTTCCTTTATCAGAATAGTTGCAATTTTGGTATTTTGTATCTATTTCTCTGTTTGTAGGTCTCTGACGAATTCGTCAGATCTCAGACGATCCTGTCAGATAGGAGATGATCCTGTCAAATTCCAGACGATCTGGACTGCTTCAAAAGTCAGAACCTCCATCAGACATCCGAAACCAGGTATGGATTTCTTCACTTAATTTATTCTCTATGTTTTATATTAATTCTGCTTTTTGTATTCATTTAAATCTGCATTTCATATAGAACAACTTAGATTCATTTGGCCAAACCTAGGCTCTGGATGATTAAAGATAAAATTGAACACATCAAACATATTCCCAACCTAGGCGTGGAAACTGCCATTCAAAATTTTCCTGGTGAACCCCACCATCCGTCGAAAAATCACCATAATACACCTCCCCCGAGAGGCGGGACCTTCGCAAGGCCTCTCAGTCCGAGGTATTGTCCCATCCTTTTCACATCCCCCTTTCGGGCACGGATCCTATAGCCTGAAGGTAAGGGTGCAAAAAATTTGGAACGATACACTATGAAGCCCTTTATATAGGAAGATAGATTTATTGGCCAACACTCAACCTATTTGTACAAGGGGACACCTTTCAAATTACAACTTGCACATTGATACTTGTGCATTTATTACATTTCTTGAAGTAACTAGTTAACTTCCCCCTAAAGTAATCTCCTACTCTAACTATGTACCAAAGGTTGTACATTCACATGATCCAAATGATGTAATATACTCTAACAAATCCTTAGACACTTAGAGAGGGTGAATTCTCTTAGACACTTGGACATAGCAAAGTCTCATATGTGCAACAGAGATGACTAAGATTTAAATATGATAGCTAATTCTAACTCCCACATCTCTTCCTATTTATAGACTAAATCAAAATTAACCCTAATCCTATAAACCTAGGGCTCATGCTAATAAAAATAAAGATAGCCAATGTGTCTATATTGCATCCATTACATTAATTGTTCAATAAATTATTTAATGTAAGATACCTTAATACATCAGTAATTGGATGCTTAGGAGAAGAATATGGTTGAAGGGATGAATTAAGAGAAGAGTAAAGATGAGATTTTGGATTCTTGACCTCAATAAATTGGTAATAGGGGAAGGGATTAGGGTCAGGTAGAATTTGATAAATCTTCCACCTATGTTCATATTTTAGGTACTAATGAAGAGTTAATGGATAACTTAGATCTTCTGGATCCATGGCCTCCCGAGAATAATGGTGTAGGTTAAGTCACATGGCATGATATAGAAAATGGTGTTGAGAGTATAGGGTAATACAATAGTACCACTAGCCTCACATTACCTATTGTTGAAATATCTAATAACAAGATTATATTTCTTAAAATCATCTTTGGCTAACCCAAAATGATAAATAAACCTTAGGCTATAAAAATTGAGACCATAACCGTTATCAACTAGGATTCACTTGATGAATTTGTTGTCAAGATGGCCTATGATGTACGATAGGAGATATTCAACCATAGAGGTTTGAGGGGATATCATCCTCA
Source organism: Wollemia nobilis (assembly GCA_028583015.1). Taxonomy (NCBI): domain Eukaryota; kingdom Viridiplantae; phylum Streptophyta; class Pinopsida; order Araucariales; family Araucariaceae; genus Wollemia; species Wollemia nobilis. The sequence goes on from JAQPPZ010017073.1 coordinate 1,821,851, forward strand.
TGGAATGACATAGTTACATGTTTGATCCCAATGGATTATATTAATATATTAGAATATCACAATCGCCTATCGTAGTGGCTAGGCTTCTCTAGCACCCACACCTCATGTAGCATAGTTGTGAAGCTTTTTGAGCATAAGATGCACTCCTAAGGAAACCACTAGGATTTTTCTAAGGTTAAATCCTCATTTTATATGATCTATAATGTAGTTTTCCTACACTACTTGCATTCATAGAAGTAAATAGGAGAGAGATATTTGCATAAAATAAAATCCTAAGCTATAGAGGTGATGTGCCAAGATAAAAAATAAAATTGTGCATAATCAAGAAATAATGAGCACAACATCATCTACTAATAGCTAGAAAGTGAACATGGTTTTGATCTAACATATAAGCATTTACACATACATAAGAAATAATATAGAGAAAATTTAGTCATAGCTTTCTATATGTACCATAATTTAAAAATATGCGAGATCAAAAGAGGCTAGAATGTTGGATAAGATACCTAGGCCGAAGAATCTATGGATTGTTGAATCACTCACCATGTTCCATCAATATTGGCCAATAGCAGGGTTCCTTCTTTGATGAATTTTTGGTAACTTGGTGAAATGGCATAGACCATTATATGAACAATCATTAGCTCATGTAACTCTAGCAACTCCTTTTTGATCACTTTGATAATAAAAAATACCCATCATAGATAAAAAAAAATCAATTCTTAGCTCTCCCAACTCTTTGATTCAACACCTATAATTGATTGATGATCATATGGTCTATGTAGCATCAAAATTCTCTCATAAAACATTTTCATGTAAAATGGCACTCATTGTTGATCCTAAATTTGATGGTGCACTTTACCTCCATTTTTATTCTTCTACTAGTCTACTCTTTATCGAGGCTAACATGTAAAATCAGACTAAGGTAAACATTCTTTCTCGTTGTAGTGAAATTTTTTACTATATTTCTATCCACTCATAAGGGATATTTTGTTTTTTGGAGATAAAGAATCCCAAAAAAAATCATAGCCTTCTATTGGGTGTAGATTCAAATGAAAGAGTGAAATATTGGAAAAACTGAAAGACAAATGGAAATAATGAGAAGAATAATAAAAATAAAGAAATAGTTTAGGGATATTGAGAGGACAATTTATTCATTAAGGCCTTGATTTATCCATATTCATCATATGAGGGTAGCTCTACTTTTTGGAAGTAGCAATGGCACATTTGGAGTTCTATTTGGTCATCGCACAAGAAGTTTGTTATTGTATTCATGACTTCTTGAATCCAAACCTTGATATTTACTAAGGGATTAATGATTGATGTTATTTCCTTAGAAGTAGGGGGGTCTAATAATTTGTTAAAACTTATTTTCCCCTCTTTCTATTATCTAAACATATTTGCATACTCCTACTCTAAAAGGAACTTATTATATGATGTCTAAGGGAGCATAAAGTTTTTTGAATTAAATATCCATTGGGACCCTTCAAGATTGATACCACAATGGTTAGGACACTTACTAGTGCTTTGTATTTTAGTACAACCTATTCTTTTTCAAGTATGTCCAACATTGTCTACATAATTACCCATCGATATTAAATACCTATAGTTGCTAGCTCTTGGTTGGGTGATGTAAACAATGTTTCTTTGAACCTCTTTGCTTTAGTCAACCTATCAGAAGTCACAATCTAGGTTTTCTTGACTTCCTAAATTATTTTGCAACTTTGATTACCAACTACCTCGATGAATTCAAGTACCTAGGATAGTGATGATGTGTCTTTGGTTATATTTTCTCAGTATTTATGATAAACCTCTTTTATTAATTCAATCAGCCCTTATTGTTGCCTTAGATCTACATTTTTAATTTGCTCACACTTTAGCTTCTTTTAAAAATCATTCCTCTCCTTAATGAGTTGGGATTCTTAGGTGACAATTTTATTAGCTAGTATTTGGTTCTTTCTCCTTTCCTCCTTTAGGAGAGAATTTGTCACTTGTGCATTTTCTATATGGTCTATCTTATTTTGGAGTCATTTGACCTTCAACTTGTAGTTCATAAGGGTAGTTTTTACTTAATTTATTTATTTTAATTTTCTAACTTCCTATTGAGGGACAGATAGTCATGGCTCATGACCTTATTAGTTGGTTTCATAAACTCTAACTTATCCCTAGCATATATGTCTTTGAGGTTAAGCCTTTTTTCCATGACCTAATAGTCCTAGTCTTACATTTAACCTTTCTTCTTGGATATGGTCAAAGTCAATTGAGTCGAATATGAAATTTTACCCTAAGGATTAAAATGACTCCTTTTTATATAGGTCATGTAGCTCTTTTGTCTTATTTGTTTTGGATGTACTATTATGTCTTATATTAAATTTCCTTAAATTACTATAGTTTACCAAATATGGGAGGAGGAGCTTCTCAGCTTGTTATGTCCCTCTACAAAGTTGAAGCTAGATATAATAGCCTAAAAAATGGGAAAGGTAGGGAAGGTGGAAAAGTGAAGGGATGAGGGAAGCATCCCTCTAGTAGAGTAGGCTAAGGAACTATATACGGGATGGTAGGATCAAAATTAGTGGGGGTGACAATATTAGGTATTATATATGGATCCATCACCTAAATGGGATCTATTCCTAAAATGATAAGAGTAATGGTAGCTAATATGACTACAAAACTAGGAATGGAGGCCAATAGGACTGAACGAATGGAAGATATAAGAGGCCACTAACTTGTATCTAGAGTAAAAGTGTAAAATATATGGAGAAATTTACTAGATACTAGAATCAGAGCAGCTTGTAGTTGTGTCTTTGAGGTGTCCTCCTTTCTCCTTTTTGATGGTGGAAGACTAACACCACTTATCAAATTTACTTTACCTTATTGTTGTAGAACTAAAAATATCATCTATGGTGGCGGTTCTATTGTTGTGAGAGATTATTGAGGAGAGGAAAGGCTAGAGTTTCTTTAGATATTTGTGAGGAATATTCTACTTGGATGATTTATTTTGTCATTGCCTCCACCCTTTTAGTTGTTTTTTTTAACATATTACCTATCTCATCCTTCACTATCTTTGTTTAAGGGGGTGATTTTCATGTCTAAATGTTCTTGGTTGTATAAATCACTCAATTTTTTATCTTCATCCAGACCACTGTACACGATTATAGTGTCCCAAAACTCCTAAAAAAATTTCTACCATGCGCTAATCTTTGCTCCTTTTAGTGTTCTGTCAAAATTTATTTCTTCTTGGCACTAATCTAGACTTGCAAGTTCACAAGAAATTTCTTCTTATAGAGAGCCTCATAAGGCCTTGGTTATTATGGGTGCTTAAAATTTATTTTTGTTGGTTGTGCATTGTAGGTTATAAAAACACTCATGACCAATCTCAATAAATTGAGACCAAAGATTCAAATATATCAAAATCCTAGCTAGGCATTTAAAGCTTTTCAACAAGTACAAATATTAGAAGCAATGCAAAATATGAAGATAGTTCAGTCTATAAAATTTCTAACATCACGCAAGCCTGGTATTTTTTAAACTTAGACTTAACGCCTATCAAAATCTCTAAGTGTGAAAATATGAAATTGATCATATCCAGACCTTTGAATCAAGTGATGTCAATAGAAGTGCAAAAACAATTAAGATTAGTCAATCAACTATGCACAAAGTTGAGAGTATTCCAAGGGCCCAAATACGATCCATAAAACAAAAATTTAATAATACATGCATAATATGGAATAAATTCAACCTTTTCAAAGAAAGAATAACATGATAAAAATATGACCTATGACTCAATAATGAAGCCAGAAATCCTCAAATGATGACGTTAGTGACCCTACGGGCCTACTCCAAATCCCAAAAGTGTTTAAAATAGAATGGATGAGATATCAATATGGAACTACATGAAATTGAATCTTGATATATGGTGATGTCATGAGGATGGCCCAAAGGCCCGATATGCTCACAAGCCTACCTTTGGTCTATCAAACTTAGAAATGTCTCACCTAGAGCTATAACCACCTCACTACCCTCCAGATGTCCAAAACAAAATCTATTTGTTGGAAAGTGACATTTCTAATAGAATGGTTACAATAGCTCGACCATTTGCACAAGATAGTTTAAGATCTATGGGAAAAATCATAACAACATTTGAATTCAAAAGCAAAGTAAAATCTAGATCGACCATCTTAGCAAAGCAAGGTTCTATGAGAATCTTCTTCTAGGTTATTTATATAATAGACCTACAATTATAAATGTTGCATTACAAGATTCATAAATAGCTATAAATATTTTAAAAAACCTCACAATGAAAAGGACTCTATAGCATTTTCTTGGGTGTTTGATGTGTAACATTTGCTATCAAATAATGAGAAGTGATAGTTATTTGGCCTCCATTATTGGTGTTATTATAGGATTTTATAAATGAATTTTTGTTTTAAGTCATTTTTGTTACACTTTGTGATTAGTATATTCTATTAAAGTGAATTCTTCTATTTGGATCTTTGTTGGATTCATTTTCATTAAAGTATTTAAAATGATTAAGACATATAATTGAGCTCTAATGAACTCTGTTATGCATTTGACAATGGATGGTCTATTAAGTATCATTACAAGTTAATTGTCGTAGGCTCTCATAGTATGCACTAAATTATGTTATGTTATATCCCATCCATTATTCATTCATTACTCTAAACCCTTACTCTTTTCTAACCCTCTAAATTTCCCACTTTTATCTTAACCCCTATTTTAATTTTGTTAGTATTCCAAGGAATCAACCTTCTTCCAAGGTTGAACCAAGAGAAATATCATTCATCCAAATGTTGGCTAACGTTTAGGGTGCACTTCACAAGCTTAGGAAGATTTTACACCAATAAGTTTTTTGCCATGCTCGGTGTGATGATTTCATCCATTCACCTGATTTACCCAAAGGACTTAATATCTAATGAACAATCTTGACCTCATAAGCAAAGAATACATTTTCACCTAGAAACTCCACTAATTAAAGAAAGAAAAAAACAATATCTATGTTGGCAATCGAATCTAGAACCACTAACGAGGATTGTCAAACCTTACCCCCATAAAATGGTTCTCATTCAATTAATCATATCTAGATAATTCTACCAGGGTTATGCATAGTGGATAATCACCGTTAATTAATGAATATTTGGACTTTTGAAATTTGGAACTGGCTAATAGTGGGAACCCTTGACCAGGAGGCATTAACCTAAAAAATTTCGATGGAAATTTTTTTGGGTAGATTCGTCCCAATTTTATAATAATTGGACCATTTTAAGTTTAAATCTCCAATATTACCCCTAATAATAGGGGACTTTTTCACCTTGAAATTATAAATAATTTTGAATTTTGAAACTAATTCACCCCATTTTTATAAATATATTTTAGGGCCAACCCCTTATGCATAAACCTAAATTCTACCTTGCTTGGGATGGTGTCAATCCTCTTGATATCCCAATCCTACATGAAACCCCTAAGGCTTCCCTAAAGGCTTTTCCCATTTATGATGGTAGTGAAAAATGGCTTATGAGCACTACCAATATTTAGTCACCTTAGCCACTACATATAATACTGTCTTTGAAGATGTAATGGTGAGATTAGTAAAAGGTAAACTATTGTCATGGTATCATTCTTTAGAGGATAAAAGCATTAGAACTTGGGTGAAATTATCCAAATATTTCATAACTAATTTTGATTATCTTGGATATCCATTTCTACTACTCACCCATTTTTCTTTATTCGAAGAGCCTCTTTTTTTTTGGTAGATAAGATACTATAGCATTAATACCGGGTTTTATAGGTTGACCCAAAACCTTTTACAAAAATCAGCCCAGGGCTATTGATGAACATGTCCTTACTAAGGATCCTATATATGTAAAATCTACATGCCACAAAAGCCATTACATTCGGTAAGGCACATAGCCTGTTATCAAAAAGAAACTTCCCATACCACATTTTGGGTATACCCCGAGAAAACACACCTGCATCATAATTACAAAAAAATAAACAGACACAGATCCCTTCCTTGAAATAGTGGAGAAACAAAAAGCTACAGACACACATAGCAGAATACTAAAAAAACTCCCACAAATTTTGTATTGATAGTTACTCTTAATAATTCTTTGGTAATTGCTTTCTTCTATATATGACATGCTTTAGGACCACATCCCATCTTGGCCAATCAGCATTGGAGAATTAACCTACTGGTTAGATTTATGGCGGTGGCTATCTGGTGGTCCATGTGGCTCTAGTTCGAAGTCTTATATTGTTGTTTCTTTCCTGCCCTGTGATTATCAACCAACCTCAAATTACTAAGATGACTAGGATTCATGTTATCTGACATGTGACTGTCCCCATTAGTCTTTGTGGTATTTCTAAGCAACATCCACCAAGACTGATAGCTTAGATAATTTTTATTGTGATTCCAGTTTAAAAAAGATATGGGAATACTCATAGCCTTCCAAATTACAGTGCCTTCCCTATTGGTAAATTTGAATATCATTCTTGGTATTCTTTTTGAATAAGCTCCTCTACTTCACTCGGGAAACCGTGTTCCCATTTGAAAATTTTGTCACCATCGACACCCAAATTGGCTAGCTTATAAACAACTTTTTTAGCTTCTCGAAAGACATGTTGGGCTTTTCTATCCTGTCTTCCCTGGAAAAGGATCCTAGCATCTTCAACAATTGTTTTAATCCTCCAAGGAGTTGTTTTCTAATTATTGAGGAGATTTATAACATGTATAGAGTCTCCTTCTACGATCAAATTGCCTTCTAAGTCTTGAGTCATTTGAAGGCCTCTCCACATAGCTCTAGCTTCAGCTTCGTTGTTCATCCTTGTTCCCAAATATTCAAAAAATGCAAGCATCATATTCTCATTATGATCTCGCACAATATCGTCAATGCGTGCTCTACCAGGATTGTCCTTAGATGTTCCATAAAAATTAAGCTTAAACGAACCCGTAGGAGGTGGGGACCACTCAACATTGGCTCTAGGATTGACTACCCTAGGCACAAACTCATCTAACAAGGTTAAGCTTAAATATTGAGCAATCATGGTCTCCTGCAGATGAGGTTTACGACTATCAAAAGAGATAAGGTTCACATTCTCGTTGGCAAAGGATAGGATCCTAGCAATGATAGTTTGATTATCATGGATAGACTCATTAAAGACTCTATGGTTACTTTATAACCACACCTACCAAAGATAGTGATTGAGAAAAATTTTCTACATGTATCTAAGTCTTTGGCTTGAAAAGGGGCAAGGCCACTGGATGAACAAATCAAGTACAATGGCTGGTTTAACCCAGGAAATATTGAAGGCCTGAAAAACCCTAGTTAGGACAGTCAAGGAAAAAGGGCACTCAAGGAAAATTTGATAAAATATCTCCCAATTAGCCCTACACAGATAACAGTGATTAGTGATACAAATACCTTTATGCATCATATTATCAATGGTTAGAATTCTTCCTTGGATAACCAGCCATGAAAAGACTGCAATTTTTGGAATTAAATTTTTATCCAAACTAAGTCCTTTTGGAGGATAAAATCCTCATCATCAAAGCATTATTGATTTCAAGAGCCTCTCATGAAAGCATTATTGATTTCAATATTCAGTTCAAAAGGACTTGCAAAAGGATTCTTCAAGAAATCCACCATATCATGCCCAAGCATATATTTTCTATAATTATACCTTTGACCTTGACTTAAGCCTTCTAATTTAGAAGTTCAAATAAAAAATGTTCCCATATATTTTCTAAGCTATAACAACAGAAAATATGCTTATCATAGCTAGAAATATTCCCCCTATAGTTACCATGTGGAAGACCTCCCAAAGTCATCTAAGAAGATCTCAAGTCTATTTTTCAAGCACACTCTACCCACTACATAATAAGATGTTAGACTCGCATGCATTACCTCCACTTATTATAAAGCCTACCTCTACCATACCTATGTCACAGTCCTAAATGGTACAAGAACTATAGGCCATAATTCACCAATTGACTAAAGAGCTTAATAAAGTGGAAGGGCACTAATATGAGGTAAATATTAGAACAAAACATCCAAGAAAAAATGTTCCATAAGATCAGTCAGTGTGCAACAAAGACATCAATGGATAGGAGTGATTTCATGATTTGGCTATGTGTAACTATTCACTATTCAACAAAATTTATGGAGATAAGGGTTACCAGCCATGGTTCTAATAAAAAATGATCCCATCAATGGAATATGTGATATTTTATACAATAAATCTAGGATAGTTCTTCCCAGAAGAAAAAATTATCATAAATCACCTAGTGGATAAAGATGAGAAACATGACACTACCCCCACACTACCCTCATACCAGCTCAATATCAAAGCACTAAAAAATGGAAAAATAAAGAATAATATGAAAGAGAAGAGCTGGAACAAGCATCGTATTCACAAAAAAATGAATAAGAAGAGAAAAATATAGAGCCACACATGGAAACATTAAGTCCAAAAATGATATAGTTGAATCAACAAAGAATCAAAGCCTACCAAAAGTTGTATCTTTTGGTTGTAACTAAGTCACAAAGAGTAGATGTAGCTAAAAAACATTAGATTTTGTTCAATTCATTGATCCCAAAGCTAGAATCATCAAATGACTCTATAAGAAGTAAAAAAGGCTTAAGAAAATATTTATTGATCTTCAAACAGGTGAATTTGGTCAGACTATAATTAAAAGGATCGAAAGAAAAGATAACTCATAAAATTTGACAAGTAAGCAACCATTATTAAGTAAAACTAAGTTTCATATTCCCCCCTTCTATCTATATCTTTATTTGAAAGGTTGGATATTGCAAAAGTATATCATAGTATGGGATTAGATTACATCTTGTACACACCTAAAATATGTCATCACATGGAGACTAGTAAAAAGACTCCTTTCTAACTCATGCCATCCATATTAGTACATTTTAAGACTAATTTGGTATCTTCCTTAGCAAAAGATACTTCTTCCCCCATGGGAAGGAAGGTCATCTCAACCCGAGACGGTCTCAACTTTAGGACCATCTCAATATGAGATGGCTATATGAGCATAAAATTAAAAATAAAAAGTGGTAGTTGTCTATCTGACAATGACTACATGCAAAAAAAAAATTTAGCACCTATCTTCACACTATCAATTTTCTTCCTACTTTACCTGTTTGAATGGTGGAGAAAGGCTACAAAACCAGCCTTCTTCCTCTGTTGTAAAAATATCCAGAACTTTCAAAATAGAGAAATGAAGTGCTACCAAATTCGCTGGCCAAGATTCTTCACTACTATCAATATTGGTTAATTATTACGTAAACCTTGAAGTCATCCTCTTCATCCTTGCATGATCAATTTTTTTGCTTTATATCAATCAAATCACCATGATCACTGATATATCATAACCAAATTATCGATAAAATTCACCTCTAGATCATCCCCAACTTCACCTTAGCATGGTTCCATAAAGTTACAAGTCCACAGTAGTGATCATCTCATCTGAGATGGTCCTGCAGGCAAGATCATCTCGATCAAAGATGGCCTTTATCAGGTGAACAGTTTCATGGTTTTTCTTACATTTTACTTCAGATCTATATTTACATGTTAGTTTTAATAGCAGATCCTTCAGTTTAATCACTTTATATCATAATAATAGATTGGATATTTCATTATTTCATGCACACACTTTATTTTGTTTTATCTCTTGAAAATTACAAGTCCACCCTTGGTGGGTCCCATAGATGCTACTAATCCCCCTATTATTTCATTTCACACAGGTTACAAGATACAAGACAACAAAATAATTTGGATCTTACCCTCATATGGTGGTCTTAACAAAATATTGCTCCCAAAATCATTGTTGTGGGCTCAAAAAGTTTTTAGATTGCACCAAGATAAATCTCTTTCTCGTGAACAAGGGCATCATAGTCCTCATTATAATATTGTATCATTGGTGAAATCCTTTAACGAGATTCTTTGTAATACCTTTGTAAAAGAAATAAATATCAATTTAATATAGTTGTATTCATTTCCATTTGGTTTCTTTTATTGCATCATGTTTTATCATATACTTTCCCTTTTAATTGTTTATAATTTGCATTATTTTTTGTGCTTTCACAATTTATGGAATCCCAAGCCATTATATTTCAATGGAACATAAATTAGATCAATTAGTCTCATAGAAAAAACCACAATTTTTCTATATGAGTATCCAGACCTTGTAGTACTTTAGGATATAGTAGTTGTAGATATAACACTTTTGTTCAATATATGTCTAACCAAGGAATTTAAGGATCAATTAGGAAGGTACCTATTCTTGGATCATAGCCACATGGTCATTTCTTACATCTAGAAGTTAGTATGAATATTCAATAAAAGACTTGAACTATACCAGATAGAGAGATATGAGGAGAAAAGGATAAGTTTGAGTAGAATATATTCTATAAATACACATATAAATATAGTTGATTGAACAGTGGAAGGACAAGGCATGATGTGGTACAAATTGACACAAAATAAAAACAATTTTGGAATGAAATTTTCAGGTTAATAAGGATGACCAAATCCAAAATCTAATAACAAGCCTTTACAAAGTTTATAAAATCATGAGCTATGGCAATCTTGGCTATAAGATCGAGTAAAGTTGATGGAAGGCTAGCATACAATAGAAAAGCATGTTATGATAGAGTAAAATCTAGTGAAACATGCTTCTCAAAACTCTATGAACGATTATTTTTGGTCTAACACATTGGAAATGGAGACCTTATGACTTGTTTTATCTAGAACAATATTCTATACTATTTTCCAATGTCTTGAGCTAATTAGTCCTTGAAATAAAATATCTCTCAAGGTAGATGAAGATCAAGATCTAGATTGTAACAACCCAAACTACCAACCCAAAAAAAATTGAAAAGCACTTACAAAAGGCTCTTTAAGGGAGACACCCTTCATTACTTTATTCAAAAATACAAAGCTTTACCACATTTGAATTCTAATTCATTGTATACAACACTTATTGGATAATAGAGGTAAACTCCTATGCTTTTTGGGGTTCACCTTAATGAACCTACAAGTTTAGAAGGATGCCATAAGTGGCTTCTCCACATTTCATATACCCTCTTTGGTATAGGACCATATGACCTTGTCTTAGGGATTATTCTTTAAGGTCTATAAAACTTAAATTAGGATACTAATTCCCCAATCTAACTCTAGATCCTCCTAGATATATTACTTGACATATAGACTTGGTGTTTAGTTACCATTGATCCATGGGTTAAATAATGTTATTATCACTTTGATGACAACTAACGTGATATCTATATCCTACATGATTAGGGATTCATTATTGCTATCCTACGAATAGGTTTTCTCACACACCTAATCCTACTCGTTCAAGGTGTGACTACTCACAAGTACCCTAACTATTGTATACACACAACTCCTTCCAAGTTTAGGAGATCCTAGCTATTGCATCCTCACAAATCCTTCTAGGACTCTTGTCTACCTGGCTATTACATCCATGCAATTCCTTACAAGAATGGTTTTCATGGTTCACAAAAGGTAATTATACTCACCCCAAGGATAGAGACAACAATAATTACCATAAAGATAAACCAAGCTTAAAGAATTGCAATATTCATATCAAATAAAATACATAAAAATAGATTCCTCTAAACCATAAACCAACTATGCACAAGCTTAAATCTCAAATATTTCCATCAACATTTACACAAAAGCAAGATAACTTATATCTCTATCATAAACATGCATTACAACTAGTTAATGGAACAATATAATAACTATCTCAAGATATTAATCAAAAAGTATGAAATGCAACCCCAAGTTGCCATTAAAAATTATAATCTTACATTGCACAATAACCAATATTCAATGTTTAATTGAATCAATACAAAGATCTTGAGTTTCCACAACCTCAAAAATTTCAAGCTATAATCAAAGAAATGTAAGCAACCATGGAAAAACCACCTTATTCTTTAGGAGGTATACGTAGGGATTAAAACAACTCTGAGATGCAATGCAACTTAAAACATGCTATAATCAAAGAAATGTAAGCAACCATGCATCATAACATAAGCATGTACAAGAAGAGAGCTCTACTCTTTCAAATATTTATTTAGCTATCACCAGTCTCAAGACTCAAAGTAGAAGATTTCATTTCATTACATAAAGAATTAATCAAAGAGAATCCCATAATTCTCTTAATATGATTCTTTTACTACCCAAGTATAAAGAATAAAATATAAAATATTTTCCTTTTTTTTACATAAAGCATTAAGCAAAGAGAATCCCATACTTCTCTTAAGATTATTCTTTTACTACCCAGGTCTAAATAATCCAATATAAAAGCTTTTCCTTTCTTTTATTTAGCACAAGCAACTTAAATAAATCTCCTTATTCAAAAGGATAACAATCAAATTTTACACATATTGCATTAATCAAAATATATTCTAAAGTCACCATTTAAAGTGCTTAAACAACACAAGGAAAACCAACACAAAGGTTAAATCCAACAAAGGTACACAACACAAATTAAATAGTCCATAAACCATGCAACCCAAGAGTGCACAACAACATTTAAAAGAGCCATAAACCATGCAATCCTGGGGTACACAACACAATTTAAAAAGGCCACAAACCACACAAACTCAACAAAGGATTAAATAAGAATTTGAGCATATGCTACAATTGAACATTATGCAAGTGCCTAATAAAACAATAATCAAACCAAAGGTGGTACTGTGCTAATTGACATAAACCCATGCAACAAGAGCACATGAAATACAAATACCATATCGCGACACCTTTTCTCTTTGGCAGCAGTCTTCCATAATGTCGTGATATCGCGACACTTTTTCTCTTTGACAGTGGTCTTCCATCTTGTCGCTATTTCGCAACACCCTTTCTCTTTGGCAGCGGTCTTCCATAAATGTCACGATATCATGACACTTTTTCTCTTCAGCTGCGGTCTTCCATCTTGTCGTGATTTCGCGACACCTCTTCTCTTCGACAGCGGTCCTACTTCTTGTCGTGATTTTGCGACACCTTTTCTCTTCGGACGCGATGTCTCTTCTTGTCACGATTTCGTGACACCTTTTCTGTCCGGTCGTGGTTTTGCTTCATGTCATGATTTCGTGACTCTTCTTCTCTTCTGGCTCCAACCTAGCAACATGTCGCGATATCGCGACACTTCCTTTCTTCTGGCAGCAACCTTGCAACATGTCACGATATCGCGACACCTTCCCTCCTTCGGCTCCGATGGCACTTCTTGTCACGATTTCGCGACATCCCTTCTTCTCTTGGCTACAACGGTGCAACTTGTCATGATTTCGTGACATCACCAAACTGGTCGCGATTTTGTGACACCTTTCCTCGTGTGGAGGTTTTCTCTCTCTTTGATCTTTATTTCTTGGACCACCTCGGTCATTCTGGATTTCATGTAAATCCTCTTGTACAAGGTTCAGGGACCTTTCAACACCCTTTCAACCAATCAAAAAAAAAGAAATACAAATACCATACAGTTCAAGCCACAGCAAGGAAATATTAAAATAATAATATATGACGTAGCCAAAGGTTACACCATATCCGACATCCCATAAGAATACACATGGTATGCATAAAATCCTAATATACATCCCTAAAACATATTTCCAATGTGATGCATAGGCAGTAGAGAATGCCATCCACCTAACCTATGCTTCACCTAGCTCAAGGGAAAAGGGTGTACATCAGCAAAATAATGCTTAAAGGCTCTCCAATGAGGTGCCTTCCACAAGCAAGGCAAAAAGCAAACCAAAAAATACAAAGCAAGGAATGATGAAGACAAAAGGATCAAAACATAAACCATCATAACTCAACATATAACATGGGTTTACTCAGAAAATGAGGAATAAAGCAAACACAAAGCATACTAGCAAAGAACATAGTAAATATAATGTAAAGCACAAGCAAATCCACCTAGTAAGAGCTCTATCTTTCTCTAGTCTACGTAGTGCTAGATTTGATCCACACCTTGTTCTATAGTCCTCCCGCTCTTTCCTTTGATCCACCAACCATCTACCACCTTGCTCCCTCCCATCCACCATATTAAGGAGTAAGAGAGAAATGTTGTGCCTTGGTGCATATGTATTACAAAGAACCCCCAAGAAGACGTTCTTCCAAGTGCCACTTGATTCTCATCAAGAGTCACTCAATATTTCTTACATAGCAAGGTGGGTATTAATTAGTTTTAATGAAACAAGAGCTTAGTGGATAATTTAAATCCAATATTATAATATAACCTATAGCTTTAATATTTAAGGCCAAGCATTATATTTAATTGCATAGCTCCAAGATTACTAGCAAAACCTCTAAAGTAATTCAACCCAATTAAATTAATATGCACAAGCAAGCATTAATACACTCTCACCATACTCTACACCAACGTTTTATCCTTAAGTAAGTAGCCTATTTTAATATGGAAAAATCTATTACTAACCTACTTTTAAGGAGGCTCATTGCAAGCAACTTCCTAGTCCACTGGTGAAAAATATGGAATTTAATAAAATAATATATGCATCTACATGAAGGGTAATTATCCATGTTACCTCGAGTTGTTGATGAACCATTCATCATTATCATTTTCTTAAGTGTCTCTCTTGTAGGTGGTTTTACCATATGGTAACACCAAGGAGAGAACCTAGTCCTGCATCCATAAACACAACAACAGTACCATATTCTAAGTTTCCAAAAGAATGCATCATTCCAACATGTATAGATAAAGGATAATATACCATTAGATCTTCACATTAATACATAGCTCAAAGCACATAAAGAGTTCTATCTAAATAGTGGTGTTACATAGATGATATTAACTCTGATTTCCAAGACATACTACAAGAAAAGTACAAGTTTGACATGATTTGGTTAAGTCCCTTTAGATTCTGATGCAAGAGCTAAAAACCAAGCACCACTATCATGAAAAGACACACCATAATTTTGTATAAATAAGTCGATAGGTAAATAA
This sequence comes from Wollemia nobilis, assembly GCA_028583015.1. Taxonomy (NCBI): domain Eukaryota; kingdom Viridiplantae; phylum Streptophyta; class Pinopsida; order Araucariales; family Araucariaceae; genus Wollemia; species Wollemia nobilis. The sequence goes on from JAQPPZ010017073.1 coordinate 1,836,873, forward strand.
AATTTGAATACAACTAGAGAATAACAAAAATAGTCAATAGAGTAATAGAATTTCGTGGAAGGCATATAGGGAATATCACATGATGCTATAGATTATGAGGATTGATGATTTGGCAACATAGAAAATGTTTTTTCTTAAAATTTAGGCACAAACAAATAAAGAAAAAATAGGGTTGACAAGATAAATTAAATGATGACCTCACCAAGGAGATGAGCCTATATAAAGGGTTTTCCTCCCCTTCTCAGTGTTGAACCACTCTTAAGGAATATTTTTTCTCCAAGGGTGTATGGTGGATAGGCCTTAGTAAAATGTAAAAATAGGAATGAGGAGTGCTCCTAGGTAGAAGCTACAATTAATCCTAAAAATTCCTATTACCAGAGGGGATACAAAATCATCAAGGGTAAAGGATGACCAATCTTAGCCTTCTCAATGTTAGCTAACAAAAATATTAAAACTGATGGTAGCCCAATAGAATTCCCTATGTTAGCTAAAACCATCTCAGTACTAGCTAATATTATCCTGGTGATTACTGGAGGTGTTCCTCCATTGAAAATATTTATACTCCTCTTGGCCCATGAGGTAGCCTAGCAAAAGCAACCATAATATTTTGGTAATTGCATTTTTTCTTTTTTCAAGGATACCAAAATCCTCTTGAAATAGCAAAATCCAAGGATAAAATAAAGATAAAGGGGCATAATTTGAGATTTCATTAAGCTTTGCAAGACTACAAGTATCAAACTCTTGATAAACTTATCAAGCAGAAATGACTATGCAAAATCCTGCCCTAATTTGTGGGATATATCAATACAAAGAGGGGACAAGAAAGATAAAAAATCTAGAACTCTCTCAATCAAGAGAGGAGCTACTTTAACCTTATTATTTTCTTTATTATTTGAGGACAATGCAATTAGAAAGCAAAAAAGTAAAGCAGACATTGAATGGGACTAACTAGGGCAAGCAACCAAAGAATGAGAAGAAATCCTTCTTAAGTTAGTTCTAAAGACTTAAAATTATGCATTTCACCCATGAAGGAATATAGCTATTGATAGTCAGCATTATTATTCTTCCTTTACTTTTTTAAATCCCTTATCCTAGTAAAAAATCAAACATTGAGACATGGGTCAAAAATTAGTAAAGAAATAAAAAAATTACAAACCAAAAAGAGAGTCTAGAGCATGAGCAAAAAGATGTCCACCCCTCTTAGGTATGATTCTTCATATATTTCACCAGTCTTAACTTGTCACACCATATTCATCTCCCATGTTATCCCATTTCTCCATACATCTCACTTCACCTTTCCAAATATAATTTACACTCCCTTCCATCCACTACTATCTATCAATTTTGCTCTCATATTCTTTTCCCTTCTTCCCATACCCCTTATCCACCCATTGTATCCCATTAATATTTTTGTTTCAAACATATTACTATATGCAATAACAAATTCCTCATTACTTTTCCACAACTTCCTAACCCAATGGATAAGATAGATGTAACTAGCAAGTAGCCAAAAAAGTACTTTGAAGCCATGGTAAGACATGTACTAGATCAGAAGTTAACACATGAGGCATGTTAAATGGTATGTCATATTCTCAATGGCTAAGCCAAAAGCACCTAATTAGTAGTGGGCCATTATATGTGTGAAAGGAGAATCATATAAATAAACTTTCTGTATGACCCACAACTTTTAAAAAAAAAAATGTTATATCAATTAATAACATCATGTAATTATTATGGTGCTTCACTGGCACAATTTTTGAACTTTATATAAGCCAATGCAAGTCTTAAATAAAATCAAATTCAATGGTATAGTTCTTAGTGGAATGCATGCACACCCTTGAGTCCCTAAGATTCCACATAAGCATTCACGATGAAGAGGAAGAATTCCTGCAGGAATTTATGAAGAAAAAGAGATACAAGACAACAAAGATCTATGGTCCATGAGTTCCTAGAATATTTACTTAAGGCTATTTTATTGGGCCTAAAATAGCTCTTAGTTGTGATATAATATGCTCATGGAAGTACCATTTTTATAGGATATACCATTCCTCAGGTGCCTTCGATCCATATACATTTTTCTTTCCTTCCCATATTATCCTTTGTTCCACTTATTTGCACCTTATCTGCTTGAATATCTCTCCACCACCTCTGGCCATTCAATATTCCAACACCATTACCTTTTTCACTTATTTTAGTTTTCTTCCCCTAGTTCCTTATTTTGTAATTCTTTTATTTACCCATTTTATAAGCCACTTTATCTACTAGACACCCCATTTTTGTTAGCTTATCTTCTAGATCCTTCCTTCCCTCACAACTTCATACCCACTAAATAAGGCTATCTATGTTCATATTTTTCTATAAATAGAAAACCCTTAGAGGAACCAATAATATAGGTTAAAATTTCCCTCATGACCAATCTCAATAAATTGAGCCCAAATATTTGAATATATCATAATATTGGCTATGTGTTTAAAGCTTTTTAGCAAGTCCAAATATTGGAAGCAATGTAGAAGGTGAATATGGCTACGTCTATAAAACTTTAGGTATCATGCAAGCCTAGTATTTTTCAAAGCTAAACTTAATTCCAAATTATTTAAAAATATATATGGGGAAAATATTGGCAACATTTGAATTCAAATGCAAAGTAAAATCTAGACTGACCACCTTAGCAAAGCAAGCTTGTAGGAGAACCTTTTTCCAGGTTTTTTATCTAACAGACCCCTCACTATAAATCTTGCATTGCAATATTCATATATGGTTATAAATATTTCAATAGACCTCACAATAAAAGGGAGGGGGGCTCTATAGAATTTTCCTGGGTGTGTGATGTGTAATTTATGTTTCCAATTAAATAAAAAGTGATAGCTATTTCATCTCCATTGTTGGTGTTACTGCTAGTTTTTATGAATAATTTTTTGGTTTAAGTTATTATATTAAACCAAATCATGCTATTTGGATAATTATTGGATTACTTTTCATTAAAGCCTTTGGAATTATTAAGACATATAATTGAACTTGAATGAACTTTGTTATGCATTTGATAATTGTTGGTCTATTAAGTATCATTGCAAGTTAATTATGGTAGGCTCTTGTAGTATGCACATAATATTGTTATGATATATACCATTCATCATTCACTCATTACTCTAAGCCCTTACTCTTTTCAAACCCCCTCAATTCTCACTTTTAGCTTAACCCCTATTTCAAGAGTTGATCTTCTCCAAAGATTTAAATAAGAGAAATGTTGTTCATCCAAACATTGGCTAAATTCTAGGGCACACTTCACAGGCTTAGGCATATTTTATGCCAACATGCACTTGCCTCTTCTACTAGTTTATTTATGAATTTATGTTTGTTATGGGTTCATGCAGGAACTTAGCTAAAATTTGATGTTTGCTCTCCATGTAGTGAACTTACCCTTAGGGTTATGCATAGTGGTGAATTATTATTAACTAGCGAATATCTGGAATTTTAAAATTTGGAATTGGTGAATATAGGGACCCTTGACTGGGGCCCATTTGCCCAAAACATTTTTATGCAAAAATGTTTATGGGTGAGCTCACCCTAATTTTATAATAATTAGACCGTTTTAAGTTTAAATTTCCAACATTCCAGCCTAAATATTGGACATTTTTACCTTGAAATTATAAAAAAAAATTTACACCGATAAAATTACCTAGTATACCACTAGTATATATACCTAATGCAACAACAATACTCATACATCTTAAAAATTGATTCTCCTCAAGATGATCAATAGCAACAAAAAACAACCTATAGCAATAAAAAATGAATTGTATCAACAATGTAACACCCTTCCTTGGTAGTAATTTTATGGATAATGAACTATGTATTAATGTGTTTATGAAATGACATAGTTTCTTTCAAGATGATTTAATAATAGAATGTTTTCTTTCTTTAATCATGGAATATGGTACTAATAATGTATTTGTGGATGCAGGATCAGGCACATTCTCCTTAGTGGGTGCTATTGGTAAACCACCTACCATGAGGGATACCTAAGGAAATGATGATGATGGCTTGCTCATCAACATCATAGAGAAAGAGGAAGGCACCTTCTTCCTCTTCATGGAGCATTCATGGCTCCAAGAAGAGGAATATGGAAGGAGGCTACTAGGAAGCTGAGAAATACATGAGGAAGAAGGATAATATGGAGGATCGACCCACCTCGACAAGAAGATCACAATGCCTAAAGAAAAAGTTTGTTCAAAATCAAGGAAAGATGCACGGTGATGCTGAGGAAAATTTCAAGGATCCTACGAAGAATATTATTCAGGAATACATTATAAAGACCACCACTACCACTATTGCCCATCTGGAAAGTGTTGTGACCACAAGCATGGCAGCCATCACCCAAATGAAAGAGCATAGGAATGCTCTGAATATTTTGTTCTTCTATGATAACTTTGTCGAGGATAATCCAAAAAAGAAAAATGTTGGAGCCAAAACTGGTATCAAATATGATGTGATGGAAATCACAAAGGATGTGTTTAAGAAAGTTGGTAAGGATGTCGAGAAGGACAACATCAAGTATGTTGTTAATGCTTAATTGGTTGTAGTTTTTTTTGATGTTTTTGAGCTTTGTTTTGTTAGGACATGTTGTTTCTCATTCCATCCTTCTCCTTTTGTATGGTTCTTATTTATCCTTATGTTTTAGGCTTTACGTAGATGTCATGTGGCTTTTTGTATATGGTGCATCCTTTAACTATGTTGATGTATCAAGGTGTTAGGGCACCTTTCAAATGCCCTCAGTAATATAATTTTTGTTAAATTACCAAAAAAACATCATAGAGTAACAATAAAAATCACTCTTGATGTAGATGCATTGCATTTCATTCGTTCTAATGATTCATACCATTGGGCCAAAAAATTACTTTCAATGAGCCTCCTTAAAATGGGTCGATGATAGCATTAATCTATTTTAAAGGAGATCATCCATTTGAGGATAAAATAATGGTGGGAAGTATTGATGAGTGCATACCTATGTTTGTCTATGTTTTACTTGAGCTCTGTTAAGCTTTATTTGGTAATCCAATAGTTTGGTTTAATTAAATTGCTCGATTGATGGATTTAATACTTTAGATAAGAAAAATATTAAATAGCCTATTAGTATTAAGGTTTCAAGGAGAAATTAATCTAATTATCTTGAATTTATGTTAAAAAAAGAGGCAAAATGTTTAATAAGGATGTTTATGGCTAATTAAGGAGTGTCCCACCCTAATGGTGACAAGGTGGTGAAGATCTTTAAGGTAATTCATTCTTGCATATTACAGGAAGCAACCCTCCATGCACATTGTGGGTACTTCTCCCTTATTTCTAAGTTGTTTAAAACTAGAGTTTTGGGTTGTGAAAGCACGAGATTCCAGAAACAAAAAGGATAAACTAAAATTGCAATGTAAATGAAACTAAAATAACGCTTAGACCCTATGTTATTGAAAATTGTATAAAAAGAAAGAACACAAATGAATGAACACAAGATATTAAAGCAATATAAACTATGGCCCTTTTTATTGATATTCTTTGCGAATTCGTGTTACAATGCGTCTCCTTCCTTTTTAGGGGATAGGAGCGTTAGATATTGATCTCTACAACTTGTTTCAGAATTCCTTCTTCCGCGTGCCCACATATAAGATGGGCGAACCAAAACGTTGTCGCCGCTTGCGTTGATAAAGGTCGATTCCTCGCTGCTCCTCCAATGCTGCAAATCTGCGTTCAAAGAAACAAACAAAGAATCAGTAGCACCTGTGTATGAAAAATAAAAGATAAATCTAACTATGATTAAAATGAATCTAAATGAACTGAAGACTTGACAAAAGCATAAACATGAAACTAGCTAAATACTATAAAAGAAATAAAGCGGGGGGGTGCCCGAAGGCAAACCACCCGCGGGTGAAACTTTGCTTCGACACCAATCCGCTTAGGATGGGTCCGAAACCTGATGTGATGTGTTGTCGGCAAATTGGTAGGATATTGTGGTCAGAAAATCGGTGTTGGTTCTTGATTCGTGCCTTCAAAAGTCACCCAATAACCTCTCTTTCGATTAAGAGATTATGGATGTTGAAAACACAAATCGCAAGTAAATGAATTAGCAGAACTTCGTCGCTCAAAATGCTCCTGCTCGGTATATCTTTTGGGTGAGGAAACTCACCATTTTATAGACCCAAGGGGTCTCTTTGAATTAACATGCAAAAGTGTTTCTTTGCATGAATGCTTTTGTGTGAAAAGAAGACTTCTTCTTGATCAAGGGATTCTTAACTGTCTCTGTGCATGTCTTTGTGTGTTTCAGAAAAGCTCACTTGCACTCCCATGCAGTGAAGGAAACGTCAATTGGCAGATATGAGTTGTCAAAAGAACTCACTCGCACTCCTATGTCATGCAGGAAAAGCTAAGTAGCAGTTCTGAGTTGTTACATGCCGAGATTTGACTTTTTGCCGGTCAAACTTGGCATTCGTCCCACCCCGAAGCGAGCGCTGGTAATCGTCCCTGGGTGAGACGAGTATCGATCAACACTCGTCCCTGGGTAGGACGAGTAAAACCTGCACTCGTCCCTGGGTGGGACGAATAAGCAATAAAGTGTCTAAAAGGTGCCAAATTGGTTTTTGACTTGCAAAACTGCTGTGTGAGTGGTTAGAACCATTGTTTAACCTCTGAGGGCTGCCCTGGGGCTGTGTGTGTTAGTGCGATCAGTGCTTGTTGTCACATAATCGGATTGGTGTTGTTTTGGTGTCTACAGATGCCCCTTTTTGGGAAGCGCTGCGCATGGTGCAGTGTTGAGCAAAAATATATAACCAAAGCACTAATGATTAGGGTTTCTCAAGTAACCTAACCAACTCTTGATGCCCCAAGTATGGAAAGGGCACGCATTCTTGAATCCTTGCTTCTGACGAGCTAAGGAACTTAAATCAAGCATTAACCTGGTTCGGTGAGGTATTACTTGAACTTAGACATTGATCAATCATGAAGAGGCAAAGGGCGCAACCTTTTGTCTGTGGGAACCTTGAGTTCATGATTCACGAATGCCAAGTATATGATCATTTTGTGATGATTGCTTGTTTGCTGCCCCAAGCAGGGGCGCGATTGTCATTTGCAATGATCCTTTGAATGCGTGTCATTTCCCAGACTGGGTATAATGGTGTTGATTGGCAACTAAGTGTGACTACCCCCTCAAGCGACGAATCGATGAGGGAATGACCGACATGAGAAAAGCGACGAGTCGCTTGACCCAAGATGACTTGTGCAAGGGTGCCTTTAGATGGTTTACCGCTAAGCATGCTCGAGCAGTTCCCTGACTGTTTTGACCTTTTTTTTTGGTTTTGTTGGCATTTGTCATTTTTATGTTGTGGTTGTTTTTGATTTTTTTTTTTTTTTTTTATTCGTCCGGGGGGGGGACGAGTGCCAGGATGGTACTCGTCCCGGGGTGAGACGAGGGCGCCACCATGGTACTCGTCCCGGGGTGGGACGAGCGCGCCGAAAAGCGCTCGTCCCGGTCAGGGACGATTGGCAGCAGGCAAAAACTATAAATAGACGAAAATGACAGGTTGGGCTCATTTGCACTGTTCAGCGATTGCGATTTGGAGCTCTGGGAGGAGGAGGTAGATTTCTGACGCGAAGCGCTGCCGGATCATCCAGCCACCATGAGTGCACAGACCGGGTCGTCGAGCGGCGGAGCCGAGGCGAGACCAGTAAGTGCACTATCTCCTCGATTGTGAATTTGAAAAATGCAAATTTGTTTTTATGGTGTTTTTCTTGTGTTTAAACATGAAACCCTAATTAATTAAATTAAAAGGTAAATGAATGACACCGAATGAAACATGGATGCAAACCGATGGAAACTTAGATGGAAAACCATAGGATAAACCCAAAATGAAACTTAGAGTAACACTTTAGGGTAACCATGGTTAAAAAATGTTTTTCTATGTGAATGGTAAAACTTAGGTCGAAACCGTAGGTAAGCCATGCCCATATTTTTGTGTTATGTTTATGGAATTAAAAATGGAAAATGAATGAATTTTTTTGGTTGAAATGGTAAACTTAAGTAAAACCGTAGGTAAACCATGTCAAATTTTTATTGGTTTTGATGAAATGAAAGATGAAATTTTTTTTTTTTTTTTTTTTGGTTGAAATGGTAAACTTAGGTAAAACCGTAGGTAAACCATGTCAAATTTTTAGTGTTTTTTGATGAAATTAAAGATGCAAAATTGATGAATTTTTTTGTTTTGAAATGGTAAACTTAGGTAAAACCGTAGGTAAACCATGTCAAATTTTTTCATTTTTTTTTATGAAATTAAAGATGCAAAATTGATGAATTTTTTTTTGTTTTGAAATGGTAAACTTAGGTAAAACCGTAGGTAAACCATGTCAAATTTTTGTCATTTTTTTTATGAAATTAAAGATGCACAATTGAAAAATGGATGAATTTTTTTTTTTTTTGGATGTACATGTGAATGAAAGATGTTACTATACAGTTATGCATTTTTGTACATGTGATGGTAATTTGATGCATGTTTTTGATGTTTGTTGTTTTCTGTGATGTGCAGGTGGTGAAGAGTCGACATCGAGTACCGACCATTTTTTCTAATGCCCGCGAGGCGTTGAGTGATGATGACTGGGAGTGGCTTGATGCCCTAGGGCTCAAGCACGTGGCTCGGTTGGATGCAGTTGTGGCAGATCGGGCATACCTTACAGCTTTGATCGGCCTGTGGGATGTTCGTACGAACACCTTCCATCTTTCGACAGGGGAGATGACAGTCACCCTAGAGGACGTGTATCGGATTCTTCGGATTTCGATAGACGGGGTTCCTATTCGGACGACACCACGGGGCCAGAGGACGGCGGTACTGACACGGTACTTTGGATATGGAGAGGATGATGATGGGATGACCTCGCTGGAGAGGGCGGAGCTGGATTGCCATATTGGAGGGATTTTGGTACGGTATTGGTATGCGAGGGGAATGTTGGGAGTGAGGCATGCGGTGCTCATGAGCCTCATTTCCAACATGCTCCTGCCAGACTCGTCAGGAGCGAGGTTCCCATGGAACCTATTGGAGGTGGTATGGCAGTTAGTGGATTGCCCGGTGATAGAGCCGATGATTATGAGATGGGGTCAGACGCTTTTGGTGCAGTTGTACGATGAGTTGTATGAGGTCCGCTGTCGGAGGCGAAAGGGGATTGGGTGCAGTTTCTTGTTGCAGTGCTGGGCCTGGCAGCACATAGCCGTAGAGCGACCACGAGGGTTGCCGTGGACTACCCGAGCGGACATGGCGGACAGGGACATTGGATATGGTGCTCTATGGTATCGATCTGAGGAGCGGGGGCAGAGTCGGCGGTTTGCAGGAGATGTGGACCATTACAGAGATGTATTGGCATGACTGACTCTAGGTGATGTGATATGGAGGCCATATCGGGATTGTCCCGCATGGCCAGAGGCTGATGAGTGGCTTCGATGGGTTCGGAGGGGGAGATGGGTGATTGGTCGGCATGGGACAGAGCAGGAGTACTTCTACTATCTCCGAGTGACGCGACAGTTTGGGGTACGCCAGGGGTTGCCTGGGGAACCCGTAGCTTATCGACATCGGAGTGATGAGAGGACCCTAGCTGCATCGATCCTCGAGCCACTGGGGGAGGAGTCGGATGCAGTACTAGACATTCCAGACGTAGATGACATCGGAGTGACTGCCGAGTACCAGGAGTGGTGGACGCTGCGGCAGTGGCGAGGTGAGGGGCCATTGGGAGGCGGTGAGGCAGTGGGAGGCGGAGAGGGTGCGGAGGCACCAGGAGAGGGTTGGGGAGCTCCTGTAGATGTGGAGATGGTGGAGGTGGCAGAGGCAGGAGATGACGTTGAGGAGGAGGATCAGCCAGAGGCACAGGGTGCTCCAGAGCAGGCTGGGTCGAGGGAGACAGAGGCGGGGTTGCGCGCTGAGGTAGCGCGACTGACGGGGTTACTGCAGAGGCGGGATGGAGAGCTTGCGGAGATGACGCAGGAGAGGGATCTCCTGCGGACACAGTTGGCAGGGCAGGGGAGCGCAGGGGCTACGGCTCACCAGCAGGCGGGGGATACGGATGCTGCACGGGAGAGGGATCTCCTACGGGTGCAGCTAGCACAGCGCGATGATGCCATCGCGTACTACCATAGGCGCGAGGCAGAGTGGAGGCGACGGGAGGCTGATTGGGGGCGACGGGAGGCTGATTGGGGGTGGCATCGATCGGAGATGGAGGGTGAGATCATCCACCTGGGTGGGCGAATACCAGAGCCTCCGGCCAGTGGCTCATCATTCAGGACGAGAGACAGTGGGACAGAGCAGTCAGCATCATCCCGTCGTCGGCGATGAGAGGAGGGAGGAGCGAGCGGTCGGGATGCAGGGGCGAGCAGTCACCCTGAGAGGTCTCAGAGGACGGATACCATAGGGGGTAGCTCTCGTCGCATCGATCCTGCGTGATCATGGTGGCCGACGCCCTAGGCTAGGGGTTTTGGGATTTTGGATGATGGGAGGGAGGTCTGAGGACCAGTTTTGTAGCCTGCGGGCAATTTTGTTGTGATATATATACAGATGATTCTTTTTGGTGTTTATCATTCTTCGTAATTTATTTTTATGAGCATGTTTTTACATTGATGTATGCATATGCAATGTATGAATGCGATGGTTCTAATGTGTATGATGTATGCATATGGAATGAATGCAATGATTTGTTGATGATTTGTCGATGCACCATAGACTAAACAAAATTTGGATTGGACTTGCTAATAATGGGATAACTTTGTGGAATGCTTGTGCATGTGGAAACTTTGTTTTTGTATTTTGTTTATTTGCGAATGATGATGTATGGAATGAAATGTATCGGTTGTATGAAAATGTAGTTAAGCTTTTCTAAGATGTAAATATTGTTAACTAACTAGCCAAAACTGTACATTTATCTCGCAAGACTTTTTGAACAAGGTATAAATCCGACTTGAATTTAACCAAGTTATTTCACATCCCTGTGTGTGCAATTGAGTTCGTTTATGTGTTATTCATCAGGATACCGCCAGTGCCAGATGGGCTTTCAACCGAACCTCGTACCGAGGATCACCTAATTAGCTCCACTAACTCCTTTATTGTATTTAGTCGGATTTGTCTGCGATGTTATCTAGGATACCATAAGCTAGCTCATCCACATGCAAACATTGATCTCGCACACAAGTTAATGTGACAGATATATCGTCATGCGGGAGGTTTACCGCCGATGACCAATAGGCTATCAACCAAACCGGTCATCGAAGCTTGCCTCATGACCTGTCAAAATACTGAGAGTTCCAGGGATTCAAGTTCGACTCCCTTCTTTTCTTCAAGGGTATGGGGATACTTGCTCTTTTGTAGTGATAAAATCACTGTTTATTTTTTATGATATTATTTGTTTTTTTTTTTTTTTTTTTTGAGCAAGGGATTTGAATATGGAGTGACGAGAATCACTATTGTTTGTGCCTTTTGATGTGTGCACTGTAGGATGTCAAATTTTAGTGTTTTGACGTTTTGCAAATTTTTGATGTTTTTGCAACTTTTGAGAACTTGGGATTCATGGGGAATTGGGTAGGGAGGATGCTTGTCCTTTTGCCAACTCTCAGCATTTCTAGGGTCAATTGCACAGGGGGATAAGCAAGATAGTCGTTTCGCTTATGGTAACCGGGATTACGGTGTAGGTTTCATCTTTCGTTCACACAACTTAGGAATTATTTTATGTGTGTTAATTTGTGTTGGGATGCTACGTACCAAGGTGGGATCCAAGTAAAACTTTCCCGTGTAAAATCTGCTTAACTGTGTACAGTTATTGGCTAGAAATTTAAAGACATCTGAATGATGAAAACCCTATATACATTAGACTACAACTGACGATGCTAAAATAAAAGGGTGATATGCGGGATGTAGGCGTTTATGGATTGGATGTGGAAAGGATGGAATTGCCAAGTAATGACAGCCTATGGTGCTTTTGACTTGTATGACCTATCGAAATATGCAATGTATGGATGCAATGCTTAATGGAACCTATATTTTTGTATTTTGATTTTTTTGAGAATGCATGGAATTGAAATGCAAATGTTTTTGTGATTTTGATTTTTATGAGAATGCATGGAAGTGAAATGCAATTGTTTTTGTAATTTTGATTTTTTTGTGTTGTTTTTGTTGATTTTTGAATTTTTATGTTGACCAAGCAGTGATGGTAATGCTTGGAGCTTTTGGGTTGACCAAGCGATTGTGGTAATCCTTGGAGCGTTTGGGTTGACCAAGCGATTGTGGTAATCCTTGGAGCTTTTGGGTTGACCAAAGGGTTTATAGATTGGATTGTGATAATCCTTGGAGCTTTTGGGTTGACCAAGCGATTGTGATAATCCTTGGAGCTTTTTGTTGGGCTATGGCTCTCTAGGTGTGGAATGGCCTCAAATGAATGATGTTCAAGGGTTCTGTTTCCTTGATTCCTTCAAGAGAGGCAAGCCGGTATGTTTCGGGTCCTATTTTACTATCAATGATGTAAGGACCTAACCAGTTTGTTGCAAACTTATCCCGTAGATGGGACGACAAATTAGAATTCTGCTGGTTCTCTTTTAAGACCAAGTCACCAACCTAAAATTCCCTAAGATGGACTTTCATGTTGTATGCTTTCTTAAGTCGCTCTTGATAGATACGCAAATGCTCGAGAGCATGAACGCGTCGTTCGTCGAGCAACATCAATTGATCTAACCGGGCCTGCCGTGCAGTGTCATCATCGATGAACTCTTGCATTGAAATGCGTAGGGAAGGAATTTCCAACTCAAAAGGCATGACTGCCTCGGAGCCATACACCAATGAAAATGGAGTTGCCCTAGTGGGCGTCCGAATGCTGGTGCGATAAGCCCATAGGGCAAGCGGGATCTGAATGTGCCAGTCTTTATGATTGTCTGCAACTATCTTTTTGAGAATGGCGACTAGCATTTTGTTTGACGCCTCTGCTTGCCCATTTGCCTGTGGATAATAGGGTGTTGAAAAGCTATGTTGAATCTTGTACTTTGTGGTCAAAGCACGCACATATTTGTTCTTGAATGGTGTCCCATTATCCGAGACTATTTTGGATGGAATACCAAAATGACATATGATGTTATGCAAAATAAACTCCGCAATGCGGGCTCCAGTCGTAGTGGTCAGCGAAATTGCTTCCACCCATTTGGTAAAGTACTCTGTGGCCGTTAAAATAAACGTGTGATGACCAGACGACGCAGGGGAGATCTTTCCAATTAGATCAAAGCCCCACTACGAAAAAGGCCAAACCGATTGAATCGACTGCAAGGCCTGAGAAGGTACGTGTGTCAAATTAGCATGGTGCTGACACTTCACGCACTTCTTCACATATGCGCAACAATCTCGCTCTAAAGATGGCCAATAATAACCCATGCGAAGAATGCGCTTTGCAATGGCCATACCGCTGAAGTGGCCACCACATGTACCATCGTGAGCTTGGGTGATCGCCCAAGCGGACTCTTGTTGGTCCAAACAACGAAGGAGGATTCCTTCATAATTTTGACGATACAAAATGTCTCCTAACAAGACATGCTTTGCCGCTTTCTGTTTGAATGATCTTTTCGTGGCTTGTGTCAATCCAAGGGGGAGATTACCTAGCTTGAGGTAATCCCGAATGGGTGTGTACCAATCTTGTTGATCAGAAACCTCGATAGTATGAACGGCCAATCTCTCTTGAAGTCTATCCCGAACAAAAGCTGAGCAGGAAAGAACTTGTAAAAACAACGTGGTGTTGCTAGTAAGAGGAGTCGGGGAGAACAAGGACCCCCAGTTGGCTTTAGTCAAACAATCTCGAATTCGAGAGAACTTATCCGGAGATGGTTCAATCTGGATCATGTGGATTCTTGGCGTCAGATCAGAGCTTGCACGCTCCATCGCAGATTGCGATAATGTTTTAACCTGAATGGTTGTCATTTCACCGGAAGAGTCTTGCGGGATGAGTGACCCCAAGGAGGCCATAGTATCCGCAAAATGATTTGATGATCGAGGGAGTGCCTCGATGTCATACCATTCAAGTTGTGCCAAGAATTTATCCACAAGGGCTTTATAAGACTTCAAAAGTGGACATTTACATTGGTATATCCCTTTTACTTGATTGACAATTAACAGCGAATCACCAAAGATATTCAATCGTTTAATGTTCATGGTGATTGTTGTCTCGAAGACCTATGAGCAAGGCTTCGTATTCTCGCATTGTTGTTGGTGCACGGGAAGTCTAATTTAAATGACAAGGGCATTGGAGCACCTTGTGGAGTGAAGAATACAATTCCCGCACCACCCCCTTGCTCACATTTAGAACCATCGAAGAATAGGGTTATGTCGACCGTGACTCGGGCTCATCGGAATCTGGCGACTCGAGACATGGAAGACCCCATCATCGGGTAGTTCAAAAGTCAGAGGCTGATCGTCTTCAAGAGGAGCCTCGGCTAGTTGATCGGCGATGACTTGACCTTTTATAGATTTTTGTCCAATGAACTCTATGTCAAACTCCGTCAACAACATGATCCATTTCGCCGTGCGGCTACTATGATAAGTATGACTCATCATGTATCGCAATGGATTCTCCTTAGACACAACATACGTCTTATTACTAAGCATGTAGTGGCATAACTTTTTGGTAGCAAACACCACTGCCAAGCGAGTTTTTCAACATATGCATAGTTAAGTTCATAACTGACCAGGGTGCGGCTAAGATAGTATGTAGCCTCGTTCTCTGTGAAGTTCATTTTTTTGGGACAGCATGGCGCCCGAGTGCCACCTCAGTGGCTGAGATGTATAAATAGAACGGCACTCCTGGTCGGGTGGTGCCAATACTGGCGGTGAAGCCAAGTACTATTTAATGTCGTCAAAGGCTGACTGGCACTCGTCATCCCAATGAAATGTGACCCCTTTATGCAATAATTTATTCATGGGTCGGCATTTGTCAGATAACTGCGCTATGAAGCGCTTGATCGATGCAACCTTTCCCTGCAGACTCCTGAGCTGCTTGATGGTGGTTGGGGGACGCATTTCAAGGATTGCCTTGACTTTGTTTGGATCAACCTCAATTCCTCGTTTGGAGACTATGAAACCCAAGAGCTTTCTAGAGGTGACGCCAAAGACGCACTTCTTGGGGTTTAGTCTGACTTTATGCTCAATGAGGCGATCAAGGACCTTACTCAAGTCACCGATATGATCTGGGCGCAAAAGAGATTTGGCCAACAAATCATCCATGTAATCTTCCAAAGTTTTGTGCATGTAATCATGAAAGATGTACGTCATGGCACGTTGGTAGGTAGCTCCGACATTTTTAAGGCCAAAAGGCATGACCTTATAGCAAAATGTCCCCCAAGGCATTGTGAATGCCATTTTTAGTTGGTCCTCAGGATTAATACGAATCTTATTGTATCCAGAGAAACCATCCATAAGGGAAAGCATTTCGTGGCCCGTTGTAGCGTCTACCAACGCGTCGATGCTCGGCAAGGGAAAATCATCCTTAGGACTCGCTTTGTTAAGATCTCAAAAATCAGTGCATATGCGAATCCTCCCATCGGGTTTCTTGACAGGAACCATGTTAGACAACCATGGCGGATAATCCACACAGATGACAAACTGGGCATCCAACAACTTTTGTAACTCATATTTTACCATTAAGGCCACTGTTGGATGCATCTTGCGTAGTTTTTGCTTGACTGGCTTGATTGTCGGATCAAGCGTTAAATTGTGCGTGACTAGCTATGGGTCTAGTCCCGGCATATCCTTGTATGACCATGCAAAAACCTCCTTCTTTTCCTTAAGAAGGGCAACATAATCGGCTCGCTCTTCGGGGGAAAGACTTACCCCTAGCTTGAGAATCCGTGGATTCATTGGATCTGTGCCGATGTCTACATCAGTCGTTGCTTCAATCGACATATGGGATCCATCTTCCAACTGGTGTGGAATTGGGATCAGATGGATATCGTTTGCTGAATTAAGATCATCATTAGGAACGTCAAGTTCCTCTTCAGCATGGAAGACATCCCGAGTCTGTCCTGGAGTGAAATGAAACATCCCACCGCAAGGCCAATACTCTGATGGAGATGGTGGTGTGTCGACGCGATCCCAATCGATAGCTTCTATGTCTAGATGCAATAATCATGTTGGATTGGCTGGATCATGGATGGGGGCGGTCAAGTCAATGGAGACCATGTTGATGAAATGATTGTAATCTCCATTACCGCAAATGTGACAACTCTGACATTCTGGATGTTCTTGGTGCTTTGGATCTGGCTCTGTAGGCACTGGCACAAAGGGATCAGCCCTATGCGCGGACCTGCAAACAGGGTCTGCCCTAGGTACAGATGGTTTGATAGGGTCTCCAGGCGAAAGATGCTCGTTGTATGCCTGGAGTGGCGGGTGCAGTAATTGCTATAACTGTGCCAGGTTGAAATGCCTCCTAGGTCTTGGATCTATGTGTAAGTGTTCAAACATGTCATCTATGTCCAAAGGATTTTGTTGTTGTTGTTGTAGCCTATGCTCACTGGGATCATTCAATGGGAACATCATCAGGAAGTTGTCCTGATCATCATTCAGTTGATATTCGGGCGAATGATCGTACTCCGACTCATCTTCAGAAGACCCTTCGTGGTCTTGTCCATCTTCCCCTTGTGGGTGAGTCCATGAGGTTTCTCCTTGTTCGGCCGTAGGGAAAGGGTTGTTGAGGTCAACAAGGTTATTTGTTTGTAATGGGAAATAATCCCCCAATGTATAAGTTGTATTTGGATTGGCATATGGATCTGATGCCAACCCATCCTTGTTGCCTATCCCTAGGCCTTGCATGTTTTCGACCAAGATGTCGAGGGGCAAAGGGTGATTAAACCCTACTCCTGACTTATCATAAGGCATTTGGTATCTTGGTTGACACAAAACACGCATTCCTTGTTCATACCGGCCTAACCCGTATCCATGCCAATTGCATTGGCTAAGATATCGTAATGCGAAGTCTGGGTTGGCTAGATAGTTAACATCTTCCACAAAGGGATCTTCATCTTCTTCTTCATTTCGAGAAGGTTCAACGCCATGATCTAGGCCCCCAAAAATAAAGTTTGTCTGATTAGGTGGGTAACCTAAAGGAACCACCGAGCCTATGGGGAGTCGAGGTCTTCCCATGTCTTGCATAGATCGAAGTGTGGGCGTTGCAACAACATTGCGCACTATATACTCCCCCATGCCCGTGTTAGACATCTCAACAAGTAATCGTTGGCGATCGAGGGGAAGCGAATGGGAGTTCTCCTTGAGTCCACTCCATGTGGGGTGAACTAGGCGTCTCAACTTCCATTCTATTAGGCGTCTCTTCTGTAGAGATATTGGAGACTAGAGGTGGTTCCGCTTCCAGGGGCTTCTTTCCTTTGTCCGTTGGAGTGGCCACCGTAGGTGGCATCGTTGTGGGAGGACTGGATGAAGAAGATGATCCCGCCTGAGAATTTTATTGATTTGGTGATGAATATTCTTGCTTAGTCGGACCCCGTTTAGATGGATTTAACTGGAAATCCACGTGCGTTGAAGGAAGGGTCGACTACGGCATGATTTGCACTGAGTTGCAATATTTAAAAGGTTCCAAATCTATGGGAACCACGTGCACTTGTCCTTCAAATGTATACTTCAAACATTGATGAGCAATTGAAGGGACACACTTCATATCTCGGATCCAAGGCCGCCCAAGCAAGATATTGTAAGCCATCTCACCTTCTAAAATGTGGCACAACGTATGAATGGTCTTTTGTCCCACTTGGATGGGCAGGACAATTGTGCCAACTGTCGAGCATATCGTATCATTAAATGCTCGAAGGGTATAAGTGGAAGGTGCAATGTGAGAGGTTGGTAGTTTCAAATGTTTCAGTGCAGCGGTTGTAATAAGGTTACTGGACGAACCAGTGTCTATCAACACCCGTTTGTATGGAGTCCCGTTGACCCGTGCAATAACGTGCAGGGGTGGATCCGTTACATCTCCAAGTCATAGTTTTTAGCTCATCTTCCCTGAAGGTAATGACTGGTTCAGTACATTGTTTGACATGCCCCACAAAATTGTTGAACGAATCCGCTTCGTGGGGTTGCAATTCAATTGCCTTTAATATCTCCATAAGAGCTTCCCGATGGGGCGCTGATTGTTGAATAAGCTCATAAATGGAGAGCCTAGCCGATGTGGTCCTTAGACTTTGAGTAAGTCTAGTTCGAATCGTGGCCACTGGTCTAGGTGGGGGCAACTGTGTAGGATTTGGTTGATGTTGTGACGTGGATGAAGCTTCCCTAGGGGTCGTTGCAGGGGACAACTCCTGGGTGTCTCTTGTTTCTTGTCACAATGCTAATCATCCCAACATATCCCTCCATGGGGTAACTCTGTTGCACTTCATTGACATGCAGAGGTTTTGTTTGTGCATCATGTGTGGGTAAAGGATCTTTGAAAACACCCATTTGTTGGTTGTTGGGTGCGATGGGGTTATCCACTACCAATGTGTGATTATCAATGAGATCTTGCACTAAACCTTTAAACGTCCAACAGACATTAAGGTCATGCCCTTTCCTTCTGTGGAATCTATAGAAAATATCCTCTCTGTAGCCCTTAGGCTTTGGCGCATTAGGATCAATTGTTGGAATATCTGGCAGATTAATCAAGTTTGCCGCTGACAAACGGTCAAACAAGGAATCCCTAGACTCAGTGTATGGTGTAAATTGTCGCTTGGGGCGACGCTGCTGATTTTGATCCTGCTTCTTGTTATCTTTCTCATAATTATTGTGAGGCACCGCCTGATAGTTAGCCTTTGAAGGTTGTGTTGCTTGGGCAAGCGTAGGGGCATTAATAGCAACTTGATTGACCACGACGGGTTTCTGTTGCGTATTCCCTGTTTTGGTGCTCTTGTTCCACTCTTTTTTCTTAGGCTTGGCAATTTTGCCATCCTGTATCTTGATCTCTTCGATACGTCTAGCTTGCGCCAGAGCTTCTTCTAAAGTGGCGTATTGCTGCAACTGCAATAGCACAGAGATCGATCGCAAACAACTCTTTGCGAACATTTGAGTTAAGTCGGACATAGGAGGGAGGTAGGACAACTTTGAAAGCACTGTCCTCCACCGATTCCCATATGCTACCATAGACTCTTCCTCATACTGTTTGAGGCTAGCTAGATCACTGAGTGACGCCTTTTTCTTTGTATTGAAAGCAAAACGTTCTAGGAACGCGTCCACTAGTTGATCCAAGTTGTAGATGCTATGCTTCGGTAGATGGGTAAACCAATCCGAGGCAGATCCTGCGAATGTGGTTATGAATGTTCTTAATAGCAATGCATCATTGTCTTGTATACCAAAGCATTGGCTCAAAAATCGTGTCACATGTTCTTGAGCATCCTCATCCCCTTTAAAGAGTGCCAACTGGGGCAGCTTGAAATGTTCGGGGTATGGAGGTGTTGGCACTGATGGATGTATCGGATGACTACGGAGTTGGCGTAAGGTAGGCTTTTGAGGCCCACCAGTCTTAAGTTCCATATTCTCCAAGCATTCTAACAACACTTTGTAGGCATCGAAGGATATAATTTCCTCCTCCTTAGTTTGTTCCCGTTGTGGGTTGCGGGGAACTTGAGGCCTTTGAATGACTAAATGGGTAGCATCCCTTCTGCCTTGATAGGGCA
This sequence comes from Wollemia nobilis, assembly GCA_028583015.1. Taxonomy (NCBI): domain Eukaryota; kingdom Viridiplantae; phylum Streptophyta; class Pinopsida; order Araucariales; family Araucariaceae; genus Wollemia; species Wollemia nobilis. The sequence goes on from JAQPPZ010017073.1 coordinate 1,856,554, forward strand.
TTTCAGCCCGCTCTTCTTCTTGGTAATAATCCTCATAATCTTCTTGAGGAGTGTTTGGCCTAGGCCTGTAAACATGGATGGGTGCCCGCGGAGGATGCCCATCATGGTCACGGTGAATGGCCTCCCGCCCAGGTCTAAGAGGTCTTGGAGGCGGTGCTTGCTGTGGTCGCGGAGACCTGTCTCGCACTAAGGGGTTGTGCCTCACATACATCTCAGATTGTTGTGCGCGAGGAACTGGGGCCCTCTCAGGTGCATGGTTGTGAAGCAATTCAACTGTCTGACGCTGAATGCGCTCTTGATCAAGGCGACACAAATGTTCTAATTCTTGTTGTTCTTGCTTAAGCCGCGTGATGTGCGCTTGGCGGGCGGCTAGTTGTGCAAATGCCAAGTTACTTTGTTCTGTTGTCTCTTGTTTAATAGGCCTAGATGTCTCTCCTACATATCTGTTTCGATCATAATGCTCTGAGACTCCTATATGTTGCTTCCCTCTATCGAGGTTGGCCGCATTGACTTGAAACTCTGGTCTCAATAAGCGATCTAGATATAATGCAGGTGCAGACGTGCATCATTTTGGCACTGGATACTGACCTGGAGGAATATAGTGATCCTCCTCTCTCTCTCTCTGTGATATGCATAAAAAGTGCGGGCAGAATTGTCTTGCCCTGTCGGGAGAACTTGTTGTTCTGGATATGGTCTACTATGTCCGACATTGATCGGGGGTAAATTAGGAACCACAAAATCATATGGTCCTTCCTTTTGGACCCTTTGTTGTTCCATAGCAGTACACAATGCTTCATCACTAGGCCACCCATATTGAACTTCCAAAGGAGGCCTCGTACTTAGACCAGGTGGTATATATAAGTTATTTTCTTGAAAAGATTCTTGTTGCTTAGGTGTTTCCCTTAGAGAGGGAGTTCTAAAGTCTCATCTATTGATGGTCTGACTTGGAGAACCATTCCTTGAGGCACCTCTAGAACCATGTTCTATGATTGTATGGGTTGGAGTGCCCCTCACGGAGGGGCCTCTAGAGCCATGTTCTGCATGGTGTGAACTAACTGGTGTACCTCGTCGTTGAGGCGGGATGAACAAGTCTTCAAGGCTATATCGGAGACGATTTGTCTCTCTTGGTGCATGTTCTGCAGCTTCTGCCCGTGATTGGGCTTGGCTACGAGTATTCACCATGGTAATGCTAACCTAAAAATGCAAAAGTTCTTTTTGTGATTTTCTTTTTATGATTTTTTTTGTCTAAACAGAAAATAGCATACACACTCACAAGCAATGATTATCTCTTTTAAAGATTAATAGTGTGCCCTAAATCTGGTTTAGTGTGTTTTTGTTGTTTGTTTTGTTTTTGAAAATTTTTGTGAAACGTTTAAATGCAATTATGAAGGCTCTTATAACTCCCAAAATGGTCGCCCCTTCAATATACCATTGTCGGACCGATATACCAACCTCTCTATATACCCGCCCTTACGTGAGGGAGACTATAGGTACGTGAGAGCAGATGATACGTGGAACATAGGCGGTACGGAAGGGGAATCGCTCTATTTATGACACCTACCATAGAAGACTTATCCTCGCATGCTGGGAATCACCCCAAGCTACACTCGGTCAGCTTTCGTCAGGATTTACGTCTAGCAATAGTCGCGATCGAGGTAATGGATGCAATATCTCAAGCCAAAGTGATAATGGAATCCACCTTTGGTCTTGCTCAAGGGTTGGGGTTTTACGACCAACGCCTTGGTTTAAAATGTCACGTGATGTGTGGGGTTCATTTTAATTTTGCAAAATTGAAACAGGCAAACGAAAAGAAATCTTTCCCTAAGCCATACAAACTGAAAACCAGAAAATAGAAAAACAAAAATTTGACAGAAGCTGTAAAAACCCCTACCTCTTCTCTGCCTAATCGGAAGTTTCTGATTTGCTCTAAAAATTTGCACAGATCTATAATCGTCCCTGGGTGAGGCGAATAACAGAACCGTAATCGTCACAGGGTGGAACGAATAGTTTATTCGTCCCGGGGTGAGACGAATACCAATTCTGTAATCGTCACTTGCAGAGATGAATAACAGTCTGATGTTGAAAAATAGGTACCTATAAAAAAACAAGCAATTTAGATCAGTAAGTTAACCTAAAAAAAAATAGAGGACAGAGGTCCCACCGTGATCGCCATTGAAAGCACGAGATTCCAGAAACAAAAAGGATAAACTAAAATTGCAATGTAAATGAAACTAAAATAACGCTTAGACCCTATGTTATTGAAAATTGCATAAAAAGAAAGAACATGAACACAAGATATTAAAGCAATATAAAAATCGGCCCTTTTATTGATATGCTTTGCGAATTCGTGTTACAATGCGTCTCCTTCCTTTTTATGGGATAGGAGCGTTAAATATTGCTCTTTTACAACTTGTTTCAGAATTCCTTCTTCCGCGTGCCCACATATAAGATGGGCGAACCAAAACGTCGTCGCCGCTTGCGTTGATAAAGGTCGATTCCTCGCTGCTCCTCCAATGCTGCAAATCTGCGTTCAAAGAAACAAACAAAGAATCAGTAGCACCTGTGTATGAAAAATAAAAGATAAATCTAACTATGATTGAAATGAATCTAAATGAAATGAAGACTTGACAAAAGCATAAACATGAAACTAGCTAAATACTATAAAAGAAATAAAGCGGGGGGGTGCCCGAAGGCAAACCACCCGCGGGTGAAACTTTGCTTCGACACCAATCCGCTTAGGATGGGTCCGAAACCTGATGTGATGTGTTGTCGACAAATTGGTAGAATATTGTGGTCAAAAAATCGGTGTTGGTTCTTGATTCGTGCTTTCAAAAGTCACCCAATAACCTCTCTTTCGATTAAGAGATTATGGATGTTGAAAACACAAATCGCAAGTAAATGAATTAGCAGCACTTCGTCGCTCAAAATGCTCCTGCTCGGTATATCTTTTGGGTGAGGAAACTCACCATTTTATAGACCCAAGGGGTCTCTTTGAATTAACATGCAAAAGTGTTTCTTTGCATGAATGCTTTTTGTGTGAAGAGAAGACTTCTTCTTGATCAAGGGATTCTTAACTGTCTCTGTGCATGTCTTTGTGTGTTTTAGAAAAGCTCACTTGCATTCCCATGCAGTGAAGGAAACGTCAATTGGCAGATATGAGTTGTCAAAAGAACTCACTCGCACTCCTATGTCATGCAGGAAAAGCTAAGTAGCAGTTCTGAGTTGTTACATGCCGAGATTTGACTTTTTGCCGGTCAAACTTGGCATTCGTCCCACCCCGAAGCAAGCGCTGGTAATCGTCCCTGGGTGAGACGAGTATCAGTCAGCACTCGTCCCTAGGTAGGACGAGTAAAACCTGCACTCGTCCCTGGGTGGGACGAATAAGCAATAAAGTGTCTAAAAGGTGCCAAATTGGTTTCTGACTTGCAAAACGCTTGTGTGAGTGGTTAGAACCACTGTTTAACCTCTAAGGGCTGCCCTGGGGGCTGTGTGTGTTAGTGCGATCAGTGCTTGTTGTCACATAATCGGATTGGTGTTGTTTTGGTGTCTACGAGGTTGGAAAGATAAAATGAAGTTTGGATGCAACAAGAGAGGATGCGTTTTGGAGTAGAAGGATGTTTGTTAGGAGAACCCTAGAAGTGTAAGTTAACCAAGTGCTTTTCTGGTTTATTATGTTGGTTGGAATGTGTTCTTGTTTTTAATATCTTATGAATTTGTTATTTTTTATCATTGTTGTATGTTATGGGTCTACATGTGGATCATCTTGTCTCTATCATGCATGTTGGTTGGTATCTTTGCTAATTGAACCACCCTTGTTGCTCTCCTTACTGTGGTGCCTATTAGTGTGGATATTCATTGCCACCTTGGTCATGCTTGGCCTGGTTTCCTTCCCTTTTCATTACAAGTTTGTGGAATTGTGTACCTTATTGCAAGTCGATAGTGCTTTATATGCACGTTACCTCTTCGTTGGCTACATATTTTGTTTGTGTTCTTTGGTTGGTTGGTTGTTTGGTAGACCTGCATCAACCCAATGTCAATGGTGATCCACCTTAATCCTATGTGATGGTTGAGTTTTTTCTGCCTTACTTTTATGGGCACCAATTTTAGGGTTGTGTGAGCCATATCCTAAAGTGTTCCTATGTTTTCTCCTTGCTTGTTTGGCTCTATTTTTAAGATATTGTTTGATTGTTAGCATTAGTAGTTATACTCAGATCAGGTTTATTTGGGTTTTTATTTTCCTTAGCACTCATTTATAAATAATATTAATGTGCTTTATAAATGTTTTGATAATGTCCTTTGGTGTTTAATTAATATTAATTATGATTTGATCTTTATGTTGTAATAAAGCATTAGACTTAGATTAATATTAATTATTCTTTGATTATTATGTTTTAATAAAGTATTAGAATTGAATTAGTAGATTCATATATATATATATATATATATATATATATATATATATATATATATATATATATATATATATAATATCTATGTTGCAATTGAAAGAAAATATTTATAATGATTCCTAAGATCTATGTGGATTAAGGTATCATTATAAAGAGAAGTATGGGCTTCTCTTGGATTGTTTTGGATGTTGTGATTTTGCTTGAAATACATACATACATACATACATAAAACAAATGTGGATTAAGGGATAATTATAAAGATAAGTATGGGCTTCTCTTGGATTGTTTTGGATGTTGTGATTTTGCTTGAATTTATGTATGTATGCATATGTATGTATGTATATGTATGTATGTATGTATGCTTGTATTTCAAGCAAAAGCACAACATCCACAATAATCCAAGAGAAGCCCATACTTATCTTTATAATTATCCCTTAATCCACATTTGTTTTATATATATATATTCCTGAGATCTATATGGATTAAGAGATCATTATAAATAGAAGTATCAGTGTCTCTTAGATTGTTGTGAATGTTGTGTTTTTGTTTGAAAAAAAGAAAATATTTATGATGATTCCTGAGATCTATGTGGATTAAGGGATCATTATAAAAAGAAGTATGGGCTTATCCTATATTTTTATGGAATTTATTTAACTTTTGATGGGTTAAAATAATGCTTGTTTCTTTATAAATAGAGGGAGGACTATCCTCTTATAACTTAATTTATGTGCATGGTTGTTTGTATAATAGAGTAAGGCATGAGCTAAGCTACATTGCATTTATATTTTTAATGATCCCTAAGTAAACTTTATGTTGGTGGGTGGTTTTCTATCAAAAAATCTTGCATACTTATTTTTTAGAAGACCTTGGAAGATGATAATAATATTTTCAAAATGATATTTTTGTAAATTAGCAAAGGTTGATTTTGCTTGAAAGAATTGTAATCGTGACTCTTGTATTCAAGGATGGTTTATGATGCTTCTTTATGTAATGAAGAGTTGCTTTAATATTGTTGAATATTGTTGCTCTAAGTGTGGGTTTTGAGGTCTTGTATTGGTTAAGTTAAACTTTTAAATGTGGTACAACTAAAAGATGATGTTGTTTAATGTTAACTTGGAGTTGCACTCTTGAGTAATCTCTAGAGATGGTTATTAATGTTCCATTAGCTATTTGAAATGCATGCTTATATTAGAGATATTGGTTATCTTGTTAATGCATAAATTTTGATGGAAAGATTTTGAGATCCAAGTTTTGATAAGAGTATAGTTTGGTTTATGGTTAAGAGGAATCTTCTTTTTAGTGTTTTCATTTGAGATGATTATTGCAATGTACTTAATGGTTTGATTTATCTTTATGATAATTTTATGTTGTTGTTATCTATCCTACGTATTGGGTTGAATTTTCTCTTGTAAATCATAAAATCTAATCCTGGAAGGAGATGCGTGAATGCAATAGCCAAGTAGTCAAGAGTCCTAGAAGGATTTGCAAGAATGCATTATATAGGATATCATGAACCTGGAAGTAGTTGTGTATTTACAATAGCCAGGGTACTTGTGAGTAGTCACATATTGATTGAGTAGGACTGAATGTGTGTGGAAACATATTCACAAGATAGAAGTGGTGACTCTTTGATTATGTAGGATCCGTAGATCATGTTAGTTTTCATCAAAGTGGTAATAACCTTACTTAACCCATGAAGGTATGGTAACTAATCACCAAGGGTATAAGTTTAATAACCTATCTAGGAGAAGCTAGATATAGGTTCAATAATTGGCATCCTCCTTTAAGTGTTATAGGCCTTAAAGGGTAATCCCTATGTCGTGGTTAGATTATCCTATACTAAAAAGGGTATAGGCAAGGTGGGGGGACCACTTATGGCATCCTTATAAATATATATTTTTAGTAAGGTGAACCCCATAAGCTATAGAATTTGGCCTCTCCTATCCATTGAGTGTCATCTATAGTGACTTGGAAGTCAAATGCGGTGAAGTCTTGCATGCTAAAATAATTATAATAAGGGTATCTCCCTTAAGAGCTAGTGTTTTGTAAGTACTCTTCAAAAACAATGGGTTGGTAGATTTGGGTTGTTACAAGTGAAAAATAATCTATAAAAATAAAAATTACCTATAGCAAAATGGATGAATGATAGTAGAATGACAAAATGAATAAATGCTATTTGAATAGTAGAATGGATAAATAATAGCAGAATGGATGAATAGTGGTAAGAGAATAGAATGAATGAACAAAAAAAATAGATGATTGATAGCATAATAGTAGAATGAATGATACGCAATATTTTGGTAGAATAGATGATAGGCAATAGATCGACAAAATGGATGATAGGCAACAGATCGACAAAATGGACAATAGGTAACTTAGATGATAGGCAGTAAAATGATAGAATAGATGATAGGAAGAATGGATGTCTAATAGTAGAGAAAATAATAGATGAAAAGTAGGATAATAGATAATAGATGAGTGACAAAAAGTAAATATGAGCGATAGCTAGAATTTATAGAAATTGAAAGAAATAGCAATTGTAGAATTTTTACAATTTTGTTCAACATCATGCTCATTTTCTAACATGAAATAGTTTTTTCTATACATGTCCAATGACACCTACCGATAATGGAAAGAGATAGGAACCAAATATTCTATAAAAGAGAGTATCCTAAAATATTTTATGCATAAATAAAAATTGAGTGAGCCATCAACATCTATACAAATTCAAGGTACATACCCATTTTACCTACTCAATAGTTAATTTATATAAGTAATTGTAAAAAATGATATAGAACACCTTTGTATGCGGAAAACACTATTGAACCTGATATACCTCCACTTGAAAATATTCTTTAGGATATTATTTAGGATGAGATACATCCACATGAAAATTTTCTTAACAATGACAAACAACAACCACTTGAAGAGATTCTTGAAACTGACATGTCAACCAAAAAAGAAAATGATCATTCTACTTGTTGGAATATATATTACATTATTTGGCACATGCTAATGTACCACATTTGGTACATATTTAGATTAGGAGGGTGTCTTAGATTAGAGTGTGAGTATTTACTTTATGCAATGTAATAAATGCATAAGTATTATTAGAGTGTCCAAAATATTTAATGATGTAAATGCACATAATAGTCCATATGCAAATGAGTCCATAGAATAGGAAAGTAAAGAGTCTCAAGAAGAGTGAAGGCTAATGATGCTCCATATGAATAGTAACATTCCATTATATATAGGTATATATGTGAATGTGAAAATATAATGAAGAGACACAATGTAGATTGAGCATGTATGAAGTATGGAGTATTTGAGATATCCATTATATATCAAAATACTATTTTTATGAGAATTTGTTAATGGTTTTTTTGTGTAGTTGCAAAATTTATTCATAAGTTTTATATGTTTAGAATATTGCTATTATCTTATATTTGATATACCATTCTTATTTTATATCTTATGGTTATTTTACATTAAGCATTTAGTATCAAAAGCTAACAATGGTATCAGATCCACAAGGGAGATTGATATGAGATAGAGAGAGCCACAAGAGAGATTGAGAGGAGGGAGGGAGATTTCATTTTTATATTTTTTAAAGCTACTTTTTGGATAGATTCTTTCTAGAGGGTTGCATGAAAACTCATGAATAATAGGACTCAACAAAGATTGCTTTTCCACTATATTGAAGGATAACTAGTGAATTTTAATGATTTTAGAGATCTAGAGGTTTGGATGTATTTGAATATTTTTGTCTAAGTTTTGTTGTAGAAAATTATTACTCAGAAGTTGAGAAGCTTCCTATAATGGATAGAGAAAAAATTTATCTTTAATTTCTTGAAATTCTATGTTCTTTCCTCATGTAGGGATTAGTTTTTGAGATGCAGTAAAAGAGTAGACATTGAAGATTAAGGAGGTACAAGAAAGAGGTCCCATTGCAGATTTAATTTTCAAGATTGAGGAGACCCAAGAAAGAGGTCCCCATAGAATATTGAAGACTGAATATTGAGGAGACCCAAGAAAGAGTTCCACATAGAATATTGAATATTTATGAGACCCAAGAAAGATGTCCCCATAGAGGATTGAAGATTGAGGAGGCCCAAGAAAGAGGTCCTTGTAGAATATTGGAGATTAAATATTGAGGAGACCCAAGAAAGAGGTCCACATAGAATATTGAATACTGAAGATTAAATATTAAAGATTTAAGGAAGGAGAAAGAAGCCAAAAAATTCCTATTTAAGGTTGAGAAAGAGGAGACCTAAGAAAAGAGGTCTGCATTATAGATTTGAGAAATAATATTAAGAATTTGAAGACCCAAGAGAACAGGTCTCAAGCAAACTTGAAAGGAGAAAGAAGAGGATAGAGAATCCCTATTGAATAAGTTGAAGAAGTTGCCATTGGAGGAGATTTAAATAAAGCTCGAGGTAGAATATTGCAAGTAAGAGAAAATATTGAAAAGAAAAATTTGGGACAATTATCACCATCCAACAACAAGCCCAAAATGAAAAAGGATTTGGTAGTGTTATGATTCTAATCCTAACCATTAATTAATCATTCACTATTATTATTTTATATGGACCATTGTGTCCTTTCACTCACAACTATAGGATAGGTATATATGATCATTCAAATGGGTGTAAACAACCATCCAGGAAATTATAAGAACAAATATATTTGATATCCATTGGACAGGTTACTCTTCCAGTGCAAAGGTGATTCAATCCAAAGGTGATTCTATTAGTTTTACATTCATTTCATGCATCCAATTCCAATTATTTCATTTGTATAATCCTCTACCATAATTCCCATACCCTTACATCACAAAATAACAATCATTCCATTTTATTTCATAACATAAGGTCCCATACCCTTAAATCATAAAATAACAATAATTCTATTTTTTCATAACATAAGGTCCCATACCCTTAAATTACAAAATAACCATCATTCCATTTTATTTCATAACATAAGGTCATATAAACTTAAATTAAAAAATAACAATAATTCCATTTTATTTCATAACATAAGGTCCCATACCCTTAAATTACAATATAACTATCATTCCATTTTATTCTATAAACTAAGGTCCCATACCCTTAAATTAAAAAATAATAATATTTCATTTTATTCCATAACCTAAGGTCCCATACCTTTAAAATAAAAAATAATAATCATTCATTTTATTCCATAACATAAGGTCCCATACCCTTAAATTACAAAATAAGAATCATTCAATTTTATTTTATAACATAAGGTCCCATACCCTTAAATTACAAAATAATCATCTTTCATTTTCATTATTCTAAAATCTATCATTTAAAATAATGAGAAAAACTTTAATATTTTATACTTCATTATTCTAAAATATATCATTTTAAATAATGAGCACACTCTAAGATTTTATACATCATTATTCTAAAATCTATCATTTTAAATAATGAGAAACACTCCCACGAACAAGAAGATGACCAACCACTAGCAAGGAAATACATAGGGTGGACTATGGCTTGGCTGAAGTGGCTTCCTCCTTGATAGCCCAAGGGTATATGGCACTCATGTACCCATAGTGACAATAGTTACCATAACATAGCAGGTTATCTTTGATACTGATGACATCCCCTGTGGCTTCCCAACTAGGCTATAACTGCATTGATCCTGCTAAAACACCTAGTCGACTACCCACAACAGTGGCAAGGTGCCAATACCTTTGCGTATAACCAACCTAAAGAAGGATGTAGAACATGCTACCAAGCAGTCGCTACATATCATACAAGGGATGTAGCCCTTACTACCGATGTAGTGGCTACCCAACTTTCAAAGGAACGTAGTCCATACTACCAATGCAGTGGATACACAACATATAAAGGAATGTATCCCATACTACCAATGCAATGGCTACATAGCTACAAGGAATGTATCCAACACTATAAATGCAGTGGCTACACAACATACAAAGAGTCTTAGCCAACATCACCAATGTAGTGGCTATACAAAAAATAAAAGGATGTAGCCCATACTACCAATGTAGTGGCTACACAGCTATAAGGAACGTATCCAAAACTATCAATAAGGTGGCTACATAGCATACAAAGAGATGTAGCCAACACCACCAATGTAGTGGCTATATATAAAATAAAGAGATGTAGATCGCCAAAATAGTGGCTACACAAAAAATAAAGGGATGGACCCCATACTGCCAATGCAGTGGCTACACAACAAACAAAGGGACGTAGCCCATACTACCAATGTAGTGGATACACAACTACAAGGGATGTAGCCGACACTATCAATGTAATGGCTACACATTATACAAAGAGACGTAGCTAATACTACCAATGCAATGGCTACACAACAAACAAAGGGATGTAGCCCATACTGCCAATGTAGTCGCTACACAAAAAACAAAGGAACCTAGCCCATACTACCAATGTAGTGGCTACACAATAAACAAATGGACATTGGCCATACTACCAATGTAGTGGCCACATAGCAAACAAAGGGATGTAGCCCATACTACTAATGTAGTGGCTACTCAACTATAAGGAACATAGCCAACACTGCTAATGCAAGGGCTACACAACATACAAAAGAATTTCTCCCATATTTCCAACGTAGTGGCTACTCAATTACAAGGAATGTAGCCAACACTAATAATGTAGGGGCTACACAACATACAAAGGGATTTAGCCCAAACTACCAATGTAGTGGTTACACAGTAAACAAAGAATAAAACAACAATAGTTCAAGATGAACCAACCTAGATCGCCTGTTCTACTCACATGGACACCCATCTTCCACTGCTCTTTTTCTCTCCTTCACTACTTCACTCATCTCCCTTTCTTTCAACTTCCTTCACTGCTTTTCTCCTCTCCATTCTTGCCAACCCCTTCACTACTTCCCTCCATACGTGTCTTCTTCCCTCCTAAGTCCACATCCCGACCTACTGGTATTTACTCCTCGACCACCTCTGACTAATGGTAGGACAAACATACCTCTTTTCCTCTTCCCAAGGTGACCACCGTTAAGAGCATTCCTTTCATGTCATGGAAGCTTTGCACAACTAATCTAATCAGGTCTTCAAAGGGCAACCTGGCCCATTCTTTTGAATGTTGTCTTATCACGTTTAAATCTTGGGGTCGATTTTCAGGTGAGTGGCGACTTCTTAGACACACCATGGGAAAGACCTCACCTTGGGGTTTCAAAATAATTATATTTATTTTCTTATTTTTATATTTCAATAAAATTTATCCACTAACAATCATTCTGTAAATTGATTTCTTCTTTACTTACTAATGCTATTAAATGAAACAATTGTTTTATTACAATTAACATCTACAAATATTATTTTAAATAATAAAATGCTTTTTTCTAATGATATCTTTTCTTAAAATAATTATTTATTACTTTTAAATAGATCCAAATTTTATTTAAATAATGCCTTTTGCTTTTTAAATAAATCAAACTTATTTAAACAATATTTTTTGGTAAGTTAAGTTTATATACAAACTGGGTTTTTTAAGAGGATCCCAAAACCTTATAACAAAAAGGGTCATAGCACCAAGTTCTTAGGCATTGCCTTAGTACATGGAAATAAACATAAACAGAAAGGGAAAAAACCCTTGATCCAGTAGAGAGACCATATTCTAGTATCAACTAGTGAGACCCACTTTGCCAAAAAACACCATCCTCCTTTTGCTTTTAGTCTGGGATCCACCTGGGGTTGGATACAGCACACCTTAGATATTCAAAAAAAACTTCCCATAAAACCACAACTACATGTAAGCAATCCATATGGAATGTTGAGTCCCACTCAACCTGCAATAGGAAAATTCAAAAAAGCATTCCCACCCAGACCCGAGTAGGGAGAGCAGGAAGGCCAAGAATAGCCTAAAACCATATATCCTTCTTGAGAACTAGAAGAAAGAAATTTGAGTTTAGAAATTTGGAGAGGATTCCTACCCAAGGATGGCCCAAGATGCAACCCAGGGTGTAGTAGAGCAGCAACCAGTCGTACGAGCAAAAATACAAGCAAAAATAAGATATAGTCCATGGCATAGTAGCTGGACAACCTAGGAAATGGCATTAGGACCCTTAGAGAAACAATAGCGATAAGCCTCCATTTGAGCTTGTGAAATGGAATAACACTACTGGGGATATATACATGCCAACATATCCCCATGCAAAACAAGTTGATCTATGAGGAAGCCAGAAGGATCCAGGGACAACAATAGTAGGTGCAAAGAAATGATCCTTGGAACCCAAAACTAAAGGAGGTAGGAGTGACCACAACTGCAACCGCATCGATCTCCACCCCAAGACCAAAAAATGCAGAATAAAACCCCAAGCATTCCAATAGAAAGGACTAGGAACCCACCATCCTTGCTCATGAATAGTTCTAAGGAACTGGAACTGGGACTGGGAACAACTAAATAATAGGATGAGGCCCACTCCCAAGGCAAATAACATGCTTTGACAGTCCATCGAGAAGTAGGAACAAAAAGTAGAAGCCCTAAAATAGGAAACTAAAACAAAAAACCTATGGATCCTAGGTGAAAAGTGGCAACAGGAACAAATATGGGATCCTCGAAAGCCTAAACTAAGGGAGCCATGGGTCTACATGCATTGATCATAGGTCCCCTTCCCAAGATCAAGACATGTAGTAGATAACCCTAAGCACCCCAATAGAAAGGACCAAGAACCCCCCATCCTTGCTCATGAAAAACTTCAAGGAACTAGTACTGGGACTGGGAATAACTCAAGCATAGGAAGAGGCCCACCCCCAAGGCCAAGAAAATGCTCTGAGCATCCACCAAATAGCAGATCCAGTAAGAAGAAGCCTCCAAATAGGAAATCAAAAAGGGCCCCACCCAAAGGAACAAGACCGCTAGCAACCAAAGATGTCCCAGAGAGGAGTCACTGGTAAAGAGGAAACTCACCCCCTAGACCAACCCTGATGAAGTGAGGACCTCACATGACATACCATAAAGCATTCAAAAACCCAACCTTCAACCACAAAATATCGAGAAAGCCTTGGGAACTGACTCCAAGTAAAAAAACCTACGAAAAAACCCCAGGGCAAAGCCTAAGGGAGATATGGTAAAGGATCTTGAAAACATGGAGGAAACTCTAGAAGAACCCTGGGATGCACTAGGCCAAGGTATCAAGAAAGGAAACCCCAAAACTATTGAGAAAGGAGTAGAAAGTGGGAAAGGATCTCCCCCCAAGGAGATCGTCTACTACAAAAACATTCCTAAAGTGGGATGACCCGAGATGAATCAGTAACTGGGCAAGAACTAGGGGAGGGGAAGTAGGGAGAGAGAGCAAGTCCCTCCCCCTCTCCCCTCCAAAAAAAAATATTTTTTTTGTTTTTTTTGCTTTTAAATAAATCAAACATTTATTTAAATAATATATTTTTGCTTTCAAATAAATAAAACATTTATTTAAACAATATCTTTTTGCTTTTAAAAAAAATCAAACATTTATTTAAATAATATCTTTTTGATTTCAAATAAATCAAACATTTATTTAAACAATATCTTTTTGCTTTAAAAAAAATCAAACATTTATTTAAACAAGCACATATGAAGTTGTGAAGGGAAACTATTTACTTCATGCTCACTAGTTATCAAGGTTAATAATGTTGAAGTAAAATACAATCATGCAAGTACATCAAACAAAGAGGGAGTCTTTCCATCAATCTAATCACCTGTCTCAACCTCTAGAACTTATGACTTCTACTAGGCCATCAATTCGAGGATCAAGGTGGTTATATATTGATGATTATCCCTAATCGAATGCATGCCTATATGAAGGTATCTATCTATGTTACCTTTGAGTTGCCTTATCATCATTTCCCCTTCCTCAAGTACTCTCGTCTTTAGTGGATGACTCAATTTCCTCCACTCATGAGTGCACCTGATCCTACACATTGGTAATTCATTAGTAGTATCATATCCTTCATTATCTAATCATTATTGTGAGGTTGCTTAAATGCACAAAAATCATGTATTAGCCATATTTGTTAATACATTGTTTTTCTATGTTCAAAGGTCCATCTAGGAGGGTCATGACATCCTCCCCCACCAGGATTAGCACTGTCCCTGATGTTTCTTAGTTTTAAACTATATACAAAACCAATTAGTTTGTTACAAAATCTTAAAGTTCATCAAACAAGAAAGGAAAGTGTTTCTGCATATCCACCACTTTCTCCCATGTGGCATTTATTTTTGAATAACCGTCCCACTGGACTTTACACTGCTCAAGGTTTCGATTATCCATAGTCTTAGAGTAGAATTTGAGGATCCTGTATCGCTCCAAATTTTTTGCATCCTTACCCTCAGGCTATAGGATCCGTGCCCAGAAGGGGGATGCGAGAAGGATGGGACAATACCTCGAACTGAGAGGCCCTTTGAAGGTCCCGCCTCTCGGGGGAGGGGTATAAGGGTGAATTTTTGATGGATGGTGGGTTCACCAGGAAACTTTTGAATGGCGGTTTCCACGCCTAGGTTGACGATGAGTTTGATGTGTTCATTTTGCACTTTAATCATTCAACTCCTAGGTTTGGCCAAGATGAATCTAAACTATTCTATATGCCAATGCTGATTTAGATGAATACAAAAAATAGGAATGAATGCTAATCACGAGAGAATATGCTAGCTAAAACATAACATACCTAATTTCGGATGTCTGATGAAGATTCTGAGTTTTGTAACAGTCCAGATCGCCTCAATTCGTACGTAATCGTCCGATATTTCACAGGATCGTCTCAAATCACGAGACGGTCATCCGAGATCAGACAGAATCATCTAAAATTCGTGAGATGAATTCATCAAAAACCTGCAATCACAGAAATAGGTACAAAATACCGAATATGCAACTATAGAAGCAAAGGAAAATGATAGCAATAACAACAAACATGCCTAAATCATAGATTCAAATAACAAAATAAGGAAAATGCAGTAGATTTAATGATTGATCTTAACTTTATCATGCGGTTATGCTAAATGAGGTGAACTCCAAGATGCATAAATATAACAATTTAAAATAATACAAAAATATAATAGGAAAATGCAGATAAAAAACTAAGGAAATGCAAACTCTGGGCTCTGATTGCCCCCAATCTGGACTACAGTCAGGATCGCCTCCAATCGTACGAGATCGTCTATGCTCCTCGACAAGATCATCCGAAATAGTATGGAATCGCTTGCGATGATCCGAGCTAGCTTCGACTGAAAAATAGTAAAGTTCCTGCAAGAAAAACATGAAATACAGAATGCAAATGATGGTGTGGGGATGCTCTGAGATGCGTAAGGAAGTGCAGGGGGTTTAAGCAGAGTTTCAGGTAGAGAGTCGGGGGGATAAACTGAGAAAATATCCTAGTTTATATAGGATTAGGGAGAGGTTAGGAGGTTGGGGATCATCCCAATCTGGGAGATCTCCAACGGGGAAATCTCCAACTGCGTAGACGTGCTTCTGCCCAAGTTGGAGAGGCTATTGAAATAGAAGCTAATTATGAAAATTTGGTTTTGGGATGAAATCGTCTGGACATTCTGTTCCAGATGAATTCATCAGATCGGGGATGATTTCATCTAATCTGTGACGATATCGTCCAACGGTCAAAACAAATCCTAAAAATGGCATGAAAAATGGGGAAAGCGGGTAACAGGCGGTTAATGGGCAATTTGGGGTTAAAATTCAAATTTTTATCTTTTTACTAAGGTTTAACCGTGCCAATTTTAGGGTGCTACATTTTTCCCCCTCTTTAGCGAATTTTTTGAAGAAAATGCGTTAAAGACGAGTTTTTCCCATTTTATGAGAAAGCAAAAATGTACTCAATTTTTTAGACGATGATTCTAGATCGAATCGTATGACTGCTGGCTATGGTGCCCCCTCCGTGTTTTTACCCAAATCGAACGTTTGAGGTAAAAACATGAAAAAGCAAAATTAAAATGTTGATTTTTAAATAAAATTAAGAAAATAGGGTAAAACCCTAATTCATTTTTTTACTATTCATTTTTACTGTTCTAGAGCTCTGTAGAGAGAAAAATGGTGGAGACAGACGCACAGAGCGATAGAGGTCCGTGCGCGGCTACGGGTAAGGATCTAATCCTAGTAGATTAGGTTTGAATTAACTTTGTGCAATTTTTGGATTTAAATTTTGATTGTTTGGGGCATCACGGCCATTTTTAGGCCGTCGACGACGTCGGGACGAAATCGTCCCTATTTCATCGAAATCATCTCTAGATCATCGATTTCGTCTGAGGGCGAAATCGATGAACTAGGGGCGATCTCGTCCAACAAGGGGCGATCCCCAAGTTGCGAAATCGGAGATGATTTCATCCTAACAAAGGATGATGTTGCCCAATTTGGGATGATATCATCCAATGGTGGACGATATCATTATTTTTAAGAAATTAAGCTTGATTAAAATGTTTTTAATTTTATTTTAATGATTGGTTTATTAATGAATTTTGTTGTTTTATTGTTTGTTTTGCAGAAAGGATTACTAAAGAGCCGAGAATGGAAATACGATGGGCTGAGAGATGACTTGGCCGCTCTCGACCAGGCAGAGCGTGACCAACTAGCATAGGTCGGGCTACGACATGTGGCAGAGATGCCACAAGTACCGACGGATATGGGGCTACTAACAGCCCTAGCAGAGAGGTGGTATCCGGGGTCATCCTGCTTCTAGCTATCGACAGGGGAGATGGCTCCCACTCTAGAGGACGTATGGAGGATCATGAGGATCCCCATACAAGGATGATTGATGATGCCTACGGCCAATCAGGGCCAGGCGATGATGAGATTGATAGGAGACCCGAGCTTCACCCTAGAGAAGGGCGGGGTGAACATCGAGTCTCTACGGTAGATGCCTAGGGCATCTAGGCTGACTCGAGTTTTGGTAGGGGTGGTCGGTGGCTTACTGTTGTGCCACCAGAGCGGGTGCAGACTACCGTGGGTGCTCTCAGACATAGTTTGCGACATGAGAGACCATGGGTACAGGTTTGCATGGGGCAGCTTTGTACTATGCCGCTTGTATAGGATCCTGCATGGGGTCGTATACAAGGGAGGTCGATGTCTGGTCTTGACATCGTTGCTACAGGTTTGGTGCTTGGGAGCACATTGCGGTGTGGAGGCCGGTAGGGCTCCCATTGATAGGGGTTGATCGAGAGAGGCCCCGGGTTTTCTACTGGTGGCTACAGAGGGGGTCACAGTGGTGGATAGATCTATCGATGTCACGGAGGTTGTTGGATGACCTCATCCCAGACTAGATCACCTGGAGGCCATGGCGAGAGCACCCCGGGTGGGCAGAGGATGGGTAGGAGCTGGCTCGCATCAGGTGAGTCTACTGGCTGAGGATGGAGTGGGGAGAGGTAGAGCTCCACCGCTATGATCGGGTACTATGATAGTTCGGTCTTCAGTAGGGGATCCCTTCTCTCAGGGATTACGAGTACTCCCAAACTATTTGAGATAGTACTACACTGAGCGGGGCTCCAGACATGCAGTGGTTCTAGAGCCAGGATGCGGATGATGCCCCCATCCAGCCAGTGGATGGTGATGATGTTAGGGTTGTTGATGGATACGATGCCTAGTACGTAGGCATCCACCCTCCTCGGATGACGAGGGTGTAGGGTCCAGTGCACATCATGGTGCACCGGATGGGGAGGCGATGGCAGGCTATGATTGAGGCAGTGCGAGGTCACGATGGGGTAGAGCAATGATGGTCTCCATAGGAGAGATGCCAGAGGATGGCACGGGCTCCCCAGAGACCATAGTAGCGAGGGAGGAGGGAGGAGGGACTACCTCCTCAATAGGGGGAGAGACCACCATCACCCGATAAGGGCAAGGGTGTCGAGGTAGGGGAGAGCAGCGAGACGGTGGCTCTCCGGGCTGAGGTTGCCCACCTTCGAGCTTAGGTGTAGACACTGTAGGATGAGGCTACATGGCTCAGAGCTCGGGGTGGAGGAGCGAGCACGTAGGAGTTGGCATGGTCTATTGCTCAGACCGCATTCTACCAGGGGCTATACTACCAGATGGTTCCAGAGAGCCAGAGGGTACCACTACCAGCTCCTATTGCAGAGCCGATCATGATGGGGTCATCGAGGACATCCTCATGATCGATGATGAGGACCCAAGATAGATTTTATGGGACCACCTCCTCCACCTCAGGGGGGGGAGGAGATGAGGCTGAGAGCTCGAGGGCTTCTCGAGGCTAGCTGCTATAGATGGATTGTATATATATTTTTGAGAGGATTGAGTATGCCAGGATATAGATTGTGGCATACCAATCCAATTGTGATATGATGTACAGATATTTTTGAGATGTATATATGATATTTTTGTAATATAACTTGTCCATATGTTTTTATGATGCTTCAATGTTTGAATTGTTTGTTTGTTTGATTGATGATTCATGTAATTATGTCGTTTGGAAATATTATAATTTGATGTCATGCTGTAAAATTTAAATGAAATAATCTGATGTAAACAATTGGTTGTTTTGGTGTGATTTGATGAAAAAATAAAAGGGACTTCTAACAATAATTTCAAAGGACATTGTCGCTGTTATAGACCATTTCATGGAGTCGCCGCTCGCTCGGTCGTCAAGCTAATCCCAGTATAGAAATATTGCTAAAAGTAAAAGAATGCTTAAGAGACTGTCTTAAGACTTTGTGTTGTGATGATGGAAATGATGATGGTTTGATGATTTGTTTTCAGATTTTCATAAAAATAGTATGCATGAGATACTAAAAGAAATATGATTTTGCTAGGCATAAATTCCTAAGTGTGATAAAATTTTGAACAATTCCTTAGAAATTATACCATGGTTGCAAGATTGAATGTTGACATAATGACATGAAATAGAATAAGTGTTCGTTCGTTTGTAAAGCATAATTGTGTAACATAATGATGCAAGTCATATGAATTTGTTTTAAAATAAATGGAAAATAAAATTAGAACAATGGTTTGCGCTAGGCATAGAATTATAGGTATAGACTTATACCATCATCGCGAAATCCAAAGAGAATTTGATATTTTGGTTTTATTGCATGATTGATTGTTGATTTTTGATAAACAAAAAATAATAATATAAACTTGACTTTATTTCGCTAGATTTTGCAATAGGTTGTGTAAAATAATTTTGGATTTTTGAAAACAATGTATGTAATTGTGAGTATACTAAACAGATGTTCTGAAAATAAGAATAAAATTTATTCCAAAAGAGTTGCAGAAATATTTTAAATTATCTCAAAGAAAAATGTAGATTTATAAGGAACCCTCATGTGCATATGTGAGTTCATTGCCGATCTTGATTTATCATAATGATAGAGAATCTCTCAAATACAAATGTGTGTGCAATTGTATTGTTCATTCACCAATTTTGAGCAAGATAATTTGATACAAGTAATTTGACTTAACCAAATGAATGTTCGTTGACCATGATTTATATGCATGTAACCGTACCAGACTACTGTGTAAGTTAGGTTATCAAGAGCTAGCTAATCCATAAGCCGACATAGGTCTGTACAAAAGAAGGTCGCTAATGTGACAGACATATCACCACGCTAGGGATTACCCAAGGCCAAGTGGGTTGGGCACAAACCACCTGTTATGGGGCTTACCTCACAGTTTTCGAATAATTGAGAATTCCAGGGATTCAAGCTCATTCACCCTTCTTTTCTTTTCAAGGGGTAGGGAAAGGATTTTATTGCATTTTGCTTTTGCTTTTCTCTTGTTTGCTTCTCTTTTTTTTTTTTTTGTATTTTTGCTTGATATTTGAGATAATGCTGAAATATTGCCGTGATGATACAAAATAACATTTTTCTTTTTCTCTTTTTCTTTGAACTTTTCTTTGCTTTCTATGCTAGGGATACTTGCTCGGATTAGCTGTAGAGCAAGGGATTTTTATTCCGGGTAGGGGTGAGCTTGTCCTTTTGTCAATTCTCAAAGATCCTAGACCATGTGCATGATAGGATAGCAGGGGAAACTTTTCGCTCAAGACACCATTTCTACTATGTAGCATCATATCGAATTTGCAATGAAATCATTTTAATGTGAGGAGATATACTTGGTTCAAGTAAATAACAAGATCAATTCTCTATGCTCAAAACTTTATTTAATTCAACTGTGGACTTTGATATAAGAGAGATTAATAATCAAAAATAAAATCAAGATATTTATTCATGTGAATGTGAAAGTGCGGGATTCCAAATAAATGCTAATTTATCCAAAATAACTGAAAATATAACTGCAATACTTCATGATTTGACAAGTACGAAAATAAAATATGTTTTTGAATATTTTGATTTTGATGTTTTATATTTTTATATTTGTGATTTTGATTGATGAATTGCAAGAAGAAATACTATTACTGTTTTTGAAAAATATTTTGATAGAAATGGCAAAAATGAAACAATATGCAAAAAATACAATATATACAAATGATGAAATGACCCAATGTTATGCATAATAACGCTTAAGATGCATAATGTTCATAGGTTCTTTAAGATCTTTACCGTCTAAGGTAGCTAATCGATATGCGCCCGATCCAAATTTAGCAGTGATGACATATGGTCCGAGCCAGTTGGGCTCAAACTTACCTTTAAGGTCTTTAGTTGCATTAGTATTTTTTTGATTTTCTTTTAAGACAAGGTCACCGATCTCGAAGGATCGCTGGTGAACTTTCTTAAGGTATGCTCATTTAAGCTTGTTGTGGTAGGCACGAAGATGCTCCAAAGCATTGATGCACTTTTCATCTAGAAGTTCTAGCTGACTAAGTCTGCCAGCATGATATTCATCTCCTACTTCAGTATCTTGAAGTAGTAGAGCTAAAGAAGGAACTTCTAATTCAAAGGGAAAAATGGCTTCAACACCATAAACCAAAACAAAAGGTGAAGTGCCTGTGGGGGTACGAACGCTAGTTCGATAAGCCCACAAAGCAGGATATAATTGGATGTGCCAATCGCGGCGCGATTTATTGACCAATTTTTTGAGGATTTTGATTAATGTTTTATTAGAGGCTTCTGCTTGGCCATTACCCTGAGGATAATAGGGAGTGGACCAACGATGTTGAATTTTATATTTTTGACATAATTTCTTAACATATTTATTTTTAAAACAAGTTCCATTATCTGAAATGAGATTTGCAGGAATTCCAAACCTACAAATAATTTGATTAAAAATAAATTTGGAAACTTGGGTTCTAGTGCAAGAAGCTAATGGCATAGCTTCAACCCACTTCGTGAAATACTCAGTGGCGGTTATGATGAATTTGTGTCCATCGGATGACACAGGGTTGATTTTTCCAATGATGTCTAAGCCCCATTTTGAAAAGGGCCAAGGAGATGAAATAGCCTGTAGTTCTTGTGCAGGCGCATGGACAAGGTCAGCGTGTTTCTGGCACTTGTCGCAATGTCGCACATAATTATGTGCATCATTTTCCATGGTAGGCCAAAAATATCCTATCCTAAGGAGTTTCTTAGCAATGGCGCTACCACTAAAATGTCCCCCACAAGATCCATTGTGGGCTTCATTCAAAGCTGATCTAGATTCTTCTAGATTCAAACATCGTAATAAGATGCCTTCAAAAGATCTCCTATACAAGGTATTACCAATAATCATGAAGCGACTTGCTCGTCTACGTAATAACCTACGCTGGTTGCTAGTACAACCATCAGGGAAGGTCCCATTTTGGAGAAAATTAAAGATATCAGTGTACCAATGTTCAGGAGTAGTTTCGGTGATTAGAAACACATCCAAAGGTTCTAGGCATGATTTGCTTGAAGCGGGTTCCTGGAGTCGATGAATAATGATGGTAGCATATTCGTCATCTAACTCCAAGGGCAAAAGAGATGCGGCTGTAGCCATAGCGTCAGCCGCACGATTGCTAGTTCGAGGAATAGCTTCCAAGGTAACTTGATCAAACAAGGATAATAATTGTAAAACATATGCTTTGTATGGGCGTAATTTATCATCTCTAGTCTGATAAACATCATTGATTTGATTTATGACAAGTTGAGAATCATCGAAAACCAATAAATTTTTAATTTTCAGTGCCAAGGCAGCTCGTAATCCAAGGATAAGAGCTTCATATTCAGCAGTGTTATTGGTGCAAGCAAATGTTAATTTGAAGGACAGAGGTATAAGATGTTTTTGTGGAGATATTAAAATAATACCTGCACTAGCCCCACTCATACATCGGGCTCCGTCAAAGTATAGGGACCATTGCTCTGGATGGTCTGCCTCTAGTTTAAGGCATTCATCAGGAAACTCAATGATGAGGGGACGGGTAGACTCTAAGGGTGCAGCAACTAATTGATCTGCTATGATTTGACCTTTAACAGACTTTTGTCCTATAAATGTGAGTTCAAACTCGCTTAGCGCAAGAACCCACTTTGTTGTACGACCAGATAAGTACGGTCGACTCATGAGATATCGCAAAGGGTCGAATTTGGCAATAACATACGTTTTTTGACTGAGCATATAATGTCGTAGTTTTTGTGTAGAAAATACAACTGCTAGACATAATTTCTCTAATATGGTATAGCGAGTTTCATAACTGATTAAGGTCCTGCTAATGTAATAATTAGCACGTTCTTTCTTCTCATCGTCAAGCTGAGCTAACATAGCTCCTAAGGCAAAATCGAAAGCAAAAATGTATAAAATAAATGGATGATCAGATTTAGGTGGGGAAAGCACCGGTGGTTTAAGGAGATATTGCTTAAGGAGTTCAAATGCTTCCTGACATTCATCATCCCAATGAAAAGAGACATCTTTCTTAAGAAGCTTAAGAAAGGGTCCAGTTTTGTCTGCCAACTTATCGATGAAGCGGCGAATAGCTTGAAGCTTACCTTGTAAACTTCGTAATTCTGATATATTGGTGGGTGCGGGCATATCTATGATAGCCATGATCTTGAGAGGGTCAATTTCAATGCCACGTAAAGAAACTATAACCCCTAATAATTTACCGGACTTAACTCCGAATATGCATTTGGCTGGATTTAGTCGGATAAGATATTCCCTTAACCGATCAAATACTTTTCTCAAGTCATTTAAATGATCATCTTCTTTGATAGAACGAGCTATAATATCATCTACATAATCATGTAGAATATCATGCATCATATCATGAAAGATATAAGTCATGGCTCATTGATAGGTTGCACTTGCATTCTTTAAACCAAATGGCATCACTTTCCAACAAAAGGTTCCCCAAGGGGTAATAAAGGTTGTTTTAGCCTGATCTTCAGGAGCTATCCTGATCTGATTATAACCAAAAAATCCATCCATTAGGGATATCATTCCACTTCCAGCAGTAAAGTCAATGATCTGATCCATGTTGGGAAGAGGAAAATCATCTTTAGGGCATGCAACATTAATATCTCTGAAGTCTGTGCAAACCCTAACTTTAGTGGCTTCTTTCTTAGTTATTGGAACTACATTTGAAATCCATTCAGCATAATCAATGGCTTGTATAAAAATAACATTTAAGAGTTTTTCTAATTCCCCTTTGACTAGTAAGGCCACTTTAGGATGCATTTTTCTAAGTTTCTGTTTAACAGGTTTAGCATCTGGATGGACTACTAGGTGATGCATAACTACAGAAGGGTCTAATCCTGGCATATCTTCATATGTCCAAGCAAAGACGTCTTCATATTGTTTAAGGAATGCAATATATTTATCTTGTTTTTCCTGACTCAATTCTGATCCAATGTTGATTATGTGAGGGTTGTCTTTGGTTCCAATGTTAATTTTTATGATGTTTTCTACTTCCATATGTAGATCTCTCTCAAAATTAGGTGGGGTGGGTGAAATGCCTAATTCTTGTAATTCTTCCAAGGTTAGCTTGGATAATTCGTCTTGAGGAGTCGTAGCTTCAAGCTGGGCTATACTAGGTATAGAGCCATCGAAATAAAATCCGTTATATAACAATTCCTCAATGGAGACATCATGAAAGATATCCCCCTCCAACTCATCGTCGGATTCGGAAATCATCTCAGGGTAAGCTATGGATAGCATATTGCATGTAAGAGGCTTATTCATTAAATGCAAGACATCTCGTTTATCCAAATAATCTTGGTAACACACAAGATGGTCATCATCCTCAAATGGGAAGGGCTGACCTTTACTAGGAAATAGGCCCACACCACATCGGGCAGGCCATGGTTCGACCTCAAAAGGTTCTTTCATACCATTCTGGAAAGGTCCCAAACCTTTCCCTTTATATCCCAATTTAAGCATTATAGGCTTAGCTTTAATATACTCATTAGCAAAATAGCATCTAGCATATCCATCACAATGTGTCTTGATGTTTCTGGGTATTCTTCCCCAATCATATCCCTTATAAATAAAAGCACAACTCCCGACTTGGTAGATACTTCCCATAGGCTGTGGGAGGCCCAAGGTACGAGGAGAGGGTGGGAGTTTATTTAAAATAAGGGAAGCTTGCATGGCAGTGTTGGTTTCTTCTGATATAAGAATTTTAGATAAATCGGGTAAGAGCTCATCAGTAAGAGCATAAGAGGTAGAAGGAACATTTCCTACATCATCGGATGTGGAAAGGATGCCTGTAGTGGATGTAGATGTTATAGGGATATCGATGGATGAGTCTATAGGTATGGAAGTTATAGGAGTAAAACAAGAAGCATTGGTTGTAATTTTAGGATCTTTTCGAGGTCCTAATGTGGTTTGTTCAGAAGATGGTTGAGCTATATGTAGAGGTGTAGTTGAAAGAGTAGATGATGTTATGGGTGTGTGTTTCACACGTTTGGGTGGATGATGAGAATTAGGATGTGTGGATGACGAAGCAGGGCAAAATTGAACTCCAACAGGTTCTGCCAAAGCACACATATCAAAGGGTCTAGGATCACCATGAATGGTAACCAACTAATTTTTAAATTCGAATTTAACACACTGATGTAAAGTGGATGGAACCGCTCGCATCGCGTTGATCCAAGGGTGACCCAAAAGTATATTGTATGATGCAGGGCAATGTACAATAAACACGGTCGTATCTAAGGTTCTAGGACCAACTTGCAAGGGTATAGTAATAACTCCACATGTTTCTTGTGTTTCGTCATTGAAGGCTTTTATAATCATATCAGTTCTTTTCATTTCGTCACTTCTAAACCCAAATCTTTGGTAGAAGTCAAAAGTGCATATGTTTAAAGATGAACCATTATCAATCAAGACTCGTTTAACTGCTACATCCCCAATTAGGGTAGTAATATATAAGGGGTTATCCTTATGTAGACTATGTTGCGGGATATCTCTATCCCGAAAGTCAATACAATCGACTTCTCGAGTTATGATAGTATTGGACATGGCTTCAAGTTGAATATTTTGTGGTACCATCATTTGGCTTAATGTGAGCATTAATTCATCCCTATGGGTAGGAGAAGATCTTAAGAGATCCAAAAGGGAAATTCTAGCTGTAGTATTTGATAATTGTTCATTAATATTATAAGGAGGCTTATGTTGAACATTAGGCGCATAATTCCCTTTATTGGGATTTTTCAAAACAAATGGAGCTGATCCATCATTCTGAGTTTGATCCTGTTGAGAGTTTTGAGCCTATTGTCTAGTAACGGCTCCGATGGTTCCTACAATATTATTTTGCGGGTGATGAATAGGTCTTGGTCTAGCATTTATGGCTTGTTCATTAGAAAGTATTTGGTGAGAAGATGGTCTAGTAGTGATTCTTCTAGGAAATGGTTCTTCTGGAACCATAGAACTTGTGATGGGTTGAACAGGATCTGATTCATCTTCAGAACTATTCGATTGATTTGAGGTGATTTCCATGTCACTTTCAGTCTCATATTCGGTATCACTAAGATCAAGTGTCCGAATATTATGTAGAGGTTTGGCCGTAACCATGGATAAAGTTGTGTCAAAGACTTGCGGATCGTGAACAGGTAATTGTCCACTAATAGTCCCTACATATCGGGTAGGAGGGGGAACATTATGATGCTCAATTTGATTAGCCACCTCTTTACCATGCTTTGGTAAAGGATGTTGAAATATGTCCAATGATTGATTGGCATTCTGATTCTGATTTTGGGGGATGTTCTTTTGAGCATTATTAGAAGGATTTTGTTTAGGTTGAAAGGCTTGCACCTCCATCTCATTGTTATCAATCAGGTCTTGTATTTTATGTTTTAATATTTTACAAGAGTTGGTAGCGTGTCCAGGTCCTCTATGGAAATCACAATGTAAATCAGCTCTGTATCCGGGTATGGTTGGATCAAGTTCCCGGATGTTTGGTAATTGGATCAAACCTCGTGCTAATAGTTGCGGGAGAATAGTTGATAAAGGTTGATTTAACCTAGTAAATTCTCGGGGTGGTTTATCGGGAGGTTTTAGTATAAACTTTTCTATTGTTTTGCAGTATTAACATTGGCAATGTTTTCGCTATCAGTGACTCCATCACCCACAACTTGTTTATTTTTATATTGATTTCTGGATGTTTTCTCATCATCTTTCCTTTTGAGCTGACCTCTTCTAATGAGAGCATCTTCCACTCTTCGAGCTAAATCTATAGCTTGATCGAAGGTGGTCAAGGTAGCAATTGATAATTCATAGGATAGTTGTTCTTGTAAATTATTGATAAAAATATCCAACATTTCTCGATAAGGTAACACAAAGTGTAATTTTCCTATCAACTGCCTCCATCGAGCTAAGAAGTCAGCAAAACACTCATCTTTGTCTTGTTTTAGGTTGTACAAATATTTAATGGTTACATGCCTTTCGATATAGGCACTAAATTGATGCACAAAATATTCGGCGGTTTCTTCGAAATTCCTCAAAGAATGAGTGGGTAGTTGATAATACCACTCCAATGCCATCCCTCCTAAACTTTTTGGGAACATTTTTAGTAACAACAAGTCATCATGTGATATATCATGACATGCTATCCTAAACATACGAAGATGCTCTATGGGATCTTCAGTTCCTTTGTATATAGGTAGGACAGGCATAGGAAAGTGTTTGGGATATGGTTGTGCTACAACTATAGGATCTAGAGGCTGACTACACATCTCTCGATAATTGTACGAGGGATGGTAGGGATCTATCTGGTCCATGCGGGAGACTAACTGTTTCACCATGGCTTCCAGATTACTAGTTTGTCCACCATATTGGTTCGGTGGTACATGAGTATGGGATTTGTGAGCGTAGGATGGCGTGATGTAAGGATTAGATGCTATATTGTTGTTATGCAAATGGTTGGTAGGAAGAGTATTATGAAGAAGATTGGTTGTAGCATTATGTTGTATCCCCGATTGTTGGAAATTGGTATTTGGTTTTGTTTTAGGCTTTTGTTGATTTGAGGTATATTGATCAATAGCTTGGCGAAATAGAGCAGTGAATGAAGGTTTCTTTTGTGTGGTGATAACCCTTGGCTTGGTAACAGGCACTCTAGGTGGTTGGGTAACCTGTTGTTGTTGCGTGTTTTGAATTATAGTAGCCATGTCCAAATTGGACGGTCCAGCTTGATCACTCTCTTGATCAACGAAGGACAGGGGATTAGTGCGTGTGTGATAGATGTCTTCTAGGGTTGCTTGAGTGTCACTAATTTGATCTTTGTCCATATGGACTGCTCTATTAAGAGTGCCAATATTAGTATTGAGGAACTTCCAAAAATGTTCCATGTTCTCAAAAGTAATAGCTCCTTCTGGAGATATTTTAGGGGATGAGGATCCTTCCTCTCTATCATTTTCTTTTTGTTCATTTCCTACAACAAATTCTTCTTCTTGTTGGTCGAAGGTTCCTTCTTCCTGAATTGGATCTTCAGGAAGGACATCTGGGTTATTTTCTGGTTTTCTTAACCAATCTTCTTCTACTTCAATTTGTTTTCCATTCTTGAGTCTAGTCATTATGTCTAAATTTAGATTTTAGCAAATATATATTAATATATTTGCAACAGATTTTGGGAGGTATATATTTTAATTATATACCTACTATAATGCTTAAAAATAAAATGTTTTGATTTTTGTTATGATTTTGTTTTGTTTTTGTTTTTTGTTTTATAAAGACAATAAACAACACACTAAATGCAAGAAATAACAATAATAAAATAATAGCTTAGTTTTCTATAAATAGTTTATAGATATCATTGATAGGATCAAGTTCATCAGGAGTCATGAAATGCTCCTCTTCAAATTGGAAGTGGTTTTTCAAGAACTTGATAAAGTGTGCTATAGTGATATTATCGGTTTCAGACTCTGTCTTGTAAAAATAAATCTCATGGCAATACTCTCGATATAACACAGCTCTAGGAACTCTATTCCATCTTTGTCTATCCGTAAGAACGACCTCTTGGTCCTCTATACGAGACAGAAATTTATGTACTATAACTGCATTATCGAGGTATTCCTCAAAGGTATATAATTTAGAAGACACAAGGGCTCTTTTATCTGCTAACCACCTATGGCAAGCTCTCTGAAGCTCATGATACAAAGTCACTTGATCGGGATCCAAGATTCTATCTAGGACAAACCTCTTGATTTGCCTAAGTTCGGTTGCTCTAGATGAAATGAGATTCAATCTCCTATTAAGCTCGTCCCATAAAGGTGGGACTCTATATGTTGGAGCTACTCTAAGTAAAGAATTAATCTCTATGGCTGCTAATTGATTTTCAACATTAATGGTGACAACTCGTCTTTTATTATAATCTACCATCTAAATATAATATGCAATCTTTGATTCTAAATGCATTTATGTTTTTATTTTTTTATTTTTATTTTTAGGATTGTTTTCAAAAGGTTTTTAGTTTTCATGTCGGGTTCACCAAAATGTATCGCTCCAAATTTTTTGCATCCTTACCCTCAGGCTATAGGATCCGTGCCCGGAAGGGGGATGCGAGAAGGATGGGACAATACCTCGGACTGAGAGGCCCTTTGAAGGTCCCGCCTCTCGAGGGAGGGGTATAAGGGTGAATTTTTGATGGATGGTGGGTTCACCAGGAAACTTTTGAATGGCAGTTTCCACGCCTAGGTTGACAGTGAGTTTGATGTGTTCATTTTGCACTTTAATCATTCAACTCCTAGGTTTGGCCAAGATGAATCTAAACTATTCTATATGCCAATGCTGATTTAGATGAATACAAAAAATAGGAATGAATGCTAATCACAGAGAATATGCTAGCTAAAACATAACATACCTGATTCCGGATGTCTGATGAAGATTCTGAGTTTTGTAATAGTCCAGATCGCCTCAATTCGTACGTAATCATCTGATATTTCATAGGATCATCTCAAATCACAGACGGTCATCTGAGATCAGACAGAATCATCTGAAATCTGATGAATTCATGAGATGAATTCGTCAAAAACCTGCAATCACAGAAATAGGTACAAAATACCGAATATGCAACTACAGAAGCAAAGGAAAATGATAGCAATAACAACAAACATGCCTAAATCATAGATTCAAATAACAAAATAAGGAAAATGCAATAAATTTAATGATTGTTCTTAACTTTATCATGCGGTTATGCTAAATGAGGTGAACTCCAAGATGCATAAATATAACAATTTAAAATAGTACAGAAATATAATAGGAAAATGCAGATAAAAAACTAAGGAAATGCAAACTCTGGGCTCTGATTGCCCCCAATCTGGACTACAGTCAGGATCACCTCCAATCGTACGAGATCATCTGCGCTCCTCGACAAGATCATCCGAAATAGTATGGAATCGCTTGCGACGATCCGAGCTAGCTTCGACTAAAAAATAGTAAAGTTCCTGCAAGAAAAACATGAAATACAGAATGCAAATGATGGTGTGGGGATGCTCTGAGATGCATGGAAGTGCAGGGGTTTAAGAAGAATTTCAGGCAGAGAGTCAGGGGGATAAACTGAGAAAATCTTAGTTTATATAGGATTAGGAAGAGGTTAGGAGGTTGGGGATCATCCCAATCTGGGAGATCTCCAACGGGGAAATCTCCAACTACGCAGACGCGCTTCTGCCCAAGTTGGAGAGGCTATTGAAACAGAAGCTAATTATGAAAATTTGGTTTTGGGATGAAATCATCTGGACGTTCTATTCCAGATGAATTCGTCAGATCGGGGACGATTTCGTCTAATCTGCGATGATATCGTCCAACGGTCAAAACAAATCCTAAAAATGGCACGAAAAATGGGGAAAGCGGGTAACAGGCGGTTAACGGGCAGTTTGGGGTTAAAATTCAAATTTTTATCTTTTTACTAAGGTTTAACCGTGCCAATTTTAGGGTGCTACAGATCCTTATTAGAATTACTTTGATTGAATCTAGATTTGTCATCTATAATTTAGAGACATCCCCCACATATTCAAGGTCAGTAATATATTTTCTAAGAAAATATATGTGGAAGGTGTTATGGATTTTTGACAAGTTAGGAGGTAATGCGGGTCGGTATGCAACCAGGCTAATATTTTAAATGATTTCAAAGGGCCCTACAAACCATGGATCTGGTTTTGTGGACTTGATCACACTTTTCATTGGTTTAACCCTTAGGAACATTTTATATACCAATGAGTATTCTCTGGTAGTCCTCTTTAAATTGGCATAGTTGTTCTACCTATCAGTGGCCTCCTTGAGCATTTGCTTGATTACCTTGATTTGCTCTTTCATTTCCCTAACTATTTTAGGTCTAATCACCACTCTATCCTATGGGTTATCCCATGACAGTGGTGTTCTACACCTTCGCCCATATAATTCATAAAAATGTGCTATCCCTAAAGAGGAATGATATCCATTATTGAAGGAAAATTCCACCAACAATAGATACTCTTCCCATCGAGACTTGTGGTCCCTGCAACACATGCAGAGCATATCTTCCAAAATTTGGTTTAATCACTCTGTCTGACCATCGATTTTAGGGTGGTACGCTGAACTCATATACAACTTTGTGCCTATTTCCTGATGTAGGGCTCTCCAAAATTCTTAAGTAAACTTGGAATTCCTATATGATATAATTACCTCTAGGAATCCATGCAGTCTGAACACTTCTTTAACAAAATTATTAGCCACCACTTGAGCGTCATCCTTGGTGTTCCTAGGTATAAATTGTGTAACCTTGGTCATTTTATTGACCACAACAAATATTGCATCCTATTGGTACCTGGTCTTAGACAAGCCTACAATAAATTCCATCAATATGACTTGCCATTTTTAAGTAGGTATATTATGGGGGTAAAAATATCTTGCAGGATGCTTGCATTTTGCATTGATCTTCTAGAATTGAAGGCATCAAGTCACAAAATTTGTAATGTCCCTCTTCATCCCCACTTAGAAAAAGGTCCTTTTTATATTTTCTCTCACTTTTACCCCTCTAGGATGAGCCATATAAGGATATCTATGGACTTCTTGCATCACTAAATTCCTTAAATCCCCTAATTTTGGTATGATGATTCTTCCTTTGTAGCATAAAATGTCATCGATTACACTAAACTCCTTATTGATCTCTGGGTCTTCTCTTAACTTGGCTCAAAATTATTGATAATATTCATCCTGATATTTCTCTTTTATTACTTGGTAAATGAGCTTTATGTGGATCTTGGTTATGGATGCTATGTGTCTCCTCCTACTTAAGGCATCCACAAACTTATTTTCTTTTTCTTTAATATACTTAATTTCAAAATTATACTCATTGAGGAACTTGACCCACCTTCTCTACCTTACATTGAGTATTGGTTGAGTAAATATGTACTTCAAATTTTGATGGTCTGATTTTAACTCGAAGGGTCTTCCTACCAGATAATGGTGCTAGACCTTCAAAGCATGAACTATAGTAGCTAACTCTAAATCATGAGTAGCATAGTTAACCTCATGCCTTTTAAGCTTCCTTGAAGTATAAGCCACTATTGATTTTCCTTGCATGAGCACTCCCCCTAGCCCTTCCAAAGATGTATCAGTGCATATTGTGAAGTCTCCTTGAGGATCTAGAATTTTTAGTATTGGTTCAGTAGTAATTTTTTGCTTCAACATGATGAAAGTGGCTTCACACTTCTCTATCCATTTGAATTTTTTTCCCTTCTCCCAGATATTAGTTATTGTTGAGGCAATTTTTGAGAAATCCTTTATGTGACATTGGTAATAGTCCATCAGCCCCATGAAGCTTCTTACTTCAGTAATATTTGTAGGGGTTTCCAATTTATCATTGCCTCAATTTTCTCTAGATCCACCTTGATCCCCTCAACCAATATGATATAACCCAAATAGTGCACCTCCGAAACATAGAAATCGCTTTTGCCTAGATTCTCGTAAAGTTGATTTTTCCTTAGGAATTCCAATATGATATTGAGATGGTTATCATGCTTTTCCTTGTTTTGTGAGTATATTAGGATGTCATAAAGAAATACAAAGACAAAATGGTCCATATGCCTTCTAAACACATTGATCATTAAATTCATGAAGGCAACGGAATCATTCGTCAGCCCAAAAGTTAGGACGGTGAACTCGTAATGCCCATACCTTATTTTAAATGTTTTTTTGAGAGTGTCTTCCTCTTGAATCCTCATCTGGTGATACCCTGACCTTAGGTCTATCTTGGTAAATACCGTGGCATCTCTTAGTTGGTCGAATAAATCCTTGATCATAGGTAAGGGGTGATGGTTCTTGATTGTAGCTTTATTCAACATCCTATAGTTAATACACAATCCTAGAGATCTATCATTATTTTTCACAAATAAAATGGGTGCACTCCATGGTGACACACTTGGTTTTATCAACCCCTTTTCTATTAACCCTTGTAGTTGTACCTTCAACTCATGCATTTCAATAGGTGACATCCTAGACAGAGATCAGTGGATGGGTTCTACTCCTGGTATAAGATCAATAGTGAAATCAAATTCTTGCACAGAAGGGAGCCCTGGTAGTTCCTCTGCAAATACATCTCAAATTTTTGGCAGAATTGGATGTATCTCAATTACCTCTTCCTTTCGATCTCTTTCAACTTCACTCATATTTACAACATAAATAATCCCTCCTTTCCTGAGGTTTTTCTTCAATTGCATAGCTAACAACTCTAGGATTCTAATGTCCCCTGCTTGCTATAAATTTGTAGCCTCTCTTTTTTTCCCTCAAAATATTCAATCCATCTATCTCAAAAATTGATTACCGCTTAATGGGCCTATAGCCAATACATTCCTAGGACCACATCAAAGGTATGAAGTGGGGTCACATATAATCAACCTTTCATGGTTCCACTATCTAAAGCAATTTCCATCATTGGAAAACATTGGTTTACGGAGTAGGTTTGTCTAGATCCATACTCAACCTTCGATCCATGAGCCAAATACTTTGGCCTTTTAAGCATATTTTTGGCTAATTTATAAGAAATGAAAATATCAGTGGATCCATTATCTACTAAGATATCTACTTGCTTATCAAAAATATTACCTTTGATGATTAACAGGGTGGCTTGCCCCTCTAGCTTTTGATTCCCAGTTGCAGCATAGATCTTATGCATTGGTTCCTTTCCTTTGTTGTTGGTTGAGCTTTTCCTTGGCCAATACAGACATTGATTAGTATAGTGCATCCCTTTGCAATGGTAACATCCATCCTTGAGCCCTTGTCTCTTTTCTATTTTTTGCTCCTCATCCTTAATCATTGGTACTGGAGTTGATGGCTTTTGTGGGGGAGATTTAGAATTATTGGGTTTGTTACCTTTCTTAAAGAAGTTCTTCTTGAATTTATTTTTGCTTCCATTGAATTTCTTCTCTATATTTTGGGGGTTCTTAGCCTTTCATTCTTGCTCTACCTCTCATTTTATAATCCCATTGCTATTCCTCTTCTTTAGTTCCTGATGTTCTTGTTCGATCAGGTTTTCATACTTATAGAAAAAATGTGACTACTTTCTTTGCTAAATCATAAGCCTTTTGTAAGGACTTAGGCTCCTGCATCTCTACATCATGCTTTATCCTAGATTTCAATCCATGGGTAAACTTATGAATCTGCATATTTATCCTAGATTATAAGGAAACATGACGTAGTAGTACTCTATTAAAAAAACATGTACTAGTTTTTGATTCACTAGATCATATTACACGGAAAGTGAAGAGCATACTAATAGTTCTAGAGTATTTTTGGTTCACCAGATCGCGTTATGTGGCAAGTGAAGAGTATAATAACCACAACAAAAAAAAAATTAATGGGGTTTTTAGAAACTACATTATGATTTATCCTAGATTGCAATCCATGGGTAAACTTATGAATCCTGCATCTCTACATCATTATTTATCCTAGATTGCAATCCATGGGTAAACTTATAGGCAGGTACATACTTCAAAAAATTTACCAACTTCTGTAGTGTACCTCCACTAAGTTACTCCCTTGTCTTAGGCTAGAGAACTCTTCAAACTTCAATGCATATGAGTGCTCCGTGAGGAATCTCTTCTTGAAGATGACTATAAACTCCTTCCATGGAATTTCTACCAGTTTAATCTTAGTTTATTCATAGTAAGTCTCCCACAAATCCAAGGTAGTTTCTTCAAGGTAAATGGTAGTCCAAACTGTTCGAGTACCTGATGAATACCTCTTTACTATAAAGAAGACTTCTAGCTCTCTTAGCCAAGCTTCAGTTGCGTCTCCTTCTATTTCTCCATCAAAATTGGAGATACAGACATTCTTTAGGTCTCTTACTATCTCTTTTTCTAAGAGGGTTCTTGCTTGATTTTGATCCTCTATCAACCCCTCAACTTTTTTGACCTATGAATCTCTAGCCTAGAAATTTTGATTTTCCATAGTTTCTAGCACTTGTATTAACTGATATTGTAACTCTACAACTATAGTAGTAAGCTCCCTTATTCCCGTATTAGAAACCTCTAGATCCTTATTCTGTATATCCTCTTCGATATTACTTTGTTGATTTTGTCTAGGTGGAGGCCTTCCCGTCCTGGCCTTGGGTGGCATCTTGATCTGGTTTCCACCAAAAAAAAGTTAGGTTACAATTATCCCTTAACTGAATCACTAACTTGACCACAATACAAAGTCCTTATTTCACTAATTATTAGAGGTCTAACTAGGATGAGGTTCCAAGGTGAGGATATATCATCAATACCAAAGCCCATACTAAGGTATCTTTAATATTCATCCTTTCTCATAATCAATTCCATTAGAACCTAATAAGCAGAAACTCTAGGTTACTTTGGATTTCATTTTATTCCCAAGTGATCCTTTATTGGAGATCCCCGAGTCTCTTTTACAGCACATAATAAGCTCTAAACCCTCGAACCTAGAGCTTTGATACCAAATGTAACACCCCAAAAAAAACATGAAATAAGAAAATACACAAACAAAAGAAAATTTTACATATTTTTTTTTGACTAAGGAGAAGGATTCATAAATCCTCAACCAACCTTAGACCAACTTAATTTTTGACATCCTCTAAGTTTCCAAAGAAATATACCACACAATTTTACCTTCATGTAAGTCCCATCTGCGTAAGCCTATATTATGTTATGCATATAAGTCCATCCCTATCATCATTCTTGATGAGCTAGACTTACCACCTCCAATCATTAGAAGGTGTACACTTATATCCATATACACACAAGACCTTATGTGTGCGTATTCTATGTGTACTGCAAGTTAAGCTATCAATATTGTCCAGTGACAAGCTATCTTAACTCTGGTACAATATTCCAAACCTAGTTACCAATATCCCTAAGGGGGTATCAAGACCTTAGGTAACCTCTAAGTTCAACTAGAACTTACAAATTTTCCTTTATTTTTAACATCACAAAAGCATAAAATCTAGATACTAAATCTAACAAAAATAATCTATCAACAAGAAAGAATAATCAAGTGCAAGAACAATCAACATTCAAACATACATTAAAATAATTAAATGCAAGAAACTAAATAAAGAGCTAATAAATATAGCAATTGTAATAATATTCATTTAAATACATAAGCAAGTATGGTACACCCCCTAGGTTCCACAATACTTTACATCAATCTCATTGGGGAAATCTCCCCATAAACTAGTCTATTGAATAAATAATAATATGTAAGGTAGAGAGCAAACTTGTGGTTTGGTCCATATCATGACTTTGGCCTTCCTTCTCTTCCATCAAGTGAGGATAGTAGGGGATCTGGACACTCATGGATCCAGATAGACATGCTTTTAAATGCACTTACTTATTCATTACCAAATTGTAACTATACAAATAACCCAAGCAATTCAACTTACTAATGCATAGTAATTATCATAGAAACTACCCTTTCCATTTTCCCTCTCATCCAACTTGAGAGAATCAATCAACCATGCATTAGCTCATATGCTCTATTGGTAATAAATAACTACCCTACTCAGCAATTAAAGTCCCATACCCTCAATTGTTAAGTAAATTGGGTTCACATATTTCATCATTTAAAGCAACTACTATAATTCCCAATAAACCCTTTTATTTTTCATTTCATTTTATTTCATAACATAAGGTCCCATACCCTTAAATTACAAAATAACCATCATTCCATTTTATTTCATAATATAAGGTCCCATACCCTTAAATCACAAAATAACCATCATTCCATTTTATTTCATAACATAAGGTCCCATACCCTTAAATCACAAAATAACAATCATTCCATTTTATTTCATAACATAAGGTCCCATACCCTTAAATCACAAAATAACAATCACTCCATTTTATTTCATAACATAAGGTCCCATACCTTTAAATCACAATCATTCCATTTTATTTCATAACATAAGGTCCCATACCCTTAAATTACAAAATAACCATCATTCCATTTTATTTCATAACATAAGGTCATATACCCTTAAATTATAAAATAAAAATCATTCCATTTTATTTCATAACATAAGGTCCCATACCCTTAAATTACAAAATAACCATAATTATTTTTTATTCCATAAACTAAGGTCCCATACCCTTAAATTACAAAATAACAATATTTCATTTTATTCCATAACCTAAGGTCCCATACCCTTAAATTACAAAATAACAATCATTCATTTTATTCCATAACCTAAGGTCCCATACCCTTAAATTACAAAATAACAATAATTTTGTTTTATTTCATAACATAAGGTCCCATACCCTTAAATTACAAAATAACCATCTTTCATTTTCATTATTCTAAAATCTATCATTTTAAATAATAAGCAACACTTTAAGCTTTTATACTTCATTATTCTAAAAGCTATCATTTTAAATAATGAGCACACTCTAATATTTTATACATAATTATTCTAAAATCTATCATTTTAAATAATGAGCAACACTCCCACAAACAAGAAGATGACCAACCTCTAGCAAGGAAAGACATAGGGTGGACTATGGCTCGGATAAAGTGGCTTCCTCCTTGACAGCCCAATGGAAGATGGCACTCACATACCCATAGCACTAATAGTTGTTGTGACATAACAAGTCATCCTCGATGTTGATAACATCCATAGTGGCTTACCAAATAGGTTGTGACTGCATTGAGAGGTTTACCTATAGTGCTACTTGACTATCTTCCTCCTAAAACACCTAGCCAACTACCCATGATAGTGGAAAGGCATCAATGCCATTGCATCTAACCTACCTATGGAAGGATGTAGACCAAAATACCAAGCAGTGGATACATAGCATGCAAGGGATGTAGCCCTTACTACCAATTGAGTGGCTATCCAGCTTTCAAAGGAACGTAACCCATACTACCAATGTAGTTGCTACACAACATACAAAGGGAAGTAGCCCATATTGCTAAGATAGAAGATACACAACTACAATGAATGTAGCTAACATTATCAATGTAGTGGCTACACAGTATACAAAGAGATATAGCCAACACCACCAATGTAGTGGCTACATAGCAAAAAAAGGAATATAGTCCATACAACCAATGTAGTGGCTACACAGCTACAAGGAACATAGCCAAAATTGTCAAAATAGTTGCTACACAACATACAAGGATATGTAGCCAACACTGCCAATGCAGTGGCTACACAGAAAACAAAGATATTTAGCCAACATCACCAATGTAGTGGCTACACAATAAACAAAGGGACGTAGCCCATACTTCTAAGATATTGGCTACACGTCAAACAAAGGGACATAGCCCATACTGCTGATGCAGTGGCTACACAACTACAATAAATGTAGTCAACATTATCAATGCAATGGCTACATAGCATACAAAGAGATATAGCCAACATCACCAACATAGTGGCTACACAACAAATAAAGGAATGTAGCCAACACTGCCAATACAGTGGCTGCATAGTAAACAAAGGGACGTAGCCCATACAGCCAACATAGTGGCTACATAGAAAACAAAGGGATGTATCCCATACTACCAATGTAGTGGCTACACAAAAAACATAGGGATGTATCCCATACTACCAATGCAGTGTCTACTCAGCTACAAGAAATATATCCAACACTGCCAACGTAGGGGCTGCATAGCATATAAAGGGATGTAGCCCATACTACCAATGTAGTGGCTACTTAGATACAAGGAACATAGCCAACACTACTAACATAGGGGCTACATAGCATACAAATGGACGTAGCCCATACTACCAATGTAGTGGTTGCACAACAAATAAAGAATAAAACAGCAATATCTCAAGATGAACCAACTTGCACCACCTATTCTGCTCATGTGGATGCTTGTCATCCACTGCTATTTTTCTCTCCTTCACTACTTCGCTCCTCTCCCTTTCTATCAACTTCCTTTGCTACTTCACTCCTCTCCCTTCTTGCCAAACCCTTCACTGCTTTCCTCCATATGCATCTTCTTCCCTCCTCGATCCATATCTTTGCCTCCCGCCTTTACTCCTCAATCACCTTTGACAGGTTGTAGAATGGACATACCTCTCCCTCTCTTCTCAAGATGATCACCATTAATAGCTTTCCCTTCATGTCAAGGGAGCTTCATGCAACTGACCCAATTAGGTCTTCAAAGAGCAACTTGATTCATTCTACCAAATGTTATCTTATTATATTTACGCTTTGGGGTTGATCTTCGAGTGAGTGGTAGCTTCTTAGACACGCCATGGGAAAGACCTCACCTTGGGGTTTCAAAAGAATTATATTTATTTTATTATTTTTATATTTCAAGGAAAGTTCTTCACTAACAATTTTTTGGCAAATTGATTACTTCTTTACTTACTAATGCTATTAAATGAATCAATTGTTTTATTACAATTAACATCTACCAGCATCATTTTAAATAATCAACTGCTTATTTCTAATGAGATATTTGCTTAAAATAATTATTTATTTAAACAATATCTTCTTGCTTTTAAATAAATCAAACATTTATTTAAACAATATATTTTTGCTTTTTAAATAAATCAAACATTTATTTAAACAATATCTTTTTGCTTTTAAATAAATCAAACATTTATTTAAACAATATCTTTTTTTGCTTTTAAATAAATCAAACATTTATTTAAACAAGCACATATGAAGTTGTGAAGGCAAACCATTTACTTCATGCTCACTAGTTATCAAAGTTAATAATGTTGAAGTAAAAGATAATCATGCAAGTACATCAAACAAAGAGGGAGTCTTTCCATAAATCTAATAACCTATCTCAACCTCTAGAGCTTACGATGGCTAATAGGCCATCAGTACGGGGCTCAAGGTGGTTAGATATTGATGATTATCCCTAACCGAATGCATACCTATATGAAGGTATCTATCCATGTTACCTTCGAGTTGCCTTATCATAATTTCCCCTTCCTCAAGTACTCTCATCTTCGGTGGATGACTCAATTTCCTCCACTCACGAGTGCACCTGATCCTACACATTGGTAATTCATTAGTAGTATCATATCCTTCATTATCTACTCATTATTGTGAGGCTACTTAATTACACAAAATCATGTATTAGGTACATTTGTTAATACATTGTTTTTCTATGTTCAAAGGTCCATCTAGGAGGGTCATGAAATTTAAAACTTGGGGCACTTAAAACAAGTGAGATCACGGTATACAAAAAATCTTCACACAGTGTAAATATTATTAGTAGAAGCTCAAAATAATACAGCACGCAGCAGAAAATTCATCTCTGATAAAATATCTAGAAAATCGATGAAGAAAAAAATAAAAATAAAAACTAAGGTTATAACATTTATGACCATTGGTTTTTTATTTTTCGATGTCAAAAACTCGCAAGAGAAAAATCTTCAAAATTTGTTGATACAATAGTTCCACATCGAGGAGGTAGAAACATATTGTGGGGTTTAAATACGTCACAAAACATATAAGAAACCATGACTTAGGTCATGCTCTCTCCCATGCCTCGCGTGATGCCTGATGTTGACTCACCCTTGATCACTCGTGATGTGCCTACTATCTATTTGCACTCACCCACTGCTTCTACTCGTCCACCACCTCCCTTGCCACCATTTCTTGCTTCTGCTCACCTACCTCCCTAGCTGCTCCCACTTCCCTCATCATTGCCCATCCACCTCGTGTCTTGTAATCTCCCTCGTTCTCTACACTCCCCCCTTGTCATTTTCCCATGCATGTTCTATTCTTTTTGCTCCACATGACTACCACCTCATGCTAGATGCCACTAAAATAACCTTCTCATACACACTATTGAATTCACTTTCCTGCCCACTGTCGAAATTCAATTTTAAAAAATTAGAACTGACCGTTGGAGGGTCATAAAAGTTGCTCAAACTAATTTTTTAACCAATTTTTTGTAAAAATTTTGCTAAACCACATCAAAATTATACCAAAATTTTGCAACCCTCTAATAAAATTTACAATTTCAATTATCTTTTGGTGAATATTTATAAAGTAACCCTAAAATGGTTAACAAAAGGAGATCACAAGACCTCACTCTCGAAGAATTTTACCAGGAGTTTTGCCAATGGAAGGACCAAATTATTAAATATTCTTTACCGAGGTAGGAATTTGACCAAAGAATATCCCCACTAAATACTTACACCACCCCAAAACTTAACCGAATATTACCAATTAAACGTATCAACCCCGAGGAAATGAAGGAAAGAAGAGAAAAAGGCCTTTGTTTTCATTGTGATGAGAAATTTATACCCAATCATCAATGTATTACACCCAAACTATATATTTTGGATGCAGCTATTCCTTGTAGTTCCACCAATGAAGAAAATGAAATTGAGGTAGAAGTAGTGATGGATACACCCGAGGATAGCACTAAAGATGAGAAAGATGAGCAAGAAGTGACCCAAGCACCTGATCACAACGATGAAGGCAATAAGGTTGATATGCCAAAAGTGATCGATGCATCAAGCAAGGATGAGGTAGAGATACACGAAGTGACCAATGAAGGCCAGACATACACTCTACATGAACTACACACAAGTTCCTCACCAACATTGAGTTCTCATCATATAGGCAACTTGATTTAGAAAGGAGGTAAAAGAGTGAGTGCACATTTATTTTCCCTTCATTCTACACATGAAGAACTGGCTAAAGTGGATGCTCACCATAATGATGACTCTCCTAAGGATGTTTCTACTAGTATTCCTGGAAACCGCCCATTAACACTTCAGCCCTCAAGATATTCCTAACTCCGAAAAAATGACATTAAAATAGCACAAGAACTTATGCAAATTCTACTTGGAAAACAAGGGATAAAGCTCCTCACTTTGAGCTTTGAGGACAAAGCTCTTTTTAAGGAGGGTGGCATGTTAGGATTCTAATCCTAACCATTAATTAATCACTCACTATTATTTTATATGGACCATTGTGTCCTTTCACTCACAACTATAGGATAGGTATATATGATCATTCAAATGGGTGTAAACAACCATCCAGGAAATTATAAGAACAAATATATTTGATATCCATTGGATAGGTTACTCTTCCAGTGCAAAGGTGATTCAATCCAAAGGTGATTCTATTAGTTTTACATTCATTTCATGCATCCAATTCCAATTATTTCATTCGTATAATCCACTACGACATAGAGTCCTACCAGGCAGGAAGTTTGCTAAATTTTGAAAAGGATTTGTGAAGACCTCAAGACATTCATATTATTGAGGAAGAGGCTAGAAACAGAGGTCAAATATGAAGATAGAACTTAATGAGAGCTAAGGAGGAGAAAGGATATAGAAAGGCTACTGATTTTAGAAATTTTAAGATAACCATTAAGAATTTGAATGCTGATTTGTAGAGGAGAAGATTGTTGATTTTCATGACAAAAGTTGAAGGGTCACAGGATAGAAAATTAAAGGTGACATAGAGCTATAAATCGAAGAATATTTGGGCCTATTTTGAAGCACCTTTGAACATCCAATTGAAGTAAGGCTTGATATCAAACTAAGGTAGTGGATTGGAGGAGTTAGAGACTATTATTTGAATAACAAGATATAGGAGAACAAAACAGATGTCTGCAGCAACAATTTAAGATATTTTGACTGTAAAATTGGGTAGAATTAAAGGGAGATAGAAGAGCTACAATTTGAAGAATTTTGAGGCATATTTGAAAGATATTTGGGTAGAAAAAGCAAAGGAATACTTGGAAGAAATTGAAGCTGAAAATTGCAAATATTTTGGACAACAAGAAGGCAGCATTTGGAGCTACAAAAATCAGAAAAGTTGAAGATAAAGAAGGCTGATTTCAAAAAGCATTTGAAGAGGATGAAAGTCTGAAAATTTCAGCATTCTATATTAGTTTTATAGCAAGGAAAAAGATAATATTTTAACAACATACTTCGAATAGGATAGAAGTTGATTTTGGGGCAGCAAAGTAAAAGGTAGTGAAACTGCAAAATTCATAAATTCAAGACAACAAAAAGTGAACCAAATCACCAAGAATACTAGCTTCAAAAAGGAGGACAAAGAGGTTTGTAATATTGGTGCTATAAAATTTCATTATTCAAGAATTCAAATTAGTTTATTATAAAAAAATTTAAAGCACCATATTAGAGTTATTAAAGCCAAAAAAAGGTCGTTTGAGCTAAGTGTCTCCAAGCCAAGGAATGAGGCATAATTATCATCCTAGAATATTCAAAACACAAAAGCAAAAGTAAATTTAAATATTCCTTGAAAGGAAGTAATAAGGAGAAATACAATTAGTATATATTTTTCTTATAATCCAAGGAAGTGTAGAACTTTGAAGTCTTATTGAATAAAAGAAAGAGATAAAATAATGCATAAGAACAAGGTATAGTTTCCAAAGACATCATACCAAAGGACTAGTAGAACAACCATCTTGAAGTAGGAGCCACCATAGTGAATAAGATCCATATTGTTGTATGGAGAAAGCAACACACAAGAGAAAGAAAAAATCTCATTGGAAATAGAGTTTAAACACCATAGGAGGAAGCGTTATTCGAGAGAAGTTGAGACATCATTGAGTAGAGCTTGAGTTCCAAAAACCAAGGATTCATTACTAAGAAGTTTTTATCATAAAAATCATAGGCCTTTTGGATTGAATCATTGAAAGAAATCCAAAAACCATTAGAATGAAATCAAATAGTCATTTTTTGTTACTTCATTGAAGATACATTGGAAAGAATATGTTGAGTGTTGAGAAACTAAAGTGTAGAAGCATTGGAGGTAAAGAATTGAAATTTCTACCAAGTGTACAGGAGAAGCAGTATGTTACCAAGCATATAGAAGGATAGGAGTGTTACCAAGAGGAGGAAAAGATGTTATGTGGAGGAGAAGCACCAACCATTTGACCTAATTATCACTTGAGACGATAGAATATATTTTCCAAGTGTCACAACATAGATAGTAGCTCCAACCAATGCTAGGGAAGTGAAAAATATCTTGGTATTGATAAGTGCATAAGGGACAAGTCATACAAGTGCAATCGTGAGAGCAAAGAGTGGTGCAAGTTAGTGGAGCATCACGCATTAATGGTCAGAGAAGCCAACAAGCATGCAGAGGAAGGTTAGAGTCTTGAAGATAGAATCTAATGAGCATCATACACAAGGAGAAGCATTAAATACATTGGAGAGATAGAAAATGTTTGGAAGTTCATTTTTGGAGAACATTGTTTGAAATAGAGCGTAAGTTGCAAAATTGAAAAGTCTCACGAGGAGCAAGCCAAAAACGTAGCGCACCATATTCAAGGAGGGACATAAAATATTTAAATTAATTTGATAATTACAAAGGTTAATGAGGTATAAGGAATATAAATACTAAGATTAAGATTAATTAATCTAGTATGCTTGAGATTAGTTGAATGAATAGAGGTATAAGGTAATGAATTGATAAATTATAACCTTAACAAATTTATTGAATGATTTGGAACACTTTTGATATGAAGAGGATTTAATTTGAATTTTTTTAAATTACTTTATTTGAAATTCAAGCATAGAAATATTTGCAAATAATTTGACTTGTAGGAATAAGAATTTATACATCAAAATAGGAATATTGAATTTGCATATATTCTTATTTTCTAAATTTCTAATTTTGGAGTTATAAGAAATTCAACACCAACAAAAGTTTTTGAAATTTAGAAACCATATTATTGAAAATTAAGAG
This sequence comes from Wollemia nobilis, assembly GCA_028583015.1. Classification (NCBI taxonomy): domain Eukaryota; kingdom Viridiplantae; phylum Streptophyta; class Pinopsida; order Araucariales; family Araucariaceae; genus Wollemia; species Wollemia nobilis. Next base: position 1,901,414 of record JAQPPZ010017073.1, read on the forward strand.
ATATCAGAAATACAACATAAAGTTGTTGGAAATCTAGAAAATTACATTTATATTAATCTCTTGTTCAAATGAACGAGACATAAGGAATCCAAATTAAAGATCTTGAAAGTAGAGAATTTTATCAAAATTGTAATTGCATCAAAATTATCTTTAAGCTTTCTATTCATAATCAGGGAGACAAAAGGGATTCAAATCAAAGGAAATCTTAGAAAGTTAAGTATTTTATCAAAGCTATTTTACATTCAAAATACTAGGGAGCTAAAAGGAATTCTATCTAGAGATTTGAAAAAATTAAATCTTTGTCAAAACTATTGTTTGATCATTATTCAAACATTAGGAAATACAAGGTATACTACAATATTTGAAGAATTGAAAGTTAGTATTTGATCATATACTCAAATTCAACTTAAAATTTAGAAGTTGAAAAGATAGGGAGATATAAGGCTTACAACATAATTGTTTGGAAGGTTGAAAATTTGAAAAGTAGTCTTAGTCTATCATAAAAATAAGGAATAATGATGTCTACTTCAAAGAAAACATTAAACAATGATATAGAGAACATTGTTAAAGAACAAAAGAGAAATGTCATAAAACATTCTCTAAGGACTTGATCGATGGTTGGTGATAAAATCTAATTTACCATGAGGCTTTCCTCACAAAAATAAAATATTTGTAGAATATGCAGGTGCAAAATATGTGTGATGTTTTTTTTTGTGTTTTTAATATTTTTCTTTTTTTTTGTTTGATTTTTAATTTTGTTTTTGTTGTTTTTTTTCTTTTGGGTTGGTTTTTGGTTGATGCTAAAAATGACTATCCATCATGCAAAACTAGACATAGTCCTAGGAAGGTAGAATGCAAGATGGACAAGCACTATTACTAAGGTTACTTTAAAGATGCAATGCAACTAATCTAAAGAGAAATGCTAAATAAGAACACTAGTTAAGGGAAGAGGATGAATTTTATAATAAAAATACAAAAGGAAGAAAGAAAATATACTAGAGAAAGAAGCACTAACCTATGCATAATAAGGGGAAGTAAAAAATAAACCTAAAATTGACAGAATAAATAGAGAAAGAGATGTAGTTGCCAAAATAAAATAGAGACTAAAATAAAGGACAAATTGTAGAAAATGAAGAAAGAAAAATGCAAATTGATTCTGACCCACAAAACTAACCACCTGAAGTGGTTGTACCCCTTGCATGATTTCTAGGAGTGGTTGGGACTATGTTCTAGAGATAGGCTACAAGGCAGAACAAAGGAAGGTAAATTTGGGGATGACTACAGTTCACTAGAATGACTACTAATGGCCTAAACTAGATAGAATGCTAGGAGGTAAGAAAAAACCTATGCTAATGATGCAAAATGAAAAGGGAATAAATCTAACCTATGACAAGAATTAAGATGTTTGAAATAAAATGGGGACTAATCTAGAGAATGCAACTACCCTAAAGAAATGCAACTATGCTAAAAGAAAGCCATGAAAACACCTATACTAAGAAAGCAATGAAAGCAAGGAAAATAACCTAATCTAGGAACATAAAAATAACTACTCTAAAGCACCAAAAAGTAAGCTATGCTAAAAATATAAAGCAACTATTCTAAAGCAAAAGCAACTTAATCTAATGGAAAGAAAGCAATTTACACTAGTGAAAGAAAATCAACTAAGCTATGAATGATAGAAGTAACTATATTAAATAAATGCAAGGATGAACTATGCTATGGAGAAAAAGACACAACTATGCTTAAATAACTTAGAAGGGACTATGGAAATGATAACAAAGGAGACTAAGAGGCATATATTCTAAGGAATGAAGAAGAAGAAGAATCAAACTATGGCAAAAGAGACAACTACTCCTAGGAGAAGAAATACACCTAAGATAAAGAAAGGAGAAATTTCTTAAGCTATGAAGAATGGGAAAGTAAACTACCTAAGATAGAGGAATTCATTTAGACTAAAGAGAGACTTAATAAACAATTAAACTAGAGAAGAATAACCTATGAGAAACTAGGGGGAGAAAATAACTATGCTAAGGAGAAGATGAATACCTATGGAAAGCTAAAGGATAAAAGATCATACACTAAGCTAAGAGAGGAAATCCCTAAACTATGGCAATGCTAGAAGACAACTAACTTTGAATTAAAAGCAAAAAAAGCAAAGAAAAATATAGTGATGATAATCTAGTTTGAACCACTAACCTGTGAGCCTATGCTTGTTAAAAATGTGTCTACTAAATTGAGCCTATGTTTATATCTTTGTTTGTGCTTGACTACTCTAGATGTTTGGTTAGATTTTGGACCACTCTGGATGGTTGGTTGATCACTTTGGACGATTGGGTCTGAGTGTAGGTTGATATTTTGAGCTTCAGTATTGATAAAACGATGTTGTTATGTTGTTGATGAACACCTTTAACATAAATAGAGAGTAGTAATTCAACAAAATATGTAAAATAGGCAAAGAGCGATGATAAACCCAAAGTAAAACACACAAGGCATGATATATTAAGACCAACAAGAGCTTGCTACTCCTATAGTCTATGCAAAATAAAAAATATCAAATGTGCTAAGGGTAAGAAAACCTTCATGATCATCATTTTGTATGATAAAAAAATATACCCTTTCATGAAACAAAATGCAATATGATGTGATATTATTAAGCACTTTTGAGTTACATAAAAACCCTCTTAGGGTTATTACAAATGGAGTCTCCAAGGTGGAGAACTCTCCTTTTTGGCAAATAATGATTTAGGGTGTCTTCAAGATATTCCTTTGGTTACACAATCAATTTTGTAGGAGGGTTTTGAAGCCTTGTTGCTTGATCTATCAAGCCTTTGTGTTAGTCCAAGCACCTACACACAATCTCATAATAGATAAGTCAGTAGCATCTACTGTACCTTTTCATATGAGGCCCCATGTTCATAAAATATTGTTCACAACTTTACTAAAAGCCTACAAAGCCTTATAAAAATCATGTAAAATATTACAAAAGCATGAACTAGAAGTTGTTTTGACCCTTTTACTTGTTATACCTGATTTTCTACCTTTGGTTGGTGTGGTTTTGTGCTCATGCCTAACTGATCAAGATAGTTGGATATTTGGATGGTTGGGTCTCTATGTGATTGGACAAGAAGATTGGGTATAAATTGCTTAAGGGTTGTAATATTATATGTGGAGCCTCCTAAGATGATTTTGACCAGGGTTATGCACAAGCGCGAAATATCATAAATTGGCTCTATTTAGGATTTTTAAAATTTTGAAAAGGCTAATTTTGGATCCTTTCACTGGGGCCCATTCGCCCGAAATTTACGGGGTGGAAGTTTTTTTGGGGTAAATTCGCTCCGTCGTTGATAATCATGAACCTAACTTTATTTTAATTCGTTGACCTCAAATTACATATGATTTTGATTTTCCCGCCCAATTCGCCTTCAAATTATAAATGATTTTATATTTCCCGCCCAAATCGCCTTCAAATTATAAATGATTTTATTTTTCCTGCCCAAATCGCCTCATATACTACCCGTATATATACTATACTGGGTATCGATAAACATACATCAAAAATACTCTAACTCAAAAATAGCTCTGAAACAACGAAAAACTTGAGAAGGTTGCAGAGGAGTGACTATCGAAATAAACCGATCGATTGCAGAGGAGTGTCGATCGGTGCAAGACGATCGGTTGCAGAGCCGTGTCTATCGGCATAAGCTGATCGGTTTCATAGTCGTGTTTGTCAACATAAGTCGATCGATTGCAGAGCCATGTCGATCAACGTAAGTCGATCGATTGTAGAGCCATGTCTATCGACATAAGTCGATCGGTTGTAGAGCCATGTTTGTTGACATAAGCTGATCGATTGTAGAGCCATGTCTATCGACATAAGTCGATCGATTGTAGAGTATGTTTTATTCTGTATAATCTGATCGATTGTAGAGCTATGTCTATCGATGTAAGCTGATCGATTGTAGAGCCGTGTCTATCGATATAAGCTAATCGATTGTAGAGTTATATCTATCGATATAAGGAGATCGATTGTAGAGTCATGTCTATCGATGTAAGTTGATCGATTGTAGAGCTATGTCTATAGGCATAAGCTGATCGATTGTAGGGTCATGTCTATCGACATAAGGAGATCGATTGTAGAGTCATGTCTATCTATAAGTCGATAGATTGCAAAGCTATGTCTATTGGTATAAGCCGATCGATTGTAGAGTCATGTCTATCGATATAAGGAGATAGGTTGTAAAGTTGTGTCTATCAATCGGTTGTAGAAGGTGTCGATCGTCATTAGTCAATCGATTGTAGAACCGTGTCGATCATCATTAGTCGATCGATTGTAGTGGTGTCGATCGACATTCATCTATCGATTGCAGGGACTACCGATCAAATTTTACCTATCGATTATAGGGATTATCTATCAATATTTATTAATAGGTTGTAGATGTGTCGATCAACATTAGTCTATCGATTATAGGACCGTGTCGATCGACATTAGTCGATCAATTGTAGTATTGTCGACATAAGCCTATCGGTTGTAGGGATAGTCGATCAATAGTGTTATCGATATTTATCTCTCGGTTGTAGAGGTTTCAATCGACATCATTCTATTAGTTACAGGGATGTGTGATCGACATTTATCTATCGATTACAAGGACTATCGATCGGTATAAGCCGATCGGTTGTAGGGAAGTGTCTATCGATAAAAGTGTATCGATTGTAGAGGATTCATGATTGAAAATTGGTAGAGTATTCTTCTTCCATTATTCTTTTATCCAAATCTCTTTTTCTATAGTTTCATAGGCACTGTAGGTGAACTATACGCAACTATGGTAGACAACTATCAATGTCATCTAGTTGTGTGTCAAGAGCATTTCTCTTGTTAGAGACTGCTTCTTGTCTCTTAGAGTATGTTTCATACGTAGTGTAGAAGCACTATCTACAACTATGGTCGATAAGTATTCCCTATCATGTTGTGTGTTAGGATCATATGTTCATCTTGAGGGATGTCTGCTATTTTCCTTCAAATTCATATACATTTCCTAACATCTGAAGGTTTTTCTTTACAGATACAATGTCACCTACTGAATATGGAAAGAAGGAAGGCCAATATTCTTGTAAAAAGATAATTCTAAAATATTTTACACAAATATCAAAATGCAATGAGACATCAATCTCTACAGATTCTACACAACTTGCAGGTACAGACACCTTTTACCATCAATTTTTTAAAATTTTTGTTCTTCTTAAATGTAAAACCTTTCTCTATTAATAGATAAATGGTTTTATGCTTATCTACCTCTTTTTAAATGCTTTGTAAAATTGTATTCTATTAATTCTTTAAAATAGTGCATTTTTTACAACAAAAAATGATAGAGAACACCAAACATTGAATGCAGTAAACATTGTCGAGCCTGATGTGCGTTCACTCGAAGATATTCCAGCAGATGAGATGGGACCACATGATAATTTTTCTAATAACGACATTCAACAACCACTTCAGGAGATTTTAAATTCAGACACATCAACCGAAAAAGAAAAATATAGTACAATTAAAATTCAGACCTCTAGGGAATCTTGTAGTCAAAAATCTAAACGTCAAAAGATAAGCGAATGGACTATTGGAAGGGATTTTAAAAATGAATGGGCATGATTATACCCCTTTATTGAGCGAGATGAGAAACTGAATGTGTGTAAATGCATTATTTGTACATGGAAGCTGGGAAAGGATCATTTATTGCAAAATAAGAAAGACACAATAGAAAAACACTGTGGGAAAGTTTACATCAAAGAAATACGAAGTGATGGAACAATTAACAGATTTCATAGGTGGAAGGATGCAACAGAATGTGTGCATGTGAGATATGCACTTGAATATGAAAAAGCAATGAAACAAAAACAAACTCTCATTGAGAAGGGTGGAACAATCGAGGCACAATTTCAAAAAATTAATAATACTGTATTAGCCTCAAAGAAATTGCAGTTTGCTATTGTATACAATATTCTAAAAAAAGGTCGACCCATGTCTGATTTTGTTGATTTTAAGGAAATACTTCAACTAGCCAATGTACAAAACCTTACCAGTTCACATTGGTCAGATCGAAGTGGTTGGGAAATGGTAAAATGTCTATCACTGGTTGAGAAGGAAGACCTGAGAGAGAATGTGAAACAAGCCAAATTTATTTCACTTTCCATTGATGAGGTAACAGTTGTTGACAACACATCTTGGATTTGCATACATGTTTACACATTCAAAAATCATTTGAGACAACCTCATTTACTAGCACTACATAAGATGATTGAAAATTGTAATGTAGAAAATATTTATAATGTTGTTGTAACCAGTTTAAAGGATATTGCTGGAATGGATGAAAAGGAAATTGCCACAAAGTTAATTTGTGTTGGAGTTGATGGTGCGGCTACAATGCAAGGACAAAGGAATGGTCTTTGTGTTAGGCTTCAGACTTCCATTGCCCCATATGTGATTCCTATTCATTGCATGGCTCATCGAATGAATCTTGCATACAAAATTGTGAGCAATTTTGATAATGTAGCTAGAGTGGAAGAACTCATCCATGATATACACTCATACTTTTCATGCAGTCCAAAAAGGTTTGCAGAGTTTCAACAGTTTTCTCTAGGTGTAACTGAAGGCAGAAAAATGTTAAAAGATGTGGAAACCAGGTGGATTTCACTGTTTCTTCCTGCAAAAAGGGTATTTTCAGAATATCAATCCTTGGTTGGGTTTATGTATGCACATCGTAGAGATGTTGACAAGGCAAAATATTTGCTTTTTCGTATGATTGACTTGGAAACTCTTCTCACATTATGTGGTATTCTACCAATGTTACAAGAAATGAATACTATGATTAAACTTGCACAAGAAAGGGCAATTTATATTGTCGATTTCATGAGGATGAGAAAACAAATATGTATGGTTATTGACAGGATTTATTTATCCGGAAAACATTTTGATGATCCCAAGTTTGATAGTTGGAATACGTTAATTAATGTCAATGAACCGAACAACTTTTTAAAGTTCAACATCAATGACAATCTTTGTATTGCTATCCATGGAAAGTTGATTCCTGTATATCATTTTGAAAAGTGATTAAATACTCTGATAGATGATGTTGAACAAGTGCCCATTACACATTCTAGATTCGATGAGGTTTTGGATAACACTAAGAATAAATTGAAAAGAATTGCAAATGCATTAACAAGTGAAATAAGAGATCGTTTTAAGAGAGATGAGACACTTGAGGCCATGGCTATTGTTAATCCTAATTTTTGGAATCCTTGTGGTGACCAAAGTAGTAGAAGTGAGTTGTTTGTAAAATATATGGGTAATCTTATGACACATTTCTCTAAAAGTGTGGAAATAAATGGCTTTGAAATCAATGGTATTCTAAACAAAGATCTTTTGAGATCTCAGTCAACCAATTTTGGAATAACAATGGATAATCAAATTGCACAATTCAAAAATCCACAAGAGACTGGTTCAATCACGCGTTTCTAGCAAAAATTGTATCGAAGTAGTGTCTTGCAAGATACTATGAGTGAATACTTTATTTTATATGAATTATGTCAGACAATGATTTTGGGATCTGTTGAAGATGAAAGGGTTTTCAGTGCATTAACTTTTGTTAAATCAAAAGTTCATAACAGGTTGGACAGAAATTTGGAAAATTGTTTGAGAATGTATGTGTCATCGTACGAGGTGGGTAACTTTCCCTATGACAGAGCGTTGACATATTGGAAGTCCCTAGAAGAAAGAAGAGGTCTCTCTAATATGGTTGATAATGATGAAAATGATTCAACTAGGAGTGATGATGAGATTATGGAAACGTAGAATTCACAGATTTTGCGTTCTTGTGGAGAAGTTGATAAAGCTTTGTATTACCTTCCAGAAATGTAAAAATTGCAATGATTATATGACAAATTCATATAATCTAAGATTTTTTCGGATTTGAAATCATTTTGTAAAATTTTAGTGATTTGAATAAATTCATATTATCAATGATTTTTCGGATTTGAAATATTTCATATTATCAAAGATTTTTTGTATTTGATTTGTTGTAAAATCATATAATCATTCAATTTTCAATGATTATGCATGTTTGCTTTTTAATGTTATGGATTGTCTATGTTTTCAAAATTTATGATGTATGTTATAGCTTTGAGTAAGTTGAAAATTTGAAAACCATGTATACGTAATGATGCTATGTTATTGAACTAAATGTATATGTTGACAAAAAATAGTTATTTTTCCTTTGAATTTAAATGTATGTATGTATCATTAGTATCATTAGTTGTATGATATGACAAAATATAGTGATTTTTTATGATTTATGCTTTGTCATTGAGTAAACCTTGTATGCATAGTAAAAATATTTGTACATATGTATGAAAAATGCATGTAGTATATTACTCTAGATATGGAAAATGAAAATTTAAACCCATTCATAGATATATCCATCGTAAACTCACTTCGAAATATAAAAACAATATAGCATAATACAAATTACCATATTCATTTTTATACAACTATAATGACTAACTATGAATGCACTAAAAATTGAAACCCATGCATAGATATATCCTTCGTAAACTCACTTGAAATATAAAAACAATATAGCTTAATAGAAATGAAAATACTCACTTTTATACTACAACAAGAATGAATATGAATAAACTGAAATTTAAACACATGCATAGATATATCATTCGTAAACTCATTTGAAAATTGAAATATAAAAACAACATAGCATAATATATGGAAATTGAAATTTAACCCTTTCATAAATATCTCCATCGTAAACTAACATTGAATATAAAAACAATATAGCATAATAAAAAAGAAAAAACACTTTTCTATACAAGAACAAGAATGAATATAAATAAACTCAAATTTAAACACATGAATAGATATATCATTCGTAAACTCATTTGAAAATTGAAATATAAAAACAACATAGCATATTTGAAACACCATAATACTTAAAAGATGAAAATAACACACAATTATAAAAGTGTATCTCTTAAAAGTAAAATAATAAAAGCAAGTATCTTGTTTTCATACGAAAACATATGAAATGTCATAAAATTGTCTTTCAAAATATCAAATTTTAAAATTCAATTTCTTGCTCCAGAATCTTTTCCCGTTGGCAGTGGACGTAATGCAGCCATAGGTGGGGGTTGTCAACAATCAGGAGAACTAGATGTTCTAGGTTTCCTTGTTGATCTTCTCCATACAGGTAGTGTTGTTTCCTTCATAGGTGTTTCAGAGTCTCTTGATTCCTCTAGATTATAACCTCTGACAGCAGCACCCCGCTTTGAAGAGGAAGAGGATGCCCTTTTCTATGTATATATAAAATGTCAAAATTACAAAAAGATAAATAATGGAAAAATAAAAAATATTATTTAAATATTGACAAAAAAATTACCTGAACCTGCAGTTCTCTCATGGCTGCATTGTCTAGGATTGAGTGCCAAGATGTTGGTACTGGAGTGTTCTACAAATTATAAAAATATTCATAAAAAAAGCAATAATATAATTGCATGTGCTAACTGTCGATGAGGGTAAAGCATGGGTTATCACGTTCTCTATTTCCAATCTGATCCGATGTGAGACATAGGTGGACCAGTCAAATTTTTGGTGTGAAAGACAACGGACCAAATACGCTAAGGCCCACATCAAAATTTTTGTCGGCCTTCCTTGCAGAACGAGTCTAGCAAGGAAGAATTCGCAACATGCCCGAAGAAATTTATTTTCAATCGCCAGTACGGTCAAACCCCTTCTAGACTTGGTGGATGTAACTGCAAAAAAAACAAAATCAGTAATACACCAGTGACTAGAATTTAAATTCAATTAAATTAAAAAATAGTTATACCTTGAAAATATTCCAACTGCACATTGAAGTTGGTCTCCAGGTAGAGTTTATCTTCATTAGTTAATTGGTATTTGGAAGTGATAGGCTCAACACCAGCGTGGGGCAATGTTGTCAATCTGGTGACATCTACGGCTGTGAAAGAAAGAACGATGTTTTTGTTGTCGATGACAAGATTTACCTTACCCAAATCAATATTATAACCTACAATGATCTTCTCCAGTAGTTTTGTTTCCATGTCAAACTACGGCATTGAAACTAGACCCCGAAGACCAGAGGTCATGACCCACGACATGTCATAACCCGATGTTGATAAAATTTTAGAAATCAGGGGGCAAACCAGGTTTTTAAAATTAATTTTACACATTTTAGGGGTGGTAGGGGATGCCATAGGGTGTACGAGTATGGATCAGAAGACACAGAGGATGGTATACGACACTTGATAGAAAAGGATTCAAAATGGAGGAAAAGGGTTAAAACTAGCTTAAAACTTATGGTAAAAGGTTAAAACTAAGATAAAACTAGAGGAAGAGGGTTAAGAATGCATTAAAATGAGAGGAAAAGGGGTAAGAATATATTAAAATAGGAAGAAAATGATTAATACTATGATAGAATAGGCAAAAAAATGATTGTTAATCCCTTTATATAGACTTCTCTCCATACAATCAGCTTTTGGATGGGTGACACGTGGCCTCTGCATGCAATCATTTCATAGATGGTTGACACGTGGCCTCTGCATGCAATCATTTCATAGATGGTTGACACATGGCACAGATGCAATATTGCTACCATCATCATACCAGTAGTTGATCGTCATACCTACAACCAATCGACATATCTACACTGATCATCATGCCTACAATCGATAAAAATGTTTGCAACCGATCGACATGTCTACAACTGATCGTCATGTCTACAATCGATAGATATGTTTGCAGTTGATCATCATACCTACAACTGATTGGCATGTCTACAACTGATCAGCATGTCTATAACCGATCAACATGCCTATAGCTAACCATCATGTTTGCAACCTATCATCATATCTACAATTGATCTTCATGCCAGCAGCCAAGCATCATACCAAAAGTTGATCGTCATTCCTACAACCAATCAACTATAGACATACCGATCATCATGCCTGCAACCGATCGATATGTCTACAACTGACCAACATGTTTGTAATCGATCGTCATGTCTACAACTGATCGACATGTCTACAACCGATTGATATGTATGCAGTCAATTGGCATATCTATAATCGATCGTCATGTCTACAATCGATCGATATGTCTACAATCGATCGACATGTCTATAGCTGATCGTCATTGATGATGTGACAAAATATAGAGATTTTTTATGGTTTATGCTTTGTCATTGAGTTAACCTTGTATATATACATAACTACTAAAAAAAATTCTACATATGTATGAAAAAAGCATATAGAATAGTACTCTAGATATGGAAAATGAAAATTTAAACCCATGCATAGATATATCCATTGTAAACTCACTCTGAAATATAAAAACAATATAGCATAATATAAATTACCATATTCAATTTTATACAACTATAATGACTATGAATGCACTAAAAATTGAAACCCATTCATAGATATATCCATTGTAAACTCACTTTGAAATATAAAAACAATATAGCATAATACAAATGACCATATTCATTTTTATAACAACTATAATGATTATGAATGCACTGAATATTGAAACCCATGCATAGATATATCCTTCGTAAACTCACTTTGAAATATAAAAACTATATAGCATAATACAAATGACCATATTCACTTGAAATATAAAAACAATATCGCAAAATAGAAATGAAATTACTCACTTTTATACTACAACAAGAATGAATATGAATAAACTAAAATTTAAACACATGCATAGATATATCATTCGTAAACTCATTTGAAAATTGAAATATAAAACAACATAGCATAATATATGGAAATTGAAATTTAACCCTTTCATTAATATCTCCATCGTAAACTAACATTGAATATGAAAACAATATAGCATAATAAAAAAGACAAAACACTTTTCTATACAACAACAAGAATGACTTTGAATAAACTAAAAATTCAAACTCATTTGAAAATTGAAATATAAAAACAACATAGCAAAATCCACAAGACAAAACTCATTTTTATATCACAACATGAATAACATTGAATAACATGTAAATCTATACCTAAGAGATGAAACACCATAATACTTAAGAGATGAAAATAACACACAATTATAAATGTAAATAGTGTAATAGTAAAATAATAAAAGCAAGTATCTTGTTTTCCAATGAAAACATATGAAATGTCTTAAAATTGTTTTTAAAATTCATTTTTTCACTTCAGAATATTTTCCCCCTTCCTCCACTCCTTTTGCCTTCTCAATGGCTTCCACAGTCTCCATAGCAACGACCCCTCCCTCATCTTTCCCTTGTTCAACTCCTTTTTCCTCATCCACATTCTGCATTTCGACGGCTCTTTTCTCGGGCTGGGTAACAGTACTATCAATTGCTCCACAATTGACAAGGATCATCTCAACATTTTGCATTCCATCGAGAAGGGTCTTTTCTTCTTTGCCAACATCTTCAGATGTTGGTCCTTGAACTTCTTTACCCTTCTCCTTAAGCAGAACATCAGGATCCAATCCATTGCGGATAATGATTTTCCGCAAAATGTTGTTTTGTCGAACTGATTCTTGTGCTCTTTTTTTCATTGCCATGGAAGCGTTTAAGAACTCCTTTGCCATCCTGAGATAGTCTTGCAGGTTTTGAACCTGCTTCTTGAGATTTTCATACTTTACCTGCAAAAAGGGAAAAAAGTTAATCAACATGAAAAGATAATTACATTTTAAAAAAGAGAACAACAAATTTTTGAACACAAAAGTGATTAAGTCAAACCTCAACAACATTCTTTGCAGCTACAACAACAACAACCTTTTTCTTATCACTTGCCCATTCATTGTAATAAGCTTGGGCCTCACCGTTTATGTTCTCCAATTTGTTCATCATAAACTTTAAAATTTCATCTGTGTATGATGTATTCACCTTCAAAATGCTAGATTTTACTTGTTGTAGCAGAGCCTCCATCTTTTCAAGTTCATTTTCAACAACAAAAAATTTTCTCTTTTTGAAAAATTATTGTATCGGGCATTAATTTCCTTTATCAACACCTTAGCCCGATACTCCCATTTTTTCATTTATGTTATATCTGGAAGTAGCAAATCCTTAATTGTAGATTCAACGTTATCAGAAACCAAATATTTTTCTAAAAAATTTATTATTTCATCCTCTTGTCGAGGAGGAGCTTGACGGGTGCTTCTTTCCCTTGGAGGAGATTTGCTTGAACATTCTGCACCTTCATTTACTTTATCTTGAAGCAATTCTGATAGTTGAAATTGAGTGGGTGTGTTATCTTGCAAAAAGTAATCTTTATCAAGTGGAACATCATCCAACCCAGTACCAGAAGCTTCTGGTATATCCTTAAAAGTAAAATTATTAACAGAAATACGATCGAAACCAAAAAAAGTCTTTGATGCTTCTCTCTCTGAAATTTGTTGTGTTGCTTCTCTCTGTGGCCTAGATGGAAGAAAGTGTTTTCCAACTGGGAAGCATTGACCTCGCATTTGAGTTGGGCGTTGTGGAGGAGGGGGCGGCATTTGTTGATTTTGTTGACGAAATTGTTGCAAGGGACCTTAAAACATAAAAAATAAAAATTAGTTATAAATTTTGTGAAGGTAGAAAATAAAAACTAGTTATAAAATTAAATTATGAAAATTGGTTGCAAAATTTGTTATAACACTTACCGATAGAAGAAAAAACATCTTGCGTAGCTGCTATGCAAATGGAATGTGGTCATGTTGTACATCTGAAAAAAAAACAAAATTAATTAAAAATAGTAAAAATATTGTAAAAAATTTGTTTCGGTAGTAATTAAAACTTACTCCCAGAAGATGAAACCTCATGCGTAACTATGCCCGTTGGCATCGGACGTGCAACCACAAGTGGAGATTGTCGACGATCAGGAGAAATAGATCTTCTACGTTTCCTTGATGATCTTCTCCTTAGCGGTGGTGTTGCTTCCTCCGTAGGTGTTTCGGAGTCTCCTGATTCCTCTGGATTATAACCTCTGATAGCAACATCCCACTTTGAAGAGGAAGAGGATGCCTTTTTCTATGTTTGGTATAAAATGTCAAAATTACAAAAAGACAAACAATGGAAAAATAAAAAAATTTACTAAAATATAAAAAATAATTACCTGAACCTGTTGTTCTGTCATGGCTAAATTGACAAGGGTTGAGTGCCAAGATGTTGGTACTGAAGTGTTCTACAAATTATGAAAAGATTCATAAAAAAAGCAATAATATAATTACATGTGCTAACTGTCGGTGAGGGTGAAGCGTGGGTTTTCACGTTCTCTATTTCCAATCTGATCCGATTTGAAACATAGGTGCACCAGTCAAATTTTTGGTGTCCAATACAACGGACCAAATACGCTAAGGCCCACATCAGAATTTTTGTTGGCCTTCCTTGCAGAACGAGTCTAGCAAGGAAGAATTCGCAACATGCCCGAAGAAATTTATTTTCAATCGTCGGTACGGTCAAACCCCTTCTGGACTTGGTGGACGTAACTGCAAAAAAACTAAAATTAGTAATTGTACGGTCAATCACTGACAAGAATTTAAATTCAATTAAATAAAAAAATAGTTATACCTTGAAAATATTTTGACTGCACTTTGAAGTTGGTCTCCAAGTAGAGTTTGTCATCATCAGTTAACTGGTATTTGGAAGTGACAGGCTCAACACCAACATGGGGCAATGTTGTCAATCTAGTGATATCTATGGCTGAGAAAGAAAGAATGATGTTTTTGTTATCGGTGATAAGATTTACCTTACCCGAATCCATATTATAAGCTGCAATGATCCTCTCCACCAGTTTAACATCCGTATCGAAATGGGGCATTGAAACTAGACCCCGAAGACCAGAGTCCATGACCCAAGACATGTCGTAACCCGGTGTTGATAAAATTTTTGAAATCAAGGGGTAAACCAGGTTCTTATAATTAACTTTAAACATTCCAGGGGTTGTAGGGGATGCCATAGGGTGTACGGGTATGGATAAGAAGATACAATGGAAAAGGTTTCAAATGAGAGAAAAATGGTTAAAAATCGCTTAAAAATTAAGGTAAATTATTAAAACCAAGATAAAAGTGGAGGAAGAGGGTTCATATTGCATTAAAACGAGAGGAAAAAGGGTAAGAAAGTGTTAAAATGAGAGAAAAAGGGGTAAGAAAGCTTTAAAATGGGAGGAAAAAGGTTAAAACCATGATAGAAAAGGTAAAAAAATGACTGTTAATTCCCTTTATATAGAATTTTTTGCATGCAATCAGCTCTTGGATGGGTGACACGTGTCCTCTGCATGTAATCATTTAACGGATGGATGACACATGGTACAGATGCACCGCTACTACCGATGGGAACTCGAGACTATTGCAGCACATCGACATGCATGCAATCGATCGACATGCATCCGATCGTCATGCCTACAACCGATCATCATGGCTACAATCGATCATCATGGCTACAACCGATCATCATGGCTACAATCGATCATCATGGCTACAACCAATCATCATGGCTACAATCAATCGTCATGGTTATAATTGATCATCATGGTTATAACCGATCATCATGGTTGTAATCGATCGTCATGGTTGCAATCGATCGTCATGGCTGCAACTGATCATCATGGCTACAACCGATCGTCATGGCTGCAATCGATCATCATGACTGCAATCGATTGACATGCCATTGGTCGTCATGTCGACCTAAAGTCTTTCATATCGGCCTAAAGCTTTTAAGTATGTCGTACATTTTTAGATTTTGCAAATGATATTCATAGCCCCCAACATAGAAAAATTCACCACGGTTTGAAATTTTTTTGAGACAAATTAATGAAATTCGCCACGGTTTGAAAATTTTTGGAGATAAATAAATGCAATTTGCCATGTATACTTCTACAAATTTTGTCGGATTCCAAGACAATTCGCCTTGATTTTATAAATAGATTTCGGGCCGACCCCTTATGCATAACCCTGATTTCGACCTCCTGCTATTGATTTGAAGTCGCTTGGTCCTCTGAGTTGAGAGCAGTTGATAAATAAATCCTTTTTACTTTTTAGGAAGACTCCATTATTGTAGTGGCCTTGAGCTCTCCAATGGGGTGGTCACACTCACAAGCTCAAGCAATCACAAGAGGGCATAAAGGGGGTCAACAAAAGTTTGGTAGAGTTTTGTTAAGGTTTTCTTGTGCTCATGCAAATGGAGGGAAATGAGGGGGTATTTATAGGGTTTTGGGTAAGGTGAGGGGGGATGACATGGGAGTGAGGTGGAAGGGATGTGACAGCTATGTGGCATGTGTGGAACCCAAAGAAAATCTAGGGAGACCACATGGAGGAATGTACATCCTTCATATTTATCAGCTTTGGGTGGGATGAATCTTCACCCACCCAAATGCCATAAAGTGGCCTAGGGGTATGTGAGGGGTGCATGGGGATAAGTGTGCATTGGGTGATGTGGGCACAATTTAAAATTACTAAAATGCAATTTTGGAAGATGGAGTGTACAAGTGGCTTAATGAGGGAGGTTGACTTTGGGGTTAAAGGGTAATTTTAAATTCATCCATTTTGGAGGGAAAAGGGTGAGGGGACCAAGCCAATTAAATGGAAGGAATTTAGGTGAGGATTTTGAGAGGGATTAGACTTCCTAGGTACTTGTTTGGGATTTTTAAATTAATGGTGAAATCTCCTAGGGATTTGACCAATGGTTAAGGGGCATGGTAAGGGGTTTAATAAAGGATTTGGATGAATATTGGAATTTGTGAGGATTTATTTAAGAATTTAAAATTCAATGTGCACTCCTCTTGGGATTTGGTGAAGGATTATGATATTATGAGGGCTTAAGTGGGGGTTTAATGGAGGTTTAGGTGAGGCAAATGGAGGTTATGGGAACTTTGAGTTGGATTAGAATAATTATAAAGGCTAATAATATATTAGAAGAATTAAACAGAGTAGGGAGAAATTAGAGGATGATTAGGAAGAATTAATGAAATGGGGGAAATTAATAAGAAATTATGGAAGGTAAAGAATATTTGAAGGGAAATTGAGGATTTTTGGAGTGGTTTTGTGATAATTTTATAGCTTTGATGAATTTATGGGGATTGGATTAGGTATTGACAAAATTAGCTAATTTTGGGTGTCTATAATTATAATTCATTTTATTTATATATACTTAAAAGTAACAATCTCACCAAAAAATAAGACCTTTAAAATTGTGGTGATGGTAAAATGATGGTATAGTCAGAACCTCTCTCCCCTCACCCTAGTACTGGGTGATGATTCCCATCATGCAGTTTCTGATTGTTGATAACATTAATCTCTTGTTACGTAGTTTCCATCTAGCATTTTTTAACCACCTTAGGGACATTAAGCTTATTAACATACCTGATTGCCTATTTAGATACATTGAGATCTCTATCAAAAGTTTCAGAAAAAGGAATTCAACTCACCCGACCCATCAAGGTCTGCACTTAATCCTATACAAGCATACCCTTGAAGAGCACACCAAGAAAGTTGTCATAACTTGTAATCTCACTGATCCTCCTTTGGACAACCCTTGTCACATCACCCCTATCAATGAGGTATCCAACGATGAGGATGACCCTAAGTTTGTCTCCCTTGAACCAAAGTTGAATACCCCTTGTTCTATGAAGCAATATTATGAGTACATGGAGTTCGAGTTCAAGTGCTAGTCTCTCAAAAAGCTCAAACAAGAGGAAAACGCTACCAAGGCTCAATGCTCAGGAAGCTCCAAGAAGGTGAAGATCGATGGTAACCCTTCAAAGGTGTCCCCTTTCTCAAAATTCATATGGTGAAAATATGTTGGAACCGAGCTCTACTATTATGCTACAAAATTATATTCTCAGTCATGTCGCAAGTGCCATGGTCAACCTTTCTATTGCTGCTAATGCTGCTAGGTCTGCTTGTATGATCTATCATCAAGCTGCTAAAACCATGGAGGAGCTTCACATCCAACTCAAGCAACTTTTCAAAAATAAAATCTACACTACTAAAGACCATGTGGAGATTACTAAAGGTTGATGTCATGTTTCTCCTTTGTTGTCAAGGAATTTCTCTTTTTATTTTGGGTTATTCATGCGTTCTCGTTTGCTTTCATGATTGGGATCTCCCCTTTGGGACTGCCCATTTTTTCTCTTTCAGGTTATGCTTGTGTTTTTGTACACCTATGTGGCAAAGATATCCCCTTTGTAATTTTCCATTTTTGCATCTTTTACTATTATTTTGGATGTAATATTTCTCCTTTTGTATTAAGGTTTTGAGGCCCTTTCAAAACCCACTTTTCAATATACAAAAAAAAGACCTTTAAAATTGTGAGATATAAATATCAAAATAATATAAATTATTTAAATTTAAAATTAAATATTTATATAATAATAAATATAATATAATTAAATCATCTTATAACCTGCCTATAATCCTATGAAACAATATGCAAAAATTATAACACATCATTTATAACCTCAAGTGAAAACTAATACTTTTTTTTTGTGGAAAACATCCCAGAAGAGATACCGTTTTTGGGTAAGACCCAAGGAGGCAAGGGTATCTCCTCCGTAAAAAATACCCAGGGCTTGCACCTGGCCTACCACCTTTGACACACACAAGGAGTATGCTTGAAACAACACAAAACAAGAACACACGAATACAAACACACAAAAAGCTAAAACAAAAAAAAATATACTCCTTGAGTGTGTCAACAAGAAAAAGCACAACCAAACACATGTACAAAAAGAATATAAAATAAAAATGAACCACACAGAACAAACACACAAACAACATAGCAAAACACAATAAAAACCACATAACACAAACACAAAAAAAACACCAAAACACGAAACACACAGAAAAACCACAAACACAACATAACAAAACACTACCAAAATAAAAACAACAAAAAGAAACAAATACACCACAAACAAAAAACCACAAAACACAAACACAAAAAAAACCATAAAAACAACAAAACAAAAAAATCCAAAACATAAACAACAAAATGAATCAAAAACACCACAAACAAAATCAGGAAAAACAAATACAACAAAAACTAAGCCAAAGGAGCTAATGACAAATCAAACAAAAAATGGTAACACTAAAAATAAACCAAAGCTTAACAAATTACCAAAAATATCAAAAATTTCTTAGCAAAATAGCTAAAGCTTCCAAAATTGCCATAAAGAGACTGACTATAAACCTTAGGATTATGGTATCCTTATCTTTTTATTCGTATATTGCTTCATTCCAATTGGGACTATATGTTGGTTACTTGAAGCCATGACACTACTATTGCAATTTGTATGGTCTTTTTGAGGATCCATTTTGTTGGTAGATTGAATCTGCCCTTTTGTTTTGCACTTGGGTTGATTTTCTACATTGTATTTTTTTTCCTTAACTGTTATTTCTTAGCATCAAGGCAGGCTCTTTTAGTGATTTCTCATCATGCAATCCTTCATGTTCCATCTCTTCATCAAAATGTGTTTCCATAATAATTGTTTTCATTTGACCATCATCATCTACTTGCTCATTTGTGGAGAGAATTTCACAAGTGTTAGGTGAAATTACTATTTTCTCTTTTGTTGCTATTTATTTGTGTTTTTTTGTTTAGGGATTTGAAACCCTGCCATGTCCTCATCCTCTTTCTCTTTTTTAGGGACCTTATGTGGACAATACTTGGCTAGATGACCATATTCATGACAAATTTTGCATCTAAATGGAATATTTTCATAATCTACTACTTGGTATGCCAGGGCTTCATGAAGAGCCCTGCCCTACCAAAAAACCATGCCCCCCTTGAAAAATATTCTCCCTATCTTCTTCATTAACAAAACAAATAAGAAAGTAGCCATTAGGGTAAGTAAAAATTTGGAACTTACCTTTAGTGCTTGAATCCCATGACTCGACAAATTAGGTCTTTCCTCTCTATCGCATCTATTCCTTCCTGGACATCCGTTATTTCCAACTTCGCTACTGGGATCCATTAATTACTTTCATGCAACCCATATCTATTTTCCTTGAATCGACCTTTGGCATCCTCAATGGTTTCCTTGGTAATCGTTGATTGTGTTCCCCTCTTGTTTGAGGTGGTCCTCCACAGATTGTTTCTTTAAAATTCATTTTTGGTTCAATGTATGCATCTTTGTTGAAACCCTCCGTCCGAAATCAAATAAACCCTACTTTCATGCAAAAAAACCCTAAACCCTACTTTCATCCAAGCAAACAAACCCTAATTGTGTTCAATCACAACCCTCACACCAGTGGTCGTATGCTTAGTTATCAAGTTCGAGTTCATTTTCGATTTTGATATTCTTTAAGTTCGAAAAAAATTCAACATGTTTAAAAATTCGAAATAAAATTCAACATAAAATTCATTTTTTTATAAAATTAAAAAATATATATTTTTTATTTTTATATAAAATTTAAAAATACAAAATACAAAATTTTAATATTTGATTTTAATATTTTTTTTTTGAAATATATATTTTAAAATATTTTTAAAATATAAACATTTTTATAACTTTATCTAAACATAGTAATTTTTTAACAGATAAATCAATAAGTTTTTTAAAAGATAAATTATAAGTTTTTTATATTACCACACAATTACAATTTATCATTCTAAATTATTGTTCATTCTCTCAAGTGATAATAAAATCCAACATAATTTATGCAAAAAGTAGATCTGAAAAAAAAAATTATAACACTTTCACATTCATATTGATATATATTTTATTTTTTAAAGGTAAAACATTTTACCATTTATAACTTTTTTGCGATTCGAAAATCACTGCTCTTATTTTACCCTAAATTTTCTCAAAGATTATAGATATTTCCTCTAGGGTGCGTGAGTTTTACCTGAGAATTAATTAGCTCACATAATAATTTATTTAAAAACTATAACCTACCGAATTGTTTTATTATATTTATATATGAACTGCCACTCATTCCCAATTTATTTAAAGGATCTTCGCTCTAAATTGGACACTCCATATTCACAGTAAATCATCCATATTCAAAGTAAATCGAAGGTTGCAGGTGTACTAAATCCATTGAGATATTTTATGTGGTTTTATTTTTCAATTGTTAATAATTAATTTTAGGGTTTTTATACTCCTCTTATATTCATTTTTTTTTTTTTTTTCTAAATTTAAACTTCATTTGCTGAATTTATTCATTAAAGTTTTGAATTCGATGAATTTCGAATTTTATCTAAAAAATTCGACGAATTTGATAACTAAGGTCGTATGAAACCCCATCCTAAACAAACAATCGTAAAATAAAACTCATACAACAGATTTGGATATCAAATCAGTTCGTATATTCTCAACTCAAATCCATTCGTGCATCTGTCCGTGCCGCTTCAACCATTCGAAAAAGTACTAATTTCCACAACTTTTTGTTAATTTAATGTAGTTCAACAATGAAGTGTTGATTTGAATATTCTATTTCTTAGACTATATATATAATTTTAATTTTAAATTACCTTTATTCCGGAAGTCCATTGACTTCCACCTTACTCGTCAAAGTAAATTTTATAAAATTTCCTACTCAAAACATATTCTATATATCATATTTAAAATTAAAAAATAAATCAGCTTATTAAAAACAATTCATAAAACTGGAGTAATAGATTTCAATTGAGATTCCATAGTTGTTTAACGATAAAACTTTAGAATTATGATTAAGAGGTTTGGTTTATTTTATATGAACAACTTAAATATATGCACATAGTGAAGTTAAACATAAACTTCTAATTAATGGTATTATTTATTTTTTAAATAATAATTAAAAGTTTTAATATAAAACATATTAGGTCAAAAACTAAATTACAAGTGATTGGCGTCATATTTACTTCATTATTCTTTCTCACTCATGTAATTCACATAAATATGTTTTTATGTGTTGTATATAAAAGGTTCCTAGAAAAAAATAATAATAATAATATACTTATTTAAATTATTTAATTTTAAAAAATAAAATAAAAGTTTATTATAAAATATAAATCTTAAATATTTTTTTATTAATATTAAAATACATTAAATTTTACAAGATATTATGCAAAAGTTGTAAATATTGGCTTCTAATTTTATTTATTTTTATTTGTTTCAATTTAAGTGATTTTATATATTTTAAATGTTTTAATGGGAAGCTCACTTTTGGATAGTGTTAGTGAGTTGCATGCAATTTTAAAACTTTATAATTTTTTGTATTAAAAAAGTAAATTGTTTGTATTGGTGTTGACATTTAATGTAAAATATAAGGTTGTGAGATTTTATGAATAAATTCATTTGAAATTTTATATGCTTTATAATGAATTATTACATTTTTATTTTATATTAAGGTTAGATAAATCATTTGAAAATATTTCAACTTGTTAAATAATTGTATGTATTTTAATTGTTTCACTAGGCAAGTCACTTTTGGATAGTGCTAGTGAATTGTATGCTATTCTTTTTATTTGATAAAAGAAGGGGTTTTGAAAGGATCCCCGAACCTTTTATAAAGGGTTTTGGGAGGGTCCCTCAACCATTCAAAATATATTCAATGAGCACCAAAGAAGAACATACAAACGACTGATTCCTCCAGGGAATACCGATCTAGCATCCAATAAGAGAATCCAACATTTCAAATATCGTGGATCCTATAAACATATATTTTTCAATTTGAAATTTAAAATTAAAATCCAGCGCTCAAACTTGAAAAGATTGATAAATTCCAAGAGCACTTAAAAATTTAAAATTTAAAATTTTTTGCCCATCAAAAGATCCAAGCCATGGAACCCATCCTTCCTGCTCAAGACAGGAAGCAGAGAACCAACCAAAGGCATTCAAACATAATCAGACCAAACAAGCACCTTTTCGAAACAGGACTCCCACATCTCAGACCTCACGGATCCTACAATTTCATCGATATCCAAATTGAAAATTTTTAAAAATGAAAATGAGCGCTCAGGAAAGAAAAAAATCACAAAATCACTTGGAGTGCCCGAAGGAGACCAAAGAGGAAAAAGAGAATCATCCCGCCAAAAATGGGTGACCCATTTAAGCAACCGAGAAAAATTTGCCCAATGGGCACATGTTTTTTCTAGAAATTGTCGCCTAAAATAAAATTCTGCCCCAAGGGAGAAAAATTTGCCAAACCTAGCAATCATATTTTGGATCCAAAACATTGAGTCGGCAGGAAAAATAAAAAATTACTTGACAAACCAAAAGCCTGCATGTGAAAAACCCAAAATAAATATGCTTCTAACACACATAAGGAGATAACATGCTCAAAACAATCCATGGGAGCTAAAATTAATCGTTAGCTGAAAATGTCATTGTTTGGATCTAAATTGACATCTAGCAGTTGGTTGGCGTGCTTGCACTGAAAGCAAGATCTACAACTCTCGCCCCAGTCACGCCCAAAACCATCCATGGGAGTTGTATGCTATTTTAAAACTTTGTATATTTTTGTATTAAAAAAATCATAAGTCTTATATTGGTATTGAGGTTCAATGTAAAATATGTAGTTGGGGAGCTTTATATGGAAAATTCCATTTAAAATTTTATAAGTTTTGCAATGGATTATTATATATTTTATTTTATTTTATTCTATATTGAAATGGAAAAAATGTGTAGTTGGGGGCTTTATATGGATAAATTCATTTAAAAAATAATATGCTTTGCAATGGATTATTATATATTTTATTATATTTTATTTTAAATTGAAGTGGGAAAATGATGGGAATGATGGATAATAGGTATGGGTGGGAATTTTTTTATGTTGTGATTTTTTTAAAATTAATAAAGGGAAGGTGAATTTTTTTTGAAGATGTATGGGACTAATGATAGTATGGTATGGATCGCAGTTGAGATGGTTGTGGGTTTACAAGGTGTTTTTGAGTGTGCGGGTAAAATTGGTTGAGGATGACTAGGAGTAGTTTAGGATGATAGGTTTGGAAGGGGTGACATGGATACATGTATTCCTTTGCAGAGCAGTGGGATCCAGATCAAGGGATATTCCACCTATCGACAAGGGATGTGATAGTCACACTCAAGTATGTGTACTATATTTTTTAACTGCTAGTAAAGGGTCTTCTATCCATGTGGCAAAGGATAAGAAGTATGTAATGCCTTGGGTGTATGGAGATACATGGGAGTTAGTGGATGTTGGAAATTTTGGGATACCTTATCATGAGTAGTATGATAAAGGTACCTTGATAGAGCAATATGTAGTATTGAGGTTTTTTATTTCGAATTTCATAGTGTCAAACTGTTTAGGTGCACAGTTCCCATGGAACCTATTGGGATTAATGGTGGACTTGATTAATACACCTCCTCTATATGCATAGGATCCCTCTTTACTGAAGAACACAAGCTTATATTGAGAAGGCGAGTGAACAGTATAAGATCACTTTTTACTTTCTTTCCAAATCAATATCAATTAATGTCCTTAATTGTAATAACTAAATATAGCAGTGTGCATTAATAACTCAGATAGTAGTAGTAAGCAAGAGCACAAGTCACCACACACAATTAAGACACAAGATTTAACATGGTTCCCCCAATGTGGGGTACTCCACCAGATAATATCCTTATAATACTTCATACAAAAATAAGAATCCTTATCCAATAAAATGATTTCTTTGATTTTCTCAAAGCTAGGCAATAACAAGTTTACACAGAACTTGTCCAAATCTGAATAACAAGGTCACACAAAACTTGTCCAAAACTTAATAACAAGTTCACACAGAACTTGTCCAAATTTGAATAACAAGCTCACACAGAACTTGTCCAAAATTGCTCACACAGAACTTGTCCAAATCTGCTCCAACAAGCTCACCAAGAACTTGTCCAAATCTTCTCTAGAAAAGCTCATCAAGAACTTGCCCAAAATTTGCTCCAACAAGATCACCAAGAACTTGTTCAAATGTTCTCTAGCAAGCTCACCAAGAACTTGCCCAAATCTGCTCTAGCAATCTCACCAAGAACTTGTTCAAATCTGTCCACAAATATTTCCTAAAACTATCCACAAAGCTTTCCACAAAGCTATCCCAAAACTACCCACAAAGCTATCCCAAAATTGTCCACAAAGGCTGTCCCAAAACTGTCCACAAATGCTTTCTCAAAGGCTCAATCAATCATGCTCAAGTAGTACTCAAATATCATCCACAAATCTATCAAGACAAAGCTGAAAGATGTACTCAACAATGAATGGCAATGTACTCTTCAATGGATGACAACAATGATCCATAATGATCTCAACTCAAATCAACTCATAGAAGCATAAAGAGAATTGTTAGAGACTCAATATGTTCTAATATCACTCTCAACTCAAATCAATATCAACTCCAATCAAGTCAACTCATAGAAACATAAAGAGAATTTTTAGAGACTCAATATGTTCTAATCTCAATCTCAACTCAAATCAATCTCAACTCAACTCAACCAATCACTACAAGGGACTACTCTTTCTCACAAAATCCCTAGTCCAAGCATGTATCAACCAACTCAAATATTTCCAATAATGCTCAACCACAAATCCCACATAACAATGATACTCATGTTCTTTTCAAGTTCTTTCACAACCAATGGGATTCAACGACTATGCTTATAAAACAAGGTTTAAACACAACTCTCAAACTAGAAAACCTTGAAGCATTCAACCAACCACTTTCGAAAAGGAAACCACAATCAATCCTTTTCACTCCAATGATATTTCAGAAATCAACCACCATAAACAATCAATAGGAGAATGTGCCCATACCTTTTTGATGCCAAGAAGTTGTCCACAAAATCTACCACACTAAATACATCTTTCATTTCCAATCTCAATAAGGGTTAGTGGACTTAAAATAATAATCACAAGATAAGCATAACTCAATTTACACCTTTTTACTCCAACTTAATAAACACATCCACCAAAGTCCTTTTTAATAAAACCCTTATCAAAAATATTAATCAATAAGGCTCTCAAAAATATTTTATAACAACTCCTTATTTCTCCTAAATCTTAATTTTCAATTTCATGAATATCAAAATAAATCAACAACTCATCCACCTTTGAAATAATAATCATAGCCCTTATAAAAATAAATTTTAATTAAAAACTTTAATTATTCCTTAACCACCTTATAACTCCTATCCTAGGGCATCAACGAAATTAGTTTGAGAAAAACGTAATTACCTCCTCAAGGGGATTCGAACCCCCAATTTGCACACAACACGAGTGCCTTAGCTGCGGCTAAGGTTGCCACACGATCTAGCCGCTCATTCAAAAGGAAAAAGTACGACGTGCCTTAAGTCCTTCCTCCCTTCCATGCAAACCAAAAGCGCTTTCCTTCCAATGCCTTCGAATGCAATCAAGGAGATTCAAACCTTGTCGTAAAGTGCTGCCACACACGTTAACAAAAAATCCAATTGCCAATGTGCCACTCTGCCCACAATGTCTTGGGCTTTTGACCAACCTTGGATTTATTCGATGTCTCCCTTTTCAAAATGATTTTCGCACGAGCTCTCTTCGGATGCTAGCCAACGATTAACACGAGCAAGGATTAATTTCAAATGAACCTTAGGATCCCCTTTATATAGTTTTCTCCTCATTTTCGATGACGTCAACGCATTATTGATATTCCCTCTTTCTTTAGACGTCGGTGCTAACTTTAATTTTAATTTTAAAATTTTAATTTTAATTTTAAATAATTAAAATTTAAACTAAATATTTAAAATTAAATATCTCCATCATCGGGGCACCTTTTCGACGAAACGAAAGGCCAACCTAGGTTTTAAGAAAAATCCATTTCAAATATGTAATCCATAGTTTTAAATAACACCTTTTATTTTACCTACCTTGGTTTTCAAAAAAACCTTGATTTTATCCTTGCTTTCCAAAATATCATTTGCCCATCAAAACTCAATGTGATCCATATGACATCAATGATTCATGTGACATAAATGACAACATGAAATAACTCAAATTGCAAATAATATCCCCCTTTATCATTTATGGCAACACCTCTAATGCAAAAACCACAATCACTGCAAAAACCATCTCTAAGAATCAAATATGCTTCCCCTAACTCAATAATCTCTTATGGAGGCTGCTCCCCCTAACTCAATGCTCTCTTTGGAGGTTGCTCCCCCTAACTCAATGCTCTACCCCTTACTCAAATCTCTCCCCCTTTGAAATCAATGGCAAAAGGGACACCTATGGGGCTAAAATATATGACTCTTAAACTTAGCCCCCTCACCACCTTCTCTCTTGAGGTGATTAATTTTGGGGTGGGAGTACTTTTACTCCCATCTCACATTGTTTCTTTCCTCTATCAACTTCCTTCCATGTTTTTCTGATATCCTTCTCTTAATGAATTACTTGATCTTCTTGTCTAGAACCTGTTTGACCTTCTTGCCTTGAACCTATTTGACCTTCTTGAATCCTACACCATTTTACAATATGCCAAAGTTATTGCAATTAAAACACTTGATATTGTAGCCTTTGGATGGTGCCCATGTCCAGAATTCATTCTTAAAATAATTTCCATATCCATTCCTTTCCTGAACCCTGTATTGTGAAGCTTTGTTTTCATGACCATTATGACCATGACTTCTGAATTGTGAAGCTCTAAAACCAAAACCATGTTGCTCATTTCCTTTGCACTAAAAAGCTTTATGACCAATCATGTTACATAAGAAGCAATGTCCCTAAAAAATTATAACTTCTTCCTTTGAAGTTCCTTCTAGCAAAATCAAACGTCTTTGATCCATAGACCCTACAATGTATAGCCCTGTGTCCAAATCCATTACAATAAAAACAATGTCCTTGAAAAGCCCTTTGTTCATGCCTTGGTTCCTCATACCTTTCTTGACCAATATCCTTATGATCATTTTCAACTGTTGCATTGCATCCTTGAACCTTCTTTGTAGCATCTAAATCCTCTTCCTTAGTTTCTTCCTTGCTTTCCTATTCAAGAATTTCTTTTTCTTTTGAACTTGATTTACCTATCTCAAAACAAGATCCAAACTGAATATTTGGAGTCGTAGGAACTTTGGAACTTTCCTCACAAATAATAGGTTCTTCCTTGCTTTCATCTTTTAGAACTTCCTTTCCTTTTGAGTGTGATTCCCCAAACCTGAAATATGAGACCTTTGGTGCTTTGGAATTTTCTTCTTCTTTCTCTTTAGTTGTGTCAAGTAGCAAATTGGCACACATCTCTATAGCCTCTGAAATGCAAGTATCCATTTTTTCTGCTTCTTTTTCTTTGGAAACCGGTTCTTCCTTATAGATTTTTGAAACAAAACCTCCTAATACAAATATAGGTCCTTGTGTACTTATTTTTTATTTCCCTTCTTCATAACCAAGCCCTCTTTTTATAAATGGATCTTGTTGTGAATCCAAAAAATTATCCAAAGTTTTTGAATTTCTTTGAAATCATGTTAACTCATTTATGTATGTCCCCAAACTTTTTTTATCTTCTTCTTCTAACTGATTACATATTTATTTTCTTACCTTAAATTTCTCATAAATAGTGATGCCAAGCTCTTTTGTTTCTTGGAGCTCCTTTTCCAAATCTTGAATGTGCTGATTGAGCATCATATTGACCTTTTCATTTTCATGAACCTTATTTTCAAGCCTCTTGATTTTCTTTTCCAATATTTTGATTTTCTTTTCCTTTTTTGAGGAATCCTCTTCTTCATCATCATTTTTGCTATAATTTTCACTAGAACTGCTACTTTCTTTTTCAACAAATAAAGAACTATTGCTTTCCTTGTTGCAATTGTTTTAGTACGTGCAATCTATTGGCAATTTTGGGTACTTTGGGTACATTGCCTTTGCTCAAGTGTATAAGTTGTCATTGATGTCAAGAAGCTCTTGAAGGAATTTGATTTGATGTCAAATAATTTGTTTTGATGAAGGTTATGACATGACAGTTTCAAAGGTCTTTTGTAAACCCCAAGTTGGCAGGTTTAAAGATTACGAGGTGGATGCATTAGTTTAATGCATTTGGGTCCAGGAGGAAGTATTTATTTAAATAATTAAAAACCTTGTTAAGGTTCCCTTTAATTATTTTTAAATAAATATTAAATTATTGTTTGCAATGGGTTCTCCTAACCCATGGCGCTATGTTTTAAGATTGTGGGCGCTAGCCAAGACCTCCGCCGACGTGTTAAACTCCTCGCCGACGTCAAGAGCTTATGGTAAAAATGCATATAAATCTCCCTCGATGAAAATCAAGAATTATCCCATCCGCATTTTGAAAAGAGTTGCTCGCTGTGAATTCGTGATCTATTGTTCGACTGTGTCTTCGCCATTTTCGTGAATCCGTTGTTCATTTTTTTGTACTCGTCGTTTGTAGTAAATCCGTCGTAAGGTTTTCGTCTTCGTGTTCACGTCAGAAGAAAGGGAGGCACTGTTGTTTTATTTAATCCCTGGCACGGAAGGAACAAGGCTAACAGCGTGAGGTTTAAACCTCATCGGGCGCCTTTGGCACACCGATAGCGGCTAGGCTATTGGCGCGCTACCCGAATGGGAGGTTCCATATTCGAATAACGTGAAAGGGTTTTTCATCATGAAGTGGACGTAGCGGGTGGTGTTAGAATTCATGCGCAATTTCTCCATAGCACGATTTTTGATGTTGGCCAAGGTATTTTCAAAATTAATTTTTGCTAAGTGTATTTTGCGGATGGAGGAAGTTTATTAGAGGGAAAAACAGCTTAGGAGTTATAAGGAGTTTAAAGCTTGTTTTATTTTGATAAAATATTCTTTTGAAGGTGTTGTTTGAAATATCTTATTGCATTCTTATGAGAGATAAATTTTATTTTTGATAAGACTATAAGGGAGAAATAAGGTGTATAAGGGATAAATTTTTCTTGTAATGTTGAGAGTGCTTTTGGTTGATTATGGAAATGAAAGCATGATGTTTTAAGGTTAAAATTGCTTCTTGTGTGAAGTTGTGAAACCTTAAGTGGGCAGCTTTGAGATTGACATTTGCTTTCATTAAATTGGTAATAATCAAGTTATTCTTTACTTGGTTAAAGTGTTGGGCTTACTCCTTTGTTGATGATTTGAAAAGTTGTTTTGTGCTATTGTGATTTGAGTTGGTGGATGCTTTTTGTTCAAACAATATTGGAGAGAAAAGGAGTTCTACTTGTTTCCTTTTCTAATGTTGATTGTGAAATGCTTCAAGGTTGTGTTTTGAGTTGAATGGTGTTGATTGAACCTTGTTTGATGAGCATTGTTGTTGAAGCCCTAATTGATGGTGAAAAGAACATGAGTATCATTGTTATGTGATTCTTTGCATAGTTGGCAATTGTTGGGGTTTCATGTTCTTGAAAGAAAGCATTCTATCCTATCCATTTTAGATATTGAGTTGAGTTTTCAGATTTGAGATTGAGTTTGAGCTGAGTTGATTTGAGTTGAGTTTTGAGATTGGGAGTTGAGTATAGAACATATTGAGTCTCTAACAATTCTCTTTATGCTTCTATGAGTTTGAAAAATCACATTGGGTCTCTAACAATTCACCTTATGATTTCCTACTAAGAAAGTTTTTTTTCTTGGTGAGCTTGCTGAGTTTTGGACAGGTTTCGGTGGGGACTTGTGAGCAGTTTTGGACAGGTTTCGATGGGGACTTGTGAGCAGATTTGGATAGGTCCTAGCAGAGGACTTGTGAGCTGAGTTTGATAGTTCTATCAGAGAACTTGAGGACAGAGGTGCACTAGTTCTTTGAGAAGAACTTGAGGACAGATTTGGCAAGTCTTTGAGAAGGCTTGTGTGCAGAGGATTGATTTGTTCAAGTGTTGGACAGATCTGACAGACAGAGGAAGACTTGTACTAGACCGACTGACTGTGTTTGGTACAGGTTGTTGAGCTACTATGGACGTGATCATAGAAGGCAGAGGTCTCTTAGGCTAAGCATTGAGGACAAGAGGTCTTCGGTGGAAAGGAGTTCCACGTGTTGGCAAGAGGTAGAGGCAGTTGATCTTCTGAGGGATCATTTCCAGAGCAGAGGGGAAGGTATCTCCTTTGAGCAGAGGCTCATAAATTTTGATTGGGGGAAGGTATCTCCTTTGGGCCGAGGCTCATAAACATTGTAATTGGGAAGGATTCCCAAAGAACTTTGAGATAACTTTTAGAGAAAAGTTTTGTGGACGTAGCCCAGCCATTTTGGGTGAACCACGTTAAAATTGGTGTCACTTTGTGGATGATATTGTGCATTGCTTTGATATTGCTTTGGGTATATTGCTTTACTATTTTGAAGTATAAAGGAAAAAGTAAAAGAGGTCTTATACTGTTCACCCCCCTCTCAAGTATAAGCTTGTGTTCTTCAATTGGTATCAGAGCAGGTGCCTTCAAAAAGTTTAACAACTTGAAGGAAAAGCTAGTAAAGAACACAATGGATCATTCAAGTGGCAATGCAAGACCTATTCTTGATGGGTCAGATTTTGGTCTTTGGAGTGCAAGGATGAAGGTTCATCTAATGGCACTTGGGAATGAGGTTTGGGAAGTGATTGAAGATGAGTACACTATTCCTATACATGGTCCTAATACTAAGGAAGAAAGGCTCCTACATCACAACAATTCAAAGGCAATGAATGCAATCCTGAAAGGCTTACAGAAAGCAGATCTCACCAAAGTGATTCACTGCAAGACAAGCTAGTGAAATGTGGAAACAATTGAAGGTGGTTCATACAGGTGATACAAATGTCAGAAAGGCCAAGTTGAGACACTTCAAAGGTATGTTTGAACAACTCAAGATGAATGATGATGAAAATATTAGTGACTACATGCTTCGTATGGATGAGGTTGTTAACTCCATGAAAGACTTAGGTCTTGAGCTTGCTGAAAATGATGTTTGTGATAAGATTTTAAGATCTCTTCCTAATAGATTTAGTGAAAATATTTTTGCTATTGAGGAAGCTAAAGATTTGGATAAGTTGAAAAAGGATGAGCTCCATAGTATACTTGCAGCATTTGAGTTGAGAACTCAAGTGAAGGTTGATGTCAAGAAAGAGGAAGCTTTCAAGGCTACCAAGAAATCCAAGGGTAAACAACTTCAAGATAGTGATGAGTCTTCTAGTGATGAAGAGGCATATTACAGCAAGAAAGGCAAGTTCTCTAGAAAGCACAAAAGTATGAAAAATATAAGATGTTTCAATTGTGGAAAGTTTGGTCATTATGCTACCGACTGTACTGTTCCCAAGAATGAAAGTGATGAAGATAAACAGGATTCTAAGAGCAAGGATTCTGAAAAGCACAAGCATCACAAGAAGAACAAAGATGAGCACAACAATCAAGGAAAGAGGTATTCTCACAAGCACAAGAAGAGTTTCTACCTAGACAAAGCAAGTAAGTGTTCTAGTAGTGATAGTGAAAGTTCTTCAAGTGATGATGAAAATGAGATGTTGTTCATATCAGAAAAAGAGGAAGAACCGAAACATAGATTCATTATCATGAAATGTCTTAGATGTGGAAACTTTGGTCACCTTGAGGATGATTGCACAAATAATGATTTGGTTTCTAGTATGTATGAGGATGCTTCAGAAAACTATAAGGAAGATGCATGTATGGTTTTTGAAAAGGGTAGCACCTCTAGTGATAAGAAATCTGAAAAAGGCTTTGATGATTCAAAAAGCAAACAAATAGAGGAAGATATAGAGGAAGGTGAAGTAGATCTTGAAGGTGAACTTATTAGTGCTCTTAGTGCTTTGAAAAAGGAAAGAAAGAAGAATGCTAGACTCAAGGATAAGTTAGATGAATGTTGTATGGAGAGAGATGATCTTATAGAAAGTCTTGACTTCTCTATAGCTAAGACACAAGAACTCAAGGATGAGTTAGAGTCTAAGGTTCTTGAGTATAGTGAGTTAGAATAGAAAATGGCTTCTTTGAAAGAGGAAACTAAAGAGTACAAGGATAAGCTTTACAGGTTTCAAGATAGCTCCAAAAAGGTTAAGTCACTCATCAAAGGTCAAAGAAAGACAACAGATAAAACAGGCCTTGGTTTTGTTAAGCCACACAAGGAACAAGTTGGAGAGTCTAGTAAGAGACTCCAAAAGGAAGAGAGTTCTGATGAGGAAAGTATTTCAGAAAAGGAGTCCTTGAATGATAGATGCACAGAAATAGAAAACAGAATTCAGAATGAGAAGAAGAAGTTTTCAGAACCTAAGAGGTCAAATAAAGGAAAGTTTCAAGGCAGATGTTTTGCTTGTCACAAGTTTGGTCACATGGCTTCACATTGCATGGCTCAAGTGAAGAAGGTAAATGACAATTTCAGAAGTGCTAGTTTCTTTCAAGGGTATTGCTACTCTTGTCAATAGTTTGGGCACAAGGCAGTTTATTGCAAGGCAAATAACAGGAACAAGTTTGATCAAAATAGGTTTGATCAGAACAGGTTTGGTCAGAATAGGTTTGGTCAGAACAGGTTTGGTCAAAACAGGTTTGGTCAGAACTGGTGGATTCAAAGATCAGGTTTACCTCAGAGAAACAACATCGTCAAGTGTTTCAAGTGCAACAATGAAGGTCACATAATCAGACAATGTAGAGCTAAAATTCTAGAATACAGGAATAGGAACAATGGCATGATCAAGTCCAAGGATCAAGGCATGGACAAGAACAGGGATGAGAACAAGAACAAGAATAGTGACAAGAACAGGAATATGGACAAAGAGTTCAAGAGAAGGCTCGGCAAGGAAGTTATAGACACTGATGATGATCAGTGCCTAATGGGAGTTTTACTCCCACCCCATAATTAATCACCTCATCAGGAGGTGGGGGAGGGACTAAGCTAAGAGGCTCATTCTTAGTCCCGAGCCCCAAAGGTGACCCTTTGCCATTGATGACAAAGGGGGAGAGATATGAGTAAGGGGGAGAGCTTCAAAGTGAAGAGGAGAGCTTCAAGTCAGGGGGAGCAAAACTTCAAAGGAAGATTCTCAATTGTGGGCACAGTTGGTCAGTTGTTAGCACAGTTGGTTTCAGTTTTGGCTCTTGAGAAGTGTTTTCAGTAAAGGTTTGCCATCAATGACAAAGGGGGAGATTGTTGGCAATTTTGGGTACTTTGGGTACATTGCCTTTGCTCAAGTGTATAAGTTGTCATTGATGTCAAGAAGCTCTTGAAGGAATTTGATTTGATGTCAAATAATTTGTTTTGATGAAGGTTACGGCATGACAGTTTCAAAGGTCTTTTGTAAACCCCAAGTTGGCAGGTTTAAAGATTAAGATGGATGCATTAGTTTAATGCATTTGGGTCCAGGAGGAAGTATTTATTTAAATAATTAAAAACCTTGTTAAGGTTCCCTTTAATTATTTTTAAATAAATATTAAATTATTGTTTGCAATGGGTTCTCCTAACCCATGGCGCTATGTTTTAAGATTGTGGGCGCTAGCCAAGACCTCCGCCGACGTGTTAAACTCCTCGCCGACGTCAAGAGCTTATGGTAAAAATGCATATAAATCTCCCTCGATGAAAATCAAGAATTATCCCATCCGCATTTTGAAAAGAGTTGCTCGCTATGAATTCGTGATCTACTGTTCGACTGTGTCTTCGTCGTTTTCATGAATCCGCTATTCATTTTTTTGTACTCGTCGTTTGTCGTAAATCCGTCGTAAGGTTTTCGTCTTCATGTTCGCATTAGAAGAAAGGGAGGCACTGTTGTTTTATTTAATCCCTGGTGCAGAAGGAACAAGGCTAACAGCATGAGGTTTAAACCTCACCGAGCGCCTTTGGCGCATCGATAGCGGCTAGGCTATTGGCACGCTACCCGAATGGGAGGTTTCGCATTCGAATAACGTGAAAGGGTTTTTCATCGTGAAGTGGACACAGCGGGTGGTGTTAGAATTCGTGCGCAATTTCTCCATAGCATGATTTTTGATGTTGGCCAAGGTATTTTTGAAATTAAATTTTTGCTAAGTGTATTTTGAGGATGGAGGAAGTTTATTAGAGGGAAAAACAGCTTAGGAGTTATAAGGAGTTTAAAGCTTGTTTTATTTTGATAAAATATTCTTTTGAAGGTGTTGTTTGAAATATCTTATTGCATTCTTATGAGAGATAAATTTTATTTTTGATAAGACTATAAGGGAGAAATAAGGTGTATAAGGGATAAATTTTTCTTGTAATGTTGAGAGTGCTTTTGGTTGATTATGGAAATGAAAGCATGATGTTTTAAGGTTAAAATTGCTTCTTGTGTGAAGTTGTGAAACCTTAAGTGGGCAGCTTTGAGATTGACATTTGCTTTCATTAAATTGGTAATAATCAAGCTATTCTTTACTTGGTTAAAGTGTTGGGCTTACTCCTTTGTTGATGATTTGAAAAGTTGTTTTGTGCTATTGTGATTTGAGTTGGTGGATGCTTTTTGTTCAAACAATATTGGAGAGAAAAGGAGTTCTACTTGTTTCCTTTTCTAATGTTGATTGTGAAATGCTTCAAGGTTGTGTTTTGAGCTGAATGGTGTTGATTGAACCTTGTTTGATGAGCATTGTTGTTGAAGCCCTAATTGATGGTGAAAAGAACATGAGTATCATTGTTATGTGAT
Organism: Wollemia nobilis; assembly: GCA_028583015.1. Classification (NCBI taxonomy): domain Eukaryota; kingdom Viridiplantae; phylum Streptophyta; class Pinopsida; order Araucariales; family Araucariaceae; genus Wollemia; species Wollemia nobilis. Next base: position 1,936,952 of record JAQPPZ010017073.1, read on the forward strand.
TCTTTGCATAGTTGGCAATTGTTGGGGTTTCATGTTCTTGAAAGAAAGCATTCTATCCTATCCATTTCAGATATTGAGTTGAGTTTTCAGATTTGAGATTGAGTTTGAGCTGAGTTGATTTGAGTTGAGTTTTGAGATTGGGAGTTGAGTATAGAACATATTGAGTCTCTAACAATTCTCTTTATGCTTCTATGAGTTTGACAAATCACATTGGGTCTCTAACAATTCACCTTGTGATTTCCTACTAAGAAAGTTTTTTTCTTGGTGAGCTTGCTGAGTTTTGGATAGGTTTCGGTGGGGACTTGTGAGCAGTTTTGGATAGGTTTCGATGGGGACTTGTGAGCAGATTTGGATAGGTCCTAGCAGAGGACTTGTGAGCTGAGTTTGATAGTTCTATCAGAGAACTTGAGGACAGAGGTGCACTGGTTCTTTGAGAAGAACCCGAGGACAGATTTGGCAAGTCTTTGAGAAGGCTTGTGTGTAGAGGATTGATTTGTTCAAGAGTTGGACAGATCTGATAGACAGAGGAAGACTTGTACTAGACCGACTGACTGTGTTTGGTACAGGTTGTTGAGCTGTTGTGGACGTGATCATAGAAGGCAGAGGTCTCTTAGGCTAAGCATTGAGGACAGGAGGTCTTCGGTGGAAAGGAGTTCCACATGCTGGCAAGAGGTAGAGGCAGTTGATCTTCTGAGGGATCATTTCCAGAGCAGAGGGGAAGGTATCTCCTTTGAGCAGAGGCTCATAAATTCTGATTGGGGGAAGGTATCTCCTTTGGGCCGAGGCTCATAAACATTGTAATTGGGAAGGATTCCCAAAGAACTTTGAGATAACTTTTAGAGAAAAGTTTTGTGGATGTAGCCCAACCATTTTGGGTGAACCACGTTAAAATTGGTGTCACTTTGTGGATGATATTGTGCATTGCTTTGATATTGCTTTGGGTATATTGCTTTACTATTTTGAAGTATAAAGGAAAAAGTAAAAAGAGGTCTTATACTGTTCACCCCCCCTCTCAAAGTATAAGCTTGTGTTCTTCAATTGGTATCGGAGCAGGTGCCTTCAAAAAGTTTAACAACTTGAAGGAAAAGCTAGTAAAGAACACAATGGATCATTCAATTGGCAATGCAACACCTATTCTTGATGGGTCGGATTTTGGTCTTTGGAGTGCAAGGATGAAGGTTCATCTAATGGCACTTGGGAATGAGGTTTGGGAAGTGATTGAAGATGAGTACACTATTCCTGAACATGGTCCTAATACTAAGGAAGAAAGGCTCCTACATCACAACAATTCAAAGGCAATGAATGCAATCCTGAAAGGCTTACAAAAAGTAGATCTCACCAAAGTGATTCACCGCAAGACAACTAGTGAAATGTGGAAACAGTTGAAGGTGGTTCATACAGGTGATACAAATGTCAGAAAGGCCAAGTTGAGACACTTCAAAGGTATGTTTGAACAACTCAAGATGAATGATGATGAAAATATTAGTGACTACATGCTTCGTATGGATGAGGTTGTTAACTCCATGAAAGACTTAGGTCTTGAGCTTGCTGAAAATGATGTTTGTGATAAGATTTTAAGATCTCTTCCTAATAGATTTAGTGAAAATATTTCTGCTATTGAGGAAGCTAAAGATTTGGATAAGTTGAAAAAGGATGAGCTCCATAGTATACTTGCAAGCATTTGAGTTGAGAACTCAAGTGAAGGTTGATGTCAAGAAAGAGGCAACTTTCAAGGCTACCAAGAAATCCAAGGGTAAACAGCTTCAAGATAGTGATGAGTCTTCTAGTGATGAAGAGGCATATTACAACAAGAAAGGCAAGTTCTCTAGAAAGCACAAAAGTATGAAAAATATAAGATGTTTCAATTGTGGAAAGTTTGGTCATTATGCTACTGACTGTACTATTCCCAAGAATGAAAGTGATGAAGATAAACAGGATTCTAAGAGCAAGGATTCTGAAAAGCACAAGCATCACAAGAAGAACAAAGATGAGCACAACAATCAAGGAAAGAGGTATTCTCACAAGCACAAGAAGAGTTTCTACCTAGACAAAGCAAGTAAGTGTTCTAGTAGTGATAGTGAAAGTTCTTCAAGTGATGATGAAAATGAGATGTTGTTCATATCAAAAAAAGAGGAAGAACCGAAACATAGATTCATTATCATGAAATGTCTTAGATGTGGAAACTTTGGTCACCTTGAGGATGATTGCACAAATAATGATTTGGTTTCTAGTATGTATGAGGATGCTTCAAAAAACTATAAGGAAGATGCATGTATGGTTTTTGAAAAGGGTAGCACCTCTAGTGATAAGAAATCTGAAAAAGGCTTTGATGATTCAAAAAGCAAACAAATAGAGGAAGATATAGAGGAAGGTGAAGTAGATCTTGAAGGTGAACTTATTAGTGCTCTTAGTGCTTTGAAAAAGGAAAGAAAGAAGAATGCTAGACTCAAGGATAAGTTAGATGAATGTTGTATGGAGAGAGATGATCTTATAGAAAGTCTTGACTTCTCTATAGCTAAGACACAAGAACTCAAGGATGAGTTAGAGTCTAAGGTTCTTGAGTATAGTGAGTTAGAACAGAAAATGGCTTCTTTGAAAGAGGAAACTAAAGAGTACAAGGATAAGCTTTACAGGTTTCAAGATAGCTCCAAAAAGGTTAAGTCACTCATCAAAGGTCAAAGAAAGACAACAGATAAAACAGGCCTTGGTTTTGTTAAGCCACACAAGGAACAAGTTGGAGAGTCTAGTAAGAGACTCCAAAAGGAAGAGAGTTCTGATGAGGAAAGTATTTCAGAAAAGGAGTCCTTGAATGATAGATGCACAAAAATAGAAAACAGAATTCAGAATGAGAAGAAGAAGTTTTCAGAACCTAAGAGGTCAAATAAAGGAAAGTTTCAAGGCAGATGTTTTGCTTGTCACAGGTTTGGTCACATGGCTTCACATTGCATGGCTCAAGTGAAGAAGGTAAATGACAATTTTAGAAGTGCTAGTTTCTTTCAAGGGTATTGCTACTCTTGTCAATAGTTTGGGCACAAGGCAGTTTATTGCAAGGCAAATAACAGGAACAGGTTTGATCAGAATAGGTTTGGTCAGAATAGGTTTGGTCAAAACAGGTTTGGTCAAGACAAGTTTGGTCAGAACTGGTGGATTCAAAGATCAGGTTTACCTTAGAGAAACAACATCGTCAAGTGTTTCAAGTGCAACAATGAAGGTCACATAATCAGACAGTGTAGAGCTGAAATTCTAGAATACAGGAATAGGAACAGTGGCATGATCAGGTCCAAGGATCAAGGCATGGACAAGAACATGGATGAGAACAAGAACAAGAACAGTGACAAGAATAGGAATATGGACAAAGAGTTCAAGAGAAGGCCCGACAAGGAAGTTATAGACACTGATGATGATCAGTGCCTAATGGGAGTTTTACTCCCACCCCAGAATTAATCACCTCATCAAGAGGTGGGGGAGGGACTAAGCTAAGAGGCTCATTCTTAGTCCCGAGCCCCAAAGGTGACCCTTTGCCATTGATGACAAAGGGGGAGAGATATGAGTAAGGGGGAGAGCTTCAAAGTGAAGAGGAGAGCTTCAAGTCAGGGGGAGAAAAACTTCAAAGGAAGATTCTTAGTTGTGGGCATAGTTGGTCAGTTGTTAGCACAGTTGGTTTCAGTTTTGGCTCTTGAGAAGTGTTTTCAATAAAGGTTTGCCATCAATGACAAAGGGGGAGATTGTTGGCAATTTTGGGTACTTTGGGTACATTGCCTTTGCTCAAGTGTATAAGTTGTCATTGATGTCAAGAAGCTCTTGAAGGAATTTGATTTGATGTCAAATAATTTGTTTTGATGAAGGTTACGACATGACAGTTTCAAAGGTCTTTTGTAAACCCCAAGTTGGCAGGTTTAAAGATTATAGGTGGATGCATTAGTTTAATGCATTTGGGTCCAGGAGGAAGTATTTATTTAAATAATTAAAAACCTTGTTAAGGTTCCCTTTAATTATTTTTAAATAAATATTAAATTATTGTTTGCAATGGGTTCTCCTAACCCATGGCGCTATGTTTTAAGATTGTGGGCGCTAGCCAAGACCTCCGTCGACGTGTTAAACTCCTCGCCGACGTCAAGAGCTTATGGTAAAAATGCATATAAATCTCCCTCGATGAAAATCAAGAATTATCCCATCCGCATTTTGAAAAGAGTTGCTCACTGTGAATTCGTGATCTATTGTTTGACTGTGTCTTCGCCGTTTATGTGAATCCACTGTTCATTTTTTTGTACTCACCGTTTGTCGTAAATCTGTCGTAAGGTTTTCATCTTCGTGTTTACATCAGAAGAAAGGGAGGCACTGTTGTTTTATTTAATCCTTAGCGCAGAAGGAACAAGGCTAACAGCGTGAGGTTTAAACCTCATCAGGTGCCTTTGGCGCACCGGTAGCGGCTAGGTCGTTGGCGCGCTACCCGAACGGGAGGTTTCGCATTCGAATAACGTGAAAGGGTTTTTCATCGTGAAGTGGACGCAGCGGGTGGTGTTAGAATTCATGCGCAATTTCTCCATAGCATGATTTTTGATGTTGGCCAAGGTATTTTCAAAATTAATTTTTGCTAAGTGTATTTTGCGGATGGAGGAAGTTTATTAGAGAGAAAAACAGACTTAGGAGTTATAAGGAGTTTAAAGCTTGTTTTATTTTGATAAAAGATTCTTTTGAAGGTGTTGTTTGAAATATCTTATTGCATTCTTATGAGAGATAAATTTTATTTTTGATAAGACTATAAGGGAGAAATAAGGTGTATAAGGGATAAATTTTTCTTGTAATGTTGAGAGTGCTTTTGGTTGATTATGGAAATGAAAGCATGATGTTTTAAGGTTAAAATTGCTTCTTGTGTGAAGTTGTGAAACCTTAAGTGGGCAGCTTTGAGATTGACATTTGCTTTCATTAAATTGGTAATAATCAAGCTATTCTTTACTTGGTTAAAGTGTTGGGCTTACTCCCTTGTTGATGATTTGAAAAGTTGTTTTGTGCTATTGTGATTTGAGTTGGTGGATGCTTTTTGTTCAAACAATATTGGAGAGAAAAGGAGTTCTACTTGTTTCCTTTTCTAATGTTGATTGTGAAATGCTTCAAGGTTGTGTTTTGAGTTGAATGGTGTTGATTGAACCTTGTTTGATGAGCATTGTTGTTGAAGCCCTAATTGATGGTGAAAAGAACATGAGTATCATTGTTATGTGATTCTTTGCATAGTTGGCAATTGTTGGGGTTTCATGTTCTTGAAAGAAAGCATTCTATCCTATCCATTTCAGATATTGAGTTGAGTTTTCAGATTTGAGATTGAGTTTGAGCTGAGTTGATTTGAGTTGAGTTTTGAGATTGGGAGTTGAGTATAGAACATATTGAGTCTCTAACAATTCTCTTTATGCTTCTATGAGTTTGACAAATCACATTGGGTCTCTAACAATTCACCTTGTGATTTCCTACTAAGAAAGTTTTTTTTTCTTGGTGAGCTTGCTGAGTTTTGGACAGGTTCCGATGGGGACTTGTGAGCAGTTTTGGACAGGTTTTGGTGGGGACTTGTGAGCAGATTTGGACAGGTCCTAGCAGAGGACTTGTGAGCTGAGTTTGATAGTTCTATCAGAGAACTTGAGGACAGAGGTGCACTGGTTCTTTGAGAAGAACCTGAGGACAGATTTGGCAAGTCTTTGAGAAGGCTTGTGTGCAGAGGATTGATTTGTTCAAGAGTTGGACAGATCTGACAGATAGAGGAAGACTTGTACTAGACCGACTGACTGTGTTTGGTATAGGTTGCTGAGCTGTTGTGGACGTGATCATAGAAGGCAGAGGTCTCTTAGGCTAAGCATTGAGGATAGGAGGTCTTCGGTGGAAAGGAGTTCCACGTGCTGGCAAGAGGTAGAGGCAGTTGATCTTCTGAGGGATCATTTCCAGAGCAGAGGGGAAGGTATCTCCTTTGAGCAGAGGCTCATAAATTCTGATTGGGGGAAGGTATCTCCTTTGGGCCGAGGCTCATAAACATTGTAATTGGGAAGGATTCCCAAAGAACTTTGAGATAACTTTTAGAGAAAAGTTTTGTGGACGTAGCCCAGCCATTTTGGGTGAACCACGTTAAAATTGGTGTCACTTTGTGGATGATATTGTGCATTGCTTTGATATTGCTTTGGGTATATTGCTTTACTATTTTGAAGTATAAAGGAAAAAGTAAAAAGAGGTCTTATACTGTTCACCCCCCCTCTCAAGTATAAGCTTGTGTTCTTCATAATCATCATATATATGCCCAAAATCTCCTCATATGAAGCATTTTAATATCCTTATACCTTTCTTGTATCTATGTGCTTGCTCAATAGCTATGGCAAGCTCTTCATGTATTTCGTAAATAGATATATCCTCTTCTTTAACTTCAATACCTAGGAATAGATGTTCTTACCTTTCTTAATTTATTCCAAAGAATGTACATTCTTCTTCATATGACTAGTTTCTATCACTGTAATCTGAACTATCACTTGCATCTACAATGTAGTAAGGTTTCTTTGCCTTACAAAAAATTTTCTTCTTCTCAAACCTGTTTTTCTTGTATCTGTCATCTTTGTCATGCTTATGCTTTCCATCTTCTTTTATTCTTTGACCCTATTTTTCATCATCATTGTTTTCTTCATATGAACACTTGTATGCATAGTGACCAATATCACCACACTTGTAGCATCTGAATTTCCTTATATCCTTAAAAAAATTTGAGTTCTTATTCCTTTTGATGAATTTAGCTTCCTCATAATTATCTGAACCTCCAATTATTTCTAAAACTTTTCCTTTCTCTTTTTTTGAAGCCTTGAATGCAATCTCTTTTATTGGAACCTGATGCTTACTTAACCTCATATAACAAGCTATGATACTACCTTATAATTCTTCCATTGTTAGCTTGTTGATATCCATTGCCTCTTCTATTGTTGAAACCTTAGAATCATATTTCATAAGAAGTGATCTCAAAAACTTTTGAGTAACTTCTGATTCTTTCATCTCAAAACCTAGGCCTCTCATGGTGTTAGTAATCTCATCAACATGAAGTAAAAACTTTATGATATCTTCAGAATCTTCCATTTTCAATTTCTCAAATCTTTTTCTATGAGTTTGTAGTTTTACCAACTTTACCTTGGAATCTCCTTCATAAGTATTCTGTAACTTGGTCCACATATCATTAGATGAATTACATGCCATAATATTTACAAAATTTGTCTCATGAAGCCCACTCAAAATATAATTTATTGCTCTTGCATTGATATCAACCAATTTCCTGATAGTCTTATCTGCCTCAGTATCACCTTCAACCCTATACTCTTTTTCAACCATTTACCATACCTCATATCCTTGTGATATCAAGTAGTTCTTCATCCTCATACTCTAGAAAGCATAATTTTTATCATCAAACAATGGAGCCTTATTTGTAGATGATCCATTCTATGAAGCCATATGTGTTCTTATAGAATCTATCATCAAGTTGTTAGTCTTTACGAAGGAACCCGCTCTGATACCAATTGAAGAACACAAACTTATACTGAGAAGGCATGTGAATAGTATAAGATCACTTTTTTATTTCTATCCAAATCAATATTAATTAATTTCCTTAATTATAATAACCAAATATAGTAGTGTGCATTAATAACTCAGATAGCAGTAGTAAGCAAGAGTACAAGTCACCACACACAATTGAGACACAAGATTTAATGTGGTTCCCCCAATGTGGGGTACTCCACCAGATAATCTCATTATAATACTTCACATAAAAATAAGGATCCTTATCCAATACAATGATTTTTTTGATCTCCTCAAAGCTAGGCAATAACAAATTTACACAAAACTTGTCCAAATCTAAATAACAAGCTCACATAGAACTTGTTCAAAACTGAATAACAAGTTCACATAGAACTTGTCCAAATCTAAATAACAAGCTCACACATAACTTGTCCAAAATTGAATAACAAGCTCACATAGAACTTGTCCAAAACTGAATAACAAGCTCACACAAAACTTGTCCAAAACTAAATAACAAGAACACACAAAACTTATCCAAATCTGCTCCAACAAGCTCACCAAGAACTTGTCCAAATCTTCTCCAGCAAGCTCACCAAGAACTTGCCCAAAATCTGCTCCAATAATCTCACCAAGAACTTGTTCAAATCTGCTCTAGCAAGCTCACCAAGAACTTGTCCAAATATGCTCTAAAAATATCACCAAGAACTTGCTCAAATCTGTCCACAAATCTATCCCAAAACTGTCCACAAAGCTATCCACAAAACTGTCCCAAAACTATCCACAAAGTTATCCCAAAACTGTCAACAAAGCTGTCCCAAAATTGTCCATAAAGTTATCCCAAAACTGTCCACAAAGGCTGTCCCAAAACTGTCCAGAAAGGCTTTCTCAAAGGCTCAATCAATCATGCTCAAGTAGTATTCAAATCTCATCCACAAATCTATCAAGACAAAGCTCAAATATGAACTCAACAATGAATGACAATGTACTCTTCAATGGATGACAACAATGATCCACAATGATCTCAACTCAACTCAAATCAAATCAACTCATAGAAGCATAAAGAGAATTGTTAGAGACTCAATATGTTCTAATCTCACTCTCAAATCAACTCAAGTCAACTCATAGAAGCATAAAGAGAATTGTTAGAGACTCAATATGTTCTAATCTCACTCTCAACTCAAATCAATCTCAACTCAACTCAACCAATCACCACAAGGGACTACTCTTTCTCACAAAAATCCTAGTCCAAGCATGTATCAACCAACTCAAATGTTTCCAACAATGCTCAACCACAAATCTTAGATAACAATGATACTCATGTTCTTTTCAAGTTCTTTCACAACCAATGGGCTTCAACGACTATGTTTATATAACAAGGTTTAAACACAACTCTCAAACCAGAAAACCTTGAAGCATTCAACCAACCACTGTCGAAAAGGAAACAACAATCAATCCTTTTCACTCCAATGATATTTCAGAAATCAACCACCATAAATAATCAATAGGAGAATGTTTCCATACCTTTTTGATGCCAAGAATTTGTCCACAAAATCTGCCATACTAAATACAACTTTCCTTTCCAATATCAATAAGGGTTAGTTGACTTCAAATAATATTCACAAGATAAGCATAACTTAATTTACACCTTTTTACTCCAACTTAATAAACACATCCACCGAAGTCCTTTTTAATAAAACCCTTATCAAAAATAATAATCAATAAGGCCCTCAACAATATTTTATAACTCCTTATTTCTCCTAAATCTTAATTTTCAATTTCATGAATATCAAAATAAATCAACAACTCATCCAACTCTAAAATAATAATCACAACCCTTATAAAAATAAAGTTTAATTAAAAACTTTAATTATTCCTTAACCACCTTATAACTCCTATCCTAGGGCATCAACAAAATTAATTTGAGTAAAAAATAATTACCTCCTCAATGGGATTCGAACCCCCAACTTGCACACACCGCAAGCGCCTTAGCCGTGGCTAAGGTTGCCACATGAGCTAGCCACTCATTCAAAAGGAAAAGGCATGATGTGCCTTAAGTCCTTCCTCCCTTCCACACAAACCAAAAGTGCTTCGAGCGCTTTCCTTCCAATGCCTTTGAATCTAGTCAAGGAGATTTGAACCTTGACATAAAGTGCTGCCACACACGTTAACAAAAAAGCCAATTGCCAATGTGCCACTCTGCCCATAATATCTTGGGCTTTCGACCAACCTTGGATTTATTCGTTGTCTCCCTTTTCAAAATGATTTTCGCACTAGCTCTCTTCGAATGCTAGCCAACCATCAACACGAGCAAGGATTAATTTCAAATGAACCTTAGGATCCCCATTTATATAGTCTTCTCCTTATTTTCGATGACATCGGTGCATTATTGATATTCCATATTTCTTTAGATGTCGGCGCTAACTTTAATTTTAATTTTAAAATTTAAACTTAAATTTTAAATAATTAAAATTTAAACTAAATATTTAAAATTAAATATCTCCATCATCGGGGCACCTTTTTCAATGAAACAAAAGGCCAACCTTGGTTTTAAGAAAAACCTATTTCAAATATTCCATCCATGGTTTTAAATAAAACCTTTTATTTTTCCTACCTTGGTTTTCACAAAAACCCTAATTTTATCCATGCTTTCCAAAATATCATTTGCCCATCAAAACTCAATGTGATCCATATGACATCAATGATTCATGTGACATCAATGACAACATAAAATAACTCAAATTGCCAATATTTACTGGCACAATTATACAATGTGTTTTACGAGGTCCGTATGCAGAAGAGGGTGATATTGGATTGGAGTCTCCTATTACAGGTCTAAGGATGGGAGCACTTCAGGATATTGCAACCAGTAGGGCTACCATGTACAGTGGATGGGGAGGTGATGGTGGAGTGACCATACGTACTACTATGGTGGAGTGATAGGGATGGACCACTGAATAGATAACATTATATGGATGGGGAATACTATAAAAGAGCATGGGTCAATCTGAGGCCCAAATATGTGATATGAAGGCCATGGATGAGAAGGTTGACCTAGTGAGAAGACGCGATCCACTTGGGTCAGGTGCAACAAGTAATTTGGGTGATAGGGTGGCACAGGATGGAGCACAAGATTATCCAATTCCTATGATTCCAAAGATAGTTTAGTGTAAGGCAAGGTATACCATACCCACCTATGGTCTATAAGAGGTAATTTAATGAGATGACCCTAGCATGGATTAGGATAGAGCCCATCCGATAGGAGAGGGATGAGTTAGCTAGGGTCATTGACAAGGATGATGCGAGGACTACCCTTGATTATGATTCTTGGTGGGTGACACATTTGTGGGAGCCCACGAGGGAGACCAAGGAGGAAGGTGAGGATGCAATCGAGGGATATTATAGAGGAGGCAGCAGAGGTAAATTAATTGCTACGATGGTTGTGTCCATATATGGATAGGGAGGTAGGACCTACGAGAGGGATAAAGGAGAATGTACAAGGTATGAAGGAGGATGTGGCCTTTTATTATGATGAGTTCATGGATTTGATAGGCTAGGGAGTTAATAGGAGCATGACAGAGAGGGGGAAGGATTCTTATATGGATAATATAGATAGCGAGGATGAGGTAGGGATGCTTAGGGTAGAGTGAGATAGTTTGTGAGGGCATCTAGTGATGGCAGAGGTAGATAGAGATAGGTTGGTATGGGTACTAGAGAAGCTATATGCAAATACGATGGTGGTAACTATAAAGCAAGAGGGGTTGCAATAGTAGGTGGATGCAATGAGGGTTGATTTGGTGGAGCTCCAGGATATAGCCAAGATCCATCTGTAATAAGATAGGGCTTGCATTGGAGTTCTAGAGAACACAATGATGTGATGTGGCATACCTATCCCATCAAGATCATTGATGCCACTGTCAAGATGAAGGAGTGGAGCATCAAGCGCACCATCAATGTGATAATATGTGTTACATTTTAAGGGTCCATTAGCTTCACAAGGATGGATCCTCTAAATGGGATGAGCAATGGGGATAGCAGAGAGATAATGACTAGGCTAGTGGATTGAGGTAAGATTAAAGTAGAGAGATGAGATGTAGTTAGCAGTGATGGTTGATTTTGTGATGTACTTGATCATAATTTTGTATATGTATGATGATGATAGGCCTAACAACCATATGCATGTATCTTGTGGGGGATTTATAAGTATTTTTTATTATGATGATATATGTATATGATGGGTTTTGTTGATGTGGTGTGTGTCAAGTCTGATAATGGTGTGATTAACTATAGTAGATTAATGCATTAGATGATTTTAGTAACGATGGATATATGGATGATAATGCATGTGATGGATATGGTAGTGTAGGTATATATTATATATATATATATACGTATGCAATTTTAATTATTCTTCGATAAGGGTTTAGATGCATCTTGCTATTAATGATTTTATATTGAATAATCAAGGGCATCAACACAATCATAATAACATAACTATGAAATAGGTGGTAGACAATGTGACATACAGTATGCATGGGATGAGTGGAATGTAGAAGAAAAAGGGGTATGACTTATCCCTTCACATTTCCTAAGAAGAAAGAATCAAAAAGTGCTTTCAAGAAATTAAAACACCTTAGTGACATCAATCAAAATCATCTACTTATCAGTGAGGCACTCGAAGATACTAATACCAATCTAGTTAGTCAAGTCGCTCAAGAACCAAAGTGTGGGTAGTGATGTTCATATTTTTATTTTGAGTGAGGTTGGATTGACCATTTGTAACTCAAGCTATTGTAAGCTAGCTCATCCATGAGTGGTCAGAGGTTTGTACAACAGCAGGTCACTAATGTGATAGACATATCAGCATGTGAAGGGATTATGTTGTGGGGATTCTTGCTTACCTCCTTAAAACATGTCACATCATAGAAATCCTAAGAATCACAACTAGTTTGTAGACTCTAGTGGATCTACCTCTTTGACCCAGGAATAGATTATCTATAGGACTCTAGACAGACCAGGTCGGGTAAGGAAACCCTAGACAATGGGTTTGGATATTTGCCATTATGATACTATAACCCATATCTTACCATATTTAATGATATTACGTTAGTTTTTGTTGTTTTTGACCAAACCATGTAGCATATAGATTATTTATACCATATTGATATCTTGTCCATTGGGTAGTTGTAGCAAATTTATAACACTTCATAAATCAACAAAAAAAGAGAAGGAAAGAACTAGTTCATTCAAATTTATTCGAATAACGTAATAAATAAGAATGATTGAACTAGCAAAGAAAGCGTTATTCACACATTCAGATTGTTGTAATATATAAATAAGTAAGACACATAAGCCATATACTTTAGAATACCAAAAAAAAAAGTTGAAATTATATTTATGAAAATATTACAATAAACAGGGTTGGGTAAAGTGCTTGGGTCTTATATGACAGTGATTACAATGGTACCTCTATTTGATATCATAATATAGGGCTCTTTTTTTACATATTTATTGTAGTTATGTGAGATTTTCCAACTCTTGTGCATCCACTAGAAATAATCTCAGATAGCCAAGCTTCCTAGACAGTTCCTGGGCAATAACAAAGGAAAGACAGGAATGAGAAACGAAAGAAAGAGACACAAAGGAAAAATATGACTGACTTTGGGACTTGGTTATACCTAGAATTAGGTTTATGTTCTCTAAGGTTTGATCAATTATTTTTTTCTAGCGCTCCTTTATGTATAGTTATAGGAGGATATCGGGCTATGTTGTAGTTTCTTTTCCACCAGTCCTACATCTGGCCTAATATTTTGTCATGTACAAAATTATGGCAGGGACAAAGGGATAGGTGACCCATGACATTCTTCTTATAATTTATCCTCCTACATGCTAACCTCCCCACCATATTAAGAAGGTGACTCTAGCATACCTTGATCAGTTACGTCCTTTGTTGTGTTGGGCTCCACTCTGTTTTGGTCATTACAATTTACCAAGTGCATCTCCTTGTGGGTCCTTTATCACTCCTACTCCATCTCCAGTATCTTATAAATTGTGGTCAATATAGATCCATGCCTCATTGTGGAAGGATAAGGTGAACTTTAATAAGTTGACATCTTGTGTAATTTTATTCACCTGCTCTCTAGACCATTCCACGGTGTTTTTAGTAAATATGTATAAGTGGTCTACCATTTTAACTAGAGAAGTGAACTACTTTATTAGATTCAAATTTTGACCAAAGTCAAATTCTTGTAATCTATTGAAGATAAAGTCTTTAATATCGGGTGCTTGGAAAAAATATTTCAATGTAAACCCATAGTCATTGAGTTCATTCTCCACTTCTTCTTCAAAGCTAGCTATCTCTTAGTCCCACTAGAGCTATTTTGATTAGTTCTATAGATAAATGAAGACTTTTGCATATTCTTCTACAAAGAAATAGATGTATCCATACCCCAAAGTCTCACCATCCCTGCCACTTATCTCTACATAATTTTCTTTAAATTTTTGGAATACAGGATCTATCAAATTTACCCTATGATTAGCTTGGTGTAACAAGTTCTTTAAAATACCAAGCAGTATGTCTGGTGGCATAGATATTATAAAATATTGTTGTTAGATCAGCCATACTCTCTTGTACCTTATCTTTCATCTCCTACTTAAATTCCTCAATGGTTCTAGAGTGGTCACTGGCCTGCATGGCACTCTAAGAAGGAATCGATATTTGTTTTAGCTGATCTATTTCAACTTGCAATTGCTACACTTTCTATTGTAATTGCTCTGCTTCTTCCACCTTGGTCTTTAAAACTGCAACCTCCTTTTCTACAGCTTCATCCACTTGTACTTGAGAGGCCATGTGTGACTTCATCATATCTATTGAGCTAGCTTTAGCCATCATCACTCCTTTATCAAAATTGATCGTGGCTTCTTTTAGACTCGATTACAGGGGAATGGCAAACATGGCAGAAGACACGTCATATGTTTCTTATCCTATTATCCCATGGTTCTACTTAACTCTTTACCAGGAGACCTCTATTCCTCCATATCTTGTATTTGATTTTCCTCATCGACGGTGAACTGGATTGCTTCCCTCACCCTGAAAAATGTAAATTTTTTTGTGTTTGGAAATGAGGATTCAATATTGATCCTCTTTTGGGTGGGAGACTATGGATGTTGGGTAATATTTTAGCAAAGCTTTCAGGGGAAGTTTCAAACCATACAATTTAATATAAGAATATTCTTCTGTATAGAAGAAATCTCCTGCTCTTGCTTCATGCAGAAATGATCTCACACCAGCCTCGAATCTGTTAGGTACTTCTCCACATAGGCAAGCATGGATCACTATAAGAACATTTTCAAAGAAGGCCACATAACCGGAGTATCCCTCCTATATACACAATAGCCTATCTTGAATTGCGGTAGCACTAACTCCTATTTTTTTGATTAGGGATTGCTCCAATTGGTCTAAAACTAAGTGAATTAAAAATGAGTAGTAGGAGAAAGGGGGGAGTTGCTCTTTATTTTCTAGGATGACTTCCTATAGTTCTGCCAATTCTTTGTTGATGTTGTCTGTTGGCTTCTTCCCACCGATACATAGGTGTTTTATCTCTTTTATTGCATTGAATTATTAGGAACATAACCTCATTAGTGATATGTTCTAAGTCCTTTATTCCAAGCACCAAATTGATAATATCCACATAATCCTAAGCCCAGGGATGGAGAATATACTTACGTATGGGGAAACTGGAAGGTATATGAATGTTTCTTTTTAGTAGCGTACATTTCAATGAGGTTTTAAGCATGAAATTAGACTAGAGGACCAATACCTTGAATTTCAATATTAACAAGGTTGTGGAGAGCTTGGAAACTCTTCTGATTATATCAGTTATGAGTCATAATACCACCTGGTTGGCATGGTCCTTGATGGTCTTGTTTCTAGAATCGTATGCAACTGCTAGCCAAGCAAGAAGATTGAAGGAGTGATAAAATTTATGGTAAATCAATTTGCCAAGGTTTGTGACCCATTTTTTATAGACAAGACTTTATTCACTACTGTCTCTTTGTGCCCTCATGAACAAGCTCCACAATAGAGTAGGGTGACATTGGTTATCCTCTTCCATTGGGTCAAAGTTGTATATTGTTACATTCTCTACTTCTTATAGTTGGTTCGACATGATATCTCTGTTTAATATAGGCTAGTCACTCAATGCATTTGGGTCCTTTGCCCTTCCTGTTCTCCTAGCCACCTGCCAAGCCCTTGTAATCTGTTTAATTTGGGCTTTCACATCAATTACCTTGATTGTAGCTGTGCTCATTGAAGCCATTGGGTAAAAAAATTGTAGATTGGGGATGGTCTTGCGCACCAACATTTTCTCAATATCTCACTAGCTCAATTCACTTCTACGACTGGTACTTGTGATGCACTCTGCATGCACATATTCAATCCACCCTCAATGATACGAGAAAAGTTCAGCATCTTCCTTTTAAAGAGTTGGCATTAATAGCATTACATGGAATTTTGCTTCCCCATTTGCTGAGGGGGCCTTATCCATCATGCCACAGAGGCTGGGTGCATGAACTAATCCTTCATCGAATGTTTATTGGATGCATTCCAGATCTGATTGGTTGAATTTCTACATGGAGAAATCAAAACTACCCATGTATCTTTTTCTCATTGGTTCAGGTAGGGCATGCTTGTGCGCTTTAAATTTTGGGTGCATGACTTTAAGAAGAGGCACACAAAATTCATGCACCTTCAATGCACTTGTGAACTCTTAATAAAGGCAAGCACATGACTCCAAAATGGGGCACACAAAATTCATGCTCCATTCGAACTTCGTGCGCTCGACATGAGATGGGCCGCATGACTCAAAAGCAGGATGCACAATATGTGCACCCATTTTTACCTTCATTTTCTTTGCCTTAAGTAGGGCACACAACACAAAAAATGGGGTGTGCAACTTCATGTATCCCTTGGGACGTTAGTGTGCTTCACTAGAAATGGAGTGCATGACTCAAAAGTGGGGTGCATGAAATGTGTACCCCCTTTTATCTTTGTACACTTTTCCTGAAGTGGAGCGCATGACTCAAAAGTGGGGCACACAAATTTGTACCCCATAAGAACTTTGTGCACTCTACATGATATGGGATGCATGACACAAAAGTGGGGTGCATGAAATGTGCACCCCTTTTTACCTTTGTGTGATCTACCTGAAGTAGGGCACATGACACAAAAAGTAGGGCGTGCGACTTCACGCACCCCTTGGGACTTTCATGTGCTCCACTAGAAGTGGGGTGCATGATACAAATATGGTGTGCATGGCCTCACATGCTCGCTTAAAATTTGGGGTGATTAACCAAAATTTTGAGCGCTTCACTAGAAAAAGGGAAAAAACTCAAATCAAAATTAAAACTTAGGGCAACAAAGTAGGAATTGACCACAATACCAACAGATTACTAAACTATCAGTAAAATGTCTATAGCCCCGGTGGAGATAACCCTATAATCCTTCAACATTGCTCCATTTTTAGTCGGGTATCTATAGCCCCTATGGAGAAATCTCATATGGCCCAAGATCCATGATGAATGATAAAACTAATTTTGTGCTATGACTTGTGCTTATTGCTTGTGCTTTCTTTTTTCTTTTTTTTTCTTTTTTTTGCATGGTGGATCCTTAGGCTTGGATTATGCATGATAGGATGAGAAGGGAATTTTTTTTGCTTATGACTTAATGCTATACATGGCTTCATCTTTCCTAGACTCAAAATTTGATTAATATGTGAAATATGTGCATAGTCTAAGAGAACACTCGAGGTAACCATAAAAGACATATAGCACTCAAGGACCTAATGACATTCAATGTAAGTTGATTGAGGGAATATGTATGGCTGAGAAACTGAAAGAACGTAAAAATTCTTCGAACCTAAGATAAGGAGTAGAAAAATAGTGGTGGTGATATACATGAAAATAATGGTAGATGATTGTTAGAATAATAGGAGAAAGAGAATATAAAGTGGTAGGACAAAAATTACAATGGAGATGCCTTTGATTGATACAACCAAACCATGCTTAACAAAATGCATGGAAACCAAATAAAACAATGATGAAGATAGCATTGGATTCAAGAATGAGGATGCAAAACATGAATGAAAAAGTGACTATGAAACAATGGGATAAAGAAGGACGGAGAATGAAAACAAAAAGAATGAAAGATAAAGAGAAGAAAGTGAAAATCATTGAGATATGAAGAAATAAGAAGGGAAGAAAGAAGAAGGAGAACACATTGGTCCATGTTATATAGCCAATCAAAGTACGATCATACAACTAGGAGTGATGTGGGAGGGGTTAGTAGAAAATAAAAGAAAGGATGAAAACATGAAGTGGAAGTGAACTGAATGGAGAGTGAAATGTGATTTGAATGCATGTGTGTGTGTGCTTTAATTTTAATGCAATGGAGCCATTTTTTAATTTTTTTTTTGTATTTTGATATGTACAAGAAGACATAGTTGAATACAAGCTAGGCACAAAAGGCTCACAGGTTAAGGATATTGATAGGCTCAGGTTCTCTATCCCCTCGAGAGTAGCAAGCTTATATGCCCCATATCTAAAATTTTGCTTGATAATTAATGGTCCAAGCCAATTAGCAACAAACTTATCACATAGATGCAAAGACAACAATTTTGTAGGTTTTCCTTGAGGACGAGGTCTCCTACTTGGAATTCACATGGATGGTGATGAGACACCAAATTGTTTCATTGTTTTATCATTTTTATACGTACAAACTGACATTTTTCTCAACATATGATAGTATAATGCCAAGTACTTTACTTGTTATGCATGATAGTTTTAATGTTGACATGGTAAATGATGAGAAATACTAACTTGTTGTTAATATGGTTTTATTGCATTTCTACTGGTTATTTTACATGAATTTAAATAATTAGTAGGTATAAATAAGGCATTAGCAAAAGGTATTTTGAATGAAGGTTTTTGAATATCTAATATGCTAAAGTGTTTGAATGATTTTTCTACCTTAGAAAACATTTTGGGATGATGTGGCAACCAAAAATCCAAAGTTGCACCAAAATAGGATAGTACAACCTACTGTAATAGAACCTGTAGGTTCTGCTCTAGAACATCTAGGCAACAACCTACAGGATAATAGAAAGTAGGTATTATATGTCCATTTTGGGTTCCAAATGACTTGTCTACATGAAGTACATAAATGGGGGCGTGACCAAACACTGAAGATTGACCTAACACTTCATTTCCAATGCATTTGCACATAGCTATTAATTAGACTTCATAATTTAGCTTAGGATTTGGTGAGCTCATTCCTTTTGCTAGACCTAGGAGAAAGGGCCCACTCTTAGAGCTGGTGGAGGGAACTCAATAGCATAAATTACAGGTTTTATTGCTATTTTCCATGTCATTTATTATAGTATATTAGAAACTCTATTTTCCCCTATTGTTTCCTTGTTTTTCCTCTATTCCACATGTGAATATTTTGGTACCTTTTTTAGTTAGCTGAATTTCATTTATTTGTGTATTTTTCATTTTTGTTAAAACATTGTTGCTTAGTATTTCTTTACTATTTTTCAGCATCTATTTTTTGTTTCAATCTTCTAGTTTAGCAGCATTAATTTCTAGCACTTTACATTTTTGTCTTTCCAATTCAAGTACTTTATTTTCTTGTCATTTCAATTTAGCAAACGTAATATAGTAACTTTTCCTTCAGTAAGTTCAATTATTGCAATTATCTATTTTCTTTTATGTAAATGTGTATTAACTAGTTTACTTTTTGCAAAGACATTGTGATTCTCTATTTCAAATAGGTAACCTAGTGCCTTGGTTTCCAAGTTGCATCTCCAATATCCTCTAGCATATATAGCCTTAAAACGTTGCCCTAGATTGACAAATTAAACTAAATGATGAGCATTAATGACACTTGTGGGTGAAATTTTACATCCTTTCACTCACTCTCCTTTTGCATGATGATGGCCTCTACGACTAGCTAAATTTTGAAGTTGAGCCAAGGTGTTGATGGTTAAGGCAGATTTCAAAATAAAAACATACAGATGGAAGAATAGGCCTCCATGAAGTAAGAAACAATCCCAAATGCTTGCCCCATGTAGAAGTTGAAAAAGGTGAGAGGATGAAAAAACATATTGGCCATCCAAGTGCATCTAGTTTGGCCAAGGATAGGGTCAAGCGAATAAATAGGTGTACAAATATTCAATGTGGATCCCAAATCCCTGCCCTGACCTTAGATGGAAAAATGGGATCTTGATCCTCCGCCAAGATGGATGGAGGAATGGGAGCACAACATGCAGGCTATTACTCCTATACTCCCATACATAATATGGAAAATTAGAAAGATGGTGAACAGGGAAGAATTTTTGAATACGCGTCCAAGGCTAAAGTCATCATACATCAAAAGGAAAGCTTTGAGGACCCCTAAAAGCAAGAATTTAATTATCTCAGCTACCTTGTATAAATATCCTATGGGTGTGAGGAAAGAATTAAAATGCACAGCTTTAGAGGAAACCGATATTTGATCTTTCTATGAAATAAAAGGACAAAGTAGATTAGAATTTAAGAGGCTGTTAGACTTAACAAGGGCCCATATCTATGCAGAGGTACCTAACTTCATCCATATAACTGCCATTCCTTCCTAGAGTAGAACCATAGCAGATATTCCAGCGATATTCTCCTGCCAGATGCCATTAATGATGTAATTTGAAATTGTAAAATCATTTATAAGTAGTGGAATTCCCACCATTCCAAATGGTGGCTCTATGGCCATTACAATTAATATGTAATTCTTCTAGCCATGTAAATGTGTGACCCTGGGGAGCATGCATCGTAGCCCCCACTTGCAATTTATTTAATTATTATATCAAATGGAAAAGACACAAAGCAAATAGATATGCATAACATGGAAATAAAAGCAACAAAGAAATATCTTTTTATTATTGATTTCAAATCTGAATCCGGTTACAATGTTCATCCCTCTGAGGGATACCCAGTTCGATACAATGGATTACAAGTGGGGAAAAAAGTGGTGGAATAAATATCCCCTCGCAAAGGGGTGGTGCACTTCTGCAGGCTTCTCGATCCTACACATAAACTTGTTTGAGGGCTCATAGATGCCTCCTTCTCCTTCTCTCATCTAGGAGGGATCTCGTGCTCCGAATGTCTTGAACTGGTCCTGTAAACCTGCATATCTGCATACACAGAAACAACAAAGCATGCTTAGTAGTCCGAGATGCCTCCCCGGATGAGGTTGTTAGTATCAAATCTGATAAGCAAGATAAATAAGCATAATATGATTAAATGCAATAAAACTAATGGAAAATGTGTGCATATCTCAGGGAACAATAATGTAAATGCATACAGTAAATC
This sequence comes from Wollemia nobilis, assembly GCA_028583015.1. Lineage (NCBI taxonomy): Eukaryota > Viridiplantae > Streptophyta > Pinopsida > Araucariales > Araucariaceae > Wollemia > Wollemia nobilis. The sequence continues at coordinate 1,957,874 of JAQPPZ010017073.1, forward strand.
AGATCTATGCTAGAAATAAATGCTAAAGTAGAAAGTAATCGAATCTAATGCTAAAACAAAGAAACTAATGTCAAAACCCTAGGTTATGCCTATGGGCCACTATCCAGGACAACGGTCATGAAATAAACCTTTCTCCTCATGATCCAAGGGTTGTAGCACCAGGTTCTCTGCTCCAATTGATGTTCAAGGGTCATCGGATGTGTCAGATACATAGAATGGTAGTGAATAATAATGGATGTGAATAGCGGATGCATAGTCTCTCCTCAATTGGATAGCACTTCGTTGCTCCTCAAGGGTGCATAGAGTCGCTCTCCAATCTGATAGGGCTTCACTGCATAAACTCTAAAAATCGTGGATCTCTTTTGCTCTTTGTGGGAGAGTCCATATGTAGACTTCCCTCTCTTCCAGATCTGGACCTTGGCTTCCTAGAGAAGCTTCAATCCAAATCTCATGCGACTGACCATCCCGGGTGGAAAGCATCAGTCACAAACTGGCATTGAAGGGGTAGTTAGGAGGAACTCAGGGAGTTCCTCACCAAAATCTGCCCGCAAACAATGCAAAGTGTAGTCAGACTACGTGATCTGGGCCCGTATTCATGGCTAGACTATGCATGGTGCTAGCCGCTATCAGGTTTAGTGGCTAGGTGTGGCCGTTGTAGTCTTCAACGACCAGATGTGGTGGTCGCTCTACTTGAGAGTGGCCAAGCCTGGATGGGCTAGAACTGCCCTTTTTGAGTGGTTAGGACCATTGCTTGCTCTTGGAGAGATCCAAGAGGATTCATATGGTCTATGAATGTGTCCATATGGGTAGTCTCCTAAACATGATGTATTTTAGGTGTCTACAGATACCCCTTTTTGGGATGCATTGTGGGAAAACACAACGTGGAGCAAAAATAGACCACCTAGGGTCACATTGTAGGTTGCATGATGATCATTGATCTGATCAACATTGGATGCCCTAGTCATGCAGGAGGTGCACATCCTAGAATCATTGCTTCCAATAGGGTGGAAGGCTTAAATTTGTGGAAGTTTGCACTCATTCATCAGGCGATCGGGTAGCTTTAGTACTACTATAGGTCCGAAAGGAGGAGAGCTACAAACTTAACTATCATGTTTGCTTTTTGTCCCAACAAAGGGTAAGCTTATGATAGTTGTTGGCAATGATTCATAAGATGAATGCAATTTGACATGATCGAGTGATATTTTGTTGACTTTGATTATGATTGTTTGAAAATTTTGACTACCCCCTCAAGCGACGAGTCGATGAGGAAAGGACATTTAATAAAGTGACGAGTCGCTTGACCAAGATGAATGATTTGGACCTCTTTAGAGGGTTGCTTTTATTGTTATAGGGTTGTTCCCATCCAGGTGTGATTTCAACCATTTTTGGTAATTGTACATCTCTATCCCATGGGGCGGTCCGATCGTAATGGCCTTCTTAGGGAATCAAGGTGATAGCAATTCTATTGTAGCTTGTGTTGAAACACTATTTGTTATAGGAAAAATGAGATGGATCCTCGCTCCCATGGGGTGGTCCGACCATCATGGCCTTCTTCGGGTTTGAAGTGAAGCATCTCAATTCTACCTTAACTATTTTGCCCCAAGTGGCCTTATGGTAATTTACTCATCTTGCCAAATTGCATGGAGCGCTAGTCACTGCAATCACCAAGTGTATAGAGCAAATAACTGAATACGAGGCTCAATTGAGATTTTGTTGTTATTTGATTTTTTTGTGATAGTTTTTTTATTTTGATATATGTAATTTTTTTGGTATTTGTGCATATTTTGGTTGTTTTGGACCACTAGGTATGCTTGATGGCCCATTTTGAGGCACTTTATGATGAGAAATTGAGTAAATTTCTTCTTTCTTCTTGGCCGCTATCAAGTCCAACGATCCCCAATTATCACTTCATGGCCACTATCAGGTCCAACGGCCAAATTATGTCGTTGATGCCACATGTAAGCTTGAGTTGAATATATAAAAGTAAATTTTAGGGTTTTACCCTTCATTATTTCTAACTATCAATTGTACTTTTGAGCTCTGAAGTGAGAAAGTGCAATTGTGACATGGAGTGCTACCAGATTTGCTTCTGATTTGGATGATATGGTCGAGCAAGGGGAGGCATCTATGAGCGGAGGAGTCAAAGATTCATGGCTACTCTGCCAACCCTAACTTGCTTATTTAATTTGGTAAAATGAACCTAATTAATTAATCAGCTAAATGAACCACACTAAACCTATTGGAAATGAATTGAAACCATCAATAGGTCTAGGCTAGGTTTAGTTTTAGTGGGTCCAGGCTAGTTTTAGGAATTTTGAATTTTTTATACTTTTTGGCCCAAGGGGGAATGTCGTTGGTGTCACCCTTGCCACCATGCTAGCCTGAGGTTGTCCTTGTCACCGTCAGCATTTAAAATCCAATAGTTAAATTTTTTACCATTGGAAACTAGTCATTGCTAGCTTCAATGACCGCTATCACTAGGCTTCTGACCATTATGTCTAATCAAGCTTATCTTATAGCCCTGGCACATCGATGGGACCCCAGGACTAACACCTTCCACCTCCCTACTAATGAGATGACCATTACATCGGAGGACATGTACAAGATCTTCAAGATCCCTTTTGATGTGCCCATTTTATCTTCTCCCATGGATGCTAGAGATATAGTCTTCATGAGGGTCTTTGGGAGACATGCTGTCACTACTTTCTAGGATACCCGATCTAGTGAGGTTTCCATGGCTCGATGGTACCGAGAGGATGTCTTCTCACAGAGACATGTTATCCTACTGATGGTGATTTGCAATATCATTTTTCCTGACTACTCTAGAGTGAGGTTCCCATGGAACCTCTTGGCTATGGTTCAGGACCTGGTGGATAGCATGGAGCCTATCATCTATGCTTGGGGGAGCACACTATTGGTGTAGTGCTATGATGAGTTGTATCAGATTTAGTGTCGTGGATGGGCCAACATTACTTACAACTTGCTCCTCTAGATCTAGGGATGGGAGCACATCAAGGTGGACCATCCAGGAGGTCTACCTATTGAGTTCACTGATATAGTAGAGGAGGCTTAGTGCTATGGGTCTAGATGGCCCCGAGAGTGCGAGGAGCGTAAGATTCGATGCCATGCGGGAGAGCTCTCTCACTACATAAATACTTTGACTAGCTTGTAGGCCTAGGATATCATTTGGAGGCCTTACTATGAGTGCCCTACTTGGAGGGATCCAACTAGTTTCATAGCTCAAACTTAGCATGACCGATGGGTTATCGATCACAAGGATGGTATCAGAGAGTTCTATTATTCTAGGGTGCTTCGATAGTTCAACATTCAATAGGATGTTCCCCTTGAGCCAGTTGTATACCACCAGATTATCATAGAGAAGAACCTTCCACCACCTCGAGTTATAGTAGTTTCATAGGAGGATGACCCTCCTATAGTTGATCCGAGCATGGTTGATGTCGGGGTTACAGAGGCGTATACCTGGTGGTGGTTTACATAATTATGGTAGGGTGGTGGCCACCTAGGGTGGTCTATGGATGAGGTAGAGGCTAAGGATCCTGATGGATGCTGAGTGTGGGCTTAGACAGAGGGTTGGGGGCAGGCAAAGTAGCAGGTGGAGGAGCAGGTGGTAGAGGAGCAGGTTACCCCTGATGAGGAGGAGGAGTTAGCTCTTGAGGAGTAGGAGTCCCCTCTTTGAGCTCAACTACACTAGGTAGAGGTTGAGCTCTAGTCATCTTAGATTTAGGTACAACAGTGAGATGCTACTATTGCTTCTCTTTAGGCATAGGTTGCATAGGTCACTATCGAGTGAGATGCCACCCTAAGCTAGCTTACAGTAGCCGCTCCTACTATGCAGGGGCCTACAGGTTTAGATACAGGGGCCGAGGTGAGATGGCTTCAAGGGATCATAGAGGAGAATGATGGCTAGATGGCATCAGATGTCGCCTACATCATCACTCTAAGGTCTCAGGTTTGGCTACTAGGTGCCACTCCTAGGGAGAGACCCACAACAAGGGGGTCACAGCATAGTATGCGGACTACATTAGGGTAGTCTTCGGTTTAGCCTAGCCAGAGGACCAGGACCCGTACAGAGAGGACTATAGGGACTAGCTCCCATCATTCGCATAGGGACAGAGTCGAGGGTAGAGGTGAGGTAGGGGGTGCAGGCCTAGGTTGATGGGTTTATTGTATTGGTTTTATTTTTGAGTGTAAGGTCGGGTGACCTACATAATTGTAGCCTTATGGTGATTTTGTACCTACATGTACTTATTTGACACATATTTATATGATATCTAGACTTTGAGACTCATTATGTGTATCTTTTATGATTATATTTTTATGTTTATGTGATGTGATCATGATATTATGTGATATGATGTGATGTGATGCTTTAGATGTTATGATGTGGATGTGTAGGTGGACTACTTTATGATTTTATGCTATATGGTGTGGTTTATATGACTTATGCTTTATGATGCATGGATGATTAGATGGCATGATCTAGATGATGATGATGGATGCATATATGGATGCAATTCTTATTGTTAAATGCATGTTTAATTTTGGTGTATTGTATGCATCTAACTTATGTTGTTATGATATGGTAAATGAAATGTGTTATGCATTATGTTGATGATCTAATGTGAATGAACTTGTATGCTTTAATCACTTAAAACATATGGTATGATGTGACATGGGTTTTGACAATCTAATGGATGACACCATAGAATGTATAAAAATCATGAATAAATAATAACTCTTATAATAAGAATTAATCATTTAAACATCCAAATGTGAGATGAGATGATGTGATATGTATGTACTTTCTTGATTAGCTTCTGTAAATTAAAATATATGCACAAAATAGTCAGTGGTCATCTAAATATCATTGCTGACATTCATCCGGTATCTATCCTATTTCATGGATACCCTTTAATGAACAAAACCTCCTAAAGAAAGTTGATTGTGAGTGATGATATGAATTGTTGCTATGAGGGGATTTTTGAGGTTTTCCATGAGACTCAAACACCCTAGTTGCTCCATCAAAAGTTGTATACTGATCATACAGAGCTTCTGAAGGATAAAGTTTTGTTATGAAGACCTAGATACTCATTATCCCTATGTGTGCAAATGAATATATTAGATAAAATATAAGCATACCCTAGTGCCAGGCGGGATTCATTCAGCCCATTGTTGTATTGGGGATCCTCAAATGTTTATCCTGATCCTAAGTTGGACTTAGTTGGATTAGACCACTAGGCGGTACAGGACACCTAAAGCTAGCTCTTCCACATGCAAACATTGGTCTATACAAAAGCAAGATGCTAATGTGATAGACATATCATCGTGCGTAAGGATACCTTACGGCTCATTCATGCTGAGAATTCCAGGGATTCAAGTTCAATACTCCCTTCTTTTCTTCATATTTATTTGGGATACTTGCTCATGCTTAGTGATGAAAATCACTATTTATTTTGAATTTTTGTTTTTCTTTTGAGCAAGGGATTTATGTAGTGATGATAATCACTTATTTATTTTTTTTTTGAATTTTGCTTTGTTCAATATTTTGCTTGTTTTGATTAAAGCAAGGGATTTCTTTGGGTAGGGGTGAACTTGTCCTTTTGCCAATTCTCAGCATTTTTGAACCGGTCGCATAGGGGGATGAGCAAGATAAAATTTTCACCTTAGGATACCTAATACCACTTCATAGTGTTCATCTTTCCCTTGTTCCAACTAGGATCTTAGTGTTTTGATTAGTGATAGGATTTTGAAATATACCAAGTGCTATCAAAACTAAACCTCACCTATTAAAAGCTAAGATAACTTTCTACAAAGTTTGATAAAACCACTAGGTATGGCTGAGTGACCAAAAAACCCTAGTATATTCCTCATAGCAATAGGAGGGGTTGTGTTGAAAAACATAGTTACACACATGGGTGATGGATGATGATGGATTTTGAAGATGCATGATTGATGTACAAATGTGGTGTCATTTGTAAGATTGTGAACACAACCTACTAAATGCAAATGCAATGGATGCGAATGCCTAATGCAATGCGACTATATGGATGCAAGTGTGAATGCAAATATTTTTGTATTTTTGATGCTTTCAATTGTTTTTGAGTTTTGATTATTATGAATGTTTTTGAACTTTTTGATTTTAAATTGTTTTGACCAAAGGGCTTTAAGATGCCTTTGGAGCCTTTTGTGATTTGACCAAAGGGCTTTAAGATGCCTTTGGAGCCTTTTGTGATTTGACCAAAGGGCTTTAAGATGCCTTTGGAGCCTTTTGTGAGTTGACCAAAGGGCTTTAAGATGCCTTTGGAGCCTTTTGTGATTTGACCAAAGGGCTTTAAGATGCCTTTGGAGCCTTTTGTGATTTGACCAAAGGGCTTTAAGATGCCTTTGGAGCCTTTTGTGATTTGACCAAAGGGCTTTAAGATACCTTTGAGTTTATTTTTTTTTTTACCAAAGGGCTTTAAGATACCTCTGGAGCCTTTTGATTGCAAGGGTTTAAGATGCCTTTGGAGCTTTTCTTTTAATGTTTTCTTGTTTGTTTGGATTTTTATGATTTCTATTTTTTAATTTTGAAATTTATTTGAATGTTTTTGATATTTTGTTGATTTATGTATGAAACACCTTTAGATGAATAATGTTGAGAGGCTCTGGCTCCTCAACACCCTCTAGCATTATTAGGTGATATGCCCCAGGCCCAATCTTCTCAGAGATGATATAGGGACCTATCCAATTGGCCATAAATTTGTCTCGTAGATGCGGTGATAGATTTGAGTTTTGTTGGTTTTCTTTAAGCACAAGATCTCCAACCTTAAAGTCTCTCAGGTGGACTTTATTGTTATAAGCTCGTGTTAGACGATCCTGGTAAATGTGAAGATGCTCAAGAGCATTAATGTGACGTTCATCCAGAAGGGTCAATTGATCCAAGTGAGCCTGCCACGTAGTGTCATCATTGATGAACTCTTTCAATGCGATGTGCAATGTCGGAATTTCCAACTCTAAGGGCATAATGGCCTCAGTGCCATATACAAGCAAAAATGGTGTTGCCCTAGTGGGCATCCGTACGCTAGTCCTATAAGCCCATAATGCCAGGGGCAATTGCAGATGCCAATCCTTATGATTTTCTTTCACCATCTTCTTTAAGATGGCTACTATTGTCTTGTTTGAGGCCTCTACTTGCCCATTTGCCTATGGATAGTATGGTGTCACAAAACTATGTTGAATGTTGTATTTGGTCATTAAAGCTCACATATTTTTGTTTTTGAATGATGGACCATTATCCGAGATTATCTTGAAGGGTACCCCAAAATGATAGATGATGTTGTGAAGTATGAACTCCACAATTTGAGGTCCAATTATTGAGGTTAAGGGGACCGCTTCCACCCATTTGGTGAAGTACTCAATGGCCATTAAGATAAACGTATGTCGGCCCAAATATGGGGGAGAAATATTTTTGATCAGATCAAAACCCCACTGAGAAAATGGCCAAGCCACTTGAATGGGTTGTAAGGCCTGAGATGGCAAGTGCGTCAGATTTGCATGATGTTGACATTTAACACATTTCTTGACATACTCACAACAATCCTTCTCCATGGTGGGCCAGTAATAACCCATTCGAAGGATGCGCTTGACAATGGCCATGCCGCTGAAGTGGCCACCGCATGTACCATCGTGAGCTTGCGAAATTACCCAAGCTGATTCTTGGGGCTCTAAGCAATGAAGGAGGACTCCATCATAGCTTCGATGATACAATATACCTCCTAGAAAGACATATCTTATCACTTTTTTCTTGAATGCTCATATTTTGGCATGCGATAGTCCCTATGGGATAATTCCAAGCCTCAGGAAATCTTGTAATTGGGATAGCCAATCTTGATAAGCTACAACCTCAATAGATAAGATGACTTGTTCCTCCTACAATTCGATTTGCACAAATGTAGATTGAGAAACAACCTTGTGGTGAATAGTGGTACCATTCTCCGTAGGACCCTACGAGATCAAGGACCCCCAAGGTGCCTTCTCTAAGAAGTCTTTGGCTTTACAGAACTAGTCATGGTCTGGCTCTATATGGATCATGTTGATTGATTCCTTGTTATCAAAAGCCTCATGCTGCATCATTGAGTGTGAGAGCATTTTCACATGAATGGTAGTGAAATCAGTAGATGGATTCTGAGGGATCAAGGATCCCAGAGATGCCATGGTGTCTATAAATCTATTTGATGAATGAGGGATTGCCTTGATGTCATACCATTCTAGTTTGGCTAGATATGTGTCAACAAGCTCCTTGTAAGATTTCAAGATTGGATCCTAGCATTGAAATAGTCCCTTGACTTGGTTGACTATGAGGAGGGAGTCATCGAAGATATTTAGCCTCTTGATTCTCATGGTGATGGTTATTTGGAGACCCAATATTAGGGCCTCATATTCGGTGTTGTTATTAGTGCAAGGGAAGTCTAGCTTGAATGACAAGGGCATTGGAGCACCTTGTGGCATGAAAAAGATAATCCCTGCACCACCTCCTTGCTCACACTTTGAACCATCGAAGAACAGAGTCATGTCAGCTTTATTTTTTAGTTCTTTGAGTTTGGGTGCTTTTGATAATGCAAAGACTACATCATCAAGAAGTTCTATGGTGAGGGGCCTACTATTCTGAAGAGGCACCTCAGCCAAATGATCAACTATGACTTATCCCTTGATGGACTTTTGGCTTATGAATTCTAAATCGAATTCTATCAATAGCATGATCCACTTTGTAGTACGTGTGTTATGATATGTCTTGCTCATCATATACTACAAAGGATTTTGTTTGGATATTACATATGTCGTATGGCTCAGCATGTAGTGGTGCAATTTCTTGGTTGCAAAGACCATTGCTAAGCACAACTTTTCTACGTATGCATATCCTATTTCGTAGCTCACCAAGGTGTGGCTGATGTAATATATCACTTGTTCCTTATCTTGCACATTCTTTTGAGCCAACATGGTGCCCAAAGCAAAGTCTGTAGTGGATATATATAGCAGGAATGGCACGTCTAGCCTTGGTGGAGCTAGGATCGGTGGCATTGCTAGGTACTCCTTGATTTTAGAAAAGGCTTGCTGATATTCTTCATCCCACTAGAATGGGACCCCCTTGTGTAGAAGTCGATTCATGGGTCGACATTTATTTGATAGTTGTGTGATAAATCACTTTATGGATGCTACTTTGCCTTGTAAGCTCCTTAGTTCTTTGATGTTTGTGGGTGGGGCCATTTCTAGGATAGCCTTTACCTTTGTTGGGTCTACCTCGATGCCTCATTTAGAAATGATGAATCCCAAGAGTTTTCTAGAAGTTATGCCAAAGATGCATTTCTTGGGATTCAACCTGACATTGTGCTCAATCAAGTGATCGAAGACCTTTCTGAGGGTCTCAACATGCTCTTCTCATAGCAATGACTTGGCTAGTAAGTCATCGATGTAGTCTTCCAAGATCTTGTGCATGTAGTCATGGAAAATGTATGTCATAGCCCATTGATATGTGGCACCAACATTCTTAAGACCGAATGGCATCACTTTGTAATAGAATGTCCCCCATGGAGTGGTGAATATGGTTTTATGTTGGTCTTCAAGTTTAATCTAAATCTGATTGTAACCAAAAAAATTATCCATTAGGGAGAGCATCTCATGACCTACAGTTGCATCTACAAGAGCATCTATGTTGGGCAATGGGAATGAATCCTTTGAGGTTGCCTTATTGAGATCCCTAAAATCCATGCAAATGTGGATTCTTCCATCAGGTTTTCCTATGGGCACCATGTTTGATACCCATTCTGGATAGTCGATGGGAACAATAAAGACTACATCCAATAATTTTTGCAACTCATTCTTAACCATCAAAGTGATGGTTGGATGCATATTTCTGAGCTTCTGCTTGACCGATTTCTTCATGGGGTCTAGTGAAAGGTTGTGGACAACCAACTTTAGATCTAGCCCCGACATGTCTTTGTAGGTCCAAGCAAAGAGATTTGGTCTCTCTTGCAATAGAGGAATTATGATGGCCTATTCTTCTAGAGATAAGCTTTCTCTAAACTTGACTTTCTTTGGTTGAGAAGGATCATCATTGATGTCCACCTCAAAAGTCTCCTCTATTGCCATATGTGACCCCTCCTCAAGCTGGTGAGGAGTGGGGATTAAATGGATGTCATCTACTAGATTTATAGTTCCCACTGACTCAGGGTCGAGACCAACGTGATAGACATCATGTGCATAGCCTGGTGCAAAATGGAATGGTTGTAGCATCTCTTCATTAGGGAAGAAATATTCAGGCTCTAGGGGTGAATCAAGTGATCCCAATCAATAGCATCTAAGTTAAGACACAATGGTTTTGAAGGATCTATTGGGTTATGGAGTGGAGTGGTCAAATCAATGGAGATCATGTTGATGGATGGAATGAAATCTCTAGGACCACGTGGGTGAAACTCTTCATCAATGGTTTACCCTCCATACTCATGATGAGGCTCTAGGGGCATAGGGATCTCAGGATCTAGTCTATGGATAGATGAGATGATGGGATCATTAGGCTACAATAGCTCTCTAAATGTAGGTGGATCGAGGTTGACCATGCGATGAATGACATCTAGATTTATTGGTCTTCCCAGGAAGTGAAGGTTATGATCTATGGTGTGAAGTAACGCTTCTCTTTCAACAAGCAGATTGACTTGTTGTAAGTGATGCTCAAGGTAAGCCATCTTGGCTTCATTCTCAAAGTCATCATTGCTTATAGAAAAACCCTCATTCTTGCCCACTAGGATTGGGTGCTGACTTACCTGCTGATGCCTAAGATAGGCCATTTTAGTCTCATATTCATAATCATCATCACTTATGAAGAATCCATTAGCATTTATTATGGGCCCTACCATTTGGTGTGCATGTCTTATGAAGGCCATCTCAGTTGAGTCCTCTATCTCATAGCCACTCTCATATAACATGTATCCACCCTCATTCCAAGATGTATTCACTCTCATCTAAGATGTATCCACTCTCTATGTGGCCTATCCAAGCAAGGTTTTGCACATACCAAGGCCCATGGTAGGCCAGGTCAGCTTCATATTCATTCTCACTTGGGACATAATCATACTCCTCTCGCTCATATCCATGCATTGGCTCTTCCTCCCATAGGATGGCTCCTGATGGGGGTGCTTCTAGAGAGGATTCAGGGTGATACTCATCAGGTGGTGCAATATTGACCATAGACACCCATCCATCACCCAAATAGTTTCTACTAGGGGGTTGATAGGGATTCCAATCAATGTCCTCCCCAAACCCAATGCTTAGCCTATCTAGGGCTACTACCAAAGAATCATCATGACTCTATATTTGATAGCCTAGACCACACCTATCAGTAGGTAGTTGGTACTATAACTAAAATGGAAGTCAATACCCTTGCTCATATAGGCCTAGGCCATAGCCATGCCAATGACACTACTCAAAGTATCTCAGAGTAAACTCAAGATTCGACAAGTAATGAACATTCATGGTGAATGGTTCATCCTCATCCCTTTCAATATTAGGAGCAATATGGGCATAATCTAAACTAGCATATATAAATTTGGTTTGATTAGGGGGAACCCCTAATGGCACTACCATCCCTACTGGTAGATTTGGGACTCTTGGACATCCCATGTCTTGTGTAGACTCAATAATTGGTGTGAAAGTCATGTTCTACACAAGATATTCACCTAAACCTATGTGGGCTAGGTGAACTATCACCTAGGGTGTAGATGATATTATTGATGATGCAGGAAAGGTAGGTTGAGGTACCTCCTTAACTATTTCTTGGGAATATTCCTCCTCCATGGGAGTAGGAATTCCTACAACTGCTATGGTCAGAAGTTCCTTGGGTCCTTCCTCCACTAGGGGTGCTTTCAAATTTTAAGTATCTTTTGCCTTAGATGTCGAAGGCTTTTTAGAAGTGCCAATAGTCTTAGAGGTAGGAGGTGGTGCCGATGTGGATGGGTCACCTCACACTGATCTACTTTTATTCTCTAGATATGTGGTTGGGGATGAAGGCCTTATGTACAAATGCATTTATGGAAGGACAAAATCCCTCGACAAGTCAACTTGATGCATGTACTTGAATGACTCTTCATCGGATGGAACCACATGAACTTGTCCCTCATGCACATACTTGATGCATTGGTGCAAGATTGAGGGTATGCACTACATGTCCCTGATCCAGGGATGCCCTAGAAGGATGTTGTATTGCATCACCCCTTCCAACACATGACACATCATGAGGATGGTCTTATGTCCTACCTTTATAGGTAAAATGACTGTACCCACTATGGAGCACAATGCATCATTGAAAGCCCTAAGCATGTAGGAAGTTGAGATAATGTTGGACTTAGGGATCTTCAGGTGCCCTATAGCCTTTGTAGTGATGATGTTGATTGATGAGCCCGTATCGATCAGAACCCGCTTGAAGGGTATGTCATTGATTGATGCAATAATATGTAGAGGTGGGTCTGCTAAGGTAGTAGGAACTACCTTAATTTTATGATCATAAAAATGAATCATGGGCTCTTGGCACTATTGCACTTGCCCCACAAAATGTGTGAATGCATATGGGTTCTGGGGCTGGAGCTTGATTGATCTCAAAATCTCCATCAAAGTCTCCCTATGCCTAGGAGATTATTGTATGAGCTCGTAAATGGATAACTTAGTTGGAGTCATTTGTAGATTTTATTCTAGTCTACTTCGAATAGTTACCATAGGTCTCGTTGGTGGACCTAGAGGATTGTTTTGCACCTATCTCTATCGAGGTGCAGTTGAGATATTAATGGGAGCCACTAGAGGTTATGGTTGCCCATATCTCCGACTCTTGGTTGCCATGTTGACTATCTCAACCATTCTGATGCATCCCTGAATGGGTGGCTCGACTCGAACCTGGTTGACTTGGGTGCCCTGATCTCTAGGGGCCTCATGATTTGGCAATGGGTTCCTGAATATACCCATATCTCTATTATTGGGAGCTAGCGGGTTGTCAAATTTTAGCTCTCCCTTTTCAATCATGTTTTGCACAACATTCTTGAATCCGATGCAATTTTTGATGTCATGCCCATGTATCCTATGATATGGGTAGTATTGATCTTCCCTATATCCCCTTGGCTTGGGATGGTTAGGGTCAAGAAGTTGTACATCAAGAAATCTTATCCTCTATGCCTCACTCAACTGATTAAATATCGACTACATCGATTCATTTAGAGGCATGTAATAATGAGGTGGTCGATGTTCCTTGTTCTAGCCCTGGTTGTTCTTAGGGTCATAGTTGGCTGGATGGGGGTGAGCCTAATAATTCTAGGGTTGCTATCCATTCCCCTCCTTTGGCATGGCCAATACAACTTGATTAACCTAAGTAGGCTTGGCCTACTTCTACTTATTCTTGTCATTCTGATTGTTCTTGCTCCACTCTTTCTTATTATGGAGCTTGAGGTCTCCCTCATCGACCTTTATGTCTTCAATAAGCTTGGCTTGAGCCAAGGCTTCTTTGAATGATTCATATTATTATAGTTGTAATAATAGAGAGATGTGTTTTATGTAGCTCTTTGTGAACATTCGGATGAGTTCTTCAGTGGGGATGGAGAATGATAGTTTTACCATGATTTTTCTCCACCTATCCCCATAGTCCATCACTGGCTCATCATCATACTACTTTAAATTAGCTAGATCGGATAGGTTCACCTTCTTCTTGGCATCGAAGGAGAAGCGTCAGTGCTCAAAATTAGTGATGCTATGCTTGGGAAATTGATTGAACCATTGAGTCATTGCACCCGAGAACATCATGATGAAGGTTCTCAGCATTAGGGCATCATTCTGCTCAAGGTGGAAGCACGCGTTCATGAAGTTGGTCACATGTTCTTGTGCATCTTCCTCTCCCTTAAACTTGTCTAGCCTAGGCATCTCAAAGTGCCTAGGATACGTAGGACTCAGGACTGAGGGGCACAGAGGTTGGTTGTGTATCTTGCTCAATGTTGGCTTCTATCCACCTATGTCCTATTTTTTGAGAGACTTGACTCTCTCAGTGAGTATTTGATATACCTTCAAGGAAATAATCTCATGTTCTTGAAGGTTCACTCATGGTGGTAAGGGAGGTAATTCTATGTTTGCCTGATTTGGGCATCTATACTCATCTCCCATAACCATGGATGGAGGTTCAGGATATGTCTATTCCTGATCTTCCATCCCTACCCATTCCTCATTGAATTGTGTTTGTTCGAGGTCCAGGTGTTGTTGATGTTGTGAAGTGTGGTGAGCATGCTCATTTCCTTACCTAGTGCTTCTCTCCTGTTGAGAATCGGCACGTCTCTCATGTTGATATCTCTCACCACCTATGTGTGCATCTGCTCGAGCTAGCCTCTCTGCTAGCTCCTCATGCTCAGCTCTTTCTTCTCTTGAGCATTGCTCTTGTAGGTGCAGGTGCCTCTTCCTTCGCTCTTCTTGCTCAAGAGCTTCTACACGCTCTCGCTCGATGCACAGTGCTTCCTCTAACCTACGTATATGGTCAGATCGACCTACTACTGAAGGTTCATGCCTTTCTAACTCCATGCGAGGAGTTCTAATATTTAGGCCTCTCAGGGAGGCTCCTACTGTGTGCTTGCCCTTGTCCACCAGGGTGACTTATTCTATGTACTATGTTATGGGTTGAGTACCCCCATGATCAAAAGTAGTGTATGTGTTATGGGGTCACTTTGAAGCTTCCCCTAGTTCATTGGTGCATCTAGTAGCTATGCTACATGAACTTCCTAAAGCAGAATGTTTAGTAGCAATACTTCTTGGAGCTGGTCTCGAGGGAACTCGATCCAACTCATCAAGTTATCAAGTTCTCCATGGTTGATCCCATAGAGTCCCATTGGCACCAATGAGCTCATAATCCAAGGGTACCCTCCCATATATAGGGAGGCTATAGGATATCCTAGGTCTATGACTAGGTGTAGCCCTAGTGTCTTACCCCTCAGTGGGCTGATCTATCCTATGTGTATCATGTGAAGCTTGGGGTCTTGCAACCCCTACATGCCTATGCGATGATGGAGGCCTTGATGCCTCCTCATGTCGATATGATGATGGAGGCCTTGAAGCCTCTACATGTCTATGTGATGAGGGAGGTCATGATGCCTCTGCATGTCAATGTGAAGAGGGAGGTCATGATGCCTCCGCTTGTCTATGCGATGAGGAAGACCTTGAGGTCTCCTCGTATCTATGTGATGAAGGAGTGTCATTTGTGAATGTGTCTGAGTGATGAGAGAGGCCATGAGGCCTCCTCATGTCTATGTGATGAGGAACCAGGATGTGGCTCTCTTATTAGGGTTTCTCGAGGAGTCCCCCAAGGGTTGAGTTGTCACCCCTAAGACTTGTCAAACTTCATTCGGTGACACTATGGGTGGGTAGCTCAATGCTAGTGTGACTATGAGTGTGTGGAGCATCCATTTCTACCTCGATGGTGGATCGAGGGTGGTTGCTCCGAGTGTATACCATGGTGACTTATGAGTTATCTTCTTAGGTTAATTCCAAACCACACAAACAAAACAAGCAGATGTTTATCTCTTTTAAGGATTTATGTATGTGTTCCCTAAACTATTTGGTGTGTTTTGATTCATTGGATATATAAGCTAACTCTCATCATGTTTTGCACTTTTTGTTGGATGGTATACTTAAATTGTTTAAGGGATTTCACCTATATACTCGCACAAGCCAAATATGGTGATGAAATCCATACTCGATGAGGTAGCATAGGTACTACCAACCCTCACCCAACACCCCATGCATAGTGATACACCCCTCAAGGAGGAGTGCATGCTATTTTGCATGGTTAGGATAGTTCTTGGGTCAGCCTTGGCCATGGATGGGTCCCGATGATACTCTTTCTCATGAGCCAACCAAGTGGTAATGACCTCCATTATTGGTCTCGATCAACGGGTTGGATGTGAGAGCCCAATGCCATTGATGTTAAAGATAAGACGTGATGTGTGTGGGGTTCTTTTTAACCTTGCATGTAAACAAAATGCATCACCCAGCAAACATGATCTTTCCTATATGCCTAAGATAAAAGATATTTCATTTCAGAAAGATGCATGTATTCAGCTTATATGAACTTCAGAGAATGCATCCTATTTTATGAATTAATGGCCATTGGCTGGGCTGCATGCAAGCAAACTAAACACACAGAGGCCTAGCACGCTGGAGACTAGGGCAGACCTTACAAGCAGAGGCCCATTGTTCCTAGAAGCGCCTAGAGAAAACTAAAGAAAATCCTAGGAAACATCAAATGCATTTTATTTTTCCATTTTTCTTTATATTTTCCTTGAAAAAAAGTGATTTACGTTGCTATTTTCTGGAAAAAAAGTTGTAGACAGAAAACATAGAGAAAATAGAGGATGGTACCAACCTCAAATCCTCATCTGATGATGAAATCCTTACCCTCTACTACACTTTTCTATCGATCATTGTTGACCAGAGTGGCTATTATTGAACGTTGACTATAGGAGCGGCTAAGATCTGTTGGTTGTTATCGACCAGAGTGGCCAAAACCTGCTGGTCACTATCGACCAGAGCGGCCAAACCTACACATAGAAAAACCCATAAATGTTAATAAATTGATAAAAAATAAAACCTAGTGGGGGTCCCACCATGATCGCCATCTATGCGACCTCGAGGAGTGCGCACCGCATAGCCCCACTTGCAATGAAATTATTATTATATCAAATGGAAAAAAAACAAAGCAAATATGCATAACCTAGAAATAAAAACAACAAAGAAAGATCTTCTTTTATTTATTGATTTTAAAAATAAATCCGATTACATATTCATCCCTCTAAGGGATACCCAGTTTGATACAATGGATTACAAGTGGGGAAACAATGGTGGAATAAATATCCCCTCACAAAGGGGTGGTGCACTTCTACAGGCTTCCCGATCCCACACACGAACTTGTTTGAGGGCTCACAGATGCCTCCTTCTCCTTCTCTCATCCAGGAGGGATCTCATGCTCTGAATGTCTTAAACTAGTCCTATAAACCTATAGATCTGCATACATGGAAACAACAAAGCATGCTTAGTAGTCCAGGCTACCTCCCTGGATGAGGTTATTAGTATCAAATCTGATAAGCAAGATAAATAAGCATAATATGATTAAATGCAATAAAACTAATGAAAAATATGTGCATATCTCAGGGAACAATAATGTAAATGCATACAGTAAATTAGATCTATACTAGAAATAAATGTTAAAGTAGAAAGTAATCGAATCTAATGCTAAAACAAAGAAACTAATGTCAAAACCCTAGGTTATGCCTATGGGCCACTATCCAGGATAGTGACCATGAAATAAACCTTCCTCCTCATGATCCAAGGGTTGTAGCACCAGGTTCTCTACTCAAATTGATGTTCAAGGGTCATCAGATGTGTCAAATACATGGAATGGTGGTGAATAATAATGGATGTGAATAGTGGATGCATAGTCTCTCCTCAATCAGATAGCACTTCGTTGCTCCTCAAGGGTGCATAGATTCACTCTCCAATATGATAGGGCTTCATTGCATAAACTCTAAAAATTGTGGATCTCTTTGCTCTTTGTGGGAGAGTCCATATGTAGACTTCCCTCTCTTCTAGATCTAGACCTTGGCTTCCTGGAGAAGCTTCAATCCAAATCTCATGCGACTGACCATCCCGGGTGGAAAGCATCAGTCACAAACTGGCATTGAAGGGGCAGTTAGGAGGAACTCAGGTAGTTCCTCACCAAAATCCACCCACAAACAATGCAAAGTGTAGTCAGACTACATGATCTAGGCCCGTATTCATGGCCAGACTATGCATGGTGCTAGCCGCTATCAGGTTCAATGGCTAGGTGTGGCCGTTGTAGTCTTCAGTGGCCAGATGTGGCGGTCGCTCTGCTTGAGAGCGGCCAAGCCTGGATGGGCTAGAACTACCCTTTTTGAGTGGTTAGGACCACTGCTTGCTCTTGGAGAGATCCAAGAGGATTCATATGGTCTATGAATGTGTCCATATGGGTAGTCTCCTAAACATGACATATTTTAGGTGTCTACATTAAATATAAGCATATCACTATTTGGTCTCATTCTACCTTCACTCCTTTTTTATTAAATCTAGGTGCTATAAGCATATCATTATTTGGTCTCATTCTACCTTCACTCCTTTTTTATTAAATCTAGGTTCTTATTTTTGCAATGGCCATTTAAGCTTACTCATTTTATTCTACAATCTAGATTTCATGGGTCTTGTTGTATGGTTCTAGAATTTGCATCCACCTCTAGATGTTGGGGTTTTATTTTTTCTAAGGTTGGTTGGGTGGGAGCACTCTAATTCTACACTTTGTATTTCATGCACCCTCCCACTAGTTTTGGAATTCATCCTGACTTTTTGTGTTGAATGATAAGTGAGGGTGATATGAGCTTATCTGTTAGATGGTGTGTTGTTTTTTCCACCAATGACGTTCAATACCTATGTCTTGATATGATCATATCCCATCCTTATCATTTCTAGCTATGACATCTCTTTACTTTCTCTCTTGTTCCCTTTTCTCCATTTACACTTTATGGTGTAGGTAGTTGGGACTTAAGGAGCTAGTATTCTCTGAATATCTACTGCCCATCCTCTCCTAGGTCTAGCAACCATTTAATGTTGGTTGAGGACAACTGGGCATACCTCCTGCTCGTTTGATGCTGGTTTTTGCACCAATAGTTTTTGGCAACTCTATTGGGGACCCAAAAGGTCTCCATTGTTTAAGAAAATTAGATTTTGGTGATACTCAAGTTTTACCATATCTAGTTCAATCACCTGGTGACTCCTCTATGTTATAGATCTAGATTTCAAAATAAGTTGCCTCCCTATGCTAAAATATCTGAACATCCCAGAGGACCCAAGGTTTGATGAGCAACCTTGACCTTACTAGCAAAGATAACATGTCCATATAATAACTCAAAACTAACACAAAAACTGGGACTCCTGAAGACTGGTACCAATAGCCCAACAATGTTGCCCTCAATAGAATTATCTTGGTCCACTCAATCTTCAATGTTAGCATGAGATTCCAAAAATTTACCTGAAGAGCCTAACAAAATATAATGGCACTTTAGGAATCACTCAAGAGTACCTTGAATATATCACTATAGAAGCACCCCTCCATGGCATATCACATGAAGATGTCATGATCAATATTTTTATCTAATCTCTTGAAGAGAGGGTGCTATTGTGGTATCGATCCCTTGGGAAAAAAACCATCTACTCATGGGAGTATTTGGTGGGAGCTCTTGTTAACACATTTTATGGCTCCATGGATCCCTTCCAACTCTTGAAGCACCTCTCATTCATCAAGAGGGACCCTTCTAAATTTATCATATATTTCAACATTAGATTCAAAAGGAGCTAGAAGAGGATCCTCCTGAATACCAATTGTCCCCTGCCCAAGCTCAACTGTATTATGTTCGAGATCTTATATTGGATATCAACCTCCTATTGTATCAATCTAGGGAAAGGAGATTCCCTCAAATATTTATGGGTTGAGTAACTCCTGATTCAAGCAAGAAAAATATCTTCAGGAGACTCCGTCCTACCATTTTTTTCCACTATTGCTCCCTTTTCAACTGTACAATACCCACCATGGATACCATTTCAAACTGTGTGAAAGCCAGGGCTATAGTTATGTAGAACATAAGGGGCAGACCTCTCCTCAAGCTCATGCATATGATATGCAAGCATGAAATATATGATGAAAAATTTCTCTGCTTGCATCTTCTCCCAGCAAATAGAGGACCTAGACCAAAGGGAAGATGTCATTCACAAAGAGGGAAAAATTTAACACCCTTTTTGTATCTAGGAGCACAACGAGCAAGGGGTAAGCCATCTTTGTGATGGCTTAGTTGATCAACATACAGGTCCCAAAGAAGTCCCATCTATAGTAGGCTCAACTAATACGTCCTACTGAAAGAAATGCATGAATATGTCAAAGGTGTGTGAAGCAAGGAGTCCATAGTAAGTGGATCCCAAAAAGTGACAATACTAGAGCCTATTTCCAAATGAACCAGTACTTGAAGAAGTCTCTTGCATGGTAAAATTTATTTCCACATTGATCATTGATTGCATAAGTACTGGTATGCATGATGATCTTCCAAGTTGTGACCACTTTACAGGTTCAAAAAATTTTGGGTGAAGTCAGCTAGACTACACGAAGTGTCTCAAGTTCAGCATAATCTGATCTAAACACTACATATTCACTAGATGATTTCCAGGATGATTCTATGGTTGTGATATGTCAACTTCATCATATTTTTGTATAAATAGGTTGACAACTAAATAAAGGTGCAGTAAGCATGTGGTCAGTGACATCATCTTGTACAATGGCAACTCATGATGGGCTTCCAAAAAATATGTTGGTTTTGAAGCTCTTCCCTTTGTTCTTTGTATTCTCCTTTATGTTTTATTGTGACCTTGTACCTAAAGTATCAAGGCTCAAACTTCACGCATCACTTCATGCAATTTCCAAAAGGATATCCACTGCATTATTGGAAGTAGTTCCCACTCCTCGATCAAACAGGAAATTGGTCTGTAAATAGCATCCCAAAAGAGAAAAATTAGCATATGTTGTACAAATTAAATATGAGAATGGTGCAATGACTGAAGAATCCCTAGAGGAGTGGTAACAAGCAAATAATTTTTTTGCATGATTTCATCAAGAAGAGATGTTGTATCATAATTGACAAATGCACTTGGCATTCTGTCTATTCTTGAAGAAGCCCTGGTCCTTAGTGGGGTATGTTTATGGGAGTGTAGTTCGTACGGATGCCCTATGAAGTGCCTTCTAATTCTTCCCTTTAATTTATCTCATTTCCCTTCCCACTCTATTCTCATCCCCTTTTATTTCTTCTATGTTCTCCCTCTTTTTTTCCTTTTCGCTATATCTTGCTCGATTTGCATATGTACACTACACTTCTATTCTAACCTTCTTCCCTTCGTTTTATAGCCTCCTTTGGTTACCTTTGTAAATGCCTTCTCCATTTTTTTTCCTCTTCCTTCCCCTATTAATAAGTGCTTTTAAATTGAGATTTCTTTCTAGGTTCCTCTTTCCCACAAAATGGAAAACCCCTATGATTCACCAAGAGTGTGGGTGAAATTTTACATCCTTTCACTCACTCTCCTTTTGCAAGATGATGGCCTCTACGACTAGCAATATTTTGAATCAAAAACAAGGTGTTGATGGTTAAGGAATATTTCAAGATCAAAATAGACAAATAGAATAATAAGCCACCATGAAGTAATAAGTGGTCCCAAATGCCCGTCCCATGTAGAAACTGCAAAAGGCATGAGGATGGTAAAACATCTTCACCACCCAAGTGCATCTAGTTTGGCCAAGGATAGGATCGAGCGGATAAACAGGAGGACGAATGTTCAAGGTGGATTCCAAATCCCTACCCCAACCTTGGACAAAAAAATGGGACCCCGATCCTTCACCAATATGGACGGAGAGATGGGAAGGCAGCATACGGGCTATTACTCCCAAACTCCCATCCATAAGATGGAAAATTGGAAATATGGTGAATAGGGAAGGATGCCTAAATACCCATCCAAGGCTAAATTCATCATGCATCAAGAGGGAAGCTTTGAGAACCCCTAAAAGCAAGCATTTAATGATCTCATCTACCTTGTATAAATATCCAGTGAACATGAGGAAGGAATTTGAAATGCACAGCTTCAGAGACAACAAACCCTTGATATTTCTATGATATGAAAGGATAAAGTAGATTATAACTTAAGAGGTTGTTAGAATTATCAAGGGCCCAGATTTGTGTAGAAGTGCCTAACTTCCTCTAGATAACTGCCATTTCTTCCTGGAGTAGAACCACAATAGATATTCTAGTGATATTCTCCTACTTGATGCCATTAATGTTGTAATTTGAAATTGTTGTAAATTCATCTATAAATAGTGGAATTCTCACCATTCCAAAGGATCACTCTGTGGCCATTATAATTTATATGTATTTTTTTCTAGCCTTGTAAATATAAGCATATCACTATTTGGTTTTTCATTCTACCTTCACTCATTTTTTATTCTGGATGCTTATTTCTATGATGGCCATTTAAGCTTGCTCATTTAATTATGTAATCTATATTTCATGGGTCTTATTGGATGGTTCTAGAATTTTCATCTACCTCTAGATGTCAGTGTTTTATTTTTGCTAAGGCTAGTGAGGCGGGAGCACTCTAATTATGCACTTTGGATTTCATGCACCCTCCCACCAATTTTGGAATTGACCTTGATCCACTGCACTGAATGATAAGTGAGGGTGAGATAAGTTGATCTATTTGTAGACACCTAAAAGTCACATATTATCCCTATCCTTATTTCCACAGTCAATCAATTTGCAAAGCCCTTGAAAATTGTATAAATTGGCTAAAAACACTATTTTTTAATAAAAATCACTCTTCATCATCATTAGCCCCTTTGGGCTAGCTAAACCCTTTCCTACGTTTAACCATAGATCCTCATGCGACCTCATGTAAACTCAACTAAGGTTGAAAACTCTCACCATGGTCAAAAAGTCAACATTTTGGTCTAAAAATTCTTTATGGCTAATTACATACTTAATTAGATCTAATCTTGATTTAATTAAAGCCTCCACCTCACCTAGTATACCTTGACTAACCTAGCTTTCCAGCTCACCAAGTATAGCCTATCCCAGTCCTGCCACCTCTCACCCATATATTTCTCCACCTCACATCCCCCTGGGTCATTAATGCAAGATGGAGACTTTTGTACTTAAAAATGCAATTTTAATCCTAAGATATTTCAATAAAGGTGATTATTAATGACAAGTTTATATTTTTGGTAAATCATCATTATTTGTGGATGGGTGAGGGATTCTTTCACCCAACCCCACTTATGACCCAGGACACCTTAGGTGACACCTCTTTGGTGGACACCTCACCATGGCCACCTCAGAAGGGGACACCTCATCCCCTTTCTCTCACCTTGGCCCACTCTATAAATAGAAGGCCATTTTCACCTTTTAGTAACAACCAACTTTTGCATACCGAAACTCTACCGAAATCACTACTGCCATTACATCCATCACACATCCATTACACAACCATCATACGAACATCACAACCAATTTGTCTCTTTCATAATATTATTTGGTGAATGAGATAGGTTGGTAATCCTACCAAGAGTGAGCTTTTAGAAGTTGAACCGGATAAATTTTAAGTCAACAACCAATCTTGAGCATCCAGAGAAGCTATTTGAGAAATCTTATCAAAAAAGGACCGGTTCACACCTCACATGTGTGAACCACCTAGTTCACACCCCAGGTGTGTGAACCTTTGCAACGAGAACCAGAATCATGCAAACAGGTAAGAATAGCTTAATTTATTATTTTATGTTGTTTTTAGCAAGTTATTTTATGTTTTGAATAATTTTTATGAGTCTTTTGTTTTCATAACTACGGGGTTTGACTAAGGGAGACATACCAATGCATTAATAGGATTTTTTAGGTTTCCCAGGTCCAAAAAAACACCAGGAAACATCTCCAACGAACGGTGGCTCATGAGCAAGAATCCCACCTACATCGAGGAACACAAAAAAGATGAATTGTGTTGTCTTTTTATCACATATGAGAGGGCTTCCTTTGGGAAAATTCCATTGTAGACTTCAGGGAAATATTACAAAAGAACATCAATTCTTGTAACCCTTTTTATGACTATTGATACAAATGCAGTAGATTCTTTGATATTGAATGAATGTCTTAGTATCTTTTTGATAGTTTCATTGTTAGGTGGTGTGTTGTTATTTTCATAAATAACGTCGATTGTGTGTGTCTTGATGTCACCATATCTCGTCCTTGTCATTTATGGCTATGGCCTCCCTTTGCTTTATCTCTCATTTCATTTTCCCCTTTATACTTTATGATATAGGTAGTTGGGACTTAAGGATCCGACCTTCTTCGAAGATCGATCACCCATCCTCTCCTAGGCTGGACAATCATTCAATGTTGGTTGAGGACAACTAGGCACACCTCCCACTCATTTGGTGCTGATTTTTGCACCAACAACATCCACTATTTTTAGTATTGTTGTTAAGGATCAAATTGGTATTGTTAGAGGACAAACTAGTCATTCAATTATTTATTTTGTAAAAGTTACAAAAACAACAAAAAATAAGAAAAACATAAAATAGTAACTTTTATAGAAAAATAGTTGCATTGATTGGATTTGCATCACAGACATTAGGATACTAGAATAGGATTTTTCTTTTAATATGATGTATGAATAGGTTAAGGGATGAAAGAGGTAGATTCATTCGATCAAACCCTCCATTTTCCACAAGAAGACAATATCCACGACAAGGGGTTAAATCTAATCTGAACTACCTGAATTTGAAATTTTTTTAACATGTTGAATTAGACACACAATCATCATCATCAAGAAGTGTAGAAAAACTTGAGAGAGAAATATGAGAAAAACAAATTGTTATTTCATCCTCAGTTACTCTTGATAGATCAATATGATCTAACCAATTTAGGTAAATTCATACTTATTGTTGGGAGTGTTTCATGGCAGATATACAAATAAATGTGGATAAGGGTAGTAACATTCCTAATCTAGGTAATATCCATACCCCTACCTAAAACTTTGAGTATCCTATCTACTTGAATCCAACTCAAAAATCTCCTATGAAAACCATATCACCATCTATATTACCAACCTTTAGGGGAGTTGCATTTAAGGATCTAGATTAGTTTTTGTTTGAGTTTAAGGTTGTATGTCAAACCTATGACTATATAAATGATAACCAAAAACTCAAATTATTTTCTTGTACGCTAAAAGACTCGACTTTACGATGGTTCATGATCTTACCATTTGATTCAATTCGAACCTTGGATGAAATGGAAAGAGTGTTTTTGAAAAATACCAAGAATATTGTAGAGTAAAGAATCAAAAGGATGAATTATTTAGGATAAAAAAAAAAGGATGAAACCTTGGAATACTATTTGGATAGATTTACCTTTGTCCATAAAAGATGTGGAGGTATTGAATAAGAATTTAGTAAAACCATATTCCTGAGGGGATTGCAATATGAATCTATAGTAGTATTGGATCTCATGGGTGAAGGAGATGTAAGCACACTTGAACTTGACAAAATCATGGAAATTTGGAAAAATTATTCCCACAAAAAACATAGAAGAGGAAAATCTGATAATAACGTAAATGATTTAAAATAATTGATGGAAGTGTTTGCCAATATTAAAATTAAAATCCTAGTGCATTTGAACACGACATTAGGTGAATTAAATGCAAAGGTTAAATTTGTTGAACCTTTGGCCATTTATTGTTTAAGATGTAGAAATAAAAATGCTCTCCATGAGTGTCCTTTGAACAAAACTTCCATATCTACTATATACAATATTTGTGACAAAGGGCATCCCACAGATCAATGTCAATTGTTACTAGGACTTAAGAATGTCTTTGAGAAACAATATCAACCTATCTAGGAGCTTAAATTTGTAGGACCAAGACAAGGGGGTATTTTTCCTCAATACCCATACCAAAACACTTCTTGATTTCCCACAAATTGGGAAAATAATCTTTGGTCTATGCCATGGCCTAATTTAGAACTACAAATTTGGAGTTAGCCACCATGGGCATCATCTCAGGAATGGTATCAAAATGGATGGATGAATCAACAATGGAATCAACCACCATGGATGCATATTCAAATGCAAGGATAAAAACGTGGACCATAGCATCAACCATATCAAGGTTAACGTAGGTATCAATATCAACAACAAAACTTATTATTTGGTCTTGCTTAGAACTATTGTCAAGGTAGATAACAACAATCACAACAATAGGTAAAACAACCCCTACTTTTGGATCAACCTGTGGCCAATCCAAATAACAATAGACAAGTAGCTCCTATCTACATGGTTGAATCAGAAGAAATAGCCATGATAAATGTCATAGATTATGATAACATTCAACTACATTCTAGAAGGACACTTCTTAAACCGATTCCACCTATCATTGAAGAAATGGAAACCGATGAGAATAAACAAGATCCATTTCCACCAAAGCAACAACAACAACAACAACATCTTGAAAAAGGGAAAGAAAAAGAAGAAAAATTTCCTTAAGAAGTACCTTCTTTATAAATAAGCATACCATACCCTAAATTATTTGAGAAATCAAAAATATCTTCAGAACTAGAATTAATAAAGGAATTGAAACCTTTAAATATTATGATTCCTTTACTACAAGCTATTAAATATATACCAACAATCAACAAAACCGTTCAGGAATTGTGTATTAGAAAACTAGGAAGAAAGAAGAAAGCATTACCAAAAACCATACAAGTAGATGGGAAGTTAGCAGACCTCCTTATGGGAATATCTAGTTAACTTTTTGGTATTATAACCTCAAAATACTATGAATGGTTACCCAATAATTCTTGGAAGGCCTTGGCTTGCTACAACAACTACCTTCATTTATTGTAGGTCAAGAGATATGACCATTTCAAATGGAATTGACTCAAAGAAATTATCTTTGTATCCTCCTACAAAACCTTCAATTAATTTTATTGGTAATCTATTGTTTCCTGAATCGGATGAAGAGACTAAAGAGAAAATTCCAAAATTAGCCACCATAACTGTGAAATATAACACTGAAGAATTAGATCCATATGAGAGAATTATCTTTGAAGAAGATATTGTCCTAATAAATAATTTGCATGATTTAGTACTGGAAGATAAATGAGTTACTATCAACCGTCTACCATGGAAAGATAAAGAACAAGAACTTGAACCATTACAGTCCATTCCAATACAATATAGTTCTTTTAATTTACCACATGGATGGCCTCATCATCTTCTATCATATTTTCATTGTCCTATATAGAATTTAATTCCATAAAGAATTTTCCTTTGATAAAGATACTTAGATCTTTCATTCTTTGTTACCACACCATTGCCCAACAACTCATTAATAAGCAATTTTGAAGGAATCAATTCAATACAACCTAGTACAAAATAAATTGAAGTACAACCAAAACATTTTTTATTATCAATAGTTGGTTGACAAATGACCAAGAAGAAAAATTGTTTAATATATTGAGTCAACATTCCAATGCTTTTGCACAAGAATACAAGGAAATGACAGGAATTCATTTAGACATATGTACTCATCGAATTTATATAGAGGATGTTAAACCTATACAACAACCACAATGGAGATTGAACCTCGCTTTACGCAATATAGTGAAAGATGAAATCAAAAAATTGCTAGTAGGATAAATCTACCCCATTTTTGATAGCTGATGGGTTTCACCATTGGTTATTATTCTAGAGAAAATTGGAAAATTGTGAGTGTGTTGTCTATAAAGAACTAAATAAAGTAACACACAAAGATATTGGACATTTTGAGTAGATGAGTTGTCATTGATGTTAAGAGTCAGTGGTCATTGATGTCAAGCTTTCAGCACCATTCAGTGGCAGTTTCAGTGGGCAACATCAGTTTTAGATTTTCCAATAAGTGCAAAAGGACAGTCCACCTTCAGTTGATCAAGACTCGGTTCCAAGAAGTCATATGAGGTCCAAAGGGAAAAGAAGAGATCCAAGAAAATAATATTATAATAATTTATTATAATATTAAAAAGGAAATTTAAATTAATTATAAATTAATTAATATAATTTTATTACAAATTAATTTACTAATTAATTTCATTAACTTTCATGTTACTTAAGTTAATTATAAGTTAATTTTAAATTTAATTACAAAGTAATTTTTATTAATTTAATAAACCCTAAAAAGGGTTATAAAGCAAAGTTATAAATCGAATTTAAAATTCAATTTGAAGTGTCGATGTGGTACAACATCAAGGCACTATGTATATATATGAAGGCAAAACCTTTGCCTTAATATCTCACGCAATTATTATTTTTGAATGCCCCTAAGTTTGAAAATGAGCGCAGAGAGAAAGCAATAATTTTTTTTTGAAAAGTCTTCGATAGAAGAAAAGGAACAAAGAGGAGCAAGGCTCCTTAAAATTTGCACACGCATCGCATAGCGCAGCTGGTGACAGCGGCAAGTGCTAATATGTTTGTTGGTAGGAGGACGCAAGTTCAAATATTATGGGGTTCTTATTTTGCAAGGAAGAAGGTTTTTGTTTTGCGAACGGTTACTAGCATAGGGAACAAAGGGAGGCTAGCACCTTCCACTTATCATGGGAGTGCCTAGCCCACGTGGTGGGATAGTGCCTTGGTAAGGCGCTTAGTGGAGATGTTTCGGGGTCAAAACCCACGGAGGACTTTTAGCTGATGAGACAAAGGTATGCACTGATGATTGTTGGGTTTGTCGATTAATTTGGAAAGAGCTAAGGTTGAAAGAAAATAGAAAATATTTTTTATGTGCCTAAGGTTGAAAAATAATTTTTGAGGGTTTGTAAGATTTAATTTTTGCCTAAATTAAATTTGGTTATTAAGTGTTTTGAGGGAGATAAAAGGGTAGGCAATTATTATTTCTTAAGGGTTATTTTTGAAAGTTTGATTTATTAAATTGGAGATTATAAGGAGCATTTTGAGTGATTATTTTTATGTGTAATTTGATGATTGCTAATTTCAAGGGGTAATAAGGTGTATTTGGGATTGATTATTTTTTTTCTTGAGAAATATTTTGAAAGAGAGTTAATGTGATATTTATCATCTAACTATTGAAATTGGAAAAGGAGAAAATTGTGATTGAGATAGGTTTTTCTAAGGGTACTTCTACATCAAACAAAATGTATGGGCACATATTCCTAGTGAGTGATTGTTGAAAGTTGTGAATGCAAAGTTCAAGTAAAAATGATTGTTTGGTTAGCAGTTTTGAGTGTGTTTTGAATTAATACTTCAAGGTATTCTGGAATAAAGAGTTGTTGATAAAACCTTGTTTTATAAACATTGTTGTTCAAGTTATTAATTGAGTGAAGAACCTGAACTAGGGTTTGTAAAGATCATGAGTATCATTGTTATGTGAGATTGATTGATAATCATTGTTGGAAACATTTGAGTGAGTGTTCATATTATTGGACTAGGTTTTGTGAGCAAGGATTATTTCATTGAGATATTGATTGAGAAAATTTTAGTGAAATATTTTCTTCGTGGAGTAGCCCACATTGGGTGAACCATGTAAAATTGGTGTCTCTATTGTGTGTGTGGATTTGTGCATTGCTTTTATTACTATTGTTGATACTTCTATCTATACATTGCATAATATTTATTGGGAAAAAAAGTAAAAAGTGGTCTTATACTGTTCACCCCCCTCTCAGTATAATCTTGTGTTCTTCAATTGGTATCAGAGCGGGTTCCTTTGGAAGAGTTTAACATCTTGAAGGAAAAGCTTTCAAGAACAAAATGGATTCTAAGAATGTGTCCTCAGATAATTCAACACCAATATTTGAAGGAAGTAATTATATATTTTGGAGTATGAGAATGAAGATTCACCTGATGGCACTTGGCAATGAAATTTGGGAAGTAGTTGAAAATGGATACATACCACCAGCTGATCCACCTATATATAAGGAAGGTAAGCTTCTACAAAATTACAATTCAAAAACAATGAATACAATTTTGAGAGGTTTTTATAGAAAAAAATAAATAATTTTTATGCATTATAGATATACAAAAGGAATTTGGGATAAGTTGCAAAGCATATATGAAGGAGATAAAAGTGTCAAAAAGGCAAAGATACGAAATCTCAAAGGACAATTTGAAGAGTTAATAATGAAGGATGAGGAAAACATTAGTACTTATCTACTTTGTTTAGATTAGTTTGTTAATGCCATGCAAGGACTTGGACTTAATGTTGAAGAATCAGATGTTTGTGATAAGGTCTTAAGATATCTTCCAAAAAGATTTAGTGAAAATATTTCTGCTATAGAAGAATCAAAAGATGGTGATTCTTTGACAAGATATATGTTACTTGGTATTCTTATAGCTTTTGAGTTAAGAACAAAAGAGGAACCTAATTCCCAAAAGGAAGCAACATTCAAAGCTACTAAGAATACAAAGGGTAAAAATTTAGATTCAAGCAATGAGTCATCCAATGATGAAGAAGCTAATTATGGTAGAAGGAATAAGGATTCAAGAAGATTTAAAGATGCAAAATTTGTTAGATGTTTCAATTGTGGAAAGTATGGTCACTATGCAACTAATTTTCAAGAAGCTAAAAATAACAATGATGAAGAAAAATAGGATCACAGGAACAGGGAATCAAAAAGAAACAAGTACCAAAAGAAAGGCAAGGATGGACAAGGCAAACAAGGAAAGAAGTTCTTTCAAAGATAAAAGAAGAGC
Organism: Wollemia nobilis; assembly: GCA_028583015.1. NCBI lineage: Eukaryota > Viridiplantae > Streptophyta > Pinopsida > Araucariales > Araucariaceae > Wollemia > Wollemia nobilis. Next base: position 1,988,257 of record JAQPPZ010017073.1, read on the forward strand.
TACAAGGCAAGTAAGTACTCAAGTGATAGTGATAATAGTTTTTTAGAAAATGATAAAGATGAAGTCTTATTTCTGATTGAAGGAAAATAAGAAGTTAGGAGAAGGTCACCAATAATTCTCAAGTGTTTGAGATGTGGTAATTTTGGACATCTTGAATATAGTTGTACAAGGAATAGTTTTAGTTTCAGTGATGATGAATATGAAGATACACTTGAAGGACCAGAAGAGAATATTCTAATGGCACTAGAAGAAGAAAGAGGTGATCCTATAGAAGTCAAGTCAAAAGAAAATGAATATGTTGACAAAGGTAAACAAATAGAGGAAGAATCAAAAAAAGGAGGAGTTGATATTGAGGGAGAGCTTATTTATGCTCTTAAAACTTTAAAAAAAGTAAGACAGCAAAACTCCCAAATTGAGATTCAGTTTCAAGAATGTAATGAAGAGAGAGGAAAGCTTATAGATGATCTAAATAAGTCAATGGCTAAGACAAAGAAGTTCAAATATAAGCTAGAAGAAAAGGTCTTAGAATGTGAAAATTTATAACAAGAAGTAGCTCTACTAAGTTAGAAAAGTCTAAGGATAAGCTACACAAGTTTATAAAGAGTTCTAAGATTGTAGATAACATGATCAAGGTACAAAGAAGGTCAACAAATAAAATAGGTCTTGGTTTTGAACAGGCTCAAAAGAAACAAGAAGAAGAGTCAACCTCAAGTTCTAAAGAAGAAGAAAATTCAAAAGAATAAACTTCAGAAGAAGACAGTGTAAGAGAAAGTGAGACTTCTGAGGATGAGTTGGACAACAGAAAGTTCAACAAGGAAAGGAACAATGCACAAAGAAGAAACAGATGGAACAGGAACCAACATAGAGAAAAAGAGACTAAGAGACCAATGAGGTCAAGGCAAGGAAATTTCAATGGATGATGTTTCTCATATCACAGATTTGGGCACATGGCTTCACAATGTAGGACACATGAAATATAGGAATATGGGAACTTCAAGAATAGGTAACTTTTCCATGGGTATTGCTACTCATGTAATCAGTTTGGTCACAAGGCAATGAATTGCAGAGTACATGACAGGAATAGAGATGGCTTCACTAGGAGAAATCCCAAGACATTTGCACCTCCAAGGAATAATAACATTAAGTTTTATAAGTGCAATAATGATGGGCATACATCAAAGTGGTGTAGAGCAGACATTCCAAAATCAAGCATGAACAAGAACAAGAATAGGATCAGGAACATGAATATGGACATGAATAGGAATATGAATAAGAATATGGACATGATTAGGAACAAGAATATGGATAGGAACAAGAACATGGATATGAACAAGAAAAATCAAAGGAATCAAAAGGATCAAATGAGAAGAAAAGAGGACAAAGGTAAAGAACAGTGCTTGTTGGGAGTAGAAATACTCCCACCCCAGAATTAACCACCTCAAGAGGAGGTGGGGGAGGGGCTAAGCTAAGAGACTCATTCTTAGCCCCAAGCCCCAAAGGTGACCCTTTTCCATTTATGTCAAAGGGGGAGAGATTTGGTTTAAGGAGAGAGCATTGAGTCAGGGGGAGCAATTTCCCAGGGGGAGCAAAACAGGAAAAAGGTCAAGTTTTGGTAAAAATAATTTGGGTTGCCATAAATGAAAATGGGGAGATTGTTGGAAATTTTTAGTAGATGAGTTGTCATTGATGTCAAGAGTGAGTGGTCATTGATGTCAAGATTTCAGCACCATTTAGTGGCAGTTTTAGTGGGCAACATTAGTTTTAGGTTCTCCAATAAGTGCAAAAGGATAATCCACCTTTAGTTGATCAAGACCCGGTTCCAAGAAGTCAGATGAGGTCCAAAGGGCAAAGAAGAGGCCCAGGCAAATAATATTATAATAATTTATTATAATATTAAAAAGAAAATTTAAATTAATTATAAATTAATTAATATAATTTTATTATAAATTAATTTATTAATTAATTTAATTAACTTTCATGTTACTTAAGTTAATTATAAGTTAATTTTAATTTAATTATAAATTAATTTTTATTAATTTAATAAAACCTAAAAAGGGTTATAAAGCAAAGTTATAAATCAAATTTAAAATTCAATTTGAAGCATCGACGTGGTACAACATCAAGGCACTATGTATATATATGAAGGCAAAACCTTTGCCTTAATATTTCACGCAATTATTATTTTCGAATGCCCCTAAGTTTGAAAACGAGCACAGAGAGAAAGCAACAATTTCTGTTTGAAAAGTCTTCAGCGGAAGTAAAGGAGCAAAGAGGAGAAAGGCTCCTTCCACTTGGCACATGCACTACGTAGCATAGTTGGTGACGGTGGCAAGTGTTAAGACATTTTCTGGCAGGAGAACGCAGGTTCGAATCCCACGGGGTTTATTTTTTGCAAGGAACAAGGTTTACGTTTTATGAACGATGCCTACCATGGGGAACAAATGGAGGCTAGCACCTTCCCCTTCTCGTGGGAGCACCTAGCCCACGTGGTGGGCTAGAACCTTGGTAAGGCACTCAATGGAGAGGTTTTGGGGTTGAAACCCATTGAGGCCTTTTAGTGGTTGAGACAAAGGTATGCGTTGATGATTGTTGGGTTTGTCGCTTAATTTGGAATGTGCTAAGGTTGAAGGAAAATAGAAAATATTTTTATGTGCCTAAGGTTGAAAAATAATTTTTGAGGGTTTGTAATAATTAATTTTTGCCTAAATTAAATTTGTTTATTAAGTGTTTTGAGGGAGATAAAAGGGTAGGCAATTATTATTTCTGAAGGGTTATTTTTGAAAGTTTGATTTATTAAATTGGAGATTATAAGGAGCATTTTGAGTGATTATTTTTATGTGTAATTTTATGATTGCTAATTTCAATAAGGAGTAATAAGGTGTATTTGGGATTGATTATTTTTGTGTTTGAGAAATATTTTGAAAGAGAGTTAATGTGATATTTTTCATCTAACTATTGAAATTGGCAAAGGATAAAATTGTGATTGAGACAGATTTTCTAAGGGTACTTCTACATCAAACAAAAGGTATGGGCACATCTTCCTAGTGAGTGATTGTTGAAAGTTGTGAATGCAAAGTTGGAGTGAAAAGGATTGTTTGGTTAGCATTGTTGAGTGTTTTTTGAATTAATGCTTCAAGGTTTTCTAGAATAAAGAGTTGTTGATAAAACCTTGTTTTATAAGAATTGTTTTTGAAGTGATTAATTGAGTGAAGAACTTGAACTAGGGTTTGCAAAGATCATGAGTATCATTGTTATGTGACATTTATTGATAAGCATTGTTGGAAATATTTTAGTGAGTGTTCATATGCTTAGACTAGGATTTGTGAGCAAGGATTATTTCATTGAGATATTGATTGAGAAAATTTTAGTGAAATATTTTCTCCATGGAGTAGCCCACATTGGGTGAACCATGTAAAATTGGTGTCTCTATTATGTGTGTGGATTTGTGCATTGATTTGATTACTATTGTTGATATTGCTATCTATATATTGCATAATATTGATTGAGAAAGAAAAGTAAAAAGTGGTCTTACATTGTTCACCCCCTCTCAATATAAGCTTGTGTTCTTCAATTGGTATTAGAGTGGGTTCCTTCGGAAGAGTTTAACAACTTGAAGAAAAAGCTTTCAAGAAAACAATGGATTCTAAGAATGTGTCCTCAAATAATTCAACACCAATATTTGATGGAAGTGATTATATATTTTGGAGTATGAGAATGAAGATTCACCTGATGGAACTTGGCAATGAAATTTGGGAAGTAGTTGAAAATGGATACATACCACCAGCTAATCCACCTACATATAAGGAAGGTAAGCTTCTACAACATTACAATTCAAAAGCAATGAATGCAATTTTGAGAGGTTTGTATAGAAAAAAATCAATAAAGGTTATGCATTGTAGAGATGCAAAAGGAATTTGGGATAAGTTGCAAAGCATATATGAAGGAGATAAAAGTGTCAAAAAGGCAAAGATACGAAATCTCAAAGGGAAATTTGAAGAGTTAAGAATGAATTATGAGGAAAACATTAGTACTTATCTACTTCGGGTAGATGAGGTTGTTAATGCCATGCAAGGACTTGGACTTAATGTTGAAGAATCAGATGTTTGTGATAAGGTCTTAAGATCTCTTCCAAAAATATTTAGTGAAAATATTTCTGCTATAGAAGAATCAAAAGATGGTGATTCTTTGACAAGAGATATGTTACTTGGTATTCTTATAGCTTTTGAGTTAATAACAAAAGAGGAACCTAATTCCTGGAAGGAAGCAACATTCAAAGCTACTAAGAAGACAAAGGGCAAAAAGTTAGATTCAAGCAATGAGTCATCCAGTGATGAAGAAGCTAATTATGGCAGAAGGAATAAGGATTCAAGAAGATTTAAAGATGTAAAATTTGTTAGATGTTTCAATTGTGGAAAGTATGGTCACTATGCAACTGATTTTCAAGAAGCTAAAAATAACAATGATGAAGAAAAAAAGGATCATAGGAACAGGGAATCAAAAAAAAACAAGTACCAAAATAAAGGTAAGGATGGACAAGGCAAACAAGGAAAGAAGTTCTTTCAAAGACAAAAGAAGAGCTACTATGCAAACAAGGCAAGTAAGTACTCAAGTGATAGTGATAATAGTTTTTCAGACAATGATAAATATGAAGTCTTATTTTTGATTGAAGAAAAATAAGAAGTTAAGAAAAGGTCACCAATAATTCTCAAGTGTTTTAGATGTGGTAATTTTGGATATCTTGAAGATAGTTGTACAAGGAATGGTTTTAGTTTCAGTGATGATGAATATGAAGATACACTTGAAGGACCAGAAGAGAATATTCTAATGGCACTAGAAGAAGAAGGAGGTGATCCTATAGAAGTCAAGTCAAAATAAAATGAAGATGTTGGCAAAGGTAAACAAATAGAGGAATAATCGGAGAAAGGAGGAGTTGATCTTGAGGGAGAGCTTATTTATGCTCTTAAAACTTTAAAGAAGGTAAGAAAACAAAACTTCCAACTTGAGATTTAGTTTCAAGAATGTGATGAAGAGAGAGGAAAGCTTAGAGATGATCTAAAAAATTCAATGGCTAAGACAAAGAAGTTCAAGGATAAGCTAGAATCAAAGGTCTTAGAATGTGAAAAGTTAGAACAAGAAGTAGCTCTACTAAGGGAGGATTTAGAAAAGTCCAAGGATAAGCTACACAAGTTTGGAAAGATTTCAAATATTATAGATAAGATGATCAAGGTAAAAAGAAGGTCAACAAACAAAATAGGTCTTGGTTTTGAACAAGCTCAAAGGAAACAAGAAAAAGAGTCAACCTCAAGTTCTTAAGAAGAAGAAACTTTAGAATAAGACAGTGTAAGAGAAAGTGAGACTTTTGAGGATGAGTTGGACAACAAAAATTTCAACAAGGAAAGAAACAATGCACAAAGAAGAAATAGATGGAACAAGAACCAACATAGAGAAAAATATACTAAGAGACCAATGAGGTCAAGGCAAGGAAATTTCAATGGATGATGTTTCTCATGTCATAGATTTGGGCACATGGCTTCACAGTGTAGGACACATGAAAGACAAGAATATGGGAACTTCAGGAACAAGAAGCTTTTCATGGGTATTGCTACTCATGTAATCAGTTTGGTCACAAGGCAATGAATTGCATGGTACATGATAGGGACATAGATGGCTTCACTAGGAGAAATCCCAAGATATTTGCACCTCCAAGGAATAATAACATTAAGTTTTATAAGTGTAATAATTATGGACATACAACAAAGTGGTGTAGAGCAGACATTCCAGAATCAAGCATGAACAGGAACAAGAACAAGAATAGGAACAGGAATATGGACATGAATAGGAACAAGAATAATAATATGGACATGAGTAGGAACAAGAATATGGATAGGAATAGGAACATGGACATGAATAGGAACAATCAAAGGAATCAGAAGGATCATATGAGAAGGAAAGAGGACAAAGGTAAAGAATAGTGCTTGCTAGGAGTAGAAATACTCCCACCCCATAATTAACCACCTCAAGATGAGGTGGGGGAGGGGCTAAGCTATGAAAATTATTCTTAGCCCCGAGCCCGATAGGTGACCCTTTGACATTGATGTCAAGGGGGAGAGATTTGGTTTAAGGAGAGATCATTGAGTCAAGGGGAGCAATTTCCCAGGGGGAGCAGAACAAGAAAAAGGTCAAGTTTTGGTAAAAATAATTTGGGTTGCCATCAATGAAAAAGGGGGAGATTTTTGGACATTTTGAGTAGATGAGTTGTCATTGATTTCAAGAGTGAGTGGTCATTGATGTCAAGATTTCATCACCACTCAGTAGCATTTTTAGTGGGCAGCATCAGTTGTAGGTTCTCCAATAAGTGCAAAAGGATAGTCCACCTTCAGTTGATCAAGACTCGGTTCCAGGAAGTCATATGAGGTCCAAAGGGTAAAGAAGAGGCCTAGACAAATAATATTATAATAATTTATTATAATATTAAAAATTAAATTTAAATTAATTAATATAATTTTATTATAAATTAATTTATTAATTAATTTAATTAACTTTCATGTTACTTAAGTTAATTATAAGTTAATTTTAATTTAATTATAAATTAATTTTTATTAATTTAATAAACCCTAAAAAGGGTTATAAAGCAAAGTTATAAATCAAATTTAAAATTTTATTTGAAGCATCGACGTGGTACAACATCAAGGCACTATGTATATATATGAAGGCAAAACCTTTGCCTTAATATCTCACACAATTATTATTTTTGAATACCCTTAAGTTTGAAAACGAACGCAGAGAGAAAGCAACAATTTTTGTTTGAAAAGTCTTCGATAGAAGTAAAGGAACAAAGAGGAGCAAGGTTCCTTCCACTTTGCACATGCACCACATAGCACAGCTAGTGATGGTGGTAAGTGTTAAGACATTTTCTGGCAGGAGGACCTAGGTTCGAATCCCATGGGATTCATGTTTTGCAAGGAAGAAGGTTTACATTTTATGAATGGTGCCTATCATGGGGAACAAATGGAGGCTTGCACCTTCCCCTTCTCGTAGGATTGCCTAGCCCACGTGGTGGGCTAGCACCTTGGTAAGGCACTCGACAGAGAGGTTTCGGGGTCGAAACCCACCGAGGCCTTTTAGCGGATGAGACAAAGGTATGCGCTAATGATTGTTGGGTTTGTCACTTAATTTGGAATGTGCTAAGGTTGAAGGAAAATATAAAATATTTTGTATGTGCCTAAGATTGAAAAATCATTTTTGAGGGTTTTTAAGATTTAATTTTTGCCTAAATTAAATTTTGTTATTAATTTTTTTGAGGGAGGTAAAAGGGTAGGCAATTATTATTTATGAAGGGTTATTTTTGAATTTTTGATTTATTAAATTGGATATTATAAGGAGCATTTTGAGTGGTTATTTTTATGTGTAATTTGATGATTGCTAATTTCAAGAAGGAGTAATAAGGTGTATTTGGGATTGATTATTTTTGTGTTTGAGAAATATTTTTAAAGAGAGTTAATGTGATATTTGTCATCTAACTATTGAAATTGGCAAAGGAGAAAATTGTGATTGAGACAAGTTTTTCTAAGGGCACTTCTACATCAAACAAAAGGTATGGGCACATCTTCCTAGTGAGTGATTGTTGAAAGTTGTGAATGCAAAGTTGGAGTGAAAAGGATTATTTGGTTAGCATTGTTGAGTGTGTTTTGAATTAATGCTTCAAGGTTTTCTGGAATAAATAGTTGTTGATAAAACCTTGTTTTATAAGCATTGTTGTTGAAGTGATTAATTGAGTGAAGAACTTGAACTAGGGTTTACAAATATCATGAGTATCATTGTTATGTGAGATTTATTGATAAGCATTGTTGGAAATATTTGAGTGAGTGTTCATATGCTTGGACTAGGTTTTGTGAGCAAGGATTATTTCATTGAGAGATTGATTGAGAAAAATTTAGTGAAATATTTTCTTCGTGGAGTAGCCCACATTGGGTGAACCACATAAAATTGGTGTCTCTATTGTGTGTGTGGATTTATGCATTTATTTGATTACTATTGTTGATACTGCTATCTATACATTGCATAATATTGATTGGAAAAGAAAAGTAAAATGTGGTCTTATACTATTCACCCCCCCTCTCAGTATCAGCTTGTGTTCTTTAAAAGACTATTTTCCATTACCATTCATATATCAAGTGTTAGACACACTCACTGGAAAGATGTATTTTTGTTTTCTCAAAAAATTTAGTGGTTATAATTAGATTCAGGTAGCACCTAAGGATCAGGATAAAATAACGTTTACTTGTCCATGGGAAACATTTGCTTATAGGGTTTTACCTTTTAGATTTTTCAATGCCCTGACTACTTTCCAACGAGTAGTGCTCTACTATTTTATTTGACTTGACCAATAATTGTATCAAGATCTACATGGATGATTTCATAATATGTGGATAAAATTTTGTCAAAACTCTTTAAAATCTTGACAATGTTTTGACACGATGTGAAACTTACAATCTGTCCTTAAACCCTAATAATTTTTTTATGATGATGGATGAAGGCATTGTTCTTGGACATCACATCTCATCTAAAGGAATACAAGTTTATCCTAAGGAAATTGAAATTATCAAAAAGTTGCATACACCCCAAACACAAATAGATGTTAGGAGTTTCTTATGACATATTGTCTTGTAATGTCAATTTATTCATAACTTTATTACCATTGCAAACCCTATGTTTTCCTTGTTGACTAAATATTTAGAATTCTAAAGGACAGAAAAGTACCAAAGTTCATTTGATACTTTAAAAGAAAAATTGACCACTACACCTATGTTACATGATCCAAATTGGAAACTTCCATTTCTCATTCAAGTTAATGTATTTAACACTGTAATCAAAGCAGCTCTAGGCCAAGTTGAAAATGGAGACCATTATGCCATTTATTACATTAGAAAAAACTTAACAAGAGTTTAAAAGAAGTATACTACTACCAAAAAATAATTCTTAGCAATAGTATATGCCATTAACAAATTTCCTCACTATATCATAGGATATCAAGTATTTGTTCATACATATCATTCTGTAATTAAATATCTTATGAACAAACCTTTAGTTAGTGGTCAAATAATAAGATGGTTGTTACTATTCCAAGAGCTTGACATCACTATAGTAGACAAACCAGGAAAAGCTAATGTAATAGTTGATTTTTTATCTAGACTAAATATCATAGGAGAGGATGAACCAGTAGAGGACTTTTTTCCTTATGAAATCTTATTTGTAATTTTAGCACAATCACCATGGTTTGTTGGCATTGCCAACTACCTATCAACAAAAAAAGTTCCCTTTCACTTTAAGCTTGGATAAAAATGATAATTGATAAACCAAAGCTCATCATTTCAATGGATCAATGGTCTACTATTTAAATGTGGACCCGACTATATTTTACGTCGATGTATTTGACAAGATGTGTATGACATTCTTTGGGCATGTCATGAAGAGGAAATTATTCGATAAAACGTGCCATTAGAAAAATTTTAGGAATAGGATATTATTGGTCCTCACTTCATAAATATGTAAATAAGTATGTATGACATTGTGATTCGTGTCAAATAATGGGTAAACCAACTGCCACAAATGAAATGCTTTTACAACCTCAAGTGGTTGTAGAACCATTTGACAGATGGGGATTAGACTTTGTTGGACCCATTGACCTACCTTCTTAAGTAAAACAACACATTCTTGTGTGTAATTTTTATGTAACAAAGTGGGTCGAAATATGTGCTTTTAAACATGCTCAGGAAGAGAAGGTCATTGATTTTCTATACACAAATCTTTCAAATATTTGGTGCTTCATGATCCATTGTTACAAATCATGGACCCCAATTTGCATCAAAAGTTATAGAATCATTTATTGAAATGTATGAAATCAAACATATTATCATCACCCTCAAGAAAATGATTAGGTTGAAGTCACAAATAGGAAATTAGAGAATATTCTAACAAATACAGTGGCTTCTCACAGGAAATATTGGTTGAATAGGTTACCTAAGGCCATTTGGGCTTACAACACTACATGAAAATCCACCACATAATTTATTCCTTACAAATAGTCTATGGTAAGAAACCTCTTTTTGCAATTAAATTTGAATTATTAACACTGTAAATATTTAGAAGTTGGTATTGAGTTGTCACAGGTACAACAAGAGATAATTACACAATTGAATGCATTAGATGAACTTCATTTTGAGGAACTTCACCAAATAGAGATCATTTGATAGTAGTAGAAAATATGGCATGATAGTCACCTTAAGAAAAATAGGTATGAACTAGGAGATTGGGCACTGTTGGTCAATTCTTGATATGTTAATTTTCTTGGCAAGTTACCAACTCGATGCCTCAGGCCATATCAAATTGAAGAAGTGTTTGATAACATATTTGTTTGACTTTCACCTATTTATTATTCAATGATAAAATTAGTGGTAAATGGACATCATTTATGAGTGTACCATAAACCATTGACAAAGGAGGAGTTTGATCTACATTTTGCACAATCTGAACTATGTAGGGTAGAAGAGGCTTCCTCTTCTGGCACAAATTTTGAATGACAAATTCCTTAAAAATATATATATAAAAGAATATTGAAAACCAGAAATGGCAGCCCCTTCTAATAAAAAATAATGAATAATTCAATAGTGAAAATCTTTCTAAGGCACTATTGAGTTAAGGTTTACATGAAAATCGATTTTCAACTTGTTTAACTTTTTTGCATATTCATCCTTGTACAAATTCTACTTACTATGCTTATGTAATGTTTTTTTAGATTTTAGAAGCCTATACAATCATCAAAATAATCCAAAGAATGCAGATAACCCTTCAAGATAGTAAGGTATGTATTTCTTTAATTTACTAATAGTTAACCTTGGCATCATGAATAGTAATTAAATGCTTGGCATAACTATGTACAAAATTGGTAAAAACATGAAATACCCCACTAGTCACCCCACAATATATCCTATCCTACCTTTAGTCACCATAAACAGATGCTCTGGCATAATAGGGCACACAAAAAATAGCTCTAGAGCATAATACCATAGTACATGTAGCACCAAAATTATAGATTGGGGATAGACAACCTAATATGCTAACTGAAGAGGAATTCAAACATGTGATTGTAGAGTTTGTAACTATGACTTAGACTATAGGAATTAGGATATAACCTAAAATACCTCCAATCCCTGATGCTCCACCAGTAGTTGCACCTTAGAAAAACATGGTTTCGTTGATAGAGAATAATGTAACATTAGTAAGGTGGATGGCCAGATGCCTTGCTTTAGAGGGATGTCCTGTAGCACTACAACCATAGGAGGAATATAAAATAAGACAAGTAGAATAAATTATAGTCCTACAAAACAAGGTGAGAGATATGTGTCACATAGCAAACCAAGGTGTTACAATGTAAGAGACCTACCAAAATTTATAACCTGATCCTCAAAGAATATTATAGGTGGTAGATAATGAGAATATGTTCTAACATTTCTTATGAATTATCATCTGAACATATTTTTATTAATACATACTTACAAAACCCTGAAGAACAAAAAAAATTACCTTAATTTTTATTTACATAAGTTTGTAGTAGTGAAGTATGTTCATTTTATACCACACATTTATATAGGGGATATTCAAATTAGGGATTTTACCTCCATTTAAAAAAAATAAGTATATTGATAGATTGAATGGAGGTAGTATAAAATAGCAAAAACAGGATGTAGACTCCTACTTAGGCATGATCAGCCTAACCCTAAGGCACTGATTAGTCAACACTTTTATTTAATGGGAAACATGAATATCAAAGCTACTTATATTGGAAACCTTAGGGAGAGTGTGGCTAATTTCTAAACTTTCTATAGAGAGAACTTTGATAGTGCAGGATCAACATGCATAAATAGATGGGATGAACTATATATCTCTCCAAGGAAAAGATATCCCATACGTATTGTGATGGTATAGAGATGGGGAGGCAATGGAGAGTGACTATACATATTGCTATGGCAAAGTGATAGGGAGGGACCATAGATATGGTGATACCAAATGGATGGGGAGTACTATCAAATATAGTGGGTTAAGCTTAGGCTAAAGGATGTGATATGGAGGCCATGGATGAGAGGGTTGACCTAGCAAGAGCACATGACCCAATTAGATAGGGTGCAACGAGTAAGTTAGGTGACAAGGTGATACAATATGGAGCAAAATTTTATCTAATTCTCATGAGTCCAAATGTAGTTTGTCTTAAGGTAGGAGGTACCAAATTCACCTATGGTCTATAGGAGGTAAGGTGATGAGATGACCCTAGCATGGTAGAGGATAGAGCCCATGGGATAGGAGAGGGATGAGTTATCTATGGTCATTTATGAGGATTATGTAGGGACCACCCTTGATTATGATGCTTAGTGGGTGATACAACGATGGGATCCCATGATGATGATTGAGGAGGCAAGTTAGGATGCAGTTGTAAGGATGAGATAGAAGAGGCAAAGGAGGTAGAGGAGCCACTACGATGATGGTTGCACCCATAGATAGATAGGGAGGTTGGACACTCAAGAGGGATGTAGGATGCATAGGATATGGAGGAGGATGTGGCCTTTGATTATGATAATTTTATGAAGTTAGTAGGTTAGGTATGTGATATGAGCATGATAAAGAGGGGGAGGGAGTTTTAGAGGGGTAGAATAGGAAATGAGGATGAGGTAGGGATTCTTAGGTTAGAGTGATATTTCCTGTGATGGCATCTAGCGATGGTGGAGGTAGATAGAGATAGCTTACTGACACTAGAGAAGCTACAAGTAGAGAGGATGGTGGTAGTAATGGATCAAAAGGGATTGTAGTAGCAGGTGGATGCAATGAGGGCTAAACTGGCAAGGGTCTAAGATATAGCTAAATTCCAACTACAATGAGAAAGGGCTTACAGTGGAGTTATGGAGGAAACATTGATGCAATATGGCATACCTATACCATCAATATTGTTTATGTCATAGGTGGGGTAGAGGAGTGGAGCATCAAGTACACCATTAGTGTGATATTTTGTGTCACAATTTAGAGAGCCATTAGCTTGACAAGCATCAAGAAATGGGTCCTATCAAGAGGATGAGTGATGGAGATATAAGAGTGACAATGAGTGGGTTCATGGATCAAGGTAAAAGGGGAGTAGAGATATGAGTAGTGGTTAGTAGTGATGGTAAATTTTATGATTTACTTGGTCATAATTTTTTATATGTATAATGATGATAGGCCTAAGGGTCATATGCATATAGCCTATGAGAAATAGAGTGGGATGTATAATTATTTTTTATGATGATGATATATATGATGGTTTTTGTAAATGTGGTGTGTGCCAAGTGTGATGATGGTGTGATTAATTATAATGGATTAATGCATTAGATGATTTTAGTAGTGATGGATGGATGATAATGTGTGTGATGGATATGGTTGTGTCGAGATATATCTATGTATGCAAGTTTGATTATTGTTTGAGAAGGGTTTAGATGCGTCTTTATATTAATTATTTTAAATTGATTAATCAAGGGCATCAACATTAACATAATGATATAACTTTGAAATAGGTGGTAGACAATGTCACATAAATTATGCATGGGGTGAGTGGAATGTAGAAGCAAAAGGGTCATGATTTGTCCCTTAGCATATCCTAAGAAGGAAGAATCAAAAAGTTCTTTCAAGAAACTAAAATACCCTAATGAAATTGATCAAACTCATCTACCAATCAGTCAAACACTCGAAGATACCAAGATCAATCTAGTTAGTCAAGTCACTCAAGGACAAAAGTGTGTGTAGTAATATTCATTTTGGATTTTGAACAAGGTTGGATTGACCATTTGTAACTCAATACATTCTAAGCTAGCTCATTTGTAAGCAATCAGAGGTCTATACAAAATAAGTTCACTAATATGATAAACATGTTACCACATGAAGGGATTACTACACTACCATTCAAGCATATATAACCCTAATGGAGATAACCCTAAAATCCTTTGATGTTGCTCCCCTACCAGCTAGGCATCTATATCCCTGATGGAGACATCTCAAATGGCCCAGGATCCATGATGAATGATAAAAGTAATTTTGTTCTATGACTTGTGCTTTCTCTCTTTCTCTATTTTTTTCACGGTGGATCCTTAGGCTTGGACTATGCATGATAGCATGAGTAGGGTAAATAATTCACTTTATGGCTTAAAGCTACATAGGGATTTATCCTTCCTAGATTCAAAATGTTATTAATGTGTGAAATATGTGCATGTTCCAAGAGAACAATCAAGGTAAACATAAAAGGCGTATAGCACTCAAGGACTTAATGACATTTAATAGAAGTTGATTGAGGGACTAGGTATAGCTGATAAACCAAAAGAAAGTAAATATTATTTAAACCTAATATAAGGAGGAGACAATGGTCATGGCGATATATAAAAAAAATGGTGGTCGATAACTATTAGAATAATGGAAAAAAAACATATAAAGTGGTAGGACAAAAATAATAATGAACATGCCCATGATTAATACAATAAAACCATGCTTAACAAAATGTATGGAAACTAAATTAAACAATGATCAAGATAGCATTGGATTAAAAAATTAGTTTGCAAAACATGAACTAAAAAGTGACTATGAGACGATGCAAAATGATCTTTGAATACAAGCATGGTGGGAGCAGGAGCTGGAGCTGGAGCTGGAGCTAAAGCTGGAGTGAATGTAGGGCAGGGGACAGGTTCAGTGCATGGTGCAGGTTCCCGATCGGGATCGGGCTCGGGGTCGGGTTCAGGCACGTCAGGGCCCGGTCCCGGGCCAGCAGGACCCTCGGTGGGCCCAGAGGATGGATCTGCGCCTGATCCGTTTGGCGGCCAGGGTGGGGTCGACATCTTGGGCCCTGGCCCCCAGGCCAGCCTCGATGCGAGCGAAGGGCTGGGGAAAAAGCCCCCTGATCCTGGGCTGGGCTTTGTCCCGGGCGGGCCCAAACCCTCCTATCAGTAGATCTTGGCGGGCACCAGGGCCCCTTCCCGGGCCCTGGGGCTAGGTCTTTCCCTCGAGGGCACCCACATTTCTATCCAGGAGGAGGTCTACTCCTCCTTGGTAGCTGGTTCCTCTGCCTCCCTGGTAGGGAAATTCTTGGGAGGGCGTCCCGACATGGAAACCATCCGCAGATGGGCGGCTACCAAATGGAAGGTTTTCGGGCACATCCAGCTGGTTGCCCTGACCAAGGGCTTCTTCATTATCAAACTAAACAATAGTGAGGACATCAAAAAGATCCTGTCGGGTGGGCCCTAGTTTTTGGGGTGCAAAAGCCTCTTCCTCAGGCGGTATGGAGCTGACTTCCACCCCAACACCCAAAGCATCAACTTCGCCCTGGTCTGGGTTCGTCTCCCAGACCTTCCCTTCCACCTGTGGCATGAAGACGTCCTCAGACTCATTGCTCAATCGGTCGGGGACCTGGTGGCCTTTGATCCCGCTACCAAGGCAGGATCCCGAATGGTGCATGCCAGATTTTGCGTCAATGCCAATCTCGAATCCGTTCTCCCCTCCTCGGTGACCATCTCTTCTGGGTCCTTCTTTTGGAGCCAGCCCCTGATCTACGAAAACAAACCTGCTTTCTGCCCCACCTGCAGCACTCAGGGTCACCTCTCCCACCAATGCCCGGTTTCCAGAAAGGCTGAAGGCCCTCCCCCCAAACCCCCTTCTCAATCAGGTCGGGCCCCGTCTCGAGGGCCCCCTCACGATGGCCCCAGATCCCAGGCCTGGACCACCAAGGGGCCCCCCTCCTGCCCCAAAGGACTCTCATGTGGACCCCGGTCTGGAGGGCGGTCTTCCCCAGGTTTCCCCTCCCATTGCTCCCTCCCCTGGGTCATCTTTCGAGGCCCCGATCCCAGGTTCTCCCTCCTTGCCCGCTTTGAATCCCTCCCCGTAGGCCCTTGCTTGCGCCCCCCTCCAGGCAAGCGAGCCATCCGGGCTCCCTTCCCCATCGGCCCCCTCTATCGGGGCCCCCTTCTCCCCCCCACTCCCGCTCTCCCTCCCTCGACCCCCTCCCGGCCCTCCCGACGATCCCTGCTGGGCTTCCTCCCTTGGAGTGCGGATCTGAGAGGTCCGATGAAGAGATTGAAGCTAGTTCTCCATCCGGGCCCGACGAAGTCAGCCCTAAGATGACCCGAAGTAGGACCTTTGCCATAGACTTTGGCAGCAAACTCAAAAGAGGGCGGCCCACCCTGGGCGATCAGCGGACAAGGATCACTGAAGATGACATAGCCAATGGCTCCCAGGAAACTCTCTTCGACGTTGGGGCAAGCTTCTCCAAGACGGACGCCATCCGACCCAAACCCCCCGCTCAGACCGGGAAGGGGGGCAAGTGACCCCTCAAGGGTGTCAAATGAAGCTCATCACCTGGAATATCAGGGGCCTCAATGGGGCCCCCAAGAAAAGGATCCTCGACCAACTCCGCAGGGATCATCGCCCGTCCTTCCTCCTCCTTCAGGAGACCAAAATAGATGACGTTGCTGCCCGACGTGTAGCCCAAGCTACCTGGCGCAATTGCGAGTCCCTGTCTACCCCTACGGCTGGCTCAGTCGGGGGTTTTTTGTGCATGTGGGACCCCCGATATTTCGAGGGAAGACTCATATCTTCGTCCCCTAGAATCATCAACATTCTGGTCCATTGCGTGAAGTCAAGGCGCTCATGGATTCTGTCCAACGTCTACGCTCCTAACAGTCCCATCGAGAAAGCGGCCTTATGGAAGGAAATTAGCTCGATGAGAGAAGCCTTTGCCCCCTTGCCCTGGATCCTGGCCGGGGACTTCAACAACCCTCTGTTCCTCTCTGATAAAAGTGGGGGCTCAGCGGTTCAGGGCAAGAGCATGGAGGACTTTGGAGCCTTTACCGCCCTCAACGAGCTCATGGACGTCAGCCTGAAAGGAGCCAGGTTCACTTGGTCCAACAGAAGAGCGGGAGCAAATCATATCCAGGTCAGACTAGACAGAGTTTTCTTGTCCAAGGAAGCCCTGCCCATGTTTGCCGATGCCACCCTGTTGGCCCTCCCCAAAATCGGGTCTGATCATAGCCCCCTCCTCCTCGAAACCGATCATAGGCCCTCCCCCAAGAGGCCTTTTCGGTTCGAGTCCATGTGGCTGCATCACCCTGACTTTCGGGCCCAGGTAGGCCGTTGGTGGGCTCCCCCAGTCCCTGGACGCCTCGCTGAACAAGTCTTCCACAAGCTGAGACGCCTTAAAGAACAACTCAAGGTATGGAACAAGGAGGTGTTCGGCAATATCTTCGAAAACAAAGCGATACTCAAAGAAAGACTCGAAGACCTCGAGTCCAGATTTCAAGCAGGCTCCCAAGACCCGGGGCTCAGGGAAGAGGAACGCCTTGCTCTCAGTGAGTATCATAACATTCTGGCTAGGGAAGAAACCTTTTGGAGACAGAAGTCGAGAGCCCTGTGGCTCCAAGATGGCGATGCAAACACTAAGTTCTTCCACGCGTCGACTCTCAGGAACAGGGGTTCCAACAGAATTGCTGAGTTGGTGGGCAGCGATGGCAGAATCATCAAGGAAGAAGAGGACATCCGGGCTGAAGCCACTCAATTCTTCCAGGAGCTCCTGGGTGACAGCCCCCCATGTCCCCAGAAGCGGCTGATTCCCTTCTGGAGCATATTCCATCTTCTGTATCGGCCATGGCAAATCAGATGCTTGTGCAGCCCCTGTCTGACTCCGAAATCCATGCTGCCACCTTTTCCATGAAGGTTGAGGTGGCCCCGGGCCCGAACGGATTCCCCCCTAATTTTTCCAATCATTCTAGGACATCGTCGGGCCGAAAGTGTGTGCTGCCACCCGGGACCTACAGACTGCCAGATCCATCCCCAGAGGTATCAACTCCACCTTCATAGCCCTGATCCCCAAGACCCAGGCAGCCCGATCCCTCTCAAATTTCTGCCCCATCAGCTTGTGCAATGTCCTGTATAAAATCTTGACCAAATCCATGGCATCCTGACTCAAGGATATCCTTCCCCTGATTATTGCCCCCTGTCAGGGCAGTTCGGTCAAAGGCAGATTGATCACTGACGGTGTCATCATCATGCATGAGGCCATCCACTCGGCTGTCCTATCCAAAAAGGCCTCCTTTCTGCTCAAGCTGGACATGAACAAGGCCTTTGATAGAGTTGACTGGGATTTCCTGTCCAAGGTCCTCCTTAAGTTCGGGTTCCACCCTTCCTGGGTCAGGCTCATCAGCAACTGCGTGTCCTCCCCGTGGTTCTCTATCCTCATCAACGGGTCCCCTGTCGGGTTCTTCCCCAGCTCCAGAGGCCTCCGCCAAGGTGACCCCCTGTCCTCGATCCTCTTCATCATCCTGGATGAGGCCCTGGGGCGTACCATCTCGGGCGCTGTGACCCGCGGTCTCATTTCAGGCATCAGGCCTACGTCGGGCCTACCCCTTGTGTCCCACCAGCAGTTCGTGGATGACACCATCCTCGCCACCTCTGCCTCAATCCCCCAAGCCAAAACTCTCAAACATATTTTGACCCTGTACGAGGAGGCGGCCGGCCAAAAAATCAACCTCCAAAAAAGCATGATTTTCTTTATCCATACCCCCTTGGCTAGGCAGATCAAAATCGGGCGGATTTTGGGCTGCACCCCTGGTTCCCTCCCCTCCTCGTATCTCGGGCTTCCCCTGTTCACAGGTGCATCCTCCAAGGCCCTGTGGGGCGGGGTGATTGAGCGGATTCAGAGAAAGCTGGCCCCCTGGAAAGGTCACCTCCTCTCGTAGGCTGGCAGAGCCACCCTCTTGGCGGCAGTCTTGCAAAGCATTCCGATATATTTCATGTCGGTCTTCAGAATCCCGGCCTCCAT
Organism: Wollemia nobilis; assembly: GCA_028583015.1. NCBI lineage: Eukaryota > Viridiplantae > Streptophyta > Pinopsida > Araucariales > Araucariaceae > Wollemia > Wollemia nobilis. Next base: position 2,007,131 of record JAQPPZ010017073.1, read on the forward strand.
TGCAGCTCACATCGAACAAATTTAGAAATGCTTTCTCTGGTCGGGCAGCGAAGATAAGAAGAGGATTCCCCTGGTTTCCTGGCCCCTGGTCTGCCACCCCAAAGGTGAGGGAGGGATCGGGCTCAGGCGGGTGGTCCTCATGAACAAGGCTCTCTTGGCCAAACACGCCTGGAAGGTGCACACCAACACCCCTGATGAGTGGGTTAGCATCGTGCGCAGAAAATACTGCCATAGCCACCCCTTCCTCAGTGAATCTCAGCCTCGAGATGGATCAGCCTTTTGGAAGTCCCTGATCTCCACCAAAGACATAATCCGAAAAGGGACCAGATGGATCCTCGGGGACGGAGCCAAGATCGACTTCTGGGATGACAGATGGATTCATGATGAGGCCCTGACTGCCGATAGAGAGCTTCTCATTCTCAAACCAGGGCTGGCGGACAGAGGACCCAGAGTGGCGGCCTATCTTTCCCAGAACTAGGGGCGTGCTACCTGGAAACCCATCCTTGATCCCAGGCACCCGCTTCAAGCTGCCAGGCTCCAGTGCCTCCTCAAGGTGACTATCATCCCGTCCTCCGGAGGACACGATAGATGCATTTGGCATGGTACTCCTAGTGGAGTCTTTTCTGTCAAATCTGCCTACAATCTCCAAAGAGTCCCCGACGAGGCTCCCTTTCCAACCCGGCAGGTGTGGGCCAAGAAGCTGATCCCCAAAATCAGCCACTTCGTTTGGGCGGCCATCCAAAACAAGATTCTGACGATCGAGAATCTGATCAAGAGGGGCTTTCAGATCCCGAATAGATGCTTCCTTTGTTGTGCTTCCTAGGAATCCACCAATCACCTCTTTATCAACTGTCCCTTTTCGTCTGAAGTCTTGGGCCTTATCCTTTCCCAATTCTCTATCCAGTGGGTGGCCCCCAAATCCATATCTGACCTCCTATTGCAGTGGCCCAACCCCTTTGCCCATCCCTTCATCCGCTTCCTCTGGAGTTCCTGCCTTCCCCATATGCTTTGGCAACTCTGGCTGGAGCGCAACAATAGAGCCTTCTCCTCCCCGGCCCGTTCCCCCCTGTGGATAGCGACCAAGGCAGTGACCTTTGCCCTCGAGAATTCTCGCTCCATCCCCTTGACCAACAACTTCGTCGAAGCAGCAGCTCTCCTCAGCGGGTTGACTGCCCTTAAGGAGTCCGCCCCAAAAGTCATCATCGAGGGTGATTCCCAAGTTATAATCAAAGCTGCCCGTAGCCCGGGAAGTTGCTCTTGGCGCATTCACAACTCCATCCGGGAAGTCCACACCATTCTCCAAGGGCTCCCTGATCATGCCCTTCGGCATGTGTACAGAGAAGGCAATAGGGCAGCCGACTTCATGGCCAACCAGGCCACCGCAACAGAAGATTTCACCACCTGGACCACGAACTTCCCTGAAGCTCTGGCCCAAATAGTATCGCAAGACAATTCCAGCATCGATGAGGGCCCAGGAGCTTAGCCCGCCCCACGTCGGGGCCCCGAAGATGCGTGGTCGCATGCCCCGTGCTTCCCCTGTAGCTTCCAAATCCTAGGAGACCCCCTCCCCCGAAGGCTCCCCTTCCCCAAAAATGCGCAGGCACACCCAAAAATGCAGATCTTCGGTCTAGGGCCCAGGCGGGGCCTCGACTCCTGGTGCCAGCTCAAGTCGCAAAGACCCGGCCCCAGGCAGTAGCAGGGCTACTGGCAGCTCCAAGAAGGCCAAGGTGGAGGCCCCGGAGGCCACCGAAGTCAGTTTTGACTTCGGCAGCAAGATGCAAAATTTGACGTCCAGGGCCCTCCCTGACATTACGATTGGCTCCCAAAGCGGCTTCCTCAGCGGCCAATGCCCTGGCCGAACTTCGTATCGAGTCGGGCGATGGCCCTGTCAGGGTGAGGAGCTGATCTGTCAAGTCAGGCCCCGTCCGGGCCGGGCCCGACCACGGGGCCTCCCGGAGAAGCGGCGAGCAAGTTTTTGCATTTTTGGCGTTTGTTGTTTTGCGGTTTTTCCATGTTTTGGTGGCCTCAGACCAAATTTTGTAGTGCTGGTCTCATAGCTAGTCTGTCTTTTTGTAGGCACCAGGGCCCTGGGCCTCGGACTGTTGCCCAAGGGTGCAGCCCCGATTTTTAATCACAATTGTAGCCACGGCTTCCTATGTATCTAAGGTTTTGGGATCCTTCAGCAAAAAACCCGCTGTAAATATACTGTTACTTACCAAAAAAAAAAGGTGACTATGAGACAATGGGACAAAAAATGATGAATAATGAAAACAAAGATAATGAAAGATAAAGAGAAGAAAATAAAAAATACAGAGAGATGAAGAACAAATAAGGGAAGAAATAAAAATAAGGATAACACACCGGTCCATGGTATGTAGTCACTCCAAGTGTGACCATACAACTAGGAGTGATATGGGAGGGGTTAGCTGAAAATGAAAGAAAGGATGAAGACATGAAGTGGGAGTGAACCGAATGGAGAGTGAAATTTGATTTGAATGCACGCGTGTGTGTGCACTTTCATTTGAATGCAAAAAAATAAATTTTTATATATGTACAAGGAGACAAAGAAAAATACAATCTAGGCATAAAAGGCTCATAGGTGAAGGATATTAATAGGCTTGGGTTCATTGATCCCCTCGAGAGTAGCAATATTATACACCCTAGACCTAAACTTTTTATTTTTAATGAATGGTCTAAGCCAATTAGCAAAACATTTATCATGTAGATGCAAAGGTAAACTAGACTTTTGTTGGTTTTCCATGAGGACGAGGTCTCCTACTTGGAATTCACATGGGTGGTGATGAAGCACCCAATAGTCTCATTGTTTTAGCATTGTACACATAAACTACCAGTTTTGTCTACATATGATAGTATAATTCTAGGTACTTTATTTATTATGTATGATAGTATTAATGTTGACATGGTAAAATGATGATAAATATTGACTTGTTGTTAAGATTATTTTATTGTATTTATGCAGGTTATTTTGCATGAATTTCAGTAATTAATAGGCATAAATAAGGCATTAGAAAAAGGTATTTTGAATTAATTATTTTGAATATTTAATGTGCTAAAGTTTTTGAATGATACTCCTACCTTACAAAATATTTGAGGATGATGTGGCAGCCAAAAATCCAAAGTTGCACCAAAACAGGACAATACAGCTTGTTGTAATAGAACCTACAGGTTCTGCTCTGGAACATCCAGACAACAACCTCCAGGATAATAGGAAGAAAGTGTTATATGTCTATTTTTGGTTCCAAACGCCTTGTTTCATGAAGTAGATAAATGGAAATTTGACCAAACACTGGATATTGACCCAACACTTCATTTCCAATGCATTTGCACATAGCTATTAATCTATCTGATGTTCCAAAGCAGTTGCATGTTTTTCTACAGTAATAGTAGAATCTATATTCTAACATGTTTTCAAGGAGGGAAAGAAATGTGGCACATTGGTAATCAACATAAAACTCAAACATATTCAAATGATTTCCTATAGCATTTGGAGGCACAGAAAACATGATAGCTAGCCACAACATAATTATGTCCTAATTCTAGACAAAATATTTGTTTGACTATAGAACTATAGGAGTTAATAATAGTAGTGCGGTCCTAGATGTAAGGGGAGATTTTAATATAAATATTTGTTGTCTACCTTAATTAAGAGGTTGACAAGTCAATATAAAATAGGTCAATAGAACATTACAAAATAAGATAGAGGAATATGTTCTATAAACCCAGTCAACCATTGATGTAATAGTGGATTAATTTGACTTCATAGTTTAGCTTAGAATTTGGTGAGCTCATTCCTTCTATTGGACCTAGGAGAAAGGGCCCACTCTCAAGGTTGGTGGAGGAAACTTTGTAACATAAATTGTAGGTTTTATTGCTATTTTTCATGTCATTTATTATAGTAGATTAGAAACTCTGTTTTCCACTAGTTTTCCCCTATTTTTCCTTTGTTCCATATGTGAATGTTTTGGTACCTTTTTTAGCTAGCCAAATTTCATTTATTTATATATTTTTCATTTCTTTTAAAGAATTTTTGCTCACCATTTCTTTGCTAATTTTCAGCATCTATTTTTTGTTTCAATCTCCTAGTTTAGCAGCATTAATTTCTAGCACTTTACCTTTCTACCTTTCTAATTCAAGTAATTTATTTTCTTGTTATTTCAATTTAGCAAACTTAATATTACAAATTTTCCTTTAGCAAGTTCAATTTCTACAAGTACTTCATTTATTTTATGCAAATGTGTGTTAACTAGTTTACTTTCTGCAAAGACATTTTGATTCTCTATTTCAAATAGGTAACCTAGTGCCCTAATTTCCAAGCTTCATATCTAATATCTTCTATCGTATACAACCTTAAGATGCAAAATTATATTGATAAATTAAATTAAATTATGAGCATTAATTACACCCATAATATGGAATTTGTTATTATATGTTTGTTTGATTTGATCTTGATAAACATGAAGGTGCTCAAGAGCATTTATTCAACATTTATTAAGAATAATTAATTGATCGAGCTATACTTGGCATGTTGTATCATAATCCATGAATTCCTGTAAAGATATAAATAGTGATGGGATATTGAGTTCAAGGGGTATGATCACTTCAGTACCATAGACCAAGGAAAATATGGTTGCTTTGATAGGCGTGTGAGTACTGGTTCGATAAGCCCACAATGCCAAAGGGAGTTGGATGTACCAATCCTTATGATTTTCTTTGAAAATTTTCATGAGGATGGCATAAATAGTCTTGTTGGTGAATTTAGCTTGACCATTTCTTTAGAGGTATTAAGGCATTGAGAAGCTATGTTGGATATGATACTTGTTGTAAAGTGCTTGAACATCCTCATTCTTGAAGGGTGGACCATTATCAAGCATAGTTTTTGAAGGTATACCAAATCAACAGATAATATAATGAAATATCAACTCCATAATTTGAGTTCCTATCATGCTGATAAGAGGAATAGCCTCAATCTACTTGGTGAATTATTTGTTGTAAATAGAGTCTATTCCATCATTTGTGTTATGTAAATGTATCCTCTATGATACATATATAAATTACTTCATGTGTAAGTTATCTAGTTACTTCATGCAATGTAATAAATGCACAAGTGTCAATGTACAAGTTGTCCCTTGCACAACTAGATAGAGTGTTGGCCAAGTATCCTATTTTACCTATATAAGGATTGCCTCTTATATAGATAGTATCTAAACAATGCAACTACCATGAGATTTAATACTACATCTACCACCGCTATCCAAGACATGATATCAAAGAGTGTATACCATTCAAAACCTTGGTACACAATATACTACATGGTACTCACCCAACATCACCTGAGCCACCTGACTCATCAGCCCTCCACATCGCAGTATCCCACAAACTTGACTATCCCAGAAATCCATGATACCACCTTCCCATTACATCCACAATAGGTAAAATTATCCATGCCCCACCATTACTCCATTCTCTCATGCGTGTCCTGACCTACACCATTTTTCCCATTATTAGGTTATCTTCTATCATCTCCCTTACTTCTTCCTCTACTTCTTTACACCTCTTCATGTTTTTGTATAGTCACGCTTTGAGCAGCTACATACCTACACTGATCTATCCCTCTTTTCTTCTATCTCTCTTTGACTTTGGTAATCTCCTTTTCTTTTTGGTTACCAAATATTAGTTCTTCTACTACTTCTTCTAGCTTTACATACCATCTATAGTCCCTTCCTTTGGTTGACATTACCACATACATCTAACATATTATAGCTTATACACCTACTACACACATCCCACATTTTGGGGCAACCGTTACTATGGCATCACGTACTTTGATTATCATGATACAACATACTCACCTGTAAATAAGTTTTCTAAACTTCTCCTCCTACACATCATAAATTTCCTTTTTTAAATATCACATTTCTCCACTTGCACCATTTACTTAACATCCATTGCACATATCCATATGTTCTGCATGTTAATTTCATTTTAAGTTTGTACATTCTCCCCCAAAATATGCCCTCAAAAGAAGTAATACATGCACTTGTTAGCATCACCACCTGGATTTCCACTTTCCATTTTTAGGATTAGGGTATACATAGGTGTCGTGTTTAGCTTTGACTACTCACTAGTTCAGTCAATCAAATGTCACTCCTAGCTGACAGGTTTTACATTCTTCTTATGGTTCTTTAGGCTAGTTCAACTTCTCTCATAGACCATTCACAATAGGTTACACATTAAACAAATTTTGGATCTAGGAAATATGACACCTTGAGTATATATCACCATATATCGAACGGTCTCCCCTGCTCATCCTATCACTTGCATGGTCAACATACAACCTGGGGATAAACAAAGGGATAAACATAAGAAAAAGTACAAGAATGGTGTAGAAAACAAAATACAACGCACGTAGAATAGAAAGAAAGAGAAAAATAGAATAGCAAAATATATATATATATATATATATATATATATGAAAATAGTACCACAATAAATAGGTCAACAATAGATGACGGGCAGAAAACAAAAGGAAAATCCGCCTTATATCACCCATGTTATGCTTCATCACCTTTTGTCCTTAAGTTTAACATAACACCATGGGATGATTTCCATTGCTAGCAATAGGCTCCAAGAGCCTGCCTACTAGTGGAATAGTCTTACAAGTGGTAATATATCCATAACATTAGCTACCTAATTTTGTATAGATCACTATTCATGTATGGATGAACTAGCTAGATCGGTTGTGTCTACAATGGGCTAATCCTATATATTTATCAAAATGAATAAATGAACCTCACTCGTTTACACACACAGGTCCATGACAAATTCTAAACCAGTTTGATTAGTTATGAGTTGCCACATAAACTCACATAGTTTGGAGTTTAAAAATTTATCGTCAAAACTACATTAGTCAAAGCCATTACATACACCTCATACTATCCTACGTCTATGATATAATGTAAGGGATCACATCCACATAGGTACATGTAATGATACAAGTACTTCCTTTACACATTTTAACATTCCCATACGTGCATACGTGCATCTATGTTACACAAAACACATCATTGCAATTCCATTACATGCATCACACTACGGATCACATCATTTCATTTTCATTATATGCATCACATAAAAGAATACATGATTGTATTTACCTTGCATACCTCACATAAAATTCTAAATCAAGGCATTCATCATGCATCTACTATCTCACATTCTATCATTTACATTACAAGCACTTACTACAAATATCATTTCACATTTTATCATTTCTCATTGCATTCAAAATAAATCATGCATGCCTACTCTATAGCATGCGCACATTACAGCATGATAATAAATACAAATCACAATACACATGAATATCCATTCATTATACATACCCACAAATCATGTCATAATATCTATGCAAAAATAAAGAGAACACATTTGCAAACCATAATAATAACACATGTATATATAACAAATGAAATCAAACATGTCTATATATATGTCATCCAAAAATATCCATAGGCTACAAACTAGGACCATGCCCATAGTCCATGATCCAAAATTCCCATAGGCTACAATCATCAATAATCCTAACTATCACCAATAGTCTCCCCACGTCCCTCATGGCTCACCTGTATCTCTGCAGCCCTGCTCGACTCTGCCCTGACCTCCAAAATTGGATCCATGGTAGGCTGATATTGTACCTCCACCCTAGCACCCATATGTCCTATCGAAGCAGTACTACGCTGACTATGACATGAAGGTACCCACACTCATTACTATGACTCATACTATGACACCACATGAGCATAACCAGGAAGAGGAATCCCATTCACCATCATAGAAGTCTCACATAATACCTTCTTAGCAGATTCCACCACCAACTTACCAGTCAACCTCTCAATATCTTATGCCTGCCCAGCCATCGTGGCCCTCATATGCTCCATATCAGCTACTACCTTAGCATATATAGCCTCGATAGCCTCCTCCTATCTATGGGGCTTAGCCTCCAAATAATGAACCCTACCTTCTAGCTCTTGTACCTCCTTTTCTACATCTTGCCTCTTCAAAACATCGATAGGGATCCTCTCCAAATCTACGAACACACCAATATCAATGATATCATATATATCACCCATAGTAGTAGGTACACCTCTCTCCTCCTGTACTCCAACATCCTATCCCATAGCCATGTCAACATCCACATCTACCTCCTCTACTCTCACTCCTTGGGTGCTCGCTATATCGCCCAAGCACCACCATGACAATCATAGAGGAACCTCCTCCTCATCACCAACCACATCCTCTGACCTAGCTCGAGCCCCCCTGCTAGCTCTCCCCTCTAGTGGAGGTCCCTCAACATCAGGTGCCACCCATCGATCGATCACACCTCTACCAAGATCCCAACCCTGCATTACCCACCAGGCCTCAAACTTTGTATTTGTCCCAACATCCTCCACATCTAGGGTAGCCATAGGTGGATCCCTCTCCCCAACCCAAGGTAAAACCACAAGATGCTCTCCCCTATCACCTCACTACCTAAAGTAAATGACATGAGCCCCTAGAGCATCCTACCATAAGCCAAATTGTTGCCTCACATGATCAAACTAAAAATACTTGGCCTATTGAGTATATCACCCCACTAACCACCTGCCCTATTGGATGGTGCATAGTTGCTCATTATCCTCATCCCACCTTACCCCACCCAACCATGACCTTCATCTAACATCACCAAGTGTTAGATATCTAAACTTACCCCTCCATAATAATGGGTCACCCTCATGTAGTCTCTTAATACTCTTCTCAACCTTTGTACTCCACCTCAAAGCATAGGGCAAATACTCCTTATCCCTCACATGCATAGGGTGAGGCAATAAGGATGGTCTCTCAATAGCAATATGTTCCCATGCCCATACCTGTAATAAGGGAATTGAACTCAACCTCATGCGTCTACCTCGCATAATATCATGTAACTCCCGATACACTTGGGATAATATTGTAGGTGCCCATGCAAACACGACCCTGTGCTCCACCATGTCACTCACCACATCTAACATATTCTAGGTAAACAGGACCCCAAAAGTATCAAGTAACACATAGGTGGAGATCATCATTATGGCTACACACTGTCATTTAGATATCTTCTCCTTCAATAACAACCACTCATAATCCATCTTAGAGATATCTATGCCACTCCACTCTGCCCCAAAGAACTACTCCAAAACAACCTCCTTAATATCATCAGCTACTGCTCTCACCAAAACACACTCAATCGATAACCTATAAATCCGATATATATCTTCCAAGGTGATAGTCATTTCCCCAATGGGGAAATGAAATGTGTTCCGATCTGTATCCCACCACTCACATAATGCAAACACATATGCCATGTTGGTATGTATGCTCTTACACTCCCATACACCTTGAAACCAAATTTCATCCAACCACTTCATCTCATTAGGTGTATTCATCAACTTATCAAAACCTTCCTTTATTTTTCATACACAATGACGAGGTTCAAGCATTTTTACTTGTTCATACACAAAAATACACAATAAAACACACATTAGTCATTCACATAATAATGCAATCAAATAAAAATTCATGAATCAAAATTTATAAATTAAAACTATTTAATTTGACACACACTTCAAGATAAAAATAGTGTACAAGTCGCATGGCAAAAAATATCAACAAAATAGTCACATATTTGGATACCCATTTTGTCATTTTATAGCAAAATTTTGAACATCTGTGACAAAAAATACATATTTGACTTCCAACAGTCAAAAACAAAATCACCCATACATCCACTATGGCACGTAGTTCAAACATAGGCCAAATGAAAACATCTACAAAAATAAATATTATTTTTGGATACCCATTTTGCCCTTCTAAGGTGAAAATTTCATTGGTTTCTAAAAATTTTATCCACACAGTGGCAAATTTAATGGTCAACATTTACTACTTTACACCCAAACATAACACATTCAGAAATCACGCTAAACAAAAGCAAAAAAATATAACAGTCACATAACGGGATATCCATTTCCCACTTTTACAGATAAAATGAAATAACATTTCAAAAATAGTACTCCATTACTCCAAAAATGGACAGTCAAAATTTAGACCTACTCTACCCATCACCCGATCAAATCGATGCCAAAACAAGTCAGATTCAGAAATAAATCACGTTTTTGGGTACCCATTTGGCTAGTTTTACACTATATATTCGAATTTCAATCAAAAATTACAAAATATTTTTTAAAATGGGACAAAAACCTTCCCCCCTCATTCACATTTCTCGAGAAAAATAAAATAAAATAAAAACAAAGAGAAAGGACACTTATCGGTGGACTCTCGTACCTATTTCCCACTGTGCTACGTCCCCTCATCATTGTCTCCCTCAAAATTGCCAACCGTGCTCTCCCCGCATCGTCAAAATCTCTGCCAAGTCACTTTCCAATCTCTCCCACCGTCAAAATGAACCAATGCCAAGCAAATTTGGGCTTAAATAGGCTTTAATCTTGCATTCACCCCCTAAGTGGTGAATCTAGATCCAATTCACCCCCTAGGTGGCAATTTAGGTCAAAATTGCCCCCCGGGTGGTGAATTCAGCTAAAACCTTCCAAAATCAATCAAACTACTCCCAAAACCCTAGGAAATCAAAAAAATTTCTTCCAAAACCCTAGGAACCCTCTAAAATTTGTCTCATATTTTAATTTTCAATCACATTTCATTATGCATTGGTATCTTATCAATCGATGCATCATAAAATCATCACATTTCATTCACCTCATTGTTGATTCCTCATTTGAAGGGGTATTGATATCCAAAGTCAACTTTGCATGCAACCACACAACTGAAAATCCAAAAGTTTGAGTAGCACATTTGTAACAAAAATTTTTGCTAAAGAAATAATCTTAATCTCAACTAGACAGGAGTTATATCATGAGAGCTATGTGTTTTGATGGATAAATCAATCTAGCATTCTTGTACGTCGAGTACACGACAAATTATACATTTGGCATAGTCCTAGTGCAACATTTAGAGTATTTATATCTGGAATTCATGGAGCATCATGAATGACATGTTTGAAAAATTCAAATGTCCCTTTAGTTCAAATGGTTTGACACTTGTCACCATGTTCTCATCAGTCAATAAATAGCAAATATTTAGTTAGGATTTTGTCCTATTCATACTTTTGGACCACGTTGATCTGGTCACAAAAGCAAAGTAGTCAAAAGTTGCCATTCTCAAGCAACTAGTATGGCATTAAAAATATCATACGAACTCAACAAAATCACAACATTGCATTCACAATCATTCATTTCCATTCTCCAGCATTATTTTTATTTCTTTCCTCTTCTTCTTCTTTCCTTCATCTCTTCTCTCCCTGGACATCCAGTTAATGGGTATGGTCACTCTTTGAGCGGCTACATACCTTTGATTGTATTTAATTCCCCTTCTATCCCTTTTCCTCATACACAAACCCTTCACATTTTGGTATTAAACTGTGTTCCACACAGTATAGTACAAAAAGAGGTAAAATGTAGACACCCAAAAGTCACACATTGTTGTATCTATATATCCATAGGCGATTCCAGATATCCCTAGACTAGTATAGGCTATTTTAGTCATGCGTAGTCATGCGTAGATTTTTGTAGTTCGCCATAGTAGTGTGTAGACTTCCATATACCACTTCATCAGCTTTAAGGTCCAAAACACTAATAAGCCTTCAAAATTACATCTTGTGCAATGGGATATCCTCTGACAGCCTATTTGCACTCAATTGAGTCCCCCACGGGTCATTAATTGATAAAAACAATTATCAAGTCAATTCTTAAAATCTAATTTAATGTTGACTCCACTTAAGTCACCTTTTAGGGAAAAGTTGATTAGTTGAACTCTTAATCCTTAATTAACACTAATTGCATCCTCCCACATGTGTGTAATTAGGGTTTTTTGAGATATTTTCCTAAGAACCCTAATCAAGCTCTAATTTGACTTAGGACCTCCTAATCCTAATTAGACTTAATCCTTCCTCACACATGTGTGAGGATAGGATATTTCCTATGAGGAATGTGAGACCTCCACCTAACAAACCCTAACCTAACTTTGGTTAGACTTTAGCCTAGGGTTAGTTTCCTTAACTCACCCCCTAAACCTTACCTTTTCCTATAAATAGTGGGTCTAAAATACCTAATCACCTCTCTCTCTCTCCATTAATGATCTAAGCACAGAAACTCTGCCCAAATAGATACCTATGAATGATATAGTGAAACTGAGTTTGAACAAAAATAGTACAGCAGCCAAGGAACCTTCTCATCGAAGGATTTTTATAGAAGAGTTCTCAGGGTCTGATTCACCCCCTGTCCCGTGAATCCAGTATCAGTTCATCCCCTAGGTGGCGAATTGGTTCTATAGGTCCCAAATCAGCTCAGATTTGGGAGGTAAGCTTTATTTTATCATTTTATCAACTTTTGCACCTTTAATTTCAGTTTTTAATGTATTCTTACCATATCTTTTGTCTTTCTAAACATGGGGCTTGACTAAGGCAAGCCTCCCAATGATCTAATCCCTTTTTATAGGTTTGAACCTAAATCAAGGAGGGAAAGGAGCTATAATTACAACCCGAAGGTGGCACACAAGCCCACCTACACTGAGGGATGATTGAAGATGGCATCAAACTTGTTGTAGCATTATTAGAAGAATAAATGGATAAACGACATCATGTCCCTATTGTAACACATATTTTTCAATATTAATGAAATACAACCTTTTCATTTAGTACATTTATGTTTTGTATTAATGGATCAAATGTTGATTTCTACCCGTTTTAGTAGCCAAGGCCAAATATAGTTATGGGTAATTGATAATGAGGCTCTACAATATTTTGAATGCCTTAATCATTAAAACCAAGACCACCACCTCGCTAGGTGAAGTGTTAAAAATATCTCATGGCAAAGGAGAGGTTAAACAAAAAAAATTATTTTCGTAGAACGGCGCTTCAGGATCTCTATTAGGAAATTTGTTAGAATATAAACAACTCCCTCGTACACAAAGTTGGTATGATTAGAGGAGGGGCCCATAAGAAAAACAATGTCAATGGTTAATGGAGGGTCACTAGGGTGACTAAAATCCTTAACCAACTCTACGATTGGAGGCATAAATGTGACATTATGCCCAAGGTACTCGTTTATGTTAGGATTTATCGATGGACATCAATGTGCATGGAGTGGGATGAAGATGGTTGAGATGTGGATGGGATTAAGGATCGATGTTGTCCTCTAAAGTGAATAGAAGTATGGATGAGGGTGGAGGAAATGATGTGTGCATCATTTTAATGGTGTCTAAAATGCCTAGGTATATATTGAATGGGTTTGGAGGAGGGGATGATTTGGGTTTTGTGGAAGGAGAAAGGGTTTGGGAATGTTTAGTGGATGTTGATGATGGATAATGGGGGCTGAAGAGATATGAATAGGAGGATAAGGTAGTGTAGGTAAGAGGGGTGGTTTGAAATATTTATGTGAGGAATAAGGTTAAATGGAGAAAACATGATGAGGTTGAGGGAGGAAAAAAATGAAGAGAAGATTGATGAGCATGAATAGGGTGGGTGAAATGAGGGTATGGATATTGATATGGAGGTCGATAGGGTGAAGCATGTGAGGAATGTGATGAAGAGGGATGGTAAGGGTGTGATGTGTTGAGATAAATATGATGAGCCAAGGATGAAGAAGAATGAGGGGTAAAATTGGGAGGAATTGGATAGGTAGGTGGCATATTGGGTGGGGTAGGGTGAGGGAGAATTGTGTGGGAAGATGATGCTGGTGGAGTACAGGTTAGGGATAAATGTATGGAGGGTAAGGTTGTTTCATGTGGGTTGGAGACCATGCTATAATATTTTAAGGGATTCTCATCAATTGAAATGTAGTGTATGCAATCCTTGTGAACATATTTGAGGTAATGGTGCAAGATCTAGGGTACACTTCACATATCTTGGATCCATGATCGGCCAAGGGGGGCATTGTACTGTATCTCACCTTTAAAGATGTGGTATAAAATATGGATAGTCTTGAACCCCACTTGGATGGGATTTTCCCAAGTGTTGAGCATAGTGAATCATTGAACTCCTATAAGGTGAAGGATGAGGATGCGATGAGGTAGGGTTGAATGTTGAGATGATTAAGGATGGTGGATGTGATTATGTTGATTCAGGGTCCTATATCAACCAATACATATTTAAATAGTTTACCATCTATGGAAGTCATAATTTGCAAAGGGATATTAGGTCCTTCCATTGTGATGGTTTTGATTTCATGATCATAAAAGGTAATGGCAAGTGATGTGCAAGTTTGGAAATTACCCACAAAATTGGCAAAGGTGTTGGGGTCTTGGGTTTGCAAATCTATGGACTTAAAGATGTCCATTAATGCCTCCCTATTGGGGAATATTTTTGAATGAGTTCATAGATTAAAATATTTGTCGATGTTATTTTAATACTATGAGTAATTCAATTCTTAATATGGAGGACTGATCATTATTGAGGTGGAATAACTTGCACTGGCAGGGGTGGCAAGGTGGATGATAAAGGTACATTAGGAGGATAACTTGTTTGCATTTTTCTAATAGGGTATCTTTTATTTTTAGTGATACCATGGATCATGCCAACAAAACCTTAGTATTGCAAGACATTATTAACATGGCTAACCTAATTAGGAGGGGTTATCAAAGTTGAGGCCTCATTATAAGCCTAAGTTATCCCATGTTGTGGTAAATAATTATGATAAATACCAAGGTTTTGATTAGGAGGGACAAGAGTATTATCAATGATAATAATCCCCCTCTCTTTCAAGTCCTACACTACATGTTTGAATGACATGCAACCATTGATATTGTGACCTTTAGATTTGGGTTTATTCAGATCATCGGGCCTTATGGTGGGTAAGGAAATCACTTGTAGCTTAATAATTCTCTGGAATATGGTTGAAAAGGGCTTAGAAAGAGGTATGAAGTAGCTCAAAGATCGGGGAGGATAAGACCTGGGAGAGTAAGCAGGTTGGAATTGATATTGAGCGAGGGGTGGGATGGCTTGATATGTTGACAGTTGGGGTTGATATGAAGTTTTTTGTGGTGAGTATTGATGTTGTTAATGTGGGTTAGGAGTGGTTGGGCTATTCAAAACCACCTGATTGACTTGGGAGGGCTTATATTGATTATTTTTATTTCCCTTAAAATTCTTGTTTAGTCATTCTTTCTTCCTAAGTTTGATCTCTCCTTCTTGGATTTTGATATCTTCAATTATTTTGGCCTGGGTTAGAGCTTCCTTGAGAGTTTTATATAATTGGAGTTGCAATAATTTAGATATTATTTTGAACAACTCTGAATGAAAATTCAATTTAACTTAGTGATAGGAATGGAAATCCAGTACAGTTCTCTGTCAATTGCCATAATCCAAAATAGCCTCATCCCCAAATTGGAGAAGGTTGGTGAGATATATCAATGTGGTTTTTTGTACATTTAAGACTAAGTGCTCCATAAGAGATTTGCCAATTTTTCAATGTTGTAAATGCTATTATAGGGCAAGTGATTGAACCACTTTAAGGCTCTTCCCATAAGGGATAATGGGGAGGTATGGAGCATGAGGGTCATGCTCATTAATGAGATAGTAGGCATTGATGAAAGTGCTCACATGATCTTGGGGGTCCTCTTTTCCCTTGAATTTATCAAATTTAGGCATTTTAAAGAGGGGAGGATATGGTGGTATGGTCACAAAAGAGTGAATTGGATGATTGTTGAGTTGGATAAGGGTCATATTTTAGTATCCAATGTTAGTGACCTGTGATTCTAAACTATTGAGTTGAATATCCAACAATTTTAATGCATCTAAAAAGGCCTAGGGGGTTGGGGAAGGTGCAACATTAAGGATAATGTGGGAAGATTTAGTAGGAGGATATGATTATTATGGATGAGGGTGAGAATATGGGTATTAATTTGGGTTAGGGGATGGTTATTGGGGAGCCTAGGGAGCAAGAGGTAGAGTCTGATGTGGTTGATAAGATGTGTTATAGGTATTTGTAGGATTTTGGGATGATTGGTAAATTGATTGTTGATGATTTGTAGGGGATTATTTTTATTGATATTGGTGGGTGGGTGATTGATATTGCTTAGATGGTTTTTGATATTGATGAGTTGATGGTTGGTCATATGTAAGGGTGGTTGTGATTGATATTGATAGGTTGGTGGTTGGTGATGGGTGGGAGGTTGTTGTGATTGATATCTTTGGGTTGGTGGTTGGTGATATATAGGGGATGGTTGATAATAAGTGGGTGGAGGTTGATCATGATTGGGAGGTGGTTGTGATTTATATTGAAAATGGGCTTGGTGATTAGGAGGTTTGTGTTGGTAAGTGTTAGGAGATTGTTGATGATAAATGGCTGGAGGTTGATCATATGTGGGTTGATAGTGGCTTGAAGGAGCTTGATATTGGTCAAGTGGATGATTTTATTGATTAGGTGGTATTTGATACTATATTTTTTAATTTGGAGGGGACTATGTGGAAATCGATGATGCTTGATATTGCTTTATTATGGGTGGTGGTTTATTGGAATGTAGTTGATAATGACTGGTGGGTTGTTGATATTGATCTAGAGTGGGTTGGTACTGGTTTGGTGGTAGTTGTTGATGTTTATTTGGAGGATGTTGTTGTTGATTATGTGATGGTTGATATGGGTTATGGGTTGATTGATGATGATTAGTTTGTTATTGATAGTTGGTTGGAGGGGAATTTTATGGCTATGTTGGCAACCATTGATGATAATTTTGAGAAGGATGTTGTGTTACATGTACTATGGGTGGATAAGAGGCCTATGATGAATCTTGGATGAAGTAGTTACCTTAAGTAGATGGTTAAGGTTGGGGAATTGATCATTGAGATGGTTATTGGTGGATATGGATGTTATATGATGGATGGAAATATTGTTAGAAATAATTGATGGGCACCTGTTGGAAAGAATAATGAATAAAATGATTATGAGGGGGTTGATATTACGATGGATAGGATTAATATGGAATGGAAGAAATAGGAGTATTAAGAGGATATGATGCAGAAGGATTTGCAATATGTGTACAAGTGACATGAACGATGGTGGAAAAAGGATAATCTATGAAAGAAGGAATGATATTGATAGAAGCAGGTTGTTGAGATGGATTAGCATTGTGAAAATGTGAGGATGCATTGACTTGATTCTAATGATACTGGTTGTGTGATGAGGTGGTATGGTTAGAGGAGGATGGGAAATCTAGGTTGATGGCCACATATGGGTTGTCAAGTATTTTTTGGGGGTGAGTAATATTGGATCCTTGAAATAGGAAAAACTCAAGCAATATTTCATTAACTATGACAGTCAAAGTGTGATAAATATTAGTAGAATATAAAGGAGGTGGAGGATGATGATGGGATGTATGAGAATAAGTTATCTCTTGTAGAAGGGGGTACAATGTGGGTAAGAATATGTAGTAGGGGTAGGGATGGTTGTGGTAAGCTAGGCATGGGAATATGGGATGAAGAGGGATCATGGGTAGAAAGAGAGGGCTACGATGAAATGGCAATATAGATGAAACATGTGGTATTGGGTTCAATGAGTGTGATATTAGAATTGGTGGAGGACAAGAGAGTATTGGGGGATTTGGTAGTGGTGGCATGGGTATAGCAATGCATCATACCTAGATTGTATCTAGTGTGATGTATCTTAGGTGGGTAAGGAATGTGATGAAGGACTTCATTGGACAAGTTACCATGGTACACTTTTGATGCATCCCCTTGATGGGTCGGGATAATAGTCAAAGTATGGGAGGATTGATCAAAATGATCCATGGAGGCTTGGACTTGGGATTTGGCTTGATTTTAATTCAAAATCATAGGCTAATGGTAATGGAGTGGAGGCAAAAGGAATCATATTTGGGTGGTGGTTATGTCTTGGTGGTAATGAAGGTGGTAAAATGTTCTATCTATGCAAACAAAAATGTAAATGACCAACCAAACAAACAATTATAGATTTTGAAATATTTTAATGTGTTATTTGTTTGATTGATGTTGTTTTGGGATGTTTTGGGATGGTTGTGGGATGATTTGGTATGGTTGTGGGATGGTTTGGGATGGTTTGATATGGTTTGGGATGGTTTTAGATTGTTTTTATTTTTGTGTTGTGTTTTTTTATGTGTTTTTATGTATCCTAATCCTAGGAACTACAAAGGGGTGGATGGCATAAAAACTATGAGGGTGTGTTTATGTCCACCCCCCTTTCAAGAAGTTATTAACAAACAATAAAGGCTTCCTAGGATGAAGGTTAGGCTTAGGGTAGCCTAAGGGGACAAAAAGAACCTATTGGGAGAGGCCTTGTTGTCTAAGTCCTGCTACTTGCCCAGGATTTTGCTTCACCCTTGATCAGGTTCGAATAAAAATAACAGTTGCAGACCATTAATTATTAAACCACATGGTCAAAGGGTGTTTAACCTCAAAAACTACCCTGAGTTAATCCCAAGGGTAGTCATCTTCCTGGTGATAAAGTCTGGGAAACTACGTGTACTAACTAGGGTGTGTTCTAAAGGCTCGAACGATGGTTGGTGATAAAATCCAATTCACCAAGAGGTTTTCCTCACAAAAATAAAATGTTTGCAGAATATGTAGGTGCAAAATGTGTGTGATGTTTGTTTTTGTGTTTTTTTTTGTTTGATTTTTTGTTTTGTTTTTGTTGTTTTTTATTTGGTTTTTCTTTTGGGTTGGTTTTTGCTTGATGTTAAAAATACCTATCCATCATGCAAAACTAGACCTAGTCCTTGGAATGTGGAATTCAAGATGTACAAGCACTATACCTAAGGTTACTTTAAAGATGCAATGCAACTAATTTAAAGAGAAATGTTAAAGAAGAACACTAGCTTAGGGAAGAGGAGGAATTTGATAACAAAATACAAAATGAAGAAAGGGGAACCTAAACTAGGGAAGGAAGCACTAACTAATGCCAAAGAAGAGAAATTAAAAAATAAACCTAAAATTGATAGAAGAAGAAAAGAAAGATATGCAGATACAAAAAGAAAATAGAGACTAAAATCAAGGATAAATTGTAGAAAATGAATAAAGATAGTTGTAGATTTATTCTGACCCACAGGTCCAACTACTTGGAGTGGTCATACCCCATACATGATCACAAAGAGTGGTTGGGACTATGTTCCAGAGATAGGCTATAGGGAAGAACATATCAAGGTAGATTTGGGGATGACTATAGGTGACTAGAATAACTGTTAATGACCTAAACTAGACGAAATGCTAGGAGGCAAGAAAAACCCTATGCTAATGATGCAAAATGAAAAGGGAACAAATCTAACCTATGGAAAAAATGAAGATGTTTGAAAGAAAATAGGTACTAATCTAAGGAATGCAACTATCCTAAAGAAATACAACTATCCTAAAGAAATTCAACTATGCTAAAAGAAAGCCATGCAAAAACCTATACTAAGAAAGCAAGGAAAATAACCTAAGATAGGGACATAAAAATAATTACTCTAAAGCATCAAAAAAATAAACTATACGAAAACCTAAAGCAACTATTCTAAAGAAAAAGAAACTTTATCTAATGGAAAGAAATCAATTTACACTAGTGAAAGAAAATCAACTAAGCTATGAATGATAGAAGTAACTATATTAAAGAAATGCAAGGATGAACTATGCTATGGAGAGAAAAACACAACTATGCTAAAATAACTTAGAAGGAACTATGGAAAAGAGAACAAAAGAGACTAAGAGGCACCTATTCTAAGGAATGAAGAAGAAGAAAAAAAAAAAACTATGGCAAATGAGACAACTACTCCTAGGAGAAGAAAGACACCTAAGCTAAAGAAAGGGGAAAGTGCTTAAGCTATGAAGAAGAAGGGGAAAGAAAACTACCTAAGATAGAGGAATTCATTTAGACTAAAGAGAGACTTAATAAACAACTAAACTAGAGAAGAAGAACCTATGAGAAACTAGGGGGAGCAAAGAACTATGCTAAGGAGAAGATGAATACCTATGGCAAGCTAAAGGAGGGAAGAAGGTACACTAAGCTAAGAGAGAAAATCCTAAACTATGGCAATGCTAGAAGACAACTAACTTTTAATTAAAAGCAAACAAAAGTAGAAAAAAAATATAGTGATGATAATCTAGTTTGAACCACTAACCTGTGAGCCTATGATTATTGTCATAATTGAGTATATTTTTTTGAGTTTGTGTCTGTGCTTGATCGCTCTAGATGGTTGGTGAGCTTGTTTACTGCTTTGGAAAATTGGTTAACTGCTCTGGATAGTTGGGTCTGATTGCAGGTTGATATTTTGAGCTTCAATTTGGTAAAACGATGTTGTTTTGTTGTTTTTGAACACCTTTAACATACACATAGAGTAGTAATTCAATGAAACAAGTAAAATAGGCAAAGAGCAATGACAAACCCAAAGTAAAACATATAAGGCATGATATATTAAGACCAAAAATAACATTCTACTCCTAAAGTCTATGCAAAATGAAAAAATATCAAATGTGCTAAGAGTAAGAAAACCACCGTGATCGTCATTTTGTATGATAAAGAAATACACCCTTTCATGAAACGAAATGCAATATGATGTGATATTATTAAGCACTTTTGAGTTACATAAAAACCCTCTTGGGGTTATTACAAATGGAGTCTCCAAGGTGGAGAACTCTCCTTTTTGGAAAATAATGATTTAGGGTGTCTTCAAGAGTCTTCCTTTGGTCACACAATCAATTTTATAGGAGGGTTTTGAAGACTTGCTACTTGACCTATCAAGTCTTTGTGTTAGTATAAACACCTACACAGAATCCCACAATAGATAAGTTAGTAGCATATATCGGGTCTTTTCAAATGAGGCCCCATGTTCATAAAATATTATTCATAAAACTTTACTAAAAGCCTACAAAATATTACAAAAAGAATGTAAACTATTACAAAAGCATGAAATGGAAGTTGTTTTTCCCCTTTTACTTGTTATACCTAATTTTTTACCTTTGCCTCATGTGGTATTGTGCTCCTAACCAATTGGACAAGATGGTTGGATCTTTGTGTGACTGGTCGGGACGTTTGGGTCTCTGTGTGATTGACTTGGATGATTGGATCTAAATTTCTTAAGGGTTGTAATATTTGGTGTGGAGCCTCCTAAGATGATTTTGAGTCCCTATTGTTGATTTGAAGTCACCTGGTCCTTTGAGTTGAGAGCAATTGACAAATGAAGCCTTGCTACTTTTCAAGAAGACTCCATTGTTGTAGTGGCCTTGAGTTCTCCAATGAGTTGTTCACACTCTCAAACTCAAGCAATCACAAAAGGGCACAAAGGGGGCCAATAAAAATTTGGTAGATTTTTCTTCAGGATTTCTTATGTTGATGCAAATTGATGAAAATGAGGGGGTATTTATAGGATTTTGGGCAAGGTGAGGGGGGATGACATGGGAGTGAGGTGGAAGGGATGTGGTAGCCATGTGGCATGTGGGGAACCCAAGGAAAATATGGGGAGGCCACATGGAGGAATGTGCACCCTCCACATTTATTAGCTTTGGGTGGGGTGAATCCTCACCCACCCAAATACCATAAAGTGACCTAGGGGGTGTGAGGGGTGCATGGGGATAAGTGTGCATTGGGTGATGTGGGCATAATTTAAAATTACTAAAATGCAAGGGTGGAAGATGGAGTGTACAAGTGGCTTAATGAGGGAGGTTGACTTTGGGGTTAAAGGGCAATTTTAAATTCATCCATTTTGGAGGGAAAAGGGTGAGGGGACCAAGCCAATTAAATGGAAGGAATTTAGGTGAGGATTTGGGAAGGGATTAGACTTCCTAGGGATTTGCTTGGGATTTTCAAATTAATGGTGCAATCTCCTAGGGATTTGACCAAGGGTCAAGGGGTATGGTTAGGGGTTTAATGAAGGGTTTGGGTGAATATTGGAATTTGTGAGGATTTATTTAGGAATTTAAAATTCAATGTGCACTCCTCTTGGGATTTGGTCATGGATTATGATATGATTAGGGCTTAAGTGGGGGCTTAATGGAGGGTTAGGTTAGGAAAATGGAGGTTATGGGAACTTTGAGGTGGATTAGAATAATTATGAAGGCTAACAATGGATTAGAAGAATTAAATGGAGTAGGGGGAAATTAGAGGATGATTAGGAAAAATTAATGAATTGGGGGAAATTAATAGAATTAATGAGAAATTATGGAAGGTTAAGAACATTTGAAAGGAATTTGAGGATTTTTAAAGTGGTTTTGTGACAATTTGATGGCTTTGATGAATTGATGAGATTAGCTTAAGTAATGATAAAATTGACTAATTCTGGATGTCTACAATTATAATTCATTTTATTTATGATAGATTTGGCTTGAAAGAAATCAAAGAATTTTTCAAGGTAGGAAGTTAACTGTTTATCAGATTTGGCAGAGGATTATTGGTATGATCCAAGACATTATTTCTTCTAAATATTAGATCAATCTTCCTTTGGAGCAGTCTGAGATTTTGATGATGCAGGACCTGGGTTTAGTGGAGAATGGCCCTCATCCTTCTTTATCGATTGAGAAGAGAGGCCTCAATCAAAAAGTACAGAGAGATGGCAGATGGCATCTTCTACATCGGGGGGTGTTTAAGATTAATACTAATGGCTCTTCCAGAGGGAATCCTTGGTATGCAAGTATTGGTGGTGGTGGGATAGATAGTAGTGGTGCAACTCTTTTAATTTTTTCCTGTTATAAGGGGAAGCAAACTAATAATTATATGGAGGCCCTTGCTATTCATTTTGCTTTGAAAAGGTTATGCTATGGAATGGTGGAATATAATCTGTGAGTTGAACTCTTATATTATTATTAATTTTTTGAAGACTCGTAATCTTTTTAATGTTCATCGGTAGCTGGCGTTAGTGGCTTGGTAGATCTTTCACATTTGTCGACATCTGGAGTTTATTTCCTTTGTTCATATTCCCAGGGAATGGAATGGTGTGGTTGATTTTTTGGCAAAATGGGCTTCTGAGCTTCAGGAAGACTTGAATGTTAGGGAATGAGATCAGCTCTCATTGGATTGTTCTAGTCATATTTCTAATTTTCTTACTGAGGATATGCCTGGTTGAAGCTATTGTTTGTTAAGTGTATTTTGGTCGGGTGCTCGATGATTTTGGAGGTCTTTTCCCTCTAACCCTTGTAAGGGTTATTGTTTTGGGATTCTCTATTTCTTGTATGATTTTATTAATTTAGTAAATTTTTACCAAAAAATAACAATCTCACCAATAAATAAAAACTTTAAAATTGTGAAATATAAATACCAAAATAATATTAAAATTAAATAACTATATAATAATAAATATAATATAATTAAATCATCATATAACCTGCCATTAATCCTATAAAATAATATGTAAAAATTATAACACAATATCATTTATGACCTCAAGTGAAAATTAATACTTATTTCGTATCTTTTTGTTTTTTTTTGTTACATAGATGAATTGGTTACAATCACAATTTTTAGTAACTCAGCGTAGCTGGCAGGGTTCAAACTATAGTGAAGGCTTCCAACACACCCATTGTCTTGTTAATGGTAACCCGACGTGATATGGGGACCACCGGACGCACAAGGTTCACACCGTCTTCGTCAGTCTAGTTCAACACATGGCATGAAGAAGAACCGTCGAACAAGCAGGAAACAAATCACTATCATCAATAAGGTGCAACAAGCAAAAAAGTCGAATCGGACTACTGGCTATGCATGGGCACGCCCATGGTATTGGAACCTAGGTGTCCTCTCGGTAAATGCCCGAACTTACCAATCCACCTAGACCCACGGACTGTGTTCCTAAGCTTTTTTTTAATTTAATGTAGTTCAACAATGAAGTTTTAATATGAATATTCTATTTCTTAAACTATATAAAATATTTATTTTTTTAAAGATACTTGTTTTAATTTAAAATTTTAAACCTCAAGGAATAGGACTACCTTAATTCCCGAAGTCCTATTAATTTATTTTTACTTTTTAAAAATTCTTACTTAAAATATATTTTATATATAATATTTAAAATTTAAAAAAAAAATAGCTTATTAAAAATATTTCATAAAACCAAAGTAATAGATTCCAAATGAGATTCCATGGTTGTTCAACGATGAAAACTTTAAAATGATGATTAAGAGGTTTGGTTTATTTTATATGAACAACTTAAATCTATACACATAGTGACGTTAAACATAAACTTTTAATCAATGGTATTATTCATTTTTTTAATAATAATTAAAAGTTTTAATATAAAACATATTATGTTAAAAACTAAATTACACGTTTGTGTTGTGGTCCACAATAGAACCTTTCTTTTTCATTTTATATAAACAACTTAAAAATATGCACATAGTGATGTTAAACATTATATTTTAATTAATGATATTATTATATTCATTGTCGTATTTATATATATATATATATATATATATATATATATATATATATATATATATATATATATTGATATATTAGAAGAGAGGGTTTTTGAAAGGATTTCATAACCTTGTACAAAAAAAACTTGTACGATGTAGGATGGTCTAGACAGGACAACAAAAAAGAACTACAAGGAAGAAGTTCAAAGAATCAACCCGGAGGATCAAAAGGGAAACAATGAAGAAGGAAAGGAAGGCTAATAGAGCTGAGTAGCATAACTGACAAAGACATGCCAAAAAGATGGTAGGGGAGGCTTAATCATATTTGGTATTGGTTTTGGTCACAAAATAGACATCTTTGATGTATACATTCATGTATTGCATGAGATCTTCCACCACCTTATATGCTTGTTGGAGGAGGGTCCAAGCAACATGTGCAGCATTAGACATAGAGGAACATGCCCAGGGGTACTCTTGACCTTCACTTTTAGTAGGGATTCTTCAATTTTCACTTTTCGATTGATGTCTTCAGCTTTCTTCTTCTACGGCTTCAAAGGAGAAGCTTTTGGGGTGGTAGCTTTCCACTTTTATTTATAATATTTTCCCCTAGAAGAACTTCTACGAGGAGCAACTTTGGTATACTGAGGAGTGCCACTTGAGTTTGAGTCATAGGTCAGCTTTCTTTTGGGCTTAGTAGAGTCAGTGGAGATAATATCCAATTTGTCTCCTTCACTAGTGGTTTCTTTGCGAGGACTATCCTAGCTCGAGTCTTAAATAGGGGTAGCATTAGTGGGCCCAATAGAACAAGTAATAATTGCCCTTTGAGTCTACTTCTGGAGGGTATGCCTATAGAGGATCAAGTGTAGGCCCTAATGAATCAGGTGAGAAGAGTTTCCCTTCCTAACACTTTCCACATAAAGTTACATTGACTAGCATAAGTATTCAGGGATGTTCATGGCTTTGATGTATCGAAGATTTAAAAAATCCAAATGGAAGCTTCGAAGAGGTGAATCAATTTTATCAATTATGAGTTATTGCATAACAGGAATCATGACCATATTCCAAGGAACTAAGAGGGATTCCCTGGTGATCCCCCATTTCTCTCTGCCTAACTTCCTCCATTTATCGATGAAGAAGTTGATCTCCTTAACAAGCAAATGCTTGTCACAGTGGATGACCATTCCATCATTTAGAAACTTAGACACTTCAACCAGCAACCACAAATTGACCTTAAATTGGAGGCCACGAATAGACACACATTCGTTATCCTAGGATTGAATGAATTCATTTGGGATATCGGGGTTGCTTCCGTAAAATTTTCTTAAGGAAGGGCATGAAGTCATGGTTGGCAAGGATTTCCTCGATCGCAGCTTCCAATTACAAGGATTTTAGGCTTTAGAAGGTTTATTTCTACACAAAGAATGAGGACCTCAAGGATGGCAGAACACTCACTCTGTAGATAGGGAAGAAGTTTCAAAGTTGCACAATGGATTAGAATAATATTGCAAGGAAATTTAAAGATATTGAGGAGCACTGATTCACCAAGGCTTTAATATTATAGCATGTTGATGGTTTTGGGATTGATATTTCACCACGGTTGTTTATGTGCATCATACCTAGAGATCTTTGGTTCACACATCTAATCTGGCAAGGCGATCACATCACCATTGGTAAGGACAGGAGCCTTGGAAATGAAATGATGAACATGGCTTGAATCACAAAAAACAGCGATGGATATGGGTCTTAGATCATATTGGGAATGAAAGTTAGAAAAGGCTTTCCTAATAACTCTGGTGGTGATATTAGAAATTTGAGGCACACAAGTGAAACAATCATCATGGATAATGGTTGCCACGACAACCACTTGAGGAAACTCTTACCTTAAGAGGGGAAAATTCATCAAGAAAGGGCTCGGAGTGGCAAGGGACAACCAAAACAGAATAAGAATTTTCCATGAGGAATAAGGTAAAAATCTGGCCCAACCGACAACTCGCTTGGGAGGGGCATCCATGAACCAGGCACAAGGATAGGTGGCAATGGGCCAAGAAAAGTGATTTTGAAGGAAGACTATGCATGAACCAAGATGCGAAGAATATGACCAATCACAGAGGTGATAGTCATGAAGGCCAAATCTTGGTTAGTGCTCAACAAGGTGAGCTTTGAAAAATGGTTCTTGAAAAATTGTGGTATTATATTATATTTGTGTGGATGTCAATGCATTTCCAATTTTGTGGATCAAGGATTACTATCGGTGGCCATAGTTGCTAACTTTTTTTAATTTTAATACAATAGGATCCTTATTTCCTTTTATTAACATTGAAAGTCATTCTTTGTCTTGTCTCTCGGGAGTGTGGTTTCAATTATGTTATTTGTTATATTTTATCTCTTCAAAATTTCATGGTTATGCATAGCGGCTATTTATAGCCAATTGGCTAAAATTAGGATTTTTGAAATTTGGAATTGGCTAATATTTGGGACCCTTGACCAAGGCCCATTAGCCAAAAAAATTTGGGTGTAATTTTTTTGGGGGGTCAATTCGCTCCAATTTTATAATAATTTTAGCATTTTAAGTTTAAATTTTCAACATTACCCCTAATAATAGTTAACCTTCTACATGCGTTTGGAAACTATTCTCATAGATTTTGAAACTGATTCGCCAAATTTTAATAAATACATTTTGGGGTTGATCCCTTACGCATAACCCTACTTCGAATAATATTGAAATTGGAATATTTTTTTTTATGGAAAACATCCCAAAAGGGATGCCACTTTCGGATAAGGGAGGCAGGGGTATCTCTTCTGTAAAAATCGCCCAGGGCTCGCACCTGGCCTACCACCTTTGACATATTCAAGGAACCAACTTGAAACAATAAAAAATAAGAACACACAAACACAAACACACAAGAATATTAAAAAAAAAACATGCTCCTTGAGTGTGTCGAAAAGATAAAGCACAACCAAACACACACACAATAAGATAAAAAAACACAATATGAACCACAAAAAAACACAAGAACAACATTAAAAAATACAAACATGACAAAAACAATAGAAAGCTACAAAGACAACCAACAAAAACATGAAAAACAAAAACAACCAAAATCTTAAAAAATAATAAAAAAAATAAAACAAAAAAAAAAGCAACCAACAATAGACAATAAACAAAAACATAGAAAAAAATCACACACCAAAACAAAAAAAATACCAATTAACACACATACGGAAACTCGAGAACAAGAAAATTAAAAACACAAGAACAATAACAAAAAAACACAAAAAAATAAAAATAAAAACACAAGAACAATTACAAAAAAACACAAAACAATTAAAACACAATAACAACAAAAAACACACACACCTCAAAAAACTAAACTACCCTGACCAAACCAAAGAAAAGCAAGAAGAAACTAGGTAACTCAAAAACTGGAGCCATCCAAATAAATGATATACAGAAGAGCTTCCCTTATTTGTTAAGCCCACCATCTTGGAGGGTGACCATAGCAAGTAAGATCACCTTTGTCCAAAGCCCAATTAGCTAAAGCATTAACACTCTTGTTCTGATCTCTGACCACATGATTGTAATCAACTTTCAAAAATTCCATCTGGATTAAGTGAATCTTCTGAATAATTCTTTTTATTCTCCAATCAACCTTATGATTCTTAGAAGGAGTCTTCAAAATATTAATCATGAGTTGAGAGTCAGACTCAACTAGCACCTTTTCCCATCCAACCTTAGTAGCCTCTTGAAGGCCTTGAAGGATACCATACCCCTCAAAAAGGTTATTGGAAATAATACCCAAATTCTTAGCAAAAGTAAAAACCAGGGAGCCATCTGAAAGTCTACCAATTCCTCCCGCACTAGCTTTTCCAGGTTTCCCTCTAGAGGCTCCATCGGTATTGACTTTTCCAAAATCCTTAGGAGGAGGTTGTCAATTCCTTGTTCTATCCATCTTGCAATTGCTCACATTCCCTTTAATATGGTTTCCCTTAAAGGAGTTAATCTTCAATCTTTGCATCACTTGATCCCATCTTTGATGGGAGTTTTGGGGGTGATTAAGGAGTTTTTGAACTGATTCAACTAAGTTGGAATTGGAATATTAGATTACATTGCAAAACTCTTCATTTTTCATATAGTTAAATAAAAAAGGATATTGAAACACTTGAACCTTTTGTTTTATATATATATATATATATATATATATATATATATATATATATATATATAAGTTTTTTTATAAACTTTAAACCTTAGATATTCTTATTAATGTAAAAATGGCATTACAAGATTGATTTGCAGGATATTATGCAAAAGTTGTAAATATTGGCTTCTAATAAGCCTAATAATTGTTGAGATATGATTTGTAAA
Organism: Wollemia nobilis; assembly: GCA_028583015.1. Classification (NCBI taxonomy): domain Eukaryota; kingdom Viridiplantae; phylum Streptophyta; class Pinopsida; order Araucariales; family Araucariaceae; genus Wollemia; species Wollemia nobilis. The sequence continues at coordinate 2,035,948 of JAQPPZ010017073.1, forward strand.
CTAATTTTATGTATTTTTACTTGTTTCAATTTGAGTGATTTTATATATTTTAATTTTTTTTAATGGGAAGCTCACTTTTTGTAGGATACTATGCAAAAGTTGTACATATTAGCTTCTAATAAGCCTAAATAATTGTTGAGATATGATTTGTAAACTAATTTTATGTATTTTTACTTGTTTCAATTTGAGTGATTTTATATATTTTAATTGTTTTAATGGGAAGCTCACTTTTGGATAGTGCTAGTGAGTTGCGTGCTATTTTACAACTTTATAATTTTTTTATTAAAAAAGTAAAATGTTTGTATTGGTATTGAGATTCAATGTAAAATGTAAAGTTGTGAGACTTTATGAATAAATTCATTTAAAACTTTATAATTCTTTATAATGGATAATTACATTTTAATTTTATATTAAGGTTAGGATAACTCATTTGAATATCTTTCAAATTGTTAAGTAATTTTATGTATTTTAATTGTTTCAATGGGCGGGTCACTTTTGGATAGTGTTAGTGAGTTGCATAAAATTTTAAAACTTTGTAGATTTTTGTATTAAAAAAAATCAAAAGGCTTATATTGGTATTGAGGTTCAATGTAAAATGTGTAGTTGGGAGATTTTATATGGATAAATTCATTTAAAATTTTATATGCTTTGCAATTGATTATTATATATTTTATTTTATATTGAAGTTAAAAACTCATTTGAAACTATTTCAACCTATTTCTAATTTTTGGTAGAGGATATCTCATCTTAATGGGACTTAGAATAGGAGAGGATATGATCGAGGAAATATTGTGATGCGGGATCATCCAAAAAATATCCGAAAGATGAACAATTGTGGAAAAAAAAAGCCAACAATTCACCTATTGTGTAACTGGGATTATAAATTGTATGCTTGTGTCTAAGAAGGGGCTGGAAAAGAGAGGGATCAGAGGTCTTAACTTGGCTTTGTAATTCCAATAAAATAAATAAATTTCATTTGATCTATTAACCCTTGTGAGACTTGTTATAAAATTACATATTTGGTATTGCGTGTTCTATTGCTTATATTTATGCAGGTTCCTGAACCATCATCCAATGTGTTGAAGTCTGAAAAAGAGATTTGTGATGGTGATGTTGAGATATGAGAAACCATTCACATACCAACAATAGAGGATAACAGAGCTGATAAATATACATTTTGTGGGTAGAAAAATGAAATATATTGTTCAAAATACCGAAGTGGTTAACAAATTGAGAATTTACTTCCAACCGTGATGCACACAAGATCTACAACATGAGGATGGGTTGTTGTTTGCTTTGGGGCCAGACTAGGAATAGAGGATATTGGAGGCAATAAATTATCCAATATTTATTTCACATCAATGAATTGCCAAAGTCAAATTTTGATTGAAATTGTTTGCAGGAAGCAAATCGTACGGTTGTAGATCACAAGAAGCTTTTTTGAATGGATGGAAAAGGGGAGATTACATCTAAAAGGTGTAACTGAATGGAGTGAAGGAACATTAAATATTAAAGTTCCACAAAATTGATCATACAATAATGAACCACTCGATTTCTTGAGAGAAGAATGTTAGGGTTAAGATTGCAATCGTACAATTGTACGACAACTACACCAATTAATTGTATGGTTGTTTGGATTGAATAATTACCAAGTTATTGTATAGTTGTTTGGATCATATGATTGTATAGATTGAATATTTGTATGATTGTTACCTAGTTGTACGATTTTTTGCTTTGTCAAATGATTTCCTGGATTGTACGGTTGTTTTTGGATTGCATAGTTACTTTTAGATTGTATGATTACTACCTAGGATCTGGTTTCTATGATTTTTGAGCTATTTTATGATTGCAAAGTTTGAAAATCCTATTGTATGGTTGTTGTATTGAGCAATTTTTGAATTGAAGGATTACCCTGTACGATTGTGGCTTCAATGACCAAAATGAATGATTATTAGCTTCCATTAGAATATTCTTGGGAGTTGTGTTGTCATTGCATAAGATTGTTTAGGATTATCCATAATGGACAACAAGCTAACTTTTGGATAGATTCATGGGATGGTCATCCTTCCTAATAACTCAATTCTTGACTTGGATTTCGTTGATAAAGAATCTTCATAGAAATAATTGGATTAAGATAGCCAAACACTGTAAGCTACAAATAAGTAGTTGGGAGGTAGGAAGGCAATGGATCCCAATAGAATAGTGGTCCATTCAAATCCTAAAGGATCAAAGAAAATAAATCTATAGGATCATCCAAATGAGATCACTCTCGTGGTCTTAAGAGGAGGATACTCTTGTTTGGGGTAGGAAAAGTTTGAGTAAATATACATTTATCTCTAGATATTAGCCCTCTGTCATAGTACCCCAATCCCATTAAGTTATATATTTATGTAGCTATGGGCACAAAACCTTTGGCCCAAAGTTAGATTCTTCATTTGGCTCCAACTTTATAGAAGGGTGCTAAAAGAGAAATAACTGATGAAAAGAGGGATGCGTGAGCCTTTTAGATGTGAAATGTGTTGGGAGAATGAGGAAATGATCTCTCACATTTTTATATAATACCTCATCACAATCAAATTATGGAAACAAATGACAACTTTGCTAGGTATTCGTTGGTCTGAGATATCTCTTGTAGAACAACTTTGGAGGGAGTGGTCTAAATGAGAGAAAATGGACCAGCACACTCAATATATTTTTGGGGTGGGAATGACTCTCCTTTTGTGAAATTTGTGAAAGGAGAGAAATAATCATATCTTCAACTAAGAATACAAATACATCCACTTTGTTTGTTAAAGGATAATAGCCAATAAGAGGAAGTCAATCCAATACCTATTAAAAGAGCCCTAGAATTCTAACTAAAAGTGGATTCAGATAATATCCAAATTACAAGTGTCTTCAATGATGGTCACATAAAAATGGTAACCCAAATCATACACAAGTGATTATAACTAGAATTGGAAAACTCCTCCGAAGAGACTAGGTAGGCTTAATATGGATGGAACCTTAATGGGAAATCTAGGAAGAGTGAGTATGGAGGAATAGGTTACCTCTAAAATGGTGCCCCTACTTTTATCTTCATAAAAAATATTGGTATATTATCCAATAACCTAGCATATAGATATACCATATTAAGGGGATTACAGGTGGCTATGAAGGTGGGTGGAGGGAAATTTAAGTGGAATCAGGCTCTCAAATTATGATAAACCACTTAAAAGGACTAGACAAACAAAATAATACAAATTGGAGAATACTTGAGAAAACACAAATGACCCAATAACACTTTGGGGCAGTGGAGTTCATACACACCTTTAGAGATCATAACAGGGTGGTAGATGTGATGGCTAACTAGGTTATTGACCACGAAGACTTCACTTGCTATGGATATCCTCCTAGATGGTGGCATCAACAAACAAAAGGTCTTTTTTCCATTCTTACCATTGATGATAGTCTTGCTTGTTGTATCTAGATTTATATATCCCTACTTTATATATTTACTCTTTTTTGCATACATAGCTATAGTAGATTAGATGTGAGGGAGAATAGTCCTACATCCTCTGTTAAAACTTGGCTTAAAATCCTTCAATATTGGAAAGGTAGGAGATATAATCTAATTTTCAAATAATTTAATTTATTAACCCTTTCTACCAAAACAAATCTTTCAACTCGTTGAGTATTTTTATGTATTTAATTCTTTCAACTGGAAGCTCATAGATCTATGTTATTTTAAAACTTTGTAAATTTATTATTAGAAAAACCAAAAGTTTTGTATGGAAGTTGAAGGTCAATGTAAAATGTGTGGGACTTTATGGATAAATTCTTTTAAAATTTTATGTGCTTTGTAATATATTAAAACAGTAATGTAGATTAACAGGTCAATATCAATAGCAATATGCATAAAAAAAATTACAATATAATTACTCAAAATATTATATACAAAGCTTCAAAATTATCATGAGTCTTTTATTACAATGGACTTAATCCAATATATTCTTAAATTATATTTCATGAAGCTTTGTCTCCATAATATAGCCTTACAAAGGTGACTCTTTAATACTTGACTATTACTCTCCTCACATATATGGGAGATGCATCCTTTCTTATTCCATACATAAGATAAATATCTCATGTCCCTTGGATTTACATCTTGCCACTTGTATACATGACTCTTGACTCTCTACATACTTGCACACTTTAACATATGACACTTGCACACTTTACTATATGACACTTGCATACTTTCTCACTCATAACACTTGTACACATCTTACACATACGCATATACAAGGGGAAATATAAATCACACTCCTAAACTATTAGCTCACACCCTATTCTAATATTTATATATTTACAATTGTACCATGGGGGTACATTAGAATGTACTAAGTAATGTATATTCTCCAACACAAATAATATGAAGAAAGATAATATTATAATTCCCAACAACTAAAAGGTGAATTGCATTAACTTATTGAATATTCTAATATCTAGTGTGCTGGTTTGATATTAGAAAAAATTATTACTCTTGCAACAATACTTAATTGTGAATAAGATGATTCTTGGAACTACATTTACCAACCAATCATATTAGTTTCAATTTTGTGGTAAAATCAATCATTAAACTACAAACCATTATAGTTGCTCCACAACATTGCACCATGGTCCAAAGAGAACCAACCAATAAACTATGCAATCATGTTTTGTCATGTCACTAATTTTAAAATAACGTAAAACAAAAGATAACAAAAAAATATATGTGAAATTTTAGCTTTAGTCATGGTTAATAATTTTGAATGGGCCATATTTTGAGTGTACAATACAAATGTATGAAGACGCTAAATTTTTACTCCAAGAAAATATTCAATATATAGGTTAGCATCCTCCATCACATGCACACGTAAAATGGCAATATGCCTTTCACAAAGACGGATATTCTAAAAATATTTCACCACCAAGAGGGTTCAATAGGCCTATTCAATACTTGGTATTTATCTTAATCCCTATGTTCTAAAGGTTCTCTAGATCTATTTTCTTCAAATAATGCCAACCTATAAGCCTCATCCCATGTGGATGACTCACTCCTTCCAGTAATTTATCCCATCGAAGGTCACATATAAAATAGTAATTGATTCAAGAGTATAACCTTATATCTAGGGGAAGTAATAATACTGAAAATATTTATAAAATATTGCTCATACTCCAAAACTATTCTAGATCCTTACTACAACTAGTATAACTCTTAGATCCTCCACTAGATGTATACCTTGAAGTTATACCTCATCTAAAGATTTTTTTAAACTAATTTAGGATTACATTCATATGGTCATATCCCATCACAGCCTTCTAATTACACCACCAAATAATATTGGATTTCAAAGATAGGAGTTTGGCATGTGTCATTCATTCCAATGTTTGCCATGATTCCCATATTTTGGAGAAATCACAATCATGCTATAACTACCTCATTAAGTGAGTTTAGGATTTTCATGGTTCTCATATTCACTTCCTAAAACCAAAACTTCTATAGCTTTGTGGAACCCTATAGTATATCTATGTGGTTCATAAAATTCAATATTAGGGTTTTTTTCTTCTTTTGAGTCTAAATATCTAATAGTTCAATCCTTAATTTGAAGTTAATCATGACGAGGAAGATAAAAAGGATGATCGATGTAATTTTGATGGGTAATAGGAGGAATATCCTCTTCTATTTCTATATATTCAAGAACATCCTTCTTATTGGACCTAGTACTCATTCTAATGCCCTTGGAAGAAGCCAAATGAGCCAAAAGAGTAAGCAAAAAGCTTACTCAAGAGCAACTAGGGTTTTACCAATATGTATTACCATTAAGAAAATAAACTACAAAATCCCTTATAGCCAAAAGAATTAGATTTCTAAAAAAAAGACTTAGAGAAAAACGAAAACTATAGTAGTTTGATTTAGCACATAGCAAGAAGCATAAGCTAATACAAAACCTACAACAACTAATCTACTAAACCCTAGGGGTTGAAAATGGAAATAAAAACCTTAAAAGGTGGGTTTCACATTAGGTTCACCAAAATATTTGTAGGAAAAAGGGAATATCTCATACAAGTATTCAAATTAATACAAGATACTTGAATTAAGATGGTAAAACAGTAAATTAATAGTAAATATCAAAATCTATCCAAATTCACGCATAAATAAAATGAAACATTCAAGAATAAACTAGACTACAATTATCCAAAAGATGAAAATTCTATGGCTAAACCTAATGTAATAAAAATAAATACTCAACACCTAAGGCATCAAATACCAAATCATCTCATAATAAGCATAGTAAAATTCTCAGTCCTATTCCAAATTGCTTGCAATGTTATCATAGTAAAATAAGGAGAGAACACACCTAGGATGTTCATAGAGGGTTCGACCTGACTTGGAATATGATCCTCAAATGGAAATCAATAACCCCTAGCTATAAATATTGGTAGAGCATCCTATTTTTCTCCATGAAATATAGTGAACCAACAATAAATGGTCTTGATTTTACCTACAAGGATAAGAGAGAGTGTGTGTGAAAGCAACGATTACATGAAGTGATAATAACATAAGAAAAGTTTATAGAGTAATGTTTTTTTTCTTTACATGGTGGAATCGATAGCCACCATGAATCCGGGTAGGTTTTCTGGATTTTTATGGTCGCCATAGTATTCTATGATGTCCACCTCGAAATCCACCACACAGATCTTCATGCAATCCACCCCTATAACCACCATGCCATGATCATTTTAAACCTTTTACACCGCTAAAAGCACCAAAAAATGGACAAGCATTTAGTGTGGTGAGGCCCAATATTTGAACCTTGGACCTCAGTTTATAGAGTAATATTGCATAGAAATATTTTGGATATATTTTGGTAATGGTTTGGTTGTTTGGTGAGAAGATGAGGAGGTAAAAGGGGTATTTATAGTAGATAACTTCCCCTTTGGAGTCGATGGTTGATTTTCTCCATTTATAGAGTCATAAAATCATAGTTGTTAGTTCAAATGAAGTACCATTTGAATCATAAATGTAAAAACATGCTTGAATCATGATTGTGTGTCAAAAAACCTAAGAATAATTTGATGATAAACCTCCCCACTTAAAGTGGTAGTCTTGTCATCATCAATATTTAGGATATGCACTTTGGGTGATGCATGTTAAAACATACCTTAAATGTGAATCTATACTTATTGTGGGGTTTAATAAATCTAAGAGGACAAAACCTTATGAAATTTTCAATAAAAGTGGCAATCGAGTGAAGAAAGGGAACAAAAACCACTAGCCAATGTGTCTCGCCGTCCTACCCAAGGACTAAAAGAGTTAGTCCACCCCTATCCATATAGAGGAGTAGGGATCTCTCCACCACCTTCAAAGTCAATTTTTAGTGTTCTTTTCAAAAATATTAGGATGTTCTAATGAGTTAATTCCATTTGATATTTAGAGAAGCCATAAAAATCTCATTACCATCTAGTAGTTTTCTATTTGGCTTTAGAAACTCTACTTCATTTTTCTTTAATCTTGTTATGCATGTCCTCATAGAGTGTCCTTACATTTTATAGTATTTGCATGGCTTTGACTTCTTTGAAGAGTTATACCTACTCTTGGGATACTAAGACAACCTCTTATGATTTAAAATACTCATATGCACATATATATGACAAAGTAGTTTATCATTCTTCACAACAACCTCATAATAAACAAAAGAAAAGAGAGCACCAAGAGTTATAGTGCATAGTTTCTCCATAGACATTGTATTTACCTAAATAATTAATTCAATAATCTAAAATTACAAAGTAAGAGTTGTAACAAAAAATTTAACATATTGTACATTTTTTTTCACTATGAGCTTGTGAGGGCTTTAAATGAGATATACCTCAATGTTATCAAACTCTAAAATCTTTAGGTTGGAGGGTTTTGTTTCCACTCTACTGAATTTAGTGGAGTCTATTTTTCCAAATAATTCCTTCAAATTTTCCATACCTTCATGAGGTCACTCAACTATATCCTCTAACATAAATAATAGATCAAGAGCGTCCTCTTGTATTTAAGCTAGTGTGTTTGTGTCAAGACTTTTTTCTATTTTATCCATAAAGATAAACCAAATATTCTTACTTCGTAGTGAACCAGTCATTTGAATTACATAAGTGTTACAATTCCATCCATTAATGCGAGTAGTATATGCCAAAGGATTCCTTCGAAGTTTGGAGTCCCTTGATTCCTCTTTACCTAGTAGACTTGAGTTTATAAAAGTTTTCCTACACAACAATATATATATATATATATATATATATATATATATATATATATATATATATATATATATATATATAATTAACGAACCTTTCCTTTCATTTTATATAAACAACTTAAAAATATGCACATAGTAACGTTAAACATAATATTTTAATTAGTGATTTTATTATATTCATCGTGGAATTATTTGTACATCTAATCATAGTCCCATAAAGTCACTATTGTGTAGATACCAATTTTGTGGATCAGGGATTATTGTCGGTGCCTGTAGTTGCTACCTTCTAGTTTTAAAGTAATAATGACTTTACATAATTGGAGTGCAATCCACTTCTTCATGGATTGAATTTTATAGAGGGTTGAAGCCAATGGTTATGTATTATTAAAAGAATTATTGCACGACAATGCATAGAAATTTTTTTATTGTAGATTGGAATTTTTCATACTAAGATGTGAATTTTTTTTAAAAAGTAAAAACCATTGCTCAATTTTAATTTTATACAAATATTTATTTATTTTATTATTTAAATGGTTAAATATATCAATTTTATTAATTGAAGTATATTTTGTCAAATATTTATGCTCCAAACTCTTTATCTGAAAGATCTCAATTTTGGAATGTTCTCAGTGGCCTCAAAGATTTTTTCAACAATGTCCCCTAGGTTGTTGCTGGAGATTTCAACTCTCCTCTTTATCCTTCGGATAAATTTGGGGGTTTTGGGTGTACTGAGAAAAGCATGGAATATTTTCTTGATTTTTTTAATACCAATAATCTCATGGATGTTAAGATTAAAAATGCAAAGTATACCTGGAGCAATAGAAGATCAGGAAGCCAACTTATTCAAGTGAAATTGGATAGAATATTTTTATCCCAAGAAGTTGTTCAAGTGTTTGGGGATGCTAACCTTCTATCTCTTCCAAAGATTGGATCTGATCAGAGTCCCCTCATTTTTTATATTCTCAAATATAGTCCTTATAGAAGGCCCTTCATATTTGAATCAATGTGGATCCAGCACCCTGACCTAAGACACAAAATTTCTCAATGGTGGCAACAGGCTGGCCAAGAAATTAAAGCATATTAAGGAAAATTTCAAAATATGGAATAAATAAGTGTTCAGTAATTTATTTTAGATCAAACAATATCTTGAAGACATACTTCTTTCCATTGAGAACAAAATTCATGTAGGTTAGTGTGATAATCAAATTTGTGCTGAAGAGAGAAGCATCCTTGCTGACTATCACAATACTCTGGCTCACGAAGAATTTTTTTGTAAACAAAAATCTAGAGCTCTTTGGATCAAAGAAGGGGATTTGAACACAAATTTTTTTTATGCTTCCACCATGAGAAAAAAAAAAACCACAATAGAATCAAAGATTTGATAAAAAATGATGGTTCCACTACCTCTGATATTTTGGAAATTAGAAATGAGGTTGTCTCTTACTTCACCAACCTTCTTGGTGAGAATAGGCCTCCTTCTAACCTTGCCCTAAATTCCATGCTTTACCACATTCCTCAGTTGGTTTCATATGATGCTAATTCCAAACTTTTAGCCTCTTTTTTGATGAGGATATTCACTAGGCCTTATATTCAATGCATCCTGACAAAGCCCCTAGCCCTGATGGGTTTCCTCATCGATTTTTTCAAACCTACTAGGATATTGTTGGCCATGATGTTTTTTCTACTCTGAGAGATTTTCAATCTACAAAATCCATCCCTCACAGCTTCAACTCGATCTTTATTGCTCTCATTCCAAAAAGTTTGAATACCAAATCCATGACTAAATTTTGACCTATAAGCTTATGCAATGTGGTTTACAAAATTTTTACAAAGGCTATTGCTTCCAGAATAAAGGATATCCTTCCTTCTATTATTGATCCTTATCAAGGAATTTCTATTCAAGTTATGTTCATCCTTGATGGAGTCATTACTATTCATGAAGCACTTCATTCTGTTCACATGGCCAAAAAATCTGCTTTTGTTTTAAAATTGGACATGAATAAAGCCTATGATAGACTTAATTGGGATTTCCTTGTTTCATTCCTCCTGAAGTTTCATCCTGATTGGGTTGACTTAATCAAAGTGTGAATATCCACTCCGTGGTTTTTAGTTCTTATTAATGGATCCACTATTGGTTATTTTCCAAGCAGTAGAGGCATTCGTCAAGAATATCCCATATCTCCTTTGTTGTTTATAATAGTTGCTAAAGCTTTAGGCAGAACTATCAAAGCAACTTGTAATCTCAACCTTATTTCAGGAATAAAAGCAGCCTCTCAAACTAGACCAGTTTCTTATCAACATTTTGTGTATGACACAATTATTTCCATAAATGCATTTGTCTTTGAGGCTAGGGTTATCAAGCATATTTTACTGCTATATGAAGATGTTGTTGGGCAAAATATCAACTTCCACAAAATCAAGATCTATTTTCTAAATACTCCTATTCAAAGATAAAGCAATATTTTTGCCTTTCTTGAATGTCCAATATCATCTTTTCCTGCTATTTATTTGGGACTTCCCTTGTTCATAGGTCAACCTACTTCTTCAATGTGGAACAATGTGATTGAAAGATTAAAAAATAAATCGGCTGGTTGGAAAGGAAATCTTCTATATCAAGCTGGAAAGGTTACCCTTACACAAGCTTCCCTTCAGAGTATTCCCATCCACTTCATGTCCATCTTCAAAGTCCTGGTAGGGGTTTGTAACAAAATCTAACAAATTCATAATAATTTCCTATGGTCAAGATCTGAAAATAAAAATTGTTTTCACCTTGTAGCCTAGGATAAAGTCTGTCAATCGAAACATTCTGGAGGTATTGGTCTCAGAAGGCTTCATCTTTTGAATTTAGCTCTTTTAGAAAAACTAGCTTGGAGGTTAATATCAAATATTGAGTCTGAATGGATCACCATTGCCAGCCACAAGTATTTGTAGAGAACTAATTTCTTCAATGCTACCCCTCCCCTAAGAGGGTCCTTTTGGAAATCGATTTTACAAGTCAAATTTCTTGTAGAACATGGTCTCATATGGAGATTAGGGGATGGTCATCAAATTGATTTTTGGCATGATAAATGGCTTCTAAACGAGCCACTAATGAATAATCCTCGTTTGGTTGTCCTCAAAGGATATATTGATATTGTTTTTGGTCCAAAAGTCTCAAGTTTTATCTACTCTCAGGCTAATAGGAAGAAATGGAATATTATGTGCAGTCTTGCTTACCCTGAGGAATCTAGAGAACTACAGTTTCTCCTTAGCTCTTCCATCATTCCCTCTAGGAATCCTCATGATCAGCTTTTTTAGGAATACACTGAATATGGATATTTTTCTGTTAAGTCTGCCTATCATCTTCTCTTACCCCATGATGAACCTTTAATTTTGTTTAGCCTTGTCTGGCCCAAGCTTCTAATTCCTAAAATTACCACTTTTTCTTGGGTAGCCATCCAGGAAAAGATCTTTACTATAGATAATCTACTAAAAAGAGATCTACCCATTTCCAATAGATGTTTTATGTGTTTGTCTTCTTGGGAATCCCCCCATCATTTATTTCTTGCTTGCCCTTTCTTGTCTACTATCCTCAATAAATTGTTTGATTTTTTCCACATTTTTGGTTTGAACCATGTTCTATCCCTGACATTTTTGTCCAATGGACTAATCCTTTTTGTAACCTTCATCTTAAATCATTGTGGTATTTTTCTCTTCATCATTTTTTGTGTCAACTTTGGTTGGAAAAAAATCGTAGAGTTTTTTATTGCACTATGCAAAGCCCAAATTATGTCTTGAATAAAATTCTTTCTTTTGCCACTGAAAATGCCTCCCTTTGTCCTTTGCCTTCTCATCTTGCTTCCCATTTTGAAGTTTCTTTGGGGATGTCTCTTACTTTTCCTATCATGGATAATGCTCAGATTCAACCTTCCAATAATAGAGCTCATTCCACTTGGACTCCTCCTCCCTCTAGTTGGCTTAAATTGAATTTTGATGGTGTTGCTAAGGGTAATCCAGGGCAGGCTAGAGCTAGTGGTATCCTCAGAGACAACAGAGGTAGGGTTATCCTTGATTTTTCTAAAATTTTAGGAACCCAATATAATCAGGTTGTTGAAACTCATGCTATATGGCATGGCCTAGTTCTGGCTAAATACTATTCTGATAAACTTTTGATTGAGGGTGATTCCCTCACTATCATCAATTATCAAAAAAATTCTAAAGTTCCATATTGGAGGATAAGGAATAGCATCGACGAAACCATAACTCTTAGTAAAACTTTCTAGGATATAGTTTTTCAGCATACTTTCAGGAAAAGTAACAAAGTTGTTGACATTTTGGAAAATATTGGAGCCTCGTCTACAAATTTGATGACATGGACAACTGGCTTTCCTCAGAATTTGGTACGTCATTGATCAAGAAATATTGTCATCAAGTATTACTAACATTGATGTGGAGCAAGTCATCCCATTTCTAAACGGATTTAATAATCGTGCTTTCTAATTGCTTCATTGATAGTTCCCATGCTACCTTGATATATGGGTTTCCTATGTGTTGTGGTCTTTTCAACCTTGGTTGTCATACGTCCTTCTTTCTAGGCAGAGTTTTTGGTGGTCTTTCTCATCTTGATAGTCTCCATATTTTCATCTTCTGATCCATGGTCATCATTTCCTACCATTTTTGCACCACAATGTTCCCCTATCATTTCATCATCCCTTCCCAACTCTTTCTTTCATCTGTCTACGTTGATCCTTTCCCTCACGTCTCTTCTTGTGATTTTACTTTCCACTTTGCTCTTTACTTCATGTGGGTTTTTGGTTTAGATTTTCACATGATCCTTTCCAACATTTGGAATTGCCTTTTCTATCATGAACACCTTGGTTCATGCATTCTTACTCATCCTCATTCTATTTAGCACGCTTATTGAGAATATCGTTGGGATGTTTTTGTTCTTGCCTTTCTAGTTTATTCTTTTTATACTGGTCAAGCTCTGGTTTTTCTCCATTTTTTCCTGCCCCAATTGCTTATCCAAAGGTGTCCCTATCCCTGTGTTTTCATCATGAATTTTTTTGAGCCTTCCAAGGTCTATATGGATTCCATTTCTGAAGGGATCCTCTCAGGCAGGGGTTTCCTTCATTTTTTTCACAAATTTGAAGGTGACGACACAAAAATTACCTTGGCATTCATGGATACGTGGGATAATGGCAGGGTCACCATACGCAAAAAGACTTACAAAGTTGATATCAAAGTTATGGTTGAGTTAACGGGACAACTTGCTAAGGGACGATCCATAAGAATAGAAAAGCATAACTAGGATGTCGAGTTGAAGGATGTTAAAAAAATGGAGATTTTCAGGAAAGCTCATGTGGGGATTCGATGTGATGAGCTTCCTTTCCCTTGAGGGAGTGTTTTAAAATCTATAATGGATTTTTTAACGGTTTACGACCCAAATAAGGCTCTCTGTAGTTTCAATTTCAACTTTTTCAATAATTTATGATATGTGAGTGCGGTTAACATTCCTCAATTTTTATTTAACTCTATTGGCCACACCATAGACCATTTTAGAATGAATAATGGGTCTGAATTGCCCACTCATCATGGAATGTTCAATTTTCTATATAAGCATTGGCTAATTCATTGTCCTTAGGGTATTATTGTGTCTCCCCCTCCTAAATCCAAGTTGAGCCCCATAAAACCTATCTCTTCTCAAACTACGCCTCAATCCTCAAGCACCCCTAGGATCTCTGCTAAGAAGCAAAAAATTGATGATATTATCCATAAATTAAGGAAGTGACCCAGCAGTGAATCCCCTAAACCTAAACTTGAGTGTGAGCAAAAACCCTGTGCTCCTCTATTAGATTAAATAATAAGGTCCAACAGAAAGAATCCCTGATCATTGACTCTGAGGATGATGAAAAGGATAACCCTGACCACTGCATGCAAATGTCCATCATCAATTTGGTCACAAATTGTATCTCCCAACTTGTTTATTTGTGTAATGCACTTAACCTATACTTATTCAAGAAATCCTTTACTGACCGTGTGGCCAGTACTCCTGCTGAAGATATAAAGACAGTTGATGTTCCTGAGGACGTCCCTAGCAAGGGCAAAGATGCTGAAATGGATACTACCAATGACGAAATCCAAGAGGTTGTTGTTGAACCTAATGAGGAAGCTTAAGATTTTATTTCCTATGTCGGGGGGTTGTTGGCTGCATTTTTTCTACCTACATCATATGTTTTCTATTGTTTTTTGGGTCTATTTAAGGGTATCCTTTTTTATGTCTTGTTGTAGTGGCTACTTCCTGAGGACAACCTTGGTGGGTTGGTTTTTTTATGGATTGCATCCTGTTCTAAAATCTTCTAGACTCTTGGCTTCTTTAGCCTTTTTGTAATCAGGTTTTGGGGGCCTGCTAAAAGTTGTTCACGATTTAAATTTTTTAACCGATAAAAAATATATATATAGTTTTTTTAGTAAAAAGATAAAAAAAATAAATTAGTTGAAAATCATATTACATCTCTTGTCTTTTCAATATTGAAGTCTTTTAAACCAAATTTTAACAGAGGATGTAGGACTATTCTCCCTCATATATAATATACTACAAGTATCTATTCAAAAAAAGAGTAACCATGTAAAGCAAGGATATATAAATATATATACAATCATCAATAGTAATAATCAAAAAAAGAGCTTCTATGGTTCGCTAAGGCCACAATTTAGGAGGATATCCATAGCAAGTGATGTATCCTTGATCAATATCCTAGTTAGCCATTGCACTTACCACCCTGTTTTGATCTCTAAAGTTATGTATAAACTCCACTACCTCAAAGTATTGTTGGGTCATCTATATTTGCTCAAGTATTCTTTGTATTCTTCAATCTCTATTATTTTATTTTCTTGATCCTTTTAAGTGGTTAATCATAATTTAGGAGTTTGATTCCACCTAAATTTTCCTCCACCCCACCTTTAGAGCCTCTTGTAATCTCCTTAAGATGGCATATGTGTTTACCAAGTTATTAGATAAGATACCTTGGTTTTTTGCAAAGATAAAAGCAGGGGTACCATTTGAAAGACAACCTATTTTCCCATACTCACTCTTCTAATATTTCCACTTGAGGGTCCATCCATAATAATTTTATCTAGTCCCTCTGGAAAAGGTTTCCAATTTATAATTTTGATTACTTGTGTATGATTTGGGGTTATCTTATTTGATGTGACCACCATTGGAGACACTTGTAATCTAAATATTATCTTAATCCACTTTTTATTAGGATTATGGGGCTCTTTTAACAAATATTGGATTGACTCCCTCATATTAGATAATATCCTTTGCCAAACAAAGTGGCTATCTCTATATTCTTGGCTAAAGATACAATTATTTTTCTTCTTCCATAAAATTCCACAAAATGAGAGTTATGCCCACCCAAAATATTTGTCGAATGGGTTGGTCCATTTCCTTTGTTTTAGGCCACTCCTTCCAAAGATGTTTTATAGAATATTTCTCAAACCAGTGGATACCTAGAAAAGTTACCATCTGTTTCCATAATTTGATTGTGATGGGGCATTCTATAAAAAGGTGAGAAATTTTTTTCTCATTCTTCCAACATATCACACATCTGAAATTCCCATTCATCTCTCTTTTCATTAATTTTCCCCTATTAGCACCATTCTATGAATTAGAAGCCAAATGAATAATATAACATTGAACCAAATATTTTGTGCCCACAACTGCATGAATATATCACTTAACGGGATTGGGATACTCTCACAGAGGGCTAAGTATCCAAAAGTAACTATATATTCACTTTGATTTTTCCTACCCAACCAAGAATATCCTCCTCTTGAGACCACGAGATTAATCTCATCTGGATGGTCTTATAGATTTATTTTCTTTGATCCTCTAGAATTTGGACTTGTCACTCCTCTATTAGGATCCATTGCCTTCATACCTCCCAACTATTGCTTTAAGGCTTACAATATTTGGCTACCTTAACCCAACTAGTTCTATCAAGACTATCTATCAATAGTCTCCAAGTTGGAAATTAAGTTATTATAGGAGGATGACCATCCCATGAGTCTATCCAAAAGTTAGCCTTATATCCATTATGCATAATCCAAAATAATCTTTCCTTAATCATATCCTCTCCAATTCTAAGTCCTATTAATATGGGATATCCT
Organism: Wollemia nobilis; assembly: GCA_028583015.1. NCBI lineage: Eukaryota > Viridiplantae > Streptophyta > Pinopsida > Araucariales > Araucariaceae > Wollemia > Wollemia nobilis. The sequence continues at coordinate 2,052,366 of JAQPPZ010017073.1, forward strand.
CTACTAGGAATCAAAATTTGGATAAGCTCTAAAGGGGTTTTATTCTTTGCATATTTAGCCCTCAAAATTTGAGCCCATAATTCCTCAAGAAATTTTAGCAATCTCTAATATAACTTAGCTACCAGTGCCTTATTATTCTTGACAACATATTTTATTCCTAGTCCTCCCTCCTTTTTTTAAAACATAAAGTATCTCATTTCACCATTACCCATTTTCATTCTTCCTTGACTCCATTCCAAAGAAATCTATAACTTATTTGATCCAATTCTTTAAAAATTACCTTAGGGATAGCTAGTACTAAGGAGACATAAATAGGTATGGAATTGAGGACTATTTTTATAAGGGTCATTTTTTCTCCTATAGAAATCTACCTATTAGTCCATTTTTCCAATTTGGCTTTCACTCTCTCTAACAGCCAAGTCCATTCCTCCTTTTTTTTCCTCCCAACTCTAAGTGGAATTCCTAGGTAGGTGATTTGAAGAGATATCTTCTTATATCTCAATTTATCCAACAACATTATCTCCTACCTAGGTGAGCAATGGAAAAATATGACCTTGGACTTTTCTTCATTTATAAGTTGTCCAGTCACTTTTGTAAACCATCCTAAAATCATTTTAAATTTGGAAGCCTCCCTTTCTATTATTTTTTCTAATAATATAGTCATCAACAAATTGTAGGTGAAAAAATAGTTTAGCTCTAGATGCTATTATTATTCCCTCCAAAGCTCTAGTGTCCCTATCCTTAGTTAATGTTTTGGCCAAAAATTCAACCAATATAATGAACAAGTATGGGGATAATGGATCTCCTTGCTTGATACCTTTGGAAGTTGTAAATAGTTGGGTAGGAGCTCCATTTACTAGAATTGAATAGGATAAATCATCCAAAAATCCAATTATATCACCTTTAGGAGGAAGTCCCGGTCAACTCTATCTATGCTTTGGATAGGTATAACAAAATAAACGTATTTTAAATTACAGACCTCTCCTAGATAACATTATCTCCTCAAAGCAAGGGGGTTTTGTAGAGGGCAAACAAATCTTGGATGGTGTGGTTCTAGCTCAGGAGGCAATCCACTCAATGTAAAAATTTGGCAATAGAGGAATGCTCATAAAATTGGATATGTCAAAGGCTTATGATAGGGTGGAGTGGAATTTCTTGTCAAGGATGATGGCAACCTTTTGTTTCTCTTAGGATTTGGATAGAATGGGTTATGAGCTACATCTCAACTCTGACATACTCAGTGTTAATAAACATTCTTCCCTCACAATAGTTTGGAGCCACCTGAGGTCTTATTTAATGAGATCCTTGTTCTCCTTATATTTTTCTAATTTTGGCTAAAGGCTTGGGTAGACCCATATTGAGGATAAGACAATAGGGTTTTCTAACAAGTATCAAGGTGGGTGAGGAGGTTTTGACTCACCTACAATTTGTAGATGACACAGTATAGGTGGGAGTGGCCAACCTTATGAAAGCAATAATGATCACAAATACTCTTAATGTTTACCTTACGACCACAAACCAAGTCATCAATGATAATAAATCCAAAGTGGTCTTCTTCAATCTTGACTGAAGGCTTCAAGACATATTTTAGAGATCTTGAGATTCATGAGGATTTCTCTCCTAGTAGTTTATTTGGGGGTCTTTTTGCATTTTAAAAACTAAATATAGCTATATGGAGGAATATTTTGGATCATATCAAATAAAGAATTAACCATTAGTCTCATAATTGGTTAACCTTTGGGGGTATATTAATTATTTTTGTAGACAATCATTTAGGTCATACCAATTTATAAATTTTATATCCTTGTTGCCCCACATACCATATGGAAAGATTTGGACAAGATGGCTAGAAAAAATTTATGGGGAGGAGTACAAGGAGAGAGCAAATGGGTTTTATTAGGTTAGGATAAAGTAATTCAACCCAAGACAAAGGGAGGTTTGGGACTGAGGATATCAGAGCTAAATAATAAAGCTTTGGATGGAAAAATTTACTAGAGGTGAATCTCCCAACCAAATTCTTTATTCAATAGATTTATAACTAGTAAATACTTGGGATAGATGAACTCGAATGAGGTGAGTCATTTTCCTTTGGATGGTAATGGGTCCCTATTATGGTAGGATCTAAAGTTAGGATCTCAAGTAGTGAAAGATGGATTATTATGGAAAGTGGGGAGAGGGGAGAAGACACGGTTTTGGATAGATTCATGGAATCAATACCCACCTATTATTATTAAATTCCTATAATTGCAACCAATCAAAACAACAATGGAAAGCAAAGGTTGGATCAATATTAAAAAATATTTCAATACTAGTAAGTACGAGGATTATAGGTTTAATTAGTTTAAAAAGTTGGACGAGTGGCCAATTACAATCCCTCGAAAATTCACACTCATCATGACTAAAATACTGGCAGAAATATTTCTCATAGGTGGAGATGAGGAGGATGAATTAGCTTGGGGCTATGGGAGCCTTAGAGTCTACACAATAAAGGATGGATATGACAAGATCCTTTCAAAACCTCCTCCTCATGCATATTAGGTTGAGGATTGGAGAATATTGGTAGTCCAAGGGTTGGCTGAAAGTAAAAATTTTTGCCATACAGTTCATGCACAATAGAATTCTTACTTTTGATAATCTAGGACGTAGGGAAATTGTTGGTCCATCCCAATGTGTTTTATGCTACAAAAATGAGGAAATATTTGACCACTTGATGTTTGAGTGTCCATTCACACGCTTGATCTAGGAGTGATGGTTTTTAGATTATAAAATTTGAGCCAATGGTGATTTGAACCAGTTTAATATTTGGGAAAGATTGAAGAGGGGTAGATTTAAATCTTAAGCTCTTTGTTTTAGATGCAATCTTGAATTAAACTTTATTTGGTCGTAAGTGTGGTTGGAGAGAAATGGTAGAATTTCTAGATAAATATTTTTGTCCTTAGATGATGTATAGTAGGTCAATTAGAGCAAAGTCATAGAAACCATGGCAATGTATGCTAAAGAGGAAACTCAGGATGATATAGGGATGATGGAGAATGAAGTCGAAGTGTAGAAGGGGCAAGACAGAGCTAGTTGGAAAACACCCATAGAAGGCTAGATTAAAATTAGCATTGATGGAGCTACAAAAGATAATCCATGTAGAGCTAGAATTGAAGTGGTATGTAGGAATCATGTTGGGATAGTGCTCTTGGTGAACTATAGGGCCTAGGTAGGACCATGAACAATGAAACATAAGCCTTAGCTATCAAATCTTCTTCTATATAGGTAGTAAGACACAATTATAGGAGGATAATCATATAATTAGATTCTCAAATATTGTTAGGAGTTCTAGATTGCATGAGGAACTTTGCTTTGGATACATTGAGGTTGAGGATTGTTGTCACCCAAATTAAGAATTTTTAAGGGAATTGAATGATGTGATTTTGATCTATGTGGGTAGAACTCTGAATAAAATGGTAGAATTCTTGGCTAAGACAAGTACCAAGAAGGAAGTAGGGGTTCAATGGCACAATAGCATGGCTATTGAGGATGATAGGATTAGGCAGGTTGGTGAGCAAATCCAGTGTTTGACTAATTTGGATAGTCATTGCAAACATATGGTTTAGGAGATTTGGCTCCAATGCAGATCTCCTTTTAGTGTTGTAATCAAAAGTGGTTAGTTCTTAGGATTTTGGATTTTAGAGTTATGAATTTTTGTTGAAAAGTTAAAAGGAGGAAACAAATGCTCTTGCTAACTACGACTAGGAAGAGTCTCATCCAACTCATAAATAATCTTTGTTTTAAAAAAATTTAGATGCTTTTTCAAAAAGATTAAAAAATTAGATAATAATAAAATATAATACAATTATCCAAAAGTATAGGCCAATTTTGTAGCAACCACGTGCTTAAGGTGAGTTGCCTTGATGATTCCTTCAAAGTTTGGGATCCCTTGATTCTTCTTTACCAAGCTAACTTGAGTTTATAAAAGTTTTCCTATACAACTTATATATATATATATATATATATATATATATATATATATATATATATATATATATATATATATATATATATATATAATTAACAAATATTTCCTTTCAAACCTTTCCTTTCATTTTATATAAACAACTTAAAAAAATGCACATAGTAACGTTAAACATAGTATTTTAATTAATAATATTATTATATTCATCGCGGTATTATTGAAACATCTAATCATAGTCCCATAAAGTCTCTAGATGCTAATTTTGTGGATCAAGGATTAGTGTCGATGCCTATAGTTGCTACCTTCTTGTTTTAAAATAATAATGACTTCACATAATTGGAGTGCAAGCCATTTCTTCGTGGATGGACTTTTGTAGATGGTTAAAGCCGATGGTTGTGTATTCAATGATGACTGCATGATAATGCATAGAAAATATTTTTTTGGTGGTTGTAGGCAGAACACAGGCCTAAATGTATGGCATGACTTCAATTCTCTCCCACAAAAAATCTAGTAATAACCTTGTTTTAAAAAAAAAATCATTGAACAAATAAAATGTGGCATACCTTAAAGGAAATTGTTTCGCCCTTAACAAGTTCAATGTTTCATAGATTGGACTTTTTAATACCATGGTGTGACTTGTTTCTAAAAGTAAAATTACTGCTCAATATTTTCTATATAAAATTATTTATTTATTTATTTATTTATTAAGTTGTTAAGGACTTTTTCTATTTTTATTTTATTTTATTTTTAGATCTGGTTAGTGTGAGAAACCTCTACGACGTTTAAGGTTAGTATCTTCATTTTATCATAGTTATTAAGGATATAAAGTATGTAATGATTTTTTTTATTAGATGTAGGAGATTTGAAAGGGTCCTTGAACCTTTTACAATAGGAGAAGCCTTGCAAAACTTGGTCTAAGACCAATAATATAGGGATAAGAATACCTATAAAGCACTATAACTGGCCACCTATCACCAAGTGTACCATCTACAATTTGATACAAAAATTAAAATTAGAACAACACTGGTGAGCCCCCCACCCAACAAACACTCCTGTACAGCTATGCCACAAAACCTTTCTTCATAAACAATAAAAGCTTACAAAGCATCAAGAAGCATGCATCGCTAAATCTAATTGAAGGTCTTCGAGAAAATTGTCTCTCCAAACAAATAGACCATTGAGACTTATACTCAGGTTTACCATAAAGTCAATGTGGCAGTTTCCTTCTCTAAAGGTATGCTTTATCTTCCTATCCTCTCTAGCCTAAAGAATTTGCCTAGATTTCATAATCACAGTCTCAATGTTCCAACCGGGGATTGAATTAGCTTTTACCAAGTTTATAATATTAAGCGAGTCTCCTTCAATGCAAACTTTTTGGTACCCTATCTTCTCCACAAGTAGGAGACCTTGGTAAAGGGTTCTGGCCTCCACAACATGGCAAGTCTAGATATCTAAGAATTTGGCATACACTAGCAGAAGCCCACCTCTATCATCCCTAAGAACCCCACTAGCACCAGCATTATTGGGAGTACCCTTTAAAGTTCCATCAAAGTTCAATTTAACCCAACTCGAAGAAGGAGGTTCCCACCTCATAAGGGCCCGAGGATTAGGACCAAGAAGACCAACAACCCTATTGCTCTATTGAAAGTCAATTTTCTTTTGAGCTCAACCTCCTCAAATTTTCCCTCCTCCAAAGCTAGAGAGGACAAATTCTCTAGTGTGGAATCCAAGGCTTTTGCCCAAACAAAGGCATGATCTCTTTTGAAGTTTTTAAAAATTCTACTATTCCTCACCTTCCACACTCGCCAGAAAATATGTGGCAAAAAAAAGTTCCAAAAATATTTTAGCCTTGGAGAGTAAAAAGGATATGACCATTGAGCAAAAACATCAACAATCGAACTCAACACCACCCAACTTAGTCCCAAAAAATTAAAAACATAGTTAAGAACTTCCATAGAGAATGAGCATTGAAATAATAGATGGCTTATTTGTTCCTCATTAGCACCATAGAGGCAACATTTGTTCCTCATTAGCATCAACCAACCTCTTTTTTAAATATTTTCAATGGTCAAAATCTTATTCTAAGTTGCCAACTAGAAAAATATATTCACCTTTGGTGTTAGACCCTTAAGCCATACTTTGAAAGGTGGGACCCACAAAGGAGTCCTAATAGCCAACAAATTGTAGGCGAACTTGACTAAAAAGGATCCATTATTTTTCCTTTCCTAGAAGATCTCATCCTCTTCATTTCTCTATTTAATGACCTAAAACTTCAACTTATTAACAATTAGAATCCAAGCTTCAAGTTCAAAATTGTTGAGAATAGACTAGTCTAATGATTTTCAAACCTTCAGCCCATTGACCACCTCGATAAATTCAACCACCATAGGCACAAATACCAATCTGGTCTTAGGCTCCAAACATACCAGATTTGAAATTTGTGCAAGGGATTGGTCCATCAGCCAAATATCTTTCCAAAAATCAATCTTGAGTCCATCACCCAACCTCCACCTGCAACCTTTGGAGACTAGCACCCTTGACTTTTGCAAACTCAACCAAAAGGTTGAACCAGAAGTTGACAGAGGATCAACAAGTAAAAAATTCTCCTATCTCAAATTTTTGGTCGATATAATGTTGACCCAATTAGTTTATATTTGATTTACCAACTTCCATATTTGTTCTTTGTTTTGCAACCATAGCCTTATTCATCTCCTTGATGTTACAGAGACCTAAGACACCATCCTTTTTAGGTCTGCATTCTTGCTCCCATCTAGCTAAGTGAAATTTTCTCTTCTCATCAAACCCAGACCAAAGAAATAACTTTTAAATATGTTCGATCTTCGCTAAAATCTTGTTAGGAATTCTGAACATAGATAAGAAGAAGGTCAGAATGCTCTAAAGAGTAGACTTTACCAAGGTAGCCTTTCTAGATTGACTAAGGAGGAATCCTTTCCACTTAACTAGCTTTCTCTGCAATATTTCCACCACAAGTTTCCAAAGCAAATCCCGGATTCTGCCTTTAAACAAAGGTATTCCAAGGTAAAGAGATGGGAGGGTAGCCACCTCACAACCCAAGATGTGAGCAATTATACTCTACCTCACTAAGGGGGTATTCAAAAAGAATATTTTGCTTTTTATATAATTTATCTTTTTCCCAACTATAATTTCAAATACCTCCAAGTTTCCTTTTAGCACCTTTACTTGGGGTTCTAACTTGATAGCCCTAGCTAGAGCTTCTGCCACTAAGATATAGAGATAAGGGGACAAGGGGTCCCCTTGGTGAATGCCTCTCAAACTTAAAAAATAATCTATTAGGGACTGTAGCACCCTAAAATTGGCGCAATAAAACCTTAATAATTACAATTACTCTAGTAAATAATTCAAATTCAAATTTCAACCTCCAAAACCGCTCCCAAACCGCCGCTTAATCCGTTTCCTCATTTCTCATGCCATTTTTAGAGTTTGTTTTGACCGTTTGACGATATCGTCGCCGATCAGACGATATCGCCTCAGATCGGACGATTTCGTCTGGGCTAGGACGTCCAGACGATCTTGTCCCAAAACTAATTTTTCACAATTAGTCTTTGTTCCAACGGCGTCTCTAATCCGGGCAGAAGCGTGTCTGCGTCGTTAGAGACCCTCCCCGTTGGAGATCTCCCAAATAGGGATGATCTCCAACCTCCTAACCTCCCTCCTAAGCCTATTTAATCCTAGGCCCTCCCCTTAGCATCCCCCTGGCTGAAATTCCCTGTAACTCGAATTCTACACACACTAGACATCCTAAATTACTATTTGCACTTGTTCTATCCAAATTTTGTTGCAGGTACCTTAGTATTTTTCAGCCGGAGCAAGCTTACATCGTCGCAGACGATCCTGTTCAGATCGGAGGTGATCCTGTCGAATCAGAGACGATTTCGTCGCATCCAGATGATTTTGACTGCAATCATCATTGGGGGCAATCAGTGCCCAGAGTTTGCATTTTCCTCTTTTCAATCTGTTGTTTTATTCTGCAATTAGCTAGTTTATTTATTATTTTTTGCTATTCTGCATTTTGGAGTTCACCCATGTAGCTTTAAATGCATAATTAAGTCACCAATTGTCATTAAGTCATTGTAGTACACTCGTATTTTGTTTATTATCATCATTTTAATGTTATTCCTATTATTCTACATCATTGCCCTCTGTTAGAATAGTTGCATTTTTTGCATTTTGTGTCTACTTCTCTGATTGCAGGTCTCTGACGAATTCGTCTGACGAATTCGTCGAATCTCAGACGATCTTGTCTGATAGCAGATGATCCTGTCAAATCAGAGGCGATCCTGACTGCTTCAAGAATCAGAATCTTCATCAGACATCCGGATCAGGTATGACTTTTTAATCTTGCTTACTTTCTCTATTTTCTATCCTAATTTGTTCTTCTGTATTCATTTAATCTGCATCTTCATATAGAGCAATTTAGATTCATTTGGCCAAACCTAGGACTTGAATGTTTAAGGATAAAACTGAACACATAAAACACATTCCCAACCTAGGCATGGAAACTGCCATTCAAACGTTTCCTGGTGAACCCACCATCCGTCAAAAAATCACCATAATACACCTCCCTCGAGAGGCGGGACCTTCGCAAGGCCTCTCAGTCCGAGGTACCGTGCCATCCTTTTCCCATCCTCCTTTCGGGCATGGATCCTATAGCCTGAAGGTAGGGATGCAAAAAATTTGGAGCGATACATTTTGGTGAACCCGACGTGAATGCATTTAAAACCTTTTGAAAACAAAAAAAACAAAAAATAAAACAACCAAAACATAGATGCATTTCAAATCATTTAAAATTAATAAGTTGCATATCATGTTTAGATGGTAGCTCCTAAGAAAATATTAGCAGTTACTATAAATGTTGAAAACCAATTGGCAGCCATAGAAATCAATTTTGTGCTTAGTGTGCCTGAAACAGATAGAAATCAACTTTTGTGGGACGAACTTGATAGAAGACTAAGTGTCATTTCATCTAGGTCAACAAAACTTAAACAAATCAAGAGGCTTGTCCTAGATAGAATCCTGGATCCTCATCAACTCGTCTTTTATCATGAACTTCAGAGAGCCTGCCATAGATGGTTAGCTTATAGGAGAGCTCTTGTGTCTTCGAAATTGTTCACCTTCGAGGAATACCTCGAGAACGTAGCCATTATACACCAGCTCCTAGGTCGTGTAGAAGACCAAGAGGTTGTTCTTACGGATAGGGAAATATGGAATAGAGTTCCTCGAGCTGTGTTATATCGAGAGTATTGCCACGAGCTTTACTTCTATCAACCAGCATCTGAGACAGATAATATCACTATAGCTCTTTTCATTAAATTTTTGAAAGAAAATTTTCAATTTGAAGAAGAACACTTCATGACTCCTGAAGAACTCGAGCCCATTAATGATATTTATAAATTGTTTATAGAAAACTAGATCATTACTTTCAGTATTAGTTCTTGCATTTATTGTGTTGTTTGTTATCTTTACAATATTATTACAAAAACAAGAAAAACTAAAAAACATAACAAAAACCAAAACCTTTCATTTTAAATATTGTAGTAGGTATATAATTAATATATACCTCTTAAGCTTGTTGCATATATATATATATATATATATATATATATATATTTGCTGAAATCTAAATTAAGCACAATGCCTAAACTTAGGAATGGTAAACAAACTGAAGGAGAAGAAGAAGATTGGTTAGAAGATAAAACTAGAGACCCAAATGTCCTTCCTGAAGATCCAATTCCGGAAGGAGAAACTCTAGATCAACCGGAAGATGACCTAGGTGAAGACAATGAACAAGAAGAAAATGTTAAAGAGGATGGATCCTCATCCCCTAGAGTAGCTCCAGATGGAACTATTGCTTTTGACAACTTAGATCATTTCTGGAAATTTTTCAATAATAACATTGGCGCTCTTAATATGGCAGTTCATATTGATAAAGGGCAAATTAGTGACACTCAAGCAGCCATGGAACATATGTTTGATGTGCACACTAATCCCTTGTCTTTCATTGATCAAGAAAGTGATAAGGCTGGACCATCCAATAGAGATATGGTCACTATGATTCAGAACATGCCAAAACAACAGGTTACCCAACCTCCTAAGGAACCTGTTATTGAGCCTAAAATCATTCCCACACAAAAGAAAACTTCCTTCACTGCTTTACTTCGCCAAACTATTGATCAATATGCTTCAAGTAAACAAAAACCTAAAATGAAGCCAAACACCAATTTTCAACAATCTGGAATACAACATAATACAACTTCAAAATTCCTTCATAACACCTTTCCTACCAACAATTTACACAATAGCAACATAGCATCTAATCTTCATGTCCCTCCATCATATGCTCACAAATCCCATATCAATGCCCTACCGAACCAATATGGTGGGCAAACTAGTAATCTGGAAGCCATGGTGAAACAGTTAGCTTCGCGTATGGACCAGATAGATCCTTACCGTCCCTCGTACAATTATCGAGAGATATGTAGTCAACCTTTGGATCCCATAGTTGTAGCACAACCTTACCCTAAGCATTTTCCCATGCCCATCCTGCCTATATATAAAGGAACCGAAGATCCCATAGAGCATCTTCGCATGTTTAGGATAGCATGTCATGATATATCACATGATGACTTGCTATTACTAAAAATGTTCCCAAAAAGTTTAGGTGGAATGGCATTAGAGTGGTACTATCAATTGCCCACTCATTCTTTGAGAAACTTTGAAGAAACAACTGAATCTTTTGTCCATCAATTTAGTGCCTACATCGAGAGGCATGTAACCATTAAAGATTTATACAACTTAAAACAAGACAAGGATGAATGTTTTGCCGATTTCTTAGCTAGATGGAGGCAGCTTGACAGGAAAACTGCACTTTGTGCTACCTTATAGGGAAATGTTGGACATTTTTATTAATAATTTACAAGAACAAATATCTTATGAGCTATCAACTGCTACTTTAACTACCTTCGATCAGACTATAGATTTAGCTCGAAGAGTAGAAGATGCCCTCATTAGGAGAGGCCAACTTAGGAAGAAGGATGATGAGAAAACATCCAAAAATCAGTATAAAAACAAACAAGTTGTAGGTGACGGAGTCACTGACAACAGAAATGTTGCTAATATCAATGCAACGAAAACAACAAAAAAATTTATATTGAAACCGCTTGATAAGCCTCCTCGAGAATTTACTAGATTGAATCAACCCTTATCAACTATTTTACCTCAATTACTCGAAAGAGGTTTGATCCAATTACCAACTATCCGGGAACCTGATCCAACTATACCCGGATACAGAGCTGACTTACACTGTGATTTCCATAGAGGACCTGGACACTCTACCAACGCTTGTAAAAGGTTGAAACATAAAATACAGGATCTGATTGATAATAATGAAATGGAGGTGCAAGCCTTCCAACCTAAACAAAATGCTCCTAATAATCCTCAAAAGAACATTCCCCAAAATCAAAATCAAAATGCTAATCAATCATTAGACATATTTCAACACCCTTTACCAAGACATGGTAAAGAGGTGGCCAATCAAATCGAACATCATAATGTTCCTCCTCCTACCCGATATGTAGGAACTATTAGCGGACATTTACCTAATCATGATCCTCAAATATTTGACACAACCTTATCCCTGGTCACGACCAGGCCCCTACATAATATTCAAACTCCAGATTCTAGTGATGTAGAATTAGATACTGAAAGTGAAATAGACATCACTTCAAACCAATCGAATAGTTCTGAAAATGAATCAGATCCTATTCAACCCATCACAGATGCTATGGTTCCAGAAGAACCATTTCCTAGAAGAGTTACTACTCGACCCTCTTCTAATCAATTCCTCCCAAATGAACAAGCCATAAACGCTCGACCGAGACCAGTTCAGCGTCTTCAATATAACATTGTAGGTACCATTGGAGTCGTTACCCGACAACAGGCTCAAAATTCTCAACAAGAACCAAACCAGAATGATGGATCAGCTCCATTTGTTTTGAAAAATCCCAATAAAGGGAATCATGCTTCCAATGTTCAACCTAAACCCCCTTACAATATTAATGAGCAATTATCCAATACTACAGCCAAAATTTCCCTTTTGGATTTATTAAGATCTTCTCCTACCCATAGGGATGAGTTGATGCTTACATTAAGCCAAATGATGGTACCTCAAAACATTCAACCTGAAGCCATGGCCAATACTATCATCACTCGAGAAGTTGATTGTATTGACTTTCGGGATAAAGATATCCCACAACATAGTTTACATAAGGATAATCCCTTATATATTACTGCTCTAATTGGAGATGTAGTTGTTAAACGAGTCCCGATTGATAATGGTTCATCTCTAAACATTTGCACTTTTGACTTCTACCAACGATTTGGCTTTAGAAGTGATGAAATGAAGAAAATTGACATGATTATCAAAGCTTTCAATGACGAAACACAAGAAACGTGTGGAGTTATTACCATCCCATTGCAAGTTGGTCCTCGAACTCTAGATACCACCGTGTTTATTGTACATTGCCCCGCATCGTACAATATACTCTTGGGTCGTCCTTGGATCAATGCAATGCGGGTTGTCCCATCAACTTTACACCAATGTGTTAAATTCGAATTTAAAAATCAGTTGGTCACTATCCACGGTGATCCTAGACCCTTTGATATGTGTGCTTTGGCAGAACCTGTTGGAGTGCAATTTTGCCCCGCTCTGTCATCCACACATCCTAATTCTTATTTTTCATCTAAAACTGTGAAACACACACCCATAGCTTCACCTATTTCCCCTCCATTAATTTCATCCTCATATATAGATCAACAATCTTCTAAACAAACCACTCTAGAACCTCAAAAAGATCTTCAATCTACAACCAATCCTTCATGTTCTATCCCTATAATTTCAAAACCTATAGACCCATCTCTTAACACTTCCACATTATCAACATCTATCATACCTTCCACATCTAAAGATATAGGGAATGATCCTTCTACATCTTATGCTCTTTTTGATGAACTTTTACCATATTTATCCACAATCTTAATATCAGAAAAAACAAATGCTTTCATGCAAGATTCAATTCTTTTAAATAACTTGCCGCCATCTCCTCGTACTTTGGGCCTCCCACAACCTATGGGAAGTACTTACCAAGTCGGGAGTTGTGCCTTCATTTATAAAGGATATGACTGGGGAAGAATCCCTCGGAATATCAAAACTCATCATGAGGGATATGCTCGATGTTATTTTACCAATGAATATATTAAAGCTAAACCCATAATGCTTAAAATGGGATATAAAGGGAAAGGCTTGGGACCTTTCCAAAATGGCATGAAAGAACCTTTCGAGGTAGAACCGTGGCCTGCCCGCTGTGGTGTGGGCCTATTTCCTAGTAAGGGTCAACCCTTTCCTTTTGAAGATGATGATCAACTCATATGTTATCAAGATTATTTGGATAGGCGTGATGATTTGCCTCTAAAAAATCAGCCATTTACATGTAACATGCTATCCATAGCTTACCCTGAAATGATTGCTGACTCCGATGAGGAGTTGGAAGGAGATATCTTCCACGATGTCTCCGTTGAAGAGATGTTACACAATGGATTTTATTTTGATGGTTCTATACCAACTATAGCCCAACTTGAGACCGCTAATCCTCAAGATGAATTATCCAACTTAACCTTACAAGAATTACAAGAATTGGGCGTTTCACCCGCCCCACCTAACTTTGAAAGAGATCTACACATGGAGGTAGAAAACGTCATTAAAATTAATATTGGAACTGAGGATAGTCCTCACATAATCAATATTGGATCAGAATTAAGTCAAGAAAAACAAGAGCAATACATTGCATTCCTTAAAGAATATGAAGATGTCTTCGCTTGGACATATGAAGATATGCCAGGTCTAGACCCTTCTGTAGTCATGCATCACCTAGTGGTCCATCCGGATGCTAAACCTGTTAAACAAAAACTTAGAAAAATGCATCCCAAAGTGGCTTTGCTAGTCAAAGGGGAGTTAGAAAAACTCCTGAATGTTGTTTTTATACAAGCTATTGATTATGCTGAATGGATCTCAAATGTAGTTCCAGTCACCAAGAAAGAAGCCACCAAAGTTAGGGTTTGCATAGATTTTAGAGATATTAACGTTGCATGCCCTAAAGATGATTTTCCTCTTCCAAACATGGATCAAATCATTGACTTTACTCGTCGGGAGTGGGATGATGTCCTTAATGGATGGATTCTCCGGTTATAATCGGATCAGGATAGCTCCTGAAGATCAGGCTAAAACAGCCTTTATTACCCCCTGGGGTACCTTTTGTTGGAAAGTGATGCCATTTGGCTTAAAGAACGCAGGTGCAACCTATCAACGAGCTATGACTTATATTTTTCATGATATGATGCATGATATCCTACATGATTATGTAGATGATATTATAGCTCGCTCTATTAATGAAGATAATCATTTAGATGATTTGAGAAAAGTTTTTAATCGATTACGAGAATATCTTATTCGATTAAATCCAGCCAAATGCATATTCGGAGTTAAGTCCGATAAACTATTAGGGGTTTTAGTTTCTTTACGTGGTATCAAAATCGACCCTCTCAAGATTGTGGCTATCACTGATATGCCCGCACCTACTAATATATCTGAGTTACGAAGTTTACAAGGTAAGCTTCAAGCCATCCGTCGCTTCATCGATAAGTCAGCGGACAAAACCGGTCCCTTTCTTAAACTTCTTAAGAAGGATGTCCCTTTTAATTGGGACGACGAATGTAAAGAAGCTTTTGAACTTCTCAAACAATACCTCCTTAACCCACCTGTGCTTTCACCGCCTAGACCTGATCGCCCATTTCTCCTGTATATTTTAGCTTCAGATTTTGCCTTAGGAGCTATGTTAGCTCAGCTTGATGATGCGAAGAGAGAACGTGCTAATTATTATATTAGCCGAACCTTCATCAGTTATGAAACCCGCTACACAACATTAGAAAAACTATGTCTAGCAATCGTGTTTGCTATGCAAAAATTATGCCATTATATGCTTAGTCAAAAAACTTATGTCATTGCTAAATATGATCCCTTGAGGTATCTCATGAGTCGACCTTATTTATCGGGTCGCACAGCCAAGTGGGTTCTTGCTCTAAGCGAGTTTGACCTCACATTCATAGGACAGAAGTCTGTTAAGGGTCAAATCATAGCAGATCAATTAGTTGTTGCACCCTTAGAGTCTACCCATCCCCTCATCATTGAGTTTCCTGATGAATGCCTTCAATTAGAGGCAGACCATATTGAACAATGGTCCTTATACTTTGATGGAGCCCGATGCATGAGTGGGGCTGGTGCAGGTATTATTTTAATATCCCCGCAAAAACATCTTATTCCTCTGTCCTTCAAATTAACATTTGCTTGCACCAACAATATTGCTGAATATGAAGCTCTAATCCTTGGATTACGAGCTGCCTTGGCGCTAAAAATTAAACATCTGTTAGTTTTTGGTGATTCTCAACTTGTTATAAACCAAATTAATGAAGTTTATCAGACCAGAGATGATAAAATGCGCCCATATAAAGCCTATGTTTTACAATTAATGTCTCTATTTGATCAAGTTACCTTGGAAGCTATTCCTCGAACTTGCAACCGCGCAGCTGATGCTATGGCCATAGCTGCATCTCTCCTGCCCTTGGAGTTAGATGACGAATATGCCACTATCATTATTCGTCGACTCCAGGAACCCGCTTCAAATAAGTCATGCTTAGAACCTTTGGATGTGTTTCTAATCAATGAAACTACTCCCGAACCTTGGTATACTGGATATATTTGATTTTCTCCAAAATGGGACTTTCCCTGCCAATTCTAATAGAAACCAAGCATCGGTTATTACGTAGACGAGCAAGTCGATTTGTAATAATTGGCAATACTTTATATAGGAGATATTTTGAAGGTATCCTATTAAGATGTTTGAATTTAGAAGAATCCAAATCAGCCTTGAGTGAAGCCCACGATGGATCTTGTGGAGGACACTTCAGTGGTAGTGTCATTGCTAAAAAGCTCCTTAGGATAGGATACTTTTGGCCTACCATGGAGAATGACGCACATGATTATGTGCGCCATTGCGACAAGTGCCAGAAACATGCTGACCTTGTCCATGCGCCTGCACAAGAACCGTAGGCTATTTCATCTCCTTGGCCCTTTTCAAAATGGGGTTTAGATATTATTGGCAAAATCAATCCTGTGTCATCTGATGGACACAAATTCATCATAACCGCCACCGAGTATTTCACGAAGTGGGTTGAAGCTATGCCTTTAGCTTCCTGCACCGGCACACAAGTCTCTAAATTTATTTTTAATCAAATCATTTGTAGGTTCGAAATTCCTGCAAATCTCATCTCTGATAATGGAACTTGTTTCAAAAATAAAGATGTTAAAAAATTATGCCAAAAATATAAGATTCAACATCACTGGTCCACTCCCTATTATCCTCAGGGTAATGGTCAAGCAGAAGCATCTAACAAAACCTTAATCAAAATTCTCAAAATATTGGTCAATAAAACTGGCCGCGATCGGCACATTCAGTTATATCCAGCCTTGTGGGCCTATCGAACTAGTGTTCGAACCCCCACGGGAACTTCACCTTTTGTTTTGGTTTATGGTGTTGAAGCCGTTTTTCCCTTTGAATTAGAAGTTCCTTCTTTGGCTCTACTACTTCAAGATACCGAAGTAGGAGATGAATATCGAGATGGCAGACTCAGTCAGCTGGAACTCCTAGATGAAAAATGCATCAATGCTTTGGAGCATCTCCGTGCCTACCAAAACAAGCTTAAAAGATCATATGCTAAAAAGGTTCGTCATCGATCCTTTGAGATCGGCGACCTTGTTTTAAAAGAAAATCAAAAAAATACTAATGCAACTAAGGACCTTAAAGGTAAATTTGAGCCCAACTGGCTTGGACCATACATTATCACTGCTAAATTTGAATCGGGAGCATACAAATTATCTACCTTAGATGGTAAAGAACTTAAAGAACCCATGAATATTTTGCATCTTAAACGTTACTATGTATAAATTTGGTCATTTCATCCTTGTATATATTTGTTTAAAATATTTCAAAATCACTATCTTGTATTTCTTTCAATTTAAAAATTCAAAAACACCAAAAACATTCATAATCATCAAAATATTCAAAACTATTTGTTATATTTATGGCACCTGTTAATTCTTTCAAAAATAAAAAAATAATAATAAAAATAAAAAAATAGCAATATTCTTGACTCTTTCGAAACCAAAACAACATAAAGAAGAAAGAGAGAGTCAACATTCTCAAAACTTCTCAAAAAAGTATTTATATATATTTCTTCTTACAAATGTTGCAGTTATATGTTTCAAATTATTTTGGATAAATTAGCATTTATTTGGAATCCCTCACTTTCACAAACACAAAATAAATATCTTGATTTTATCTGGCATGATTACTAATCTCTCTTATATCAAAGTCCACAAAATTCAATTAAATAAAGTTTGAGCACAGAGAATTGATCTTGTTATTTACTTAAACCAAGCACATCCTTTCACAATAAAATGATTATATTTGTAATTTCCATGCTATGCTACATAGTAGAAGTGGTTTCTTGAGCGAAAAGTTTCCCCTGCTATCCTATCATGCACATGGTCTAGAATATTTGAGAATTGGCAAAAGGACAAGCTCACCCCTACCCGGAATAAAAATCCCTTGCTCTACAGCTAATCCGAGCAAGTATCCCTAGCATAGAACAAAAAGAAAAAGCAAAGTTCAAGAAAAAGAGAAAAAAAAAATGTTATTTTATATCATTATAGCATTATCAAGCAAAAATACAAAAGAAAGCAAAAGCAAAAGCAATAAAATCCCTTTCCCTACCCTTTGAAAATAAAAGAAGGGTTGATGAGCTTGAATCCCTGGAATTCTCAATTATTCGAAAACTGTGAGGTAAGCCCCATAACAGGTGGTTTGTGCCCAACCCGCTTGGCCTTGGGTAACTCCTAGCGTGGCAATATGTCTGTCACATTAGCGTCCTTATTTTGTACAGACCTATGTCTCGCTTATGGATTAGCTAGCTCTTGATAATCCGACTTACATAGTAGTCTAGTATGGTTATATGCATCTACATCATGGTTAATGAACACTTATTTGGTTTATTCAAATCACTTGTATCATATTATCTTGCTCAAAACTGGTAAACGAACATAGCAATTGCACACACATTTTGTATTTGAGATATTTTGTGTATCATTATGATAAATCAAGATTGGAAATGAACTCACATATGCACATGGGATTCCTTATAAATCTAACTTTTGTCTTTAAGATACTTTGAAATATTTTTTTTGCAAATTGTTTGGAATAATTCATTTTCTTCTTTAAAGTACAGTTGTTTAGTCTAAATACAACTACATGCATAATCAAAAAGATCAAAATTTCTTTCAAACCATACAATCAAAACACACACACACACACACACACACACACACACACACACACACACACACACACACACACACACACATATATATATATATATATATATATATATATATATATATATATATATATATTGTCGACTTTCGCGACGATGGTATAGTTCTAAAACCAAAATTAGAATTTTATGCCTAGCGCAAGTCCTCATCTTCATATTTTCTATTTATTAAAAATCAACCATGCAATAAAACTATCTCTTTTTGGATTTTGCGATGATGGTATAAGTCTATACCTACATATTCTCCCCCCACCACAACCCCTTACAACAATTTTTCTCCCCCCTTTTTAAAAATCATGAAAACCATATGACTTAAATCATTTTGTTATACAATTATGTTTTTTGATAAAAAGCATGCACATTATCACTATTTCATGTCATTATGTCAACCTTCAATTTTGCAATGATGGTATAATTCCTAGGGAATTATCCAAAAAATTTATCACACTTAGGAATTTATGCCTAGCAAAAATCATTTTTCACATTATTTCATGCATACTATTTTTATGAAACTCTGAAAACAAACCATGATCATCATCATTTGCACCATTGCACCAAAGTCTTAAGATAGTCTCTTAAGCACTCTTTTACTTTTAGCAATATTTCTATACTGGGATTAGCTTGACGACCGAATGAGCGGCGACTCCATGAAATGGTCTATAATAGCGACAATGTCCTTTGAAATTATTGTTAGAAGTCTCTTTTTATCTTTTATCACATCACATCACATCACAAACAACCAATTTGTTACATCAAATTATTTCATTTAAAATCTTACAGCATGACATCACAACCATAATATTTCAAAACGACATAATTACATGAATCCTCAATCCAATCATCAAATCAATCAATCAAACATAAAAGCATCATAAAAATACATAAGACACAAGTCATATGATCAAAAAATATCTCATCTATATATATCACAAATATATATACATCATATCAAAATCAGATCGGTATGCCACAATCTATACCTTGACATACTCAATCCTCTCTCAAAAATAATAAAAACTATGTCTCAATCTGTACAGTGCAAGTGCAGTAGTCTAGCCTCGAGAACCCCTCGAGCTCTCAGCCTCATCTCCTCCCTCGCCTTGAGGTGGACGAGGTGGCCCCATCGCAGTATGTGTAGTACTACGAGTCCTAGTCGTGGATTGGGACGAAGTCCTTGACGACCCAATCTTGATCGGATCCGCGATGTTAGCCAACAGTGGTAATCTCTCCTCCTCTAGCACCATCTGGTGGTATAGTGTCTAATAAAAAGTGATCTGGGCAATAGCCCATGCTAGCTCCCGAGTGCTTGCCCCTCCGCCCCATGCTTTGAGGCATGCAATCTCATCTCTGAGCTGTGTAACCTCAGCTTAGTGTCCTGTAGCCTCCTCCTACAGGGTCTGCACCTGTTCCTGGAGATGGACTGTCTCTGCTCAGAGATTCGTTGTCTCGCTGCTCTCCCCAGTGTCAACACCCTTGCCCTTATCGGGCGATGGTGGCATCTCTCTATGTGTAGAAGGGGGTCTCTCCTCCCTCCTCTCTCGCTATCACAGCCTCTGCTAAGCCTGTGGTCTCCTCTGCTCTCTCCTGTCGTGACCCTGGGCCACCTCAATGGTTTCCTGGCACCGCCTTCCCATTTGATGCACAACTACATGAATCATACCCTGAGCCCTCATCATCCGAGGAGGGCGAATGCCTACGTACTAGGCATCGTAGCCGTCAGATACCCCAGCATCATCCCCATCCACTGGCTGAATGGGGGCATCATCCGCGTCTTGACTCTAGAAGCGCTGCATATTTGGAGCCTCGCTAACTGTTGTGTTATCTTGGATAGTTCGAGAAAACTCGTAATCCTTGAGAGATGGGATCCCTTGCTGTAGATCGAATTATCGCAAAACTTGGTCATAGCGATGGAGCTCCACCTCTCCCCTCTCCATCCTCAGCCAGCAGACTCGTCTGATGCAAGCCAGCTCCTGTCCGTCCCTGGCCCACCTTGGATGATCTATCCAAGGCCTCCAAGTGATCTGGTCCGGGACAAGGTCATCCAGTAGTCTTCGAGACATCGGCAAATTAATCCGTCGTTGTGCCCCTCTTTGGAGCCACCAGTAGAAAACTCGGGGCCTCTCCCCGTAAATCCCTGTCAAAGGAAGCCATACTGGCCTCTGCACTACAATGTGCTCCCAGCACCAAACCTGTAGTAGCGATGTCATAACCAGACATCGGCCGCCCTTGTACACGACCCCATGCAGGATCCTGTACAGCCAACATAGAACAAAACTGCCCCAAGAAAATCTGTAACCATGGTCATGCATTTCATAGATCACATCTGCTAGCACCCGTGGTACCCTGCACCTACTCTGGTGGCATAGCAGAATTCCACCTACCACTCTGACCAAAACCTATGTGAGTCTCGATGCCCCAGGCATCTAACGCAGCGCCTCGATGTTCACTTTGCCCTTCTCCAGGGCGAAGCTTGGATCGCCACACAATCGCATCATAGCATGGCCCTGATTGGCCGTAAGAGTGATCAACCGTACTTGTATGGGAATCTTCAAAATCATCCATACATCCTCCAATGTGGGACTCATCTCCCCTATGGGTAACTGGACACAGGAAGAACCCGGATACCACCTCTCTGCCAGTGCTGTCAATAGCCCCATGTTTGTAGAAACTTGTGGCATTTTTGCCACATGCTGTAAGCCGGCTTGAGCCAGTTGATCCCGCTCTGCCTGTGATAGAGTGGCCAAGTCATCTCTCAACCTGCCATATTTCCATTCTCTACTCTTTAGTAAACCTCTCTGCAACATAAACAACAACACAATAAAAAAATCATTAATAAAAACTCAAGTGATTAATAATGCAAGTAAAATCAGGTTCAATTTCATACAAATGATGATATCGTCCACTATTGGACTATATCGTCCCAAATTTGAGCAAAATCATCTCCAATTTCGCAAGCCGAAATCGTCCCTTATTTGACGAAATCGTCCCCCTTTCACCGATTTCGCCCTTCGACGAAATCGATGAACTTGAGACGATTTCGTCAAAATCGGGACGATTTCGTCCCGACGACGTCGACGGCCCAAAAATGGCCACGATGCTCAAAATTTATTTAAAATCAATCTAAAAAGCATGTAAATTCAACTTAAATCATTCTAAACTAAGTTTAGACTCTTACCCGTAGCCCGGGTTGGACCTCTGTCGATCTGCGTGCTATCTCCACCATTTTTGCTTACAGAGCTCTAAAAACCAGAAAAATGAACAAGAAAATGAATTAGGGTTTTACTCTATTTTTATTAATTTTATTCAAAACACAATTAAAAACACTTTAAAATTTTGCTTTTTCGCGTTTTTACCTCAAACGTTCGATTTGGGTAAAAACACGGAGGGGGCACCATAGTAAGTTGTCGTACGATTCGACCAAGAATCGTCGCCTAAAATTGGAAATAATTTATGCTTTCTCATAAATCGAGAAGAACTCATCTTTAACGCATTTTCTTCAAAAAATTCGCTAAAGAGGGGGCAAAATGTAGCACCCTAAAATTGGCGTAGTAAAACCTTAATAATTACACTTACTCTAGTAAATAATTCAAATTCAAATTTTAACCTCCAAAACCGCTCCCAAATTACCGCTTAATCCGTTTCCTCATTTTCCATGCCATTTTTAGAGTTTGTTTTTATCGTTTGACGATATCGTCGCCGATCAGACGATATCGCCTCAGATCTAACGATTTCATCTGGGCTAGGACGTCCAGACGATCTTGTCCCAAAACTGATTATTCACAATTAGTCTCTGTTCCAACGGCATCTCTAATTTAGGCAAAAGCGTGTCTGCACCGTTAGAGACCCTCCCCATTGGAGATCTCCCAAATAGGGATGATCTCCAACCTCCTAACCTCCCTCCTAAGCCTATTTAATCCTAGGCCCTCCCCTTAGCATCCCCCTGGCTGAAATTCCCTGTGACTCGAATCCTACACACACTAGACATCCTAAGTTACTATTTGCACTTGTTCTATCCAAATTTTGTTACAAGTACCTTAGTATTTTTCAGTCGGAGCAAGCTTACATCGTTGCAGATGATCCTGTTTAGATCGGAGGCGATCCTGTCGAATTAGAGACGATTTCGTTGCATTCAGATGATTTTGACTGTAATCATCATTAGGGGTAACCAGTGCCCAAAGTTTGCATTTTCCTCTTTTCAATCTGCTGTTTTATTCTGCAATTAGCTAGTTTATTTATTATTTTTTGCTATTCTGCATTTTGGAGTTCACCCATGTAGCTTTAAATGCATAATTAAGTCACCATTTGTCATTAAGTCATTGTAGTACACTCGTATTTTGTTTATTATCATCATTTTAATGTTATACCTATTATTCTACATCATTGCCCTCTGTTAGAATAGTTGCATTTTCTGCATTTTGTGTCTACTTCTCTGATTGCAGGTCTCTGACGAATTCGTCGAATCTCAGACGATCTTGTCTGATAGCAGATGATCCTATCAAATTAGAGGCGATCTTGACTGCTTCAAGAATCAAAATCATCATCAAAAATCCGGATCAGGTATGACTTTTTAATCTTGCTTAATTTCTCTGTTTTCTGTCCTAATTTGTTCTTCTGTATTCATTTAATCTGCATCTTCATATAGATCAATTTAGATTCATTTTTGCCAAGCCTAGGACTTGAATGTTTAACGATAAAACTGAACACATAAAACACATTCCCAACCTAGGCGTGGAAACTGCCATTCAAACGTTTCTTGGTGAACCCACCATCCATCAAAAAATCACCATAATACACCTCCCTCGAGAGGCGGGACCTTCGCAAGACCTCTCAGTCCGAGGTACCGCACCAACCTTTTCCCATCCTCCTTTCTGGCACGGATCCTATAGCCTGAAGGTAGGGATGCGAAAAAATTGGAGCGATACAGGGACCCATTTATTAAGATCAAAAATTTGGTAGAAGAGATACAAGCATGGTTAAGGTTTTATCCAACTTTGGAAAAAAAAAATCTCAAAACCTTTAACAAAAACTCCCACGAAACCTTGTCATAAGCCTTTTTCAAGTCTAAATTGAAGAAGAGACCATCTCTACCACTTTTATCAGCTAAAGAAAGGATTTCATGGATAGCTACGATACTGTCTAGGTTTTGTCTCCCTAGCACAAATCCACTTTGGACTGAATCAATCAAGGCTAGAAGAAAAGGTTTTAATATGTTAACAAGGGCCTTTGTCAAAACTTTATAAACAATGTTACATAAGTTGATGGGTCTAAAGGCACCAAAATCCTTTGCACCAACAATCTTGAGGATCAGAGTTAAAAAAATTAGAATTCACTTCGAATGAGATATGATTGGTGGTTTGGACCTCTTGAAAGGCATCAACAATATCCTTCCCCACAATATGCTAATACTTTTGGTAAAATAGGGGGGAAACCATCAATACCCAGAGCCTTCATTCCTTCCATCGCAAATATAACAACTCTGAATTCCTCATCGTTGAAGGGAGAGACAAGGGCTTGGTTCATATCAGTCATGAAAGGCTAGGAATACAACCAAGCAACTTATTTTGGTCTTCCTCATTACAAACCTCTTCCACCATGATAAGATTTTTAAAAAAGCCACAACCTCAACTCTCATATCTTTAATGTGAGTAGCACTGGACCCAACATCTTTTAAATTTCTCTAATCTTGTTGGCGCTTATGTGCTTCAAAGTCGTGATGTGAAAAAACTTAGATTTTTTATCTCCTTCCTTTAGCCAAAGCGCCTTGGAATTATGTTTCCACAAAATTTCCTCCCTAGCAATAGTGTAATGAAATTCGACCAATACCTTTTCTCTATATCTGATCTCTTGAGATTGATTTTCAGGTTTTATCTTAGATTCAATAGCTTTCAATTGACTTTTTAGGTCTTTCTTCTTTTGCAAAATATTCCCAAAAATCTTTTTATTCCATTCTTTAAGGCCACTTTTTGCAACTCTAAGCTTCGTCACAATTTTGGAAAGGTCAGAGCCTTGGACCCTTGTCGATCACCAATCCTTAATTTAATCTTCCAACTAAGGATGAAGGAACCACATTACCTCAAACCTGAATGGTCTAGGAAATATGATTTCTTTTTGGTCCACTTCAAAACATAAGGGGTTATGGTTGGATCCAATTCTAGGCAAAGAACGGAGAGAGAAATTCTCAAATAGTGGAAGGAACTCCTTGGAGTTAATAACTCTATCCAACTTTATTTGGATGAGTTGGTTACCCACTCTCCTATTGCTTCAAGTATACCTTGAGCCCTTCAACTTAACATCCAATAGCTCATTACTATTCACAAAATCTCCAAACTCATCCATACGTTTTGAGAATGGAGAGTTCCCTCATTTTTTATCCAATAAAATAGTGGGGAATTAAAACCTCTGCTAGGCACTAGACTTCTTGAGAAAATCCTTCTCATGGAACTCAGAGTTTGCTACAATATGCTTCTACTAGATCCAGAGTTTGGCACATACACGTTAGTCATAATCCACCTTTTATTACTTTCTCTATTATAGAAGAGAATATTAATAATCCTATCCGAGGAAGAAATTATAGAGCCCTCAAACTTGTTGGTATGCCAGAGACAAAGGAGACCCCCAAAGAAACCATTGGTTAGGCTTGCAGTAAAATGAGCTTCTTTTCAATCCTTACTCTAACAGCTTCTATATCTTGACCATCCAACTTGGTTTCTTGCAAGAAAAAATATCAAGCAAAATTTCTTTACGTAGGGAAGCAACTACCCATTCATGTCCCTAACATTCCAAGAAAGACACTTCATTTATAGGATTTGGAATTAAATTTCTTTCCCCCAGACACCCCATGGTTACTCTGGTAGAAAGATTCTAGCTTTAGTTGTCTTACTCCTACAACCTTCCATTTTTCAAGTTTGAGCAAAGCTTGAGATCCATTCGCGATCTCAGAATCCGTTTCCCTCTTCCTCACAAACTTGTTAGGGGGATTTCCTAAATTTTTTTCAACACCCACATCCACATTACCCTTCCTTTATCTTTGGGTTTTAGGACCCGGAGAACCTTTCTCCAAATAGGTCTTTGGGGAGCTAATTAGAGACCCTACCTTAGGGGTTGCCAACTGAATCATAGGCTCCTCAAGAGCAAAACCAATACAAAGCCCATCAAAGGAATTATGAAGAAGAGCCTTAAAAACAATGGTTTCAAAAATGATATCCAACTGACATACCTCAGTAACACTAAGCTCTGATTCTATGTTCTTCTCATATATCTTCTCAATCACCACCTGGTTGGCTAGGATCAATTATGAGGGTTGCAAAATCTCCTCTACCAAAACCTTCAACTTCTAAACCTCATCCATCTAGGGTTGAGCTTCTCCTTCCCCCCCTTTGAGGAATTACCAGCCAAATCCTTCGAGGGGACTCGACTCGAGTTCTCCTTTTAGATCCATTTCATTCTTGTAGATCTGTTTTCCTTCTCCACTTGTGCCTTGAGGGGACATTGGTTCACCTGGTGACCCAATTTTCCATAGCTAGAGCATCAGGTTGACCTATGTTCGTAAACAATGGGTTGGTCCCAAGTACCCAAGAATGATATAAGCTTGATAAAGAGGGAAGATCCGCCTCTGGATCTGTCATAACACACATTCTTGCATACACCATTCTTGATTTAGCTCTAGTTACCATATCGATAAGAAGGAGATCCCCCATAGCCTTGGCCACACCTCTCAACACATCTTCATGCCAAAGATAGTAAGGGAGGGCAAGGAGATAAACCCACAAAGGCACAAAGTTAACCCTTTGTGTATGAGGATTGAAATCAGGTTCTAGCTTCCGTAAAAATAGACCTCTTTTACCACAGAACCAAGGGGCTTCCCCTAGAATACGGTTTGCATCTTCCATGCAGTTTAATCTGATATAAAAAAGGCTTCAAAGGCCGCTACAATTCCATGGAAACCAAAGGTTTCCACTTCGCTAGCGCCCATCTTCAAATGGAATCTAGGTCTGGCCTCACCCCTTGGAACTTTCCTACAAGGTCACAACTACCATCACCCATGGTGAACTTAACCAGTTTACTCGAGATGCTAATGACATTTTCCATAGGGAATATGTTGCAAATAGGTTTTGAGGTCTCTCTTACACCTTTAAACATCACAGGTATGTAATAATATTTTAAAAATAAAATTATATATGAATTGTTTAAAAAAATTATAACTTAATATTATATATAAAAAATAATTAATTTTTTTTTTAAATTTACAATGGCATATATTTTTCTTACTTATGAGATTAAAAATATTCTATTCCAACAAAAAATCTTTTAATTTTTTACTAACTCTTTGTATACAAGAAAACAAAAATTTATTTGTAATAAATTTTTTATTAAAATAATTACAAAGTTTATATTGATGTTGATTTTCAATGCAAAACGTAGTACTTTATAAATAAATTCATTTAAAATTCTATATGTTTTATAATGGATTGCTATAAAATCTTTCAACCTATTCAATAGGTTTATGTATTTTAATTGTTTATGGAAGCTCACTTTTAGATAGTGATATTGAGTTACATGCTAAAATTTTGTAAATGTTTTATTAAATAAATTAAAAATTAAAAGGTTTGTATTGATGTTGAGGTTCATTTTATATTTTTTAATAAATTATTGTATATAATTGTTTTAATAAGAAGCTCACGTTTATATTTTTTAATAAATTATTGTATATAATTGATGTTGAGACTTTAAGAATAAATTTATTTAAAATTTTATATGTTTATTATTATTTATTTTATTTTATTTTAAAATTAAAATAATTTATTTAAAAATTTAAATATTTGAATTAAATTTTTTTAATGAAAATTAAATTTCTCAAACCTCAACTTAATATTTAAGGCTCATCCAAACCTTGGTTTATGTTGTAAAGCTCCTCACTTTAACAATTTACTTGTAATAATATATATTTTATATTTTTACTTAATAAATTTTATATAAATTATTTTTAATAATCATTTAATATTAAAATAATATATATTTTTTAAATAGATTACAAACTATAATTTATAATTACGAGAAATCACTATTTTTAAATTAAAATTTAGATTTTTTAATAAAAACTTAAATATTTATCAACTCAAAATATGGATTTCAAACATAATAGGTTGCATTCCTTAATAAATCACACCAGTTAATTCGTCTGGTATGAAAAAATCCTATGACTCTTTTGCAGGTGTCATAAATCCGAAGAAAACAAAGAAAGCTAAAATTATAAGGTCCCTAGGTTGGATTGATTCCCCTATGAATTCTTCAAAGAATTTTAGAATTTTATTGGCCCAGACTTGCTTAAGGTCTATCAAGAAGCAATGATCATAGGTTCCTTGGGTTCTCTAATCAATAAAGGCAATAATCGATTCATACCCAAGGCTGGGGACCCTGAAATTATTACCAATTGGAGGTCGATCACTCTTTTGAATGTCAACTATAAGATCATTGCCAAAGCTTTGGCTTTGAAGCTACGCCCTATTCTGCCTTTAATTATCAAGGCTGAAAAAATTGGGTTTGTTCAAGGCTGATATATCCTGTCAGTATAGGAAGGTATGGAATGGGATAGACAGTCTCAGCAGGATGTTATATTCATCAAAATTGATTTTGAAAAAGCTTATGATAAAATTGAATGGAATTTTATTCTTATCATGTTACAAGCACTTGGCTTTGGTCCAAACTTTGTTAAGTCTGTCAATATGCTCTTCCAGGATGCTTCAGCTGTGCTCACTCTAAATAACACTCAGTTTGATGTCCTGCACCTATTTCGTTCGGTGAGACAAGGTTGCCCGCTTGCTTCTTCCCTGTATATCCTGGCTGCAAAATTCTTTGGATACCTCCTGGCTGCCCAAGTGTCTCAGGGAAATATTCGAGAAATTGCTCTTCCCAATTCCCTAGCTCAGTTGGTTAATGGGCACTTTGCTAATGATTCTTTCCTAACCATTATGGAATATCAGTAATTTGTGTCCAATGCTTTGCATTGCCTTGATATCTTTTGTGCAACTTCAGGCTCTAGCATTCTCTGGTATAAGACTGTCTGCTTTCGACAGTCTGCTAATCCTTGCCCAGATTGGCTTTCTCAATATCCTTGGCAATAGATTCAATCTGGCAAAATTTTTAAGTTTTTGGGTATTCCTTTTGCTTTCCAAAGTACCTCTGCTCAACTTTGGAATCATGTGCTCCAGAGAGTTGAGAAGAAGATTTCTTATTGGATTACCAAGAAACTCTCCCTTCCAGGAAAATTCCAAGTTTGCTCCAAGATTTTGGCTACCACTCATGTGTATTTTTCTTCCTGTTGGACTCCATCCCGGGCCTATTACCAAAAGCTAGAGAAGTTGTTGCAAGATTTTATTTGGGCTAGCTCTTCCCAAAAGAAGGGATTTCACAAAGTAGCCTAGAAAATTTGTTGTCTTCCCAAGTCCTCTGGTGGGATGGGTCTGTTTGACTGTCAACACCAGGGATTTACTCTGTGTGCAAAGTGGGTTGTTAGAGCTATTGACGACCCAAAATCCTAGAAGGTCCTAATTCGGCATTGTATTTCTACAGGTCTTCCTTTGGGTAAGAAAGTTTGGTAGGGGATGTCTCTCCCCTCTATTGTTATAGTTCTTGTATTTATTAAAATTCAAGGCTCCTTTGTGATGTAGAGCATTTGGCGAGCTTGGGAGTCTCTTAAACCCTGAATCTATCGGTCTGGTGATGGACAAAAAAAAGAGCTTCCATAGCCACTCTTAATGTGTGGTGGTCATCTGTCATTACTTACCAAGGCTCCACTTTGGTCTCGTTTCAATGGATTTATGCTCAGTGATTTTTCAAGAAGGGAATTGCTATCATTTCTGATTTCTTCTCTTCTCATACCAAAGATTGGATTCCTTGGGAGGTTTTCAAACGTCTTCATAATTTAAAACTAAAATATAAGACCACGTATGATATCGTGTTATATACCATTCCCTTCTCTTTTTGGCCAAAAATTACCAGGCATTTTCAAAAACCTTGGTGGTCGGACTGGACCTGGCCGAAGAACATCCCATTAATTCAATACAAGGCCCGTTTGGGATATTCCTAGATTTCTCCACACTTTCCCATGGTGGGTAAGTTGAATGAGCATTGGGACTTAATATCCAGGCCTTCACAGTGGAAATTATGTTTTAACATGGTCTAGACCTCTTATCTTGAGCCAAAGCTGGATTTTTTTTCTTGGAGTCTACTTTTTCAAGGTTTGCTTGTGGGGCAACGACTGAAATACTTGGGCGTGGCTAATCCCAAATGTTATTTTTGTAATAAACCTAAATATTGCACTCATGTTTTTTGGTCGTGTCGTAAAGCTCAAATGTCTTGGAAGTGGTTGGAATCTTTCTTTCGACCTTATATGCCCACTTCTTTTTCTTGGCACCATTCCCTGCTAGGCAATGCTCTTGATTTTTATATTCCTCTTGTGCCTATCTAGAATAATTTTAGAGTCAATATTATATTTCACTTATGGAAGACCAGAAACAATATAGCTTTTTCCAGAGACATCTTTTGATTCCTTTTCTTTAGCTGATAAGTATGCTATATTTTTTTACTCTTGGCTTTAGATACAAGTTCAAGTGGAAAAAAATCATATTGATATTCATTACCTGAGGACTCTCCTAGATCATTGGGTCAATGCATCATGCACTATTAGTCAATTCCCTCAAATTTTATGTCATAGCATCGTGTTGGCTCTCATTATCGATCTCGTCGAGGACACAAGGCATTGCCACAAGTGAGGATACACTAGTCTCAACCTTCGTCGATGACCAAACATCGTTACTCTGATGGTGTTGGTAATTTGTGGCTGGTGAGTGGATGAGATGTCCATCCAGAACCTTCACACCAGGTTGCAATCTGGGGATATGTGGTCGTGGTGGTGCCAGTTAATGCTTTGGGTTGGCACAATGATGGCCAAACCCTCACCCTTAGGATATAAATGCACAAGAGGTTAATGACATTGTTGATATGGGTGGTACTGATATTGATGATAATGGCTATGATGCTCCTGTTGCCACCTCTCCCTAACATCATGATGACAATGTGGACAATTTTATCCTCCCCAATGTCTAGAAATGATTTATGTTCTACGGATGCATGCTTTTCTTTAATTTTTGGCTAAGAGGATGATTTTAATTCCCTCTTTTTTGTGTTAGCCAGCTAAAGTCTTTGTATTTGCTATTTGGTTTCTCCTAACCGTATGTGGTTAGAGTGATTTTTGGGACCCTAATGGGGTGTGCGTATCCACCCACTTTTTGTATGATTAAGTTGTATTTTTAATATAATATAGCTTATTATGTCTAGAAATGATTTTTGTTCTACGAATGCATGCTTTTATTTGATTTTTGGCTAAGAGGATGATTTTAATTCCCTCTTTTTTGTGTTAGCCAGCTAAAGTCTTTGTATTTGCTATTTGGTTTCTCCTAACAGTATGTGGTTAGAGTTATTTTTGGGACCCTACTGGGGTGTGCGTATCCACCCACTTTTTGTATTATTAAGTTGTATTTTTAATATAATATAGCTTATTTCATTAAAAACAATTATAAATTATAATTCCCAACAGCTAAAAGATAAATTTAATTATCAACTTATTGAAGATCCTAATATCAAATGTGTTGGTTTGATATTATAAAAAACTATTATTCTTGCAACAACCAAGTCTGAATAAGATGATTCTTGGAACTATAATTTACCAACCGATCACATTAGTTTTAATTTTTCCCTAAAGCGAACTATTTTTTTACAATCATTTTTTATTATAAGTTGGGTTCAAATTTTGATGTTGTTTCTTATAAATTTATTTCATCTGGTTGTTATTTAACTCGGTATGAGTGTTTTGAGGCTGCCTCCAATAACATATATTCCACCTCATTGTTATTTAACTTGGTATGAGTGCTTTGAGGCTATCCCCAACAATATATATTCCACCTCATTGTTATTTAACCCAGTATGAGGAGAAGCACTGATGTTTGGATTGTCGGGATGGTGCCTAGTCAGACTACTATCTCTGCATAGACAGACATGCTCTAAGATTTGAAACTAAATCTCTTCTTAGTAAATGCTAAAATTTGCCAATCCACTAGTCTCTCGAAACATTAAACTGGTATAGTTGCTCCAAAAGGTTCTACCATGGTCCAAAGAGAACCAACCAATAAAATATGCAGTTTTTCAAATAATGTAAAACAAAAGCAAAAAAATGAATATATGTGAAGTTGTAGATTTAGTTATGGTTAATAATTTTGAATGGGCCATATTTTGAGTGTACAATACAAATGTATGCAAACACTTATTTTTTATTTCATGCAATCAATAAAATGTTCAATGTACAGGTTAGGATATTCCATCACATGTTCATGTAAAATGGCAATGTGCCTTTCTCAAAGACGAATATCCAATATCTTTTTGAGAGACTTTCCTTGGAAACAAGAGGTAAATCCCAAATATCAAAATTTTTTATTTGTAAGGATTTAAATCCATGGTGTTTCAAACCATGTCTGATTAATCTATTTGGAGGTTAACAAGATCAAAGCAGCACAATATTTCTAATCTCATAAAATAGCAATGTTTTTTATCACCTTCGATTGATTAGGACAAATATTTTAAGATGATTTTCTACCCAGTTTATCTCCTTGAGATGCTATCAATTCCTTATTTTATTGTTTACCCACTCTCTAAGAGCCAATATTTTTAATCTCTTTTCCACCTAATTGATCCCTAGAGTTGGCTTTTCTTTATTCTTTTCCACCTCACCCATGATGATGTCCATTACTATCAGCAACTCCTAGTTATGCACTATCAATACCCTTGCAATATCTTATTGTGGTAACTCATTACACTCTATTACTTGCTCTAATATAGGAGCTGAAAGAGGGGATTGAACATAGTGTTATTGTTTTCATTATTCCCATCCACTCATTTTATGAGTTCTTCCTTATCCACTAGTATCTTGAAGATCTCATACCTATTTAAGGACTTGGGTTGGGTTTGCTCTTTACCATATTTTTTCTTTTGCCTTCTTTTGGGCTATTCTCTCATTGTGTTTCTCCTCCTTGACAAAGTTTGGTTGATTCTTTATTAACTATAGACTGACCCTCCTTAGGAATATTTGACATTCCCAAAGGAGCCCCCATGTTTGTGATAATATTGTTTGGGAAAGATTGGGTCAAATACCCATATTTGTGGTAAAATTTGAACGACAACGCGCATAATCCAGTTGTTGAATCCAATATAGTCCTATAATTTTTACTTCCACTTCCATTAGCAAATGTTTGATGAGATCCATTTCAATGCATAATCTAGCGTAAATGTGTTTCTTTCCATTGTTTCTCTAGAGACACCCAAATATCTTTCAAGGAAACTATCATTGATTTTCAATGCCTACTCACTCCGTAACTCCATTGGGAGTGCATATAATTGGAACCAAATTGAGATAGCAGTGGGTTCAATTCGAGGATCAAATCCCACTCTCCAATTTTAAAAAAAAAAATCGGACGATGATTCCTCTTTTCTGATTCAAATGTCCTATTTCTATTGGCAAGTGAGGAAAAGCTAACAATAAAATATTCATTACTAATAAACCACAAATAATATTCACCAAGAGGCTCCCAGTTCTACCAAACCCATGAATGCAAAAATTTCAAGGTAGGACAAATACCCATGAATTTACAAATCAGGTCATGATTGACTCTATATAAGATTGTTTCTTCTACTATACTCTGTTTAATGACAATCTTTGGCCTTGATTTCGATTGTGGCAAGCATCTATTGACTCTTTGAGATTTTGATCTTTTTCTAAAAGTTACAAAGAGTATTTTTAGCACAGTATTTTGTGTTTCTTCAATCTCTGTTGGAGATTTTTCCTTCAACAAATCTACAAATGAACTTTGTCTATCTAAAAGAGGATTTCAAATGACCTCATTGGGCTCTCCTGGGGTAGCATTATCATCTTCAATTCTATAGCAACCAAAATCTGCTTTGTCTACCTGATTGATCTTGGACCAAGTTTAATGTACCTTCTCCATGAAACATGGTACATTAAAAACTACTTTTCAACATATATCTTTATCAAGTTACACGTGTACTATGGTGCACAGTGGAACATTTGATTTTATTTTATATGAATAATTTAAATCTATAAAAAATATATTTTATCTTTAAAATAATAATTAAAAATTTAATATAAAACATGTTATATTAAAAACTACTTTCTAACATATCTCTTATCAAGTTACACAATTGTGTAGTGGTCCATAATCCAACATTTCCTTTCATTTTATATAAATTGTTGAAGAATATTACATTATTTGATGCATACTAATTTATCCCCATAGTACCTTAATGGTACAATTGCAAATATGTAATAGATTAGGGTGTAAATCTATAGTTTAGGAGTATTATTTATATTTTTTCTTTATATATATTTATTCATCTGTAGGATATGCACAAATGTTATGTAATAGGATGTACATAAGTATCATGTAATTATGTGTGCAAGTGTGAAGAGTGAGATTGTGCACAAGTGTCATGTAATAATGTGTGCAAGTGTGCAAGTAGGAGTGTGCATGTGTCATAGAATAGAGTGTGCAAGTAAATAGATAGTCAAGAGTCATGTATACAAGTGGTAAGATGAGAAGCCAAAAGACATGAGAAAATTGTCTTCTGTGTGGAATAGAAAAAAATGCATCTTCGGGATATGTGAGGAAAACAATAAACAAAGAGTCCAAGAGTCACCCGAGGTTATATTATGGAGACAAAGCTCCATGTTGTATATCAAATAATTCATTCAAGCAATTATAATATTGAAGCTTGTATATAGTTTGAGCAATTCTATTATAAGTTTTCTTCATGTTATTTCATGAATGGCATTGACCATTTTACTTCATATTATTGTTATTTTATATGAATGTTATGTTATTACCATTATATTGAATGATTAAATATTTATCATATATTTTATCCTAAACATTAGGACTTGTGATGATTTGGCTAATAAGCCAACAGTGGTATCAAAGCTACCACACTCTATCCATCTTGTTGGAGGAGTCATATTTTTGAAGGTAGCATTGGAGGAGTTTGGTTTGAATTTAATTTTGAAAAAAGGTGTTGTATAGAGGTTAACATCAAAGAAAAAAAAATTGGTGTGAATTTGAAAATTGAAGATTAAATTATTTTGAGCCATGTGAAGAAAACATAGGCCAAATTTTAGGTATTTTATTACCTTGATAATATTTTATATTTGCAATCAAAAAGATAAAAGGGAGGTCAAAGGAGCCACCTGAGTTGGAGAATATCCAACTATATTTTGCCTAGAGTAGAAGGGACTGCAAGATAGTTCTAAGAAAATGTAAATTTTAAAGTGCCATGAAAGGCACAAGATTTGAAGATGTCAGAAGATAAGATTTGAAGACATCAAAATAAATTAGGTGCTATCAAGAGCACTAAAGCCAGGACAAATATCTATTGAGCATAGTCAAATTGGAAGTAGTAAGCATCAAGGAGGCCAAAATAGTTTCTAAAAAAATATTGGCCCAAGAGGAGACAAATAGATTGAAATGTCTTAAATTGCACTAGTGGATATTGATGAATATAGTAGAAGTTGCTGCAACCTAGAGAAATCCTAAGCACTAACGAGAATTCATGACTGGTGACAAACATCAAGAGCCTGGGCATCGATTTTATAGAGCCTGTGTGTGAATAGCAAATTTTGAACAGAATACCTCTACAAACCAGAGGTTGATAAGAGACGATGAGATGGGCCCTAAGCAAGAAAACATTTACAATCTAGAGAGCAAAGAGTAATTCAAAGTAGTAAGATGAGGCTTGAGTAACATAATCCCTACAAATATGAAAGCAAAGGGTGATATGAAGAGACAAGGTGAGTTGTAGAAGATGTTAGGTTTAAGACCTAAGTGTAATTCTTGCTAGAGTCTACATTTTTTCCATGAAATAATGATGTTATAGGGTAACGTCTATTGCCAACTTCCATTGCAATGCCCATGATCACTGCGTGGAATTCTACATGCGCCAATATTAAAGGTAATACATAACCTTTGCTTAATATTTTATTTTATGAGTGTGCAAATTTGAAAATTGAAGTTGGATAAATTTATATTTGGCATTAAGATATTTGGAGTGATAAGGACTTCCATTTTATTTTTGAAAATTAAAAATTTTAGAATTGATTAATTAGGGAGTCAAAAGGAATTCAACTCCAAAAATATTTTTAATTGAATATTTTATATTTGCAAATTGTTTTTGCAATTAGCTTTCAAAATTTTCATTTTTGAAAATTTTTGAAGAATTTATTTTAAAAAAATTGAATATTGATATTTGATAAGGTTTTAACTTTAGAGAAATAGAGAATTCTACTCCAAAGAGATCAAATAAATATATTGATCGAAAGAATCAATTTGAAAAGTTTGAAGAAACTTGATATGGACAGGATAGAAAGGAAAAGGAATAAAGTTGAAAACAACAGATCACCAAAAAATTTACAATTTATTTATCATAAGAATAAAGATAGAATGTATTTAATTCTACATCATTGTTTGTGTTGTTTTCCTAATAATACTAATGATCATGAATACAAAGTTGTGGCTAAGAAAAATATTGCAAAAGTATGTGCAGTAAATGCAATTATTGTAATAGACTTGGGTATGAAGAGACAAAATGTTAGAATCTTTATCCATGTAAATTATGTGGAAGAATCTTTATCCATGTAAATTATGTGGAAGAAATATCATTCTTCATAATTATGTTGGCACAAAGAACTTAACTACAATGAAAATTTTGAAAAAGTCCTAATGATGAGACTGGACAAACTTCTTCAAAGACTCATTTTTAGAACAATTTCTAAAGTTATCAAATGTGTAGCAGAATGGTTCATTTAAAATATACATATGAAAATTGAAGAAGCAATCCATTTGCACAATTATTATAACAAGGATACAAAGACAAAAGAACTAAAGAAATAAGACGAAGAACACCAATTAGAAGATCAAGAATAGAAGCACAAAATCAAGAATAGATTGAAAAAAAAATTCAATAACCAAATAATGTAATAGAGGGGGTGTTCGAGAATATTATATTATTTTGGTACATGCTAATTATTGGACTAAAATCTGCATTTTTGTAGGAAGACATTGCATCCGCGATTTTAGCCAAAGTATAGAAATTGGATGAAACAAGGTTACCCTATGTTTCAACCTCTGAAGAAGATCGACCGGATATCTTTTGAGGAAAAAGAGTAAGGAAAAGAGTAAAAGAAAAGAGAGAGAAAGGGTTTAAAGAAAGATCAAAGGTAAAGGAATAAGTAAAATTATGAACGGGATATAGTGTAATAACATTGGATCTTTCAATATAACAAACCATTCTTCTATTTTATGGTACTTAATAGATCAACCATTAGTGCTTACATACACATATTCATTTAATTCTCTACATTCATCTTAATAATTCCAAGGATTCACACAATTAACAATCCAATAGGCAATAAAGATATTGCTTTAACATAATACACTAAAGGTTGAATGTAACAGAAATGACTTAAAATAAATGTATTATGCTTCTAATCATTCCAAGGATTGTAAATATTAGCAATCCAATAGGTAATTCATATATAGAACTACTTTAACAAAATAAACCAACATTATAATGTAACAAAAATGACTTAGAAGAGATCATTCACATAAAACCTAGAAATACAAGCACCATAGAGACCAAACAACTACCACTTCATTGATCAACAATAATTAAAATGAGATACTAAGAAAGGACTATAGAGTTGACCCTTTGAATGAGGTTCAAACTTATATTTATATATTACAATTTTAATTTTTCTTGGTGAAGGGAAGTCACATGGTTGTTTGAATGATAGTCTAGCAGAAGAACCTGAAATGATGATGTGGCAATATTTAATTTCAAATTGAGA
The DNA here is from genome assembly GCA_028583015.1 of Wollemia nobilis. NCBI lineage: Eukaryota > Viridiplantae > Streptophyta > Pinopsida > Araucariales > Araucariaceae > Wollemia > Wollemia nobilis. The sequence goes on from JAQPPZ010017073.1 coordinate 2,089,826, forward strand.
ATAAAATTGGATCAGGCCCATTGATTTGCAACTAATTTTTGTTGGTAGTTGTATTATTTAGGTTGCTCATTGCATTATTGGATTTGGTCGCTTTCTAGTTGGAGGTGAGTTGGATCTTAACTGGTGAGCACCATGGTGGTTGTAGGTATAAAAGTGACCTATAATTAAAATATGGTAAATATCAAACCCTTCATTTATTTATGAAACTCGTCTTGCAGAGGTGTCGCGGTTTCAGGCATTTTCGAGCTCGGGATACCTTTTGTTTTTCTTTTTTCATTTGTGAGTGCAATTTTAAATGGAGATTTTTATTGATGATGTCACTTGCTTGATTGATGCGATTTCAAGCAATGTTTTTGGAGAATGGTCTTAGCTTTATTGACTAGAACAATACCGGGTGACTAACGCTTTTATTAGCATCATATTCTCAAATGACCTGGGTTTGGGCATGTTTTAATTTTGCACATGCGATTTACACAGTTTGTATCTTTGTTGATTTTGACGCAATTGCAATCACCCTTTGACTTTTTTATTATTTTTTTTGGGCCCATGACTATAATACTTTTGTCTAACATGTCACTTGTTGTGTCGCAGTCTTAGAGCTCACCCGATCCCATGCTAATTTCATTTTGTTACTTAACCAAAAAGTTAGACTTAATTGTTCCCATGCACTTTACTCCTTTTATGACATCACCGTCAACCAAAGCATGGTTTTGGATCTTTTGAATTTTTGTGCCACTTCACTTTTTCTCGTGATATTAAAGCTTTCAGCTAACATGGAACTTATTGTGTCGTGGTCTTGTGATATTCTCGATCCCATGATATAATTATACACTTAGTATTTTAACATGTTTTTTTGAAGAGGATATCTTTTACAATGTGGTCAAAATTAGATCCATATGTTTGGTGCCTCCTAAGAATTTTTGCTTATAAAATTATGAACTCAGAAGGTTTGTTTCCATTGGGTATGAAGTCAAGGTAGAGAATGAAGTGGAAGTATATATTGGATTTACGGAATGGAGTAGAATAAGATGATTTTTTCCAAAATGAAATGTGGTGAAAAAGTGGTGTGGTTGATATGCTTACATAAATAAAGTGGATTGGCATTTCTAATGAAGACATGGAATGACAAGGATGTGAATGTGGAATTATAATTAATGGAATTGTTTCTTTTTTGGATATTTCAAATGTTGAGACGCCCATTTATCCCTCTTCATTCTTTTTGGACCACCTTTCATCAATTGTTGCTTTATTTTATAGTTTTGTTTGCTCATCAACTATCAATTGCTCATCTGGGATTCCTAATATTAAGTCCTCTAAAGGGATTTATGCCTCAATATTTTTACCTTCTTGATCATCTTCTCCATAGAATATTCATTTTGCTTTACAACTAGGGATCCTACCCATTCTTTTTTTAAAGGAGTCTTGATCCTGCTAGTTTGATCTTGTATTATTTTCAATTGAGATATATTTTCATAGGAAGGGTACTCATATCTTTTAGCTATTTCTTAAAGCTTTGATTGTAGCTAAGCTAATCTATTTAATAGCTCCATTACTTGAGTCTCTTCTATGGGTTCTTGTAGCTGATCTATTTTAGACTCATCATTAGCAATTACTTCTATCTAGGCCTAAACTTCTTCTTTGGATAGTATTTGTACATCTTAGTCCTAAAAGCCAGAGAATCCAAGTAATAGGAGCTCCCACATGGGTTCCACGATCTTATCAGAATTACTCTACAATATTTGGATTAGTTGTATCCCTTATTTATTTATTCTATATTTATCGATCATAATTTGGGTAACTCTTTTTTCAACACTTCATTATAGGCTAGGAATAGCTTTGGTTGTTGGTTTAAACCTCACAAATATTTTCATTATGTTTTTTGCTTGTAGAAACATATTTCCTAGTCCAAATTGCTCAAATGTTGTTCTAGCTTCTCTGATGATTTATCCATAGAAACCGAGGTAATCTACAACCAAGTAGACCTCGATGGCATACTCAAATATCTTGCTCTAACTATCTTTCCTCAATTGTCTAAGAGTGTCTTTGGAGAAGCCTAAAATCTTATTTTTATTTTTTCCCCGCAGTTGTTGTTGTAATGCTTGAACCTATTCTAACAGGGCTTTGTTCTATTCTTGTAACTTATTATTTTTCTTAGCCATATCGAAAAACTTTTTTTTCTATTTTTGTACTTCATGGTTAAGATCTTTCTTTACATTTTGAGTGTCTTTTGTTATTTCATCCAGCTCTTTATATTTCTCCTCTAAATATTGGCACCTATCTCTTAGTCTATCTCCTTGTAGGTACATGGTGCTTACATGTGCTTGAGCATTCAACAGGGTATCTTCTAGTGGCAGTTGAGTGATATCTACCACTTGAGTCTCAACATGATAGTCATCTAGAGTCATCTCTACTTCTAGCTTGTTGAATTTTGGTGTGGTCACAGTTCTCATCTTTTGATATGTGGTGAAATCTATAGCAATCATTTACTTGGGAATGGTAGGTCCACTATTTCTCTTGGGCATCTTCTCTTTCCACCATTTCTACACATTGTGGCCCATATTTGTGAGTGCATTTATGGTAGCAATAGTGAGATGATTTTATGGATGAGTAATGATGAGCAATGTATATATGAGCGATAATAAAAATGGAGAATCTTCTTAAATAGGACGAGTAGTGATGACTGGTAGAGTTTGAATGATTGTGGGAGATGCTATTATGGGAATGGTTTCTAATGTAGAGGTCTTTGTGACACTTGCATCCAATGTAGTACTTCTCAATGGAATAAAAGAGAAGGGATTTATATCTGGGATAGGAGAAGGAAGAGAAGTTGAAGAGTCAAGAATATTCATACATGTTTCCATAATTAGAATTTATTTTGTCATTTGCTCAATAACTATTTTGGGTGATGATTCTTGTATCTTCTACCTTTTTTTACCTTCATCTTGTGATTACTTGGGTAACTCAGCCTTCCACGTTTCTATTTGCTTTTGATATGAAGTACTAAGATATTTTGACTACAAGAAATTGTTGTTTAGCGAAAGAAAGGAGATATCCTATTCCAAGAAATTCTTGAATGTATGGGGAGCTTTTGCAGCCTCATCAGTACAAGTGGGTTGATTTGGTATTTGTGCACCCTATGTAAGTGTATTTTGTGGTATAACATATTCTCCAATATCTTCAAGACTTCCCTAACTTGTTATGAACTTTACAGGTGACCTAGTAGGAATCTCAGATGGAAATCGCTTGGTTCTTTTACCTTTGATTTCTAGCATCAAGAAACTTGGGAAGAGTATGCCTAGATCCAATCCTTTAGGCCTTTGCTCTACTTCAATGATAGCTTGAGGATCAATAGGTATTTTTCCCAATCCTTTTTCTCTGTAGCCCATTCTGCTTAATATGTGTGAGCCTACTAGGTAAAGTTGTTGTTGCAACTTTGATGGGACAAAAACTTTAGCTTGTAGGTCTGGCTAATGAAGTTATTTTTTGATCTCTTGTTGCTTAGGCATTTTGTCAACTCTTTTGCCACACATTCTTTATCAAATACTGAAGTTTTTGCCTCGACTATTTTTCTCTCAATAATATTTTGTTATGTAAATATTTTCTTTTTTATTATTGATGGTACCTTTTTCTTTTCTGCTATGCTCTACAACGAATAATTTGGAATGTTTATTTGTTTAACCTTAGCTTTCCATGTATCCACATTTTCATCGTACCTTCTGGAAAAATCCTTGTCTATTATAGTGTTGGTTTTAGAATCAAAGGTTTTATTTTTCTCTACCATGAATATCTACAACTCTATTACTATGGGTGCAGACCATTTAATCTTTTTACCAATGAAGCTAATTTTTTATCAGACAAGGAGTGTGTTGGGTTTTGTTTAGGATCATAATATTCCTCTTGTTCGTACCAATATCTCAATGGTGACAACTCTGGTAATTGACTGATATTCCATTTTAGCTCATTATTTTCATGATTATTTCTTAGCCTTTCAACCTTTGGTCTACTTGTCTTCTTAAAAGTAGGTGGCTTTCCTGAGTTAATTAGACACAATCTCTCACTAAATTTATCTATAGGATCATATCTCCATCTCTATGGTACTGCTTGTAACCCTAACTCTTGTAATTTTTGATCCAATTCCTCTACTTGACCTTTGGAGTTCATAATGATTGGACCATAAGTAAGTGGGTATTCACAAGTACTTTTCTTATTTATACCTGAGCCATAGGTCATATTGATGTAATCTATGTACAATATTCCATTGAAAATATCCTATCAGTTACATAGTATGGTAATAGAAATGGTTTCCCTGTGAAGCCATATAGCCTAATGATAGTGTCATCTATAAGGAAATACCAGTCTCCTTTTGCATGTTTGGCTTGTTGTAGGCTCCCAGATTGGTTAGACAGACGAGAAAAATTATCCATAATGATTTTTAAGGCTGGCCCCAAGAATTTCCTATTAAAATGATAATAGGATTCTAATTTTTCTAACAAATTTGACCATTCTACCACTGGGATATTTTTTCCTTCATTGTCAACTTTGTTATGAGCTACCCATGGCATGGAGTCTATGGTGTGATAGAAGAATAGCCATGCAAGATGTGAGCAATAACAAAAAGTGCCATATGGAGATAACTACAATTGGGTCAACTGCTCATGAATCTTGTCACATAAGAAATCAACCCAATCAAAGAAAATGGGGTTTTGTGCAAAGTCTAGGTTAGACTCATCATAGTACCTAGGATTAGAAATGGTATAGGCCATTGCTATTTGATAGTCATGGACCTCCCTATCTGAATGTAGACCAAAAATGATCGCTAGCATGGAATATAGCTCTAGGTTTTTGAAATCTAAGATTTTTAGTGGTGTTTTCGAGAGTTTATCCTTATATGGGGGTTTATGGAGCTAGGAGTGTAACCATTTCCTAAAAGATTTTTCCTTTTCTGGGTCTTTTCTAGACTCATAATATTTGCTTTGGGTATGAGAATTGATAGGTTTGGGATTAACCCTAGGTTTCTCTCCTACGATAAAAGCATCTTTGATGCAATCTAGAGTGAGATGGAAAATGACCTTTCCTCTAGCATCTTGAACCATTTTCAATTGCACATTGTAATATTTTGAGATGGCTAAAGCCAACTCTAGACAAGGATGAATAGATTTATGGATATAATGAGACAAGAAAGAGTAATAAGGGAATGCACTAGGAGTATTAGGAGATACACCTTGGGCTATTCTTTGTTCAACATCTTTGCACAGTTGATTTGGATTCTTGAATGTTAGTTCAGTATCCACAATGTGACACTACTGATCTTGGAGAGCTTTCTTCATCTTGTTGTTGGTTACTTTGGTACTTCTAGCCATTATTTCAGAAGAGAGAAATAACTCTTTATGCCTTATTTTCTTTGCTCACTTGGGTTTTGAGTACTTCATGTACAATTTCTTATTTTTGCTATTATGGTCTCACCTTGTGAATCTCTATCTCATTTGAGGGTTGCATGCAATACATCATAATAATCATCGAACATTAATTGTAGCAGTTGTCGTTATGCTTGAGATGTGCATTTTAAATCGTTCTTGGATTTTATGTGAATCTTACTAAGTTAGATAATCACCTTGTTGGTGTGATTCACAAAGGATGGTGAATTATACGATGCTTTTGCACTTTGTTATTTTTTCTTTTGCACTTTTTTGTATGATTTTTAATTTTTTTTTATTAGGGAACTTAATACATGTGGTGACACTTCATACGAAGTATTTCAAATGGTAGTTATTTATCAAGATTGGTAAAATATGGTCATCTTCATATGTCAGTTCATATGCATTAAATTCTCTTTTAGTGGTAATCCTGATATGGTCCTATCTAGAATGAATCAAAATTTTTGTGATTACCAGGTTTTGATTTGTCTTCATCCCATTTGAGCATGAGATCACCTATCTAGAAATCTTGAGATGTTATCTTTTTATCAAACCACTTCTTGGTTGCGGTGGAGTGACATTGGAAATTGGAGTAGGCCTTTTCCCTTTATTCTTCCAATAATATCAATTGTGCTAGTCTAGCCTCTATCACTTCCATATCAGGAAGACCCATTTGAGTTAACATTTTTATAGCTGGCAACTCCAGGTGAATTGGGAGAATGACCTCTTTACCATAGACTAATGCATAGGGGAAGGTTTTTATTGACTTCTTAAATGTGATCATGTATGCCCAAAGCGCTTGGTCCAACAATAAGTGTCACCCTCTTTTATTTTCTTTGATGTTTCTTTTAGTGATTCTTAGGAGGTTTTTATTGGTAGATTTGGCTAACTCATTCCCCTATGGGTAATAATTAGAAGAATTTTTTAGGTATATGCCATATTGTACAACAAAATTAATAAAACTGGCTCTAATGAAAGGGTTCTCATTATCACTTACTATTATGTTTGGAATACCAAACCTTGTTATAAGCTTTTCCACAAACTCAATTACTATGTCTTGATTCACGACCATTGTAGCGACTACTTTGGTCCATCTAATAAAATAGTCGATAGCCATGAGAATGTACTTGTAATCGACTAAATAATGTGGGTTAATGACTTAAATGAAGTCTATATCCCATTGTTGAAATGGTTCTTCTGTTATAATTGGTCATAAGGGCAATGTAGTATTTTTATTCCTTCCAACGAACCTCTAGAATTTTTCACATGATCAGGCTACTTTGAAAGAGTCAAAAAAATTATGGGCCAAAAATAACCTGCTCTAAGAATTTTGATAGCATTTATTTGTCCTGAATAGTGTTCACCAGATAAACTTGAATAAAAATTAGTTAACACCTCTTTCTCTTTATTTTTTATGCACTTTAGAAGCACTCCATTGAATATTTTTTGGTACAGGCCTTTTAATTTTAAGACATAATTTAAAGCTTGAAATCTAAATATTCTTTGTTGTGATGAATTTGGCCTTTCTGGACACCTTTCTATCTGGAAGTACTAGATTAATTCTTCAACCCAATCAAGTTCCTCTACACCTTGCCCAGTCCTAGGCATGTTGTTTAGATCCTCATTTATGCACATATTATAGCCCTTTTATGGCGAAGCTCCTATTTGGCATAATGCTTTACCTTTTACAAGTTTGGTGGGATGAATCTCTACATCATATTATTGTATCTTAGTTATCCACCCGACTCTCTTATCACCGAGTTTCCCTTGAATGATGAAATTTCAAACATTTGCAAGAAATACGTAAACGATGGTCTTACTTTGTGATAAGTAATACCTAAATTTTTTCAAAGACTTCATGATTGCATATACCTATTTTTCTATGAAGTTGTAGTTCTTTTGATAATCATGGAAATTTTGGCTTAGAAATAATATTGGGTGTTCCTCTTCTTGAGCATCTTTCTGTGTTAATACTGCAACATAACTATCTTCATATCCATAAGCGTACATGATGAAATATTTGTTGAAATTGGGGTTGATCAATATTGGAGCTTTTGTGATAGCTTCTTTGATATGTTCACATGCTTCTTTCCTTTTTGGGGTCCACTCAAATATTGCATCCATTTTTAAGAGCTTAGTCATGGGTTTCATAATTTGTGCAAAATATGAAACAAACTTATGAATAAAAGTGATCTTCCTAAAGAAATATTGTAAAGCTTTCTTATTCATAGGTATGGAGAGTTATAGGATGGCTTGAATTATCTCTAGGTCTATTTCCATACCTTGTTTGAAAATTACGTGGCCCAAGAGTTTACCCTCATGAACAACAAATATAGACTTATTTAGATTTAAGGATATTCCAAACTCTCCACATTTCTCAAAGACCTTTTCTAAATGATCCAAATGTTGTTTTTTGTCATGAGAAAATATTGTCATATCATCTAGATATATCAAAACTATTTTATTAACCAATTCTTCAAATGCAAAGTCCATAGCATGTTGAAATGTTGCTCTGACATTGGACAATCAAAGGGCATCCTTTGGTAGGCAAATGCACCCCATTTTGTTGTTAAAGTTGTTTTGTGTTGATATTCATCCTTTATCCATATCTAATTATATATTGAAAATCCATCCAATAATGAGAATCTCTCTACTCCTACCACTATCTATAGGATCTAATCAATCTGTGGTAGAGGATAATGATCCTTTAATAATGCTATGTTCAAGTTTTTAAAATCTACACATAGAAGAATGTCTCCATTATTTTTTTGGCTAGGGACCAAGTTTTCAACCCATGTGGAATGCTTAATTCGATAAATAATTTTGGCATTTAACAATTTAAGCAATTCATGTTTTATAGTTGCTTCAATTTTAGGATTAATAGGCCTTTACTTCTATCTAAAAGGTTTAGAATCAAGGGCAAGTTCAATAGTATGTTGAATTATATTTTTATTATAGACCCGAAGGTCATCATAGCTCCAAGCTATAATATCTTGGTATTAAATGCAAAGTTGTTTGAGCTAGTCTACTTTTGTATATGTATAGTATACCCCAACTTTTAGACTTTTACCTAGTTCAATATCAACTTCTTTGTAATCTTGTTGTTCTATCTTTATTCTTAGGCCTACATTCCTATCATTATTATCAAATAGAATCTCAAGGGTAATCAACCCTTTAGGAATATGATTATTCTTTAGCTAAATGATGTCTTCTTGATCAAACTATTGAGACATTTCTTCTAATTTATTTGAGTAGATTGCTTCTTTTGTCAGAAAAGTCCATGATCTATTGATCATTTTCAAATATTTTCCAAATTATATCCCTATCTAGGATAGATGGTCTAAAAACAAACTTTACTTTTCTTTTTTTAAAACCCAACTCTAAAGAAAGTGCATAATTCACTCCTCTAGCTTCAAGTGCATCAACTAATTTATTTTGCTCTCAAGGGATAGCCTTTATGTTTATGCCTTCAATGCTTTCCGTCATATTCCTTACTTTTTTCCGGTATACCTTCAGGTAATGATGTATGTTATTACATTTATCAATGACTTGATTAACAATTAACTTTGAATCACCATAAATTATCAAAAACTTAATTTCCATATTTTTTGCTTGCTTTAGACCAAGGCATAACACTTCATATTTAGCAGCAATATTGGTGCAACTCCATGTCATCCTATATGAAAAAAAAATGTCTTCTGAAGGGGATACTAGTACAACATTGGCTTCAACACAATTCTTACACCTAGGTTCATCAAAATATATTTTTCAAAGTTTTGATTTATGCAAATATTGATTTGAAATTTTTGATATTTTCTTTTTACATTTTGAGGATGAGATATGATAAGTACCTATGTCAATTTCAATCATGGCATTATAACATCTTCCAGCAGTCTATTTCTTCATAGATAATGCTACTATACTCATATTCTTCTATCCTTTCAATATGGTACGATGTGGGTTTCTCTGGAATAATATTGATCTTTTTTCCTTTGTGAGGAATCATCATGTGGGAATAGTCCAGGTACATGTAACCTCCTAATTTAGCAGTGAATTAGCATGACAGGCAAAGGCCAAAATAATATTCTAGATCAACCACAACTATTTATTGTATCACAATTATTTTTGGTACTTTTTGAAGTGTTATAGGAACATCCTTGATGACCCCAATTGTATTTACAGGAGTATTTTCTAATTAGAGCACATTAGGGAAAGAACGAGTATATTCCATCCCCATTAATTCTCATACTAATTTTGGCATTACTGTAGTAGCGGCTCCAATTTTGAATCAATCATGCAATTGTGAACTACCCAGCCTTCCATCCTTAAGGATATGTAGAAAGGAGGTGGTTTGTTCTTCATAGCTCCTAGGCTCATTTCATCTTGAGCTAAGATGTACTCAGAATTTTATTGATCTCCCAGAACAACCTTCTTCAATGAGGCTCTGAGAAGATCTATCTTGAATCATTAATGCATCATACATGCTCACTTTGGAAGGAGTCTTCTTCAACTCTTCTACTATATTGAAATTGGGGTATTTTTGTTATTTTCTTTTCATCTTTATTTTTAGGTTCATTGAACTTCCTTTTATATTCTTGGGTAGCCTCAATCCTCTATCTTTTGGTGACTAAAGGGAATCTGAGCTTATCACATGCTTCCTCCTACATATCAGGTAGCAAACCTTTGGCTTTTTTATTTGCTTTAAGCTATAATGATATTTTTGTGGCTATGGTGGAGGTGGAGGAGCTTCAGATCAATTTTGAATTGGAGTCTTCCCAGTTCTAGGCAGATTATACTCTTGTATTATGTGATTTAGATAGGACTTTGAAGGGCTCCAATTTTTGTGGATCTACTTGAATTTACATTTTTCTAGTTCTCATTAGTACATAAATGTGTTCTTCTTCCAACGGATCTTGTGTAAGCATAATTTATTCAGAATCCCATAAAATATTAACCTAGCCTTTTTTAGACCTCTTGGCTTTTTCAAAGCTAATTGTGCATGATGTTGATACATAATGGATGTGTTTGCACTATGGTGGTTACTGCAAACAATACATCAAGTATGATTCTCAGTTTATGAGATTGTTAGCTCTTCTTCTTGATAATTGTTATTAGTTTTTTTAGTTGTATTACTGCTTGAAGCTTTCTAGTCTTTGGCAACATAAGAGAATATTTTGAACTGTGATCTTTCCACTTCTCTTTTCTCAATTGTTGTAACCTTATTATTTAGATTTTTCAAAGTAGATAATACTTCTAACATGATTGGAGACTCTTTGGATTCCTTTTTCGGTAATATTGATAGAGCAAGCACCAAAGGTAATGCTTTAGGGGTGGGAGTGAGAGTAATTATGGAAAAATAAGGAAAAGTGACTGAAGTGGTAGACGTTTTAATTTTCTGAGAAGTTTGTGGTATTTCTAAAAAATATAGCATTACTGCTCGTAGAGGTAATCTTCCTACAGAAATCAGAGTATTCTCAATTGTTGGTCAAAATATTATACCATAGAAAGGTTTTTGCATCCACGAACCTTGACCAACTTTGAATGACCTTAGAGCGATGAAGCCTTCAAGTCAATCTTTGAAGAAGATCGGGTCCTCATTAATCCTAGATATGCCTAGGAAAAAGAGTGTTGAAAGAAAATAAATAGATTTGAAGCTAGAAATTACAGGGGTACAAATTTCAACTACATAAATACACATGCATAACCAAACTAAAAATATTACATGAAATCCTCATGAATCATCTAATAGACCAAAAAGTATTTTCCTTTAATAATTAACACACCCAATTTGACTGTAAATTCTAGAACTAGAGAATTAAATGCATGAAATACAGAACGCATAATTAAAGCAAAGTCATTTGACTAATTTTAGCAAAAATAAACAATCAAATATTCATACATACACGATAAATTCTGGAGGTCAAACAATGATCCACTTGTATTTTTGAATGATAGAAGTTGTACATGTAGATTGTAATAGCTAAAGAGCCGACCTACCTAATACATTACATTCTAACATATATAACCCCTCAAAAACTCCTCTCACAAGGAATTATGATGTTTATTTATGAAGGAAACAACAACTCCTGCTACAGGTGGCTACGATGTTCATTAATGGAGTGCAACTATGTTAGAAAGAATCTAGGTTGTTCACACCAATCGCATCCCTGCGACCATTAATTGAACATTTGCATAAAATAAAAATGGCTTCGCTAGCTGCATCTATTTTTTCCATCCATCTAACAAATATACTAACCATATTTCTCATAATAGTTACATGTACCTAGAGGAAGTAAGTTTTTGTAATCATTTATGTATCCCAAATTCTACCACAGAGGATTTACTATGCCACTAAACAATTTTAACATATTAGAAGTCCATATATCGCACATCAGCTACGTATAGGGTCCTATTCAATCACTTAATACATCCCTGTACCACCCAGACTTGGGCATAGCAGTTTTCCACCATTAACAAGTCAACCAACCTCTATAATCTCCCTTCAAATTTTGATTCTCCTTCTCAGCCATGAAAAAATTTTGGAACTTGCATGGATGCTTTTTCCTACCCATTTCCTCGTCGAGCACTACTTTTATGAATGGTAGACTTTTAGGATGGGCTTCCAAATTTTTAATTATTTTCCCTACAAGCTTCAGTTTCTTCACTTCATCTTTGTTTTGCCAAAATAGTGTATCAACCTCAATGTGCAATGCTCAAAGGGTTTCGTCTTTGGAAAACTTAGAGATATCCCTGGTCTAAACTTCTAACTACCAATATTTTAACCTCATATTTGTGATGGCTTTCTTTACTTTGGTTCAAGTAGTTATCTTGTGTCACTTTCCTTCGATCAGATCAAACTAATGATAAGTAATGGGTACAACTTTTGCTTTATCATTGTATAACTCCTAGAGTTGCTTGTCCATCCATTTCTTTTGGTTGTCTTATGCCTTCCTCACAATAGCATAGACCTCTATCAAGTCTTCTTCTGCAACCTATGACATGAGGGGCATAGTCAAGAAAGCAGGTAGTGGGTCAAATAACATGACACCATTGCCTAGGCTAGGATTGCACCAACTACTTCATTGGATGCATTAGGTTTGATGGTGGTGACAGGGATGGAGACTATTGATATGGATGTTGTGTTGGTGGTGGTAGAATAAATGATTGCATGGGTAAAATTAGGGGTTGAAGTGGTGGAGGTGGGGTGATAAATGGATCAGGCATAGGTGGAGATAATGGATGCTCTAATAATATTTGAGGAGATCCAGATAAATGATAGGTGTGCAAAAGGGAGACTTGACACTCTCTCCCTTAAGCAAGGTAGTCACAACTAGGATTGATCCTTATCCTAAAATTCTTCAAATAGAGGGTTCGATGAGAGGAAGTGGAATGGAAATAAATGATAATCATACCCTGCTATAGACACCTAAATCACGTAAATCAGATAAGACTATCAGTGCATCACATATGCCCTCTTATCGACAACATATGGCCCTATTGGGCACCCCTCTAGGCTAGAAAAAGGCTTCCAAAAGGCTCCAAAACTTAGTTTGGAGGGTTCCTAGCAGTTTAGGGCAGTTTTGGGGCTCCTACTGGTGACCGTCCCACCAAGGGATGGTCATAGTTGGTGACCGTCCCACCCAGGGATGACCATCCATAACCATCCCTGGGTGGGATGACCCCTAACTAGACCCTTGAAAAAGTCAAAGGACACGCTAAATGGCAATCAAAGACTACCATTAACGCATCCAATCACCCCAAATTGATTGGGGACCTACAAATGGATAGTGAGGTAGTATATTGGGAGCCCCAAAGGGGCAACCTTCCCCTCATCAATCAATGACAAGATTAGGACACATGGCACCACCTGCCTCGCATGGCCAAAGATGCCATTTTTCCCTAGATGCCCTTTTGGGCTATAAAAGGAGGTCCAAACACCCAATTTCAAAGAGAAGATATTGATGATTTATGCAATGAAGTGCTGCACAAATCAACCCTCACTATTTGCAAACCAAAACTCACCCTTTCCTTAGCCTTGAAACCCTCTTCATCCGAAGGTGATTTTAGGGGCAATAGGCTCGATCCATCAATTCCAAACTAGCCAAATTGAAGTATTATTTGGCCCCATATATCGACAACACCCCTACCCAAGTTTTGGACCAATTTCCATAGGCATAGGTGACAAAACTAAGGCAGTTTTGTAACCGTCCCACCTAGGGATGGTGAGCAGTCTATGTATGTCACACCTAGGGATGATCACAAAATAGATTGTAATTTTAGATAAATTCCTCCATAGACCCCTTAGGAATGTCTAGAGGAACCTCTGGTCCAAATTTGAGGTAATTTGGAGGAGTTTTGATGTAGGATTTGAGGTCCCCAATATTGTAGGTTTATCTGGCTCACCCAGGAATGGTCACTATTTTTGCATTGTTTCACCTTTGATCTTGCTTCCAAATTTCCTTATTTGCATTTATAATAGCTTAAAATATGTTTATGCTTAATTTAGATCAGTTTTCATGCATGTAGATCACTTTTTAAGGTTGTAGAATATGCTCCCTTTTCATGGTTTAATGGCTTTATTCTATAACACAGATGCTTTTAATCCCCTTTCAATCCCTTGTCTTCAGGAACAGGAATTCTAGGCAAGAGGAGGAGCTAAGGAGGCATAATCTTATCAGCCCAACAATAGCTCTCGAGTGTGGGAAGTAAGAATTCACACTATTATTTATCGCCTTAAAGGCCTCCTTCCAAGGGACTAGATCCCTTGGAAAATTGTAATGGAAATGTATCACATTTGTAAAGCCCTCAAGGGGATGTCTTGTAATCTGGTTTTGAAGCTATGGATAAATGAATAGAGAGAGAATTTTGATCATTTTTATTGCCTATGTTGTTTCATTTTAGTAGATTACATGCTTATGCCATCTTTCCCTTTTGAATGCTTTATAACTGATATACATTGCAAGTAAATGCCCTTAAGGCGATATCATGAATTTCACTTCTTCAGTGGTGATCATGGTATCTAAGTTTATTTCAATCTCCCCTTGGATTGTGCTAATTTGGACCTTTATTTTTGGTTTTATTTGTTGCAGGTACTGACCATTCTGAGCAGAAATGACCCCTTTGCTACTAGGTGGCACTAGGTGAGATGACCAACTACATGGCACTAGGTGGGATGGCCCCCAATATACCACCATACCTGATAGGGATGGCCACAAAACTAGAGGGTTTCTACAAAAATTTAGAAACAACAACTTTAAAGGTTCCATTTTACACCTTTCTACACTAAAAATTTGAATTTTTACTATTAAAAATTGCTAAATTTCATGTTTTTCTTGCTTATTCTTTGCATAGAAAGGTTAGAATTTCTCTTTCCAAAATCATGCATTAATTAGTTCAGAAAAATAGAGGAAAATATAGTAGAAGTCACTACTTTTATCTAGTTTTCTGTTGAAACCTTACCCACGAAGGTTAAGGTCATATAGGCTTTGCATTTTTTGGCTTTCCTTTTATGCTACTAATGATTCTGAAATAAAAATGTCACCTTCATGCATTTAGTAAATAATCATTGAGTGCTCTATTATTTTCTTTCAAATTTTTAAAAGGAACACACACACACCAATGTTTCATTTTAACATCAATTTGCTCTACTCCACCATGAGACAATAGTGGATGTAATTACCACTCGATTGGCTCATGAGAAAGAATATTATCAGGACCCATTCTTGGCCAAGGCCAACCCAAGATCTATCCTAACCATGCAAAATAGCATGCATTCCTCTTCGAAGGAGTGTATCACTATGCACGGGGTGCTAGGTGAGGGTTGGTAGTACCTATGCTACCTCGTTGGATATGGATTTCATCCCCATATTTGACTTGTGTGAGTATATAGGTGAAATCCTTTAAAATTTGAGAATATCATCCAATAAAATATCAAACACGAGAAAAGTATTTTCTTTACAAAGCAACACATCATTGAAACACAACAAACAATTTAGGATTCACATTTAAAAAATTTAAAATGAGATAATCACTTCTATGCTTGTGTGTCTCTATTGTTTGTTTGTTTCAAATTCATAGAAATTGTAAAGAAGATAAACACATAGTAGTTAGAGTACATAGCTATGGTACGTACCCATAGCCAAGCCCATTCAGGGGTAGAAGCTATGGGCAATAGAGAAGAGGATATAGAATGTCCTCATGTTGAGCCTAGGGATAGGATCATTCCTCCCTAGAAATCAGCTACTCTCCCTAGTTGTAGACCGACAGATGAGTGTATGGTTAGTCCTAGAGTGTCAACTAGAAGGTCTAGCTTACAAGGGACTCCTTCATAGGGTACCCCTATAGGTCATAGTCCTAGTTTGGGAAAATATCTCCCTAATTCACATGCTACAAATACCTTCTTTCGAGAAGAGTCACCATGCAATGAGGCACCTCCACATAGAGCAATACCATATGTTTGCATGCCTGCTTGATCCTCTACTCCTATTCATACATAGGAGCAAGAGCTCACACCTCGAGTAGGGTTGAATGATCATCTCAAGATTTCAAGTCACCCTACTCCAAGGTATCAAAATCATGATGAGTATGATACTCATCAAATTAGGTGACCTTATTCTACCTTACCTTACCTTGTTTATGAGGGAAGACCTGAGGAACATCCAGATTATCCTCATGAAAATGTGTCAATGCAAGCACATTGTGCCTCTATGCTAGTAGTCTCTCAGAAAGACTTGTTTAGGAGAGAACCTCAAGTCAATGTGACTACCCTCGATCGAGGGAAGCACGTAATTGATCTCATAGATCCTCCTAAACATGATAGACAACAAGGCAATAGTGCTAAGGCACTTAGACCTAATACAATTGATCAAATTAATAATTTGGTCCAGAGATATGCTGACCGCTAGGCTGAGTTTAATTGACTTAGGTCGGATAAACATCACTTAGATCTCTTAGAGCAGTGGCAGCAAATAGAGAAAGAAAATCTTGAATGACAAATTCAAGAAACTTTGCATCATGGAGCTATAACTCCAAGCACGCGTAGACAAGAGGCTCACCCGAGGCAACCAAATTTCCAACAAGATAGGTCTCCTAGACCTAATCCTATGTTGCCTCCTAGACCTCATAGGCCTAACAGAATGCATATGATAGGCCAAACATAGATCACCTTCAATAGGCATTTGTTCCTCCTTGTAGGCCCATACCTGAAACACCTTATGGGGCTTACGATGATTTGGAATAGAATGAGGATTATGTAGAAGCACCTTATGGAGGTATGGCTGATGTCAATCAACCACCCCAACCTAGGCTTAATATTCCTCATCCACCTCTACAAGTTCAAAACAAGGAAGAGGAGATCAAATCCTCAGATGTGTATCAAGCTTTGCTTGCATGCTTAGAAACTATAGAAGGTAAGACAACTGGCAATGGGCTTCAAAAGCCTACCTTGCATCAGCTAAAGAACCAACCATTACATCCATCCATTCCTTCCTCGGTCTATCCTGAGCATTTCAAAATGCCCAAATTTGATAGATTCAAGGGTGAAGAAGATGCTCAAGAGCACGTCACTAGATTTCTAAATTTGTGCTTCAACATACAGGACAATGATGCATTGCTCCTAAGAACTTTCTTGAGTACCCTCTCTGGTCCAGCCATTGAGTGGTTCAACCAACTTCCAAAACATAGCATCTACACATTTGAACAATTCATTGATGCATTTTTGGAATGTTTCACCTTCAACACCAAAAGGAAGGTGACATTAACCGACCTCACGGGGATGAAACAAACTGAGGATGAGTCGATTACTGACTATGGAAATAGGTGGCAAACGCTTTTGGCTAAGCTACCCTATCTATTTCCAGTGACTGAATTAACTCATTTGTTTTCAAAGAGTTGCTTGAAACCCATCTCTTTGACATTGCAATTACAACAATACCCTACCTTGGAAGAAGCTCTAGCATAGGCTAGAAACATAGAGGAAATAAAAATCCAAGAGGGAGAAATAACAAAACCTCATAAGGAGTGGACAAAGAATCCTAAGAATAGCTCGACACCTACAAAGCCAGCTATGGTCAATCAAGTGGCCATAAATGTCCCTACACCTCCTCAAGTTATGCCTCCCCAAAAGGTGAACTATCAGGCCCAACCTCCTCCTACGAGTTATAACAATAATGGTACAATGAACCAGGGACAAAAACAACATCACCCTCAACGATAATTTACTCCCATCACTGAATCCATGGATTCTCTTTTCAATCAATTATGGGCTACAAATATGGTTAATTTACCAGATATTAAACCCAATGATCCAAAAATAGGCAAACCCAAGCCTATGGGATATCGAGAGGATCAATATTGTAAATTTCATCGACAAGGTGGCCATGATTTACAATCATGCTATGGTTTTAAACACGTAGTACAAGACATGATTGAGAGGAATGAGCTTCAAGTGGATGCTCCATTAGCTCCTACCAATCAACAGATGGGTATATACAAAGACCCTTTACCAACTCATGAGGTACAGGCAACGCCTGCTAAACCGATGAATGAGGTGAAGCAACAACACCCTATGCAAGGGTATGTTGGGATGGTGAGTATTGTGACCAGGAACAAGAGATATCCAAGTCAAGTTGCATAACCTGTAGCTTTGAATGATGTTCCAACTACGTCATAAACTACACCACCTATAGTACAGGGCCTTCCTTCTAGGCCAACAGTGACAATTAAGAGCAAGCTTGCACAAAGCTTGAGGACCACATCAGCATGATTGTCCATCTATGAGTTGATCCAACAATCACCTCCACATCGGGATGCCTTGATGGACATTCTAAAATCAATAGAGTTGCAACCATAAGAGTCCAACTCCTTCATAGATTTTGTGGGTCATGTGCAATAGTGCAAGGAACCAGTCATACAATTTCATGAGCATGAGCTTAAGGAAATAGCTAATGACATGGTAGATCCTCCTTTACACATCATTGCATGTATAAATGAGATACCATACAAGAGAGTGCTCATAGACACTAGTTCCTCAAGTAATATCATAACAACTAAAGCACTAAAGCACCTTAAATTTCTAGCATCTCATGTTGTGGCATCAACTTACACTCTTCATGCTTTCAATGACACAATATGCTCTACTATCGGTACCATAGTTTTACCCATTCAGGTGGGGCAAAAGACTATATCGATATTGTGCCATGTGCTAGAAGGTGAGATGGCCTATAACATTTTTCTAGGTAGACCTTGGATACAGGATATGAAGTGTGTCCCCTCCATTGCACATCAATGTCTTAAATACACTCATGAAGGGCAAGTGCACGTAGTTTCTGCCGATCTAGAGCCCTTCAAATACTGCAACATGTTGCAGTAGATGCCAGAGTCGACATTACCTTTGACTCACATAGAATTCTGATTGAATACACCTATTCAGAGTCTACCCATTCCACCACCTTCATCATCATCCACTCCATCCTCATCATCGCCACCTTCAGAGAAGGCTTCGACATCATCAAACCCTCCATCGAGGAACATGTCGAAGAGGCCTATTGATGAGAGCCCACCATTAGTTTCCACCATATCCATGGAGGAGGTTCCTTGTGTCATTAATGAGGAATTACCTCCAGAGGTGAACACTGAATCACCTCAAACCTCCATTCCATCTCATCCATCTTCACCATCCTAGGTCATAGTCCAGATGTCTAGTACAGGGATAGGAGAATATCTGGTGAGAAATGTCATGATAGTTCCATCATTGGAGATAGTGCAAGATATGGGGAGACCTCATCTTCCCATAGGTAGCATTGTACCTCTTGGTCTACCTCCTAATAAAATGAATTTCATATATGGAGGTTTAGAGTATGGATCTCTACCCATTCCTCAGAAGGAAGATGATGATGAACCCTTTTCTGAGGATGTAAACTATTTGTCGAATCCAGACTATGCATTGTGGTACTTAGATCATTGTAATTGGCATGGGTTTGGTCTCGGCTTATATGAGTAGGGTAATCATGTTCCATGTCAACCCCAATATCAACTTTCATATGATAGATCTAGGTTGGGACACAATAAACCGATACCATTGGATGTCCTCATCGAGAGTCTCGAACACCTATGCCTAGGTTATCAGGATAAGCTCACCCATGACCCATATGCTAATCTGAATCATGTTCATTCCTTGGGAGATCATTTCCCCATAGAAATGATAGATCAAGGTCTTTCTAGTGATGTCGCCCAACCCCATGAAGTGGGGGAGAGCTCACACACCTTGCAATATGATAGTGAGGAACAAGACCAAGGTCCTCCTCATGAATGGATGAGTGATGATGAAGATGATTATGGCATCACACCCATTAACTACCCTAGCTTAGATGATGAATACGAGCATGTGTTCCCTTTGGATGATGAGGATGAATATTATCTTCGTATGTTATTCCCTATCCAAGGACCCATATGACACCAGCTATTGCCTCATGAAGAGCAGGCTCACCCTCTTCCGCATAGGCCACCACCATTTATTCCACTTCCACCCGAGCCACACCCATGAGTTATGAGACAACATCAGGTCTCTAGACCCACTCACCCTAGAGCAGGAGATCATGTATCCATCAACATGATTTCCATAGATTTAAATACACCATTGATAAATCCGAATAACCCATCAAAGCCATTGCATCTTGATTTAGAGGCAATTGAATTTGATCAGGGAGATTCTTCTCCATCACCCTCAGAGTATTGGCCTTGTGAGGAAATGTTACAACCATTTAAATTTTCTTCAAGAACTACTCAAGATGTTTTTCAAGCCGAGGTTGACCCTAAATTTCCTATGGAAGAAGCAAACCTAGTTGATGACATTCACTTAATTCCCACCCCACATCAGTTGGAGGATGGGTCTCATATGTCAATTGAGCCAACAATTGATAAGGATATCGGTATAGATCCCGATAATCCCCATACCATCAAATTAGGGGAAGGTCTATCCCTAATTGAAAAAGATGATTTCACAAATACATTGAAATAAAGGATAAAAGCTTTTGCTTGGTCATATAAAGATATGCCAGGACTAGACCCAAATCTAGTCATGCATAATCTTACATTAGACCCAAAGATCAAACCAATCAAGCAAAAGTTACGTAAAATGCACCCAACAGTAGCCTTAATGGTGAAATATGAATTACAAAAGTTGTTGGACATTGATATCATCATCTCAATAGATTATCCACCATGGGTTTCAAACATGGTTCCCATAAAAAATCTTGATGGGAGGATTCACATTTGCATCGACTTTAGAGATCTTAACAAAGTGAGTCCTAAGGATGAATTTCCCTTACCTAACATTGATGCATTGGTAGATGCAATAATAGGACATGAAATGCTATCCCTTATGGATGGATTTTCTAGATATAATCAGATTCATATTAATCTAGAAGACCAAATCAAAATGGCATTCACAATGCCTTGGGGGACATTATGTTATAAGGTCATGCCTTTTGGCCTTAAGAACGTTGGTGCCACCTACCAACGAGCCATGACATATATCTTCCATGACTATATGCATAAGATTTTGGAAGATTACATGGATGATTTATTGGTAAAATATTTATTACGTCATGAACATATCGATGTACTATGTAAGATCCTAGATCACCTCATAGAGCACAATGTTAGACTTAATCCCAAAAAGTGTGTCTTTGGTGTCACATCTGGTAAAATTTTGGGATTCATAGTCTCCAAGAGAGGCATAGAGGTAGATCCAAACAAGGTCAAGGTAATATTAGAAATGCCTCCCCCCACAACCATTAAGCAACTACGTAGTTTGCAAGGAAAGGTCGCATCCATAAAATGCTTTATAGCACAATTATCGGATAAGTGTCGACCCATGAATAGGTTGCTACACAAGGGGGTCTCATTTCATTGGGATGAAGAATGTCAAAATGCCTTTGATGAAATTAAACAATACCTGGCTTCACCACCTGTATTGGCTCCACCATGACCAGGAGTGTCATTCTATTTATACATCTCAGCTACTGAGTTAGCTTTGGGCACCATGTTGTCCCAAAAGAATAAATTTCACAAAGAACAGGCTACCTATTACATTAGCCACACACTGGTCAGCTATGAAATTAGATATGCATACATTGAGAAGCTATGCTTAGCAGTGGTCTTTGCCACCAAAAATCTATGCCATTATATGCTCAATCATACCATGTATGTCGTATCTAAATAAAATCCATTGCGCTACATGATGAGTAGAACATATCATAATAGTCGCATGACGAAATGGATAATGTTGTTGATGGAATTTGACCTAGAGTTCATTGGACAAAAATCTATCAAAGGATAGGTCATAGCCGATCAACTAGCAGAGGCTCCTCTACAGGATGATCAACCTCTAAATATAGAACTTCCCGATGATGGAGTATTTCATATCTCAGAATCACCTGATTCTATCGAGCCTGAGTCACAGGTGGACATAACTCTATTCTTCGATGGTTCTAAATGTGAGCAAGGTGGTGGTGTAGGTATCATGTTTTTCACACCACAAGGGGCTCCCATACCTCTTTCATTTAAACTCGATTTTCCTTGTACTAACAACAATGTCGAGTATGAAGCTCTCATCATAGGACTTCAAATGGCAATCGCCATGAAAATAACAAAGTTAAACATTTTTGGTGATTCCTTGCTCATAGTAAATCAGGTTAAAGGGATATTCCAGTGTAGATGTCCCATCTTGCAAGCCTACAAAGCCCTAGTGGACAAACTCCTGGTCAAATTTGAATGGTATGATATAGAGGCACTCCCTCGCTCATCTAATCATTTTGTGGATACAATGGCTTCCTTAGGGTCGCTAATCCCGCATGACCCTTCAGATGATATCACAACTATCCAAGTAAAAATGCTAGTGCAATCTATGACTGAGCATGAAGAGCATAATGCTATACCAGTTGTTCACATGATTCAGATTGAGCCTTCCCATGAAAGGTTCTCTCAACTACACCAATATTTGAATAACGCTAACTAGGGGGCTTTGTTCCCTCATAATCCTTTTGATACTAGCACAATGCTATATCTCCAAGTTCGCTCTCAATCAACATTCACACGAGACAAACATCAAAAGGATAGCATGATTCATAATATTGAGGCTTCTTCAAAGCAATATTGGGCCATCCAGATTAAATATTATCTTAAGTTAGGTAATATTCCACCTAGATTATCACATGTCGCAAAGTGAGCATTCAAACAAAAGGTAGAAAAATATGTCTTATTAGGAGACATAATGTATCGTCGGAGTTATGAAGGTATCCTCCTTCATTGCTTAGACTCACAGGAGTCAGCTTGGGCCATCACCCAAGCACATGATGGTACATGTGGTGGCCACTTTAGTGGCATGGCCATCGCTAAGTGCATTCTTTGCATGGGCTATTATTGGCCAAATTTAGAGCAATATTGTTGTGCTTATGTTAAGAAGTGCATGAAGTGTCAACATCATGCAAATTTGACACATGTACCTTCATAGGCCTTACAACCGATTCAATCGGTCTAGCCATTTGCATAATGGGGGTTTGATTTAATTGGGAAAATCTCACCTACCTCATCAGGCCATCACACGTTTATCATAACGACAACCGAGTACTTCACAAAATGGGTGGAAGCAATTCCCCTTACCACAACGATTGGACCTCGCATTATGGAGTTCATGCTACATAATATCATATGTCATTTTGGTATTCCATCCAAAATAATATCGGATAATGGAACACCCTTTAAAAATAAGGATGTGCGTGCATTAACAACAAAGTATAACATAAAGCATAGCTTTTCCATGCCCTATTATCCATAAGCCAATGGGCAAGCAGAGGCATCAAATAAGATAGTAGTAGCCATCTTGAAGAAAACCATCAAGGAAAATCATAAATATTGGCATAATCAATTACCTCTTGCCCTTTGGGCTTATCACACTAGCATTCGGACACCCACTAGGGCAACTCCATTTTCACTAGTGTATGGTGCTGAAGCCATCATGCCTCTAGAGTTAGATATTCCATCACTACACATTTCCATGCAAGAATTCATCGATGATGATACAACTAGACAAGCTCATTTAGATCAGTTAACGTTGCTTGATGAATGATGTGTAAATGCCCTCGAGCATCTACGTGTTTATCAAGAACATCTTAAGAGAGCTTACAACTTGAAAGTACATCAAAGAGACTTTCAAGTAGGTGATTTAGTTCTAAAAGAGAACCAACAAAACTCAAATTTTCCCTCCAATTTGTGAGACAAATTTGTAGCAAACTAGTTAGGTCCATTCATCATTACAAGTCATATTGGACCTAGAACTTATCACTTAGCATCCATCGAAGGAAGTGAAGAGCCTGAACCCATGAATATAAGTCATTTGTGACCATTTCATGCTTAGAGCACCATCAAAATACCCCTAGGCAGTCGTAGACACTTTCTAAGTGTCATTGACCATCTAGGTCACCCTAAAATGCTCCTAGCGGTCTTTGACCATCTAGGTCAAATAAAAAAGCTCCTAGACTATCTACGATCATCTAGGTCAACCTTAAATTCTCCAAAGGCATCTATAAGCCCTTTGGTCACAACCAAATACCCCTAGGTAGTCTATGACACTTTCTAAGTGTCATTGACCATCTAGGTCACCCAAAATGCTCCTAGTGATCTTTGACCATCTAGGTCAAATAAAAAAGCTCCTAGACTATCTACGATCATCTAGGTCAACCTTAAAAGCTCCAAAGGCATCTATAAGCCCTTTGGTCACAACCAAATACCCCTAGGTAGTCATAGACACTTTCTAAGTGTCATTGACCATCTAGGTCACCCAAAATGCTCCTAGTAGTCTTTGACCATCTAGGTCAAATAAAAAATCCCCTAGACTATCTACGATCATCTAGGTCAACCTTAAAATCTCCAAAGGCATCTATAAGCCCTTTGGTCACAATCAAATACCCCTAGGTAGTCGTAGACACTTTCTAAGTGTCATTGACCATCTAGGTCACCCAAAATGCTCCTAGCAGTCAATGACCATCTAGGTCAAATAAAAATGCTCCTAGACTATCTACGATCATCTAGGTCAATCCAAAAATCCCCAAAGGCATCTATAAGCCCTTTGGTCCCCATAAAATATCCCTAGGTAGTCTATAACCATCTAGGTCAAACTAAAATATTCCTAGGCAGTCTACGATTGCCTAGGTCATCCCAAAATGCTCCAAAGGCATCTATAAGCCCTTTGGTCACCCAAAAGCCCCAATGGCATTCATTAAGCCCATTGGTCAACATGTATATACATATATATCAAAAATTTCAAAAACATCATTAAAATCATCAAAATACAAAAATATTGCTTCATTGCACTTCATATAAATTGCATTAGGCATACTCATCATTGCATTATGCATCATTCCAAATTGATCATACATGTCTAGCACTAGGTCTATACACTAGGCATCTATTAAAATCATTGTTATTATGAGTCAATATTACCACATATTTACATTACATATACCATTTACATTTACATTTACATTATATGTTTATTTCCCGTCACTTAGCCATTGTTAGTAAAACATAGTTAAAGTTTTTGGTCACTCAGCCATATCTAGTTGTCTTCTCAGATTTTGTAGAAAGCTATCATGATCTTTAGAAGGTAGAATCCTACTTGGATAATGCTTGGTATACATCAAAATCCCAACACATTTTCACATTAATAAATCCAAGTCTAGCACAAGGAAAGATGAAAACTATAAAGTAGTCTAGGTTACTTTCAAGCGAAAAGGTTATCTTGCTCATCCCCCTATGTGAATGGTTCAAATATGTTGAGAATTGACAAAAGGACAAGTTCCTCCTTACCCATAAATCCCTTGCCCTACACTAGGGCAAGTATCCCAAAGAGAAAAATCAATAGTGATTATTATCCCTTCAAAGTACTCCAACAAGAAATAGTGATTATCATCACTTCAAAATATATAAAGAAACAATGATTATTATCACTAGGAAAAGCAAAAGAAATAGTGGTTCTCACCACTACTAAAATCCCTTGCTCACCAAATAAAAATGAGCAACTCCCTTGAGAAATTCAAAGTTAAAAGAAAATAAGGGAGTCTTGAACTTGAATCCCTAGAATTCTCAGCATTAGAGAACCATAAGGTGATCCTCATTACAGGTTTGGTGGATAGCCTACTTGTCAATGGTGGTAGCCTCCCGCATGATGATATGTCTATCACTTAAGCAACTTGTTTAGGTATAGACCAATGTTTGAATGTGGATGAGCTAGCTTGTTGTAACCTAGATTATATAGTGGTCTAATCCAACTAAGTACAAAACTCAGGATAATGAGACTCGCAGAATGATCTCTAGTGTCGATGGGCTGAATAAATCCCATTTGCACTAGGGTAATCTTATGTGTTATCATGGTAATGAACTCACGTGCACACACAGGGATATTGATTATCTTGGTTATCTTAATAGGTGCATACTTTGTCAAAAGATCTTGTATAGTTAGTATATGACTTTTGATTAGGTAACTAGAGTGTTTGAGTCTCTTCAAAACTATCAAATAATATCATATCACATTACATTATCCATTTCATTTTACATCATGTTGTCACATGTTTGTCAAAATTACAAAGTCCATTAAATAAAGTGTTATAATAACATGAAAATAATAAAGATACATTTTGTACAGTCTATGGTGCTAGCATATAATGCATCAAAATAGTCATCACAAATCCATCATACAAAATTAAATCTAATCAATCATTACTTCCAATCATACACATTTAAACTTTTGTTCATTAAGTGATGTTCATGAGCTAGGATAGATACCGGTTAAATATTAGCAATAATATTTAGATGGCCACTGACTATTTTATGCATATATTTTAATTTACAAAAGCATATAAATAAAGCATCCACATCTACATATCATCAAATCACATCATCGGATAAATACATGCATCCATGTTAGATATCCATCATAACATCATAAAGCAAATATAAGCATTGCATTCATATCATAAAGCAGTAAAATATGACATAATGATAAAAGCAAAGTCATACATATATATCTATATGTAAAATCCAAAAGCTACATCATAGTCCATAAACTACCCATAGGCTACAATAAAAGTGAGTCATCCGACTTCGCAACCCAAAAAGTCCAAAAAGAACCATTAGAGTCTATTGACCATGGTCACGCAGGACCGATACCTTGACTCTCTCCTCTACTCTCAGTATGAGTCCATCATGAGCTCCCAGACCTACTACCCCCTGATATGCTACCTCTAGATACCTCCATCCTCCGAGAAGTGCTCGAAGCCCTCATCCGAGTAGATGAGTATCCCATCCTACTCCCCTAGCTACATTATGATCCAATGGCTAATGCTCGATCTAGTATGCACCCCTTACAGTGCATTATCTCATCCTCCATCATATCCATATAGGTGTGCTCCTCTCGACACCTAGTCTGATAGGTCACCACCAAACCCTAGAGATGTGCTATCTCCTCCTGCATCCTAGCTAGATCACCACTACTGGACTCCCCATGGCTAGGGCCCTATCCACCGACCTATGCCTAAAGTGTAGCTATCACTACTGCCTACCTCTCCATCTCAACCTATGCACTCTACACCTATACCTATAGTAATTCTTGATCACTCTACAGCTCCACAATCATAGCATCTCATGTTGCTAGTTATGCCTGCATACCCTGATCCCCCAAGTCTCCCTCATCAAAGCCCACTAGATCCTATACATCTATCAGCTCCACCCTATCCACTAACACATGTTGATGCATGGCTCGCTCACCTATGTCTATCTCCTCATCATCAGGAGACTCACCAAAACCCTCCTCATCTAGAGCACCCCTAGCTGCATCCACTACCCTAGCAGCTGCATCCCCTCCTAGTGGTCCCTCCCCTCACCACTATCATATGACCCACCATGCGTCATACTCCTCTATAGTGCCTACATCATCTAAATCAAAAACTACCACCTCAAGATCTGACTCATCTCCCAAGTCCTCTACCATAGGCCATACTAGAGTCCTCTCATCCCCATGATGATGGTAGACCATCGGCTCCCTAGGAAACCCCTGGCATAGCCCAAACTATCATAGCACATGATCATAAGGGAAGTACTCTCACTCTATCCCATGTCATCCTATCAACCATCTACCTCACCAAACTCGACGTAGATGTGTCTCAACCTCCCTCCAGTCAGGACAATCCTTATAGGGTCTCCACTCAATATCTGCTACCTTGAGCCATGCAAAAGCCTCTGCATAGTGCTCTACCTCCCCAACATATCATCAGCTATGCCTTGACTCACATGACCTCTTCCATAGCTCCCCATAGCCAATCTCCCTATCTGGTAGCTCTACTCGAGAGGTCCATGGTAGTCCTCATGGTCTCTCCACTACAATATGCTACCAAGCCCAAGCCTATAGTAGGAAGCTACAACCCAAACCCTTCCACCCATGAGAGTGGATCTCATACAGCTCATCATATAGCTGTGCCAATAAAGTAGGACCCCAAGCCATAACTATGGGCTCATCCTCTATGCAATCCACTAGAGTAAAAACTAGCTCTATTAGGTTCCATGGGAACCTAGCTCCTGAAGAGTCGGGTAGCAACATGTTGCTGATCAAGGTCATCAACAAAGTGTGCCTAATTCCAAGCACACCATCCTCGATACCATCTCACCACTAGAATCCCTCCACTGAGAAGATCAATCAATACATCCTCCCAACGCTCTGAAGTACCTCCGCACTATGACCTCTCATCGCTCTATCGAAGAAGATACTATCTAGAACCCCTCTATAAAAATACATAGTATCCAATATACATCCTCTAGTGTCACTATCATCTCCCCCATAGCTAAATGGAAAGTATTAGTATGAGGGTCCCATAGGTCTATCAAAGTAGTCAGATAGGCGCGGTCTCCCACCATGGGATCTAACCGCGTAACTTGCTTCAGACCGATGGCATCGATCCAATGCTAGTATATAGTATTCAAATGGTCTCTAGTGACCTGAAAGAGACTTGGTACCCTGTACCGACTCCTAACTATCTATTCATGCAAAGTAGGGTGTCAAAAATACCCTAAAAATGCAAAATTTTGCTTTAAAAACACCAAAAAAATGCATAGAAATGGGCCCTTTTTGGCCCAATTTTTGGCCATCCCACCCAGGGATGGCCACCAGTGACCATCCCTTACAGGGACGGTCCCCAAATAGGGGTAAAATAGGGTCAATTTGACCCCTAAAAATGCCCTAAAAACCCTAAAAAACAAAAAAAATTGGTATTTACTCCTAATTTTTTGCAAATAAAACATAAATAAAAGGTAAATTTCATAAATTTTAGTCCTCATAGGGTTTCTTAACCTTTGGTATGGCTGTAGTCATGAAATTATAGCAGAAATTGCAAAAACATAATAAAATAGGGCAGAGAAAAGCATGTAATCCATACCCATTTCGCACCGGCTCCACCGCCTGATGCATCCATTGGTTGGCTCATGTTGTAGGTTGATATTTTTATAGAAACCTACTTCATAACTCCCTCTCCTACTCCTCTCCTCTCCAACTTCTCCAAGTAGCATGCACAAATGAGCTCAAATGGCCCTTTTTGGCCTTTTATAGCTCTAAAAGAAGCCGACCACCCCTGGGTGGGATGAGCACACTTTTGGCTGGATATACCACCCTAGGATGGTCATTAATTTCTTTCCTCATCCCCCTAGGGATGGCCACAAGAAAATTGCACTAAAAAACATTAAAAAACTCAAAAAATGGGCCAAAAACCCACCAAAAACAAGGCAGAATGGGCAAGAAAATTGGAGGGATCAAGACTGAACCTATAATAATTTTGGATGCATCATAAGACTCTATTTTAGTCCCCAAGAAGGCCTCCATGGCTGGACCACTCCACGGGAATGAGATATTTGGCCTTTTGCTTCCAAAACTATTCATCAAAATAGTCAAAAATCACCTCCAAACAGGTATTTAGTACCATGGGCAAAACAAAGAGTTACCCCAATTAAGTCATATGTGTCAAGTGACTCATCACTTTAGCATTTTTCATGCCCTCATAGACTCATCACTTGAGGGGGTAGTCATAATAATGAATTCAAAAATTGAATCAACATTTAAACACTCAGAAGTGTAAATTCCATGCATTCAAAAGAATCTTGGCTAAAGATAAATTTTCAAGCCCATGTTGGGGCAAAGAATTAGCATAAGAAGCAAATTAAATAGGCTTGACCTCCTTGAAACCTTAGGAATTGACCCATGTAAAGGTTTACAAGAATACAAGGCACCAAGACCTAGTATGCCCTAAGCCCCATAAGACTGTCATTACAACATGACTGAAAGGTATACCTACAATCGATCCTTTGACTATGTCAATAGAAAGGATTCTAAGAATGTATGCTCTTTCCACAATGGAGGCATCCAAATTTGATTAGGTTAATGAAAAACCTTGATCATTCGATGATTTAGTGATCTATTTTTGCTCAACGCTTTGTTTCACATCGTGCATCCCAAAAATGGGGCATCTGTAGACACCTAAATCATGTAAATCGGATAAGACTATCAGTGCATCACATATGCCCTCTTATCGACAACATATGGCCCTATTGGGCACCCCTCTAGGCTAGAAAAAGGCTTCCAAAAGGCTCCAAAACTCAGTTTGGAGGGTTCCTAGCAGTTTAGGGCAGTTTTGGGGCTCCTACTAGTGACCGTCCCACCAAGGGATGGTCATAGTTGGTGACCGTCCCACCCAGGGATGGCCATCCATAACCGTCCTTGGGTGGGATGGCCCCTAACTAGACCCTTGAAAAAGTCAAAGGATGCACTAAATGGCAATCAAAGACTACCATTAACGCGTCCAATCACCCCAAATTGATTGGGGACCTACAAATGGATAGTGAGGTAGTATATTGGGAGCCCCAAAGGGGTAACCTTCCCCTCATCAATCAATGACAAGATTAGGACACATGGCGCCACCTGCCTCGCATGGCCAAACATGCCATTTTTCCCTAGATGCCCTTTTGGGCTATAAAAGGAGGTCCAAACCCTCATTTCAAAAGAGGAGAATTTGATGATTTATGCAATGAAGTGCTGCACAAATCAACCCTCACTATTTGCAAACCAAAACTTGCCCTTTCCTTAGCCTTGAAACCCTCTTCATCCGAAGGTGATTTCAGGGGAAATAGGCTCGATCCACTAATTCCAAACTAGCCAAATTGAAGTATTCTTTGGCCCCATATGTCGACAACACCCCTACCCAAGTTTTGGACCAATTTCCATAGGCATAGGTGACAAAACTAAGGCAGTTTTGTGACCGCCCCACCTGGGGATGGTTAGTAGTCTATGTATGTCACACCTAGGGACGGTCACAAAATAGATTGGAATTTCAGATAAATTCCTCCATAGACCCCTTGGGAATGTCTAGAGGAACCTCTGGTCCAAATTTGAGGTAATTTGGAGGAGTTTTGATGTAGGATTTGAGGTCCCCAAGATTGCAGGTTTATCTGGCTCACCCAAGAATGGTCACTATTTCTGCATTGTTTCACCTTTGATATTGCTTCCAAATTTCCTTGTTTGCATTTATAATAGCTTAAAATATGTTTATGCTTAATGTAGATCAGTTTTCATGCATGTAGATCACTTTTTATGGTTGTAGAATATGCTCCCTTTTCATGGTTTAATGGCTTTATTCTATAACGCAGATGCTTTTAATCCCCTTTCAATCCCTTGTCTTCAGGAACAGGAATGCTAGGCAAGAGGAGGAGCTAAGGAGGCACAATATTATCAGCCCAACAATAGCTCTCGAGTGTGGGAAGCAGGAATTCACAACTATTATTTATCGCCTTAAAGGCTTCCTTCCAAGGGACTAGATCCCTTGGAAAATTGTAATGGAAATGTATCACATTTGTAAAGCCCTCAAGGGGATATCTTGTAATCTGGTTTTGAAGCTATGGATGAATGAATAGAGAGAGAATTTGATTATCTTTATTGTCTATGTTGTCTCATTTTAGTAGATTACATGCTTATGCCATATTTCCTTTTTAATGCTTTATAATTGATATACATTGCAAGTAAATGCCCTTAAGGCGATATCGTGAATTTCACTTCTTCACTCGCTCCTGCACCATATTCAAGGATTCTTCAGCTATCTTCTTGCCTTTATTTGTTTGAGCAATCACTCCTGCTTCTACTTTTGGTACCTTTAATTACAACCATTTCCATTTAAGCTCTATCTCACACACCTCAAAGGTATCAGGATTAGGGTACTCTTTCCTTTTTCCACTCAAATTTGGTCTCTATAGCAAAGACAAAGGTAAATTTTGAGCTTCTACTCTAAGAGTTCTGGCTGATATTATTCTCTTGGAACCTTGTAGAAGTTGTGCAGAGAGGACTTCTAGCTCAGTCCTATTTTTGCAGACTGGTCTTTCTTGTAATCAGAGCTTGCTTTGGATCTCCTGCTCTTCACCTTCATCCTCCTCTTCCTCCTCATCTTCCTCTTCCTCTCTAGGTATTACTATATCTGAACTTTGGAGTACTTCTAGAGAAAGGTCTTCATTTTCCCTTCTTCTCTAGGTAGAGATGTTGGCATCGAATTCATCCTCATATTTATTGTTTATCTTTCCTAGAAAGGGGTCCTAGCAATCATCCTTCTCACACTGCATTACCCACCACTATTTTATCTTGCCATCATCCCACTTCATTTTCTCATTGATTAATTGAACTATATTTGAGCTCAGTCATTGATCGATATTCTTCTTAGGATCAAAAACTCTCTTGTATGGATAACAATATCTCCATGGTGATCGCTCATGCATCTGAAATCATGTGAATGTGGCTACTTGATCTTGTACTATATTTTTGAACTTTAGGACTTGCAAATTGATCTTATTCTTTTAATTCTTGAAATGATGTAGCCTAACATTACTTGTGATGACCTTCATCCTGAAGATGTCTTATGGGTCATAGTGCCACTAAGGAGGCACCATAGAGAGACCCAAGGAAGATATTATGCTCTTGAACTTCTAGTATATGACACTATCCCTTTTTAGCATATTGATGGGCTCTAATGACATAGGTAGCAATATAATTACCTTCTTCTTTGCCTTGAGGTCCAATTTCTTTTCAATATTATAAATTTATCTACATATTTCCACGTCAAAAACCCAATCAATGATGTATAAAGAGAGAAATAATAGGAAATTGTAAAATCCATACAGGAGTTTGCATGTACCTTCCTCCACATAATATCAATCCCTTATTTCCTACAGATTTTCTCTCAATAACTTCCATGCAACATTAGATATACATGGACAAACTTTGAAGATATATGCTACAACATGTCCCAAGAACCTCCTATTAAAATCCAGGTACGAGTTGCTCCTCTTGAGTGTATGTTTCCAATCCACCACTCGACATATCTGGCCATTTTCATCTTTGTCCTGAATTGGTACACAATGCTTCATGTGGGGCATGCAATAGAAAAACAACCATGCCAAGTAATAAGAATAACAAAATTTCATTTTGTATTTTTGTTGGTACTCTACCAGCTACCTTTTAATGTTCTTGGCTAGGAACTCTACCCAATCTAATATTATAACCTTATGTTTCCTTAGCACTGTGTGATCCATTGCCATATGGTGTGGATAAATCATGTCATACGATGGGAGACCCATTAGAATTGCCAATATAGAAAGGATTGGTTGGACCTCTTTCTTGAAGTTTGTCAACGGTCATGTTTTCTTCATGTAGTTCCTTGGTAATCTACCCAAAACCTTAGCCAACCACTCCTTAAGGTCATCATTGCCTAAATGCTCCTTCTATTGCTCTAGGTTGATAATATTCAAATGCCCTCTTGAGAGCTCATGAGCAAGGATTTATTTAACAGTAAAAATTCACTTGATATTCTATGCATTTGTTTGAAACAAACGCTACAAATTTTGATTTCGTACTACTCCTGTAGTCACATCATAATATTTTGAAACTGAATCAACTAGCTCAGGGTATGGATTCATGGGAATTGACATGAAGAGACTTAGTTGAGTCTTCCATGGAATAGCTCCTGGGTGATTAGGATGGAGCTTTGTTACCTTGGTCATTACTCCTTCATGGGATAGCTTGAGCTTAGACCTGATGGTGATTTTTGTGTCGAACAATCCCTCAAGTGTATCTTCTAGCCGCTTTGGGGTATTTGGCTTTGTCGTCTTGCCTTTTCAATTATTTTACTTACTTGATAGTCTTTTAGAGAGATACAGACTTATACGGCCAAAGATCTTCCTTGATTCTAATCTTACAAATTCCTCTATCAGCGTTGGCACTATGATAATATAAAGAGGGCAAGAGTGTAGTAGCAAAATTGCTCAGCCCTATTTATAATTTTCAATGAAGGGTGTCATAAAAATAGTTGATGCGGATGTTGAGATGAATTTGCATGGGATGAGGAAGATCTTATTGGGGCATGATCCCTCTGATAGGTTGTTCTTGTCAGATTTTCTTGGAAGTGAACTATTGGCCAATGAGGTTCTTGTAAAAGCAGTTTGCACCAGTCAAGCATGCCAAATTCAAAACATACCTTTTTACCTTAAGCAATTCTGGTCATCATGCTCTCATCATTTGTCAAAGTGCAACTCACCCTAGGTAGATCATGCTCGAGATATCACCTTACTCGCCATTTATGATAGGTCTTAATTTTACCCTTAATAGTGTACCTTCATCATTGCTTTAGTACGACAACACATAATGTGTTTGATCAAGAAAATACCATCTGTAAAGCTATGTTGTTATGGTCATTTTCTTTTGCAACATTCTTGATATGTGCAACCTTTTGGGCCAGTGTGGTTAGATCACGCAAATTTTATCGAGATGGCAATTGGATTCTCCCAAGAATTGAATTGATGATGCACTCTTTGATTGGTTGAGTAATGATACCATTGACAACATTGTGGTGGATAACAACCATCGTATGTATCCCCTTGTTGACACCTAGTCGCACTTGCATATTTCCAATCCACAACTGGAAATAATAATTTTCCCACCAATTAATTGTGGTAGGAATTTGGGACACCTATAGAGCTTGATAGCATCCTATTTTTCCACCCACTACCCAAACTTGAAGTCTTTTCCAAATTCACTATTGGTTGCCTTGGTAGTGGATCTTTGGGACATCCCCAACATTCTCACTTCCTAATTTATTTCCAGTGATAATTATCCATTTCCTTATAGTGGTTTTTCAGGATCCACCTGAGGTCTCAAGGCTTCCCATTTTTCTTCCCTGCACTATTGCTTCCTTTGTGCCAAACTTTTGGGGCCTGAGATGAGTTCAACATCCACCTATTTTTTTCTCGGTTCATACTTAGTCATTTCTCTTGCTTAGAAAACTAGGCATATATATAATATATGGGCTCAAATATCTATCATAATTAGCCTCAACCTGCTACTCCAGGTCTTTAACAATTACAACCAAAAATTGGAAGAAGAGAAAAGTTAAGAAAATAAGTAAGACTATATACATATATATAGGCCCATCCTGAATGAGGCTAAGCATAATATTTCAAATATTGGTCATTCATCGGGATTGGGAGTAGCCTACCATTCAGATCATGCAATTGAAATGTGTTTGCATCTTTGCAACTCTCAATGATATATAGACCATACCAGATGGAATCAAATTTATCATGTACGTCTGGCTTGGCCCAATCCACGTCCCACTTTAGGACAAGATCACCTTCACAAAATCCTTTTGGTGCCACCTTATTTTCAAACCAAAATTTGACCACCTTCTAGTATTGATACACATTGTTGTATGCCTGCTCACGTTTTTCTCCAGTTGCATTAGTTACATTAATATTTTCTCCATTTTTGGAAAGTCTTCTGCCTCCATATCACTCATGAATATAAATATCAAAAGCTCAAGGTTGATTGGAAGAATTACCTCCTTTTCATATACTAGAGCATATGGTGATGTCTACAAGGATTTATTAGGAGTTATTCTATCTACCCAAAGTGCTTGATCAATTAGGATGTGCCAATTTCTAGAGTTGTGCTTAATATTTCACTTCATTATCTTTAATAGATTTTTGTTCATAGATTTTGCTAGAATATTTCCCTAAGGATAGTATTTTGAGGATGCATTCCAATAGATATTATACTTTCTGGTAAAATCCATAATTTTAGAACCTATGAAAGATGTGCCATTATCTGAAACAATAGTAGCAAGAACCCCAAACCTGGTGATCAATTTTTCCAAATAATCAATGACTATTTGTTGATCAACATGCTTGGTAGCTTCAGCTTTCATCCACTTTGTAAAGTAACATGTTGCTGTGAGAATGTATTTGTGATCAGCTGATTAATTTGGATTGATCACACCAATGAAGTCCAAACCCCATTGCTAAAATAGTCCTACAATTATTGGTTGTAATTGCATAACAGGATGTTTACCTTTTCCAACAAACCTTTGGCATTTATCGCATGCTCTTACCAATTTGAATGCGTTAGAGAAGATAGATGGCCAATAGAATCTTACCCTTAGGATTTTATCCACTGTGGTCTATCCTAAGTAATGTCCTAAAAATATAGTGTGAAATTCTTCAAGGACCATCTTAGATTTCTTCGTAGGTATGCATCTCAACAAGACCCCACCAAAATTCTTCTGGTAGAGAACATTGTTAATCAATGAATATTTCTTAACCTACAACCTATATCTCTGCCTTTCGGACACCATCAACCATTCCGAATACCTACTAGAGCTAAAGTAATGTATCAAGTCTATGATCCAAGTATCAGTGGATATCTCCTTTCTTCCTTACTGTACTAGGTTTGCTTCCTCCATGATTAGGTTAGATTCCAATGCTGTAGTTTTTCTAATTTTTGGTATAGCACCCTTCCTCTCACAAACTTTTTAAGTCTGATTTCCATGTTGCATTCTTGGATATTCATGGTCCAATTGGATCTTCTATCACCCAAATCTCCCTAAATATTAAAATTCTTAACATCCAAGTGCACCGCATATATGATATTTTTACTCTAGGGAATGAAGTGCCTTAATTTCTTCAAGGATTTCATGATGGCATACACTTTTTTTCAATGAAATTATACCTTTCTTCATGATCATGCAATGTCTAGCTAAGGAAGGTGATGGGTCTTTCACTACCATCTTCTCCTTTCTAGGTGAGGACTATTATGTAGCTTTCTTCTGCTTCAAAAGCATATAAAATAAAATCCTTGGAATAATCTAGGTTGATAAGCATTGGGGCTTGTGAAATGGATTCTTTGATATTTTTGAAAGCATCCCTTTGGATATCCATCTATTTAAATTCCACATCCTTTTTTAGCATCTCCGTCATAGGCTTGACTATCTGAGCGAAGTCTGACATAAACTTTCACACAAAGTTTATCTACCCAAAGAAATATTGTAGTTCTTTTTTATTCAACAACAAGGGCAGGTCCAGGATGACCTTGACCCTAGCTGGGTCTATAGCAAACCCTGCTTCAGATACCACATATTCTAGGATTTTACCTTCTTGCACAACAAAAATAGATTTTTTTAGATTCAGAGATATCTCAAACTCTACATTTTTCAAAGACCTATCTAAGGTGCTCCACATGGTTCTCTTTCTTATGAGATAAAATAGTCATATCGTCCAGATAAATAACAATCACCTTGTTCACAAGTTCACCAAATGTTAAATCCATTGTTCTTTGAAAGGTAGAACCAGTGTTAGATAGGTCGAATGGCATTCATTGATAGGCAAAATATCCCCACTTAATAGTGAAAGTCATCTTATGTTGGTCTTCATATCGAAACCATTCTGATTAAACCCAGAGAAACCATCTACCAATGAGAATCTCTTTGATCCATCCACTATATGTATTATCTAATCAATCTTGGATAGAGAGTAATGGTCCTTCAAAGATTCTTTGTTCAAATTTTGGAAGTCAACACAGAGATGAATGTCCCCATTCTTTTTTCTTACTAGGACCAAATTTTCCACCTAGATGGAATTTTTGATGGGATATATTATCTTGGCATTTAGTAGCTTTAGGAGCTCCTGTTTCATCAGGGCTTCTATCTTTGGGTTTATAGGCCTTTGTTTCTACCAAAAAGGCTTTGTATGAGGCTCCAACTCAATGGTGTGTTATATAGTCTCCTTGTTATAGACCTTGATATCATCATAATTCTGGGCTATAATGTCATTATATTTTTTGTATAATTATTGTATTTGACCAACCTCTTCCTTAGAGTATTTCACCCCTATTTTGAGGCTCCTATTAGGTGTAACTTGAACCTCCTTATAGCCTTTAGCATCCAAATTTATCATATGACCTGATGGTCTATCATTGTTATCAAATAGGCTATCAAGAGTTATCATCCTCTTTGGTATATGATTGTTTTTACTTGGATGAGATCTCATCCTTATTCCTCATCGTTATCCTCTAATATTTTGTTGGTTGAGCAATTCATCTCATGAACCAAGAAGTCCACTATTTGCTCATCATTTTCAAACACTTGCCAGAAGACATCTTTGTCTAGGACAAAGGGCCTATACACCAATCTTACTGTCTTAGCCTTGTGTATGGCATTTGACATAGGGTAATAATTATTCCCAATTGATGCCAGTGTGTCAGCATGAGTGTTTTGATCCTTGGGAATAGCCTTGATATTCAAGACCTCAAAAGCCTCCAGTAAGTCCTAAACTCTGTTCCTATAATATTTAAGATAATGTTACTTGTTGACACATTTATCGATGATCTTATTTATCACCAATTTAGAATCTCCAAATATTTGTAGTTGTTTGGCCCTAAGATTTTATTCCTTCTTTAATCCTAAACACAGTGCTTTATTCAGTTTCAAACACTTACCAAAACACATCTTTGTCTGGGATAAAGGGGTTGTACACCAATCTTACTATCCTAGCCTTGTATATGGAATTTGACACAGGGTAATAATTAGCCCCAATTTATGCCAGTGTGTTAGCACGAGTGTTTTTATCCTTGGGAATAGCCTTGATATTCAAGGCCTCAAAATCCTCCAGCAAGTCCTTGACTCTATTCCTATAAGCTTTAAGATAATTTTTCTTGGTGATATAATTCATCACTAATTTAGAAACTCCAAATATTTGTAGTTGTTTGGCCCAAGCTTTTCCGCTTCTTTAATCCCAAACACAATGCTTCATACTCTATTGCATTATTTGTGCAGCTCCATGTCAATTTGTATGAGAAGGCTTTCTCAACTTCTGTGGGTGAGATTAGGACTATAGTTGCCCTAACACCATTTTTACATTTTTCTCCATCAAAATAGAGCTTCCAAATCTAATTGGATACAAGGATAATTTCCTATAGGTCCTCTAGTATCATCATATGTTGTTTTCCTAGTGTCATCATATATTTGTAGAGCCTTCAAAGTTACCTGAGGAATAGAATGTTGATTTGCAAGATTAAGAGGACCTATATGATTTTAGTTGGGGTAAGGTGGGTTCTAGTTTTGAGCCATTATCTCTTGAGGAGTGATAGGTTTTTCAGGGGTAAGGTTAAAGTTGCTTGAATCCCCACTAAGAGATGAGATGGAGTGATATGGAACAGTGATCGCAAGCACAAGGGAAATTGACAAAACCAAAAATATATTTCCATTCATAAACAAGGGTCTATAAATAGGTATTACATTCATGTTATAGATAAGGTCATATTGAATGAAAACTATGCACCTTAATCCCAATAATTAAATATAAACAACCATCATTTATTAAAACACACCTAATCATACACCTAATGCTTATCATTCCTCCCCATCGTATAAGCATTGGCCTCCAATGCTTCCAAAAAATAAGAAATATGGTGTGGCTCCCAGAGGCTGTGGAGATGCTCCAAAATGAAATGCCATGTAGATGCAACGTGGATTGCCAATATAAGTGGGTATAAATGGCAGTGTCCGATAGACCACCAAATGCTGAAAGTTTTGCAATGTGAAGAAAGTAGGATTTGGAATGGTAGGAACCAAAAGAACATCTGGAGGAGGAGTGACAACTGGAGTAGGAGCAGGAGCAATACAAAGAGATGTTGGTGCAACAACAGGAGGAGGTGCGGAAGCCACAAAAACAACTATTGGAACAGGAACAGGAACTGTTGGAGGTACAACCAAAATTACAGGTGCAACAAAAAAAAGGAGCCCGATGTAGGTGTTGTGAAGTGGAAAAAAGAACCTGTGGCTGAACGTCCAACTGTTATGGTGTGCTGAAAATCAAAGCAATGGGTCATGTCATCTGTAGAGTAGTGCAAGCCTTATGTGCAGTGGGTGGAACACTACAAACAAGAAAGGATTTTTTCTCATGCTACAAAGTGTATGTACTATGACAGGCATCATAAGTAGTATGCTTATCATACTGATGTGGCTTGCCTAACAATAACCCACAAAAATCCATGGGTTTCACATCATAAGTAACCCTATCTATGAAGTTAGGACCAAAATCAAATGCAACTAAGCACATGTGTGTGATCTCTGAAGTATTGTTATCATCCTTCCACCCAAGAGTATATGGAAATGGAAGAGGTGTGGTGGGCAACTTAAGCCTATCAGCAAAGGACTGTACAATCAAATTTTTTTGTGAGCCATTGTCAATGATACGGTCTACAAAAAAATTATACAGCAAATGGGCACGGGTTACAAATAAACGATCACGACCTCGGGTGAGAACATGATGTGTCAATGTGATATCATTCGACTTTCCCCTCAAATCCTCATATATTACTGCCTCACCAGTAGTCTTGATGGGGTTATCAAATGTTCCCTCATCAGACTGTATAATGAGATTCTTCTTATTAGGAATTCTGCAACTTGGGACATGCATATTTGTCATGCCCAAATCACTTACAATATCGACAGAATTATCGAGAAGTAGAAGAAGAATGAAATATTTGCTTGGAAGTAGAGGAATTATGAGAGTCAGGATTATGAGAAGAAGGGGAGAGATAAGAAGAAGAAGAGGGTCATGGTTCTTGGTACTGTTGATGAAATTCGTTTATGGATCCACTAGACGAGTAACGAGGACCGTGGCACTAAGTAATGAACTTCTCCTTTACCATCTGAGCATGGTTGAATGCCTCATCAAGAGTGGCACATGGAGTGTATTTCAACTCATGGTAAAAGTGTGCATGATGCCCACTTGCAAACTTAAGAATCAGATCATCTGTAGGATCAATAACGCATAGCAAAACACGCAAACGATTAAATTGAAACACATAATCCTAAGCAGATTGATTTTATCCCTGTTGAATACGGAGCCAATGAACCTTTAAGTTAGCATCATAATGATAGGGATAAAATGTTGCTTTTAAAACTATGACCAAGCCGTCCCATGTGTGAATGGGGTTCTTAGTGCGATGACATTTAGTGATCAAGACCTTAGCCATACCAGAAAGCTTCAACCAAGCAAATAGAACTTTGTCTTCCTCTGTAGTTTGATTATAGTTAAACCAAGTTTCCATATCGAGGGTCCAGGTATTTAGAACATTAGGATCTCGAGAACCTTCATATATGAAAACCTCACATTTAGCACTGGAAGCAGAAGGTGCAAATATTTTGATGTTGAGATCCGTAAGTTTGTCTACCAAAAAATTAACTTGGTCTTGGACTACAACCAAAGTGGCAGACTAATTGGCAGTAATGTCCGCCAAGGCAGCAAAAGTTTAGGCAAAAAATTAGGAAAATTTGGCCATTTTTTTAGCTAAGGTCACGTGGTTGGCCATATTGCAGGTGCGGGCCAGAGAGAAAGCCGAAAATTAAGGAAAGGGCAGTCAAGATGTGAAAAGTCAAGCCCAAGAAAGAAGGGATTATTCGGGATAAAATTTGGAAGACAAGAGAGATCTAAATGAAAAAAGTGCTACGGCAAAAACGTAGAGCTCGAAACGAGCTTTCCAAGGAGTATATGCACGACCATATTCGGATAAAGAATGACCCTGTAAGAGCAAATAGAGCAAGGTCTCCCTGAATGGCAAAAGTTAATGTGCAATAGGTAACTCCCAGAGCGATTGTCCAGCATTAAACATTGGAAAACAAGAATATGTCTGGCATTAAGGAGGGTTGTTAAGGGGTAACGATGATTAAATGATGACCAACCAATGGTATGAATTAATAATAATAGCAATTAATGTGGACGACATGTATTTGAGAATGACGACAATGAAGTTCATGAAAGGGCAATGGATGGTCAAGTCGAGGCCAACGACAATAGAATTTAATGAGAGCTACGGGACAATTAAATGGTGACATCATTGACACAGGGAGGGTGGATAACATGACTGATATAGAAGACCACGTGGATAGGTAGGTACATCGAATGACAAGGAGGAGCATACGTCAGGATGACATCAGTGTCTGTCGGACGAAGGGTATGGAAAACCATGATGAGGGCATGAAGACATGCAGTAGAGACAACAGTGGGATACGAAGCTAGGAAAAAGATAAGTACACGAGGGGGGCGATACATCAGTGGAAGGGTGGATCAAAGTTGACTAAAGATGAGCGAACGAGGAAAAATGATGGTAAGTAACCAGCGCTGCCAAGTGCTAGCTAGTTTAAATTTGGGGATAGATGGATTAAAACTAAGAATGGATAAACCCACAACAAAAAAATTGACGTGCATCGACATCCGATGGCCGGTGTGGGAAGGCACCAAAAAAAGTGAAAGGGTGCTCCAAAACATTAGGAAATACGGGGTAATAATTTATTTTTTTAACGTCGGAGGAGGGTGTTCATCGAAAAATGCTACAGCAGGTCCAAAAACTAGAGTGCGGCATCAAGACCGCTACGAAAGTGTGTTAGGGGCTGCAATGGCCAAAATCGAGGGATCTGTTGAGAAGCAACACACCCCCACTGAAAAATGCATTCCAATCCTCTTGAAAGCCCTGAAATACCATTTTGCAGCAGGGACCCTCTTGATCCTTTCCGGTCTTAATCCAGTTTTGCTTGTTTCCTTTTTAAGTTGTGCCTTTTTCCAAGTCTATCTAGCATTGTTATTTCAAGCTTAACTTTCTACATGCTAGAATCATTCATGCACCAAGAAAATCCTGAAAATAGTCAGCTAAATACATGAAAAATCAAAACTTTCCATTTTTGGTAATGTCGCGAAATCGCGACACTTCCATTTATGGAAATGTCGCGAAATCGCGACAGGTAAATCGAAAATCCGCCAAGTCATTTTTGTGTAGCGAAATCGTGACACTTTCCATTTTTGGAAGTGTCGCGATATCGTGACATTTCCATTTTTGGAAAGTGTCGCAAAATCGCTGCCGACCAGGGAGAGAGAAAGAAGGTTACGGAGAAGGATTCGTGACATGTCACGAAATCGTGACATGTCGCATTTTCGCGGAAGAAAGGAGAAATGGAGTCAAGAAGGAAAGATGCGCGAAATCGCGACGTCGCGAGGAGAGAGAAGCATGCTCAGGAAGAAGATGCAGCGATGCGCTGCATGTCTCAGAATCACGACTGAAAATCGACAGAGAAGTACGATAGCAGAAAATGTAGCGAAATCGTGACACTTTCCATTTTTGGAAGTGTCGCGATATCGCGACATTTCCATTTTTGGAAAGTGTCGCAACATTTCCATTTTTGGAAAGTGTCGCAAAATCGCTGTCTGCCGGAGGAGAGAGAAGAAATCAGTACGGAGGAGCGCGATTTGGCGACATGTCGCGAAATCGTGACATGTCCCATTTTCGCTGAGGATAAATGATAAATTGACCAAGTCCAAAAGTTGCAGCGATGCGCTGCATGTCTCAAAATCGTGGGCTAAAGGGTGCAGCGATGCGCGCATGTTTCAAGTCGAGGGAGGTAAAGTTGCAGCGATGGTTGCATGTCTCAAATCGGGGGATGCGACATGTTTAAGGGATTAAAAGAAAAATGGTAGCGACGCGCTGCACGTTTTGAGGAAGTCTAGAGACAAGCATGTCGCGAAATCGCGACAGAAAGGTCACGACGGTGTCACGAAATTTCGCGACATGTCGCATTTTCGCGGCCGACAGGGGAAGAAGCAGCGCAGCGCTGGGGACGTCGCGATTTCGCGACATGTCACGAAATCGCGACATGTCGCAGAATCGCGATAGGAGAGAGAAAGTCCTCAAATGAGCCAGAAGTGCATTTCAGCTGAAACAGAAGGCATCCTGGGGTAGCGACACGTGTCAAAGCGCGTAACAGGCAGAGCAAGGCCGACATGCAAGCTTTTTAGCTGATTTTAATCTGATTTTAATGCTTTAAGCTTTGATTTAATGTTTTTTAAAGTGCTAATATAATCTTTTTGTCTTTCATGCAGGATTCCATCTGGCACTTGCGGGACAACCGGGAAAGACCATAAAGACAAAGTTAAAGTGCAGATTTGATCAAGGGCCGCCATGCTAGAGGAGAAAAGACCAGTAAATGCATTTAATGGCAAATTTATGGCAGAATTAATAGCATGAAGACAATTTCAACTCCGGGATAGATTTGCAGAGATGGATCAGATCTGAGAGAGGTGGTGACTCATCCGGCTCACCAACAGAAATTAATGAGAGCATTCATTTGCAGTTGCGGATGAATGCAAGTGGCATTCAACTCTATCTTCTCCATTTATGGCAATTGACTGCATAGATTTGCAGAAGGGTTAAGTTCTATCCGGACTTTGGTTTTAAGATGGATTTTTATTGTAAAACCCGGGTCCTAGGGTTTAAGTGCGATAAGATTTAGGGTTTGAAGAAGATATTTCTGAAAAGATCAGGGTCTGTCCTGAATCTATAAATACTTCTTCTCAATGTAATTGCGGGAGGCGGAGACTTAGAAATAAAAGGCTTATAAGCAATTTCTTGCAAATCTTGTGAAATCCTTTGTTTCTGGACTTGGAGTTGATGTGCTTTAGCTTTTATGTGATAGCATGGCCGGGGAGCCTAATCTTTTGCGAGTGTGATAAGTGTATCTTCTTTTGTTATCCGTTCCATTTAAAGTTTGTTAGATATATGCTGTAAATCTGAGTTATCAAGTTTAAATATGTTGTTAGGCTTCAGTTGTTCTATTGTTTGCTAGGGGAAATTACAGATTTGAGGTTAAGTTTGTTCTAATTGCTCTGTCTTCACTGTGTGAGCTAGGCTGCCGATGAAAGATACCAGTTTTAACCAGCTGCCCTTGGATTTATAATTTTCTGCTAGATCTGTTCCACTCTGCCTTGTGCTCTTAGTTGAAAGTGATCTTAGACTGACTGGACACTTTCTTCTTTGATTTGTTCTGTTGTGAAGCTAGTAGCATAGATAAGATTGATAGTTTAGGGTTTTACAGTTGATGTTTGATAAACTTCTCTTTCTGCCCTACCCTACCCTCTCTTTGTTTTCGGTGAATGATCCATTTTTATTTTCTTTGTTTGTCTTTTATTTAAATCTGTTGACCCATGAGAGCTAGATCAAGAATTCAAGTTAAATCTGATAAACAAGTAACAACTTCTGCAACTACTGAACAAGTTCAAGAACCCCCTGTAAGGTAACAGAGCAGTCCATATTGAAATCTATTCCAG
The DNA here is from genome assembly GCA_028583015.1 of Wollemia nobilis. Taxonomy (NCBI): domain Eukaryota; kingdom Viridiplantae; phylum Streptophyta; class Pinopsida; order Araucariales; family Araucariaceae; genus Wollemia; species Wollemia nobilis. Next base: position 2,134,798 of record JAQPPZ010017073.1, read on the forward strand.
AAGTGGAAAAGAGTGAATAGCCATTCGACCCAACTATGTAACTCGCACCTTGGATAACCAGCTAGATCCTAAAGTGAGTGGGATTCGTCCCGTGGGTGTCTCCGGAGCTTCCTTGCTTCATCCTTTCCCGGGGTGTGCATGAAAGCCGGACCAACATCTAATTGGCGCTAGAAGGAGGGCCATGAACTCAGTTCAAGTATTGTAAGGGCATAACAACAACATTTTGAAGGACCCACAGTGAACTCCGGACAGTTTTGTAAATTGTCGATCGTTTTGTAAATTGTCAGTACTTTATAATTGTCAGTGCAGTGTTTTAAATTTCCAAATTCAGAACCTGTTGAGAGCTGCAGAGTTATAAGTGCTTATGAAAGCTGGATTCTATATACAGGGTAACAAGATCCCACCCCGAGCTGGAGAGCTCCTTGTCCCTGAATTAGAAACTCCGAGAAGAAGTAGCCACAGAAGGGCCACATCTCTATCACAAGACAGTTTTATCACCATTGATAGTTACTCCAACCGAGCTCGAGAATATTCCTGTTAATCCATTAGCTATGGCAAATTGGTTGGGCTCCACTACTTTGAACATTCCGGGTATAGCCCATGACTTGCCCAGAAATCCAGAAAGATACCTCCCTAGGTATAAACATGATGGGACAAGAACTGCAGAGGAACACTTAATTGCATTCAAGAATGCACTGAAGTTATTAAATGTACAGCATGAGGATGTTGCCTGCAGACTCTTCCCGTTCACTCTCCAGGAGGGAGCCTATGATTGGTTTCTAAATCTTACCAATGATTCCATCACCAGTTGGAATGACTTAGAAAAAGTCTTTGTGTCACAGTTCGGTGAAGTGATAGATCCCAGCATTTTATATCAGCAGTTTTCTAGCATCAAAAGAGAACTGAATGAGTCTATCAGATCCTATAATGTCAGATTCCAGAAAGCTTATGGTAGACTCACTGGCTATTATGTGCCTAATGCTGACCTGGCATTAGAGATCTTCAGGAACTCTCTAGACCCCATGACCTCTGTCTTCTTGAAGAGGGATGCCACTGTTACCAACTTGACGGAAGCTTATAAAGAAGCTTTAATCCTGGAAAGACAGTTGGGACCCCAACCTTTAAATATTCAACAAACTCCTCTGATCACTCAAGCTGCTCCTGTGTTCAATCCCATTCCACATCAGATGATGTTGCCAGTTTGTCAGACTTTACCATCAGCAGCACCAGTGGCTGCTGCACCTGTTGAGAATGTACAGAACCCGGTAAAAGAGGCTGACAATGCTAGGATTGAAGAAGTTTCAAAGATTGTTCAGAAGCTGGCCAATGATTTTTTGAGTTTTAAAAGGCAAACTTCTACTGGAGACAATCCCAACAGATATTCATACCAACCAAACAGATTTAACAGGCCCCCATATGAGCCTAATAAAGATTACAAGGGTAAAGCTCATGATGTGAACATTTGTGACTTAGCCCTGCCCAAGCTGGTGCGAGAATTCATGCCACTTCTCGGCATGGGGAGTTAGATTGTGTGGAATTTTGCAATGCATTTGAAGCCTTGTCAGGAGATTTGATCTCCCCTAAAAATCAAAGAACTGCTGAGGGCCCAAGTTCATCTGGACACAGTGCAGCTATGGTCTTGGATTCTTTTTCTTTCCCGGATGAATCTGAGAATGTAGTTGAAATGCCCATGGATGAAGTACAGGCTTTCCAGCAGTACAGAAGAGATAATTACAACCTGAGAAACAGGAATCCTGAGCCTAATACCACATCAACTCCTCCTGACAATTCTCACAATATTCCTCCTGACCCCTCTCCAAGCAATAATCCACCTCCACCAAAGGGAGGAGCTCAAAGAGTACCAGATGTTGCTGTTCCTCCACTTAACAAAGGATATAACATAGTGGAGGATATGAAAAAGATTAAGGCTAACATTACTTTGCATGAGTTGGCACAGATTTCGAAGCAGAGAGATAACTTGATAAAGACATACTCTGGCCCTGCTGCTAAACCTGTGGATAAAGGGAAGAAAATAGCCAATGCCAATCTGGCCATGTACAAGGAAAAGACTGAAGTTCCCCCATTTTTACTGACTGTCAGAATTTTTGGGAAGAATTTACATAATTGTTTGGTAGATTCGAGTGCATCTGCTAATGTCATGCCACTGGCAATTTGTCAGCAGTTGGGGCTGACCCCAATGAAGTATGAGAGGAGAGTTGTCCAATTGGACAAGTCAGAAGTTAAGGTTGTGGGAGAGCTGCAAAACATTCACATTCAATTGGCATCTGAGCCAAGGGCTCAACATAAGATCGAAATCCAAGTTGTGGATATCCCAGTGGGGTATGGAATGTTGTTGAGTAGGGATTGGTCTAAGTCTCTAAATGGATATCTGGCAACAGACTTTTCACACATGTGGTTGCCATGGAAGGGTGTGGCCAATCAATTGCGGGTTGACAGAGAACCCAGGTACAAGCACACCATTACAGAGTACAATGCAGCTAATGAAACTGTCAATATTGCAGAGGTAGACATTGGAGTCTACAATTTAACAACTGGGCACAATAATAAATTTAACAAAGCTCATCCTGTACATACTAATGAAGTTTGGACACTTCATGTGGATGGAGCAAGATGTAAGCAGGGTTCTGGAACAGGGGCAGTCCTCAAAGGGCCTCAAAGTCAGACATTTTTTATGTCTTACCGCCTGCAGTTCCCATGTACTAATAATTTAGCAGAGTATGAAGCTCTGATTTTAGGTTTAAAATTTGCATTGGATAGAAATGTGAAAAACATTCAAGTTTTCACTGATTCAGAATTGGTGGCAAGTCAAGTCAGGGGTAAGTTTCAATGTAAAGCCTCTTATCTGAAGGGATACAAGCACAGAGCTTGGGATCTTGTGGAAGGCTTTGATGCATTTAACTTAACACATATACCCAGGGAACAAAATTCACATGCAGATGTCTTGGCATCTTCAGCTGCAAGTTTAAAGCCATTGGAAGATTTTAAGTGGGATAAGTTTTCAATTGAGTTAGTCCCCTGCCCTTCAGTTCCAAACAATATAGATAGCTTTCAAGTTTTCTCAGATGATCAGCAGATTGTGCACTTTCTGCAGAGTACCAATACCTTTGAGAATGCTATAATTGATGAAGGCCAAAGGGACACCCTGATGGAACAGTTAGATGATGACAGGGGAATCATGAGATTGAAGGACAACAGAATCCCAAAGGGAATGGTAGAGCTGGAGAGGCTATTTGATGTTGACAAGATCAGGCAGAGGGTGAATCCTGAAGATTATGTGGGCACCACAGACAATGAGACTGAAAACTTGAATGTAGGCACTGAGGAGGATCCAAAGAACATCAAGTTGGCAAAGGATTGTGATCCGAAAATAAAGAGAAATATGATTGATTTCCTGCACAAGTCCAAGGATGTAATGGCCTGGTCATACAAGGATTTAAAGGTATTTGATCCAAAAGTTTACACTCACATCATACCTTTGAAAGAATCTTGCAAGCCTTTCAGACAAAAACAGAGGCATGTTAATGCTCTGTTAGAACCCCTTATCCAGAAAGAAGTGGAGAAGCTCTTGAGTGCAGCAATTATTTTTCCTATCAGGCATTCTACTTGGGTGGCAAATCTGGTGCCAGTCAGGAAGAAAAATGGGGAGATCCGCCTTTGTGTGGATTTTAGGAATTTGAACAAAGCATCTGAAAAGGACAACTATCCCCTGCCTTCTATGGATGAAGTCCTGCAGATTGTTAATGGCTCAGAGATGATGTCTTTCTTGGATGGCTTCTCAGGCTATAACCAGATTTTGGTGGAGAAGGAAGATAGAATGAAGACTGCTTTTACCACCAAGTGGGGGACTTTTGCTTACAAGAGGATGCCATTTGGTTTGATAAATGCAGGAGCAACATTTCAGAGAGCAATGGACCATGCCTTCAAGGGGCTTATGGGCAAATGTATTGTAGTTTACATGGATGATCTAACAGTCTTTTCCAAATCTAAGTTTGATCATGTCAAGCATTTAGAGTCTGTGTTTAACAAGTGCAGAGAGTTTGGCATCTCTTTGAATCCAAAGAAATGCATATTTGGTGTAACATAAGGCAAACTGCTTGGGCATTTGGTCACAAAGGATGGCATTTCTATGGATCCAAGCAGAGTTGAGGCCATATCTGGCATACCATTTCCCAACTCCAAGAAAGAGTTGAGATCATTCTTTGGAAAGATTAACTTTGTCAGAAAGTTTATCTCAGGCTTTGCAGAGATAGTTAAACCAATGAATGATATGTTAAAGCAAACTACCCAGATTTCCTGGACCACTGAAGCTAAGACTGCTTTTCAAGAAATCAAGACGACCATTAAACAAGCACCGGTCTTAGTAAGCCCGGATTTCGGTGCAGATTTCTATCTGTACACATTCTCTTACGAACATACACTTGCTGCAGTCTTGACTCAACGGAGAGATACAGGAGAACATCCAATTGCTTTTAAGAGCACTAATTTGAAGGGAGCTGAACTGAAATATTCCTGTTTAGATAAACAGGCTTATGCTTTGGTAAGGGCAGTGAAACAGTTCAGACATTATATACTCAGAAGCAAAACTCATGCCATAGTGCCAGACCCAGCTGTGAAGTACCTTCTAAGTCAAAATGAGTTGGGTGAACTGAGGGGCAATTGGGTTACCAGGTTGCAAGAGTATGACTTGGAGATTAGGCTTGCTAAACCGATCGAGGGGACTTGGCTTGTCCGGGCACATTGCTTGAAGTGCCTCTACGAGCGGGAAGTTAATCAATTAAACTCCGAATCGATGATTGGTATGGGGATATCATTCATCTCGCTACGGTTTGGAGTTTGCCCATCCCATTTGAACAGAACTCAAAGGAGAGCATTAAAGTTAAAAGCTGCTCACTATCTCCTCAAGGCAGGTACTCTGTACAGGGAGAATTACGCTGGCATCTTCCTAAGGTGCATCTCTCCCAGTGAAGTCAGTGAAGTCATGGCTAGCTTTCATGAAAAACTAGGGGCAGGACATTCATCAGGATCTGCCACTGCACATAAGATACTGAGAGCAGGCTATTATTGGCCTACACTTTTTAAGGATGCACATCAACATGTCAGAACCTGCCATCAGTGCCAGACATTTGCAGCCAAAGAGGCAAACCGAGCTCTGCCATTGCAACCAGTTGTGATAAACAAACCTTTCATGCAGTGGGGACTTGATTTTGTGGGAGTCATTAACCCAAATTCCTCAGCAGGGCATAAATATGTTCGACAGCCATCGACTATTGCACAAGGTGGGTTGAAGCAGCAGCCACCACAAGAAGTACAGACCCAGGAAGTGATTGATTTTCTTGAATCAAATGTCATAACTAGATTTGGGGTTCCCCTGAATTTGGTCTGTGATAATGGGCCAGCCTTCCAATCATTGGAGTTTGCAGATTGGGCATACCATATGGGGATAGTTATCAGATTCTCATCCAACTATTATCCCCAAGGCAATGGATTGGCTGAGTCAACAAACAAGAACTTAATGAATGCCATCAAAAAGTCTGCAACAGATAAACCCAGGCAGTGGCATACATTGTTGAAATATGCACTGTGGGCTGACCGGATAACACACAAAGTGGCTCTTAAGACCTCTCCCTTTGTTTTGTTGTATGGAACCCGGCCAATTGTTCCCATCTCCTTGAAGTTGCCCACCTACCAATTTGCCTTAGATTATTTTGAAGATCATGATGATGCTGAAGCCCGTGTTTTAGACCTCACTAACTTGCAGGATGAAAGACTCCAAGCCCTGGAGCACTTCAGCAGACACCAAGAAACTGTCAAGCGGTGGTTTGACAAGAGAGCCAAGGTGAAGGCTTTCAGGCTGGCAGACTTAGTGCTTCTGTGGGACAAGGCCCATGAGAAGAAGGGTAAGCACACAAAGTTGCAGCCACTGTGGATAGGCCCCTACCAAATTGCTGAAATATTGGGTAACAATGCTTTCCGCTTGCAAGACCTGGATGGTAATTTTCTGGACCTCCCTGTTAATGGCCAATACTTGAAACATTATTTCTCTGCTGTTCCATCCAATGTATCATTTGAGTGAGCTATGAAGAAGTTGTAACATGTGTACATATTGTGAATAGCTCTCGCAAGTTTTATTTTGTTCTAGTTTAGTTCTTTTAATATGTCTGTACAGTTGCAGTTTAGTTTATTTCAGTTGCTTTAGTTTATTTCAGTGCTGTTGCAGTTTCCCTTTGTCAGTTTTTAGTTGCTGTGTTTTTAGTTAATCCTTGCTTTTATTTAAGTCTGTGCAGTCTTTTGTTTCAGTTTTAGTTGCTTTGCTTCTTTTTCTTTGCTGCCTGTACAGTTCTGTGTTTTAGTCTGTACAGTTTTGATTCTGTTTTGCTTTTCAAGCCTGTGCCTGTCCTTGGATGCCTGTACAAAGTCCTTCAGCTTTTGAAATCTGTCTTTTAACCTTTGCCTGAGCAATCAATGAAAAGTCAGCCTACTAAAATTGTTTATTCTAAGCTGATCAATCCAGTTTCCATCCAATGCCCATGTTGTTCACCATTCTAATTGAGATAGTCTGCTTGCACTGAACTGTAGAATTATTTTGTTATTCAGGACAAAGGTAGAGAGATGATTGGATCTTGTGTCTTACTTGCCATAGTTGTTTTAATGATAGAAAAGCTGCTATGCTTTGTTTAGTTGGAGGAACTCCGGGGAATCCAAGAAAATCTGGTTATAAGAGGGGACTATGGTTCATGCAATTATTTGGGTGTCACCAGAGGCTATCAATGCCTAGACTGAAACAGTTCCAGATTGATCAAATGATAAAAGAAAATTGTAATTTCTCTAAGGTCTTCCAGATAGTGATATATTTCAAAAGAGAGAGAGAGATAAGAAAAAAAAAAAGAGAAAAAAGAGTTGAATAATTAAAAGAGGCAGCCAATACTTCCAAAAATATTTCTTTAATTTAGATTCTGCCCTACAGTTGTAAATTTGGGTCGTGTAAATCTAAAGGGTAACTCTGTCTAGGTTGTAAAAGGCTAAACTAGTAAACAGAGCTCTACTCGGTTTCCCCTTTTACAATCTAGAAAAGTTGATCAGTCCAAAGTTCATCATTCAATCCAGTCATCCTTGAAGAAAGTTTTATACCCTTTGAAATTGCACATCAAAAATCTTCCTTGAAGTAATCCAGCCTAGTATGTCCTTGGGAAATTTTAACAGCTGGCAGTTAGCAGTCAATTTATTGTGAAGAATGTCTGTGGCAAGGCATGATGCATGGTCTTTTTGTTTTGAAACCAGAGTCTTGGGTTCTAAAATAGTGCTACTATTTTACCCGCAGATATCGCCATTTGTTGAGAAGCAACACACCCCCACTGAAAAATGAGATTCCAATCCTCTTGAAAACTTTGAAATTCCATTTTGCAGCAGGGACCCTCTTGATCCTTTCCAGTCTTAATCCAGTTTTGCTTGTTTCCTTTTTAAGTTGTGCCTTTTTCCAAGTCTTTCTAGCATTGTTATTTCAAGCTTAACTTTCTACATGCTAGAATCATTCATGCACAAAGAAAATCCTGCACGAAAACTAGATCGATGCATAAATTCATGAAAAATCAAAACTTTCCATTTTTGGTAGTGTCGCGATATCGCGACACTTCCATTTATGGAAATGTCGCGATATCGCGACAGAAATAGAAAATCGGCTAAGTCGATTTATGTGTAGCGAAATCGCGACACTTTCCATTTTGGGAAGTTGCGATATCTTTGAAGCAAACATTTCCATTTTGGAAGTGTCGCAAATCGCGAGAGGAGAGAGAAAGAAGGACGGAGAAGAATCGACATGTCAAATCGTGACATGTCGCATTTTGAAGAAAGGAGAAATGGGCAGGAAAGTCACGCGATTTCCACGTCGCAATCGGAGAGAGGAAATCGCGACACTTTCCATTTTTGGAAGTGTCGCGATATCGTGACATTTCCATTTGAAGTGTCAAATCATTTGGAAAGTGTCGCAAAATCGGGGGAGGAGAGAGAAAAAGATACGGAGAGCGCGATTTGGTGACATGTCGCGAAATCGTGACATGTCCCATTTTCGCTGAGGATAAATGATAAATTGACCAAGTCCAAAAGTTGCAGCGATGCGTTGCATGTCTCAAAATCGTGGGCTAAAGGGTGCAGCGATGCGTTGCATGTTTCCAAGTCGAGAGGTAAAGTTGCAGCGATGCGCTGCATGTCTCAAAATCGCGGGCAGGAGCTTGCAGCGATGCGCTGCATGTTTCGAAGTCAAGGGTGAAATGGCGACTGCATGTTTCGAAGAAGGAAAATGGTAGCAGCGCGCACGTTTGAGGAAGTCTTGAAAGAGAGACATGTCGCGAAATCGCGACAGGAAGCAAGGAAGATGTACGGCCGTCGGTAAGAGGCGCGATTTCGTGACATGTCGCGAAATCGTGACATGTCGCGTTTTCGCGGCCGATAGGGGAAGAAGCAGCGCAGCGCTGGGGACGTCGCGATTTCGTGACATGTCGCGGAATCGCAGTAGGAGAGAGAAAGTCCTCAAATGAGCCAAAAGTGCATTTCAGCTGAAACAGAAGGCATCCTGGGGTAGCGACACGTGTCAAAGCGAGTAACAGGCAGAGCAAGGCCGACATGCAAGCTTTTTAGCTGATTTTTAATCTGTTTTAATGCTTTAAAGCTTTGATTTAATGTTTTTTAAAGTGCTAATGCATCTTTTTGTCTTTCATGCAGGATTCCATCTGGCACTTGCGGGACAACAGAGAAAGACCATAAAGACAAAGTTAAAGTGCAGATTCGATCAAGGGCCGCCATGCTAGAGGAGAAAAGACCAGTAAATGCATTCAATGGCAAATTTATGGTAGAATTAATAGCATGAAGACAATTTCAACTCCGGGATAGATTTGCAGAGATGGATCAGATCTGAGAGAGGTGGTGACTCATCCGGCTCACCAATAGAAATTAATGAGAGCATTCATTTGCAGTTGCGGATGAATGCAAGTGGCATTCAACTCTATCTTCTCCATTTATGGCAGCTGACTCCCCTGATTTGCCGAAGGGTTAAGTTCTATCTGGACTTTGATTTTAAATGGATTTTTATTGTAAAACCCGGGTCCTAGGGTTTAAGAGAGATAAGATTTAGGGTTTGAGGAGGAGATATTTCTGAAAAGATCAGGGTCTATCCTGAATCTATAAATACTTCTTCTCAATGTAATTGCGGGAGGCGGAGACTTAGAAATAAAAGGCTTATAAGCAATTTCTTGCAAATTTTGTGAAATCCTTTATTTTTGGACTTGGAGTTGATGTGCTTTAGCTTTTCCGTGATAGCATGGCCGGGAGCCTAATCTTTTGCGAGTGTGATAAGTGTATCTTCTTTTGTTATCCGTTCCATTTAAAGTTTGTTAGATATATGTTGTAAATCTGAGTTATCAAGTTTAAATATGTTGTTAGGCTTCAGTTGTTCTCTTGTCTGCTAGGGGAAATTACAGATTTGAGGTTAAGTTTGTTCTAATTGCTCTGTCTTCACTGTGTGAGCTAGGCTGTCGGTGAAAGATACCTATTTTAACCAGTTGCCCTTGGATTTATAATTTTCTGCTAGATCTGTTCCACTTTGCCTTGTGCTCTTAGTTGAAAGTGATCTTAGAATGACTGGACACTTTCTTCTTTGATTTGTTCTGTTGTGAAGCTAGTAGCATAGATAAGATTGATAGTTTAGGGTTTTACAGTTGATGTTTGATAAACTTCTCTTTTCTGCCCTACCCTACCCTCTCTTTTTTTTTGGTGAATGATCCATTTTTATTTTCTTTGTTTGTCTTTTATTTAAATCTGCTGACCCATGAGAGCTAGATCAAGAATTCAAGTTAAATCTGATAAACAAGTAACAACTTTTGCAACTACTGAACAAGTTCAAGAACCCCCTGTAAGGTAACAGAGCAGTCCATATTGAAATCTATTCCAGAAGTGGAAAAGAGTGAATAGCCATTCGACCCAACTCTGTAACTCGCACCTTGGATAACCAGCTAGATCCTAAAGTGAGTGGGATTCGTCCCGTGGGTGTCTCCGGAGCTTCCTTGCTTCATCCTTTCCTGGGGTGTGCATGAAAGCCGGACCAACAGGATCGTGGAGCCAAAACTAGTAGAGGACATCACCAAAGTGGATGGAAGTCATGTCGTAGTCATCACGTATCCACAAATGTATCAAGAATGCTGAGGATCACCAGAAGAGCACGCCAAAAACCAAAGAATCTCACTAGAAAAATATGGAAGAAATTGGGCAAACACAGGATCACATGAGTAAGGTGGCTATTATCGTGGAATGTAGTGGAAGTTGGCAGAGAAACTATGGATGGTAGTAGAGTGTGCAATGATGTATGAGTGGGACCGTAAAATGCATAGAACAATAAGGACATGGAGGCACCGACGAAAATGGATCACGCCCTCTTGAAGGTCACCAAGGAGAGAAGGAAGAGTGTGATGGACGACATCAAGGCAACAAGTTGGTCGATCAACAAGGTGGAAAATAGCAGCATAATGTTCCCAAAAGGAAATATCATCGATAAGTGCAGTTGCACGCCAGGAAGGCCACCACAAAGGCAAGTCATCAGCTTGGTGGTTGGTGATGCATGAATAATGATCGCGAGAGTGGCGTTTGTCATGAGCCAGAATACAGGCATCGGGTGAAAGAAAATTGATGGATTATAAATGCAAGGTCATAAAATTAGCAATGGTGGTGGATTACCATTGAAGGTGTTGATAGCAATGGGGTAGAGGATGAGCACGGTTTAAGATCACCAGCAGGCATCGAAAGGAAACAAAATGTGTTGAAGATGTTAGATAACGATGCAGTGGATGGGATGATGGCTGTGAGCAATCACTAAGAATACTGGTGATGCTAAAATAGTCAAAGGAACATGGAAGAATGTATGAATGATCGACGACGACTAGAAAAAATAGGAAATACCACTAGAGGAATCAACAAATCATGTTGGGTAGCAGAAATCGATTGGAAGAGCAACTCACGATGGTGTTGGGTAGAAGCTCCAAAAATGAGGTCATCAGTAGTGGTAAGGTCATCTTGGAACTGCTGAAGACTGGTGATGATAGCAGCTTGTTGAAATTGTAGATGTGGCAAAACGGTGAGAAGAAAAAACATCATCAATCAAAGTTTAGCCCAAAAAAATAGATCAATGCCCAAAAAGCATGCCATAACTAAGAATCTCCAAATCATGAAATCATGTAAAAATAAAAATGGAGCATTTGGAGGTCTTGGATTGTCAAAATGCTCGACCTAAGTGAGAAAAAACCATGGATAAATTGAGACAATCTATAGTACCAGCAATGAGGGTGCTTGAAAATATTGCTACTCCACAGATTCGACTACGGAGGCATTCTCGTTCCCCATCTGAATTGATATCGACCTAGGGGAAGAGGATACTTGCCTTGATTTTGCAACTGGATCTGGTACCAAATGATATGGAATAGTGATCTCAAGTACAAGGGAAATTGACAAAGCCAAAAATGATTTCCATTGATAAACAAAGGCCTATAAATAGGCATTACATCCATGTTACGGATAAGGTCACATTGAATGACAACTATGCACCTTAATCCCAACAATTAAAAATAAACAACTATAATTTATTAAATTATGCCTAACACACCTAATCCCTAGCATGGAGTTGACTCAAAAAAAATGAAAGGTTATTTTTTCAAAGGATAACTCTAGAAACTCAACTAGTTCCTCAGATTGGCTAGCCTTTAGCCTTGTGGACATGAAAAATAGGACATGATCTATATGATTTTTTGGGTATTTGCTTTGATGGAGTTGCTAGATGATTAAAGGAAAACTAGGTAGGATAAAGTATCACCCACTTCTGAGCTACCCAAATTGTGGAACTATGTCCCATTGGGCATGCCAAAATATTTTGGTCAGAAGCTTGTCCAATGGAAAGGTTTGTGCACCCACGAACCTCAACCAACTTTGAATGACCTTAGAGTGATGAAACCTTCAATTCAATCTTTGGATAAGGTCGGATCCTCATTAATCCTAGATAACTATGCCTAGGAAAAAGGGTGTTGAAATAAAATAAACAGAGCTAAATCTAGAAATTATAAGGGTACAAACTCAACTGCATCAAATTACATGCATAACCAAATTAAAAACATTACATGAAATCCTCATGAATCATCTAATAGACTAGTCGGTATTTCTTGTTAATAATTAACACACCCAATTTGACTACAAATTCCATAACTAGAGAATGAAGTGCATGAAATCCAAAATGTAAAATTAAATAAAATTCATTCAACTAATTTTAGCAGAAATAAACAATCAAATATTCATACATACACGAGAAATTTCGTAGGTCAAACAATGATCCACTTGTATTTTTGAATGATAGAAGTTTTACATGTAGATTGTAATAGCTAAAGAGTCGACCTACCTAATATATTACATTCTAACATATATAACCCCTCAAAAACTCCTTTCACACGTAATTATAATGTTCATTAATAAAGGCAACAACATATCCTGCTACAAGAGGCTTAGTGTTCATTAATGGAGTGTGACTGTGTCAAAAAGAATCCAAGCTATTCACACCAATTGTATCTTTGTGACCATTAATTAAAAATCTATGTAGTATCATAATGGATTTGTTGGCTACATCTGGTTTGTCCATCCATCTGATGAATCTGCTAACCCTATTGCTCATAATAGTTACACATACCTAGAGAAAGTGAGTTGTGATCATTTATGTAGCCCGAATTCCATAGTATAGGTCCATGATATAGAGTATCTACTGCATATGGGTCTTTCTCTCCTCAATATCTTTTGATGAACACTTTGACAGTTGGGGATCCCTTTTTCTGAATATTACCTTCAATGTTATTGCTTGTGCACCCATACCCCATACAATCTTCTTTTTTCTATCTAACTCAATCTTCGCTTCCTTGAAGGTTGCCAAGTTTTCTTCTAGCTTTTTTGTAAAGGAAGGGAGCACCTTTAGAGTCGCCTCTCTTATCTTACTCCAATAAAAAATCCTAATCTACTTTACCCAATATTTTGAGATTGTTGCTCCATGATGCCTATATTTTTCCTTTTGTAGATCAACTAATACATTATTCAAATAATCCTCCTTTTGTTGCAGTTTGACCTTGAATTCAACATCCTACTTTTTAAGCACACCTTGTGTTGTTTGTAGCTCAATTTCAAAACCAGCGATCTTTTCATCCTTCTGCTACAACACTTTTTAGAGTGAGGTCTTATTCAAGGTGTTTTGAGGTGAGGTCTTATTCAAGGTGTTTTGGAGTGCTTTCACTTTGTTTTCTAAAACCTACTAATCTAACCTTATTCGGTTGAGTTGGGCTTCCAAATTTTTAATTATTTTATTTGCACGCTTCAGTTGCTTCGCTTTATTTTTATTATTCCATAAGAGTGTATCAGGCTCAATGTGTAATGCTCAAAGGGTTTCGACTTTAGGGACATCCTTGGTCTAAACTTCTAACTACCAATATTTTGGCCTCATATTTGTGATGGCTTTCTTTACTTGGGCCAAGAAATTATCTTGTGTAACTTGCCTTAGATCAGATCAAGTTGATGATGAGTAATGGGTACAGCCTCTACTTTATCATCGTATAAATCCTGCATTTGCTTGTCCACCCATTTCTTTTGGTTGTCTTGTGTCTTCCTCACAACAACATAGACCTTTGTCAAGTCTTCTTCTACAACCTACAGCATGAGGGGCATAATCAAGAAAGAGGGTAGTGGGGTCAATGGATATGATGCCATTGCCTGGGCTAGGTTTGCACCAAATAATGTTTTAGGATACCCTAGCTTTGATGGTGGTGATAGGGGTGGAGACTGTTGATATGGAGGTTGTGTTGGTGGTGGTGGAATAGATGATTGTGTGGGTGAAATCAGGGGTTGAAGTGGTGAAGGTGGGGTGAAAAATGGATCAAAAGTAGGTAGAGATAATGGAGGCCCTAATAATATTTGAGAAGATCCAAATAAATGATAAGGGTGCAACAGGGAGACCAAGGGAGACTTGAGACTCTCCTTCTGAAGCAAGGCAGTCATAACTAGAATCGCTCTTGAAATATGGACTGAGTGGGAAGGGGATCCTCTATTCAATGAGTGACTATTTTTAAGATTTTTTTATCTAGTTGAACTTCCATTAAGACAGTATCATCATCTTTCTATTCCACTAATACTATGATTTTATTATCCATTTAGTACTATAATTTGATATTTTTCCACATTTGTACCTCTTATTATATTTCGTATATTTATTATATGTGTTCTCTTAATAGTTACAAGTGCTATCTCTAGAAAACAAAGTAGTGGCATGCACTAAAAAATCATGATACAGCCTACCTAGAAACCAGTATGTATTTTCTACCAACCAACCATCTATTTATTCTAATTATAATATTATATTGAGGTCTCACAGTAGTAATATCTCGTCAACATTTTATTAATTTTTTAAAATGAAAAATATTTTCTTTACAAGTAAAATGACACTTACCGACGATGGAAAGAAGAGAGGCAAATCTTCTGCTGAAAAGAGTATCCTCAAATATTTTATCCATATATCGAAATCCAAGGAGCCATCGACATATGTGCAAATTCAAGGTACAAATGATTTTTACCTACTAAACAATTAGTTTTGTATTCTGTAAATTATTTAAAATAATGCTTTCTTCCTCAAAAAGTTAATTTTCAATATGTGGCTCTGGCCATATTGCATGAGGATATGAATTTTTTTTCTATTTGTAATTTTTTTTTTATTAAATCCAAAAATGATAAGGAATATTATTGTATGCAGAATACTCTATTGACCCTGATATGCCTCCACTTAAATATATTCCTCACCAAAACATGTCTTCTAATGAAAATTCTCATAACAATGACATCCAACAAATACTTGAAGATATTCCTCAAAATGACATGCCAGTTGAAAAATAAAGCAATAAATCAAATACAATACAATATTCTCGGGAATCTTTAAGCATTAATACTAAACATAGAAAGTTATCTAGTTGGACTATTGGAAGGTCATTTCATGTTGAATAGCCATCAAAATTTACCTTTATAGAACCAGTCTTAACGGATAACAACAATGATGATCAAAAATAATGTAGATGCAAAATTTGTAGTTGGAAACTAGGTAAGAATCATAAGATGCAAATGAATATAGATACAATAGAAAAACATAGTCGAATAATTTATTCAAAAGTTACAGAAAGTGATGGAACATTAAAAAAAATAGTTAGGTGGAAGAATGAATCAAAATATATGCATGTTATATATGCAAAATAATATGATAATCATATCAAGCTACAACACTCTCTTGTTGAGAAAGGTGGAGCGATTGAAGCCCAATTTCATAAAATTCATAAGATAACTTTAGCTTCAAAAAGTTTGTAGTTTGTTGTTGTATAAAGTATTCTCAAAAAGGGTAGACCCATGTCTGATTTAATTGATTATAAGCACCTATTTCAACTAGTTGATGTGCAAAACCTTCCTAGTTTCCATTGGTCAGATCAAAGTGGTTGGAAAATTGTAAAATGTCTATCATTGGTTGAGAAGGACCTAAGAGAGAAAGTAAAACTTGCCAAATTCATTTCACTTTTAATTAATGAGGTTATGGATGTGGATAAAATATCTTGGATTTGCATGCATGTGTACACATTATAAAAATCATGTAAGGCAACCTAGTTTGCTAGGATTACATAAGATAGTGGAAAGTACTAATGCAGAAAATATCTATAATGTTGTTATAACTAGTTTAAAATATATTGCGAGAATAAATGATATAGACATAACCACAAAGTTAATATGCATTAGAGCTGATGGTGTTGCTATAATGCAAGTACGCAGGAATGGTATTTGCGTTCAACTCCAAACATCAGTTACCCCATATATGATACCCATTCATTGCATGGCTCATATAGTGAATCTTGCATATAAAATTGTGAGCACTTATAAAAATGTTGCAAGTGGAAGACCTCATTTGTGAAATACATACTTATTTTCCATGTAGTCCAAAAAGGTTTGCAAAGTTTCAATAGTTTGCACTAGGAGTTATAGAAGGGAAAAAGTTGTTAAAAGATGTGGATACAAGGTGGATATCATTGTATCAACCTTGATGTGGAATTTAAAACCAGATTAATTAAATTACTAAAAGAAAGGGCTAATATAGGCCCAAAAACATAACAAAACCCCTACGAAGGAGCAACAAATTCCCAAATGGGAAATGTCGGCACGCTTCCAAAGGAGGTTGACTAATCCATCCAGCTAGCCTAATCTAGAGTGGCTTAGCAATTTATTACGTGAGCACAAAGTCTCACCAAAAACAATAAGACCAAGCCCTAACTAAGACTTAGTCTAACTAAGGAATTAACCTTAGTTTACATTAAAAATTTGATGCCCTCATCATACCTCCCCACAAAGGAAGCATTGGACTCCAATGCTTGTACAATAGTAGTGGGTGAAGGGTGAGAAACTCGAGTTGGAGGAAGCGAAAGCAGAAAATTAGTTGCCAGATGAGGAGGGGCACTGATAAGGTCGAGAAGTCCAAGGGAGGCTGAAGCTGGAGGGCCTCTCCTGGTCAGGACTGGAGGTCCAACTCGAGTGAAAGCCTGTGGATGAGGTTGAGGACGAATCTCCTGTGGCGACGGCTGCAAAAGCTGCTGCAAATCAGGAACCTGTGGCACGGTAGCAGCAGGAGGAGGAACAACTGAAGCAACAGGAGGAGAAGGAGGAGGAGCCTCCTTGTGTGCTGTGGAAGCTGGTGTGTCCTTTGGTTTGCGGAAGACCAATGTTGTATGGCGTGGACCTGTATAACTGTATGTGGGCATCGTGGAAGAGATGAGAAACTTCTTGTTCTCATGATGCAATGTATAGATATTATTATATGCATCATATTGAGCCCATTTGTCAAATTGATAGGGCTTTCCAAGAATGAGATCACAACAGTCAATTGGAGTCACATCACAAGTGACTTTGTCCACATAGCGTGGCCCAAATGCAAAAGACACAGTGCATGTTTCTGTAATCATGGAGGAGGTGTCCGCATCCTTCCATGCAAGTGGGTATGGATGAGGATGGGGTTGTACAGGAAGCTTCAATTGATCGACAACGGCTCTAGAAATCAAGTTTGTTTGAGAGCCATTATCGATGATACAATCTACAAAGTAATTGTGTTTTAGATGGGCACATGTGACAAACAAATGGTCACGACCTCTCTCAATCATGTTGTGTGTCAACAAAGTATGATTGTTAAGCCCTCGAAGCTCTGGATAAGTGCGCCTTTCTCCCGTAGCCTCAATAGGCCCTTCTTCTTTTTCCTCTGGGGAAGCTTTTACCTCTGGGGAAGCTTCTACAATAAGATTCTTTTTCTTCCTAAAACACTCAGATTCGTTATGGCCTCTCTTCTTACAATGATCACAGAATTTCTTAGGATCAAAAGAAGGAGTAGAAGAAGTGTTAGAAGAAGGGGAAGAAGAAGAAGAAGAAGAAGAAGAAGAAGTCTTCGATTGTTGCTTTTGTTTTGAATTTTTGGTGGAGTCAGAAGAGCGAGATCCACCGGCTTGAGCAGCAAGCTTCTCCTCCGCAAGCTGTGCTTGATTGTACATGGTGTTCAAATCTGTGATAGGAGTATATTTCAACTCCCTAAAAAGTGGTTCCTGTAGTCCACTTTTGAATTTGGTGATAAGCTTAGCAGTAGAATCCTGAATACCATTCAAAATTCTCAATTTGTTGAATAGACCGATGTAGTTTTGGACACTCATGTTGTATCCCTGCCTCAATCGAAGCCATCGATATTCAAGATCGTCTCCATAGTTTGATGGATAAAAAGTATCCGTCAAAGCCTTCACCAATTCATCCCAACGGGTAATGGGATTCTGATTAATGAAGCGGTCTGTAATCAAAACTTTGGCTATACCAAAAAGTTTCAAAAGGGCAAAAGACACTTGTTCATCTGCTGGTATTTTGCTATAGGCAAACCACGTGTCCATGTCGAGGATCCAACTGTTTAGAACCTCAGGATCATGGGAGCCATCATAAATTTTGACTTCACATTTTGCCTTCACTCGAGAGTCACTAGGACCACTTTTAGTAGCAATATCATTGACCTTATCGGCCAAGGTACTAATGGCTGCGGTGATGTCAGCCATTTGCTGTGCCAAATCCTGAGCCATTTGGCTTCTGGTATACGCCAGGAGGACGGCAAGAGAGGGATTACAAAAATTACGCAAAAAGGGTGTACAAAAGAAGTGATTTGCCTCAAATAATTGCAAAAATCAAATGATTTAATGCAATTTTACAATGTTGTGAGGGCAAATATATAAAACTAGCATAAAAAAAAAAAAATTAAAATATTCCCCTTTTTGTATCCCCCTTAAGCTAATTTCATAGCAAAAGTCTTTTTTTTTTTTTTTTAATTTTCAATTACAGCCATCACACACTTTATGACACAGACGACCCAGTCTGTCAGCTGTACAATAACAATAAATTAGTCAGCTTTGGCAAAATAATATACGCAAACAAAAACCCCTAGGCTAAAGAAAATCGTTGCCAATAACTGAAATTTAGAAGCTGCAGGCCAAGGCGGTGGAAGAAACCGTCAGCCTTTGAGACTGACGCTTCGCAGGAAGCTCTGGTTAATAAAATCTCGCTGACTGACCCACGTTTCCTTCGACACGTCTATGGAAAGCAACGCAGAAAAATTAGGCTCGCACCTCCTCAACACCACCGTCGACGAAGTCTTGTAGCTTTCCCGTGCCACGCAACAAAGACAGCTCGCCAAACCCCGGTCTTCGAAACTCAAACGCATCGCAGTGCCCTTCTGGAAAGTTTAATCCCAAGCATCGTTTCCAGAAGTCTGCCCTGTCGATCGGTGTTCAAATATGCCGAACACCGATGTTCGTCGTCGGGCAGGGATAGTACCTCCACGCAGGTTCGAGCGATGAAGCAATGAAAAAAAAACATCGTTTCCCTTTTGTTTTAGAAAAGCGATGGTCGCTCAGCTGAAGCAGGGTGTAGCACAAGGCAAAGGCGGTTTTCCTTCGACTGCAGATCGCAATGGCAGTGTTGATGACAGGTTCAGAAGGAAAGATCTGGCAATGGCAGCTTGTAGAAAGCAGTAACGCCAAATGAAGAAACCCGACAGTGGCTTAGAGAGATGGCGAACCAGGTATTGGAATGATGACAGGCGGTGGCTTGGAGAGATCCACAAAGAGTTACAGCTGGCACGCTCATGAGAAGCCGGATGACGCTTCCAACGTGCTGGATACCGCCATGGGCACTATCAACAATACAGTTTGTCTTCAACAGTATGGATTATGTCTTCAACAAGAAGGTATGTCTTTGGCAGACGATACCAGATCTGAGTTGTGCTCATGCATCCCACGTCTTTTGATTCCTTTGCTCAGTCGCAGCAAGTGCTTTGGATAGACAACGGATCGGCCAAAATTTGGTCTATTTAATGTGAGCCCGAATGGGCTACTTACGCCCGTCGGCCAGTACGACGACGTTCTGTCATCGGTGGCTATCGCTATGGCAGTAGTCCAGGCCTCCCAGACTTTCTTTCATCCACAAGCTTTTAATCCCGGATGGATCATCATGCTCTGATACCACTGATGTGGAATTTAAAACCAGATTAATTAAATTACTAAAAGAAAGGGCTAATATAGGCCCAAAAATATAACAAAACCCCTACGAAGGAGCAACAAATTCCCAAATAGGAAATGTCGGCACGCTTCCAAAGGAGGTTGACTAATCCATCCAGCTAGCCTAATCTAGAGTGGCTAGCAATTTATTACGTGAGCACAAAGTCTCACCAAAAACAATAAGACCAAGCCCTAACTAAGACTTAGTCTAACTAAGGAATTAACCTTAGTTTACATTAAAAATTGATGCCCTCATCAAACCTGCACACAGTTTTTAAAGAATATCAATCGTTAACAAGGTTTATGCGCACAAATCATAGGGCAGTTGATAAGGTAAAATATTTGCTATTCCATTTGACAAACATGGAAACCCATTTAACATTATGTGGTATTCTTCCAATGTTACAATAAATGAATGGATTGATTAAACTTGCACAAGAAATATTCATTATATTGTTGATTTCATGAGGATGAGAAAACAAATATGTATGATTATTGATAGGTTATATGTCTCCAAAGGAATTTTATAGATTGAACTCAATATAAAACATAAGGATTTATCAATCCTTATGTTTTGAAGTATTGTTGATGTATGAATATTGATGTATTGACACAATTGAGGTCTTTTTACTTTGCAAATAGCTATTAACCAACAATAATTATTATTTTGTTGCTTGAGATGAACATAGTAAATATAACTGGATAGACATAAACTAAAAAAGCAACACAAAATTATAAATATAAACAACCATTGAATGATGGAAGACACAAAATTAGTAATGCCTTTTTCATAAATCCGATTAAAAATATATTTACATTGTACAAAATTATTGATTGTAGTCAACTAGAAAATATTTTATAGTTTGTTAAATATCTGATTGGGGGTTTGTTGCCTCAATTTTACTTAGAGATGTCTATTCCTTTCCTTTTTGTCCTTCCTCAATAACCTGTGTTGGCAGTGCTCAAGATCTGACTAGGCTTTCCTCTACTTTCTCGATACTCTCTAGTAATGCAGCTTCTTCTTGGGCTAGATATTCTAGTACTATTGAAAGTGGTTCTTTCGCTTTTTTCTCCTCTGGCACGAGATTCGCATCCTGGTTCAGTTTTTCCTTGATATATCTTAAATATTATTATCCCTAAATTTGGCTTACATTGTTTTCTTTATTAACATTGCATTTTTCAAGAATTTCTTGGTCGTTGTGATATTTACTTCTATGATTTTAACTTGTTTTCTTAAGTTATCAAAATTTGACTGCAAAAATAAAAAGATAACATAAATCAAAAGAGTTATATGAAAAAATTTAACTTGTTTTGATAAAATATTAAAATTTGAATGCAAAATAAAAAGAAAACATAAGAAAATATTTTCTCACCTCAGCCACATCCCTTGCAGCCTCAACAATTATAGCTTTTTCTTATCGGAAGCCGATTGGTTATAATAGGCTTGGGCTTCAGTATTAACATTCTCAATTCTACTAATCATAATATTTAAAACTTTATCATCATACAAAACATTGGACTTCACTGATCCTAATATGGTATGATCTAGCAGGCCACCAAGCTTTCCTGGTTCATTATCGACTAGAGAAAAAATTGATTCTCTTTTAGAAAAATTCTTATACCAGGCATTAATTTCTTTTATAAGGACCTTTTCCTGATATTCCCAATCCTTCATCAATTCCAAATCATGAAGCACCATATATTTTATGTTTGCTTCAATAGTTTTAACCATTAAAACATTTTCATCAAAATATACTTTGTCATCCTCAGTTTGAGGATGAAGGTCATTTCTTTGAGGATATGGCAATGATGTCTGCTGAGCAGTAGGGGCTTCTATTTTTTGTGCTTCTTCTTGTGTATATTGAAGCACATATGTTTCTTTGAAGCCTAAAATGTTGCCCTGCAACAGATAATCATCATCGAGTGGGATGTTATCTAATCCTACAGTTGAAACTTCTAGTGCCTATGTAGTTATGTTCAATGTAAAATATGAGAACACATATGCACTCTCATTTGGCGTTGCCCCCTGCGATCTCTGTAAAAAAAATATTTTCCAACTCCAACCCCCATTTGGCCTCTCATTAGCAAACGTTGTCATTGTAGTGGTGGATCTAGTGGTGGCATCATATGGCCTCTCACAAGTTGTTGAGAGGTGCCTAAAAACAATAAAAAAATATTTTACTAGAATTATTTAGAAAAAAAATAGAAAAAAATAATAATATATGTTAATTCAAAGTAAATACACTCCTAACTCATGATTAATATTCTGAAGACTCCTAAGAATCATAAGGTTGATTGGAGAAAAATAATAATTATTGAGAAGATTCAATTAATCCATATGGGCTTTTTGAAAGTGGATTACAATCATGTGGTCAGATAACAGAATAGGAGTGTTGATGCTTTAGCTAATTAGGTATTGGGAAAAGGTGATCTTACTTGCTACAACCACCCTCCCATATGGTGGGCTTCACAAATAAGGGAAGCTCTATTTTTTATCCTTTCTTTGGATGGCTCTAGTACTAGAGGTACCTAATTCCTTTTTGCTTTGTTTTTGCTTCTCTTTGGTTCGGTCAAGGTATTTTAGTTCCCTAGCTTAGACATATCTTTCTTATGTTTCCTCTGTTGAATCTTGCCTTAATAGTCTTTTGGCCTAGAAAGGTCGTAGTTGTGTTTTATTTTTTTTTTTTTCCCTTTTTTTTAGTTTTTCGAGGGGTGTGTGTTTTTTTGTATTGTTTTGTTTTTGTGTTGTTTTAGTTGTTTTTTTGTGTTTTTGTTGTTTTTTGTGTTTTTGTGTTTTTTTTATTTTTTTGTGCTTTTTACTTTTTCATGTTTTTGTTTTTTGGGTTTTGTGTTTTTGGTTTTTTTAAGTGTTTGTGTGTTGTTTTGTTGTTTTTATAGTTTTTTTATGTGTTTTGTGTTTTTTTGTTATTTTTTATTTATTTTATTTTTATTTATTTATTTGTTTGTTTTTTTTTTTTTGAGTTTTTTGTTGTTTTTATGCTTTTATGTTGTTTTTTTTGTTTTGTGGTTTTTATTTTTATTTTTTGTTTGTTTGTTTGTTTGATTGATTGATTGTCTTTGTTTTTTGATGTTGTGTTTTTTGTGATTGCTTGTGTTTTGTGTTTATTTGTTATTGTTTTTGTTGATTTAAGCATGCTTATTGAGTGTGTCGAAGAGGGCAGGACAGTTGCGAGCCCTGGGTGTTTTTGGCATAATAGATACCTCTACCTCCTTGGGACATACCCAAAAGTGGCATCCCAATTGAGGTGTTTTCCACTAACAAAAAAAAATAAAGTAAATACACATTGATTTACCTGAAGACGATGAAATCTGATGTATTTAGGTGTCGATGGGGTCGGCGCAATTCTGAAAACATATGAAAAATTTAATAAAAAATATTATAATTTAAATTAAACAAATATAAAGATAAAAGTTCAAAAAAGAAACTTACGTGCACTAGGGGTGACCTCACTAGATTCAACCCGCACATTTTGTGCAAACCTAGGCTGACGAGAACCTCTAGGAGAAGTAGCATGCCTCAAAAGTCTATGTGGCCTCTACAATGGTGATGCTTCTAATGCATCTTCATAATCACCAATTTTCTCTAGCCTGTGACCCCTTATGGTAACATCCTGCTTATTCCTTGTGGTGGTTGTCATACTCTGTATTTTGATGCAAATAAATTTTTAAAATGAAAACATGTTAAAATATAAAAACTATTTGATGGTCAAAGATGGACTTATTACCTTCAACTCCTGGGGTGTCATGGCAATGGTGTGTAGTGTTGGATGCACTATAGTTGGTATAGGAGTATTTTGTAAATTATGAAAACTTTCAAAATACAATGCTAAAATATAATTAACACTACCCACCATGGACGTTGAGCTCATTTGGATGCCATGCAACTCTGTTCTGATGCAATATAAAATATATGTGCACCAGTAAAACTTCTCATGGTGCATATAGCAAACCATATGGGCCAATGCCCAATACTGAAGTTTCATTCTTCCATGCAAAATCAGTCTTGCTTGGAAGAACTCAACAATGGTCTTCAGAGTTGGATGTTGAACAGAGGTGATTGTTAACCCTCTTTTTGACTTAATGGCGAAAGCTGCAAAAAAATAGATAACAAATTACAAATTTTAAATTTTGAACATTAATAGAATCTAAGTAATGAGAATTATACCTAACAATAATTTTATATTGAGATTGTACATCATATCAAGGTAACCTCTATCATCTGGAGATAACGTGAACTTCGATGTCATTGGAGGACAATCCTTGTAAGGAAGATCTATCAATTTTTGGATGTCTGTAGGCATGATTGTAAACAAAACAAAAATATTTTGTAATTGTAAGTTCATTGTGATATGGTCATTGTCATAAGTGACTATGATATTGTCCAGGACTTTATCTATCTTGAATTGGGGCATTGAAAGCAAGTTTTGCAAACCTGCATCATTGACCCACAAAAATTCGTAACCTGAAGTGGTTTACAAATATGAAATTGCAGAGCAAGAAAGGTTCTTGAATACAATTTTTGTAGAAGAGGTGGAAGTAGTGGCCATTGCTAGAAGTTGTGAAAGCAGGAGATATTGGATTGGTAAGGTTGCGGGGTAAAGGTTCGTTCTGGATGGGTGTAGTCGTAGAAACAAAAATTGAAAAAATGATAGTTGATGCCCTTTTATAGATAGAATAGACTGAGATGGACACGTGGTAGCATGCTATTAGAAATGAAATATAGGTGACCTATCATGTGACATGTGGTATTCGGTCCACGATCAAAACCTATTTTACAACTGGCCAACGGTTGGACCTTTTTTTGCACCCGATCTATGGTCGAACCCTGATTTACATTCGGTCCATGGTCGAACCTTCTTTTGCACCCAATCTATAATTGAACCTTAATTTGCAACTAATCCACGTTCAAACCTTGATTTGCAATCGATCCATATCCAAACCTAGATTTGCATCCAATCCACGATTGGATCTTGATTTGCACATGGTCCGTGACCAAACCTTGTTTTGCACCGGGTCCGCGGTTGAACCTTATTTTGCATTGGGTCTGCGATTGGACCTTGTTTTGCATCGAGTCCACAGTCGGACCTTGTTTTGCACTTGGTCCATGGTCGAACCTTGTTTTACACCTAATCCATGATCGAACCTTGTTTTACACTCGATCCACATCGAGACCATTTTTTACACCCGATCCGCATTCAAACCATTTTCTACACCATATATGACCAAAATTTTCAAATTCACCACTGTTTTATAATTTTTTGTGAAAAATTAAGGTAATTCACCATGTCTTCTATATGAATTTGGCTAGGATTTGCTTGGATTTTTAAACTGATTCACATTTTTATATAATTACATTTCGAGTCCGGCCCTTTATGCATAATCTTAGTTCTAAGTGCGGTTGAATATGATATTGAAATCTACTATTTCCTCTTGTGGGTGCTTTTGTATCACCATAAACTAAGTAATAAAGGAGAAAGGATCTATTTGCTCATTAAACTCTTCTATGAGCTTTCCAACCAAATTAGCTCAAGAGGTTATACTTCCATTAGGTATATTTTTATACTAATATAAAATCTTACCTTTCTAAGAGATGACCAGCAACCTTATCATCACATCCTCCTCCTGGATGTTATGAACAACAACTAATGATGCTACACCCTGGTAATGCTGATATGTTTTTTCCTGGTGTTTTCATATGTTGGAAAAGCCCTCAATATTTCCTAAGGAATAGCATGTTGATTTGTAAGATTAAGAGGGCCTATATGGTTCAATTTGGGTAATGTGGGTTCTGGTTTTGAGCCATTATCCCTTGAGGAGTGATAGGTGTTTTAGGGGTAAGGTTAAAGTCACTCGAATCCTCAATAAGAGATGAAGATGAAGTTGTATCAAAAAAAGAAAATGTTGTTTTTTTCCAAAGGATAACTCTAAAAATTCAACTCGTTTCTCAGATTGGCTAGCCTTTATCCTTGTGGACATGAAAAATAGGACAAGATCTATACAAATTTCTAGGTATTTGCTTTGATGGATTTGCCAAGTGATTAAAGGAAAACTAGGTAGGACAAAGTATCACCCACTTTTGAGCTACCCAAAATGAAAAACTATGTCCCATTGGGCATGCCAAAAATTGTTGGTCGAAATCTTGTCCAATGGAAAGTTTTGTGCACACATGAACCTCAACCAACTTTGAATGACCTTAGAGCGATGAAGCCTTCAGGTCAATCTCTGAAGAATTTCGGGTCCTCGTTAATCCTAGATAACTATGCCTAGGAAAAAATATGTTGAAAGAAAATAAACAAATCTAAAACTAGAAATTATAGGGGTATGGATTCAACCATATCAAAATACATGCATAACCAAACTTAAAACATTACATGAAATCCTCATGAATCATCTAACAGACCATTCAGTATTTCTCGTTAATAATTAACACACACAATTTGACTACAAATTCCAGAACTAGAGAATGAAGTGCATGAAATCTAGAATGCAAAATTAAAGCAAATTCATTCAACTAATTTTAGCAAAAATAAAAAATCAAATATTCATAAATTTCGGAGGCCAAACAATGATCCACTTGTATTTTTGAATGATAGAAGTTTTACATGTATATTGTAATAGCTAAAGAGTCGACCTACCTAATACATTACATTCTAACATATATAACCCCTCAAAAACTCCTTTCACAAGCAATTATAATATTCATTAATGAAGGCAACAATATATCCTACTACAAGTGGCTCAGTGTTCATTAATGGAATGCGACTGTGTCAAAAAGAATCCAAGCTATTCACACCAATTGTATACTTGTGACCATTAATTGAACATCTATGTAGTATCATAATGGCTTTGTTGGTTGCATCAAGTTTTTCCATCCATCTGATGAATCTGCTAACTCTATTGCTCATAATAGTTACACGTACCTAGAGGAAGTGGGTTGTGATCATTTATGTAGCCCAAATTCCACTAGGGAGGACATACTTTACTGCCAAGTGCTTTTGACATATCAGAAGGCCATATACCGCACGTTAGCTATGTACAGGGTCTTGCTTGATCAGTTAATTCATCCTTGTATCACACTAGACCTAGGCATAGTGCTTTCCTACCATTAAAAAGTTGACTGCCTCCTATAATCTCCCCTCAAATTTTGATTCTCCTTCTCGACCACAACAAACTTTTAGGACTTGCATGGATGCTCGTTGCTACTCATTTCCTCATAGGGCACTGATTCCACACATGGAAGACTTTTAGGATGAGCCAAGGGTCCAGTCACTTCTCACTTCTCCACCTAGTTTAGTTTTTCATTCCTTTGAGACGGGATTTTGGGGCCCGTGAGAGATCTGATTTCATCCTACTTTTCCATCGGGTTCATCACTTGGATAATTTTGGGCTCCTATCATGATGGAATTTTGGGATCCCTTCATCATTTGATGGTTTTCAATTTCTTCTCCCACCTTCTATTCTTTTAACTCCTTGTGGTGGGATTTTGGTACTCATCCAAGGTTCATTGATCACCCATTTTTCTGCCCTCCTCAACACTTAGCCAAAAATTTGGGCTATTTATGACAGACTTCTGAGAGCGATCTGAAGAGGGGTTGCAACCCAATTTCTCGCCAGGAACCCCTTTCCTCTTCTCTTCATGGCAGAGTTTTGGGACCCATCTAATGCTCAACTTGGGCCCGTTTTTCCATAGGGCTCCATACTTAGACAATTTTTGGGATTTCATCGGTTCTTCCACCCATTCAAATATTGGGTCCTTTTTGAAGACCTTCTTCTCCACTCGAACGAAGGAAAAAAAGGGAGTGGGTGTGAACAAAACCACCCACATTAGCTATGATAGTGGCTTGATAAAATTGAGAAAAATCAATAATATTTTATTGTTGGATTTGTGGTCCAACGCTTTGGTGTAGTAAATATATGTTAATGGGTCGGGTGGCCTAATATTCTATGGAATGTGTTTCTAGGTTCTACTAAACCTTAGATTCAAATCAATGATTAATTCTTGGGGATGCATTTGGATAATAGTAAATTGAGTCAAAAGTGAAAATGGATTGGTCAGGTCATTAAATTCTTCTACAAATGGCCCATTTAATTCAACCCATGAGTGAATGGTATTATCCCCTAGGGTGCAATACTAGCTAAGTATATTACATCAAAAGGACATAATAAGAAGTTTGACCATGGCATCTTCATCTCTGATGTTATGAATTGCACTAAATGACACCAAATCTTAACAATGCTTATAAGCGGTCTTACCAGTACCATCATAGGTGGGAAGGGCCTTGAGAGCATTTTGTGGAAAAACACTTGTTTGAGCTTAGACCTAAGGGTCCAATAGTGTTCCAATTAGAAAAATTAGGAGTTATTTGGTTCAAATTATGAGCCGTTATTACAAGACTTAATGATATTGGCGCAATTAAAGAATCAAGAGGTAAATGATCTGTGTCTTGGTAACAAGGTTGTGGAATGAAAATTTTAATATGCTTTGGTTTATGAGGGGGTAATTCATCAAATGATAGTGGAATTTCCAATTTATTGGCTATAAATTTTATGATCATATAAGGAGTGGAATGGATATACAAATATTATATAGGTTTGATGAAATTGAACCAGTAATTCCTGCTTTATAAATATTTTGGTTCTTTTTTATGGGAGTCACCAGATGAACATGCAATAATCGCTAATGAAATCAAGACTATTCACCTAGTCTTGAACTCTTCGGTTAAATGAGATGAGCATAATCATTCGTCCCACCAGGTCTGCCAAAAACTTACCCGATTGTTGGACTAAAATCTGACATTATTGTAGAAAGAAGTTGCACCCATCGATTTTAGCCAAAGTATAGCAATTGGATGAAACAAGGTTACCCTATGTTTCAACCTTCAAAGAAGGCTAACTCCTATAGATGTCTTGTGAGGGAAAATAGTAAGGAAAAGAGTAAAGGAAAAGAAACATAAAAGGTTTAGAGAAAGAGCAAGGGTAAAGGAATAAGTAAAATTATGGACAGGATATAGTGTAACAACATTGGATCTCTCAAGATAACATACCATTAATCCATTTTATGGCACTTAACAGATCAACCATTAGTGATTACATACACAGGTTCATTTAACTCTCTACATTCATCTTAATCATTCCAAGGATTCATACAATTAGCAATCCAATTGTATTGCTTTAACAGAATACACTAAAGGTTGAATGTTACAAACATGACTTAAAATTAATATATTATACTTCTAATCATTCCAAGGACTGTAAATATCAACAATCTAATAGGTAATTCAAATATAGAACTACTTTAATAGAATAAACCAACATTACAATATAAAAAAAATGACTTAGAAGAGATCATTTACGTAAAACCTAGAAATACAAACACCATAG
Organism: Wollemia nobilis; assembly: GCA_028583015.1. Lineage (NCBI taxonomy): Eukaryota > Viridiplantae > Streptophyta > Pinopsida > Araucariales > Araucariaceae > Wollemia > Wollemia nobilis. The sequence goes on from JAQPPZ010017073.1 coordinate 2,163,876, forward strand.
AGACCAAACAACTACCACTTTGTTGATCAACAATGATTACAATGAGATACCAAGCAAGGACTAAAAAGCCAACCCTTTGATTGAGGTTCAAAATCATATTTATAGATTACAATTTCAATTTTTTTTGTGAAGGGAATTTGAATGGTTGTTTGAATGATAGTCTGGCGAAAGAACCAGAAATGATGACATGACAATATTTTTTTTTATCTTGAGCATGAATTTGAACTAGGTCCATTGATCTACAACTAATTTTTGTCGACAACTGTATCATTAAGGCTACCTGTTGCATTATTGGAGTTGCCCGTTTTTTAGTTGGAGGTGAGTTGGATCTTAGCTGGAGAGCACCATGGCGGTTGTAGGTCTAAAAGCAACCTGTAACTAAAATATGCTCGAGGTCGAAACCTTTATTTTTTTGTGAAACTCGTCTCGTAGATGTGTCACAGTTTCAAGCATTTTTAGGCTTGAGCTACCTTTCTTCATTTGTGAGCACATTTTTGGGTGGATATTTTTATTGATGATGTCACTTGCTTGATTGACATAATTTTTAGCAATGTTGTTGGGAAATGGTCTTAGCTTTGTTAACTTGTGTGATACTAAGTGACTGGCGCTTTTATTGGCATCATATTCTCGACCAGTCCAAGTTTGGGCATGTTTCAGTTTTGAGTTTTATTTCTAGTTTTGTGCATGTGCTTTACTCTGTTTATATCTTTGTTGATTTTGATGTGGTTTCGAGCACCCTTTGACTTTTTCATTGTTTGGTTCGGGCCTGCAACCATAAGACTTTTGGCTGACGTGTTGCTTGTCACGTCACGACCTTGAAGCTCATTCAATCCCATGTTGATTTCATTTGGTTACTTAGCCAAAAAGTTAGACTTACTTGTTCATGTGCGCTATACTCCTTTTATGACATCATCATAAACCAAAGCACAGTTTCAGGCCTTTTTAACTTTTGTTGCCGCTTTGTCCATTTTCGTGATATTGAATCTTTCAACTAACTTGGTACTTATTGTGTCACTATCCTGGGATATTCTCAGTCCTATGACAGATTTATACACTTAGTTTTTTAACATGTCTTAGTTTTTTAACATGTTTTCTTGAAGAGGATTTCTTTTGCAATGTGGTCAAAATTAGACCCCCACTAATGTACCCCTATGTTACCTTAGGGTGTGAGTCTATAATTTAGGAGTGTGATTTATATTTCCTCTTTATGTATGTGTTCATGTGTAGGATGTGCACAAGTGTCATGTAATTATGTGTGCAAGTGTGAAGAGTGAGAATATGTACAAGTTTCATGTAATAGAGTGTGTAAGTGTGCAAGTAGGAGTGTGCATGTGTTATAGAACATAATGTGCAAGTAAACATATAATCAAGAGTCATGTATACAAGTAACAAGATGAGAATCCAAAAGATAATTGTCTTATATGTAGAATAGGAAAATATGCATCTTTCGAATATATGAGGAGAGGAATAAACAAAAAGTAAAAAAATCACATTTCTAAAATTATATTATGGAGACAAAACTCCATATTATATATTGAAGAATTCATTCAAGAAATCATAATATTGAAACTTGTATATAATTTAAATAATTTTATTATAATTTTTTGATGTGTTATTTCATAATCATATTATTATTTTATATTAATATTATATTATTGACTATATATTAAATGCTCAAATATTTATCATATGTTTAATTTGATCATTGAAACTTATGATGATCTAACTAAAAAACCAACATAAACAACTTAAATATGTGCACATATTGACTTTAAGCCTAATATTTAAATCAACATGCAGAAGGATGTTGAAGGAATAAAGCAAGTGGCGATGAGTGCTTCTAAAATGGCTTAGGGTTCTGGGTTGGCGGATGGTCTGGATTTTTTTAGGTTTTCAAGACGCGGTTGGTACGGTGCTTTGGCGGTGGCTCTGACCACCTCGGTACTGAGTAGCCACCACCTTGGTGGTACTGTTCATATTAAATTTCCTCTGGGCACACAGTGGCTTCGACCCTTGTCGAAGCTGCTGGATTCAACAATGGCGTAGTGCAAGGAGCCGAGGAAATTCGTCCCGAAGGTGTTTCACGAGGTAACAATTATGTCCCTGATGTTGTCATTCCATTAGAGGATTTCAACAAGTCTTGTAGATGGCTAGAGGAGCATACTCTTATTGGTTATTTTCTGGGACGTATTTTCAATGAATCGATAATTCACAATTGGATTTAGCATTATTGGAATACGTATGGTATTGAGGTCGAAGGAATCCAGAATTTGACAAAAGGGTTTTTCTTGTTTCGTTTCCCTGACTCTGTGCATGCTCAAGCTGTGTTGGACCATGGTCCCTGGTATGTTCGTAATTCCCTGCTAGTTTTCCAACCCTGGACCCAAGATTTCTCCGTCGAGGATGGTGCTTCCCTTGAGGTCCCTGTTTGGGTCGAACTTCTTGGTCTATCGGCTGCCCTTTGGCCTTTCTTGGAAACCATTGTTGCTCCGTTAGGCCCCTTTGTCTGCATTGAGCATCCAAAATTCTTTGGTGTCCGCCCCTACAGAAGGGTGTGTGTGAAAGTTGATTTGTCCAAAGACCTTAAGGACCACCTCACCGTGAACATTGGTGAAACCTCATTTGTTCAGAAGCTGGTCTACATTAACCTGTCGAACACCTGTTACCACTGTCATTCGACAGCTCACAAAATTAAAGACTGCCCCTTAATGGAGGGGCGTTTCAAGAATAACAAGGTCGCGGTTAACATTCCAAACCCTGCGCCTGTGACGCCACCTCAGGCAGCTCAGGGAGCTCAGGGAAAAGGGAACAATGGTTCCCAGGAGTCTTGGATCACTATTGCCAAGAAAAACCGCCCAGTTAAGCCATTTGTTAAGCCGACAGGGCAGGTTCATGGTCCTCCATTGCATGCACAAAAAAAGTCGGACATGCAGATAGTAGTCCTTGAGAACCTCCAAGGGCCTTCCGCTTCGACGGAGAACGTTGTGCTTAAACAGAAACTCCATGAGGCGGCAAGAGCGAGAAGGTCTCGTAGCCCCACCTGTGACCCTTTAGCACAAAACCAAGACAAACGACCACTCACCATGTTTCTAGATGGTAATCATGATCGATTCCTCTCCAACCCCTACTCCTCGCTTGGGGAGATAGGTGCTTCTGAGGATATCGACAGTGATATGCATCTGGATTGTGCTCAATGATTTTTTTGTCCTGGAATATCAGAGGGCTGACGGACCCAGTCCACAAATATTTGGTCCGAAGTGAGATTGAAAGTATTTCTCGCCAGTACGATAGGTTTGATATCCTTTGTTTACAAGAAGTCAAAATTTTTTATTTTAATTTATAGTGTGCTTGTTCGTTTATTTGGCATGGTAGCCAGTTTTTTTCCACTAATCATTCTTTAGGACGAGGAGGAGTTGTCACCCTCGTGGCACCTTCCTGGCAGTCTCATCTGGTCACATGGGGGGTGGATCCCTCCAATCAGGCCGTGTGGACCCTTTTTGAGATTGATGGACATTCCTTCGAAATTGTCAATGTTTACGCCTCCAATCATGCCCTCGAGAGATGTGCTCTGTGGCGGTGGTTGGCTTTGTCGTTACCGCTAGCAGTCTGGCTGCTTTGTGGTGACTTCAATATGATTGAGAAAGCTAATGATAAATTTGGCCGACTCCCTATGCGGTGGTGCACTGGGGAAAGAGAAGCCTGGTTTTTTATGAAGAATAAATTGGGTCTGGTGGACCCTATTGCTTGTTCTTCTTCCAAGAATTTTCAGAATTCGCTTTGGTTTACTTGGTCCAATTTTCAAAGTGGAGATGATAGAATTTTGAAAAGACTTGATAGAGCAATGCTTACTGATCATTCTGGGTTCAGTTTTCAGAACATTATACAGTTCGCCCCTCTAGTGGTGGCCATTCCATGCACCACTGTTTCAGATCATGTGCCCATTATCTTCAACATTTCCTCCAACCAACAGTCGATCAAAAAGTTCCACTCTCAGTTTTTTATGAATGTTTCTTTCTTGCAACATCCGGCCTCGAAAGCACACATTGTTCGAGCTTGGAACCTGGTTCCTCGCCCTACCGGGAACACAGGTTGGATTGAATGGTGGAGTGGTGCCATTGCTCGCACAACTACCATTCTCAGAGCTCTTGGAATCAAGCTTGCTCAACTGCGTAAGCAGTCCAATTTGGCTCTGAAGAATGAACTTGCCAAAGCTTCAGTTTGGCTTGATGCCTCCCCCTAAGTATCTCTCTGCAACAACATGTTGCAGCTCTTAGGCATGAGCTTAAAAAGTTTGAGCTTTATGAGGCTAGAGGTGCCCAAATCAGAGCTCGAATGCACTGGCTGAAAGTTGGAGACAGGGTCTCAAAAGAATTCTTTCAACGCCTTCGACCGCCCAACAAGCGGTTCAATTCAAAGCCATTGTGCACAATGGCGAGCGTCTTACAAAGCTGCCTGACATTGCCAAAGTGTTTGTTAACCACTACCAGCAAGTTTTTGTTGCTCAACCTCTCTCTCCTGAGAGACAACAAGCTCTTGATGAATGTTGCTTGGTTGTGCCAGAGAAACTATCAAACTCTTAGAAAGAGGACTGTGAAAGACCTCTTTCTTTAGAGGACTTAGCTGATGCTTTGTCCTGCATGGCTAATGACAAAGCACCAGGGTTGGACGGTTTCCCCTGTGAATTCTATAAAGCGTTGTGGGACCTGGTTGGCCCAGACCTTCTATGTGTCTATCAAGAAGCCATGGCCACTGGCTCCTTAGGCTCCATTATTAATAAAGGCAACATCAAGTTCATCCCCAAGCCTGGAGATCCTGAGGTTATCACAAATTGGAGACCTATTACGTTGTTGAATGTAAGCTACAAAATTATTGCTAAGGCCCTTGCTCTTCGGCTTCGGCCTTTGCTTCCTCTCATTGTGAGACCTGAGCAAACAAGGTTTATTCGTAATAGGTATATTCTCGACAATGTCATTGCAGTCTGGGAAGGCATGGAATGGGCTAGGAAGTCTCAGCAAGAGGCCCTGTTTATCAAGCTTGACTTTGAGAAAGCATATGATAGAATTGAATGGAATTTCATTCTATCAATGCTCAAAGCCCTTGGGTTTGGTCCTTGCTTTGTTAATTTTGTGCAAATGTTGTTCAAACATGCCTCCGTGGTCCTCACACTGAATGGAGTTCAATCTGAGAGTATAGGCCTTTTCAGGTCAGTTAGACAGGGGTGTCCTCTTGCCCCCTCCCTTTATGTGCTTGTTGTTGAAGCTTTTGGCTATCTTCTTGCCAACAAAGCTTCGCAAGGGCTGGTTAAGGGAATCTCTCTCCCAGGAAATCAAGGGCAACTAATCAATGGTCATTTTGTTGATGATTCATTCTTAACCATCCTTGAAGATAGGCAATCCATCACACAGGCTCTTTCTTGCTTGGATTCTTTTTGCATGGCTTCTGGTTCCAACATTCAATGGAGGAAAACATCATGTTACAGATAATCCTCCAGACCTATGCCAAGTTGGCTTGAGCATTATCAGTGGAAATGGATTCAGTCGGGGGAGATGTTTAAGTTTTTGGGCATCCCCTTTGCGTTCCAGAGTACTCCCTCCCAGCTCTGGGAATATGTTGTGCAAAAAGTGGAGCAAAAACCCAATTATTGGGTCACCAAAAAGCTTTCCCTCCTAGTAAAATTCCAAATTTGCTCCAAAGTTCTTGCCACTACGCATGTTTATTATTCTTCTTGTTGGGTTCCCTCTCAAACTTGCTATAAGAAGTTAGAAAAGCTTCTTCGAGATTTCCTCTGGACTAATTCTTCTCAGAAGAATGGCTTTCACAGAGTTGCATGGGAATTTTGTTGTCTCCCTAAGAGCTCGGGAGGTATGGGGTTGTTCAACTGCCATCGCCAAGGTCTGGCTCTGAGCGCTAAGTGGATTATACGAGCTCTTAAAGGCTCTGAAGCTTGGAAAGTTCTAATCCAACATTGTGTTGCTACGAGGTTACCATTTGGACAAAAATTTTGGAAGGGAATGGATTTGCCATCCCTCCTTGTGGCCCCTGTTCCTATTAAAATCTCTGGGTCATTCATGATTCAGAGTATTTGGTGGGCCTGGGAGGCTATCAAGCCTTGGTTACAGTGGAAAGGAGTTGGCCGCCAACGTGGGGCCGCTATAGCTGCTCTGAATATCTGGTGGTCCCTTGCTATTCAGTTTCAAGGCCAACCACTAGCCAAGGTGCAATGGATTCATGCCAAAAAAATCTATAAAAAGGGAGTTGTGTCCATTTTAGATTTTTTTTGCAGATAGAGCAGAGGTTGGATCCCATGGGAAATTTTTAAGCAGAGGTATGCCTTAAAGCCTGAAGATAAAGACACTTATGATACTGTCACCAGTTGTACTCCATTTTCCCTCTGGCCGAAGCTTGGACAGGTTGTCCAACGACCTTGGTGGAAAGAATGGAAATGGTTTAAAAATGTGCCTCTGTTCAACTATGTGACTAAGCTCGGCTATAGTTGGCTTTCGCCTAATCTGCCAATGGTACCAAAGCTCAATGAGCGTTGGGATATTTTCTCCTCCAAATCTAGATGGCGTGCAAGATTTCAGATTATGTGGGCCAGTTATATTGATCCCAAGCAGGCTATCTTTACCTGGAGTATGTTATTTCATGGTCTCCCACTAGGCCAAAGGCTTCGACACCTGGGTGTTGATAATCCCACATGTCCTTTCTGTGGGGAGAATGAGTCTACCATTCATCTTTTTTGGGATTGCAGAAAAGCTAAAATGGCATGGGGGTGGATGGAATCTTTTTTCAGGTCGTTCTTGCCTTATCCTCTAACGTGGCTTCACAATCTGTTGGGGGATCCCCCTGATTTTTCTCAGCCTTTGTTAGAGTTCTGGAACATATTTCGAATTAACATTTTGTTTCACCTTTGGAAAGCCAGAAATGAGATAGTTTTTATAGATAAAACTCCCTCTGTAATTTTTTCTCTTTCAGATAAGCTTATGGTCTTCCATGATGCTTGGTTACAGATTCAAGTTCAAGCCGCCAAGGTAGCAATGGAGATCAAGCACCTGCAGGAGTTGATTGATTACTGGGGTAATGCTTCGTGTGTTGTGAGCAGAGTTCCCCCAGAGCCTGAACAGAGAAACCGTTCTAGGTCCCGGTAGCATCGTCGCCCACCCCTGGAGAGGCGGGACCGGTCAGCCTCTAGGGCTCGCGCTCAACCGCCCGAAAGGAGCGGGCCTTGGTCGCCAAGCCCTAACATTTCTCAGCGGTCCGATGCTTGGGGAGCTCGCCCACGTTCTCCTCATCGAGGTGATACTTGGGGGTCCCACCCACCCTCTCCAAGCCAAGATGATGGTGGGAATGACGACAATGATGCAGGCTGCAACGACTGGAGCACGGGTATTGATGATGGTTCAAATGCAAATACAGGATGGATTGTTCCCACTCAACCTGCAGTTAATGAGGTTTATGACACGCGTCTAGGTCCAGGCTGGAGCACTTCACCTCCCAGTAAGGTCTAGCACCACACTGACGAAGCCTAGGTGACAGATTCTCTAGCTGAGGGGGTGCAAAACAATTAAGGGTTGTTGTTTTGATTCACTCTCTGTTTTTTATTAATGTGTTTTGATTTAATGCTTTAGGCATTCCCGCCAGTTGGTGGTTGTTTAGTGATGGTACTTTGAACTTTATCCTGGCTGTTATGTAGCCGGTTGATTTGCATATGGGGCGTGACGTGTCCGTCCGCCCACCCTTTTGTATGATTAGCCCTTTATTCTTAATATAGTGCCTTTTCATTCAAAAAAAAATATTTTAATCAATAATATTATTATATTCATTTCATAGTGATACATCTAATCATAGTCCCATAAAGTCTCTGTTGCGTAGATGCCAATTTTGTGGATCTACGATTACAGTCGGTGCCTATAGTTGCCACCTTCTCGTTTTAAAGTAATAATGACTTTACATAATTGGAATGCACGCCACTTCTTCATCCGATGGACTTTTGTATAGGGTTGAAGCCGATAGCTGTGTATTATTGAAGGAGTGAACGACAATGCATAGAAAGGTTTTGCTTGTAGGTTGTTCGTAGTGGCCCCCACAGAGCACAGGTCCATCATGTCGCTGTAGGGCATGGCTCCAAGTATCTCCCATGGGGAGACTCCAATAATAACCTTGTTTAGAAAAAAAGACAAAAAAATCTAGAACAAATCAAATGTGGCGTATAAAAAGATTTTGGTGGTGTTCAATTCTGTGGAAATTGTTTCGCCCTTAACAAGTTCAACGTTTCGTGGACTTTTTAATACCATGATGCGACTTGTTTCTAAAAGTAAAAATACTGTTGAATTTTATTTTTATAAAATTATAGTATGATGACTTTTTTTTTTAAAAGTAAAAATATCGTTGAATTTTATTTTTATAAAATTATTTATTTGTTTATTTTATTTTTTTAATTTGTTAAGGATATTAAATATTATATAATAATAGTTTAATAGTAAAATTGTATATAAATTGTTTGAAAAGAAAAAATAATCATATTCAATAGTGGTTAGAGTTTTGGCTTCCATAATGTATAATGTGTGCATAAAAATAATTAACTTATTTTAAAATTGATAATGTTAATTAATTATTATTTTTTTAATTTAATTATAAAGCCATTGAACGATTAGCTTATGCATAGCTGTATAATTATTTTGGTGATTTTACTATGATATTTTCATATATTATATAATATTATTTTATAATTATATTTTTGTTAATGATTTTACAATTATATTTTTGGTAAGTTCAAGTCATTGGTAAAATATTAAGGTTTATTATGAAATGTAATATTAGATTAATTGTGAAACTCTTTATTTTTTATATAATTAATTAAAAAATGATATTGAAATACTTTGTGTTATAATATTAGATTAATTGTGAAACTCTTTATTATATATATATATATAAAAGTCATTTATTTTATTATTCTTTTAATAATATTAGAAGATAATTTATATAAATAAATAAGCTATAAGATGTAATTCATATAAATATGTATTTAATTTAAATCAAAACAAATATACTTTTTTAAATTATTTCATTTAAAAAATAAAATAAAATTTAAAGTTTATCATAAAATTTAAACCTTAAATATTCTCGTTAATATTAATATAATATTAAATTTTCTATCAAATATTATAAAAAATTGTAAACATTGGCTTCTAATAAGCCTAAATAATTGTTATGATTCGTAGAATAGTTTTATGTATTTTACTTAATTTTTTATATTTTAGTTATTTTAATGAAAAACTTATTTTTAGATATTATTATTGAGTTGTAGACTATTTTAAAAAAAATTATATTAAAAATTATAATGTTTGTATTGATGTTAAGGTTTAATACAAAATGTAGAGATATGAAACTTTATAAATAAATTCATTAAAAAATTTATATATTTTATAATAAATTATTATATATTTTATTTTATATTAAGGTTAGAATAATTTGTTTAAAAATATTTAAACTTGGTGAGTAATTCTTATGTATTTTAATTGTTCCAAATACAGGTCACTTTTGCATAGTACTAGTAAGTTGCGTGGTATTTTAAAACTTTATAAATTTTTATATTAAAAAAATCAGAAGGGACTTTATGGAAATTTTATATGCTTTGTAATGAGTTAAAGTATGTCACTTTTGGATAGTACTAGTAAGTTGCCTGGTATTTTAAAACTTTATAAATTTTTGTATTAAAAAAATGAGAAGGGATTTTATGGATAAATTTTAAATGCTTTGTAATGAGTTGTTATATATTTTATTTTATATTAAGATTAATATAATTATTTGGAAATATTTTAATTTATTGAATTGTTTTTTATATATTTTAATTGTTTGATGGGGAAGCTCATAATGCTACTCAGTTGCATGTTATTTTAAAACTTCCTAAATTTTTTATTTAAAAAATCAAAAGGTTTGTATTGGAGTTGAGGGTCAATGTAAAATGTATAATTGTGAAACTTTATAGATAAATTTATTTAAAATTTTATATGCTTTGTAATGGATTGTTATTTATTTTATTTATTTATTTTGTTAAAAAGGTTTTTGTATTATTTATAATCAAGTAAGAAGGGTATATTATTGGATCTTTTAGGTAAACAGGGCTTTTATCCATAATTTTATAGAAGAGCAACAACTATGTCTTAAATGCATTTTGCTAATACAGGGAAAGAGGGATCTATGACTTTCTTCTAAGTCACTACATATAGGAATTAGAGTTGTTAGCATCGATATGGAGTATACGATAGAGATCTTCCTTGGTTTTCTTTGGCCACCATCGAAGAGGATTTCTATAATAAGTCAGATCCTCGCGGTCTAAAGCCAAATTTGCCACAACATCTACAATTTTATTTTTTTCTCAGGAAGCGTGAAGAAATTCTACTATTCTGAAACTAGACTGAAGTACATGTATCTTGTCAATCACCTTTCGTAACTTCCAATCCTGAGAGGAGGTCCTGGTGAGCATATTCAGTTGATTAATGGTTACTTGTGAGTCTAATTCAACTTGTACTATAGACCAACCAACCTTAACAACTTGAAGACCACAAAAGATAGCACACGCTTTTGCTAGATTGCTAGGGAGGAAAATAAGATTCTCTACAAAAATGAAAGCATGAGTACCATCTAAGAGTCTTCCTATGCCTTCCATGCTTGCCCTTCCTGGATTACCTCTTGACACACCATCAATGTTGATTTTACCCATACCTTTGGGAGAGGTTTTCCATGATCCATACCTTTGAATAGTAGGCTGAGGATTTTGTGGGTGCTCATGTCTCCATTTACCAATCCATTTGAAGGTTAACAAAGATCAAAGCAGCACAATTTTTCTAATCTCATAAAATTGCAATGCTTTTTATCACCTTTAGTGTATTGGGACAAAAATGTTAAGAAGATTTTCTATCTAGTTTGTCTCCTTGAGATATCAGTTTTTATTTGATTTTCTACCTACTTCCTAAGAGCTAATATTCTTTGATCTCTTCTCTACTTGGTTGATCCCTAGAGTTGGATTTTCTCTATTCCTTTTTGCCACCTTCATGATGACATCTTTTACTATCGGCTCCTTGTTATGCACTATCAATGCCCCTACAATCTCTAATTGTGGTAACTCAGTGCACTCTATTACCTACTCTAGGATAGGAGAAGCCAAAAGAGGGGCTTAAACATGGCTATTATTGTTTTCATTATTCCCATTCACTCCTTCTATGAGTTGTTTTTCTTCCTACTCCATTAATGTCTTGAAGATCTCATACCTATTTGAGGGCTTGGGTTGGATTTGCTTTTTATTGGTTTTTATCTTTTGCCTAATTATTTTTAGGTTGGTCAAAACCATCTCCCTATGGTTCTCCTTGAGAAATGTTTTTTTGTTTTGTTTTTTGATTTTACATGGTGGAATCGGTAACCGCAACGATGATCCGGGCATGTTGTCCATATTTTATGGCCACCACAGTATTTAGCGTTGTTCGCTCTAGAAGTCGCCACATAGTACTCTCATAGTCTACCCCTATAACCACCATGCCACAATCATTTTAAACCTTTTACGTCGTTGAAAGCACTAGGAAAGGGACAAGCATTCAGTTTGACGAGGCTTAATATTTGAACCCTAGACGTTCGCCCCCCTTATGGGGTTTTGCCGAACCAATTGGTCTACATCTCGAAACTTTCTCCTCAAGAAATGTTAGTTACTTCTTTATTGACTATAGACTTACCCTACTTAGGAAGATTCAACATTCTTAGAGGAACCCCCATGTTTGTGATCATATATTTTAGGTAGGACCAAACCAAATGCCCATATTTGTGTCAAACTCTACACCTAAAGGGCAATGTCTCATAATTGAGTTGTTAAATCCAAGATAGTCCTACAAGTTCATGTTCCACCTCGATTGGCAAAGGTTGTTTGATATCCATTTCAATGCATAATCAAGCATAAACGATTATGTTTCCTTCTATTATGTCTCTAGAGACACCCAAATATCTTCCAAAAAAATTATTGATGATTTCCAATACCTACTCACTCCATAACTCCATTGGGAGTGCATACAATCATATCCATACCGAGACAACAATGGGTTCAATTTGGAGATCAAATCCCACTCTCAAAGGTTGAACAAATAATTCTATATTCTAGGAGTATAATTTATATTTCCCTTTCATGTATGTGTTCATGTGTGTAGGATGTGTACAAATATCATGTAATTATGTGTGCAAGTGTAAACTGTGAGAATGTGCACAAAAGTCATATAATAAAATGTGTAGGTAAATAGATAATCAAGAGTCATGTATACAAGTGGCAAGATGAAAAGCCAAAAGCTTTGAGAGAATTATCTTATGCATGGAATAGAAAAATAAACAAAGAGTCAAAAAAATCACATTTCTAAGATTATATTATAGAGACAAAACTTCATATTATATATTAAAGAATTCATTCAAATTTGTATATAGTTTTAAACAATTCTATTATAAATTTTCTTCATTATATTTCATGTTCTTATTGTATATAAATATTATATTATTGAACATATATATGAAATGCTCAAATACCCCAAAAAACAACATAAACAACTTAAATATATACACATAATATTTTAATTAATGATATTATTATATCCATTTCATCGTGGTACGTTTAATCATAGTCGCACAAAGTGTCTGTTCTATATTATATTTGCGTAGATGCCAATTTTGGGGATCAACGATTACTGTCGGTGGCAGCTTTTGTTTTAAACTAATAATGACTTTACATAATTGGAGTGCACGCCACTTCTTCATCCATGGACTTTTCTACAGAATTGAAGCCGATAAACGACAATGCATAGAAAGGTTTTGCTTGTAGGTTGTTCCTAGTGGCCCCCTCAGAGCACAGGTCCATCATGCCAATGTAGGGCATGGCTCCAAGTATCTCCCATGGGGGACTCCAATAATAACCTTTGTTTAAAAATTAAAAAAAAACAAACAAAATCGTAGAACAAATAAAATGTTGCGTACTTTAAATTTTTATATTAAAATTTAAAAAGATTTTGGAGGTGTTCAATTCTGTGGAAAATGTTTGGCCCTTCAAGTTCAACGTTTCGTACATTGGACTTATTGATACCATGATGTGACTTGTTTCTAAAAGTAAAAATAGTGCTGAATTTTATTTTTATAAAATTATTTAATTATTTTTGAAGTTAAAGGATATATTTTTTTAATAGTGAAAAAGAGGTTTTCGAGGATCCAATCTTTTTACAAAAAGAGTCAAGATGAAACATAATATCTTGATCAAGATGACGCAGGTTTAAAAACTAAAAAACAGATTAAAAACATTACAATAAAAGAAGGTAAAAGAAAAAGTAGCAAAGGCAAAGCCAAAAGAATTAGTCAGCTTCAACATAAGAGGAACCTGAAAATTTATCATCATTGAATTCCACAAACAGTTAGAAGCAAGAAGCTTGCCTTCTGTTTTCGTGCCTCGTCTTAAGTTTTTCTTCATGGAAGCAAGAAGCTCACAATTTGAGGAGGGATCATCGGCATGGTTTGAGGCCTTGCTCTCTTTGCTAGGAGAGCAGTGTCTGTTACTTCTTTCAAATCCTACATCTTGCATCTTGGCTCCTCTTTCGAATCTCACATCTTGCATCTGCATTTTCATCCTTGCTCCAACCACCTTTCGAACAGAGCTTGCCACTCAGATGTTTTAATATCATTTCTACCAACAACTTGGTTCGAGATTTTGCTCTCTTTTTTTCCACTGTCAACCTTCACCTTTCCTTCTTCAACCTTGAGCAAATATTGAGATCCATTTGCAATTTCAAATCGAGTTTCTCTTCTTAGAGTTTTAATTGGGGGCTTCCCCACTTTTTGTTCGACCCCCACATCAATAGGACCCTTTCTCTAACTACGAGTTTTAGGACCCGAGGATCCTTTCTCCATGTAGGACTTTGGGGAGCCAATCGAGGACTCATTCGCATGGGCTACCATTTGGACAACAGTCTCCTCTAGAGCACAATCCGACCCTAAGCAACCAAAGGAATTTTGAAGGTCTTCTGAAACTAGAATATCAGTTAGAAGATTCAATAGACTTACCTCTTTCACAAGAATCGAAAGGGCTTCACAGCTTGTTGGAGCCTTAACCTCCTTTGAATGCTCTTCAGTTTGTGTTGGACCATCTGAAAGGTTAGAAGACTTCTTTACTACTGAAGAACACCAATCTTCCTCGACTTTGATGACTCTATACCGGACTCCTTTTGAATATCTAAAACAATAACTTATTCCTTTTGAATATTAAAAAATAATGAAAAACATAAAAGTTATTAAGGATAATAATCAAGTTATGTATAAATTATTTAAAAAATAATTATTATTATAAAAATTATAACTTAAAATTATATAAAAATAATTAAATTATTATAAAATTGATATATTAAGATTAAAAACATTCTAATCTAACCAAAAAAAAAAAAAAAAATCTTTTATTTTATTAACTCTTTGTATACTAGAAAACAAACATCTACTTATTCTAAATTTATTCACGAATACTAAACGAAAAAAAAACAGAAAGAAAAAGCAAATAAGTTAGCACGGTCAAAGTGTCGTGGGAAAACCTTTTTATATAGGGAGAAGTGTTATATAGAGGGGAAGTAAAAGAAAAAAGTGTTATATTTTAGGTTTTTAATTAAAATTTAAAAGATGGTTATAATGTTAAGTTTAGTAATATTTTAATATTAATTAAAATATATATTGTTTGTATTGAATTTTTTTATGATAAAAGTGATTTTAAAGAATAATATTTTAATATGAATATAATTTCTATATTTTTTTTTAATGATAGGGGATTTGTTTATTTATTAAATTTAAAAATTCAATATTTATAAGTAATTAATTTAAAAAAAAAATTAGTTATATGAAATTAAAATTATTTAAGAATTAATTTATGTTATTGTATTACATCCCCATGGTATAATTTATTATGGTGATTTCACTATGATATTTTTGCATATCATATAATATTAGTTTATAATTATATTTTTGTTAATGTTTTTATAAATCATATATTTTTTTAAACTCAAGTTGGATAAAATATTAAGGTTTATCAAATTGAAATATTGAATTTTATTGTAAAACTTTTCATTTTTCATATAAATAATTAAAAAATAATATAGAAACACTTGAAACCCTTTTCTATATAAATATATACAAATTTGTCGTCATATAAGTTTTAAATCCAGTGAAATAAAGAACATTTATTTTATCATTCTTTCTAATAATACTATAAGATGCAATTTATATAAACATAATATTCACATCATATTTATTTCATTATTCCTTCTCACTAATGCTATAAGAAGTAATTTATATGAATATGTATTTATAAGTAATTTAAACAATTTAAACCAAAACAAGCATGCTTCTTTAAATTATTTAATTTTAAAAAAAGTAAAATAAAAGTTTACCTTTAAATTTAAACCTTAGACACTTCTTATTAATGTTAAAATGTCATTAAATGATTTGCAAGATATTATGTAAAAGTTATAATCTAATAAACCTAAATAATTGTTGAATTATGAGCTATAGATTAATTTTATGTATTTAATTAGTTTAAATTTAATAATTAATTTTATTATGATCTATGATCATCTTCCTCGAATAACTCAATTTTCAACTTGGAGACCGTTGATGGAGAATCTTCTTAGACATAATTGGATTAAGGTAGCCAAATATTGTAAGCCTTAAAACGGTATTTGGGAGGCAGGAAGGCAATGGATCCTAATAGAAGAGTGGCTAGTCCAAATTCTAGAGGATCAAAGAAAAGAAATTTATAGGATCATATAGACGAGATCGTGGTCTCAAGAGGAGGATATTCTTGGTTGGGGCAAGAAAAAATAGAGTGACTATATAGTTGATTCTGGATACTTGACCTTCTATAAAAGTATCCTAAGCAAATTAAGTGATATATTCATGTAGTTGTGGGCACAAAACCTTTGGCCCGAAGTTAGATTATTTATTTGGCTTCTACTTCATAGAAGGGTGCTAATAGGGGAACAATTGATGAAAAGAAGGATGCATGGACCTTTCAGATGTGAGATGTGTTGGGAAAATGAAGAAACAATTTCTCACATTTTTATAGAATGCCCCATCACAATCAAATTATGGAAACAAATGGCAGCTTTGCTAGGCATCCATTGGTTTGAGATATCTTCTATAGAACAACTTTGGAGGGATTGGTCTAAAAGGGAGGAAATGGACCAACCCATTCTACATTTGTTTTGGGTGGGAACAACTTTCCTTTTGTGGAATTTATGGAAGGAGAGAAATAATTTTATTTCAATCAAGAATATAGATAGTCACTTTGTTTGTTAAAGGATCATATCTAATACGAGGGAGTCAATCCAATATCTGTTAAAAGAGCCCCATAATCCTAACCAAAAGTGGATTCATATAATATTTAGATTACAAGTGTCTCTAACGATGGTCATATCAAACAAGGTAACCCCAAATCATGCACAAGTAATCAAAATTAGGAATTGAAAACCTCCTCCAAAGGGACTAGGTAAGATTAATACAGATGGAGCTTCAAGGGGAAATCTAGGAAGAGCGAGTACGGGGGGAATAAGTCATCTTTCAAATGGTGCCCTACTTTTATCTTCGTAATAAACCTAGGTATCTTATCTAATAACTTGGCAGAGGGATATGCCATATTAAGGGGGTTATAGGAGGCTCTAAAGGTAGGGTGGAGGAAAATTCAAGTGAAATCAGACTCCCAAATCAAGCAATCAAAAGAATAGAGATCAGAGAATACAGATAATACTTCAAAAAATACAAATGACCCAACAATGCTTTAAGGTAGTGGAGTTTATACACATCTTTAGAGATCAAAACAAGCTAGCAGATGCAATGGCTACGTGGGCTCTTGATTGAGGAGACTTCACTTGCTATGGATATCTTCCTAGATGATGACCCTAAGGGACAAGGGAAGCTCTTTTTTCTATTCTTACTATTGATGATAGTAATGCCTATTGTATACAGATTTATATATCCTTGCTTTGCATGGTTATTTTTTTTATATAAATAGTTATAGTAGATTAAATGTGAGGGGGAATAGTCCCACATCCTCTATTAAAACTTAGCTTAAAAACCTTCAATCTTGAAAAAACATAAACAATTAACATAATTTGCTATATTTTTATAAAAAATAAATTATATACTTTAACAAAATATACTTGAATTAATAAACTTTGATATCTTTCACCATTTAAATAATAAAATAAATAAATATTATATAAAATTAAAATTGAGCAATGGTTTTCACTTTTTAAAAACAAGTGACATCTTACTACAAAAATATTTTTAAATTTTAATATAAAAATTGAAGGTTGAACTTGTTCTACGAATTATTATTATTTTTTTAAAAAAGGTTATTGGACTCCCTGGTGAAATGAAGCCATGCCACACATTCACATGATGGGCCTATGTTGGACGCCACTAGGAACAACCTTCAACCAAAAACTTAAATTGAGTCAGTGAATAAGCCTCGGTTTGACGACCGTGGTATTAATCTTGAATCATTAGAGTCTCCCTTATTCATAGTTTGACGACACCGATACCAATCCTCAACTATTGGGAGTCTTCCTCACTGCGGGATAGGTCGTATTTATGGGGAAAGATAGGATTATAGAGGCAGCTTCAATGATTTTACATGTATTCGAAAGCAGAAACCTCAAGAAAAATATCTATCCTCATACCAAATTGTTAAATTGTTAAAGATAAAAAGATGTTAACTATTCCCTTAGTATTATTAAAAATAAAATAAAAAACATTGATGTGGAGTGGAGAAGTGTACATCGAGGGGAGGTAGAAAAAAAAAAAGCCTCGTGTTATAGTTAAGTTTTTAATTAAAATTTAAAAGATAATTAAAATGTTAAAAGTTGGTAAATAATTGTAAATTTTTTTGGAATAGTAAGGGTTTTGGTCTTTTTAAAAGTTTAAAGTTTAAGTATCGAAAACCAAACTCATTGAAAATTTAATAAAACAATATTAAAAATTAATAATTTTTTAATATCTCTAAATAAATTTTTTTATTTTTATTTATGTATTGAATTTTTTTTTTTTTTTTTTTTTTGTAATATTAAGAGATGGAGGTTCTGACCAAGAATCCCTCAATCTATTACAACAACTTCACCAGGAAGACACACACCCACCCCCTCACATACTCACCCAAGCCACAGTTTGAACCTTGAATTTCTTGAAGAAAAACCAAAACCCAAACCGTTACACTGCACCCCACGTGCATGTATTAAATTTTTTTACTATTATTTTAATATATTAATAATATTTATACTATCCATAAAATTGAAACCTTGACTTATAAAATCCTTCACTTTGACAACTTGCAATAAAATATATTTTATATTATATTTTTAATTAGTAAATTTTATATAAATATATCCCGCTGCACCTGGCAAGCGCACCTCGCCAGTCTCCCTCAATTGAATCATTCTAAAAACCTTATCCTTTGAAGGCAGAATGAAGTTGGCACTGGGGAGACCTTATATTATATTTTATTAATAAATTTTATATAAATATGTTTTGATTTGGATTTTGGTTTTTTAGAGGTTAAGGTTTAAATCGCGGTATGGGTGAGTGTGTGAGGGGGTGAGTATGTAGTGACTGTGTGTTAAATTTTCTATTGATAATAGCTCTTCCCTTTATGAAAAATCATGATCGGAAGAAAACAACTCAACCCTATATATTAATCATACGAATTTTTTATACTAACTAAATAAATAAATTATATAAATATTTTTTTAATAACCATTAAATATTACAATAATATTATACACTTTTAAATTTAAACGTCAGGAAAAAAAACCCTCTAATATCTCAACAAAACATAGACTATCCGTAAATCTCTTCACTATATTAGTAATCAAAAGATGCAACACCATCCATTATTTAAGGATAACTATCATTTATAGGTTTCAAACCCAAAACCTCAAGGAGTTGTAAGCCCAATACACATTGAGCCAAGCATTTCACTTTGAAGTCACCTCAAATCACTGAAATATAAGTTAAACCTATAAATCACCGCACAATTACTCCCTTGAGTAAAAACATATATATATTTTTAAATAATTATTTAGAAGATTAAATAAATAATTCAACTTGTTGATTGAGTAACGAATATTTACATCAATATTATATTAGAATTTGTAATATATTTTAATAATACATTACAAACCCATTATAATTGTTAAAGATATTAAGTAAAGTATGTAATTATATTTTAATAGTAAAAAAAATGTTTATGTAGTGCAGTTGGTGAAAGTATTGGGTGTTGGTAAAGGTAGATCTAGGTTCCATTCCCTCTGTATCCACCTTGTAGATATAAGGTGCAATGGGAAATATTATGTGTGGTAGAGACCGACAAGGCTCCATTCCTCGTGTGCTCACCCTGTTTATACCCAAATGGTTGTGTTATTTAGTTGGAAATGTTCTGTGTGGTAGAGATCGACAAGGCTCCACTCTTCCTATGTTCACCATGTTTATACCAAAATGGTTGTGTTATTTACTTATTGACAAGTGTTGATACCCAAATGGTTGTGTTATTCCCCTATTGACAAGTGTAGCTGGGATCATGGTTGGGAGAGGATTCATAACCCTATGCGTCAGTCGTAGGGGTTTATCACAATAACCACAAATTTGTGTAGTCCCATGGGGGACAACACAACTTTTCGGGATTTGGCTCTTCTTTGGGAGGTCTAAGGTTTAAATTGTGGTGTGGGTGAGTGTGTGAGGGGGTGGGTACGTGGTGTCTATGTGTTAAATTCCCTATTGATAAGCATAGCTCTCGACTTTACGAAAGGTCATGGTTGGGAGGAGACTGCCCAACCCTGTGCGTTGGTTATAGGGGTTTATCACATTAACCAAATAAAAAAAAATTAATAGTAAAATTATGTTTCAGTTGTTTGAAAAATTTATTATAATAAAATTATAACTTAATGTTATATATAATAAATAATTAAATCATTTTAAAATTGACAATCACATATATTTCTTACTTATGAAATTAAAAGCACTTATAATTTTATAAGTTTTAGTGAGGGAGTTAAGGTTTCGAAGGACAGAGCGCCATGACCACGAGAGGAGTGAAGAAGCCGCATTGTTTCAGGCCCGACATCGTTGCTCGCTGGGATATTCACAAGTACTAGAAGAGCACCGAGTTTTTAGGAAGCTCCCCTTCCAGTGCCTAGTTCGTGAGATCGTCCAGGACTTCAAGACAGATTTGTGCTTCTAGCAAAAGATATTCTGTTGGTCTGTCGTATCTGAGGAGAGAGGGCTTAGATCTCACATTTTAGTGTATTATATTTTTTTCTAGGAGGAGGTTAGGGTTTCGAAGGAGCCCAACCGGTGTAGATGAAGATAGCAATATCCAAATTGTATTCTAGGTTGGGAATATTTGACCCTTATGGATTTTGGGTGCAGAGTGGAATGGTAGAGGAGCCAATGTAAGGGGAGCTCATAGGGGTAGAACCATGTTTGGATCTCTTGGAGTCTTTACAAGAGATTTATGTGTCCATTGGTCCGATCGTTGTTGGTGGTGAAGCTTTTCTTATGCCTAGCGAGGACTCTATGGTGGTGCTAGAGTCCCTTGTTCCAGTTTTTTCCAATCCACTATTGTGCAACTGGCTAGGCGGTGGTGAAACATATTTTGTGCCTCGCGGTGACCTGATGTTAGTACCAGAGTCCCCTGGTCCAACTTTTTCCAAAATGCTATTGTTATTTTGGTTGGGCAGTGGATGAGAGCTTTTTCGGTCCAAGGGCAGTGTTTGGCTGCTTTTTTGTTGCTGGGTTCCTTCATTGGGGGGTCTTCTATTCTTCTGCATACCAGTAGGATTAGAACCCATAGGGGTGGGGGGTTTTTTCTCGTCGGTTGTCTATGGGGTTTGAACCCACAGATCCCAAGGTTCTGGGTCCTTTCCAAAACCTTGCTCCATGGCCCCTATTTTTGTTCTGAGATGGAGGTTTGGTATGAGTTGTTCTCTGGAGTTCGGAGGATGGTTGGAATCCAATAGGATCTGTGGGGTTTTAGTCTTCATAGATTTTTGAGATGGAGGGTTTTACTATCGTTGGGGCAATATGTTGCAGATCTCCATTTTCGATGGTTGGTTTCTATTGAGTTGGTTGAGCGGGTGATCCAAAGTTCAAATCCTTCTTCTGCACTCAGGTCCTAGTGGTGTTCTCAGGGAAGAACATTTTTCATTTCTGTGGAAGTGCAGGGGCCCTAAGTTTTTTATGCCTCGAATATGAATCGTTGATACCCTGAGTCTTGGTTATCAGGGTTTTATGGCATTGTTGGTCGGTTGGTTGGTCCCCGCTAGGCGAGATGAGGATAATTTTGATTTTTACTTTTGTGTTCAAATTGTTGTGCTACCATTGGACGGGAATGTAAGTTTGATTATTTTTTCTTTCGACAACTTTTCTGTTGAGCCTGCCTTTATGCTAGATTGGAGATTATAAGTTTTGGTGATTGGCTGACTCCTTTTACATAATGTTAGTTGATTATTTTTTCTTTCGATATTTTTTCTGTTGAGCCTGCCTTTGTGCTCGATTGAAGATTGTAAGTTTTGGTGATTGGCCGACTCCTTTTAGATGAGGATAATTTTGATTTTGATTTTGTGTTCAAATTGTTGTGCTACCATTGTATGGGAATGTGAGTTTAATTTTTTTCTTTCGACAACTTTTCTGTTGAGCCTACCTTTGTGCGAGATTCAAGATTAAGTTTTGGCGATTGGCTGACTCCTTTTAGATAGTGTTAGTGAGTTGCAAGGTATTTTAAAACTTTATAAATTTTTGTATTAAAAATTTAATAGGTATTGAGGTTCAATCTAAAATATAGATGTGATATTTTTCATTTAAAATTGTATATGTTTTATAATGATTATTACTTTTATTTTATTTTAAAGTTAAAATAATTTATTTAAAGATTTAAATATTTGAATTGAATTTTTTCATGAAAGATAAATTTTTCAAACCTCAATTTAACATTTAAGGCTAATTCAAACCTTGGTTTGCATTGTAAAGCTTTTCACTTTCACAACTTGTAATAAAATATATTTTATATTTTTACTTAATAAATTTTATATAATTTTTTAATAACCATTTGATACCAAAATAATATATATATTTTAAATAGATTACAATCTAGACCTTGGCGATTACATCGGATTGATAGAGACGATATGCGGGAAAACTAGGGTTTGAGGCAAAGCGATGGCAGAATGCAAGGCTTAGGTTGGGACTTCTTTGCATCAAACTATGTTCAGAACAATTGCAGGTACTTTTTATTTGTCTATTTTTCTCTTGGTGTGAATTGTTAGGGTTTTTTCGATTTTCTATGGTTTTCAATGGCCCCCAACCCTGGTGGGCCATCAAATAGTGCTGGAAATATTGAGGAGAAGATAAGCAAAAATGGAACCCACATAGCATCCCCAAAAAATTTTACTACTGATGATTCACAAGTCAATCAGGGAGATGTGTCCTTCAACCAACGATCTTTTGCAGAAACAGTTAAGGGTAACAGTAGGAGAGAGGTCCACATAGAGGCACAAGATGGAAAACAAATGCAAGAATCTAACAAACAAAAAGACACAGAACCAGAGCAAACATGGAGAAATGGGTGTTTTCCTCAAGCAGACTCAGTTCCTGTCCTTGAGATTGCAGAAGAATTAATTGTAGAAGACATCATGTACAAATCCACCCATGCTTTGATTTGTAAATTTGTGGGGTTGAGGCCATCCCATCATTTCTTATACAACTGGGCAAGGAAACATTGGGATCCCCAAGGAGAAGTTGATATTTTGCTTCTTTCAAATGGGTACTTTGTAGCAGATTTTATATTGGTTTCAGATAGGAACAAGGCTTTTGAAGGGGGACCATACAACATTGGACCGACAGGTTTATTCATGCAACCCTGGCGACCTGCATTTGATCCTCGTGTGGAGCCATCGACCGCCCCAATATGGCTAAAGCTCTTTGCTCTCCCGCTTGAATTTTGGAGAGAGGATATCCTTGGGATGATTGGTAACCTCTTGGGCACATATATAGGAAGATCACGAGAATCAATAGAGGGGGGATCAACAACATATGCAAGGATATGTGTGGAGATGGACCTGGAAAAGCCACTCCCGATAGAAATTGAATTGTGAGTGGGAAGAAATACATGGAGACAACAAGTGGATTATGAATCGATTCCTTTTAGGTGCAGAGCTTGCCATGAGTATGGGCATCTGGTAAGAAACTACCCTAAAATAGGGAGAGAGGAGATGCATCAACCTAAAACTAATCCTAAAAACCCTCCCCCACAGAAATAAAATGATGAAGGGTTTCAAACAGTAACAAGGAGAGTCCAAAGAAATAATTATCAAGCAAGAGGATGAAATCCAACTAAAGCAAGAAAAATGAACCAACGCCCAGATTGGAGGGCATCTTCTAATAAATATGAAATCCTTAAATTAGATGATCCAATGGAAGGGCAAGAGGATTCAGAGGTGGAACCGGTCAATGACAAGGGCCAACAACAAGAAGGAGAACAACAGATCCATCGGGAGTACACCCCCATCCCACAAGAGACAAACCCCTCCCAAATTATAATTGCTCAAAATTTTAAAATTGGGGAGAGTCAAGAAAATCAGAAGATTATGACACAACAACAAGAATCGAAGACATCTAGGCCCCAACAAATTGACTTGTTAGGGGCTTGGGAAGAGCAACAACAAACACCAGAGATATCTATGTTTCAACAAAATGATATGGTAGGGGCAATGATAGTGCATGTACAAGATCAAAATCCATCAAAAGACATCATTATGGGAGTGGCAGAGAAAAACAGAGAGAAGCCAACACTAGGAATCAGCCAGATAGAGAAGCGACCAAAGAATGCAAGTTCACAAAGGGTGGGAAGAAAAACAAATAAGGACAAAATACAACAACAAGGAGAACAAATGAGAGAATTTGGATTGGTGAAGTCCATTGCCAACTTCTACAATACAGACCCTCAATGATTATAAACACATGGAATGTAAGGGGTTTAAACAACCACCCTAGACAATTGGTTGTTAAGAAAATGATTTTAGAAAACAACCCAGATGTGGTTTTGCTACAGGAAACTAGAACTTCCTTAGAAGCTATGGAAAATATTGCCAAGAAATGTTGGGGGCAGGCAGATTTTATGGCCCAAGCCTCTCAAGGATTTTCAGGAGGAATTACCACTTTATGGAATAAAAACTGCTTCCAATTGATGGACTCAACTTCAGCCAAAGGAATCCTCATGACCAGACTTAGGGAGAGGGACTCTGGGCTGGTTTGGATGATAATTAATTTTTATGGCATGATAGAGGTACGAGCTCAAAAAATCCAATGGAAGGTAGTACAACAGTTGAGGGAAACCCATCAGGAAGACTTTTGGATAGTGGGAGGGGATCTCAATGCTAAAATGTCAGTGCAGGATCAAGAAGGAGGTTTGACCCAGCTCAATGAGAAGGATAGGTTGTTGTTGGCTCAATCAGAGTACCTAGATTTGATTGACATACCCCCACCAGGATGCAACAACACATGGACTAATAAGAGAAAAGGAGCATTCACAATCAAATCTAGATTAGATAGGTTTCTTGTGGGGGAGAAAGTCTCCACCCTTTGGCATTGTAAATCACAAATTTTGAACCGGTTAGCATCTGACCATTTTCCAGTATCTATCTACATAGGAAAAAGGCCTCAGGTCAAGAATCATCCTTTTAGATTTGAGACTTTTTGGCTCCAAAATAATGACTTGCCAGAGCTAATGAAACAGTGGTGGGAACAAGGAAAACCAGAACATGGGACAACACAATTTCAGCTTCACTCCAGATTAAAGTTTATCAAAGGTAAATTAAAAAAATGGAGTAAATCTCATCGGACAAATTTCCAGCAACAAAGAGCAAATCTTTCAGTTCGAGTGCAAGAAATAGCAAAAAGGATCCACTCAGAACCTATCTCTGAAGAGCTTCTCCACAAAGAAAGTCTTTTGATGCAAGAGGAAGAAGAGTTAGACAAGAAAGAGGAAGCCTACTAGAGACAACGAGCAAGAATAATTTGGTTGCAAGAGGGAGACAGGAATACAAAGTTTTTCCATCACTCAACCACAACACGTAATCACTATAATCGGATTGATGCCTTATCCACAGGGGATGGAAACAGGGAAACTACTACCCTAGGTATGCAAGAAACTGCAAATAAATACTTTTCAACTTTATTTACTGCAAATCCACACCTTTCCACTCAGCACCAAGAGGAAATTTTAGAAAGCATACCAATGTTAATTTCACAGAAACAAAATGAGGAGCTCTTAAGAGAGATTAGAGAGGAAGAAGTTAAAGAAATAGTTTTTGATATGCAGATAGGGAAGGCCCCAAGTCCAGATGGATTTCCAGTAGAGTTCTATAGAGCCTATTGGGATATAATTGCAAAGGATGTAACCCAAGCAGTAGAAGAAGTCAGGACTAGTGGAAGAATCCTTAAAGCCTTGAATCACACCTTTTTGGCTCTCATCCCAAAAGGTGGAGATATGGAAAATCTCACTAACTATAGACCAATTGCTCTATGCAATGTGGTTTATAAGATCATAAGCAAATTGATGGCAAATAGGTTGAAACAAATCTTACCAGGGTTAATCTCTCTAGAACAAGGGGGATTTGTGCAGGGTAGACAAATTCTGGATGGAGTTGTGATAGCACAAGAAACTATTTACGAGCTTTGCCAAAAGGGAAACAAAGGTATGTTCCTTAAGCTAGATTTATCCAAGGCATATGATAGAGTAAGTTGGGAATTTTTAGCCCAAATACTGCAGAAATTTGGTTTTAGCGAAGAATGGATAAAATGGATTATGGAATGCATCTCTATAGTTTCTTTCTTAGTGCTCATCAATGGTAATCCATCCCAACTATTCAAAGCTTCTAGAGGAATCCGGCAAGGGGATCCACTTTCACCATTTTTGTTCATCATTTTTGCGGAGGGCTTGGGAAGACTCATACAGAAGAGGAAAGCAGAGAATACCATTTCAGGGGTAAGGATAAGTAGGAACATAAATATTACTCACCTCCAATTTGTGGATGACACAGGAATGTGGGGGGAAGCAACAATAAGAGAAGCAACCAATATCAAAAAAATGTTGGAGTGCTACATAGCGATGATTGGACAACTACTAAATGAAGAAAAATCAATAGTGGTTTTTTTTAATGTGATAAAAAAATTAAGAGAACGGATAACCCACATCCTCATATTCTTAGAGGCATCACTACCCTTAGAATATTTGGGTATCCCCTTAACAGAGAAGGGCCTCAAAAATAAAGATTGGAAATCAATAAGAGACAGAATCCACTCAAAAATTTTGCATTGGACCTATAGGTGGTTAAGTTTTGGAGGAAGAGTAACATTGCTTAAATCAGTTTTACAAG
Source organism: Wollemia nobilis (assembly GCA_028583015.1). Classification (NCBI taxonomy): domain Eukaryota; kingdom Viridiplantae; phylum Streptophyta; class Pinopsida; order Araucariales; family Araucariaceae; genus Wollemia; species Wollemia nobilis. The sequence goes on from JAQPPZ010017073.1 coordinate 2,190,353, forward strand.
CAATTCCAATGTATAAATTCTCCATTTTGGCTACCCCAAAGAGCATCCTAAAATATTTGGACAAGATGATGAGACACTTTCTTTGGTTTGGAGTGCAGGGTAACCACACAAGGGCACTAGTCAGTTGGGACAAGGTTTGCAAGCCTAAGGAAGTTGGAGGTTTGGGAATTAGAACAACAATGACAAACAACCAAGCTCTAACAACCAAGTTGTATTGGAGATGGCTAACTCATCCTGACCAACTTTGGAGCAAAGTATTGAAAGTTAAATACTATCCCTCACAAAATACAAAATATCTTCCTCATATTCTAGTATCAGGAGAGGGATCAGAGACCTGGAAAGCTCTAAAGAAAGGAGCATCACTTATCAAAGAAGGGTTATACTAGAAAGTGGGAGATGGTAAAATTGCTAGACTGTGGGAAGATTCTTGGGAACATTTCCCCCCATAATTGATCAGTACCCCCACTTAATAGGACTCAAGGAAAACTTTCAGAGGAAAGGGTGGAATCTCATAAGCCACTATTTTAAAATGCCAGATCAACTGCAAGACAATCTTAGTCAATGGAAAGTCCTAGAGGAGTTGAGGGAAGAATGGGCTGAGGAGAAAAGAGAACTGAAATAAATCTTGGATAGATGAAAGTGGCCAAGGAGTAATGGACCTGATCAACTTGGTTGGGGACATACCAAATTAGGAATTTATACTATCAAAGAAGGTTGTAGAAAGATTATACAAAGCACTCAAATTGGTCCAAAGCCCCCTTGGTTGCAATTATGGTAACCTAAAGGATGGCCAAAGATAAATTGCTTTATAATTTCTTTATGTGGTTGGTTGCACATAACAATATTATGACTCGAAGAGAAATAAAGAGCCCCGATAAACTAAATCTAGAAAAGTAGTAATAACATAATCAAAAGAAGAAGATCGCAGATTCACACATTACACAATATTTATCCTGGAAACCCTCAACCAGGAAAAAACTAGCATAGTATTATCTTATTATTGCATTAACTTGACCGTCTCCAATACAATAATATTCTTCTTCTATCTCTCTCAAACCCTAATGCAAGTGTGATATATATAACAAAGGCACATGCATAGATTTTTACAATATCATGGGCAAAAAAGCATGGGTTCAAATATAGTAACCCTAAAAGCCCATATGGGTCTAAAAATAACTTTAAAACCCTAAAAATTTTGGTCAAGGGCTACCACCCTCGAACCCCTACTTTTCAAAGGGCTACTACCCCCAAACCCTTATTTTGGGCCCAACCGACCTCAAACCTCGATGAGTATAGGTATAGAGTGTCCAGTACCTTTTAGTGTTAACCCCACTAGAATAACATGGAAAATATTCAACATATTTCCAACATTCTCCCACTTGTTGAATACTTTCCATAGGGGCCAAAAACTACCATTGTCAACTATCAAGGGCAACCATGCCCATAGATCTTCTACACCAAGAAATTTTTTGAGTAGGTACAACCTTTGTTAATGAATCAACAATATTCTTCTTTGTATCAACTTTCTCCAATATCACCCGATTCTCTTCAACCATATCTCTCACAAAATGGTACTTGATATCAATATGTTTTGATCGATCATGAAAACTAGGATTATTGGCCAAAAATATTGCACTTTGACTATCACTATTAATTCTCATAGCCTTCTATTTAAGACCAACTGTTGAACACAACCTTTGTAGCCACACTACTTCTTTATAGGCATGAGTTGCTGCAATGTACTCTGCTTATGTAGTGGATAAAGCAACAACTGATTGCTTTTTACTCATCCAACTTACTACCCCTCCAAATAGCCTAAACACATAAGCACTCGTGGATCTTCTCTTATCAAGATCTCCAGCCCAGTCAACATCCACAAACCCTTGTAGATTTACAATATTATTATCTCCAGATTTTCCTTCATAACAGATAGCATAATCTATAGTTCCATGCAAGTATCTGAAGATCCTCTTCACAATAGTCCAATGTTCCTTTCCTGGATTTGACATATATCTGCTAACTACTCCCATTGCATGTGCAATATCAGGTCTAGTACAGACCATTGCATACATCAGACTACCCACAACACTAGCATAAGGAACATGATGCATTTCTTCAATTTCCTCATCTATTTTAGGACACTGTTCAGCAGATAACTTTTGACCAACCAGATATGGAGTACATATTGGTTTACAATCATGCATCCTAAACTTTTGTAGTATCAAATCAACATATTTCCTTTGATTTAACCACAACTTTCTATTTGCATGATCCCTTATTATTTCCATACCCAAAATAAATTTTGCAACACCCAAATCCTTCATGTCAAACTCAGAAGATAACTGAGATTTTAGTAACTTTATCATCTCCTTATTATTACCAATTAACAACATGTCATCCACATACAATACAATGATAACAAAATTTTCACCTTCCTTTTTGAAATATACACATGGATCTGCTTTGCTTTTTCCAAGCCCAAGTGTCAAGACAAACCTATCAAATTTTTGGTTCCACATCCTTGGAGACTACTTCAACCCATAAAGAGACTTCTTCAACTTGCATACCAGGTCCTCCTTACCTTTTACCTTAAAGCATTATAGTTGTGACATATATATATCTTCATCAAGTTCACCATGTAGAAAAGTTATCTTTACATCCATCTATTCTATTTCAAAATCAAAAGCAACAGAAATAGCCAACAAAAATCTAATTGAAGTTAGTTTAGCCATAGGAGAAAAAATCTCACCAAAGTCAATTCCCTCAACCTGAGAAAATCCTTTTGCTACCAAGCGAGCCTTGTACTTCTCCAACTTTCCTTCTACATTGTACTTCTTCTTGAATAACCACTTACAACCAACAGGTTTTCTACTAGGAGGTAATTTCACCAAGTCCCATGTCTTATTTTTATCCAAGGACTCCATTTCTTCTTCCATAGCCCTTTTCCAAGACTTATTCTCACTTGACTGAAGTGCCTCCTTTACAGTCTTGGGTTCTTCATCAGTAACTGATAAATTAAATGCAGAATAAAAATTTGAAGGACTATACCTGTCTGGAAGTCTTCTCTCTCGATCTGATCTCCTCAAAATTGGAGTTCTAGGTTCTGCATCTTCAGCTTCCTCCTCACCTTCTTCCTCTGAATATTCCTCTTCAGACTCTCTCTGTAATTTAGGTTCTACCATAGGTTCTTCCTCCTGTTCCAATTTTACTTGCACTATTTCTAGTTCTTTGCTTGGTTGCATTTCCTATTTTAGAACCCCTTTTGTTTCTCTAAAGATCACATTACGACTGTAAACAACCTTCTATGTTTTTGGGTTCCACAACTTATATCCTTTAACACTAGTACTATAACCCACAAATATGTATTTTTTAGATTTATAGTCTAGCTTAGTCCTTTTCTCTTTTGGGACATACATATAAGCATCACAACCAAAAACCCTTATATGTTTGAGAGAGGGTTTCTTACCAGTCCATACTTCTTATGGAGTCTTGTCCACCAAAGCTGAGGTAGGAGATCTATTGATGAGATAACAAGTTATTAACACAACTTCTACCCAGAATTTCTTTTCTAACCCTGCACCACTTAGCATGCTTCTAGCCTTATCCATCAATGTCCTATTCATCCATTCTGCAACCCCATTCTATTGTGGAGTATACAAAGTTGTTCTCTACCTTTCTATTCCATAATCCTTGCAAAATTGCTCAAATTCATTAGAGAAATACTCACCACCATTATCACTTCTCAAAACCTTTATCTTTTTCTCTATCTGATTTTCTACAAGAGCCTTAAACTCTTTAAATTTATTAAAAACCTCATATTTGTTCCATAGAAAATATACCCAAGTCTTTCTTGAGAAGTCATCTATAAATGTAACAAAATAGATAGATTTACCTAATGATGGTACTTTTGCAGGTCCAAACACATCATTGTGAACTAGATGTAGAATTCCTTCAGACCTTGTAGCACTACTTGGAAACTTGACTCTAGTTTGTTTTCCAAAAACACAGTGCTCACAAAAATCAAAATTTAATGGGCAATCAAAAATTCCTTCAACCATACCTTTCATTTTCAATGTTTGAAGTCCTTTCTCACCAATATGCCCCATGCGTTGATGCCACAACATTGTCTTCATTGTAGGAATACTTGGAGCCATTTCAACCATATTATTTTCTTGTACAACTGAAGAGTTATTGCAATTAATACTTATAGTGCTAGCCTCAAGTCTGAACAAAGTTCTTGTGCGAACTCCCCTTGCCAACACCAAGGATCCATGAACCATCTTGCAACTATCCTTATTGAATACCACATTCACACCTGCATCATTCATCTTACTCACAGATATCAGATTCCTTGCCAAACCCGGAATATGCAACACACCAGGAAGGGTTTTAATTCTTCCATATTTTAGCATCAACTTGACTCTTCCTCGACCTATTATTTTATATGTCGAATTGTCTCCCAAGAAGACTTTACCTCCATCTATATTTTCATATTCACAGAACCCCTCCCTATGAGGAGTCATATGAAAAGAAGCACCTGAGTCAATCAACCATGAGTCATCGCATTCACTTGAGCATGTTGCAGCTAAGAATAAGTCCCCTGAATCTTCATTTGTGGTCTTCATTTCTATAGAAGTTCCTTCATCAGATGATCGATTATTATCAACATTTTTAGATCTGCAGTCTCTTTTATAATGCCCTGCTTTACCACAATTCCAACATTTCCTCTTTTTTGGGGCAACAAATTTACCCCTAGATTTTGATTTCTTTTCTCCTAATTTCTTTTTTCTTCTTTCTTGAGAATGACCTCTCACAACCAAGGCTTCCTTTTGATGATAATCCTCAGAATATTTTCGTCTCATCTCCTCAGATAGCAAAGTTCCTACTATATCCTCTACTTTCAATGTAGATGTAGTATTGGTGATAGCCATAACAAGGTTATCCCATGAATCAGGTAATGAACAAAGTAAAGTAATACATTTTTCTTCTTCATCCATTTTTACTTCTATAGAGGTTAATTGACTTACCATAGTGTTAAAAGCATTCAAATGTTCAGCCATAGAGTCACCATCATTCATTCGAAGTGAATACAATTTCTTTCGAAGAAAGAGTTTATTTACCAGTGACTTTGTTTGATACAATGTTCCCAACTTCTCCCATAACAACTTTGTCATGGTCTCTATAGATACATTCAACAATACCAAATTAGATAAGCACAATATGATAGAGCTCCTTGCCTTCCTATCAATTTTTAGCCAATCCTCATCTATCATCGATGTTGGTTTTGTTCCCGAGACCACAATCCACTGATCTCTATCAACCAACAGATCCTCCATCTTGAGTTTCCATAACTCAAAATTTTATCCATTAAATTTTTCAATCTCTATTCATGTGCTTCCCATATTTCTCCTTTGCCTGGATCCTTTCACATATGGCTCCCACTCAAGAATTAATTTATCATAGGGTTGAAACCCTTACTCCTCGAACAAAGCTAAAACCTAGCTCTGATACCAAATGAAGAGAAATAAAGAGCCCCGATAAACTAAATCAGAAAAGCAGTAATAACAGAATCAAAAGAAGAAGATCATAGATTCACACATTACACAATATTTATCCTAGAAACCCTCAATCGAGAAAAAACCAGCACAATATTATCTTATTATTGCATTAACTTGACCGTCTCCAATACAATAATATTCTTCTTCTATCTCTCCCCAAACCCTAATGCAAGTGCGATATATAACAAAGGCACATGCATGGATTTTACAATATCATGGGCAAAAAAGCATGGGTTCAAATATAGTAACCCTAAAAGCCCATATGGGTCTAAAAATAACTTTAAAAACCCTAAAAATTTTGGTACAAAGTGTCCAGTACCTTTTAGTGTTAGGTCCACCAGAATAACATGGAAAATATTCAAAATATTTTCGATAATGAATCAGGATAACATGAGGAGATGTGGATTTATTGGACCTAAATGGTGTGTAATGTTTCACAAAGAGGAGAAAACTATGGCCTACCTTTTTTTTTTGTCCCTATTCCCAAACAGTTTGGAGTTTGTGGTACAATATTTTTTGTCAATCAGAAAGATCCATTCTCACTGAGAACAACTCTTGGGACTATTGGAAAACCAATAGATCCAAATTAAAGACCTTGAAGATAGATTGGGATTTGGGTTTGGGTTTCATCTGTTGGCAACTTTGGTTGGAACACAGTAACAGGATTTTCAACGAGGAATTTAGACCAAAAGAAAGAATCTGGGGTACTAGTTAGGAAACTTTTAGATACAGTGCATGCTAAAACCCAATATGACTCTCAAATGGCAGAGTATGAAGCAGATATATGGACACAACTCCAGAAACAATTGTAATATGAGAACTAAGAAAGGAAGGATAAGAATAGAAAGAGGACTTTATAGACTCAGGATGAAGTCTATGGATTTAAAAGGAAAGGGTAAATGAAATACCTTGAGGGGTCATCCAACAAGGGCTAAAATTTATAAAAGTTGGACAGTCAAAGGAACAGAGTTGTGTCGCATTTTGAGCCTTACCAAGAAAGGCAGATGCTCAATAGTAAGTGTGTAATTTGAGTTTTTTTCAATAAATTTTTTACCTTTTTCTCAAAAAAATATTACAAACTATATTATTGCAGATACAACATCTATTTCACCTCTCATTGTTATTTAACCCGGTATGAGTGCTTTGAGGCTTCCCCCAACAACATCTATTCCACCTTGTTGTTATTTAACCTAGTATGAGGAGGAGCACAAGGGGCTCAGATCGTTGGGCTGGTGCACCCTCAACAGATGTAGGTTAGTATGAGTGCTTTGAGGCTGCCCTCAATGACATCTATTCCACCTCGTTGTTATTTAACCCGATATGACGAGGTATGAGGAGGAGCATGGGGGACTCGGATTTTTGGACTAGTGCGCACTCAACGAACACAAGTCATACTACTATCTTTGCACAAACAAACATGCCCACAATATTTAAAACTAGATATCTTCTTGGTAAACACCAAAACTTATCAATCCACCAACCTTTGGAGACATTAAACTACAAATTGTTATAGTTACTCCACAAGGTTGTACCATGGTCCAAAGGGAACCAACCAGTAAAACATGTAATTTTTAAATAATGTAAAACAAAAGCAAACAAATGAATATATGTGAACTTGTAGCTTTAGTTATGGTTAATAATTTTGAATGGGTCATCTTTTGAGTGCACAATATAAATGTATGCAAATGCTAATTATTTATTTTATGCAATTAAGAAAATGCTCAATGTATAGGTTAGGATCTTCCATCTCATGTTCATGTAAAATGACAATGTGTCTTTCTCAAAGACAAATATCCAATTCCATATCATGCTCATGTAAAATGACAACATGTCTTTCTTGAAGATAAAAATTCATCTTTTTGAGAGACTTTCCTCAAAAATAAGAGGTAAATCCCAAATGTCAAAACTTATTATTTACAAGGATTTAAACCGAATATTCAAGCATGGTATTTCAATTCATGCTTGACCAATCCATTTGAAGGTTCAAAAAGATCAAAGTAGCATAATATTTCCAATCTCATAAAATTGCAATGTTTTTTCTCACCTTCAATGGATTGGGGTAAATATGTTAAGAGGATTTTCTATCTAGTTTGTCTCTTTGAGATGTTGTCTTAAATTCCTACCTACTTTCTGAGAGCTGATATTCTTTGATATCTTCTCTACTTGGCTGATCCTTAGATTTGGATTTTATCTATTCTTTTTTGCCACACAAATGATGACATCTTTTACAATCGATCACTCTTCGTTATGCACTATCAATGCCCCTACAATATCTAATTGTGGTAGCTCACTACACTCTATTACCTACTCTAGGATAGGAGGATCCAAAAGAGGGGCTTGAACATGGCTATTATTGTTTTCATTATTCCCATCCACTCCTTTCATGAGTTGTTCTTCCTACTCCACCAATGTCTTGAAGATCTCATACCTATTTGAGGGCTTGGGTTGGATTTGCTTTTTATTATCTTTTTTTCTTTTGCCTTCTCCTTCTTTTGAGTTGTTCAAAATCATCTCCCTATGCATCTCCTCCTTGAGAAATGTTGGTTGCTTCTTTATTGACTATAGACTTACCCTACTTAGGAAGATTCAACATTCTCATAGGAACCCCCATTTTTGTGATTATATATTTTGGGCAAGACCAGGTCAAATACCCATATTTGTGGTAAACTCTACACCTAAAGGGTAGTGCCTCATAATTGAGTTGCTAAATCCAAGATAGTCCTACAAGTTCATGTTCCATCTCGATTGGCAAAGGTTGTCTAAGATATATTTCAATGAATAATCTAGCATAAATGATTATGTTTCCTTCCATTAAGTCTCTAGAGGCACCCAAATATCTTCCAAGGAAATTATCAATGATTTCCAATACCTATTCACTCTAGAACTCCATTGGGATACCTACTCACTTCATAACTCTATTGGGAGTGCATACAATTGAACCCATACTGAGATAATAGTGGGTTAATTTTGGGATCAAATCCCACTCTCCAAGGCTGAATAAATAATTCTATCAGGCCATGATTCCTTTTTTATGAATCAAATGCCCTACTTTTGTTAAAAAGTAGGGAAAACTAACAATAAAATATCCATTACTAATAAACCACAAAGAATGCTCACCAAGAGGCTCCCAGTTTTGCCAAACCTATGAACGCAAAAAATTCAGGGTAGGGCAAGTACCCGTGAATTTACAAATTAGGTCACGATTGACTCTATGTAAGACGATTTCTTCTACTATACTCTACTCAATGATGATATTTGGCCTTGATTCGACTGTGGAAATAATATATTGACTTAATATGTTGATATTTTTCAAGCAACTGCAAAGAGCATTTTTAGCATAGTTTTTTGTGCTTCTTTAGCCTTTTGGAGATTTTCCTTTAACAATTTACAAATGAACTTTGTCTATCTAAGAGAGGATCTGGAGATACCCCCATTGGACCCTCCTAGGGTAACATTCTCATCTTCAATTTTGTAGCAACTGGAAAGTGCTTTGTCTACCCAACCAATCCTGGACCTAGTTCAATGTACCTTCTCTATGAAACATGGTACGTTAAAAACTACTTTTCAACTTATCTCTCTATCAAGTTACATGTGTGTTGTGGTTCATAATGAAACATATAATTTCATTTTATATGGATAATTCAAATATATAAAACATAATATTTTATCTTTAAAATAATAATAATAACAATTAATATAAAATATGTTATATTAACAACTACTTTCTAATGCTCCCAAGGGCTAGGTGGCTTGGTAGTTATCTGTTTGGCCAGACACTTACCAAGAGGAGACCTAGGTTCAAACCTGGGGGCATGCTTGTTGCAAAGGTAGTACTCTGATCTAAATCCTTTGAGTGTGCGCCAGATCAACGATGATAGTAAGTTTTCTGAGCGATCAATGATCCTCCTCATGTCGGGTCAACAACGAGGTGGTATAGGCTTGTTGGGAGCAACCCCTGTGGTTTGAACCTTGCACTTGACAGTTATTAAAAATAGTGTGGATGCAACCAATTCCCCTATGTATCCAAAAATAAAAACAATTGCTTTCTAACATATCTCTTATCAATTTACACGCTTGTGTAGTGGTCCACAATCCAACATTTCCTTTCATTTAATCTAAACTATTGAAGAATATTACATTATTCAGTACATGCTAATGTACCCCTATAGTACCTTAAAGGTACAATTGTAAATATGTAATAGATTAGGGTGTGAGTCCTCAATTTAAAAGCGTGATTTGTATTTTCCTTTTATGTATGTGTTCATGTGTAATTTGTGCACAAGTGTCATGTAATTATGTGTGCAAGTTTGAAGAGTGAGAATGTGTACAAGTGTCATATAATATAGTGTGCAAACAAGAGTATGCATGTATCATAGAATAGAGTGTGCAAGTAAATAGATAATCAAGAGTCATGTATATAAGTGGCAAGATGAAAATCCAAAAGAAATGAGAGAATCCAAAATAAAAGTTTATGTTGGAATAGGAAAATATACATCTTTTAATATATGAGAAGAAGAGTCACATTTTTAAAAATATATTATGAAAACAAAGCTCCATATTATATATATCATAAAAATATTTATTCAAATTTGTATATAGTTTTAACCAATTTTATTATAATTTTTTTTTATGTTATTTCATGATCATATTACTTCATATTTTTATTATTTTATATAAATATTATATTATTTAACATATATTAAATACTCAAATATTTCTTATATATTTAATTTGAAAATTAAGACATGATAATCTAAGTTAAAAAACCAACATAAACAACTTAAATATATGCAAATAGTGATCAAGGATTACTGTCGGTGGCATCTTCTGGTTTTAAAGTAATAATGACTTTACATAATTGGAGTGCACGCCACTTCTCCATGGATGGACTTTTGTAGAGGGTTGAAGCCGATAGTTGTGTATTATTGAAGGATGAGTGAACGACAATGCATAGATAGGTTTTGCTTGTAGGTTGTTCCTAGTGGCGTCCACAGAGCACAGGTCCATCATGTCAATGTAGGGTATGGTTTCAATTATCTCCCAGGGGGACTCAAAGGTTAACAAATCAAATGTTGCGTATCTTAAATTTTTATATTAAAATTTAAAAAGATTTTTGCGGTGTCTAATTGTGTGGAAATTGTTTCGTCTTTAACAAGTTCAACATTTCGTCGATTGGACTTTTTAATACCCTGATGTGACTTGTTTTCAAAAGTAAAAATACTGTTTGAATTTTACTTTTATAAAATTATTTATTTATTTATTTTATTTTTGAAGTTAAAAGGATATTTTTGTAATGGTGAAAAAAGTTTTGGAGAGGTCCAATTCTTTTATAAAAAGAGTTAAGATGGAACATAATATATTGATCAAGATAGAGCAGCCACACCTAAAAACTAAAGATCAGACTAAAAATATTACAACAAAAAAAGGTAAAAGAAAAAGTATCAAAGGCAAAACCAAAAGAATTAGTCAGCATCAGCAGGGGAACCCGAAAACTTATCATCATTAAATTTCACCAACAACAGTTAGAATTAAGAAACCTGCCTTATGTTTTCCTACCTCGTCTTAAGTTTTTCTTCAAGGAATCAAGAAGCCCACAATCCGAGCAGGGATCATCAACATGGTTTGAGGCCTTGCTCTCTTTGCTAGGAGAATAGTGTCTCTTACTAGCATTTTCAATCTTTTGGGTGTTCACACAGTCGTCTTTCGAATCTTGCATATTGCATATTGGCTCCTCTTTCGAATCTTGCTTCTTGCATCTTGGACATTTGCATCCTGGTTCCAACCACCTTTCGAATAGAATTTGCCACTCAGATGTTTTAATATCATTTCTACCAACAACTTGGTTCGAGACTTTGCTTTTTTTTTCACAGTCAACCTTCAGATTTTCTTCTTCAACCTTGAGCAAAGATTGAGATCCATTTGAAATTTCAAATTCAGTTTCCCTTCTTGGAGTTTTAATTGGGGGATTCCCCACTTTTTGTTTGAACCCCACATCAATAGGACCTTTTCTTTAACTACAAGTTTTAGGATCCGAGGATCCTTTTTCCATGCAGGACTTTGAGGAGCCAATCAGGGACTCATTCACATGGGCTACCATTTGGACAACAGGCTCCTCTAGAGTAGAATCCGACCCTAAGCAACCAATGGAATTTTGAAGGTCTTTCGAAACTAGAATATCAGTTAGAAGATCCAATGAACTTACCTCTTTCATAAGAATTGAAGGGGCTTCACAGCTCGTATGAGTCTTAAAGTTAACCTCCTTCGAATTCTCCTCAATTTGTATTGAATCGTTTGACAGATTAGAAAACTTCTCTTACGAGAGGTTTTCCAACTGAAATCGAACACCAATCTCCTTGGACTTTGATGACTCTCTACCAGACTCCTTTTGAGCATCTAGGGCAATAGCACATTCCTTTTGAATAGTAAAGAGTAATAAAAGGCATAAAAGTTGTTAAGAATATTAAATATTATATATAATAATATTTTAATTATAATATTATGTATAAATTATTTAAAAAATAATAATTATTAAAGTTATATATAAAAATAATTAGATTTTTTTAATTATTATTATTGATAGAGGGGTTTTGAAAGGAACCAAAACCTTTTACAGAGAGAAATAGGTGTGAACCCAACTGATCAACACTTAATGTCGAAAAAAACAAAAAAGCATTCGGGAAAACCCAACCAAACCATCCAAAAAGACAAAAGCAGTTCTCGACAAACTCAACAAACCTAGAAAATGAATAGGAGAAACTGTCAAAACAAGCAAACCATGAACATGAACTATGCAAACCAAAATAGAAAACCATAAATGTCACTTGAGCTGACATTGACCTGCATCTCAGAATTCTCACGAGGAATCAAATACCATGCAAAAAGTGATTACTCCCAGACTAGAGGCAAGGGAGTCTCATTTGGTGTCCAATAAGCTTACTTGGACCACCATACTTACTAAAGTAATTAAATTCCATCACCATAGTTTACCTCCATGAGTCGTATGTGAAGGGATTCTTCCATAACTACTTTATTTGAAAGTAAATTTGTTGTTTTATTTCTTTCTTTATACGCATGCTAAATAATGATGTTTGCATATCTATCCAGTAAGCTTTTGCATTCATTAATCATATTGTGAACACTCCATGGTGGGACTTGATTTTATTTGAGCCAATTGATAGCAAGCATGGAATCACCTTCAATAATGATGTGGTCACAATCAAACTCCTGCATAATTATCATACCTTGGTACATGGCTCTCACTTTTGCAAGTTTGTTGGACTGAATCCCAATATTGTCTACATAAGCAAATATTATTTGACCCCTATCATTTTTGATAATTCCCCCAGCACCAACCATCCTAGGATTCCCTTTTGCTATGCCATCAAAATTTAGTTTTAACCAACCAATCAGAGGAGTCCACTTAATAATAGATCTATCAATGCAGGTTTGGGAGGCCACAAAAGGATTGCACTTAAAATTGAATATATTAAACAAGCGAGTTTCAAGGCCAGGTTTAGGGATTTCAGATGTAGAAACAAGTTGGGCATTCTCTGAGGCAAGAGTGATGACACAGTGGAAGATAGACCAAGGATTTTTTCTCAAACTATTAAACACTCTATTATTACGCTCCAACCATACTTGCCACAGGTAATGATGCAGACAAGTGGACCAAAGGAACTTTAGTTGGGGATTGAAAAAAGGATTTGGCTATTGTTCTAACAATTGACAAAGGGATGATGGTTGAACCCACACAATGCTAAAGAGATCAAAGATGGAGTTCAATATGCCAATGGAGGATAGACATTCCAAGAACAAATGAAAGGTTGACTCCCAATTAGACTTACAAAGAACACAACAATTGATGATGTACATACCTCTTTTAATGAGATTATCAATGGTTAAAATTTTATTCTGAGAGGTAAGCCAAGAAAAGAAACTCACCTTTGGAATTAAGTGTTTGATCCAGACAAGTTTTGCACGGGCCCATGACTTTGCTGGAGGATCTTGAATGTGATATGCAATTTTGACTGTGAATTGACCATCCTCGCCAAGTTTCCAAACATGAGTGTCTCTGAACTAGATGCTTGGAATGACACAGACCCTTAGTAGTTTTGATATTTCTATTATAACAATTTTAAGTTCATTGCCAAAATTATTGGTAGGAATAATTTTTCATTGCCAAAATAACTTAAAGATTAAAAACATTCTATTCTAACAAAACCAATTTTTTTTATTAACTCTTTGTACTAGAAGACAAGCATCTACTTATTCTAATTTTATTCATGAATACATGAACCAATAAACATCGTTGTAACTTATTTAAAGAAAAAAAGAAGCAGCAAAAAGCAAATAAGTTAGCACGGTCAAATTGTTGTGGGAAAATCTACTAGTTGTGGTGCAGTGGTAAATGCCCTAGGTGCTGGTAGAGGCCGACCCAGGTTCCATTCCCCTTGTCTCCGTCCTGCAGATATATGGTATAGTTAGGAATGTCTTATGTGCTGGTAAAGGTCGACAAGGCTCAATTCCTCCTATGCCCAACCTGTTGAAAGTGGCACCCCGAAAGGGGTGTTTTCCACTATAAATTAGTTTTTACCCAGGTGTTGTAGGTGAGTTGGAGAGGAGAGGGCAATCCTCCAAGGGAGGTCCCAAGTTCAAATCTCCACCCTACCAAAAAGTTGAATTGGGTATCCAAAATCCAATTGATAATGTTGGTGCGGGCAAGGTCGGGTGCGACTCTCGGGTGACTTTGACGGTGTAGAACCCCCTGTTCGTGGTCTCTCAGACCAAGGCGGCCCCGCAAGGGGTTTTTCACTTAAAAAAAAAAAATGTTGTGGGAAAACCTTTTTATACATGGAAAGTATTATATAGAGGGGAGGTGAAAAAAAAAATAGGTGTTATATTTTAAATTTTTGATTAAAATTTAAAGGATGATTATAATGTTAAGGTTGGTGGAAAAAAATTAAATATTTATTAAAAAAATTATTTGTACTGAATATTTTTATGGTAGAAGTTATTTTAAAAAATAATATTTTAAATATTAATAATTTTTATATCTTTTAATGATAAAGGATTTGTTTATTTATTAGTTTTTTTTTTTGGTTATTGTGAGAAATCTCTATGACCAACGCACATGGTTGAGCAATCTCCTCCCAACCATGACCTCTCGTAAAGCCGAGAGCTATACTTATCAATAGAGAATTTAACACAAAACCACCACACACCCACTCCCTCACACACTCGCCCACGCTGCGGTTTGAACCTTGGACCTCTTGAAGAAGAGCCAAAGCCCAAATCGTTGCGTTGCACCCCAGGTGCATTTAAAATTTCAATATAAGTAATTTATTTAACATAATTTTGAATTTTTTTAATTAGTTACATGGGATCAAAACTATTTAACAATTAACTTATGTTGTTGTAGTATAATTTACTATGGTGATTTTACTAAGATATTTTTACATACCATATAATATTATTTTATAATTATATTTTTGTTAATGATTTTAAAATCATAAATTTTTGGTAAGTTCAAGTCATTGATAAAATATTAAGGTTTACCATGGAATTGGAATATTAAATTACATTGTGAAACTCTTCATTTTTCATATAATTAATTAAAAATTGATATAGAAACACTTGAACTTCTTGTTTTCTATATAAATATATATACAAATTTGTTGAGATATAAGTTTAAGTCCTTTGAAATAAATGATATTTATTTTATCATTCCTTCTAATAATACTATAAGATGTAATTGATATGCTATTTACATCATAATTATTTTATTATTCCTTCTCACTAATACTATAAGATGTAAAAAACACAAGTGACAGTATTTTATTTTTTGGAGAAATTTTTTATTTGCTGGAGGAGGAACGAATTTGGGGGAATACAAAAAACCTTAGCATCAATCGATTTTTCCAGAAGAGATTGTGAGTATCAATTTAGGTATTGTACTTATTGGGCGATAGCTTTGAAAATATTTCATTGGCTAGAGCTTTCAAAATAGGGATCTCTTCTTTGGGAAGTGATTTATGATAGTTTGTTGGTTGCAATAACAACTGCAGCCTCAATTTTCAAACAAGCAGGCAATGAGGCCTTCTCCATGTTTTCACAACAGTTTCCCTTTGATGAGGAGAAGTTGGATCATATGCATCAAGTGCTTAAAGTGAGAAAAGCACCCCATCCAAAACCACCTGCTCGCTCTAACAATGGTACCTTTGTGCCCAGGTTAGATGAGTCTTTAGTGATTGAGGTACCTCTGCATTACATATAGCAGCCTTTGCTCACGCATTCCACCCAAGCCCTTGCATGTAAATTTATGGGAATATGACCTAGTCCATTCACAATATAGAAATGGATTAACACATAGTGGGGAGTAAAGTCTCCTCTTATGAATTCATGATGATAGGTATGGGATACTTTGTCATTACATTTGAATCTGTGGAGGACAAGAGCACTATATTTCATGGAGGTCCTTGGTTTTTGGATCCAACCCACTCTACATGACTCTGTGGAGCACGACATTTGATCCTCAAAAGGAGGATCCTGAAGAAGTTTTTGTTTGGGTAGGTTGTCATTTTTGTCACTGCACCTATGGAACAAACCTTCTATGGAATTAATAGAAAAAACTATTGGAACATTTATTAATCGGGCTCCTACAAAGACCAATAATGCTATATGTGCACGCATCTGTGTGCAAGTCAATCTGAAAAAGGGTTTGCCTTAGCATATTGGAATAAAGGTGCTTGATTGGATATATAACCAACCCCTAGACTATGAACATATACCATTCAAGTGTATAACATGCCATGAGCATGGGCATTTCTCCTGACATTGCCCAATTAAACAAGCATACGAAACAAAAAATGAAGAACTAGGATTCTAGGAAGTCAAAAGGAGGCTGCGCAAATCAAGAAGTAAGAATCGACAACCTCAACCACATGATAAATAAAGCTTCCAACACAAAAATAAATTTGCAAGTCTTAATGAAGGAGAAAATGAAATCACCTCTCTAGATTAGATGGCTTTAAAAGATAAAGAGAAGATACCTACAACTGAAGCTAACAAGTCACCAAATATCTTAGGAGATACACCACAAAACACAACAACTAGAGAAGAAACTGATGAGAACTCAGAGGAAGAGGTAGAAGAAACACAAGTGAAGGAAATAGTGATTCTCGGGTGCTTGCCGACCACACGATCTACAACTAAGGGAATAAAATTGAACCAACAACTCAGAAATGAGCAAGCACAAAAATACTTGCAATCCAAAACGTAGGTCAAAATTGAGGAGAGCTTTGTAAAAATAAGAAGCAATCCAAAAAATGAATATTATATCATGGAAATGTAGAGGACTGGGAAGTCCTTTGAAAAAAACTATCTCAAAGTTCTTTTTTTTTGTGGAAAACATCCTAGAAGGGATGCCACTTTTAGGTAAGACCCAAGGAGGCAAGGGTATCTCTTCCACCAAAATCACCCAGGGCTCGCACCTGGCCTACCACCTTTGACATACTCAAGGAGCAAACCTGAAACAACAAAAACAAGAACACACAAACACAAAAATATTTAAAAACAAAAAATAGAAAACATGCTCCTTGAGTATGTCAAAAAGATAAAGCACAACCAAACACACACACAATAAGATAAAAAAAAACACAACATGAACCACACAGAAAAAACACAAGAACAACATAACAAAACACAAACATAACAAAAAACAACAGAATGCTACAAAGACACAACCAACAAAAACATGAAAAACAAAAACAACAAAAACCTAAAAAACAATAAAAAGATAAAATAAAATAAAAAACAACCAACAACAAACAACAGAGAAAAATAAAAACATAAAAAACACACAAAAACATCAATTAACACAAACATACAAAAACACAAGCACAAGAACAATAAAAATACAAGAACAACAAAAAACAACACAAAACAACACAAAAACAAAACAACACAAAAAAAGCACACACATAAATAAAAAAGAAAAAAGAAAAAAAATAGAACACAATAATGACATTTCTAGACCAAAAGACTATCAAGACAAGAATCAATAGAGGAAACAAAAGAAATATTATTTTGAGCTAGGGAACTAAAATACCTTGATTGAACTAAAGAGAAGCAAAAATAAAGCAAGAAGAAACTAGGCACCTTCAGAACTGAAGCCATCCAAAGAAATGATAGAAAGAAGAGATTCCCTTATTTATGAAGCCCACCATCTAGGAGGATGGTTGTAGCAAGTAAGATCATCTTTGTCCAAAGCCTAATCAGCTAAAGCATCAACACTCTTTTTTTGATCTCTGACCACATGATTGTAATCAACTTTCAAAAATCCCATATGTATTAACTAAATCTTCTCAATAATTTTTTTTATTCTCTAATCAACCTTATGATTCTTAGAAAGAGTCTTCAAAATATTAATCATGAGTTGAGAGTCAGACTTAACTATTACCTTATCCCATCCAACCTTAGTAGGCTCTTGAATGCCTCTAAGGATACCATACCCCTCATAAAATTTATTGGATAGAATACCCAAATTCTCAACAAAAGTAAAAACTAGGGAGCCATATGAAATTCTATCAATTCCTCCCGCACTAGCTTTTCCAAGGTTCCCTCTAGAGGCTCCATCGATATTGACTTTTCCAAAATCCTTAGGAGGAGGTTGTCAATTCCTTGTTCTATCCATCTTGTAATTACTCACATTCCCTTTAAGCTAGTTTCTCTTAGAAGAGTTAATATTCAATCTTTGCATCACTTGATCCCATATTTGGTGGGAGTTTTGGGGGTGATTAAGGAGCTGATGGACTGATTCAACTAAGTTGGCAATGGTCTTTTTCCAGATATAGTGAATATCCTTCCTTTCTTGATTAAAAATCTGGTTGTTCCTTTCATTCCATATATTCTAAAGAAGAATGGTAGAACCCATACAAACTAACTGCCTAATAAAATGATCAACACCCTCTTGATTAGGCCAATCCCTCACTATATCAAAGTTCTAATACAAGAGCAAAATGCAACAATAGTTTGTATTTTGGAAACAAAAACAGTAGAGGCAACACTGACTATAGAATGGCATAAGATATGGGCACAATCAAAATTGATAAGTGTTGATTCTGTGGGAGCTTTAGGGGGACTAACTTTGGCTTGGGATCCATAACAATTAGTTTGTAGCTTACAACATAAGCATAATAACTGGATAGGTACAAAATTTGTCTTACCAAATGGAACTAGTGTAACAATAATAAAATTTTATGGTCCAAATCATCATATATAGAAAAGAGAAGCATGGCAAAACTTAGCACAATGGCTAGACAATGAAAAATTTGACAACATAATACTAGGAGGAGATCTCAACATGATTCTCTACCACTAAGAGAAGGCTGGGGAAGTTTAGCAAGGGATCCAAATAGAGATATGCTCAATCAAATTATGGCAGATGAAAGCTTACAAGACATTCGACCGACCAAAGAAAACTACACTCGGAGAAATAGAAGAGTAGGGGTGAACTATATTACAAAAATACTGGATAGATTTTTGATTAGTGAAAATCTCCTAACACACTTTCCCCTCACTTCCAATCACATAATTCAAAACTCTATCTCATATCATAAGCCAATTCTCTTGGATAGCGGCCAAAGCCTACAACCCCAAAAAAATCCTTTTAAATACAACTATGAATGGGAAATAGAAGAAGATTTCAGTGAACTTGTGGAAAGCACTTGGAACCAACAGATCCAATCCACCAACCCCCAAGAAAAGTGGAAAATTAAAATTCAAAAATTGAAGCATGTGATAAAAAAATGGTTGGCATAAAAAGTAAGAGGCAAACCAAACAAGAAGCAGCCGATGCAACAACTAGAGCAGCTAGAAACATAAATTGGGGATCATCCTCCTCAACCATGGCAAGAAGATGCAAGAAATGACCTCATTCAGAAGCTCAATAAATTAAGCACAGAAGAAGAAACACATTGGAGGCTTTGATCCCGAATGGTTTGGCTAAGCAAGGGGGATAGAAACACCAAATATTTTCATCTGAAAACCATGCAACATTGTCAAAGGAACACAATCAAGAAGATAGAGCATGAAGGAACCACTTATACAGACAGGGAGAAGATTAAGGAACTTGCCAATCAACATTACTCAAATTTGTTCTCTAGAGAAAATGGTAACTCTCATTCACAGGGAATACTGTTGTAGCATATATCAACAAAATTAAGTTTGGAAGACAAACAAGATCTCAGTCAACCAATCACTATGGAGGAACTTAAGGAGATTATAGCAGCTCTACCAAAGGATAAAGCTCCCAAACCTGATGGATTCACAAACAAATTTTACTAGCAATACTTACACATCATCGGAGAAGATTTGCTACGCATGATTGAGGATGTTGGGGTGAAAGGTAAGCTCATAATGCTACTCAATTGCATGCTATTTTAAAACTTTGTAATCTTAACCCCTGAGGGCTAGGTGGATTGGTAAGTTCTTGTCTGGCCAAACACTTACCAAGAAGATACCTAGGTTCAAACCTTGGGGGCAGCCTCTTTGAAAAGGTAATAGTCTGATTTGAATCCTCTAAGTGTGCACCATACCGATGATGACGGTACGAATCCTGAGCGATTGGTGGTCCTCTTCATGTCGGGTCAACAATAACGAAGCGAAATAGGTTTGGTGGAAGCAACCCATGTGGTTTGAACCTTGCGCTTGTCAGTTACTAAAATGGCATGGTTGTGACCAACTGTCCTATGTAACTGAAGAAAAAAGACTCTGTAATCTTTTTATTAAAAAAATCAAAAGGTTTTTATTAGAGTTGAGGGTCGATGTACAATGTACAAATGTGGGACTTTATGGATAAAATTATTTAAAATTTTATATGCTTTGTAATGGATTGTTATCTATTTTGTTAAAAATGCTTTTGTATTACTTATAAACACGTAAGAAGGTTACATTATTGGACCTTTCAGGTAAACAAGGTTTTCATCTAGAATTTTAGATAAGAGCAACAACTGTGTCTTAAATGCATTTTTCTAATACAGGGAAAGACGGGTCTATGAATTTCTTCTAAGTCGTTACATTAGGAATTAAAGTTTCTAGCATTGATAAGTAGTATACGATAGAGATATTCCTTGGTTTTCTTTGACCACCATCAAAGAGGATTTCCATAACAAGTCAAATCCTCGCGGTCTAAAGTTTAATTTTCCATAGCATCTACAGTTTTATTTTATGTGAAGAAACTCTACTATTTTAAATCTAGATTGAAGCATATGTATCTTGCCAATCACCCTTTGTAACTTCCAATCCTGAGAGAAGGTCCTCGTAGGTGCCTTCAGTTGATTAATGGTTACTTGTGAGTCTGATTCAACCTATACTATAGACCAGCCAACCTTACAACTTCCTGAAGACCACGAAGGATAACACACACTTTTGCTAGATTGCTAGGGAGGACAACAAGATTCTCTGCAAAAATAAAGGCATGAGTACCATCTAAGAGTCTTTCTATGCCTCCCATGCTTGCCCTTCCTGGATTACCTCTTAATGCACCATCAGTGTTAATCTTCTCCATATCTCTGGGAGGGGTTTTCCATGGTCCATCCCTTTAAATTGTGGGTCGAGGACTTTGCGGGTGCCTATGTTTCCATTCACCAAGAGGGAGTTGAAGCCTTGAGAGTAAATTGTGCCACTGTTGAGATGCCATGGAGGGACACTTCAAAGTATGCATGGTAATTTCCTTGATATTGGCTGCAATATTTTCCCAAATATGTTGGGCATTACGGTGAGTTTCCATAGATTCCAGAGCAACATAGAGATGCTAACCAAGGCCATATGATTCATTGAGTTGTCCAATCCATTCACCCTGGGCCAAGTCCTCCATGCCTGCTCGAGGGAGATGAATTGAAGGAATGTTAGATTTAAAAAGGTTGCCAACCATTTTCATAATTTAATAGCTAAGGAACACAAGAAAAAAATGTGGTCCCAAGTCTTGTTTTCTGCACAACAGGCTCACATCTGAACGGACCAAAAAAACCACAGTTCATCAATTGGTCTCCTGTAAAAACCCTCTTGTGAAATACAAGCCAAATAAATAATTTGAAGTCAAATAAACAATCTCACTCTAAGCCATGCCAGAAATTGCCATAATTGATTAAAGACATTCCTAAGTAGATTTTCCCCGTGGTGAGTGAGGGATTAATATCCTAAAACTGCACTGCACACCTTTAGTATTTTATTTTACATTGAGGTTAGAATATTTTATTTAAAAATCTAAAAATTTGAATTGAATCTTTTTCATGAAAAATGAATATGTGAATCTTTAACTTAATATTTAAGGCTTATCCATAAAACTGAAACATTGACTTGCATTGTAAAGTTCCTTACTTTCACAACTTGTAATAAAATGTATTTCTTATTATATTTTTACTTAATTAAATTTAATAAATATATTTTTTAATAACCATTGAATATAAAAAATATATTATATATTGATTGAAATAAGATGCAAGTATAAAGGAACACAACCAAAAACCAAATACATAAATTAGTATATATTTATTTTAAGTATGAATATCAGCCATAGTAGGTTGCATTTCTTAAAATGTAAGTCATACTAGTCACTTGGTCTGATATGAAAGAACCCTATTTCTCCTTTGTTGGTTTGATATTAGGAAAAAATATTATTCCTGCGACAGTAACTTAAATATGAATAAGTTGATTCTTAGAACTATCATTTCCCAACCGATCACATCGGTTTCAATTTTACGCTAAAAGCAATATTTAAACTAGTGCAAAATTGAAACTGCAAACTGTTATAGTTGCTTGCACCATGGTCCAAAGAGAACCAACCAATAAAATATGCAGTTTTTCAAATAATGTAAAACAAAAGCAAACAAATTAAAATATGTGACGTTGTAGCTTTAGTTATGGCTAATAATTTTGAATGGGCCATCTTTTGGGTGTACAATATAAATGTATGCAAACACTAATTTTTTATTTCATGTAATTAAGAAAATGTTCAATATACAGGTTAGGATCTTCCATCACATGCTCATGTAAAATGGCAATGTGTCTTTATCAAAGACAAATATCCAACATTTTTTATAGACTTTTCTTGAAAATAAGAAACAAATCTTAAATATCAAAATTTATTATTTAAATTTATTATTTACAAGGATTTAGACTGAATATTCAAGCATGGTATTTCAAATCATGCTTGATCAATCCATTTGAAGGTTAATAAAGATCAAAGCAGCACAATATTTTCAATTTAGGTTATCAACTTTAGTAGATTGGGGTAAATATGTTAAGAAAATTTTCTATCTAGTTTATCTTCTTGGGATGTTATCAGTTTTTATTTGATTTTCTACTTATTTTTTGAGAGTTGATTTTCTTTGATCTCTTCTCTACCTAGCTGATCCTTAGAGTTGGCTTTTCTCTGTTCTTTTTTATCATACCCATGATGACATTTTTTACTATCGACTCCTTGTTACGCACTATCAATGCTTGTGTAATGTCTAGTTGTAATTCATTGCACTCTATTACCTACTTTAGGATAGGAGAAGCCAAAATATGGACTTAAACATAATTGTTAATGTTTTCATTATTTCTATCCACTCCTTCGATGAGTTGTTCTTCTTCCTACATCACCAATGTCTTGAAGATCTCATACCTATTTGAGGGCTTGGGTTGGATTTGCTTTTTATTGTTTTTTTCTTTTGCCTTCTCCTTCTTTTGGGTTTTTCAAAACCATCTCTCTGTGCTTCTCTTCGAGAAATGTTGGTTGCTTCTTTATTGACTATAGAATTACCTTGCTTAGGAAGATTCAACATTCTCAAAGGAATCCCCATGTTTGTGATCATATAGTTTGGGTAGGACCAGGCCAAATGCCTTTATTTGTGGCAAACTCTACACCTAAAAGGCAATACCTAATAATTGAGTTGCTAAATCCAAGATAGTCCTATAAGTTCATGTTCCACCTCGACTGAAAAAGGTTGTTTGAGATCCATTTCAATGCATAATCTAGTATAAATGATTATGTTTTCTTCCATTGTGTCTCTAGAGACACCTAAATATATTTCAAGAAAATTATTGATAATTTCTAACACCTACTCACTCCAAAACTCCATTGGGAGTGCATACAATTGGACCCATACCGAAACAACTATGGGTTCAATTTAGGGATCAAATCTCACTCTCCAGGGTTGAACAAATAATTCTATCGAGCCTTGATTCCTTTTTTTTTATTCAAATGCCTTGTTTTTGTTGAAAAGTGAGGAAAAACTAACAATAAAATATCCATTACTAATAAACTACAAAGAATGCTCACCAAGAGGCTCCCAACTTTGCTAAACCCATGAATGCAAGAAATTTAGGGTAGGGCAAATACCCATGAATTTACAAATCAGGTCACAATTGACTCTAAATAAGACTGTTTCTTCTACTATACTTTACTCAATGACGATCTTTGGCCTTGATTCGACTATGGAAAGCATCCAATCTTTTTCAGCAACCACAAAGAGCATTTTTAACACAATTTTTTTATAGTTCTTCAATTTTTGTTGGAGATTTTTCCTTTAACAAATCTACAAACGAACTTTGTTTATCTAAGAGAGGATCTGGATATGCCCCCATTGGGCGCTTTTAGGGTAGCATTCTCATCTTCAATTTTGTAGCAACCAGAAAGTGCTTTGTCTACCCAACCAATCTTAGACTAGGTTCAATGTACCTAGTTTAGGAGTGTGATTTATATTTCCCTTTCATGTATGTATTCATCTAATTATGTGCGAGAGTGTGAAGTGTGAGAATGTGCACAAGTGTCATGCAATAAAGTGTGCAAATGTCATAGAATAGTCAAGAATCATGTATACAAGTGACAAGATGAGAAACTAAACCAAAAGACGTGAGAGAATTATCTTATATGTAAAATAGAAAAATATGCATCTTCTATAAAATAAAAATAAACAAAGAATCAAAAAATCACATTTCTAAAATTATATTATGGAAACAAAACTGGTTGTATATAATTTTAAATAATTCTATTGGAAGTTTTCTTCGTTATATTTTATAGTTATTTTACTTTATATTACTGTTATTTTATATGAATATTATATTATTAAACATATATACATTTAATTTATGATAATCTAACTAAAAAAACCAACTTAAATATATACACATAATATTTTAATTAATGATATTATTTATATCCTTTTCATCGTGGTACGTCTAATCGTAGTCGCATAAAGTGTCTCTTTTATATTATATTTGCGTAGATGCCAATTTTGTGGATCAACGATTCCTGTCGGTGGCAGCTTCTGGTTTTAAAGTAATAAAGACTTTACATAATTGGAGTGCACGCAACTTCTTCATCCGATGGACTTTTCTAACAGTGTTGAGACCAATGGCTGTGTATTATTGAAGGATGACTGCACGACAATGCATAGAAAGAAAGGTTTTGCTTGTAGTTTTTTCCTAGTGGCGCCCACAAATCATGTCAATGTATGGCATGCCTACAATTATCTCCAATGGGGGGACTCCAATAATAACCTTTGTTTAAAAATTAAAAAAACAAACAAAATCGTAGAACAAATAAAATGTGGTGTACTTTAAATTTTTGTATTAAAATTTAAAAAGATTTTGGCGGTGTTAAATTATGTGGAAATTGTTCCGTCCTTAACAAGTTCAACGTTTGCTAGATTGGACTTTTTAATACCATGATGTGACTTATTTCTAAAAGTAAAAGTACTGCTGAATTTTATTTTTATAAAATTATTTATTTATTTTATTTTTGAAGTTTATATATATATTTTGGTAATAGTGAAAAAAAAGGTTTTGAGGGTTTTAATCCTTTTACAAAAAGTATCAATATGGAACATAATATTTTGGTTAAGGCCTAAAAATTAAAGAAGAGACTAAAAACATTACAACAAAAAAAGTAAAAGAAAAAGTAGCAAAGGCCAAAGCCAAAAAAATTAATCAGCTTCAATACCAACAGGGAACCGAAAACTTATCATCGTTCAATTCCACTAACAATAGTTAGAAGTAAGAAATCCGCCTCATGTTTTCTTACCTTGTCTTAAGATTTTCTTCATAGAAGCAAGAAGCTCACAATTCGAGGAGGGATCATCGACATGGTTTGAGGTCTTGCTCTCTTTGCTAGGAGAGTCGTGTCTGTTACTAGTATTTGTAGTCTTCTAGGAGTTCACACAGTCGTCTTTCGAATCTTGCATTTTGCATCTTGGTTCCTCTTTCAAATCATCCTGCATCTTGGGTATTTGCATCTTGGCTCTAACCATATTTCGAACAAAGTTTGCCACTCGAATGTTTTAATATCATTTCTACCAACAACTTGGTTCGAGACTATTTTTTTTTTCCACTGTCAACCTTCACCTTTCCTTCTTCAACCTTGAGCAAATATTAAGATCCATTTGCAATTTCAAATTCAGTTTCCCTTCTCAAAGTTTTAATTGGGGGCTTCCCCACTTTTTGTTCGACCCCCACATCAATAGGACCCTTTCTTTGACTACGAGTTTTAGGACTTCGAGATCCTTTCTCCATGTAGGACTTTGAGAAGCCAATCGAGGACTCATTCACATGGGCTACCATTTGGACAACAGAATCCGATTCTAAGCAACCAAAGGAATTATGGAGGTCTTTTGAAACTAGAATATCCATTACAAGATCCGACAGACTTACCTCTTTTACAAGAATCGAAGAGGCTTCAGAGCTCACCAAAGCCTTAACCTCCTTCGAATTCTCTTCATTTTATGTTGAACCATTTGACACTTAAAAGACTTTTCTAATACTAAAAGGTTTTCTAATTAAAATCGGACACTAATCTCCCTAAACTTTGATGACTCTCTGTAAAACTCCTTTTGAACATCTAAAACAATAACAAATTCCTTTTAATATTAAATGATAATGAAAAGCATAAAATTATTAAAAATATTAAGTATTATATATAATAATATTTTTATAATAAAATTATGTATGAATTATTAAAAATAATAATAAACATAAAAATTATAACTTAAAGTTATATATAAAAATAATTAAATTATTTTAAAATTGATAACTTACATTAAAAACATTCTATTCAATTTTTTTTTAATTTAATTAACTCTTTTGTATACTATGCAACAAACATCTACTTATTCTAAATTTATCCCTGAATACATGAACCAATAAAAACATCGTTGAACCTTATTTAAAGAAAGAAAAAAAAGGAAATAAGTTAGAACTGTCAAATTGTTGTGGGAAAACTTTTTATATAGGGGAGAAGTGGGGAGGTTAAAAAAAAAAAATAGGTGATA
The DNA here is from genome assembly GCA_028583015.1 of Wollemia nobilis. Taxonomy (NCBI): domain Eukaryota; kingdom Viridiplantae; phylum Streptophyta; class Pinopsida; order Araucariales; family Araucariaceae; genus Wollemia; species Wollemia nobilis. The sequence goes on from JAQPPZ010017073.1 coordinate 2,217,219, forward strand.
TATTTTAAGTTTTTATTTAACATTTAAAGGGTGATTATAAGTAATATTTTAATATTTATTAAAATATATATACTATTTGTTAGTAGAATGATTTTAAATAATAATATTTTTTATAATTATTATTATTATTTTTTTTAAAAGAGGGTAAAAATTTATTAAACTCACAAAAATATTCAAGATACAAAGAAAAATAAGAAGCTATTCATACATATCAGCTCTCAATAAAGAAGAGAGAAATTGAGAGCAATTAGAAGAAAGTTGAGACCAATTCTGAACATCTCAACCATCCTGAAACTCAGAAGCTCATTTAGCTAACAAATCCACTATCCCATTCCACTCTCGGGGAATATGCACAAAAGAAATGAACTCCAAGTGAGCAGAGATATTGAAAATTTGCCGAGCAATCCAACTCAACTACCAACTCCCATGAAGACTATCCCCAGAATTCAACAAATTTATAACAATCTGAGAATTAGATTCACAAACAATCTAACGCCAACCCAAAGCATGCCCTTGCTCCAAAGCATATAAAATTGTAAATGCTTCCATGAAGTTATTAGAATGATATCCCTTAAAGCAAGAGAAAAAAAATTGGACAGTACGACTACTGTCCTGCCCCACACCACCAATACCAGCATTACCCGGATTACCCTGGGAAGATCAATCCGTATTAATCTTCAACACTATTGGAGGAGGCAGATTCCATTTACCAGCCTTCCTCACCCGATTACTCTGACTCATCCGTTTACAAGAGACATTAGGACCAGGACCATTAACCAACAAACCTAATCTTTCCATGATCTGACGTTTCGCTTGGTCCATGGGAGAAATAATCTGACATTTTGCAGACACAGTTTCTTGGGTCATTTGCAAAATCCTCTGCCAGACCTGAGAAGAAGTTAACTCCTTCCCTTGGAAAATTCGATAGTTTCGTTCAAGCCAAATCTGCCAAAAAATGCACGAAAGACCAATGCTCCACCCAAATTTTAAAAAGAAAGCCCTTGCAGGAGGCCGCCCCATACTCCTCCAAAAATCAACTACAGATGAAGATGAAGCATGCGAACAAGGTTGATTCCACACTCCCCACCAATAATGCCAGAGTTGACGAGCAAAGTCACATTGGAGAAGTAAATGCCCAACAAACTTCTCATCCTTCCCATAATTATAGCATAAAGAGGGGTCAACAAAACCACGCTTTTGAATATTATCCCAAGTAGGACACAGATTATGAGTAGCCAGCCACATATAAAAACTACACTTAGGCCAAACATACTTATTCCAAACTTGCTTCCACCACGAGACCACATCCTCCTCAAATCGTTGTCGATCCAAAACACAATAACCAGTAGCACATCATCCCTCTATTATCCCTTCCCCATGCTAGCACATCATCCCCAGGCAGAGAAGAGCAGGGATGACTAGCCAAAATAAGGTGCCAGTTTCGCCCTCGCATCCATAGTGCCACCAACAGGCCATTCCCGAGGATCCTTCCACTGAAAACTAACCATCTGACCAAAGGACTTAACAATTTTATAATTATTATTTTAATAATTTTTATATTTTTTAATGATAAGGATTTGTTTATTTTTAAATTTAGAAATTTGAATAATTTATTTAACATAAAATTGTTTTAAGTAATAATTTTTTTTGTGAGTTTTACGGGATTAAAACTATTTAATAATTAGCTTATGTTATTGTATTGCATCATGATCCTATAATTTATTAGGATGATTTTACTATGATATTTTCACATCCCATGTAATATTATTTTATAATTATATTTTTGCTAATGATTTTACAATCATATTTTTGGTAAGTTCAAGTTATTGATAAAATATTAAGGTTTATCATAGAATTGGATTATTGAATTGCATTATGAAACTTTTCCTTTTTCATATAATTAATTAAAAAATGATATAACACTCTAGGATAAAAATGGTTAATTGTCGGGGGAGATGGAGAGGGAAGAAAGTAGAGAGGGGAGGGCTCTGGTCCCTCCCCTGCTCCCCCTCCCATGGTTCCTGGTTCCTGCCCAGTCCCTGGCTCAACCCAGGTCATCCCTCCCGGGGAGTGGTTGTTTGCAGATGATCTCCTGGGGGGAGATCCTTCTCCACTATCTGCGCCCGTCTCGACCGGCTAGGGTTTCCTTGGTTGTTTTTTTGGACCGGTGCTTCCCAGGGATCCCTGTTTGGTTGGGGATCCCTTCCCTTTTTCCCTCAGGCTTCCCCCTGGGGTTTTTTGCAGGTTATTCGCGTGGATCTGGTCCCCTGTGTTTCTCGGTGCGGTGGAGGTGACGGTTTAGGGTTTGGACAGCTTCCCCCTTTTTCTTGTGAATCCTCGACGGGCTCTGTGCTTGGACGGGATTCTTGGTCCCTGTTGCTGGGATCCTCTTTTGTTTTCCCGGGGCGGGTTCCTTGTGGTGCAACTCTCTGGTCACTTCCTGATGGACTGGATCCTCTCTGTGCTGGCTGTCGGCTTCCTGTAGGATGGCTCTCGCTGAACTAAATGTTTTCCCGATGGGCGGGATGGTTTCTCCACAGGGCGGGATCCGCCAAATCCACCGGTTTTCCCGTGAGGCGGGATCCTTTCTTTTCTGCTGGTTTCCCAGATGGCGGGATTTCCCTGTTGCTTCCCGCTAGCGGGACTGTTTGTGGTGGTTTTGACTGCTTCTCGCAAGGCGGGATTTTATTGTAACGATTTTTCTGTGCTTCCTGCTGGGCGGGATCTTCTCGATGGTGGTTTTTGGCTACTCCCCGCTGGGCGGGATCTCCAAAACTACTTTCTTTCTTATTTTTTTATTTCCCACTAAGAGGGATTGTTTCATGCTTACTGTTACCGCTGGGCGGGATTTCTATTTTGGTGTTCAGTTTCAAGGGATTGATGCCCTAGGCCCATTGCTTATGTAATCAGGTTTTGGGATCCTTGTTAAAACCCGCTATAAATACAAACACTTATAACTATCAAAAAAAAAAATTAAAAAATGATATAGAAACATTTGAACCCCTTGTTTTCTATATAAATATATATACAAATTTGTAGTCATATAAATTTAAGTCCTTTGAAATAAAAGATATATATTTTATCATTCCTTCTAATAATACTAAAATTTGTGATTTATATAAACATACTATTCGTATCATATTTATTTCATTTCTTCTCACTAATGTTATAAGATGTAATTTATATGAATATGTAATTATAAGTAATTTATAAAAATTTAAATCAAAACAAATACACTCTAAAGTATTTAATTTAAAAAATAAATTAAAATAAAAGTTTATTATAAAATTTAAATAATTTTCAAAATATTATGTAAAAGTTATAAATATTAGCTTCTCAAAAACCTAAATAATTATTTTCCTTAAAAACCTAAATAATTATTGAATTATGATTTATAGATTAATTTTATGTATTTTATTGATTTAAATTTATTAAGTAATTTTATATATTTTAATTATTTTAATGAAAAACTAAAAAAAAGTTTACTATTTTAAAACTTTTATATTAAAAAATATAAATATTTGTATTCGAGTTGAGGGTCAATCTAAAATGTGCTATGAGACTATAAATTAGGATAATTCATTTGAAAATCTTTTAACTTTGATGAGTAATTTTTATGTCTTTTAATTATTTCAAATGGTAGGTTACTTTTGGATAGTGCTAGTAAATTGCATGTTATTTTAAAATTTTGTAATTTTTTGTGTTAAAAAATTAAAAAATTTATATTAGTATTGAGGTTTAATGTATTGAGACTTTATAATAAATTGTTGTCTAATTTATTTTATACTGAGGTTAAAATAATTCATATGCAAATCTTTCAACCTCTTGAGTATTTTTATGTATTTTAATTGTTTCATAGGAAAGCTCATTGTGTTATTCAATTGCATGCTATTTTAAAACTTTTTAAATTTAATTTTTTTATTAAAAAATCAAAAGGTTTGTATTGAAGTTGAGGATCAATGTAAAATGTATAACTTTTATAACTCTGAGACTTCACGAATAAATTTTTTAAAAAATATTTAAGATATATATAATATGGTGGAATTGGTAGCTGCCACGAATGAATCTCGACACGCTGTCTAGTTTTTATGGCAGTCACAATATTCTGCGCGGTCCGTTTTGGAAGCCGCCACACAGATCTTCCCGCAGTCCGCCCCTATAACCGCCATGCCACAATCATTTTAAACTTTTTCAGTTGCCACAATCATTTTAAACTTTTTAAGTCGCTGAAAGCACCACGAAAGGGACAAGCGTTCAGTCCAACGAGACCCGAGATTTGAATCTTAGACCTCCGCCCCCTTATGGGTTTGGATGAACCAATTAATCTATACCTCAAACCTAATATTTAAAATATTTTATAAATAAATTTATTTAAAATTTTATATGTTTTATAATAGATTCTTACTTAATAGTGAAGTTAGAATTATTATTTTTTTAAATCTAACACTTTATGGATAAATGGATTAATTTATTTAAAATTTTATATGCTTTGTAATGAATCCTTATCTATTTTGTTTTATATTAAGGTTAGAATAATGTGTTTTTAAATCTAAATATTTAAATTAATTTTTTCCATGAAAAATAAATTTGTGAGACTTTACTTATAGATTGAAACTTTATTATAAAACTTCTCACTTTTCCAACTTTTAATCAAATATATTTTATATTATATTTTTATTTAATTAAATTTAAATATTTTTTTTAATAATTATTAAATATCAAAATAATATTATATTTTTATTTAATTAAATTTAAATATATTTTTTAAAAATTATTAAATATCAAAATAATATTATATGTAAGGTTGAAACAGATGCAAGGTATAAGCGGGCACAACAAGAAACCATCTTCCCGTCTTAAACAAAGATAACATTATATTTTTATATTAAGCATGGATGTCAGACATAGTAGGTTGCTTTCCTATATTTTTACATTAAGTATGGATGTCAGACATAGTAGGTTGCATTCCTTAATAAGTCATACCAGTTGGTCTGATATAAAAGAATCTTATTTTCCATGCAGGTGTCATAAATTGTAATTACACGAAGAAAGTTAAATTATAATTTTTTTTTAGAAAAGTTAGATTATATAAATTTATTAATATTAGTTAATATTATTCATCACTTGAAATAAAAAATAAAAGAGATAGATAAAAAGTAAATCTGAATATATATAAAAATAAAACTAAATAATAATAAAAATTATAGCCATATCTTACTATAATACACTAAGTATTAACACAATAAATATGCAAAATTTGACGAAAAACAATTTGCGCAACTTATTGAAAATCCTAATATCCGTTGGCAAAAATATATTATTCCTGCGACAGTAACTTTAGTATGAATAAGATGATTCTTACAACTGTGATTTGCCAACCAATCACATCAGTTTCAATTTTGCGCTAAAAGCAATAAACTGTTGTAGTTGCTTGCACCATGGTCCAAAGAGAACCAACCAATAAAATATACAATCAACTTTCGTCATGTCACTATTTTTTAATAAAATAATGTAAAACAGAAGCAAACAAATTAATATATGTGAAGCTGTAGCCTTAGCCATGGTTAATAATTTTGAATGGGCCATCTTTTGAGTGTACAGTACAAATGTATGCAGACACTCAATCAAGAAAATGTTCAATGTACAGGTTAGGATCCTCCGTGCTTATGTAAAATGGCAATGTGCCTTTCTCAAAGAAGGATATCCAACACCTTTTTAAGAGACTTTCATCGGAAGCAATAGGCAAAAGCCCAAATGCCAAAATTAATTATTTACAAGGATTTGAACCGAATATTCAAGCATGGTGTTTCAAATCATGCCTGACCAATCCATTTGGAGGTTAACAAAGATCAAAGAAGCGCAATCTTTCCAATCTCATAAAATTGCAACGTTTTCCATCTCCTTCGGTTGATTGGGGCAAATCTGTGGCTGCCTCACAATATATATCTGATCTCCTTTGCTGTTATAAGCATCTTGGTTCCGATGCCAAGTCCACAAGGCATAGGTTTGATTTTTCACCTGAAGAATATGGGATATTTCAATGTTAACATATTAAAAAAAATAAAAAAAAGTCTAATAAACATGCTCCAATATAACATAGAAGCCTAACTCAGGACAAGACTTCCCATACTCAGAACTCAACAACAATCAAAGGAGACTACCTCAAAAATGCCATGCCCAAAACTGCTTTCTCTGTATGCACTAAAGTCAGGTTGTCTATCCCAGCAAAATTTCCCAGCTGCAGGACCAGATGTAAAATTATAAGCACACAAACCGCCCATAAATGTATCTGGTGTTGAAGAAGGCTCGGGACAATTGCCAGGATCATCAGCGTGAGGTACAGCCATCTTTTCTCTGTTCCCGCCATCTCCAACAGTTATGTAAACAGGAGCACATGGGTCCAGTGTATAGTTGAAGACTCTGTTTGATCTCTCATAAGCATGAACCTACAAGCAAGAGTCATACATTTTAACTTAATTCATGCCATTTGTTGAAGACTTATGCTACAAGCACATTTAAAGAAAAGGAAAGGTAAAAGTAAACAACAATAACAGTGCGTTCTACTTAACAATCAACAATAGGGAATAAGGAACTTGGAGAGAGCAAGTTTCTCGGTAGTAGAGTAGCCCTTGTCTGGGAGTGATCTTAGGCTTAAAGAGAGCTATTCAGTTTTTCTAACATTGAGTGGTCTAATAGTGAATTCTTTGGAACTTTAAATAGGATGTCTAGAGTTTCATTCCAAAAGTGATAGGATTGTAAATCATTCCGAACTGAACAGAGCTTCCTAAGCAATTCTTTTGTTTTTTTAATTTTAGTCCAAACCTTTGTTTCGTTGGAGGACAAGTGGACAACTAAGGTGGTGTGGCTTGAGGAGAGTGTTAGAATTAGTCCTGATTGGAGCCTGTCTCAAAGAAGTATGGCTTTAGGTGTAGCGTTAAAACTTAGGGGTATAGAGTAATGTTTATCCATAAGGCAAGTACCTCACTGCTAAGAGGATGGTATTTGTTTTGTATTGAAATGGGCTTTCTGGGATTTTAGTAGAAACCAAGATTGCTCAGTGCAGTGGAAGTATTAGAGTTGAAAATCTTCACTATCAAGGATGAAAACAAATGGCAGGTATCTAAGAAGTCCAAAGGTGACAGGGCAACCTTTGATAAATTTTGACTTATTTGGTTATACCAATAATGTATCAGACCTGGCGTTTCCAAGGGGACAGGTAGGGAATTCCAAACAGAGCATAACTTGACAGGTAGTTCAAGAATAATTTAAGGTAAGTAAGGAACCTAAAGGACAAGTAGGTCAGACATACGTGGGGACAAATAAGGCATCTCAGGCAGAGTATAGCTTGAGAGGGAGTTTTGAAGGTTATCTGATAATTTGAAACTGAGAAGTTCTATGAAGAGAAGCAGGTACGTGGCAGAGGAGGCCACTGGCTAGAAGGTGGTAGTGAGTTTGAATACAAAACTAAACCGATCAAATACATTGAAAAAACTTTTAAACAAAGCTGATGACTTACATGGCCATTAAATACAACATCAACACCATATTTGTAGAGCAGCTCTTCCATTTCCTGTCTCATGCAATCTGCTTCCCGATAATGGGCTCTGTAACTGCTGTACCAGGGTGGGTGCCAAGTAGCAACAAGCCAAGGAGTTACAATCCTATCGACATTTGCTAAATCACGTTTCAACCATCTGTATTGTTCCCCTGTAAACAAAGCCTGGAAACATCAGCCTGGATTCCAAGCATCATATTCTTGTTCTACCACTGCAACAAACCTACCCTATCCAAGTCTTAAATTAAATCAAAAGATATCCTCTTTTATGCTGAAACCATTCAACAAAAGCTTATTAAATCAAAAGATGTTTTCCTACCTGTCTTATTGTAATCGATGTATCCCCCGAGCATGACAAAATGGATGCCTCCGGCATCAAATGAATAGTAGAAAGGGCTTTTGGATCCACTCTCTTCACTTGGGAATGCAAATCTAGACTGGTAAGCCATAAATGTTTTTTTGTCAATCTGCTCTTCGATCTCATGATTTCCCTCCACCACCATAATGGGCACTCGAGAAATCAAGGGCTCCATAAACCTACCACGAACCCAAATTCAATATCAGTACAGAACATTCAAAAGAAGGAAACAAAACAGAGTCAAGAAGCAGGGCAACAGGGAAGCCGCCAAAATGAACAGAATTAACAATTAAATCAGGCAAAGTTTAAAATCTCAACGAAAAAACAAACGTCAAGCACAAAAACTGAAGGATCCTGACCTTCCCCAGTAATCCCAGCGAGGCTGGTAAGTCTCATGGATGGGAGTATCAGGAAAAGAACAAGAGTAGCAATCAGAACCGTTGCCATCGGTGAGATACAGATTTGCATAGCTAACGTCACCCACAAGCAAAACCAAATCCGGATCGTTTCTCCTAAGGTGGTCAATTGTGGAAGTGGTATTGTATGTCAGCCCGAGGTCGCCCACTACAGCGATTCGATCAGGGAACCGCAAGGTGCCGGGGGCCGGCATCGTCATGAAGCTCAGAACTTCACTCATAGCCCCCTGCTCGGGATCCCCGCATTTATAATAGTACTTTGTACTATCCTTCAGCCCTAAACAAGACCAGAAAACAAAAAATCACAATAATGTATATATACCTAACATCTACCATATTAACATCGGGTTTGAGCATGTGGAGGCTGGCCCTCTTACTTTCTACTATATCAACATTGAGTTTGAATATGTGTGAGAGACTGGTCTCTTACTTTCTAACCATTTCCAACCAGTTAATATGATGATACAAATCTAGTAGCATATTCCATGATTGAAATTTCACTTACATTAATAGTTATCTATCTTTCTGCGGATTGTTGTGCATTTGTGGTAGTCTAGTACACTGGATACTGATTGACTAGATTTAGAAAACAAAAAATCACAATATTGTATATATATTACATCTATCATATTTATATTGAGTTTGAGTATGTGTGAGAGGCTGGCCTTTTTATTGTCTAACCAGTTAATGTGATAATGCAAATCTAAAAACATATTCTATGATTAAAATTTCCTCCACACATTAATACCTATCTATCATACTAATATTGATAATCAATTGACGAGATTTAACAGGAGAATCCAAAGAAAATGAAAATTTTTACCTGTGAGACGAACGTGATGGATGATTCCAGAGGTGTAGTTTTGTAGGCCAGGGAAGGGGTAAAGTTGGGTATAGACCAAGGAGTGACCCATCGCTTCATTTTCCAGATTTTCTTCCAAAATCCCAAAATTCACCACACTCGCCACGCTGGAGGCATTCCGCGGCTGCACGTCGTCGCCAATCTGGAACTCTCCTGCTTACAGTTTGGATTTGTTAAAAACGCTGCCAAATTTCTCAGGGCGCTAAATTCTGTAAAAACATCGGTAATTGTTAGATTATTACCTGTGATCCAGGAGACCCAGACGGAATCGGGAGTGGAGAGAGAGACGGAAATCTGCTCGGGGAAAATTCCCGTCACCCACCTCTTCACGCGGGGATCATCCGGCGGCAAATCTTCGGAGGCCTCTCCCCTGTGTCCAGCATCAAACGGAACTGTGACTGGAGCGAAAGGCCCGTCGAGTGTTGTAGGAATCGGTTTCCCGTCTAGAGACGGAAGAATCTGGAGCAGCAGCAGCAGCGCCAGACAGAGTGCGTAACATCTACGCCCAGCCGCCATTGTTCTCTGTATTTTTTTTGGCAGCGCGTTTTGGTGTAACTGAACTGGGTTATATAAGATTTTGGGACCGAAAACTGCCGAGGTGTCATTTGAAAAGAGGACAGGGGTAGGAATATGCCGAATATGGTGCGAATAAAACATCGTATGAGGAGGCATGGCATTCGGCAAGTGAGATGACAATTGGAGGAAAGTGAGGAGCTTTTCAGTTTTCTGTTATGGATATTCTTTTTCTGATTCGGACATTGAAGTTGGTACGTGTCGAATAGCTTAAAATAAAGAGCGTTGTCGGCGCCAACTTCAGAATATGCTTAGGTGGAACGTTAGGTATCTTGGAAAATGGCCTATATTTAGTTTCAGTAGTAGCATATTTTTATAATAAAATATTTTTGTTTGAAATAAATTAAAAAAAATAAAATAATTTTTAATAATTTGAATTTGTTATCGAAGTGTAGGTGAGTTGGAGAGGGTAGAGCAAACCTCCAAGAGAAGTTCCTTGTACGAATCTCCACCTCACCAAACGTATAGTACCCAAAATTTAATTGATAATGTTGGTGCAGTCAGGGCTTGAACGTATAATACCCAAAATTCAATTGATAATGTTGGTGCAGTCAGGGCTCGACGCGACTAGACCCTTGATCGTAGTTTCTCAGACCAAGATGGTCCGTTAAAAGTTTTTTCGCTAAATTTAAAAAATAATATAGATTTGATTATTTTTATTTAAAAATAATTAAACCATACATATTATATTAAATGAAAAAATAAATTTTAAATAAAAAATAATATCGTTTCATAAAGTTTTAAAGTGGAAGGAACTAATTTTTTTTAAAATCACTTTGAAAGGGATAATTCTTAAAGAAAATTACCTTTCAAATAGATAAGTCTTCATAAGAATTGTCGGTTTTTGTCGGCTTTTGCTTATCGATAGAGTTATTTTGTCATCAGGTCTCTTCTAATTTAGAAAAACCATGAAGAATCTTTTGGTGTGCGAGAAATTTCTTTTATGGACCTACCACTTAGGTTTATCTATTAGGCCTAAACAATGATGAAAATAGGGCATTGTTAGCCTAGTCATATTATTTCGAAGAAAGTAACTATTCTACATTTCTTAAAAGATATTAAAAAAAACTATTTTATTCCTTTTGAAGAAGGGTATTCAAATAAAATTTATTCCTCTTCTTAGACTATGAAAAAATTGTATACTTTTGATGCTTATAAGAGTCAAAGTTAGTCTAGAGTAATGTACACTTATATATCTGCAACTAGAGTTTGGGATACTCACAAAATCTAATAAATTCATAAAAAAAATAAAGGTATGAACTAAAATAGTGTAGAAGTTATCGTATTGGTAGTTATTTGTTTAGTTAGACATTTATCAAGAAGACACTCAGGTTCTAGCCTTGGAGCAACCTGTTTGCAAAGGTATTAGTCTAGTATGAATCTAGGTTTGTTGGATGCAGGTCAGTGATTACCTTTACATCAGGTCAACAACAACGAGGTGGAATAGGTTTGGTGGATGTAGCCCATATAGTTTTATGTATAAAATAATAGTATAAAAGCTTTTGAAAAAGTTATTATCTAGATATGATATATAGACTCCCTATAAATTTGAATGCCTTCCTTTGTATTTCTCTATAAAATGTTTGTTGTATTCATTGATTTTTTTTAAAAGACAAATTTTAAGTATAAATATCGACTAGTTCACTTACTAAAATTGCTTCATGTTACTAGAAAGAGTAAACTTCGTGTTCTATATTTTGTATATGTAGAAGACTTGGATGTTAAATATGAAGGAATGAGTTAAGCCATTTGGGAAGAGACCATCCATTTAAGGAAGTGTTTTATTGTCACCACATGTACGATCATTAAAATTAGTTGGAATTATTTAAACTTCCTAAGAACAATAGAATGAGTGCAAGATAATGAGTCTTATTTTTGGGTTTTTCTTTTGCTATGAGAACTTGTTTGTGTAAGTGTAATTATTTTTTAATATAATACGCATCAAATATATGAATGCAAACATTTTTAGTAAAGATTGTTATTATACATTTTATTTTTAATAGAATTATTTTTATCTTATTAAACACATGATTTTATATGAATTAGAACATTATAATGCATTTCAAGATAGTATATGCTCAATATGCAAGGTACATATAAAGACAAGTTTCAAATTTAAGTTTTTTCTCAACATGTAAATACCTTGGGTTAGATTTTCAAAGCAAACTCAATTAGAGAATATGTAGGATGGAACAAGTACAAGTGGGATGAAGGACACTCTACTAATTGCTAAATAAAAACAAAAAAGAAGAGCTATAGAATTAGAAATTATTACAATCCTTTTTGGGTTATTAGTTATTCAAGTGGTGCTATATAGGTGTGAAGTGTGGGCTAGCAATACACAAAATTTTAAAATGGAGATAAATAAAAGTATTCAAAAGTGTTCAATTACAAATAATTACATAATTAAGACATAAATCCTATATGAGGTTTAGCTTGCTAAAATAAGAATTGTTTCACTAGAAGTAGAAGTCATGATAAGGCTATTGGGTTACCTTAAGAAAATATAAAGAATGGAAGATAACAAGTTACCAAAAGACGTAATCAAAGAAACCTTAAATACAAAAAAAAACACATTGATGAAACAAAATAATAAATTAATGGAAAAATAGAAGCCATGTGTTTTCAATATCATATGTGCACGAACATAAATAAAATACCAATTAAAAGGAACAATTGATGTTCGAAAGGATAGGTTAATTGGTAATAGTTAAGTGTTTGTTGGTGAGTTACCTCGATTTAATTTAATGGATGATCAAAGGTTATATTTATTTCGTCTTTATCCAAGGGGATAGGGTTTATAAAAAATCTCTACCCACAAAAAATAAAACACAATTAATATATAATTGATATATCATATTCTTAAGCTTTGAAATTTTTTAGCAAGAATCAATAAATAATTCAGGTGGGACAAAAATTCATTATCAAAATATAAAAGCATACAAAAATATGTAAGTATTTAAGGTTATAATATTATATTGTATAATTGGCATGAGATATAAATAAGGTTATAATAATCTATAGTTGGCATAAACAGCCCCAAGGGCTAGGTGGATTGATAAGTGCTAATTTAGCAGGCACTTACCAAGAAGAGACCTAGGTTCAAATCTTGGTGGTTCTTGTTAGCAAAGGAAGTAGTCTGATCAAAATCCTCTGAATGCATGCCAGATCGACGACGACGGTACAAACTTTGAGCAACCGATGATCACCATCTCACGCTGGGTTAACGTAAACAAGACGTCGTAGGGGTTATAGGGGGCATCCCAAGATTTGAACCCTGCTTGATAGTAGAAAATGACTGTGGATGTAACTTCGTAGGGGTTATAGGGGGCAGCCCAAGATTTGAACCCTACTTGATAGTAGAAAATAACTGTGGATGTAACTGATTCCCCCGTGTTAACAAAAAAAAGTATAATTGGTATAAACCATAAATAATTCAATTGTATTATATAATTAACATGGACTATAAATAATCTAAGGTTTATTTTTAGGATAATACATTATAATAATAAATAGGTTAAGAATAGTGTTATGATATAAGGAATGAACCTAGTAACTTAATGGCATTTGGTGTAATGGTAGTTGTCTAGTTATTATCATCCATGTGGTTGTGAGGTCGATTCCTCTTATGTTTGCTCGAACGAGTGCTCATATTTGTAAATATTTGTAAACGATGTTCAATATAACCTAGTAACTTCAAATCATTAAATCCAAAAATATTATTTTCTTATGGAAGGGTTCTCGTATCAAGAGATATTATAGAGTGGTTCTTTCATTAAAAAATAACATTGGTGTTGCCGTACTTGAAGGGTATTATCATATCTTGTCTCTGCGTGGATTAATTTTTGTGGTTGATTTTTCTAATATTTAGCATATTGTGGATGCTTTTATATTTAAGAGAAGCAAAGCTTCTTAACATCTGGTATCAAAATAATAATTTTAGCAAAGTGGAGAATTTTTGTATGGTTTGTAGAAATTGTTTCAAGATTTGTTAAGTTTCTAGAGTCACACACAAAATAAATTGTGATATTTTTCCAAGAGCTATATCCTTTGATATTTTTCCAAGAGCTATATCCTTTTTTGCAATTATCATATTTATAATACTCTTGCACCATAATGCAAATCATTTTGAGTACTACAAATACCATTGACTATACATCAAATTGTGAGCAGTATTAAACAAGTTATGATTGCTTGAAGTAGGGCTATCAACATTGTTTTTTAACTATGCAAAAATTTGTCAAAAAGAGAAAAAATCATCTCTCAATCCAAGTATGCAAATCAATTGTAAGCTATTTTATTTTAGATAAATCAACAGATCTAATTGCTTATAGAAAATATTAGATTTAATATGGTGAGGAGGAATTTTATTTTGAGAAAGCCCAATTTATTAAACCCTAGCTCCTTTGGGTAATTTGTTGGGGTTGAGATCATGGAGTTGTCAATATTCATGCGAAGGGATGATATTGTTGCTAAAGAATGGTGGAAAATTTTTAAATATTTAAATTCTTCTAGTTTTGCATGGTGACATAAGGTTAGTGATTCTTTAAGAGAGGAAGTTTTATCTTGGCATATGAATTTTGTTTGTACCATAATTTTACATACACACGAGAAGAATTTGAAGGAGCATTCTTACTTAAATGGAAATTTGAGAGAAAAGATAAAAATATAGCTACTTTTATAGACACACTTAAATATTGTGAAGAAGAAATCAAGAGGCTTACGGAAGAAGCAAAATGGAACAAATCCATATGAAAGTTTGAAGGATAAGGGAATCACATCTTTGGAGATAGACAAGCAAGAGGACGGTTAGAGGCATTTATTTCCATCTAAAAATTCTAATTTACAAGTTGATGGTTGCATTTAAAAGAAAACATTTAGTCTTTATAAACCCTAACAACAAGCATAACTTCATCAACATGGACTTGGCTAACAGGTTCCAAGAAAGAGGATAAAAGATGGAAAATTTCAAGGAGAGAAATCTCAAATTTTTAAGGACTTGAATATTTCTATAGTTGAGCATATTTTGCATTCCAATGTTCATGCCATTGTTATGGAGGATGTGGATATTATTCTTAGTTATCCTTGGTTAGGTTCATTAGGCACTACTAACGTTTTTTGTTGAATATTTTGTAGCTTAAGAAGTAAAGGCTTAAGCAGAATCCAAAAAATATTTTTGTAAGAAAACAAATTGAAGAACCAACAAAAGAATCTAAAATAGAGGAGGTAGTAGTAGAGTTTGAGGAAGAAGCAAAATCAAAGACTAAGGATGAATAGTTAGAAGAGCAAGAGGATGAAAAAAGGATGTGAACAAGATAGAAGAGCATAAGAAAATATTTTAAAAAGAGGAACAAAATATAATAGCAAAAAAAAACAAAGCACATGGTTAAGGTTGTAACATATCACCATCCACACCACCATGAGAGGTAACAATCATGAAAACAATATATAGAGCATCAAAAGAGTTGTGATGGACTTACATGGAATCGTTAAAGCAAAAACTATAAATATACAACCAATAACAATTATAAACAAATTTGGATAAAAAATAGTGATATTTATGGCTATTCTAAAGATCAACGTAGCACAATGAACACATGGAAGCAAAGGAGTGTCATTGTATATAAGAGAGTTACACTAGAAGCATGACATCATAAAAGACCACTACAAATCAAGATTTTACTTGAGTGGTTGGATGATCAAGAATGGTACCAATTATTTGCCATGATTCAAGGATCATATTATTTGGTTTCATCTCATATTTCGAGGATGAAACATTCTTAAGGGGGATGGAATGCTAGGGTACCTAGAGGGTAGGTACCTAGTAATATAATATTGTATTGTATAGTTGGCATGAGCTATAAATAACCCAACTATAGTGTATAGTTGGCATGATCCATAAATAACCCAATTGTATTATGTAATTAGCATGGACTATAAATAACCCAAGGTCTATTTCTAATATAATACATTATAATAATGTCTAGGATAATAATAAGATTATGCCTTTCCCAAATAGCATTGAAAGATGATTATATAAAGAATGGACATGGTAATTGTAAATCATTGAATTCAATCTAATCAATTATTATAATAATAGTTGCTCATGGAGTTGATCCCATCTTGGGAGATATAATGGAATGGTTCCTTCTTTAAGGAATAACATTTGTGTTGCCTACCTAAAGGGTATTATCATATCTTATCTTTATGTGGATTAATTATTATGGTTGATTTATTCAATATTTAGCATATTGTAGATGTCTTTAAATATAAGAGAAGCAAACAGTCTTAACATAAGGATTTTTCTTGCATTAATTAATTGGAACCAGGGATAAATTTGTATAAAAACATAATTTTATCAAATGAACACAAGCAACAATTATTTTAGTAATCACATTGAAGAGTTTACAAAGCATTGTAGGTTGCTTTAAGGGGGAAACCTCCTTTATCCCAAGCCGCATCGAGGAGGAAACCTTTTTTTTATAAGCGATGCTCTGTACAATATAATTATTTAGGATTTCTTCACCTCATTTATGATGCACTATATAAAGACAACATACCCAAAATAGCTTATAATACAAAAATAGATTAAACCCGAAAGGTCACCCTTACATTCAAAGGGGTTTGTCCACTTATTACTAATTGCATAGTTATCATAGTTGCCAATATAAAATAGACTCTAATTTAATTCAAGAATGATTAACCCTTTAGAAAAAATATTATTATCATTTGGTCGATTGGAATTACTTGTAAGATACAAGGTGAGAGTTGGTGGTAGTTTGCAGGAAAACATCGTAAAGCTCTAAGAACCTGGTGATCATTTTTTTTTGGTTACATAGAAGATTTGGCTACAACCACTATTTTTAGTAACTGGCATCGCAAGGTTCAAACCATAGGGACTGTAACCACCAAACCTATACATCTCGTTAATTGTTTACACGACGTGAGATGGGGACCGCCGGTCGCTTGGGGTTTGTATCATCGTCATTGGTCTAGCGCGCACTCAGAAGATTTAGAGCAAACTACTACCTTTGCAAACTGGCACCACCAAAGTTTGAACCCAGATCTCTTTTCAACAAGTACCCATCCAAACTAGCACTTACCAATCCACTAGCTCTTGGGACTAACATGGTGACAATTTTAGCTTGGCCATTTGTTTGGGGTGGTATACCAAGCTTGTCTTTAGTTGGTGATGAGTGTTTGAATTACAATCACTTTAATTACTATCAAATCCGGGGTGATGTTTGTAGGCTATATGCGCTTAGAGGGTTTTCTATTGTAGGCATTTGACATGGGGTTCTCAAGCACACTCACAAAAGGTTAAAAAAATTAAATAACACTATGTCCCCCCAAAAAAAAACTGTTTTTTTAGGAGTGCGTTTTGGTGTAACTGAACTGCGTTATATAAGATTTTGGGACCGAAAACTGCCGAGGTGTCTTTGAAAAGAGGAGAAGGGGAGGAATATGCCGAATATGCTGCCGATAAAACATCGTATGAGGAGGCATCGCATTCGGCAAAGTGCAGATGACAATTGGAGGAGAGTGAGGTGCTTTTCAGTTTTTTGTTATGGATATTCTTTTCCTGATTCGGACATTGAAGTCGGTACGTGTCGAATGGCTTAAAATAAAGACCGTGTCGACACCAACTTCAAAATATGCTTTAGGTCGAACGTTACGTATCTTGGAAAATGGCCTATCCTTATTTTTCAGTAGTAGCATATTTTTAAATAAAGTTTTTTTTGTTTTATATTAAATTTTTTAATTGTTATAAAAAATTTGAAAAAAATAAAATGAATTTTAATAATTTAAATTTTATTTTTATTTCAAAACAATTAAACCATTTAAACTATATAATAATTTTAAATAAAAAATAATAAAGAACTATTTTCTTTTTAAATCACATTAAAATGGATAATTCTTAAAGAAAATCACCTTTCAAATAGGTAAGTCTTCATAAGAATTGTCGGCTTTTGCTTATCGATAGATTTATTTGTGATGAGGTCTCTTCTAATTTAAGAAAACATGAAGAATCTTTTGATGTGCGAGAAGTTTCTTCTATGGACCTACGACTTAGGTTTATCTATTAGGCCTAAACAATGATGAAAATAGGGCATTGTCAACCTAGTCACATTATTTGAAGGATAGAAAGTAACTATTCTGAATTTTTTTTTTTTTATTCGTTTATAAGAAGGGTATTCAAATATAATTTATTCCTATTCTTCAACTATGAAAAAAAATTATACTTTTGATGCTTATAAGAGTCAAAGTTAGTCTAAAGTAATGTACACTCATATATCTTCATATTATAAGGCAACTAGAGTTTGGGATACTCACAAAATCTAATAAATTTATATAAAATAAAGGTATGAATTAAAATAGCGTAGAAGTTGTTCTCAAAGTTTAGGTAGATTGGTAGTTGCTTGTTTAGTCAAGCATTTATTAAGAAGACATCTAGATTTAAACCTTGGGGGCAGCTTGTTTACAAAGGCAGTAGTCTGATCTAAATTCTTTGAGTGTATGCTAGATTGACGATGACGGTACGAATCTTGAGCGGTCGATGGTCCCCCTCGCGTCGGGCCAACAACAACAAGGTGGAATATGTTTTATGGATGCAACCCCTATGGTTTGAACCCTACGCTTATAGTTACTAAACTAAGTGTAGTTGTAACCAACTCTCTTATGTATTAAAAAAATATATATAGTGTAGAAGCTTTGGAGAAAGTGGTTATCTAGGTTATAACCATATGAATGATATATAGACTCCCTAGAAGTTTAAATGTCTTCCTTTGTATTTCTCTATACAATGTTTGTTGTATTCATTAAATTTTTTTAAAAAGAAGGATTTTAAGCATAAATATTGACTAGATCGCTTACTAAAGTTGCTTCAGGTTCTAGAAAAAGTAAACTTCATGTTCTATATTTTGTATATGTAGAAGACTTGGATGCTAAATATGAAGGAATGAGGTAAACCATTTGGGAATTGACCATCCATTTAAGGCCATGTCTTATTGTCACCACATGTAAGATCATTAAAATTAGTTGAAATTATTTAAACTTCTTACCAACAATAGAATGAGTGCAAGATAATGAATCTCACTTTTGGGGCTTGTTGGTTATGAAAACTTGTTTGTGTAAGTGTAAATATTTTTTAATATGACATGCATTAAACAAATGAATGCAAACATTCTTAGTGAAGAATGTTATTATACATTTTATTTTTAATAGAATTATTTTTATCGTATAAAATACATGATTTTATATGAATTAGAACATTAGAATGCATTTCAAGATAGTATATGCTCAATATGCAAGGTACATTATAATAGTGATAAAGAGTTTCAAATTATGAGTTTTTTTTCTCAACATGTAAATACCTTGCGTTAGATTTTCAAAGCAAACTCAATTAGAGAATATGTAGGATGAAACAAATACAAGTGAGATGGTAGACACTTTACTCATTACTAAATAAAGGCAAAAAAGAAGAGCTATGGGATTGGAAAATCATGAGGGTCCTTTTTTGGGTTATTAGTTATTCAAGTGGTTTTATATGGGTGTGAAGTGTGGGCTAGCAATACACTAAATTTTAAAATGGAGACAAATAGAAAAAATTCAAAAGCTTCCAATTACAAATAATTTCATAATTAGAGCATAAGTCCTATACGAGGTTTTAATTGCTAAAATAGGAAATTTTCCACTAGAAGTAGAAGTCATGATAAGGCTATTGGGTTACCTTAAGAAAATATAAAGAAAGGAAGATAGAAGGTTACCAAAAGAGGTAATCAAAGAAACCCTAAATAGAAGAAAAGAAAATTGATGAAACAAAATAACAAATTAATGAGAAAATGGAGCATTAATTTTCTTAAAGTCCCAAACTCCAACAATGAAATTGAACAGTATGTGAGGAAAAAATCTAGAGTTGTGATGTAAACTAAAAATTTAGAATGAAAAAAATAGTTATACATCAATGAGTTCAACCTAAACTATGAAGATAGCCAAAAGAAGTACATAGACACAAAGATCATATGGAAGAAAAAATACTTATAGTCCAACTACGATCTAGTTCATGCCATCTCAAATGCGAAACTAGGAGATGGACAATTCCTCAAGAGACATAGTCAGAATGAATATGTATCTTTTGCACAACAAAAGTAGTGAAGACCAAAAATAATTTATCATGGAATGTGAAGCCTACAAGGACATCAAGATTGCATATGAGGACACTCTAGAAGTCTAAAAGTCAACTCACTAATGGAACTTTTAGAAAATTTGAGAAAAGAAAAAAAAATGAATTTGAAGCTTTTTGACTTTGTTGAACAATTTTTTTCTTGAATGTTGTTAAAAGATATAAAAGAATTGAAGCTTTTTGTCTTTGTGGAAAGTGTTTTTCTTGGATATTAAATTTTAGAATTTTGAATAAGAGATCCAAGGTTAAAATCCAAAAGAAGCAGGGTTGTACACCATACCCTATCTTGTATTAAACCTCTTGGTCCATAATTAAAATCATCTCATTTCAAATAACATAAGATATATTGTGAACTTTTTAAAAATCATTTTGATAAACATTTTTTTTCAAATATTTGAATAAGTATTAAAATATTATGTTTTTTTGGTGTGAAATCTATTATTTTATCATTAAAATTTATCTTCTAAATTCTTTTGTAAAATGATAGAATGCATCATACCTTACATGCCATGATTTTTGTTTTATTTATTTAATCAATCATTTTTAAATAATTTTTGAGTCAAAAAATTATATATTTATTTATTTATTTGGTTGTTTAACAAACCTTTAGGTAAATATGAAGTCAATAAGACCCAAACCTCGAAGGAAGCAAACCAAAGTAACCCATCAACAAACACTTAACCACTACCAACTAAACTATCCCTTTATAGACATATTTTTTTTATTTTAATAAAACTTAATTTAAAAATATAAAAATAAAAAATACTAAAAAATATTAAATTATTAAACTATTTTAATTTTTAAAAATTAAACTATAAAATTTAACTAATAAAATAATTATTTATTAAAATTAAAATATTTTATAATTAATACAATAAAATATTACAACTTTGAAAATGGTAAAATAAAGAGAACAAATAATTAATACCCTCATATTTTCTCTCGAGGCAATAGGGACCTAAAAGCTGAAAAGTAGGATTTCATGTACTTCCTGTGTCTTTTTCCATGACTTAGACCACGGTTTGAGGTCGGCATAGAGGAAGTAGCATGCTGGATGAAGACGTGTTTTCAATGTCATTTGCTACGAACATAAATAAAATCCCAATTAAAAAGCATAATTGGTAGCTGTTACTCCGTTTTATAGGTTTTATTGATTTTATCTTTTAAAAAAAAAATAATTAATATATCATAAAGCAATAATCAATATATAATTAGATTCCAAATGGTATAAATAAGGTTACTATAGTTGACATAAACCATAAATAATTCAATTATATATTATAATTAATGTAGATTATAAATAATCTAAGGTTTATTATAATAATAAATAAGTTAAGGATAGGGTTATGCCTTTCTTACAATAGCATCCTAGGAAGGAATGAACTTGTTAACTTTAAATCATTAAATTCAAAAACAGAATTTTTTTATGAAAGGGATCTCATATAAAGAGATATTAAAGAGGTGTTGCCTTGCTTAAAGGGTATTATCATATCTTATTTTTTATGTGGATTAATTATTGTGGTTGATTTTTTCAATATTTAGCATATTGTGGATGTTTTTATATTTAAGAGAAACAAAGCTTTTTAACATCTGGTATCAAAATAACAATTTTAGTAAAGTGGAGAATTTTTGCATGGTTTGTAGAAATTGTTTCAAGATTTGCTGAGTTTCTAGAGTCACACAAAAAATAAATTGTGATATTTTTCCAAGAGCTATATCTTCTTTTGCAATTGTCATATTTATAGTACTCTTGCATTATCATGGAAATAATTTTGAGTACTACAAAGACCATTGACTATACATTAAATTTTGAGCGGTGCTAAACAAGTTACGACTGCTTTAAGTAGGGTTATCAACATTGTTTTTTAGCTATGCCAAAATTTGTCAAAAATAGAAAAAAATCATATCTCTCAATCCAAGTATGCAAATCAATTGTAATTTATTTTGTTTTAGAGAAATCAATAGATCTAGTTGCTTATAGAAAATATCAGATTTAATTTGGTGAGGAGGAATTTTATTTTGAGAAAGCCCAATTTATTAAACTTTAGCTGTTTTGGGTAATTTTTTCGGGTTGAGATCATGGAGTTGTCAATATTCATAGGAAGGGATGATATTGTTGCTAAAGAATGGTGGAAACTTTTTAAATCTTTAAATTTGTTCTAATTTTGCATGGCGACATAAGTTTAGTGATTCTTTAAGAGAGGAAGCTTTATCTTGGCATATGATTTTTGTTTGTGCCATAATTTTACATACACATGGGAATTTGAGAAAGCATTCTTAATTAAATGGAAATTTGAAAGATAGGATAAAATTATAGCTACTTTGATAGACACACTTAAATACTATTAACAATAAATCAAAAGGCTTACAGAAGAAGAAAAAGGAACAAATCCAAATGAAGGTTTGAAGGCTAAGGAAATCACATCTTTGTAGATAGACAAGCAAGAGGATGGTCAGGGGGATTTATTTCTATCTAAAATATTTAATTTACAAGTTCATGGTTGCATTTAAAAGAAAAAAGTTAGTCTCCTTAAACCCTAACAACAAACATCACTTCATCAACATGGACTTGGCTAACTATTTACAAGTTCTAAGAAAGAGTATCAAAGATGGACAATTTCAAAGAGAAATCTCAAATTTTTAGAGACTTGAAGCTTTTTCTAGTTAAGCATATTTTGTATTCCAATTTTCATGCCATTGCTATGGAGGATGTGGATATTATTCTTAGTTATCCTTTAGTTAGATTCATTAGGCACTATTAACATTAATGTGTAAAAGAAGTTCATGAAACTGTAGTACAAGAAAAAAAGAATTTTGTTGAATATTTTGCAGCTTAAGTAAAGGCTTAAGTAGAATCCAAATAATATTTTTGTAGGGAAATAAATTGAACAACCATCAAAAGAATAGTAGTAGAGTTTGATGAAGAAGCAAAATAAAATACAAAGGATTCATAGTTAGAACAACAAGATTATTGAAAAAGGATGTGAGCAAGATAGAAGAGCATGAAAAAATATTTAAATTAGAGAAACAAAAGATAATAGCAAAAAAATAAATAAAGCACATGGTTAAGGTTGTAACATATCACCATAGGTAACAATCATGGAAACAATATATAGAGCAACAAAAGAGTTATGATGGACTTACATGGAATCGTTAAAGCAAAAACTATAAATATACAACCAATAGCAATTATAAGCAAATCTGGATAAAAAAAGAGTGATATTTATTGCTATTCTAAAGATAAACATAACACAATGAACACATGGAAGCAAAGGAACGTCATTGTATATAAGAGAGGTACACCAGAAGCATGACATCATAAAAGACCACCACAAATCAAGATTTTAGTTGAGTGGTTGGATGATCAAGAAAGGTATCAATTATTTGCCATGATTCAAGGATTATACTATTTGGTTTCATCCCATGTTTTGAGGATGAAGCATTCTTAGAGGGTAGGTACCTTGTAATATAATACTGTATTGTATAGGTGGTATGAGCTATAAATTACCCAACTGTAGTGTATAGTTGGCAGGAGCAATAAATAACCCAATTGTATTATGTAATTTGCATGGGCTATCGATAACCCAAGGTCTATTTCTAATATACTATATTATAATAATACCTAGGATAAGGATAATATTATGCCTTTCCCAAAGTAGCATTGAAAGATGATTATATAAAGAATGGACATGGTAATTGTAAATCATTGAATTTAATCCAATCAATTATTATAATAGTCATTGCTTATGGAGTTGATCTCATCTTGGGAGATATAATGGAATGGTTCCTTATTTAAAGAATAACATTTGTGATGCCCTACTTAAAGGGTATTATCATATCTTATCTTTATGTGGATTAATTATTAATTATTATGGTTAATTTATCCAATATATAACATATTGTAGATGTCTTTATATTTAAGAGAAGCAAATATTCTTAATATAAGGATTTTGCTTGGTACTAGGAATAAATTCACATAGAAACATAATTTTTTTTTAATAATTTGTATTATATCTACATTACAGGTTTTGAAAGGAGCCCAAAACCTTATTATAGTAGAGGTCGATTAGCTAGACGTAAAAACAAAAATTCCAAGGAGGTGCTAGGGACCTTAGAAACCTAGAAAAACAACCATAACTAAAACCCTCTTAGACTCGGAGGGAAGATGTGACTAGAACATAAAATATATTGAGCAAGCCCTAACCAGACATAGGTACAAGATCAAAAGCCACCCGCGTCAGCTTCGAACGCACCATCTGAACTAAATCTAACATAAATATTTATGCTAAACCAGGTAGAATAGACAAAAACAAGAGCATCCTTGTGTGCTAGAGGGCCCAAATGGAGAGACCCAAGCCAATCATTTCTTGATATCATCCATCTTCCTTGGAGTGGAACTTGTAATATTTTGAGTGTAACAAGACAGAATCTTGGAGGCTTCCTCCAGAGACTTGATGGTTGCATTTATATTCGTGATCATGAGCTCCAACAACATCTGGGAGCAGGGGTCATCTTTATCACTCTCAAATTTAGAAATGACATGAGTTGTAGAGGATTAATGCTCCATATTTAGCTTGTTGAGTCTAGCAAAGGATCTAGGCATCGAAGGAGTGTTCGAAGTAGTGACATGCTTCCTTTGATCACTTTGCCTAGCATTTTTGAAGGGAGAAGGCTTCGAACGACCCCCAACTAAAATATGGCCAATAGGGGAGTCATTAGTAATGGGGTATCGACTAGGGGAAAGGTGCGGTTCATCGGGAGGACTGTAATACACAAGTTTGACATTGTGGATAGGGGGTGAGTGGTTAGGGTATGCTTAAGAATGATAGGCAAGAGGCCTTAGTGAAGGGGCTTACCATTGGACTTCTGAATTTTCTCAATGGACAAAGTGAGGGAGTAAATGAGGTAGTCAGGGATACAGATAGCCTTACCATCCTGAAGGTGATTGACAAAGGTGAGGTGAAATCTCCTCAAGGGTTTCTCAAGGTCATCACATGTGACGTACTGCATGATGGGGATGATAGCTATGTTCCAAGTAATTGGGAGGGAAGAGAAGTGGAGGGTAGACTTATCCCATACTAGAATTTTGCCTTTGTTAGGAAACTGGTTAGTTTCTTCCTCCCAATTATGCTTGTTGCAACGAATGAATCGACTAATGAGCAGAAGACGAGTGATCTCTGTCAACATCTCAATAGTCACTTTGAAGTGAACACCTTGAACTTTGAACTTGCCTTGGTTACAAGAAGTAATAAAATCCTTGGTAATATGACCCTCGACCTCAAAATAATTCTGCAGGAAGAGGTAAAATCTTTGGCATCCATGAAAATCTAGGCAGTGGGGTTCAAGTTAAGCAGAGTCGACTCGATATAAGCCATGCTTTAGCTAGATATCGAGGGCTGGGGTAAATAAAGGAGATCAATATCAGGAGAGGGTAGAAGCTGATGGTAGAATTCAATAGAGCCAAACCAGGATTGACATAAGAAGAGGTGCAAGCTAAGGAAGTAGAAGCTTTACATGTTAAAAAATATTGGAGTAAACTAAAAGGGCTAAAAGCGATGGAAGTAGGTTGATCAAAGGTGCATTGGAACAAGGTAAGGGTTGGATATTGGGAGTGCTCAGGAAGGAATATGATATCACCCTAATGCTTGAAATGATCATCATCAAACCACCTAAGATTGACATGATTGGAGCACGAGCAGATAGTCTGGGATGAGATCAAAAAAACATTACATGGAAGATTGGGGGACGTTGAGAAGAGCAAACGACAACTTGAGAAGGAAGATAATGACAAAGATCCTCAACATGATTAGTGAGATGAAGATAGATATGTCTTTCAATATTTCTATGCTTGACCACGTACCAAAAAATGTAGTGGTATAGGTCTCTGATTACGTAGAACAAAGTAGCTTGGTTGGCGTGCATGCCAATGGCATTGTGGTCAGGACACCACCATAAATTGAGCATGTGATGAAAATTAGGAGCTTCCCATGCCTTGCCACCCACGAGCTCAAAATTGATGACAGTATAATTCTGTGTTGTCATGGTCAACTTGTGATGATGATGACCCGCATTTAGGGAGGAATTTTTGAAAATTCTAACATTGTTAAGGAGAGGCCCTGTGATGATCTTAGCTTCAAAATTCCCTTCATTGGGACTTGCCCCTCTAGTTATTAGGCTTTTCGAGGTTTGCAGAATTAGTGATGTTTTGGGGGAAGTTATCTCGCCACACTTTGAGGCTATTGGAGGAGGCTACAATGTTGGCCATAAGATCAAGAACTTGATTGACTTCTCTGTAGTGAAACATAATTTTATCATATGAACATAGGCAACATTATTTTAGTAATTAAAGAGTTTACAAAGTATTGTAGGTTGCTTTGAGGGGGAAACATCCTTTATCCCAAGCTGCCTTGAGGGAGAAACCTCCTTTATGAGAAATGCTCTATACAATATAACTATTTAGGATTCCTTCACCTCGTTTACAATGCAATATATAAAGACAATATACCCAAAATAGTTTATAATACATAAATATATTAAACCCAAAGGATCACCCTTATATTCAAAGGGGGTTTTCCAATAATTACTAATTGAACTATTATAATAAGATAAAAAGGGTTAGAACATGAGGTCCTAATACTATCTCCCCTAAGAACAAGCTTTGTTCTTAAATTTGAAGATGAGAAAATTGTTGTGCTAGTTAGTTTAGCAATTCCCATGTGGAAATATCATGATTTAATCTACACTATTGCACCAAAATATCTATAATGGTATAATTGCATAGTTTTCATAATTGCCAATACAAAATAGACTCTATTTCAAGAATGATTAACCCTTTAGAAGACATTTATTACCATTTGATCCACTAGAGCTACTTGTAAGATACAAGGTGAGAGTTGGTGGTAGTTTCTATTTGGTCCATTATATATGATGCTCTAAAGGAAAACATCATAAGGCTCCAAGAACTTGGTGATAATTGTAGCTTGACCATTCGTTTGGGGGTGGTACACTAAGCTTGTCTTTTGTTGGTGATGAGTGTTTGAATTACAATCACTTTAATTAATGTTAAATCTGAGGTGGTGTTTGTAGGTTGGATGTGCTAGGAGGGTTTTCTATTGGAGGATTTCGATATGGGGCCTAAGCACACTTACATAAGGTAAAAAAAACAAATAAAACTATGTAGATATCATTAAGTTCACACCCACACTTGTATAATTAGATAAAAATATGCTTGTAGAATAAAATTACTCAATCTCATGATTTAATCTACACTATTGCACCAAAATATCTATAATGGTTTAGTTGCATATATGTCATAATTTCCAATACAAAATAGACTCTATTTCAAGAATTATTGACCCTTTAAAATTTTTCTTATTACTCTTTGGTCCACTAAAACTGCTTGTAAGATACAAGGTAAGAGTTGGTGGTAGTTTCCATTTGGTCCATTACATTTGATGCTCCAAAGGAAAAAATCATAAGGCTTCAAGAACTTGGTGATAATCTTAGCCCGGTCATTCATTTAGGGGTGATATGCCAAACTTGTCTTTAGTTGGTGATGAGTGTTTGAATTACAATCACTTTAGTTAACGTTAAATCTAAGGTAGTGCCCATAGGCTATATGCGCTAGGAGGGTTTTCTATTGTAGGATTTTGATAAGTGGTTCCTAATAACACTTACAAAAGGTAAACACAATTAAATAACACTATGTTGATATCACTAAGTTCACACCTAGACTTGTAGAATTAAAAAAAAACATGCTTGTAGAATTAAATTAGTTCAATTGTAAAAGCTAAAAAAAAATACAATTACATATTTATAAAGGAATTAAACATATGAAAGCTCACAGGTTTGAAATGCACCCAATTGTAGTATTAAATTAACACAATAAAATACAAAGCTATAAAGGTAAATCAAAATTTAATCCTATGTTAATGATTATTTTTCCCATGAACTTATTAGTAATGTTACTCTCATGACTGGAAATATATACTAATAAGAATAAAACTAACTAACAAAAAAACAACATACATAAAAAGAAAGAGAAAAAGACTTTCCACCTCATTGTGGAGTGGGCCCTTACTATGCGATGATGTGGAAATGATAAGATAACTTAGAACTGAGAATAAAATTTTGCTACTCATTTTATTCCATTAAATAACCAAGCTATCAAGCTAAGAAAATGAATATATTTTGAAGAGTTATTAGAAATCAAATGTTCAAAAACATAGTGTAATAAATCCATAGTCCATAGTCAATCAATAATATTTATGTTTCCATACACATATTAATACTAAGGAGAGAATAATAGGTATTCAGGTTACAAGGGTGATTGGTTGAGAAACAGATAAATAAAATAATTCAATTGGTGACTAAATTAGTTGCTAGAATTTGTTAAACCAACCCCATGGTAAGCATTCCAAAAATGGACCAATTTGCATGAATTTTTGATATGTTTCCTGTTGTTGGGTTTTGAAGATAGCCATCCCATGTTTGCATCTAAAAATTTGTTATGCTTTGTTTAACAGGATACTATCATGATTTATTGTGACACCTTGAGGCTATTTTATCCATTGGATGATATCATTAACATGTTCAAAGATCATATTGCCTCCCATGTTGATGTAATCTCATCCAATTTGTGTTGTTGTTGTCATTTTTGGTGCCACACTGAGATAGTGTTTGTTTGTTGTCATCATCATGTTTGATGCCCATTACATCCAATATCATGTTGACAACTTTTCCATCATTGGTGCTGGTCAATGCGACTCCTCTAGTGTTATTCACTATGGCTTATCCAATGTTGGTCATTGTTCAACATCTTCAATGTTGGCCACTACTATCTTCAAACCTATAAAGTTCCACCATGCTTCCCTAGGCCATAATAGTTTTTTTTTGCTAAGTTAAGTTTATATACAAATTGGGTTTTTTAAGAGGATCCCAAAACCTTATAACAAAAAGGGCCGTAGCACTGAGATTTTAGGCAATGCCTTAGTACATGGAAATAAACATAAACCAAAAGGGAAGGAACCAGAAAAAACCCTTGATCTAGTAGAAAGACCAGATTCTAGTACCAACTAGTGAGACCCACTTTGCCAAAACACCATCCTCCTGTTGTTGTCAGTCTGGGATCCTCCCAGGGGGGGATATAGCATACCTACCCAAACCTGAGTAGGGAGAGAGGGAAGGCCAAGAATAACCTGAAATTATATATCTTGCCCAAAAATCAAAAGCAAGAAATTTTAGAAATTTGGAGAGGATCCTCGCCCAGGGACGACCTGGGATGCATCCCAGGGTGTAGCAGAGTAGCAATCAACCACATGAGAAAAGAAGTAAGTAACAACGAGATATAATCTAGGGTGCAGCAGCAGGATAACATCGGAAATGACATCAAGATCCTCAAAGAAAAATAATGGGAAGCCTTCACTTGATCCTATAAAGTGGAACAACACTATTGGGGATATATACATGCCAAGGTATCCCTGTGCACGACAAGGAGAATTACAAGGCAACTAGAAGGATCCAAGGACAACAAAAATGGGCGCAAATAAAGGATCCCTGGAAGCCAAAATTGAATGAGGAAGGAGGGACCACAACTGCAAATGCACTGATCTCCAGCCCTAAGCCAAAAAATATAGAAGAAAACCCCCACAACTCTAGTATAAAGGCCTAGGAACCCACCATCCTCGCTCATGAACAGATCCAAGGAATTGAAACTAGGACTAGGAACAACTTAGGAACAGGAGGAGGCCCACCCCCAAGACCAAGAACATTCTTTGAGAGTCCATCGAGAAGTAAGACCAAAAGGCAGAAGCCCCCGAATAAGAACCAAATGAAAAACTTGTGGATCCCAGGAAAAAGTGATAGCATGCACAAAGATGGGATCTTCAAGAGCCTAGCCTGGGGAGCTAGGGTCTGCATGCATTGATCATGGGTCCCCTCCCTAATATTGAGATATGCAGTGGAAATCCTAAGAACCCCAACATAAATGACCAGGAACCCCCCATCCTTACTCATGAACAACTTTAGGGAATTAGGACTAGGACTAGGAACAACCCAAGCATAGGAAGAGGCCCACCCCCAAGGCCAAAAAATGCCCTGGGTGTCCACCAAGAAGTAGATCCAGCAAGAAGAAGCCTCCGAACAGGAAACCAAAAAGGGTCCTACCCAAAGGGACAAGACCAACAACAACCAAAGGCATCCCAGAGAGGAGTCATAGGAAAAAGAGGAAACTAGCCCCCCAGACCAACCCCGAAGCCGTGAGGACCTCACAGGATGCACCAAGAAGCAGTCAAAAACCCAACTTGCAACCACCATCAACCAAGGAGGCCCTGGGAATCGGATACAAGAAAAAAACCTACAAAATACCCTAGGGGAAAGCCTAAGGGAGATCGGGAAAGGGATCTCAAAAATATGTAGGAAACCCTAGAATAAACCTAGGATGCATCAAGACAAGGACTCAAGCAGGGAAACTCAAAAACTACTGGGAAAGGAGCAGAAAGTGGGGAAGGATCTCCCCCCAAGGAGATCATCTGCTGCAAAGCATTCCTAGAGTGGGATGACCCGGGATGAGCCAGGGATTGGGCAAGAACCAGAGGAGGGGGAGCAAGGAGAGGGAGAAAGACCCTCCCCCTCTCCCCCTAGGATCCTCGAATCAGCCATAATAGTTTTTGAGTAAACACTAAACTTGATATTTCTACTCCTAAAAGTATATAAATACATTATATTTAACTCAGTACTAAATTTTCCCTAATTACTATGTTTAACTATAATACTTATGCAAACTACAATCTAATCCATAATTAAGTGGCACAAAATGAGGCTAAAATATGGTATCAAATGAGGCATTTTAGAGTCTCATCACTCCCCTCAACTAAAGCTAATGCATTTTTTCATGCATTTTTGTTTTTCAACATGGCACTAAGGTCAAATTTTGATGTGTCGATAATTATGAATTTATCATATCGTCGATAGTACCCATAACCAAATTTTATCATCCACTATCTAGAACTCTCGTTACTCTGAGGCCTAGAAAAATAAAATGAAGGAGCTATAGTTAAAAGGAGTGGCAGTCTAAACCATAGCCTTATCCATCTAAATCTCAAGTCTTGAATAATTGTAATTACTACCTAGGCTCTATGATAAGACCAATTCAAGTTTTTAGGGGAAATAGGTTCTTTCTTCCTCAATCGTACACTCAATTCTTCTCACCTATGGTGGCAAGTTGTCCTGGAATCATTCATATATGAACCATAGAAATCATTATACTCTTGGATACATTTATTTAACTAAATCACATATTGTTCCCTAATGTGAGATTTTATTACAATGTCAAAATGATCATAAATGACTGAATTGGACACATGGAATTTGAAACACATCAGCAATCACGTCTTATTTTCCCTGGCCTCATATTTTGTTACCCTATTTTTTCTAAGAATTTGATTGTGCAAGTAGACATGAAATCCCGTAATTGTACATCCCCAACACAAATGTTTGAGTGGCAGTGCATGTCCCCAAGCATGGCATACTTATGGATATAGAATTCACATAAAAAATTCATGTGTTCTACATTTATATTGTAGTATGCATCCAAATATTCCTCAATGGTTTTTAATTAGTGGTTCAATACATTGTATAATTGCAATATTTACCATCTATAGAACTGCTCCCATAGGAATAAACTATAAATTCATGTTGGATATATGCATTCAAGCATTCTTCCCACAAATTGACATGCATAATCAAATTTGACCTACAAGTTGGTAAATTTTCCTTGTTGTTCAACCATTTTCTCATGTAGTATTTTGTTCTACTTTTCATGGCCCTTGGGAACTGAATCCTCTATTCTAATCAATGACACCATTTGGTCCATCATGTCATGGTTATATTGTGGTTTTCCAAGGTGACAATATTTGTATGAGTTATGACCACTAACCTTGGAAGTTTCTAGGGCTCAATCTATGTTTCTTGTTCTCACATGGGTTGTGCTTTAAACAATTCAAAAACTCCCTATGATTGTTTTGCATGTCTTCATATTCTATGGTCATTATTAGAGCATTTTTAGAATTCGGTATAGTTTTTGGCACCCTCTCTTAATGCTTATTATTGTCATTTGGCTCTTCATGTTGACCAAAATATTATGCAAATTGTGTCAAGTTTTACAATGACTACTTAAGAGCTTCTTCAAAACTCTCTCTAACTACACTAGGTGTAGCTTTAGGGCTATAAACTAGAATCCCCTGTTGGTTTTGAACCCTCAATTTAGCTATCTACTCCTCAAGTTGTGTTATATGAGTGTTTTTCTCTTGTAGTAAGCTTTCAATAGTTGTAAATTTTGTTTTTAGGGTCCAAATGATTATCGTGGCACCCTCTAAATATAGGTTATTTGAATTTGTATCATCCTCCCTTAGTTGCCCTTGGCGACTTCTTCCTTCATCATTTACTAAGGGTTATTGTGAAACAACTTTGGGGGGTTCATCCTCTACCTATATGTCATTCAGTTGATCTTTTTTATTTTCTTCTTTGTGTGAGATAGGTTGTTGTTGATCTTCAAGGAATTCCTCCACCTCCCATGACCTATCCAACTCCTATTGATTATATTTATCCTTTTAAGGGCTTGTTTGTTGTTGGGTGGCCATAGGTTCCTCGTCACTATTGCTTGCTACTTTAACTTCTTGTTATCCCCCTCCTTATTCTAGAACTTGTGTCACCAAAAATGTTAAGTGAGATTCACACTTTTCTATTATTTCTAACCGTGTGTGCCTTTTGAGTCTTTGCTTGGAACTAGAGGATCCTGGTTGTTCTGAAGCTCCCTATTCCTTTAGAAAAATATTTTTTTTTCTAAGGTCATCACTAATCAAGTCCTTTTGGTGTAAATATTTAACATGAACCAATCAACTCAAATACATATACAACATAATAATCAATAGCAAATCATAATTATTAATGCTTAAGAAAAAAATCCTTTTAAAAATATTGACATACATCACTTTGACAACCAAATTGTAGCAAGATGTCCATTATTTTATTTAGACAACCAAATTTATTATATAATCTAGTTGTAATATATTACAAATATGTATTATGAATGGTGATGTTTCCATCCAATCTATATGTGTATGTGAGAGATACTTCTATTAAAATCATTTCTACCAAAAAAATCAAATTATTACATCTCTTATGGTCAATTGAACAATATCTAAACAACATTTTCATTCAATCATATTTAACTTACATATCTTTATCAAATGAATTTTTTTACCTCTCTTATTTGGCCATTCTTTTCATGATCAGACACTATTTACATTCAACTATACTCTCCCTCTATCAATTAACTTTGAAAAACAAAATTTGATCAAATCAATCATCATAATCTAAAAAACATTTTCATCAAATCATATTTAACTTACATTTTTCTGTCAAAAATACTTTTTTTACGTCTTACTATTTTTCCATGATCAAACCCTTGATATCATCCTCCTCAACATAAAATCTCTATCATTAAAATTTTATTAGAATGATCATCAACACCACAATTAATTAAATTACTAGATACTTCATAATTTGACTATTTGATAAAGTATTTCCTTCTATAAATATATCAATTAAAATATTAAAAATAATAGATAAATACAGGTTTTCAATTTTGACTCATTCACTTGCATCAATTCAACAATTATTTTCTTTAATAATTAAAAAAATAAAATTATAATGGTATGATGAGCTCAATAAGTCAACTTTTAAAAATTAAAAGTAAATTCCATCTTGATAAACACCATTACAACTGAGATATAGGTTTCAACCTTAACATACAATATCACTATACAACCATTATATAATTATAGATAGAACTTGTTTCAATCCTAATATAATATAACTTTTTTTAATTTTTATTTATAAAAAAATACAAGCAAATAAATAAAATTAATAGTTCAATTTGATCTATTATGTAACCATCGCCTTAACTATACATAAAAACATATTTCCAACTCATCTAACTATTTAAAACAATATTACATAAACCAATTAGAAAACAAAAAGACTACATACCTAAAAACATCAAATGCCCAAAGTCAAGCCTCAATTATTTACAAATAGAGTGAGAAAACCCTAACCCTAAGGATAGGTACGCGTCCCGCCTTCACCCAAAAACCAGACTGAAGACAAAACAATGGCCAGTGGCAAAACCAAACTCATACACGTCGCTACATTTCTGCATATTCCTCAGACACGTTCCACTCAACGTGGCAATGCCTTGTCAATAATTTTGGCCCCCACGTAACTGCTCATCAATAACTATTTAAGAAGACCCCGCTTCACCCATGACATCGCCATTATTTCAGGACTTCATTCTATGTAAGAAACCTAAGACAAAACAGAGCAGCCACCCTGTGTAAATCCCTCTACTCTTCTATTTCAAAATCCCTTACAAAAAGCTATGAGTATTGATAAGCAGCACCCAGAGCGTCCCATAACCTACGGAGATGTATTTAAGGTTGAAGGAGAGGTGGGGAAGCGAGGATGCCTCCGCCATGCAAAGCCAGGAAAATAAGACGTTGGGATATGTGCAGAAGGGTGGCCCTGCCTCCACCATGCAGTCGGCAGCGTTCAAGAACGTCTATCATGGCCAAATCCCCGCAGATGCTCACACTTCCACTCCTGAAGAAGGTGTGGGCATTGTGAGAAATGTGGACAAGGATGGATGTGTCTCCCACAAAGCCGTTGTTGGTGGTCACCCCATTGCAGAAGGAGTTAATTATTGTCGTCCTCCTGATATGGGCACCCACAGATATGGTGGAGCAGGGGATGCTACAATGGAAGACATCACCTTTACTGAAGATGCAAGGTCATATAGTGAAAGGTGAATGGAACAAACTAGTTTTTAAAATCAATGTGCACCAGATCTTTAGTATCATAACATCCTTGTTAATATGTTGCAGTTAGATTCCTCATAACATCCTTTAAATAAATAAAGGAATGTTTTAAAAGAATCAAAGGTATGCAAGGTTGATTGCTTTGATTATTATTTATTATAAGGCATTATATATAAAATCAATCTGTATCTAAGCATTGGAAGGTTGGCATTGAATTTTATGATATAAAAACACAGTATCTATTAAAGCCATGATTTCTACTACTTTTCAATGGAAAGAAGAGTTCATGGAAGTGCCATTGAGAGTTTGAATCCCACCCTTATCACTCTATTTTGGCAGTCTAAGTGGCAAAAAGATTGGTAGCAAGTGAGCGAAGTTAAGGAGAATGAAAGATTGTTAAATCTTATGTGGGAATGGGAGATGGACAAATCTTTTTAAAGTCCAAAAAATAAGTCGTCTTCAAATAAGGTAATGTATGGAAACGTTGTGTCAGCCTTTTTTCAAAGTTTTTTTTTTTTTTAAAGCTCAAAACTCAAAGCTTTTTTTAGTTAAGCTCCAAAAAAAATATTAAGTCATATCTTATGTGAGAATGAAAGATTGTAAAATCTTATGTGAGAATGGAAGATATTTTTACATCTGTGAGAATGGAAGATTGAAAAATCTTATATTTAAAAGAGGTGATGATCTTGAAAAATCATATATTTAAAAGAGGTGAAGTCTTGAATTCACTTTATTTGAAATCTTGGCGGAAGTGTTTTGTTGATATGTTTAGTGGGAGTGGTATCTACATTCTAGTGCAATTAATTTTTTACAATAATAGATTTTAGATGAGGGATTCATATGAGCTTACCTTAAAATACAAAGGTTCTACGGGTTTATAGATTGTAAAATCTTATGTGAAAATGGAAGATTAAAAATTTTTATGTGAGAATGAGATGACTTTGAGTTCACTTTATTTGAAGTCTTAGTTTTGTCAATATGTTTAGTGGCATTGGCATCTACGATCTAGTCAGAGATTCTTGTGCAATAATTTTTTTTACAATAATAGATTTTAGATGATGAGTTTACCTTAAAATACAAACGTTCTTTAAGACAAGATTAAAAAAATCGTATGTGAGAATGAAAGATCATAAAATTTTATATGAGAATAAAAGATTATAAAAGGGGAGATATTATTATTATTAATTTCTTTTCTCCTTAGCTCTTCAGTTTATATTATGGGGGCTTTGAAATTATAATACAATTCATGGTTATTGCATGATATATTAAATAGGTTTTAAAGACATTTCATTATACAAATGTATTAATTTATTTTAATATTGTAATATTTTATTGCATAATTTTTAATTTATTTTAATATTGTAATATTTTATTGCATAATTTTTATGTGTTGTTGTTAACCTTGTTATTATTAAATCCATTTTAAAACTTTTAATTAATAAATCCATTTTAAAACTTTTAATTAATCTTAAACCTTTTTGTTATGTCAATTTAGGTCAGACTTTTTTTTATGTACTTGAGGATTTGGTATTGATATAGAAATCACCTTCCACTCCTCATCTTCTTCGTTTGATTATCAGAATGTAAAATTGGATTTGGTATTGATATAGAAATCACCTTCCACTCAGAATGTAAAATGTAATTGAGTGATATTTATGGTTGGGCGTCCTCAAATATTTTGTTTTATTTATTTATTTTTCTTTATTTTTTTTCTATATATTTTTAGAGAATATTGTGGGTTCCAATAGATGATTGAATGTAAGGGTCACCATTTGCTTATAAGTACATTTAATTTTTTTTTTGATAATTATGTGTTTGTATTTATAGCGGGTTTTAACAAGGATCCCAAAACCTGATTACATAAGCAATGGGCCTAGGGCATCAATCCCTTGAAACTGAACACCAAAACAGAAATCCCGCTCAGCGGTAACAGTAAGCATGAAACAATCCCTCTCGGCGGGAAACAAACAAATAAGAAAAAAAGTAGTTTTGGAGATCCCGCTCAGCGGGGAGTAGCCAAAAACCACCATCGAGAAGATCCCGCTCAGCAGGAAGCAAAGAAAAACCGTTACAATAAAATCCTACCTCGCGGAAAGCAGTCAAAACCACCACAAACAGTCCCACCTAGCGGGAAGCAACAGGGAAATCCCGCCATCCGGGAAACCAAGCAGAAAAGAAAGGATCCCGCCTCGCAGGAAAACCGACGGATTTGGCGGATCCCACCCTATGGAGAAACCATCCCGCCCACCGGGAAAACATTCAGTTCAGCGAGAGCCATCCTGTAGGAAGCCGACAGCCAGCACAGAGAGGATCCAGTCCATCAGAAAGTGACCAGAGAGTTGCACCACAAGGAACCCGCCCCGAGAAAACGAGAAGAGGATCCCAAAGAAGAGGGACCAAGAATCCCATCCAAGCATAGAGCCTCGTCGAGGATTCACAAGAAAAAGGGGGAAGCTGTCCAAACCCTAAATCGTCACCTCCACCGCACTGAGAAACGCAGGGGACCAGATCCACGCGAATCACCTCCAAAAAACCCTGGGGTAAGCCTGAGGGAAAAAGGGAAGGGATCCCCAACCAAACAGGGATCCCTGGGAAGCACCAGTCCGAAAAAACAACCAAGGAAACCCTAGCCGGCCGGGAGGGGCGCAGATAGTGGAGAAGGATCTCCCCCCAGGAGATCATCTGCAAACAACCACTCCCCGGGAGGGATGACCTGGGTTGAGCCAGGGACTGGGCAGAAACCAGGAGCCATGGGAGGGGAGCAGGGGAGGGACCAGAGCCCTCCCCCTTAAGTACATTTAATGTAGGGTGATTTACACATAATCTTACATAGAAGAGTGAGAGATTATAATTTAGTGATATTTATGGTTGGGCGTCCTCAAATATTTTGTCTTTATTTTTTTTTTCTATTTATTTTTAGAGAATATTGTGGGTTCCAATAGATGATTGAATGTGGGGTCACCATTTGCTTATAAGTACATTTAATTAAATGTAGGATGATTTACACATAATCTTACATAGAAGAGTGAGAGATTATAATTTAGTGATATTTATGTTTGGGCGTCCTCAAATATTTTGTCTCTATTTTTTTTTTCTATTTTTTTTTTTAGAGAATATTGTGGGTTCCAATAGATGATTGAATGTAGGGGTTATCATTTGCTTATAAGTACATTTAATTAAATGTAGGGTGATTTACACATAATCTTTGAGAGATTCACTTGAACTGTTAGATAATACAATGGTTCATTCATAGTAATACAAAGGATGATGATCAGAAAAAAAAAAAGTGTTTAGTACACTAATTTACTATTTGAGGTATGTTTTGCATTGATTATGAGGTTGGGACCCATATTAATAGCTTAGAAAGTGATATATCTTCATCTAGATGCAATTTATAGAAAACAATTGTTGAAGTGATATATCTTCATCTAGATGCAATTTATAGAAAACAATTGTTGAAGTGCATGTTGAATAATTTTAGTGCCAAGTCTAGAAGCAAACATTATGTGTTAGAAATTGTTAAATTCATATTAAATTAATGATTAGAGTTTTTTACCAAAAGTTAAGGTTTGAGTCAACTTTATTTTGCTATAAATATAAGCTAAGATCTTATGCTAGGATCCTCTTCTTATGTTAGGATCCTCTTGGTAAAGTTTGTAAGTATCTTCCTCTCTTAAATTTAAAGACTAGTTTGCTCTTTTTATGGGGTAAAAAGCTAGACTTAATACTATAACAAATGGTCTAAAAAGCTAGACTTAATACTATAATTGTTGGTATTTGGAGATTGATTGTGTGTTCTATTTTTAGCACCATTCACATGTTTCTATTAGTCCTTTTATATATTGTATTATAGATATGTTTAATATTTGATGTATTAAAGTTGTTTGTTCTTTAGTATATGTTTACCAAAAGCTCATCTAGTTATATTTATGCTATGCATTTGAGTTTATTTTTCTTACCCTATTTCCAAATTTTTATACTAACTTCTTACATTAGAAAGAAGTTGTCCTTCTCCATAGGTTGAATGTGATAAAATTATTTTTCCAATGTTCTATATTGTGGGGCATAATTACACTCCTGAATTGTTAAATAGTTTTTGAATTTGGCCTTCTCCATAGGTTGAATGTGATAAAAATATATTTCTAATGTTGATTGTGTTGCGGGACATAATTATAATCATAAATCAATTGTTAAATAGTTTTTGGTATGCCTAGTGACCAATAGATTTTATTATATTGAATCCATTTGAATGTTTGGATAAACATTTATATTTGGTGATACCAATAAAGCAATCTAGTGAAATGTTAATAATATTGATAAATAAACTTTAAAATTGAGTAGATTTGATATGTCTATATAAAAATTTATGGGTTTTATTATGTATTTTTTCAAATTTGCTAAAGGTAAATATTGTGCATGGAAACTCTATTTAAAAAAAAAACATTCCATTTTTAATAAATCTCTAGAATTTTGTTTAATATTCTTACATATAAGTGGAATTTTTAATCGTATTTTTATAAATTTAATAGTTTTTCTAGCATATCTTATTGAATGAGATTTGAGTGAAGTTTAATAGATATGGCAAGTTTGTACTCATTATATATATATATATATATATATATATATATATATATATATATATATAATCTAAAGTATCATATTTGTACATGCATGTGAAATTTTATAGGGTCTTAAAAATCTCAAAAAGTTGATACTCAATTTACATTCAAATCTGAATAATTTTTAACAATTGGAGCTCTGGAAGAGAAAACTAGGGCATCAATTGGGTAGTTGAAGAGATTTTTGGTTACTGAGGATTTGAAGACAAGATTACTGCCCCAGGAGGGCCCAATGGGGACACCTCCAGATCCATTTTTAGAGAGACATAAGATTACTGCCCCAGGAGGGCCCAATGGGGACACCTCCAGATCCATTTTTAGAGAGACAGTTCTTTTGCAGATTTGTTAAAGGATAAATCTCCATCAAATATTGAAGAAGCACAAAAAAAAATGCATTAAAAATGCTCTTTACGACTGTTGGAAATATATCAACATCTCAACGAGTTAATGGATGCTTGCCATAGTCAGAATCAAGGCCAAAGATTGTCATTGAACAAAGTATGGTTGAAGAAACAGTTTTATATAGAGTCAATCATGATTTGATCTAAAAATTAATGGGTATTCGCCCCACCCTAATTTTTTTGCATTCCTGGGTCCAGAAAAACTAGGAGCCTCTTGGTGAGTATTATTTGTGGTTTATTAGCAATGGATATTTTATTGTTAGTTTTTCTTCACTTGTCGATATAAATAGGGAT
The DNA here is from genome assembly GCA_028583015.1 of Wollemia nobilis. Lineage (NCBI taxonomy): Eukaryota > Viridiplantae > Streptophyta > Pinopsida > Araucariales > Araucariaceae > Wollemia > Wollemia nobilis. Next base: position 2,257,353 of record JAQPPZ010017073.1, read on the forward strand.
TTCGAATCAGAAAAGAGGAGTCATGGTATGACAATATTATTTGTTCAACCTTGGAGAGTGGGATTTGATTCTCAAATTGAACCCACTACTGTCCCAGTATGGATTCATTTTTATGTACTTCCAATGGAGTTTTGGAGTGAGTTGGTATTGAAAATTATCGATAATTCCCTTGGAAGACATTTGGGTGTTTCCAAAGACACAATGGAAGGAAACACAACTATTTATGCAATATTATGTGTGTAAATGGATCTTAGCCAACCTTTACTGGTAGAGGTGGAACTTGAAATTGTAGGACTATCTTGGATTCAAAAATTGGATTATGATGCATTGCCATTCAGATGCAGATTTTACCACAAACATGGGCATTTGGCCCGATCTTGCCCAAATAATATGAACATAAAAATGGAGGCTCCTTTGGGAATGTTAAATATCCCTAAGGAGGGTAAGTCAACAATCAATAAAGAAACAACCAATATTTATCAGGGCAAAGAAGCAAGGGGGAGATAGTTTTGAACAAACCAAAAGAAGGAGAAGGTAAAATAAAATATATGGTAAAGAGCAAACCCAATTCAAGCCCTCCAATAGGTATGAGATTTTTAAGACACTAATGGACCAAGAAGAAGAAAAAATCATGGAAGGAGTGGATGGGAATAATTAAAACAATAACAACCATGTTCAAGCCCCTCTTTCACCTCCTCCCATCATAGAGCAGGTAATTGAGTGCAGTGAGTTACCACAATCAGAGAGTGTAGGGGCATTGATAGTGCATAACCAAGAGCAATTGATAATTAAGGATGTTATCATGGGCATAGCAAAAAATAATAGAAAAATGTCAACTCTAAGGATAACTCAAGTGGAAAAGAGATTAAAAAATAATAGTTCTCAATGAGTGGGTAGAAAATCAAATAAGGAATTAACAACAGTTCAAGGAGACAAATTGATCACAGGAGGATCAGTGAGGCCAATAGATTATTACTGCTCTCAAGGTAACCAATGATTATACAATCATGGAATGTTAGGGGTTTAAACAGTAGAACCCATCAATATGTTATTTGAAGACTCTTAGAAAAATGTAAAACAAATTTTTTTCTTATCCAAGAGACAAAAATATCGTTGGATCTTATGTGTAAAACAGTAAATAGAATTTGGAGGGGTGTTGGTCATATGGAAGTGGCTACCCAAGGGGCCTCAAGGGGGATAGTTATTTTTTGGAACTGTCTTATATGGACTGCAATAGAACATATAGCTTGGAGGGGTGTCCTCAGATCACATTTTAGGAACAATGTCACAACTAAACATGTTTTAATCACAAATTTTTATGGGGCTCAAAACCTAGATGGTCAGATGCATCAATGAAAAGTTGTACATAACATGAGAGTCTCAAGGAAATAGTTAGACTGGATTATTGTTGGGGATTTTAATGCTAAATTATCCTCTAGATATCAAGAAGGGGGAACACCAATTTTGGACCCAAGGGATCAACTTATGATTGCCCAAGTCCAGGACATTACACTTGGTGGATATTAAATGCCTTGGAATCAACTATACTTGGACTAATAAGAGGAGGGAGCCACATAGCAGGAAGGTGATGTTATATCATTTTTTGGTTTTAGAGGAGGCATTTTATTAAATGCCCTGGAATCAACTGTACTTGGACTAGTAAGAGGAGGGAGCCACATAGCAGGAAGGTGAAGTTAGATATTTTTTTGGTTTTAGAGGAGGCATTTGTAAAATGGAATATAAAATTTCATATTTTGGAGGGTCCAGTTTTAGATCACTTTTCCATTTTTTTGGAAGGGGGATCAAGACAGTGCAACATCACAAACCATTTAAATTTGAAAACTTTTAGTTACAAAAAGAGGAACTTCAAAATAAAATTCCATAGTGGTGGGAAGAAGGTCGTCCAACATATGGGACAACAATGTTTAAATTCCACAAACAACTTCATTATGTCAAAGATCAACTAAAACAATGGAGGCAAGCTACAAGACAAACTTATAGGTCCAAAGAGCTCCATTGGTGGCTAGATGGGATGAGGTTCAAAAAAACTATAGGGAAGGAACCATTACAAAGCAACTCAAAGAAGAGGATGATGCATTGCATAAAGTGGTTGAGGACATTGACAACCAAGAGGAGACCTACTGGAAACAAAGAGCAAGAATCACTTGGTTATTAGAAGGTGATAAAAATACCTAATTTTTCCATCAGGCTCCCTGTGCTAAGAGATAGATTAACAACATGGAAGCTCTTCAATATGAGAATGGACACTCCTATGATACAATTCTAGGTATGCATTTCCATTCAATAGATTTTTTTTCTAAATTATTTAAAGAAAGTATGGTGCAAGATGAAGAGGCTCAAAAAGAAGTTCTTGTTGTCATACCCTTTGTTATCTCTGAATAAGAAAATTAGGCCCTACTTAAACCCATTGATAGATGAAATAAATAATGTAGTCTTTGGAATGAGCACCGAAAAAACACCAGGTCCAGATGGCTTTTCAATTGAGTTTTTTTCAGGCATTCTAGGACAACTTGGAGGAGGATATATTGGTTGTTATAGAGGAGTCCAAAGGTAGTAAAATAATGCTTAAAGCATTAAATCATACTTTCATTGCCTTAATTCCAAAATGGGAGGAGGGGGTGCATATTTTAGATTATAGACCTATTGCTTTATGCAATGTCATATATAAAATAATCACAAAGGTAATGGCTAAGTGGCTAAAACCTCTTCTACAGAGCGTTATCTCCTTAGAGCAAGGGGGTTTTGTAGAGGGTAGGCAAATCTTGGATGGTGTGGTTCTAGCTCAAGAGGAAATCCATTCAATGCAAACATCTGGTAATAGAGGAATGTTCATAAAATTTTATATGTCAAAGGTTTATGATAGGGTGGAGTGGAGCTTCTTGTCAAAGATGATGACAATATTTTGTTTCTCTTAGGATTGGATAGAATGGGTCATGAGTCGTGTTTCTACTTTGACATACTCAATGTTAATCAAGGGTCTTCCCTCACAATCATTTGGAGCTACTCGAGGCCTTCATCAAGGAGATCCTTATTACCCCTATCTTTTCCTCATATTGGCTAAAGGCTTGGGTAGAATCATTTTGAGGAGAAGACAACAAGGTTTGCTAACAGGTATCAAGGTGGGTGAGGAAGTTTTGACACACCTACAATTTTTGGATGACATAGGATTGGTGGGAGTGGTCAACTTCAGGGAAGCAATAATGATTAGAGATACACTTAATGTCTACCTTGGGCTACAAACTAAGTCATCAATGATAAAAAAATCCATAGTGATTTTTTTCAATCTTGATCAAAGGCTTCAGGATAGAATTTTAGAGATCTTGGGATTCACAAGGACTTCTCTCCCAATGGTATACTTGTGGGTCCCTTCGTATTTTAAAAAATTAAAAATAGATATCTCGAGGAATCTTTTTGATTATATCAAGGAAATAATTAATCATTGGTATCACAAATGGTTAAGCTATTGGGGTAGATTAAATTTTTTACAGTCATTCATTTATGCCATGCCAATTTATAAATTTTCTATGCTTGCTGCCCCACATACCATATGGAAAGAGTTGGACAAGATGGCTAGAATTTTTTTATGGGAAGGAGTAAAAGGAGAGAGGAAATGGGCCTTAGTAGGTTGGGAGAAAGTAAGCCAATCCAAGGTAAAAGGAGGTTTGGGACTGATAAGATCAAAGTTAAATAATAAAGCTTTGGTTGGAAAGATTTACTGGAGGTGGATTTCCCAACTAGCTTATTTATTCAGTAGAATTTCAACTAGTAAATATTTGGGACAAGTAAACCCAAATGAGGTGGGTCATTTCCATTTGGATAGTAATGGATCCTTAGTTTGGTAGGCTCTTAAGTTAGGATCTCAGGTAGTGAAATATGGATTATTTTGGAAAGTGGGGAGAGGGGAGAAGGCATGATTTTGGACAGATTCATGGGATCAATACCCACCTATCATTGTTGCATTCTCTGAAATCAAACCAATAAAATCAACCATGGAAACGAGGGGTTGGGTTCAAATTGAAAGTTATTTCAACACTAGTCAGCTGGGGGATTATAAGTTTAAGTAGTTTAAGAAGTTGGATGAGTGGCCAATTTTAATCCCTCTAGATTTGACACCCATCATGACTAAAATCTTGGCAAAAAGATTTCTCACAGGTAGAGATGAGGAGAATGAATTAGCTTGCGCTATGGGATCCTTGGTGCCTACACAGTGAAGGATGGATATGATAAGATCCTTCTAGAGCCTCCTCCTCATGCATATTAGGTTTAGGATTGGAGATAGATTTGGCAGTCCAAGGGTTGGTCGAAAGTAAACTTTTTTGCTTGGAAGTTCATGCATAATGTAATTATTACTTTTGATAATCTCAGACGTAGGTGAATCATTGGTCCATATCAATGTGTTTTATGCTACAAGAGTGAGGAAAAAAATGATCACTTGATGTTTGAGTGTCCATTCATGCACGAGATCTGGTAGAGATGGTTTTTATATTATAAAATTTGAGTTAATGGTGATTTGAATCAAATTAATATTTGGAAAAGATGGAATATGGATAGATTTAAATCTAAATATCTTTCTATTTTTTGGGATATTGGATTAAACTTCATTTGGTGGTAAGTGTGGTTGGAGAGAAATGCCAAAATTTTTAGAGAAACCTTTTCATATTTAGATGGAGTTTGGCAGGTCGTTTGGACCAAAGTCACAAAAACTGTGGCAGTGTGTGCTAAAGAGGAAACTGAGGTTGTTATAGGGACAATGAAGAAGGAATTTGAAGTGCAAGAGGGGTAGGACAGAGCTAGTTGGAAACCACCCCTAGAAGGTTGGATTAAATTTAATACCGATGGAGTTGTAAAAGGCAATCCGAATAGAGTTAGAATTTGAGTGGTTTACTGAAATCATGTTGGAAAAGTGCTCTATTGGGAAGGGCCAAAAACAATGAAGCGAAAGCCTTAGCTATAAAATCTACTTCTATTTGGGCAATACAACAAGGTTATAGGAGGATAATTCTATAATCATATTCTCAAATAATGGTTGGAGCTCTAGATTACATGAGGAACTTTGCTTTGAAGATATTGAGGTTGAGGATTCTTGTCACTCAAATTAAGAAATTGTGGAGGGAATTAGATGATGTGATTCCAGTTTATGTGAGTAGAGATCTAAATAAAGTGGTAGACTTCCTAGCTAAGATGGGCACTAAGAAGGAGGTAGGGGTTCAATGGCACAGTGACATGGTTATTGAGGATGATATGATTAGGTAGGTTGGTGAGCAAATCCAATGTTTAGCTAATTTGGACAACCATTCCAGAAATATGGTTTAGGAGATTTGTGCTCCAATGTAGATCTTATTTTATAGTTGTAAACAAGTGAACAACCATTGTCGAAATATGTAAGAGATTTGGCTCCAATGCAAATCTTCTTTTACTTTTGTAAACATGTGTTCTCTTTGGCTAAGGTTGGTAGAAGTCTCATCCCAACTTGTAAATGATCTTTGTTTTAATACAATTTTTTTCAAATTATTTTTCAAAAAAAAATTTACATTCAAATCTACATTTTGGTAAATTTTTATTCAAAAGACCATTAACCAAGGAGGAAAAAACATGTGAAACTCCTATTATTTTAAACAGCCAAAAATCTATACAAAATGAAAAAATAGTCTCACCATCCCACAATTTAATTAATGAATAATAACCAATTTATTTGGCCCATCTAGTTTGTATAACTTGCACAAAATGTAGCTTGTAATTCAACAAATTCAAACAATGATTCAACCTAATGTCGAGCAAGTGTAATAGTTTGCAAAACATAAAAAAATGATAAGTTGCACGTGTAATAGTTTGCACAACATAAAAAATGATAGGTTCATGTCAACAAACATAAGCTACAAAACAACAAACATAGATTTCCCAATGACAAACTTAACAAGGAGTACAATATACACAAGCTTAACAAACTTAGCATGGTCAATAAGTACAATAAGGTCATCAAATATCATGTATAATGACTATAAGCATAGTTTATGTTACAACTTTAAATACAAATATCACCTCAAAATAATTTTCCAAGTCATAGCATCAAAGTTAATTAAATTTATCTATCTATTTATCCATTTCACAAACAACTTTCAAAACCTTATTAAAATTTAATGGAAATGATAAAAAAATGATTTTATAACATCTCAACAAGTTGTCTACATTAAAATCTATCACATTCAAAAAATATGTAAGGGTATAATTGCTTATATTTTCATTTGGAGACAACTATACATTATAATATAAAAATGATTTTAAAACATCTCAACAAGCAGTCTACATTAAAATCTATCAGTATAATTGCTTATATTTTCATTTAGAAACAAATATACATTATAATATAAAATCTTAAGGGATATCGATCATGAATTGAGCTACTATCATTGATCCATTTATTAGACAATTTGGTAACCCTATGAATGTGTATTTAGTGTTATTATAGTTAAATGTCACAACGAGACATCCGATTGAGAATATTTATGATTTCAACATCATATTTATGCCTCTATTATATTTAATCCCTAGTAATATTAATATATCTGATGAATAAGCCATAGCATGCTCCAGAAGAGCTCTATAATCAAATTTAGAAATAATGGTTATGGCACCAAATAATCACATTACCAAGACCATTCGATAAAGTTGGCACCAAATCATCACGTTTTTTTTTTCAGATACATAACAAGCATAGGATTCAAACCACCTCTATTTCGGGGACCACCTCTCAATATTTGTATTATGGTGTGAAAGGGACCACCAAAATGTCATTGCCCATCTCATGCATACTCAGAAGATTCAAATCAAATTATTAAAGAGAACCCAACTTGATGCAGTTGTCTCCAATAATGTGACAACAAAAATCCACATCCTTAGAGCAGTTAAGAATACATACTTAGGGGACGATGATGACATATCCATCACAAGTGTTTCCAACGCCCTGCAGATTTTTTTTTTTGGTGTGAGCAGGGACAACAAATACCAGCGCCTTATTTTTTGAGAAATTGAGATACATACAAACATTGTTGCTTTACTTTAGGATGTAATACCCTGTTAGTGATTGAAGGGCGATCAAGAACTTGATGAGATCGATATGTGTGATTTTAGGATATCATGTGTAAATGATAACTGGCGGTCTATATTGGATCACCGACACCATCATAGATGGTTTTTGAATTTGACAAGTCTTTGTGCCCTCACTAGCTAAATTTGTGGTGATAGGCTTTTAGATATTTAAGAAGAAGAGATCTAGGTTTAAGTTTTGGAGGTATGTTTCATATCTACGAAGAAGAGATCTAGGAAAGGGTGCCAACCCGATGGGGGTTGTACCAGTCCCAAGCAACTGGTGGTCCTCGGTCAACAACAATAAGATGGTATAGGGGTTATAGAAGGCATCCCCAAGATTTAAACCCTCTTGATAATAGAAAAAAAAATTCCAAGTGTTATTAAACATTGTGTTGGATTATAAGAAGCCTACAATCAAATAATTTATTGAAAGTGATAGGATTCACATGAAAAAGTTGGCATTTTGACTAGAAGGTTATTTTCAAGGTTGAACGTCTCAGTTTTAATTCTTAGTCTTTATTTATTTTTTTCCTTCAAAGTGCATTTTTTAAAGGCTTAAAATTAATATATTTTTTTAATGCATATGAAATCAAGTAGAAGAGTTGGTAAGTGGACATACTCTATAAAATTTTAATATAGAGGTTAAGAAGTCAAAATTCATCAAGATTAATTTTTTTTAGAAATTTTTTATTTTTTAATTTTATAAATTTTAATTTATTGTTTATATGTTGTAAAATGAAAAGATGTAGCAAGTTATTTTATAAAAAAAGTGTATTTTTGGTAATGATTGATACCTTAAAAAAGTCGTATATATGCTTAAAAACATTTATGCTTTGTATATCGCTTAAACACGTGCTTAAGCATGAAAGCAACATTTAGTTCAACAACATCTTTGGTTCACGTTTAAAAATAAAATTGTTGTATTGAGCTAATATGTCTAATGCTTAAAACAATTGCTATAACAACGTTTGAGCATCGATTCTTTAAATCATCAATGAGAAAGGTTTTTTTATCTTTATATTTTTCATTCCATCATTAAACCCTATTCCTCACTATTCTTAGACGTAAACCTTTAAATTGAGAAATTTTGAGTATATAGGGAAGTTACACCCATGTACAAATATTTCTCTTTAAGAAGGTGTCATTAATAGGGTGAATCCATTTTTGTAGTACCTTGGTACATGTATCATTCTTTTTCATGTACCTTAAGGTCTCTCTCACATACGATTATTTTCGAGAGGACTAGCTTATTCCATGTATTTATAGGTTTATAGAAAGGATTGGTATATCAAACTGGTGGTATATAGAAAGGGGGTCCATTTTGGAGACATAAGGAACCCTCACCATGGTGACATCAAAATCGTATTTTCTCACAGAATCACAATTGCTAAAATGCTCAAATTTTGCACCATGGAAGACCAAGATGAGGACTAATCTAGTGGTTGAGAACTCTGGAATGCAATCAACAAGATAGAAACTAGACCTAAAGAGGATAAATATGCTCAAAAAAAGTTTGATGATGGAGATGCTAAGGCACTAATGATCATAATTCTCAATGTAGCAGATGAAATCAATGAAGTAAATACATACAAGGAAGCTTAGGATATACTTTTGACTATATTTGAAGGAAGAATGAAGCCACAATTCTTTACCTCCAATCTCAACTTTATACATTAAGGGTTCATGATGTAGAAAGTATTGAGAAATTTCTTCACTGTTTTGCAAAATTGAAAGCAAAATTAAATACCATGGGGGACACAATATAATATAAGCTCATAGCACCCATCATACTAAGAGCTCTCCCAAATTCATTTTGCATGTTGATTACTTATTTGCAAGTTTCAAATAGAAAGGTGTCTTTTCAAGATTTGGTAAATATGCTTCAGTAGGAGGAAGCAAATATACAATTGAAGGACCAGGTGTCAAATAATTTTTCATATCATTAAAGAAACCATAAAAGAGTCCTTCCACTTCTTCTTCATCAAAAAAACACCCTCAAAGACAAAGGAGGTATTGCCATATTTGTGAAAATGAAGGACATGATACCAAGTTCTATAGATATAATTCAATGACTCAATGGGATCAAGTTTGCAAGCATCCTCAAAAGAAGAAAAATGGGTATGTTGTAATTAGGAATCGCAATCATATTATGAACAAGATTTTAAACTAGCCCACAAGGTAATGATGTCTAAAATAAGGACAAACCAAAGGGATGAAACCTGGTACATTGATTCAAAGGCTAGTAAACATATGATTGGAGATAAAATATGGTTTGATTCCTTAAAATCCAAAGAAGAAAAAGCAATCACAATTGTTTATAATAAGACACATTAGGTTAAAGGAGTCGTGACTATTTCTACTAATATAACTAATGGAAAATGCACAATTGAAAATGTGTTATATGTCCTAGGATTAGCAAACAACTTGTTATCTATTTCACAAACATTGGATCGAGACATGGTAGTTGAATTTCAAGTTGTTGATAGCAAGAAGTGTTTCATCACAAAAAATAGAAATTTTGTTACAACTAGTTCTTATAAGAATGACTTATTTGCCCTTGATGTTGTATCATGTCCTAGTGTTGCATTGTCTGCTACCATGATAGATCCTACCTAACTCTAGCATTGGAGATATGGACATTTGAGTTTTGGATACCTAATCCAACTATATAAACATCATATGGTGATAGGGTTTCCCCACCTATCACCAACAAAGGTACTTTAAGGGGTTACATCTGAAGATTTTTTTTTTGGCAGGAAGCCATCAGTTGCTCATCTTAGATTTTTGGAAGTAAGGCATGCATGCATATGCCAAAATAAAAGAGGATCAAGTTGGATAGATAAATGTTGCCTTAAATATTTATTAGGTATGATGAGGTGTCAAAATATTATCAACTAATTTATCTAGTCACCAAGAACATACATATAAGTAGAGATGTGGTATTTGACAAAGAATTTGAAAATAAAATTACTATAGTTGTAAGGAACATGTATCTCCTATTGTAAATATTAAGGCAAATGAGGAAGTTTGTGAAGATAAGTCAAAGTAAGAAGTGTTTGATGAACTAGTAATAAAACCAATAATAACCACTCCACAACAAAGGAAAAAATCTAAAATAGCTCACAAACACTCTCAAATATGCTAAGCTTGATGCACCACTTAACTAACCTCCACACGACCTCATACTCATAGTAGAACATGACAACAATAAATTTATGTTTTATGACTATTATAATAGATAATTCAGAAATAAATTCAATAAAGGAAGTACTAATATTACCACAATGGTATGAAGCCATGGAAGTAGAATACCCATCTCTAATGAAGAATGAAATAGGGGATCTCATTGATTTGCTAGTAGAAAAGAAGCCCATAAGTGAGTTTTCAAAATCAAGTATAAGGGGATCCATTGATAAATATAAGTCATGGCTTATTATGAAAGGCTATGCATATAAGAAAGATATATACTATGAAGAGACTTTCTCATTGACAATAAATATGACCACCATTCATTCACTATTTGCAATGACAACATAGTTTAATTAGAAAATTTATTAAATGGATGTCAAAAGTGCCTTCCTCAATAGTAATATTGAAAAAGTATACATGACACAACCCAAAGGATTTGTTGACAATGGGAAATGTAAAAAATTCTATAGACTAAAGAAGTCATTAAATGGGTTCAAGTAGGCTCCCAGATCTTGGTACATCAAAATTAATGATCACCTATTATAGAATGGTTTCACTAGAAGTCCCTCCAATTCAAATCTCTATGTCAATAAAAATGGAAATGAGATAGTGATTCTTATGGTCTATGTTGATGATTTGGTCATCATTGAAATTTTAGAAAAAATGGAGAATGATGTGGAGTATAACTTAAAAAAATCATTTGATGTGATAGATTTGGGACTTCTGCACTATTATCTTGGCTTGGAAGTTTGGTAGAGAAAGAACCACATTTTGATCACACAAACAAATTATGCCAAGACACTAGTAGATAAATATATTATGACATATTGTAAACCTATAAGGGTTAAAACCATCTAGATATGACAAATCATCTTAAATATCCACTACTATATCGATAGCTGATCAAGATTCTCATATACCTAACAAACATTATGTCATAGGAAACCTACAAAGAGGATACTACAACATTATGTTTGTGGTACTATAAAATATGGCCTAGAATATAAGAATGATATTATTTTCTTGTAAGGATACACAAAATCAATCTATGCCAGATCTATAGATGATAGGAAGTCAACATTATCTAGATTTTTTTCTTGGCATAGCAAAAGCAACATGAAATAATACTATCATCCATAGAGGTAGAATATTGTACTACACAAGGAGTTGTATATAAAGCACTATGGTTGAAATTCATACTATCATATATGGGTGTGTGTAAAAATCAACCAACAATATTGAATTGTGATAATTACAGTGTTCTAAAGTTAATAAAAAATCCAGTATTTCATGAACAAAAAAGCACATTGATTTCATTCAAGAAAAAGTTTAAAATCATTAGATTTAGCTCGAGTACATTCCCACTGATAAATAATTTGTAGATGTCTTCACAAAGGTACTTGCACATGCCAGATTTGAATTTTTTCACAACTCTCTTTGTATACCAGATACTGTAATAAGGGGTAATGTTAGAAAAATACTATATTATCTATCATAATTAGTTTTTAGAAGCTTGTAGCAGATAAGATCAGTTTCAAATTATTGATTTGTTATGTATAACCATTAGCTTAAATTAAATATGGTTATACTAAACTACTATATTTAATATTTTATTACACATCAATGAATATATATATTCTATTCAATGGGAAAATTACCACCTATACCACTAATGGTTTACTCACAAATGTGATTTGAACACCTATGTATAGTCAATTTCCCCCTCTATCATAAATTACACCATTACCAAATAATATTTCAAAGTATTTATACTTATAAACAACTATTATTATCCTGACCTCCACCTACACAAATCATGTCATTACCTCACGTACAATCATTGAACACACTTTTGTACCAAATTATTAATGCCACCTTTAATTATTTATGAAATGACATTTGCAGATTTATTAATATTGAATACCATTTTATATCAATATCAATCGTCATTGTCTACACAATAATAGCGATTGGCCTTACCAACTCCACAAAAATGAGGAAGGGTGGATAAATTTTGATAATAAATGGATGATATTTTTTCTCATAAAATTTATGTATAATAATATAATTATAAATTAAAGATAAGGATACGACAAAGGTACAACATCCAAATATAATGTAAATATAGTAGACCAAACTCAAGATAATATGGTGAATATGGTGAAAAATGTGAATGCTAAACTAAATACCATGACCATACACAAGGATAAAATGATGATATATGATCAATAATATTAGGTTTTCCAATAATAAAAAATAATCACTTAACCAGTAGTGAATCAACTTATCATAGTCAATCAATCAATGTCATTCCACTAGTAAGGAATCAACTAGTTGTTAACCAACAAACAATACCTTAGATAATTTCATGCCAACATAAAATAATGAAAAGTTTCTTTTGAGGATCATGTAGTTTATCAACAAAAAATGGGTTTATGATTTGTCGAAAAGGGAGGGTAGTGGAAGAACAACCGTAATAATATGCCTCTCAAACAACGCCATAAAAACAATCTAAATCAACAATGGATACTATGGTATTGAGGAGAGGATAATTGCTGCTACATATTGAAGATAATGATTTGCAACTATTGACTCAATAGACAACCCAAGTATAGATATATAAGCTTGTGTCAATACAAATACAAAACCAATAATTATTTCCAATAAAAAGAAATGAACCTGTAATAACTAAAGTGAGGTCTAAACAACCCAAAAATAAGAGTAATGAAGACAAATCATATGAGTTCGTTAAGCATAAATTGAATTATTTATCACTTACCAAAGGATATGTATAGGTTATTGCAACATAATCCAAAAGGTTCACACCATGGAATTAAAGGGATAAAACATAACCCATATTCAATATAGTAAGGAATTGAAGAAAACCCCTATTAAGGTAAGTATGTTGGAGGTATTAAAATAATATTACTAAGATAGAACAATTTATTGCAAGAGGAATTAAAATAATAGGAGCACTCTTATGGAAAATTGAATCCTGGCCAACACACGAAATATTTGACACAATCTAGTTAGCTTAAACAATAAAATTTGATGGTCAAATATCCCTTAGATTTACAAGTGAAAATTGTGGATATCTTGAATTTTCCTAATTCTAAGATGATGAAACTAGTACCATTCCATACCACTTTGATAAATGAGGAGCATTTACTACACAATCCTATAGCAGATTCAAGAGCAAATGTGATAGTAGTGCCTAAAGTTGTTGGTGAAAATGGGTCTTGTCTACACTTAGCATCATAAGAGGCCCAACTTAGATGGATAGAACATGTGTATATACCATAGGGGAATTAAAATATTTGATTATGATAGTTAATTAACATCTTCAATTGATTATTATGCAAGAAATTATCATGGTAAATCTACCCCCTTACTTTAAAATGATGTTATTGCATGAATGTACCAAAATATTATCTAAAATAGATTACATATTAATGCATTATACACCCATGAAGATATGAAAAGAAGACAAGGTGATAAGAATATTAGTTGAGAAAGCATAAACATATCACCTAGAAAATTTTAATGAACTCAAGGTCATTAGTTGGAACGAATTACCATGATTTCATAACAAATAATTATTAGAGAATAACTAATCAATAAGATAAAAATTAATCTTATGAATCCTTTTAAAAGGCAATGATGTGTCAAATACTTCCTTAAGAAAATAGACCTGGGTATTTACCTGGTACTTGATAGACTAGAAGTGAAACTTATAATGCATGGATTATGCATTTTAATATAGCTCAAACTAGGAATAGAGTAGGAGCTAGAATTAAATTCATTAATACTCAAGGAAAACACCTTGAGTATGTTTGTTAATTTTTATTTGACTCCACAAATAATATGGCCTAATATGAAGCATTATGCATAGTTATTAAAAAGGCAAAGAATTTTTGGCTGAACATCTTTGATGATTTCAAGCTAATGGTTAAATATGTTTAATCAATTTGTGCCACTAAGCATAAACTAGTGAAGTTGTACAAACATAGGGTCTAAGACTTTCTAGAAGGCTTCAAAACTCTTAACATATCAATGATACCATGAGAATGAAACTTAAATGTAGATGAGCTAGATTCTTTGGATACTACATATTTTGACCTCAAAACTAACATGTGGAATAAGTCAGATGAACTTGAGGTAATATTTAGGCTAGTTATACTAGATAACATGGATCATTGGAAATTTTTCCATAACAATGATACCATGAGAAAGAAACTTTAATATTCTTACATATATGTGGAATTTTTAATAGTATTTTTACAAATTTAATTCTATCATATCTTATTGAATGAGATTTGAGTGAAATTTTATATATTTGACAAGTGAGTACTCATAATAATAAATAAATAAATATATATATATATCATTGGTAGAGGATCTACCAATGATGAGAATATCATTAACATATAACACAATCTCCAAAGTTTTCCCATGGTGTTTAATGTAAACATCATGTTTAGTCTCACAATACTAAAACCCACAACTGACAAAAAAATAATGGACTCATACCATGCACAAGGAGCCTATTTAAGTCCAAACAAGGATCTATTCAAATGATAAACCAATGGAAGAGGTCCCTCAAGCTCAAAATCAAGTGGTTGCTACATGTAGATTTTCTCTTGATGATCCCCATGTAGAAAGGCACTCTTCATGTCCATTTGATGAAACTTCCATCCATAGGAGGCAGTAATGGAGAGAATAATCTTGACTGAGTCTATCTTAACCATTAGTGAAAAAGTCTTAGACTAGTCCACTCCCTCGTGTTGAGAAAATCCCTTATCAATAAGGTGTACCTTGTACTTCTCTACTTGACCATCTGATGCATATTTGACCCTATACACATATTTTACATCAAAAAACATTCTTCCCTTTTGGAAGAGGCATCAAATCCCATGTCTTGCTCTTCATAAATTTCTCAACTCTATCACCATAGCATATTCTCATTCCATCTTACCCTTAGTATAAGAATATGTGAAAGGTTTTTAAGAATTGACTACCTTCAAAAGCAATGCTTAGGAACAATCCTTTTGATGTTTCTCAAGAGATAAAATAAGTTGAGCATCTTTTGGAATCATCTTAACCCATTTGAATGTTGGAAAAACTAAATAATCATGTGTAACTTGTGTTATCCCAATATAAGAAACTGAAACTAAATAATCCAAATCATTACCACTCACCTCATCATGTAGGACTTAAAAAAATTTGAACTAATAATCTTGCTCATATTTCCCTAATATTGTAGAAGAGGAAGTTGTCTGAGATACTCATTTTGAAGGGGTCATATTGATAAGAAAGGAATAATCACTTGGAAAATATGAAGGAGAGGATGCTCTAGTAGGAATAGATCTAAGTAAAATCTCAAAATAACCTATTGAATCTAGAATAGGCAAAGAGTTAGAAGAATTAGTAGCCTAAATATTAAGTGTTGGGGTGGAAGGAGTACCTAGAAAAACCTCATCAAAGAGGACATCTCTTCTAATCAAAACCTCATGCCTCTTAGGATCATAAAGGCAATATACCTTTGAGATATCATAATACCCTACAAATATATACTTATGGATCTTTTGTGCTTCCTCCTAAATATCCTTGGGTTTGTAATCCCATGCTAAAGATCCAAAGATATATAATCAATACATATATGACTTATCCCTTATTAATTTCTCAAGAGATGTCATGCCTTAGACTACCTTAGTAAGAATTGTTGATGATGTATGTTGCACAAGTGATAGCCTCACCCCATAACTTATGATCTAGCTCCTTGGCATGAATCAATACATAATGCCATATCCATGATTACTCTATTTTTTTCTTAAACATGCATCTTTTTTTAAGTATAGTGAATAGAGCTCTAATATGCAATCCTATGAGAAGCCAAAACATCATGAAAAGCATAGCTAACATATTCACCACCCCCATATATCTAAAAACATGTGATTTTTCTATCTAGTTGGTTTTCAAAAAGAGTATTGAAGGTCTTAAACCTCTCAAAAATCTCATACTTTGTATATATAGTGTACAACCACACATATCTAGAGAAATCATCAACAAAAAGAAGAAAGTACATGTTTTTGAAAGAGACTATATACCCATAGGTCCACAAATATCATTATGTATTATATTCAAAGGATGAGATACCATCCTAGTACTTCAAAAGGGTCTCCCTATGATGTTTTTCTAAAATATACCCCTCACATGCACCACTTGGAGGAGAATTGCTTGGATTCCCAATAGTCATTTGATGTTGAATTGTGTATCTCAAGGAACAATAGTTGAGATGCCTAAGCCTATAATGCCACTTATGAATCTCATCAACATGTACAACCATAAAAAAATATTTTTTCTTGCTAGTAGTAGCAAAGAGTCAGGTCTTTATTTCAACTTATAAATGTTGTCAATATCATCACAATAAATAGAATTAACAATTTTTAATCCATTGTTTATGTCCCTAATTACCCATCTATAAGGCCAAAGTTCTACTTTCTTATCTATATGAGTAATGTAATAAGTTTTTATTTCTAGAAGGATTAGCAAAAGAGGTAGGTCTTTCTTCCAACTTATAAATGTAGTCAATATCATCACAATAAATAGAAGTAATAATTTTGAACCCATTTTTTATATCCCTAATTACCTATCTATAAGACCTGAATTATACTTTCTTATTTGTATGAGTAATATAATATATAGAAAAAATATTAGGGTTGACATTAGAAACATAAGTACCTCATTAAATATCAAATATCCAATGATAATATTTCCATTCCCTACAACCTACAGTGAAGAGTCATCTTCAATCACAACACACTCTCCTGCATGAGTTTTGTTGTAGCCTTGAAGATGTTTGTGCTTCGTCATATGCCTAGTAGCCCCTAAATTTTCTATCCATTCATTTAAACAAGTGGATGTCCCATATACAAAATGAACTAAAACATGAGATCGTGAGGTTTCTCTATTAAATCTATTATCACCTTGAGTATAGAAGAGAGCAACATCAACATTTCCTTTCTTGCTACTTCATCAAGTTTCTTGATCTAAATTCAACATAATTCCACCCTATGTAATTCCTTGTTATAAAACTCATAAGCAAGTTCCTTGAAAGGCTTCTTGGGATTCCTCTCATTCTATTTAGGTTTTTTTTTCATTCTAAAATTTAGCAAATTATTTTGGGTGAACCTAATTAAAAATAAAAAAAATTCTTACGTTTATTTCTCCTCTCCTAATGATGTAAAAAGGAATTAAATACCTTATTAATGTTAGCTTTCTAAATAGGTTAACTCGTAGAAATATCTATCCAGGATAAAGAATAAATTAAATCAATGCTGCTAATCAGAAATAACAATGAAACACACTATTGGAATTATAACAATATATCATACATAAAAACCATATGCACACAATATCGTAAGATTATATGAATGGTGTAGATTGATTTCATTACGTGGAGCTTTACCTCCAATATATCATTTTACATGAATTTTTAGTACTCTGATTATTGCTTTCCTCTATCATCCAGGAGATGCAACCTTTCTTATTCCTCTCATAAATACAAAGCTCTTATATTACCACATATCAAAATGACTCTTCATTCTCTCTTGACACCTTGCACTTTCTCTCATATTGAAACATTCATTATACAAAAAAAAATCATCTACTAAACTAGTATTGCAAGGGGTTCAAATAATTTAAAATCTCCAAAAATTAATAGGTGGTGTAGGAGAACCTTGAAAGTACACACAAAGCATCTTGAAAATGATAGAAACTCTATCATATACTTCAAATACATTATTGAAGATAATATTGAGCAGTTTATTATTTCTTTTTTTTTCAAATGATTCATATTCTTCTCTTCTCTCCTTGGGCAGTCCTCTTGTAATTTAGTTATTCTCTTGTACTTTATTTAATTGAATAAAATACTCATCAATGATATCCAGTGATTCCATAGGTAAGGTCACAATACTAACCTCCATTCTACTTATTTGTGTGGAATCAATTTGACCACACAACCCTTGTAATTTATCAAGCAATACTTTTGGATCTATGGTGCTACTAACATGAGTGTCATATACACTTTAAACATAAAGAGAAATGATACCATGAGCCTCATACTACTTGTCCTGGTATATATGTTTCATCTCTTTAGAATCAATGCCACAAGATTCCTTCGTGACATATTTAGGTAACTCAATAAGATTTCAATTTACATAGTTAGGACCACTCGACAAGGGCACATGATGATCCATAAATATTATGCCAAAATATCAAAAATTAGGTGTAATTGTGACTAGAAACAACACCATCAATTCAGAGCTAAAAAACCATGCAATTTAAAAAAAAAGCTCAAAATGTTTGTGTAAAAGTTATGGCTCTCAAATGTTTTTCCCTAGAATCGTAAAAAAATACCTTCATTTTTTTTAGTACCTCTAGTGAATGAGATGCAACCACATGTTGTGTTTGTGGCTAAGGAAGTGCCAAGTGTGTGCTAACTAGGTATCATACCAATGAATTATGTGATGCCACTTGTCATAATCTAATTTGTTGTCTAATCTACTAACCATGCTATGCCACTTATCATTTTTTATTTACTCTAAAATTTATGCGTCATAAAGTTTGCTATTGATTGTAAGCTACTTGTCAAGTTTAATGAGTTGGAAAAATATGATTGATTGAACCTATATTATAGATGCCAGGTGGCGTACATCCTACCATATTAGTATAATTGGAGCATGCCACATTAGCAACTATGTCAGCCCCTGCATCATTTGGCATGTATCACCTTAGGATTTATATGACATAAATGCCTTTGTTAAATTACATATATCACACCATGTCAACTATATAGGCTACAACATCAATTACGTTACCTCCAGATTTGTGCACCTGCTACCAAGTAACATATATCAACCACCACATTAGTCGTATGGACTACCACATGTTATCTTGGGATTTATGTGCTTGCTACCACCTCAATTCTACAAACTTCCACAACAGTCATATGGAGTACCATGTGGCATCCATACAGTCTTTTCACATAATTACTACTATGCAAAGGGGGTGTTATATCATCCTAGTTTGCCATGTGATCATGGATCACCACTTCATCATGGGTGATGACATCATAAATTTTTTGAAGAGGGAGGTTTGTGTTAGCTTTTGATGTAAAGTGCAATGGGAGATAACAATCACAAGATGCAAAATAATATGAAAGAAAGTAAATCAGTGATATGACTAAAATATGTTATAAATAGAAATGATATAAATGAATACAATGTAGCTATGGAGGAAAAGAACACTCCATTAATAAAGCTATTGAACTACATTGCACCATCACCAATATATGGGGATCTACATAGAACTGTTCTACTACCTACAAATATGCTCTAAGATTCTCTATATGTCTATATCTATTATAATGAGGCTATTCTTATATAGGAAGATAGGTTCCTTGGCCAAAACTCTACCTAGTTATGCAAGGGATACTTGCACATATACAACTTGCACATTGACACTTGTGCATTATTACATTGCATGAAGTAACTAGATAACTTCCCCCTAAAGTAATATAATGTCCTAAGTATGTGAAGGTACATTTACATGATCTGAATGATGTAATATACTCTATTTCTAAAATTTTGAACCTGAGGCCTCCCATGGCTCACTCATTTTGTAGCTTATTAGCATAGTTACTGAGCTCCACAAAATTCAACCCATAGTGGTTTACCTTTTCTTTGGATTTAGCTAAAGCCTATAGTAACTCCTCTTGCTCTAATGTGCCTTGGCATAGCTTCTCTATTAAATTTATCTCTATCCTTGCGATGATAGCAAGCTCCTCATCCTTCTCTACAATTACCTGATCTCACTGTTGTAATAAAGTTTTATGAGCCCATTGTATCTCTTTATTAACCTGAATCATAGACTTATGGTCCATGATAACCTGGTTATAATGGTATACATCCTTTGCCATGTCTATGATTTTTATATCCTTAAGTTGCAACTATCCTTCGTGTATTTTTATTTGTTCTTTGTATTTCAGTAGTTGTTCTTGTTTTGTTACCAATTGTTCCTCCTTATGTTTGAGTTGTTGGTTATTTGAGTTCAACTACTCTTGCTATTTTATTTTATGCAACATATTTATATAGTAATTCTTCTTGTTCCTACAACCACTTCTTTTGTTCTCCCATCTGCTAGGTCATAAGTTGATTCTATTCTTCCTGGTTTTTAAGTTATGTTCAAAGGCTTCCTTCATACTATTCATTTTTATTTCTACCTCCAATTTCATCTTAGCTTCACACTTACTATATTCTAACTCACATTTTATTGTAGTTATTTCTTTATGAGTCACTTCTACTTCTTATTTTTGGGCTTCCTTAGCTTGATAGATCTGATCTAGCCCCAAGATAAGCCATTCTATCTAGTGTATTAGGAAATTGTACTTTTGGAATATGAAAGTTAACTCTAGTGGTGCTTTTAGATATTATATATTTGATGTATTTGATGGACATATCTGATTTATGTCCAAATTCAGATATAATACTCATGAAGGCACCCTATAGTTCATCTTTGTCTCTTCTTGTAAGTTCTTAATTCCTAACATGCTTGTTACCCCTCCCATAGGTAACTACCATGGATGTTGTGCATAGATTTTTGCTATTCTCCTCGTCCTATCCTCATTGCACACCCACTCCATGAACTTCTCCATTTCATTTAATATTGTCTCTTTTCAACATTTTAGCTACCCTATATAGCCTATCAAAAACTACAATTGTGTGCTTAAAAATATTTTTATACCTATTCCAAGAAATGGTCCACTTGTTCATCTATTTGCTCTCCTTCTCTATTTGAGATCCCAAATGTGGGAACTTGGATTAAAAATTGAGTTTGCATCCTCCTAGCCATTTCCTATGGTTGGATTACCTCCTCAGCTTCTTTCAAGTGTGACATTTTATCGATCTCTTTGATTGTTTGCATCCTAATCTCCTATAGAAAAATTTGTGCTATAGTTAGATCTTGATGCTCTTCCTTGTCGAATCTCCTGTCCTTAATTTCTATGACTTTAGTGGTTAACTATTTTGCCTTCTCTAGTACCTGGACTCCCTCCTATGGCTCCTATGGGTCCTTTACCTATTCTTGAGGTGTCAGTACTAGAACATGTTATCTCCATTATTCTACCACATTTTCCTTTCCTAGATTGTTATTGCCACCCTTCATGACAATTTGATACTATGGATTTTTCTTGTCCTTCTATTCTAGTGGTATCACCACTACTTCTTTTGTTTTTATCCATGGTATTTTTGCCACTTTATATAGTTATTGCTTGGCTTCCTCCATTAGTTTGAATCCATTGACATCGATCAGCATGGGAGATCCCATTACTTCTCCTAGCTAGTTTATTTCCACTGACACATTGATGTCTACTAATTCAAATTCTTCTAGTTCCAAGCTCATATCATCAGGTAGATCTATGAGAATTTCTTGCGGTTGCTCACTTTGTGCTAGAGATTTTTCTTGTGGTTTTCTCTCATGTTATCTCTTTGTTCGCATAGGAGTTGGAACTGGTACTACTATCTTATCCTCGTTTTGAGACATTGGTTGCTCTTGTAGCCCTTTTATAGATTTACTCTCATATTTTTTAGATCCATAATCTAGATTTCATCATCATTTCCTTCTGTGGTGGACTTCATCCTCTGAAGTATCCTCTTCTTCCACCATTATTGGCTCATACTTCTTTGTGTGCCTTTTTGGTTTGAGCTTCTTTGAAGTGGATTTTTGAATTAGAATGGTCTTTTTCCATCACAATATTTAAGTTTGATACTTTGGTAGATATCTAGGTGTTTTCAACCCATAAAAAGGAATACCTACTTGAGATACCATGTCTATCATGACTACAATTGTGTGAAATGTCATGTAAAAATTCTTCTTTGTTTTCTGCAACTATTGGATTTATTGAGCCATGTACCCAGATCATACTGTACTCCTTGCATAACACCTTCGACATACCATGCCATCCACATTGGCATATCTAAGTATTATGCCTCTCTAGATAGTTGAGATATTACCATGTTCATGGTGCATTGTAATTTTGTGTCCTTCAACTAGCATTGCTTGATCCCATGCCCTCCTACTCTGAAGGACTTAGTAGCTGTTGGAGATTTGATCATTGTCAATTCACTCAATAATCTATGAGTTTCAATAGGTTCAACATGTCCTTTATTAATTGGTTAACCCTCCATTGGCAATCCAAAAGTTCATTGGAAGTGTGCAGCTAAGAAATCCACCTTCAGATGTCAATTCCCAATGTAACAAAGGTGGAATCATTCTTGGCATGGTATGAATATACAATATGTAACAAGTACTCATTAAAGAATATATTTTAAAATGGAATTACTTATGCCGAAATGCTTATACCCACCTTCATGAGAGCCAAATTTAATGTATTATTCTTAGGATGCTCACTCCACCATTTTTGATAAAATTCTCTTATCGACTACATGAAGGATATGTCCTTTAGCTCTACTTGATGTTCATCCTCATCACTCAATAGGTTACTCTAATATTTTGGTGTGGATTCTCGATGAAATTTACTTCAAATTTCCCTTTGGTGTGCTTGTGGGGGTTCCATTTGGGGTTCTTCTTTGAATTGTGGTTACTCTTATCTACCACCATGCTAATTTTTGCATCCCCTCCACCGCCTATAACCTCTTCTCCTCCAAGGATGGTAGTTGCATCCTCATATTGGCTAAAATACTCATCCTTTACCTTGTACATGGTAGGTTATCTTGTACCTCAATGGATATCCTCTTCCTTGTTTGGGCCATGAATTTTTTTGATGTAGTGGTCCTAGTGAGTGTTCTCTCTGACTTGCCATAATTCTTCAAATATGAGCTCATAATTATTGCTCGTCATTCATTCTTCGCAATCCTTCATGGTTCTACTTATGTTTTTATGGTTGCACACAAATCATACAAAATTATCAAAATTATGTACAATTGCACAAAAAATTGTATCCTTACATCAAAATTGTATGAATTGCAACAAAATCATACAAATTCAACCAAAATTATACAGACTCATCCCCAAATTCATGCAGGTCACCTCCAAATAATACAATCTACCTTGAACACATATAATTTATTCCCAAATCGTATAATATACTTTCAAATCATACAATTTACCTTAAGTTCATACAAATTATGAAGAACACAAGCTTATACTGAGAGGGGGTGAACAGTATAAGACCACTTTTTACTTTTCTTTCCCAAACAATATTATGCAATATATCAATGGCAATATCAACAATAGTAATCAAAGCAATGCACAAATCACCACACACAATAGAGACACCAATTTAACGTGGTTCACCCAATGTGGGCTACTCCATGGAGAAAATATTCCACTAAAATTTTCTCAACAAATCTCTTGGGAATCCTTTCCCTATTACAATGTTTATGGACCTCTATCCAAAGGAGACACCAATCCCCTAATCAAGTTCATGGATCTCTATCCACAGGAGACACCAATCCCCTTAGCTGGTTCATGGATCTCTATCCATAGGAGAACTCCTTCTCCTCTGCTCTAGTTGGTGATCCTCTAGAAGACTACTGCCTCCACTACACTAGCTTGTGGATCTCTCTCCACTGAAGACCTCTATCCTCACTCAGAAGACCTCTATCCTCACTACCCTGGCTAATGGATCTCTATCCACTGGAGACTACTATCCTCTTCTCTGTCACCTCCAAAGCTTACTCTCAGCTCTATCTCAAATCTGCACTAAACACAATCCTTCGATCTAGCACAAATCTACTCAATATCTATCTCAAATATGCACTAAACATAGTCCTTCAATCTAGCACAAATCTTCTCAATATCTATCTCAAATATGCACTAAACATAGTCCTTCGATCTAGCACAAATATACTCAACTCTTCTCAAATCTACACTAAATCCTTTCTAGCACAAATCTCCACAAATCTTCCTCAAATCTATCCTCAAGCCTTAACACAAATCTTGATCTAATCACAAATCAACTCTACTAGATCTACCCCAAGCCTTAACTCAAAGTTTGAACAAATCAATCAATCAACTCTACTCTCAAGTCTTCTCAAAGACTTACCTCAAATATATCCACAAGTCCTCTCAAGAACTTATTCAATATACTCTCAAGTCTTCACTAAGACTTACCTCAAATCTATCCACAAGTCCTCACAAGAACTTGTCCAATCTACTCAACAAGTCTTCACCAAGACTTACCTCAAATCTACTTGTAAGCTTTCACAAAAGCTCACACAAATATATCCTTAAGCTTTCACAAAAGCTTACTCAACTTTCCTTAAGTCCCCTCTAGGACTTACTCAAATATGCTCATAAGCTTTCACAAAAGCTTATTCAAATCAATTGCAATACTTGCATACAAAACTCAACTCAATCTCTCACAGAAAACCTCTTCAACCACACAAACAAGTTTCACTCAGAATCTTGTTAAACCATAGAAGCAT
Source organism: Wollemia nobilis (assembly GCA_028583015.1). NCBI lineage: Eukaryota > Viridiplantae > Streptophyta > Pinopsida > Araucariales > Araucariaceae > Wollemia > Wollemia nobilis. The sequence goes on from JAQPPZ010017073.1 coordinate 2,282,156, forward strand.
ATAGAGAATTGTTAGAGACTCAATATGTTTCACACTCACAAACACTCAATCACTTTCAAACTCTTTTCAAATAAATTAAGAATAAAGAACAATTTGTTTCACAAAACTTGAACTATCACTCCAACACTTCCAATCAATTATGCTCAATCAACTCCACTCAACCAATCACTCAATGAAACACAACTTGCTTACAAACCCTAAACAAGTGTTTCACTACACTTTCAACAACTCACACTATGAATCTCAATCCTTGACTCAAGATGATTCCTCATTCACATAACAATGATACTCATGATATTTTCACAAACCCTAATCATGCACATGAAGGTTTACTCAAATATTTCCAACAATGCTTATCAAACAATCTCACATAACAATGATACTCATGATCTTTCACAAACCCTAGTTCAAGATAGTTCTCAATTTCTCACTCAAATGTTCTCACAAACATTCACCAATCATGCACATGAAATCTTACTCAACAATGCTTATCAAACAAACCTTTTCACTCCAACTTAGCATTCACAACATCCAACCAATCAATATTTCACTCACAAGGAAGATATGCCCATACCTTTTGTTTGATGGAGATTTGACCTCAAAACCTGTCTCAATCACAATCAACCTCTTTGCCAATCTCAATGGTTAGATAGCAAAAATCTTCACTCAAATATTCCCTCAATATTAATTCACCATTACAAAATTAACAAGACTCAAATACACCTTATTATCTCCAAACTTATCAAATAAATATTTCAATCACTCAGTTTCACTATAACCCCTTTCAAAAATTTAATGCATGAGGTAATCCAAAATCCTACTTATGTCTCCCTACTCAAAATTGCATTTTCAAAATAATTGACTTTATAAAATAATGCAATTTACTTTTAACCTTCAATAAAACTATTTATCACTTTTTGTCTAAGGTAAAAAATAATTTACCTTACCCTCCTTTTAACTCCTTAGGCACTCACTAAATCAAATACACCACGTGCTCATATCATACCCACAATGCAAAAATTAAATCATGCGCTTCAACTAAGCGCCACCAACAATCATAGACCATAGACCATATACCATGCACAAAAATTAAATACCTCAATGCGCTCCTCGGTGGGACTCGATCCCTGGTCGAAGCGCCACCTGCGCCTTAGCCGTGGCTACCCTGCCGTGTGAGCTAAGCGCTCACGTGGGAGGCAAAAGCACCTTGAGCGCTTTGTCTCTTCCTCCCCCATGCCAAAGCCAAAAGGCTTTGTTCTTGCATCACCGTCGAGACTCGAACGCAACACCTCTGCGTTCCCAATGCCTTACACACCTCAAACTTGCCGCTAGCCCAACCGATTGGTTGGTGTTAAATATTTCCGCCTTGGTCGCCTTGTACTCCACATATTTTGGGTGCAATTAAAAATTAAAAAACCTTTGTCTTTATTTGCTCATGAATTATTCGCATTCCCTTTCACAAATCGCATGAACATTATATTCGGAGACTTAGCATTTTGAAACAAACGATGTGGTATTTATACCATATGCTTTTATCCTCCAACGTCGACGGGGGGAATAAAATTTAATTTAACCTTTGCGCCCAACCCAACTTTGGGTTATAATATTATTATTTTTATAAATTAATTTATAATATAAATATTATAAATTATTTATAAATTACCTTAGGCTTTAATTAAACCTTTAATATTATAATAGAAATATTATAATATTATTTCCATTGGGCCTAGGTATTTTTCTCTTTCGCCCTTAGACCTTTTTTGACCGCCTTTAATATTATAATAATAAATATTATAATATTATTTCCTTTAGGCCTTTTCTTCAGGGTATTTAACCATCCTTTTGACCAATCATGTGGAGCTCTTAAACCAAATCTCTTGGGCTTAAAATATAAATATTTTAACCCTTCTTTTGCCAAGTCCTGCACTGATTCTTGACACTGACTCTTGACATCAATGACAACACAACTAACTCAAAATTTCCAACAATCTCCCCCTTTTTCATTGATGGCAACCCCTTTTTTTTTAACCATTCCTTTTCCTTTTTCCAATACTGCTCCCCTGAGAAACTGCTCCCCCTGATTGAATGCTCTCCCCTAACTCAAATCTCTCCCCCTTTGACATCAATGGCAAAGGGCCACCTTTGGGGCTTGGGGCTAAGAATGAGACTCTTAGCTTAGCCCCTCCCCCACCTCCTCTCTTGAGGTGGTTAATTTTGGGGTGGGAGTATCTCTACTCCTAGCATACACTGCTCTTTACCTTTGTCCACATTCTTCCTCAACTGATCCTTTTGATTCCTCTGAATATTCCTATTCCTGCTTGTCTCTAGAAATTCTTCTCTACACCACTTTGTTGTATGCCCAACATTATTGCACTTATAACACTTAATGTTGTGGTTCCTTGAAGGTGCAAATATTTTGTAGTTCCTCCTGGTGAAGCCATATCCATTCCTATCATGAACCCTACAATTAACTACCTTATGACCAAACTGATTACAAGAGTAGCAATACCCTTGAAAGAGATGCCTATTTCTAAAGTTTCCATATTCCTGTCTTCCATGTGTCCTGCACTGTGTAGCCTTGTGCCCAAACCTGTGACATGAGAAGCAACATCCATTGAAGAAACCTTGCCTTGACCCCATTGGTCTCTTAGTCTCTTCTACCCTGTGTTGTTTCATGTTCCATCTGTTCCTCATTTGTGCATTGTTCCTTCTCTTATTGAACTTTCTATTGTCCAACTCATCCTCAGAAGTCTCACTTTCTCTTACACTCTCCTATTCTGAAGCTTCTTCTTCTTTGGAGCTTGAGATTGACTCCTCTCCTTGTTCTCTTTGTTCTTGTTCAAAGCCAAGTCCTATCTTGTTTGATGAAGATATTTGTACCTTGATAATCTTATCCAATTTCTTTGAGCTTCTCCCAAACCTGTGTAGCTTATCTCTAGACTCTTTTACTTCCTTCCTTAATGAAGCTACTTCATGCTCTAATTTTTCACATTCTAAAACCTTAGCTTCTAACTTCTCTTTAAATCTCCTTGTCTTAGCTATTGAGTTGGTTAGATCCTCTATAAGCTTTCCTTTCTCTTCATCACATTCTTGAAATTGAAGCTTGAGTTTTGAGTTCTGCTTTCTTACCTTCCTTAATGCATCAAGGGCAGAAATAAGCTCACCCTCAAGATCAACTTCTCCTTCCTCTGATTTTTTTGATTCTTCCTCTACTCTTTTGTCTTTAAAAACATCTTCATTCTTTTTTGACTCTTTTCTACTAGAAGCACTTCCTTCTTCTTCTATTGCCATAAGAAGACTTTCTTCTTCTAGACCTCCAAGAGCATCTTCATATTCATCATCACTGAAACTGAATCCATTCCTTGTACAACTATCTTCAAGATGACCAAAGTTACCACACCTAAAACACTTGAGAATCATTGGTGCCCTTTTTCTAACATTAACCTTTTCTTCTGCCAAAAATAGAATTTCTTCTTCTTCATTATCTGAGGACCTTTCATCACTATCACTTGAACTCTTACTTGCCTTATCTGCATAAAAACATTTCTTATGCCTTTGGAAAAACTTCTTTCCTTGCTTGCCTTGTCCATCCCTGCTTTTCTTTTGGTACCTGTGTTTTCTTGTTTCCTTGTTCTTATGATCTTATTTCTCATCTTCACTACTATTTCTAGCTTCTGGAAAATCAGTTGCATAGTGACCATATTTACCACAATTAAAGCATCTAACTGATTTTGTACCTTTATACTTTCTTGAGTCCTTGTTCCTTCTGCCATAATTTGCTTCCTCATCACTGGATAACTCATTGCTTGAATCTGACTTCTTACCCTTTGTCTTATTTGTAACTTTGAAGGCTGCTTCTTTCTAGGGAATAGGTTCCTCTTTTATTCTCATCTCAAAAGCTATGAGAATTCCATGTAATTCATCCCTTGTCAAAAGTTCAATATCTTTTGACTCTTCTATAGCTGAAATATTTTCACTATACCTTTTTGGGAGTGACCTTAAAATCTTATCACAAACATCTATTTCTTCAACTTTAAGCCCAAGTCCTTGCATGGAGTTAACAACCTCATCCACACGAAGTAGGTATGCAACAATGTTTTCCTCATCCTTCATCTTTAGGTCTTCAAATGTTCTCTTGTAATTTTACAATTTTACAACTTTGCTCTTTTGACCTTTTTGTCTCCCTCATATATACCTTTCAACTTATCCCAAATTTCCTTTGCTGATGTGCAATGCATAACCTTTATAAACTCTATTTCATGCAAACCTTTTAAAATTCCATTCATTGCCTTTGAATTATTCAGATGTAGGAGCTTACCATATTTATCTGTAGGTGGAGTAGTTGGCGGTATGTATCCATTCTCAACTGCTTCCCATATTTCATTTCCAAGTGCCATTAGGTGAATCTTCATTCTCATACTCCAAAGTGCATAATTGTTCCCATCGAACAATGGTGCCAAATTCCCTGAAGATCCATTCTGAGAATCCATCTGTGTTCTTGTGAGATTTTCCTTCAAGTTGTTAAACTCTTTCGAAGGAACCCACTCTGATACCAATTGAAGAACACAAGCTTATACTGAGAGGGGGTGAACAGTATAAGACCACTTTTTACTTTTCTTTCCCAAACAATATTATGCAATATATCAATGGAAATATCAACAGTAGTAATCAAAGCAATGCACAAATCACCACACACAATAGAGACACCAATTTAACGTGGTTCACCCAATGTGGGCTACTCCACGGAGAAAATATTCCACTAAAATTTTCTCAACAAATCTCTTGGGAATCCTTTCCCTATTACAATGTTTATGGACCTCTATCCAAAGGAGACACCAATACCCTAATCAAGTTCATGGATATCTATCCATAGGAGACACCAATCCTCTCAGCTGGTGTTGGACATTTTGAGTCCCTAAGCTAAAATGTTGTCATTGATGTAAAAAGAGTATTTAATGTCAGAAGGATCTATGAAGGGTTTTTGTGAAAACCAAGGCAAGAAAAATAAAAGGTTTTAGTTAAAACCATGGACAATAGATTTGTTCTGGATTTTTCTTAAAACCCAAGTTGGGCTTTCGTTTCATCGAAAAAGGTGCCCCGGTGATAGTTATTTGAGTTTTAATATTTGGTTTAAATTTTAATTATTTAAAATTTAAATTCAAATTTAAATTTAAATGCAAAGTTTCCCGTTGACATCATCAAGCAAACATAAATTCATATTTCCTCCGATGTCTTTGAAGTGTTTTAAACACTATATAATGGGGTGGTAAATGAATCAAAGAGTCATCCTTGCTCTTGTGATAAATGTTTGGCATTCGAATAAGTATATGATCTCGTGTGAATTTTGAGAAGAGAAGCAACAAAGAAAATGACAGCACTTGGAAATTCAAAATGTGGTGGGAAGCATGGCGCATTGGCAAATCATTTTGGATAAGGAACAAGACAGCGCAAACACCAAGGATCGAATCCCTTAGACGACGTTTCGAAAGGTGTGTGGAAAGCGCTTTGGTGCTTTATCTTTTATAGAAGGTGGAGGAAGCTTTAAGGCACTTTGGGCCTTTGCCTTTCTAATGAGCGCCTAGCTCGTGTGGAATCTTAGCCGTGACTAAGACGCTCACGGTGTGGCAAGTCAGGGGTTCGAATCCCCTTGAGGACGTAATTAGGTTTTGCATTTAAATAATTTTTATTAACCCTAAAGTTGGGAGTTATAAGGTAGTTAATGGAAATTAAAGTTTGTTATTAGGGTTGTGATTATTATTGCAAAGTATAATTGGTTTATGATTTATTTGATGGTTATGGAGAATTAATTTTAGGAGAAATAAGGAGTTGTTTTTTAAAAGCAATTTTGAGAGGTTTATTATTTTTGATAAGGGTTTTAATAAAAGGGACTTTGATGGATGTGTTTATTAAGTTGGATTAAAAAGGATGTAATTTGAGTAATGCTTTATTTTGTGATTATTTGAAGTCCATTAACCATTGTTTATATTGGAAAGGAAAGTTGTGTTTAAGTGTGTCAGATTTTGTGGACAACTTATTGGCATCAAAAAGGTATGGGCACATTCTCCTATTGATTGTTTATGGTGGTTGATTTTTGAAATATAATTGGAGAGAAAAATATTGATTGTGGTTTCCTTTGAGAAAATGATTGGTTGAATGCTTCAAGGTTTTTTGGTTTGTGAGTTGTATTTAAACCTTGTTTTATTAGCATTTTTGTTGAAGCCCATTGATGATGAAATAAACTTGAACTTGAGTTAGAAAATAACATGAGTATCATTGCTATGTGAGACTTGTGCTTGAGCATTGTTGGAAACATTTTGAGTTGGTTAATACATGCTTGGACTAGGGTTTGTGAAAAAGGATTGTTCCTTGAGGTGATTGGTTGAGTTGAGTTGGTTAATACATGCTTGGACTAGGGTTTGTGAGAAAGGATTATTCCTTGATGTGATTGGTTGAGTTGAGTTGATTAAGCCTAGTCAAGTGGATGCATGTGGTTGTTCAAGTTCCTAGAAACAAACTATTCAATATTCTGATTTGAGTTGAGATTGATTTGAGTTCATATTGAGGTTGATTTGGTTGAGATTGAGATCTGAGTATAGAACATATAAAGTCTCTAACAATTCTCTTGATGCTTCTATTGAGTTGAGATTGGGATTTGAGTATAGAACATATAGAGTCTCTAACAATTCTCTTTATGCTTCTGAGATTGATTTGAGATATTTATTGTACATTGAGCTTAGAACATATTGAGTCTCTAACAATTCTCTTTATGATTCTATGTGATTGAGACAATTCTTTGAGAAGGCTTGTGGACTGTTTTGAGTTAAGCTTTTGTGAAATCTTGCTATGCAAATTTGAGCAAGTCCTAGAGAGGATTTTTTGAGTAGATTTGGACAAGTTCTGTGTGAACTTGTTGAGAAAATTTGGACAAGTTTTGTGTGAACTTGTTGAGCAGATTTGGATAGGTTTTGTGTGAACTTGTTGAGCATATTTGGACAGGTTTTGTGTGAACCTGTTGAGAAGATTTGGACAGGTTTTGTGTGAACCTGTTGAGCAGATTTAAGCAGGTTCTAAGTGAACCTATTGAGAAAAATTATACTAGATCGACTGTACTATGTTTAGTGCAAGAGATTGAGCATAACTATGCTAGACCGACTGAAATGTGTTTGGTACAATATTGAGACAGAGCTTTGGAGGTGACAAAGTATAAAGGACAAAGTCTCAGTGGATAGAGATCCAAAAACTAGGACAATTGAAGACAGATCTGAGTGAGGAGTCTTCAAGTGGAGAGAGATCCATAAGTCAATGCAATAGAGAGACAGAGTCTTCTAGAATATCACTAGCTAGAGAAGAAGGAGAAAGAGTTCTCTTGTGGAAGAGATCCACGAAATTGAGATTAGGGGATCAACATATCCTTTGGACATAAGTCCATAAACATTGTAATTTGGGAAATATTCCCAAGATATTATTTGAGAAATATTTAGAAGAAATATTTTCTCTATGGAGGTAGCCCACACTAGGTGAACCACGTTAAAATATGTGTCTCTATTGTGTGTGATGATTGGTGCATTGCTTTGGTTATTACTATTGATATTTCCATTGATTATAATACTGTTTGGGAAAGAAAAGTAAAAAGTGGTCTTATACTGTTCACCCCCCTCTCAATATAAGTTTGTATTCTTCAATTAGTATCAGGGCTGGTTCCTTCAGAAAGGGTTTAACAGCTTGAAGAAAGATCTTGCAAGAACACAAATGGCAAAGAAAGGCAAGAGTAAAAGAATGAGACACAAGAAGAAAAGAACACCTATGGTCATGAAAGAAAAGGAAGATGAGTTTAATATTGTTGTGTTGGGAGGACACATGGAAATAGATTCAAGAGATGAATCAAGTAATGGAGAAATATCCATACTGATAAAGTTTTGTACCAGTTGTGGAAAGATAGGTCATTATGCAACTTATTATTCACAATAAGGTGAAGAATATTTTATCTGTGGTCAACTCGATCATGATGCAAGTTATTGCAATGGGTTTGATAGCAGTGAATATGAATATGATTCTCTTAGATTTGAAGTTCTAAAGAATGAGTCATAAAAGGATAATAAGAATAGTCAAAGCAGGTATCAAGAAGAAACTCCACTTTGGACAATAGAAGAAATTGAAGAAGAGGAAGATTTAGATAAAGAAAATGAGGAAGCCACTCTTAAGGAACTTGTTGAATTGAAAAGAGAAAATTCAGAATTGAAGGCTCAAATACAAGAAGATGAGAAATGTAAGATAAAGCTTCTATAGGATATATCTGACTTGAGAGATAAGATTGAAAAGGTAAGAAGAGTTGAAAAAGGTATGGTTGAAAAATCAAAGGTAAAAGAGATAGAATGTGAAAGGCTTATGGTTACTATTGAAGAATTAAAAAGAGAGAACTCCGGATTAAGGATCCAAGCTCAAGAAGATGAAAAGGCAAAAGCAAGGTTTTTACAGGAACTCACCAACTTCAAAATCAAAGTTGAAGAGACAAGGAAAATTGAAGAAGGTATGGTTGAAAAATTAAAGACAAAATATCTAGAGTGTGAAATATTAGAGCATGAGATAGTTTCACTAAGGATGGAAGTAAAAGGCTCTAAGGATAAGCTACACAAGTTTGAGGAAAATTCAAGGACCTTGGAAAGGACTATCAATGCACAAATATCATCAATCACCATAACAAGACTTAGTTCTAAAGAAGAACAAGGGAGACAAGAAGCAGAAAAAGGAGAGCCAAGATAATATGCAGATAATGCAAGTAAGTACTCAATTGATAGTGATGCTAGTTTTTTAGATAATGATAGAGATGAAGTCTTGTTTATGGTTGAAGAAAAATATCCAGTTAAGAAAAAGACTCCAGTTATTCTCAAGTGTTTTATATGTGGTAAATTTGGACATCTTGAAGATGATTGCACTAGGGATGGCTATAGTTTTAGTGATGATGATTTTGAAGATGCACTTGGTAAACCGGATGAGAATATTCTAATGGTATTAAAATAAGAAGAAGTGAGTGATCCTATAGAATATAAATCAAAAGAAAAGAATGATATGGACAAAGGAAAACAAATAGAGGACTATTCAATAGAGAATGATTATGATCTCAAGGAATAACTTATATATGCTTTTGACACAGTAAAGAAGGTAAAAAAGAAACACTCTAAAATTGAAAGTCAATTTCAAGAATATGATGAAGAAATATTACTACTCATAGAGGACTTAGAAAAGTCAAAGGCTAAGGCAAGCAAGTTCAAAGATAAGTTAGAAGCAAAAATTTTGGAATGTGAAAGTTAACACATGAATTTGCACTACTAAAGGAAGATCTAGAGGATTCCAAGAATAAGCTATACAAGTATGTAACCAATGAAAATAATGTGGATAAAATAGTCAGGATACAAAGATGAGCGTAAAAAAAATAGGTCTTGGTTCTTAACAGGTTCAAAAGAAATGGGTGGAAAAGTCTACTTCAGGTATTGAAGAAGAAGTTACTTCAGAAGAAGGATTCTCAGAGGTAAGTGAAAGTGAAAATGAAACTTCTAAGGATGTATCAGATTGCAGTGAGTCCAACTGGGACAAAGGGCAAAGAAGATTCAGATGGAACAACAATAAAAATAGGAGACCAATGAGGTATAGACAAGGAATCTTCAATGGGAGATGCTTATCATGTCACAATTTTGGTCACATGGCTTCACAGTGCAGGTCACATGAAAGACAAGTATATGGAAGAGAACAAATTTTCCAAGGATATTGCTATTCATGTAATGAGTTTGGTCACAAGGCTATGAATTGTAGGATTCATGACAGAAGAGGATATGGCTTCACTAGGAGAAATCTTAAGACAGTTGCACATCCAAGGAATAATAACATTAAGTGTTATAAGTGCAATAATGATGGTCACATAGCAATATGGTGTAGAGAAAATATTCTAGAAATAGGCATGAACATGAACATGAACATGAACATGAATAGGAACAAGAATATGAACAAGAACAAGAACAAGAACAAGAACAAGAACAAGAACAAGAACAAGAACATGAATAGAAACAAGAAGATGAACAGGAACAGAGAATCATAAAAGAAAAGAGACTTAGTGAAGAATGAGAACAAGAACAGGTAAAAGAACAGGAACATGGATGAGAACAAGAACAAGAACAGGAATAGGGATGATGACTTGGAAAGAAACAATGATAGGATTCAACAAAAAGGAAGAGGAAAAGACAAAGGCAGAGAACAGTGCTTTTGGGAAGTAGAAATACTCCCATCCTAGAATTAACCACCTCATGTGGAGGTGGGGGAGGGGCTAAGTTAAGAGGCTTAATTCTTAGCCCCGAGCCCCAAAGGTGACCCTTTTTCCATTGATGTCAAAGAGAGAGAGATTTGTGTATTATGGGGGGAGTTTTTTGGATATGAGGAGAGATTTGATATCTGAGAGAGCATTGAGCCAAGGGGAGCAAAGCCCCATGGAGAGAAGAAAAGGTCAGAATTTAGTAAAAGGATTTGGGTTGCCATCAATGACAAAGGGGGAGATTGTTGGACATTTTGAATCCCTAATCTAAAATGTTGTCATTGATGTCAAAAGAGCATATAATGTCAAAAGGATCTATGAAGGGTTTTTGTGAAAACCAAGGCAGGAAAAATAAAAGGTTTTAGTTAAAACCATGGACAACATATTTGATCTGGATTTTTCTTAAAACCCAAGTTGGACTTTCATTTCACCGAAAAAGGTGCCGCAATGATGGAGTTATTTGAGTTTTAATATTTGGTTTAAATTTTAATTATTTAAAATTTAAATTCAAATTTAAATTTAAATGCAAAAAATGTAGAGTGAATTAGCTAGTTTGTATTAATCAGGAGCAGATTAAATAGAACAATAGATGCCCGGATTAGTCCGTAACAAACGAACTTAATCAAACAAACCAAGCCCAAATTAGGCGATAGTTCAAACAAAGACCTAATAATGTAATAATAAACTAAATACGCTAACATCCCCCCTTATTACATTATTTGGGTAATAATATAACTACTAGCTATACTAACATCCCCCCTGATTACATCATTTTGCAATACAAAGAGAGCTACGAAACAATTCAAATTTGACACATCCAAGTGCCTTAGTGAAAATGTCTACAACTTGAGCATCGGTGGGAATGTGCTGAAGCTAAATTCGATGCTTCGAAACTTCATCTCGAATGAAATGACATTGTGTGTCAATGTGTTTTGTTCTTTCATGATGAACTGGATTCTTGACTAGGTTTAGAACACCATGATTGTCACAAAAAAAGTGTACAAGCAACACTATCTCAGAACCTTGTTTCTTGAAATAGAGGTTTGCATCTGACGGACATCTCTTAAAACCATGTTGCAGGAGGTGATTGTCCATTTTTATATACCAAGCTCAAGGAGCTTGTTTCAGGCCATATAAGGATTTGACCAATTTGCAAACTTTCTGCTATTGGCCTTCCACTTAAAATCCTTATGGCTGAGTCATATAGACTTCTTATTGGAGATCACCATTCAAAAAAGAACTTTTGACATCCATCTGGTGAACTTTCCACCCAAACTGTGTTGCCATAGCACAAATAACTCGAATTGTGGTCATCCGAGCAGTAGGTGCAAAAGTTTCCTCATAGTCAATGCCTTCCTTTTGAGCATAGCCCTTTGCAACAAGACTGGCCTTATGCTTATCAATTGTCCCATCTGCTTTGTACTTGAATTTATACACCCATTTGCAGCCAAAGGGTTTCTTTCCATACGGTAGATCGACAAGCTTCCAAGTTTTATTTTTCATCAAAGACTTATACTCTACATCCATAGCGGCCTTCCACTGAGGTTCACCGAGAGCAACTTGTACTGATGTAGGTTCAAGATCGTCTATTGAAGACATAAACACCTTATCATTATCAATATCCATATCTTCTGTATCTCTCTCTGGATCTACAGAAAGTTCCTCAAAAGATTGACACAGATCATCAACCCCAGTATTCTCTGTTGCAGCTTTCTCCTGTCGAGCCATGTTGTGAGTACGAGGCCTATCCAATGTCAAATCTGGTGGAGTGGATAGCTTAGAGTCTTTGATTGTATTTGTACACCACTTTGGATTATTATTCTTAGGTGTTGAATATGAAGAAGAACCTCCAAATTTTGATGAAGGAGATTTAGCAACCTGTGTTTCCACAAGGTCTAGGTATACATCTGATGTGTTTGCTGATGTGAAAGCCTCATCAAAAACTACATCTCTACTAATGTGTATCTTCTTGGTCAAGGGATCAATCAAATGATAACCCTTAGAGTGCTCATCATAGCCAAGAAGAATACACTTCAATGTCTTCTCATCTAGCTTCTTCCTTTTCTCTTTTGGTATGTGCATGAAAGCTTTACATCCAAAAATGCGTAGATGAGAAATGGAGGGTTTCCTACCACTCCATGCTTCTTGTGGAGTCATTCCTTGTAGGGCCTTTGTGGGTGCCCTATTCAATAGATATACTACTGTGGTGACAGCTTTTGCCCAATATAGTTGCTCAAGTCTAGCTCCTGTGAGCATGCAACGAACCATTTCCATGATGGAACAATTCCTCCTTTCAGAAAATCCATTTTGTCGAGGAGTATAAGCAGTAGTTAACTGTATTATGATCCCATTTTCTTTCAAGAATGCAAAAAATTCTTTAGAGGTGAACTCCCCCCCTTGATCTGAGCAGAGAGTTTTTATAAAAGTCCCTAACTCCTTCTCAATAGATTTCTTGAATTGCTGAAAGAAGCCAAATGCTTCAGATTTCAGTTGAAGAAAGAATACCCACATCTTTCTTGAATAATAATCCACAAATAACTAAAAATACCTCTTACCCCGCAACTTTTGGGAGTGAAGGGACCGCACAGATCGGTGTGAACCAACTCCAGAGGTTTCTTTGCTCTTGTAGAGCTCTTTTCAAAAGGCACTCTATGCTACTTTCTTGCCAAGAAGCCAAAGCAAACTAGTAAAGTGGTAGAAAGGGAAGGTAGACCCTTTACCATATCATACTTACTTAGCTCAAGTAAGTAACCAGAACTCAAATGTCCATATCTCTTGTGCCATAGGGAAGTTGCCTCCTTTGTAGAGACTTTCATGGCTACATGTGGAGTATAGATAGTATCTAAGGCAAATAAGCCATGCTTATATGAAGTAGTTGCAATGTTCTTACCCCTCTTGGTAATAGAACAACACTTCTTGCCTCCCTCAACACTAAATTTCACAACCATATATTTGTCCAGAATTTGTGTGACTGACAAAAAATTGTTTGCCAATCTTGGAACATAGAGAACTTTATCAATATGACACTTGCCATCAGGAAGAGTGACTAAAACAGTGCCTTCTCCCTGAACCTTGTAGGTTTTATCATCAGCAATAGTGACAGGTTTGCCCTCTTTGGCCTCAAAAGACTCAAACCACGATTTGTCACCAATCATGTGCTTACTGGCTCCATAATCAACATACCATATAGGATCCATCTGCTTGGACACTGTGGTAGTCATGAGAACTTTGTGGGCTCTCTTAGAATCTGTGTCAGATTCTTCAATAGCAACATTCACTTGTTGTTTGTTCTTTTGTGGTTTGTTTCGACCTTTCTATTTTGATTGCTTATTCTTATGCCAACATCTATTTGTATCATGACCTTCTTTGTCACAAATATTGCAATATCTCTTTTTTTGTTGAGGTTGTTTCCCTTTTGAATCCTTTTGTGAATTCCCTCACTTATGAAAATTACCCTTCTTCTGGTTCTGCCCTTGCCTGTTGATGTAGAGGGCAGTGTTAGAAGAATCATCTCGTTGTAGTTGGCGTGCCTCCTCCTCTTGAAGCATATTAACCAATTCTACAAAAGTAACTTTCCGTTGTGATACCTGAAGGGAAGTGATCAACACCCAATAAGAATTAGGTAAAGCTCTCAATACAACTGAAGTAAGAAGCTTGTCTTCAACTGGTTCTCCCAAAGAATTCAACTTTGCTTTCAATTCAAAAACTCTGCAAAGAAAGAATTCAACTGTCTCACCCTGCTTCATGCTTAGACTGTGTAATTGAGATTGAAGAAATAGAATGGTGGAATCATTATTTCCCTCATATATAGTATTAAGGGCATCCCATGCCACTTTACTAGTTGCATAGTCAGCAATATGGGGTTGGACTTCATCAGACACAACAAGCAAGATGAGCACTTTTGCTTTGCTGTCTAGCTTATCAAAGTCTCTGTGAGAAGTAGTTGGAGTTGTAGCACCAGCAATAGGTGAAGTTCTAGTTGTTGCTCCAGATACAACATCCCATAAGTCATCCATTACTAGGATGGCATTCATCTTGTTTTTCCATGGTGTGTAATTAGGATCTTTCAACAACTGATGAGAATTAGTAATTAGTTTTGCAGACATGATGAAGGTTCCTTATAACACCAATTGGTCCCCCTTTTGACATACCTTTTTCTAGGCCGTTATACCGTATAAAATACCTGCCATTACGTGAGGGAGACTATAGGTATTTAGAAAGATAAAAAAAAATCACCCGCCCTTACATGAGGGAAACTATAGGTGATCTTTAGAGATCATACGATACGTGGAACATAAGCAGTACTGAAAGGGAATAGTCTTGTTGATGGCACCTACCATAGAAAGTATGCAATCCGCATGCATGGGGCGTAACTTCTCCTAAACACTTTGGATTTCAGAACTCTCATCAGGATTTACGCCTAAACACAAGAACTATTAGGGTAATGGATGGAGTAAAAAAATGCAAAATGACAAACTTATCTCTCCCCGACGATTTATAGAGAACAAGCTCAGACATCGTTTTGGTAGCTATATTAGGCGATGGATACAGTAGCGCAATCATGACAACTTTACCTATAAGTGCTGGCCAGAGGTATCACAAATACCGAACGCTGCAGTGCAATAAATTGCACGAATGGGTTTTAATTATTTCGGGGACTTAAGGAGTGAATTTGATTTTTTTTTTTAAACTTTTAATGAAGTAGTGCAAAATAGAAGAACAATGCAACCTACAACATAAAAGTGCCCACAGGAATGACCCACTAGGTGTCGGGCTCAGCCGAAAATGCACCTTTACAATAATGACAAAATTGCTTTTTAGAAAAAATTACTCAACATCCCCCCACAATTTTTTTTTTAATTTAAAGTATTTTCTTTAAAATATTTTAAATAACTAAAGATAAAAAAATAAAAATAAATTAATTAATTTTATATAGAAAAAGAAATTCTAAATCTATATAAAAAAATAAATCTATTTAATTTATTTTTTAATCTTTTAATTAAAAAAATATAAGAAAGAAAAAAAGCTTTAAAAAAAAAATTGCAAAAAAAAATTACCTGCGCCCGCACCGTGCTAAAAGAATAGCATTTGAAGCCATCGGGAATCGAACCCCCGACCCCGTGGCTGCGAGCCTTCTGACTGGCGCTCCTGCCAGTCAGGCTACATCGCCCGACGGGAAGGGAAGGGAATTTCGTTCCCTTTATTCCCGTCCGTGGCTTGAGATGTAAAAAGAAATGTCTTGGGATTTTAGTCCCACATCGCCACGACGGGTGATGAAGGAAGGGAATAAAAGGGCAAATAAGCCCTTTTCCCTTCGATTGCCTATGGGTAATCAGTCTTCCCGCCTGTCCCTTTTGCTATGCCAAGTGGCGTAGTCGGTCTAGGTGGCACGTGGCCAGTCCACCACATGTCGCTACATCATCGACCTCGAGTTTCGTGCCTGGGGTCCAGTCAGGTCCAGTCATCCAGTCGAGTCGAACTTGGGTTCTGTGGTCAGGGTCCAGTAAGGTCCAGTCGGCTGTCTGTCTCAGGTTTCATGCTCAAGGTCCAGTCAGGTCCAATCAACTGTCTATCTCGAGATTCATGCCCGATCCAGTCGACTGTCTGTCTATCTCGGGATCCATGCCTGATCCAGTCGATCGTGGAGGTGGATCTCGAGAATTGTGCTTGGGTCAAGTCATGTTCGAAGTCTGAGTCCTCGAGAAGCATGCCAAGTAGATACCGAGCCCTCCCAGTCTTCGCTCGTCCTACTCTAATACCATGTAGAGTGAATTAGCTAGTTTGTATTAATCAGGAGTAGATTAAATAGAACAATAGATGCTCAGATTAGTCCGTAACAAACAGACTTAATAAAACAGACCAAGCCCAGATTAGGGGGTAGTTCAAACAGAGACCTAATAATATAATAATAAACTAAATACGCTAACAAAAAATCTTGTTGACGTCATCAAGCAAATATAAATTCATATTTTCGCTGACATCTTCGAATTGTTTTAAACACTATATAAAGGGGTGGTAAATGAATCAAAGTTTCATCCTTGCTCTTGTGATAAATGTTTGGCATTCGAATAAGTCTATGAGCTCGTGCAAATTTTGAGAAGAGAAGCAACAAAGAAAATGATAGTGCTTGGAAAGTCAAAATGTGGTGGGAAGCATGGCGCATTGGCAAATCATTTTGGCTAAGGGACAAGGCAGCACAAACACCAGGGATTGAATCCCTTGGACGACATTTTGAAAGGCATGTGGAAAGTGCTTTGGAACTTTGTCTTTTGTGGAAGGTGGAGGAAGGTTTAAGGCACTTTGGGCCTTTGCCTTTCCAACGAGCACCTAGCTCATGTGGAATATTAGTCGCGGCTAAGACGCTCGTGGTGTGGCAAGTCGGGGGTTTGAATCTCCTTGAGGAGGTAATTATGTGTTGCATTTAAATAATTTTTATTAGCCCTATAGTTTGGAGTTATAAGGTAGTTAATGGAAATTAAAGTTTGTTATTAGGGTTGTGATTATTATTGCAAAGCATAACTGGTTTATGATTTATTTGATGGTTATGGAGAATTAATTTTAGGAGAAATAAGGAGTTTTTTTTAAAAGCAATTTTGAGAGGTTTATTATTTTTGATAAGGGTTTTAATAAAAGGGACTTTGGTGGATGTGTTTATTAACTTGGATTAAAAAGGGTGTAATTTGAATAATGCTTTATTTTGTGATTATTTGAAGTCCATTAACCCTTGTTTAGATTGGAAATGAAAGTTGTGTTTAAGTGTGGCAGATTTTATGGATAACTTATTGGCATAAAAAAGGTATGGGTACATTCTCCTATTGATTGTTTATGGTGGTTGATTTTTAAAATATCATTGGAGAGAAAATGATTTATTGTGGTTTCCTTTGAGAAAATGATTGGTTGAATGCTTCAAGGTTTTTTGGTTTGTGAGTTGTATTTAAACCTTTTTTTATTAGCATTGTTGTTGAAGCCCATTGATGATCAAACGAACTTGAACTTGAGTTAGAAAATAATATGAGTATCATTGCTATGTGAGACTTGTGCTTGAGCATTGTTGGAAACATTTTGAGTTGTTTAATACATGCTTGGACTAGGGTTTGTGAAAAAGGATTGTTCCTTGAGGTGATTGGTTGAGTTGAGTTGGTTAATACATGCTTGGACTAGGGTTTGCGAGAAAGGATTATTTCTTTAGGTGATTGGTTAAGTTGAGTTGAGGTGTTGTTCAAATTCCTAGAAAAAAACTATTCAATATTCTTATTTGAGTTGAGATTGAGGTTGATTTGAGTTGAGATTGAGATCTGAGTATAGAACATATATAGTCTCTAATATTTCTCTTGATGCTTCTATTGAGTTGAGATTGGGATTTGAGTATAGAACATATAGGGTCTCTAAAAATTCTCTTCATGCTTCTATGAGATTGATTTGAGATATTGATTGTACATTGAGCTTAGAACATATTGATTCTCTATGTGATTGAGACAAATATTTGAGAAGACTTGTGGATTGTTTTGAGTTAAGCTTTTGTGAAAGCTTGCTATGCATATTTGAGCAAGTCCTAGAGAGGATTTGTTGAGCAGATTTGGACAAGTTTTGTGTGAAATTTTTGAGCAGATTTGGACAAGTTCTATGTGAACGTTTTAAGAAAATTTTGACAATTTTTGTGTGAACTTGTTGAGCAGATTTGGACAGGTTTTGTGTGAACCTGTTGAGTAGATTTGGACAGGTTTTGTGTGAACCTATTGAGCAGATTTGAGCAGGTTCTAAGTGAACCTATTGAGTATATTTGAGCAGGTTCTAAGTGAACCTATTGAGCAAAATTGTACTAGACTAACTAAACTATGTTTAGTGCAAGAGATTGAGATGAATTGTGCTAGACCAACTGAACTGTGTTTGGTACAATATTGAGATAGAGCTTTGGAGGTGACAAAGTATAAAGGATAGAGTCTTAGTGGATAAAGATCCAGCAACTAGGACAATTTAAGTTACATCTGAGTGAGGAGTCTTCAAGTGGAGAGAGATCCACAAGTCAATGCAGTAGAGAGACAAAGTCTTCTAGAAGATCACTAACCAGAGCAGATGGGAAAAGAGTTCTCCTATGGAAGAGATCCACGAAATTGATATTAGGGGATAAACATCTCCTTTAGACAGAAGTCCATAAAAATTGTAATTTGGGAAAGATTCCCAAGATATTATTTGAGAAATATTTAGAAGAAATATTTTCTTTGTGGAGGTAGCCCACACTAGATGAACCATGTTAAAATCCATGTCTCTATTATGTGTTTTGATTGGTGCATTTATTTTGTTATTGCTATTGATAGTGCCTTTGATTATATTGATTGATACTATTTTGAAAAGAAAAGTAAAAAGTGGTCTTATACTGTTCACCCCTCTCTTAGTATAAGCTTGTGTTCTTTAGTTGGTTTATGGATCTCTATCCATAGAATAACTCCTTATCCTTTTCTCTAGTTTGTGATCCTATAGAAGACTACTGCCTCCATGGCACTAGCTTGTGGCTATATCTCTACTAAATACCTCTGTCCTCACTCAAAATATTCTATTCTCACTGCCCTGGATAATGGATATCTATCCACTAGAGACTATTGTCCTCTTCTCTCTCACTTCTAAAGCTTGCTCTCAGCTTTATCTCGAATCTACACTAAACAAGTCCTTCGATATAGCACAAATCTACTCAATATTTATCTTAAATATGTACTAAACATTGTACTTATGTCTAGCACAAATTTTCTCAATCTCTATCTCAAATCTACACTAAACACAGTCCTTTGGTATAGCACAAATCTACTCACTCTCTGTCTCAAATTTGCACTAAACAAAGTCCTTAAGTATAACACAAATATGTCCACTCTCTGTACCAAATCTACACTAAACACAATCCTCAAATCTATCCTCAAGCCTTAACACAAAGCTTGATCTATTCACAAATCAACTCTACTAGATCCGCCACAAGCCTTAACACAAAGCTTAAACAAATCAATCAATCAACTATGCTCTCAAGTCTTCTCAAAAACTTGTCTCAAATTTGTCCATAAGTCCTCTCAAGAACTTGTCCAATCTATCCATAATTCCTCTCAAATATTTCCAATAATTCTTATCAAACAATCTCACATAAAAATGATACTCATGATCTTTCACAAACTTGATACTCATGATCTTTCACAAACCCTAGTTCAATATAGTTCTCAATTTCTCACTCAAATTTTCTCACAAACATTCACCAATCATGCACATGAAAGTTTACTCAACAATGCTTATCAAACAAACCTTTTCACTCCAACTTAGCATTCACAACATCCAACCAATCAAAATTTCACTCACAAGGATGATATGCCCATACCTTTTGTTTGATGGAGTTTTGACCTCAAAACCTGTCTCAATCACAATCAACCTCTTTACCAATCTCAATGGTTAGATAGCAAAAATCTTAATTCAAATATTCCCTCAATATTAATTCACCATTACAAAATTAACAAGACTCAAATACACCTTATTATCTCCAAACTTATCAAATAAAGATTTCAATCATTCAGTTTCACTATAACTCCTTTCAAAAATTTAATGCATGAGGTAATTCAAAATCCTACTTATGTCTCCCTACTTAGAATTACATTTTCAAAATAATTGAATTTATGAAATAATGTAATTTTCTTTTGCCCTTCAAAAAAACTATTTATCACTTTTTTTTAAGGTAAAAAATAATTTGCCTTACCCTCATTTTAACTCCTTAGGCACTCACTAAATTAAATACACCACATGCTCATATCATACCCACAATGCAAAAATTAAATCATGCGCTTCAACTAAGTGCCACCAACAATCATAGACTATATAACATATATCATGTGCAAAAATTAAATACCTCAATGCACTCTTCGGTGGGACTCAATCCCTAGTCGAAGTGCCACTTGCGCCTTAGCCACGGCTACCCTACCGCATGAGCTAAGCGCTCACGTGGGAGGCAAAAGTGCCTTGAGCACTTTTTCTCTTCCTCCCCCGTGCCAAAGCCAAAAGGCTTTGTTCTTGTGTTGCTGCCAAGACTCGAATGCAACACCTCTGCATTCCCAATGCCTTACACACACCTCAAACTTACCACTAGCCCAACCGATTGGTTGGTATTAAATCTTTCTGCCTTGGTCACCTTGTACTCCACGTATTTTGGGTGCAATTAAAAATTAAAAAACCTGTCTTTGTTTTCTCATGAAGTATTCGCATTCCCTTTCACAAATCGCATAAACATTATATTCAGAGACTTAGCATTTTGAAACAAACGATTTGGTATTTATACCATATGCTTTTATCCTCCAACGTCGACGAGGGAATAAAATTTAATTTAACCTTTGCACCCAACCCAACTTTGGGTTATAATATTATTATTTTTATAAATTAATTTAAAATATATATTATAGATTATTTATGAATTACCTTAGGCTTTAATTAAACCTTTAATATTATAATAGAAATATTATAATATTATTTCCATTGGGCCTAGGTATTTTTCTCTTTTGCCCTTAGACCTTTTCTGACGGCCTTTAATATTATAATGATAAATATTATAATATTATTTCCTTTAGGCCTTTTCTTTAGGGTATTTAACTGTCCTTTTGACCAATCATGTGGAGCTCTTAAACCAAATCTCTTGGGCTTAAAATATAAATATTTTAACCCTTATTTTTCCAAGTCCTGCACTGTTTCCTGACATTGACTCTTGACATCAATAGCAAGACAACTAACTCAAAATCTCCAACAAATTGCCCAAGAATCATACAAATTACCCTAAAATCATACGATTTGTCATGAAATCATACAATCAGTTATCAAATCATACAATTTACTCCTAAATCATATAATTCCTTTAGAATAATTGGCCTTCAATTCATATAATCTCTATATGAAATCATACAATTGTTGTTAATTTGTACGTTTAACCCTAAAATTGCATAATTTCCAAATTTTGTATGGTTCTCCTTAGAATTTCTAGGTAAAGATTTCATTCTTATTTCATGTACAATTTTTGTCTGTAATTCTGGCATTTTTTCTCCTTCAGCTATGCAATTATTTGTTTTCACTTGTATAATTTCATCTTTTATGAGTTTATGCAATTCTTCCTTTGTACGGTTGAAAAAGTCTCTTCTCTAGAAATCTTCTAATATGCAAGCTAGGATTTTAATCCTTCTCTACTCCTCTATTTTTTTAAAATAACCATGAGCCCTATATTTTTCCCAAAAAATAGTTAATACTTGCTTTTCATTTGAGAGAAAATCCACAAACCCTAGATTTTCCTGAAAAAGCACCACACCTTGGCTTTTCTGCAAATTTGGGGGGAGAAAAATTTATGGTGCAAATTTCTTAATGGGCATGAAAATTATGTGGTAACTTTGTGTATTTGTAATTTACATGCGGTAATGTGTTGATTTTTTTGTTGCACCCTTTTCTCACTTTGAATTCTTCTAACTCTGGTGCCTTTGAGCTTCCAATCTATTTGAATTTCTTTCTCTGGGCACTTATTTTTTTATAAATTAATTTTCCAGGTGCATGGATGAGTGCCACCTCAGCTTTTTGCATGTATTTTTGTCTTTTCTTGCTTTTTATTATTTTCTTTTCTTTTTCTATTCTTTTTCCTTTTTCTTTTTATTTTCTTTTCTTTTTTCAAATTTCCTAATTTTATAACTTACCAACATGGAAATCATACAATAACATTCACTTGCATGATTCCCTCTACTAACATATTTTTTGGAGGATTAGCCACCTCATCTCTTGCAATCGTAGGTTGATCAATTGTATGATTCAGTTATGAGTGGTCAATTATATGATTTGTGCTTCTTGAGTTCCAATTGTATGATTTGCAACCGTGCAATTATTAATTGTATGATTTTGAATTGTACCATTACCAAATGTATGAGTTGGAATTGTACAATTTCCTCTTGAAATCATACAATATCTATTCATCCTTCCTCGATCATTACCTTATTCAACACTTTCTCTTTGTACTATTGAATGATCATTTGGTGAAGATACCCTAGTTGTTTTGTTGGACATTTTGAGTCCCTAAGCTGAAATGTTGTCATTGATGTCAATAGAGCAATAAATGTCAAAAGGATCTATGAAGGGTTTTTGTGAAAACCAAGTCAGGGAAAATAAAAGGTTTTATTTAAAACCATGGAAAAAAATTTGATCTAGGTTTTTCTTAAAACCCATGTTGGGCTTTCATTTCATCGAAAAAAGTGCCCCGATGATGGATTTATTTGAGTTTTAATGTTTGGTTTAAATTTTAATTATTTAAATTTTAAATTCAAATTTAAATGAAAAAGTTCCTGTTGACGTCATCATGCAAATAAAATTTTAATATTTCTGTCGACATCTTCAAAGTGTTATTAAACACTATATAAAGAGGTGGCAATTAAATCAAATAATCATCCTTGCTATCGTGTGTTAATTGCATTGGAATTCGAAAGAGCTCGTGTGAATTGTTGAAAAGGAAGCAGAGAAGAAAGCACATCAATTTGGAAATCTCAAATGCGGTATGAGGTGTGGCGCATTGGCATATCGATTTTTCTAAGACTGTGGGCAGCGCAAATATCAGGGATCGAATCCCCTTGACGACAGTGTGTGGGAAACGCTTTGGTGCTTTGTCCTTTGGGGTAGGCAGAGGAAGATTAAAGGCTCTTTTGGCCTTTGCTTTTCCAATGAGCACTTTGGCTTGGTTGGAATCTTAGCCATGGCTAAGACACTCGCGGTGTGTGACAGACGGGGGTTCGAATCCCCTTGAGAGGTATTTACGTTTTTACCTTTAATAATTTTTATTAGCCCTAAAGTTTGGAGTTATAAGGTATTTAATGGGAATTAAATTTAATAATTAGGGTTGTGATTATTATTGCAAAAGCATATTTGATTTATGTTTTATTATGATGGAAATGGAGAATTGATTTTAGGAGAAATAAGGAGTTGTTGTTAAATTTATTTTGAGAGATTTATTGTGGGTTATTATTAATAAGGGTTTTTATTAAAATAAACTTTGGTGGATGTGTTTATGAAGTTGGAGTGAAAAGGGTGTAAATTAAGTTATGCTTTTATTGTGATTATTTAAAAGACCACTAACCCTTATTAATATTGAAAAGGAAAGTTGTGATTAACTGTGGCAGATTTTGTGAACAACTTATTGGCATCAAAAAGGTACGGGCACATTATCCTATTGATTTTTTGTGGTGGTTGATTTATGAAATATCATTGGAGTGAAAATGATTAATTGAAGTTTCCTTTGTGAATATGGTTGGTTGAATGCTTCAAGGTTTTCTGATTTGTGAGTTGTAAGTAAACCTTGTTTCATTAGCATTGTTGTTGAAGCCCATTGGTGATGAAATGAACTTGAACATGATCTATAAAAGAACATGAGCATCATTGTTATGTGAGACTTGAGATAAAGCATTGTTGGAAACATTTTGAGTTGGTTGATACATGCTTGAACTAGGATTTGTGAGAAAGGGTTGTTCCTTAATGTGATTGGTTGAGTTGATTTGGTTAAGCCTAGTCAAGTGGATGTGTTAAATGGTTGTTCAAGTTCCATAAAACAAAAAATTCTATATTCTGATTTGAGTTGAGATTGATATTGAATAATAGGACATATTGAGTCTCTAACAATTCTCTTTATGCTTCTATTGAGTTGAGATTAGGATTTGAGTATAGAACATATAGAGTCTCTAACAATTCTCTTTATGCTTCTATGAGATTGATTTGAGTTGAGATTTAGATTTAAGAATAGGACATCTTGAGTCTCTAACAATTCTCTTTATGCTTCTATTAAGTTGAGATTGGGATTTGACTATAGAACATATAGAGTCTCTAACAATTCTCTTTATGCTTCTATGAGATTGAATTGAGATATTTATTGTACTTTGAGTATATAAAATATTGAGTCTCTAACAATTCTCTTTATGATTCTATGAGATTGAACAAGTTCTGTGTGATCTTGTTAAGCAGATTTGAGACAAGTCTTTGAGAAGGCTTGTGGACTGTTTTGAGTTAAGCTTTTGTGAAAGCTTGCTAAACAGATTTGAGCAGGTCCAAGAGAGGACTTATTGAGCAAATTTGAGCAAGTCCAAAAGAGGACTTATTGAGTAGATTTAAGCAAGTCCAAGAGAGTATTGAGCATATTTGAGCAAGTCCTAGAGAGGATTTGTTGAGTATATTTGAACAGGTTTTTTGTGAACCTCTTGAGCATATTTGGACAGGTTTTGTGTGAACCTGTTGAGCAGATTTGAGCAGGTGCTAAGTGAACCTATTAAGTAGAATTATACTAGACTGACTGTACTATGTTTAGTGCAAGATATTGAGCAGAATTATGCTAGACCAAATGAAAGGTGTTTGGTAAAGTATTGAGATAGAGCTTTGGAGGTGACAGAGTATAAAGGATAGAGTCTCAGTGGATAGAGATCCAACAGCTAGGACAATTGAAGACAGATCTGAGTGAGGATTCTTCAAGTGGAGAGAGATCCACAAGTCAGTGCAGTAGAGAGATAGAGTCTTCTAGAAGATCACTAGCCAGAGCAGAAGGGGAAAGAGTTTTCCCATGGAAGAGATCCATGAACTTGAGATTAGGGGATCATCATCTCCTTTGGACCGAGGTCCATAAACATTGTAATTTGGGAAGGATTCCCAAGAGATCATTTGAGAAATATTTAGAAGAAATATTTTCTTTGTGGAGGTAGCCCACATTGGGTGAACCACATTAAAATTTGTGTCTCTATTGTGTGTGGTGTTTTGTACATTGCTTTGATTACTGCTATTGATACCGTTATCTATACACTGCATAATATTGATTTGAGAAGAAAAGTAAAAAGTGGTCTTATACTGTTCACCCCCCCTCTCAGTATAAGCTTTTGTTCTTCATGTTTAATTCTCATTTGGGCAACTTCTACTCCTATCATCTTGGACAAAGTCTACCTCCAAACTTGGTGAATGAGTTATTTGCCTACTTCAACTTGTTTCTTCTTGCGATCATCCTATTCCTATTCTTGCAAGTTTTCTTTCTTGCATGTGTCTTTTGTGACTTTGTCCTCTTATTATAGAACCTCTTTGAATATTAAATGGACCTTCCTCTTTGTGAAGTAATTCCCTTCCTAATTCATTTCTTCTTGACCCTTGTCGATGCATTGGTGGTCACCCTAAATTATCTCTATGTGTATGTCATCCTCTAAGGTTTTTGCAAGAATCCACCCCATAAATTATGTCCTTATTGTGCATTCCTGGTCAAATTTAATGGTTCACATTGTGTCTTATTATGATGCCCAGACCATATTGGAGTAGGAGGTCAATTCCTTCCTTGTGTTCCTCTCAATAAGGGATCTGAATGATTCCTAACCTCATTCACTTGTCATAATCCTCCTCTATGACCTAGTTGTCACCTTGTAGTACTTAGTATTTCTTGTTGGTGATTCTATTGTTGACTTAGTTCCCCTTTTTCACATCCATGAACTCTATATTGGACAGGTGTCCATTGCATTTAGCTCTTGGTGATATTTTTCATAATTCTCTTAATATTTCTTTTGCATGCCTTAGTTTCCTTATCCATCTTCACTCTTTAAGATGATGTTGTAGGGAAAAACTAGCTAGTGTCTTTATAGTCTTCTAAAAAATCCAAACCTGTGCTTGAATCATTATTATTATCCTCTCATCGTGAAGACCATTTAGTTGGTATATACAATTATCCTCTCATCATGAATCATATTTATTATCCTTTGGAGTCTCCTTAATTCTCTCCTTTGCCTTCTCAATTATCAATATATTATAACATAGACATCTAGTTCAGGATAAGTGTGTGGTTCTTGTATTCTTGACATAAATTTGTCACCACTATTATCTTGACTATTATTTCTTGTTAGTAAGTGGATTCCTTCATCACTAAAATTTCTTGAATATTCATGTAGATTCCCTTAAGGTTCAGGTGATGTAAATTCCTCTTCAATATCTCACCATAATATTTTTGCTACTTCATTCATAATTAGTAGATCTTTCATCAGATTATTTGGTTCTACTTGTGATATTCCATCCTCACTAGAGCTTAAGCCTTCTTTTTGCCTTCCATGTGCCTGAGGTACTTCCTCATTTTTGTCATATTGTGATTCAAGCTCTCATTGTCTTACCATTTATTGATCATCAAGTCATTGCATTGTATCATCTAGTTCTTAAATGATCTACTCTCAGAGTCATGCATTATGGGCTTTTAATGCTTCATAATACTCTTGCAACTATTGTCCTTGATGGTGCATCCATTGTTAGATCATAATTATTTAATCTAATGGGGTAAGTTTAGCTAATTATTCATTTGTGACACCTCAAAATTTAGGATTTTCATATCAAAAGTATCTATCCTATATTCATATTGGACCATTAGTCATATCCTTCGTCTTCCTTCTATTTGTTGGGAAAAATCTCATTGCTCCAACTAAGAATACACAATTGATTCAGGTGGGGATGCTTCCTCTAGTATTTCCAAATTTATTGCTAAGGGTACTTTCTCTTGATATCTTATTTCATTCAGAGGAATCCACTCTTCTTATTCAATTCTTTTTGTTCTATTTGCAAACCTTACGTGTACTTCCATTCTCCTTTCACTAGGATGAGGTGCCAATTCTTGTTGTTCTATGATCAGTTATGCTTCCTCCCCTTCTACAAATAGATGTGTAGGCCCAATATCATATTCTATTTTATGATAATTTTGATTATCTAGGGTTACTTGTCATGGTTTCCTATATTTTGCTTTTTATCACTATCTTCGTTCTATTTCATTCAAAGTAATGAATAAGCATTGTGCTTTATATGGTTTTAAATTTGAACCGTTTATTATTTTGGGTAAAATTGTCCCATACAACTTCTAAAATTTTACTACACCATTCTTCATCACTTCTCTGACTCTAAAGGGACCAAGCCATAACATTTTAAACTTGAAAAAAAAAAAAAATGTCACATTGTATTGATAATTTGTAAAAGTGTTACAATATGATGTTTTGATATCTTTTACAATATGCCCTAGAGGGCTACAAAATAGGGACTCTATTAGGAGGGACCCTATCATCAAACATATTTATAGCATCGCAAGTTTATTTCCTTAATTCCTTAGAGTTAGAGTGATCTTATGATGCATACCACCATGAGTTGTATTGATCCACGATCCTACGTAACCTTACAAAAAGGTGTTAGGCCATTTGGAGACCTATCTTAATCAGACCTCTTGCAAAGATAGACGTAGTGTTAAAATATGTTGAAATTGATAAGGG
This sequence comes from Wollemia nobilis, assembly GCA_028583015.1. Taxonomy (NCBI): domain Eukaryota; kingdom Viridiplantae; phylum Streptophyta; class Pinopsida; order Araucariales; family Araucariaceae; genus Wollemia; species Wollemia nobilis. The sequence continues at coordinate 2,309,741 of JAQPPZ010017073.1, forward strand.
AACAAGATGTTACTTGTTAGGTCGATGCAATGGCCTAAACTTATAAAATGTACCTTGGGATGTGTTTTCTGGATGTGAATGTACCCTAGGTGTATTTTAGATTTTTTGACTTGGATTGGTCCCTATGTTAGTCATAGAAGCCACTAGTGGAATTTGGCATCGATCCTAAAGGTGTTGATGCTTGTTCTACCCTAAAAATAACCAAAAAACTACAAAGAACTTGATGGGATGGGAATCAGCTATTCAAAAATATTATGCATGATTTAGGAAGCAATTTGGAAGCATAATGGTGCTTTGATTCCTCCCCCAAAACCATAGGTAGCATGGTTTATTTATAGGCATCCTGAGAAGAAAACATGTGAGTTATGTGGCAAGATAAGAGAAGGGAGTGATAAGGCATGTTTAATGCATTAGGTAAATAGGTAAGACTTACCTTTCATTGGTGATAGGTGTTCCATGCTTCTTAATCACCTAGGGAAGACCATATTACCTAGGGAAGAGAAATCCCACCTTTTTATTAAATTTTAATTAAGAGCTTTAAATGGGGGAAGACGTGAATGTTATGTGAGGGGGTGAGTTCTTAGGAAAGAGTGTAGAGGGGTGTGACTAGAGGATGAAGTGGACCCCACATAGGATTTAGATCAACCTAGGACTTAGGTTAGTTTTACCTAGGATTTAGGTTAACTTTACCTAGGGTTTAGGGTTTTTTAATTGACTTATAAGTGTTTCATTCTTTGTTCATTAAATGTTATTTAAAATGACTATTTGAGATATTTTTTAGGTGTAAATTTTACCCCTTTTTTTATTGCATTGTGTGAAGATACGATGCAGTGCAAAACATTATGACACCTATTTGGTGGTTGATTGCGAGAGAATATGAATTGGTGGGTGATGATAAAGAATTATTTTAAGAGGAGTAGATGTAATATCATCTTGAGTAATGATCGATGTAAGATGTCCCAATTAAGGAAGGGATGTTTTTCCTTGAAAATTTTCCTTTTCTAGATTGATAGGATCATTTGGGTTGGTAAACTAGTCATCCATACATAAGTATGCTCATGATTGCTTCAATGGACTCAATTTCCCACCTCGATGAAGTGTACACACATGAGTATACTTGTAGTTGCTAACAAATAGTATTCCAAATTTGATTGGGTTGAAGTTTTGTTGAGAAGATAAATTATGCTTTTGTTTGCCTTAGTGAATGAGGGCATATGACAATCTATGGTAAAGGTTCTTAGAAAAATATGATTTCCAATATTGGGTGTTTGAATTTTGATCATGCACAATGCCGTTTTTTATATGATATATATCCCCTCAAGCAATGAGTTGAAGGGTGAAAAATGTGAAGATGATGATGAATCGGTTAATAATATTGGATTTTAAAATCATCGAAGGGTTGAAAGGATGAATTTTGACATTTTGTATAATTTTGTTAGGATTTAAAAAAAAAAATTGAGCATTTTTGCATGTTTGGGGCAAAAGGGTATCCAAAAATACCCTTTTTTGTAAAACGTACCCCAGGGTACATTTTCCATACAAAAACGCACGAAGGGGTACATTTTCCATATGAAAATGCACGAAGGGGTACATTTTCCATACGAAAACATATGGAGGGGTGCCTTTTCTTGATATGTACCCCATTACATTTTTTGTGTTTTGGGGGACCAAACGATGTTAGAATTAGATAAAAGTTATACCATTGGAAAGCTCTTTTCGAGCCTAATACAATGGTTATAGTTTTTGAAAATTGGGATAAGAAATATAGGGGACAAGATGGGTAAAATATGACCCTACTTTTTAAAGCAATGAGTGCTCAATTTTGGGTTTTTGAAGTGGAAATTTTTACCTTGTTGCTTAGAGGGCCAATGTTTGATGGTGAATTGATGATGGTTGATGCAAAATAGTTCAACTTGAAGTGTCTACAAAGATAGTAGATAAAAGAGAAATAAATATATTTCCATGGATTAGTAGTGGTGCATGATGTATGCATTGTAGCAATTGTTTTTGGTGTGGTGGGTGTACAACGATTTTTGTAGTATTATTTTGATGAGATGAGGATGATGTACACATGATGATTTATTGTGTTGTGTATCTTTGATGATGGTAATGATGGGATATATTTGATTTGATATGGATGTGATATAATGTTTGTCATTCATTTGATACTATTGATGTTATGAATGAAATTGTATGATTGTGTAAAATGCATTTTAAAACTTCTAATGTGCATGTGTAATCAAATATTTTTAGATGTGTATTTGATTTATGCAATCATGTATGGTAGAAGTAATCAATAATAATTTGATAGTTGCATTTGACATATGAAAACAAATAATGAGATAAGCAAACATGCAATGTGTGTGATGAATGCAAATCTAGGATGACCATATGTAGGTGCTTATAATGATGTTTGGATGATTGACCTAAGGATAATGCATGTTGATCCTGATGGTGGACTAGTTGTGCAACTAGACATGATGTGTGTTTGTTCCTTTTGCTAAGGTTTTTCAAATGGTAGAAGGAATTTCTAGAGAGTCAAAAATCTGAGTTTAATCATAAAACCCCTTTATTTTTCAATTGATATTATGTTGAAGCCTAGACCATACTAATTAAGGTTGAGCCTATCATGGATCTATGTGTGTATAGAGTGTTTCAACTTATTTATCCATTTTGAGTGAGGTTGAACTAACCCATTGTAAACTTAGCCGATTAAGCTAGCTCATACATAAGCACACATTGGTCTATACAAAAGAAGGTTGCTAATGTGACATACATGTTGCCACTTGTAAGGCATGCTTCACTACCATTCAGGTATTTATAGCCTTGATGGAGATTAGCCCCATGATATTATGAACTTGAGGAGCTCAACAATTAAATGTTTTTTATGGTGCTATTTTATTTTTTCTTTGCTTCTTTTTTTGTAGTTTATCCTTTTGTTGAATCTCAAGGTTTTAAATCATACAAATGATAGGATGAGTAGGGAAAATAGTTCACTTGGTGACCAATGTAGGTAAGGCATTGTCTTCCCTAGACTTAAAGTTTTGTTTAATTTGCACATGTGTTTGATCCATGAAAGAACCCTAGTCAACCAAGGGAAGTCTAAAATTGTATTAGAATCCAATGACGTTTGATAAAGTTTGATGAGATCAACTAAAATGGTTGACTAATAGAAAATACTTCCATTACTAATCAACCTATGCATAAGATTGAACACGACATCATGATAGTTACGATAACTAGTGTATGATGTTGTATGTAGTGAAAGATGCCTATGTGCAAGCAAATGAACATAATGATGTGAGAATGCACACACTTGGTGAAATGCATGACAATATGATGATTATTTACAAGAACATGCATGATGAACTTTGTCATTGATTAAGTGAACCAAGGAAGATTGGTTAATGTGTACCCACATCTCCAAAAAGTGATCCATAACACCGTAGAAGTTATATGAGGTGATATATGCATGGATGTAATGAGTGAGGTGATTGCAAATGTTTAGCGGTATCAACATGAGTTATTGGTGAAAATATCCAAAAGAAGAAAAATAATATATACAAGGTATGTAGTCACTCTAAGCATGATCATACAATAGGGATAGGGGAAGGAAGAAGAATATGTGAATAAAGAAAAGAAGGACAAACCTATCCCAAGTATGTAACTGCTCAAAGCATGACCATACAACAAGGATAAGAGAAGAAAAGAAAAGAGGGGTCAAGAAATAATAAGAGGAACATATCCTAGGTTTGTAGTTGTTCGAAGTGTGACCATACAATAGGGATAGAAGAAAGAAGAAAAGAAGGTGATGAAAGAGAAATATGATAAGATAAATGATTATTTTTGTATTTTGTTTATTTTTGTATTTTTGTTGTTTTTGTTGCTTTTGTATTGTTTTTGTATTTTTATTGTTTTTGATATAGAATGTACAAGAATGTGCAAGCCTTGATCTGGTAGAAGTGTTGGAGCTGATGTGATGAGGAGGGGTATTGGCACCCCCAATACAAATATTGATTAGATGAGAAGGGGTATTGGCACCCCCAATCATGCATGTGAAGATGACCAAAGCAATTTAGGGCCTTTTAAAATATAATTTGACCAATTAGATTTGGTACCTTGGAGTTGTGTTTGAATTTGAAATGTTGACCTTTTTAAATGAAATTCACTACTAAAGGGTTGTAATAGAAATTGCTTATTGTAGGGAGTGATATTTGGAGTAGGCTCAATGTTTAAATATGAAAGTGAAATTGCTCTTTGGAACAAGATCTATGTTAAAAATGAGAAATGAATTTACTCTTTGGATCAATATTGATGTTTAAAGTGAACTTTGCTCTATGAAGCAAGATTGATTTTTTTAGACAAGAAAGTAAAATTTTGTTCTTTGAAGCAAGATCAATTTATATATATGAAAGTGAATTTACTCTTTGGAGCAAGATCAATGCTTAGATATAAGAGTGAACATTTGCTCTTTGGAGCAAGATTGATGTTGAGATATGAAAATGAATTTTCTCTTTGGAGCAAGATCTATGTTTAGATATGAAAGTGAACCTTTGCTTTTTGGAGAAATTTTGATGTTGATATATGAAAGTAAATTTTGCTCTTTGGAGCAAGATTGATGTTGAGATATGAAAGTGAATTTACTATTTTGAGCAAGATTAATGTTTAGATATGAAAATGAATTTATTCTTTGGAGCAAGATTGATGTTGAGATATGAAAGTGAACCTTTGCTCTTTGGAGCAAGATTGATGTTGAGATATGAAAGTGAATTTGCTCTTTGGAGCAAGATTGATGTTTAGATATGAAAGTAAATTTTTCTCTTTGGAGCAAGATTGATGTTCCAAATGGCTTGAGGCTTTTGGAGAGACCTTTCTAAATTTTTGTTAAGATTTTTGGAAAACCATTTTTTTAAGATATTTAAAAAAAATATTTTAAATGGCTTGAGGCTTTTGGAGAGACCTTTCCAAATTTTTGTTAAGGTTTTTGGAAAACCATTTTTCTAAGATATTTAAAAAGAATGTTCCAAATGGCTTGAGGATTTTGGAGAGACCTTTCCAAATTTTTGTTAAGGTTTTTGGAAAATATTTTTCTAAGATATTTAAAAAGAATGTTTCAAATAACTTGAGACTTTTGGAGAGACCTTTCCAATTGTTAAGGTTTTTGGAAAATAATTTTTCTAAGAGATTTAAAAATAATGTTCCAAATGGCTTGAGGCTTTTGGAGAGACCTTTCCAAATTTTTGTTGAGGTTTTTGGAAAACCATTTTTCTAAGAGATTTAAAAAAATTTTCCAAATGGCTTGAGGATTTTGGAGAGACCTTTCCAAATTTTTTTAAGGTTTTTGGAAAACCGTTTTTCTAAGAGATTTAAATAAAATGTTCCAAATAGCTTGAGGCTTTTGGAGAGAACTTTTGAAATTTTTGTTAAGGTTTTTGGAAAATCATTTTTATAAGAGATTTAAAAAGAATGTTCCAAATGGCTTGAGGCTTTTGGAGAGACCTTTCCAAATTTTTGTTGAGGTTTTTGGAAAACCATTTTTCTAAGAGATTTAAAAAGAATGTTCCAAATGGCTTGAGGCTTTTGGAGAGACCTTTCCAAATTTTTGTTGAGATTTTTGGAAAACCATTTTTCTAAGAGATTTAAAAAGAATATTTCAAATGGCTTGAGGCTTTTGGAGAGACCTTTCCAAATTTTTGTTGAGGTTTTTGGAAAACTGTTTTTCTAAGATATTAAAAAAGAATATTCCAAATGGCTTGAGGCTTTTGGAGAGACCTTTTTCCTATGAATGAAAGCAAGGAATGCAAAATTGATATCTAAAGTAATAACTTGTGATGATAAGGCCAAGGGTGCAACCATTGAACCTGGTGATTGATTGATTGATGAAGGCGAGATAAAGGGCACAAACTTTTGAACATAGCAATGGATTGATTGATGAAGGAAAGGCAAAGGACACAACCTTTGATAAAAAGATGCAACCTTTTAAACCTGGAAATTGATTTATTTGATGAAGATGAGGTAAAGGATGTAACATTTAACAAAAGGACACAACCTTTTGAACCTGATGATTGATTGATTAATGAAGGTGAGGTAAAGGGTGAAAACTTTGACAAAAGGATGCAATATTTTGAATCTAATTGATTGATTAATGAAGGTGAGGCAAAGGGTGCAACCTTTAATAAAAGGATGTAACCTTTTGAATCTAGTTGTTGATTGAATTTGACCAAAAGTATTTTGAGCCTTTGGCACCATTGAATTGGAATTGAATTGTGACCAAAGTGATTTTGTGCCTTTAGAGCTTTTTGAATTGAAATTTGAAATTTGACCAAAAGGGTTTTGTGCCTTTGGAGTTGTTTGTAATTTTGAAATGAAGCCAAAGGGATTTGGTGCCTTTGGAATGTATTTGATTTTGAGATGAGACCAAAGAGATTTGGTGTCTTTTGAAATGTATTTGATTTTGAGATGAGACCAAAGAGATTTGGTGTCTTTTGGAATGTATTTGATTTTGTGATGGTGAGGCAAAGGGTGTAACCTTTGAACCTAGCCTTGATTTGTGATTGATATGTTTGATGGTATTAACATGAGTGGATGATATGGAAGGCTTAATACTTTTGTATGCAAAATTGGTTGAAGAGAGTGGTAACTCCCTTAGATAACAAAAATGGTCTGATAAAGGATGGGAGTACCCCAGTCATGAGCATAATTTGAAGAAGATGCTAAAATGATGGTGAAAAATAAGAGATAAAAAAAATAAGATAAAAATAAGAGAAATAACTAATCATAGTTATGTAGTCTCTTTTGCATGACCATACAACAATGAAGTGGAACTTATGAAAGAGAGAGAGGAAAGAGGAAGTTTGGAGAAGTGAGGAAGAAGAAGTATGTTAGAGAAAAATTGGGGAAAAAATACTTGATAAGTGGAGTGAGACCATAGAAATATTATGTTGTTAGAAGTCATTATTTTAGAGGTTAAGGATTGTTAGATGCCAAATTGGTATGATGAACATCCTAGTAAGAAGTGCAACCATGGACATGATGAACTTGTTGGGGCATGGGTTGTGATGTTGAGGCCCTAGCTTGTGATTATGGCATCCCTTGTCGGGGTAATGAATCATTAGATGTGTCCTGGTGTGGGTTGGGAGATGATATGGGAGTGTCCAATTTTATTTCCCCTTGCTCAATCAGATTGTGGACTAGTCACTTGAAGGTGCGACAATCATTAATGTCATGTCCTGGTTGTTGGTGGTAGATACAATATTGATGTTCATTGTATCCTTCTAGTTTAGCCCAATTAATATCCTTTTTCATAGTGTTAGGCAAGATGATTTTCTTGGAATTATGCAACTTTTGGAAGAAATTAGCCAATAGTTTAGACAAAAACATTTCAATATGAAGTGGATGATGAAGGTGTTGAGGTTTTGTATGAGATGAGGTAGGTGGAGTTATTGTGGGACCCATCATGAAGAGGGTATGGGTATATGCTTGATGCCTAGAGTATTTTATCTGTAGATAAAGATGGTTGAGGAACTCTAAAATATTATATATGTCAATAGAAGGATGAATTGAGGGTGTCGGGATAATATTGACATAGATGACTAAATTGGAAGGGGTTGATTGATATGGGTGGGGATGGAGATATGGGTGAGGTGAAGGAGAAGGTTGGTATTGTTGTTGTGGAACCCATTGATTTGGGTAGGGTGCATGGGGTTGAATTGGATGTAGGGGAGTTTGGGGTGGAATGGAGTTTAGTCCTTCATGAGGTATTTGTTGTTGCATCAGGTTGGTTGTAGGAGTGTGTGAGTGAAGGGGTACCTGGTCGTGCATTGGATATGGCACTTGGGCCTGCACTTCTTGGTAAGGTACCTAAGTGTGACATTCTTGTTATGGTACCTAGATTTACCCTTGTTGGGATAGCACTTGAGGGTGAAATTATGGTGGGGGCACTTGGATATGTGCTAGTTGTTATTGGGACACTTGATCGTACCCCTGTTATGTTGGCACCTAAATGTGCATTTATTATTGGGGTATTTGGTTGTAACTTTGTTTTATTGGTGCTTGAATGTGTTCTAGTTGTTGTTGGGGCACCTGGGTGTACCCCTATTGTGTTGGAATATGAATGTGTATTTGCTATTTTTTGGGTATATGAGTGTATCCCTGTTGTGTTGGCACTTGAATGTGTGTTTGCTATTGTTGGGGTGCATGAGTTTACCCCTATTATTTTGGCATTTGGATGTGCATTTGTTGTTGTTGAGGAACCTAAGTGTACCCTTGTTGTGTTGGCACCTAGATGTGCTTTTGTTGTTGGGGTATTTGGTTGTACCCTTGTTGGATTAGTACTTGGATGTGTATTTTTTGTGGAGGCCATTCATATGACAATGATGAAGATGATTGGGAAGGCAAATTTTTGTGAGGAAAATGCTTACCTTGTAGAGAGAGGAATGATATGTGATAGGGGTGGGATGAAGGTGGTCAATATTGGAATCTCAATTTGTGATGTAACAAGATATTTAATCTAGAGTTGTACAAGTAGATATGTGTGTCTTTCATATGGAGAGGGGCCAACAAGACTTGAGGGGAGCCTAATTGTGAATGATGAAGGGTAGGTCCTAAAATGGTGATATTCTTATACTGGTCTACGAGAGGTGTAGGTAGATATTGAGGTTGTGGGAGGGATGCTCCTCCTTGGTGTTCAAGCTAAGGGTTCACTATGATGTTCTTCATGTTAATGTGCTCTTTCTCAAGCACTTGGTTTTGTATAAGAACCATGATGAAGAAAAATGAATTACAGATTGATTCTATGAGGGAAAAAACTAAAATTTGAGCATTCTAAGCTATGTGAAGCCTGATTTTGTAAAAAATAAGTAGCTTTGTGGAAAATACACCCCAAGGTGCATTTTTGGTTCAAAACGTACCTATATGTATGTTTTCTAGGTCAAAATGTACCTATTTGTATGTTTTCTAGGTCAAAATGTACCTATTTGTACGTTTTCTTTTTTTGACCTCCTTCTGGTTTTTTTATAGTTTGGGTGACCAATTGATGTTAGAATAGGGGTAAAAATTATACTGTTGGAAAGGTCTTTCTGATCCAGATCCAATGGTTATGGTTTTGAGAAATTTCTAGAAGATTTTATTGGAAAATATAGGTCAAAGATAACCCTACTTTGGTGTTTGTGTGTTGGCAATTTTTGTAGCAAAAGTGTTTTGATTAATCCATCAAACAACAATCAAGTGTGTGGGTGATGTGTTTGTATTAATTTTTTTGTGATGTTGGTTGATGTTGAATCCTTTGCTTGATTATTTTGTATTGTAGTTTGTGTATTTTGATGTAAAAGACCACTACAAACATAAGGTATGTGAATGATGTCTAAATGGGTACGTTAATGTATCCCTTTCCTATTGTACCCAAAGGTATGCAAGGAGTCGTGATACAAGAATAAGTGAAGGGATTCCTATGATGGAGGATGGCTCAAGGTGACTAGAAGGGAGATACAAAATTCCTCTTATGAAAGAGGTGGTGTTGTCTAAGAACTGCTACCGACCTAACTTGGCTTTCGCTTCACCCTTGAATGGGTTTAGTCAAGAACAACAACTGCACACTCATTGATTATGTAAGCCCTATGAGCATGGGCATCTAGCCTAATCTTACCCCAAGGTAATCTCAAGAGTAGGGTATTTTCTAGTGATGAATTCCAAAAAATCACTCGTGGGAGCTACTAAGGTGTCTAGGGGGCGATTCAACGCTTGCTAGTGAGATCCAATGTCGTTAATGTCATTTGGTGGTTTGTTATGAAATCCAACACAAACCAATGTTATGCCTTGTGTGCATGCATGTTTTTGTTTTCTTTTTAGAAATGGAAATGTTGAAAGGAAACTATGCTAAAGCAAAACAAAAAGATAACATTTTCAAATGCACTATTCAAAATAAATTACCTTTTGAAAAGAAAGCAAATAAAACAAAGATGTTTTGTAAAATAAAAGTGTATTTTTGAAAATTGACCTATGAGCTAGATGCCTTTTGAAAGTAAAATACACAAAAGAAAGCAGTTTTGTAAAATTAAAAGTGTGTTTTGAGAAAACGACCTACGAGGTAGGTGTCTTTTTGTAATAAAATTTCCAAAACACTGTTCAGTTTTCAAAGTAGGTAGAAACATAAAATAAATAGGTGAAATTCATGGTTTGCAATAGTCTACCTATATTTTCCAGTTTTTGGATGCCTCCTAGGGTTTGATAGGGTCTACCGCATGTGTCAAAATGTAATGCACCTCAAGGTGCATATTTTGGGTCAAAACGTACCTCAAGGTATGTTTTCCTCTAAAAGTGGATTTTTGAGCAGTTTTGGACCTATCTCGGGTCTGGAGGATATTATTCAATAGTTTTGAGAGTTGTACTTATGATTTTGAAAGCCAAAAACCATAATCCTTCTAAACTCAAATAGTGCATATTTTTAGCATAGAATACTTGAAATGACATCTAATCTACAAACAACAACAATGTAAAATGTAAAGGGGTATATTACGAAATTGTCAATATTATGCCTGAGGTGCGTTTCAGGGCTTTGGGAGACTCCATGCATGTTGGTACCTTCAATGATAGCAACACCATAAATTTTTTTTGAATAGACATTAACTAACAAAAGCAAATAAACCATGAACGTCGAAATGAAATAAAAGAAAACATGTTGCATTGTATTGATAATTTGTAAAAGTGTTACAATATGATGTTTTGATATCTTTTACAATATGCCCTAGAGGGCTACAAAAGAGGAACTCCATTAGGAGGGAACCTAGCATCAAACCTCTTTGCAACACTACAATTATCTTCCTTTAATTCCTCAAAGTTGGAGTAGGCTTATGATGTGTGCCACCATAAGCTACATTGGTCTATGATCCTACATAACCCTACAAAAAGGTGTCAGGCCGTTTGTAAGTCTGTCTCAGTTAGACCTCCTGCAAATACAAACATATTGATAAAATTGAATGAAAATGCATCAAAGAAGTATCAAAAGGTGCTAAAATTGATAAGAGAGGAATATGTTACCTGTCAGGTCGATGTAGTAGCCTAAAATTGGAAAACATATCCTAGGGTGCATTTTTTGGGTGTGAATGTATCTTGGGGTTCATTTTGGATTTTTTGACTTGGATTGGTCCCTCTGTCAGCCGTAGAAGCCACCCGTGGAATTTGGCATCGATCTTGAAGGTGTTGATGCATGTTCTTCCTTGAAAATCACCAAAAACTAAAAAGGAACTCAATGGAGGGGTGTCAACTATTCAAAAATCCTATGCATAAGTTAGGATGCAATTTAGCAGAATAAACTGCTAACCCTCCACTTCAAGTTAAGTTTATTAATCATTTCATTTGAGACCATATTTTCACAACTACCACTATCAACAATCATCTTACATATCTTTCCTCCAGATGTACACCTAGTTCAAAATATATTCATATGCAATCAAGAATCACTACTATTAATATATTGCACTTTCTCCTTCCTTGGTATGATCATCATCCTCTTTATCATGAGGTTTTCCCCCATGTCTACTATAACTTATACCTCAGTTTTCTCTTCTACCTCGACAAAATTGATTCTAGCTTGATCTCCTTATTTTATTTCTTATGCAAGATAGTGTAGACACTCAAAAGATCTATGCCCTTCCTCACCACAACTATAATAGGTATATGGTCTTTGTGGGCCATCCCAATTGCGTCCTCCACCATAGCCTCTTCCTCTTTAAAATCCTCCACCTCTCTCATGGTTACTATGACCTTGTCCAGATTCTTCTTATTTTCCTATATTAGTAGATTCTCCCTTTGAAGGACTAAATCCACCATGCCCATTGGTTGGAGGTGATGATGGTCCTTTCCTCACTCCTCTCCTCATTTGTTTCTCTTATGCTTTTAATGTAAACTAATATGCATCTTCTATACTATGGATCCAAATCATACTAAACTCATATTGTATGGCATAATTTAATCTATTCACATACCTCACATCCTTCTGTTATTCTGAATCTTAAATATCCACCCAAATTGATAACTTGTAGAATTCATTGGTGTAGTCCTCAATGCTTTGATCATTTTTTCTGATGTTTTGAAGTCTACAAAACAATGTTTGGACAAGAATTTCCCCTTCAATTTCTTTTCCATTTTACACTAGATCCTAATATTTTTCGTTCATTTTCTTTGCCTCTCCTATAGATGATCCTACAAAATCAATGCATACCCTTTCAACTTTGTGCATGCAATATTCACTTTCTTTTCCTTTGAAAGGCTTTTCCACTCAAAGAACTTCTCCATGCTATTCAAACCGTCTATCAACTCCTTTGGTTTCAACCTTTTTGCATAATCAGGGACATCAATCTTGATCCCATATTTATTTTCTTCCAAGGCCCTAATTAGCCTATTCTCAAACTCTAGCTTCTTCTCTGGTTCTTCCTCAACATGAACCTTTGTCTTGTGGTCTCCTTCCACAGTCTCATTATCAAAATATTGATCTACAATTTTTTTTGGATGTCTTTCCATCATATGGACCATAATTCCAATAAATTGACCAACTTGTACGTGTAGCTCCTGCATATTTTTGTTGAGTTGGACATAACCTCCTCTTTCTCTCCTCATGCTAATTTGATCTGTGTTATTCCAAACAAAAAATAAGAGTAGCAAAATCAATGTAATCAACAAGATTATCTTCTCCCCTCCAACAATATTCAACTTTCTCTCATACAAATGGTGTAAATATAGTTGCAATAGATCAAAACAAGAACCTCCAATCACATAAATTGCGATAAATAGAAATAAAGTGGCAAACCCCCAATCACACAAAAATGTAATACATGGAAATAAACCGAAAAATACTTTATTTTATCATTCTTGGATTTAACACCCTTTAAAATATGATATTAAGGGAATATATATTCCAAAATAAACCCTAAAACAAAAACCTAAATCTTAAATCCCTAAAGATAAGAAATTATTATTTTTGGGTAATTTACATTTTTAGCCAAAATGGCCTTTTTTTAGGGAAAAAAAACTCATATAGCCCTCTAAATTAATATACATCATCGTATCATCCATGTTAAGCATCCTATAAAATCTCAAAACCTAACCATGTTTAAAAAGTTATTAAATTCTAAATTTTTACATGAGGGTTTTCTAAAAAAACACTAAAATCTATTTTTGAGGCACTATATGAAGGAATTTCAGCTTGGAAAAATCTCAAAAGGCTTAAAAATAGTAATCTAGGACCCTTTGTGGCCTATCCATGATGTTTTCCTCCTCATTATCTAGCTCCTCATAAAATTTCAAGTCAATCCAATGATCAGATCAAAATTTATACCCTCTGAAAGGTAGGTTCCAACATCAATGAGTTAGGGTGCAATTTGGTAGCATAATGGTGCTTTGGATCCTTCCTTGAAACCATAGGTAGTATGGTTTATTTATAGGTATCCTGAGAAGAAAAGAGGTGAGTGATGTGGTAGGAGAAGAGAAGGAAGTGATAAGGCATGTTTAATGCGTTAGGTGAATAGGTAAGGCTTACCTTCCATGGATGATAGGTGTTCCATGCTTCTTAATCACATAGGAAGAGAAATCCCATATTTTCATAAAATGTTTATTAAAATATTAAAATGGGGAAAAGGGGTGAATGTTATGTGAGGGATGAGTGCTTAGAAAAGAGTGTAGAGGGGTGTGAGTGGAGGATGAGGTGGACCCCACCTAGGGTTTATATCAAACTAGGGCTTAGGTTAGTTTTACCTAGGATTTAGGTTAATTTTACCTAGGGTTTAGGGTTTTTGAATTTATTTTCAAGTGTTTTGTTCTTTTTTCATTAAATTTTGTTGCAATATGTCATTTGAAACATTTTTAGGTGTCTACACAACTTCCCAAGATTGATTTATCACTTACCATTGTACTTTAGAACTAAATATCCTAGATTAAGCTCTAACTATCAAATATGCTTATCATACCATAAATTCCTTCACTTCTAGGCTCCCTCAATGTCCCATTGTACCATAACTCTTCTCTCATCCAACTTGATCAATGTGGCCAATATTTCCTCTAATATTTCTTGGTTTCCCAAGTGATGCTCCACCGCTATCTACAAACTAGGTCCCAAAAATTCCATCGGAACCACTACTTCATGATCATACATTAATTGAAATGACATATGGTCTATTGTAGATTTAAAGGTTGTTATATATACCCATAGAAAAAATGGCAACCTTTCCTCCCAATCTAGTCCTTCTATCCCACAAGTTTTATACAAAGTATAAACTAAGATTTTATTTGTTGCTTTTGCCTATCCATTTGCTCTAGGGTAGTATGGACTTGACAACAAATACAAAATCCTGAAGTTGATTATCATATTTTTAATAACCTCATTAACAATGTGATCACCCCTATCATCTATTATTTTTAGTAGAATTTTGAATCTTGTGATTACATGCTCATACAAGAAATGGGTTATGCTCTTTGTCATATTATCTGGTAGCATCCTTTCCTCTACCCATATGGTTAGGTATTCTATGGCTACCATGATATATTGATATTTTCAGTGGTCCAAAAAAATCTAAACCCTATATTTCAAACAATTCTTGAGGTTGAGATGGATGTAGAGGCATAATTTCATGATGTGTCACTTGCTTTCACATATTCCTTTGCATCATGGTACATCGTAGGCCACCACAATCCTACCAATTATATTTTTCTAGTATTAGCATTTGGTCCCATGTATTCATCTGCTAAACCTTCATGAGATTCTTTCACAGTGGTTTTGACTTCCTCCTCCATTATGCATCTCCTTAAAATACCATTCATTACTATCTTATACAATAATCCAACTATCAACTGGAAAGGTGTTGACTTCATTATCATTTTTTCCTTTGCAATTCTAAGGGTAGTTCACTTGTGGATAGATATTCACCAATTAACTTGTACCATAACTATACAACACTAATTGTAAAAAATTGTGCATTGGAAAACTCATTAGGTATTTCCTTCCCTTAAGTTTTCCTAAGCGAATTCTCAACAGTTGATCTGCTATGACATACTTTTTTCCATGTCTCACTACCACCCAGAATACAAATTCTTATAAGATAATGAACCACCTATTGACTCATACTTATATTACTAGTTTGTTTATCAAGTACAATAGGGCTTGATGATTGACATAGAAGGAAAATGGGTTCACTAGTAAGTAATGCTTAAAATTTTGAACTACATATACTATTCCCAAAGCTTCTCATCCTATTGTACTGTAATTTCTCTCTACCTGAGACAATAGAGGGATTCTAAAATAGATAGGTTGATATAACCTAAATTTCCCTTCCTAAGACAATGCACATCCTATCGCAAAATTAGATGCATCAATATGGACATGGAACTCCTTATCCCAATCCAAAAATACCAAAATGGGATAGCATATGAGATTTGCATTTAACTTCTCAAAAACTCCTTGATGATATTTTTTTCAACTAAAATGAATATTCTTTTTAGTCAATGAATCCAATAGGAAGGACACATGCACATAATTCTTGATAAAACTCCAATAATACCGTATGGATCCTAAGAAGGTTTTGAATGAACTCACACCATATGGCTCCTCCATATTCAAAATGATGCAAATATTATTAGAATCTATCTTCAGCCCATCATTGCACACTATGTGTCCTAACAAATTTCCATATGGTACCATCAAAAATTTTTTTTCTAGGTTAAAAGATATATGTGCATTTTTGCATCAACTCATACATTTACTTAGATCTGACAGATAATCCCTAATTTTTCCATATATAGACCTATCATTTAGAAATACCTTGAATATTCTTGTTTCGAATTGGTAAAATATATATAAAATGATTCTCTAGAATGTGGTAGAAGTATTGCATAGCCCAAATGGTATTTTTTGTAAGCATAAATACCATTTTTCTTGATAAATGTGGTCTTCAACTTTTCTTCTTCTGCTATGCTAATCTAGTTGTAGCAAAAAAACCCATCCAAGAATGAGTAAATTTTATGTCCTATGACTTACTCCAAGATAGAATTCATAAATGGAATAGGAAAGGGATTCTTGATTGTTACTACATTTAGACTACAAAATTCCACACATATATGAATCTTGTCCACCTCCATATTTAAGGTAACCATAATAGGTGAAACCCATTTGCTTACAGTAACTTTAAAAATAATACTGACATCCAACCAGGGTTATGCATAGTGGCGAATATTCACAATTTGGGCAAATATTAGGATTTCCAGAATTTGAAATTGGCGAATATGAGGACCCTCAACGTTGGCCCATTTGCCTAAAATTTTTAGGACCAATTTTTTCTTAGGGTCAATTTGCCACAATATATATCCAAACATAGGCATATTTGTACTCGTTGGAAAGATATTTTTGATCCTGATCTAATGGTGGTGTTTTTATGAAGTTATAAGATCATTTAATAGGTCAAAATGTACCCCAAAGATGAATTTACATTTTAGGGCTTCAAATATCCCAAATTCTAGTTAGAAGATGATTGATTTTATTTTATTAATATTTGCCATGATTCACCTTGATTTTGATTAGGATTCACCATTTTTTTACAAGTATATTTTGAGTCCAACCCCTTATGCATAACCCCGCATCCAACATATTTTCTATTTTAGCATTTACCAGAGCTACATATTTCGAGTTCATTCTATAGGTTCTTCTAACTGGTTGTTACCTTGACATTAATGCAATCTTGTGGGCACATAATTTTGGTGGTATCCCTTTCAAATATTTATATGTCCATGCAAAAACATCCTTATACTCCAAGAATATCTTGAAAGTTGTTGCTTTCAACACTGGATCCCAATCATCTCCGTACTGGATCAACCTTGGTTCATTATTCATTCCCAAATTTACTTTCACTATCCGAGGTCCTTCATACTTAATATTTTTTGGCTCTATCTTGGCCTTTACCACATTCTTTGGATGTGTTGGTGTAGACACCAAATTCTAGTCATTTATTATTATTATTATTATTATTATTATTATATATACTTATATATAAATATAAATATTTTATATATTTATATATATATATATATATATATAAATCTTAGTCACTCATTATCCACTCAGCATCGTCAAATCACAACCATTCATCATCAATTATATATATATATATATATATATATATATAAATATAAATATTTTATATCTATATTTATATATGAATAAATATCATCCGCCCATCATATCTTAATCCTAGCCGCTCATTCAATGCAATCCATGTCATTTATCAAGTCACAATCATAGTTGTTGATCATGATTTAATCCTAGTCGCCCGTTGTCATTGTTGAAAACCCAACATTAAATAAAGTAATTATAAAAAAAAGGAGGGGTCAAGAAAAAAGAGAAAGGAAGAAAAACACTTACAATGAAACATCATTTGCATTCACACAAACCCTAGCCATCATTGGTGATATAATTTTTTCATTGTAGCATCTGTGAACTAGCCCTCAGACACTACCGAGCATGTGCACATTCATAGTTTGAGCTCCTCAACCAGTAGAAGCATAGATTCAGTGATTTAGGTATTGACAAGGTTATTGATTCTTTCTAACTTATGTTTTTCTGCATTTTGTTTACATTTCACAAGCATTATGCTTGGGATTTTTGTAGATTTACATTTTATAGAGGGCCTTTGTTAGAGGGGTGGATTCGAGCACACCTTTTTAACTGCATACATCATTTACCTTGCATAGTGGTTCTAGGATTTGGGATTCTTAACATCAAAACACATGAAACCAAAAAAAATCGTTTGTAAAGACATAGGACAATTTTTTTCTTGATTTGTGTGTATATTCATTTTCATAGCAATTACACTTTTCACACATTCACCCTGCACATTTGTTACCCCAGTCTGCTTATAGCTTATGGTATTGATCTAAAATCAAGCCATAACCATGAGTCATATACCCACTAGGCAACTAACTTAATCCATGGAGTGATCCACTCCTTTTCCATCCACTTTTGTGGCTAACCCAGCTTGTGTGGCACAGACAATATATCTTGACTTGTTTGATGGACCCTCTCATGTGGCATCCACTTTGGATGTAGATATACTATAGAGGTAAATTCATACTACCATTCCTAAAATAAAACCATCCACACCAACTGACCATCGCATCACCCACATAGATCTTGACAAAGTTGGAGCTTATTTAAGACCAACCAATTCAATTTTAGAATAACTCAACATACCATCTAGACATGTTTCTTCTTCTCAGCAAGAACTTGCTTGCATATACCCCAAAAATTTTAACCAGACCATCACTAACCCTCTTTTTGAGTCCACATCCGTACTCCCACATCTAATATTTCCACAACCATTTTTCCAAAGCACCTCCATTCCACTTATCAATACTACTACACACACTAACACACTCTACAAAGCATAAGTTTATGTTGCTTTGCAGATTCTATCTTCCATTCTCTCAAAATCATTTGGATCTATCATCCCTCATTTAGTTGTGATTCCTTTCACAACTTACCCTCCATTAACCTCAACCAATATTTCCAACACTCACACCATACCAACATTAACTCCCAACACAACCACATAATTTGCAATTGAAATTTCCATACAACAAGCATGTCAACATCTCAATCAACTGCTTAAGGGTAATCAAAATGCTTATTATTGCCCACAACAGTAGTCGCAAGTAGCAAATTTTAACCATCCACACAAACTACCCTTTTCACTCATAACCAATCTTGGGTATCATGACCATCCATGATAACTAAACCTATCCATCCACTTCACCATGTCCATGCCATATCAACCAATCAAAATACCACTACCCCTCAAACTTTACATCATCAATATTCACCTCATAAACACCAAATATTCCACAATTAAATTCAACAAAATATTCAACAACACCACATACCCACAAACATCAATCCATTGGCCAATTAGAACCTCATTTTATCCCAAAAATTTATCACCCAACACACAACACCCACATACACCCATCACACAAACCAAGGCTTCCAAACACAAGTGGAAGATCCTAAAACACAAGCTTTCCAACAATAAATTGACAACTTTATCATGCATACACCTGGTATTATGTACCAAAAATCCACTCTAAGACAACTAGTCAATCACCCCATTCATCCTTCAATACCATCACCACCTTATCCTATAAATTTCACATTATCAAATTTTGATAAATTTAAAGGGGTTGAGGACCCTAGGGAGCATATTAGTGCATTCATCCATTCATGTTTCATAATCTAGGAGAACGATGCCTTAATGCTCTAAAATATTCCTCAAAAATTAGGGGGATACCTTAGAATGCTACAATCATCTACCACATCACAGTGTTAATACAATCATATAATTGATGGATAAATTATTAGAAAGGTTCTCTCTCAATGTTAGAAAGAAAACTACCTTGACCGATTTGTATAATCTTAGATAATTTTAAGAAGAGTCGATCTATGACTTTGGAAACTATTGGAGGGTAGTCATTACCAAATTTCCATTCATCCTCCCAATGGAATAATTAACATGAATATTCACAAGGAGTTGTCAAAATCCTATCTCCTTGTTGCTTCAGTTACAACAATATAGAAAATATGATGAAGCTCTTGCCCAAGCCCAAGTTATGAAAGAAATTAAGATTCAAGAGGGTGATATTAAACCCAAAAAGAAAGAATAGAAAAATAAGGGCCAATCCAAAGGAAACTATAATGGCCAATCAAAAACTAGACAAGTGAATCAAGTGGTCTTGAGTCAACCAACAATGACTCAACAACCCCAAGTCCATCATCAATCATCATCGCAACAGCAACTGCAACAAGTATCATATCAAGCGGTTCCATCCCTACAATAGTTGCACAACCTATTACCAACTACACAAAATAATCAATACCAATAGTTTGTTCTAAAAATTGCAATTACACACCACTACCTGAGTCATATACTTTCATCTTTCGAAGGTTGTATGATGCACATGCAATCACCTTGCTAGAAGTCAGACCTGAGGATCCAACTAAACGTAGCATTGGAATATATTACATTATTTGGTACATGCCAATGTACCATCATGGGTACATCTATAGATTAGGAAAGAGTGTCTTAGATTAGGATTTACTTTATGCAATGTAATGCACAAGTGTGCAATGATATTTTGGCAATGTAAATGTGCATAGTTATCCCTATGTACATGTGTCAATAGAGTAGGAATATGAAGAGTCATAGGAAGAGTGAGGGCCAAGAAACCTCCATATGAAGAGTCACATTCCATTCTATATATATGGATGTATTGATGTAAAAGAGATATAGCGAAGGAGAAAGAGTCACCTATGTAAGCAATGGAAGGTGATGTAGTATGATGTATTTTGAGCTCTTCATTCAATAAATATTTCTTAGTATTTTTGAGCATTTGGCATTAGCATTCTTTGAGTTATTATATAGTTGATTCTAAGTTTATATGCTTGATTGATCAACATTATTATATCTTTCATATTGCAATTATATTATTGATCTTGAGGCAATATTATTTTGAGTATTTACTCATCAAAAGCTAACAGTGGTATCAAAGCCACAAGGGATCACCATTGCTACTATCAATCTGAATCCCACTACGTCTTTGCAAACTAGATCAGCCATTGTGCGCTACTGCATGCAAACATCGTTGTCTTGGGATTGTTTGATAGAAGTCATAATATAGATCAGAAGCAAAGAATATTTCTACTAGTTAAGAAGAGACCAGTAACGATAAGAGAATTACCTCTAGAAAAGGAACTAGAGAAGATAAAGGAATTACCTCTGGAAAAGGAACCAGAGAAGATAAAGGAATTACCTCTGGAAAAAAACCAGAGAAGATAAAGGAATTACCTCTAGAAAAGAAACCAGAGAAGATAAAGGAATTACCTCTGGAAAGAGAAATCAGAGAAGATAGCATTTCTCACTATGTTGAAGAAAAACCAGTGATATTTAAGAATATACCTATTCCAAGAACAAAATCGGAATAGAAGGAGATTGAAAGGTCTTGAAGACAGACCTTATCATTGAAGAGATTAAGAGACCCTTAGAAGAGGTCCTATTGATAAGATTGATAAAAAAATGATTCCAAATTATTATTTGGCTAGAATATTTCCACAGGGTTGAAAGGAAAACCCGTGAAGACTAGGATTCAGCATAGATTTGATTCCACTAGTTTTTTAAGATAGCTAGTGAAGATTATTATTTTTGGAACATTGAATACATATGATTATTATTATCTAAGTTTTGTTGTAGAATATTGGTTCTTAGAAGTTGAGAAGCTTCCTACAATAGATAGAGAAGAATTTTATCTTCAATTGCCTGAAAGTCTATGTGCTTTCCTAGTGCAGGGATTAACTCTTTTGTTGTAAAAAAGAAGACATTGAAGGAGGTCCAAGAAGGAGACCTTATTGAATATTGAGAAGAACCAAGAAGAAGGTTCTCATTGCAATATTGCAGATTGAATATAAAGACCCAAGAAGAGGTCACATTGAAGAACTTCCAAGTTTTGGAAGATTGAATATTGAAGACTAAAGATAGAGACCCAAGGAGAGGTCATATTGAAGAACTTCCAAGATTGGAAGATTGAATATTGAAGATAGAAGATAGAAGGACTACAGAAGGTCCTATTGCAGATAGAAGTAGCAAAGTCTAGAGATCCAAGAAAGAGATCTCATTGAAGAATTTCCTATAGTTGGAAAATTAAAGAAACCAAGGTAAGGTTTCATTAAAGCATTTACTAAGAGAATTGAAGGTTGTAGGATTAGAAGACCCAAGAATAGAGGTCTAAAGAAGATTTTGAAGAAAGAAAAAAGGCTACAGAAAGCCTAAATTAGAAGACCCAAGAATAGAGGTCTAAAGGAGATTTCATTGAAGAAATAAAAGGCAAGAGAAAGCCTTATTGCAGAAGCTGAAGCAACGATCATTGGAAGATATTTGAAGCAAGTTTCATGGTAGAATATTGCAAGAAGAAGGAGCACCTAACCAGAAGAAATTGGGACAATTATCACCATCCGAAAACAAGCCCAAAAGGAAAGAGGATTTGGCAAGAAGTTTGTCAAATTTTGAGAAGATTTTAAGAACTCAAGACATTCAGATTCTTGAGAGAAAAGACAGAGATCGAGGTCAAATTTGAAGTTAGAATTCAGAAAGGAGTCAGAAGAAATATAGAATACTATAAAGGTCACAATTTAGAGAAATTTGGAGACAACCACAAGAGTCTTGTAGGCTGATTTGTAAAAGCACAAAGTTTTTGAAAGAGAAGTTGAAAGGTCAAAGGATATAAAACAGTAGAAGCAAAAAGTTGTAGTTTAGAAAAAGCTTTGGAGAAGCTTTCAAAGAATATTTGGACAGCCAACTAAGAAAAGGCTTTATAATAAAGAATTAAATACCAATAAATTTGAAGGCTTGAGGACAACACCAAATCAGATTTTGTAAGCAGTAAATAGAGGGGTTTTAAGCTGCAATTTTGGGCAGCATTGTAAGAAGAAAGCAAGCTACATTTTAGAAAATATTAGAGAATATTTGAACAGATTTGAGTAGCAAAGCTCAAGCATATTTTGGCAGCATCTAAGGAGGAGTCCTACTATATAATTGGACAATGAAAGAGCAGCATTTGGAGCTGCAAATTTTAGAACCAGCTAGCACACATTTGAAGAAGAAGAAAGATGATTTTAAGTAGCAACTATAGCTGCAAATTGAAGAGTCTACTAATAGCAAAAGAAAGGTGCATTACAGCAAATACAAGACAACAAGCTATAAATAAAGGAGCTACAAAAAGGTGTGTTAAAATTGATGCCATATAAAGTATTATTGCAAATATTTTGAAGTTGCTTATTAAGAGTTTTTTAGAGCATCAAATTTTAGAGCTATTAAGAGCTAGAAAAAGAGAAGTTTTTAGAGTGTCTTTAAGCCAAGAAAGAGACACTATTACACACCATTATATTTAGGAAAATATACAAGTTATAAACAACATTATTTAAGTTCTTAAATGGAGTGATAAGTGAATAGTGTATGTTATTTTTTAAAGCAAATTTTAGGGTAGATTTACTCTACGTTTGTGAGGTAGAATATCCCTCATTTTACAACATTATTGAAAGCAAAGAGTTCCCAAATTTAGAGGTATATTTTAGGTGTTTAAAAACACCAGATGTGCAGTCAAAAGTGGTAAATAAAACCACTAAAGGAGTGGTGAGAACCACCACCATATACAGGATCATTGAGTAGCAGAACACAGGGGGCAAGATCTTCACCAAACATCCACCCATTAGCAAGGAAAAAGCACTAACAAGAGTGCTTAAGGAAAGAGCCATTAGGGCTCAAGAATCGTCCAACCAAGGAGCTAGAAGACATCAGCTACAACCTGCAAGAGAAATTCCTACGTAAATACTATGTAGCCCAACAATAAGAAAGTATCTTATCTACAAAAGGAAGGCAGATTACAAGGATAAACAAACAAGAATAAAAGGTGCATTACCTATTGATAAAAAGCATAATAGAGCTACCATTGAAGAGCTCTAACGTAGTTACAACTGGAGCTAGTCGTGGGTGAACTTGTCATCATCCAAAGAGAGAAGAAACAACACCAATTATTGTTACAAAGAATCAACTAGCCATGGGTAAATTTGTTATCATCCAAAGAAAGAAGAAACAACACCAACTATTGAACATTGGAGGAATAGCAAAGAAGAAATACATTGGAGAAGGGAGTGCATGCATAGAATACTGTAACATTTGTCCCAAGAAAGGAAGAGGAATAGTGCCATTTGGCACAAGGGTGATAATTGGCACATAGTCATAACGTACATCTCCAGGAAAGAAGAGTGCTCAACACTCTAAATCATCACCCAATGCTCAAGGAAGGTTTAGTAATACCCAAACAACACAAGGAATATTGTGCCAAGTGTCCATTCATCTTACAAGAATATTAGCACCACCTAAAGGGAGTCAAGAAGTCTCCATAACGTATGCTACAAGTGGCACATTGCACAAGAGGACATAAGTGCTCATATAGCCACCAGTGTAAGAGAGTAAAGGCAGATACATAACAAGTGTGAAGGAAGAGCATTGAAGGCACATTCAAAGCACCTATTATCAAGTCCAACGAAAGTTGACCAGAAGGAGGAGCACCCAACAAGTCAAGGAGTGCCTGAATAATTAAGGTAACATTTACCATAATATTTTTATATTAAAGTTTATATTGGTAGGAGGAATAAGGAATAAAGGGAATATATTCTAAGGTTAAATATTTGAATATTTTTAGTGGAGTGATAAGCATTATAGAACCTTAGAAAAATATGGATATTGCATATTTGAAGAATATTTTTGAAATTGAAGAAGTATTATATTTGAGTTTTGTAAAATTGCATATTATAGTTTACAAAACTAATTAAATATTTGCAAAATTAATGAGGTTGGAGAAATAAGGATTCTACATCAAATTAGGGTTACAAAAACTTTGCAAATATTATTTTCTAGAGTTGGGAGATATAAGGAATTCTACATAGAGATATTGCATTTGATAAGTTTAATCTCTAAGTTCAAAATTATTAGAGATTTGAAGATTTGTAAAGGATTGAAATTGCATTCAAATCACACTTTGATATTAAAATTGCATTATCTTTCATACACTACGGAGACATAAAGAAGCCTACAAAACCTAAAGATCTTTAAAGGGTTTTATCAAATCAAATTCACATACTTTAACTAGGGAGTCATAATATAGACTACTACAAAGGTTCTATCAAATCCATATCTACAATTCTAAGAAATTGCAAGAAATACTATTTCAAAGCACTTCATAATCTAATATAGGGGGCTATAAAGATTTATAACTCAAGTAATACAGTGAACAATGATATGAAAAACACTATTAGAAAGGAAATAGCAAATGTCATAAAAAGTGGAATCATAAATTCACTTATAAAGCTTGAAGAAAAATTAGATCCTACTTAAAAAATGATACATAGTGAAGCTTTAAAAGATAGGTTTGAAATGATGGAGCATTATCTACATGCTTGACTCACTGAAGCAATTGATAATGGAAAGAATGACATTCAAATTCCTTTAGAATATGGAAGCATATTATACATGGCACTACTTACATTCAAATGTTATAAGGATAAAAATGTGGAATAGAGAGGATTGATAGAATTACTTAAACTAAAAATAGAAATGGATGAATCATCCCTAGCAAAGATATTTCAATCCTCATGTAGTATCAGTACTTCAAGTTCTAGTAACACAAAGTCTTATCATGATTATCTAAGTGTATGTTTAGAAACTACTATATAGGACATAGAGAAATATGACAAGGACAAAAGCAAAGAGAAGATACTTTTGCAAAAATTGGGTGATAGTACATCCACCTATGAAATTACTGACTCCAATAAAGAAGAAGAAGAGGAACCAATTCAAGGAGGCATACAGTGCAATGTGAATTAAAATATAACAAAGGACCATATCAGACCAAAGAAAATTTGAATATGAAGAAGATCCATATTGAAGACCAAAGTCTTCCATAACCAAATAATGTAATATAGGGGGTGTTGGAATATATTACATTATTTGGTACATTCCAATGTACCATCATGGGTACATCTATAGATTAGGAAAGAGTGTCTTAGATTAGAATTTAATTTATGCAATGTAATACACAAGTGTGCAATGATATTTTGGCAATGTAAATGTGCATAGTTATCCCTATGTACATGTGTCAATAGAGTAGGAATATGAAGAATCATAGGAAGAGTGAGGGCCAAGAAACCTCCATATGAAGAGTCATATTCCATTCTATATATATAGATATATTGATATAGTGAAGGAGAAAGAGTCACCTATGTAAGCAATGGAAGGTGATGTAGTGTGATGTATTTTGATCTCTTCATTCAATAAAAATTTCTTAGTATTTTTGAGCATTTGGTATTAGCATTCTTTGAGTCATTATATAGTTGATTCTAAGTTTATATGCTTGATTGATCAACATTATTAAATCTTTCATACTGCAATTATATTATTGATATTGAGGCAATGTTATTTTGATTATTTACTCATAAAAAGCTAACATGTAGCAAGATCTATAAGGAGCATTTGTTATGTCCCTTCCATCGTAGAAGGTCCATGACATCAATAACTGCTATGCATTAAAATTTATTATGCAAGACCTGCTAGACTTAAGGGCTATTAAGCTGGATAGTCCCTTAGCACAACAAAACCAAAGCCTTGGTATTTACCAAACACCACTTCCTCATCGTGAGGAACCATAACAGACAACAAGGGGATCAAATCCTATAACTCCTAACCAATTCAATCACGTACAACAATACCAAGGTTTTGTGGGTGTTTTCCACATAGAAACTCAAGGTCAATGAAGCACAAATCATCAAAATGAACAACCTCAAGCAATTCAATCTCCTATGGCACCTCCAACAATTGTGTATCCACAACCCTCCAATCCATATCAACCCATTCATTTTTTCTCAAATTCATCTCAACAAAATCACCTTCCAACTTGTCCATCTCAACCTAACCATCCTTTCCAACAAAGAGGAGTTTTCAAAGATCCCTTGCCAACACATGAAACTAGCATAACACTTGAAAATCAAGCAGAGCAACTTAAGCAATTGAATCAGGTGCATGATAGTCCACCTCACCAAGATATTATGGGAATGATCCATGTTGTGACAAAGGATCAATAATACCCAAACCAATCCATACAACTTGTAGCTCCTTCCAACATTCCCTTCATGCCATAAGTGTTGCTACCACTGAATCAAGCCACACCTTTACCACATTCTTTGGATGTGTTGGTTTTGCGTATATCTCTATATCACCCACTGTATACTCTACGATGCTTTTGGAAAATGTTCATTTTGCTTGTTCCTCTTAATTTAAATTTTTACTAACCTTATTTTCATCTTAAAATTTTGTAGTCTCCTTTGTGTCAATATAGAGGCAATTGGGTTGAAACACCTCGTACTCCTCCATTTTCTAGTGTAGGAGTCCACTCTATAATTGAGATTCATCCTCACTACATTCCTTGAGGTACAAAATTCCCTCCTCATTGGTCTCATATTGCTCTTCTCCTAAGGAGATTCTTGATGCATCTATTGTAGCGATATCCTCACTAATTATTTGATTCTTCAAATTAATCATATATTTATACTACCCTTTCTTGAATGTAATGTGATCCTTTTCTAGTTGTGTTTAACTTTGGCTATTCTTAGCCATCCTATCCATAATAATGCATCATATGCTAACTTCTACATTGTAATCACAATGAAATCCGAGATGAACTCCTGGTAAGCTATTATCTCTTTTTGCACCATTAGTACTCCCTTTGTTTCAATATTGTATTGGTCTGCACCACAAAACTTAAAATTGGGTGCCCACAAAAATGGAGATCCAATTTCCTTCCAAGTTTTCTCTAGTAACACATTAACACTAGATCCTTCATCCATAATAACTTGTGTTAGCTTATGTTCCAATATCTCCATATGCACCAATCCTGGTTTCTTTCCAACGTCAATCATCAATATCTTTGGATCCATAAAGTAATCCTTCCTTTATATTTTTTCCAATGGCTTACTTTTAACTTCCATCACTTTTAAGGGTTGAAATTCTTCCTCCATTACCTTTTGTAAGGCTAGTATAGCTTCAAGCAAACTAGCTACTTTAACTACCACTGTTGTATTTAAAAATTGTGTTGCCAGCCTTTCTATTGATACTTTGTCCTCCAGATTGATTGGCTTTTTTAATTATTTTTATTTTACTAGCCTTATTTTCTTAACCTTTTAAGCTTCTCCTTCAATTACCCTTTTCACCTCCTACCATCTCTCCTACTTGAAAGTCTCAATATAATTATCTTTCTTGGTCTAACTCTGTGTCATGACCAATAAGCTTTTCTCTTTTTCCTCATTTCCTACATTCTACGAGTTATTCATACCTACCTTCTTGGGAAAATTAACTTCCTTATTGTTGTCTAGACCACACCACTGACACATATGTGTAACATTTTTTTGTATCGTCTCACTTGTTTGAGGAGTAGGACAATTTTTCACAAAATGCCCCCACTCTTGGTAATTATGACATTGTATGATTAGCATTCCTTCTAAATCATACTGCAAATGACTCTGACCTCCTTATCAATTTCCCTAGTATGGCCTCCCTCCTCTATGGTTATTCGTATAACTGCCACTAGTTGCACCTTGTCCATTGTCTTGGGGATTGTGTTTTTCTCCACCCCTTGGAATGTTAAGGTTTGATGTCTTACTACTTTTAAATTGAATAAAAAACTTACCACTTCGTGTCCCAATACTTCACATATATTGTAGTATGCATTTTGAGGATAATTTACATTCGTATGTCCCTTTGTTTTACATTCAGTACACCATAAATCCCTTCTCATGTCTCATTTTACTTCCTTTAGAATTTTTATCAAACTCCTTATAGAATTACTAGATAGCATGATGCACCTTGTCATCGTCATCACTATCTGAGTCCTCATGCTTGAAGTATCCCATTATTCTTGCTATTGTTTGCTTTGTTGTATTTTGAAAATTCTTTGCTCTTTCTAAATCCTCCCTGTATGTTGATTATGGAACTACCTTTATATTTTTTTGATATTTGGGTAGTAGTCCATCAAGAAACCATCATTTAATAAGCACATCTATTAGTGGTATTTATATTTTATCCATAAATTGCTTTAATCTTCTATTATATTATTTGACATCCTCATATTTTTCTTGCTTTGTAGTATATATTTTAGTTATGATTTCAACATCATATCTCAAGGGACAAAATTAATTGATAAATTCATCATCTATTGACTCCCATAAGTGAAAGGTTGGTGTATTCTCTTGCTTTATATACTGGTATATCGTGAGTTCTTGTAATGTGGTGATAAAAAGCTAAAACCATTCATTGGGTTGGTTTACAATATTTCCTTTCCAAATGGTTGTACAAGTGCCAATATGTCATACTAGGTCCTCCTTCCATTCTCTTGTGAAGGGTGGACACCTTTGCTTTTCCACTCTCATAGTTGTGTTAGCCATTAGTAGGGTTCCCCCTTCTTTATCACTAGATGTTGATTCCTCAGTCTAATTCCTCCCTACTATAGGTGATCCAATTGGCTGCTCCTTGTCAAATATTTCTATCCTAAGCACCTTATTTTCACCAAATAGTCATCTCCCAATTTCTTGTACATCCTCACTTTGTGACCTCCTTTGTTGGTATACCAACTATGGAACTAATCTTCCTTCCTAAGACCTCGTATGTTGTTGCTCTCGTGCTTGACTCCTATCCTCTAAACCCCTTGGAAATATTCCTATCACTTGTTCAGGTGTCATAATTCACTCATCGTATCCTTTATCACTTTGTACATCAGCATCTTCTCTTATACTCACATTCTTGTCGACTCTTGGTGGTCCTTGTACCCCTTCTTCTATATCTAGTAGTAATGTTTCACACCTTTCACTAAATCCTTTGTCTTTAGTCCACACTTTTTCTACTACAAGTTCATTTGATGGATTGTTCACACTCTCTCTTTGATAAATCCTTGTACTCCTTCTTACTAGGACTTGCTCTTCCCTATGATCTCATCTCCCACATCTTTACAAACTTGTATCTATCATCCACCCAAATTTTATTTATGCTACTTACTAGTCTCAGCTATTCATTGACCTAACTTTGATTATGCAATGATATAAAATGTAGCATGAGTGATGGTATTCCCAATGAGAGGGGTGTGATGAGATATTCTCAAGGAGCTATGGAGGTTTATTTATCAAAATTGATGAATTGCACAGTCGTAAGATTACAACTATACAATTCCCAAAATGTACAACAACTGACTATGTGGTTAAAAAATGTACATTGTACGATTGTACGATCACAAACATATAATAGTAGTCAAATGTACGATTTGACAAAAATTAAATCCCATGAGAACATTCAATCAACAATCGATTTCTCAATCAAGAAAATCGGGTAATCGTTCAATCAATCATCATTTGTCTATACTCCAAAATTCTCAATTGGAAATGATTGTACAAAAATTAGAGGGTAGGGCATGGTTTTACAACTCCACATTACACCTATATGATCTATAAAACATCAATAAGCAAAATTAATTAAATATTGCACAGCCCTAGACACCCACTTCTTGCATGTATATTTCCATAAATATAATTATTAATCTCTAATTCTAGATATTCATTAGTATCCTATCATACAGTTCTGCACACTACATTTCCATTGTATGATTTTGGATAAATGTAAATACCACTACACATCATTGATAAATTACAATAATGATATTAGAATGGCATTTATATCCCATATCCATTACATGCATCCATAGATATATATTAATTGCAACATGTAGCATTTCCATGGTTAATCAGAACAATTGTACAATCACACAATGTGCAAAACCCATTATTGAATTTTGGTCATTCTCATTATTAATATTCCATAGATACAACATTATCATTGTATCATTCAACAGTCATCAATGAGCATGAACAACATCCTCTCGTATGAACTATCACGAACCATTACATGGACAATAGCCAATAATGAATAAACTAATCAACCAAACTAAAAACCCCTACAAAATCAGCAAAGTGTGCTTATAATACCTGTCCAAGTCATTCCAAAGTGGTTCTTGGGATAGAGCATTATTCAAAACTACCACCTACAACTTCTTCGATAAACACTTTATTAAGGTTGACTAATGTTCTAATTTGATTTATATCAAATGATATTTCATGTGCATTACACTTTTATTTCATTTCACTTTAATAATATTTATTTTCCTAAATTGTGTGTTCTAGCCAAATCCTACATTGTACATTTAGCAAAATTGTACATTTTACCAAAATTGTGTAAATCCTTACATGACGCATTGTCATTTCTTCTTATTCTAGGAGGTGGATTTGCTGCCTACAAGCCAACTCTTGAGAATTAGGTTAGGGCTGCATGAAATGTATCTTTAAAATACAAGGGAGCTTAAATGAATGTATCTTTTTGCATACTGAATTAAAATATTGAAGGAGGTTGCCCCCTCGAAGAGGCCCATGATTTTGTATTGTGATTTGTGAGATTAATATATATTTCTGCATTTATATTTCATGAATTGTTTCTTTTATTGTGATATTTATGTGGATGTGCTTATTTTAATTAGAAGGTTCCTAATACTTATCCAAAAGTTTCAACAAGTCATTAAGTAGCATCCATAAGGCTTGCAATAGACACTAAATCTAAAGGGTCACCAATATAATGACATCAATATCTTTCAAAGGTTTTTGTTTAGTCATAAACCTCTAGTTTACCATGGTAGTCACATCATTCCCTATGCTACTAGGGTAACTCTTCCATGTATGGAAGGATTTACTTCAGGCTTTGCTACTATTATTGATCCCTCTATAGGAGGTGTTGTTAATTTCCTTTCTTGGCATTATGATGTTCCTATTCCATGCATTGGCATCTCAACCTTTGAGGGTATAGATCCATGTAATCGAATAGCAAAGATGGATAACATCATACATTTACACCATGTACCTAAAGAAGTTTATGTTGCATTTGTTGTTATTAACTTGGGAACCCATGCGCATCAATAGTTGTAATGGAAGCTTTAATGAAATGAGATATATCTTATCTAGACCAAGTTCAAAATGTTGTTCCTCCATAAGTTTTTAAAATGATCTTCTACTTAGTGTGTGGTCTATTTGATGCAAATAAATTAAACAAGATTGATTTAGGATTATTACATAGAGTTCATAAGTTTGCTCACCTATACCTATCAATTGGATCCATTAATGGTGGTATCAATATTTTTCATGGCCTTTATTATGGATTTTGGTGATAAGTAGGTATGTATAATCCATACATCCTTAATGATGCTAAACGTATGGATCTAGTGGTTAGAAAAGAGCTCTCTTTGTCCCATAACTAACCATGGTATGGTTTCAATGCTCAATGGTTACTTTGATAACTTCAATAATGAGTGTACCTAAGGATTTTTATTTTACAAATTTCATTCACACCATCCCTAAGATTGAGCCTATGAAGAACATCATATCTTCCTAGTATAAATTAATGAAGCAACAATGTTAGAATATGAAAATAAATATTCCTCATAGGAGGAGATATCGGCCAAAGTAGCAGATGTAGAACATGGGGATAATAATGTGAATCTCTTTGAATTTGTCCTCATGGAGGCCTAGGATCACCATACCATCAAGGTTCAAGTATTAATCAAATTTCAATTAGTCAATGTGTTGATTGATTTAGGTAGCACATATAATGTTATTGAGAGTAACAAAAAATGTTCTTTAGGACTGTATGTTGATTCAAAGTATTGATTGAAAATTATTGGAAATAATGTCTATTCCATCATTTGGGTTATGTAAATGTATCCTCCAAGATACATACCTAGATTACTTCATGTGCAAGTTATCTAGTGACTTCATGCAATGTAATAAATGGACAAGTGTCAATGTGCAAGTTGTACATGTGCAAGGTGTCCTATGCACAACTAGATAGAGTGTTGGGCAAGCATCCTATTTTGCATATATAAGGATGGCCTCTTAGATAGATAGATAGGACAGTCGGGGGACATCATCAGATAGCGTAGGTTAGTGGATTGTGTTGTTCTGTGTTCCACACCATTTACTGGTGATGGATATGATGTAGATCTGTAGCTTTGTTAATGGAGTGCTCACTTCCTCCATAGCTACATTGTAATATTTTATATGTTTTATATTTTAGCATACTTCAGTCATCTAGCAGATTTACTTTCTTGCATGTTATTCTGCATCTTGTGATTGTTATCTCTCATGGCTCATTCATCAAAAGCTAATAGTGGTATCAGAGCCATGGTAGATCTAGTCTATGTAGGTCAATAGGGAAACCACCATTGTTGGTTTGCCTAAGAGTTTTGTCAAACTGACGTGCCATTGGACCAACCACTGGAAAAATATCTCAAGAGTATCTAGGTGGTAGATTTTGGGAGAGTCACAAAGATAGGACTGAAAGGAATCTCAGTTTCAAAAAATACTGAGATCATTTTCATCTAGAGTCTTTTCCATAGAGTTGTTATGAAAACTCGTGAAGACTAGGACTCAACATTTCAATCCACTAGATTGACAAATCATCTAGTGAAGATCATCCAGGTCATCTGGAATTTGCTAACTGGTGCCTAAAGTTTCTTTTGTTGTAGGAAATTAATCCTCAGAGGATTGGGACTCCTCCTACGATAGAAATCTAGGAGACTCCAACTTCATTGCCCGATGGTCGATGTGCCCTCATAGTGTAGAGGTTAGTTCATCATGCAAGAGAAGAATACTGTGGAAGAAGACTTCTAGTGAAGGATCATGGTGAAGATAGGAGACTGAAGATCTCCATTGCTAGATTGTAAAATTCCATAGTTGAAGAATAGGCCATAAGAGCCTTGATACAGAAAGGCCATAGAAGCCTTGAAGAAGAAGCCACAAAAGTATTGATACTAAAAAGGCCATAGAAGCCTTGATAAAAGCCATAGAAGCCTTGATACTAAAAAAAACCTTGATACTAAAAAGGCCATAGAAGCCTTGATACTGAAAAGGCCATAGAAGCCTTGATACTGAAAAAGGCCATAGGAGCCTTGGTACTGAAAAAGGCCATAGGAGCCTTGACATTGAAATAGGCCACAAAAGCCTTGATCCTGAAGAAGAATTCGAGAAGAATATATGATTCAAAAGTAGACTAAATATTTTAGTACTAATATCTTTGTTGTAGGAACAGAAGATTCAGTGAGTTGGGAGACTTCCTACAAGAAAGTTAGGAAGAGTATCTTCTTCAAAATCAGCTTATCCTGAAGCAAAAGAGAAGATATCAGGAGAAGATCTCATTGAAGAACTTCCAATATTGGAAGAAGAAGAAGGACTAGGAGAGTCCTACTCGAAGCCAAAAGTAGCAGAATCAGAATATCCAAGAGAAGATCTCACCACCAACACTTCCAAAAGTAGAAGGTTGAAGAAAAGGTCTCAAGGAGGACCATCAAAAGCTACCAGATCAAAGACCTTGTGAAGGTCTCATCGAGCATCCAAGAAAGGCTAGGAGAGCCTTATTGAAGATCAAGAGAGTTCTTTGAGAACTCATTGGAGAAATCCACTATCTAGGTGAAGTCCTTGATAGTGAAGGACTTGGGACAATTATCACCATCCGACAACAAGCCCAAGAGAAGAATTTGGTAAGGAGTGCCAAATATAAGAAGAAGAATTTGGCAAGGAGTGCCAAATCTAAAGAAAAATTTGGCAAGGAGTGCCAAACCCTAGAAGAAGATCCTGCTTGAAGTTAAAATTCGATAAGAAGACTTGAAGACAGAAGAAGCTCACCAAATCTTAGAGATTTGAAGATTACCTCTCATAGCAAGAAGGCACCACCCTAGAGACATAGACTTCTCCAAATCTATAGTAGAAGGAGGAGAACACAAGAGGAGAACAAGCCACCAAATCCTAGGCTCGTAAAAGAAAGTTTGAGACCATCATTTGGTGAAGAAGGAGTTGTGCAGGACATCCTACTTGAAGTAGCAACTTGGTGTTTTTAGACACCAAGGTCTACATCCTCTACAAATGTGGGAGAAGAGCTATAGAAAAAGGTATGCAACTTATGGTGCAAAAATATTCATTAAATTGAACTATTTATCAGATTTATTAGAGCACCTGAATATTGGATTAAAGTTGCAAAAAAGAAATTAGATTACAGTCTTCTAAAGTGCAAAGGAAAATAGATTCTTTTTAAGGATTCAATTGCACATTTATTAGGAGTTGATTAGATTTCAGATTAGTTTCTATCAACTACCTATTATCTATTTTTGAAAAAAGAAGACTAAGTCCTACAACATTGATTGTAGTGAAATTGCAGAATAACTCCTAAAGATTCATTTTAGGTTATTCTTGATTAGTTGCAGTAGATTATTAGTGCATGACTTTGAGAGTTGATTGGAGTGATAAGGTGTAATATTAGTGCATTAAAAGTAAAAAACTTGTACTATTATACCACTCTCAAAAAGAAAATTAGTTTTGTGTTTCCTGAAAGGCACAAAGTCTGATTTGTATCAAGTGTCTAAAGACACTATTGAAGCACAAAAATCTGCAACTTGAAGTGGCCAATAGAAGCCACCAAAAGGGTTAGAATCCTCCAGTATATTGGAGAAGAATTTAACTAACCAAAAATAGAAATAGAAGCTTATGAAAGTGAGACTTGGTGAGTCTCAAAATCAAAAGCATTACAAGTTGAATGCAAGGAAAAAGAATGCAAAAAATTTGCATCAATTAAAAAAGCTTCTATCTACTGTTATTGAAGCTTGGACTTGTTATCAAAAGTGTCCAAGTAAAAAGGGAAAGGTGTGTCTATTTTTAAAGACAACCTCAAACCCTTGTATTGCAA
Organism: Wollemia nobilis; assembly: GCA_028583015.1. Classification (NCBI taxonomy): domain Eukaryota; kingdom Viridiplantae; phylum Streptophyta; class Pinopsida; order Araucariales; family Araucariaceae; genus Wollemia; species Wollemia nobilis. Next base: position 2,345,191 of record JAQPPZ010017073.1, read on the forward strand.
GAAATCTGCCACAAAACCAGAATTTAAGATCTGGAAATAGAGTGCAAAAGAAGGTATATTAAAAAGCCTTATTGTACAAAATATAATACATTATCTTGCACTACTCTAATCTAGTTTTTGATAGCATAAGAGCAGATTTGGAAGTGCCACATTAGGGCACATTTTTCTATAGGGAAAAGAATAGCCAACAAAGGTCGGACGTCAACACTCTTCCTCCCAAGCTAGAAGGAGCCATTCAAGGGCTCATCTTGGATGTACGTACCTACAAAATCAAAGCTCATTTCAGATCATCCATGAGCCACATTTATGTAGACAAGCGAGTGCATATCAATCTCAAAAAATACGTCAAAATATCAATAGGAAAATCAATACGTTTGGAGGTATAAAAGAAAGAGGGAAAGGTGTTACATTCATGGTCTCTATCTTGGAGAAGACCACTCACCAAAGGAAGCGTTGAACTATCATCCAAGCTCCATAGTGCATCGCCCATCCACCTACGGAGAAGAAAGCTTGCTTGCTGCCCAAGCAACATTGCAAAGCAAAGGGGTTATGGAGTTATAATCTCCATCTTCGAAGGCATTACAAGAATGGTCTCCATGCAAAAATGACACTTGGCATTCTGGTCATCATTCCTCTCAATGTTCTAGAGACTTCTACGAAGGAGTTACAAGCAAATACGTGCCACTTGGTATTCTCCACCAGCTTCACACAAAGCACCCATACGTTATCAAATTTATCCAAGAAGCGTTGAACAAAGGTTTTGGAGCGTTACATGAAGAAAGGAGTGCTCACTTGTAATGGATGTGACACTTGTCACAATGCCTATGATCAATAGTGCTTAAAAGGCATCTTAAGTCCAAGATCAACATGCAAGAGTGAAGCGCAGTCAAAGACGTTCGAAGGAGGAACGTAGCACAGTCAAGGCATGAGAGAAGCAGCAAAAATATTCAAAGTGCAGCATGGAAGATAAGGGGAAGGAGCATTAAAAGCTCCCCATTTTGGAAGGTCAACATTCAATGCCATACATACAACATTCATGTCAAGCCATTCCATCGAATCTCCATTAAATCGAGTGCTCAAGGTACCTCTTATACGTTGTTATACTCAGCCATAGAAAGCATCGAATATTGAGGAGATATTGCATCCATAAGGTAAGGTCTAAATCCCATTTATTATTGCTTTCATAAGTTGGAGTTATAAGGATTATAAACTAAGGTTAAAACTTAGGTTTTGAAAGCTAAAGGGGTGACTTATCTTATTATTTTAATATTTGCAATCTTACTTAGGAGGAATAAGGAATTCAACTTGGATTAAACTATATTGCAAATATTATTATCATTTCTCTAATTTTCCAAACTTGGGAGTCATAAGGATTACTCCATCAAATTTATTTTATTTGGAAATTAGAAATAATCCAAGGGATATAAAAGAGGTTATTAAGGGATTTTATTAAGGTTGGATAAATTTATTTTTACTTGTCTCAAATTTCTAAAAAGGGGACAAAAGAATTCCAACATCAAAACCTCTTCAAAACTGAAATAGTGCTTAGTTCAATTAGGAGTAATAAGGTGTTGAAAAGTTGATTTTTGATTCTTGCAAAACTTGTACAAAATCAACCAAAATTGAACTATATTTTTACAAAAAGCACTACATCATACTCTTATCACTAGGGAGCCATAAGATAAGACTATTAAGGTCCTATCAAATTTCAATTCCAAAGAAGCATTATGGATGAGATTTTGAGGAAAGCTTTCAATAATGAAGAACTATTCCATGAAGTGGAATTCTACTCCCAAAACCTAATAGATACTTTAGAAGGATACAAGTATCTATCTTCTAATGATAAGATGAAATTCTCCTTATTTCTTAAGGAAGCCAAAGAAGGCAACTTTACTACCTTGATTAACTATCTTCATGAAATTCTCTTCATAGCATGGTGGAACTCACAAAGATTGGTTATTTTTTCTCTAGAAGAATGTTTGATGATTTATCTATCATTAATTGTGTTCGTACTTACTCAACACAAGAAACAAGCTGATGTTAAAGAACAATACTTTTGTGATGATAGACTAACTTGTTTTAAAGTTGAGGTTTCACCTACATCAAAGCAGAATCACAGGAAGAGAAGAAGGAAAAAGAAGAAGAGACATACAAAAGGGAATCAAGACATGAAGATTAAATCAATAGAGGAAAAACCAGCACACCAAAAAGGCAAGCACAGAAGAATGAGAGGACAATTGCATCATGCCCTACTTATTCATCAACAATCAGAATCAAATGAAGATACTTGCAAGGAGGACTACAAAGGTGGTTGGATAGAAGATGAATCTGAACATGTCAAATATTATCCAATGAGAATAGAAGGCCTAGCTGCAACTTACTCTGCATCATATGAAGACACAAATTACCTACTGAACCTGAATACAAAGAATGCAAAAGAAGAAGACTACGAAGACCAAGTAGAAGAAGATGAAGAAAATCCATATTGAAGACTAAAGCCTTCAATACCCAAATAATGTAATACAGGGGGTGTTGGAAATAATGTCTATTCCATCATTTGGGTTATGTAAATGTATCCTCCAAGATACATACCTAGATTACTTCCTGTGCAAGTTATCTAGTGACTTCATGCAATGTAATAAATGGACAAGTGTCAATGTGCAAGTTGTACATGTGCAAGGTGTCCTATGCACAACTAGATAGAGTGTTGGGCAAGCATCCTATTTTGCATATATAAGGATGGCCTCTTAGATAGATAGATAGGATAGTCGGGGGACATCATCAGATAGCATAGGTTAGTGGATTGTGTTGTTCTATGTTCCACACCATTTACTAGTGATGGATATGATGTAGATCTGTAGCTTTGTTAATGGAGTGCTCACTTCCTCCATAGCTACATTGTAATATTTTATATGTTTTATATTTCAGCATACTTCAGTCATCTAGCAGATTTACTTTCTTGCATGTTATTCTGCATCTTGTGATTGTTATCTCTCATGGCTCATTCATCAAAAGCTAACACAAATGGATCACAACTTTGTGTGTGGATAAAAAAAATAATACTAACCTCTATATGGGTGATTATGTTTGGACTAACCATTTTTTTATCATGAATTTGAAAAGTGTGGATATCATCTTAGGATCACAATGCCTATTCCAGTTCAGTAATGTTACTATTAATCTATAATGACTATATATCAAATGGATGAAGAATGAAAAGGCTATTTTCCTCCAAGGAATTTAACCTCCTTATTCTAAGGTGGTTAGTTCTCACAACCTGGAAAATATATTGAAGAAATATAGTCATGGATTCTTTGCCCAAATCAATTGCAAGGAATTTCAATCTTTAGATTCACTTCTTCTAGCTCTTCCTTCATATTTGTAGACTATTATGGATCATTATGTAGATATATTTAGTGAACCTATTTATCTTCTCTCTAAGAAAAAATGATCATGACATCCACCTAGTTTTGAGAATGTTAAATTTCATAATATTTTTCAAAAATGAAAAGAGAAACACTAAATGTGATGGGGTGTCCATAGATACCAAATAATATTCACTCAAATGAAATGAAATTATACACCAATTGATAAAAAAAAAGATACATAGGAAGGGGTATGCATACCTAAATACATTATGCCTTTAGTTCAAGGTTGTGATATAGACCCTTAGGAAATAAATATTACAAAAAATTATAAAAGTATATTTTCAAGGTTTACATGGGATCAAATGGCTAATATAGCATATATATATATTTGATCATGGCCTCAAGAGAAGCTTAATAATCACATATTCCAACATCCCCTCTTAAGTTGAACTAGGGATATGTATAGAGACCTTTACTTTGAATCCCCCCTTAACGAAAACTCTCAAAATCTAAGAATCTCCTACATGCATATAAAATTGACCTCAGACATGACCTTGGTCAAGATATGTATTTTCTATTTTCATGAAGGTACAAATACTAGATCTAACATCCTACGAGCATGAAGCCCTCACAAAGTGCATCCATATTCTTATGTGCTTTATTTTTTGGTAGAACACTAGATTACAAACAAGGTGGATAGTGGTCTAATTATCACATCAAAGAGGGATAAGAAAACTCTAAGAAATTCCAATTTCCTCCAAAATCATTAGCATCTATCTAATATGCTTAGCTAACTCATTGGTAATATATTAATCATCCTTTATGGAAGACTAAAAAATAGTCGATTGGCATTTGAAACACCATGAAACTAGGTTGGATCCCAAGTAGAACACAAATCCTATGGTGGGTCGTCACTCATCCAAATCACCTACCCAAACAACATCTAAAAACCCTATCAAAATTTAAGCAGATCCAATGAAGTATTGAATGCCAATCTAATAGGTCCCTCTAATATATATGAGAATCCTCTTAGCTATTATCTAGTGACTCTCCCAATATGCCTACATGTATATGGAGTATTAAATGATAGTAAAGGCTATATCTAGTCTAGTTTAAGTGAGAAAGAGAATTCCTCTCATAGGAGACCAATACAATGTAGCATAAACCAAATATATGGTGCACTTAACCTTAAATTTCATTCCTAGGGCAAAGGGTGTTCGAGCAAGATTACATTTCTCTATCACAAATTGTTGAAGAATATCCAAAGTATACTTGGGCTAATAAATGGTGATGCCATAATCTATTCAATCAAATATTAATCCCCAAGAATTAATGCATAAGCTCTAAATTCTATCATATCAAATTTGGAACATAGTCATGACTTCATATCTTGAATTAGAGTAGAGGAGCTACCAATGATGAGAAGATCATCAAAATATAACACAATATCTAAAGTTTCCCCATGTTGTTTAATGTAAATATTATGTTTAGTCTCACAATACTAAAATCCATAACTGACAAAAAAATAATAAACTCATACCATGCACAAGGAGCCTATTTAAGTCCATACAAGTAACTATTCAAATGATAAACTAATGGAGTAGGTCCCTCAAGATAAAAATCAAGTGGTTTCTACATTTATATTTCCTCTTGATGATCCCCATGTATAAAGGTGCTCTTCATGTCCATTTGATGAACCTTCCATCCATAGGAGGCAGTGATGGAGAGAATAATCTTGACTAAATCAATCTTAACCAATGGTGAAAAAGTCTTGGAATAGTCCACTCCCTCTTGTTGGAGAAAATCCCTTATCAATAAGGTGTACCTTGTAATTATCTACTTGACCATATGATGTATATTTAATCCTATACACCCATTTTACATCCAATAATATTCTTAACTTTTGGAAGAGGTAACAACTCCCAAGTCTTACTCTTCATCAATACCTTAACTCTATCACCATAGCATCTTCTCATTTTTGCTTACCTTTAGCATAAGAATATGTGATAGGTTTTTAATAATTGAATCAAAAGCAATGCTTGGGAATGATCCTTTTGATATTACTCAAGAGATAAAATAGGTTGAGCATCCTTTGGAAGCATCTTAACCCATTTGAATGTTGGAAAAACTAAAGAATCATGTGTACCTTGTGTTATCCCAACATCAAAAACTAAAACTAAAGAATCCAACTCATTACCACTCACCTCATCATGTAGGACCAAAATATTATTGAACTATCTTGCTCATATTTCCCTAATCTTGGATAAGAGGAAGTTGTTTGAGATACTACTTTTGAAGGAGTCATATTGATAGGCAAGGAAAAACCACTTGGAAAATATGAAGGAGAGGATGCTCTAGTAGGAATAGCGCCAAGCAAAATCTCAAAAAAAAACTATTGAATCTAGAATAGGAAAACAATTAGAATAATAAGTAACCTAAATTTCAAGTGGTGGGGTGGAAGGAGTACCAAGAAAAACCTCATCAAAGATGAAAACTTTCTTGATAAAAATTTCATGCCTCTTAGAATCATAAAGGAAATATGTCTTTCAGATATTATAATAACCCACAAAAAATACACTTATGGATCTTTTGTACCTCTTCCTTATAAATATCCTTGGGTATGTAATCCCATGCTAAATACCCAAAGATATAGAATCAAGACATATACAGTTTATCCCATATTAATATCTCAATAGATGTCATGCCCTAGACTAACCTAGTAAGAATTGTTGATGATGTATGTTGCACAAGTGATAGCCTCACACCATAACTTATGATCCAACCCTTTGGCATGAATCAGTGCATAATGCCATCTCCATGATTACTCTATTTTTTCTTAAACACACCTCTATTTTGGAGTATAGTAAATAGTTCTCTAATATGCAATCCTATGAGAAGCCAAAAAATCATGAAAAGCATAGCTAGCATATTCACCGCCCCCATCTATCTCAAGAAATTTGATTTTTCTCTCTAGTTGATTTTCAACAAGAGCCTTGAAGGTCTTCAACCTCTCAAAAATTTCATCCTTTGTATAGATAGTGTACAACCACATATAACTAGAGAAATCTATGTACCCATAGGTCCACAAATATCACTATGTATTATCTCTAAAGGATGAGATACCCTCCTAGTATTTAAAAGGGTCTACCTATGATGTTTTTCCAAAATATACCAGTCACATGCACCACTTGGAGGATACTTTCTTGTATTCCCAATAGCCATTTGATGTTGACTCATGTATCTCAAGGAAACATAGTAGAGATGCCTAAGCCTATAATGCCACTTCTGACTCTCATTAGCATGTACAACCATAGCAACAAAGTTTTCCTTACTAGGAGTAGCAAAGAGGTAGGTCTTTCTTCCAACTTATAAATGTTGTCAATATCATCACAATAAATAGAAGTAACAATTTTTAATCCATTGTTTATATCCCTAATTACCCATCTATAAGGTCAAAGTTCTACTTTCTTATCTGTATGAGTAATGTAATAAGTTTTTCTTTCTAGAAGGATTATCAAAAGAGGCAGGTCTTTCTTCAAAATTATAAATTTAGTCAGTGTCATTATAATAAATATAAATAATCATTTTGAACCTATTGTTTATATCCCTAATTACCTATCTATAAGGCCAAAATTATACTTTCTTATTTGTATGACTAATGTAATAGATAGAAAAATGGTTAGGTTCTAAATTAGGAACATGAAGTACCTCATTAAATGACAAAGATACAATGATAATATTTAAATTCCCTAAAACCTACAATGAATAGTCATCTCCAATCATAACACACTTCCCTACATGAGTTTTGTTGTAGCCTCGAAGAATATGTTTGTGCTTCATCATGTGCCAAGTAGCCCCTAAATTTGCTATACATTCATTTAAAGAAGTGGATGTCCAATATATAGAATGAACTAAAACATGAGCCTATGATTTTTCTCTATTAAATATATTCTCACCTTGGCTATAGAAGAGAGAAGTATCAACATCTCCTTTCTTGCTACTTCATCAAGTTTCTTGATCTAAATCCTACATAATTCTACCTTATGTGATTCCTTTTTATAAAACTCATAAGCAAGTTCCTTGAAAGGCTTCTTGGGATTCCTCTCATTCTATTTAGGCTTTTTTTCATTCTAAAATTTATAAAATTCTTTTGGGTGAACCTAATTAAAAATAATAATAAAATCTTACATTTATTTCTCCTCTCCTAATGATGCAAAAAGTACTTAAATACCTTATTAATGTTAGCTTTCTAAACAGGTTAACTCACAGAAATATCTATCCAAGATCAAGAATAAATCAAATCAATGCTACTAATCAGAAATAACAATGAAACACAATATTGGAATTACAATAATATCTCACAAATAAAACTCATATGTACACAATATCATAAGATTACATGAATGGTGTTGATTGATTACATTGCATGGAGCTTTACCTCCAATATATCATTTTACATGACTTTTCAATACTATGGCTATTGCTCTTCTCTATCATTTGAGAGATGCAACATTGCATATTCCTCTCATAAAGATAAATCTCTTGTTTTACCACATATCAATATGACTCTTCATTCTCTTTTGACACCTTGCACTTTCTCTCATATTGACACATACATTATACAAATATAAATCATCTACCAAACTAATATTACAAGGGAGCAAAATAATGTAATATCTCCAATAATTAATGGGTGGTATAGGAGAACCTAGAAAGTACACAGGGCATCTTTTTTTTTTTTTTAAAGCGAAAAACCTCTTGCAGGGCCGCCTTGGTCTGAGATACCACGAATAGGGGGCTCTACACCATCAAATTCACCCGGGAGTCGCACCCGAACCTGCCCGCACCAACATTTTCAATTGGATTTTGGATACCCAATTCAATTTTTTGGTAGGGTGGAGATTTGAACCTAGGACCTCCCTTGGAGGATTGCCCTCTCCTCTCAAACTCACCTACAACACCTGGGTAAATTAGTTTATAGTGGAAAACACCCCTTTTGAGGTGCCACTTTCAACAGGTTGGGCATAGGAGGAATGGAGCCTTGTCGGCCTCTACCAGCACATAGGACATTCCTAACTATACCATATATCTGTAGGATGGAGACAAGGGGAATGGAACCTGGGTCGGCCTCTACCAGCACCCAGGGCATTTACCACTACACCACAACAAGTAGATTAAAAACTAATTTATAGTGGAAAACACCCCTTTCGAGGTGCCACTTTCAACAAGTTGGGCATAGGAGGAATGGAGCCTTGTCGACCTCTACCAGCACATAGGACATTCCTAACTATACCATATATCTACAGGATGGAGACAAGGGGAATGGAACCTAGGTCGACCTCTACCAGCACCCAGGGCATTTACCACTACACCACAACAAGCATATCCTAAAACTAAGTTATAGTGGAAAACACCCCTTTCGAGGTGCCACTTTCAACAAGTTGGACATAGGAGGAATGGAGCCTTGTCGGCCTCTACCAGCACATAGGACATTCCTAACTATACCATATATCTGCAGGATGGATACAAGGGGAATGGAACCTAGGTCGGCCTCTACCAGCACCTAGGGCATTTACCACTGTACCACAACAAATAGATTACACAAAGCATCTTGAAAACGATAGCAACTCTCATATATTTCAAATACATTATTGAAGACAATATTGAGCAGTTTAATATTTTTTCTTTTCAAATGTTTCATATTATTCTCTTATCTCCTTGGGTAGTCCTCTTATAATTTAGATATCCTCTTGTACTTTTTTTAATTTACTTATATACTCATCATTGATATCTAATGAGTCCATATATAAGGTCACAAGCCCAACCTCTATTCTAATTATTTATGTGGAATCAATTTGACCACACAACTCTTGGAATTTCTCAAGCAATACTTTTGGATCTATGGTGCTACTAACAAGAGTATCATATACACTTTAAAAATAAAGAGAAATTAACCCATGAGCCTCATACTTCTTATTCTATTAGATATGCTTCTTCTCTTCAGATTCAATTCCACAAGATTCCTTAGTGACATATTTAAGTAACTCGTTGCTTTGAAGCAAAGCTTCAATCCTAATATTACAAATTACATAGTTAGGACCACTCAACAATGGCACATGATGATCTATAACTATTATGGAAAAATATAAAAAACAATGAGTGTAATTATAACTAGAAACAACACCATCAATGCAAAAATCAACAACCATGCAATTTTAAAAAATGAGCTCAAAATTCTTATGTGTGTAAAAGTTATGGCCCTCAAATTTTTTTTCCTATAATCGTAAAAAAATACCTTCAATTTTTTTTTATTTTAGTACCTCTAGTGAATGAGAGGCAACCACATGTTGTGTGAGTGGTTGATGGGGTGCAAAGTGTGTGCTAACTAGATAGCATACCAATGAATTATGTGATGCCACTTGTCATAATCTAATTTGTTGTCTGATATACTAACCATGATATGTTAGTTATCATTTTTTATTTGCTCTAAAATTTATGCATCATAAAGTTTGCTATTGATTGTGTAAGTTGCTTTTCAAGTTTGATGAGTTGGAAAAATATGATTCATTGAACCCATATTTATAAATTTCAAGTGGTGTACATCCTACCACATTAGTATAATTGGAGCATACTACATAAATGTTGTACTCATAAAGTTTTTCTTGCTAGAAGTAGAAAAGAGGTAGGTCTTTCTTCCAACTTATAAATGTTGCCAATATCATCACAATAAATATGCATAACAATTTTTAATCCATTGTTTATATTTCTAATTACCCATTTATAAGGTCAAAGTTCTAATTTCTTATCTATATGAGTAATGTAATAAGTTTTTCTTTCTAGAAGGATTAGCAAAAGAGGCGGGTCTTTCTTCCAACTTATAAATGTAGTCAGTATCATTATAATAAATAGAATTAACCTTTTTGAACCTATTGTTTATAACCCTAATTACCTATCTATAAGGCCAAAATTATACTTTCTTATTTGTATGACTAATGTAATAGATAAAAAAATGGTTAGGGTCGCCATTAGGAACATGAAATACCTCATTCAATGACAAATATCCAATGATAATATTTCCATTCCCTACAACCTACAATGAAGAGTCATCTCTAATCACAACACACTCCCCTACATGAGTTTTGTTGTAGCCTTGAAGAAGATGTTTGTGCTTCATCATGTGCCTAGTAGCCCCTAAATTTACTATACATTCATTTAAAGAAGTGGATTTCCAATATATAGAATGAACTAAAACATGATATTGTGAGTTTTCTCTATTAAATCTATTCTCACCTTGTGTATAGAAGAGAGCAATATCAACATCTCCTTTCTTGCTACTTCCTCAAGTTTCTTGATCTAAATCCTACATAATTCTACCTTATGTGATTCCTTTTTATAAAACTCATAAGCAAGTTCCATGAAAGGATTTTTGGAATTCCTCTCATTCTATTTAGGATTTTGTCATTCTAAAATTTAGAAAATTCTTTTGGGTGAACCTAATTACAAATAAAAATTTCTTACATTTATTTCTCCTCTCCTAATGATGCAAAAAGTACTTTAATACCTTATTAACGTTAGCTTTCTAAATAGGTTAAATCATAGAAAGATTTATCCAAGATCAAGAATAAATCAAATAAATGCTACTAATCAGTAATAACAATGAAACACACTATTGGAATTACAATATCATAATATTACATGAATTATGTGGATTGATTTCATTGCATGGAGATTTACCTCGAATATATCATTTTACATGACTTTTCAATACTCTAACTATTATTCTCCTCTATCATATAAGATATGCAACCTTTCATATTCCTCTCATAAATACAAAGCTCTTGTCTTGCCACATATCAATGTGACTCTGCATTCTCTTTTGACACTTGCACTTTCTCTCATATTGACACATACATTATACAAATATAAATCATCCACAAAACTAATATTACAAGGGAACCAAATAATGTAATATCTCCAATAATTAATGGGTGGTGTAGGAGAACCTAAAAAGTACACAAAGAATCTTGAAAATGATAGCAACTCTCTCATATATTTCAAATACATTATTGAAGATAATATTGAGCAGTTTAGTGTTTCTTTTCTTTTCAAATGCTTTATATTATTCTCTTATCTCCTTGGACAGTCCTCTTGTAATTTAGATATAATCTTGTACTTTATTTAATTGAATAAAATACTCATCAATTATATCCAATGAGTCCATAGATAAGGTCACAAGCCCAACCTCCATTCTAATTATTTATGTGGAATCAATTTGACCACACAACTCTTGGAATTTCTCAAGCAATACTTTTGGATCTATGGTGCTACTAACATGAGTGTCATATAAAATTTAAACATAAATAGCAATGACACCATGAGCCTCATACTTCTTGTCCTAGTAAATATGCATCATCTCTTTAGAATAAATTCCATAATATTCCTTGGTGACATATTTAAGTAACTCATTGTTTTGAAGCAAAGCTTCAATCTCAATCTTCCAAATTACATAGTTAGGACCACTCAACAAGGGCACATGATTATCTATAACTATTATGTAAAAATATAAAAAAAAATGTGTGTAATTATAACTAGAAATAATACCATCAATGCAAAACTCAAAAACTATGCAATTTTAAAAAAATGAGCTCAAAATGCATATGCATGTAAAAGTTAAGACCCTCAAAAGTTTTTTCCTATAATCGTAAAAAGATACCTTCATTTTTTTTTTTAAATTTAGTACCTCTAGTGAATGAGATGCAACCACATGTTGTGTGAGTGATTGAGGGGGTTCCAAGTGTTTGCTAACTAGGTAGCATACCAACAAATTATGTGATGCCACTTGTCATAATCTAAATTGTTGTCTGATCTACTAACCATGATATGCCACATATCATTTTTTTATTTGCTCTAGAATTTATGCATCATAAAGTTTGTTATTGATTGTGTAAGTTGCTTTTCAAGTTTTATGATTTGGAAAAATATGATTGATTGAACCCATATTTATAGATGCCAAGTGGTGTACATCCTACCACGTTAGTATAATTGGAGCATGCTACATGAATGTTGTACTCATAAAGTTTTTCTTGCTAGGAATAGCAAAGAGGTAGGTCTTTCTTCCAAATTATAAATTTTGTCAATATCATCATAGTAAATAGAAGTAATAATTTTTAATTTATTGTATCTATACCTAATTACCCATCTATAAGGTCAAAGTTCTACTTTCTTATCTTTATGAGTAGTATAATAAGTTTTATTTCTAGAAGGATTAGCAAAAGAGGCAGGTCTTTGTTCCAATTTATAAATGTAGTCAGTATAATTATAATAAATAGAAGTAACCATTTTGAACCTATTGTTTATATCCCTAATTACCTATCTACAAGGCCAGAATTATACTTTCTTATTTGTATGACTAATGTAATAGATAGAAAAATGGTTAGGATTGACATTAGGAACATGAAGTACCTCATTAAATGACAAAGATCCAATGATAATATTTCCATTCCCTACAACCTACAATGAAAATTCATCTCCAATCACAACACACTCCCCTACATGAGTTTTTATGTAGCCTTGAAGAAGATGTTTGTGCTTCGTCATGTGCCTAGTAGCCCCTAAATTTGCTATACATTCATTTAAAGAAGTGGATGTCCAATATACAGAATGAACTAAAACATGAGCTTGTGAGTTTTCTCTATTAACTCATTTCTCACCTTGTGTATAGAAGAGAGCAGCATCAACATCTCCTTTCTTGCTACTTCCTCAATTTTCTTGATCTAAATCCTACGTAATTCTACCTTATGTAATTCTTTTTTATAAAACTCGTCAGAAATTCGTTGCGATATCGCGACAGTTTTGATAACTGGGCATCGAAAGGAAAATTCGTCACGATATCGCGACAGTTTTGAGAACTGGGCACCGAAAGGAAAAACCGTCGCGATATCGCGACACTTCTGGCGATCTGGTGTCATAAGGAAAACCCGTCGTGAAATCGTGACCATTTTGCTGATGTGGTGCAAAGTGGATATTTTGTCGTGATATCGCGACATTTTTTGGCGATGGCTGCTGTATGAAAATCTCGTCGTGATTTCACGACAATTTTGGCTTAACAGCGGAATGGAGGAAACTATCGTGATATCGCGACGCTTTTGCGATCTGGATGCCATAAGGAGAATTCGTCACGATTTCATGACACTTTTGATGGTTGGATGATTCGGAGGCTCTCTGTCGTGATTTCATGACCTTTTTGGCATCTTGGCTCAAGCTGGTCTTCATGTCGCGATATCACGACAATTTTGACGAAGGGTTGCTGGAGGGTGCTGTCGTCGCGATTTTGTGACATGTCACGATTTCGCGACATGTCACGATTTCGTGACATGTCGTGATTTCACGACATGTCGTGATTTCGCAACATGTCACATTTTCGCGATTGTTGGCACCGTAGTGGTGGAGCCGGGGTTGACTGTCGCGATCTCGTGACATGTCGCGATTTCGTGACATGTCGCTTGTTCGCGCCCAGTTGACTTCTTTGCTTTGTGTTGTGTTGGGTTGGCTTTGTGCTCTTCTCTTGTAGTGTTGTTTGTTGTTCTTGGTTGGGATGTGTTCTCTCCCGCTTGTAATTGCTCTTTGTATTAATAAAAGTTTTTCATTTTTTTCAAAAAAAAAACAATCGATTTCTCAATCAAGCAAATCGGGTAATCGTTCAATCAATCATCATTTGTCTATACTCCAAAATTCTCAATTGGAAATGATTGTACAAAAATTAGATGGTAGGGCATGGTTTTACAACTCCACATTACACCTATATGATCTATAAACCATCAATAAGCAAAATTAATTAAATATTGCACAGCCCTAGACACCCACTTCTTGCATGTATATTTCCATAAATATAATTATTAATCTCTAATTCTAGATATTCATTAGTATCCTATCATACAGTTTTGCACACTACATTTCCATTGTATGATTTTGGATAAATGTAAATACCACTACACATCATTTATAAATTACAATAATGATATTAGAATGGCATTTATATCCCATCTCCGTTAGATGCATCTATAGATATATATTAATTACAACTGTAGCATTTCCATGGTTAATCAAAACAATTGTACAATCACACAGTGTGCAAAACCCATAATTTAATTCTAGTCATTCTCATTATTAATATTTCATAGATAAATCATTATCATTGTATCATTCAACAGTCATCAATGAGCATGAACAACATCCTTTCGTATGAACTATCCTGAACCATTGCATGGACAACAACCAATAATAAATAAACTAATCAACCAAACTGAAAAACCCCTACAAAATCAGCAAAGTGCACTTATAATACCTATTCAGGCTATTCCAAAGTGGTTCTTGGGATAGAGCATTATTCAAAACTACCACCTACAACTTCTTCGATAAACACTTTATTAAGGTTGACTAATGTTCTAATTTGATTTATATCAAATGATATTTCATGTGCATTACACTTTTATTTCATTTCACTTTAATAATATTTATTTTCCTACATTGTGTGTTTTAGCCAAACCCTACATTGTACATTTAGCAAAATTGTACATTTTACCAAAATTGTGTAAATCCTTACATGACGCATTGTCATTTCTTCTTATTCTAGGAGGTGGATTTGCTGCCTACAAGCCAACTCTTGAGAATTAGGTTAGGGCTGCATGAAATGTATCTTTAAAATACAAGGGAGCTTAAATGAATGTATCTTTTTGCATACTGAATTAAAATATTGAAGGAGGTTGCCCCCTCGAAGAGGCCCATGATTTTGTATTGTGATTTGTGAGATTAATATATATTTCTGCATTTATATTTCATGAATTGTTTCTTTTATTGTGATATTTATGTGGATGTGCTTATTTTAATTAGAAGTTTCCTAATACTTATCCAAAAGTTTCAACAAGTCATTAAGTAGCATCCATAAGGCTTGCAATAGACACTAAATCTAAAGGGTCACCAATATAATGACATCAATATCTTTCAAAGGTTTTTGTTTAGTCATAAACCTCTAGTTTACCATGGTAGTCACATCATTCCCTATGCTACTAGGGTAACTCTTCCATGTATGGAAGGCTTTACTTCAGGCTTTGCTACTATTATTGATCCCTCTATAGGAGGTGTTAATTTCCTTTCTTGGCATTATGATGTTCCTATTCCATGCATTGGCATCTCAACCTTTGAGGGTATAGATCCATGTAATCGAATAGCAAATATGGATAACATCATACATTTACACCATGTACCTAAAGAAGTTTATGTTGCATTTGTTGTTATTAACTAGGGAACCCATGCACATCAATAGTTGTTATGGAAGCTTTAATGAAATGAGATATATCTTATCTAGACCAAGTTCAAAATGTTGTTCCTCCATAAGTTTTTAAAATGATCTTCTACTTAGTGTGTGGTCTATTTGATGCAAATAAATTAAACAAGATTGATTTAGGATTATTACATAGAGTTCATAAGTTTGCTCACCTATACCTATCAATTGGATCCATTAATGGTGGTATCAATATTTTTCATGGCCTTTATTATGGATTTTGGTGATAAGTAGGTATGTATAATCCATACATCCTTAATGATGCTAAACGTATGGATCTAGTGGTTAGAAATGAGCTCTCTTTGTCCCATCCCTAACCATGGTATGGTTTCAATGCTCAATGGTTACTTTGATAACCTCAATAATGAGTGTACCTAAGGATTTTTATTTTACAAATTTCATTCACACCATCCCTAAGATTGAGCCTATGAAGAACATCATATCTTCCTAGTATAAATTAATGAAGCAACAATGTTAGAATATGAAAATAAACATTCCTCATAGGAGGAGATATCGGCCAAAGTAGCAGATGTAGAACATGGGGATAATAATGTGAATCTCTTTGAATTTGCCCTCATGGAGGCCTAGGATCACCATACCATCAAAGTTCAAGTATTAATCAAATTTCAATTAGTCAATGTGTTGATTGATTTAGGTAGCACATATAATGTTATTGAGAGTAACAAAAAATGTTCTTTAGGACTGTATGTTGATTCAAAGTATTGATTGAAAATTATTGGAAATAATGTCTATTCCATAATTTGGGTTATGTAAATGTATCCTCCAAGATACATACCTATATTACTTCATGTGCAAGTTATCTAGTGACTTCATGCAATGTAATAAATGGACAAGTGTCAATGGGCAAGTTCTACATGTGAAATGTGTCCTATGCATGACTAGATAGAGTGGTGGGAGAGCATCCTATTTTACATATATAAGGATGGCCTCTTAGATAGATAGATAGGCCAATCGGGGGATATCATCAGATAGCGTAGGTTAGTGGATTGTGTTGTTATGTGTTCCACATAATTTATCGGTGATGAATATGATGTAGATCTGTAGCTTTGTTAAAGGAGTGCTCACTTCCTCCATAGCTACATTGTAATATTTTATATGTTTTATATTTCAACATACTTCAGTCATCTAGTATATTTACTTTCTTACATGTTATTATACATCTTGTGATTGTTATATCTCATGGCTCATTCATCAAAAGCTAATAGTGATATCAGAGCCATGATAGATCTAGTCTGTGCAGGTCAATAGGGAAACCACCATTGTTGGTTTGCCCAAGATTTTTTTCAAACTAACATGTCATTGGACCAACCATTGACAAAATATCTTAAGAGTATCTAGGTGGTAGATTTTGGAAGAGTCACAAAGATAGGACTGAAATAAATCTCAGTTTCAAAAAATACTGAGATTATTTTTATCTAGAGTCTTTTCCACTGAGTTCTTATGAAAAATCATGAAGACTAGGACTCAACATTTCAATCCACTATATTGATAAATCATCTAGTGAATATCATCCAGATCATATGGAATTTACTAACTGGTGCCTAAAGTTTCTTTTATTTTAAAAAATTAATCCTCAAAGGATTGGGACTCCTCCTACGATAGAAATGAGACCCCAAATTCATTGCCCAATAGTCTACGTGACCTCATAGTGTAGAGGTTAGTTCATCATGCAAGAGAAGAATACGACAGAAGAAGACTTCTAGTGAAGGATCATGGTGAATATAGGAGACTGAAGATCTCCATTACTAGATTGCAAAATTTCCATAGTTGAAGAATAGTCCATAAGAGCCTTGATACAAAAAGGTCATAGAAGCCTTGAAGAAGAAGCTATAAAAGTATTGATACTAAAAATGCCATAGAAGCCTTGAAGAAGAAGCTATAAAAGTATTGATACTAAAAATGCCATAGAAGCCTTACTACTAAAAATTTAATAGAAATCTTGATACTAAAAATTCCATAGAAGCCTTGATACTAAAAAGTCCATAGAAGGCCTGATATTGAAAAATGCCACATGAGCTTTGGTACTGAAAAAGGCCATAGAAGCCTTGACATTGAAATAGGCCACAAAAGTGTTGATCCTAAAGAATAATTTGAGAAGAATATCTAATTCAGAAGTAGACTAAATATTTCAGTACTAATATCTTTGTTGTAGTAACAAAATATTTAGTGAGTTGGAAGACTTCCTACAAAAAATTAGGAAGAGTATCTTCTTCAAAATCAGCTTATACTGAAGCAAAAGAGGAGAGATCAGGATAAGACCTCATTGAATAAATTCCATTCTTAGAAGAAGAATAAGGACTAGGAGAGACTTGATCGAAGCCAAAAGTAGCAGAATTAGAATATCCAAGAGAAGATATCACCACCAACACTTCCAAAACTAGAAGTTTGAAGAAAAGGTCTCAAGGAAGACCATCAAAAGCTTCCAGATCAAAGACCTTACGAAGGACTCATTGAGCATCCAAGAAAGGCTATGAGAGCCTTATTGAAGATCAAGAGATTTCTTTAAGAACTTAGTGGAAAAATCCACTATCTAGGTGAAGCCCTGATAGTGAAGGACTTGGGATAATTATCGCCATCCGATAACAAGCCCAAGAGAATAATTTGGTAAGGAGTTTATGGTTTATGGTAAATTTGTGATACAAGAGAATGCATGAATCTTGAATTTTTTTGGACTAAAAGGAATATGAGGAATGGATTGGTGTCCATTCTTGGAGATGTTATGGAATTCTCCATGATTTTATGATGATATAAACCAGGAGACATCTGGGTGGATGATCTGGTATTAAAATGCATATTAGGATATATGTGAATATCCTGAATTGAGATTCTAAAATTATGTTTGTTTTTTTTTAATTTACATGGTGGAATCGGTAGCCGCCACGAATTCGGTAGGTTGTCCAGCTTTTATGGCCGCCATAATATTCTACAATGTCCGCCCTAAAAGCCGCCACACAAATCTTTGCACAGTCTACCCCTATAACCACCATGCCACAATCATTTTAAACCTTTTACGTCACTAAAAGCACCAGGAAAGGGACAAGCGTTCAGTCCAACGAGGCCCGAGATTTGAACCTTGGACCTTCACCCCCTTATGGGGTTTGTATGAACCAATTGGTCTACACCTCGGACCTCCGAAATTATGTTTGTTAGCATTTGATTTTTATCAGGTTAATTCGTGCCAATGGCTAATCATAGTATATTGTGATACTCCTTGGTGGGAGCTTTGATAAAACTAACAAGACTTTTTATGTCTAATGCATAATTTCATGATATCCTTGTAACATCATTTTGTAAAATTCTAATACTATAGTTCTCTAGATCAATTGTTGGTGCAATTTGAAACGAGTTAAAACTGTAGTTGTATATTAATATTGTGTATTGATGATGCTTTCGATACTTGTTGATACGCAATATGGATGTTATATTGTTTACAAGAACATGGTACTGCTGATATTTTACATTTTTGCAGGTCCAGGTACTCACTTGGATGGAAAATGAAGCTTTCTATAAAGATTGAAGTACTGGATGAGAGAAGATCTGATTGTAAAATAACAGAATAAATGTTAGCTTTTGGTAGACAAATGTGCTTTCATAAGGAAGAAGTTCAAACACAGAGGACTGTGTTTAATCTAAGGGGGGTGTATGTCATGACCCGCTACCCTCCTACCTTATTTAATTGATATTAATTGATCTTGAGGGATCAATTAATGCCTAATAGAAGGGGCATGACCCTAAAGAATCCTACAAAAATTATAATAGAAGAATTTTATAAGGATAAGGAAATATTAATTATTTAAAGGCTATCTATGAAGTCTAGTAAAAAATATATTTAAAGAGTTATCTTTTACAAAAAATTGAAACCATATAATAAATCTTGTGCAGATTTAGTGGACCCTATGTGGATGGGCCTAAAAAGGACCAATGAATTTTTAAATAACTCATGGGTCACCCCTATCTTTTGGGAAGTACTCATGTGGACACCTGACATTGGTGGGAGTTATGCAAGGAAGTCCATGGCTTATCAAGAATAGTTCCACCCTTGTAACTATCTTATGCCTCAACAGTAGGAACTTTGACATTCATCTCATCCCTAGAGGACCCTTGAAGGACATGATGAAGTCATATTGGTCCTAGGCATCTTTTTAGTATTATTATAATATGACCACTATTTGGCCCATGAGTGGAAAATTTCCCTATAAATAGAAGGTATTTTGGGAAGAAATGGCTATATGGTCTAGGGAGTATGCTCTTCACCCATGGGGTGAATCAGAAAACCAGAAGACTTGGAAGACTTCCTAGTTAGAGTAAGGATCATCTAGGAAATCTTAATGGCCTAGGGAGTATGCTCTCCACCCATGGGTGGATCAGAAACCAGAAAGCCTATAAGAAATTCCTAAAGTCTATTAACGAGGACCAGTTTAAGGAGTCTTGAGAAGATTTTGGAGGAAGGAAGGCTTGGAAGCTTGAAAGTGATTACCGAAAGATGAAAGAATTCCAAAAATGAAACAGGTCAAATCCCTTCTTTATACTCTATTTTACCAGTTTGAATTAATGAAGAGAATGTTTCAATGATTTCCTAGAACAAAACTGTATCTATTTAAATATAGTTTAGATCCCCCACCCAGTCGAAGTTTGGATACTTGTGATATTTTTGCTTAAAGAAGAATTTCTACCTTTGGACATCCAATTGAATTTTAATGATTGTGACAACTCTATAAAAAAATATATAAGTGAGCTTCCTTATCCATATAGCAATCAGGTTTGAGAATACCCCTAAGCTAAGCATATGAAATATGGCATACTTTTAGTCAATGTCTATCGGGTTTGAGAATACCCCTAAGCTAAGCATATGAAATATGGCATACTTTTAGTCAATGTCTATCGACACAACCCTCATTAATGGTTACTTTTTATAAGTAACTAAATCATTTTTTAACCAAAACTCACCTTGAAATAGTCTATGGGACATTAGTTTGACTCTCACTCCTATGGGGAAATCCTGTGATGATGTTGAACAAAAGCAAAATACAGAGAACTTATCACCCATGGCCAACATATGCAAGGACATCAATCCATCATATGGACTATGTAAAAACCTTTCGGAATATAATAAAAGGTTAAACCCTCTGTATCAACTAGAATTAAATCTTGTCGATGAGAGCTCTACATTTTGCAATAATATTGATACTTGATCTATCTTAACTCAAATTGAACCCTGGGAAATTCCCTAACAACAACGACTTATTATCGGTGGCATTGGCTATCGATCTATTCCCGACCATAGCTCTGTTACATACCACTGCTCGATAAGAAACAAAGATAGAAGGTATATATAGTAAGTAATTCCGTTGTGATTCAACTAGACAACTTTGATGTCAGTCACTTTCCAAAGTGAGATACTTCCCTGTGTTGTGTAGTCAAATCTAATGACACCCAATAAACACCAGATCTACCTCGACTGCAATCTGTAGGAAGTGTGGGCTTCCCACTACTGACGACCTTCTTGTTCGAATAGATAAACTCCCATTGCAGATATGTATATGTATAAGAAGTATTTACTCAATGGTGTGATTCAGGTTCAACCCCATTGTAGATATGTATAAGTATAATAAGTATACCCAGGTTCAATCCCATATGTATAAGAAGTATTTACTCAATGGTGTGACCCAGGTTCAACCCCACTACAGATATGTATATGTATAAGAAGTATACCCAGGTTCAATCCCATATGTATAAGAAGTATTTACCTAAAAAAAAAATTGTAAAAGCTTTGTGGTCGTCGACGGATGCTTCCCCTATTGGACAGTGCCTTGATATAAACCTCTGTATACCAAACCAAATCGACGTAGCAAATTCACCTTGTTTGGGTAATCCAGAGAGGGGATCCATTTACGAGCACACTTCTAATCCGATGAAACCGACGGGTGACAGATCCTCTATGAGACACCAGGTTTCTCTGTGATTTGAATCCTCGGTGGTTTGTGATTATTTTAAAGTCATCATTCGTAGCAAACTCCATCGGTAATACTCGAGAAAGTAAATATGCCAAGTTTAAAATTTTAAAACTTAGCCATCACTTGAAGTTCATGTAAGGATCACGAACGGAACGGTAGGGCTAGTGTTGTGTAGACCAAGTGGTTGGTGTATTTAACTTGATAATCTTACAAGTGACTTTGACCACTACAATATAATTGCATATAGATGGAGATTATTTTGGGCATAAACCCAGCTCAAGAAATGTCGAAGCCTTCGAGTTGAGTTAGGATGAAGGTTAGTTTTACTTTATATATATCAGTACGATGGAGTCTCATAAAATGCAAAACTACTAAAATTTAGAAGGCATGTTCCAAAGTCGACTATTGAAAGGGAGGTTTGAAATAAGAATATTTTATATAAGTAAGTTTTAAGCAAGGGATTTTTGGAACCATTTATTTAGTCTGGGAAATATATATTAGGAGAAGTTAAACAAATATATATATATATATATATATATATATAATTTCATTTGTGTTTCTAAGATTAGCAATTGATAATAAAATATATTGTGGTCCACAATTGCATTAGCATAGGAAATATGGAATATTATTAAAATTGTGATTACTTCATTAATTAAGGGTATGGGACTTTAATTTATGGAGTAAGAAGTAGATTGATTATCAACTTGAGAGAATAAATTTGGGATCTATTCCGGAGGGAATCTACGAGGTTTCCCTTAATCTAAAATAGTCTTCTCCAAATGGGGACCAATGATTATCATAAACTCGTTCAAGATGTTGTAAGACTTTAAAAAGGTCTTGGAAAGAGGAATCAATGGGTTCCTTAAATTACACCCTAAATTATAATGGCACAGGTAGTTCCTTGTTGGTATGGAAAAATACCGTAATAATATCTTGATGTCTTAGAGAAAGGAGTCAGGTGATTCCTTAATTGCATCAAGTATATGATTAGAAACAGTTGCATCCCTTGATTGTATAATTGAAGGATCCACTGTGACCCTTATAAACCTGTAATATTCGACTCATCTTGGGTTTATGAATATGAGGAGAAATCACATTTTGGAGGTTGGGTTTTTCCCAACAGGGTTTTCGAGGATAAATCTTGGTGATACTTTAATTTTGTAGTTTGATTTATTATATCTTGTGAATGGTGCAATTATGTTCAAATGTAAATGATTTATGATGTTGTATTTGAACGATGTATATTATATGTGGTGATTAACTTTATGCACTATAATTAATGCTAAATTTTCAGTAGGATAAATATGTTTGGATGTAGAAAAGTATGCTCAAATTCCATTATGTTGTTAATTTAATGTAATGCAAATATCTTATTCTTTTTGTAATAAAAATTTATGTTAGTAGAACAATCTCATGTGATGGATGGATGTTATTTAAATATGTTAATGGTTCAATAGCATGTGTCTAATTTTCACTATAACACTAAAGGGTATTAAATGATATGCAACTTCGTTTATGCTTATAGAAATTTGGATTTATGCATTATATCCTTATTCTTGAATGGAACACCAATCCATCTAAAAATAAGATTTGGTATAATGCTTTAAACCTAAGGACATGATGTAATGGATTAAATGTTCTCAATATGGTTTAGTTGAAAATATGTTGTGGAATGAAACTCTCAAAAGGACACTATGACCTTGATTTACAATCCAAGACAGATCCTCCTCTCTATACTAAAGGATTAAAATTACATGGGACTAGTATGGTCCATTTAAAAGGAATTCATTAGTGGGGATTGCCTAATTAAAGGTGTAATAATGTGTAAGTAGGATTAAAGATAGATGTTCCATGGATCTTTATCACAATAGTGATACAGTAATCTCTACCAAGTGGGGTATGAAGGTTTCGTAGAAGCTGATCACTTCTACTTATGAGACTCTGATCAAGTCTCTATAGCTCTCGAAGTTATACGCGTTGTAATATACGATCGAAATAGAACATGCCTATCTTAGGTTATGGATAAGGTCATTGCCACATGATCAATTTATATAAAAAAAAATGTGGATAAGAAGGAGTAACGAATGGGGTCAAACTACCTAGGAAAGGAGAAACTACCTAAGATGTTGCCTATGAATGGGTCAAATCAATAGGCAAGGAACAACCATTCAAGGAAGATAAAGGTGAGGATGCTCTAATAGGATAAATATGAGTAAAACCTTAGAACCTATTGAATTTGAAATAATCAAAGAGTTAGAATAATCAATAGGCAAAAGCTTATGTGGTGGGGTGGATGGAGTACCTAGAAGAACCTCATTAAATATGACGTGTCTTGATAAAACATCATGCCTCTAAGGATCATAACGATTGTGTGGATTTTAGGTATTAGAATAACCCGTAAATATATAGTTATGGCTCTTTGGTACCTCCTTCTAAATATCCTTAGATATGTGAACCCATGTTGAAGACCCAAAGATACAAAATCAAGATAAATCTGGTTTATCCTCTATCAATCTCTAAAGAGGTGTTATGATTTTGAATACCTTGATAGGAACCTGTTGGACAAAAATCCACCTAGCCTATGAATAGGTAGTACATCCTAGACTTCAGCAAATGATTTGATTTAATGAAATAAATTTCTCTCGATTTCAACTTCTAGAGAAGGTCAGTTCCTTTGAATATTTTTAAAATAAACATGGGTTTAAATATAAGAGTAAAGAGAGAGAGGGTTGAGAGAAGGTAAGGGTTTAGAGATATGAAATAAAGGTGGATTGGATATAGTGTAACAACATTGGATGCTAATGTATAATGAGCTAACACAATCATTTTACATAATACTTAATAGACAAGCCATTGTTAGATGCAATCACAAATTTATCCAACTTAATACATGCTTTAATCATTCCAAAGACTTAAATGAATAGTAATCCAACAACGATCCAAATAGTAGAATTCACTTTAACATAATAAACTAAACATCAAAATGTAACAAAAATGACTTAAATAAAAGATGCATTCATAAAAACTTGCAATTACATAGCAATGGAGACCAAACAGCTATCACTTCTCATTAACTGGTAGCAAGATTACATGGCAAATATCTAGGCAAGGACTATAGAGCCAACCCTTCCATTGGAGGTGTGATGGCTTATTTATAAGCTACACTTTGAAATTTGTAGTAGAAGATTTACAAACAATTATAGGTCAGTTATAAAAATAGTCTGGCAGAGAAAAATCTAGAGGATGAGGTTGTTGTTCTAGATCTCCTTCTGTATTTGAATTTTTAATTTTCATGGAGCCTACTCCATTGATTTGTAATTGCCTATTGCAAGTGGTTGAACGGTTACAACTAATTTTGCAGAGTCATCGTTTTTATGCTTTGATGAAACTTAGCTTGTCCAATTGGAAAACATTGAGGTGGTTGCAGATATGAAAAGGATACTTTTAGAGTGTTTGTGTCAAAGTGTTAGGTACCCAAGATAGGTACTTAATAATTTAATATTGTATTGTATAATGGTATGAGTCATAAATTAATTATTAAGGGAAGCCACATATAAAATTAGAAATAAGTATATCATAGAATCATATATGCAACCATTGGAGAATTTTATCATATGTAACCATAAGGAATATTATCATATCATTATACACTTTGTAACTCATGGAAGGTGAACCATCACACTCTTGTATAAAGAGAGATGTACCCCCATTGTAAAAGCATGCATGAAGTATTCTTGGAGAAGTCTTGGCTCATCGAGCTAAAGATCTTGTGGAGTGGATTCATTCCAATAAGGAGTATTGTATGGTGTTTCCCTACCTCAAGGGTGTTATCAATCAATATTTTATTGTGTAATTTATTCGTAGATGCATTATGAATATTTTGCATCTAGGTGAATGATTTATGGTATGGAGAAGAGAGGTTCATAATATTTGGTATTAGAGCAGGGATTTTGGCAAAGTGGAGTTGTTTTTGCAAAGCTAGGGCTTGTTTTTTCAAAAAAATATCACATTTTGCGAAGGCCATATTTTTTATTTTAGCAGTCATTTTTAGAAGGTTTTTGCTCCAGTGTGTAAATCTTTTTGTGTACTACAAAAATGTTTGCTCATTTATTAAATTCTAATAAGTATTGACAAAGTTATGGTTGTTTGAAGTTGGGTTATTTGTGTTGTTTTTTGGTCGCACGATTTTTTTTTTTTTAAAAGAAATTTTTTTTATTGAATTTCTTTCAAAAAGAAAAAAATTGTATTAAATTTTTGAATAGTCATTTTCAAAATAATTTAGCACCAATATGTAAGTTATTTTGAGTACTATAAAGATGACTGCTCACTTAAGTTATTTTGAGTACTATAAATATTACTGCTCACTTGTGAAATTATTATAAGTATTGAGAGAGTTATAGCTATTTGAAGTTGGGTTATTGATGTTGTTTTTTTCAAAAATAAAAAATTCGTATTAAATTTTTTAGAAGTCATTTTCATAATATTTTTGCACCAGTATATAGGTTATTTTGAGTTGTACAAAAATTATTACTCACTTGTTAAGTTCTAATAAGTATTGAGGGAGTTGTAGTTGTTCCAAGTTGGGCTTTGGGCTATTTTTGGGCTACATGAAATAGGGAAAAAAATTCATAACTCTCAATCCGCGTAAGCAAATTAGTTGTCATTTTTTTTTGTTTTGAAGAAAATATACAAATTTAATTATTTGAATAAAGAAATGGGTGAGATCTCAAAAATTTTAGTTTATGATAAATTCTAGTTATTTCAAACCCTGGCTACTTTTTTAAAAAAAGCATGAAGTTGTCAATATTCAATGGAGAGGATGATAATGATGCTTGGGAATGGTGGAAACATTTTAAGTCTTTAAACTCTTCTACATGTTTATGGAGAATCGAGCTTAAATCTTATTTATAATGGGAACCTTTATATTGGTTTATGAACTTGCTCCATGTCCATACACTTCCACACACATGGAAAGCATTTGAAATTTTATTTTAAGCAAATGGGTATCCAAAGAAAAGGATAATAATATGCAGGCTAAGGAAACTACACCTTGTGTGTCAAGGCCAAACAGTGGTCAAAAATATTTTTTTGAATGTCAAAATTCTATTTTGCAAGTTCATGGTTACATTCAAAATCAAAAAATTATTGTTTCCATTAACCCTAGCAGCAAATATAATTTTATCAATATGTCTTTGGCTAAGAGGTTGCAAGTCCAAGCAAATAAAACCAAAGGCATACAGCTTGAGGGTCACAATGTTCAATTTTTGAAGATTTGAAAATCACCATTGATAAATATGTTTTACATTTATATTTTCATGTTATTGAGATGAGTGATGTAGATATTGTTCTTTTTTATCCTTGGTTAAATTCTTTAGATACTATTAACATTAATGTGCAAAAGTAATTCATGAAGTTATGGTACAAAAAGAATATAACATTACAGGACATTTCTTAGTGTGAGGACAAAAAGGTAGTTATTACAAAGGAACAAAGTGGAGAGAATATAGAGGTAGTAGCATAAATCAAGGAAGCAAAAGTAAGGGAACAATCAATGGAAGGGAGTAAAAGAAAAGAGTGAAAACAAGTTGAACATTAGGCTAAGGTTTGAGTATATCTCCATCCACAACATCATGAGAGTCAACAATGATGGAGATAGGGTTTGAGGCAACATAAGAACAATGAGGGACATAGAAAGAACCAAAGGAGCCAAAACTTTGAGTATGCTATAAGTCATAAATGCAAGCAGGTATGGATGAGAAAATATGAAATTTATGCTTCCAGCACATGGTACTGGCATCAACGAAGACCACCACCAATCATAATTTTATTGGGATAGATGGATGATCGATATTGATACCAGTATTCAGTATTGCTCAGAAGATCATATTATTTAGCCTCTTCTAATGTTTCTAGGACAAAATATTTTGTAAGGGGGATAGAATGTTAGGTACCCAAGATAGGTAATTAATGGTTTAATATTGTATTGTATAATGGTGTGATCCATAGATTAATTATTAAGGGAGCTCACGTGTCAAATTATAAATAGGTATGTCATAGAATCATATATGTAACCATTGGGAAATATTGTCATATGTAACTGCAAGGAATATTGTCATATCATTATGCACTTTGTAACTCATGGAAGGTGAACCATCACACTCTTGTATAAAGAGAGATGTACCCCCATTGTAAAAGCATGTATGAAGTATTCTTGTAGAATTCTTGGCTCGTGGAGCTAAAGATCTTGTGGAGTGGCTTCCTTCCAATAAGGAGTATTGTACAGTGTTGCCCTACCTTAAGGGTATTATCAATCTCTATTTTATTTTGTGGAATTTATTGTGCAATTTATTTATGGATGAATGTTGAATATTTTTCATATTGCTGAATTATTTATGGTATTGAGAAGAGAGGTTCATAACATGAATTTAGGCTCATCTCTTTTCTTGTAGAGTTTCTTGGAACAAAATTGAGGCTTGTTATCACTTTGATGAAATTACCTTAGAACAGTTCTAATTTTATTTATTGTTTAGTGTATACGACCCTTTGATATTGCTTGGCTCTTACTTTGTGCATCATGATTCTATGCATCTGGCCTTCTTGTACAATCCCAAATCTTGGCTAAGAGATGCTAACATGTCATTAATCAATTCCTAGTCTTGTGCATCATGGCTTGACCTATCTTGACCTTGTGTATGGACTCATTTTACATAGTATTGAGCATTAGTGCGGAAGTGTTGATATCATCACCAAGAAGGGCCCAACTTTGTGTATCCTAGTTTCATTCATCATGGATTTGTGCAATCAAATTTGAGTATTTTTTACTAGCATGACTTTTTCTTTGACATTTGTTGATGCCACTACTTGAATAGCTTTGGCTTTATACATTGTGGTTTTATTCAACATGACTTTACAAATTTATGGAGTTTCATGATTTCATGTTGATGTCATTGCGAAGCAACTTTCGGTTTCATTCATTTTGACTGTGTGCAAATTCTTAAATTGTTAAACACTTAGCCAATATTTTAAGAAAAAAGGGTTCATCTTCTTGAATTGCAAATGGGATCATAAATTTAATTTCATAATTTGAATAAGATCAGTTTCTTAGAATATTTATAAATCAAAGTAGATGTTTGAGCTTAAGGGTAAGAGTAAAGAGAGAGAGTTGAGAGAAGGTAAGGGTTTAGAGATATGAAATAAATATGGACAATATATAGTGTAACAACATTGGATGTTGTTGTATAATGAGCTAACACAATCAATTTACATGATACTTAATATACCAACCATTGTTAAATGCAATCACAAATTTATCCAACTTAATACATGCTTTAATCATTCCAAAGACTTAAATGAATAGAAATCCAACAATGATACAATAGTAGAATTTGTTTTAATAGAATAAACTAAACATCAAAGTGTAATAGAAATGACTTAAAGCAAAGATGCATTCATAAAAACTTGTAATTACATAGCAATGGAGTCCAAAAAGCTATCACTTCTTATTATCTAGCAATAATATTACACAACAAATATCTAGGCAAGGACTATAGAGCCCACCCTTCCACTAGAGTTGTGATAACTTATTTATAAGCTACATTTTGGAACTTGTAGTAGAATATTTATAAACGGTTATAGGTCTGTTATGAAAATAGTATGGTAGAGAAAAATCTAGATGCAAAGGTGGCTATTCTAGATCACCTTCTACATTTGAATTTTGTAAATTCATGGAGTTCACTCCATTGATTTGCAATTTCTTGCTACAAGTGGTTGAGCAATTACAATTGATCTGGCAAAGCCATCATTTTTATACTTCAATGATGCTTAGCTTATCCATCTAGAAAACACTTATGTTGTTGTAGATATGAAAAGTATGTGTTTAGAGTACTTGTGTAAAATTTGGGCTCATATCCTTACATACATAATTTCTTGGAACAAAATCAAGGCTTGTTATCAATTTTATGACATTACCTCAGAATGATTCTGATTTTGTTCATTGTTTAGTGGATACAACCCTTTGATATTGCTTATATCTAGATTTGTGCATCATAATTCTATGCATTGAGCCTTCTTGTACAATCTTAGATCTTGGCTAAGAGGCACTAATGCCATCGTCAATCAACCCTCGATCTTGTGCATCATGGTTTGACGTGTCCTAGCCATGTGCATGGACTTCTTTTGCATGTTATTGGGTATTGGTGTGAAAGTGTTGATGTGATCACTAAGAAGGGCCCAACTTTGTGTATCCTAGTTTCATTCATCATGGTTTTTTTCACTCATCTTTGAGTGTTTTTTGTTGGCATGACTTTGAACTTTCTTTGACCTTTATTGGTGTCACCACCTGAATAGCTCTGACTTTGTGCATCACAGTTTCATTCAATGCAACTTTACACATTTTTAGAGTTTTGTGATGTCATGTTGACATAATTATCGAGGATATTCATGTTTTATTCATCTTGACTTTGTGTAAATTTTTAAGCCATTTAAACATAGCCAAAATTTTAAGAAAAAATGGCTTCTCTTTTTGAATTGCAAATGGGTCATGAATTTGACCTACAGAACTCTATTGATGATATATGCTATACAAGTGATAACCTCACCCCAAAATTTATGATCTAGTCCATTGGCATGAATTATACATCATGTCATACCTATGATTACTTTGTTTTTCCTCTCAAGCACACCATTTTGTTCAAGAGTATAGTAAATAGTTCTTTAATATGCAATCTTATGAGAAGTTAAAAAATATGAAAAAGCATAACATATTCACCACCCCCATCTGACCTAAGATATTTGATTCTCTTATCTAGTTGATTTTTAAAAAGAGCCTTCAATGTCTTAATTCTCTCAAAATCCACATCCTTAGTATGGATAGTGTACAAGTACATATATCTAGAGAAGTCATCAATGAAAAGAAGGAAGTACTTGTATCCTGAAAGAAATGGTGTACCCATAGATCCATAAATATCACTATGTATGATCTCCAAAGGATGATATGCCCTCCTAGAAACCCATTTTAGAAAGGTCTCCCTAAGATGTTTTCCTTAAATACAACCCTTACATGCACCACTTAGAGGAGATATGCATGGAAGCCTAATAGTCATATGGTGCTAACTCATGTATCTCAAAGAACCATAATTGAGATACCCAAGCCTATGATGCCATTTATGACTCTAACTATCAACATATGCAACATTAACAACAAATTATTTCTTACTATAAATAGTAGCAAAAGAGATAGATATTTCTTCCAACTTATGCATGTGGTTAGTCTCAGCAATAGTTTTGAACATATTTTCTTTATCCTTAATTACCCATTTATCAGGCCAAAATTCCTCTTCTTTATGTATGAGTAATTTGATAAATAGATAAAAGGCTAGGGTCAATCTTACGAACATGACTATTATAGATCGTTATACATATGTCTTTGATGAATCTATGCATCTTCCCCCCTAATGCACACACATGATCATACCATCCACCTAGTTTTGGAAATTCATCCTTTGAATGTCCATACCTATTGCTATCTCTAACCCCAAAAGTATAATATTAAAAATTTGGTCCAAGAGATGTTGGGCAATAATTATTCATCCTAGCATCAGGTCTTATTCATTTCCAATGGTTATGGTGGAATGTAATGACAACCCTTGGTTTATGTGTCCTAAATATTGGCCTCTCAACAATATCACCATCAATGTTTAGTTTTCAATCCATGAAAGAGATCATTTATTGGATGGTGTTGAATAGTTTACAAAAAATCTATTACAAATATCATTTATGTCATCCCTAAGATTACACCTATGAAAAATTTCATAACTTCCTAGTGGAAGATGAGGAATTAAGAGTGTCAATAGATGAAGATAAATATTCCTTATAAAATCAAATACTATTTAAAGTAAAAGATTCCAAACATGAGGTTGATACCATTGCTCTCTCCATTTTTACCCTAATGGACTCTTAATCACCATACCATCAATGTCCAAGGATTCATCAAATGTCATTGTTTCAATGTGTTGACTGGTTCAAAAAGCACAACTTTACTAATAATAAAATGATAGTCTTTGGAACTATATACCAATGCTTCGACCTCAGACAAATTCCATGTACTAATGAAAAATTAGGGCATAGCTTAGTATTTGGGTTGAATGGCTAAGGTTAACATCTAGATGGGTGATTATACTTGGTCTGGACATATCCTATCCATGAATCTAGGTAATGCAAATGTCATCTTAGAAGCATGATGGATATCTAGCTTGATGATGTTACTATTAATTAACAACTATTATATATCAAGTGGATGGATAATGATAAGGTCATTCATCTCCAAGGAATCCAACCTCTTGCTTACAAGGTCGTTATTTCCTATGGTATTAAAAATACATTGAAGAAAGTTAGTTGTGGATTCTATGACTAGGTCAAGTGCATGGAAATTCAATCTTCAAAACTTCTTTGCCAACTCTTCCTTTAGACTTGTATACTATTATGGATCATTATGTAGACATATTTTATGAACCCATGGGTCTTTCCCCTAAGCATATACATTATCATGCCATCCACCTAGTTCCAGTTAGTTAGCCTCCAAATGTTTGTATTGGTCATTAAACCTTAGCCCTAAAGTTCTAAGATTGATAAGTTGATTCAAGAGATGTTGGAGCAAGAAATTATCTATTTGAAAATCAACCCTTATTTCTCCCTATTAGTTATGGTGTGACATAAGGACAACTCTTAGAGCATGTGTCATCATTTATGACCTCTCAATAAGATCATGATTAAAGATAAGTTTTTCATTCCTATTATAGATTATTTATTGGATGAATTGCATGGTGTTAAATATTTTACTAAACTTGACTTCTTCTATGGGTTTCATCAAATTAATATTAAATAATAGTATGTCCCCAAGGATGCTTTTCATATGCTTAAGGGTCATTATGAGTTCTTAGTCATGCCCTTTTCTCTTATTAATGCTCCTTTCGCTTTCTAGAACCTCATGAAATTTATCTTTTGCTCTTTTATCTATAATTTTGTACTTGTATTCTTTGATGATATCTTAGTTTTAGTAAATTCTAATAAGTTCATTTAGTTCATGTCTCCAAGTTCTCCACCTATTATAGAAGGAAAAATAATTTGTCAAAATATTTGTGTTTCTTTGAGGTCCATTAGGTAGAATACTTGGGACATATAGTATCTCAATAAGGGATCAAGGTGAATTCTTACAAGATCAAAGCTATACAAGATTGGACCCTTCATAAATTTCTTAAGCAACTCTATGGAATTTTAGGTCTAATCACATATTATAGGAAATTTATCCATAACTATAGCAATATTTTCACTCCTCTCACTACTCTCATTAAGAATGATGTCTTTGTTTAGTTTGAAATAGATTTTCAAACCTTCCATTCCCTAAAAGAGGCTATGTGTACCACCCCTATTTTTGCCAATCATGATTTCAAGAAACCTTTTTTAATATGATTCTTTGGGTATGGGTATTGGAGTTATTTTGATGTAAGAAGAACATCCCTTGGCCTTTCAAAGAAAGTAACTCTATAGAAAGAATCTAGGTTGATACACTTGTAAGAAGGAAATTTTAGTCATTTTGTATGCCTTAGAGAAATGGAAACCTTATTTGTTGGGTTGATGCTTCATCATCAATACTAACAATAGCATCCTTAAGTATTTCCTAGAATATTGCCTCTCATGTGTAGAACAAAATAAACAGTTGATGAATATCTTGGTATGTTTATCATTGAGTATAAGAAGGAGAAGAAGAATGTGGTCATCGATGCTCTCTCTAAAAAAATGAGGACATTATTATTGTTAGCACCATCTCTATTTTTCTTCCATAATGGCTTTCCTAGTTTCAAGAGGAATTATTGTCTGATTCAAAAACTAGTTACATCATTCATGAGATGGATTTTGGATCTTTTCCACCTTCTTTTTTCTTATATGTTGATGGGGTTCTCTATAAGAAGGATCACATTTATTTTACCCTATCCATAGCTATCAAGACTAGTGTTTCCCAAGAATTACATTGAAAATTCAGGATTCTTAAAAATATATCAATGGTTGAAGCAATAATTTTCTTTAAAAGGATTCAAAGTTAATGTCAAGACCTTTATGATTGAATGTGAGGTATATCAATAGAACAAAGGAAAAAATGTTAAATATCCAATTTTATTACAACCCTTGCATATTCTTGATCATTAATGGAAGAACATAGAAAAAGAATTTCATTGAGAGCATTCCCAAATATAAGAAAAAAATAATGATCTTTATGGTAGTGGATTGCCTTCTAAAGTATGTTCATTTTTGTGCCCTATGACATACCTTCATAGCCAACAAGGTTGCCAAGGTGTCCCTTAGTTCCATTTTCAAATTGCATGGCATGCCTAAGTCCATTATCAGCATTCATGACCTTGACTTCAATAGCAATTTTTAGAAGGAATTATTTCATCTTAGTCATACTCAATTGAATCGTTTCTCTTCTTATCACCTTCAGTCATATGGCTAGATCGATATTGTAAATAAATATTTGGCTACTTAGCTTTGTTGTTTTTTCCAAGATAAATAATACCATTGGGTTCATTGGCTCTCTTTAGGTAAATGGTGGTGTAACACTTATTACCATTCTTCCCTTAAGATATTTGCATTTGAGGCATTATATGGCCAAAAGCCTCCATCAATAGTAATTTGTGTTTCAATATCCTTTGAGATGGCCCAAGATGATGATTTATTATAATAAATTTCACTTGTGCTACATCTTCTTAAGGATATTTTATCCCAAACCCAAAAATGCATAAAGTAGCAATAACAAATGCATTGCTTTGAGCAATATTTTTTTATGACAAATATGGTCTTTTTGCACCTTCATATTTATTATCAATTGTCTTGAAGCACAAGTCTAGTCATAAGTTGGCTCCTCACCTTTACAATCCCTACAAGGTGATTTGTTGAATTGGTGAAGTGGAATATCAGTTGAAGCTTCCACTATCTTCTCACATATACCCTCTTTCATGTGTCTTGTCTTAAATAGGTTATTGATAAAAAGGTGTAGTCTTAAATGGAACTTCTAGTACCCAATGAAGAGGAGTAAATTAATCTCTAGCTATAAATTATCTTGTAGTTAAATATCTATAATTTGTGGTCTCACCATGTAGCGCTCCTTCCAATATTTGATTGACAATAATATAAATTGTAATATGAATCAAACGATGAACAAAAATAATATCAAAATAATTAAATGCTTTGGTAAATACAGCCACTTAGAGAGGGCAAAGTCTTGTAGCCACTTGGAGAGGGTGAAGTCTCTTGTGTCTATACACAAATTCAATTATTCTTCGATGACGATAAAATTATATGACTCTAATCCTATTTATAAATTAAATCAACCCAATCCAAAAGATGGAAAGAACTCCACATTACAAATGCTAATACCCAAATTTCAAATGCTATCATAGAATTATCAACATTGCTGAGGGTAACTGTAATTCCATCTGGTATATCTCATGATACCCTTTTCTATAAAGAAACTGACTCTGGTCTTTTTTTGTCAAATTTGCTCATCTATTGAATTTCATTCCCCAAACTTCTCTCATTCCTTTCAATCTGGTTTGGCTTAAATACCTCATACCTAAAGTTGCTATCTTTTCTTGGTTGGCCATTTAAAAAATATCCTCACTATTGATGATCTCATGAAGAGAGGGATGGTTGTTCCTAATAAATGTCATCTTTGCTTGGAGGCCTGGAAATTTGTCAACCACATATTTACAAAATGTTCATTCTTCCAATCTGCCATGGATCATCTCATGTCTATCTTTCACATCTCCTGGACCCAGCCCAACTCCTTGGTTCTTTTTTCTCCCAATTTCCCCATGCCTTCCAAAAATTCTAGGTTGTCTTCTTTGTGGAAATTTTATCTCCATCATCTCCTGTGGCAGATCTGGCTCGAAAGAAATAGTACAATATTTTTAAAAACCCTCGGGGACTCTATTGCCAACAAATCCATCACCTTTACTGTTGAAAATTCTAAGTTTTTCCCTTGCACCAAACCACCTAATTTTGCCCTTGAGTCCACTCTTTTCTATTCCCTCAGTATTCCCCATAGTCCTAACTCTACTCCTAATTCCTATCCCAGAATTGGTACTCATTGGACTCCTCCTCCTAGAGGATGGATTAAAATTAACTATGATGGTGCTTCTAAAGGAAATCCAGGTGCAGCGAGTGTCGTAGTTCTGGTTCAGGATCACAATGGATGACTCATAGTGGCCTATGCTGAGTTTCTAGGCAACTAACCACTATGTTAAAGCTCGTGCATTGTGGAGAGGGCTAGAAGTTCTTAGATATTACATGAGAAATTTAATAATTGAAGGTGATTCCATGAATGTTACAAACTCTATCATCAGCGATAGAATTCCTTCATGGAACATGCACACTATTATTCAGGAAGCTAAGGTCTTGATGTAGAATTTTCACAACACTACAACCTGTCATGTGTATCGGGAAGCTAACAAGTCTACTGATTTGCTCACCAATATTAAGGTTAGTCATAGGAATATGTCCATCTGACACAAAAATTTCCCTTAAAATGTTCTTAATGTTGTTGTTTTCGACTTGGAAATGCACAACCAGCCTTGTGAGGTATGCTCACCTCAAAAATTTTGATGATGGGAGTGATAGAACTGCTTCTCCGATGACCATATTCAAATTAGTCCACAACACCATCCTGAAATTGTTGGTCAATAAACATGGTCAAAAGATCTTTGTAGCTAAAGAGATTATCGATGATTAGAGTTGGGTTGTTTTTTCTTTCGAGCTTTGTTCCCCTACGTGGGAATTTTGGTTCTAATATTTTGACCTCTATGTGGACACTGGTTTGATTTTGCTTAATATTCTCTACGTACTTTTCATCATATGCTTATGTTTCTAGTTTTGGACACCAGTTAAAACTCTTATAATATAATTTCTACCACCTACCAAAAAAAATAAATGAAATCAATGAAAAATAAATAAAATTAGAAATATACCTGACTAGGCTATATTGGGGTTGTTACATGGGTCCCCCCTTTGAAAGGTTTGTCCTCAAAGCTGGAAATGACTGGAAAATACTCTGGTAGGTGCAAACTGGATCTGAGGGGAAATTCTATATACATTAATTCCATTGTGATTCAACTAGACAACTTTGATGTTAGTCACTTGCCAAAGTTAGATACTTCCCTATGTTGTGTAGTCAAATCTAATGACACCCAATAAACACCAAATCTACCCCGATTGCAATCTGTAGGAAGTGTGGGCTTCCCACTACTGACGACCTTCATGTTTGAATAGATAAACCCCCACTACAGATATGTATATGTATAAGAAGTATTTACTCAATGGTGTGACCAAGGTTCAACCCCCATTGCAGATATGTATATGTATAATAAGTATACCCAAGTTCAATCCCATATGTCTAATAAGTATTTACCTTAAAAAAAATTGTAAAAGCTTTGTGGTTGTCAATGGATGCTTCCCTATTGGAAAGTACCTTGATATAAACCTCTGTATACCAAACCAAATCGGCATAGAAAATTCATCTTGTTTGGGTAATACAGGGATCCATTTACGAGAACACTTCTAATCCGATGAAGTTGACAGGTGACAGATCCTCTATGAGACACCAGGTTTCTCTGTGATTTGAATCCTCGGTGGTTTGTGATTATTTTAAAGTCATCATTCGTAGCAAACTCCATCGGTAATACTCAAGAAAGTAAATATACCAAGTTTAAAATTTTAAAACTTATCACTTGAAGTTCATGTAAGGATCACGAACGGAACGGTAGGGCTAGTGTTGTGTAGACCAAGTGGTTGGTGTATTTAACTTGATAATCTTACAAGTGACTTTGACCACTACAATATAATTCCATATAGATGGAGATTATTTTGGGCATAAACCCAGCTCAAGAAATGTTGAAGCCTTCGAGTTGAGTTAGGATGAAGGCTGCTTTGACTTTATATATAAGATATATATCAATACGATGGAGTCTCATAAAATGCAATACTACTAAAATTTAGAAGGCATGTTCCAAAGTCGACTATTGAAAGGGAGGTTTGAAATAAGAATATGCAAGGGATTTTTGGAACCATTTATTTAGTCTGGGAAATATATATTAGAAGTTATACAAAAATATATATATATATATATATAAATAAATGATTTCATTTGTGTTTCTAAGATTAGCAATTGATAATAAAATATATTGTGGTCCACAATTGCATTAGCATAGGAAATATGGAATATTATTAAAATTGTGATTACTTCATTAATTAAGGGTATGGGACTTTAATTTATGGAGTAAGAAGTTGATTGATTATCAACTTGAGAGAATAAATTTGGGATCTATTCTGGAGGGAATCTACGAGGTTTCCCTTAATCTAAAATAGTCTTCTCCAAATGGGGACCAATGATTATCATAAACTCGTTCAAGATGTTGTAAGACTTTAAAAAGGTCTTGGAAAGAGGAATCAATGGGTTCCTTAAATTAGACCCTAAATTATAATGGCATAGGTAGTTCCTTGTTGGTATGGAAAAATACCGTAATAATATCTTGATGTCTTAGAGAAAGGAGTCAGGTGATTCCTTAATTGCATCAAGTATATGATTAGAAACAGTTGCATCCCTTGATTGTATAATTGAAGGATCCATTGTGACCCTTATAAACTTGTAATCTCCGACTCATCTTGGTTTTATGAATATGAGGAGAAATCACATTTTGGAGGCTAGATTTTTCCCGACAAGGTTTCAGAGGATAAATCTTGGTGATACTTTAATTTTGTAGTTTGATTTATTATATCTTGTGAATGGTGCAATTATGTTCAAATGTAAATGATTTATGATGTTGTATTCGAACGATGTATAGTATATGTGGTAATTAACTTTATGCACTATAATTAATGCTAAATTTTCAATAGGATAAATATGTTTGGATGCTAGAAAAGTATGCTCAAATTCCATTATGTTGTTAATTTAATGTAATGCAAATATCTTATTCTTTTTGTAATAAAAATTTATGTTAGTAGAACAATCTCATGTGATGGATGGATGTTATTTAAATATGTTAATGGTTCAATAGCATGTGTCTAATTTTCACTATAACACTAAAGGGTATTAAATGATATACAACTTTGTTTATGCTTATAGAAATTTGGATTTATGCATTATATACTTATTATTGAATGGAACACCAATCCGTCTAAAAATAAGATTTGGTATAATGCTTTAAACCTAAGGACATGATGTAATGGATTAAATATTCTCAAGATGGTTTAGTTGAAAATATGTTGTGGAATGAAACTCTTAAAAGGACACTATGACCTTGATTTACAATCCAAGACAGATCCTCCTCTCTATACTAAAGGATTAAAATTACATGGGACTAGTATGGTCCATTTAAAAGGAATTCATTAGTGGGGATTGCCTAATTAAAGGTGTAATAATGTGCAAGGAGGATTAAAGATAGATGTTCCATGGATCTTTATCACAATAGTGATACAATAATCTTAGAACTCCTTTCTAGATAGACTAGATCGAAGCTAATATTTATGGATAACCATAGGTGTGGTTATTCCATCCATGATGGGTTACCATCTTCAAGGCATTCACCTGGTCTGGGTGGACCATTTGATGATTTCCTCCTTTTAAGAGGATGAAACCAGTACGCTAGGCCAGCATACTCATACCAAGTGGGGTATGAAGGTTTCGTAGAAGCTGATCACTTCTACTTATGAGACTCTGATCAAGTCTCTATAGCTCTCGAAGTTATACGCCTTAGAATATACGATCCAAATAGAACATGCCTATCTTAGGTTATGGATAAGTTCATTGCCACATGATCAATTAAAATTAAAAAAAATGTGGATAAGGAGTAACAAATGGGGTCAAACTACCTAGGAAAGGAGAAACTACCTAAGATGTTGCCTATGAAGGGGTCAAATCAATAGCCAAGGAATAACCATTCAAGGAAGATAAAGATGAGGATGCTCTAATAGGATAAATATGAGTAAAACCTTAGAACCTATTAAATTTGAAATAATCAAAGAGTTAGAATAATCAATAGGCAAAAGCTTATGTGGTGGGGTGGATGGAGTACCTAGAAGAACCTCATTAAATATGACGTGTCTTGATAAAACATCATGCCTCTAAGGATCATAACGATTGTGTGGATTTTAGGTATTAGAATAACCCGTAAATATATAGTTATGGCTCTTTGGTACCTCCTTCTAAATATCCTTAGATATGTGAACCCATGTTGAAGACCCAAAGATACAAAATCAAGATAAATCTGGTTTATCCTCTATCAATCTCTAAAGAGGTGTTATGATTTTGAATACCTTGATAGGAACCTGTTGGACAAAAATCCACCTAGCCTATGAATAGGTAGTACATCCTAGACTTCAGCAAATGATTTGATTTAATGAAATAAATTTCTCTCGATTTCAACTTCTAGAGAAGGTCAGTTCCTTTGAATATTTTTAAAATAAACATGGGTTTAAATATAAGAGTAAAGAGAGAGAGGGTTGAGAGAAGGTAAGGGTTTAGAGATATGAAATAAAGGTGGATTGGATATAGTGTAACAACATTGGATGCTAATGTATAATGAGCTAACACAATCATTTTACATAATACTTAATAGACAAGCCATTGTTAGATGCAATCACAAATTTATCCAACTTAATACATGCTTTAATCATTCTAAAGACTTAAATGAATAGTAATCCAACAACGATCCAAATAGTAGAATTCACTTTAACATAATAAACTAAACATCAAAATGTAACAAAAATGACTTAAATAAAAGATGCATTCATAAAAACCTGCAATTACATAGCAATGGAGACCAAACAACTATCACTTCTCCTTAACTGGTAGCAAGATTACATGGCAAATATCTAGGCAAGGACTATAGAGCCAACCCTTCCATTGGAGGTGTGATGGCTTATTTATAAGCTACACTTTGAAACTTGTAGTAGAAGATTTACAAACAATTATAGGTCGGTTATAAAAATAGTCTGGCAGAGAAAAATCTAGAGGATGAGGTTGTTATTCCAGATTTCCTTCTGTATTTGAATTTTTAATTTTCATGGAGCCTACTCCATTGATTTGTAATTGCCTATTGCAAGTGGTTGAACGGTTACAACTAATTTTGCAGAGTCATCGTTTTCATGCTTTGATGACGCTTAGCTTGTCCAATTGGAAAACATTGAGGTGGTTGCAGATATGAAAAGGATACTTTTAGAGTGTTTGTGTCAAAGTGTTAGGTACCCAAGATAGGTACTTAATAATTTAATATTGTATTGTATAATGGTATGAGCCATAAATTAATTAATAAGGGAAGCCACATATCAAATTAGAAATAAGTATATCATAGAATCATATATGTAACCGTTGGAGAATTTTGTCATATGTAACCATAAGGAATATTATCATAGCATTATACACTTTGTAACTCATGGAAGGTGAACCATCACACTCTTGTATAAAGAGAGATGTACCCCCAATGTAAAAGCATGCATGAAGTATTCTTGGAGAAGTCTTGGCTCATCGAGCTAAAGATCTTGTGGAGTGGATTCCTTCCAATAAGGAGCATTGTATGGTGTTTCCCTACCTCAAGGGTGTTATCAATCACTATTTTATTGTGTGAAATTATTGTGTAATTTATTTGTGGATGCATTATGAATATTTTTGCATATAGGTGAATGATTTATGGTATTGAGAAGAGAGGTTCATAATATTTGGTATTAGAGCAGGGATTTTGGCAAAGTGAAGTTGTTTTTGCAAATCTAGGGCATTTTTTTCAAAAAAATATCACATTTTGCGAAGGCCATATTTTTTATTTTCGCAGTAATTTTTAGAAGGTTTTTGCTCCAGTGTGTAAATATTATTGTGTACTACAAAAATGTTTGCTCATTTATTAAATTCTAATAAGTATTGACAAAGTTATGGTTGTTTGAAGTTGGGTTATTTGTGTTGTTTTTTGGTCGCACGATTTTTTTTTTTTTTAAATAAATTTTTTTTATTGAATTTCTATCAAAAAGAAAAAAATTGTATTAAATTTTTGAACAGTCATTTTCAAAATATTTTAGCACCGATATGTAAGTTTTTTTGAGTACTATAAATATGACTACTCACTTAAGTTATTTTGAGTACTATAAATATTACTGCTCACTTGTGAAATTCTTATAAGTATTGAGAGAGTTACAGCTATTTGAAGTTGGGTTATTGATGTTTTTTTCAAAAAGAAAAAATTTGTATTAAATTTTTTAGCAGTCAATTTTCAGAATATTTTTGCACCAGTATATAGGTTATTTTGAGTGCTACAAAAATGATTACTCACTTGTTAAATTCTAATAAGTATTGAGGGAGTTGTAGTTGTTGCAAGTTGGGCTTTGGGCTATTTTTGGGCTACATGAACTAGGGAAAAAAATTCATAACTCTCAATCCGCGTAAGCAAATTAGTTGTCATTTTTTTGTTTTGAATAAAATATACAAATTTAATTATTTGAATAAAGAAATGGATGAGATCTCAAAAATTTTAGTTTTTGATCAATTCTAGTTATTTCAAATCCTAGCTACTTTAAAAAAAAAAGCATGAAGTTCTCAATATTCAATGGAGAGGATGATAATGATGCTTGGGAATGGTGGAAAAATTTTAAGTCTTTAAACTCTTCTACATGTTTATGGAGAATTGAGCTTAAATATTATTTATAATGGGAACATTTATATTGGTTTATGAACTTGCTCCATGTCCATACTCTTCCACACACATGGGAAGCATTTGAAGTTTTATTTTTAAGCAAATGGGTATCAAAAGAAAAGGATAATAATATGCAGGCTAAGGAAACTACACCTTGTGTGTCAAGGCCAAACAGTGGTCAAAAATATTTTTTTGAATGTCAAAATTCTATTTTGCAAGTTCATGGTTACATTCAAAATCAAAAAATTATTGTTTCCATTAACCCTAGCAGCAAATATAATTTTATCAATATGTCTTTTACTAAGAGGTTGCAAGTCCAAGCAAAGAAAATCAAAGACATACAGCTTGAGGGTCACAATGTTCAAATTTTTGAAGATTTGAAAATCACCATGGATAAATATGTTTTACATTTATATTTTCATGTTATTGAGATGAGTGATGTGGATATTGTTCTTTTTTATCCTTGGTTAAATTCTTTAGATACTAGTAACATTAATGTGCAAAAGTAATTCATGAAGTTATGGTACAAAAATAATATAACATTACAGGATATTTCTTAGTGTAAGGAAAAACAAGTAGTTATTACAAAGGAACAAAGTGAAGAGCAAATAGAGGTAGTACCATAAATCAAGGAAGCAAAAGTAAGGGAACAATCAATGGAAGGGAGTAAAAGAAAAGAGTGAAAACAAGTTGAACATTAGGCTAAGGTTGGAGTATATCTCCATCCACAACTTCATGAGAGGCAACAATAATGGAGATAGGGCTTGAGGCAGCATAAGAACAATGCGGTACATATAAGGAGCCAAAGGAGCCAAAACTTTGAGTATGCTATAAGTCATAAATGCAAGCAGGTATGGATGAGAAAATATGAAATTTATGCTTCCAGCACATGGTACTGGCATCAAAGAAGACCACCATCAATCATAGTTTTATTGGGATGGATGGATGATCGATATTGGTACCAGTATTCAGTATTGCTCAGAAGATCATATTATTTAGCCTCTTCTAATGTTTCTAGGACAAAATATATTGTAATGGGGATGGAATTTTAGGTACCCAAGATAGGTACTTAATATTTTAATATTGTATTGTATAATGGTGTGATCCATAGATTAATTATTAAGGGAGCTCACATGTCAAATTATAAATAGGTATGTCATAGAATCATATATGTAACCATTGGGAAATATTGTCATATGTAATCGCAAGGAATATTGTCATATCATTAACCACTTTGTAACGCATGGAAGGTGAACCATCACACTCTTGTATAAAGAGAGATGTAACCCCAATGTAAAAGCATGTATGAAGTATCCTTGGATAAGTCTTGGTTCGTGGAGCTAAAGATCTTGTGGAGTGGTTTCCTTCCAATAAGGAGTATTGTACAGTGTTGCCCTACCTTAATGGTATTATCAATCTCTATTTTATTTTGTGTAATTTATTTGTGGATGAATGTTGAATATTTTTTCATATTGGTGAATGATTTATGGTATTGATAAGAGAGGTTCGTAACATGAAGTTAGGCTCATCTCTTTTCCTATAGAGTTTCTTGGAACAAAATTAAGGCTTGTTATCACTTTGATGACATTACCTTAGAATAGTTCTAATTTTGTTTATTGTTTAGAGTATACGACCCTTTGATATTGCTTGGCTCTTACTTTGTGCATCATGATTCTATGCATATGGCCTTCTTGTACAATCCCAAATCTTGGCTAAGAGATGCTAACATCATCATTAATCAATTCCTAGTCTTGTGCATCATGGCTTGACCTATCTCGACCTTGTGCATGGACTCCTTTTACATAGTATTGAGCATTAGTGTGGAAGTGTTGACATCATCACCAAGAAGGGCCCAAATTTGTGTATCCTAGTTTCATTCATCATGGATTTGTGC
The DNA here is from genome assembly GCA_028583015.1 of Wollemia nobilis. Taxonomy (NCBI): domain Eukaryota; kingdom Viridiplantae; phylum Streptophyta; class Pinopsida; order Araucariales; family Araucariaceae; genus Wollemia; species Wollemia nobilis. The sequence continues at coordinate 2,389,494 of JAQPPZ010017073.1, forward strand.
AATCAACTTTGAGTATTTTTTACTAGCATGACTTTGAACTTTCTTTGACATTTGTTGATGCCACCACTTGAATAGCTTTGGCTTTATACATTGTGGTTTCATTCAACATGACTTTACAAATTTGTGGAGTTTCATGATTTCATGTTTATGTCATTGCCAAGCAACTTCCATTTTAATTCATTTTTACTTTGTGCAAATTCTTAAATTGTTAAACACTTAGCCAATATTTTAAGAAAAAAGGGTTCAGCTTCTTGAATTGCAAATGGAGTCATAAATTTAAGTTCATAATTTGAAGAAGATCAGTTTCTTAGAATATTTATAAATCAAAGTAGATGTTTGAGCTTAAGGGTAAGAGTAAAGAGAGAGAGATTTGAGATAAGTTAAGGGTTTAGAGATACGAAATAAATATGGACGAGATATAGTGTAACAACATTGGATGTTGATGTTTAATGAGCTAACACAATAAATTTACATGATACTTAATAGACCAACCATTGTTAAATGTAATCATAAATTTATCCAACTTAATACATTGCTTTAATCATTCCAAAGACTCAAATGAATAGAAATCCAACAACGATACAAATAGCAAAAAAAAATTTAATAGAATAAACTAAACATCAAAGTGTAATAGAAATGACTTAAAGCAAAGATGCATTCATAAAAACTTGCAATTACATAGCAATGGAGGCCAAAAAGCTATCACTTCTTATTAGCTAGCAACAATATTACACAACAAATATCTAGGCAAGGACTATAGAGCCCACCCTTCCACTAGAGTTGTGATAACTTATTTATAAGCTACATTTTGGAACTTGTAGTAGGAAGATTTACAAACGGTTATAGGTCTGTTATGAAAATAGTATGGTAGAGAAAAATCTAGATGCAAATCTGGCTTTTCTAGATCACCTTCTGCATTTGAATTTTGTAAATTAATGGAGTTCACTCCATTGATTTACAATTTCTTGCTACAAGTGGTTGAACAATTACAATTGATCTGGCAACGCAAAAAAATTTATACTTTGATTATGCTTAGCTTATCCGTATAGAAAACACTTTGATTATGCTTTGATTGTGCATCACAGTTTCATTCAATGCAACTTTACACATTTTTGGAGTTTTGTGATGTCATGTTGACATCATTATTGAGGATATTCCTGTTTCATTCATCTTGACTTTGTGTAAATTTTTAAGCCAGTTAAACACAGCCAAAATTTTAAGAAAAAATGGCTTCTCTTTTTGAATTACAAATGGGGTCATGAATTTGACCTACAGAACTCTATTGATGATATATGCTATACAAGTGACAACCTCACCCCAAAATTTAAGATCTAGTCCATTGGCATGAATTATACATCATGTCATCCCTATGATTACATTTTTTTTCCTCTCAAGCACACCATTTTGTTCAAGAGTATAGTAAATAGTTCTTTAATATGCAATCTTATGAGAAGTTAAAAAATATGAAAAAGCATAACATATTCACCACCCCCATCTGACCTAAGATATTTGATTCTCTTATCTAGTTGATTTTCAACAAGAGCCTTCAATGTCTTAATTCTCTCAAAATCCACATCCTTAGTATGGATATTGTACAACCACATATATCTAGAGAAGTCATCAATGAAAAGAAGGAAGTACTTGTATCCTGAAAGAAATTGTGTACCCATGGATCCATAAATATCACTATGTATGATCTCCAAAGGATTAGATGCCCTCCTAGAAACCCCTTTTAGAAAGGTCTCGCTATGATTTTTTCCTAAAATGCATCCCTTACATGCACCACTTAGAGGAGATATGCATGGAAGCCTAATAGTCATATGGTGCTAACTCATATATCTCAAAGAACCATAATTGAGATACCCAAGCCTATGATGTAATTTATGACTCTAATTATCAACATGTGCAACGTTAACAATAAATTATTTCTTACTATAAAGAGTAGCAAAAGAGATAGATATTTTTTCCAACTTATACATGTGGTAAGTCTCATCATAATAACTAGAAGCAATAGTTTTGAACATATTTTCTTTATCCTTAATTACCCATTTATCAGGCCAAAATTCCTCTTCTTTATGTATGAGTAATTTGATAAATAGATAAAAGGCTAGGGTCAATCTTACGAACATGACTATTATAGATCGTTATACATATGTCTTTGATGAATCTATGCATCTTCCCCCTAATGCACACACATGATCATACCATCCACCTAGTTTTGGAAAGTCATCCTCTGAATGTCCATACCTATTGCTATCTCTAACCCCAAAAGTATAATATTAAAAAGTTGCTCCAAGAGATGTTGGGCAATAATTATTCATCCTAGCATCAGGTCTTATTCATTTCCAATGGTTATGGTGGAATATAATGACAACCCTTGGTTTATGTGTCCTAAATATTGGCCTCTCAACAAGATCACCATCAATGTTTAGTTTTCAATCCATGAAAGAGATCATTTATTGGATGGTGTTGAATAGTTTACAAAAATTTATTACAAATATCATTTATGTCATCCCTGAGATTACACCTATGAAAAATGTCATAACTTCCTAGTGGAAGATGAGGAATTAGGGGTGTCAATAGATGAAGATAAATATTCCTTATAAAATCAAATACTAGTCAAAGTAAAAGATTCTAAACATGAGGCTGATACCATTGCTCTCTCCATTTTTACCCTAATGGAATCTTAATCACCATACCATCAATGTCCAAGGATTCATCAAATGTCATTGTTTCAATGTTTTTACTGGTTCAAAAAGCACAACTTTACTAATAATAAAATGACAGTATTTGGAACTATATACCAATGCTTTGACCTTAGACAAATTCCATGTACTAATGAAAAATTAGGGCATAGCTTAGTATTTGGGTTGAATGGCTAAGGTTAACATCTAGATGGGTGATTATACTTGGTCTGGACATATCCTATCCATGAATCTAGTTAATGCAGATGTCATATTAGAAGCATGATGGATATCTAGCTTGATGATGTTACTATTAATTAATAACTATTATATATCAAGTGGATGGATAATGATAAGGTCATTCGTCTCCAAGGAATCCAACCTCTTGCTTACAAGGTGGTTATCTCCCATAGTATGAAAAATACATTGAAGAAATTTAGTTGTCATTTATCACGTCTCAATAAGATCATGATTAAAGATAAGTTTTCTATTCCTATTATAGATTATTTGTTGGATGAATTTCATGGTGCTAAATATTTTACTAAACTTGACTTGTTCTATGGGTTTCATCAAGTTAATATTAAATAATAGTATGTCCCCAAGGATGCTTTTCATATGCTTAAGGGTCATTATGAGTTCTTAGTCATGCCCTTTTCTCTTATTAATGCTCCTTCCGCTTTCTAGAACCTCATGAAATTTATATTTTACTCTTTTATCTATAATTTTGTACTTGTCTTCTTTGATGATATCTTAGTTTTAGTAAATTCTAATAATTCCATTTAGTTCATGTCTCCAAGTTCTCCACCTATTATAGAAGGAAAAATAATTTGTCAAAAGATTTGTGTTTCTTTGAGGTCCATTAAGTAGAATACTTGGGACATATAGTATCTCAAGAAGGTATCAAGGTGAATTCTTACAAGATCAAAGCTATACAATATTGGACCCTTCATAAATTTCTTAAGCAACTCTATGGAATATTAGGTCTAATCACATATTATAGAAAATTTATCCATAACTATAGCAATATTTTCACTCCTCTCACTACTCTCATTAAGAATGATGTCTTTTTTAGTTTGAAATAGATTTTCAAACCTTCCATTCCCTAAAAGAGGCTATGTGTACCACCCCTATTTTGGCCAATCATGATTTCAAGAAACCTTTTTTAATATGATTCTTTGGGTATGGGTATTGGAGTTATTTTTATGTAAGAAGAACATCCCTTGGCCTTTCAAAGAAAGTAACTCTATAGAAATAATCTAGGTTGATACACTTGTAAGAAGGAAATGTTAGTCATTTTGTATACCTTAGAGAAATGGAAACCTTATTTGTTGGGTTGATGCTTCATCATCAATACTAACAATAGCATCCTTAAGTATTTCCTAGAATATTTCCTCTCATGTGTAGAACAAAATAAACAGTTGATGAATCTCTTGCTATGTTTATCATGAGTATAAGAAGGAGAAGAAGAATGTGGTCGTCGATGCTCTCTCTAAAAAAATGAGGACATTATTATTGTTAGCACCATCTCTATTTTTCTTCCATAATGGCTTTCCTAGTTTCAAGAGGAATGATTGTCTGATTCAAATACTAGTTACATCATTCATGAGATGGATTTTGGCTCTTTTCCACATTCATTTTTCTTATATGTTGATGGGGTTCTCTATAAGAAGGATCACATTTATTTTACCCTATCCATAGCTATCAAGACTAGTGTTTCCCAAGAATTACATGCATCTCCTCTAGATGAACATTCAGGATTCTTAAAAATATATCAATGGTTGAAGTAATCATTTTCTTAAAAAGGATTCAAAGTTAATGTCAAGACCTTTATGATTGAATGTGAGGTATATCAATAGAACAAAGGAAAAACTATTAAATATCCAATTTTATTACAACCCTTGCATATTCTTGATCATTAATGGAAGAACATAGACAAAGAATTTCATTGAGAGCATTCCCAAATATAAGAAAAAAATAATGATCTTTATGGTAGTGGATTTCTTTCTAAAGTATGTTCATTTTTGTGCCCTATGACATACCTTCATAGCCAACAAGGTTGCCAAGGTGTCCCTTAGTTCTGTTTTCAAATTGCATGGCATGCCTAAGTCCATTATCAGCATTCATGACCTTGACTTCAATAGCAATTTTTGGAAGGAATTATTTCATCTTAGTCATACTCAATTGAATCATTTCTCTTCTTATCACCTTCAATCATATGGCTTGATCGATATTGTAAATAAATAGTTGGCTACTTAGCTTTGTTGTTTTTTCCAAGATAAATAATACCATTGGGTTCATTGGCTCTCTTTAGGTAAATGGTGGTGTAACACTTATTACCATTCTTCCCTTAAGATATTCGTATTTGAGGCATTATATGGCCAAAATCAGTAGTAAGTTGTGTTTCAATATCCTTTAAGATGGCCCAAGATGATGATTTATTATAATAAAGTTCACTTGTGCTACATCTTCTTAAGGATGTTTTGCCCCAAACCCAAAAATACATAAAGTAGCAATAACAAATGCATTGCTTTGAGCAATAATTTTTTATGACAAATATGGTCTTTTTGTACCTTCATATTTATTAGTAATTGTCTTGAAGCACAAGTCTAGTCATAAGTTGGCTCCTCACCTTTACAATCCCTACAAGGTGATTTGTTGAATTGGTGAAGTGGAATATCAGTTGAAGCTTCCATTATATTCTCACATATACCCTCTTTCATGTGTCTTGTCTTAAATAGGTTACTGATAAAAAGGTGTAGTCTTAAATGGAACTTCTAGTACCCGATGAGCAAATTAATATCTAGCTATAAATTATCTTGTAGTTCAATATCTATAATTTGCGGTCTTACCATGTAGCACTCCTTCCAGTATTTGATTGACAATAATATAAATTGTAATATGAATCAAACGATGAACGAAAATAATATCGAACTAATTAAATGCTTCGGTAAATACAGCCACTTAGAGAGGGCAAAGTCTTGTAGCCACTTGGAGAGGGCGCGTGAAGTCTCTTGTGTCTATACACAAATTCAATTATTATTCGATGATGATAAAATTAAATGACTCTAATCCTATTTATAAATGAAATCAACCCAATCCAAAATATGGAAAGAACTCCACATTGCAAATGCTAATACCCAAATTTTAAATGCTATCTCAGAATTATCAACATTGTTGAGGTTAATTGTAATTCCATTTGTTATATCTCATGATACCCCTTTCTAGAAAGAAACTGACTCTGGTCTTTTTCTGTCAAATTTGCACATCTATTGACTTTCATTCCCCAAACTTCTCTCATTCCTTTCAATATTGTTTGGCTTAAATACTTCATACCTAAAGTTGCTATCTTTTCTTGGTTGGCCATTTAAAAAAATATCCTAACTATTGATAATCTCATGAAGAGAGGGATGGTTGTTCCTAATAGATGTCATCTTTGCTTGGAGGCCTAGGAATTTGTCAACCACATATTTATGAAATGTTCATTCTTCCAATCTGCCATGGATCATCTCATGTCTACCTTTCACATCTCCTGGACCCAGCTCAACTCCTTGGTTCTTTTTTCTCCCAATTGCCCCATGCCTTTCAAAAATTCTAGGTTGTCTTCTTTGTGGAAATTATATCTCCATCATCTCCTGTGGCAGATCTGGCTCAAAATAAACAGTAGAATATTTTCAAAAACCCTCGGGGACTCTATTGCCAACAAAGCCATCACCTTTGCTGTTGAAAATTATAATTTTTTCCCTTGCACCAAACCACCTGATTTTTCCCTTGATTCCATTCTTTTATGTTCCCTCAGTATTCCTCACAGTCCCAACTCTACTCCTAATTCCTATACCATAATTGGTACTCATTGGACTCCTCCTCCTGGAGGATGGATTAAACTTAACTATGATTGTGCTTCTAAATGAAATCCAGGTGTAGCGAGTGTCATAGGTCTGGTGAGGGATAACAATGGATGACTCATAGTGGCCTATGCTGAGTATCTAGGCAACTAACCACTATGTTAAATCTCGTGCATTGTGGAGACGGGTAGAAGTTCTTAGAGATTACACAAGAAATTTAAAAATTGAAGGTGATTCCATGAATGTTACAAACTCTATCATCAACGACAGAATTCCTTCATGGAATGTGCACACTATTATTCAGGAAGTTAAGATCTTGATGCAGAATTTTCACAACACTACAACCTGTCATGTGTATCGGGAAGCTAACAAGTCTATTGATTTACTCACCAATGTTGGGGTTAGTCATAGAAATCTTTCCATCTGACACCAAAATTTCCCTTAAAAAATTTTTAATATTGTTTTTTTTAACTTGGAAATGCACAACCAGCCTTGAGAGGTATGCTCACCTCAAAAATTTTGATGATGGGAGTGATAGAACTACTTCTCCAATGACCATATTCAAATCAGTCCACAACACCATACTGAAATTGTTGGTCAATAAACATGGTCAAAAGAGCTTTGTAGCTAAAGATATTATCGATGATTAGAGTTGGGTTGTTTTTTTTTCGAGCTTTGTTCCCCTATGTGGGAGTTTTGGTACTAATATTTTGACCTCTATGTGGACACTGGTTTGATTTTGCTTAATATTCCCCTTAGCCCCTACATGGGCTCTCTCTTTTGATCTTTGTTTTTGTTAAACAACTCCTTGCGTGGGTCTATTTTTTATCTGGTCCAGTTCATGGAGCGGCTAGGGTGTAGACACCCTATTTTGTGCTTCTCTACGTACTTTTCATCATATGCTTATGTTTCTAGTTTTGGGCACCAGTTAAAACCCATATAATATAATTTCTACCACCTACCAAAATAAATAAATGAAATCAATGAAAAACAAATAAAATTGGAAATATAACTGACTAGGCTATATTGGGGTTGTTACATGGCTCCTCCTCTGAAAGGTTTGTTGTCAAATCTGGAAATTACTAGAAAATACTCTCAGTATCCCATGTAGCATCTTCTTCTGGAAGGTCCTACTACTTAATTAGGAACTCCTAAATGTGGAGTGATCGAATATGGCACACTCTGGATCACAATATTGCTTCAGGTTGGAGAGTTATTCGACCTTCTTCACCAAGTAATGGAAGCTCTATCTTAGATTACACCTTTGGGTTAAAAACTTGTTTGAGACAAGATACATGGAAAACTGGATGGATGCAAGACAAAGGTAGAAGCTCCAATTGATATGCTACTTCACCAATGCGACAAATCACTTTGTAGGGCCCATAAAATTAAGGAGCCTAGTTTTGATTAGGCTTGATATTCAAGGATAATTGCTTATAATGTTGTAAGCACAAAAAGACCATATCTCTGATGTTGAATTGTCATTCTAAAAGATGTAAAACATGTTGTTGCTTCATACGATTCTATGCTTGGGTCAAATTATCTTTAAGAAGTTTAAGCATCATCTGACATTGTTGTAATAAATCATCTACCTGGGCTACTTTAGAAGTGTTGAGAACATTGTCTGTGATTGCTGGAGGCTTCTAACCATACAAGGCTTCGAATGGAGACATCTTAAGGGTAAAATGGTAAGAAGTATTAGACCTCCATTCTGCTAAGGAAAGTCATTGAATCCAGTGATATTGCTTATCTTGAGAAAAACAACAAAGGTAAGTACCCAAACATTTGTTAACAATATTCGTTTGACTGTCCAACTAAGGGTGATATGTAGAAAACATACTCAACTTGGTACCACTAAGGTGAAATAATTCCTTCCAAAAGGTGCTAGTGAATATAGGATCATGATCACTCACAATGATTTTGGGTATACCTTGTAGTTTGAAAATGGAATCAAGGAATACCTTGGCCACCTTACTTGCGGAATAGGGATGTTGTAGGGCACAAAAATGAGCATATTTGGAAAGGCAATCTACTACCACTAGGATCATTGTTTTATCCTCTATAGGTAAGGGTTGTAACAATCCAAGAGATTTAATTTGTTCCCCTTTGTTATGTTGACATACCTCACACTCAACCACAAATATATTGACATCTAATTTTAAGCCTTTCCAAGAAAATGATTGCTTCACTTGTTGGTATATTTTCAAGAATCTTGAATGTCCTGCAAGAGGAGATGCATGCAGTTCTTTGAGAACCATTGATTTAATAGTTGAATATTGAGGAAGATATATGCGATCTTTTTTGTGAAGCACTCCATCTAAATATGAGAAGTAAGAATGCAGTGATGATTCTGTATTTATATCTTGAATGATTTGAGCAGTCTCTAAATCAACCAGTCATTCTTATTTAAGTTGAGAAAGCCATTGTGGACAAGGACCCAAAATGGTATTTATGGTCACCTCATCCTCATATTTACAAGATAAAACATTAACTACGACATTTTCTTTATCTTTTTATACTCAATGACAAAATAATAACCCAAGAGTTTGGTCAACCATTTTTTTTGTTCAGGACATAAGAGATGTTGTTCTAAGAAATTCTTAAGGCTACTATGGTCAATTTTAATGATGAAATGACTACTTAATAAATAATCTATTCATTTATCTATGGCATGTAAAATAGCTAGCATTTCCTTTTCATAAATGGATCATCCCAAATTCTTCCCTAAAATTTGCTTACCTTCAAAAGCCAATGGATGGTCTTCTTGTATTATAATAGCTCCATCATCGATGCTAGAAGCATCACACTCAATGACAAAGGGCTTGCTAAAATTAGGAGTGGCCAAAACTAGAGTGGAACACATTGCCTCTTTGAGGGATTGGAAGGTCTGAGAAGAAAATTCATTTCAATTAAAAGTATCCTTTTTGGTAAGAGCAGTGAGAGGTACCGCAATCTTACCATAGTTGCGGATAAATTTCCTATAATATTTTGTGAGTTCTAGAAAACCACGAAGTTTTTTGAGATATTTTGGTAGATGCAAATCTTGAATAGCTATGATTTTATGATGATCTAATTTGACTCCTTCATAAGATATTATATGTCCCATATACTACCTCTTGGACTCCAAATACGCATTTGGATCTTTTAAAAAAGAGTTTTTCCTTTTGTAATAGATAAAGGACTTTATCAACTTAAACTAGGCAATCCTTCCAAGATTTTTTGTATATTAAAATATCATAAAAGAAAACTAGGACAAACTTACGAAGATAAGACCTAAAGACATGTTTCATGAGGCTTTGAAAATTCGATGGAGCATTAGTGAGATCGAATAACTTGACTAGGAGCTCATAATGACCCTTATGAGTACGAAAAGTAATTTTAGGGATATCCTCTTCTCTAACCTAAATTTGGTGAAAGCCCGAGCATAGGTCAAGTTTAGTAAAATAATTAGCACCATGTAATTCGTCCAAAAAGTCATTTATGACAGGTATAGGAAACTTTCTTTGATAGTGATCTTGTTGAGAGGATGAAAATCGGAATACATGCACCAGGAGTTATCTTTACGACGTACCATCACTACTGGAGATGAATAAGGACTGATGCTTGGACTTATGATTCCATGCTCTAACATTTCTTGGACTAGCTTCTCAATTTCTAATTTTTGTGGTTGTGGATAGCGATAAGGACACATATTAGGAGGAATACTTCTAGGAATAATATGTATGGCATGATCATGTGCATGTTTAGGAGGTAGACCCTTTGGTTCACAAAAAAATTCTTCATATCTATCCATAATATTTTGAAGATCCAAAGGAATAGCTAGAAGCAAAGAATCTAAGGATTGAGCCTCAATGGAATTTGTCAATTCAAGGAACTTGAATATCATGTGGTCATTCCAAATAATTGGAAGCACCACCTACTTCTGGGTCTAAATAATTGGCAAAGCCTTGGTTAGAAGCAACCACTTGTCTTCGAAGAATATTTAAAGGTTCAGGATTGAGAGTATTTTGTGACTTGGGGTATGAGGAGGTGTAGAAGTAGCTATAGTGGCTTCAATGGCTCTCAATGTAGTATGAATATCATCCATTATTGCTTCTTATTGAGTAAGATATTGATGTAAGTTGGAATCAAGATTATTAGGAATTCATATTGATGGGTTAGGAGGAGGATTATTGAGTGTTGGAAAGGAGGGATCAATATTATCAGGAGAAGGTGAAGCAATGGAATCTAGTGAAGAATAAAGGTATTGGTCAAAAATATTAATATTAATAGGGGTATTATGATGTGTACCTTGATTTTGAGGTTTGCATTTATTTCTACTCATAGACACATCATCAAGAAGGGTAGTACTTTGTAATATTCCTTCCACTCAAGTCCAATATATAATGCACTTTTCTAAGGTGATGGATATAAAATTGTGAATACAACTTACTCCAATGGTCACCCAGGCAGCAATTTTAAAATAGGATTCATTTAGCAAGCAAAAAAAATGAATAGTAAATAAAAAATAAAAAAAATTGTTTGAATTGTAGCAACGGTTAAAATTTAGTCATGGTCACGAGATAACAACATATTTGTATTTAAATCATAGTAATGGTCAAAATTCAAATTGTAGCCAATGGTCACAGTCACGATAAAAATACACGATAGCATGGAACAACACGGTAGACATGGTAGGACGGAATAACTTGACGACATGGAATAGTCTTGGTGATCAAGACGAACTCAGTGGCACACGATAGCAAGGAATAACATGGAACAACACGGTAGACACGGTAGGATGGAATAACTTGATGACATGGAATAGTCTTGGTGGTCAATATGAACTCACATGACAGACACGGTAGGACAAAATAACTTGATAACATAGAATAGTCTTGGTGATCAAGATAAACTCACATGGTAGACACGGTAGGCGGAATAACTTGACGACATGGAATAGTCTTGGTGATCAAGATGAACTCAATGGCACACAATAGCATGGAATAACATGGAATAACATGGAACAACATGACAAACATGGTAGGACAAAATAACTTGACAACATGGAATAGTATTGGTGATCAAAATGAACTCACACAGCAGACACGGTAGGACGGAATAACTTGACGACATGGAATAGTCTTGGTGATCAAGACGAACTCACACAGTAGACATGGTAGGACGAAATAACTTGACGACATGGAATAGTCTTGGTGATTGAAATGAACTCAGTGGCACACGATAGCACGAAATAACATGGAACAACATGACAAACATGGTAGGACAAAATAACTTGACGACATGGAATAGTCTTGGTGATCAAGACGAACTCACATGACAGACACGGTAGGACGGAATAACTTGATGACATGGAATAGTCTTGGTGATCAAGAAAAAATCAGTGGCACACGATAGCACGGAATAACATTGTGGCATGGAATAGTTTTGGCAGTCAAATCGCATTAATTGGGACGAAGGTGCACAATGTGACCATTAGAAGCTGGTTGAAACAAAATATATGCCTTGGCACTTTTATTTTTGCTTCGTTCCATTGGAGGGAAAGATGTGGGATAATTATCCCTACCTGGATGTTGAAAAATAAACTAGCTACATCACCGAAACCCTAGCTATATGTAAGAAAAATGCATGAAAAAAACTAGCTATGTTGCTGGAACCCTAATATTGCAACTGTTCAAAATCAAAAATCGTTGATCATCGTATTTGGGTCACATAATTTGGATGTGCTGGGGGGATACCGAATGCTAAGCCTGTAATTACTAAAAACCACCCAAAATTTGTTGTCTAAATGTTATTTTCTGCCAAGAATAGATTTAATCATTGAAATTTGGTGGAGTGTTGGCAATTCGGCTGATGTTGGTGGTTTATGCCATCCCAAGGTGAGAAGCAGCAAAATCATGCTTGTAGAAAGTGCACATATTCTACTATGAAAGAACTAATTCTATAATGTTGATGGAAAATGTAGATAATGTATTTTTGAGAGATATGAGCCGGATGAGCAGATGTCTAGATTTTCATGTTGAAAGTTCTCAATTTCACCAATTGCTTAGAAATGATCGCGTCTATTTCCACTAACTTGTTTGCCCATTTGAACAAGAAAAAAAAATTCATCCAAGCTTCACAAGGAAATTAATGCAAGACAATTGACCTTATGCAGCACACAATAATATTTGGAAACTCCAGTATCATGCTTTGATACCACTTGTAGTGCTCCTTCCAGTATTTGATTGAAAATAATATAAATTGCAATACGAATCAAATGAAGAACAGATATAATATCAAACCAATTAAATGCTTTGGTAAATATAGCCACTTAGAGAGGGTGAAGTCTCGTAGCCACTTGGAGAGGGTGAAGTCTCTTGTGTCTATACGCAAATTCAATTTTTCTTCAATGATGATAAAATTAAATGACTCTACTCCTATTTATAAATGAAATCAATGAAAAATAAATAAAATTTGAAATATAGCCGACTAGGCTATATTGGGGTTGTTACACAAAATTTAGAAGTTCCTCATTAAATAGTAGGATCTTAATGTGGGATCCTAAGAGCATTTTTCAATCATTTCTAGATTTGAGGACAAAGCTTTCAGGGGAAAACCATGTAAGTATCCAATATAGTCATGTCGATTAATTTTATTATTATTATTTCATGCCTAAGATAAGGTAGTTGAATCTTGAGCATTAGGGTTAGGGTTATTGTTGATTTAGTCTATAAATAGGAAGAGTTATGTTGTAGATGAGATCATATTTCATACTCAAATCTTAGTTACCTCTATTGTTCATATGGGACTTCACCATCTTCAAGTGGTCAAATTTTTCCTCTTTAAGTGTCTAGGATTTGTATTGATTTGGAATTTAAAATTCTCTTGCATTATTGATTTTCTGGCATAAATTTTGATTTACTATTCTAGTGGTGTTTTATTTTGTGCATTATTAAATTGCTATTGTTATTGTTGTATTTTTGGAAGTTGTTTATTACATATTCCTTTTATTTATTCATTTTGTTTATCTATCTTTATTTCATTTATTATGTTATCTTTATTTTACTTTTGTATATTATATTTACTACATTTGGTCATGGTGAATTTATATTTTGGAATGTTTTTGAAAAGTATTATGAATTTCAACATGGTATCAAAGCAATGAATAAAGTTGCATCACTCAATTATAGAAAACAATCTTCCTCATTCAAGTGATTGAAGAAGCAGTTGAAAAAAATCATTCAAGGTACTAGTTTTGAAGGGAATGTGCAAGTAATTACATTTTTTGAATTCAAATTTTTTTTGGCAGTAAACATCTCCCACAAAGAACCAAATTTCATATGACATTATCAAGCACCTTTTTTTTCATGTGATTTGCTTCTCTACTTGGCACATTGTTCAAAATCTAATATGTCTCAAGGGGTGGTGCAATAGATTTTGTCTTTGTGACTTGCCCTAATGTTATAGGTTCAATTATCACCCCTCATCCTTTTGTATCATGTTTCCATAGTTGATTCAATCATACCTTAAGTTTTTATAGGATTACCTTTTCCCACACTAGAGAGAGTGGTGTTGTGGTAAGAATTTTGGGTGGTAGAGCACATATTTTTTAAGGGGTTAGCATAAGTGTCCCCCTTAACCTATAACATGTAGCAAAATCTGATAAAACAACTTTGAACTATAACTATGGCATAATGGTTGGTCCCTTGGTTTGATTACAAGAGGTCATTGGTTGGAAACCTAAAGAATAACACTTTTATTTTGTAATTGATTACAAGGTATGGTGCTCATATAATTTTCAGTCCTTCTCCTTCCTAACTCCAACCATACACAATGGTGCAACAATTGGTAAGTTGACTTAGAGTGACAAGGTTTTATTTTCAAGTCTTTAGAGCTTCTTTTTTTAAGATAATAGTAGTAGAAGGATGTGTGCCCATGGGCTATGGAGGCATAGGCATATGTACCCTCACTAAGAGGACTATTGATGTTGAATATCTTCACCTCCAAACTCAAAAATGTGTCATGGCGTAGTAGTTGCTATGCTTGACTATGGCCAATACGTCTAGTGTTTGAATATCAACTTTTGTAAGTTTTACACTCAAGTCAAGTTTTTTTTGTAAAAATAGAAAGGTTTTCTATCTCAAAGAACACTATGGAGCAATAGCTTATCACTTATCCTACATAGGATAGGTCGGTTTGAAGCTCATCAACTAATGAACCATTTACAAATCTTATACACACAGACACATATATATGGGAGATCCAATTAGATATTAACACAATTCTATTTCTAATTCATTGATTTTAGTATATATGGAAAATGGTGTAGGAATGCCCCAATCACTCTTCGCTAAGTATAGTTTCTGATTCGAGAACTTTTTTTGAAGTTTTCTATTATTATTTATTTTTTATTTTTATTGCTAATTCACCCAATCTTTAAGGCCATAACCTTTATATATGGAAATGTTTAGAGTCCATTTTTTTAGATCTAATGATTTTTTGAGCCCTACAAGCTAATAACATTAGTTTAAGACCACGACCAAGAGGTTCTACACCATCAAAATCACCTGGGAGTCACTCTCGGCCCTGACCACAACAGCTTTATCAACTAGATTTTGGGTACCCAATGTACATTTGGTAGGGTGAATATTCCAACTAGGGATCTCCCTTGGAGGATTGCCCTACCCTCTCCAACTCACCTACAACACGTGGGTAAGTAATTGAATATATTTACTATGCTTCTTACTCTTATTTGTAAATACAAAATTAATGTATTTTCCTTGCCTTAATCACTTTAACCTAAAATTTTATCAGTTTTCATCCCTTTTATTTTTATTTTATTTTTTGGATAAATTTATGGTTGCCTTTATATGGTTAAAGCCCATGTTTTTTTCAATGATTTTACACAATTTTTTATGAAGGATCCCAATTTCCTCATATTGAGTGAACTGTTATATCAAAGGTATTTCAAGTAATTGAATAGCTTTACTATGCTTCTTACTCTTATTTGTAAATACGAAATTAATGCATTTTCCTTGCCTTAATCACTTTAACCTAACTTTTATCATTTTTTTGTCTCTTTTATTTTTATTTATTTATTTTTATATAATTTTATGGTTGACTTTAATTGGTTAAAGCCCATGTTTTTTTTCAATTATTTTACACATGTTTTTATGAGGAGTCCTGGTTCCCTAATATTGAATTTTACACAAGATTTTATAAGGGGTCCCAATTGTCTAATATTAAATGAGGTTTAAACCTTGTACCTCTTAAAAAGATACCAAAACCCTTACCACTAAAGTAAACTTGCAACTTAAGGTAAAACCCATATTAATCAAAATATCTACTTGATCTATATTCCCATTACCATTAATCAACTTCAAACCTTAAATATATATTTACAATTAAATACATCAATATTTACAATTAAGCGAATGACCACCAAAGATTATTTATATTTTGGCTTGTGAGAGAACCGGTTGTCTTTGTGCTATTTTACCATAGGCATTTGTTGGTATTGATTTCTATTTTACCATAGTATTTGTTGGTATTGATTTCTAGTGTAGCTAAACATACTTTTAGTTCTTTCTAAATTCATAATTTTGTTACTTTATTGTGGTGTTGATTTTTAGTGACTAAATATATATTTATATGTGTCTTGATCATATGGTTTTTTTTTTCCTTATATTTTTAATTATGAATTTTAAGATTTATTTCTAGTAGTTGATAGGTACTTTTTTTTGTGCATCAACATTTTTTTTAGAAACTTTATTATAAATAGATTAAAGATTTGAATTTTTTTTTTATAATATTATTTTAATTTTTTGTTTATGGAACCTTTATAAACTTTAAATTACTGGTAAATATGAAGTTAATAGATCTTGATTATCTAGGGAATTGAATTAGAGCAGCCCATCAATAAGCACTCGGTTATTAATTGGTATATCTCTTTCGGGTTTCTAAAATTTTAGGGTAAAACATAAGTTTTTGAAAAGGTTCCAGTCCCCTTCTATCAAGGTTTAAAATCAGATTTCTTGAATGAAACCCAAAGATATACCACTACAGTATCTCTTATAGGATATATGTTATTTCATTTTAATGGTGGTAGTTCAATTTTATTTTTTATTTTTTAAGTTTTCTTCTAAAAGTTTAATGCTAGAATTTTTATAGCCTTCACATTTCTATTATTGTTTTCTAACTTTAGTTTTAGTTGTTTTAAAATTAATTTAACATTATTTAAGTAATATGTATTCAATTTAGGTCTAACAAGTACAATGCAATGGTTAGGGCTTTGGCCTCTTTTTGGGGAGGTTCAAGGTTCAAACCAGGCATATCCAAAAAGGGATAAGTTGGATGATAGCAACTAAATGTTTGTTAGTTATCTTCCCTAATTCAATGCCTTAGAAAGTTGGGGGTATTGTTGACTTCATCTAACCCAACAAACTAGGGTTTATAGTGGTAGCACCTAATGGTGATACCAATTCCCTTATGTATTAAAAAATATATATGTATTCAATTTAAAAAGGTCTTTAAATATACAACAAAAATATAATTAATTTTAAACTTGTTCTCACATTTGAATGCAACTACTTATTAATTAAAGTTGGAAGAGAAACACAAATAACTCTATTATAGTAATTTAATTTACAAAGTGCATTAATAGTCAAATATATTACAGCCACTATTTTTAGTAATTGGCAAGTGTAGGGTTCAAACCACAGGGATTGTTTCCAACAAACCTATATGTCTCATTCTCGTTGATCCAACGTGATATGGAAACCACCAATCGCTTGAGGTTTGTACCATCGTCGTCGGTCTAACCGGCACTCAGAATATTCAGAGAAAATTACTACCTTTGCAAAGGGTTGGCTTCCCCCAAGGTTTGAACCTAGGTCTCTTCTTGGTAAGTGCTCAACCATATTATTATTGTACTACAACAAAGTACCTTATCATGGGCTTCATTATCTTGAGAATTTTCATCGTAATTTTTAGAAATTTAAACTTAGTTTCACTCGTACAATTACACATTTTTCGTTCCCAAAAAGAATGTTGTTGTTGATCAATATTTGATTGGTCGACATTTTATTTAATGCTTATTAAATTTTGGAGGTGAAATCCTCTATAAAAACTAAGAAACTTGATGTAAGAAAAGAGGAGGAACATTTTGCTAAAAAACTCTTTGAGTTTTAACTTTTGCCTCAATTGAAAGATTTTTTACTCTAGTTCCTGGATCAATCATGTATGTGATTATTTTTTACCTATTATTTTTACTATATTCATTGCCTTTGTTAGATAAGTTAAAATTCTACATTTGAATTTAATTTTTGATGAAGAAATGAATGTTGAAATGTTAACTGGAAATCATATTTACGATCTGTGATTGGTTCCTATATTCTTCTTTGTTGAATGTTGGTTAGAACTTGATTTGATTATTTAGTTGTTAGTTCATTCCCCACTCTATTTTTCTGGCTTACAACCATATTTCCCATATCTTTCTATTAATTTCTATCCCTAAGATTTCCACCAAATTTTTAGATTAGTAAGGGAACCAACCCTCTCTAGAGATTGGCCTGAAGGACATCTCTTTCCTTTGGCCTTTCAATGTTGGTCGGGTCTAGGGTGCATATTTTTACACTTAGGCAGATTCGTGACCAATAATTTTTGGCATGCCCGGTGGGACCCCGAAAGTTCCACCTTAAGAAGTATTAAGATTTGATGTTCATATTTTTACTATTTGATTAGAACATCTGGCGACTCAGTTTTACCCAGAAGCCTTCGAACGTGAAGTTGGTGAAAGCTTTACTTCATGATCACAAGATCGAAGGCCAAAAATTTAGAAAATCCTATTGAGTTCTTTGAGCTTGACACCCAAGTTTTAGGAGAGCATCCTAGATTAGTCACTCCAACTATCCCATCAATTGTAACATCTTCACAGGTAGTTGGTGTGTTTTTTGTTCCTTCAAGTCCTTCTAGTACTACCACTAGCTTTCCTCCCCAAGCAAACACTCTAATCCAAATGGCCCAAAATCCACCACCACCAAGATAGTTTCTAGCATGGAACCATTCTGGAGCTTTGAATCTGCAAGCTCAGAACCCGATCCCACCAGCAGCATTGAAGGCTTTGCCTACTTATGATGGTACAAGAAAAATAGCTTATGAGCATGTTCAAGATATGGCTTCTTTGGCGACTATTCATAGCATCACAGATGAAGATGTCATGGTCAGATTGCTCATGCTCTCTCTCAGAGGGAAGTTGCTTTATTGGTACTAGTCCTTACCACCTGCCACTATTACCACATGGGACCAGTTGGTTGAGTTAATGATAAAAGGCTTCAATGAACAAGTGGATCCTTTTTCTTTGTTGCATCAATTTACTAATATTCAGAGGTATCCACAGGAGGAAATCATTGACTTCAATGTTAGGTTCACTCGAACTTGGTAGAGAGTCCCTGATGGTCTCTGATCGACTCCCAAACAAGCCACATTTTATTATCTCTGAGCCTTCAATTTTGACATTAGCATGGCCATCCATCAGTCCAATATTGATACATTCTTAACCTTGTACTCCACCATGCAAAAGGTTAAAGCTGATTTAATTGCTATTGGTAAGCTCCCACCGAAGATGATGATGCCTATCTTTCTTGATCTCCCACAACATTTATATTCCAATGCATCTTCTCAGTCTTTACCAATGTCCCCCATGTATCCGATCCCTTCATGGAATCCAAGTTCATCTCAAACCCCGATAGTTTCTATCCCACAACTGCCTACTCCTTCCATTCCATAATTGCCCACTCCAGTTCCATTCCCAACACTACCATCTCCATACCACTTCCATTACCAACTCCTCCAACACCCTCAAATCTTGATCCTCAAGAGAAGTTGTTGCAAGAGATGCAATCAATGAACTCAACAATGAGAGCGATGAGAAATGAGATCACAACTATTAAGAAAAGGTAGGCTGAGAGAGATTTCTAGCCTAGGAGATTTCAACCTCCACCAATCACCAGAGAGCAAGCAGCTTCGACCAACAAGATGCCTGAAAGGAATCCAATAATGTTGACAAATGAAGAGGTTGGTCCATCAGATAAAATATATTGGTGTTCTACCTGCAATGATCCGCATGGTGAAGAAACTTGCATGGTTCATCTGAACTATGTGCAGACATTGGCAGATAGCTCTTTCGATGGTCAGATCAACATGATTAGAGAAGTCGATCATAATTTTATGGTCCCTTCCATAGAACAAGTTTCAGTTCTCATGAGAGCTAGGAAAAAGTCTGATCATAGTAGATCCAACTGAGATGGAGCCATTGAAGGTACCTACTGAGCCGAAGGTGTAGAATGAAAAGAGACAAGCATAGGTGAAGGTACCTAGCTCAACATCTAAGTCAGAAGAACCTATTCTTTTAAAATATCTCTTGCCCACACAAGCGAAAGAAAGAATCTCTCAAGCGAAGGCGTCAACTTCACAAACGCAAGCTGAGACGAAAGAACAGGCAAAAGAATACCTTAAATACCCATATTTGACCAAGCATCAGAGGGTGGAAGCCACACAGCAATATCAGAGCAAGTATGAGGCTGCTAATGAAAGAAGAGAGTCCAGTTCATCCACATACAACATTGTTGAAGAACTGAAGAAGATTCCTACCAAGGTTAGTCTCTATGATGCATTGCAATTGCCTAGACAAGTTGATTTGTTGCAAGAATATTTGAAGTCTATTAAAGATAAAAAGAAGAATCCCACTCAGACTATGTTAGCTCAGACACTTACAACTTTAGCTACTAGAAAGAATAGACCACCACCATTTTATTTGTCTCTCAAGATGGAGGGTTGGATTGTGCATAATTGCATGATTGACTCTAGTGTTACGATAACTATCATGCCAAAGGTGGTTTGTGAAGTTATGGGCATGGAGTATACCAGGAGTAGCCTAGGAGTTTTGTAGTTGGATGGTACTCCTATAAGAATAGTAGGAGTCATCAAAGATATCCCCATTATCTTGCATAAGATGCCTCAAATCACTATGATCCAAGAGGTGGTTGTAGTTGACCTAGAGCCATATTTCAGTATGTGCCTCTCAAGAGAGTTTACTACCAAATTGGGAGGTTATCTCTCTCTGGATTACTCTCACCTGGAAGTTCCTTTCAAAGGGAAAATAATCTGAATCTACAATGAGAAGCCTTCCACATTTCATGTAGAGAGGATCGAAGAAGAAGAAAAGTCCATGGATTCTATCAACATGGTGACTGAAGAACTAGAAGAATTGGATTTAATGGAAGAAGCTCTGGATGAGCTTCATACAGAAGATGAATTTTCAATGAGTGATTTTAATGCGATGATGGAAACTGAGATTGGTTGTTACTCCATTACTAAGCCTAAAAAGGCTGAAGTGAAGGTGTCTGATGATCAAGATCCTATTCCAGATCAGTTGTGGAAGCTCTACTTTGATGGTGCAAGATGCAAAAATGGTGCAGGAGTAGGAATTGTCCTCATATCCCCTTCTAGCATATAGAAGATATATTCATACTAGTTGACCTAGAGTTGTACAAATAATACTATTGAATATGAAGCATTGTGCTTAGGCTTGAAGAAAGTAGAGAAACTTGGGATCAAACAACTCCAAATTTTTGGAGATTCAGAGCTGATTGTCAATCAAGTGACTAACAAGTGTGTCTCCAAACAACACTATTTGAAGGTATATCACAACAAATTTTAGGATCTATTTGAAGCCTACATGACATTAAATATCCAAGCGATTTCATGAGAACAAAATAAACATGCAGATATTTTGGCATCCCTTGGTACCAACTTTTCTCTAGTTGAGCACATGGTGAAGAAACCAAAGACCATGAGGTTGGTTTATAGGCCTTCAGTTCCTGATAAGAATATTTATTAGAAAGTGTTTGAAAGTGATGAGCAGATCATGAAATTCTTGATAAAAGAAGCTAGTAGTGTGGAAGGAAGAACACTCGATGAAGAAGAAGCTGAGGGACTGATCCAGTTAAGAAATAATCATATCCCAAAAGGATTGATTATACTCGAAAGTCTCTTTGATCAGAATGATAGAGCTGAAAAACATAAGATCAAAGTAGATGAGAAGGAGTACACTGAGCTACAGTTGGAACCTAAAAAGTCAATCAAGGTTGGAACTGATTGCACTCCAGAAGAACTTGAGCAAATCAAGGAGCTATACCATGAATTTCTAGACATTGTCACCTGGAGTTATCAGGACCTCAAAGGTTACAACAAGAATGTGATCCAACATACTATTGAACTGCAAGAAGGAGTGAAACCCTTTAGGTAGAAACAAAGACCAGTCAATCCCAAAATTGAAGTTCTAATGAAAGTTGAACTATTGAAAATGTTGGAAGCTAAAATTATTTACCCAATCAAGCATTCTACATGGGTAGCTAATTTGGTCCCTATGAAGAAAAAGAATGGAGATATTCACCTATGTGTTGATTTTCAAAATTTAAATCAGGCTTCTCTGAAGGATCATTATCCTTTACCATAGATTGATCAGATTCTTCACATAGTTGTAGGAGCTCAAATATTTTCTCTATTAGATGGATTCTCTAGCTACAATCAGATATGGGTCAAGGATGAAGACCAATACAAAATGACATTCACCACAAAATGGGGTACATTTGCTTATCAATGAATACCTTTTGGTCTCTCGAATGTTGGAGCAACCTTTCAGAGAGTGATGGATGTGGCTTTTGATGAGTTACTAAATTGAGTCATTATTATTTATTTGGATGATATGATTATCTTCTCTCATAACAGGGAGGAGCACAACTTGCATTTAAGACAAGTGTTTGAAAAATATCAAGAGTTCAGAATATCCATCAACCCAAAGAAGTCTATATTTGCGGTGAAGGAGGGAAAGCTCTTGGGCCATGTAATCTCAGAAAAGGGTTTAGCTGTTGATCCAGCTAGAGTTGAGGCTCTTTTGAAGCTTCCATTACCAACCAACAAGAAAGGTTTGCAATCATTTTTTGGTCAGATTAACTTTGTTCAAAAGTTTATTATAGATTTTGCCCAAGTTGTGAAACCAATGACTGAACTCTTGAAGAAAGATGTTGAGTTCAAATGGACTAAGCAAAGGAAGCAAGCATTCAAGGAAATCAAGGAAAGAATTGCTCAAGCCCCTATTTTGATAAACCCTGACTATTCAAAGGATTTTATCCTTTATGTTGTTGGTGAACAAGAGAGTTACGCAGTTGTGCTCACACAGAAGGGAGAAGATGGAAATGAGTGGCCGATCACATTTTTAAGCCAAGTCATCCAACCACATGAGGAAAAGTATAATTTCATAGAGAAGCAAGTGTATGCAGTGATGAAGTCCTTGAAGAAGTTTCGATATTTTATTTCATAGAGTAAAATAATAGTTTATGTTGTTCATCCAGATGTCCGAAGTTTCATTATCTAGGGTGAGCTTGGAGACAAGAGAGCTGGTTGGGTTTCTAAAATCTAAGAATATGATATTGAAATTTGACCAACCAAGCTGGTTCATGGTCGAGCATTATGTCAAGAGCTTGCAAAGAGCACTGCCTTCGAATCAATGGTTTTCTAGTATGAAGATTCAATAAGTGAAAGTAATATTGCTAATCATTCCTTAGTTGACAATGATTGGATAGAGGACCTTGTCGAATACTTCAATTCAGGAAAGTGTCCTTCACATCTCAATGCTTCACAAAGAAGAAGATTTAGACTACAGGCCCTCAGGTATGTTATGTTACCAAATGGATTGTTTCATAAGAACATTGATGGAGTGCTTCTCAGATGTGTCAGAGAATCAGAAAAGCAAAAAATCTTGGAAGAATTTCATTCTAGATTGTCAGGAGGCCACTATGTAGGAAGACCCATGGCATTAAAAATTATCAAAGTAGGTTATTTTTGGCCCACCCTTTTTTAGATGCATTTAAGGTCATTCAAAGTTGTGATAAATGCCAAAGGTATGTCGATAGGAGCAGAAATGCACCTTTGCCTCTTCACCCAATCCAAGTAGAAGCACCATTTCAACAATGGGGTGTAGATTTTATTGGGGTCATTGATCCTAATTCATCTATCAGACATAAATACATTTTGACTATAACTGATTATTTCACCCGATGGGCGAAGCAGTCCCAACTAAGAAGGTAGACCAGGAGGTAGTCATCACTTTCCTTGAAGGATTGATCACTCACTTTGGCATACCAGATGTGATTGTAATAGACAATGAAACTCCATTCATCGATGCCAAAATCAGTGAGTTTATGGGTAAGTATGGTATTTATTTGAAAACTTCATCAAATTACTATCCATAGGGGAATGGTTTGGTTGAATCTACGAACAAGAATCTGCTTAGGATTTTGAAGAGGACTCTTGGTGACAACAAGCGAAGTTGGCATTTGCTCTTAAACCAAGATTTATGGGTTGATCACATCTCAATTAAAAATTCTATCAAGACATCCCCCTATTCTTTGGTGTATGGTAAGGAAGTAGTCTTGCCCATTCACATTGAGTTATCGACTCTTCAATCTTTGCAATTGCTTGATGATGAAGATGATGAATTTGATCCCATGAGTGCAAGGTTGGCTCAACTATTACAGTTGGAAGAAGAAAGGGAGAAAGCATATAATGCTTTCATGGAGCATGCTTAGATGACAAAAAATTGGTTTAGCAAGAAGACTTTAGAGAAGGCATTTAAGGTGGGTGATCTTGTGTTAAAATGGAATGAGAACAAGGCGAAGCCAGGACAAACATCACAAGTTTGAGGTAATTTGGGAGGGCCCATTTTAGATTTCTAGTGTGAATCAATTTAATTCATATTATTTGTAGGATATGGATGGTCGTGTGTTGCCGATTCTAGTGAATGGTCTTCATTTGAAGGTCTACTACCAGTAAAAAATTTGGGATCAAGAATGTAAATATGTACATAGTTTTTTAATTTGATTTTTATTTGAAAATGGCCAAGTGGATAAAAAAAGTCTTTAAGGAGCGAAAGTCATTTTCACTGAGCGAAGGTATTTTTGTTGGCAAAAATAATTCGGAACAAAAATAAGAAATTTCCTTTATTTTTTGCGCTTAAATTAGAAAATTTACCCAAAATTCTCTTACATGCCTTTTTTTTTAAAAATATTAAAGTATTTTAATAGCGAAACACATGTATTTTAAAAATTTTTACTTTTTCGATACATGGAATTAAGCACGAGTAGAAAAAGAGAAAAAAAAAAAGGTGATTTCAAAATAAGTTTTCGCTCATGCAGATCTTCCATTTTAGCGAAACACAAGTTGGAAAAACTCCACTCACACTTTTAAGGACAAAGTGGTAAAAGCTATTTTTAGAGTGAAAGTGGGTAAAATTGCTTTTTGCCTTGCTTTTCTAGTGAACTCCTAGATGTTGCTTTTCGCTAGTGAAAGCATAAGAAAGTGTTTTCAGCACTTTATTCGATCATTGTATATTTCACATGCCTTTTCACCCAGTTGACATTTTAAAGAAAAGCAAAAACAAGTTCACCCAAAAATATTTTAGTCGGCATGATTTCTTTTCGACAGTGAAACTCTAGTTATGTGCACAAGTTAAAGGTAATTTCACCAGTGAAATTGCCCAAAGGTATTTTGATGCCTAAAATCATGAAAATGATAAGTTCCCCAAAAAGCACTCTTATTTAAGTGAAAAACAATCCATTGTTCCCAAATTAATAACTAATTCACCCTAAAAATTAAAATGGCACATTATCAAGTAGAAATTATTATCCATTAAAAATTATGAAAAGTGTGGAACCAAGGAGCACGTTCACCCAAATTTGGTGTGTGCATCACATGCATTAAATCAGGTTGTTGAGGTCGAGCATTATAAAAAGGGTGAACCTATGAAGCTTGTAAACAAAGAAAAATCAGAGTATTCTCTCAAGGGTGTTGCAGAACTATTGTTGAATTGTTGCTTAATTGTAGAACTATCAGAATATTGAAGAGGAGTTGCTCAAGGGTGAAAATGGGGAAGAAAGCCACAGAATCGAAGAAGACGCAAAAAAAATCCAAGAAAGCAAGGAGGAATGAAGATGAGGAATTAGAACCATATTATGATGCATTGGAAAAAATTGGTGATTGCACCATTTCAAACAAGGGCATGGAGGAATTGCATCAAGATGTGGAGTTTGTAGTGAAGCAAGGGTTAACACCTGAGAGCTCATGAACTATAGCGTACCATGCGCATATTTTTTGGTTCCTATGTACACTAGTTCATGCCTACCCAGAACTTATTTTGGCAATTTCAAAATTTTATCATCCTACTACGAGAGTCATTCAAAATGTGAATGGAGAGAAGTTGTTCAACATTTCAACCAATGCAGTTAGAGAAGCATTCACTTGTGGGGTCAGACCTCCTTCGGATATAATGTTTAGAAAGCTCAATCTTAGGGAGCAAGAGGAGAGATACCAATCAACTATGCCATTGCACCAGTTTATGGAGAGTCAATTGATAAAGACTCCATAGTTTGGATAGTTATCGACTTTGCCAAAGCCTTTGATAGATTTTAAGAGCCTAGACTTGTATTCGATGTTGGCATGGATTATTGGGCTACCCTTAGATTCCATGATGCATAAATGGTAAGCATCACTTACGCAGTGTATTTCGTAGGTGGAGTTTTACGCCCCGATGACTATGAAGGTGAGCACTAATCTAGTTTTCTTTGACTGGGTGGATTACGTGGCTCGAAGAATGCACACACAGTTGGAGAAGGTGCAAAGTGGAGAAGAGGTGGTGTTCAGACATTATTCATTCTTGGTGTGGTATTTATTTTTTCACATGCACCAATATTTTTCATTTATAGTCATGAAGCAGATCGATGAAGTAGATAAAAAATTACCTATTTATTTATGGACTCAAAGGTTGATGAGAAGGGAGTCCTATTACAATTTCAACCACATATTCCTGGGCCCTACCCTCGAGCTTATTTTTGGTGCTGGAGTGCTGAGTGTCGGTGATGAAGGAGGAGATCATCATGAATGAGAAAGGTGATATCTTCCTGCTGATGCAAGGTATCATGGTATGGATTTTTGGCTTTACCGGTAAGTCGTTCCTCCTTCCATACTTCACTTTAGAACATATTTTTATGTTGGAGGTTGCCTAGAAGAGTGACTTTACCAATGACACATATGGGTCAGGCAAGGGAAAGTGGGCTACGTGTGACATGCCATTTCAATTTGATGACATTGAAGTAAACCAAGTGGGGTAGAATGAGCTAATTGTTGAAACCCTCTATGACCTTGGTTTGGTCGAATTGCCCCAGTAGTGGAAATATGACCCTTTGGGTCATTTCATGAAGTTTATTAAAGTGAAGAGTTTTCATTGCTACCCCAGGGAAGATATTATGTAGCAAAGGAACAATCCAGAAGGGCATGATCTTGAGTGGCACATTGAGAAGATGATGTCGCTCCCTCCATGGCATGAATTCTATGAGATGGAAGTCGAATATAATCCTAGAGTCCACAAGCACCAGATTCCTCCTTCGAACCTATTTAGTAAAATGAAGAATCAGTTGCCCGATTGGTCTGAGGAGAAAATCACCAACTAGTGGATTATGAGGGCCCACCGAGGAAATACCAGGTCAGTCTATGGCTTGGTGATGGATGAGGTATTTTTAGATATATATGATGAGCATTGTGACAAGTACCAACCGATCACTTTCACTAAAGTTGTGCCTCAAAGCTTTCAAAGATCTGATAGTGAAGAGATCATGGCTGGAAAAGAGTGATCAAAATTGAAGAAGTACCACTTGTAGAAGAAGAAAAATAGTCATCACCGAAAGAGCAGCTTCAGTGCAAGAAAAGGAGTGTGGGTGAGGCACTTCCTTTTCCAAACATCTCCAAGAAGCCGAGAACTGGTGCAGTCTCTTCATCTGGCACAAACCCTCCTCCTATAGTTTTAGCCACACAGGTTGGTATTTCAAAGACTATTCCTTTGGTCCAGGAAGAGCAGCTTGGCCAGAAGGTTGAGATCATTAATATTGAGGAGGAGGTGGAGGAAGATCGGGTCGAGAAAGAATCAGTATCACAACCACCTTCATCATCGGCTCAAATGGTGTTGGAGCTTACAAGTACATTTTCTCTATCTTCTTCCCTTGATCATGAGCATTTGGTGATCATCGAGTCCCATTCAACAGTTTTCACTTCCATTTCACCCCCATCTAGCATACCTTCCACTTCAGTTTCACTCCTCATTTCTCAATCATCGATCACCAATGCTCCTTCTTCTATTTCCTTTTTCCCTTTCTTTTAGTTCTTTCGCATCTGCACCCAACCCATTTTTGCATCCATTTTCACTCCCTTCATATTCCATTTCAGTTAGTTTTCCCATGGCTATAAGTACACCAACCCCTTCTCGAGTAAGTGTAACTATAGCCGAATCCTATGTTTCCATTCCATCAACCACTCCCATTTTTATTTCCCTTTGTGAGCCAAACCCTCAATAGATCTCTTTTTCCTTTTCCTCATTTCTTGAGTTGCAGGCACTGCTAGAGTTAGAGATGGAAGTTGTGCTAGAGCACCCTATTGCAGAAAATATCAGTCGAGCCCGACAAAGTTCATCATGATGGCTAAAAAATCATAAGCGAAAGGAGGCTCAAGCTCCAACAAAAACATTGAAGAAGGTCTCTTTTGACCCTGAAGCTATGGAGTCCCACATGGTGAAAATGATTCCCTAGGTCCAAAATCCCCAAGGAGAGATGGCTCCAAGTGACTATGCTTATGAAGTCATTATAGAGGACCTTACACAGATTGATGCTATAGAAAATATGGGGAATATTCAAGTGGAGATGAGCTCAATCTACTTGCATGATGAGCATTTCAAGAAGAACTTTTTTGAAGTTGAAGCGAAGATCATTGAGTTGGAAGATGCTCTGGCCGAACATAAGGCCCAGCTGGAAATAATAAAATCAGAGGTAGAGCATTGGTAGTAGAAGGTAGATGGCTTGGAGAAAGAAATTGCAAGATATAGGCAAGTGGTTGAGGAACACCAGAAATCTTGAGAAGGAGCGAAACAACAAGTGCAAGCATTGTCTGCCCAACTCGAAACTTTACAGAATCAGTTGGCTGAAAAGGTAGTACAATCAATGGGTTTCTCCAAGGAGAAAATCAAGGAGGCTCATCATATTTTGACTGAAGACTATGCAAAATGGGTAACGAAAGCACTCTTGGTTCTGTTGTATCTTCAAGAGGCTCGAACAATAATTATATTTGGTGAGGAATCATTACAATATGTCGAGGAGCAATTAGAACCAAAATTGGAGATGGCACTAAAGATTCAATCGTTAGCTCATTCTGACCTTCGATGTAAACCAATGAGTGGGATGGACCGAGCTTGGTCTAAAGCTTGGATAACATTGCATAATTATTTTTCTAGATTGGATCTAGCTAGAGAAGGTCGTAAGTTGCTTGATATGTATGAGAAGGAGCATTGTATTTCGCTCATTTATTTTGAGGTTGTAGTTGATGCTAGATTCTCGAGTTTCACTGATGATCATGGGGATATTTTTCCAAAGTAAGAGTTGGAGGTAGTCTAGAGAGATTTCATAGAGGATACCTCAGAGATTGATAGCTAGATAGAACCAATTACAGAAGAGCAGGTATTGTCATTCATGAAGAAGCTCACCCGCATTGAGTCATCCTTGCTAGAGCTGAGCTAGAGAGCCAATCACATCAGCTTGGACCAGATCCAGACATTGCGCTTCATTATTGATTCACTCCATTATCCTTCGATGCTTGATTTAGATTCTTGGGCTGAGGTGATTGTAGTATATGAGACCACCAATGCACATCTCAAGGAGCAGGAGGAATGGGCACAGGTGAAAAGAGAACAAGAGGAAGTTGTTGAATGAAATGAACCATCTGATGCAGCAAGCGGAAGTGAGATTTGAGCCCAATGGATAAAGGCCTAGGGTCGATTGCATCCAGACAAGTTGAATACCCCGAGAGCCACCAAAAGTGTTGGTAATTTTGCCACACTAGAACTTTTTGTAAAAAATTCCAAGTATAAAATATAAATTGTGCATTTTTGCTGGTCTCTTTAACTTTTTGATATTTTTGCTAGTTTTTTTAATGCCTCTTTCAATGCTGGAAAAATTCAAACTTCAAATAACTTCGTTGATAAATTTTGATAAAAAATTTCCTAAGTATGAAGTTAATTTTGCCAACAAAATCATCTTTTGGGCAGTTTTGCCCTTATTTGCAATAAAATTCATTTTTTTCCCATGCACAGTGAAATTCCTTGCTGGCATTTTCGCCAGTGAAATATCTTACTAGCAGTTTCACCCAGTTCACAGTAAAATTTCATTTTCACATGAAATTACTGGCCAAATCCACTTTCGGGTAAAATTATCAGTGAACTTCCTTTTTTGCTCCCATTTCGAGTGAAATACATTTTTTGAGCACGTTCCAAGTGCAAGTTCAGGCGAAACTAGGTGAAGATACCAGCGAAAATCATTTTTTGTCAGTTTCTCCAGTGAAACCCCTAAGCGCCAACGAAATCATCTTTTTGATATTTTTGCCCTAGTCATAGCAAAATTCTATTTTCGCCCAATTTCTTCGTGAAAGAATTTTTTTGGTGAAATGCCTTGGCGAAGACTTTTCGGGTGCAAGATTGAGCGAAATTCCATTTCTTTTGTGCTTTCAATGCAGATCATTTTTGAAAAATATCAAGGATTGGTAAATTCAATTCATGGGGCAAAGAAAGTAATATCTCCAAAATTATTGCTGAAGAGTAGCCAAAATTAAATGTTGCACCTTTGATGCTAGTGTGATCCTGTTGATTTCAAGGTGCCATTCACTATGGTAGATGCTCATTTTTGAGGCACCATTATCATGGAGATGAATTTACCATCATCCCTTATTTCGATATTCCAAGGCACTCTCTACTGAAGAAGGATCGTTGCTCCCAGGATATTCATTGATTTGTTCATTATTGTTCTCAAAAAGAATGTTGTTGTTGATCAATATTTGACTGATCAACCATTTTATTTAATGCTTATTAAATTTTGGAGGTGAAATCCTCTATAAAAACTAAGAAACTTGATGTAAGAAAAGAGGAGGAACATTTTGCTAAAAAACTCTTTGAGTTTTAATTTCTACATCAATTGAAAGATGTTTTTCTCTAGTTCCTGGATCAATGGTGTATGTGATTACTTTTTACCTATTATTTCTGCTATATTCATTGCCTTTGTTAGATAAGTTAAAATTCTGCATTTGAATTTAATTTTTGATGAAGAAATGAATGTTGAAATGTTAATTGGAAATCATATTTGTGATCTGTGATTGGTTCCTATATTCTTCTTTCTATTAAATGTTGGTTAGAACTTGATTTGGTTATTTAGTTGTTAGTTCATCCCCACTCTCTTTTCCTAGCTTACAACCATATTTCCCATCTCTTTCTATTAATTTCTATCCCTAAGATTTATACCAATTTTTAGATTAGTAAGGGAACCAACCCTCTCTGGAGATTGGCCCGAAGGACATCTCTTTCCTTTGGCCTTTCAATGTTGGTCGGGTCTAGGGCGCATATTTTTATACTTAGGCAGATTCGTGACCAACAATATGATTATTTGTAAAATTACTTATTGGCTTGATATTATGAACTTATACCTATATCACCATACATGCAACCATGTTATATGTAGAAATTTAGTTATTAGATGCAACCATTAATTTATAAAAAGGAAGAGATGATTCTTACTTCTAAGTTGTAATATTCATATGTGAGATAAGAAATTTGTACACTAAATAATTAGAAAAATCTTATGTGGGAAGATATGATTCTTACTTATGAAAAGTTACAAGCTAACTACAGTGGTAAGGACTTTGGCTTCTATTTGAGAGGTCTAAGGTTCAAAGCCCACTCACTATGAGGGTATTGAGACCCCTCATAAAAACCTATGTAAATTCATATAAGGGTGGAACTTGTTTCAATCCCATATAACCAATTGAAAAAAAGATATGATTCTTAAACAATAATATTCACATGTGAGATAAGAACCTTTTATAATAATTTAGTGATTGTTAGGTGATTATAGATAGCATTTATTAGAGCTTGAGGTCCTAAAAAGTTTGTGTTATTTCTCCCTAATGATATATATAAAGTAGCATGTTGAAGATTTATGAGTATCATTCTCTTTGAAATGCTTTTCGTTCTTGGTAACTAAATAATAAAATCTAAATGAGTTTAGGCCAACATCATTTGGTGAATTTATGACTTAGTTATTTTAGATTTTGATAAATAGTTTTTAATTTCAAGAGTAAACAAAATTGAAAGGATATATATTTATGACTTTTAATTTTTAAAACAAAGTAGATTTTAACAATTACAAGGACATAGGTCATATGGGATGAATTTATTTAATATACATTTATCCAACCAAATTTCATTTATCAAAGCATGGTGTATCATATCCTGTTAGATTCAAACCTTGGATATCTTATTTAGAGTTCTTAAATCTTCATCGTTAGGCCCACTCATGTTTTAACATTCACAAGTGAGTTAAGCAGCTTATATTAAATTAATAGAAAATTTTTGTCATATTCATGATGTGATCATAGAGCACATTTATTAGAACTTGACTTTGGTTTTTTCTCAATAATATCTTTGGTTTAAATTCAAGAAAAAAAATGATATGGTTATATATATATTGGAAAATAGCACGATGAAATTAAGATGTTGTTAATGCAACTTATCTTACCCTAATACCAAAAAATAAGGATGTTGAATTGTTTGATTCTTTTATACCCATAAGCCTATGTAATATGACTTATAATATTATTTCCAAAGTGATGGCGAATAGATTAATGCCATTGTTATACAAAAACATTTAAGAAGAGAAAGGAGGTTTTGTGAAAGGGAGACAAGATTCTGGATAGGATCATAGGAGCTCATGAAGTTATGCATTCAGCAGCTTCAAGAAAAGAGAAAGTTATGATCTTAAAACTTGATATGAGTAAAGCCTATGATAGGGTTAAATGGAATTTTGTTTTTGGAGTTTTAGATAGGTTTAATTTTGGGAAAAATGGGTTAGATGGATTAAAGCTTGTGTCTTTACAATTTCTTGTTCTGTGTTGGTCAATGGTTAGTGACAGAATATTTTAAAGCCAAGAGAGGCTTTAGACAAGGATATCCTCTATCTCCTTATTTGTTCATTATTATGGAAAAAAATTTGAGTAGGAACTTAAAGAAGGCTTACAAATATGGGTTTATAAGTGGACTTAAGGTTAGTAATAACATCGATAACATCACCCATCAACAATTTGTAGATGATACAGCCCTTTTTGGAAGGGTAAGGATAAATGAGGCCAGAGCTTTGAATAACTTTTTAAAAGAGTACGAAAGAGCTTCAGGGCAAAAAATTAATAGGACTAAATCCAAAATTTACTTTCTTAACACTCCTGCTAATATCAAAGCAATAATTTGTAGGTTGCTTCAATTGGAGGAGGCAAATTTACCAATAACTTATCTAGGGATGACTTTATTTGAGGGGAGAACAAGGATAGATTTATGGAATCTAGTTATTAGTAAAGTTTAAAATAAACTTCCCGCTTGGAAAGGTATATGGTTATCATTAGCAGGAAGAGTGCAATTAATTAAGTTAGTCTTACAAGCCATTCCAACATATTATATGTCTTTGTATTCTATGCCAAAATAATTTGAAAAAAGTTTAATCTTTATTATGTGATCCTTTTTATGGTCATGTTTACATGATAAAAGAAATTTTTCTTTAGTGAAATGGAGCAAGTTGTGTGATGACAAAACTAGGGGAGGTCTTGCTTTAAGAGCTCTTACAGATGCAAACTTAGCTCTTAGGGGAAAAAATATCTAGAGATTGTACAAAGAGAGTCAAAGACAATGGACAAGAATTCTTCTAAGTATGTATGTTGATCCCAATGACCCAAATTTAATATTTACTACATTCTCTCTTCCAAATGGTTTTGCTCCTTGTAATGGTTTTAAAAAATCTATTGATCTTATGATTAAAGGTTTAATATGGGTGGTGGGAACTGGAGAATTTTTTTTTTATTTGGATGGATACTTGGTGTGATAAAAAACCACTCAATTTAGATCCAATTTTGAAACCTTGGATGAGATAACTTCAAGATAAATATGGTGCTGGGTTTCAAATATTTTATACAAGAATCAAGAAGGAAGATACATTGATGCTAGGAGGCAATGGAGTAGAAAGATAACAACTGTAATTATTCCGATGGGTACCAAGGATAAATTGATTTGGGATTTGAATAGCTCAAGAGAATACACAACAAGAAGTGGATATAATGTTCAACACCAACATAATAATAATATCACTAGAATTTGGAGAGATATTTGGGATAGCCCAAGCATTCTTAAAGTCAAAATGTTTGTTTGGCTAGTAGGTCATAGAAGAATTTTATCCTGGGATAACTTTATGAAAAGGGGTTTTCATGGCCCCTCTAAATGTGTTTTCTGTAATAAGGAGGAGGAGAGTATTGACCATCTCTTGGGACATTGCTCAATTTTCTAGAATCTATGACAATGAATTCTTAATATATTTGGTAAATGTATGGTGATGAATATCATAATTGAATATTGGTTAAAGTAATGGCATAGCACTTATAAAAGTGAGGCTTTATAGACAATATGGGATATATCGAAAGATAAAATACTTTGGACTATATATCTAGAAAGGAATAGAAGAATATTTAAAGGAAATGAAATCAATTTAGAGGTAATTAAAATGAAGATATGTTTAGCCATAGAGGAGTCTAAACCAACCCTATCAACTCACCCAATCCCTAATTTGGAAGCAGAGAGTCTTGATAGATGGTGTCAAGTCATTAAATGGAATTATGATGTTGGGTACAAGAGAAGCAAAATTAAGGTAAAGAATATAAAGTGGAAACCACTAGATGTGGAGTGGGTTAAGTTGAATTTTGATGGAGCATCTAAAGGAAACCCAGGACCAATAGGAGGAGGAGGAATAATTAGAAATAATAGAGGAGATATTTTGTCTCATTATGCTTTCAATTGTGGATTTAAGACAAATAATGAAGCTAAATCTTGGGCAACTTTAGAAGGGTTAAAAATATGTAAACAAATGAAATGGAATAGATTTTAGATGGAAGGTGGTTCTCTCATAGTAATAAATGCAATTTTGAGGAAGGCAAAGGCTCCACGAAATATACAAGAGATAATTGTAGAAATTTCATATCTTGCTAAATATTTTTAAGAAATCATATTTACATATATACTAAGGGAAGAAAACAAATGTGCAGATAAGCTAGCCAATAGAGGGATTTTGGTTGAGGATCATGAATTTAACATCTCCTTTCCATGGTTAGAGGAAGTAGAAAGTTTAGTTGAAGCTGACAAAAATTGTTGATTGCCTAAATCAATTAATGATTAAGATTTACTTTAATGTTTTCCATTGGTAATATTTGTTTTATTTTGTAACAATAATGTGTGTTCATTTAGACTATTTATTATAATTTTTGTGGTTGCACTTGTGTTTTAGGAAGGAAACTAGCAATCCAGATTTGGTAAAGCGGACTATGTTAGTGTGATGTTTTGGAAATATTACTCTACTAAGATGTAAAGCATAGATAGTAGAGGTGAAGTTTTGGCATTGTGAAGGCTGCTATAGGAAAATATCAAGAAATATGCTAAATTCTAGAGTAATTGTATTCATACAAAGATTTGAAAAGATCCAGAAAATGAAAATCAAGAATTCAAATATTTTATGTAAAATGATGTAGGTTTCTAACTATAACATCTCAATTAAGATGAGAAGTGTATCTATTTGTAAAATCTCAAGCTCTAAAGAAGAGATATGTAATTTGTTAAGGGTGGGGGACCCGAGGACAACCCCTTTTTATCAAGCAAAAAAAAAAATAAGATGTTAGTAAATACAAAGACACCATGTTATTTGATGTGAACATCTTTGAATCACTTTTGTTAGTAAATACAAAAACACCATGTTATTTGATGTGGAATTATTTGAATCACTTTTGATATGAGTGTGAGGTTAAAATAAAATCAAATATTAATATTTAAATTGAATTTGAACAAACATTTCTATGTATTTATAACCTAGTCCTCTAAGTTTAGACAAATACTTATAAATTTAAAGAGCAAACATTTTGATTTACTTTCCTCTAAGTTTATACAAATAGCTATAAATTTAAAGAGCAAATATTTTGATTTACTTTATACACTAAATTAAAAGAAAAAACTTGTCATGTTTGCTAGGGGATAATATATAGCCTTTGTTCAAGTCTATTTCAAGTACTTGAAGATATATGAAATTATTTCTCAATCATAATGTTGGTTCACATTCAAGTGAAAATGTGTTACAACCATTGTCAATATACTCATTTCAAAGCAAAATTTAAAGTTGTAATATAATTATATTATTAGTATAAATATGTCATATATTTTTTAATGTGAAAATATTTCAAGTATTTTTTCATTGTTGGTGTGACAATAGTCTAAAATAAATAGTAAAACTCAAAATGAATTTTGTCTAATAGTGCTTAGTGGTTTTATAGCTTAGTCAAGTTATTTACATAATATTTTATAGTAACAACCATCTTCTCGTATATTTTTTTATAAATTTTAAATATTTCACTTGAGCATTAGTGCTTTTAGCAAATGGTATTTATCTTTGTAGATGACATTTTTTACGTTATTTTTAAGAATGGGATTCATATAAAGGTGGAGAACTCAAGGAATAAAATTAAGGAGAGAAAGAGTAAAGGTAAGAAAATTTGCAAAGTTACCAGGTAATATGTCTCATATAATGTATTTTATTAGTTCACATTCTAAATTTCAAGCTAGGTATTTATTCCTACATGAGGTTATGGTTGTGCCAACTAATACAAGAGATAATAGCAAAGAAGAATGGGTTGTTGAAGGTAAACTCATTAAGAGATTTTTGAACCATTTATTTTTCTTTTCAAGTTTAGAAGTTGAATAAGACTAGTTAAAGGGTTATTGATGCAGAAGCATCCACATGGAGACTAGACAAGTAGGATGGACATGGGACTAGAAGGTCAATCATCAAGAATATGAACTGATTGATGGAAGTTGAAGAGGACAAACTTCCTAAGCCTATAAATGTGAAGAGCTTCGATAGAGGAGGAAAAAATATGATTGGAGAGAGATAGTGAGATTCAAAGAGGAATAAGGATTTAGGCAATTTGCTAGAGAATGTGAACTATTATGGCGATGAAACGATTTGCTAATACAAATAAAATAAAATAAATCCTTTTTGTGTTCATTTATCTATATTGGAGTCTGTGAGTGTGTTGTGAATTAGAAATTTTTTATTGTGTATTGTTATCTATACATTGCAGTTTATTGGGCATAAGAGATGCTACAAAAATTGATCAATTGATTACCCAAGGGTTCACCGCCTGAAGACCATTGTTACAAGATGATTTAATCATAGAAATATGAACTTCACATGTTGACTATTATCTAAGATCAAGGATAGTTAACTAAAACTACGTGATGCAACCAGAGTCAGCTAATTGGGGATGGGTTGTTGTGATGTTAGGGAATGCCATCGAAGAGAATCTTGTTGAGCCTACTAATTTTTTTATTAACTTGGCTGACACTAGCTTGTTGTCCTAATAAACGCCAATTGCAATCATAATATGTATCATTCAAAGGAATGTTGATTTAGTTAGAACCTTACTGACTCGAGATTATACCTTGTTGTATTGAGATAATATTCCATCATGTAAAACTGTAGTCTAAGAGGATAAACTCAACCATCTACAAGTATGAACTCAACCATATAAGAAGATGACCTCAATCATCTATAATTTATTATCATCTAAGAAGATGAACTTAGCCATCTATGAGGATGACCTCAGTCATCTAGAATTTATTGCCATCTAAGAAGATGAACTTAACCATCTATGAGGATGAACTCAGTCATCTAGAATTTTTCATCATCAATCATCGGGTGGTTGTCATCAAAAATTTTCATCCATTAGGAGTCTTGCCATTAAGAGGATACTTGTTTTCTGAAGCCATTTAACCATTCAGGAGTGTCGACAGAGAGAAGTGGTAGTCATTGGAATCTTCAACTAAAGCACCTATTAATCATTAATGATAAAATAAAAATCATTCATCCACTCCTTACCGTTGCATCATTTGGTATCATATCCAAAAGATCTCTAAGGTAGGATACAAGAAAATATCACACAAAGAGGATGAAGAATATCACAAGGTCCTCAATATGGGGATATAGCTAAAATACTAAGAAGAATTATTTCTAGGTTGGATGCGATAAATACTGTCAAGAGAAGAGACATTCATATTAAGGAGATTAGTGATAAAGAAAAGGAGAATATTGGGCACCCAAAAGTTTAATATGAAGAATAAAAATAATCATAAGGATAAAAATCTCTTATGATGGAAAGGGTATTGTTAAAACCTACTAAGGAAGCACATGAACCTAAGCAAAGGAGTTTGTTTAGGATAATTTACAAATTAGGAGGTAAGTGTTGTAAGGTGATTGTGGATAGTAGAAGCACCAACAACCTAGTGGTAATAGATATGGTAAAGAAACTTGGATTGAAGAGGATGAAGCATCCAAATCCATACAAGGTATTGTGGTTGCAAAAGGGTCATCAAATTTTGGTGAATGAATAATGTATGGTACACCTCCAAATTGGTTCTTATAAGAATGACTATGTGATGTTATGTCAATGGATGTGTGTTATGTCTTGTTGGGAGGACCATGAAAGTTCAATAAAAGGATAGTGCATGAAGGTAAGGAGAACACCTATACTATTGAGAAGGATGGCAAGAAGTACACATTAATTCCATTGAAGGACAAAGGGAAAGAAGTGGACAACAATCCTACAGTGTGCCAGGGTATAGAAAAGCAATCCTTGAAGGGAAAGAAGGAAGCATGTTTTGCTTTAATTTTTGAACCCACAAAAAAGGGAACAGTGGAAAATATGAATGAAATCCCATATGGTGTGAAGGACTTGTTGGAAGAATATGGTTCAAAATATGGATTATCATTGATAAGGAGTATTGATCATCACATAGATTCCAGTTTTGAATCGAGCTTAAATTATAAGTTGACAACAATGGAAAATGAGGAGGAAATG
This sequence comes from Wollemia nobilis, assembly GCA_028583015.1. Classification (NCBI taxonomy): domain Eukaryota; kingdom Viridiplantae; phylum Streptophyta; class Pinopsida; order Araucariales; family Araucariaceae; genus Wollemia; species Wollemia nobilis. The sequence continues at coordinate 2,428,132 of JAQPPZ010017073.1, forward strand.
ATAGAGGTAAGGAAAATAAAAGGTATAAGGCAGATAACCAAGTCACCAATAGTAAGGGTTATGAGACCAAGGTTAAGGGAGAAGAGCTAGTATTGAAAGAGGATGTGAAACAAGTGGAGGAAAATGTGAACACATGTAAGAGGCTAGGCATGGGAAAGAGGTCAATGGTCCAGGCCACCAATAGTAGTGATGACAAAGAAGACAATGCAATAACTCCTTCAGCACATAAGGAGAAATAGGAAGAGAGACAAAGTGGTAAAGAGATAGTAGAATATGACTCTCATCAGGTCATTATTGGTCATGATAAATACCATGTTGTTAGAGTTCATAGTGACAATGATACTTTAGAGTGTCATGAAGGACATTGTATTGATGATCGAGGTTAGAGTGGCACTGAAGATTTTGGATGATTTGAGAGGCACACTAGATACATTGGCTCCATTTTTATGATAATAATGGATTACAATGGTAAAGGATTGGGAAGATGTGAGAAAGATGTGAATATATCCATAATACCAGAGATAAGGCCAAAGAATAAAGGCCTTGTATATGGAGATTCTATAAGAAACAATGGGACTAAATTTGTGATAGGAGAGGGTAGTGTTGGGAATGAAGGTTCAAGAGTGGGTTATTGTAGTCAGTGTGCAAGATCTGAACATGTAGAAACTAGGTGTTGGAACCTACATCCTTGTGAGAGTTGTGGAGGATGAAATCACTCTACACATGAGTGTTGGCACCAAGAGGAAGTCACCAACAAAGTGCATGTTGATTGTGGTTGGATGTATATACCACAATGGGAGAAGGTGAAGAGAATATTGAGTGCATTCTATGTGAGAAGGTTTGATCCTTAGAGGGAGGCCAAAACAAGATAGAAAAGTTGACCTTGTGAAGATGACCAATCTAAAAGAGTGATAGCTTGGGAGAACATGAGTAGGAGCTCATGAAATATTTTTGTTACCTGGTGAGTTTGATGAAGGAGCATCCACATGGAGACTAGACAAGCAAGATGAACGTGAGACTAGAAGTTCAACCATCAAGAATATGAACTGATTGATGGAAATTGAAGAGCACAAACTTTCTAAGCCTATTAATGTGAAGAGGTTTGATAGAGGAAAAAAATATGGTTGGGGAGAGATAGTGAGATTCAGAGAGGAACAGATATTCAAGCAATTTGCTAGAGAATGTGAACCATTATGGTGATGAAACAGTTTTCTAATACAAATAAAATAAAATAAATTCTTTTTTGTGTCCATTTAACAATTTTGGAGTTTGTGAGTGCACTATGAATTAGAAATGTTCGATTGTGTATTGTTCTCTATACATTGCAGGTTATTGGATGCAAGAGATGCTACAAAAATTAGTTGATTGATTTCCCAAGGATTCACCACTTGAATACCATTGTTACAGGATGATTCAATCATATAAATACAGACTTTGCCTATTATTATTGTCGAATAGCAAGGACTACTGACTAAAACTATGTGATGCAGTCGAATCCTGACTGGGGATGGGTTGTTGTGACCTTAGAGAATACCACCAAAGAGAATCCCGTTGAGCCTGCTAAATTTTTTTATTAACTTGGTCGACACCAACTTGCTATCCTAAGAAACACGAATTATAATCAAAATATGTACCATTTGGAGGAGTGTCAATTTATTTAGAACCTTACCAGCTCGAGATTAAACCTTGTCATATTGAGACAATATCTCATCATGTAAAGCTATCATATAAGAAGATAAACTTAGTCATATATGAAGATGAATTCAACCATCTAAGAAGATGACCTCAGCCATCTAGAATCGATCTTCTAGAATTTATTGTCGTCTAAGAAGATGAACTTAGCCATCTACAAGGATGACCTCAACTATCTAGAATCAATCATCTAGAATTTATTATTGTCTAAGAAGATAAAGTTAGTCATGTATGAGGATGAAATTAGTCATCTAGTATTTGTTGTCATCAGTCATCAAGTTGATGTCATCAAAATTTTGATCCATCGAAGATCTTGCCATTAAGAGGATACTTCTTGTCTGAATCCATTTAACTATCTAGGAGTGCCAAAAGAGAGAAGTGGTAGTCACTGGAATCTCTGACTCAAGCACCTATTAATCATTGACAATAAAATAAAAATTATTCATCTACTCCTTACCGTTGCATCGGTTTTTAAACAATGAAAAAATAAATGGTGAGGGTATTGGTTTTTACTTTGTTTTGCAAATTAATAGCAATTTTCTTCCCATTTAATAATTGGATTATTAAACTGTTTTGTCTAGTTTTAGGCACCAAAAAGTGACCTTTGTTTTAGAAAAAATGATATGAAAGTACTAAGGATAAAAATGAAGCATGAAAAGCATATAGCATGATCTAGAATTCTCATATTGTCTTTTCAAGTTTATGATATTTTTGAAAGAAAATTATTTCCTTTCATAACCATTTTAAATTATAGTTATGTCAATATTTTTTGTATGTTTTTTCATCTGTTATCAATACACATCTTAAATAAATTAAAAGGGACCCAACATATTGTTTTTTCTTTAATTGATAAATTTATAGGCTTTTTATTTGGGGTACCAACAAAAAGGAAAAAAAAATACATTCTCTTTTAGTTAAATATCAATGAAAAAAAAGGGGAAAAAAATAAGCAAGTTTGTCAATGCAGAAAGATCAAAAAATCAACTATAAATAGTTAAATTATCAAATAAGAGTTAGTATTTTTTTGGCATAATACTGGTTAGATGATTATTAAAAAAATATTTTCAAATCCAATTTGTTTATCACTGACAATGCTAATGATAATAACCTAACTAGAAACTAAGGCACCTAAACTAATACCAAAGATGTACAAGGTCATAGTCTATACCATTTTTTGTTGAACACACTCACACACCCACCGTGTGGTTTGAACTTGGGTCTCCTTGATGAGAATCCAAAGACATACCAATGTGGTGTCCCTTTCAGGATAGATTATACTTGTTTTACCAAAGTTTTTTTATTATGATTCCTTTCCTACAAATGTTATATATCATCTCCTATGCAAAAGAAAGTGTATCTTTTATTTTCTTGGAATGGATATTGAATGACTTTGAAATATCAAATTATTACTAAGAACCAAAGAAACTGAAATGAACTAATATTATGTAAATATGGAGTTGAATGTTCATTATAATATTTTTTAATTTATACTAGACGTACTAGTTGAGGAGAAGAAAGGACTAGAAGAGTTTTAAACCACTAAAAAAAATAATGAATTAACTAAATTTCTTGTATGGAACCCATATGTTTAACTAATGGTTCACAACAACTAAATTTGTTAACCTAAGAAATGACCACTATTTTTCAACACATTTAACTTCAAGAACAAACAAAACTAACAAAGACAACCAACTCTACATAAAATTCTTCTATAGTCCAAAAGGGAAGCTAGAAGGAATTAACCTTCATCTAAAGACAGAACAATGCTCATGTTCAGAGGATGTTTTAGTGGTTGAGTAAATCTGGTCATAGCCTCCATATTCTATGTATCAAGCATGTGTCTTATCAATAATGGCAAAGTTTTGGAACACAAGGTAAATAAATTTCGTTTTTAACTTTGCAAAATCAATTTTAAAATAATAGTCATGTTGTGTGCCCCCTTCTAGTAATATATGACTCAATTAATCCTAGAATAGACTTCATAATCATATTATATGTAATATAATAAAAACTAATTTATCCCTAAAACAACTATATCCTTACAAATATAATCCCCTACCATTTTCTTCCTAACCTTGTGCTTGCAACCTCAATACACATAATTATTATTCCAATGCACTCTTCTTAGTAGAAAATTATTGTGGTTAATTATATGGGTTTTATCTCATTTTTATGTAAAGTTGAGCAATATGCCTTTTGTGAGGACTAGAGGTAGATATGAAAATGCAAGAATGGTCTTGGATTTATCATGTGCTAAGGTCTCTCTATGCCAACCTTATCAACTAATATGTTGTGAAATTTTTGAATTAGTCCTATGGATTGAGTTAATGAAGTTTTTCAAAAAATGCTTAATCTTTGTATAATGTGTGTGAATATTTGTTTGTGTTAAGTTCTTTATGGGTTATTGAATGAGTACCATATAGCAACATGGATATGTTATTTTTAATATGGTATGATTTCCTCTAAAATAATGGTGGTATGCAATCAAGCTAAAATTATAGTTCTCTTTGTATTATCCATGTTTGGTTTGAGTATAAGAAGACTTGCATAGTCTTAAGATCCACACAGTCTCAATGAGTATTCAATGTTCTAATAATAAAAATGAATTTAAACTATAAATATTTTTCACCTATGTTAGGAAGTGAGGTTAAGCAACCTTCAATTACTAGTGGACTATAAAAAGTTTAAAATTATTAGTTTCTCATGCATCTATAGCACTATTTTTTAATAAGTTATGTGTGGCTTCTATTGGTGGAAACTCCCATTAAAATAAAATAACATTACAATGCTCTCATTAAGTTTCTATCATGTCAAATAAATCATATCCAAGTTCAAATATCTCCCTTTCACATGTTGCGGATATGCTAAGTCCAGTCGATGGTTCATTAGGTTAGCTAGAGTGGATGGAGTTAGGTGTGACTCCCGGGTGACTTTGATGGAAGAGAACCCCCATACATGGAATCTAATTCCAAGGTTTCACTCCCTCGCAAAGGGCGTGTTTCCAACAAAAAAAAAAATATATTCTTTGTTTGCCTTTCTATCAAAGATATTTGTCATCTTTCTCAAACTGCTACATTTTTATAATTAACTTGTTGATAACCTTTTTATTAAGATATAAAATCTTACTCATTTAGTTGCCTTCTAAAATTTGAATTTTTTCAAGACAAAAATCAACACTATAGATGGCTAAAATATCTACTACCCAATTTGTATATTTATAAATATATTGGCTATAACTTGTCAATTCCCTAATGCTTCTTTTATTAGGGGTTTTTTATGCTCGTAATATTCCAAAATGTAATTTTTATCATCATTTTTTTTTTATTTGTTGGATTAACCCCACTTCTTTCTGACACTTATAACATTTGCTTACATTTTTCCATATCAATTTCCTTATGAGCTTTCTTTTCTCTTTGTCTTTGCTTATCGGGTCTTCCTCTTTTTTCATTTCCACCAACACTTTTATACTCATCAATTCTTTGACTTTTCACAATGTTCATAGTGATTTATCATCTATAGGTTTGTCTTGCTTTGAAGGATCTTAAGTGCAAGAAATAACCCCAAAAGCACCTTTCTTCTTTATGTTGCCCTGGAAAACCTAAAGTGCAAGGATCTTCCATAGTAATTACCTTCTTATGCTGCCTTAAAACCTTAAATTTCCATGGATATCCTCCATCCTCATTTCTTTATTTTAATATTCTTGAAGCCCTAAAGTGCAAGGGATAACCTCTACACTACTTTCATTTCTATTGCCAATACTATTTGAGAGAAATGAAGACAATTTACCTAGAATAAAATGGACCTCTTTCACCTTCTTTGTTTTAAAAATTTTCTCCACATATTTCTTTGCACCTCTAATTACTCCTTAATTTCAACTTGAACTTTAAATTTTCTTGTCTCTTGTAGCCTTCTTTGTTTCTTCTAACAGTTGGTCTGATTAAACTATGGTGGCCTTTTTTATTTGATGTTTGAAATAGCCTTTCTTTCCTAGTCTGAGGTAGAGTCAGGTCAACTACACCTCTCTATTTGAAAAGTGGCTTGAATTGTTTAAAAGAATGGATACCCTGATTGTACTAAACCTATAAGTATTTTCTTATTATAATAAACAATCAAAGTATCTAAGTTGGATTGTTCTATCCAAGATAATTTTTCTTCTAATATGAGCATTTCTTTGTAATAGAGATAAAACAAAGACCCATTGAAGGAATAAGACTCCCTTTATTCATTGGATTCCTCTTCCTATAAGCACTAATTATTTGGTAATTTCCTTTAACTTTTTTTCTTTTGGAATGAATCAAATAAGTTCTCTAGCATTAAGAGGATGAAATACTTTGTGTGGAGATAGCTAGATGCCCCTCAATTGAGTACCTAAAGGTCTTCATATCCCTTTGTAGCAACTTGGTTTTGACAAGCTTAGAATCAAAAGGCTCTCTATTTATAAGGTGTGCTTATGGGAGGTAAACCCCCCAATGGATCCATGCTATTTGCAACGAGGGATATGTACCTTTTATCCTTATCTTCCTTAGAACTAGGCAACACTAAAAGTAAGAGTATTTATCAACACACATTTTATAACCAACTTATAATCCAATGGAGATAGGATAATCGTCAATTTCACTTTATCTCTCTAGTTCAACATTGTATGTTTTTGCTATGTAAATGGGTTTATGCATAACCAAGGCCTAAAAACCAAAAGCTAGAGTAAATATCTTTGGTCAAGAGATCACAAAGGCTTAGAGATATTTGCTTTTTGTTCTACACATGGAGCACCTTTTGTTAGATCACATGCTTTCTCTTTTTAATTTTTCTTTCAAGCTTTAAGGAATGTTTAAAATGAGATATTACCTCTTATTTTATAGTGAGATATATTTGATCTAGTCCAATATCTCATACTACATAAATTTCTTGCTCCATCTTGAAGTTTATCTCATGAGCAAATCTTCTAACTTTTTCTTTATCCTTTTTAATGTGAAAATTTACTACACTAGGAAAATCCTATCAAAGGAAGGAAGTTTGAGCTAAATTTTCACCCAGATATGAACAAGATTAGAGGACCTGAATCTCCATAAATCTATCAAGTAGTTGATGTTGTTAAAATATCAAAGATGCTAACAAGAAAAAAGCCTTCAAATAAATTTGCTAGCAAATTCAAAACTCGTTGCACCATGAGGTTATGTTGATCCATTGGGCTAGAAAGATAATGACTTGCAACCTTTATAGTGGTAGTTGAATCAAACCTTGCCATAGGTAGGAAACCTAAAGACTTTTTAGTGGTAGCTAAAAGGATTTTGTTGTTGGTAGGGTTTGTAAAGAAGGATATATGATTCAAGTAAGGATTCAATAAGATGACCTTAGCTTGTTGGTCCATCTAAGTGATATCCCAAAGATTCATGGAAAGTTCAAAGAAAAACTAATAAAAACTTAGCAACAAAGGGTTTTCATCAAATAGGGAAAAGAATGAATATTCAATCCTGAAGAGATTATCCAAAGATATAATTCTTTCAAATATTTTATTCCAAACAATAGTCACAAACCATTCTAGGCATTAAATGGTTTAAAGGATGCCTACTCTTCAAGTCAAAAGCTTATAACCATATTAAATTATTGTCAGACCTACAAAGGAAGCAAGCCAAAACTTTTCTATGCTAATGTAATCAAGGTGCTTCAAACTTCTATGGAATGAGGAGCTTATAAGGTTAAAAGTACCTAAGACTAAGCACTCTGGAAAATAGCAAATTGGACCTTTTTGTGATGATGTCAACTCTGCTTCCCACAAGTTTTGACAAAGTATAAAGTTAAAGAGCAAACTCTAGTTAACAACTTTTTTTCTTTAAATTTTCAAAAGCTAAGCTAAGGTAAAGAAGTCTCTAATACTGAGTTGCAATATTACTGCAGTGGTAAGGGCTTTGGCTTCTCTTTGAGAGGTTCAAGGTTCAAACCCCATTCAGTATGAGGGGATAGGGACCCCTCATAAAAACATATATAAACTCATTGAAAAAATAAGTCTTTGATATAGTACAAAAATATTAGGGTGGAAGGTATCCATCTTGAAAGAGGGTGGGGAAAAATATTTTTAAGGGTGACATCAACCAATCTTCTCAAAGTTTTGGCACATTGAAAAAATGTAAGCAAAGCAAAGCAGTAGCCCGGACCCAAGATCTTCAACATGAGAACTTGAATCAACTCCAAAATTGTATGGTATCATTATATTAAGCAAGAAGGGGGCTTGAAAGGCAATAAACATAGTAGCAATAGCATCTTAGACCCAAGGGTATTAGCGCAAAGAACACCTAGCACTCCAAAAAAGGGCAGTTTCAAATGTAGAATCTATCAAAAATAGAAAGCAACAACCACTTCAACCAAGCATAATGGATGACCCTATAAATCACAACTACCTGATAGAAGAAAAGGTCAAGTGGTGCTAACTCATCGCCAATCATACAAAACTATTTTTATCCATTATTGTACAGAGTAGTTAGTTTCAATTTTGTTTAGCAAAAGTTATATAATGAGCAATGCTTCTCATTGTAAATGGTTGGATATTTTAGTGTTTGCCTATTGTAGATTGCATGTTTATGCTGCTCAATTTCAATATAAAGTTGTTTGACTTACCTCAATTGAAGTATAGAGAATTGTTATCTCTTATGATTTTTACACTTTCAACATTTTAATTTATGTTGTGATAGGAGTAAATTATGTTAGGCTTCATGATGTTTGGCTTATTTTAATTCATAATTGAAGTAAATTCTATTAGGCTTGAATTTTTTTAGATTATTTTTATTAGAGTACTTGAAATATTGGATGTTATGGTACTTTCAATAGATTTGAATATGATTTGATTGGAGGAAATTTGTTAGGTTTTAAGTTGTTTAACTTATTTCAATTCATAGTTGGAGTAAATTATGTTAGGCTTAAATTTTTTGGCTTTCTTTTATCAAAGTTCCAAGAATGTTGTTGTATTTGTGCTTACTCTAGTTTATTCATAGATTCAATTAAATAATATATTAGTATTTGCTTGTATATAATAGCTTATGCTCATGCAATTGAAATTAATGTTGATAGTTAAGCTTTGAATACATTTCAATCAATCTCTAATTCTTCTTTTTCATCCCTTTCTATTTCTCTTTTTCAAGGAGTTGGCCTTCTCTGGAGGTTGATCTAGAAATATTTATAGATCATCCAATATTGACTTTTGTCTAGTGTGAACATTTCATGCCTAGGCAAATTGAAGCATCTAAAATTTTCAATTTGCAATCTCTTACCATGTGTATAGTCTCATAACAATTGCAACATAAAAATGCAATGTTTTCATAATCCACTTGTTTTTTAATAGGTTAAAAAATTGGGGGTACATTGGGGGCCACCCTCCCTGTGAATTGAACTTGGATATCTACTAGGAGAGCCCAATACCTTTTGCCATTGTGGTTTCCCTATCAATACTTTCATAATCCACTTATTAATCTTATTATCTTAATGGATTTTGGCAAAGGTTTTGAAATATCCATAACAACACATATATAAGTATATATAACATGCTTTGGCTCCATTGGAGTCAATCCCTCCTTGACAAACTTCTCTAGGGTATTTCCAATATTCTTCAAAATATCTTTATTGATAAGTGGACATGGAAGTCCAAAAGACCTAACCCACACCCAAATATTTATAAGAATTTATATCTTGACAAAAAAATCTCTCTCCATGATATTAAATAAAGGACATTTATCCCTTTAAACCATGGGCACCACCCATTGATTTATCTCAAAATATAAAATATGATGAGGAAAAAACCTTTAGGAAGAAAAGTCATGTGAGTAATTTTAATTCAATCCCCACTTCCACTTAATTCATTTTTGAATATTTGAAAACCTTGGCTAGTGTCCATGGAATGTACATATTAATCCTTTACTTTTGAGAACCATATTATCATGCATGATTATCTCATATTTGATAATCACTTCTAGTGTAACATCTTCTCCCTAATCAAATTTGTCATATATTAGCTCTTTCTCTTATCTCCAACTTGGACATCCATACTTTCAACTATGGCATCTAAACTTCTAATTGCAACTTTTAAATATGGCTTTTCTTTCATGCTACTTAGTGATGCTCACTCCTAGCTTGCATTTGCTTTTGTCTCACACTCACTCCTTGTTTATAGCACTAATTCTTAACTATAGGTACACTTAAGAGTTTGTGTTAGCTTGGGATCAATTATAATGAACTTTTAAATTGCATGGATATGCTATTTTTTCTTCTTATTTTTCCTCATACAAAGAAAAATTAATAACTCTTTCATCATTATCTCTGTCAAGTCATAATTTTGATTCTAAAATGTTGCCCTAGAAAACCCTTCTCACTCTCAATTATAAGGACAATTTGATGTGGACCACAGACTCCAAAGGGAATGAAACTGATATCACCTATTGGAAAACACTCAGATACAACTAATAAACTTATCCCCTAATAGGAACACATATGTTATTTCATTATGGTGCATTCTCTTTTAAAGAATTGTAGTATACAATTAGGTGAAAGTTTTGGTACTTGTTGCATAATCTACATCAAGCTTTTGGGTACAAGAAGAAACATGTAGTATAAATCACAACAAAGTCTTAAATGTTCTAGTAATAAAATAGGATTCAAGCTACAAGTATTTCTCATTACTCTTAAACCCATGTTAGGGAATGAGGATAAGCAACCTCTAATTATTAGTGGTTTATGAAAACTTAAATTTCTCAAATTTTAATACATTTTTAGCACTTGTTAAATAAGGTATAGTTGTAATTTATGTGAGCTTGTGACTAATAATATTGATCCTTTGAATTACATCCAACTTTTATTGATTTTGGTATGATTGATTATGATTAACAAAAAAGAAACTCCTATGAAATTGCTTGCTAATTCCTAATCTATGCTTGTGCATGAGTGTAGTACTATGTTCTACCTTCAACAAAAATTCCTCAATTTGGTGATAGAGTAGAAGATGTAAGGTAGAAAGAAAGAAGAATTTTATAAAATTATGACCAAAGCCAATTTTTTTGTACCCAATAGAGGCGTAGATCACCACAATTTTTGAAATTTTAGGTTGAAGATAAAGCACAAAAGGGAAAATTTTGCTAAGTATGAGATTTTATGATTTGTTAGTGTAGTAAGAGACCCATCGATAAATTGATGATTCATCAGTTGGTTGGAAATTAATTGAATTAATGTGCAATTCACTACACAACAAGCAAAGTGTGTGTAAGAATGAAAATTTTGAAGGCACTGACCCAATGTGACTTCTAAAATGACAATTTTATTTTGTAGTTGTAAACATAAAAGTGAATCAGTGTTATTGAGGTAAAATGAAGGGTAAAATCCCTATTATAAATAAGATTAATTTGTTCATTTGTAACACCTTTTGGCCATTTTGATAAAGACCAGAACTACGCTTTGGGATTGGACATAGTAATTTGATAAATTTTCAACTAATGGAAAATTTTGCATATTGCTTGTGGATTAACTATATTTTGACCTCTTGGTGGATTTTATGGTGTTTGTGACACTACTTCCTCACCTCCTATTAGTCCTATTCTTCATCAATTTGTGTTACATTGGTATTTGATCACATTGATGTTATTTGATTACCTCAAAGTAATCTCATTGATTACAAACAAATTTCACTACAATTTTGGTTGTATATTCCTTTCTTGCATATTGTTTTATATTTCTTGCACCCTTAACGTCACAATTTACTTTCATACATTTAGATCAATTTATATTAGTTATATTAGTGGGAAGTTAACCCAAAACTAGAGGTTGAGGGGACTTAAACCTCTCCTCCTCCATTAGTTAACACGAAAGTACAAGCATAATTACAATCAAACATTTTTGTGGATCAATAATAAGAAAATATTAAAAATTTAATATGTTTTATGGCTTTGATTGAGGATGAATCAAATGCTAAAGCTCAAAAAAAATGAATCAAAATGATCAAAATAAATATAAGAATACAAGAACTCAATAAGAAGTTATGTAATGTAACTACCATGTAATCCTAAAAATAAGAGAGTTGTAACCAATCTATATGACATGTTAAAATTGTTAAGAAAGAAGTCATAAATAGAGCCAACAACATATGGGGATTGTTAGGGTCCATCTCGTCCACAGGTGAATTAATAGTCCATGGTGCTCTCATGTTTGGAGAGTTTGTAGTTTGTGACATTTTCTTTGGAATAATAATCTAGTTATTGATTTTCTACAAGGGTTAATACAATGATTGATTCAAATCATGAGCCTCAATTCTCATAATTGTTTCATTTACCAGTCAAAATTGGGGGTCAAAATCCCACCCACACAGTGGACCCCTATGAGTGAGGGACTCATACACAAAATGTAAATAACTAGTTTTGGTATATCATGTCACTAATGGGATAAAATCCTATTAATTATTTTGAATTATAATATACTTGGTCTACTTTTCTGTGGTTGTGGTCTACATGGGCCACCTAGAGCTATTTGTAGACATATCATAATGCTTTGTTCTTCCTTGGACACTCCTTGGAATAATCTCCTATTGGTATCTTGTATGTGGAGTCCATATTTTGAGCTTGTAATGGTTAGTAACCCACATGATTCAACAAAAGTCTTCTTTTTCGTATTATCTTTATTTGTGGCAATATTTTTTAGAGTGCCCTATATTTTCTCTTTATCCCACATTTCTAAACATGTACTCTAAATCCAAATTCTTAGAAAAGGTATTATAAATGATATTCTTATAGTCAATCCTTTCTATATTTCATTTATTTTAATATCTAATTTATTATATATATTTATATCTTACAATAAATGAATTGTCGGACTGAACGCTTGTCCCTTTCCTGGTGCTTTCAATGGCGTAAAAGGTTTAAAATGATTGTGGCATGGTGGTTATAGGGGCGGACTGTGCAAAGATCTATGTGGCGGCTTCTGGGGCGGACAACGCAGAATACTGTGGTGGCCACAAAAGTTGGACAGCCTGCTCGGATTCATGGCGGATACCGATTCCACCATGTAAATACAAAAAAAAAAAAACAATAAATGAAATAATATAGTAGTTATTTGAAAATATTTAAAATATAATAATAATTTATTCATTATTATGGCAGAGGTTTTGGGTAGGAACTTGAAGAAGGCTTACAAATATGGGCTTATAAGCGGACTTAAGGCTAGTAATAACATCGACAACATCACCCATAAACAATTTGTAGATGATACAACCCTTTTTGTGAGGGCAAGGATAAACGAGGCCAAATCTTTGAATAACTTATTAAAGGAATACAAAAGAACATCATGACAGAAAGAATAGGATAAAATCTAAAATTTACTTCATAAACATCCCAACTAAAACCAAAGGATATGTAGGTTACTTCAAATGGAGAAGGTAAATTTATTAGCAAATCATCTAGGGATGCCCTTATTTGAGGGGAGAATGAGGATAGAATTATGGAATCCAATTATAAGTAAAGTTCAAAATAAATTATCGATATGGAAAGGTAGATGGTTATCATTAGTAGGAAGAGTGTAGCTAATTAAATCAGTCTTACAAGCCATTCCAACATATTATATATCCTTGTATACTATGCCAAAATCAATAGAAAAAAGTTTAATCTTTATTATGTGGTCATTTTTGTGGTCAAAATTACATGATAATAGGAAATTTTCTTTGGTGAAATGGAGCAAGGTGTGTGAGGATAAAATTGTTATCTTTTGATGCTTAATACTTAAATCCAATAACCACAAGATCTCAAATAAAGTTATAATATGAAATATATGTTAATGGCAATATTTTAATCATTTAAAACTCATACGTCTGCAACAACTCAAACTAGACATTAACAAATACTCACAATAGTAGCTTAATATAGAATAAAGATCTCAAATACACCATACTTCCACACACTCTCATTCTACATGGTGTCACACACACACACATAAACACATATATAATGGAAAGTGACTCTCCATATAGAATACTCTTGGACTTCACTCTTCTTAAGACTCTTCACTTTCCTAATCTAAGGACACATGTTCACTCCTACATAATGGACACTTGTGCACATCTACACTCAACACACTTGCACACTTAACTACATGACACTTGTGCATTTCCTGCACATTATTACATTACATAAAATATTTACTCACACTCTAATCTAAGATACACTCCTAATCTAAATATGTACCCAATGTGGTACATAAGCATGTACAAAATAATGTAATATACTCTAACAAAAACTAGGGAGGTCTCGGTTTAAGAGTTATTATAGATGGAAAATTAGCTCTTAGGGGAAAAATAATTTAGAGATTATACAAAGAGAGTCAAAGACAATGGGAAAGAACTATCCTAAGAAATTATGTTGAGCCCAATGACCCAAACTTAATATTTAGTGCATTATCTCTACCAAATGGTTCTACACTATGAAATGGTTTTAAAAAATCAATTGATATAGTGATTAAAGGTTTAAGATGGGTGGTGGGAACTGGATAAAATTTTCTATTTGTATGAATTCTTAGTGTGATAAAAAAACACTCATTCTAAATCCAATTTTGAAACTGTGGATGATATTACTTCAAGATAAATATAGTTATAGGGTTTCAAACATTTTGTACAAGGATCGGGAAGGAAGATACAAATGGAAAGAATATTTTTTACAAGTATACAAGACATTGATGTTAGGACGCAATTGTGTAGAAAGATAACAACAATAATTATTCCAAGGGTAGCCAAGGATAATTTGATATAGGATTTGAATAGCTCAGGAGAATACACAACAAGAAGTGGATACAATATAAAGCACCATCAAAATAGGAATATCATAAGAATATGAAGAGATGTTTAGGATAGCTTGACCATCCCTAAAGTCAAAATGTTTGTTTGGCTAGTAGGTCATAGAAGAATTTAATCCTAGGATAATCTTATGAAAAGGTGTTTTTATGGCCCCTCAAAATGTGTTCTTTGTAAAATGGAGAGTATAGATAGTCTGGAAACTATGGCAATGTATTCTTAATATGTTTAGTAAATTCGTCGGACTGAATGCTTGTCCCTTTCCTGGTGCTTTCAGCAACGTAAAAGGTTTAAAATGATTGTGGCATGGTGGTTATAGGGGCGGACTGCACAAATATCTGTGTGGTGGCTTTTAGGGCGGACAGCGCAGAATACTGTGGTGGCCATAAAAGTTGGACAACCTACCGGGATTCGTGGCGGCTACCGATTCCACCATGTAAATTCAAAAAATATATATATGTTTAGTAAATGCATGGTGATGAATGGAAGAATTGAAGAATGGTTAAATCAATGGAAAAGCACTTTTAAAATTGATGATTTACAAACAATATGGGATATATCAAAAGATACAATACTTTGGACTATATGGCTAGAAAGGAATAGAAGAATATTTAAAGGAAAGGAAAGTAATTTAGAGGTAATGAAAATGAAGATTTTTTTAGCCATAGAGGAGTCTAAATCAACCCTATCAACTCATCCAATACCTAATCTAGAAGCAGATAGCCTTGATAGATGAATTCAAGACACCAAATGGAAATATGATGTTGGGAATAGGAGAAAAAAAAAGGTAAATAATATAAAATGGAAACCACCAGATGTGGAGTTGGTCGAATTGAATGTTGATAGAGCAACTAAAGGAAATCCATGACTAGAGAGAGGAGGAGGAATAATTAAAATGAAAGAGAAAAGATTTTGTTTCATTACACTTTCAATAGTGTATTTAAGACAAATAATGAAGCTAAAGCTTGGGCGACTTTGGAAGAATTAAAAATATGCAAACAAATGAAATGGAATAAAGTATGGATGGAAGGTGATTCACTTATAGTAATAAATTCTTTTTTAAGGAACGCAAAGGCTCCATGGAACATACAAGAGATAATTGTGGAAATTCAAGACCTTGCTATAGAGTTTGAAAAAATCAGGTTTACACATACATTAAGGGAAGGAAACAAATGTGCAGATAGGCTAGCCAATAGAGGGGTTTTAATTAAGGATCATGAATTTAAATTTTCTTTTACTTGTTTAGAGGAAGTAGTAAGTTTAGCTGAAGCTGATAAGAAAATGTTGACTGCCTAAATCAAATAATTAATAAAATTTACTTTAATGTTTTCCATTGGTAATATATGCTTTATTCTACGAAATTAATATGTTCTTTTTTTATTATAGGTTAATAAGGGGATTAAAAGGACCTCATATTTTTTACATAAAATTCCAAAGATAGAACCTTATATCATCATAAAAAAGGACCAAATTTTAGACATAATAACATCACAGACTATTGCTAACCATCACAGATAAGTAAAAACCATATGAACATAATAACCAAACACCCATAGAAAAAGGAACCATCAACAACATTGACCAATCAAAACCAATATTAAAATGGGGATTCATTCCTCCTACGAATCCAAGCTAGGATGTTTGCCACCTCAGATGCATCTCTAGGATCCCTTGTTACCATTCGATTCAATGTTGACTATAGATAGATATCCAAATCACGGGTCAACACCATAGAGTTGAACATGTCCTCATTATGGCTTTCGATATATGATTTCATCAAAATCATATCCACCTAGAATCCTACTAGAATGTTATGTCAAAGGCCTGAGTCTGCGTTAGCTTCATCACCTGCATGAGATAACCTCGAGAGACTATGTCATCTTGACTCTATTCTTTCTTCCCTAGTGTCATATTTTCCCTCACTTTTTCCTTCCTATGAAACAAGTGAAGATCCTCTAAAAGAATTTAGAGTGTGCAATTCTTTATCCTCCACAGCCTCAAATGAGTCTTTAGTAGTTTCATCCTCCATGATATTATTCTTCTCAACCTACCTCAATTTTGACTCCAGTTCCACCACTAAATTAGAATGCTCTATCATCCGATCCAGATCCTTTAATATACGGTACTACCTTTGAGACCTACAAGTATCCATTATCTCATGTATATTGTCCTCCATTAGGATCTCCTCAATTTTAATGCCTTTACGCATTGAAATAGGAGTGGTTTTAGCTTTTTCTTACTATGATTGAAAGCCTCTACTAGGTCAAATTTAAAAATAACTTCCTTCCACATCATATATTGAGTCCAATTATTTCTTCTCTTTGAGCTTAAGGATACATCTCCCAAGTTCACACTCTAGGCCCATGCCCACTAAACACCACTTTCATTGTCACCTACTTTGAAAATGAGGAATATAAGTCCTTGATGCAAAGGTACCATAATTTTTTCCCTTGACATCCTCTATTGATTTCTCCAAAGAATAAAAGAGGAAGGTAAGAATATTGATTGTCTTATTATGGGAAAAGTGGTTCAAAATGTCCATAAGGTAGCCATACACTAATTTTAATAGCCCTCAAGCATGATATACTTCATTATCTGCTTGACCACATTTACCTAGGGTTTTGAAAGAGATTACTTCTCTATACCTGATAGATATCTCACAACTTTCTCTCCTGGAGCTAAGAAATTTGAAAGCTCCTAAGTCTAATATTATTTTTGTCTAAATACAAATTCACCCCTCAATGGTAATCCTAAGACTTCTGCAATAAGGGATATTTTTATCTGGAATCTAATCCCATTCACCATGACAAAGCCATTGAACCAAGACTCCACAACTTGTTGGGTTCATTGAATTCTTTGAACTTTTTTAAAAATTTGAGCATGCCAACCTCATTTAGAATCACCTCCACTTCTTTATCCATCTTTAATGATAATGTCTTAGTGCGAACACGCCCCCCATCCATACTCTCCTTCTCTATAGCCCTTTCTCCTATAGTTGGCTCTATGCATGCAACTAAATGCAGAGCACTTGCAGCACTAATGATAAGTATTTCCTTCGAGTGTTTATCCATACCATTATCAATGCAAGTCCCATATCGTAATTCACTAATGGACTTCATGCTTAGTTAGCTTGGGCAATTTGAGTTCTTTGTAAAACTCGACGTCCCCCTATATGGACCACTTTGGGTTACCCTAACATTAATGTGCTTTCATATAAACTATTTATTACAAATTTTGTGGTTACACTTGTGCTTTAGGAAGGAAACTAGCAATCTAGATCTAGTAAAGCGGGCTATGATAGTGTAATGTTTTGAAAATATTACTCTATAAGATGCAATGCATAAATAGTAGAGGTGAAGTTTTGTTATTGTGAATGTTGTTGTAAGAAAATGTCAAGAAGGATGCTAAATTCTGGAATATTTGTATTCACATAGAAAATTGAAAAAGTTCCAAAAATGAAAATTAAGAATTTAGACATTTTATGTAAAATGATACAGCAACTCAATTGATATTAGAATTGAATTTGTTTGTAAACTCTCCTGATCTAAAAAAGATATTTGTGATTTTTCAAGGGCAGGGGACCCGAGTATAGCCTAAAAATAAGTAAAATATTTTATGTAAATGATTAAATTAATTAGTTAATATTTTTTTAATAAGTTATATTTGGCTTCCATGAATTGATAGAGCTAGGGAAATGTTTTTGAAAAATGGATCATCTTTTAGAATTCATATCTTTGCATAGAGTTATTCGCTTCAAATTATTTTTGCACTATTTTATATAGAATTTGAAGAGCTTTGAAATGAAATTTTATTCAAAAGAATCCAAGCAATTTTGAGGGAGATACAACCATGTGGAGATAACCATCCATAATAAGTGCAACATTAGGACAAATTTTCCCAAAAAACATCCTATATTTCAAGAGTCATATATTTGAGAAGGGTTTTTTGATTTAGGTTATTCTTGGACTAGTTTGTGTGGAATTTGAATAGCTTTAAAATGAGTGGTCATATGGAGAAATCCAAGTAGTATTTAGGGATATACAACCCAAGGAAGCCATCCATCCAAAACAAGGGCAATGAAAAATTTTCAAGTCATGCAAAATAAAATTGTAAATTTTTATCAGCCAAGGTTCAGATGATGGGAGGAGAAATGGAGGTCTAGGGCATCAATGAGGCATGACATTTTATTTGGGTTTATAATTTTTTAGCTAAGTTTCAGTTATCCCTTCATTATCGTAGAAGTTATGCATGCAAATTATTGTAGGTTTATTTTCAAATAATATAATCGCTATAGGATATATTGGTAAATTTTAGTAGATATCAAGTTATAGTTTCCTTTCCATGGACCAATTTATAGATAAATACTTAGAATCATCCCTAGTAGTAGAGGTTAGGGAGGACATCACAAAGCAATGATCCTAATTGCTCAAAGATAAAGTAATCATTGGTAAATTTAATGTGTTTTGACCAAGGGATTTGGCTTCAAGAAAATGGATTGATAGGAGATGGAAGACTCCAAGAGTGATTAAAAACCTTCTTCCCAAAGGTTTCTTCCTAGCCATTTTCTATTCGAGGGAGGAAAAAAATAGAATCCTAAAAGTGGGTCCTACCCACTAGTATGAAGGCTTTGCACCTATCCTTAGTACATTTTGGATCAAGATGTATGGGTTACCCATTAAAGTGTGGGAAATGAATATCTTCAAGGCAGTACGTAACACTCTAGGAGAATTACTTGATATTTTAGAGACTACAAAAAGAAAATTATTGGCTATTTATACCTGCATATTGGTCATGATTGATATCAGTAAACCTTTACTGGAATCAATCATTCTATAATTATGGGGGTAAGTTATAGACCCAAACCATGGATATGAAAATATATCTTTAAAATGTAGAATATATCACAAGGTGGAACATATTGAAATATCATGCCCTAAGAAGATTCCAACAAAATTATATGTAGAAAACTACAAGAGATACTTAGAAGTGGAGATGGATGAGGATGGTTTTCAACTTCCAAAAAATAGGTCCAAATAGATGAAAGTAAATAAACAATAGAGACTAGTAAGTAAGGATATTGGAAGAAATACCAATTCTTTTGAGGCTTTAGCCTATGAAGAAAAATCATATCAGAGCTTAGAAGACATGGTACAACAAGATCAGAATGTTAACAAGGAACCATCTACTCGGTACGATCCTGATTTAGGGATGAAAATTCCTACTGAACCTAAGGAATGTGCCTCATCATATTTTGAAGACTCTTTTGAAGTATAATGCACCATTCAGGAGAAGTAAAATGGTAGATAAAACATGGTATTAGATGTTAATACCTCTACCATTAACAAAGAAATACCATAAAATGAGCAGGATAAGTCAAAATTTTCCTTAGTAGAGCCATGAGAGGATAAATATAATGAAAAGGAAAGTTGTAAAAGAATATTGAGAAATAGAATAATAAGACCTACTTCTAATACTATCAAGGAAAAAAATAAAACCTTCAAATTACCAAGTGAGAACCAGGGAAGCAAGAGCCAACATAGAGAAATGAACATAATCTAATTTGGTTGAACTTCTCTTTACCAAAAACATCAAAATAATATTAGCAATTCATAGGAGGGGACAATAGCCCCTAATGAGACATGATTACCATCTCATGGAATATAAGGGGTGTTAATGGCCCCTCAAAGAAGAGGTGTATCAGGGACATCTATTTAAGTAATAAACCTAATATTATTTGTGTCTAGGAAACTAAAATGACAAGAACAAGTCTTCAAAGTTATGAAAGCAATATAGACAAGATGTTAATGAGATGTGGATTTAGAAGGATCAACAAGGGAAATTCTAACGCGTTGGAATCTAGTTAGATACTCCTATGAAATCATTCATAAAACTATGCATTGGATAGCCTTATTAGTCACATGTTAATTTCTAAATATTTATTTCATCATTATCAATGTCTATGGACCTACAACTCAATTAGGCAAATCAAAAGTATGGAGTGGGATTGAAGCCTTTATGATAAGTAAAGACCAAGAAACATGATTCATGATCATAGGAGATTTTAATATCATAACCAATCTAGATGAAAAAATTGGGAGAATTAGGAAAATAACCCAAAGTATGAGAGATTTCTTTGCTTTTATTCAAAATAATAATCTATGGGAGGTTGAGTTTGAAGAGGACAACTATACATGGACCAACAATAGGATAGGCTAGAACCTAATAGTAGAAAAATTAGATAGATGCATACTCTCATATCATTGTCTAGATGAAGGAACTTATGCTAAAATTAATACCTTGATAAGGATTGTGCATATCACTAGCCAATAAGAGTTAAAATGGTGATAAGCAAACTAAAAAAATATCATATTTTAAATATGAGCAATTATGGAAATACCATCCTCAATTTGTTGATATGATAGCATTAACGTGGAATTATTTAGGAAATGGTGGGTTGTATACACTTCCAAAACAAATTAAATCAATGACATCTAGATTAAAATAATAGAACAAGAACACTTTTAGAAATATTTTTGAGAAGAAATAAGAACTAAAAGAGAAACTTTCAAAATTCTAAAAAGGTGAGCACAATAATCCAAGATTAGAGTATTTCTATTTTGTTTACATGATTTACAAACTAAATTTATTTATATCATCAACAAGAAATTATAACTAGCAATCTAGCAGTCTATTTAGACTTACTATTTTGGTCATTGAAGTTTTGGTCAAAAAAGGTTGTATTGTTAAAAAAATACAAAATTTGCATTGTAAGAAGATAATTTTTTTGTGTCTAGATTGATTCATTTGTTTTCTTGGATTTTTAGGAGTTGTAAAAGGGAAGGGTCCCTTTCAAAACCCTATTATTTACCAATAGAAAAAAAAAAATCCAAGTTTAGAGGAAAGGGAGTTGCTTAGTGAATATCATAATATTTTGAGTAAGGAAGATAAATTTTGGAGATTAAAATCAAGATAAACTTGGCTAAAATGAGATAAAAACACATTTTTTCATAGAATGACAATAGTAGAAAGAGCAACATCCAAAATTAATAGAAGGGGTTTGGATTGAAGAATAGAGAAAAATAAAAAATTAGGGAAGTCATTTTTACTAGAATATTTTATGATTGAAAGAGATTGAAGTTCTTGGTAATAAACTATTGCAAGAAGTACCTTCGGTTATAACAAATGAAGACATTATCAAACTAATGAAGCCTATTACTTTAGGAAAAAAATCAATTGGATCTTTTCTCTTTTGATAAGGAGAAATCCCAATTTTATGGGTTGTCAACAACATTCTATCAGCGTAACTAAGAAATAGTGAAGGATTTTTTGTTGGTGGCAGTGGAATAGTCTAGGGTAAAACGGTACATGCCTTATAAAATAAATGCAACATATCTTACCTTGATTATAAAAAAGAAGGATGTAGAATTGTTTGATTCATTTAGGCCTAGAAGCCTACGTAATATATAAGATAATATCCAAAGAGATGATAAATTGATTAAGACCATTGTTAGACAATTTTTTTTTGGAAGAGCAAGGAGGATTTGTGAAAGGGAGACATATTATGTGCAGGATCATAGTAGCTCATGAAGTAATGCATTTAGTAGCTTCTAGAAAAGAGAGAGCAATGATCTTAAAACTTGATATGAATAAAGACTATGATAAGGTTAAATGGGATTTTCTTTTTGTAGTATTAGAAAAGTTTAGATTTGGGAAGAAATTGGTCAGATGGATTAAAATTTATCTTTGTAGTATCATATTCAATGTTGACCCATATGCTAGTAAAATAATCATTTAAAGCCAAGAGGGGTCTTAGACAGAGAGATCCTCTATCACCATATATTTTTATTATTATGGGTGAGGTATTGGGAAGGAATATGAAGAAGGCATACCAATATGAGCTAATAAGCATACTTAAGGCTAATAATAACCTTGACAACATCATGCATCAATGGATTATAGATGATACAACCCTTTTTAGGAGGGTAGGAAAAATAAGTCCAAAGCTTTGAATAACTTATTAAAGGAATATGAAAGAGCATTAGGGAAAAAAATTAATAGGACAAAATCTAAAATTTACTTCCTAAACACTCTAGCTAGAATCAAAGCAAGGATATGCAAGTTACTTTAAATGGAGGCAAATTTGCTAGCAACATATCTAGGTATGCCCTTATTTGAAGGAAGAATGAGGGTAGAATTGTGAAATCCAATTATAAGTAAATTTTATAATAAACTATTGGTATGGAAAGGTAGATGGTTATGTTAGTAGGAATATTGCACCTAATTAAATCAATATTATAGGTCATTCCAACATATTAAATGCCCTTGTATATTATGTCAAAATTGGTAGAAAAAATTTTAATCTATATTATGTGGTAATTTTTGTGGTCATGATTACATGATAAAGGGAAATTTTCTTTAGTGAAATGGAGCAAGGTGTGTGATTATAAAACTAGGGAAGGTCTTGGTTTAAGAGTTCTTACATATGCAAACTTAGCTCTTAGGAAAAAAGTAATCTGGAGATTGTACAAAGAGAGTCAAAGACAATATGCAAGAATTCTTCAGAGTATGTTGAGCCCAATGACCAAGTTTAATATTTACTGCATTCTCTCTACCAAATGGTTTTGCTCTTTGGAACGATTTAAAAAAATCTATTGATCTAGTGATTAAAAGTGTAATATGGATGGTGGGAACTAGAAAAAAAAATCTATTTGGATGGATATTTGGTGTAATAAAAAACCACTCAATCTAGATCCAATTTTGAAACCATGGATGATATTACTTGAAGATAAATATGGTGATAAGGTTTCAAACATTATGTACAAGGATCGGGAAGGAAGACACAAATGGAAAGAAGATTTTTTTACAAGTATATAAGACATTGTTGCTAGTAGGTAGTTCGGTAGAAAGATGACAACAATGATTATTCTAATGGGAACCAAAGATAAGATGATTCGGGAGTTATATAGCTTAGGATAATACTTAAAAAGAAGCGGATATAATGTAAAGCACCAACAAAATAGAAAAACCATAAGAATATGGAGAAATATTTGGGATAGCCCAAGAACTCCAAAAGTCAAAATATTTGTATGGCTAGTAGGTCATAGGAAAATTTTATCATGCGATAACCTAACAAAAAGGGGTGTTCATGGTTCCTCACAATGTGTTATATGTAAAAAGGAGGATATTATAGGTCATCTCTTAGGACATTATTCAATATTTTTGGAACTATGGTAATATATTTTTAATATGTTTGGTAAATGCATGGTGATGAATGGTAAAATTGAAGAATGGTTAAAGCAATGTCAAAGGAATTTTAAAAGTGACATGTTATAGACAATCTAGGATATACCAAAAGATATAATACTTTGGACTGTATGGATGGAAAAGAACAAAAGAATATTTAAAGGAAAGGAAAGTTGTTCAGAGGTAATGAAAAGGAAGATTTGTTTAGCCATAGAGGAGTCTAAACCAACCCTATCAACACACCCAATCCTTAATATTGAATAAAAGAGACTTGATAAATGGAGTTAAGTCATAAAATGAAATTATGATGTTGGGTACAAGAGAAATGAAAGGAATGAAAATAATATAAAGTGGAAACTACTAGAAGTGAGGTTGGTCAAATTTATTTCTGATAGAGCATCTAAATAAAATTCAATGCCAAGAGGAGGAGGAGGAATAATTAGAAATAATAGGGATAAGATTTTATCACATTACACTTTCAATAGTGGATTTAAGACAAATAATGAAGTTGAAGCTTGGGAAGCTTTGGAAGGATTAAAAATATGCAGACAAATGACATAGAACAAAGTATGGATGGAAGGTAATTCACTA
Organism: Wollemia nobilis; assembly: GCA_028583015.1. Taxonomy (NCBI): domain Eukaryota; kingdom Viridiplantae; phylum Streptophyta; class Pinopsida; order Araucariales; family Araucariaceae; genus Wollemia; species Wollemia nobilis. Next base: position 2,452,463 of record JAQPPZ010017073.1, read on the forward strand.
ATAGTAATAAATGCAATTTTAAGGAAAGCAAAGGCTCCATGGAACATACAAGATATTATTGTGGAAATACAAGACCTTGTTACAAAGTTTGAAGAAAATAGGTTTACACATATATTAAGGGAATGGAATATATGTGCATATAGGCTAGCCAATAGAGGGGTTTTAATAGAGGATTTTAAAGTTAAATTATTTTTTCCATAGTTAAAGGAAGTAGTAACTTTAGTGGAAGCTGACAAGAAACTGTCGAGTGTTGGAATCAAATAATGATTAAGATTTAGTTTAATGTTTTCCATTGGTAATATTTATTATATTTTATGACATTGATGTGTTTTCATATAAATTGTTTATTACAATTTTTGTGGTTGCACTTATGCTTCAAAAAGGAAACTAGCAATCCAAATTTAATAAAGTAGACTATGATAGGGTGAAGTTTTGGAAATATTACTCTACTAAGATGAAGTGTGTAGATAGTAGAGGTGGATTTTTGGAATTATGAAGGTTGTTGTAGGAAATGTCAAGAAGAAGGATGTTGGTTTTTGAAATATTTGTATTTACAAAGAAATTTGAAAAAGATCCAAAAAATGAAAATCAAGAATTCAGACTTTATATGAAAAATATGTAGGTATCTAGTTATAACAACTCAATTGAGATGAGAATTGAACCTATTTGTAAACTCTTAAGCTATAAAGGAGATAGTTGTGATTTTTCAAGGCTGGGGGACCTGAGTACAACTCCTTTTCTCCAACAACAAAAATAAAAGATTTTATGTAATCATTATCTAATTAATTTAAATTTATAATGATTATTTTATTAATATTATATATTTTTTAAATTATTTTATTAAATTGTTTTAGAAAATATAAATATTTCCTTAAAACATAGTATTTTTTTAATTTCTAATAATTTATTGTGTATTTTACAACTATTCTCTAAATTAAGATTACGCATTTTCTTCATATATGGTAAAGCCTAGCCCTAGTTTATGCATTAGGCTTTAACAATGTACTGAGTAAGATGTATTGGGAACATTAAAAAAAAGTTATAGCAAATTATGATTATCAACCACATTCTTAGATTATCTAAATATTTTTAAATATTAATATAATAATTTTTCTTTAACTCAAGAAAAAGGGGTTGTCCTTGGGTCCCCCACGTTGACAAATCACAACTCTCTCCCTTAGAGTTAGAGATTTTACAAATAGATTCAATTCTTATCTCAATTGAGTTGTTATAGATAGATACCTACTCTTTTTTATAATAAGTTTGAATTCTTGATTTTTAGTTTTTGGATCTTATTCAATTTTCTTTGTAGATAAAAATACTCCAAAATTCAACATCCTTCTTCTTAACTTCACAATACCAAAACTTCATCTCTATTGTCTACGCACCACACCTTAGCAAAGTAATATTTTTAAAAACTTCACATTATCATAGTCTTCTTTACCATATTTGGACTATTAGTTTCCTTCCTAAAGCATAAGTGCAACCACAAGAACTGTAATAAATAGTTTATATAAAAACACATTAATGTTATAAAATACAACAAATATTATCAATGGAAAATATTAAAGTAAATCTTAATCATTATTTTATTAAGAGAATCAACATTTTCTTGTTAGCTTTAGCTAAACTTACTACTTCCTCTAACTATGGAAAAGAGAATTTAACTTCATGATCCTCTATTAAAATCCCTCTATTGGTTAGTCTATCTACACATTTGTTTCTTTCCTTTAACGTAAGTGTAAACCTATTTTCTTTGAACTCTATAGCAAGGTCTTGTATTTCCACAATAATATCTTTAATGTTCAATGGAATATTTACTTTCCTCAAAATTACATTTATTACTATTACTGAATTGTATTTCATCCATACTTTATTCCTATTTATTTGTCTGCATATTTTTAACCCTTCCAAAACCACCCAATATTCAACTTCATTATTTGTCTTAAATACACTATTGAAAGCGTAATATGACAAAATTTCATCTCTAATATTTCTAATCATTCCTCCTCCTACTCATGATCCTGGATTTTCTTTAGATACTCCATTAAAATTCAATTTTACCAGCTCCACTTTCGATGTTCCACTTTATATTCTTTGCCTTCCTTTTGTTTTTCTTGTACGCAACATCATAATTCCATTTAATGATTTGACTTCATCTACCAAGGCTCTCTACTTCAATAATAGGGATTGGATGAGTTGATATGGTTGGTTTAGACTCCTTTATGGCTAAACAAATCTTCCTTTTCATTACCTCTAAATTGCTTTCGTTTCCTTTAAATATTATTTTATTCCTTGCAGTTGTATAGTCCAAAGTATTGTACATTTTGATGTATTTGAGATTGTCTATAACACCTCACTTTAAAAAGTGTTATGTCATTGCTTTAATGTTTCTTCAATTCTACCATTCATCATTATGCATTTACCAAACATATTAAGAATTTGTTGTCATAGTTCCCAGACTATTGAACAATGTCCCAAGAGATGGTCTATACTCTCCTCCTTTTTACATAGAACACATTGTGAGGGGCCATGAAAACTCTTTTTCATTAGGTTATACTAGGATAAAATTTTCCTATGACCTAATAGCCATACAAATATTTTGACTTTTGGAATGCTTGGTCTATACCAAATATCTCTCCATATTCTTGTGGTATTCCTATTTTGTTGGCGCTTTACATTATATCTACTTCTTGTTGTGTATTCCATTGAGTTTCTCAACTCTGAAATCAATTTATCCTCAGCTCCCCTCTGAATGATCATTGTTGTCATATTTCTACTCAACTACCTCCTAGCAACAATGTTTGATATACTTGTAAAAAAATCTTCTTTCCATTTGTATCTTCCTTCTTGATCCTTGTACATAATGTTTGAAACTCTATCATCATATTTGTCTTCAAGTAATCTCATCCATGGTTTTAAAATTGAATCTATATTGAGTGGGATTTTATCATCCCAAGTATCAATCCAAATAGAATTTTTTTCTTTAGTTCCCACCACCCATCTTAGACCTTTAATCACTAGATCAATTGATTTTTTAAAATTGTTCCATAGTGCATAACCATTTGGTAGTGAGAATGCAATAAATATTAAGCTTGGGTCATTGGGTTTAACATACTTAGAAGAATTCTTGCCCATTGTCTTTGACTCTCTTTGTACAATATCTAAATTAATTTTTCCTTAGAGCTAAGTTTGCATTTGTAATAAATTTTAAACTGAGAACTCCCCTAGTTTTACCATCACATGCTTTGCTCCATTTCACCAAAGAAAAATTATTTTTATCATATAATCCTAACCACAAAAATGATCGCATAATATAGATAAACTTTTTTCTACTAATTTTGGCATTAAATACAAGGACATAATATGTTGGAATGGCCTATAAGTTTGATTTAATTAATTGCACTCTTCTTGCTAATGATGATCATCTACCTTTATATGCCAATAGTTTATTTTAAACTTTACTTATAATTGGATTCCACAATTTTCTCCTCATTCTCCTCTCAAATAAGTGTATCACTAGATATATTGTTGGCACATTTGCCTCCATTTGAAGTAACTTGCATATCCCTGCTTTGATTATAGCAAGAGTTTTTATAAAGTAAATTTTTAGATTTTGTCCTATTAAATTTTTGCCCTAACATTCTTAATATTCCTTTAATAAGTTATTCAAAGCTCTAATTTCATTTTTCCATACCCTCCCAGAAATATTTGTATCATCTACAAACTATTGATGGGTGATGTCAATATTATTACTAGCCTTAAGTTTGCTTATTATCCCATCTTTGTATGCCTTCTTCAAGTCCTTCCCAATACCTCTGTCATAATAATGAATAAATATGGTAATATATTATCTCCCTATTTAAGACCCCTAGTGGCTTTAAATGATTTTTTTCTTAGCCCTTTGACCAACACTAAATATGATACTATAGAGATGCAAGCTTTAATCCATCTGAACTATTCCTTCCTAAATCCAAACTTTTCTAATACTATAAAAAGAAAACCCATTTAACCCTATCATAGCCTTTATTCATATCAAATTTTAAAATCATTGTTCTCCTTCCTAGAAGTTGTTGAATGCATCACTTCATGAGCAACTATGATACCGTATAGAATCTATCTCCCTTTCACAAGTCCTTGTAGGTAGCAAATACACCTCCCATAAGAAGAAAAAATGATTTTTGGATTTGCACAATTTTTCTTAGTTTTGTCAATTTTGATTAAAATGTACAAGTAGGTGTAAATGTACAAGGTTGCAAATGTACAACTTGAAATATCAATGAAATTAGGTGAAATGTGCATTTGGAATGAATTTGATAAAAATCAAATTAGACTTAGTAAAACCTTGTAATTAATTTTTTTGAGATAATTTGAGATGGTAGTTGTAAGTAATGTGATGTCTTAGAAACCACTTTTTAACAGCCTGGGCATGCATTATATAGCCTCCCATTCAATTTTTAGGAGTTTGATATAGTTATGTGTTGTTTATGGTAATGAGTTCGATATTGTTGAATGTACTCATTGTTGAGTCCATTGTTGTGATCAATGATGATGGATGTATTGTATAGGAATATCTATAATATGAATATATCAGTAAAACATCTTTGATTCCAGGTTGTTGTGAATTACATTGTGTGTTGTTATTATTGCATGTTGCAGATTATGTGTTGTATGATCAAATTGCTATGCTAGATTGATGGAATTACAATGGAAATGGCTTTCGATATTCCTACGACCCGGGTGTAAGAGTGAGGAATGATTACATGATGTATTATGGATGTACAAAGATATCATATGTTAGTTGTATGATTTTTGGAAATGTTGGTGATGATAATAACTCAGTGCTACTGAGTTAGGATTTGCATGTTGGAAGGAAGGTTAACAATCACAATAGGAAATCATCCTAAAACTTGTCCTGATGAGATATGTGGTGTAAATTACCAAATCGGTGAATGAAGTATTTAGCAAGGGTTTATGCGAATCGTACAACCTAATCCCAGACTGTACAAATGATCATTTTCCTAATTTGGAAGTAAACTTGTATGATGAAACTTGCCACTTATGGAAATCTATTGTTTCGGAGAAATTGATTACAAAACTAATTGATTTGAGTTACAAAAATATTTCCAAGGAATTAACTAAATGTAAAATCATACAATTTATAGTTTTGTATAGTTTGGATCACACAATTATATGATTTGTAGTCCATACAAGCAGTTTTGCAAGATTGACAAATTGTACAAAGCAAACCGTACACCTTGTACGATTTGGGCAAGATTATTCCAAAAACCTTGGGAATCAATTCCACACCTTCTAAATCACCTTCCCCTCTAGGAATGCTACACCCCTATGCTATATTTAGTGTTTTTTCCTTATCGAACCTTGGTATTTTTGTTAAAAATAGGTCAAAGTTGTTGCAGTCGAGAGGATCCTACAAAGTGATAAATTATGAGGATCCAATTTGTGCAATTTGAAGGTAATCATACAGAATTTGTTTGTACTTGTATGAATTCTAATGCAATTTTATGGAAGGGAGACACCCTTGTATGATTTGGGGTTTCTTGTACGATTTTTGGTTGATATTATATGATTTAGAGCTCCAATTGTACGATTTGGTGAAGTTGTACGGAATCAGATGTAGTTGAACGGTTTCGAATAAAGTTGTACAAATTGGCAGTAGCTTGTAAGATTTAAAAATATACATGTACGATTGATAGAGGCCTTGTATTATTTCCAGCAATCTTTGAGTGTTTTGGAAGTAGACATACAAATTTTGAAGTCGTTTTTGTTGAGTTGTCCTAATTTGTCAAGTTGACTAGAGATTGTGCAAACGTGGTTTCAACTCGACTATGGCAAAAGCATGAGCTCTGGAGGTGAGATTGCTGAGCTCATTTTGACTACATTACAACCACTAGGATAGAAAGATCACCAGGACCATTGCACCATTAGGATTCATGACCCAGGTGATCTAACATAGTTTACCTCATTCAAGACCAAGGGTAATAATTTTAGTCACACCAGAGGCATGATAATCATCCTTGGAGAAGGAGAGGGTATAGGCCATGGAGAGGTATTAGATATTGACATGGTGGTAGAGGTAGTGCACCACTGTAATTCCATAGAAAGGAGATGGAGCCACCAAGGGTACACCAAAGGGAACTTTGCAATGAAGCTCATCGAGAGAATACCCTGGAGGAGCAGGATGAACTACTGAGTGAGGAGGAAGAAGAACAAGTGGATATCAAGGATATCACTTTTGGATAGCTAACAGTGGATTTTTGTCAAAATTTGTAGGAAAAAGCTAATCCTAAACACCCATTGAAGGTAGCATTGGTGAAAGCTGGAGTCTATGTATTGGTGCAAATCCCATATTAGGATAAAGTATTATTTAATTAGTACTTGTTACAGATCGTACAATCGTACAAACCAGATAAACATCACACCTATGTGTGAGTTAATAACTAACATACTAGGATCGAATTCTTGGTAATGATATTTTGAAGGACATTTAGATTGCCTAAGGAGGGACAACCTATTTTGAGGAATATGGTAGATCAAATTGAGGTTCACAGGTTGATTACCACACTCAAGTGAGTGAAGTCTCCAATAATAGCTAATATTTCTAGTTCTGGCAGTCACAGAATCAAGCAAAGCTAATTGAAGATAGATGAACTTGCTTGTACAATGAATATAGTTATGGCTTGTTTATCAGGGGAAACCTGATCTCCAAATATTTTGATCTAGATGGCATAGTATGTAGAGGGCATCACTCATGGAGTCAAGTATGATTAGGGAACTTAATTGGAGCAAAAAATTCAAACATTATTGACCAAATGAACAAAAACCTTTGCTATGTCCTTCCATGGTATTGCTCTCATGTTGGACGCGGTGACTCAAGTAGGCATGACACCACCATTTGAATTATCATCGAATCTACCCATTATATTACATTAGGAAAATATTGTACCTATCCAAAAAAGGACTCTAGAGAAATCTAAGGTGAGGAAAGCCACAAAGTAGATAATACCTCCGATGCAGGAAGAGGTCAATACTGCATATGATGAGGATGTTCATCCTAGGAGTAAACGATGAAGATAGTTGGAACCTGCTTTGGAGAAACATGTATTGGAAAAAATGTTATAGGATGAGTTGCTATCTCCAAAGGAGGAGGAGGTATTATAATCCACATCTAGTCCAATGCAGATTCTAATGCAAAGGTAGTAGGAGACATGGAATATGGAGTAGACTTTAGTGTAGAAGGAGCAACATGATCCTATAATCGAGAGTGTAGAGGAGATGCACTTGGATCTGGAAAGTTTAGACTTTACAGACATCAGTGTTCCAGGTGGCACAGGATAGATAGGAGAAGCGATGAGATCTCCTATATTTCTTCAATCCATGAATTTTGATTAATTGGATTCATCCAAATATTTGGCAGGAAGAACGATGGTACCACCAGCCTCGAAAGCAAAAGGAATGGTGGAAGTTCCATTCGATGAATCCAAGGGGAATTAAAATTCATAGATAAATATTGTGATACGATGAGGTAATAATAAATAGGAGCAGGCAAGCACGCAACCACCACTAGAAGAATTAGATCTAAATTTGACAGCTGCAAAACTAAGGGGAGTGCAACCGAACCCATAGGATGAAGGGTTGGTGGAAACGCAACAAGAGGACTTACCTAACCCACAAGAGGAAGTCCAAGCACTAATAATAAAGTAGCAGCCTCTATAGGAGATCATCAATGTTGAGGAGATCAAATCACATGAAGAAGAGACAAATAAGACAATAGCGAACATTCCACTACAGGAAGGAAGAGTAGCAAGTGCGATCAAAGAAGTTGGAGGAAGTTCAAATTCATAAAGAGACAAAGAGGAAGAGAAAACTCCACCATAGGAGAAATATGTGAGGCTTTGTACAAGCTTCTTGTTTGAAGTGCTTCAATTCGATACTTTGGAAAATGATGTATATGATATAGATGGACAGGTGGAGCATTTCTTTCAACAAGCTAGTGAAATATTTACCAGCACCAGGTTTCAATTTTGTTTTAACGGTATTAAACAGTTGAAACAGTGGAGGGAGCAAACCGTCAATGAACTAGAGAATATTGTGGAGTGGTTTTGCAATGAAGGTCATACTAGGCAGATAGCACAAATTCATACACAACACCCATGGTTGTTATCCAGGGGATAGATAACTTTGATGTTAGGAAGAGATTATTTACCAGAGGGAGTGAAGATAAATTACTGTGCATATCCACGTGTGTACTTGGATAGGGTAACCTATCAGACTTGTCCATTGAACACACCAGATATAGAATTTCGAAGAGTACCTTTAAAATTGGCCTCACCCTAAGGAAATTGAAATTTCTAACACATTGGATTGAGTGGCTTAGCTTGAGTCTTGAATAGATTTTCCAAGCCAAGAAAACACAAAAGGAAGAAGTAGAGGCTACTTGAAAATAAATGGCTACGATGGAAGAACTAGAATGCAGCAAGATTGAGGTCGAGGAAAGGTTGAAAAAGGTACAAGTTGAATGGAATGACATCATGCAGGCTTATGAAGAGAAGCTATGCTAACAATAGGAGGAAAAGCAGCATGTGATTCAACAAGCAGAAGAATAAACAAAATATTTGGAAGATCAACTGACAGCATCAAAAGAACAATTGGCCAAACAAGAGGACCAGTTGAAGGAGGTCACAAAGATGGCCACAGATGCCAAGTGTTACAATGAGATAATTATGGATCATAAGGCTCAACTTCAGGCTAAGGATGAGCATATTGCAGCTTGTGAAGTTGATATTTATCAGAATCTTCAGGTCATTATGGAAAAGAATGAGGAGTTAACTATGGCAGCTAGAACAAAAGCAATTTTGACAAAGAAGTTACACAAAGGAGCATCCAAGTGAGAGAAGGAGCTAGCTGAACTTTTGGCTACTACAAAAAATAAGGCTAATTCATATGGGTAAAAATCTTTGGAAATCAATAACTATGCAGCTCGATTAAAGGATGAGTGTGTTGCTCTTCATCTTCTACTTGATGAGTACCAACAAGATCCGTCAGCCAAGACCAAGAAGACTGAGTCGACCAGGACATCGACTGATTTAAAGGGGAGGGTAGATGTAGGTAGCAAATCCACCTCCCATAAGAATAAAAAAGATTTTTGGATTTGCACAATTTTGCTCAATTTTTTTGATTAAAATGTACAAGTGGTCAAAATGTAAAATTAGGTGTAAACGTACAAGGTTGCAAATTTACAGCTTGAAATGTCAATGAAATTAGGTGAAATGTGCATTTGGGATGAATTTGATAAAAATCAAATTAGACTTAGTAAAACCTTGTAATTAATTATTTTGAGATAATTTGGGATGGCAGTTGTAAGTAATGCAATGTCTCAAGAATTGCTTTGGAATGGCTTGGGCATGCATTATATAGCCTCCCATTCAATTTTTTAGGAGTTCAATATAGTTTTGGATTGTTCATGGTAATGAGTTCGATATTGTTAGATGTATTCATTGTTGAGTCCATTGTTGTGATCAATGATGATAGATGTATTGTACATGAATACCTATAATATGAATATATTAGCAAAACCTCTTTAATTCTAGGTTGTGAATTCCATTGTGTGTTGTTATTATTGCATGTTGTAGATCCTAAGTTGTATGATCAAATTGATATGCTAGCTTTATGGAATTACAATGGAAATGGCTTTTGATGTTCCTACGACCCTGATGTGAGAGTGAGGAATTATTGCATGATGAGTTATGGTTGTACAAAGACATCATATGTCATTTGTACAATTTCTAAAATTATTGGTGATGATAATAACTCAGTTTTATTGAGTTAGGGTTTGCATTTTGGAAGGAAGGTTAACAATTACAATAGGAAATCACCCAAAAACTTGTCCTAATGAGATATGTGGTGTAAATTGCCAAAGTGGTGAATGAAGTATTCAGTAAGGGTTTATGCAAATCGTACAACCTAAACCCAAACCATACAAATGATCGTTTACCTAATTTGGAAGCAAACTTGTATGATAAAACTTATTGCTTATGGATATTTATTGTTTTGGACAAATCAATTACAATACAATAGTCCTCTTTGCTCTTTTGAAATAATTCCATATTATAGTGGTTTTAACCAATTTGCCATCACTTTGGATATTATCTTATATGTCATATCACATAGACTTATAAGCCTAAATGAATCAAACTATTTTGCATCCTTCCTTTATAGAATGAAGATAAGATATGTTGTATTTATTTTATAAGGTATGCATTGTTTTACCCTAAACTATAATATTAATATAATATTTAATTTTGATTACAAAACATTTAACAAGATATGTTTTACTTTGCATTTTATATTTGTTTATATAGAAAATTTAACACTATTCCAAAATTTAATATCTAAGAAAAATTGTTCAACAAAGTTAAAAAGCTCAATATCCTCTTGTAATATTTTAAATTGTTTCTTCTTGTTGATTTTGATGAGAAGTTCCCCTTCTTTTTCTATTCTATTTTTTTTTTTAGAACAAGGGATTATACTCCGGTCCCCTACCCATACTATTCTAAAATTTTCAAAAAGTTTCATTTCTGAGTTTACTTTTAGAGTGTCTCATATGCAATTTTGATATCCTTGTAGGCTTCATATTCCATGACAAAATGCTTTTTGATCTCTACTATTCTTACACATTCATTCTAGTCATGCTTCTTGAGGTTGTCTATCTCCTAATTTTACATTTGAGATGGTGTGAATTGGATCTTAGTCAAATTATAAGCATTTTCCTTCTATTTGATCTTTGCATATATAGTTAGTTAGTTAGTTAGTTAGTTAGTTAGTGCTGCGTTCACAATTTAAGTTGAACCCATTTTTTCTTCTTAAATGTTCAACTTATATAACAAGTATGAATTTTTTCACATATTATTTAATTAATTTATTAAAGTTTGAGATTAAAACTTAAATAATTATTTAAATATTACTTTCATTTTAAATAATAATTTTTTATAGAAAAATAAAAATTATACTAAAACAAACTCAAAATGGCAACCATAGGCTCAAGCATGCCTAGCATGTAAAGGTCCAAAGGTCAAAGACTATATTATTATAAGCAACAACTCCATATCATGGATTTTTGGTAGTAACCTGGATGAATGAGAGGAACTCAAACAAATTGCAGATGTACATCAAAAGATGCTTCAAAAGTTTTATTTATCGATTTTTACATGAAAAGATGAGTTGGTTTAAAAATTATCAAAGGTTGGTGCATACTTAGTCAAGTTGGGATATGAGGATTTAAAATAATCAAAATTTCCTTCTCCCAAATATTTTCCTTAGAAGAATGTTTGGTCATTAAAGGCTCTCCCTAAGGCCTCAACATTCCTTTGGTTAGAAATTTAAAGTAAGATTCTAAAGGAGATAGTCTACAAAGAAGAGGATATTATGGATGGTGAGCAGAAATTCATGTCCCGAAAAACATTCATTTCTCTTCCATAAATTATCAATCCGGTAAGTCCGTAAACTTATGAGTGTCATGCACAGTATATGTCTGCAGTGTTGGGGAATATATCTGATTGTGCTACAACCCTAACATAGACGACTATGTTAGGTTCCAAAGCCAATGGGAGGACCATCCATCTTCAAGGACTACCCACACCTCCATAAAAAGTTGTAAGCTCACATAGCATGGAAAAGTTGTTAAGAAAATATGGTGGGGGATTCATAGCCCGAATCAATTGCATTGAAAAAGTTGAACAAACTATGTCAAAACTTAAAGAGGAAGATCTTCAACACATTGTGTCTAACTATGAGGATTTTTTTCAAGAACCCATAGGCCTACCTCCCCAAATATCTCATGACCACGCCATACATCTAGTTCCTGGTAGTCTTCCACCCAATGGTCGTCCTTATCGATATCCTCAACCCTAGAAAACAAAAATTGAGAAAATTGTTCAAGCACTTTTAGACCATGGTGTCATTCGTCATAGTACTAGTCCTTACTCCTCACCTGTCGTCTTAGCTCGTTGAAAAGACAATTCTTGGCATATGTGTCCAGATTTTCGTCCTCTCAATAAAATCACAATCAAAGATAAGTTTCCTATTCTTGTCATTGATGATTTACTAGATGAGTTACATGGTGCCAAATTCTTCACCAAATTGGACTTACATTCAGGGTTCCACCAAATCCGAGTTAGGGAAGAGGATATTCCCAAAACAGCCTTTCAAACTCATGAAGGTCATTATGAATTTTTGGTCATGTCTTTTGGTCTCACTAATGCACCATCTACATTCCAAAGTCTCGTGAACCAAGTGTTTCTTCCATTCCTACAAAAATTTGTTCTAGTCTTCTTTGATGACATACTCATCTACAGCAAATCATGGAAAGATCATCTCGTACATGTGGACAGAGTGCTCTATATCCTATGCAAAGAAAAGTTGTTTGTCAAGAGATCTAAATGCTCCTTTGGTGTTCAAGAAGTTGAGTACCTAGGTCATATAGTCTCTCACGAAGGTGTTAAGGTAGATCCCAAAAAAATTAAGGCAATACAAGATTGGCCCTTGCCTAAAACCATCAAAAAACTTCATGGTTTTTTGGGTCTCATGGGATATTATCACAAATTTTTGCGTGACTATGGTAAAATTGTGGGTCCTCTCACGGATCTCACCAAGAAAGATGCTTTTCAATTGTCAATAATAGCTACTAAAGCTTTCAAGGCTCTCAAAGAGGCCATGTGTACGACTCCATTTTTGGCCACTCCAGATTTTCAAAAACCATTTGTCATCGAATGCGATGCTTCAGGAATAGGTATCGGTGCAGTACTAATGCAGGAGGGTCATCCCTTGGTGTTTGAAAGTAAACAACTATCAAGGAAAAAATTGGGTAAATCCACCTACAAAAAAGAAATGTTGGCTATTTTACATGCAGTGGACAAATGGAGACATTACTTAATCAATAGTCATTTTATTATTAAAACCGATCACAGCAGTCTCAAGCATTTTTAGAACAAAGTTTTTCTTATCCCGAACAAAATAAGTGGTTGACTAAATTATTGGGATATGATTTTGTGATTGAATATAAAAAAGGTAAAGAAAATGTGGCTACGAAAGCATTATCTAGAAAATACGAAGATGAAGTAGTTATTAATGCCATTTCAGGACCATGTTCACAATGGGCGTCTTAGTTACATGAAGAATGGTTGTCCAATAGTGAAACAGCTCAAATAATTCAAGAGTTATCTATGGGTTCCTCTAAATACCCTCTTTTCGCTTATGATGGCCAAATATTATGTAAGAAGAATCGTATTTACATCCCTCATAATTCACCAATCACAGTACAGATTCTAGAAGAATCACATGCCTCTCCTTCAGCAGGACATTTCAGGTTTTTGAAAACCTACATGTGGGTTAAACAATCCTTTTTTTGGAAAGGATTAAAGGCTGAGGTTAAGCAATGGGTAGCTGAATGTGAAGTATGCCAACGCAATAAGGGGGAAACAGTCAAATCACCAGGATTACTTCAACCGTTGCCTATCCCGGATCACCAGTGGGAACATATTTCCATGGATTTCATTGAAGGTCTTCCTAAGTCAAAAGGAAAAATAGTAATTTTCATGGTAGTTTATCGCCTTTCCAAATATGCTCATTTTCAAGCTTTACAACATCCATTTTCAGCAAGCAAAGTGGCCAAGGTATTTATGGATTCAATTTTTAAATTACATGGTATGCCCAAAAATATTGTAAGTGATCGTGATCCTATATTTACCAACAATTTTTGGAAATAATTGTTTCAAATTAGTGGTACCAAGTTAATTATATCTTCTGCATACCATCCACAAATAGATGGTCAAACGGAGGTAGTTAACAAATGTTTGGGTACCTACCTAAGATGTTTTTTTCAGGATAAACAATATCAATGGAGTCAATGGTGGTACAATACTTCTTATAATTCTTCCACTGAGATGTCTCCTTTTGAAGCATTATATGGAACAAAGCCACCAAAAATTTTTGATTATGTACTAGGATCTTCCAAAGTGGCTCAAGTTGATGATTGGTTTCAAAAGCGATAAGCAATGTTCACTATATTAAAGGATAACTTGATACAAGCACAGAATTGTATGAAGCAGCAACAAGACAAGCAACGATCAGAAATAACATTCAACATTGGTGATATGGTGTTCCTACGTCTTCAACCATACAAGAAGCTATCAATAAGGCTCAAATCCAGTCAGAAGCTATCACCACAATTCTATGATCCTTATAAAGTTATGCGACGCATTGGCGAGGTAGCATATCAACTCGAGTTACCCCAATCCTCTCGCATACACCCAGTATTTCATGTCTCCTATCTAAAAAAGGTGATTGGCCAGAAGGTACACTCTCAGTCAGAATTACCATTGTTGGATGAAGAAGGGTGTATCCATCTACAACCATAAGAAGTGCTACAAACTAGATCACGTAGACTCAGATCTCATCACATCCAAGAGTTTCTCATCAAGTGGCAGGATTTACCTGAAGAAGATGCAACCTAGGAGGCTAAAAATATTTTCCAGTCATTCCCAGCTTTGAGGACAAAGCTTTTCGAGTAGGGGAGTCATGCTACAACCCTAACATAGCCGACTATGTTAGGTTCCAATGGAGTTAAATAGTTTCACTATTTAAATAGGATGGATTTATTTTTATTAATTATCTCTTTAAATTCTTTTATTCATCTGCATTCTGCATTATTGCCTTCATGGCAAGGGTGTTCCCACCTTGAGTGGCATTAAATTTAATTAATTATGCATTCGCTATTCCTATCTCGAATAATTTTCCATTCGATAATTTCATTGTTCGTTGGAATCATTTACACACTGCATTAAGTATTCAGAGTAAGTGGTAGAAGGAGAGGAAGGAGAAAGTGTGCTCTTTCAGATTGTACCTTATTTAGTTTGGTGGGGGATGTTTAAACATTTTCATTTCATCCAAACTAAGTGCAGAATAAATAAATTAATTAATTAAATGTTGGAAATAAATGTATAGGAAATTAAATGTGTGGAAAAGAAACACACACCTAAATTAAATAAAGCAAGAACTAAAGCAATAAACTAATCTATAGAAAATAAAGAACAAAAATAAATAGGGGAGGACTACTGCAGGGAGTGGGCCCAAGCTCCCATAGATAGTCCACCCGGCTAGCTGCATAGAGCTTGCTCAGGTAAGAGGAATTGCACTCTTAATAAAATTGACAAGGAAATAAAATAAAACAGTTCCTCTATTAAAAATTCATCGTCCTTTCAGGGAAGACCTGTGCATTTATACAATGCACAACCTTCCTCTATTACATTTTTAGGCAAGTCTATTTCAGACTTGTAGTTACAATAGATATGTTGTAAACATTCTAGCCATACAATCCTAACAATCATGCACTAATAATAACAGTCACGCACTAATTTTACTCGTAGGATAAATCAGGCGTATTATGAAGAACACAAGCTTATACTGAGAGGGGGGTGAACAGTATAAGACCACTTTTTGCTTTTTCTTTCAATTCAATATTATGTTGTGTATAGATAGTAGTATCAATAGCAGTAATCAAAGAAATGCATAAAATACCATACACAATAGAGACACCACAATTTATGTGGTTCACCCAATGTGGGCTACTCCACGGAGAAAATATTTTACTAAAAATTTCTCAATCAATATCTTTGGGAATCACTCCCAATTACAATGTTTATGGATCTATGTCCAAAGGATATGCTAATCCCATAATCTCAAGTTTGTGGATCTCTTCCATAGAAGAACTCTTTCCCCTTGTGCTAAGGCTATGTGATCTTCTAGAATACTATGTCTCTCTGCTGCACTAACTGGTGGACCTCTCTCCACTTGAAGACTCCTCACTTAGATTTGTCTTCAACTGTGTTGGATGCTGGATCTCTATCCACTAAGACTCTGTCCTCTGTACTCTGTCACCTCCAAAGCTCTGTCAATAGTCTCACTAAGAACCTGCTCAATAGGCTCACACATAACCTACTTAACAAGCTCACATAGAACTTGTCAAATATACTTAACAAGCTCACACAAAACTTGTCCAAATCTGCTCAAGCAAGCTCACCAAGAACTTGCCCAAATATGCTCTAGCAAGCTCACCAAGAACTTGCCCAATTATGCTCTAGCAATATCACCAAGAACTTGCCCAAATATGCTCTAGCAAGCTCACCAAGAACTTACCCAAATATGCTCTAAACTGCCCACAAAACTATCCCAAAACTTATCCATAAATCTTTCTCAAAACTATCCACAAATGCCTTCTCACAGGCTCAATCAATCATGCTCAAGTAGCACTCAAATCTCATCCACAAATCTATCAAGGCAAAGCTCAAATATGAACTCAACAATGAATGGCAATGTACTCTTCAATGACAACAATGATCCACAATGATCTCAACTCAACTCAACTCATAGAAGCATAAAGAGAATTGTTAGAGACTCAATATGTTCTAATATCAATCTCAACTCAAATCAACTCAAATCAACTCATAGAAGCATAAAGAGAATTGTTAGAGACTCAATATGTTCTAATCTCAATCTCAACTCAACTCAAATCAATCTCAACTCAACTCAAGTCAATCTCATAAAAGCATAAAGAGAATTGTTAGAGACTCAATATGTTCTAATCTCAATCTCAATCTCAACTCAACTCAATTCAATCTTATAGAAGCATAAAGAGAATTGTTAGAGACTCAATATGTTCTAATCTTACTCTCAACTCAAATCAGAATAATGGAATAGTTTGTTTCATAGGACTTGAATAATAACTTCACACATCACTTGACTAGGCTCAATAAACTCAACTCAACCAATCACCACAAGGGATAACTCTCTCTCACACGAGCCTAGTCCAAGTATGCATCAACCAACTCAAATGTTTCCAACAATGCTCAACCATAAATCTCACATAACAATGATACTCATGTTATTTTATAACTCAAGTTCTTTTACAACCAATGGGATTCAACAACTATGCTTATCAAACAAGGTTTAGACACAACTCTCAATTCAGAAAACCTTGAAGCATTCAACCAACCACTTTTGAAAAGGAAACCACAAACAATCCTTTTCCCTCCAATGATATTTTAGAAATCAACCACCATAAACAATCAATAGGAGAATGTGCCCATACCTTTTATGAAGATGAAAAAACCTCTTTGTAAATCTGCCACAATCACAAAAAAATTTTGCCAATCTTCACAAGGGTTAGTAGATAACAAAATAATCAACATAACTCCACTTTTCAATAATCATCACCAAGGCCTTTAATTGCACAATTCCTTATCTATCCTAAAACCACTTGTACCATAAAATAAAATAAATCAAAACATTGCATAACATTTTCACTCCCAAAACCACTTATACCATAAAATAAAATAAATCACAATATTGCATACCTTGTCACCTCATGAAAGAATTAATCCTCTTGAAAAAGAACAAAGCAAACTTCACTTTTGGAACCCCTTTGCAAAATCAAAAATATCTCTTTACACACAACTTATTTCTCCATCTAAATAATTTAGTCAAATAGCCCTTGAAATAAGCTTTTCGAAGATATATAATATTCCCCCTTTCCGAAATAAATTGAAACCTTTATATATATATATATGCCAACCTCCATTAATTGCACATAGTTCAGCCCTCCATTAATTTAAACTTAAACTTTAAAATTTAATATCTTCATCATCGGAGGTCCTTTTTCAATGAAACAAAATTCCACCTTAGCTTTTAAGAAAATCTCTTTCCACATAAGCCCACCATGGTTTTAAATAAAACCTTTTATTTTGCTTGCTTTGGTTTTCATAAAAACCCTGTAAATAGTCATGCTTTCTAAAATATCATAAATGCTTATTTATAAAATATTTTGGCCACCAAAACTAAATGTGATCCATGTGACATCAATTATCCATGTGACATCAATAAAAACATAAAATACCTCAAATTACCTCAAATGTTCAACAATATCCCCCTTTGTCATTGATGGCAACACCTCTAATGCAAACACAACAATCAATGCAAAAACCATATCTGAGAATCAAAGTTGCTCCCCTTGACTCAATACTCTCTATGGAGGCTACTCCCTCTAACTCAATGCTCTCTTTGGAGGCTACTCCCCCTAATTCAATGCTCTTCCCCTTACTCAAATCTCTCCCCCTTTGATATCAATGGCAAAAGGGACACCTATTGTAGCCTTTGGCTGGTGCCCATGTCCTGAAATTATTCTTAAAATAATATCCATATCCATTCCTTTCCTGAACCCTATATTGTGAAGCTCTGTTTTCATGAACATTATAACCATGACTTCTGAATTGTGTAGCTCTAAAACCAAAACCATGTTGCTCATTTCCTTTGCACTAAAAATCTCTATGACCAATCCTATTGCATGAGAAGCAATGTCCTTTAAAACCATACCTTCTTCCCTTGAAGTTTCTTCTAGAAAAATCAAACTTCTTTGATCCATGGATCATGCAATGTATAGCCCTATGTCCAAATCCATTACAAGAAAAAAAATATCCTTGAAAAGCCCTTTGTTCATGCCTTGGTTCCTCATACCTTTCTTAACCATGATCCTTGTGATCATCTTCAACTTGTGCATTGCATTCTTGAACCTTCTTTGTAGCATCTAAAACCTCTTCCTTGCATTTATCTTCAAGAATTTCTTTTCCTTTTGAACTTGATTCACCTATCTCAAAACAAGAACCAAACTGAATATTTGGAGCCATAGGAAATTTGGAACTTTCCTCACAAATCTTAGGTGCTTCCTTGCTTTCATATTTTAGAACTTCCCTTCCTTTTGAGTGTGACTTTTCTTGGAAGTAAGATACAACCTTAAAATAATTTTACACTCCTTTTTGAATATTTTCATCTAATGTATCATGTAGATCTTCATTCTCATGCTCTAGAAAGCATAATTATTACCATCAAACAATGAAGCCTTATTTGAAGATAATCCTTTCTATGAAGCCATCTGTGTTCTTGTAGAATATGACCTCAAGCTGTTAGTATTTCCTAAGAAATCTACTCTAATACCAATTGAACAACACAAGCTTATACTGAGAGGGGGGTGAACAGTATAAGACCACTTTTTACTTTTTCTTCCAATTCAATATTATGTTGTGTATAGATAGCAGTATCAATAGCAGTAATCAAAGTAATGCATAAAATACCATACACAATAGAGACACCACAATTTACGTGGTTCACCCAATGTGGGCTACTCCACGGAGAAAATATTTTACTAAAACTTTCTCAATCAATCTCTTTGGGAATCACTCCCAATTACAATGTTTATGGATCTATGTCCAAAGGAGATGCTGATCCCCTAATCTCAAGTTCGTGGATCTCTTCCATAGGAGAACTATTTCCCCTTCTACTCTGGCTATGTGATCTTCTAGAAGACTTTGTCTCTCTACTGCACTAACTGGTGGACCTCTCTCCACTTGAAGACTCCTCACTCAGATCTGTCTTCAACTATGTTGGTTGCTGGATATCTATCCACTGAGACTTTGTCCTCTATACTCTATCACCTCCAAAGCTCTATCAATAGGCTCACTAAGAACCTGCTCAATAGGCTCACATAGAACTTGCTTAACAAGCTCACATAGAACTTGTCAAATCTGCTTAACAAGCTCACACAGAACTTGTCCAAATTGGCTCAAGCAAGCTCACCAAGAACTTGCCCAATTATGCTCTAGCAAGCTCACCAAGAACTTGCCCAAATCTACTCTAAACTTTATCCACAAAACTGTCCCAAAAATTATCCATAAATATTTCTCAAAACTATCCACAAATGCCTTCTCACAGGTTCAATCAATCATGCTCAAGTAGCACTCAAATCTCATCCACAAATCTATCAAGGCA
This sequence comes from Wollemia nobilis, assembly GCA_028583015.1. Lineage (NCBI taxonomy): Eukaryota > Viridiplantae > Streptophyta > Pinopsida > Araucariales > Araucariaceae > Wollemia > Wollemia nobilis. Next base: position 2,472,356 of record JAQPPZ010017073.1, read on the forward strand.
AAGCTCAAAGATGAACTCAACAATAAATGGCAATGTACTCTTCAATGGATGACAACAATGATCCACAATGATCTCAACTCAACTCAACTCAACTCATAGAAGCATAAAGAGAATTATTAGAGACTCAATATGTTCTAATCTCAATCTCAACTCAACTCAACTCAAATCAATTCATAGAAGCATAAAGAGAATTGTTAGAGACTCAATATGTTCTAATCTCAATCTCAACTCAACTCAACTCAAATCAATCTCAACTCAACTCAAGTCAATCTCATAGAAGCATAAAGAGAATTTTTAGAGACTCAATATGTTCTAATCTCAATCTCAACTCAACTCAACTCAAATCAATCTCAACTCAACTCAAGTCAATCTCATAGAAGCATAAAGAGAATTGTTAGAGACTCAATATGTTCTAATCTTACTCTCAACTCAAATCAGAATAATGGAATAGTTTGTTTCATAGGACTTGAAAAATCACTTCACACATCACTTGACTAGGCTCAATCAACTCAACTCAACCAATCACCACAAGGGACAACTCTCTCTCACACAACCCTAGTCCAAGTATGTATCAACCAACTCAAATGTTTCCAAGAATGCTCAACTACAAATCTCACATAACAATGATACTCATGTTCTTTTCTAACTCAAGTTCTTTTACAACCAATGGGCTTCAACAACTATGCTTATCAAACAAGGTTTAGACACAACTCTCAATTCAGAAAACCTTGAAGCATTCAACCAACCACTTTCGAAAAGGAAACCACAAACAATCATTTTCCCTCCAATGATATTTCAGAAATCAACCACCATAAACAATCAATAGGAGAATGTGCCCATACCTTTTATGAAGATGAAAAAACCTCTTTGTAAATCTTCCACAATCACAAAATTCTTTTGCCAATATTCACAAGGGTTAGTAGATCACAAAATAATCAACATTACTCCACTTTTCAATAATCATCACCAAGGCCTTTAATTGCACAACTTCTTTATCTCTCCTAAAACCACTTGTACCATAAAATAAAATAAATCAAAACATTGCATAACCTTTTCACTCCCAAAACCACTTATACCATAAAATAAAATAAATCACAATATTGCATACCTTGTCACCTCATGAAAGAATTAATCCTCTTGAAAAAGAATAAGGCAAACTTCACTTTTGGAACCCCTTTGCAAAATCAAAAATATCTCTTTACACACACCTTATTTCTCCTTCTAAATAAGTTAGTCAAATAGCCCTCGAAATAAGCTTTCCAATGATATATAATATGCCCCACTTTCCGAAATAAATTGAAACCTTTACATATATATATATTTGCCAACCTCCATTAATTGCACATAGGTCGGCCCTCCATTAATTTAAACTTAAACTTTAAACTTTAATATCTTCATCATCGGAGGTCCTTTTTCGATGAAACAAAATTCCACCTTAGCTTTTAAGAAAAGCCCTTTCCACATAAGCCCACCATGGTTTTAAATAAAACCTTTTATTTTACCTACCTTGGTTTTCATAAAAACCCTGTAAATAGCCATGCTTTCCAAAATATCATAAATGCTTATTTATGAAATATTTTGGCCACCAAAACCAAATGTGATCCATGTGACATCAATGACAACATAAAATGCCTCAAATTACCTCAAATTTCCAACAATATCCCCCTTTATCATTGATGGCAACACCTCTAATGCAAACACCACAATCACTGCAAAAACCATATATGAGAATCAAAGTTGCTCCCCTTAACTCAATACTCTCTATGGAGGCTACTCCCCCTAACTCAATGCTCTCTTTGGAGGCTGCTCCCCCTAACTCAATGATCTTCTCCTTACTCAAATATCTCCCCCTTTGACATCAATGGCAAAAGGGACACCTATGGGGCTAAAATATACGACTCTTAAGCTTAGCCCCCTCACCATCTTCACTCTTGAGGTGATTAATTTTTTGGGTGGGAGTACATTTACTCCCATATTACATTGTTCCTTTCCTTTGTCAACTTCCTTCCACATATTTTTGATATCCTTTTCTCGATGAATTACTTGATCTTCTTGTCTAGAACCTTTTTGACCTTCTTGCCTTGAACTTGTTTGGAATTGAGTCCTACACCATCTTGAAATATGCCCAAAGTTATTGTAATTAAAACACTTGATATTGTAGCCTTTGGCTGGTGCCCATGTCCTGAAATTATTCTTAAAATAATTTCCATATCCATTCCTTTCCTGAACCCTATATTGTGAAGCTCTGTTTTCATGACCATTATAACCATGACTTTTGAATTATGTAGCTCTAAAACCAAAACCATGTTGCTCATTTTCTTTGCACTGAAAAGCTCTATGACCAATCATGTTGCATGAGAAGCAATGTCCCTGAAAACCATACCTTCTTCCCTTGAAGTTTCTTCTAGAAAAATCAAACTTCTTTGATCCATGGATCCTGCAATGTATAGCCCCGTGTCCAAATCCATTACAAGAAAAGCAATATCCTTGTAAAGCCCTTTGTTCATGCCTTGGTTCCTCATACCTTTCTTGACCATTATCCTTATGATCATCTTCAACTTGTGCATTGCATTCTTGAACCTTATTTGTAGCATCTAAAACCTCTTCCTTGCCTTTCTCTTCAAGAATTTATTTTCCTTTTGAACTTGATTCACCTATCTCAAAACAAGAACCAAACTGAATATTTTGAGCCATAGGAACTTTGGAACTTTCCTCACAAATATTAGGTGCTTCCTTGCTTTCATCTTTTAGAACTTCCTTTCCTTTTGAGTGTGACTTTTCTTGGAAGTAAGATACAGCCTTAAAATAATTTTCCACTCCTTTTTGAATCTTTTCATCTAATGTATCATGTCTTGCCATGGTTACCCTTAGTTCTTCATTCATCCTTTCTTCTATCCTTTTTGCATTTTTAAGCTCTTCTCTAAGATTACTGATTGTTTGAAGTAGTTCTTCTCTGATTTTGACATCTGTTCAAATCTTGTTTTCAAGATTCCTGTATTCTTATTTTAGCCTTTTTATTTATGATTTTTGTTTATTTGGCCCATCCTCTTCCTTTTCTATTACAAAAAATGAGACTTCTTTGTTTTCACTATTGTTGGAATTGTCACTAGAACTATCGCTTCTTTTTCAAATACACTTTCCTTGTTGTAATTGTTGTAGTATGTGCAATCATCATCTATATGCCCAAATTCTCCACATATGAAGCATTTTAGTATCCTTAGACCTTTCTTGTACCTATATGCTTGCTCAATGGCTATGGCAAGCTCTTCATGTCTTTCTTCAATAGGCACATCTTCTTCTTTAACTTCAATACCTAGGAATAGGTGTTCTTGCTTTTCTTCACTTATTTCAAAGAATGTACATTCTTCTTCATCTGACTGATCTTTATCACTGTAATATGAACTATCACTTGCTTCTACAATGTAGTAAGATTTCTTTGCCTTATGAAAAATTTTCTTCTTCTCATATCTATTTTGCTTGAATCTGTCATCTTTGTCATGCTTATGCTTTCCATCTTCTTTTCTTCTGTGACCCTATTTTTCATCATCACTGATTTCTTCATGTGGATACTTGTATGCATAGTGACCAAGATCACCACACTTGTAGCACCTGAATTTCCTTATATCTCTAAAATTCCTTGAGTCCTTATTCTTTTTTATGAAGTTAGCTTCCTCATCATTTTCTAAAACTCTATCTATTTCTGAAACTTTCCCTTTCTATTTTTCTGAAGCCTTGAATGCAATCTCTTTTATTGAAGCTTGATGCTTACTTACCCTCATCTCATAAGTTGTGAGAGTACCTTGCAATTCTTTCATTGTTAACTTATTGATATCCATTGTTTCTTCTATTGTTGAAACCTTTGCATCATATTTCATAGGAAGTGATCTCAAAAACTTTTGAGTAAATTCTAATTCTTTCATGTCAAAACCTAGGCCTCTCTTAGTGTTAGTAATCTCATCAACTCGAAGTAAGAACTTTGCAATATCTTCAGAATCTTCCATTTTCAATTCATCAAATATTTTTCTATGAGTTTGTAGTTTTGCCAACTTTACCTTGTAATCTCCTTCATAAGTATTCATCAACTTGGTCCACATCTCATTAGTTGAAGTACATACCATGACCTTTGTAAAATTTATCTCATGTAGCCCACTCAAAATACAATTCATTGCTCTTGCATTTATCTCAACCAATTTCCTGGTAGTCTTATTCTTAAAATAATTTCCATATTCATTTCTTTCCTGAACCCTGTATTGTGAAGCTATGTTTTCATGACCATTATAACCATGAATTCTGAATTATGTAGCTCTAAAACCAAAACCATGTTGCTCATTTCCTTTGCACTGAAAAGCTCTATGACCAATCCTGTTGCATGAGAAGCAATGTCCCTGAAAACCATACCTTCTTCCCTTGAAGTTTCTTCTAGGAAAATCAAACTTCTTTGATCCATGGATCCTACAATGTCTAGCCCTGTTTCCAAATCCATTACATGAAAAACAATATCCTTGAAAAGCCCTTTGTTCATGCCTTGGTTCCTCATACCTTTCTTAACCATTATCCTTGTGATCATCTTCAACTTGTGCATTGCATTATCAAACCTTCTTTGTAGAATCTAAAACCTCTTCCTTGCCTTTCTCTTCAAGAATTTATTTTCCTTTTGAACTTGATTCACCTATATCAAAACAAGAACCAAACTGAATATTTGGAGCCATAGGAACTTTGGAACTTTCCTCACAAATATTAGGTTCTTCCTTGCTTTCATCTTTTAGAACTTCCTTTCCTTTTGACTCTGACTTTTATTGGAAGTAAGATACAACCTTAAAATAAGTTTTCACTCCTTTTTGAATATTTTCATCTAATGTATCATGTCTTGCCATGGTTACCCTTAGTTCTTCATTCATCCTTTCTTCTATCTTTTTTGCATTTTGAAGCTCTTCTCTAAGATTATTGATTGTTTGAAGTAGTTCTTCTCTGATTTTGACATTTGTTCGAATCTTGTTTTCAAGATTCCTGTATTCTTATTTTAGCCTTTTGATTTCTGATTTTTATTTACTTGGCTCATCCTCTTCCTTTTCTATTACCAAAAATGAGACTTCTTTGTTTTCACTACTGTTGGAATTGTCACTAGAACTGTTGCTTTCTTTTTCAAATACACTTTCCTTTTTGTAATTGTTGTAGTATGTGCAATCATCATCCATTTACCAAAATTCTCCACATATAAAGCATTTTAGTATCCTTAGACCTTTCTTGTACCTATATGCTTGCTCAATGGCTATGGCAAGCTCTTCATGTCTTTCTTCAATATGCACATCTTCTTCTTTAACTTCAATACCTAGGAATAGGTGTTCTTGCTTTTCTTCACTTATTCCAAAGAATGTACATTATTCTTCATCTGACTGATAGTTATCAATGTAATATGAACTATCACTTACTTCTACAATGTAGTAATATTTCTTTGCCTTATGAAAAAATTTCTTCTTCTCATACCTGTTTTGCTTGAATCTGTCATCTTTGTCATGCTTATGCTTTCCATCTTCTTTTCTTTTGTGACCCTGTTTTTCATCATCACTAATTTCTTCATGTGGATACTTGTATGCATAGTGACCAATATCACCACACTTGTAGCACTTGACTTTCCTTATATCTCTAAAATTCCTTGAGTCCTTATTCTTTTTGATGAAGTTAGCTTCCTCATAATTTTATAAAACTCTATCTGTTTATGAAACTTTCCCTTTCTCTTTTTTTGAAGCCTTGAATGCAATCTCTTTTATTGGAGCTTGATGCTTACTTACCCTCATCTCATACGCTGTGATAGTACCTTGCAATTCTTTCATTGTTAACTTGTTGATATCCATTATTTCTTCTATTACCGAAACCTTTGCATCATATTTCATGGGAAGTGATCTCCAAACCTTTTAAGTAACTTTTGATTCTTTCATATCAAAACCTAGGCCTCTCATAGTGTTAGTAATCTCATCAACTTGAAGTAAGAACTTTGAAATATCTTCAGAATCTTCCATTTTCAATTTCTCAAATATTTTTCTATGAGTTTATAGTTTTGCCAACTTTACCTTGGAATCTCCTTCATAGGTATTCCTCAACTTGGTCCACATCTCATTAGCTGAAGTACATACCATGACCTTTGCAAAATCTGTCTCATGTAGCCCACTCAAAATATAATTCATTGCTCTTGCATTTATGTCAACCAATTTCCTAGTAGTCTTATCTTCCTCGGGATCACCTTCAACCTTATACTCTTTTTCAACCATCTGCCATACCTCATATCTTTGTGATATCAAGTAGTTCTTCATTCTCAAGATCCAAAAGCCATAATTGTTACCATCAAACAATGGAGCCTTATTTGAAGATAATCCTTTCTGTGAAGCCATCTGTGTTCTTGTAGAATCTTCCCTCAAGCTCTTAGCCTTTTCGAAGGAACCCGCTCTGATACCAATTGAAGAACACAAGCTTATACTGAGAGGGGGGGTGAGCAGTATAAGACCACTTTTTACTTTTTCTTCCAATTAAATATTATGTTGTGTATAGATAGTAGTATCAATAGTAGTAATCAAAGCAATGCATAAAATACCATACACAATAGAGACACCACAATTTATGTGGTTCACCCAATGTGGGCAACTCCACAGATAAATTCTTTTACTAAATCAATCTCTTTGGGAATCACTCCCAATTACAATGTTTATGGATCTATGTCTAAAGGATATGTTAATCCCCTTATCTCAATTTTGTGGATATCTTCCACAGGAGAACTCTTTCCCCTTCTACTTTGGCTATGTGATCTTCTAGAAGACTCTGTCTCTCTCCTGCACTAACTAGTGGACCTCTCTCCACTTGAAGACTCCTCACTCATATATGTCTTCAACTATGTTAGTTGTTGGATGTCTATCCATTGAGACTCTGTCCTCTATACTCTATCACCTCCAAAGCTCTATCAATAGGCTCACACATAACCTACTTAACAAGCTCACACATAACTTGTCAAATCTACTTAACAAGCTCACACATAACTTGTCCAAATCTGCTCAAGCAAGCTCACCAAGAACTTGCCCAAATCTGCTCTAGCAAGCTCACCAAGAACTTGCCCAATTCTGCTCTAGCAAGCTCACCAAGAACTTGCCCAAATTTGCTCTAAAATTTATCCACAAAATTGTCCCAAAACTTATCCACAAATCTTTCTCAAAACTATCCACAAATGCCTTCTCATAGGCTCAATAAATCATGCTCAAGTAGCACTCAAATCTCATCCACAAATCTATCAAGGCAAAGCCCAAATATGAACTCAACAATGAATGGCAATGTACTCTTCAATGGATGACAATAATGATCCACAATGAGACTTCTTTGTTTTCACTACAGCTGAAATTGTCTCTAGAACTGTTGCTTTCTTTTTCAAATACACTTTCCTTGTTGTAATTGTTGTAGTATGTGCAATCATCATCTATATACCCAAATTCTCCACATATGAAGAATTTTAGTACCTTTAGACCTTTCTTGTACCTATATGCTTACTCAATGGCTATGGAAAGCTCTTCATGTCTTTCTTCAATAGGCACATCTTCTTCTTTAACTTCAATACCTAGTAATAGGTGTTCTTGCTTTTCTTCACTTATTCCAAAGAATGTACATTCTTATTCATCTAACTGATCTTTATCACTGTAATCTGAACTATCACTTGCTTCTATAATGTAGTAAGATTTCTTTGCCTTACAAAAAAATTTCTTCTTCTCATACCTTTTTTGCTTGAATCTGTCATCTTTGTCATGCTTATGGTTTCCATCTTCTTTTCTTCTGTGACCCTATTTTTCATCATCACTAATTTCTTCATGTGGATACTTGTATGCATAGTGACCAAGATCACCACACTTGAAGCACCTAACTTTCTTTATATCTCTAAAATTCCTTGAGTCCTTATTCTTTTTGATGAAGTTAGCTTCCTCATAATTTTCTAAAACTCTATCTATTTTTGAAACTTTCCCTTTCTTTTTTTTTGAAGCCTTGAATGCAATATCTTTTATTGGAGCTTGATGCTTACTTACCCTCGTCTCATAAGTTGTGAGAGGACCTTGCAATTCTTCCATTGTTAACTTCATGGGAAGTGATCTCAAAACCTTTTGAGTAACTTCTGATTGTTTTATCTCAAAACCTAGGCCTCTCATAGTGTTAGTAATCTCATCAACTTGAAGTAAGAACTTTGCAATATCTTCAAAATATTTCGTTTTCAATTCCTCAAATATTTTTCTATGAGTTTGTAGTTTTGCCAACTTTACCTTGAAATATCCTTCATAAGTATTCCTCAACTTGGTCCACATCTCATTAGTTGAAGTACATACCATGACCTTTACAAAATATGTCTCATGTAGCCCACTCAAAATACAATTCATTGCTCTTGCATTTATCTCAACCAATTTCCAGGTAGTCTTATCTTCCTCGGGATCATCTTCAACCTTATACTCTTTTTCAACCATCTGCTATACCTCATATCCTTGTGATATCAAGTAGTTATTCATTCTCATGCTCTAGAAAACATAATTTTTACCATCAAACAATGGAGCCTTATTTGAAGATAATCCTTTCTATGAAGCCATCTGTGTTCTTGTAGAATATGCCCTCAAGTTGTTAGCCTTTTCGAATAAACCTACTCTAATACCAATTGAAGAACACAAGCTTATACTGAGAGGAGGGGTGAACAGTATAAGACCACTTTTTACTTTTTCTTCCAATTCAATATTATGTTGTGTATAGATAACAATATCAATAGCAGTAATCAAAGCAATGCATAAAATACCATACACAATAGAGACACCACAATTTACGTGGTTCACCCAATGTGGGCTACTCCACAGAGAAAATATTTTACTAAAACTTTCTCAATCAATCTCTTTGGTAATCACTCCCAATTACAATGTTTATGGATCTATGTCTAAAGGAGATGCTAATTCCCTGATCTCAAGTTCGTGGATCTCTTCCACAGGAGAACTCTTTCCCCTTCTGCTTTGGCTATGTGATCTTCTAGAAGACTATGTCTCTTTGCTGCACTAATTGGTGGACCTCTCTCCACTTGAAGACTCCTCACTCATATATGTCTTCAACTATGTTGGTTTATTGATCTCTATCCATTAAGACTTTGTCCTCTATACTCTATCACCTCCAAAGCTCTATCAATAGGCTCACTTAGAACCTGCTTAATAGGATCACACAGAACCTACTTAACAAGCTCACATAGAACTTGTCAAATCTGCTTAACAAGATCACACATAACTTGTCCAAATCTGCTCAAGCAAGCTCACCAAGAACTTGCCCAAATCTGCTCTAGCAAGCTCACCAAGAACTTGCCCAAATCTTCTAAACTTTATCCACAAAACTGTCCCAAAAATTATCCATAAATCTTTCTCAAAACTATCCACAAATTCCTTCTCACAGGTTCAATCAATCATGCTCAAGTAGCACTCAAATCTCATCCACAAATCTATCAAGGCAAAGCTCAAAGATGAACTCAACAATGAATGGCAATGTACTCTTCAATGGATGACAACAATGATCCACAATGATCTCAACTCAACTCAACTCATAGAAGCATAAAGATAATTATTAGAGACTCAATATGTTCTAATCTCAATCTCAACTCAACTCAACTCAAATCAATTCATAGAAGCATAAAGAGAATTGTTAGAGACTCAATATGTTCTAATCTCAATCTCAACTCAAATCAACTCAAATCAATCTTAGCTCAAGTCAAGTCAATCTCATAGAAGCATAAAGAGAATTTTTAGAGACTCAATATGTTCTAATCTCAATCTCAACTCAACTCAACTCAAATCAATCTCAACTCAACTCAAGTCAATCTCATAGAAGCATAAAGAGAATTGTTAGAGACTCAATATGTTCTAATCTTACTCTCAACTCAAATCAGAATAATGGAATAGTTTGTTTCATAGGACTTGAACAATCACTTCACACATCACTTGACTAGGCTCAATCAACTCAACTCAACCAATCACCACAAGGAACAACTATCTCTCACACAACCCTAGTCCAAGTATGTATCAACCAACTCAAATATTTCCAACAATGCTCAACCATAAATCTCACATAACAATGATACTCATGTTATTTTATAACTCAAGTTCTTTCACAACCAATGGGCTTCAACAACTATGCTTATCAAATAAGGTTTAGACATAACTCTCAATTCAGAAAACCTTGAAGCATTCAACCAACCACTTTTGAAAAGGAAACCACAAACAATCATTTTCCCTCCAATGATATTTCAGAATTCAACCACCATAAACAATCAATAGGAGAATGTGCCCATACCTTTTATGAAGATAAAAAATCTCTTTGTAAATCTGCCACAATCACAAAATTCTTTTGCCAATCTTCACAAGGGTTAGTAGATCACAAAATAATCAACATAACTCCACTTTTCAATAATCATCACCAAGGCCTTTAATTGCACAACTTCCTTATCTCTACTAAAACCACTTGTACCATAAAATAAAATAAATCAAAACATTGCATAGCCTTTTCACTCCCAAAACCACTTATACCATAAAATAAAATAAATCACAATATTGCATACCTTGTCACCTCATGAAAGAATTAATCCTCTTGAAAAAGAACAAGGCAAACTTCACTTTTGGAACCCCTTTGGAAAATCAAAAATATCTCTTTACACACACCTTATTTCTCCTTCTAAATAAGTTAGTCAAATAGCCCTCGAAATAAGCTTTTCGACGATATATAATATGCCCCCTTTCCAAAATAAATTGAAACCTTTATATATATGCCAACCTCCATTAATTGCACATAGGTCGGCCCTCCATTAATTTAAACTTAAACTTTAAACTTTAATATCTTCATCACCGGAGGCCCTTTTTCGATGAAACAAAATTCCACCTTGGATTTTAAGAAAAGCCCTTTCCACATAAGCCCACCATGGTTTTAAATAAAACTTTTTATGTTGCATGCCTTGGTTTTCATAAAAACCCTATAAATAGTCGTGCTTTCCAAAATATTATAAATGTTTATTTATGAAATATTTTGGCCATGAAAACCAAATGTGATCCATGTGACATCAATGATCAATGTGACATCAATGACAACATAAAATGCCTTAAATTACCTCAAATGTCCAACATATTTCTATTTTTATCATAACATGTATGATATCAGTAATAAATCCATTCGCGTGTTTGTCCATCTTAGTCGCCAATGCAAAATAGATTATTTTCTTGATTTGTCACATTGTCTGTTCACGCACATTGATTCATCGGATAATTGTCGCTCTGTTCTGCTCGTGAGAAAATAATCCTCACCTTGTAAAGTTTAACCGGTCAATCACTTAATAATAGAGGTGCTTTATTTAGTTTAATAACAATGCATAAAATATCTCTCCCTTTTTCTTCACGTGCTTTGGTAGCTATCCCAACTTGGTGCATATGATGTGGATTCAATGGTCAACATGGTCCCACTTGCCCGCTTGGTCAATCTTGCAAAGTATGGAGGTGTGGAGGCACCTTCTTCATGAGGAAGGCGCCTACTTTTGTTGGGCGCCTTCTTCATAAGGAAGGCACCTACTTCTACTGGGTGCCTTCTCCATCAGGAAGGCACCTACTTCTGTTGGGTGCCTTCTCCATAAGGAAGGCACCTACTTCTGTTGGGTGTCTTCCTCATAAGTAAGACACCTACTTCTGTTGGGCACCTTCCTCATAAGGAAGACGCCTACTTTTGTTGGGCACCTTCTCCATAAGGAATGTGCCTACTACTGTTGGGCGCCTTCTTCCAGAGGAAGGCACCTACTTCTGCTGGGCACCTTCCTTGAAGAGGAAGGCACCTGCTCTCATGCCTTAGTCTCTAAAAGTAAAAGTATACCAGGTCCAAGTGGATGTAGACTAGAAAACACCATATTAGTACCAACACCTGCATTTATACACAGTTTCCACTAAAAACACCAATTAAGCATAATACTAGATTTTCTATCAATTATATGCATAAGTTATATAAAAATACATCTCACATGCTAATTAAACCAGCAATGATGCCCTTAATAGTGTATATAAAATGAGAATTTATGGTGCTCATCAATGGACCCTTTAGACGTGCCTTTTAAAAACATAAAATTATTTACTTCTTCATTGTCCATTTGCTCACATCATTTGGGGTTATTATTTTTTAACATGAAATTATATTGGGTAGCTCCATTAACATTGAAATAGTTGATGGCATGTTGAATTAATTATTTCAAAGCTAAAACATTATATATTCTTTGGAGGATTGGCCCTGGCATTATTTGTTGAAATTTATGGCTTGAAAGGAATAACAACATTAAAAAAATAAATCTCAAAATCATGTCTAAGTTTAGAATTGTATTATTGCCTCTCTTGTGGAATGTCTACAAATATGTTACTCATCATGAGAAGTCTCAATTACAAAAAATAAGGTGCTAATAACTTAGCTATAGAATTTGAACATACATGGAAGAGTCATTTGTGATAATAGAATTGAAATAAAGGATTTACTTCGATCTATGGTAAAATAGAATTATTCAAAAATTAGGTTTATCAAAATTAATTTTGATGGTGCTTCTAAAAGAAATCTAGGAAAAGTTGGTGGATATGGTGTTTCTAGAAATAGTGAAGGTAAAATTTTCCTTATTTATTCAGAATCATATAGAACTTCAACTAAAGTCATATAGAACTTCAACTAAAGTCATATAGAACTTTTGTTGGAGAAAATTACATTATTTGGTACATGCTAATGTACCTCCATGGTACCTTCATGGTACATTTGTAAATAATAGATTAGGGTTGAGTCTATAGTTTAGAGTGTTATTTATATTTCTCCTTTTATGTAAGTGTGAATGTGCAGGAAATGCACAAGTGTCATGTAAAGATGTAATGTGTAGGAAATGCACAAGTGTCATGTAAATTAGAGTGCAATTGTAGATTGAGTAAATGTGCACAAGTGTCTTGTATGTATGAGAACAAATATGTAATGTAAAGATACACATAAGTATCCTAGATTAGGTATGTAAGTAAAAGTGTAAGAGTCATATAAAGGTGTGCAAGTATTATAGAGTTAAGTGTTCATCAAGTATGCAAGTGATAAATAGTTAAGCCAATAATCATAAGACTTGGAATATGGAGAGCAATAGTCAAGTACTTGAAGAGTCACATCACTATTGTTATATTATGGAGATAATGCTCCATAGGAAAGCATGTAGTTCATTCAAGGATCAAGTATTGTGAGTTGAAGTTGTAACGAAGAGTAATAAAGCTTGTATACATTTTGAGCAATTAATATTGTAAGTTGTTCTTCATGCATAGTACATGAATGATTCAAGCTATTTACATTCATATTTTAGTATATAAATAAATATTATTTGATTTATTATAAGCCTTGATATACATATTAATTTGCTCATATTATTCTACTCATATTATTATCTTGACATTTATTATATTATGGCTATTTTATATTGGGACCTGTGTGAGATAACTTGTGATATTTTGTGGTAGTATAAGGCTTAAATAGCCAACAACTTCAACTAAAAACTATGCAAAGGCTAGGGCACTGTTTACAAGGATTAAAATTGTAGTAAAAAATGATGGAAATATATTTCAATTGAGGGGGACTCACAAATTATCATCAATGTTATTAGCAAAAATGAATGTGGAGATTAGTTGCAAGCTTATTGTAGTGGTAAGGGCTTTGGCCTCTCTTTGAGATGTCTAAGGTTCAAACCCCACTCAATATGAGAGGATCAGGATATCTTAAAAAAACATGTGTAAACTCATTGAAAAAGATCAAGTGGCATTAGCTCAACCAATTAGATTCATCAACATTTCAAGAAGGAGACCTAAGTTCAAATCTTGCCAAATGATATATGGATAATACCCAAGCTTTGTTGTAATACCACTATGTGGTGATGATGTAATACGAGTGGGGCTCATTTCAGTCCCATATAACCCATTAAAAAAATGGATGTGAAGATTGGATAAAAAATAATCTTATTGCTAATGTTCATCTATTACTAGAGGTAATATTTTGGAAGTGTGAGGATATTTATAGAGAAGAAACTGGGTAGCAGATAAATTAACGAATTGCGGTATTGATTTTCATTTTGATGAAATTCAAATTTTAGAAGGCAATTGGCTAGATGAAATTTTACCTCTTAATCAAAACGATGTCAACGAGCTAATTGATGAGGCACAAAAATCCCTCATTATTTCATCATTTTGCACATGAAAAACTACCATATTTTGATCAATAATATAGTTATTTGCCAAATATGTGATTAAAGTGCATTATTATGTTGATGTTAGCATGAATAAATGTTAAGAAATATTATGTTGTTGTTTTGACTATTTTCTGCACTTTTTGTCATTTTTTTGCATAATTTTAACAATAAAAATGCATAATAGAAATAGTTAGTAAATAAAGGCTTTATGAAATCTGATTAGCTAAGATTTTTTAAAGTGTTTTCCTACACAACAATTTCTTGTTTTAGTAAATTCTGTTTCAATAGCTAAATTTCCAGCATTTTTTAATTTAGTTGATTTCAATTCAACATTTACATTTCATAGCACTTCAATTTAGCAAAAGCAATATAGTTTTCTATTTTGCTTTAGTATAGTTCAATTTTACAATTTAGATTAGTTTCAATTCTATAAACTAAGTAGGTTTCAATTCTACAATTTAGTGATAGTTGATACCTGCAAGAACCATCTGAACCTCTGTTCCTACAAATATAAACAAGTGCCCTAATTTCTAAACTATAGAACTACCAACCTCCTCTATCATATATAGCCTTGGATACTACCCTAGATTTGAAAAATTAAAATTAAATGATGAACATTAACGACACTCATCATTTTTGGTACTATTGTCAAGGAACATAGGTGTTGTTAGAGGATAAATCAGTCATACAATTATTATTGTGTCAAGTTGTGTCAAATGAACCTTAGAGTAACTCCTAAAAACAAACAACTTACACAAAACATAGTTGTGTTGTTGAGAGTTGCATTTTAGATATTATGACATAAGTATCGGGCTAAGGGATAAAAAAATATGATTCATTAGATAAAATTTCCCATCAACCATAGGAAGGTGGTATTCACAATACGAGGGTGAATTACCTGCATTTGAGATTCCTGATAACGTTGAAAGAGGATTGTAAACCTCATCTTTAGGAAGTGTAGAAACTCTTGAGGGAGAATTACAAGAAGAGCAAATTGTTAGTTCCTCATCACCTACCATTGATATATCCTTAAGATCAGACCAGTATAGATGAATATATACTATGTATTGGGAAGATATAATGGTAGATTTACAAGGAAACCTGGATAGAGGCAACAATGTTCTTAATCAGGGTAACAACTCTACTTCTACTAGGACATTTGAATATTCTATTCGATTGAACCTAACTCAGAACTCCCTAATGAAAACCATTTCAACTTTAGTGTTACCAACCTTTAAGAGAGTTGCATCAGAGGATATTGACAAATCTTTATTCAAATTCAAATTGGTATGTCAAACATATGATTATACAAATCATAACAAAAAACTTAAGGTATTTCCTTCCACACTCAAAGATTCAACCTTACATTAGTTTATGATTTTACCACTAGATTCAATCCGAATTTTGGAAGAAATAGAGCAAGTATTCTTAGACAAGTATCAATAATACTACTAGGTGAAAAATAAGAAGGATGAATTGTTCAATTAAACAAGAAGATGATGAAAATATGGAAGATTATTTGGATAGATTTGCTTTGTGCAAAAAATATGTGGACCTGTTGAACCAGAAATGTTAAAAGCCATATTTCTGAGGGGGTTGTAAGATGCCTCCAAAGAAGTATTAGATCTAATGGGAAAATGGGATGTGAGTACCCTTAACATTGAAGATATTTTGAAATTGTGTATAAATTACTCTCACACTAGACAAAGGATATGAAAAGGGGTAATAACGAAAGTGATATGAAAGAATTAATGGAAGAATTTTCTAATTTCAAAATCAATATTATTGTGATGAGTTTGGGCGGGAAAATGAGCTCTGGCGATTTTCTCCTCTGAACCAGGGTTTCTGGATCTTCGAATTTTCTTGGGCATCTGGTGGGTTGCCGTAGTGTTTTTCTGGTTACTGTGGATCTGAACGCAAGTCTGTTGTCCCAGGAGGGTCCAATGGGGACTCCTCCGGATCCTCTCACGGGGAGAAAGAGCTCTTATGCTGAAATGCTAAAAGATAATTCTCCTTCTTCTAATGATGAAGCTCAGAGAAATGCTCTTCATATGCTCTTCAAGAACGCTTGGAAAGAGATCATCAGGCCAACGAGTCAATGGATGCCTTCCGCGATCCGAATCAAGGCCCAAGATTGTCATTGAGCCAAAGATGGTCGAAGACACAATCTTATACAGAGCCAACCATGATCTGATCTGTAAATTCATGGGTATTCGCCCTACCCTAAATTTCTTGCACACCTGGGTCAGGCAAATTGGGAGCCTCACGGTGAGTACTCCTTATGGTTTATTAGCAACGGGTATTTCATTGTTAGTTTTTCTTCTCTGTCCGATAGAAATAGGGCTTTTGAATCGAAAAAGAGGAACCATGGTCCGACAGGGCTATTTGTTCAACCCTGGAGAGTGGGTTTCGATCCTCGTATTGAACCCATGGCTGTCCTAGTTTGGATCCGTTTGTATGCTCTTCCAATGGAGTTTTGGGGTGAGCAGGTTCTGGAAATGATCGGGAACTCCCTTGGAAGACATTTGGGTGTCTCCAAAGACACCATAGAAGGAAACACAACTGTTTTTGCAAGAATTTGTGTGGAAATGGATATTAGCCGGCCTCTACCGACGAGAGGTGGAACTTGAGCTGGCGGGACTATCTTGGATTCAACGGCTAGATTATGAGGCTCTGCCCTTCGGATGCAGAGTTTGTCACAAATATGGGCATTTGGCCCGGTTTTGTCCAAATAATTTGAACACAAAAATGGAGGCCCCGCTTGGAATGCCAAATCGTCCCAGGGAGGGTAGGTCAACTCTAACCAAAGAACCAACCAGTACCCCTCAAGGTAAAGATGTTCAGAAAGATGGCTTTGAACAACCTAAAATAAGGAGAAAGCAAAAGAAAAATGGTAAGGAGCAAGCACAACTCAAGCCAGCTAATAGGTACGAAATATTTAAGACATTAGTGGACCAAGAGGATCAAGTTATGGAAGGTGTGGATGCGAACACTGAAGCCAACAACATCCCCGCTCATGCTTCTCCTTCATCTCCCACCGCCACAGAATAGGTAATTGAGTACACTGAGTTACCGCTGTCAGAGAATGCAGTGGCATTGATACTGCACACCCAAGCGTAGCCAATAATCAAGGATGTCAACATGGGAGTAGCAGAAAAGAACAGAGAAAGGCCAACCCTAGGGATAACTCAGGTGGAAAAGCGATCAAAAAATAGCATTTCTCAAGGAGCGGGTAGAAAATCAAATAAGGACCTGCTAGCAGCTCAAGGAGACAAGGCGATCACTTGGAGGATCGGTGAGGACAATTGATTCTTACTGCTCTCAAGGTTTTCAATGATTATTCAATCATGGAATGTTAGGGGTTTAAACAGTAGAACCCATCAATCTGTTGTTCAAAGACTCTTAGGAAAATGTAAAACAGATTTTTTGCTTATCCAGGAGACAAAAATGTCTTTAGATCTTATGTGTAAAACAGTTAATAGAATCTGGAGGGGCGCTGGTCATATGGATGTGGCTGCCCAAGGTGCCTCAGGGGGGATAGTTACTCTTTGGAACTCTCTGGAATGGACTGCAATAGAACATATAGCTTGGAGGGGTGTTCTCACATCTCATTTTAGGAATAATGTCACAGCTGAACATGTTTTAATCACAAATTTTTATGGGGCTCAAAACCTTGATGGCCAGAGGCTCCAATGGAAAGTTGTACATAACATGAGGACCTCAAGGGAAGATTTAGACTGGATTATTGCTGGGGATTTTAATGCTAAATTATCTTCTAGATATCGGGAAGGGGGTACCCCAATTTTGGACCCAGGGGATCGACTTCTGATTGCCCAAGTCCAGGCCTTGCACTTAGTGGATATTAAAGGCCCTGGAACCTACTTTACTTGGACTAACAAGAGGAGGGAGCCACATAGCAGGAAGGTAAAGCTAGACCATTTTCTGGTCTCAGAGGAGGCATTTGTAAAGTGGAATACTAAATTCCAGATTTTGGAGGGTCCAGTTTCAGATCACTTTCCCATTTTGTTGGAGGGAGGGACTATGACAGGGCAGCATCACAAACCTTTTAAATTTGAGAATTTTTGGTTACAAAAAGAGGATCTTCGAAAGAAAATTCCGTAGTGGTGGGAAGAAGGTCGTCTACCTTTTGGGACAACAATGTTTAGATTCCACAAACAACTTCATTTTGTCAAAGTTCAACTGAAACAATGGAGGCAAGCTAACAAGTCAGATTTCCAGCTCCAAAGAGCTCCCTTGGTGGCCAGATGGGATGAGGTTCAAAAACACTTTAGGGAAGGAACAATTATAGAGCAGCTCAAAACCGAGGATGATGCCTTGCGTAAAGCGGTTGAGGACATTGATAACCAAGAGGAGACTTATTGGAAACAGAGAGCAAGAACCACTTGGTTATTAGAAGGTGATATAAATACCAAAATTTTCCATCAGTTAGCTTGTGCTAGGAGACAAATGAATAACATGGAAGCCCTTCAAGATGAGAATGGACACTCCTTTGATACTCTTCCTGGTATGCATTCCCATTCAATGGAGTATTTTTCTAAACTTTTTAAGGAAAGTATGGAGCAAGATGTAGAGGCTCAAAATGAAGTTATTGATGTCATACCCTCTATTATCTCTGAAGAAGAAAATCAGACCCTTCTTAGACCCATTGATAGAGAAGAACTGAAGAATGTGGTCTTTGGAATGAGCACTGGCAAATCTCCAGGACCAGATGGCTTTCCAATTGAGTTTTTTCAGGCCTTTTGGGATACTTTGGAGGAGGATGTTTTGGCTGTCACAGAGGAGTCCAGAGGTAATAAAAGAATGCTTAAGGCATTAAATCATACCTTCATCACTTTAATTCCTAAAGGGGAGGAGGGGGCTCATATTTCTGATTTCAGACCTATTGCCTTATGCAACGTGATTTATAAAATAATCACAAAGATAATGGCTGAACGGCTAAAACCTCTCCTTCATAACATTATCTCCTCCGAGCAAGGGGGTTTTGTAGAGGGTAGACAGATCTTGGATGGGGTGGTTCTTGCTCGGAGGAAATCCATACAATGCAAAAATCTGGTAATAAAGGAATGTTCATTAAACTAGATATGTCAAAGGCTTATGATAGGGTGGAGTGGAGTTTCTTGTCAAAGATGATGGCAGCCTTTGGTTTCTCTCAGGACTGGATAGATTGGGTCATGAGTTGTGTTTCTACGTCGTCTTATTCTATTTTAATCAAGGGTCTTCCCTCGCAACCTTTTGGAGCCACCCGTGGTCTTCGTCAAGGGGACCCTTGCTCTCCCTATCTTTTCCTCATTTTGGCTGAAGGATTAGGTAGACTTTTCTTGAGGAGAAGACATCAAGGCTTGCTAACGGGTATCAAGGTGGGTGAGGAAGTTTTGACTCACTTACGGTTTGTGGATGATACGAGATTGGTTGGAGTGGCCAGCTTCAGGGAAGCTAGAGTTATCGAGAGATACTCTTAATGTCTACCTTAGGGCTTCAAACCAAGTCATCAATGATAAAAAATCCAAAGTGGTCTTTTTCAATCTTGATCAAAGGCTACAGGACAGAGTTCTAGAGATCTTGGGATTCACAAGGACTTCTCTTCCAGTGGTTTACTTGGGGGTTCCTTTGCATTTCAAAAAATTAAAAATAGATATCTGGAAGGATCTTTTGGATGGTATCAAAGATAGAATGAATCATTGGTCTCATAAATGGTTAAGCTATGGGGGTAGATTAACTTTCTTACGATCGATCATTCAGGCCATGCCAATTTATAAATTCTCTATCCTGGCTGCCCCACATACTATATGGAAAGAGCTGGACAAAATGGCTAGAAGATTTTTATGGGAAGGAGTAAAAGGGGAGAGGAAATGGGCCTTAGTTGGTTGGGATAAAGTTACCCAGCCCAAGGAAAAAGGAGGGCTGGGACTGAGAAGATCCAAGCTAAATAATAAAGCTTTGGCTGGAAAGCTGTACTGGAGATGGATTTCCCAACCAACCTCCTTATTCAGTAGAATCCTAACTAGTAAATATTTGGGTCATGTTCACCCCAATGAGGTGGGCCGTTTCCCTTTGGATGGTACTGGATCCTTAGTGTGGCAGGCTCTCAAGCTTGGATCTCAGGTTATTAAAGACCAATTGTTTTGGAAAGTGGGGAGAGGGGAGAAGGCACGTTTCTGGACTGATTCTTGGGACCAGTACCCACCCATCATTGTTGAGTTCCCTGAATTACAACCAATTAAATCCACCATAGAAACCAAGGGTTGGGTCCAAATTGAAAGTTATTTCAACACTAGTCAGCTGGGGGAATATAAGTTTAAGAAGTTTAAGAGGTTGGAGGAGTGGCCAATTTCAATCCCTCCGGAGCTGGCACCCATCTTGACCAAAATCTTGATAGAAAGGTTTCTCACAGGGAGAGACGAGGAGGATGAATTAGCTTGGGGCTATGGGAACCTGGGTGTATATACAGTGAAGGACGGATACGACAAGATCCTCCCAGAGCCTCCCCCACATTCATTTTCGGTTGAGGATTGGAGAAATATTTGGCACTCCAAGGGCTGGCCGAAAGTAAACTTTTTTGCACGGCAGTTTATGCACAATGGAATTCTCACTTTTGACAATCTCAGATGTAGAGGAATCATCGGTCCATCTCAATGTGTTTTATGCCACAAGAACGAGGAAACAGCTGATCACCTGATGTTTGAGTGCCCTTTCACGCGTCAGATTTGGAAGCGATGGTTCTCTCACTATAAACTCCAGGTTAATGGTGACTTGAATCGGACCAATATTTGGGAAAGATGGAAGAGGGGTAGATTTAAATCTAAAGCTCTTCGAATTGGTTGGGAGCTTGGCTTATACTTCATTTGGTGGCAAGTGTGGTTGGAGAGAAATGCTCAAATTTTTAGAGAAACTTTTTCCTCGCTAGATGGAGTTTGGCAGGTCATCTGGAGCAAAGCCACAGAAACTGTTGCCGTCTATGCTAAAGAGGAAACTCAGGTTGGTCCTGGGCCAATGGAAGAGGGAGTTGAAGAGCAAGAGAGACGAGACAGAGCTAGCTGGAAACCACCCCAGAAGGTTGGATTAAAATCAATACTGATGGAGCTGCAAAGGGCAATCCGGGTAGTGCTGGAATTGGAGTGGTTTGCCGGGATCATGATGGTTCAGTGCTCTATTGGGAACTGCAAGGCTTGGGAAGAGCCACAAACAATGAAGCAGAAGCCATTGCTATCAAATCTGCTTCTATCTGGGCAGTTAATCAGGGCCACGGGAGGATAATTCTCGAATCTGATTCTCAAATACTGGTTGGAGCTCTAGACTGCATGAGGAACTTTGCTTCGAAAGCATGGAGGTTGAGGATTTTGGTCTCTCAAATCAAGGCATTATGGAGGGAATTAGATGATGTGATTCCCATTTATGTGAGTAGAGATTTAAATAAAGCGGCCGATTTCTTGGCGAAGATGGGTGCTGAGAAAGAGGTAGGGGTGCAGCTGCACAGTGACATGCCTTTGGAGGATGAGGTGATTAGGCAGGGTCTTGAAAGATCATTGAGCCAATGAGCAAAGAAAATGCTAAGGGTGGTTTTTGTCGTGATATCGCGACCTGTTGCGCCGTCGCGGCCTTTGGAGGGAAGCTATCGCGATATCGCGACGTGTTGCACCGTCGCGGCCTTTGGAGGGAAGCTATCGCGATATCGCGACATGTTGCGCCGTCGCGGCCTTTGGAGGGAAGCTGTCGTGATATCGTGACATGTTGCACCGTCGCGGCCTTTGGAGGGAAGCTGTCGTGATATCGTGACATGTTGCACCGTCGCGGCCTTTGGAGGGAAGCTGTCGCGATATCGCGACATGTTGCGCCGTCGCGGCCTTTGGAGGGAAGCTGTCACGATATCGCGACATGTTGCGCCGTCACGGCCTTTGGAGGGAAGCTATCGCGATATCGTGACATGTTGCGCCGTCGCGGCCTTTGGAGGGAAGTTGTCGCGATATCGTGACATGTTGCGCCGTCGCGGCCTTTGGAGGAAAGCTGTCGCGATATCGCGACATGTTGCACCGTCGCGGCCTTTGGAGGAAAGCTGTCGCGATATCGTGACATGTTGCGCCGTCGCGGCCATTGGAGGAAAGTTGTCGCGATATCGCGACATGTTGCGCCGTCGCGGCCATGGGAGGAAAGTTGTCACGATATCGCGACATGTTGCGCCGTCGCGGCCATGGGAGGAAAGTTGTCGCGATATCGCGACATGTTGCGCCGTCACGGCCATGGGAGGAAAGTTGTCACGATATCGCGACATGTTGCGCCGTCACGGCCACTGGAGGAATGTTGTCGCGATATCGTGACATGTTGCTCTGTCGCGGCCAAGGAAGGATTGTTGTCGCGATATCGCGACATGTCACAATATCGCGACATGTTGCTCTGTCGCGGCCAAGGAAGGATAGTTGTCGCGATATCGCGACATGTCACGATTTCGTGACATGTTGCCCCGTCGCGGCCAAGGATGGATAGTCGTCACGAAATCGTGACATGTCACGATTTCGCGACATGTCGCTCCGTCGCGGCCAAGGAAGGCTAGTTGTCGCGATATCGCGACATGTCGCGATTTCGTGACTTGTTGACTTTTTGCGGTCAGAGGTGAATTGTGTCGCGTTTTCGCGCCTTGTAATCTTGTGCTTTCTTTGTTTTCGGCTGGGAAGTGTCTACTCCCAATTGTAACTGATCTTTGTTTTAATACAAGTTTTTTTCAATTTTTTCAAAAAAAAATCAATATTATTGTGCATCTTAATACTATGTTAGGGGAAATGAATGCAAAAACTAAATCCTAAGGACCCTTAGCCATTTATTGCTCAAGGTGTAGAAATAAGCATGCTCTTCAAGATTATCCATTAAAAAAAACCTCCATATCTACTATTTGTAGCATTTGTGCGAAAGAACATATCATAGGCCAATTTTAATTACTTCCAGGACTCAAAAATATCTTGGAAACATAGTCAAAAGAACTCAATTTTGTTGAGCAAAGATAAGAGGAAAATTTTTCACAATATAAATATTGAAACGCCCCATATTTTTTCATAAATTAGAGATAAAATCCTTGGTTTATGCCATGGTCTTACTCATAACCACCACAACAAAATTGGAATCAACCTCCATGGTCATCCTCTCATGAATGGCCACAATCTAGGTGGAAAAATCCATAATGGAATCAACACAATCCACATTGGAATCAACATAATCCACCATAGATGCAATCACAATCGCATGGACAAAACTAGGGACAGTAGTACTAACCATACTAGGAACAATGGAGATACCAAAATCCACCACAAAATTTGTTGCCTGGGCCTGCTCAAAATTTCCTTAGGGATGACAATCACAACAACAACAACAAGTAAAACAACCTCCACTTTAAGCCCAACCTGTGACCAACCCCAATAATACTAGATAGATAGTCCCTATCTACATGGCTAAATCTGATGATACCAACATGATAAATATAATTGACTGTAGCAATATCCAATTACGTTAAGGAAAGACACTTCTAGGTTAAACCTACTCCGTATATCATTATATAAATGGGAACTAACAAAAATAAATAAGACCCATCTACATCTGGCCCATAACAATCACATGTCGAGAAAGAAAAAGAAAAAGAAGACTTGCCTCAGAATGATTTACCATACCCTGAACGGTTTGAGAAATATAAAATTTCTTTGAAATTTGATTTAGTAAAGGAACTAAAACACTTAAACATCGTAATTCCTTTATTGCAGGCTATTAAGAATATATCATTAATCAACAAAACCATTCAGGACCTTTGCATTAAAATACCAGGAAGGAAAAAGAAATCATTTCTCAAAACTATACTAGTAGATGGAAAGTTGGTTGACCTTTTTTCTGGGAAACTTATTCCACAAAAATATGGTGATCCAATAAGTCTAGTAGTCACAGTAACCATAGGATAAATGTAGATATCGAATGTTCTTATTGATCTTGGAGCAGCCATAAATGTTATGACAAAAGATACGATGCAGAGATTACAATTGAATAACTTGAATCCTACATCTACCGTATTAGAAATGGCTGATAGATCTGTAGAAAAACTAGAAGGAATTATAAAAGATATTCCTATAACAATATCCTTATGGTAAATCTAGTTAACTTCTTGTTTTTACAACCCTGCAACTTTGCAAATGGTTATTCGATAATTTTAGGAAGGCCTTGGCTTGCTACCATAACCACTTTCATTAATTGTAGGTCAGGGGATATGACCATTTCAAATGGGATTGATTCAAATAATATTTCTTTATATCCTTCTGCGAAACCTTCGGTTAACTTTTTAGGTCACTTATGGTTTCTTAATTCTGATGAAGAACATGAAAAAACTATCTCGACACTAGCCACTGTAATTGTGAAAGAGCATGTAGAAGAGTTAGATTCATATGAAAGAGATGCTTTTGAAGATGAAATCATTCTGGTTAATACCATGTATGAATCAAGACTTGAAGATGAACCAACCACTATTCATCATCTATTATGGAATTATGAAGAACAGACATCTGAAAAAATGTCATCCCTTTCATTACAAGATAGTCCCTTCAAATTACCACATGGATGGCATCATCATATTCTATCATCTTTTTATTGTCCCATATCAGAAATGATTCCGTCAAGAATTACATTTGACAAGGAGATACAAATATTTCATTCTCTTCTACCACATCATTATCTTCTTAACTCCTTAATAAGAAAATTTGGAGTTAATTTTGTTCATCCTAGAACAAAACAAGTTGAAGTACAACCGAGAAAATTTATGAACATCAACAAATGGTTGACCAATGATTAGGAGGCAAAATTTCTTATTGAATTAAATTGACATATCAATGCCTTTGCATGGGATTACAAGGATATATCAAGAATTAATCTTGATGTGTATACTCATAGAATATATACAGAAGATGTAAAAAATCTTGCACCAACCACAAAGGTGATTAAATCCTACTTTGCAAGACTTTGTAAAAGATGAAATAAAAAAAAAATTAGAAGTAGGATTCATTTATCCAATTTTTGATAGTCGATGGGTTTCTCCATTGGTTATCGTTCCAAAGAAAAACAAAAAATATGAGTGTGTGGATTATCAAGAATTGAATAAAGTCACACGTAAGGACTATTTTCCATTACCTTTCATTGACCAAGTGTTAGATACACTCATTGGGAAGAAATATTTATGTTTTCTTGATGGATTTAGTGGGTATAACCAAATTCAGGTTGCCCCTAAAGATTAAGAAAAAACAATCTTCACTTGATCATAGGGAAATTTTGCCTACACAATCCTACCTTTTGGACTTTGTAATACGCTAGCAACTTTACAACGAGTTTTTCTAGCCATATTCTTTGATTTGACTAATGGGGAAGCTTTTGATATCACCTTAGAACATCTTGATAAGGTGTTAACCCATTGTGAAACTTATAATTTATCCTTAAATCCTGATAAATGTTTCATGATGATGAAATAAGGCATTGTCCTTGGCCATAATATATCATCAAAAGGAATCAAGGTAGATCCTAAAAAGGTAGAAATTATTAAAAATATTCCTTCTCCACAAATTCAAATAGATGTCAAGAGCTTTTTAGGATATATGGCTTTTGTCGTCGTTTAATCCAAAATTTTAGTACAATTGCAAATCCTATGTTTGCATTGCTAATAAAAAACTCTGAGTTCCAATGGATTGAGAAGTGTCAAAATGCTTTTGACACTCTAAAAGAAAAATTGAGCACTCTACCTGTGTTGAGAGGTCCAAACTAGGAATTACCATTTCACATTCAAACTGATGTGTCCAATACTGCAATCGGAGTAGCATTAGGGCAAGTGGAAAATGGAGAGCATTATGCCATATACTATATTAGCAAGAATCTCACAGGAGCTGAAAAGAACTATACTACCACCGAAATGAATTCGTAGCGGTAGTATATTCTATCAATAAATTTTGCCATTACATCATAGGATATCAAGTGTTTGTTCACACAAATAATTCAACTATTAAATACTTGATGAACAAACCTATGGTTAGTGCAAGAATAATTCGTTAATTACTACTACTACAAGAATTTGATATCATGATAGTAAATGAACTAGGGAAGGCTAATGTAGTAGCAAATTTCTTATCTAGACTAAACAACACAAGAGAAGAAGAATTGGTAGAGGATGCTTTTCCAATTGAAATATTATTTGCAATATCAATAAAATCATCATGGTTTGCTAATATTGCTAATTATTTAGCCACAAAAAAAGTTCCCTCTTATTTTACCTTGAAAGAAAAGAAACGATTAATAAAATAAAGCTCATCGTTTACATGGATAAACGGTCTACTATTCAAATGTGGACCCAATCACATATTACATTGATGTATTTGACAAGATGAGGTGTATGGTGTCCTTTGTGCATGTCACGATGAACCTTCAAGAGGACACTATTCAGTTAAAAGTACTATTACAAAATTTTTGGAAATTGGTTATTATTGGTCATCTCTTCATAAGGATGTGAAAAAGTACATATGATATTGTGATGCATGTCAAAGAATGGAAAAACCCACACCCAGAAATAAAATACCTCTACAACCTCGAGTGGTTTTAGAACCATTTGAAATATGGAGGTTAGATTTTGTTGGACCCATTGACCCACCTTCTCAAGGAAAGATACATATCTTGGTATGTATTGATTTTGTTACCAAATGGGTTGAGGTGCATGTTTTCAAATATGCTTGTGAAGATAAAGTCTTTGAATTTTTATATTCCCAAAATTTTCAAAGATTTGGAGCTCCACAATCTATTGCAACAAATCATAGACCCCAATTTACAGTAAAATTCATAGAAGCTTTTACTAAATTGTATGAGATCAAACATAGAAAATCATCACCTTATCACCCTCAAATTAATGGTCATATTGAAGTCACTTATAAGAAATTATAAAGGATCTTAACAAAAACAAAACCTTCTCATAGGAAGAATTGGTTGAACACGTTACCAGAAGCTATTTGGGCATACAACACAACATGGAAATCCAACACGGGTTTCACACCTTATGAACTGGTTTATGGTAAGAAACTTCTTTTTTTTAATTGAATTTGAGTTATTAACACTTTGCACATCTTTGGAATTTGGTATTGAATTATTATAGGTACAACTGGATAGAGTTTTGCAACTTAATGCATCGAATGAGCTTTGGTTGGAGGTATTGCAGCAAACAAAAATAATCCAACAATAACAAAATGTGTGGCATGACAGTCACATTCATCAAAGAAAAATTGAACCAAGATTGAGCATTATTGTTTTATTCTTGCTATGAATATTTTCCTAGCAAGTTACAAACTTGATGACTTGGACCATACCAGATTGAGGAAGTGTTCAAGAATGGAGTTGTTCGTCTTTCTCCTATTGATGACTCGAGAAGAAAGTTGGTGGTTAATGGACATCACTTTCGGGTATACCATAAACCATTGACCAAGGAAGAGTTTTTAGAACATGTTACATAGTTTGATTTATATGTGATGGAAGAGACTCTCCCATTTCATATTTAGAATGATTTGCAAAAAAAAAACACAAAACACAAAACAAAAAGAGATGGAATAATATTGGTTGTGAAATTCCTTCATGGACACAATCTAGATGGAGGTTGTGAAATTCCTTCATGGGGACAATCAAGACCGATTAGAGATTTAAAAAAAATGAATAATTCAATAGTGATAACCTTTTTTTAGAAGCTATTGAATTAAGGCTTACATGAAAGCCGATTTTTGGCTTGTTTGTCTTCTTAATTCATCCATCATTGTATAAATATCACTTAATGTACATGTGTAATGTCTTTGTTTTTATATTGTATGTAGCTTGCTAACAATCATCAGAAGTGACTTAGATGGTGCATAATAAATTTTCAGGACAATAAGGTATGTGTTTCTTGCATTTTACTCATAGTTAGCATTGATATTTGATGTATGATAATTAGATATTTGGCAAAAACTACTTATAAATTTGGTAAAAATATGAAACACCCTACTAAACATGTCAGAAAATACCCTATCCTACCCTTGGTCACATAAAATAATAGTCTGGTAGCATGAAAATGGTAATTTATAGAGTTTTGGAAGGTTTAGAGCTTTAGAATGAAAGGGCTCTAGAAGGTTTAGAGCTCCGAGATGATAGAGATTCGAAATGTACAAAGTTTCAGAATGATTTAGCTTCGAAAGGTTTAAGAGCTCTGGAAGGTGGCTGCAATAGAAGTTAAAAATGCATAGGACGTGCATTTGAAAATATATTAAAAATTTATATTTTTGATGCAATGCCTGTGATGCCACCTCATGCAACAAAGTGTTTCAACAAGACAACAACAAGCAAAAGAAGGAGTTGCATTTATACGAAGGGATGGGAAAGAGCCAATGGAGATTGGGGAAAGCTTACACTAAAGAAAAAATGTTATAGAGCCTAAGCAAAAACAAGTTTTGTAGAAGCAACTTATAGTATAAGCAGCTCCAAAACATTTAGAAGCAACTTTAAAACATTTAGAAGCAACTCCAAAACATTTTGAAGCAGCTTTGAAACATACAAAAGCAACTCCATAACAACTAAACCAAATGCAAACAGAAGCTCCAGAACAACAAAATGGTCAAATCAGAATTTTGGAGCAGGATATTTTGATAGAGGGAGCTATTAGAATGCAAATTGAACCTGTGAAAATTGAAATACCAACTGAAGAAAAGGAAAAATAGGTTCTTGTGGAATTTGTCAGTAAAGTTCAAACTGCAGAAGTAGGGGTACAAACTAACATCCCTCCAATTCCAAACATCCCACCTGTTATAATGCCTCTGCTAAATATGGCAACATTGGTAGCACATAATGCAACCATATCAGGTTGGATAGATCATTACCAAGTGTTGGAAATCTACTTTGCAACGATGTAACCATTAAAGGAACAGAACAAAAGAAAAATTGCAAAAATTACAAAATTGCAGGTCAAAGTGAGAGATGTGTGCCTGATTGCAGAACAACTAGTGCAGTGTAGAAGACTTTTCATATTGTACAACTTATTTCTCAAAGAGATATTTTTCAGATGAAAAGTGATGAGGATCTATTTTGGTCTTCCTTATGACTTGACTTTTGATCAGGATTTCATTAATGCATACTTGCAAAGTCCTGAAGAGCAACAAAATCTTCTATGCGAGTTTTACTTGCATAAGTTTGTAGTGATAGATAATGTCCAATTTATGCCTCATATACACACAAGTGATGTACAACTTAGAGCTTTCACTTCCACATTGCAAAATCAAGTGTATTGGGATCAAGAAAGAAGATAGAATAATATTGTGAAGTTAGGTATTGGTCTCTTGCTTAGACATGTCCAACCTAACCCAACAACTTTCATTAGCCAATACTTCTCTTTGATGGGCAAACAAACCATCAAAGCTACCTAGCTTGAGTGCCTTAGGGAGAGTGTAGTTTATTTCTAGCAGTTTTGCATCAATAGTTTTGATAACTCATTGGTAACATGCAAGAGTAGGTGGGATGAGCTACCCATTTATTTGAGAAAGAGAGAGCCTATTTCACCAACAAACCTGATAGGGTTGCGTAGAAGAGAAGTGACATTGATAGATGTCATCTTGGCAATGAAACATTAGTGGATAGGTCTACGGTTTAGGCCACCCACCATCATTACACTTGTGCCTTTTTACTTTGACTTTGACCTTGAACCTGAATAATAATTTCAAAATTGGTTGGCAAAATTAAAGAAAAATAGGGGATACCATTTAGGAGACCATAATTTTTAGGGAAACTAGCATAGGGAGTTGGATCTAAATGCTTTTGTAGCACAAAAAAATGCATGAGGACATGCATCAAGTTAAGTGGGGGGAATGATGAGGCATAAAAATACCTCATTATTTCATCATTTTGCACATAAAAAACTACCATATTTTGATCAATAATATAGTTATTTGTCAAATATGTGATTAAAGTGCATTATTATATTGATGTTAGCATGAATAAATATTAAGAAATATTATGCTACTATTTTGATTGTTTTTTACGCTTTCTATCATCTTTTTGCATGATTTTAGCAGTAAAAATGCATAATATAAATAATTAGTAAATAAAGTCTTTATGAAATCTGATTAGTTGAATGTTTTTTAAGTATTTTTCTACCTCAATTAAGTTCCTAGGATGATGTGACATCCAAAAAGCTATGTTGTAGCTGAAAGATGGCATAATACAACTAGATACGGAATATTCGGGAGCAACTCTAAAACATTTGGGCAACCACCTACAAACTAATAGGAAAATGAGGACAAACGCCAAAAGTAAAGCTAAAATCGTTTGGGGAGAATTAGAGCAATTAGGAGGGACTCACAAAGTAGTTGGAAGTGATCCCACATGACCAAATTAAAGCTAACAACATATGACATGTGTGCAGCCTAATATTTCGGAGCTGCTACAAAAATACTACAAAAATAGCAAAAAAATAGGTTTTTGACCAAATATCTAGGAAAATGAGAAACTTGGCGCATGGATATCTATGGTCAATGATATTAATATATTCATGGCTTATTTCCCATTGAATTAGAGGTAAAGATAGCTACACACGTAAGTGTAAACTGGATTTTATCCTAATTTTGGACTAAGTCAGTTGTAGCGATGCATCAAATTAGGAGCCAATAGTAGGATAGATTAATTTGTATTTATTGAATGTAGGCTTGGGACATGGAAAGCATTATATAAATAAATCCCCGACTTACTTTGAAAGAGTTGAAAAAAGGCTAGAAAACTATATAATAGATAACATTTTCAACAACTTTTATAATAGTAACTTTTATAATAGTAGAATTTTCCAGTAAAAGTGCAGTATTCTCCATGTTATTTTGATGTCTTGAGTGGATAGTTAGACCTTAGATTTTGGTGTGTTAGACTTTTTTATAGACATAGGAGCAAGGGCCCACTCTCGGGGCTAGTGGAAGGAGTTGTTACAATTTTTATAGGTTTTCTGTTTTTGTTCATTTTCTGTCAAAAAGTTGTCAGTTTCTTGCTAAAATGTTGTAATTTGTTTTTGCTCTATTTTCAAGTGTGAATGTGTGAGTGTGGTTTTTCAGCTAGCTAAACTTATTTTCTTCTGTATTTCTCATGTCATTTTTGCAATTTTATTTACAACAATTTCATAGTTTCAGAAACAATTTCGTGTTTTAGTAAATTATGTTTCAGTAGTTAAATTTTTCAGCATTGTTAATTTAGTTGATTTCAATTCAACATTTACATTTCATAGCACTTCAATTTAGCAAAACTAATATAGTTTTATGTTTTCCTTTAGTATAGTTAAATTATGCAATTTATATTAGTTTCAATTCTACAAACTAAGTAGGTTTCAATTATGCAATTTAGTGATAGTTGATACCCGCAAGAACCATTTGAACCATTGTTCCTACAAAGATAAGCAAGTGCCCTGATTTTTGAATTGTAGAACTACCAATCTCCTCTATTGTATATAGCCTTGGACATTGCCCTAGATTTAACAAATTAAAATTAAATGATGAATATTAACAACACTCATCATTAATTGTGGAAATATAATACTTCGAGGAAATTGAAATATATGTTTAAGAGAAAAAAAAATGAAAAAATTGTGATAAAAAAGTATGATGCAACAAATGTAATATATTTATGGAAACAATGTCCTTGAGGAGCTTATGGATTTCTCTGATCTAGCAGACGTTGATAAACTCTAATAGCTCTAGCCCTTCTTGTTTGGTCATCTTTTGTTTATCCTCTCTTCTAGTGTTTACCTTCTATGTTAGTATTAGGGATTTCCCTATTTTGGTTTTCTTTTGGGACTTCCCCTACTTCAGTATAGTTTTCCGCTCCTCTCCCTTTTGTTTTTGAAATACAACCTTTAAAGTCCTTCTCCGAAGGTCCTCTCTTTTTTATAAAAGGTTTGGAGACCCTTTCAAAACCTCTTCCACCAATCAATCAACAAAAAAAGAAATGTAATATTTTAGTATTTTGATGAGAATTACCCTCAATAGAAGCCACATATAACTTATTAAAAAGAGGTTTATACCAAAACATAATAATGAAATAAATAAATACATCAACCGATATTTAATCAACCTATTAGAGTCCCCAACCTTCAAGGAGGAGATCTAATTTCAATTTTGCCAGACTATACATAGATTATATCCAAGTTAATGTGATACCACTATAGATGTTACTAAAATAAGAAGACTATAAATATCTTCTACGAGAGATATAATAGTGGTATGTCTTTGGGTGCTTTACTCTTAATTTTGTTTTTTGTGGTTATAGATGAATTGGTTACAATCACAATTTTTAGTAACTGGCAGCGCAGCTGGCAGGGTTCAAACTATCAGCGAAGGCTTCCAACACAACCATCGTCTCGTTAATGGTAACCCAACATGAGATGGGACCGCCGGACGCACAGGGTTCACACCGTCTTCGTCAGTCTGGTTCAACACGTGGCATGAAGGGGATCGTCGGACAAACAGGAAATAGATCGTCATCATCAGTCAGATGCAACACATAGAAAAGTCGGATCGGGCTACTGGCTATGCATGGGCACGCCCGTGGGATTGGAACCTAGGTCTCCTCTCGGTAACCCAAAAATAATAGACCGGTTGATAGTAGGTTGCCCTGGTTTAATTCCTTGGATAGCCAAGGTCTCATTGACTTCATCTTTACCCAACAAGCTAAGGTTTATAAAAATTCTCTATGGAAAAAAAATCCTCTAAAACGCATAAAAGTCTTTTTGTGTAACTAATATTATTTTTGTAAGACAAAAAAATTAAATTAGTTGAAAATCATATTGACGTAACCATGTAAAACAAGGATATATAAATCTATATACTATCATCAAAGAGAGTTTTCTTGGTTCGTTGAGGTCATCATTTGAAAGGATATCCATAGCAAGTGAAGTCTCCTCGATGAAGAATCCAATTAATCATTGTATCTACCACCTTGTTTTGATATCTTGAGATTTATATAAACTCTACGACCTCATCGACCTCATCTGTATCCAATATAAATTTAATTATATATATTTTTGGTTATATAGAAGAGTTGGTTACAACCACAATATTTTTAGTAATTGACAAGCGTGGGGCTCAACCGTAGTGAGGCTGATATAAATTTAACTATAACAAAAAAAATTACTATTTAGAAATATGTGTAAAAAGGTCTGAGGTGTAGACCAATTGATGTGATGAAACCTAATAAGGAAATAGATGTCCAAGGTTTAAATTTTGGGTCTCGTTAAACTAAACACTTGTCCTTATTCTAATGCTTTCAGCGACTCAAAAAATTTAACATGAATATGGTATGATACTTATAGGGATGGACTGCAGAAAGTACTATGTTGATATGTTGATTCGGGTGATTACCGATAAAAAATACTATCCCGAATTATCGTGGTGACTACCGATAAAAAAAATACTGTAATAGTCATAAAATATAAAACAATATACCCGAATTATTGTAGTAGCTACCGATAAAATATAGAACATCATGATAACTACCGATTCCATCTTATAAAATAAAAAAATTAAAAAACAAAATAATTTTTACTTTAAATTATTCAAAATATCTTTATTTTAATATTAAAAAATAATATACAACTTTATTTCACATGATTGAAACCTTAAACTTGTATTCCTCAAGCAATCTCACACAACCAAAGTGAGACCAATTCTATGTAGTGCTCACCTTCATGTATATTATTCATGATATCTTTATTTTGATATTAAAAAATAATATACAACCTTATTTCATATGAAGCAATGGTTACAATCACGATTTTTAGTAACTACCAGCACAGCTGGTAGGGTTCAAACTATCTACGAAGGCTCCCAGGACTTCCACCGTCTCAGTACATGGTAACCTGGCGTGAGATGGGGACCGCCGGACTCACGGATTACACCGTCGTCATCAATCTGGCGCACCACTCAGATTGAAGCCTTAAGCTTGTATGCCCTCACACAACCGCAGTGAGGCCAGTTCTATGTAGCGCTCACCTTCACCGACATGAAGGCGCTGTAAGGCTAGTTCTAGGTAGCGCTCACCTTCACCGATATGAAGAAGAGTAACAAATAAAAAAAAAACAAATAAAAAACCAAGATAGAAAATTGATGAAACGTGAGGCCTACTCAAGGACCATCTTTTCCTAACTTGTAAAAAAAACAAATAAAAAAACAATATTGAAAATTGATGAAACGTGAGGCGCACTCAAGGTCCTCTTTTACTAACTTGTTGCCATTTCAGTGTGGCGGCTTCTGGTTCTCCTTCCATGCGAAGGAGCTAAATTTTCTGGAGTTTTATTTGTTCTCCAAATACTTCGTCTTCGTTCTTACTTGCAAATTAGGGGTATCACAACAGCAACAGGTGAGCAGCGCCCGTCATTCCCTGCGGATTTTTGGTTTTTAGGGTTTCAATACATTTAAAATTAACTGCAGTTTTTTTTTTTTAATTCTCTTTCATAAAATTCGACGCAGAGGAGTGGTTTTACTTATTTCTTTAGAGAGCAATGGCGCACCTGGGTGGAGGTGCAGAGGCCCACGCCCGCTTCAAGCAATATGAGTACAGGGCGAATTCCAGTTTAGTCTTAACCACAGATTCCAGGCCCCGCGACACCCACGAGCCCACAGGAGAGCCGGAGTCTCTGTGGGGAAAAATCGACCCCAAGCATTTTGGCGACAGGGTTTACCACGGCAAGCCCCCCGAACTTGAGGAGAGA
Organism: Wollemia nobilis; assembly: GCA_028583015.1. NCBI lineage: Eukaryota > Viridiplantae > Streptophyta > Pinopsida > Araucariales > Araucariaceae > Wollemia > Wollemia nobilis. The sequence continues at coordinate 2,507,380 of JAQPPZ010017073.1, forward strand.
ATCAAGAAGGCCAAGAAGAAGAAGGAGAGGGAAAAGCCGCAGTTGGAAGGGGCCCCAAAGAGAGACGCCAAGAGAAGACGCCTTCAAGATGAGACCGTCTTGTCCATTGTGGACGATGGGGTTTACAGGCCCCGAACTAAGGAAACCAGAGCCGCCTACGAAGCTCTCCTCAGCACCATCCAGCAGCAGTTTGGGGACCAGCCCCAGGACATTCTCCGAGGGGCAGCAGACGAAGTGCTCTCCGTGCTGAAGAATGAAAAGATCAAAGACCCCGACAAGAAAAAGGAAATCGAGAAGCTTCTCAACCCTATGTCCACTCAGAACTTTGCGCAGCTGGTTTCTATTGGGAAGCTTATTACAGACTACCAGGACGCTGCGGCAGGGGATTCGGCGGCCGGGGCTTCTGCCGGTGAAACCCTAGATGATGATATTGGTGTTGCCGTCGAATTCGAGGAGGAAGAAGAGGATGACGATAGTGATTTGGACCAGGTGCAGGAGGATACCGACGCCGATGAGGACGAGGAGGGACAGGAGGCGAATGGCAACGAGGCCATGCAAATGGGCGGAATTGATGACGATGAGATGGAAGAAGCAGACGAGGGTTTGAATGTTCAGGACATTGATGCCTACTGGCTCCAGCGCAAGATTTCGCAGGCTTATGGCGCCATTGACCCTCAGCATAGCCAGAAGCTCGCGGAGGATGTGTTGAAGATTTTGGCGGAGGGGGATGTCAGAGATGTGGAGAACAGGCTGGTGATGCTCTTGGATTACGAGAAGTTTGATCTCATTAAGTTGCTGCTCCGGAATAGGCTTAAGATCGTGTGGTGTACCCGGCTCGCCAGGGCGGAGGATCAGAAGGAGAGGAAGAGGATTGAAGATGAGATGGCCATGGGAGAGCCTGCCCTCGCCGCTATCCTTGAGCAGTTGCACGCCACGAGGGCCACTGCCAAGGAGCGGCAGAAGAATCTGGAGCGGAGCATAAGAGAGGAGGCCAGGAAGCTGAGAGACGAGGGCGGTGATGGGGAGAGGGAGCGCCGCGTGGACAGGGATAGAGAAGGTGGGGGTGCTATGGAGAATAGTTGGTTGAAAGGGCAACGGCAAATGCTGGATCTTGATAGCATTTCGTTTCACCAGGGGGGGTTGCTCATGGCAAACAAGAGGTGTGAGCTTCCTCCAGGTTCGTATAGGACGACGAGGAAAGGTTATGAGGAGGTTCATGTACCAGCGTTGAAGCCAAAACCCCTTGCAGAGGGGGAGGAGCTTGTTAGGATATCCGACATGCCAGACTGGGCGCAGCCTGCATTTAGCGGAATGAAGCAACTCAACAGAGTGCAGAGCAGAGTGTATGAGACAGCGTTGTTCACTGCGGAAAACTTGCTCCTGTGCGCGCCCACGGGGGCTGGTAAGACAAATGTGGCCATGTTGACAATACTTCAACAGATTGCCCTCAATAGGAGTGCTGATGGTTCCATCGATTTGAGTAGGTTTAAGATTGTCTATGTGGCACCCATGAAAGCATTGGTGGCAGAGATGGTTGGGAACTTGTCTAATCGGTTACAATCATATGGAATTTCTGTGAGGGAGATGACGGGAGATCAAACAATGTCTCGTCAACAGATAGAAGAAACGCAGATAATTGTTACCACTCCTGAAAAGTGGGACATCATTACTCGAAAGTCTGGGGATAGGACATACACGCAGCTGGTGAAACTTTTGATTATTGATGAGATTCATCTTTTACATGACAATAGAGGACCGGTGCTGGAAAGTATTATTGCCAGGACCGTGAGGCAAATTGAGACTACTCAGGAAATGATAAGATTAGTGGGTTTGTCTGCAACGTTACCAAACTATGAGGATGTTGCTCTGTTATTACGTGTGGACAAGTCAAAAGGTTTGTTCTATTTTGATAATAGTTATAGACCATGTCCACTGGCTCAGCAATATATTGGAATAACTGTGAAGAAGCCACTCCAGAGGTTTCAGTTGATGAACGATGTGTGTTATGAAAAGGTAATGTCTATTGCTGGCAAGCATCAAGTTTTGATCTTTGTTCACTCTAGGAAAGAAACGGCAAAAACAGCGAAGGCTATAAGAGATACGGCTCTTGCAAATGATACCCTTGGACGGTTTCTCAAGGAAGATAGTGCTAGCCGAGAGATTCTTCAAACAGAAACTGAGTCGGTAAAAAACAATGATCTGAGAGATCTTCTGCCTTATGGATTTGCGATTCATCATGCAGGGATGGCCAGGGCAGATCGAACTTTGGTAGAAGATCTTTTTGCGGATGGGCATATCCAAGTTTTGGTTTCAACTGCCACTCTTGCATGGGGAGTAAATCTACCTGCCCATACTGTAATTATAAAAGGAACTCAAATATACAATCCCGAGAAAGGTGCATGGACTGAACTCAGTCCTCTAGATGTGATGCAAATGCTTGGTCGAGCTGGAAGGCCACAGTATGATTCTTATGGAGAAGGAATAATATTAACTGGTCATAGTGAACTGCAATATTATCTTTCCCTAATGAACCAGCAATTGCCAATTGAGAGCCAATTTATCTCAAAATTAGCAGATCATTTGAATGCAGAAATTGTTCTTGGTACGGTTCAGAATGCGAGGGAGGCATGCACATGGTTGGGATACACTTACCTTTACATTCGTATGCTACGCAATCCAACTCTGTATGGCCTATCTGCCGATGCTTTGGAGAGAGACAATACTTTGGAAGAGAGAAGAGCAGATTTGGTAAGCATAACTATTTTTTTCTAAAACTTTTTTAACTTTTTTTGTAGTTTACTATGTTGTTCGATTATTCTGATATTCTTAGACCCACTGGGATTCGTTTGCCTTTTACTTTGGTGGTTTTGTTTGCCCCTAATTATTGATCTGTTTGGCTGTACAGATTCATTCAGGCGCAACTATCTTGGACAAAAATAATTTAGTGAAATATGATAGGAAGAGTGGGTACTTCCAGGTTACTGATCTTGGACGGATAGCTAGTTATTACTATATCACTCATGGGACAATGGCTACTTATAATGAGCACTTGAAACCAACAATGGGTGACATTGAGCTATGCCGATTGTTTTCATTAAGTGAAGAGTTTAAATACGTAACAGTAAGAGAGGAAGAGAAGATGGAACTTGCAAAGCTCTTAGATCGTGTGCCTATTCCAGTGAAGGAAAGTTTGGAGGAGCCAAGTGCTAAGATCAATGTTTTGCTCCAGGCATACATCTCACAGCTTAAGCTGGAAGGGTTATCTCTCACATCTGATATGGTTTTCATTACTCAGGTATGATGTCTGATAAAAGTCCATACAAGACACTGTTAACCATTTCTTGTTGCTCTATAAGTGGATATCTTTGACTTTGTTTTTTGTTATTAAAAAATATAAATGTGATCTTGAGGGTTCTATAATCTCTGCTGTGCTTTACAAGAATAGTTTACTTTGGCATTAAATGTACCGAGACACTTTATAAAGGACGGTCTTTCCTAAAAAACAGTAAGATTTATTTCATGATGCTCCAGAGAAGTTCAAATAGCTATCCTATCCAAAATACTGCAACAGCAGCTTAACGACTTATACTATAGATTCATAGAAAAAATAAACACAACTTGAGAGATTGACTGGAAAAGTTTTGAAAAAACAATATACAGAAAAAGCTGGTTTGATTTGCAGCCCCGAGTATTCCAAATTTTTCAATGCAAGAATATCATTCGTTTTGGGAATTTAAACATCTGTTTTGTTTCCTGGTTAATTGGCTTCATATAGCAACTTCATGTTATTCCTAGTAATGTCTATTGTGTCTTCAACTTGATTGTGCTTCACAATCAGAAAATCTTCCTTCTCTTAATCATAACATCAAACTTTTCATCAGAATCTGAATGTCCATATTTGAGTTCAGTTATTCAACCTATGTTCCATGGGGGACATATCGTGGGATTGGGGGGCTGTCTGGGAGACATGGTGTGACGTCTCAAAAACATCTTCTGCCATTCTCAGACCTATCAGGTTTGCCCTTTCAAAGGCATTGAAAAGAAACTGGTTTGTGTTGCTCATCTGACTCTTGAGCAGTACAAGACTCAAATCCCATTAACAGGAGCATTAACAGTTTTCTGTCGAATCTTCAGGAACACAAGGCATGTAGGATAATGGTCCATTGTGATGAGTGCTGACAACTCTCTGCATTTGGTTGTTTCCTATAGCCAAATCTATTGCTATCATGTAGAAGATCCAAGCTGTCGTTGTTTTTGGGAGTAAACTGCAGAAGCAATGGTGATGATGGTGATGAGAGATGATGGTATGAATATCTTAAGAAGGGAAGATATTTGTAGGATCAACTTTAAGTCAATTTTTGTCAGTAGCTAATACTCCTAGCATTTTCCTGTGGTTACCAGACCCCTTTAATTTAATATCCCCATTTATGCCACTTTCTCATAACATTCAGCAGTGAAGTGTATATATAATATATATCATTGAGTCCATTTTAGATACATTCAACTCTTATCTGAAGCATAAACCTGAAATAATTTTGAGTTCATGTTTATTATAGTTTGGAGTAGAACACTGAAACTGAAAATTTTATGGTATTCTTGGATATCCAGTTATGTAGAATGAAGAATCAAATGTCATTAGCTCAACTGGTAAAATTCATCAACTTTCAAGGAAGAGACCAAGTTAGGAATCTTGCCAAACAATAAATGCATAATTGTCAAGCTGTTATAATACCATTATGTGGTCATGTGTATCATATGTTTGGGTGTAAAAGCTGAAGCAGCTGTGCCTCAAGGCAAAAACATTCTCAAAATTTCAGATGACCAAGTCCAATTCTTGTTGCTAAAGTGAGCACATATGGAAAGATTGTAGCTGTAGAGTGACGGCAGTAGTGGTGACCACAGGTAGATGATACAATCATATCACTTAAACGATATTGAGACATCAACTCAGAACATACTACCTCATTACATTCCATGCAATTTTGACAGATTTCCAGTGAGATTTTGTAACGTCTCCAACACGAGTGGAATTTCGAAAAAGGACACATGAACTCTATTTGCATGCATTTAAATAAATTTAAGGCAGTAAAGAGACTGTAGGCATAGAGAAACTTGATGTTGGCAGAAGTTGTAGAGGCATGCAAGAAAGCCTGTCAATTTGTCAAAAACATTTGAAAATAGTGACCATAACACAAATACTATGTTTCTAACTTTCTGAGAAGCCAGATACAATATAGCTGAGTGAGCATTCCTGTCAATTTGTCAAAAACATTTGAAAATAGTGACCATAACACAAACACTATGTTTCTAACTTTCTGAGAAGCCAGATACAATATAGCAGAGTGAGCATTGTCAGTTGTAAGTGTCAAAATTCCAAATATCAGGTATAGGTTTAACACCATGAATGTGATTTTACAATTCACATGTACATAGCAGTAAGAGTTACTTATTTCGTACTTGATCAATTTCAAACTTCCTTTGTCCTTCTGCAGCTGAGATTACAAAGCTGTAGATCACAACATATTATTCAGTGGCTTCCAGACTGAGGTTAGTGATGTTCAATGCAGCCACTTTATCAGCATGTATATGACTTTGTCATCTCATTATGTTCTGAATGTCAGTTGTGCATTGTCCTGACTTTTCATTAACGTTATAGGAGTGTCTTACATTAGACTGATGCAGAGATACCATGTAATGCAACAATCAGCCTAATCATTTCAATCTGACATTCTTAATGCCATCTTACTGGACTTAACAAATCAGAGAATCAATTTTTAAACAAATTGACAAGGCATTTTTAAACTCGTAACCTGCTTTTCTGGACTTTGGATCTCAGGAAAAAATGGTTGACAAGGTATGGTTATATTCGTAACCTTTCTCAAGCCCTTTTCAGCTAGCAACAGTTCATGAATGCAATTTTTTAGAGGTAAACTATTGCTGAGGATTTGTTTCCACTCATAAGCTCAAAGTATTTTCTGTAGATTTGGACTTTGTAAACAAATTGAGGAGGCACAACTTACACCTCTGTTTAAGATGTCAAACAATGATATTGTTGGTCAAAGCTAAAATTATGGAGTGTGTGTTACACATTCTTACATCAGTTAGAGGGGACTTCAACACAAAACTACTTGGAGGCCTAATTGAGAAGCTCTATCTTGTTTCCATATAATGCTTGGTAGTTGCAATTCAAGGGACATATGAAGATTATAATACTGAGCCAGCTCTATTTTACATGTTTGAAATTCATTACCAATTGACTTCATTGCTAGTTGCATGTCATATTGCATATAATTGCAGCTAGAAACGGTAATCAAGGTTGAAAAGAAGAATCAATAGTAACTTACCTGTCTTTGAACCAACAAGATCAGGGAATATGTTACTAGTTAGCTCTTCTAGGTCCTTCTTAGATCTTCCAATGTCATATTGCATATAATTGCAGCTAGAAACGGTAATCAAGGTTGAAAAGAAGAACCAATAGTAACTTACCTGTCTTTGTACCAACAAGATCAGGGAATATGTTACTAGTTAGCTCTTCTAGGTCCTTTTGAGATCTTCCAAAATCATTAATACACATTCCAAAATCCATAATGCGTGCATGTGTATGGCTATAAATGTCAAACTTAAACATCACTTTTGTGTTCCTTTTAAAAATCAAATGGGTTCTAGTATCAAAATGGCATTGTTTTCCTCATCATAGCCAAACATACAACATTGATCATGTGCTTTTTGATTGCCACACATGAGTTCATTTTGAAGTAATTAACCAAAACTTACATGTGTTACATTGGTGTATCACATCGTATTCAAAAGAAATGCTAGCATCACGTAAATCACCTTGTCCTACTTCAAAGAGCGAATGCAGTCATTTTATCATCATTGTCACTGGGTAAGGTAAGAGTTTGGCAGATAACTGTGAGACTTGATATAGCGTACCTGTCATGTTGTGGATGTTGTCATGTAGGAAGGGTCTTTTTTGCAAAATGGATCTCAAAGGACCTCATTACAAGTATTTCTTAATTATGAATAAAAGTACCAGATACATACAAGCTGCCACCTAGTACAGCATTAGATCTGGGCATGTATTCTGATAAGTAATGTTTTAGCTTACTTTCCAAATTTCAAATAATAGACATGTTTCCAAGCTGATGACAACTATAGAACTGATACTTCAGTATATATTTTGCAATAACTACTCTTTCCATGGTGCGTAGAAGAATACTGCAATATATATTTACTTGAGCAATTTTTTTTTTACCCTGAATGAATATGAATGCTTGTGAGCAGAGATGGTGGTTTTTGTTAGCAAATAATTATGTTGCTTTCAAATGATTTTGTTTTGGCTATGTTTTTAACTTTCTGGAAGCATTCTTTTGTTTAGATGTGCCAGATGACACAAATGACATGCAACTCTAAAGTATGCTTTATGTTTTTGGTGATAATGTTTACAGAGTGCAGGTCGCCTCCTGAGAGCACTCTTTGAGATAGTCCTAAAAAGAGGGTGGGCCCAGTTAGCTGAGAAAGCCCTCAACCTGTGCAAGATGGTCAATAAGCGCATGTGGAGTGTTCAAACTCCACTCCGGCAATTTAAAGGCATTCCAAGTGACATCTTGACTAAAATTGAGAAGAAGGACCTGGCTTGGGAACGGTACTATGATCTTTCTGCCCAGGAGATTGGAGAGCTCATTCGTTTTCCAAAGATGGGGAAAACGATTCATAAGTTTGTTCATCAGTTTCCAAAGTTGGATCTTTCTGCACATGTTCAACCAATTACACGTACTGTATTGAAAGTGGAACTAACAATCACACCAGATTTTCAATGGGATGAAAAGGTTCATGGATATGTGGAGCCTTTCTGGATTATAGTAGAAGACAATGATGGTGAACTTATACTCCATCATGAGTATTTCATGTTGAAAATGCAGTATGTGGAAGATGATCATAACCTGAGCTTTACTGTACCAATACATGAACCTCTTCCACCCCAGTATTTTATTCGTGTTGTCTCTGATAAGTGGTTGGGTTCACAAACTGTATTGCCAGTTTCATTTAGGCATCTAATTCTGCCAGAGAAATATCCACCTCCTACAGAGTTGCTAGACTTGCAGCCACTTCCCGTGTCTGCATTAAGAAATCCTGCATATGAAGCACTTTATCAAGAATTCAGGCACTTCAATCCTATTCAAACTCAGGTATTTACGGTCCTCTATAATTCTGATGATAATGTTTTGGTTGCAGCACCCACTGGCAGTGGTAAGACTATCTGTGCTGAGTTTGCTTTGTTGCGATTGCATCAAAAAGGCACAGAGAGTGCATTCCGATCTGTCTATATTGCTCCCATAGAAGCTCTTGCAAAAGAAAAATATCGTGAATGGGAGCAGAAATTTGGGAAAGGGCTGGGTTGGAAAGTAGTTGAACTGACAGGTGAAACTGCAACTGATTTGAAGCTCCTTGAGAAGGGTCAGATTATTATAAGTACACCAGAGAAATGGGATGCCCTATCCCGGAGGTGGAAGCAACGAAAACTTGTCCAGCAAGTTAGTCTTTTTATAGTGGATGAACTTCATTTAATTGGTGGAGAGGGTGGTCCGATCCTGGAAGTAATTGTTTCTAGAATGAGATATATATCAAGCCAAATTGAAAACCGTATCCGCATTGTAGCTCTTTCTACTTCACTTGCAAATGCTAAAGATCTTGGTGAGTGGATAGGTGCTACTGCTCACGGGCTGTTCAATTTTCCACCTGGTGTTCGTCCTGTACCATTAGAGATTCACATTCAGGGTGTTGATATAGCCAACTTTGAAGCTCGAATGCAGGCAATGACCAAGCCTACATACACGTCAATAGTTCAACACGCAAAGGGAGGCAAACCGGCTCTAGTGTTTGTACCAACACGAAAACATGCACGGCTTAGTGCTCTTGATTTGGTAACTTATGCAAATGTAGATGGTGGAGAAAAATCCCAATTTCTTCAATGTACTGAAGAAGATTTACAACCATTCATTACAAAGGTTAAAGAGTCTACTTTGAGCCATGCCTTGTCTCATGGAGTTGGGTATTTGCATGAAGGTCTCAGTTTAATGGAACAGGAACTTGTAACTCAGTTGTTTACTGCAGGAGCAATTCAGGTGTGTGTTGCAAGCAGCTCAATGAGTTGGGGGCTGTCTTTATCTGCACATTTGGTTGTGGTCATGGGGACGCAGTATTATGATGGAAGGGAAAATGCTCATACCGACTATCCTATTACTGATCTTCTCCAAATGATGGGGCGTGCCAGTCGACCTCTTCTTGATAATTCTGGAAAATGTGTAATTTTGTGCCATGCACCACGTAAAGAATATTACAAGAAATTTTTATATGAGCCATTTCCAGTGGAGAGTCATCTCGATCACTTTCTTCATGATCATGTGAATGCTGAAATTGTTGTGGGTACCATTGAAAGTAAGCAAGATGCTGTAGATTATCTTACTTGGACCTTCTTTTATAGAAGGCTCACTCAGAATCCAAACTACTATAATCTTCAGGGTGTGAGCCATAGGCATTTGTCAGATCACCTGTCTGAGCTTGTGGAGAGCACATTGAGTGATTTGGAATCAAGCAAGTGTGTGACCATTGAAGATGATATGTATCTTTCACCTCTGAACCTTGGTATGATAGCATCTTATTATTACATCAGCTACACTACCATTGAACTATTTAGCTCATCCTTGACTGCAAAGACAAAGCTGAAGGGGCTTCTTGAAGTACTTGCTTCTGCTTCAGAGTATTCAAATCTTCCTATAAGGCCTGGTGAAGAGGAAACCATAAGAAAATTAATAAATCATCAAAGGTTTGCCATTGACAAACCAAAATATAGCGATCCCCATGTAAAGGCCAATGCATTATTGCAATCTCACTTCTCAAGGCATGTCATAGCTGGTAACCTTGCACTTGATCAACGAGAAGTGCTGCTTTCTGCAAGCCGGCTCTTGCAGGCAATGGTGGATGTTATTTCCAGTAATGGTTGGTTAAACCCAGCTCTTGCATCAATGGAACTGAGCCAGATGGTTACCCAAGGTCTCTGGGATCGTGATTCTGTCCTGCTACAACTTCCACATTTTACGAAGGAACTTGCTAAAAAGTGCCAAGAAAATCCAGGTAAAAGCATCGAGACTGTTTTTGATTTAGTTGAGATGGATGATGATGAAAGGCAGGAATTATTGCAGATGACAGATTCACAGCTGTTGGACATTGCTCGTTTTTGTAATCGTTTCCCAAACATTGATCTGTCATATGATATAATTGACAGTGATGATGTGAGGGCAGGAGAAAATGTTACATTGCAGGTCAATCTTGAAAGAGATCTTGAAGGGAGGCAGGAATTAGGTCCAGTTGATGCACCGAGGTATCCCAAGCCAAAAGAAGAAGGTTGGTGGCTGGTGGTTGGGGATCCAAAGAGTAATCAGTTGCTGGCCATTAAGAGGGTATCACTCCAGAGAAAGGCTAAAGTTAAGCTTGATTTTACTGCACCGTCGGAGCTTGGGGAAAAGACATACACACTATATTTCATGTGTGATTCATATCTTGGGTGTGATCAAGAGTACAATTTCACAATCAATGTGAAGGAAGCAGTGGATGATGAAGAAGATGGAAAGGAATGATAAGAGTTCTTCTAAAGCATCGATGTTGCACAATTTGTTAAGAAGTTGACTCTAGATATTTCAGGATGGTTGGCTGTCTTTGCAGCTAAGTGATGTTTATACTTTTATGCTTGCAGATACTAATAAACTTAAAATGTTTCAATCATGTGGTAATTATATTTGTTCACCCTTGATTCAAGTCTTTAGGCCATTTCATCAAAATGTTAAATTTCCTCTAGTTTGTTATCTGGGACATACTGTCGTCTTCTGACATTGCCGATGTTATTAACCACTGGAAATTTTACTAATCAATGTTTTAAAAGTTCGATGTGCAGGCTTTGCAGTTTCAAAATTTAGCATCTTTATTGCATGTGGTAATTCAAACATCTTCCATGTTTGAAACTAGTATAGGTGTTTTATTAGCACGTGTAAAGTACAGCTAAACCTCTGGATAGACTACTATTAATAGTTTCCACTATGTGTGGTACTGGATTAGTATAAACTTGACTTTGTTTTAAATGATGATTTTTTGCTGTATGGAACATTTAAGTTGGCCACCTCGCATTGAATTAAAACCTAATTTATTGTGGAAGAAATTTGTATACGGGAGAAGAATTTGAATTAATTTTATTATGGAAGAGAAATTATAATTTCCCACGACAATTTTGAGTCATTGTATTCTTACACTTTGTTCTTTTCGGTATTGCATATCATAGCTATGGTTTGGTTTCTTTAGGACTTTTCCTTGGCAGTGCATCTTGACTTTCTGGTAGCTTCTGATAGTGGTCATATTAGAGTTGTCCTATCTTCAAAAGGTATGTTCAGTATTGTATTTTATGCATAAGGGGTTTACATTTTTTTTATTGGTTAAATGGGATTGAAACGGCCCCATCTGTATAACATCATCACCACGTAGTGGTATTACAACAAAGCTTGTATATTATCCATGTATCGTTTGGTAAGATTTGAACCTTGGTCTCCTCTTTAAATGTTGACGAGTCTAACCTGTTGATCTATTGCCACTTGATTAAAAATTTTAGTTTGCACAGGTTTTATGAGGGGTCCTGGGCCCCTCGTACCGGGGTTTGAACTTGGCTCTCCTTGATGAAAAACACAAAGGGTTTACATTGTTTATTCTGTATGAATTTAAGTTGTAATTAGTACTGAACTGTTACTTTGTTTCATTTTTCTTATTTTGCTTCATTGTTATGGAAATGATTGTGTAGTGGCAGCTATTGAAAAATGATGCATTTATTTTTTTTAAATGCTCGTGGAATGTGAGTGCATTAATCTGTTTTGGAATTGAAGGCTGGCAGCAAATTCCTTCTCTGAAGCAAGGCTTGGAGCTAGTTGCTACCATTATAGGGGTTGCTCCAAGTGCATGGAAGCTGTGTGCATCAAGTGAAAAAGCGCATCTTATAGTGAGCTAATTGTATCATAGGTAGGATTGAGTGTGTGACAAATACACACAAAGTTAGAAAATTATGTGAGAATTGCTACAACATTTGCTGGTTTGGAGCCTCGAGATTGATACATATACTGTAGCAATTGGGGAACTTTGCAATCTTTTGTACCTTAGTTAAAAGCAAACCTAGAAGGGAAAAAAGAGGAAGGGAAATCATTATTGTTGTAAGGCCATGTTTTCTTGTTTGGGAGTTGTGACTTGATATCTATCCTTGACACATTGTTAAGGGAAATTGCAAGTGTCAGCAAGAGGAGTTCATCATAGTGTCATAGTCTTGTGTTCCTATTTCAAGGGTCTAACTTGGTAGGGGACCTTTGCTGATAGACAACACAACCATGTGCCTCTCTTGCGGGTGTTCTAGGTGGTAAATAAGCAAATCCCTCAAACAGTGGAATCTTTTGACAAGGCTTCTAGGGGTACAAGGGTACTTGGCCGATCGTACACAGAACATTACCTCATGGTAATGACCTGGCGCATATGTTCAACCTTATTGTCGACATTGTTGGCTTCATTCTAAAGGTATGCTAGGGATGGGTGTCCATCTGGCAACAAGGGGAAATGTCAAGAACTGCAAAGTTGAATACTAAATGCAATGTGTACAAGCTTAACACAAAGCAAAGAAGAATATCTTTTGGGATTACGGTTTAATTTGTTATGCTCAGAAGCAGAAGCTTATAAAATCACTTTATTATTTCATAGTTATTTTCTCCTCAGTGATCTCAGTTATGTGTCTTTTTGTATTTTTGAATTGGAAAAGAAAATTGGCAATACTTGGTGCTTTTATTTATTAGTTTATTTTTGCAGTTATGTGTCTTTTTGTATTTTTGAATTGGAAAAGAAAATTGGCAATACCTGGTGCTTTTATTTATTAGTTTATTTTCATGTGGTTGATATTTTGTTCATATTTATTGATCTCTTAGGCATCGTATGATACTTAACATGGGCCAATAAAGTTGATGGATATTTGACAGTCAATCTTCAACAAGGGGATGATTGCCATTCTGGTAGATTTAAAAAATTGACAGATATTTGACAGTCAATCTTCAACAAGGGGATGATTGCCATTCTGGTAGATTTAAAAAATTGACAGATACTTGACACTATTTTGCCCATGTTGGTTTTGGTCTGTTTGTTATCCATTTCTAGGGGAACTTATTGGCGGGTTTCAAGCTTTAATATTTATTGTCATTGCAATGATTGTAAGATGCCTTTGCCTTCGTCTCTTGTTTGGCTACCTGAGTATGTTTTGTGGAGACACTGACCCCTGAATTTGTTGTCCTTGGTATTTTGTGGCTCTACAATGGGGACATCTTGTCCCCCTTTTTGGGCCTAAGGTAGGGGTCATTCTAGGATGTTTTGCTCCCTTTTTGGGCCTAAGGTAGGGGTCATTCTAGGATGTTTTGCCCCCTTGGAATGCCAGTCTTTGAAAGGGGGCTTTCCCAGGATGAGGTTGTCTAGATGCCTTGGAGGTTGTTTCAATTTTAACATTTTATTTTGATTATGAATTTGGATAGTTGGATTAACTAAAATTTAGGCTCTCAGTTGCCTGCTTCTATGGTTTTAGATGTATGTTATCTCTTGGTTGTTTGGTTGTCCCATATGTGTCCCCCAAAACTAGGTTTAGATCTTAGCAAAACATGGCTTCTTGTCCCACATCATCCTTGTCTCAGCTTTTGAGGAACACAACATTCTACTATAAAATTCATTTAAAGTTGGGGCATTATGACTACCTTGTGCCCTTTCTATTTGATTGTGAGGGAAACAAATGATGTGGCAATACTCAAGATTGATATGGGATCAGAAAGATTACTATAGTTTGGGCACAACAAGGAGTGATGTCTAGATGCCACAATATTTTCATGATTTCTTGTGAGTGTTTGTCAAAGGTAAAAGTAAAAGTATCCCTTTAGTTACTTGAAATTGTGTTGTGTTGTAAGCAGGTAGGGACACTGCTAAGTTTTGATTGTAGACACTAAATTTTTGTACTTATTTTTTGCTTTTCCAATTCAAAAATAATTATGCCTTCAATTAAGAAATGTTATGTCAGAAACCATAATTTTGTTTGATACCCAAGAGGGGATTATTGGGTCTTTAGCACCCATTCATTCTAATTTGACTCATTAAAAGACGTTCGGACCATGCTGGTTGAATCTGCTCTTTGTTGCACTCAATGGTTTCATGTCACCTAGGGAGCTACGGGTAGTGATTTGGGCTCTAAATGTCTTATAGTTCCTGACTTTTCATAGATTTGAATGAGGTCACAAATGAATATTTATCATTTGGTCATTGGTTTTGCATGTGTATCAGGCCATGTAAAGCACCCATTTGAACATATTAGATAGATATAGGTATTTAAAAAAATTAAAATCAAGTCTTGAAAGAGTTGTCATTTTCTTTTTACATCGATTTAGTTACATTGGGATATTTGGTGCCATCGAGATTTGAACCTTGGTGTGTGCTATGTCAATTATTTATCCTAACCATTGAACCAAAGACCTGTTGGCTATAGATAAATTGATGGAAGGGGAATAGGTGCCTAAGAGATTGGTGATCATTTGTTTTTGAACTACATAGGTCAATACGTCTATTAAGGAGGTTATACACATCTTATAGATGCATAATTACATTGTACTTATGTTTACAATTTTTTTAATTAATTTTTTTTTTGGAGAATATTACATTATTTGGTACCTTGTAAATACTTTGTATATTGTCAATATGTGGTTTTATATAATCATTAGGTTTTGTTATTATTAGAAGGTTAAATAAAATATTTTTCATATAAGAAAAATGTAGAGTTATATCTTTCACGAGTTTGAGAGGAGAAGAAGAGATGGTTGAAGATGAAATATCAAAAGACTCTATGTAAAGGCTTTTTGTAGGGATGACATGTTGGATTGTATTGTATGGAATATTATACGTTTTGGAGAATATTACATTATCTGGTACCTTATAAATACTTTGTATCTTGTCAATATTTGGTTTTATGTAATCATTAGGTTTTGTTATAATTAGAAGGTTAATAAAATATTTTTCATATAAGAAAAATGTAGAGTTATATCTCTCGCGAGTTTGAGAGGAGATGAAAAGATAGTTGAAGATGAAATATCAAAAGACTTTATGTAAAGACTTTTTGTAGGGATGACATGTCAGATTGTATTGTATCGAATTGTATTGCATTATCATGTATTTTAACGCATTATCGAATTGTACTGCATCATCATGTATTTTAATGCATTTATCATCCACTTAATAGAAAGTGTCTATTTACTTGGTCATGGCATGAATATGTCTATTTAATAGACACTTAATAGAAAGTGTCTATTTACTTGGTCATGGCATGAATATGTGTTACATTGTGCTGTATTGCCTTGTGAGTATTTTGTTACCTTTGCTTATCATCGTAATATTTGATTATTAAACATAATGATGGGGGACCGAAAATTTAAACCATTCACATCCAAATTTTTACACCAAAAAATTTGGAAACAACTTTACAAGAAATAGAAATCCCAATGTTCTATTAGATAAACTTGCAAAGATTACATTTACAGCCTGCAGGCTTTATAACAACTGGCGCACAGGCACAGTTCTCTCACTCTCAATTGCACAGATTCTCTAACTCTGCAACACTAGCCCGCAGGCGTAGTTTTCTTCTCCCTATGCAAGCTGCCTCACGTTCGGCGATCTGCCTGCGTTCCCAGGAAGAATTACAGCAACTCTGGAAGGAAAACACACTCTAGCCGGTTCAGAATGGCTCTCGGCCTTCGACTCTGTAACTTGACTGTGCAACTCTGCAACTGCAGGTTTTCCATTGTTTTCCAACAACTCTGCATGGCTCGGCTTACCCCTTTTATAACTTTTTGGTGTGACGATCTGCTTTCCATCTCGTGGCTCGTCGATTCCTCTCCTAGAACCTTTCGTTTCACCTTCCCGTGTCGCTTCGTCACCCAGGTATTCGAAACGACTCCCTTTCCGACTCTTCGTCTTCGCCTTGTCTTTCGGGTCGCGAAATCGTGACATCTTTGTCCTCCGTACGCTCTTCTGCTTTCGGGTCGCGAAATCGCGACATCTTTGCTCTCCTGCTCGTCCTTTTCTCTTTCGGTCGCGATATCGCGACATTTTTCTTCCTCGCCTCCTTTCTCTTCTTCGGGTCGCGAAAATGCGACCTGTCGTGAAATCGCGACATCTTATCCTCTCTGCTCCCTCTCGCTTCTTCGGGTCGCGAAAATGCGACATGTCGCGAAATCGCGACATTTTCCTCCGCTGGCTCCTTCTTCGCCTTCTGGTCGCGAAAATGCGACATGTCGCGAAATCGCGACATCTTCCTCCGCTTGGCTTCTCCTTCGCCTTCTGGTCACGAAAATGCGACATGTCGCGAAATCGCGACATCTTCCTCCCTTGGCTTCTCCTTCGCCTTCTGGTCGCGAAAATGCGACATGTCGCGAAATTGCGACATCTTCCTCCCTTGGCTTCTCCTTCGCCTTCTGGTCGCGAAACTGCGACATGTCGCGAAATCGCGACATTTCTTCCTCCTGGCTTTCTCTCTCCTTGGCGGGTCGCGAAACTGTGACATGTCGCGAAATCGCGACATCTTCTCCTCTGCGCCTTCTCTCTCTTCTGCGGGTCGCGAAACTGCGACATGTCGTGAAATCGCGACATCTTCCTCCTCCGCTCTTCATCCTGCCTTCGGGTCGCGAAATCGCGACATCTTAGCTTTCTGCTTTCTCTTTCTTCTTCGGGTCGCGAAACCACGACATGTCGCGAAATCGCGACATCTTTGCTTGCAGCCTCCTCCTTCCAGTCTGCGTCGCGAAATCGCGACATCCTTGGCATCCTTGCTCCTCCCATGAGACCTGTCGCGATATCGCGACAGTTGGCCCTGCTGGCTGCTTTCTCTGCTTGTGTCGCGATATCGTGACACATTTTCTGTCGCGATATCGCGACAGTCTTCTCCGCTGCTTCCCCTCTCCTCTTGTCGCGACACCTTTTCTGTTGCGATATCGCGACATATTTTCCTCCTTGCCTTCTTCGGCTTCTTCTGTCGTGATTTCGCTACATGTCGCGAAATCGCGACGTCTTTCCTCCTTAGCCAACTTTTCCGAAGTGGCCCTCCTGCCACTGGATGCTTCTGCATCAGGTGCTACTGGATGCTCCTGCATCACATAAGCTCATTTGCTAATAGTGGTATTATTGCCTATCATCTTAAGATTTGATTATTAAATATATAGCTCATTTGTTAATAGTAGTATTAGAGCCACAAGAAGCTTGTGTTGAGTTGCTGTGTTTAAGTCCTTACGAAACCCTCTATGATTGAAATATTCCAAGAAGTAAAGAAAAGGCAAGTTGGGTTGTAGGTTAAATTCCATTTTATAGTTGAAATATTTCAACATTTAATAAGTCGGGTTGTGAGTTATGTCCAAATTCACGTTCTATCATTAAAGTCGACCCGTCCAAAGTTAGGAAATAGTCCCTAATTCGTCCTGCTCGAAATACGTCACAACTAGTTGGGAGGGATGGTCCTTGTTATTGCTATTTGAAAAGAACCTACATAAATCCTTAAGATACACATCCAAAATTCATCCCTACTATTAATCCATCCTTCTTGTTAGTGCGTATGAGATTTGATTCCTAAGTTTCTTAGTTATAGAGTAGAGTACGTCAAGCATGTGAAAAATCAGAGAGTGCATCCAAAGATTTATTGTTAGTAATATTAAAGGAGAAAACACTGTTGCATGGGACGAAGGATAGCTAAAGAGACGTTTATTGTAGATATAGATTATAAATGTGTAATGCCTAAGATGAATCATACTTGGAAGGAAAATAATGAAGAAATGAACCAAAGCTTGCATGGACCAGAGTTGGAAAAAAGGAATTCGAAGGCGTGCTCATATTAGAAATGCTCAAAACGCTCGGTAAACGGTAATCGACATGTCAGCATGGTAAAAGCATAAATCTTGGGAGGTGTGTGTTTGTGAAGTTTAGAGGAAAATACAAAGTTGAAGTTATGAATGCACATTTGAGCACACACTAAGATACACTTGTATACTTGCTTCAAGTTTATTTTCAAAAGCGTATAATGAGAACTTGGTATTTAAAAGGCAATTCAAAATTTCAAGTCAGGTTTATTTTCAAAAGCATATAATGAGAACTTGATTTTAAAAGGCAATTTAAAATTTCAAATTAGAAGACCAACTCCTACTTGGTATTTAATTGAAAAAAATTAGAAGGAAATTTAATTTATTGAAGTGAGCAAAATTAAGGAACTTTTATGGTATATAATTTTGAATGAAGAATACTGATAAAATACCTGGTATATGGTTAAATATTTTTCAAGAAAGTTCGAAAAGTAAAAGAAAATATTATTATGATAATGAGAATTTTCAAAGAGAATTAAGATAAATATCTTCCAGCACACTTAATCTTATAAGGCGTGTTTTGAAAAGGACATTTTTAAAAGCATATTTGGGAGGTACATTATTAATATAATATTTTTCAAAGTAGAGACATTGAAGACTTGTTCAAAGATAAGGTCATATTATTTAAGCACTTTACATAAGGTACGAGATATATATTTTTTTCGGCTTATTTTTTCTTGGAGCCTAAATAAAATGAACTAGAATGATAAATGAGAAATTACAACAAAAACAATAGAAGAAAAAAGAAAGGAAGGCAACAACCAGTAGCGGAATGGTCCCCTAGGACAAGCATGACTATCCCTCTTACAAGCCTTCAAAAGTGGTAAAGCAGACTTGAGAAGCAAGGATCATGTGAACATAAATATGTTAGAAAGTAGTTTGATCACAAATCTGTTCTTTAGTTCACACTTAGCTGCTAGTCAGTAATTCACCATTTGCTAGTTGTCTATAAAGGGAGCCCAATGCCCCTATTTATAGGAGCTTCGATAAAGGTCAAAAAAGTTTTAGGTCAAAAACTAGGGTTAGGATTCAAAAAGGGCAAAAGGTTGGATCAAGGGTTTGGGTTTTGAGAGCAAAACCCTAAAATCATGATTTCGTGGATGATTAGGGTCAACGACGAATTCACAAAATTTGACTATTGGAGGTTAGATCAGTCGATATGATGCCTAAGCAGGTTGCATGAATTTACTATAATTCTGGGATGATCGCAAATTCAACAAGGCTAGGAAAAGACTTAAAATTGAGGGGTGGGGAGCTCAAAAATTACCCTTAGCAACTGTGAGAGAATTCCTAGACATTTAAGGGAAAATTGATTCATTTGGCTAGGTCAATTTCTGGTGTCTATGTTTTCCCCCTTATTTGATGCATCAAAGAAAACTGCAGACACCTTTGGGCTTGAAAGGCATGTACTAAAAGTGGAATCGGGTTTAGGTGGAGGGATGATGCAAAAAAATGGTGTAATTCAAAACACATTGAAATTTTACACATTTTACAGAGAAATGATGACATCAATGCCCCTAAGGCCAAGGTGCCCCCTCAAGTTTTAGAAGGAAGGCAAACTTCCTGAAGAAACTCAAAATGGCATAGGGAGAGGGAAGGAGAAGAAAGAAAAAAGAGGAGAGAGAAAGAGGGTAAAAAGGAGAGATGAAAAAACAATTCATTTTCATCGTGCAAAGGAGAAATTGAGCTATGGAGAGAAAGAGAGAGACATGGTGCAACTAATCCATCGTTCGACAATTGTGAGAGACAAAGCTCTAGCACAACAACGGAGCGAGCACATGTAAGCATTGAAACCTACCTACTAGACATATTAGAGCTAGATTTAGGTTAGAATTTAATTGAATTTTTTAAAGTTTTGGAGGAAAAATCACCATGTGAACAACCACACAAAATTGTGGGTCCCTACATGAATTTGAAAAAAAATTGAATTTACTGTCTGGGGTCCATGAAATCATGGTAGATCGCGTCAAGCGAATTCATGAACCATAAAAATTGGCTTCAAATTTGTGAATTTACGCCTAAAAAAGAGGGCACAAAATCATGAAATAGGAAGAAAAAAGAGAAAGAAAGGAGAGGAAAGAATAGATGCAAAACTTGATTAAATTGATTTTATTATTTTGATTTTAGGATTGTTATTATGATTATTTTGAATACTGATGAAATATTCTATTTAATTTGGTGTTGCACTTAAATGTGCTAGAGAGCAGATAGTGGCGACCAGGGACACTGGAGGATTCCCTGAGGGAGCTCCTAGCAGGAGACAAGTAGGTTCTATGGATGGTGGGGCTGTTGCATTTAGTAGAGATGCCCTGGGTGGAGTGTGATAGAACACTCCTCATAACTTTGATTGAGAGGCGGTATTTGGAGTTCTCTATATTTTGACACTAACAGGACAAATGAACGTCACACTGGAGAATGTGTGGTGGATCTTGAGGATCCCTATCAGAGGGAGGGCAATGTATAGGGTGCAGTTACCTTGCACAACATTACAACGATTATTGAGGAATTCAATGCATGAAATCTGATAGAGTGGGATTCATGTCGAGATGTTGAAGTGCTATAGAGTTGATGCACTAACCAGAGTACTCTACATGGTGGTGGCTAGGCTCTTGGTATGCCACATGAGCGATACATGCCATGGGCATTGGTGGGGGTGGTGGTAGACATGTTCAGACCAACAAGTGTGGTTTGCATGGGGTCCATATATGCTGACTTGCTTATACAGGACATTATACAATGTCGTGTACAAGAGAGAGTGACATCATATGCACAATGCTCCTCTAGGTATGGTGTTGGGAGCACATAGCAATTTGAAAACCACATAGGCTACTAGGTCCATTACCCAACCCAGGGAGACCAACAACATATACGTGGGGTTGATACTTTGAGAACAATTAGAAGATGTTTGTAGGTATGTTGCCACTAGGACAGAGGGTGGTAGATGAGATTCAAGATCGGATGATCATATGGTGGCAATGGTGTCAACACCTAGCATGAGAAAATGATGGCTTTGAGATGGCTATGGTCCAGAGGATTAGGTGGCTAATCACAGACTAGGATGAGTGAGAGCTGCATCATTTTGATCTTGTGTAGAGATAGTTCAACATATTGCAGTAGGTATTGAACTTACTAGACTACTAGTATAGACAAGTGTAGATGCCTATCAGGAGTGAGAGATGGTCTTGACACAACTTGGTTTGTAGAGGACATCGATGATCCTCTATACGTAGATATAGGAGTATATAATGTTAGGGTGGCCTTTGACTATAGAAAATGGTATCAGAGCATCATACCACCAAGGATCTCGCCACTAGTTTTTGTTTAGAGGTACCAAATTACGGGTCGAGGCATGCAGTTGACACTACGAGAGGCCACCTGACAGATCATAAAGAGGTGATAAATTGCTAAGGCAACTAAGACAATGATGGGTAGAGGTGAGGGTAGAGATGGTGACGACCATTAATATGACTATCATGATCTTTGGTACTACAAGGGGAGAGGGTACCATAGGAGTTGCCCCCATAGCTATAGAGGCAAGACCTAATGGGACAGTGGGTCAGAATGACCCGAAGGGAAATATGGAGGAGATGCAAACTAGGATGGGCCACATGTAGAGGGAGATGGACCTACTCTGAGAGGATAGAGTCAAGAGGTTGGAGGGGATGAGGGGTGTCATCACTGATATCATCGTGAAGCGAGATCAAGTGATGACCAAGCGGGATGCTATGAAAGTGGAGGTAGAGTGCCTCAAGGGAGAGATGGTTATGGTAGAGTATGAACAACAATAGGCCTGCTCGAAGAGGGATGTAGTGAGGGCTAAGGTAGAGCACCTCAGGGGGGAGATGGACAAACTAGAATGTGGAGGGGATGGCCATCATAGCAAGTGGGCAACATGACCTATTGGAAATATTGAGTTGTCATTGATGTCAAAGGGAGCATGATATTCAAGGCAAAAATATTCTTCAAGGTTGTTGAGTTTATGAGGTTGGACAAATTATTCAAGGCAAGGAAAATATTTTTAAATAAAGGTTTATAATATTTAAATTTCATATTTAAATATTATAAAGAGAAAGACAAGGGTTTAAGGATGCTTGGACAACAAATTTAAAAAGAGAGGATAAAGGTTTAAAAGGTTTAAGGATGCTTGGAAAAAAGTTTTAAAAATAAAGATAAAGGCCCAAAAAGGTTTAAAAGAGAGGGACAAATGTTTATATTATAATATTTAAATTTAAATATTATAATCAAATGAGTTTAAAATAAAAATGCGCCAAGGAAATATTAAATCCGACCTCTAAAAATAAATCGAAGGCATATATATACATGAAAAAATTGCATCTTACTATGGTTTTATGAATTGAAAATTGAAAAATTCAAATATGTAATTGCGAACGATAGAAAACAAATATAGAAGAGAAAATAGCGAAAATCAAGGCAGAAACAATTAATAAAATAATTTTTGTGCCTATGATTTCGTTCGCTGGGATAGCCCAACTGGTAGTGTGGATCTGCATGGAGGTTTGCTGGGCAGAAGGTCAAGAGGTTAAACCTCATTGACACTGGTTTTGTTTGTTTTGTTGTCGAGAAGGGAGAAGATTGAAATAATTTTTATTGCTTGCATCTAAGGTTTCGTTCGTCAGGGTAGACCAATCAGTTTTGGGCTGTGCGCGAAGCGCTGCTTGGCAAGAGGTCAAGGTGTCGATTCCTATCATCGTCGATTTTGTGTTTTTTACTGTCATAAGTGCGTAGAACGTGGTTTAAATAAACAACACCCCTCTTTTGGTCTCAGCCATCATGGTAGCGCAGCTAGTCAGGGCGCTTGGGAGAGTGTTGCTTGCCAAGAGGTTGGAGGTTCGATTCGCGGTAGTGCTAAAGGTACTAAAATTTTTGATTAAGGTTGAATAAAAATAAGGTGTATTTGAGATTATTATTATTTGTATCTTTTGCATATCTTAGAAAGGAGAAATAAGGTGTATTTGAGATTATTGTTGTTTGTATTTTTGCATATCTTAGAAAGGAGAAATAAGGTGTATTTGAGATTATTGTTATTTGTATTTTTGCATATATTAGAAAGGAGAAATAAGGTGTATTTGTGATTATTGTTATTTGTATTTTGGCATATCATAGAAAGGGAATAAAAGGATTTGTGTTATTGATAAAGCTTTATATTGTGAGGAAAATATAAGATATTATTTTAAGCCTTGATAGAGTACTTTTTGATAAAGGATTTTAATGAGAATATTTTGATCAAGAAGAGATTTGCTAACCTGTTTATGAAGTGGAAAAAGAAAGGAAAATATTTTTGTTAAGACAGGTTTTTGAAGAGGCTAATACAAAAAGAAGATCATAATCATTGAGGTAGTTTTTGAGGTATGGTGATTTGATTCCTTTCTAAAGGGTGATGGTTGTTTGAAGGAAATATTTTGATGTCATATGGTTGGAGGTATAATTATTGATTTAATGAGAATTAGTGTTGAATGAAATTGGAAATAAATGTGCAAGGGTTTGAAAGCAAATTTGTGCATTGGTTTTGGAGTGGAATTGGGAATGCATGTGCAAGTGTAATAGATCAAATTTGTGAAGCAAATTTGTGCATCATCATGATTGATTTTGAGAGTAGATGAAAAATATAAACTTGTGCATTGTGATTGGTTTTGGAGTGAAGGTGCAAATCAACAATTACCAGGTCAGTTATCAAGTGCTAGACTAGAACTACCTTTAAAATGAAATAAATGTGAGATATGTGAAAGCGATAGACTTAATGAATGTTAAGAACATATTGAGCATTTGTTAGTGCATATCATTCTCTATATGTTCAAGAGGTTAAACAAATTCTAGGTAGAATATGTCTAAATTGCTTTAGTTGAAGAAAGCACATTGAAGGTTAGATAAAGCATTTGATGACATCATTATGCAATATTTGGGAATATATGAACATTGTTTGTATACAATATTTGAGCAGGATCTATGAGAAGATTTGAGCAAGCTTTGTGTGTAGGCTTGGAGTAGATTTGAGTAGAGTTAAGAGTAGGTTTTGGTGAGCATATTTGAGCAAGCCTTGTGTGTAGGATTGGAGTAGATTTGAGCAGAGTTGAGAGCAGGTTGTGGTGAGCATTTTTGAGCAATCCTTGTATATAGTCTTGGAGTAGATTTGAGCAGGTTTTGGTGAGCAGATTTGAGCAAGCCTTGTGTGTAGGCTTGGAGCAGGTTTGATCAAGCCTTGTGTGTAGGCTTGGAGCAGGTTTGAGCAAGCCTTGTGTAAAGGCTTGGAGCATATTAGAGTAGAGGGGATTGAGGTATCCTGTGGATAGAGGTCCACGAACCAAGAGGATATTGAGATATCCTTTGGATAGAGGTCCATAAACCAAGACGGGAATGAGGTCTCCTATGGATAGAGGTACACAAACAAGAGCAGAGGGGATTGATGTCTCCTATGGATAGAGGTCCACGGACTAGAGCAGAGCATATTGGTGTCTCCTGTGGATAGAGGTCCACGAACTAGAGCAAAGGGGATTTGTGTCTCCTGTGGATAGAGGTCCAAGAACCATATCAAAGGGGATTGGTGTCTCCTATGGATAGAGGTCCACAAACATTGTAATAGGGAATTGGTTCCCAAATAATTTGTTGAGAAAATTTATAAGAAATATTTTCTTCGTGGATGTAGCCCATATTGGGTGAACCACGTTAAATCTATGCCTCTCATGTGTGTAATGATTTGTGCATTTTTTTATTGCAATTGATAATATTGGATGATATTGATTTGAAAATAAAAGTAAAATTTTGATCTTATACTATTCACCCCTCCTCTCAGTATAAGCTTGTGTTCTTCAGGACCAAGCAATTCGACTATTAAAAGAGCTGTAGAGGTCAAGGGAGGATCTATAGGCATCGGTACAGAGGGAGACCTTCTACCAGACAATGTACTATCAGGTCCTCTTGATGGATCAAAGGGTTCCTTTGCCATCCTCATAGTGATCCTAAAGCAGATCTCAGTATTGAACATGGACTGTCTCACAACCCATGAACATGCCTTCACTGGGACCACTACCAATAGACAGAGCAAACGAGTCTGGTTCATAGAATTAGGGAGGGATTGGGATAACATGCCAATTTTGAGTGTGGCATGCATCCTAGGCTAGATTATGGTTGAGTGTACCAAGACTTTTATTGTGGCACACCGATCCAATGAGTGACATGTACTACCTTTTTTGTAATAAAATCTAGTTATTGGTTATGTTTATGTGTATTATAATTATTAATTTACATGCAATGCTTTGAGGAATGATAAAAATAATGAATTTTAATTATGTATAATGATTATATGATTAGATTGAGATAAGAATATTGATGGAAGAAAAGTGAAAAAAATATGAAAGAAGGATGAAAGAAGAAGAAGATACCAAAGGTCAAAGGAAGAGGTGCTTAAATCATGTCATTAGAATAAGTGTAGATCAAGAGAGATCAATATGACCAAAAATACATATGTCCAAGAAATAGTAAACAAAAAATAAAAGGTGGAGAGATACCTAGGAAGGATGTGTGCTTGCAAATGACCGAGGGTGGAGCGATACTTGCTATGGGTGTGTGCTCGCAAATGGTCAAAAAATGGAGCAATATCCTATAGAGGTGTAAGATCACAAATGGTCAAAAAATTATGGGACAATACCTCCTATGGGTGTGTGCTCACTAATGACCAAGGATGGAGTAATACCTACTATGGGTGTGTGCTCACTAATGACCAAATATAGAGCGATACCTATTAAGGATGTGTGCTCGTAAATTACTAAGGGTGCAATGATACTTGCTATGGGTGTGTGCTCATTAATGTTCAAATAATGGAGTGATATCTTATAAGGGTGTGGTGTTCACAAATGGCCAAAAGTGGAGCGATACATAGTAGGGGTGTGGTGATCACAAAAATATAAGTGATTGAGCAAAGTAAAAGTGTGTGTGCTTGTGATGGATACAAGCAAGAGTTAAAAGAGAAGAAAGTATCCATGTTGATATTTTGATAGCAAAGAGATGTTCGTAGAATAGTCAATGGTCGTATGAACACCATAAATGATATTCATGCGGTATCTATCCTATCCTACAAGTATCCCTTAACAACCAAAAGGTCAATAAGGGAGGAATGATCAAATAAAAATATATGAAAAGTGTGAAAGAATAAAAGGTGTATATCCTTTGACTTGGTGAAAAAGGAAAAATTATTTTATACTTGCAAAGGACAAAGGATATACAAGAGATGTAGAAGAATGAAAGAATATATATCCCTTGACTTGGGTAAATTTAGAGGAACTATATACTTACAAGGTCAAGGTATATATGAGATAGAAGAGAAGCATGTTTTGTGCCAATGGATGCAGTTATATGTAAATGCATAAAAATAAGCTTCCCACTAGCACAAAATTATCCATGTATATAAACAAGAGAGGTAATCATTAGCATCCTAGTGGGTAAATTAAAAGATATAACCTAGGTTGGGGATTCTCTAAGCGTTAGTGACCTAGTGCAAGTGCAATGCATATGAGCTAATCCTGACTAGATGTCATCATTACCTCATTGCGAAGTCCTCGAGAATATATATGAACAAGCAATCAGATGCAAGTATGATCAAGAAGAAATAAATAACAACAAAGTAAAATATGACAAGCAACCATGCAGTATGAGCAAGTAGACCAATGCAAGTTGGCATAAAAGAAGCGAAGAAGTGAGATAATATGATGAAGAAGAAATATGGAAGAGTAAGAGAATAGAGAGAGATGAAATGAGAAGAAGAGAAAAGAAGACAAATGAAAAGGTTATGCATAGTATATTTTTAAGTGCATAATGTTCATTGGTTATTTAAGATCTTTCCCTCTAGGGTTGCTAGATGATAGGCTCTTGAGCCAAAATTGGTTGTTATGACAAAGGGGCCTATCCAATTAGGCTAAAATTTTCCCTTTAGATCAGTTTGAGCATTGGTGTTCTTTTGGTTTTCTTTGAGGACAAGGTCCCCTACTTCAAAAGAATGATTACGAAATTTCTTAGTGTAAGTTTGCTTGAGCCTATTTTTATAGGCTTGAAGATGCTCTAAGACATGGATGCACTTTTCATCCAACAACTCTAATTGTTTTAAGTGGGCAAGGTGATACTCATCACCAATCGAGGCATCTTGCAACAAGATGCGCAAGGACGAGACTTCTAACTCAAAGGGGAAAATAACCTTGGTACCATAGACTAACATAAAGGGTTTGCGCCTATAGGTGTTCATATGCTAGTATGATAAGCCCACAAAGTAGGATAAAGTTGAATATGCCAGTCTCGACCGATCTTATTAACTAACTTTTTAAGGATCTTGACTAAGGATTTGTTAGAGGCTTTAGCTTGACCATTACCTTGAGGGTAATAAGGGGTTGACCATTTGTGTTGAATATTGTACTTAGCATTAAATCTTATGGATATCCTTATTCTTAAAAGAAGTTCCATTGTCAGAGATGATGACTAAAGGGATCCCATATCAACACAAGATTTGGTTAAATATGAACTTAGAAACCTGAACTCTAGTGATCGTGGATAGTGGCATGGCTTCTACCCACTTAGTGAAGTACTCGATCATTGTGATGATAAACTTATGACCATTAAAAGAAGGGGGGTTGATCTTCCTAATAATTTCCAATCCCCACATGGAGAATGGCCAAGGGGAAGAAATGGCTTGAAGGTCTTGCGAAGGTGCATGAATAAGGTTGTCATGACATTGATACTTGTCATAGTGTTGAACATAGTCACATGCATCCTTCTCCATGGAGGGCCAATAATATCCTATTCGAAGGAGCTTCTTGGAAATTGCATTACCACTAAAATGGCCTCCATATGATCCTTCATGGGCTTCACAAAGGGCTTGTATTGCTTCATCGGATGTGAGGTATTGTAAGAGGATGCCCTCAAAAGAATGTTGATATAAATTATCATCGATTATCATGAATCAAGATGTTATTTTATGTAAAATATTTTGCTTTTTGTGATATAAGTATTTAGGTATTATGCTACCTTTTAGGAAATTAAAAATATCCATGTACCAAGGCTCAGAAGGAGAGGCTCCGATGGTCAAGACATCTAAGGGGAGTTGGCTAGAACTAAGGGTCATGTCTAGAGTTTTATATAGTGGCTTGAACCAAGGGATAAGGGATGGCATCCATGGCATCCACATGGTAGTTAGAGGATCTAGGAATGAATTCTATGGTTATCTTCTCAAAGGCTGACATAAGCTTGGTGACAATTTCCTTGTAGGGCTTCAATTTATCATCTTTTGTATGATAAACATCATTGAATTGGTTAACTACAAGTTGAGAGTCACCAAAGATAGAAAGGTTCCTAACTTTTAAGGCTAAGGCTACCCTAAGACCTAGGATCAAGGCTTCATACTCTGTAGTATTGTTAGTGTAGGAGAAGCACAACTTAAAGGAAAGAGGGATTAATTGATTTTGTGGGGTGACTAGAATTATTCTAGACCCAATGCCCTTTAAGTAATGGGCTCCATCAAAAAACAATATCCAAGAATTAGGTTCTTCTATATATAGGTTAAAGCACTCATCAAGGAATTCTACAACTAAGGGATAAGTAGATTCTAAAGGGGTTGTGGCTAATTGGTCAACAATCACCTGATCCTTTTATTGTCTCAAACCTTTATTATCTTTTTATTTATGAAGGTTAAGTCAAACTCACTAAGGGCAAGGACCCACTTGGCGGCTCGACCTGAAAGGTGAGGCTTTAACATTAAATAGTGAAGGGGATCAAACCTTGCAACTACCAATGTCTTATGGCTAAGCATGTAATGTCACAACTTTTGAGATGCAAACACCACAACGAGGCAAAGCTTCTCTAAAGGGGTGTATTGGGTTTTGTAACTAATAAGGGTTCTACTAATATAATAAATTGCTCACTCTTTATTTTGATCATCATGTTGAGCTAGCATAGCCCTTAAGTCTTGGGATGTGGATGCTATGTAGAGCAATAAATACTTGGATGGGTTGGGTGGGATAAGGATAGGTAGAGAAGTGAGATACCTTTTGAGCTCATCAAAATATCTTTGTAACACTCATCATCCCACTTAAACTCCACATCCTTTTTGAGGAGCTTAAGGAAATGTTGACACTTATCGGCTAACTGGGATATGAAACGTATAATGGCTTGAAGTTTCCCTTGTAAGCTACATAACTTAGTAAGGTTGCGGGGAGGTATGTCAATAATAGCCAAAATATTGGTTGGATCTACTTCAATGCCTCACCTAGACACAATAAAACCTAAAAGCTTACTAGATGTGACTCCAAAGACACATTTAGAGGGTTTAAGGTAAAATTTGTATTCTCTTAGTCATTCAAAGATACACCTTAAATATTTTGCATGAGTTTCTTGATGGATGGAGTGACCAAGAAGATCATCCATATAGTCTTCTACAATGTCATGCATTAAGTCATGGAAGATATAGGTCATGGCCCTTTGGTATGTGGCACCTACATTCTTTAGGCCAAAAGGTATAACTCGATAGCAGAAGGTGCCCCATGGAGTAATGAAAGTTATCTTTGCTTGGTCTTCAAGAGCAATTTTGATCTGATTATATCCCAAAAATCATCCATTAAAGATAGCATTCCATATCCAATAGTGAAATCTATGATCATATCTATGTTGGGTAAGGGAAAGTCATCCTTAGGATAGGCTAGGTTGATATCCAAAATTTGGTACATATTTAGATGGTGCCTTCCTTCTTAGAGATAAGAATGATATTCGATATCCAATAAGAATAGTCAATTGCTTTAATAAAAACAACATCAAGAATCTTTTGAAGCTTCTATTTTACTAATAAGGCAATCTTGGGGTGCATTTTCCTAAGTTTTATTTGATAGGTTTAACATTTGGGTGAACTACCAAATGGTGCATAACTAAAGAAGGGTCAAGCCCATGCATGTCGGCATATGACCAAGCAAAAATATCTTGAAATTATTTTAGTAAGTTGGTCAATTGTTCTTGCTCGTCCATAGAGAGGGCTTGCCCTAATTTAAGGAGCTTAGGATTTTCTATGGTTCCTATGTTAATATCTATAGTTTCTTCAATGAGGATGTGAGACTCATCCTCATAATGAAGAGGGGTTGGGATGACTCCTAATTGCTCAAGGTCTTCGAGAGACATAGGAATTTGATCCTCTTGAGAATTAGAAGATTCAACATGGGCGACACAAGGGACTAGTCCATCAAATAAGAAGCTATTGTGGAGGATATCTTCATGAGCCATATCACAAAGAGTATCTCATTTAGAATACTCTTCTAGGATCACAATCAAATTGGGATGAACAAGGGTAATTACATTGTAAAACAAAATGGTAGATGGGTTAGGGGGTTCCTCATCCTAATCACTCTATTCCAAGCCATGATATATAAATTCTGTGCAATTTATGACTTGATCATCATCGATGGATAAGGGTTGGTTCTTGTTGGGGATTTAGCCTATACCACACCTCCCAGGCCAAAGTTTAAATTTTGAAGGCTCCTTAATACCTTGTTGTTGAGGCCCTAAAGACTTACCTTGATATCCCATATTAGTTAGAATTTGCTTGGGTACTAGGAAATCGTTAGAGAGGTAACACATGGTGATTGATTTTTCTATGGGTAAGGGATTAATACCACACATATTTTCTTCATGAGATGTTCCTATGTAAGTAAAGGTATTTTTGAGCACTAAATTGCACTAAGTTTTCACTCGATATCGCGTCTGTCTATCTTCCTATTTTCTGTCCAGGCTTGCACCCGATAGCTACAACTCATAACTCAACATTGGATGGACCAAAACAGGGATTTTCGATCCAACCTCCAAAGTAGGTTGGTTCCTTGTCAACTTAACAGGTTTTTGACTCAATTATGCTCACTTAGGGTTTAAATTTTAGGGTAAGAGAAGATTAGGGTTAGAGAAATGAGAATAATAGCAGACGGATAGGTTAATAGCATTGCAATACCATAGAAAGCTCCCAAGAAACAAACCAAAGACACATAACTCAGATCAACATTATCTCAAATTAGATTATTTCTCATTCATTAGTGCACAACAAAAAAATATTGCAACAAGCAATTTCAATATCCAAGCAATGATAATCTAAATAACAGAATTCACCAAAACCTAGATTTTACAAAAATGCACTCCCTAAAAATACAAATAAAACTCAAAAGCAAATTTCAATTACTCTAACAACTAGTAATCCATTAATTAGGCACACACTAACCATTCAAGCATTTACAAAAATACAACTAAAGAATCTTAACCTTTGATATCAATAATGAGAACATAGATTTGAGGTGAATATCAATGTAATGCTTCTTCCATTAGCTTTTTAAAAATATTTACAGTAGTACAGGAAAACACGCTAGAGTTGACCCTTAAAAATGAGGGTTCAACCTCTACTTAAAGTTTTGCAAAATTAAAATAATAAAGAAGCATTACAAAGATCTTATTTTGGCAGCACATCAGAGAGATCTAGCTGGCATTTGCTTACTAGTGCATCCTCTGGAAAATCCATTGAAAATGGTTCGCCATGGCAGCTCAGGTCTCTACAACTTGTTGGTCACTCAACAAAACTAGAGTCCAGGCCGTTGGAAGTCATTCATTATCATTGATTTTTCTTGGAGGCTATCTGCCATTATCGATCTATAACCACCTCTGGTTAGATCTTCTGAAAAACCTTCGATGCTTCATCTTCCAACTAACTGTTCCAATCTCGATGAAGAAATGTTCTTTAAACATGTAAGATTAGTCAACACAATCTCCACCATTGATCCTCCTCATTATATGGTTCAGATTAAATTTGATATAAGCTTATCAAAAATGGCAAGGAGAATACAATGCCATTCCGCTTATAATTTAGGTGACATCATCCTTCTATATCAAAAGCTACGAACTCTCCATTTCGGACCTCTGAAAGCTGAAAACGATCAAATTCACTCTTGTTCCTTAGCATCCTTCAATACGCACTAGAATATAAATGATGTCATCCTTTCCTTATCATTTTTTTAGATTTCATTCCAAGCAGAACAAGTGTATTAGCACGTGATCGTCGATCCGGGCCCGCCATAGTGCGAAGTAACTCCTTCTCCATTCTGGATAGCCTTTAGGATAAAACACCCTACCACCATTCTGGAAGGAAATACTTCATTCGTCCTTCGAGTCGCCAATCCGCACTTTTTCATCGCTGATGTCACTATTTCCTTGAAACTTTTATGGATTCCAAGGCATCGCTAATATAGAGCCAAAAATAAAGAAGAATCCCAGAATCACTCATTTCAAAACTTAGCCATTCGCAAAGATGTCAATCCAAAATTTTTCATAGCTGATGTCACCACTTTATCAAAACTTTGCAGATTCAAGATCGCCACCAATCCAGAGCCAAAAACAAGTCTAGCAGAATCGCTTTAAGCATAAAAAAATAACTAAGTATCGGACAGGCTCATACCTCCTATTGCGGATCCGCTCCAAAGAGCACTACAAGGTGTGCGGAATGATGACTCTATCCCTTAGGCAAAATCTTGCAAAATTTTACTAAGCATGTGGCCATTTTGGGCCTACATTCTAGCGCCTATCAGGTGGATTTGCTTGCAAAGCCAATCGAACTCAGAGTCTTATCCATTGGGCCTTAGGAGTCAAATATAATTCTCTTAAAAAAAATACTTTACAGAATAACTTCCATACAAACACTACTCTCTAAAATTTTTAATAGTGGCTCTTCTAAAGAATTAATTCTAGCTTCATCCTATAAATTCTCATTGATGCTTTGCTGGATCTCTTCCACAGATAACAAGCTATGATCCTCCTTCCAGAGTCCTTTAAAACCAAACTAGATCATTTCCTCATTTATTTCATCAATATCTTCAATCCCCCTCTCCATCCTGTCAACCAGTAACTAGGACCTTTGAATTACCCTGTGCTTTTTAACCACTATTTTGGAAGCAATTCTAGCTAGATTCCATTCTTTATTAGAAATTGATTTAGCAGAATCATTGAGTATGCTATAAACCAACCTATACATATGTTTTGCTGGAATCGCCATACACTGTAACTCTCTAGTGATTTGATTTAAATATTTATGAATGGTGGAGAGTAATCGATTGACATATTTAAGGTAATAAATCATAAGTTGAAGTCCTGAACACTTTTTTTGAACCTCATAAAGCAAATCCTTATTAATATTTTTCAATTCATCCTTAGAAAATCTCGAGGACTTAGCTTTCTCAATCTGAAGTTGATGCTTTAAATTCTGAATTTATTTTACCTGATCTTCATTCAGCTTCTTATATTCTTCTAATTGGTCCTTCAACTTATTGGCATTTTGAAACTTTTCTTGCCAACCATTGGCCTCCTTCCTCAGAGATTTTTCTATCTCCTTTTGATCATTGAGGTTCTTTATACGCTTCTCAACATTTTTTTCTAGCTTATCCACCCTCTCTGACTATATCATTTTTTACATAGAAGGTATATAAGTGGGCCTTGGCTATCCCTAGCTCATCTTCAACAGGGAGTTTGTCAATATATTTCGTGACCTTATTTCATTCGATAATCTTGAACTGTCATTTCAGTCTCAGGTTTACTTACCAGTGGAGTCATAGATCTTGATATCCTCTTCCTAGCAATAGGGTCAACATACATACTTCTTCTTCTTACAACCATCATGTTAGAAGGCTTAGTAAGATTCTTTTCCCAATAGTCATTTATGCTCTGAGTGGCTGCCTACTCTTTTGGTATAGTCAAGGGCTTCAAAAGACCAACAGCCAGAGGAGATACCAAAAACAAAAGGTCAGACTGACTTGTTGTCGTGGTGGTGAAGATATAGCTAAAATAGCCTCTATTACAATAGTGGACTCTGTAACTACTGATATTGTTGAAACATGTAAACTCAAAGAAACAGATACATGACTGATAGTGGAATGGGTAGATGTACTTGGAACGCAGTGTCCCATTGATGGTGGTGGTGAAAAATATGGAAGTGGAGCGATGGTGGATGTTGAAGCGGGACCCTCAGAAGTGGGAGGTGGGTTTTGAGGTGACTTTGACAAAATAAAACTGACCTGTACCTCCATAGCTACTAATGAAACAGGGGGTGGACTGTGAGAGAGAGGAGGTACATTTGCCACATCTTCTTGATTAGAAAGGGAGGGAGGTTCCTTTGGGGATTCTTGGATATGAAGAGGAGAAGAGGGATTAGAAGCCATACCTTTACCTAAATATGTAGGGTGTTCTTGTTCTACTTCCGTTTCTAGCTATTGCTCTTGATCAATCAATTCTTCTGTGGCCAAATCAGCTACCTCTTTAGCAATTTACTCCATATCCATTTTCTAGTTTCTTCAAAATTTCTCTCTTCTCTCTTTCTGGGGTTCTCTTAGTCCTTCTATGAACTAATTAAAATGCAACCATATCATCTTCCAAATATTCTTCCAATACATCATCTTGAACTACTCTAGAAAGTAGTGATTTTTCAGCAATGGGACGTATCTCAACAGATGCTGCAGGGGTAAAAGAAAGTGGTCTAAACCAGAAACTTTTATCCTTCTTCTTCTAGTCAATATCTGTGTCTAGAGGCTATCCTCCCTGAGATAAACATTTAGTTCTGGATATTGTTTCAATGAATGGTGTACTAACAACTTTTTATTTAGAATACTGCATTTTTCTCATCAACTTAGCCCCCTTAGGAAAATTCTCCACCTGCTCAGTGGTAGGATTAAAAGTCTTCATATCTGCAGTCGTTGTCAAAGTATTTCTTGAATCTCCTAATTGATCCTCTTGATTAGTAGGTGGAGGGAAGGATCCAGAGGAATTTTATAGTTTTTCAACCATTAATACAATGTTCCTGACATCCTTTTACCTCCAAGTCACAATGTTTTTATTATATCTCCTTGAAAATTCTTTATCAATTTTCATTCCAAACTTGGACATGGGCTTTTCAATCTCAATCCTCATTCTCCACCAATATTTTATTTTGGCTACATTCCATGGTCCCTTTTCCTTCTCTTCTTCTTCTTCTATAGTTTCTTCCTCAGGCTGAGGATCCTTTTTCTTCGTAGAGTTAGCCTCAGGTGGGGGACCCTTTTTTTTGCAGAATTAGCCTCTGATAGAGGCTCATTCCTTTTTGCAGATTCAGCTTCAATATTTTCAATTGTAGCTTCTGTAATCTGATGACTTGGCTTATGGTTAGGGTTAAAATCAACAATATGCTAATAAAAATCCAACCAGGGGGGTAACTGATCCATATTTGAGACATTCCACTCTAAAATAACAGTCTCATCATTGTTTTTGCCTTGTTAAAAATAATCCCTGGGCTTCTTTTTGAACTTATAAGCCTTATCACCATTTAAGGTTTTATTCCTTGCAGTGAAAATGCCATCAGGGTCATAGCTCCACCTTTGGGGAATATAAAATAGACCTAAGCTATCAAGGTATTGGTCAATTTGCTGGCTTTGTCCCTTCTTGGTGATGGTGATGTCATTCAAAGTGTAGTGGGTAAGTAAAGAATTTCTCTTCATTCTAGAGCCATAGTTTGCATCAATGTACTCTGCCTGCCTAAGATATTTTAGGGAAAAAAACCTCTCTATAACGAAATCGGGCAGGAGGAAGGGTTTACCCATGAAACCATACAATATGATCATAGTGCCCTCAGGCAATAAATACTAATATCCTTCCAGATCCTTAGTACTCAAAATATCCTTGGCCAAGGGTGGCAATCTAGGGAATTTACCATACATTATTTCGAGGGCAAGTCCAAGAAATTCCAAATTGAATCTATAGTAAGATTCACTGCTTCTTAAGTGACTCGTCTAATAATACACCGGTAAGGACTCTCCATAATTGGTATTATCCTTGATCGAAATCCATTGCATTTTGTCTTTAACAGCAACATAGAACATCCATATCAGATTTGAGAAATACCTAAAACTAGGAGCATCAATGCCCATCTTCATGGTTACTAGCTGCTCATGTATCCATTGGGTGAGAAAAGCTAGCCAGTCAAAATAAATCACTCTTGTCCCTTTCTTTCCTGCATCATTTTCATACATTCATTCATTAGAAATACAATATGCGATGACAATTTGCCAGCCATGAACCATTCTGTCGGAGTCCAAATCCTTCTATAGACAAAGTGGCCCTCTTCTTGAATCTATCATTCACGTTCCTTCTCAGTATTGTCCTTTTCATGATGGTCATTTTTGTGTCTGCCATGACTTTAGCTTTGTCAAGATATGGTGCCACCGCCTTCTTATCTAGATTTTTGAATTCCAGATCATCCTCTGAGGTTTCAGTGGGTGATTTCTTAGGATCCATTTTGGTAGTAGTATGACCTTGTTCACTGTACTTAGCAGCAATTTTTTTTTTAGAATATTGCTTCGCCTCCCAACAACTTCATTGTTACCAATGGTTGCCAAATGTGGTTACCAATGGTTTCAAAATGAGCCTCATGTATGCTCTTCGTCACTTTTATCTTCTAGAGCATGTGTATCTTCCACCATTAATGCAGCTACTACATGCTATCTCTGCTGGCACACTTTACAATCTTTTCCATCATTCACTTCGGTGGATTGATGGTGGCATCCTATATTTTCATTGGTCAAACTTTCAAATTGTACTGCCAGCTCATCACACCCCTTCGACTACTCTTTGATTCTGGCATGAGTTCGTTAGAACTGAATGCGAGAACACTCTCTAGCCTCCACATGTTAGGTTTGAACTTGTCGTTTGGCTTTGGCTTGATTCCGCTTCGACGACTTAAGAGCCATTCGAGTTTGCTTGATACTTAGAAATATTATACACAAAACTTCACCTCAATTCCACTTCAACTATGTTTAGCTTTGGGAGGTCCCCGGATTTGTGCCGCTTTGTTCTTATTTATGCGATATGGAAACCTATACACCATTCTGTTGAACTTCGATGCATTTTGATATAGATTCGAAAGTGGAACGCCATTTCAAAAAATATTTACATAGTACTCAGTGTGGAATAGAACATTACCGTGCTCTTTGGCCCGTACTTAGTCATTTTTTGTAATTTTTTATTTTTTTTCAATTTTTTTTGAAACAAACCAATTACACAATGCAGAAAGAATTTAAAAATAGAAATTGTAGAAAGGAGGGGAAATTATTGTACAATATATATACACATGTTACAATGAGCTCACTTCTTACCCATGGTAGAGCTTGAGGTGAAAACCATTCACTAGAATGGGTTGTATGTTTCCCTCCGGACCTTCCAACTGAAATACATTAGACTCCTTAGCTTCCACTATTCTGAAAGGACCATCCCAAAAAGAATCAAACTTTTCATGCTTGCCCGATTTTGCTCTGTCAACATTCCATCTGAGAACTGAATCCCCAACTTGGAATTTTTTGAACCTGGATTTCTTATCAAACCATGCTTTAATGTTCGATGAATGTTTTTGAAAACTATCATATACTTGAGCTCTGCTCTCTTCCAACTACAACAAGTGTGTTAACCTAGTCTTCACAGGATCTTCCTCTGACCCTTCTTTTGGACTAACAAGCTTAAGTGCTAGAGTCTCTAAATGAATTGGCAACACAACCTCTTTGCCATATACCAGTGCATAAGGAGAAGTCTTAATGGAATTTTTAATAGTAATCTTGTCTGCCCATAGAGCTTGGTCCAACAATAGGTGCCAACTTCTTTTGTTACCTTCCAGAGATTTCTTCAAAATCCTTAATAGGTTTTTGTTGGTAGATTCTGCAAGTCCATTACCTTGTGGATAATAATTCGAAGTATTTTTAAGAGTGATGCCATACTTAGTGGTAAATTCAATGTACTTGGATCCTATGAAAGTTGGGCCATTTTCACTCACCAAGGCTTCCGAGACTCCAAACCTGGAAATCAAATTTTCCATAAAATTGATCACAACTTCCTGGTCTGCCTTCTTGGTAGGAATGGATTCTACCCATCTGGTAAGATAATTTGTGGTAGTTAAGATAAACTTATGCTCTGCTGAAGAATTTGGGTTGATAACCCCTATGAAATCTAGCCCCCATTGTTGAAAAGGCTCCTCAACTTGTATAGGCTTTAGGGGGGATGAAGCATTCCTTGTTCTTCCAACATACCTCTGACATTTGTCACAAGCCCGGGTAGTTTTGAAAGCATCAATGAATATAGTGGGCCAATAATAGCCTACTCTTATGATATTCAAAGTTGTAACCCTTCCTGAGCTATGTCCACCAGCTAATCCTCCATGAAATTCTTCCATGACTCTTTTTTGTTGATCATCCTTTAAATATTTTAAAAGAA
Source organism: Wollemia nobilis (assembly GCA_028583015.1). Classification (NCBI taxonomy): domain Eukaryota; kingdom Viridiplantae; phylum Streptophyta; class Pinopsida; order Araucariales; family Araucariaceae; genus Wollemia; species Wollemia nobilis. Next base: position 2,545,668 of record JAQPPZ010017073.1, read on the forward strand.
CTCCATCCAAGTTTCTTTTGTATAAGCCCTCTGGTAGTAATACATATTTCAAAGCATGAAGCCTATATCTCCTTCTTTGAGATGCATTCAGATCAGGAGGGCATACTCTAGTTTGGAAATACTTGATCATCTGGTCGATCCAATCAGAGTCTACATTTTGTACCATTTCCACCTAGTTTTCTTCTACTGCCTGGTAAGCTATTACTTCTGCCAATGTTGCAACTTATATTAACCCTTGGCACAAGGATCTGCCTCTTACCAACTTGGTGGGATGTATTTCCACATCATATTATTGGATTTTGGTAATCCAACCAACTCTTTTGTCTCCTAGATCACCCTGCAGGATAAAAATTCTTACATCTGGATGAACCACATACACCAGGGTTTTACTCTATACCAGATATTGCCTGAATTTATTCAGTGACTTCATCACAAAAAACACTTGTATTTCAATGAAGTTATATTTGACCTGATAATCATGCAATATATGGATCCAAAAGAACACAGGGTGTTCATCCCCTTGATCATATTTATGGGTGAGTACTGAGGCATAACTCTCTTAAGATCCATATGCATAAAGAATAAAATCTTTGCTAAAGTATGGATTTATCAGTACTGGAGTTGTTGCAATGGATTTCTTGATGACCTCAAAATATTATTTCCTAACTTCAGTCCACTTGAACTCAACCTTTTTCTTGAGTAGCTCAGATATAGGCCTTACCTTCTATGCAAAATCAAGAAATGAATTTCCTGACAAAGTTGATTTGGCCTAGGAAAGACTGCAAAGTCTTCTTGTTCATAGGCAAGGGAAGAGCAAGAATTGCTCTAATTCTATCTGGGTCTATGGCCATGCCTTCTTTTGAGACCACATGGCCTAATAGTTTTCCCTCATGAAATGCAAAGAATGACTTCTTAGGATTGAGTGAAATGCCAAATTCTCTGCACCTTTGAAAAACTTGTTCCAAATGAGATAGATGATCCTTTTTATTATGAGAAAACACAATCATGTCATCTAGGTAAATTAGAATAACTTTGTTGATCAGTTTTCCAAAGGCATAATCCATGGCTCTCTAAAATGTAGCTCCTGCATTGGACAACCCAAAAGGCATTCTCTAGTAGGCAAAAGTACCCCATTTTGTGGTAAATGCGGTTTTGAACTGGTCTTCATCTTTTACCCAAATTTGGTTGTATCCAGAGTAACCATCCAATAGTGAGAATCTCTCTTCTCCTACCACTACCTATAAGATCTGATCAATCTGAGGGAGGGGGTAGTGATATTTAAGGAATGCTTGATTCAGATTTCTAAAGTCTACACACAAGCGTATATCCCCATTCTTCTTTCTTATGGGTACCAAATTGGCTACCCAAGTGGAATTTTTTATTGGGTATATTATCTTGGCCTTTAAAAACTTTAAGAGCTCCTCTCTCATAATGGCCTCTATCCTTGGATTGACAGGCCTCTGCTTCTATCGGAATGGTTTTGCATCAGGCTCTAACTCAATAGTATGTTGGATAACCTTTTTGTCATACACCTTAAGGTCCTCATATGACCAAGCCACAATGTCTGGGTATTTCAAACATAGAGATTTAATATCTTCTGCTTCCTTAGGTGAGCATTGGACTCCAACATTCAACCTCTTTTCTATTTCGACCTCTACTTATTTATAAAAAAAAATTCTGACCTTCACAGCTCTGAATTTCTTTCTGTCCTCATTATCAAAAAAAATCTCGAGGGTGACCAAACCTCTTGGGATATGATTGTTTCTTAGTTGGATAATGTCTTGTTGATCAATTTCCTCCAAATTCTCCTCTTGGACCATTGAGAGACATGCTTCTCTTACCAAAAATTCAATAATTTGTTCATCACTTTCAAAAACCTGCTAGAAAATCTGCTTGTTTGGTACTGCAAGCCTGAAAATAATTTTAATTCCCTTGGTCTTCTTGGTTCCAAAGTCTACATAAGGGTTGAAGTTAGCACCCTTTGTTGCTAATGAATAAGCCAAGGTATTATTTTCTCTGGGAACAAAGTTTAAATTTAGGGCATCAAATGATTCCATTAGATCCCATACCCTATTTCAGTAAGATTTCAAGTAATGATGCTTACTGCTGCACCTATTCCTTACCTGATGGACTACTAACTCGAAATAACCATATATGTTCAAAATATTGATACTCATGCTTTCAAATTGTATCAATCCGGGACATAGGGCCTCATATTTAGTAACATTGTTAGTACATGACCATGTTAGTATGTAAGCAAAATTCTTTGTCCCTTCTGATTGGGATTGTAGGACCACACCGGCTCCTGCACCATTTATGCATTTAGCACCATCAAAGTGCATGACCCATGTTTCTTTCTCCCTCAGGGATTGGTTGGATATAGCAGGAATTATCTTTTCTATTTTAGTCGTGATGCTATATGTACCCATACTAGTTCCAAACTAACTATAATCTTCTCTAAAAGGTAATTCATCTTCAATGTCTAGCTCCTCAATGTTTTCTATTAGCTCAAATTCCTCCAAAGGGTTTCTTCAATATTTTCAATATGATAAGCTACTGGTTTCTCAGGTGTTATCCTTATCCTTTTCCCTTTAAAAGGGATTACCATGCTAGAATAATCCATGTACATACATCCTCCTAGATTTGCAGTAAACTCTCTTGAGAGGCATAATCCAAAATAGGGTTCTAAATCAACCACCACTATTTCCTGCACCACTGTCACCTCAAGGGCTCCGTGCAACCTCATTAGTACATCTTTAATAACTCCAACTATCTTGAAAGGTGTCCCATCCAGTTGTAATACTCTAGGACAAGATCGGGTATAATCCATACCCATCTCTTCACAGACTGCTTTAGGCATTACTGTAGTTGATGCTCTTGAGTCAATCATACAATTTTGGACTACCCAACCTTCCATTCTTAGGGAGATATAGAAAGGGGGAGGCTTATTATTTAGCACAACAGGTGTCATTTCTTTCTTTTCTTATGGCATACTAAGGATTTTAGTGGCCAAACTATTCCATGGATTCTTACTGAGGGAAGCTTTAAGCAAGTCAATATGACCAAGAATGAACAAAGTGTCATACAAGCTAGCTTTTAAAGGGATTCTCTTCATTTCTTCAACAATGTTGTATTTAGATTTAGTCAAAGAGAGTTTTTCCAGTCCTCTTTCTGGCTCACCATATCTTCTTTTATATTTTTGGGTGGCCTCTAACCTTTGTATTTTAGTAATAGAGGGGAACCTAAGCCTTTCTTGATCTTCACCTTTAGATCTCATTCGGTCTCCCTCTATTTCCTTTTTTGGTCTCCTAGGAAAACTATTTGTCTTCTCTTTCCCCTTAGCTAGAGGAATAGGGAAGGTATCACTACTTTATGGAAGGGAGTCTGCTTTCTTCTGAGAAGGGACTTGGAAATGCCCCATTTTTTGTGGATCTACTTGCAAAGCTTTCTTCCCAGACCTTGTCATAACAACAATTGGGATTTCCTCAGCTGACTCTTTTCCTACCATGATTTGATCAGGGTGCCATAACATATTTACTCTTCCCTTTTGGTTTCTTTTAGCTTGATCCATGGCTTGTTGAATATGGTGTTGATACATGACACAAGACTGTGAATCATGGGGGTCATTGCACACTAGGCACCAAACATTCGCAAGAGTAGTATCAGAAGAACATTCTGGCTCCTCATATGCTGCATTCACCCTAACCATAGTACTATTACTAGGACCAGGTATCTGATCTTTGTTTACATATGGGAATCTCCTCTGTTGTGATCTTTCCTGATATCTTTTTTCCATTGAATTCATTCTATTGCTCAGAGTTTTTAGGGTATTTTGTATATCAAGGATAGCAAAAAACTCCTGAGATGGTTGAGAAGGAAGGGGAGGAAAAGGGGGTGCAAAGGATATAGGATTTGGTAGAGGAATGACATTCATTTGTGGAGATGGAGATGACAAAGAAATGGGGTCTATGTGCGATTGAATTTGGCTACTAGTGTTTTCTTAGTTATAAGGCAACATAGTTTTTGGGGGAAGCCTTCCTACATTAATTAGGATATTTTTAGCATGAACAACTGTATTATAAACCTGGGGAAATATTTCTACTCCTGATTGTTATGTATGCAACCCTAACTCAGATCCAAGAGCTCGGATATAATACATATAAGCCAAACATGTAGCTTGTTTGGCAGTGGGGGGAATTATTTTCCATGTCCTGCTAAATATCAAATTAAAGTCTCAAACAGTTTCTTGCTAGGTTTTCTGCATAGATGTATACTGATTAAGCAAAGAAAAAGGATCAGCAAATTCATTAAATTTCTCTATGAACAACTCAACCAATGCTTACCATGAAGTAATAGAATTATCTTCCAGAGTTCTAAACCAATGCAATATATTTCCTCTGAAGGATAGGGCTAGAATTCTGACAATAATATTTTCTTCTTTTATGTTGTGGATTGCTACCAGATTCAAGATATCTTGACAGTGCTCATAAGTTGTTTTCCTAGATCCATCATAAGTGGGAATAGCCTTAGATACAACCTAGGGAATGACATCCATTTGGGCTAATATAAGGGGACCGATTGTGTTCTAGTTAGGGTACTTCTGTAATGGCTGATTGGGAGCCACATTTTGTGCCATACTTCCTGCTATAGGTCTTATTGGGGGAACTACTGGATTTTCTTCCAAAAGTTGTTCCTCCTCGAGGAAATATTGATCTAAACTTCTAGCAAAAACAACCCCTCTGTAAGGTAACTCACAGTAAAAGTAGGAATTAGGGTTATTTCTTTTGAAAGATTTGGTATACATGAAAGGACACTGGTCTACAGGGATAATCCTTTTTTTTGGGCCTAATGACAAGGGAGTCACCAGGTGAAATTTCTTTTCTCCGCTTATAAGGTCAAGACAATTCACCAAATCTTGATTCCTTTGGGTTGAGATAACAATACTCATTAGATGGGTTTCGTGTTCCTTGTGAACTGGTCCCACCGAACATGCCAAAAAATATTGGGCACTGAATTGCACCAAGTTTTCACTTGATACTGCGATTGTCTATCTTCCTATTTTCTATCCAAGCTTGCACCCAATAGCTACAACTCAACACTCAACATTGGATGGACCAAAATAGGGGTTTTTGATCCAACCTCTAGAGTAGGTTGGTTCCTTGTCAACTTAATAGGTTGTTGACTCAATTATGCTCACTTAGGGTTTAAATTTTAGGGTAAGAGAAGATTAGGGTTAGAGAAATGAGAATAATAGAGGACGGATAGGTTAACAACATTGCAATACCATAGAAAGCTCCCAAGAAATAAACCAAAGATACATAACTCAGATCAAAATTATATCAAATAATATTATTCCTCATTCATTAACGCACAACAAAGAAATATTGCAACAAATAATTTCAATATCCAGGCAATGATAATCCAAATAATAGAATTCACAAAAACATATATTTTACAGAAATGCACTCCTTAACAATACAAAACAAACTCAGAAGCAAATTTCAATTACTCTAACAACTAGTAATCCGTTAATTAGGCACAAACTAACCATTCAATTATCTACAAAAATGCAACTAAATAATCTGAACCTCTGATATCAAGCATGAGAACATAGATTTGAGGTGAAGATCAATGTAATGCTCCTTCCATTAGCTTTTCAAGAATATTTATAGTAGTATAGGCAAACATGCTAGAGCCGACCCTTAAAAATGAGGGTTCGACCTCTACTTATAGTTTTGCAAAATTAAAATAATCAAGAAGCATTACAAAGATCTTATTTTGACAACACAGTAGAGAGATCTAGCTGGCATCTACTTACTGGTGCATCCTTCGAGAAATCCATTGAAAATGGTCCACCATGGTAGCTCGGGTCTCTACAACTTGCTGGTAACTCAATAAAATTGGAGTCCAGGATATTGGAAGTCATTCATTATTGTTGATTTTTCTTGGAGGTCATCTACCATTATCGATCTATAACCGCATCTAGTTAGATCTTATAAAAAACCTTTGATGCTTCATCTTCCAATTGACTATTCCAATCCTGGTGAAGAAATGTTCTTTAAATATGTAAGATTCGTCAACACAATCTCCACCGTTGATCCTCCTCATTGTATGGTTCAGATTAAATTTGATATAAGCTTATAAAAAATGGCGGGGAGAATACAGTGCCATTCCGCTTATAATTTAGGTGACATCATCCTTATGTATCAAAATACGTGAAATCTCCAATATGGACCTCTAAAAGCTAAAAAGGATTGAATCCACTCTTGTTCCTTAGCATCCTTCAATCTGCACTAGAATATAAATGACGTCATCCTTTCTTTATCTTTTTTTTGGATTTCATTTTGGGTAGAACAAGTGTATTAGCACATGATCGCCGATATGGGCCCATGATCGCCGATATGGGCCCGCCATAGTATGAAGTAACTCCTCCTCCATTCTGAATAGCCTTTAGGATAAAAAACCTTGCCACCATTCTGAAAGGAAATACTTCATTCATCCTCCGAGTCGCCAATTCGCACTTTTTCATCGCTGACATCACTATTTCCTTGAAACTTTTGCGGATTCCAGGGCATCGCTAATCTAGAGCTGAAAACAAAGAAGACTCCCGGAATTGCTCATTTCAACACTTAGCCATTCACAAAGATGTCAATCCACACTTTTTCATAGCTAATGTCACCGCTTTCTCAAAACTTTATGGATTCAAGATCACCACCAATCCGGATTCAAAAACAAGTCTAGCGGAATCGCTTTAAACATGATAAATAACTAAGTATCGGACAAGCTCATACCTCCTGTTGTGGATCGACTCCAAAGCACACTGTAAGGTGTGCAGAATGATGACTCTATCCCTTAGGCAAAATTTTACAAAAATTTACTAAGCATGTGGCCATTTTGGGCCTACAGGTACACATGCCTATGTGTACTAATTCACCCTTCTTATGGGGTAAACCCAAGGTTCATGGTGAAGGTGGTAGTGCAATGATATCTTAAGAGGATTTTGAACCAACTGATTAACTTGATCATTAGAAGAATTGATGATTGGGGCCTCCTCACTAATTTTTTAATTTTTGAACTTCTTAGTGATTTTAGGAGAGAAGATAGAAGAAGTATAAGAAGAAAGAGAAATTTCGTTGAGAGAAACCGTGGGACAAAAACCAACTTTGGCTTGGGCTTGCTCAACCATTGAATAATATTGAAATGAATGAGGGTCATCCAATATGGTTATTAGTTGATTTGATATTCATATTTAGGACATCAATGAAGAGTTGAAGGGATAACCTTCATGGCATGAATCCAAGGGCATCCAAGAAGAAGATTGAAAGAAGTTGGACAAGATACTACATAAAAGAGAGTGTCAAGGATTTTGGGTCCTACCTTAAGGGGAAGGGAGATAATACCACATGACTCTTGGGATTCATTATTGAATGCTTTAATGATTACATTATATTTTTTTAGGTCTTCCTCCCTTAATCCAAAATTTTGGATGAATTGATAGGTGCACATATTGAGGGATGAAAAATTGTCTACCAAGATTCTCTTGATAAAATTATCCCCAATATAACCGATGATTTAAATGGAGGAATCCCCTAGTAAGGTTGTGGGAGGAAGATCATATTTGTAGAATGATATATGATTGAACCCAATAGTACCAATGACATTAGCTAGGTTATTAGGTGGGAGATCTTGGAGGATAGAATGTTGACTTAAAATATTGGTTAAGGCTTATCTATGGATAGGGAAATTCTAGAGAAGTTCGCAGAGGGAATCTTAGATGGTGTACTAGCTAGTTGTTGTTTAAGGTCAAAGGAGGATTTTGGTTGAGGTTTTAATACTATGGTGGTTTATTGGTACTTGTGTTCTTTTGATTTTTCCTCAAAATCAATGGTGGTTTAGAGGGTTGACTAGAAGTTGGAGTTGCTTGTGTCTAAGGTTGCTAGGATTGTTGTGTTTGATCTTGTTTTCTGGTTGTTACCACTATCATGCCAACCATATGATCATATGGAGGTGGTACGATATGATAGAAAAATTGGTTAGTTGCTTGTTACTCATGGTTGGGTAGAGGATTTTGAAATATCCCCATATCTTTGTTAGTGGAAAAAGTAGGTTGGGAATCACTTGAAAAATGATTATCATCTATTAAATCTTGGACTACATGCTTAAGTCTCTTACATTGATTAGTAAGATATCCATCCACTCTATGGTAGTCATAATTTTGATCTGGTTTATACCAAGTAGACATTTTATTTGGTTGTCTTATATTGGGTAACTTGATCATCTTGGCTTTGTTTGAGAATGGATGATAAAGTTTGGTTGAGTTTTATGAAATTCCTCGATGGAGGTATCTCAGGTTTGTTGAGAACCAATTTTTACAAGGTACCTGTGTTTTGGTTGTTGGTTTATCTATTTCTGGTTACTCCATCACCTACCACATGCTTGTTCTTATAGTGTGGTTTTGTTGTCCTTTCATATTCTTTCCTAAGTTTTAGTTGTCACCTTCTAATAAGGGCATTTTCTACTCTTTTGGATAATTCCATTGTGTGGTCAAAAGACATTACTGTTACAGTCTCTAACTCTTAAGATATTTGTTCTTGTAAGTTGATAAAAAATTCTAACATATTTCTAGGAGTTGCGGTATATTATAGTAATCCAAATAATCCTCTCCATTAGGATATGAAACTAAAAAAAATCTCATCTTTAGCTTGTTTAAGAAGGTATAGGTCTTAGAGAGTTACGCTCTTTTACACATAGGCAAAAAAATTATGGACAAACATTTTGACAATTTCCTCAAAATTCCTTAAAGAGTGGTGGGGTAGTTGATAGTACCACTCTAAAGTTGCTCCTCCAAGACTCTTAGGGAAAGTTTTTATTAACAACATATCATCTTAAATTAATGTCATGACAAGCTATTTTGAACATCCTTATATATTCAATTGGATATTTTGTCCCCTTATAAATTGGGTGTAGGAAATTTCTTGGGGTATGGCCTAGCTACCATTATGGGATCTAAGGGTTGGTTGCACATTTCTCTATAAGAATAAGTAAAGCTAGGTTCTTGTAATGTGTCCATTATTAGGGCAAGTTTTTTTACTATAGATGTCAAATTTTGAATTCTAGGGTTGTGTAATGCTAAAGGTGTTGTTGGTATGTTTACTCTAAAATTTTCTAAAGGTGGGTTATAATTGTTTGTCATAGGCTATTGATATGGGACCTGGTTAAGTTTAAGGAGTTTACATTGTTATGATAGGGGTTGTAAAAAATGGGATGTTGTGTAGTATGTTGTGGAAGAATATGATTAGTTTAGTCCGTGGAATAGAAGAACAATTGTTGATATTAGGAGGAATTTTTTTTTTGGATTAATAGAAGAAAGATTTTTGTTAGAAGGGTTTGAAGGAAATTGATTGTGATTGTGAAGAATGCTACTAGTTGGAGGTGGTTAAGAGATTCCTCCAATATTGGTTGTGGTAGTAGTAGCATAAGTTGGATTGTGGAATGGATTGATATTATGATTATGAGAAGATTGTTGAAACAAAGGATTAATATGAATATTATGAGGGGGTAAAGAACTAGGATGAGAACTGTGTTGAGGATGGTATGGTCCAACTTTGTTGAAGTGGATGTCCTTTTCTAAAATTTTAGACATATTTTTTTATGTTGCCTAAAGAAATCTATAATATGATCATGTGATTTAAAAGTGAGTTGGCCATGAGGCCTTTCCATTGGATCATAATTATCATTGGTCGATATGTCATCATCCTCTTCTATATTGGGGTTTTCCCATTGAGTTGATCATCAACATTCCACAAGGGATTTTCACTTGGATACAACATATTTTTCTTACTCCTAAGGGTAGGTGCCATGGTTAAAGGAAAGATAATTCAAAACTATCTTCTATAGACGAAAAATGTGCAAATTATTAAATATTTAATTTAATGATCTAATCTACACAAACAATTTTAAGTGGTCTTGTTTAAAGTTTAAAATAAAAAGATGAAAGAAATTTTTTCTAATGGTCACTAAGGAGGTGTTTACGTCAGGTGCACCAAAATATGAGGAGGTTCCAACGCACATCTCATTAGATTCACAGGGGCTAAAATTCCCACGGGGTTGTCCTCACCTTAGGCTTGGTGATTATGGGTTCACCAAGAGTGTTTTAAAGACTCACTCCAAGTCTATGGGAGGGTTTGATGTGTAAATTACACAATCATCTAAGTTTATCTTGAAATAAAATAAAATCTAGAGTAACTAAATAAAATACTATAAATATGCAAGGAGAAAATAATGCAGCAATTAAGAGCTATCCTAAAATAATTCTTTATTTGAATGATAACTTCTCCTAAAGCATATAAAATAAATTATTTTCTCTTTTGAGCAGGGGGCAAGGAAAGTGCACAAACAATCTAGCCTAATGCACAACTATATGCAATCCAATTTAAATGCATAATAGATGAAACAAAATAGATTTATTGAATTATTTAATATTAAATACCTAATATTTTTTTAACTTATTAGATAAAAATTAAGATTACTTTAATTACTGAAATAAAACTAAAATTGATTTTCCTTTTATGAATAACAAAAAACAAAAATGCAAACGACAAAAAATAGAATTCAAACAGATTGCCTAAAATATTTATTCAGAACACTTAACTCTTCCAAAAGCTGTCACTGCATCAATTTCATGCTCTATAAAAAATGACCATGAATATGATTTCATACCTCATAACTAGCGACCACAAATTCAAGCAAGTACCTACAAAAATGGAGAACTTGAAAATTTATCATTAGTGTTTGGAAGCCTGCTTAGGCCATTATGGATATTAAGCTCATAGGTGTGGCATTAAAGCCCCCTTGGTCCTTTATATTACCATAAATGCACATAAAATTTTGACCTTTACGGAAGCAAAACCAAATTTACGCACCATAATGAATAGGCACAAAATCGAGAAGAGATGAATAAAAATAGAAAGAAAAATATTTGTAGAAAACACAAAGAGTGAAAAGGAAATAGAGGGGAGAAGAAAATATTACCCCCAAGTCATAGAACCAATTTTTTTGTCCTTACGTAGAGGCTGGGAATTCAAGACAACTAAATGGGGGGTTGAGAAGGACCAAAAAATGTTGTGAGAAGTGTTCTTCCCAAATTCACAACTCGTAAAAGGTAACCATGAATTTACGATAGAGGCAAAAATAATGACAAGAAGTGAAGCAGAGGGAGAATTTTTTCTTTTCCAAATTCATGTCCCATAAGGATGGAATACGAATTCATAATAGAATCAAAGTTAAGGCTAGAAAGAGGTAAAAATAAAAATCTATCTACTACTACACATATGCAACTAGATATAATGAAGCTAAGTAAAATATACTAAAATGGAAAATATGAAAATACAACAGAAAGTTAATCTAGCCTAAGAAAATACAAAAAAACTAGCTATAATGATAAAAAGTAAACAAAAGCTAGGAGCCTAAATAAAGTGAATTAGAATGATGAATGAGAAAATACAACAAAAAAACAAAAGAGAAAAGAAAGACAACAACTAGGAATGCTTCCCTAAGATGAGCTTGAATATCCCTCCTATAAGCCTTTAGAAATGATGAATCAAAATTGAGAAGCAAAGATAACGTGAGCATAAATCCATCAAAAATTAGTTTGATCACAAATCTATTCATTAGTTCACACCTAGCTACTAGTCACTAATTCATTGCTTGCTAGTTATCAAAAAAGGGAGCTTAATGCCCCTATTTATAGGAGATTTGAGGGCGAGGTGAGCAAAGGTTTAGGTAAAAAATGAGGGTTATGATTTGAAAAGGGTAAGGTTGGATCAAGGGTTAGGGTTTTGAGAGAAAAATCCTAAAATCATGATTTCATGGTTGATCAGGGTCGATCACAAATTCATGAAATTCGATCGTTGAAGGTCAAATCAGTTGACAAAAACACCTAAGAAAGCTACATGAATTTGTGGTCATTTTGGGATGACTATAAATTCATCAAGGCTAGGAAAAGACTCAAAACTAAGGGGTGGGAAGCTCAAAAATTGCCCTTAGCAACTTTGATAGGCTTCCTAGTCATATAAGGAAAAATTGGCTCATTTAGCTGGGTTAATTTTTAGTGTCTATAGGTGCAACTAATATGGAAATCTCTAACACTATCTATTTGATAGGATTATTTTTTATGGGGCCAAGGTGCCTATTACCACCACTTCCTCTAAAAATGTCTTTACCCTTTTGATACCCTTGGGGTGTCACTTGTCCCAAGTGGTAAAAATTTAATGTTGAATGGACAATCTATCATGGAATTGTATTTGTTTCACATCTCATCCTCTCTCATGCTAGGATTTTCTTGTCTAAATACCCCATATTTCAATTATCTCCTAGTATTTAATGGTTTGGTTTGATGTAAGAATCAAAACCATCTTTGGCCTTAGGGTGGAAAGTGTACTACTTTGGTGAGTAGTCATACCAACTCTAAATTTCATCTTCATAGCCCTTGTTACTCCCTAGAGTGGTGAGGAATGTCTCCTCCATCCAGGTTAGCTTTTTTCTATATAATATACTTTTTCTCATGAGTGAAGAAGGTATCCAATTACTTGTCCTAGAGGGTCTACTTGAATATTTCCTTTGTGTCATAGGACCATTAGTCTTTGAGTTGCTTAAGACCCATTTCTATCAATTTTTTCTCTATCACTATGTTGTATCCTTGCATCTTAGGAGTTATATTCATGACTCATTATTTTAGTGGGTAGAAAAAGGTTTTCTTTTGCCTTTTAAAATATTTTATCCATATAATCAAGTTTCTTGACATACTCAAGATTACATATATAGTTTGGGACTCTAGTAGGCAACTCAAAGGGCATGGCAAATATGTAATGGAGATAGATGAAAGATCTAGTCCTCCCCAAATAGAAATATCCTTGAGGCTACTTTCCCTCTATTAGTAGCTTTCACACCTCATCTATTAGTCTTGGCACTTTACCCCTAAACTTCTCCATGATTAATTTTTCTACTTCATTATTAAGGTGGTATGAAGACCTCCCTACTTCTTGGCATGGAACATCTATACAACACTACGCTTAAGAGTTTTTTGTCCTTCCCAACCTGATCTAGTTGGAGGGCCATGACTAGCTTTTCTTTTGTTATAAACTCAACCAGATCATGTAAGAAGTTTAAGCAATTTTTCTTTCATCCTTTAATTATCTCAATTAATTATATATTTGATATAAAATTATATTAGGGGCAGTGAATCATCTATGAGTATTGTGGGTAAGTTTACATTGTGTCTATCAAGGTGATATGTTCTTCATAAATATTTTTATTTCTCTTTTCTCTAGAGGATAATAGTGATCCATGATATCATTGTCTATATGTTTGAAGGATAGAAATTTGCACCATAACAATAAAAGGAAACACAATGCTAAATCAATGGAAATAAATCATAAGCATTATATTTATATTGATATTTCAGTTGTGTTACAAGAGGATCCCCTTGAGGGGATTTCACTAGTGATACAATATTACAATAGGGGTGTGATTCCCATTTTATCAATCAAAGAGGTGCAATCTTGATATTCCTATGCTAACACAGTGTTTGAATAGCAGGTTTTCTATGACCGTCATGTGAGAGTCAGATCCTGAAACCATTGCTATCTTTCAACCCTATTATCTACACATAAGAAAATAACAACAAATCAATAGCATCGACAAGATCCACCTAGATCAAACCCATTTTTGATCTAGAAATATAAATGAAATATAAAGCAATAAAATACATAGAATAAAAATGATCTAAGCTAAAATGTAGACTATAAATTAATATTTACAATAACATGCAAGATAAGAGTAAAAATTGTTCACCTGACCATGATCATATTGAGTCAATATGGTTTCTGTTTGCGGACCATCTTAGGGTGAGATGATCACTATCGTGAGCCTATGTATCAGCATAACTAGATCTAAGTCACGTTTTGAAATATGTAAGGTGTCTTTTCTGGTGTATCTTCGTGAATGGGGAAGCGAGTGACCAGGTGTGGGTGATCACTAAAGCAATGCAAGCAATCGTATGGGGGTGAGGAAGGTAGCTTCAAATCCAAAGTGGTAATCAGTAGCATTGAGTTGGGAAACGAGAGAACCTAGAATATTTTTGGCATCACATCATGGCCTTGCAATTCAAAAATATTTTATCTTAAATAATGAGGAGGCACCATTTTATAGGATCCCACGAAAAAAATGAATGGAATGATAAGTGCCACTCAGGGGCAACCTGATTGGATACCACCAAATAACTACATTCGACAGTGAGACTACCGTGTGTAGGGTGTCTGATATCAATGCAATTTCATGCACCATGCTGATAGGCAGTTTTGCTACCAGTTATATTTTATTTTGGTCTTGCATGACCATCTCAGGTTGAGACGATTCCGATCTTGAGATCATATCGGGTCAAGATGGTTAGGCTTTCCATGGGGAATGTTGCCTGCTACTAGAGAAAATTATTGAATTAATCCTTAGGCTACCCAAAATGGATTGTGTGAGTTAGCAAGGATACCTTTTTGTAGCCTCCTCAAGATGATGCATTTTAGGTATCTAAAAATACCCCTTTTTGGGATGCTTTGTGTGAAAGCACAATGCAGAGCAAAAATAGATGATCTAAAATGGTTGAATTGATGATGGATGATGTTAATGAGCTCAAAGGGGAGTGATGCAGGTCTAAAATAAAAGTCAACGTGGGATGCCCAATCATGGAAAATATGCATGTTACCAAATCATTAGTTTTGATAAATTGATGCATATGATTTTGGTAAACCTTTCAGCCATGGGTAGACATTATTAGTTTACAAGCTTTAGAATTTAGGCATACCAAGTATTTGTTTGGTTTAAATTTTGCTTGTTGTTTGCCCTAACAAAAAGGGCTTATGATAGTCTTTGGTAATGATTCTTGGATGTGTGCAATTTCCACTTTTGAGTGTTTTATTGTTGACTTGATTTGAGATGAGAATTTGGAGGTATTATCTACCCCATAAAGCGATGATTCAATGGAGGAGATGTGAAATGATGATAGCAATGAAGCACTTGATAAAAATGGGATTATTAGCATAATTTCCTTGGGTAAATATGAAATTCAATGACTGTCTCAACCCGAGATAGTTTCTTTTTAATTTATTTATATAAATATTTTGAAACGAGTGAACTTATGGTAATCTATCCATCCTATCGGATTGTATGGATAACCAATCGTTGCAATCACTAGATGACTAGAGTAGATCACTAGATATGAGGTTCACTCAAGGATATAGGCTAGCTAATCTATGACCAAAAAGAAAATCCTAAGCTATTGTAGGAAAGAAAAAGCTATTCTAGATGTTGACCAGAGGGGTTTGGTGCCTTTGGAGCTTTTTGAACTAAAAGTGACCAAAGGGGTTAGGTTACTTTAGATACTTTTTGAATTGGATTGACCAAAGGGGTGGCTCTTTTGGAGCATTTTAAACTGAATTGATCAAAGGGGTGGCTCCTTTGGAGCATTTTAAACTAAATTAACCAAAGGGGTGGCTCCTTTGGAGAATTTTGAACTGAATCGACCAAAGAGATTTGGTTCCTTTGGAGCCTTTTGAACTAAATTGACCAAAGGGGTTACTCCTTTGGAGAATTTTGAACTAAATGGACCAAAGGGGTGGCTCCTTTGTATTTTGAACTGAATTGACCAAAGGAGTTTGGTTTCGTAGGAGCATTTTGAACTAAATTGACTAAAGGGGTCTGGTTCCTTTGGATCATTTTGAATTGAAAATGACTAAAGGGGTGTCTCCTTTGGATCATTTTGAACTGAATTTACCAAAGGGTGTCTCCTTTGGATCATTTTGAACTAAAAATAACCAAAGAGGTATCTCCTTTGGAGCATTTTGAACTGAATTGACCAAATCGGTTGCTCCTTTAGAGCATTTTGAACTTAATTGACCAAAATGGTGGCTCCTTTGGAGCATTTTCAACTGAATTAAGTAAAGAAGTTGTTAGATTTTGAGGATGTATATTGAAGGAAATGCAACCATAAGATATGAAATAAGCAATCTATGATAAGTATATGATAATGACACTATAATATGTAGGAAAATAATGAGATAAAATTTTGCAATAACTCAGTAATATGCCATTAATGAAAGCTCACAAAAATAGTACAATGCAATATCATAGAGTACTTGAACACTCCAAAATTTTCAATGAAGAACTACATTGTACCTACTCACTACTCACTATAGTAACATTGTATCTCTCACCCCTTTTCCTTCTCTCATATAATGGAATATATATAGGAAGATATGTTCCTTGGCCTTTACTCTACCCATGACTCTTCATCTACCTTATATTATGACTCATGTACATGTGGACTACATGAACATTTACATCATAACACATTCTAACACGTGCATTTATTACATTGCATGAAGTAACTCAAAATTTACTCTAAAGTAAACTCCTACTCTAGTTATGTACCTAAGGTGGTACATTAGCATGTACCCAATAATGTAATATACTCTAACACCCCCATGTATTACATTATTTGGGTATTGAAGACTTCAATATTCAATATGGATCTTCGTCCTTCAGATGTTCTTCAACTTGTTCTGGTTCTTCTTCTTCTTCAACTTTAGTATTATAAATTTTCTTTGTGCTTTATTTATTATAATCTCTTTTTGTATCATGTTGAGTATTTTTATCTTGTTCTCTTTTGCCATGTTTTCTCTTCCTCCTTCGTTTATGCATTGTTACTAGAGGAATATCTACTTCATGATGAGTTAGTCTATCATCACAATAAAATTGACTTGGATTCAAAGATTCATTACTAGCATTTACTTTATTTTGTTTCATTCCTTGAAAGAACTCAAAAGTGATTAATGAAAAATAAAACATTAAGCACTCTTCTGAAGAAATAATAATCACATTTTGATTATTCCACCAAGTCCTGAATATAGTTTGAAAAACAACTTCAACCCGATCATTAAGAGACAATTTGGGAGGAGCCACAAAGTTTGGAGTGATGGTGAGCGAATTTTTGAAATTTGAATATTCGACGAGTGGGAAGCAGAGAGGCGGTAGTAAGGTACCAGGGAGTGGATCGGGAGCATACATAATCGGTACCAATGATGGATTGGTCACCCAAGAAAATGGGAATGGAACAATAGCTAATTCTAATTCGAGGGTCCCGAAAGATGCGAACGGTGTTTGGGGGAGGAAGGACCCATCGAATAAAGCATGTACGAGAAGTAGGAAATCTCATTCAGCATCATTCATAGAAGCACTCAAGGGAAAGCCCAAACCCTTGCTAGTGGCACCACGCACCTTTATCCCTCAAGGTTGTGATATAATTCTACCGGATGAAGTCATGGAAGGGTACATTACCATCGACTCTTTTTCCTAGTTGGGAAGTTTGTAGGTGGATGACCTAATATGGAAGCCATCCATCGGTGGGCAATAATAAAATAGAAAACCAGGGGCTACCTGGAACTGATAGCCATGTCCAAAGGTTTTTTCATGATACATCTCAAAACCCAGGAGGATGCAGATCAAATTTTATCGAGGGACCCATGGTTCTTTGAAAGGAGCCTTTTCCTTCACAAGTGGGGAGTGGACTTCGACCTAGAGACCCAAAATATCAATTTCGCTCCCATTTGGATCTGACTCCTAAATTTACCTCTTCACTTATGGCATGAGGATGTGCTTTAGGGGATTGTTCAAGTGATTTGGGAGCTCATAACTATCGACCCATCAACATGTGCCCGATCATGACTGATGTAGGTTCGTATCTACATTAATGCAAATTTGGAGATCCAGCTCCCAGACCATGTGAATCTAATCTATGGGTCCTACCGCCATTATCAATCGATGGAGTATGAGAATAAGCCCTCATTCTATACTGAATGCCACTCCTAGGGGCATCTTCAAAGCTAGTGCTCGACACTAAAACCTATGCAAAATGATTACCAAAAATCACTTTGCCCGGCCAATGAAGAAGCCTAGAAGGTGAAATCCAAGGTAGGCCCATTCTAGGATCTTAAAGGCAAGCAACAGGCTCCCTCCTCTCCATACGGTGATACAAGTAAGGTAAGTACTCTATTTTATTTATCCAATAGGTTCAATTTACTCAATAATACTAGTCTCAATGCAAATAATAATGATGAGGAGTGTTCTCATAAGGAAATCCCTAGATCAAACCAACCAGACCAACCATATTTGAAGGCAAGCCTTCCCAAATAAACCCAATATTTTTCCCCAATCCCATGCCCTAATTCCCCATAAAAAAGTGTTATCGAGCCCCTAGGCCCACCAACCAACCCCCCCTTGTCACCAAACCCTCTACCCAAATCCACACCACCCAATAGGTCTGGATCATCCCATTTCCCATTTGAAACCCATGACGATGAGGTTGATAGTGCTGAGTCATCCCATGATTCCCTAGAGGCTTGGAGCCCTAAATAGACTAGGAGCTTCAAAAAATCCTAGATAGATGTTGGAGGTGACAAAAATAAGGGCAAACCCTCTGGTGCATATTTGAGGAGTAGAGACACAGCAGAAGACATAGCCAATGGCACCAAATGAACTCTTACAAGAAATCAAAATTTCCAATAGAGAAGAATCAAAGAGAACCAAACCTCCTGCACAACATGGCAAAGGAGGCAAAAAACCCTCCAAAAGTTCCAAATGAGAATCCTCTCCTGGAATGCGAGAGGGTTAAATGGGGCAACAAAACAAAGACTGGCTGCCTCCATGCGTAAGGATTCAAATCCCACAATTTTTCTAATTCAAGAAACCAAATTAGGCATGCAATGTTCGGCTAAAGTAGCCAAGATTATTTGGAGGAAATGTGAGTTTTATTTTACCCCAGCTTCTGGAACATCTGGCGGCCTCCTCTGTCTTTGGGACCCAACCAAAGTGGAAGGAAGAGTAGTTTCAAGTGAAGGACGAATCTCCAACATTTTCTTTCATGACTCTATTACCCAACACTCCTGGGTTTTGATGAATGTATATGCCCCAAATAGCTCGTAGGATAGACTGGCCTTGTGGAAAAATCTCACTCATATGAGAGAAGCGTTCAACAATATCCCCTGGATCCTTGCTGGGGACTTCAATGCCCCATTACACCCCTCAAAAAAGAGAGGTGGGAAAGAGATCACTCCTAAAATCATAGGTGACTTCAGTAACTTCATGGATACAAATGAATTAATGGATGTTCAGCTATGGGGGTCTTAGTTTACTTGGAGTAATAGAAGGGTGGGGGTGACCTCATTCAAGAAAGGTTTGACTATTTCCTTCTATCTCAAGATATACTCACCCTATTCAGATATGCCAGCTTACAGGCTATGCCTAAGATTGGGTCTGACCACAGTCCCTTAAGCTTTGAGATAGTCAAAAAACCCAGTTCAAAATGCCATTTTGCTTTGAAGTAATGTGGACCTAGCATCCTGACCTTAAAGATCGTATTTATGATTGGTGGGGGAAAGTTTCTCAGGAACTGTCACAAACCAGGTTACTCAGAAATTGTGATCTATTAAAGCCAAAATGAAGGTGTGGAACAAAGAAACCTTTGGAAACATCTTCAAAAACAAGCAAAACATCAAATATAGACTCCAAAGGATTGAAAACCATTTTTAGTAGGGCAGGGGGATGACAACCTGAGAGTCAAAGAAAAAATGATGCTTTTAGAATATCACAACATATTATGGAAGGAAGAGATGTTTTGGTACCAAAAATCAAGGCATTTGTGGCTCAAATAAGGAGACTCCAATTCCAAGTTTTTCCACATTTCCACTCTCAAGAACAGAGGAGCAAACAGGATCAAGGGCCTGATTAAGCAAGATGGCAATTTCACTTCAGACATCCATGAGATCCATGATGAAGCATTCTGTCACTTTTAGTCCCTCCTTGGATCGTACCCCTACCCCTCTATCCAAGCCATGGAATCCCTTCTTGAGCACATCCCCAAAACCATCTCTGATAGCACAAATGCCTTCCTACTCAGCCCTTTAAGTCTTGAGGATATCCACCAAGCCATTTTTTCCATGCAGCCAAACAAATCCCTAGGCGTTGATGATTTCTTTCCAAGGTTTTTACAAGCTTACTGGGACATCATCAACTTCGATCTCTATCAATCCATCTCAAAAATACAGAATTCTAGAGTTATTAGGGATCCACAATCCCTGTATGACTCCACCTTCCTTGCCCTCATTCCTAAAGGCCCCAAATACAAATCCCTGTCTGAATATCAGCCTATAAGTTTGTGTAATGTCATCTATAAAATTCTATCCAAAGCCATGGCCAACAAACTTAAAGGCATCCTCCCATCCTTGATTGACCCCTACCAAGTAAGTTCTATTAAGGGTCAAAATATAGTGGATGGGGTTATAACCATTTATGAACTCATTCATTCTGCCCTCAATTATAACAAATCAACTTTCTTCCTTAAACTTGACATGAACAAAGCTTTTTATAGAGTTGATCGAGAGTTTTTGGCCAATGTCCTTTAGAAGTTTGGGTTTCACGATAGCTGCGTTCATCTGATATCGTAATATATCTCCTCATATTGGATTTATGTGCTAGTTAATGGCTCTGTAGTAGGTTAATTACCTAACACCATAGGGTTGAGGCAAGGGGACCCCATCTCGCCCATTATTTTCATCATTCTGGCTGAGATTATCGATATAGCTATTAAAGTCACTTGCTCCAGAGGGCTGATATTTGGAATTAAAGCAATGTCCAACCTCCAACCCTTGACTCACCAGTAGTTCATGGATGATACCGTGTTGGCTATTTTTACCTCTGTCACTGAAGCAAGAGTTATCAAATCTATCCTCAACCTCTACGAGGAAGCTGTAGGGAAAAATATCAACTTCACTAAAAGCAAGATTTACTTTACCAACACTCCCATGCCCTGATAAGTCAAAATTATGAATATCCTGGGCTGTTCCATTGCAATGTTCCCAACCACCTACCTTGGCCTCCTAATGTTTCAATGGAGACCAACCAAGCCAATGTGGAATAATGTCACTAAGAGATTTCATAAGAAGTTGGCTAGGTGGAAAGGAGCTTTACTTTCTCAGGCAGGTAAGGCCACCTTAGTCATGTCAATTCTTCAAAGCATCCCTGTGTATTTTTTATCAGTTTTTAAAATATCAGTAGTAGTAGGGACAAAAATTAAGCAAATTCAAAAGCGTTTCCTATGGGATGGAGCTAACAATTAAAAAAATTTCCATCTCATCGCTTGGGATAAAGTTTGTACTCCAAAAGACAAGGGTGGACTTGGATTTCGTAGGATCAATAATATGAATCAAGTCCTCCTTGCTAAACAGGCATGGAAGGTGTTCACTAATGAAAACCTAGAGTGGGTCTCCATTATTAAAAGAAAATACCTGCAACACCATTCCTTTAGGGATGAAGGGATTCCCCATGTAGGGTCCCATTTATGGAGATCTATAATCCAAACCAAACATCTGCTACAACAAGGTACCAGGTGGCAGCTTGGAGATGGGAAATACATCAATTTTTGGCATGATCCATGGGCAAGGGATGAGCCCCTCATTAGGGATCCCGACATCGCTACACTCAAACACCTCATTGATAATAGGTTTGGATCCAAAGTTATAGATTTCATCATGCAAAACCAAGAATTTCGTAAGTGGAAGAAGCTCCACTTCAGAGTTAGAAACACAGTACTAGATAGAGCCATCTCATATTTACAAACAATTATTAGGGCAATTTTTATTTTTAAGACCTAGAAGAAAGAAAAAACCTTCTAGAAAGGCACTAATGATGCGTAATTTTTGGTTAGGTCTACGTTTCTTTTGATGGACACTTCGTAGAAGATGCACAAAAATAAGGGTGCCCCTGCTGTAGTCAAAAGAATTTGGCTTAAGCATCTCATCCTGAAGGTGGCCCATTATTGCTGGTTAGTATTCCAAAATAGGATTCTCACCACTGAAAATATTATTAAGAGGGGTATCATAGTCCCCAACAGGTGCTATTTGTGCTTACAAGCATGGGAGTCCACTCAACATCTCTTGGTAGAGTGCCCCTTTACCTACAATATTTTTTCCATGCTGGTAAGCTTGTTCCAGGTCAAATGGGTGTGGCCCTAGTCAATCACTGATCTGTTTACTTAGTGGCCCAAAGTCTTTTAGAATCCCAGGATCAATTTATTGTAGGAAGCACTATTGCATCACACAATGTGGTAAATATGGCTCGAGCATAACAGTAGAATATTCATTGATCACTCAAGGGACCCTAAAACAATGGCAAAAAAAGCCCTATGCTTTGCAATTCAAAATACAAATTAGGTCACCTATTTGGACACACTAACATTTGGATTAGAATATTCCCTATTTAAGTCCCTAGACATATCCATCGAGTGCTCCCAATCCTAGACCCTTACCAGCTACAGATCCAATGCCAAGTGAAACCCTCCCCCCAAGGATGGTTCAAGGTGAACTTTGATGGGTCATCCAAAGGAAATCCTAGGGAGGTTGGAGCTGGGGGAGTCATCAGGGACCACAAAGGCAAAATTATCAAAGCCTTCACCAAAAATCTTGGAGTTCAATCAAACAATTATGTCGAAGCCTGGGCTTTGTGGAGAAGCATTGATGTCAGCAAAGGTCTGACTAACCCCATGATTTTTGAAGGGGACTCTTTAAACGTGGTCAACCACATCAAGAAAAACACCACCAAAGGATGGAACATTCAAAACATTATCCAAGAGTGTCAAATTACCCTCAAACAGTGCCCTCTCAGCAAAATCCAACATGTATTCAAAGAGGCAAATGTGGTGGCTAACCTTTTGGCTAATAGAGCAGCCAATTAGAACAACCTTACCATTTGGGAAGAGTCCTTCCCTTAGGATGTCATCGATGCTACCAAAAATGATGTGGAGCACATCTCCAACTAACAAGTGGTTCTCCAAAGGTGTTTTTATTAACACCAAGGGTGTTCTTTTCAACACCAAGGATTTTTGTTCCCCTACCCAAATCATCATTGTTTCCCATAAATTTTGTTGTACCTCTAACTATTCGAGTCATTCTGATCATGGCAAAACTCTTAGTCATCTCTGTGTCTATTTTTTCACTCGGTGTCGTTGCCTCACCATCCTTGTTTTCCTTCACTCCTCTTTGTTTTTCCGCTTCCCCTTCCATGTCAACCTCCTTCCCGCTTTATGTACCACAAGCTTCAATTTGATGGTTAGTCCCTTCCATTCTGGTACCCAATCAAATCCCTTGCATGTTTGAGTTGCCTCCCTATTTGGTGCTAGTGACAAGGTTGGTCTGTGCTTGTGCCATTTTCCTATTTGCTTTGAAAAGGGTCCATCGTCTAGTTTTCTCCCAAGCCTTTGTACTAGGCCCTTTTTATGCCTCTCGATCCCTATTGTGCATCCTCACTTATGGTGTGGACTTCAGGTTGACGAATTCATTCTCAATTGCGTGAAAACCTTCAATTATTATGGCAAGATGGCCATTCTTGAACCATAAAAGCTTCAACTTGAACCAGTAGCTGAAGCTCTGCTTGAAGCTAAAGGGTTCATACCTTTGTTCAATATCTTAAATGGTGTGGA
Source organism: Wollemia nobilis (assembly GCA_028583015.1). NCBI lineage: Eukaryota > Viridiplantae > Streptophyta > Pinopsida > Araucariales > Araucariaceae > Wollemia > Wollemia nobilis. Next base: position 2,569,246 of record JAQPPZ010017073.1, read on the forward strand.
TGATTAAGTTACCAGTAACATTTTTAGATCATGGAACAATGGGGTGATCTAGGATTGAAGGCTTCACATTAAGGTAAATGTTAATTTGATTGCTAAAATTTCTGGTTTGGCTCCTAAGGGGAGGGCCATTAGAAGGGCTATTAGAAGGGATAAACACAATTTCAAATATGAAACCAAGCACTTCCCTGATAAAGGTAAGGGACTAGTTTAGGAGAAGGGGGGAGTTGAACGGTCCTCTCTCCCCCATCCTTGGGACTCTGCCATTGTACCCATCATTCAATTTATCATTGTTGACAACATCAGAAGCTCCCTCTGCTCCTATCACCTAGCCTTCATCAACCACCTCCATGATATCAAGCCCATAAACATCCCCAATTTTCTCATTAGGTCCATCAACATCACCATTGAGAACTTTAGGGATAATAAATCCTCCAAAATCTCGCTTCACCAGGGTATGTTTCTAGTTATTTACAAGCAAGCCCTCATGACTCAGCCTAGATATGGCCCTTCCTTTCACCCCAATATCAGAGCTCTCCACTAAACCTGCTCAGAAGACTAAGGTGTAAGACCCTAATCCCCTAGTGGATTCCCAATATCCCTCTACCGATACCCTTCCACAATAGGATCTCCCTTTTGGTGATACCCCAGAATCCATCAACCCTTCTCAGTATAGAAATAATGGGAAGGAGACCTCTACCACCAATCCCAAGGATACATCCCCTTTGAAGTCCCACCCTATCGACCCAAGCTTGAGGAGTAAAATGAAGGCTATCCGTCCCCCTCAAAAAGTAAAAAATTGCATCGATTGGAGAAGAAAAGTAAGAACGGTTCTCATCCATCACCCGAGATCATTATGGATGACAATGAAGAGGTCAAAAATAGTGTAGAAGATTTGTTGCAAATCATGACTGTCAATAATGCCACTAGAGTAGTGGAGTAGCTCAAAGCTTATGCTAATATGATTAAGGAGTTGGGCGCCATCCTCTCCAACATCATCAAAGACGTCCAGGAGATCCCAATTGTGATCAGTGTCCTACTCACAAAAGACTAGAAAAATACCATTAAGTAGGAGGATGAGGAGTCCCAGTAGGTTGGAGGTGGTGGTAGCTGACAGTCAGCCTACTCATGTTTATTTTATCTTTTGTTTGATATTTTGTACACTCTCTTCAAGGGTTTTGCCCTCGAATCTGGTTTATTTTTCTCTATCAGTTTGTGCAGTTGTCTGTTGTAGGGGTCTCCAGACTGTAAGTTTCTTTTTTTCTAGCCCTGAGTTGACATGATTTGCCAAATTTTGTATGATTGGCATACCAAATGCCTATTGTAACAGGGATTGGGCCCTTCAACCTGACAAGTGAATAATTTTTTTTACCTACCAAAAACAAAGTCCTAAATATAGTTTCATGAAGATATCCAATTATTGCTGTCAAGTTCTCTTCCTTTACTTCCTTCAAAAATACAGAGAATATTTATTTCAAATTTTTAGATAAGAGTTTGAATCCATCCAAGTTTTCTATCAGATTTTGTGAATAAAACCTAAGTTCATGAAATAACATTTCACTATTTTCATTGAATGTATTGTTAATTATTTCCTCCATATTGCTTTAAATAATAAACCTTTTGATGTTTATATATATTTTTATTACCTTTGAAGTTGGCTTCCTTATGTCTCCCTAGTTTAGAGTATGATCAAATACTATCTTTTAATTCTTCAATCTTTTGAGATATGTAGAAGACTTTGTCTTTACTGAATGTTTTAAACTTGATAAAATCTTATCTAATCTCAAGTTTTGTAGAATACCTTCTATCTAGCAAGTGTTTGAATGCACTATGAAACTTGATAGTATGCTTAGCTTTCTCAAGTTAAGTTGAATTCATTTTATCTCCTTAATGTTCAACTTCACTTTCTTGCCTTATGTCTCCCTATTGATTAGTAAGTAGAAAGCTAAAGATAAATATTGATGCACCTTCAAGTTTTAATAAGGTTATTTTTCCTTCAAGACCTTTTAGTTGGATTAATGTCTCAAAAATTAATGTAAGAGACTAATGCAAAATGCTATTTCCAACATCTAAATAATTAATTGTTTTGCTCCTTTAACCTTCCCTTTTCAATGGTTTAATTTTTCTAAATTCTAAGAAATTAAAATTTGAATTAGTATACCTTATAACTCCCTAATTTGGAAGTTTAGAAAATAATATTTGCAAAATATATATTTTTTGGTAGATAAGATACTATAGCATTAATACCAGGTTTTACAGGTTGACCCAAAACCTTTTACAAAAATCAGCCCAGGGCTGTTGATGAACATGTCCTTACTAAGGATCCTATATATGTAAAATCTACATGCCTTCAAAGCCATTACATCCGGTAAGGCACATAGCCTGTTATCAAAAAGAAACTTCCCATACAACATTTTGGTATACCCCGAGAAAACACACTTGCATCATAATTACAAAAAAAGAAATACACACAAATCCCTTCCTTGAAACAGTGGAGAAATAAAAAGCTGCAGACACACATATCAGAGTATTGAAAAAACTCCCACAAGTTTTGTATTGAAAATTACTCTTAATAATTCTTTGGTAATTATTTTCTTCTGTATATGACATGCTTTGGGACCACATCCCATCTTGGCCAATCAGCCTTGGAGAAGTGAACTTGCTAGCTAGATTTATGGTGGTGGCTATCTGGTGGTCCACGTGGTTTTGGTTCGAAGTCTTATATTATCGTTTCTTTCCTTCCCTGTGATTATCAACCAACCTCAAATTACTAAGATGACTAGAAGCCATGTTATCGAACATGTGATTGTCCCCATTAGTCTTTGTGGTATTTCCAAGCAACATCCACCAAGACTGACAACTCGAATAATTTTTATTGTGTCTATTTCAAAAAATAGGTGGGAATACTCATAGCTTTCGAACTTACAGTGCCTTCCCTGTTGGTAAATTTGACTATCATTGTTGTCATTATTATTTAATAAGCTCCTCTACTTCACTCGGGACACCGTGTTCCCATTTGAAAAGTCCATCACCATCGACACCCAAATTGGACAGCTTATCAGCAACTTTGTTAGCTTCTCGAAAGACATGTTGGGCTTTTCTGTCCTGTCTTCCCTGGAAAAGGATCCTAGCCTCTTCAACAATTGTTTTAATACTCCAAGGAGGTGTTTTCCAATTATTGAGGAGATTTATAACATGCATAGAGTCTCCTTCTATGATCAAATTGCCTTCTAAGTATTGATTCATTTGAATGCCTCTCCACATAGCTCTAGCTTCAACTTCATTGTTCGTCCTTGTTCCCAAATATTCAAAAAATGCAAGCATCATATTCCTATTATGATCTCGCACAATGCCACCAGCGCCTGCTCTTCCAAGATTGTTCTTAGCCGCTCCATCAAAATTAAGCTTAAACTAAACCGTAGGAGGTGGGGACCACTTAACATTGGATCTTGGGTTGACTACCCTAGGCACAAACTCATCTAATAAGGTTAAGCTTAAATATTGAGCAATCATGGTCTCCTGTAGATGAGGTTTATGACTATCAAAAGGGATAAGGTTCACATTATCATTGACAAAGGATATGATCCTGGCAATGATAGTTTGATGATCATGGATAGACTCATTAAAGACTCTATGGTTCCTTTCTAACCACACCTACCAAAGATAGTGATTGAGATAAATTTTCCACATATATCTAAGTCTTTGGCTTGAAAAGGGGCAAGGCCACTGGACGAACAAATCAAGTATGGTGGCTGGTTTAACCCAGGATATATTGAAGGCCTGAAAAACCTCGCTTAGGACAGTCAAGGAAAAAGGGCACTCAAGGAAAATGTGATAAATGGTCTCCCAATTAGCCCTGCACAGATAACAATGATTAGTGATACAAATACATTTATCCATCATATTATAAATGGTTAGAATTATTCCTTGGATAACCAACCATGAAAAGACTATAATTTTTGGAATTAAATTTTTTATCCAAACTAAGTCCTTTTGGAGGACAAAATCCTCGTCATCAAGCATAAGCTTGTAATATGATTTAATAGTGAACTACCCATTTTCCGTAGGAGCCCAGGTCACTTGATCTTCCTTGGGTCTCATGGGGATAAAATTTTCCCGAGAATGTTACAAAAATCATTTGATTTTGCTTGAAATCCCTGAATCCTTATTTGTTTCCACTTAATTCCACCTTTGTCCTCAACCATATAATCAAAGACTTTTCTACCAATGAGTTCTTCCGTGATATCTATGATTCGGGATAAGTTAGGATATTGCGTCAGTGGTTCATCATTAGCCCACCTATCATTCCAATAATTTATCCTCTCACCATTGCCTACAACCCATATTAAACCTTTTTTGATGATTTCCTTACAATTGAGAAACCATTATTTTAATTATCCAAGGTAGAAACCATTACATCTCCTATATTAAATATTTGCAAAATATTATTTTAATTATCCAAGGTAGAAACCCTTATATCTCCTAAATTAAATATTTGCAAATATTCTAATGTTTAAATTTTAAGCAATTTATAATATCTTCTAGGATATACTCCCTTTGCTAGAATTGCTTTCTTAATTCCTAAGGTTGATATTTAAATGCACTAATAAAAAAATTTCAACCTTGTAGTAGGCACGTTATAACTCCCTAAACTTAGGCAAGTAAATATTAGATAGGTAAAACTATACCTTAATTACAATATGCATGCACTAATTGGCTCCAGTCTCCGATGTATGATTCTTGTACATAAAATTTCTCCTCTTACGCACCTTGGACTATATTAAGTCCTATTGAATATTCATTTGTTGTTTGCTAATATTGGTGCAAGTAATGGTTTACATGCTCAAAATGAGTGTTGTATTATATCTCTCCTCCTTCAATGTCAGTGATAGTTTGGTGTCTTCAACTTTAGTGTTTTGAAACCCCAAGGTCCAATGAATATGCTTGCTACTTGTGGATTTTCAACGATCACGTTTGGGCTAAAAAATATGTGCCTACCTTTCACTATGTATGGTAGATATAAATAAATGTTTATGGGAACCTTCTTCTCCTCCTTAATGATGCTTTGAATCCCTTATTTAATGATTAACTGTGCACTTCTGTTATGCCTACTTTCTCCTTCAAGACTAGGCGCTCAAATAGCTTGGATGCTCCTTGAAACATTAGACAAGTGGTTCCTTTAGAGTTAAATTCTTGATGGGTTTTGGTTTATATTCTTTCAACTTTCATTTATCCCTTATGATGATTATGCCTTGTAACCTCCAAATAATGTTATTCAATACTCAACAATAGGTGTTACTTTCTCTTTGAGCACTTCTTTCCTAGGCATACGTTACGAAATATACAGGTGTCTTGTTCGAATATGCCAAGTGGCACAAGATTCATGGGATATAAATTACAAGTGGTGATCCAATTTCATACATGTAAGACTCCCTTCAATGTCTCTTATTCCTTGTATACTTCTTGCCAGCGGATGCTCTTTGTGTCTTGTCTTCAATGTCTTCTTTCTAAATGAATGGTGATGTTGTGAGGTTGGCTCTAGCTATGGTGGTTCAAGAGCACTGCAATGGTGGTTCTATGATGCTCCAATGGTGGTTTTAGGTGCTTTTTTTTAGATTACGGTTTGTCCAAGCTATAACTTGGGTAATGCACCTTTGTTTTCACCTTGTATTTTGCTTCTTTAAGCTTGCAATGTGTTGTCCTTAGTGCTATCTTCTCTACATCGATATGCAATAGATGATGACATCCTTATGTAGGTCTTGTTGTTGTAGGTTAATGCTATTACAGTAATTGGATTTGGTGTCTTTAGATACCTTGAAAATTGGATAATGTGAGTGCTTTGTTGGCTCTCTTTCTTAGCCTGAAATCTACTCCTTTACTTTATTGAAATGGACGCTTTGTAGATATGCTTTGCAAGATATTGTAGTATATTTGAGACACTCTAGCTTTGTAATATTTTATTATGTGGGATAAGAATATTATGGTGCAAGAATATAATGCAAAATGATTTGCAATATTTAGAATAGAATACCTTAAATTTGCACCTATACTTGAGATATTTAAATCTCCTTTTGCAAGCTTCATTTCTTCCTTGATGAGATGGCTTCTTTGCACTACTCCTTGGTAGCAAGTTATGATTTGATGTTGTCTTCCTTGATAGACAAATTTCTTCTTTGATTGGTTAACTTAGCACTAATAAATCCAAGCTTTTAATCATGCAACTTAACTTTGCACTGATTTTCATTCTTAACTTGAATACTTTGTCCACCTGTAATAACTAGTATAGTACAAGAGCAAATTTTCCTTATTCCTCTTGTAAGTTAACTCTTTAAAAGTAATTTGAAATATGTACTATAATATATGCAACTATCACTTACAGATAATGTCTTCTTTGCTTTAATTAGAAGGTAGGATGCTGATATTTTCATTTCTTTCGAAAAATATCTAACTCCTTTTGTGTGCAAATTATAACCCTTGTAAAAACTATCTTCTGAACTCCATTGAAGAATTTAATATGCAACTTTCTTATGGAAATTTTTAAACTTTAATATGGTGCTTAATAAAAATTAATAATGAACTGAATACGTAATGTTCAACTAATAAACATTTTTGCACCAAAGTTTCTTACCTTAATAATATATGTAGATGATAGTTGTCTTGGTGATTTGAATCACCTAACTGTTGCCTTGTAATGGATAAAATAAAATAGACTAGGACTCGGTATTTATTCCACTAGGATAAGATAGATGAAGAGTCATGGATAGAGTAAATTCCAAATCAACTAGACTAGGACTCGGTATTGATTCCACTAGACTGATAAATCAACTAGTGAAAATTTAGAATCTCTAGATTTAAATATCTACCATTTTCCAATTTCTAACACTTTATTGTAGGAAGGAGATTCAAAGAAAGTTTAGAATCTTCCTACAATAAAGCTAATAAGAATATCTTCTTTGGAGTCAATCTAGTAGCTGAAGCAACAAACCAAAAAACTGAATATTTGGAGAGCTGAAAGAAAAGATCCCATTGCAAAAGTTGCAAACCTACAAATTGCAAAAGAGAGAAAAATTGCAGATTGAACGAACTCCATAAAATATTCTAGGATAATATTGGAGGTTGATGATCTCCATTGAATATTGAAGACTACAAACCAAGGAGGATATCCTAGAAAGAAGACCCCATTGAAGGAGAAAGAGACTCAATAAAAAGAGTCCTATGAAGATTGGAGATTAGAGATATACATTGATAAGTTGAATAGAAGACCCATAGAATATCTCATTAGAGAATTTTTAGTCTTGGAAGACTAAATATTGAGAAGGACTAGAAAAGATCCAGTTCCAAATTCTAGAAGTAGTAGATTTTAGAGATCCAAGAGTGAGATCTCATTGTAAAACTTCCACAGTTGAATATTGAAGGAAATGTCTCATTAAGAATACCATATGTTGTGACTGAAGACCCTAGAAAAGAGGTATCAAGGAGAAAGAAAGAGAAGGCCATTGAAGGAGTTCATAGGAGAACTCATTGGAGAAATTTACCAGGAAGAAGAAGTTTTTGATAAAGGTTTTTGCGATAATTATAGCTATCTGACAACAAGCCCAAAGGAGAATAATTTGGCAAGACGTTTGCCAAATTTTGGAGGAGAATAGTGAAGACCTCAAGATAGTCAAAAAATTGAGAAGAAGGCCACCATATTGGCCAAGATTGAAATTAGAATATAACAAGGAGGTTGAAGGATAAATGAGATAGAAAAACCATAAAATCTGAGATATTGTTGGTTTTGTAGTAGAAAAGTGAAGGCTTCTTGAAGGAAAATATTAGTTGTGATTTGGATGAGTTTCCTACCAAATTTGTGAGATTCAAGGATAGCACTTTCAAAGGATAAATTGACTATAAAAGGGTATTACTAGCTACAAAAATTTAGATCTAAAGAGAGGATTCTAAATTAAGAGAAAATCCACCAAACCATAGTTTTAGGATAGCAATTTAGAGGGTTTCAAAGCTACAAATAGGTGAGCTAAATATTTGTTTTTAACAACAAGGAAGAGTTGTGATTTTATCCATTACAAGGAAACAGTTAGGTGATTCAAATCACCAAGACAACTATCATCTACATATATTATAAGGTAAGAAACTTTGGTGCAAAAATGTTTATTAGTTGAACATTACTTATTCAGTTCATTATGAATTTTTATTAAGCACCATATTAAAGTTTAAAAATTTCCAGAAGAAAGTTGCATATTAAATTCTTCAATGGAGTTCAGAAGATAGTTTTTACAAGGGTTATAACTTGCACACAAAAGGAGTTAGATATTTTTCGAAAGAAATGAAAATATCAGCATCCTACCTTCTAATTAAAGCAAAGAAGACATTATCCGTAAGTGATAGTTGCATATATTATAGTACATATTTCAAATTACTTTTAAAGAGTTAACTTACAAGAGGAATAAGGAAAATTTGCTATTGTACTATACTAGTTATTACATGTGGACAAAGTATTCAAGTTGAGAGTGAAAATCAGTGCAAAGTTAAGTTGCATGATTAAAAGCTTGGATTTATTAGTGCTAAGTTAACCAATCAAAGAAGAAATTTGTCTAGCAAGGAAGACAACATCAAATCATAACTTGCCACCAAGGAGTAGTGCAAAGAAGCCATCTCATCAAGGAAGAAATGAAGCTTGCAAAAGGAGATTTAAATATCTCAAGTATAGGTGCAAATTTAAGGTATTCTATTCTAACTATTGCAAATCATTTTGCATTATATTCTTGCACCATAATATTCTTATCCAACATAATAAAATATGACAAAGCTAGAGTGTCTCAAAGATACTACAATATCTTGCAAAGTATATCTACAAAGCGTCCATTTCAACAAAGTAAAGGAGTAGATTTCAGGCTAAGAAAGAGATTCAACAAAGCACTCACATTATCCAAGTTTCAAGGTATCTAAAGACACCATATCCATCACCAAATTTAAGGTATTCTATTCTAAATTTTCACTAGTTGATTCAACTGCCAACTAGATTTAGAATTTACATCATTGCACATTCTAGCACTTGTGTATTTATTACATTGCTTTAAGTAACTAAAACTTTACTCTAAAGTAAACTCCTACTCTAGTTATGTACCCAAGGTGGTACATTAGCATGTACCCAATAATTTAATATACTCTAATAGGGGTTTGGTTCCTTTGGAGCCTTTTGAACTAAATTGACCAAAGGGCTTTGGTTCCTTTGGAGCATTTTGAACTAAAAATTACCAAAGGGGTGTCTCCTTTGGATCATTTTGAACTAAATTTACCAAAGGGTGTCCCCTTTGGAGCATTTTTAACTAAAAATGACCAAAGGGGTGTCTCCTTTGGAGCATTTTGAACTGAATTGACCAAAGGAGTGTCTCCTTTAGAGCATTTTGAATTGAAAATATATTTTAACCTTATGGTCAATTGCATAACTGATAATCTAAATAAGTGTTATTATGGTAATCTACCCATCCTACCAGATTGCATGGATAACTAATCGCTACAACCACCAGACGATTAGAGTAGATTACTATATACGGGGCTAACTTGAGAATCTAGGCTAGTGAATTTAGTGGATGAATGCAAGAAATAAAAAGCCAAAAATTAAATGGAATCAAATGTGTTTGTGTTTATGAAGGTGAGGTAAAGGGCACAACATTTGACAAAAGGACACCCTTTTGAACCTAGCAATTGAGTGGTTGATTGATGTGAATGCAAGGCAAAGGACACAACCTTTTGAACTTGGCAATTTATTTGTTGATTGAATATTTGCATTGATAAAACCACACCAAAGTCTTTATGGTGAGGCAAAAATTCTTTATTGAGTCATTTATTAAGCCTTTTTTTGGGTTGGTTGATTTGATTTATTGGTGGGAAAGGTGTGATACCTTGAGCATTCCCAAGTTATTTGATTATTTGATTTATTTTTGGAGAAGGTGTGATACCTTGAATATTCCCAAGTTATTTGATTGTTTGATTGAATTTTGGATAAGGTGTGATACCTTGAACACCCCAAGTGGATTGTTTGTTTGTTTTATTGATTATTGGGGGAAGGTGTGATACCTTGAACACCCCCAAGTTGGTTGATTACTTGATGTGATTAATGGGGAAGGTGTGATACCTTGATTTCAAAGTTTGGTGGATTTTTGTAATGTGTCGCATATGTGATTTGTATGTGAGGAAATAATGTGTGAAATGATTGAATGTGATTTATGTTTGTGTTACAATACAAATATTATGAGCAGTCGGCCATAATATTTGTTAAAATTTAAATTCATTTTTTTTCATATTTAGATAGTTCCAAGTGTAGGATTTGAGGATCACTTTTTATATTCTCAATTTATCCTTTACGTTCCTCGCACAGGGTGAGCCCACCTTAAGTGGCGATCCGTTCACTTATTTCCAATCTCAATTCTGCTGCATATTTCTTGTTATTTAATTCTTGTTAATTGATTATTATCGTGTACATTGCTGGATCTGAATTCATTGTTACGGTTATAGAGTAACCCGAAAGATATTTCCTTCCAAGTGGTATCAGTCTCCATATTCGATCTTGTAGAAACCGCATCCGCAGGCGTCCTTTGCATCTCCGTTCGGCGTTCCTCCATCTCAAACACAGTTCGTGGTCACAGCACTGCCTGTTTTTTTTTTGTTGGCCACAACACTGCAGGCTTGAGGCGTTCACCGGCAGCCGCGGTTCCACCGCGGAAATTAAAACGCTCGTCCGAAATCGTTCCATCACCCAATCCCTCGACAATCCGACGAAAACAACTTTGCACTCCCTTCCGACGTCGTCAACCAATCAAAAAATCATGATTTATTTAAAATTACCGGCAACTCTAAGGTTTTTTCTTTAAATTGCAATGCTGACGTCAGCTAAATTAAATTTTGCATGCGTCGGTCTTCTGGTTTATCCCACATTTATAGTGCTTGGAGTATAGTAGGGTTTAAATAACTTACGCCCTCCTTCTACGTTGTGACTTCGGTCACACGTCGGGAGTGCCTCCGCGCGTAGCCGTCCTCCGTTCATCCGTTTCGATTCTCGGTCATTCTCACGTCGTGTCCTCTCCCCTCCCCTCCTTTCTTATCCCCTCCCCCTCCTCGTCGTCCTCGATTTCTTTGAGTCCCGTCCTCCGATTTCCTAGCGTCTCGGTCCCCTCCTGTGATTCCTCCTTTCCATCCCCCATTCCACCCCCCCCCCCCCACCATCCCCCTATCATGTCCAACTTCGATCCTCGCTGTCGCGTCGGTCCCGTCACCGACTTCGATCCTCCTTTCTCCCCTAGCCAACTTTGATCCTCGTTGTCATGTCCGTCCCTGCATCAGCCGACTTCGATCCTCGTTGTCTCTGTCGTATCAGTCCGGTCAGCCTTAGTCCTCGGTTGTGTTAGTCTCAGTTCAGTTGGAAAAGTTGCTAGAAACTTGCTCTCCAAATTGCTGAAATTATCCAAATTGAAAAAATTGTTGAAAGTTGCTATCAAAGAGGCCGCCCAAAATCAAATCCGCGTCGCAGTTGGAGCGACAGTTGAAGCGGAATACAAATTTTTTGTAGAACTCGAAACTCAAGTACTTTTATACAGGAGATTTTGGTTAGTGCATGCCCAAACAGTGGACCAAAGGACCTGACGGTCGACTAACAAGCTCGGAGACCCCCAATAAAAATGCAAGAAGACCTCATCGAAGCCAAGGTACAAAAAATTCTCCTTCTCCTTTCAAAATTGGCAGTTATAATCCGAATCATCCACTGGTCGACCCCATGGCTACTAACCCTCCCCCAACTCACGAAAACGTCACACAAGGAGAATCAAGCAACTCGGCCATTACCACGGATGAAACTCTTCGACACTTACTAGATGGTATGCGCCAAATTAATGTCAACCTAACTAAACTGTTGAGCACACAAAACCGACCTAATCCCAATACTAATTCCCAAAATCACTCCCATGAACAAAGGAATGAAGAACATGACGACCAAGATGAAGATTGGGAGCAGCAAAGAGGCAATCAGGATAATTACGGGAATCGCTTTCATAGACAGAGATATAACCAAGATCAGGATAGGGATATGGGTTATCACCAACCGAGAGGCCCTAATAATTTTCCATGCATTGATATGCCCACTTTTGAGGGTCATGATCCTCGTGGTTGGATAGCCAAAATGGAAGGCATTCTAGACTTGTACCAAATTAGGGATTTTGATAAAGTCCCTTTCGTTGCATCAAAATTAGGCACTGAGGCCTACCAATGGTTCGTATGGCTTAAGCGCGAGAAAGGAGCTACTATTAACTGGAAAAAATTCACTACCTATTTTTTAGAAAGATTTGATGAAGGAGCTACATCGTCATACACAGTAAGACTGTTATCTCTTAAACAAGAAGGGTCGGTTAGTGAGTTCGTCTCGGAATTCACCAGTTTACTACCGTATACATTAGACCTCAGCCCCGACACAGTGGTAGGAGCTTTTTGCAATGGATTGAAAGAAAATATTAGGGTTGAGGTGGACATTCAAAATCCAACCTCGCTGAACGATTGCATAAGAATAGCCAAGCCTGGTTGAGAAGAGAATTCAGTTATATGCACGACGTGAAACTTACAGTCGTCCTTCATATCGCAACAATTCCTTTCGCAGAAATGATCAACCATCAAGATACTTTTGCTATAAATGTCGCAATCATCATCCCAGGGAACAAGCATGTGCCCAAAAACAAAACTTTCATATTGAATGCGATCAATATGAAGGAGAAGAGGAAGAAGCTTACCACCAAGATGAACCTATGCAAGAAGAACTACCAAGTACTCTAGAAGAGAAGGAAGAGGATACAATGGCTATCTCCGTGCATGCCCTCATGGGGTTAACAACCCACCATACCATCAAGGTCCCGGGATTTCTTCGTCAAAAAAAGGTGAATGTGCTAATTGATTTCGGTAGTACCCACAATTTTATCGACATCAAAACAGCAAAAGCTTTGAACTTATTCATTAACTCTTCCAACAAGGACAAATTCCAGGTTCTAGTAGCCAACGGGGTGAACGCTCAATGTGTTGGGAGAACATCTAAAGTTTCCATTCAAATGGGAACTTATACCTGGTATGGATCTCTTTTCGTAATGAATTTAGGGAACTCTGATGTCATTTTGGGAGTTGAATGGTTGGAAACACTAGACACGGTTAGCTTCAATTTCAAAAAATTATTTGTGGAATGGAAGGAAAACGGACGTGTCATTCGCTTACAAGGCATTACTACTCCTCCATCACAGATGGTGAGCTCGCATAGTATGGAGAAGATGTTAAAAAAGGGTGGATATGGATTCATAGCTCAAATTAATTGTTTGGAAAAACAATCTCGAGCAACTTCGGATATTACTGCTCCAGATTTACGAGGCATCGTCGCAAATTACGACGAGGTTTTCCAAGAACCTAAAGGATTACCACCTAAACGATCTCATGACCATGCCATCCATTTGATTCCAGGGAGTGTTCCACCTAACAGTCGTCCTTATCGCTATCCTCAACCACAAAAGATAGAAATCGAGCAGATTGTTCAGGATTTGCTAGATCATGGAGTCATTCGTCACAGCACTAGCCCTTATTCCTCACCTGTAGTTTTGGCCAGACGAAAAGATAACTCGTGGCGTATGTGTCCTGATTTTCGTTCCCTCAATAAACTCACTATCAAGGACAAATTTCCTATCCCTGTCATAGATGACCTACTAGACGAGTTGCATGGTGCAAATTTTTTTACAAAATTAGACCTTCGCTCAGGATTTCACCAGATTCGTGTCAGAGAGGAAGATATCCCCAAAACTGCTTTTCGTACTCATGAAGGTCATTACGAATTTTTGGTCATGCCGTTTGGTCTCACCAATGCACCATCCACATTCCAAAGTCTCATGAACCAAGTGTTTCGTCCACTCCTCCGTAAGTTTGTGTTAGTTTTCTTTGATGACATTCTCATCTATAGCAAAACATGGAAGGATCATTTACATCATGTGGATAAGGCCCTTCACATTTTACACAGAGAAAAGTTATTTGTCAAACGTTCCAAATGTTCATTTGGTGTCCAAGAAGTTGAGTATCTTGGTCATATAGTTTCACACGAGGGCGTCAAAGTTGATCCCAATAAGATTAAGGCAATTCAAGAATGGCCTTTACCTAAAACCATCAAGAAACTCCGTGGTTTTTTGGGTCTCACAGGCTACTATCGCAAGTTTGTACGAAATTATGGTAAGATTGCAGCACCTCTCACAACACTCACAAAGAAAGATGCTTTTCATTGGTCAGAAGAGGCCACTCAAGCCTTCAATACTCTTAAGGAGGCCATGTGTACAACTCCAGTTTTAGCAACTCCAAATTTTCACAAACCATTTATTATCGAATGTGATGCGTCAGGGACAGGAATTGGGGCTATATTAATGCAGGAAGGTCATCCATTGGCATTCGAAAGTAAACAACTATCGGGAAAAAATTTGGGAAGATCAACATACGAAAAAGAAATGTTGGCAATTCTTCACGCGATAGAAAAATGGAGACACTACCTAATCAATAGCCGCTTCATCATAAGAACAGATCATAGTAGTCTCAAACATTTTCTTGAGCAAAGGTTTTCCTATCCGAAACAAAATAAGTGGTTAACCAAACTATTGGGTTATGATTTTGTTATCGAATATAAGAAAGGGAAGGAAAATGTAGCCGCTGATGCGTTATCCAGGAAATATGAAGATGAAGTAGTCATCAACGCTATTTCGGGTCCTTGCTCCCAATGGGTGAATCAATTACAAGATGAATGGTTATCCAATAGCGAAACTGCTCAGATAATTCAAGAATTATCTATAGGGTCCTCTAAAAACCCTTTATTCTCTTATGAAGATAAAATCCTCTAGAAGAAGAACCGCATTTACATTCCACAAAATTCAGAACTCAAATCAAAGATCCTCGATGAATCACACGCTTCTCCATCAGTGGGACATTCAAGATTTTTGAAGACATATTTAAGGGTCAAACAATCATTTTGTTGGAAAGGATTAAAAGCAGAAGTCAAACAATGGGTA
Organism: Wollemia nobilis; assembly: GCA_028583015.1. Lineage (NCBI taxonomy): Eukaryota > Viridiplantae > Streptophyta > Pinopsida > Araucariales > Araucariaceae > Wollemia > Wollemia nobilis. The sequence goes on from JAQPPZ010017073.1 coordinate 2,584,305, forward strand.
GCAGAATGCAAAATTTGCCAGCGCAATAAAGGAGAAACAGTCAAATCACCAGGGTTGTTACAACCATTACCCATCCCTGAGCGTCAGTGGGAACATATATCCATGGATTTTATTGAAGGTCTTCCTAAATCAGAAGGCAGGACAGTAATCTTTGTAGTAGTAGATCGGTTATCCAAATATGCTCATTTTCAGGCTTTACAACATCCATTTTCCGCAAGCAAAGTGGCAAAAGTATTTATGGATTCAATCTTCAAACTACATGGTATGCCAAAAAATATTGTAAGTGATAGAGACCCCATCTTCACTAGTAACTTTTGGCGGGAGTTATTTCGACTTAGTGGTACCAAATTGAACATGTCTTCAGCTTACCATCCACAAACAGATGGTCAAACAGAAGTAGTTAACAAATGTTTGGGTACGTACTTACGATGTTTCGTTCAAGATAAACAATATCAATGGAGCAAATGGCTAGCATTGGCAGAATGGTGGTACAACACTTCCTACCATTACTCAATTAAGATGTCCCCCTTTGAAGCATTATATGGAACCAAGCCTCCAATAGTAGCGGATTACGTACCTGGATCATCCAAAGTAGCCAAAGTGGATGATTGGTTTCAACAAAGGCAGTCTACACTCACCATCCTCAAAGAGAATTTATTCCAAGCACAAAATCGCATGAAACAACAACAAGACTTGCACCGATCCGAGCAAACTTTTAATGTAGGTGACAAGGTTTTCCTAAGGTTGCAACCCTACAAACAATCATCGTTAAAGATAAAGACCAGTCAAAAGTTGGCTCCGCGATTCTATGGTCCTTACGAAATTGTGCGTCGCATTGGAGAAGTAGCCTATCAGTTAGAGCTACCCTCATCATCCCGAATACACCCGGTATTTCATGTTTCGTGTCTCAAAAAAGTAATTGGTCAGAAAGTGCAGAGTCAATCAGAATTACCAGTACTTGATGAGGAAGGACGCATACATCTCCAACCTGAGGAAATCTTACAACACAGAACACGAAGACTAAGGTCGCGCCAGATTCAAGAATTTCTCATCAAATGGCAAGACCTACCAGAGGAGGATGCCACATGGGAACCTGAAAGTATTTTCCAGACATTTCCAGCTTTGAGGACAAAGCTTTCCGAGGAGGGGAGTCATGTTACAATACAAATATTATGAGCAGTCGGCCATAATATTTGTTAAAATTTAAATTCATTTTTTTCATATTTAGATAGTTCCAAGTGTAGGATTTGAGGATCACTTTTTATATTCTCAATTTATCCTTTACGTTCCTCGCACAAGGTGAGCCCACCTTAAGTGGCGATCCGTTCACTTATTTCCAATCTCAATTCTGCTGCATATTTCTTGTTATTTAATTCTTGTTAATTGATTATTATCGTGTACATTGCTGGATCTGAATTCATTGTTACGGTTATAGAGTAACCCGGAAGATATTTCCTTCCAGTTTTATTATCATTCAAAAAATGCTTAGACACGTATCATTATTCATGACTTTAATCAATGAATCAATTGCATTAATCCAATGGTATTGACATAAATGGAGAATGGATGTGAGTGGATGCTATGTAATATTTTACAAGAAAAATGTGCTATTATGGAGGCTCAGATAACATGCTTGTGATCTCACATGTCCTAGGAAAGAAGAATCTAAAAATGCTTTTAGGAAGTTCAAACACCCTAGTGACATCGATCAAACTCATCTAGTAATCAAATAGGCAATTGAATATAATAAGACCAACTAGGTTATTCAAGTTTCTTAAATACCAATGTGTGTGCAATGATTGTTCATTTTATATTTGGGTAAGGTTGGACTCATCATTTGTGACTTACACCAATAAGATAGCTCATCCATGAGCATACATTGGTTTGTATAAAATAAGGTCACTAATGTGATAAACATATCATCATGTGTAGGGATGCTCCACTACTAGTCAGGCATCTATAGACATAATGGAGATTACCCCATGGTTGTCAAAACTGATAATTCCAAGGATTCAAGCTCTCTTTTTGGGGGGATTTTAAGGATTTTTCTTTTTTGGGAATTTTTCTCATTTTGTGTAGGAGCAAAATGATAATTTTTTATCTTGCTTTTTTTGTAGAGGAGCAAAGGGGATTTTTGCTTTTTCTTTGAGGGGGGGAGTGTGCTTGGAATTTTATCAATTCTTAGATTTTAGACCATGCACATGATAGGAAGAGCAAGGAAAACCATTTACTTTATGGCAATAGTGACTCATGAGTTTGTCTTTCCTAGGAACCAAAATTTTATGTTAATGTGTGATACATGTGCATGGTTGATGAGAAAATATGGGGTAACTATGAATACCTATAGTACTCAAGGACTAATGATGTTCACTAAATTTTTAAAGAGACACTAGGTATGGTTGAGTGACCAAAAGAACCTAAAGATTGTCCAAACCAGAGACTTAGAAAAGACAAGTTGTCATAGGTTTTTTTTGGTTGAATGAAGTGGTGTTTGGTGGATGTAATAGAAATGTGTGCAATGAGGGATGATGTAGGATAGATAACAAAAGGAAGATGTCCTTGATTAATGTGACAAAATAAATCCTAGAAAAATAGATGAAAGCATGAGTCGAACGATAACCAAAGTGTTATTGGTGATGAAAATGATGTGAGGTAGAATGCTTGGATGTGTGAATGTAGTGTACTTTATAGCAGTGTGTGATTGTTTTTTTTTTGTGATTTTGATCATTTTTATTTTTGATGATTTTGAATGGGAGAAGGTGTGAGATCTTGAGCATCCCCAATTTTTTTAAGTTTGTGATGTGGCTAATATAAAATGTGTGATACTGTGAGCATCTCCATGGTGATTCTATTGGATACAAAGGTTTTGATTGGAAAGGGTGAGTGAGCCACCTATGGGAATGGTATTCCTATCGATAAGATCTTGGACCACATTTTAAAATGCAAAGCAATTGTTAATGTTGTGGCCTTCTTACTGATGATAGAGATAATAGTGATTTTCCCTATATGACCTAGGTTTAGGTCTGTAAGGGTCTGCAGGGCGTATGCTAGATAAAGCAATTGTTTATGCATCCTGTAACTTGTGAAATATTGTTGACAAAAGCTTGAATAGGGGGGTCCAAGTATGAGACTAGCAATTTAAATGAGGTGGACAAGGTGGATGAGTTTGATGAGGTGGGTGAAGTTGATGAGGTTGATGATGTCTCAACTATAGCTCAATGTTTATGAGTTAATTCAAGATTTATTGTAGAATTAGAGGAGTGTGTTGGTGACTCCATTATAGCTCATATTCACCTTTGAACTTGTCAAAATTAGACATATCAACATGGGATGGATATGAGAGTGAGGAAACAAATGGATGAATGGATTGACGGTTGAATTATCGTAAGACTTACCTTTCAAGGGAGTTGATATGATCAGTCAATAACTGGTAAGCTTATGGTAAAATCATGTTTATCGCCCATATTGGATTTTGAAGAGGTTGAGATGGTAGTTTTTGGTGTTGATGAGGTGGTGGATGATGATGTTGTATTGGATGCCTTTTATTATTTTAAATTTGTGCATTGGTCCCTCAATGGTTGGTAATTTATTTTTAAAGACCACACATGACCCCATTATCCTGATGTAGGAGGTGACTAATAGGTTCCACATAGGTAGGTGGTGAAGAAGTACAATGAACTTGAGGAGGTCATTTATCATAAGAAATAGAGGGATAATTAGAATCAAAGGTCCTCAACACATGAGTAGATGTGGATGGTTTATTATGATTTTGTCTAGTGTATGTGTCCACATGCTCATATTCATGATTCAACTTGGGGTACTCAACTATGATAGCTTGAGTATCCCTATTTTGGTGTAGTGTGTACATATATTCTTGATTCAATGGATATATAGGGTGATATGGGATATGGATACATGGTAACAACCTCCTATGTTCTTCAGTGTATGAATATGTGTTCTTGTAAAAGATACTTAAGGTGACAATGTTTGGATAGTCAAAATCCTAATCTTTAGGTGATATGAGTTGATTCAAAATAGGGACACCCAATATGGTGGGGTCCATGGGATAATAGATTATAGATGGGGTCATGGTGTATGCATTGCCACTTAGGTATGGCAAGATCTTGCTGATCAACTTGAAAATAATCCATGATCTGTTGTGTTGTCTCAACAATGTTTGCTCATGATTGAGCTTGACTAGATGTCACAACCATAATCTAGGTAAATGGTGTACACTTTCTAAACTACATAAATGAAAATAAACAAAGCAAACACGCAATGCATTCTATTTTTTCTTTGGTTTTGATAATTTTTTTTGTTTTGTTTTTGTTTTTGTTTTTGGTTTTTGGTGTGTTTTTTTTCAAAATTCTATCCTAAAATGACTAGGATAGATGGAATGAACATTATTGAAAGGTAATTTTTGTACAACCTCTATCGAGGAATGTGACATAAATGGTTTATATAGCTTCCTATGATGATTTATGGGTAATAGGTATCCTTAGGAAAGCAATATACCCCCTCAAAGAATGGGTTGCACTATCTAAATCCTGCTTTTCCTAGTTGGGCTTTCGCTTCACCCTCGGGTGGTATTGGATGCAAATGATATCTACATTCCATTGATTATTAAGTCCCATGGTTAAAGGGCATCTAAACCTAACCTAATTTAGGATGTACCCAAAATTAGGGGGCTTTTCGATGATGAAATCCAAAAAACCACTCATAGGGGTTACTATGGCGTGTACGGGGCCAATCCATGATGGGATATGAAATCCCACATCATTTGATTGCTACTATATATTAGTGATGAAATCCAAATGATAAATGTTAAAGTGCCTTGTGAGTGTGTGTGGGTTCTTTTTATTATTTTCAAAAAGTAAAAGCAAAAAGCACACAATGAATTTCACTAATGCAAAATATAATCTTTAAAATGTATTATTCCCTAAATGATGTTCTATCTTTTTAATAGGCAACAATGAAGGCCAACTAGCATAAAATATAGAGATCATATATTTCTGATATAATCATAGGTAGAGACCATCTCGACCTGAGATGATCATAGTCTAACAAATTTAAAACTAGTTGAAAATGCAACTATGCTACAGATTTATATATTTTTCTATTTTTCTTTTCAAAAACAAGAAATAAAAATATAGAGAAGTGTAAACACCCTAACATTTAGAGTCTTAATTCAATGCAGGTTTTACTGATCTATGACTATTCTACTTCTGAGTAGAGATTGTCTTGGGCTGAGGCCAATATCTAGATCTCCAATGTTCTTCAACAAGGAGGTGCATGGTGGTGTAGTTCAGTAACCCTATTGCACATGTTGTTTGTATACATTGAGCACATCGAGGGGGTTGCAAGGGGGAACTAGCTAGGTTCCCTCCTACTTGAGGGTTCAAGGATAGAGCCCTCAACCCAAAATTTTGGCCATACATACAACTATACATGAAGCTACCTCTGATTAGCAACCATCTCAGGGTGAGATGTTTTCAAAATAGGGATCGTCTCAAGGTGAGACAGTTTCAAAATATGGATCATCTCATGCAAATATGATTTCAAAATAGAGACCAAATCAGGTAGATATGGTTAATACTACAACCTGAAATCACAATAATAAACAAAAAAATTATAGATATAACAAACAATAATGTAATGAAAAATAGGGACTATGTACCACCATGATCACCATTTGAAGGACAAAAAAATGCACCATATAACAATAAAAGTAAACACAATGCTAAATCAATGGAAATAAATCATAAGAATTATATTTATATTGATATTTTAGTTGTGTTACAAGAGGATCCCCTCAAGGGGATTTCACCAATGATACAATATTACAATAGGGGTGTGATTCCCCTTTTCTCAATCAAAGAGGTGCAATCTTGATATTCTTGTGCCAACACAATGTTTGAAGAGTGGGTTTTCAGTGACCATTGTGTAAGATTCAGATATTGAATCCTTTGCTATATTTCAACTCTATTATCTACACATAAGGAAATATAAAAAATAAATAGCATGGGTAAGGTCCACCTAGATCGGACCAATATTTGATCTGGAAATGTAAATAAAACATGAAGCGATAAAATACATAGAATGAAAATGATCTAAGCTAAAATGGAGATTGTAAATTAAGATTTAAAATAACATGAAAGATAAGAATAAAATTTTTTCACTTGAAAATGACCATCTTGGATCAAGATGGCTTCTGTTTGCAGAACATCTTGAGGCAAGATAGTTGCTATTGCGATCCTGCATCTTGATGTAACCAAATTCAGGCCTTGTTTTGGAAGATGCAGGGTTTCTTTTTTGGTGTATCTTCATGAAAAAGGAAGTGTGTGAGTGGGTGTGGGTGATCACTAGAGTAATACAATCAATCATATAGGGGTGAGGAAGGTGTCTTCAAATCCAAAGTGGCAATCTAGCATTATCGAGTTGGGTAGCGAGAGAAACTAGTATATTTTTGACTGCACTTCATGGCCTTGCAATTTAAAAATATTTGATCTTAAACAAAGAAGGGGAGGCACCATTTTATAGGCTCCCAATGCCAAAACATATGGAATGGTAAGTTACACTCAGGGGAAACTTGGTTGGCTACCACCAAATGATTGCATGTAGTAGTGAAATTGTCATGTGCAAGACATCTGGCACTAGCATGATTTCATGCACCGCATTAATAGGTAGTTTCATTACCAGTTATTTTTTATTTTTGGTCTTGCATGATCATCTCAAGTTGAGATAGTCCTAATTATAATACTGTCTTGGGTCGAGATGGTCAGGCTTCCCATGGGGAATGTTGCCTACTACTAGAGAAAATAACTAAATTAATCCTTAGGCTTCCTAAGATGGATTGTGTGAGTTAGAAAGGAGGCCTTTTGGTAGCCTCCTCGATATGACATATTTTAGGTGTCTACAATGTCATCATTAAATTTTTCCAAATCTAGTGGGATATTGAAGTTAGATGGAAAGTTGGGATTCTTAAGCCAAGGGATTACAAAGATCTACCAATAGGTGTTGGATAGCTTATAATAAAAGTCCCTTTGTACTTTGGGACTATAGGATATCTACATTGTAGAGCCATCACTAGCTTTCAGTATGCTTCTTATGATTCCTAAATTTATATAGAAGGTATATTTAAAATATTTAGGAATCTAAAATCCTTGGAGGTGGAATCATATCTTCTAACCATAGTTTCTATTAATTTGGGGTAATCCCATACGTATGATACAAGGTCCATGGTTAAGACAAATGTCCAAGCATGACTTATACTCCATGAATTGGTTTGAGGGCTTAGGTTAAATCTCCTTACTTCCTACCTCCTTACTTCCTCCATGAGATATGTGTATATCCTATGCACCACCTTCTAGTAAGGGTCTTTAAACTATTTCTATAGCCTTTTTGAAGATGTAGGATCTGACCTCTTCCTCTTTCCCCTTTTATTTATTTAACTCTATCCTTCTAATGGTCTTGCCTTTGTAATTATGACTATAATATATGAAAGTGATATGACTATGGGTAGGTTAATAAATATGGATGGTGGTGATGTTACCTAGGCTTAGGAAATAAAGAGATGACAAAGGGGGATGATGTATCCATTATAAGAAATGGGGAGAAAGTAGGTAGATAAGACAAAAAAAAGAGAAATTGAACAAATTTACCCTTTTTGGTTTGGAGTAATTTGCTTGTAAAATGGAGTGATTGGCTTGAAAATGTGAGCAATTTTCTCTTTGGATGTGGTTTATTGTTGTTTGGGTAGGGCAATTATTCACTCAAATATGAGTGATTCACTTAGAAAAAAGAGTGATTAACCTAATTAAATGGGGAAATCATTTCCTTGAAGATTTGAGAATTCACTTAAAACATAGGGCAATTTTTCCATTTAGAGAGTGGAGGAATTTGCTCAAAGGGTCGAGCAATTCACTAGTTAGGTTATGCGATTCACTCAATTTTTGTGACTTAGGTAAAATTTGGGGGTTTCGTTATTTTATTTTTGAGTGGTTTGCTTGTTACCATTATGGAACCCCTCTAGGGGTATAACTTGCTTGACTTTTGATACTAATTATCTGCTTATGCATGTGATTCACTTTGCAATGAGTGATTGGCTTCATGACATGCAGTTTACCACTTGCTTTGTGCTTTAGTTTTCTCATTTAGAGGAATCATGTAGTGCAAATGAGGCCCACTTGGGATGCCCCTAGGGATTTTATAGGCCTTGGAAAGCATGTGTGTTGCCCACAGCTAGGGACAACTCATTCAGACAGGGTGGTTAGACTATTAAGGGTCAAATTACCCTACCTTACAATTTGCATAGGGTTGGACATTGTGTTAAGTAAGTTGCTAGCCTAAGCAAACATATCACTTATTTTTTCAAGCAATGTCTCACTTAAGAAAGTGAATCACTTATTTTTTGTCTTAACATTAATGGGCCTTATGGACCTAGTGTAACATTGTATTAGGAAAAATATAAATTCTACAAAAGGATTGAGATTTTTGAAATAAAAAGAAAACGGAGGAACAAAAATATTAAAAGGGAAATACTTATTGAATTAATAGCCATTACTATGTATAGATACACTCTTTTGACCAAAAATATTCTTTCTGCCCTAAGTGGAGGTGCTACCCATTCATTAATATAGGTAACATTACCCCTTATATAGAGGCTAGTCTATAGGCATTTGGACCTACAACTTAACAATTTGGTAAGGTTCACTCCATAATGAATCAAAATTTTTATAGATGCCTAGTTTTGCATGATCCTCATCCCATTTAAGCACAATATCTCCTTTCTTATAATCCAATTTAGTTTTCCTTTTATCAAAAAAATTCTTGATAACATTTTAGCATTGGGTAATCCTATTAAAATTCTTTTTTTTCTCTTCTCCTCTAGGGCTAGAAACATGTATAGTCTAGTTATCATGGGCTTAATATTAGTGTCTTCCAACTTAAGCTATTGTTATATTTGGAGAAAAGGGAACTCTAGGTTAATTGATAATATAGCCTCATTGTTGTATACTAGCTTACATGGGGATGAACCTATGGACTCTTTTGGCATAACTCTATCTACCCATAATGCTTGATGCATATTTGCATGCTAGCCTCTTTGGGATTTTGAAATGGCCCTTTTCAAGATACTTGTGATGTTCTTGTTAGTCGATTCAACCAATATTTTTCCCTAAGGATAATAATTAGATGACATTTTGAGTAGGAATCCATGATCAAGGAAAAAATTATTAGTTTATCCCCTTTAAAATAGTAGCATTATCTATAATAATGTCAACAAGGGCTCCAAATCTAGTGATAATATCGTCTAGTAGTTGCACACCTATTTACTAATTTAGTACTTTGGTTGGGATTGCTTTGACCCACTTGGTGAAGTAATCTATGGTAGTGAGGATCCATCCATGACCAGTACTTGACAATGGGTTGATTTTTCCTATGAAATTGAGATCCCATTGTTGTAATGGTATAGTCAAAATAACTAGTTTTAACAACATCAGAGTTCTCCTCTTCTTTTCCTAGAACATACAACAATATTTACACTCTTTGATCCATTGATAGTAGTCAATGAATAGGGTAGGCCAATAGTATCCAACTTTCAAAATTATTTTGGGCTATTATAAGTGTGGATAAATATCCCCATTCATCATGATACTATTTGATTAGGGATCCTTGTCTATATTCCTCTATGCATCAAAGTAGAATGCCATTGTAGCCCTTTCTGAACAAGACATTGTTTAGTCGTTGGTAGTGTTCATATTTAGTTTAAACCTAAATATTTACTTGGTGAATAAAACTTCATGGGCCTATCCTATAACCATGTACCTACACATATTTATCATCCATCTAGTGCCTCAATCACTATTTTTCTTTGATTAAAGTCATATTTTCTTTTGACATTATCCTTACTAGTCTTTCACATAAAGTTCTATTGTTTTTTTTTAATAAGCTATGTGTGGCTTCTATTGGGGGTCATTCCCATTACAAAAACAAAATATTACATTTCTCCCATTACATTTTTCACAAGTTAATTAAAGCATATCCAACTCTATCTTTATATAAAAGATATTATTTGTTTACCCTTCTATCAAATATATTCTTCATCTTCCTCAAATTGCTAAGTATCCACAATCAACTCCTATATCAAATGCCTTCAAAAAATTAAATTTTGTCAAGATGAAATTTATCACTACGAGTGGCTAAAATATTTTCTGCCCAACTTCTATATCAAAAAATATTCCTTCCTAAATCCAAAATTTTCTAATACTATAAAAAGAAAACCCCATTTAACCCTATTATAGGATTTATTTATGTCAAGTTTTAAAATCATTGGTCTCTTTCCTAGAAGTTGTTGGACGCATTACTTCATAAGCTACTATGATCCCGTATAGAATATATATACCTTTCACAAGTCCTCTTTGCTCTTTTGAAATAATTTCATCTTATAGTGATTTTAACCAATTTGCCATCACTTTGGATATTATCTTATATGTCATATCACATGGACTAATAAGCCAAAATGAATCAAACTATTTTGCATCATTTTTTTAGAATGAAGATAATATATGTTGCATTTATTTTATAAGGTATGCATTGTTCTACACTAGACTATAATATTAATATAATATTCAATTTTACTTACAAAACATTTTAACAAGATATGTACTACTTTGAATTATATATTTGTTTTTGTTGAAATGAAATAATTTTAATTACATTTAGAGACCAAAACTATCTATAGAGCCAAGAACTTTAATGTAAGATGGAGTATGGTGTGTAACCCTATTCCCTTTTGCATCTAAACCTTAAACATTCTATTCACTATTCCAAAATTTAATATCTAAGAAAAAATTGTTCAACAAAGTTAAAAAGCTCAATATCCTCTTATAATATTTTAAAGTGTTTCTTCTTGTTGATTTTGATGAGAAGTTACCCTTCATTTTCTATTCTATTTTTTTTTTTTGGAGAACAAGGGATTATACTCGGGTCCCCCACCCATACTATTCTAAAATTTTCAAAAGTTTCATTAATGAGTTTACTTTTAGAGTGTCCCATATACAATCTTGACATCCTTGTGGGCTTCATATTCCATGACAAAATGCTTTTCAATCTCTACTACTCTTACACAATTCATTCTAGACATACTTCTTGAGGTTTTTTATCTCCTAATTTTACATTTGAGATGGTGTGAGTTGGATATTTAGTTGAATTATAAGCATTTTTCCTTCCATTTTTTTTAATAAGCTATGTGTGGCTTCTATTGGGGGCCACTCCCATTACAAAAACAAAATATTACATTTTTCTCATTACATTTCTAATAAGTTAATTAAAGTATATCCAAATCTATATTTATATCGAAGATATTCTTTGTTTACCCTTCTATCAAATATATTCTTCTTCCTCAAATTGCTAAGTATCCACAATCAACTCCTATATCAAAAGCCTTCAAAAAATTAAAATTTTTCAAGATGAAATTTATCACTACGAGTGACTAAAATATTTGCTACCCAACTTCTATATCCAAAAATATATTATCTATAACCACCTCACAATTTCTTAATACCTTTTTTAGGGTTATTCATTCCCCTAATATTCCAAGATAATATTTTCATTGTTATTATTTTATTTTATTTGAGGGTTTAGCCCCACTTCTTATTAACACTTGTGATATTTGCTTTTTTTTTACCATATCAACATCCCTTTGTGTTTATTTTTCTCTTTGTTTTTGCTTATTGGGTCTTCCTCTCTTTTTTCATTCCCAACAATACTTTCATCTTCATCAATATCTCCAATTTTCTCACACTGCACATAAATTCCTATTGTTGATCAACTTGGTAGGCTTGATTTTAAAATCAAATTTTAATATCTTATTAAGCCACCTATCCCTCTTTTATCCTATATCATTGTGTATATAGTGGACAAGACATTAGGATGTACTACAAAGATAGTAATTTTGCTTTGTGAAAGATATTACTAAAAATTATTTAGGGCTTTCATATTAGTGAACACTTATTTCTCAATCAAGATATACCTCTCCATAGTTGTGGAGGTCTTGATTCATAATGGATATGGGATGTTTTTCATCTTGGTTATTATTTTAAGTTAAGGTAGGTATAATTATTTTGTGTATTTTGAACACATACATTCCTAACTCCTTAAAGAAATTTGGATGAACTAGAAAAAGGCCGTAATAATGGTTTCTTTGACCTCTTGGAAGGCTTTCTTCCCCTATTCAATCCAATCTAGGGAGGCATATTTATTTAGCATATTGGTTATAGGCTATGTGAAGACAAAAATGAAACACCAGATATAACTAACTAAAAATGAATAAACCACATAACACAAGAAATTGCACAATGGAATAGATATGATATTATTATTGTTGGGGGATCTGAGTACAATCAAATGTGACCCCAAATAGGGGTTTTACACAGTTTATTCAGATACAATAAATACAATAATGCTAGGGTTCTCTAAAACCCTAGCTAGCAATGCTTATGGTGTCTGTAAAACTCGTTCTTGCTCCCAACAGAGTTGAGTGGGCTTCAGATATCCATTGAGTCGGGCCACTCCAGCTTAAACAGTTGTCCAATGCTGATGAATCTCCAGATCTGCACACATAAAAATAATAACAGGGAGTTAGTAATAACTGTGAGGGCTCCACTGCGTGAGACCCTCAGATATCAATAAAACCCTAGCTATTGATAAATGAAATTGCATGCAAATCTAAAGATATTGAAATTAATCAAAATAGAGAATGATTTACCTTGCTACTTGTTGATTGTCCTTTGATGATTGGATTTGTTGTAGATCGATGGTGAAGGCGTGCCCTAGCATCGCTCGAAGGCTAGGAGGCTTTCATAAGGGCTTACGTAAAATACCTAAAGGAACCTGGTGGCTATAGAAAATGCCCGTGGGTACTTGGTGCTAGTAGGGAGGCACCTAGAGGTGCCTGGTGTTGATAGAAAGTGCTCGGAGGTGCTTAGCGGATGAGGGAGGATTCTGTAGAAGTAGATCGGGTGAGGGCGTGGGATGCGGTGGTGATGATGGCGAGCGAGGGGCAGGGAATATGGTGGATGGAATGGGGTTAGGGCACAAAAGGCTTGGTTGAAATACTTAAGGCACTTAGGAAATTAGGGACTTAGGGAATTCGAACACTTAGGGGTTGAGCCATCAAAATGGCTCCTATTTATAATCTAACCTAGGGCATGCTAGGGTTTCAATGACACTAATCATGTGGTTGAGATTAAAGCACATCTAAGGGTAGATATTAAATTTAGGGTGTGGCATGGATTGATGTGGATGGATGGACAAGATTAAATGAAATTGGATGGTTGGGATTGATTTATTTATATAAATATATATTTATTAAATATATATAAAATATTATTATTTAAATATATATAATAAATATATATAAATAATAGGAAAAAATGGTGAAAGCTAGGATGGAGGCAATGACTATGTTTTGGTGGTGGAAAGCTAGGATAGAAAGACTATGTTTTTGTGGAAATGATGGGAAAGCATGGATGGAGGACAAGTGGCTAGATTTTGGTGTCTACAGATACCCCTTTTTGTACTGCATTGTGTGAAACACAATGTAGTGCAAAAACACGAGACACCTATTTTGGCCAGGTGTAGAAGCAACTTCTCTTGGGATGTGGAACATGAGCTTGAAGATAAAAGAATAAAATAATTTGAGTTTTGTGTAGCTTACCCCCTCAATTGGTGAATGAGGTTGTGGATGAATCTCATGAGCCAATTGAAAAATATTTCAAATGTGCAAATGTAATGTGGATGATATGAATGATGTAAAATGTGATACCATTTTTGCCCCAATGGTGGGAAGGGGATTGTTGATAATGTAATATGATGTCTATTTTTACCCTAACAGATGAAGGGATTTGAAAAATGTGATGGAAATGTGTATATTTTTGCCCCAATAGATGAAGGGATGTGTGAAAAATGTGTGTCTATTTATGCCCCAACAGATGAAGGGATTTTTGCCAAGTGTAGATGCCATGATCATGTAAGATGTATCCCATTATGGGAAAGTCAAAACCAAATGTGGTTGCCCCAAATTTTGGGGTGATTCGATGTTGTTGAAACACTTTGCCTTTCGACATCATTGATATGCAAAGATGAAGATGCAAAAATAAAAAGAGTCAACCTTGGAGGGCCTGCTAGTGACTATTTGAATAATTCCCATGATTGGAACCAATCATCCTAGCTAGTGCCTATCTCTATGATGACTATCAAGGAAATGTGTAATGATGAAAGTTGATTTTGTCCATGTTTTAAGCCCCATGAACTAGGCCATCAATGACAACGTTTGTGCAAATTGCTCTTGGCAGGGTTTCACTCAAAATGTGAAGTATCAAATATGATTGTGATCTCGAGCAAGGAGATAAGTGATGATGATCATGGACAAGTGTCCTTATGGTAGGCTATTCATCTTACCAAATTGCATGGATGCAAATCACTGCAATCACCAAGTATATAGAATAACACACTAGATACAAGGTTCACTTGAATATTGTTTATGAACTTGGGCAAATATGCAAATGATGATGTGAAATGAAGTGAAGATGATGTATGAATGATGAAAATGATGATGATCATCATTTTGTGAAGATTTGTACCCTTTTGAGGTGCTTTTGTAACTTGTTTGGTGAATTTGCAATATGTGGTCACAAACAAGGATTATGCATCCAAATTAGTTGGAATCTTCACAAAACATGATAAAATGATGAAATGAATGCATGGATGCAGTTTGGAGTGATTTGGTGAAGGTAAGCCACTATTTTGTGCTAATTTTATCTTTTGTTAATGTTGACGCAAAATACCCATAGATGCTTGTAGTATGCAGAAATACCCATGAGCATTTCAGTGCACCAGGAAATACCCATGGGCATCCCAAAGCACCTGAAGTAGCTATAAATAGCTTGTTGGGTAATATTGAAGCTCATTTGTGTATTTGGGAGTTTGAGAAGTTACGTCTGAGGAGTGAAGGGGGAGTGAGGAGTGAAGTGAGGTGAGGCATTTGGAGCACGAAAGCTATGGTAGCAGAGGGAGCTAGTGCGGAGGTCGAGGCTACGGATGGGGCACGAGTTGCTGAGGTAACCCATTGTTTATTATGCTTTTGTATTGTGCAAATTTTTTTTTTAAATTATTAACAAATATTTTGTGTTGTGCTATAGCTTAGGGTTTTGGAGGCTCAACATCGATTTTCACCTTACATCCCTGAGATGAGGAAGGTGATTACGGAGGAGGAGTGGGAGTTTCTTGGGGAGGTGGGGCTAGCGAAGGTAGCTCGATTGGATGTGGTGAGGGCTGATGAGGGGTACCTCTCCACCTTGGTAGAGAGGTGGGATGTAGATAGGGGGACATTTTAGCTCCCCATAAGTGAGGTGATAGTTACCTTGGAGGATGTATATCGCATCCTCAAGGTATCGATGGAGGGGATCCGGGTTGAGGTTGGGCTCAACTAGAATATAAAGATGATGAGGATGTTTGGGGATGCATGGTAGGGGGTGAAGGTGGAGTGTGGGGGCATACCTTATTTGTCCATGTATGTGGACAAGGAGTTGGACCCCCTTATGGCTTTGGTGATGTTCATGTTGGCCAACATTGTGGCCCCAAATAATACTGGGTGTAGGTTCCCTTGGAACCTGATAGGGGTAGTGAGTGATATGCTCACTAAGAGATAGGTGTATGCATGGGCTCCCACCTTACTAGTATAGGTATACCAAGAGTTATATGATGTGATGAGGTGAGGGTGAAAGGGATTGGGGTGCAACTTATTATTACAATGTTAGGGATGGGAGCATTTTAGGGTTGCTCAATCAGAGGGCTTGCCTATGGAGGAGTTTGATAGGGAGCAACCCTATGCTAGGTGATGGGCATTGGTAGAGGAGGTGCAACCGAGTCATCTAATGAGGATGAGCCAATGGTATAGGGATTTATGGGTTGGATTGACATCCACCCAAGTGGTGTGGAGGCCATGGTTGGGTGCCTAATGGACCGAGGATGGAGAGCATCTACGATGGGTGCGGTAGGGTAGGTGGGTGGTTGGGAGGCATAGGAGTGAGGTGGAGTACTTCCAATTCTCATGAGTGCTCTATCAATTTGGGTTGAGGTAGGATGTCCCTGATGAGTCGATGTGGTATAGGAGACATCGAGAGGAGATAGAGCTACCTTGCATGGAGCCATGGAGGGTAGTCTTGGAGGATGATGAGGAGATAGATCTCTTAGATATGGAGGATGTGGGGATGACCATGGAGTATGATGCATGGTTCATAGCTCAACCACCATGGGTACCACCTCGAGGAGCAGCTGATGGGGATGGAGGTGGAGAGGCTAGGGATGAGGGTACTCAAGAGACCCAGGATGAGGGGACCCAAGAGGCCCCCAAGCGATAGTGATACCTTTGATCTGATAGTCGAAGGTGGAAGGTGAAGGGTGTAGTATAGTAGGCTCCTAATATTGGGGGAGATGGAGGAGATGGGGAGGATGTGGAGGAGGTTCCAGATGTACCTCTAGGCTAGAGCGAGGAGGAGTGGGCACAGCTAGAGTAGTAGGTGGTAGAGCGAGATGTGAGGATCATGAGGCTCTAGGTAGAGCTAGCAGAGAGAGCATCGACATAATGTTGATATAGCACACCTTCGATCTCAACATAGATATATCAAGGCATTGGAGGATAGGTTGATGGAACATCATATTCCACTTCCTAATCCTCCAACCTCATCTATGTTTAGGGGTACGAGGCATAGTGAGTCTAGGCATAGCTCTAGGTCTAGGGCTCCTTCTAGGTAGGCTCCTACTAGGTCACAAGGGTCTTCTTGGAGGATATAGCTAGTGCTTAGATGCACTTTTGTATATGAGCCTTGGTGCTCCATTGTATGTAGCCTTTTGGCATTCATTGATATATATATATATATACATGGCTTTTACATTTTGTGTTATATTTTTGTGTGAATGCTTTTTATGGAATGCTTTGTGTAATGTATGTTTATGTTTATGCATATGATATGTTATGGATGATTAATGCAAGATGAAATATATGGATGATTAATGCAATATGGCATGTGCTAATGATCATTTATAGTTTAGATCTTTTCTTGGCCATTTTTTTAGCATTATTGTTTAATCAGGGGCACCAGACTTGGTGGCATATGGGATGAATGACTTATGAACTGACATGGATGTTGACATGGAAGAAGATATGGATGTTGATATGGAAGAATATATGGATGTTGATATGGAAGACTACCTATTTTGTAGAGACTCAAACATCCTAGTGGCATCAAACAAACTCACTAAAACTACCTAATTCCTCTAGGACCAAATGTGTGTGTAGTGAATTCATTTACCGAATCAAGAGCATGGTAATGACCCGAGACAATCAAGAACTAGTGTGTGTAAGTGAGTTCATTAACTCATCTTGAGTAAATTGGGTAAACTTATTATGGATGAAACCAAGAAGCTAGCTTATCCATATGAGCGATCAGAGGTCTCTTTTAAAAGAGACATGTCACCATGCATGAGCAT
This sequence comes from Wollemia nobilis, assembly GCA_028583015.1. Taxonomy (NCBI): domain Eukaryota; kingdom Viridiplantae; phylum Streptophyta; class Pinopsida; order Araucariales; family Araucariaceae; genus Wollemia; species Wollemia nobilis. The sequence continues at coordinate 2,601,855 of JAQPPZ010017073.1, forward strand.
ACTCCACTACCAATCAAGCATCTATAGCTTCGATGGAGGCTAACTCCATAGTCCATGAATTTTATTTTTGATCTCTTAAGTTTTGGGGATGACTACCTAACCATATGACTAGAAATGTAGTACGATCCTTACAACCCAATTGATCAGTGGTGTGTGATGTAAAATATTTAGAGTTTTTGTTAGGGATTTTTCCCTACTCTTTCTTTTATTTTTGGAATTGTGATAGTGGTGAGAACCACTATTTTTATGGACTATGTTGCATGATGGGACTAGCAAGGATGACCCTTTTCACTTCAAGGTTCATACCAAGTATGGTGTTATCCCTCTTTGACACAAGATGTTTTTAAGATGTGAAATTGTGTTTGGTTCAAGAATGTTTTGGAGTCAATTCCCAAAACTCAAGATTTTCTTAGTGTATATGTGCAATGGTCCTAAAAGGAACTTGACATGTATTTTGGAGGTTGCTTAAAACACTAGGAGTGGTTGAGTGACCGAAAACACCTAGGACTTTTATGGAAATGTGGCAATTTGACTTAGTGGAATTGTGTGGATGACATTGTGAAGGTGCCCCTGATTAAGGCAACATGACTTTTGTTGGACCAATTAAGACCTTGAACTTAATAAATGATCCCTATATGAAATGTGAAATGTGAATGTGAATGCAATGTATGAAATGCAATTTTATGAAATATAATATGAAATGTGGGTGAATGCATTATTTTTGGAATGTGAAAGTGAAATGCAATGTTATGAATGAAGTGTATGCAAATATTTTTGTGTATTAGCCATGTATATATATACATATATAATAATCAAATCATGCATAGAATGCTCTCAAGTGTATAACATTAAGTGGTTTGGATTCTTCCTCTCCCTCTAGACTGGCAAGTCTATAAGTACCATTACCCACTCTTTGTGTAACGATGTATGGACCTAACCAATTAGCCATGAATTTATCATGAAGATGCGGTAATGCATTGGTGTTTTGTTGGTTCTCTTTAAGGACAAGATCTCCTACTTGGAATTCATGTAGATGAACTTTGGCATTGTAAGCATATTTGAGGTGGTCTTGATAAACTCGTAAATGCTCTAAAGCATTGACTCACCTCTCATCAAGAAGTGTGAGTTGGTCAAGATGTGCTTGTCTAGAAGTGTCATCATCTATGAATTCTTGCAAAGAAATTTGCAAGGAAGGGATCTCGAGCTCAAGAGGTATGATTGCTTTGGCTCCATAGACCAATGAAAATGGTGTTGCCCCTGTAGGCATGTGGATGCTTGTTCGATAAGCCCATAATGCCAAGGGAATTTGTGTATGCCAATATCTATGATTTTCTTTGACAAGTTTCTTGAGAATAGCAATTAAGGTCTTGTTGGAAGCTTCAGCTTGTCCATTTTCTTGTGGGTAATAAGGAGTCGAGAAACTATGTTGAATATTATATTTCTTACAAAGTGCTCGAACATCCTTGTTCTTGAAAGACTTACCATTATCTGAAATGATTTTTGAGGGGATACCAAAATGATAAATGATATGATGGAGTATAAACTCCATAATTCTAGGTCCTATCATGCTGGTTAGAGGAATTACCTCAACCCACTTTGTGAAGTATTCAGTGGTTGTGATGATGAATGTATGTTATCTCGAGGAAGGAGGTGAAATTTTTCCAATTAGATCTAGACCCCATTGTGAAAAGGGCCAAAGGCTTTGAATAGGTTGTAAGGCTTGTGATGGTACATGAGTTAAATTAGCATGTTCTTGACACTTTTTGCAATGTTTAACATATGTGCAACAATCACGTTCCATTATGGGCCAATAATAACCCATGCATAAAATACACTTTGCAATGGCCATTCCACTAAAATGACCACCACAAGTACCATCATGGGCTTCAGCTATGGCTCTTTGAGCCTCACTAGCCTCGAGACAATGAAGGAGGACTCCATCATAACCATGTTTATACAACACGTCCCCCAAAAGAACGAAATGAGCTACCTTTTTCTTAAAAGTGCATTTGGTAGTTTGAGACATATCATATGGGAGTGTTCCAAACTTGAGAAAGGCTACTATTTGGCTCGACCAAGGCTCATATGAATTTTAACATTAAATTTTAAACATTTAATTATATTGAAATGATAAGGGGTTGTACCTCTCCAAATGAGTCTTTTGGAATCAATGATCCAAGGGAGGCCATCACATCTACAAATCTATTAGTCAAACGTGGCAAGCTATTGATTTCATACCAATCAAACTTAGAGAGCAACTTCATTGCTACTTCATGATAAAGCTTAATGGTAGGTTCTTTGCATTGGTATTCTCCATTGATTTGCTTGATGACAAGTTGAGAATCACCAAATATCCTAATACGCTTAATGCTCATAGCTATAGCTGATTGAAGACCTAAGATTAAGGCTTCATACTCTACAGTGTTGTTTGTGCATTGGAAGTCTAGTTTGAATGACAAGGGGATAGGTACCCCTTGTGGTGTGTGAAATATGACTCCAGCACCTTGACCTTTCATGCACTTAGAGCCATCAAAGAATAATGTGATATCGACATCTTCCTCTAGAATGACATCTTCTTCTTGTTCAATGATAGAAAATACTGAATCATCTAGGAGCTCAATAATCAAAGGATGATCACTAGGTAGTGGAGCTTCCACAAGTTGATCAGCTATTACCTGACCTTTAATGGATTTTTGGCTAATGAATTCCAAGTCAAATTCAGTGAGGAGCATTATCCATTTAGCGATGTGGGTGTTATTGTAAGTGTGGGACATCATGTAACACAGAGGATTTTCTCTAGCTATGACATAAGTTGTGTGGCTAAGCATGTAATGTCAAAGTTTCTTAGTGGAAAAAACCATTACTAAGCACAATTTTTCTACATAAGCGTATTTAGTTTCATAGCTTACCAATGTTTGACTAATGTAGTAGACAACTTGCTCTCGATTTTGTTCATTATTTTGTGCAAGCATTGTCCCTAATGCAAAGTCCATTGCTGAGATATAAAGATAAAATGGGACCCCTAGACGAGGAGGAGCTAAGACTAGTGGAGAAGCTAGGTATTGCTTAATGTCATCGAAGGATTTTTGACATTCATCTATCCAAGAGAATGGCACCCCTTTTGTAGTAGGTGATTGAATGGCCTACATTTGTCAGAAAGTTGCACAATGAAATGATGGATTGATTGAATATTTCCTTGTAAACTATGCAATTCCTTTAAGTTAGTTGGGGGAGGCATCTCCAAGATAGCCTTGACCTTGTTAGGGTCCACCTCAATGCCTCTTTTGGAGATAATGAATCCTAGAAGTTTTCCTGAGGTAACACCAAAGACACATTTCTTGGGATTCAACCTTACATTATGCTCTAGGAGTCGATCAAAAACTTTCTCCAATACACCAATATGTTCTTGTCGAGTTTTGGATTTAGCCAAGAGATCATCCACATAGTCTTCGATAATCTTATGCATGTAGTCATGGAAAATGTATGTCATGGCATGTTGATAAGTGGCACCTGCATTTTTGAGGCCAAAGGGCATCACCTTGTAACAAAAAGTTCCCCAAGGTGTAGTGAATGTTGTTTTGTGTTGGTCATCGAGATTTATTCGAATTTGGTTGTATCCTAAAAAACCATCCATGAGTGAAAGCATTTCATGGCCAGTGCAGGTATCGACAAGAGTATCAATATTTGGGAGAGGGAAGTCATCCTTAGGACATGCTTTGTTAAGATCTTGAAAGTCAGTGCATACGTGTATCACCTCGTTAGGCTTGCGAATGGGTACCATGTTTGAAAGCCACTCAAGATAGTCGATAGGAACTATGAAGTTCACGTCTAAGAGTTTTTGAAGCTCTATTTTTACCAAGAGGGCCATGGTAGGATGCATTCTCCTAAGTTTTTGTTTGATCGACTTAGCATCAGGCTGTAAGGTGAGATTGTGGACAACCAAACTAGGGTCAAGACCGGGCATGTCCTTATAGGACCATGCAAATATACCCTTTTTCCTCTTGAGGAGAGCAATAAATTGCTCTTGTTCATCGGGTGATAAAATTTTTCCAAGCTTGACAATTTGGGGATTGTCTTTGTCTGAACTAAGGTCCACATCGATAGTATCTTCAATAGACATGTGGGAACCTTCCTCAAGTTGATGGGGTGTAGGGATCAGATGAATATCATCTAAGATGTCATCAAACTCTTCTGGCTTATCCTCATCTATTTCTACCTAGAAAACCTTAGGATCCGAAGGTGAAGGTGAAGGTGAAGGCAGAGGGGATGGAGGAATGTAGTTGGTGGAAGCCCTTAACAATTCCTCGAACAAGACAAATTTGGAAAAGGTTGGAGGTGAGGAAATCTGATCCATATCAATAAGGCTTATGTCAATTGGAATTGGCTTAGCCGGATCATATGGATTACGGAGTGGGGTGAATAAATCAATAGGATTCATGTTGACTTATGGGCAAGGTGGACAAGGTTGGATGGAATGGATGGAACCTAGGAATCGGTGCTAGGAGCTTGGTTAACCTGAACAGCAGCAAGCAACACAAAATATATTTTACTAAATGGTATATTTACATATGTAATGCTAAAAAAGAAAACATGTTTTTTATTTTTTATTGATTTTTTTTGGTAGTGGTGAAAACCACTATTTTTGTTTTATGTACATATGTTACAAGTTTGGCTTATGGAATGGCTTAATGGAATGGAGGTGGTGGTTCACCGGTAGGGGTGGCTCACTCTTGTGGAAGAAGCAAGTGAAATATGGGCTCATGGATGGGGAACATGTTGAGATAAAACTCATCTTGTTTAGAATGGGGAATGATGGGCTCTGATTCTTCTTTAGATTCATCTAAAATTATCGATATAAGTTCAAATTCTTCATAGATTTCCTCATCAGAATTATCGGGATGGAGGGCTTCTTCTCCTGAATTGAGGTTAAGCCTTTGGAAGGCTTGTTCAAGAGAAGAGGTGGTAGGAAGTGGGTGGTAGCCTAGACCTGAATGGTCGTGCACCTCTTGATATGGAACATCGATAGGTTGATGCACTCCTTGTTCATGCAATCCTAGGCCATGGCCTTGCCAATTGACAATGTGGAAATATCGAGATGGAAATCCCATCATGTTTGGAATATTGGCAAGTTGTGGTTCTTTGGGTTCCTCTATGGGTGCTGGACTTGATGAAGAATCAATTCCCCCATATACAAAATTTATGCTATTTGGAGTTGAACCCATGTTATAGACTGCTCCTATTGCTAAAGGTGGGTCACGTGGGTGACCAAAATCCTTAGCACTAGGGATGGTGAGGGGTGTGATGGTGATGTCTTGGACCATATATTCACCAATACCAGGATTAGTGAGGTGGACCTCGACTTGGGATGACATGGGAGGATTATGGTCGGGTGATGGATCGGGAGATGGTGAAGATGGAGGTATCTCACAATCTATCAATTCGACTTGTGAAACATTAGGTGATGGCGATGGATTGGATTGGGAAGATTGTTGAATGGATGATGATGATGTGGATGGCAATGATGTTGATGATGTGGATTGAGTGTGACCACATGTGCATGTAGTCAATGATGAAGATGATGGGGATATGGAAGTTTGATGAGGGTTGGTGATAGGGAGCTCTTCAGGAATGGGATCCTTTGATGAAGAGATTGGTGAAGTGGTGGATGGATTGGATGATGGTGAAAGAAAAGGTTGAGTGGAAGGGAGCATGGACTCATAAGGATTTGAGATGAAATTGCAATACTTAAATGGTTCGACGTCCATCGGTATGCAATGTACTTGTCCCTCATGAACATATTTCAAACATTGATGTAGTATTGAAGGGACACATCTCATTTCCCTCATCCAAGGTCTTCCAAGGAGTACATTGTACGCCATGGATCCTTCCAAGATGTGGAACATTGTGTGCAATATTTTAACCCCTACTTCGATGGGCAAAACAATAGTGCCAACTATGGAACACAAAGCATCATTAAATGCTTTGAGGGTGAAGGATGACTTAGTGATGTGAGATGGAGGAAGGTTCAAATGATGAAGAGTGGATGTGGTAATGATGTTGATAGAGGAACCAGTGTCAATTAGGACTCTTTTAAAAGGCTTCTTGTCAATTAGAGCCATGATATGCAATGGAGGGTCTACTGATTCCGATGAGATTGGATTAATCTCAAAGTCATAGAATGTGATGGAAGGCTCCATGCATGTTTGGATGCTCCCCACAAAGTTGTTGAAGGCATTAGGATCTTGTGATTGTAATTCGATGGATTTCAAAATATCCATTAATGCTTCATGATGTGGAGGAGATTGTTGGATTAGCTCATAAATTGATAATTTGGTGGAAGCCATTTTCAAACTTGTAGTTAGTCGGCTACTCAATGAGATGATTGGTCGAGGTGGATGATTGATGGGTGGATTTGGTGGATTCGATTGACTAGGGATATGGATAGGTGATGAAGGATTAGGGGAAACTTGGATGGGTGGTGATGTAGAAGGTTGTGACACACTTGCTTGAGGTGGTTGCCTTTGTTGGTTATTCCTTTGACCTCTAGTGACCACATGAATGGCCCCCACAAACCCTTGGTATTGTTGAATGTGATTGACTTGGTTAGGAGGAGTTTTAGTGTTAGCTCCCCCTACATTTGGTTGCACCTCCTCATGATGAGGAAGTGGTGTTTGAAATATACCAAGGTTTTGGTTTTGTTGAGCGAGGGGATTATCAAGCTTGATCGCCCCCAAGTCAATAAGGTCTTGGACTACATTTTTAAACACATGGTAATTGTTGATGTCATGCCCATTTTGCCTATGATAAGGGTAAAATAAATATTCTCGATAATTTTTACCATGTCTAGTGGGATCATCCGGTCTAATGTTGGGAAAAGCAAGTTTATTTATCTCATACAACCTTCTAAAAAGGGAGGCATATGACTCGGCTAATGGGGTATATTGGTGATTTTATTAGATAGACTATCATCGAGGATGGTTTTCCATAATTGGCACTATGTTTTGAACTGTTGGAGCTTGTGTTGTTGAGGGGACCACATGATATGAAATTTGTTGTGGTGTTTGTTGCATAGGTTGTTGTTGAGCCATTATCAGTTGGCTCATGACCACTTGATTGACTTGATTGGATTGGGTGGTTAGGGTAGCCTGTGTTGATTTTTGTTGGCCTAAATAATTGCTTTTGTATTGGCCCTTATTTTGCCATTCTTTCTTCTTAGGCTTTAATATGCCTTCTTGGATTTTGATATCCTCAATGACACTAGCCTGAGCTAAAGCTTCTTCAAATGATTGATAAGTTCATAGTTGGAGCATCCAAGAGATAGGTTTTAAACAACTCTTGGTGAATAGCTTAATTAGCTCATCCATTGGTAGGGTGAATGGCAATTTAGTGATGATAACCCTCCAACGGTTTTTGAAATCATAGATAGATTCATCATCATGTTGCCTTAAAGCATAGACATCAGATAATGAGATCTTATTTTTAACATTTAGGATGAAATGATCAAAGAATTGATCAATCAATTGCTCAAAAGTATAGATACTATGGCTTGGCAATTGATTGTACCATTCTATGGCATCCCCTCCTAATGTTTGAGGAAAATTTCAAAGCATGAGAGCATTATCATCTTGAATTCTAAAGCATGCATGAAAAAAGGTGCTCACATGTTCTTTGGGATCCTCAGTTCCCTTAAATTTGTCAAACTTGGGTATCGTAAAATCTATTGGATATGGTGGGGATGGTACCGAAGGATGAATTGGTTGATTGATCAATTGGTGTAAGGTTGGTTTTTGGTTTGAAAAACTAGGAGTAAATTGCATCAATTGATCTATCTGTTTCTGCATGGCCTTAATTCGAGGGTCTTCCTTAGGAATGTGAAAGCCCTGAATTACCTGATGAGTTTGTGGTGGCATGGAGAAATGTTGTGGAGTGATTAAATGATGAGGAGATTGGTATTGATGACTAGGTGAATTGGATGGAATATGATGAATGGGGGATTATTGATGAAAATATGGGGAATTATGGAATGATGTTGATGGATGGGGGTTATGGCTAGGTTGGCCAATGGGAATAGGATGGGTGATGGTATGGCTTGATGGGGGAATAGGGATAGAAACCATAGAAGACTATGGTGCCCATGATGGACCCTAGTTGACAAGGATAGTCTGAGTAGAGTTATGTAAAGGCTTAGGGTTTACCTGTACTTGTTATTGAGCATTTTGATGTTGTCTAAGCAATTTTTTTAGGTGTTCCCATGCCTCACTAATATCTCTATCAGAGGCTAAGGGTATGGAGGTAGATGGTATGGAAGATGTGGCTTGGGTACAAGTTACACTAGGTATGGCAACTTGTGAGGTTGGAACTTGTGAAGCAGCATTGACATGTGCTTCATACAAGGGGTTGGTGTAAGTGGAGGTATATGAGGTGCTAGGAGCACATGAAGGTTGGGGAATGGATGCATGGGATGAAGGTGCAACTGATGCCTCAAAAAGAGGGTTAGTATACACCTAGGTAAAGGTGGATGGGGGTTGGGAATAAATAGGCTCTTGTTATAAAGTAGAATCCTATCTAGGTGAATTGGGAATAGACTCTAAGATATAATTAGAAGACTTCATGAAAGCTTCTACTCTTGCCATGTCTATATGGGTAATGTGGTTGTCAATGGTAGGGGAGGTTGAATCCTCTTGGGGCATGGTCATATGATAGGTTATGGATGGTAAGGAATGTGAGGGACCTGTAGATAAATATGCTTATGTCACATTCAAGGAATCTACCACAGAAGTGGTGGGGAAGGTGGATGAAGGTTCCATTAAGTTATCTTGAATTATAGATTTCTTTTGATTTCTAGTTAATACCATAAGAAAAATAAATCAAGATACAAATTAAAATATCAAATGTAACACAAAAACTAAAATTTTTAAGGAAACAAACAACCAATGCTAAGTTTCAACCAATGTGGCTTACCTTGTTCATTGATTATCTCCTTTTAATGTGTATTCATTTTATGTGTCAGTCTTGTGTGTTTTGATGTTCTAATCTTGCTTAATGAAACAAAGGTAAAATCTATGGCGAAGATAGGGCAACGAGATTCTTGTTGGTGATGAAATCCAACAAGTTTGCTTGAGGGTATCCTAGGGTGTCTATGGGCAGAGATTGGTGGATGGAGATGAATGCCACCATCACCAAATCTCAAGCAATGGTTGGTGATGAAATCCAACCACTACTATTTTGAGTGAAACATGTTGTGTGTGAATTATTTTTAAAGTTTCTATTTACTAATGTGTACAAACAATGTTAGAAACAACTAATTTCATAGATCTAAATTAGAAGCCAACAAGAGAATGCCAATTTCTCCAAAGGGTGTGAAGTACACCGCTTAAGACCCCCTATCTAAATAACAACCGGAGGGTTCATCCACCCCTCTGCCTAGAATCACCCAACTGGTAGGGATACTTTTGGCACCCTAATGATGTTCCTACTTAGATAAACAAAAGAAGGTGTTTCTAACCCTAAAATGCAATACTATGTTATGCAATTTCTCAATTCAGATGCAAACAAAATGCAACATTTTATATTTGTGAATACATTAAAAATAGAAACCCTAATTAGAATATGTGAATGGATGCAAACCTAAAAAAATGAGTTCATTTCTAGATTACTTAATGATTGTTCATTTTAAGCTTAGAATCTGAAAAATATAGCAGATAACCCAAAATACATAAAAATAGAGACTTAGGTTTTAGATAGTAGACTTACTGGACAACCTACGTATTTGCTCCAAATCATTGTAAAATGCACAGGCATCTTAAACACTGATTTTGGATCAAAACCTAGATTTTTGAATGACCTTCGAGCACCGTTGGGTATTTCATGCTCTTTCTACAACTTCTGTAAACTTTCAGAAACCCTAGATCCAATGAAAGATGCATGATTCACGCTTCTAAAAATCTACAAAATAGGACAATAAACAACAAGTTAGAATTCAAGATAAATCAAAAAATGAAACCCTTAGGGGGTCCCACCGTGATCGCCATTTGTGAAGACAAAAATGAAACACCAGATATAACTAACTAAAAATGAATAAACCAAATAACACAAGAAATTGCACAATGAAATAGATTTGATATTATTATTGAGGGATCTGAGTACAATCAAATGTGACCCCAAATAGGGGTTTTACATAGTTTATTCAGATACAATAAATACAATAATGCTAGGGTTCTCCAAAACCCTAGCTAGCAATGCTTATGGTGTCTGTAAAACTCGTTCTTGCTCCCAATAGAGTTGAGTGGGCTTCAGATATCCATTGAGTCAGGCCACTCCAGCTTAAACAGTTGTCCAATGCTGATGAATCTCTAGATCTACACACATAAAGATAATAGCAAGGAGTTAGTAATAACTGTGAGGGCTCCACTACGTGAGACCCTCAGATATCAATAAAACCCTAGCTATTGATAAATGAAATTGCATACAAATCTAAAGATATTGAAATGAAATAAAAAGATATTTGATTTACCTTGATACTTGTTGATTGTCCTTTGATAATTGGATCTATTGTAGATCGATGGCGAAGGCGTGCCCTAGCATCGCATGAAGGTAGGAGGCTTTCATAAGGGCTTACGTAAAACACCCGTGGGCACCTAGTAGCTGCAAAAAATGCTCGTGGGCACTTGGTACTAGTAGGGAGGCACCCAAAGGTGCCTTGATAGAAAGTGCCCAAAGGTGCTTAGAGGATGAGGGAGGATTCTACAAAAGTAGATCAGGTGAGGGCATGGGATGGGCGACAATGATGATGAGTGAGGGACAGGGAATATGGTGGATGGAATGGGATTAGGGCACAAAAGGCTTGGTTAAAGACTTAAGGCACTTAGGAAATTAGGAACTTAAGGAATTCAAAACTTAGGGGTTGAGCCATCAAAATGGCTCCTATTTATAATCTAACCTAGGGCATGCTAGGGTTTCAATGACACTAATCGTGTGGTTGAGATTAAAGCACATCTAAGGGTAGATATTAAATTTAAGGTGTGGCATGGATTGATGTGGATGGATGGATAAGATTAAATGAAATCGGATGGTTAGGATTGATTTATTTATATAAATATATATTTATTAAATATATATAAAATATTATTATTTAAATATATATAATAAATATATATAAATAATAGGCAAAAATGGCGGGAAAGCTAGGATGGAGGGCAAATGACTATGTTTTGGTGGTGGAAATGGTGGGAAAGCATGGATGGAGGACAAGTGGCTAGATTTTGGTGTCTATAGGCTAAACCATTTGAGTGATGTTAGTAATGAATTTGACTACAAATTGGGTTTGCCCTAGGAATGAGTGAATCCCCTTGATTGATGTCGCCAATGGTAGTTCTTGAATAGATTTTATTCAATTAGGATCTATGGCTAGAAATTCTTTTGATCCTATGTGACCTAGCAACTTACACTTTTGGACCATGAAGATATATTTCTTAGGGTTCAAAGAAATAATGACTCCATGTACCTATGGAAGAATGACTCTAGGTTTTTAATATGTTGCTTTTGCAAAAGAGTATAAAAAAATATAGTTATATAAACATGATCTTCCCACAAGCCTTAAAAAATCTATACTTATCATTTTCTAGAAGGTTTCTTTAGCATTTGATAGATCAAAATGCATTCATTGATATGCAAAGGTTCATAGATAAAAATGCATTCATTGTATAACCTTTGATAGATCAAAATGCATTCATTGATATGCAAAGGTTCACTACTTGTGCTTGGATAGTGTTTAGTGGGTTTATTCAACAAACACCTAAGGTTTTGGATCATTAATTTGAATCTTTATCGAGCCTTGACAAGATAAAGCTTATTCAAACCTAAATTAAATATCATCTAAGATTCTAAGTATAAATCACAAAAAACAAAAGACTACAAGAGCTAACCTAGTATGCCTTTTAGTTTTAAATGATGTCTACGCTAAAGAGGTTTTTCTTTTAAGGGCAACAAGAGAAATGTGCAACCAACAAGCTAACCTATAATGCAAGCTATATGATTTTTTTTTATTTTTGCCTAAATATATTTTGAAAGAAAAGGGTATATGCTAAAGATTCTTTTATTTTAAAAAGTAAATGTGATTTGAAAAACCAATTTATCAAAAAAAAAATATACAAATTGAAAATAATGAAATTACAGCAAGTTTGGAGGTGCCAAGTGGTAGGGTTACTTTTTTTTTGAGCAATACTTCTTATACACATCCATCATGGGGATTGAACCCAGGTCATATCATCGATAATGCAAGTGGTGTTCTTTTTGGTAGACCACACTCACACGGAGTGGTAGGGTTACTTGAACTGGTGCCTAATCAAATTTGCCATTGCTTGTCAAATTTTCCACTAGCATTGTTGAGACTAACTAGCATTTTTGAAAACCTGCAAAAAGAGACAAGAAAAATTAGGGTTTCTAATTTTGGGGGTTTATCTAAATGCAAAGAGGTGATATGTTATCTTCCCATCCAATTAGACCCCTTGTTAAAATACGTTTAAGTATGATTTGGCCTCCTTTTGGAATGGATGTAGATCTCGTTAAATTTACCATTGAGTTGTAAATTTTCTAGTGGTATTTTTGATCGATAGTGGCATTTTTGCTCTATGTATTTCTAGAGAGTCAAATTTACCAATGACTATAGGTAGTGGTAATTTTGCTTTGATATGTATTGAATAAGTTTTGGGTTGAAATTTGGGGTTGTCTTGAGTAAAATTGCATGAAACTAGAGAGAGGGGATGGAATGATGAATTCTTAAGGTCTGTTAACTACAATTTGGTAGAATTTAAGAGGATGATGTTCAAATTTTATAAAATTTACAAAGAGAGGTGAAGGATATGAGACAACAAGGTTTTGAACCTTTTTGGGGATAGAAGCTACAGTAGAGAACTCAATGCTCTCTTATATGAGTTAAGGAGTAGAGAGGGGTTGCATATGGAGGAATGAAAATGAGATACAACAAGTAATACTAACTTGAAATGAAAAACATGAAATGAAGAGTTAATCTAGATTGCATAGAAGGTAAGTAACATGAGCATGAAATGAAATGAAAAATGTAAGTATATGAACTTGAAAATAAGATAGAAATAAGCATTAAACTAGCTACACAAATTCTAAGCCTATAAATGAAGATGAGTTAGACAAAATAGAGATAAATACCTACAAAATAAGAAAAATTAATGATTTATATACATGGATATAATAAGTAAATGAGGTTAGTATACAACAATGAAGAAGAAAATACTTATGAAAGAAATAAAACTTTCTATAGATGAAAGAAATGAGTGCAAATAAACTTGAAATGACTTGTAAAAGAGTGTTAAAAATGTAAAATGAGAAACAAGAGATAAGTTAGTAGCTATGAACATGAAATTCAAGTTAGCAAGGCCAAAATGGAAGAGGAAAATACATGAATGAAAGAAAGAGAATGGAAGAAAAGAGAAGCTATAAGTTATACAATCTAGAAAGAGCTTCTCCTTGCCCTAAGATGATCTTCTTACCTCAATACCTCATCTTACCTTTCTTGAATTGCCCCCAAAGTGGTTGATGAAGATGCTCAAACAAAAATATGAGAAAATGCAAATGAGAGAAAGAAGACAAGAAAATTTTAGAAGAGTATTGCTAGCTCAAATTTTATTATGGAATAGTTTCCCCAAGGGCTGCATTTATAGGTTTTTAAAGGGGGGGGGGTTAAGAGGGACAATTGATTGGGATTATCTTAGTTTTTTTTTTTAATTTATAGGTATGGTTCATTACTGGAGCATGCAAGGATAGATGAGGTAGTGGGATGAAGGAATCCATGTGCCTCTAGCTCGTGTCAAAATATTCTAGCCATCTTGGAAAATTCATCACTATATGTCAAAATTACCTCTAGCATTTTTGACACTAATTGGCAATTTTTACCAACAATCAATTTGACTAATCTAGGGTTTAAAAAAAAGCATTTTGCAAAAATGCCAGTGAGTTTCAAATTTACCGCTAGCATTTTTAACAATGAGTGGCAATTTTTATAGGGGTTGAAAATAATTCCCAAATTACTGGGTTTGAGTTGATTGATTGTTTGTTGATGTTTGGTAAGATTTTTGATTTCTTTTGCTTTGATAGTGTGTCAAAATTGGGTATCTATATTTTATCCAAATTTTGACACGATTTTTCTAAAATTGCATCAAAATAAAGTTGTAGGAATCCAATTTTGGTACTATGATGTTTGTTGTTGTCTTGGGATGCTACGTTGAAGAAATGATTATGATTGTAATTATTTTGGTTTCTTAATGTAATTATTGCATTTATATCTCAAATTTGGTGATGTATGTCTTATTGGTATCTAAAACATTATGCCCCATGGGTGCCCCCTCGAGAGTTTTTTCCAAATTTTATTTGGGGAGAAGTCTTGTTAGGATGGTGATATTGTATGATACAGAGAAAAGAGTTGTTGAGGGATAAATTAGGTAGGGTTGTTGTGGTGGGTTAAAAGGAGAAAGGGAGGCCTTAGAAATTTTAGAAAGTGGAATTTTTTCATCCACTCTTGACAACCTTAGTAGAGATATGGTATCCATCAACCAATTCTTTTAGATTACCTACAAGAGAGATGAAGATGAGGTTGGAGGATTTTTGGCTCATCCTACAGGTTCTTATTTAGGGAGTCCCAATCTACCCTGGGAAATATGATAGGATTGGGAAGGAGCTTTTGACAAGGTGAGAGAGGTTCACAGGGATGGATAACGGTATACACATTAATGATGTGTATAAGGGATGGAATATAGATATGTTGACAATGTTATTGTGCTCTATTATATCAATAATTTTGATGGCAAATACCAATACGTAGACTATGCTCTTGGGATAAGGGATGATTATAGTTAGCTTGTAGGATTGTCAAACTATATAGGCATGGAAGCTAACTATTTTGGGTAGGCTATATTAAACATTATATCGAGTCATATATTAGAGCAGTAAGAGCTTAGTATACTACACTCTTCTCTAGGTGTGGTCTTGGGAGCATATAGCAATCAAGCAACCATCGATAGAGGGTAGGAGACTTAGGGTAGATAAGATAGGCTTATCGATGAAAAATTAGTTTTAGGCCCAACCATTATACTTTGGCATAGGCTCGACATTATATTGATAAGTTGAGGTCTAGATAGATTACTTGGCAATCATGGAGGGGTCAAATTAGGTGGGCATATGATGGTAAGGAGTTGGCTTGGGTGAGAAGGATCTAGTGGTTGCATGATGAAGGATGGGATTATGAGTTATATCTATATGATTGAGTGTTATATTAGTTTTTGGAGATTCAAGGGATACCAGGAGTGGGTGTAACAAATTATGCATGAGAAATGGTTTGAGCTTGTAAATTTATATTCCTTTATTGATGCAGATGAAGATGATCTTTAGATACTAAATTCAGTTATGGATGATTTCAAAGTGATAGAGAAATACACATGATGTTATAGTGGGTTTTATCCTATTAGGTTGACATCTATAGAGCCTTTTATGGAGTGAGATGCAATAGTGGAGGAGATGGCCAATATTCTAAGGGGTATATGATAATGACTAGGGAGGGAGTGGAAGGATAGGATGGCTATGAGGTAGGTAGCAAGGGGAGGAGGTTAGGACTAGAATAGGACTAGGAATTCCCCATTGGATGTACCTCTATTTTTTATGGTTCCTATGATACCAAAGGCATTTAGTGGAGCTGGTATCAATAGGTCAACTACAAAGGATACTCAAGTAGAGTTGGAGGATTTGATTATGAGTTTCCACAAGGTTAGGTAGTTGTTGGTAGTGATGTAGAGTGCATGAGAGGATAAGGCAATGAGATCTCAAGAGGAGATAGCTTGAGTTACATAAGAGTGAAAACTTGTAGTGAGGCATTAGCCAAGATGCAAGTAGCTTTGGAGTAGGTTACCTGAGAGAGATATGAGGATATTTTTAGAGTGCGTTAAGGGATAGACATAGGTATTATGGCTAAATAAAACAAGCTTATACTGATATGGGGGTGAACAATATAAGACCAAGTTTAAATTTTCTTTCCCAACCAATATTATCTAATATTATCAATGGTAATATCAATAGCAGTAATCAAAGTAATACACAAATCATCACACACAATAGAGACACCAATTTAACGTGGTTCACCCAATGTGGGCTACTCCACGAAGAAAATTTTTCCACTAAATTTTATCAACAAATGTCTTGGGAATAAATTCCCTATTAAAATGTTTAGGGACCTCTATCCAAAGGAGACATCAACCCCCTATGATCTAATTTGTGGATCTTTATCCACAAGAGAAATCCTTCCCCTTTACTCTGGTTCATGGAACTTGATACAAGAGACCTCTATATCCTCAACTGGTTTGTGGATCTCTCTCCACAGAAAAACTCTATCTTTCCAACTAGTTCATGGATCACACTCCATAGGAGAACTCTTTCTCATTGCTATGATTTGTGGATATCTATCCACAGGAGAACTCTTACCATTCTCTAGCTGATGATATTCTAGAAGACTTCTGCCCCCACTGTTCTGGCTAATAGATATCTATCCATTGAAGACCTTTGTCCTTACTACCCTGGATAATAAATATCTATCCACTGAAGACCTCTATCCTCACTACCCTAGTTAATGGATCTCTATCCACTGAAGACATCTATCCTTACTACCCTGGCTAATGGATCTCTATCCATTGGAGACTATTGTCCTCTTTACTCTGTCACCTCCAAAGCTTACTCTTAACTCTGTCTCAAATCTACACCAAACTCTATCCCAAGTGTAGTACAAATTTTCTCATAAATATCTATCCTCAAGCCTTAACACAAAACTTGATCCAATAACAAATCAAATCTACTTAGATTTACCCCAAGCTTGAACACAAAGCTTGAAAAAATCAATCAATCAACTCTACTCTAAAGTATTCTCAAAGAATTTCTTCAAATATATCTTCAAGTCCTCTCAAGAACTTTCTCAATTTGCTCTCAAGTCTTCATAAAGACTTACCTCAAATATACCTTAAATTCCTCTTAATAACTTGCTCAATATTCTCTCAAGTCTTCACTAAGAATTACCTCAAATATGCTCAAACACTTTCTCAAAATATCTCACAAGATATGCTCAATAAATCTCAAATATTGCACATAATGCTATCAATTTTTTTTCTAATATTTAAAGTAACTCCTTTAACTTGAAGCAGTTTAGACATATTCTATTTAGAATTTGTTTAACCTCTGGAACATATAGAGAATGATGTACTCTATAAAATACTCAATATGTTCTACTCAATCATTAAGTCTGTCACTTTCAAAAATCTGATTTCTAATGTTTACACATTTACTCTCAATATCACTCAAATCCAATGCTCAAGAATTTCACTCAATCATTCAACCAATGAAACATAACTTGCTTACAAACCCTAACCAAATGTTTTCATACTTCTTCAAAAAAAATGCACAATGTGGGTCTCAAACCCTAACTCAAATAATCTTCAATTTATATCTCAAATGTTCTCTAAACATTCAACCATGAAGCATATATAACTCACTCAAATATTTCCAACAATACTCATCAAACAATCCTTTTCACTCCACCTTATGTTTCACAATACTCAATCCACCAAAAACTTCAAAAAAAAGGATGATGTGTCCATATATTTTTTCTTTGAGGGAGATTTATCTTCAAAACCTATCTTATAATCAACCACTTTTTATGTGCCACTTCACAAGTTAGATAGCAAATTTCTATTTCAAAAATATCCTCGTAAGTTTCTTCAATGATCTCTAAAAATAATACTCTAGGGCTCTTCCTTAGTTTTCAAAGACATTAAAGCTCTCAATAATTTCCCTCTAATAAAGCACACTTTACAATCAAATAAAATCTCTTTTACACCTTTTATCTCCACATTTTCAAAATAATTTTTCACTCCATTTCCATATCAAAAACAAAACATTACAATCATAAAACCTTTCACAAACTTATCACTCCACACTTAAAAGATTTAAATAAATGATATTTAAACCCTAAAAATTATAACAAAAATATTTCACCTTATATATTCTTAATTATCAAACCATAAGATAAATTAATTATCCGCCAATATATACCATAGTAAGCAATTATCAATGAAGAGCATATATCATAAACCAACCACATGCATACCTTAGACAACAAAAAATTAATTACCTTCGTCGCAAACGGGAATCGACCCTCCAAACTTTGCTTCACAAAGCATAACGCTTCCACTACTTATGCTAGCCAAGCGGTTGATGCTAAGAGTTAGACTCCCACCCTAAATACCTACTACCTTCACAAAAACCAAACATAAAACAATCAAATTGATACTAGGGAGAACCAAATTTCGTACCTCCTTTATGCCAATGACTTAGTGCAGGACCCGCCTGCCAATTGGGCTACCAACCCTTGGTGCTTGGAATACTCTGCCACCTTCACTTTATTACTTGCGCTCGACGACTAATGAGACATGTCCACATTTCTCCTCTCTCCTCCATTTAACTTAGTTTGCATGCACTTCTTCAAAATTTGTTCGCATCAATTTTATCACCAAGCATTCGAATATCCAACCTTTGATTTTGTTTCCTCCTTTTATATGCTCCAAGGTGGTATTTAAAACATCGACAAATATATTTGCCTCCAATGTAATTTTAAATTTTTGGTGCCTTAGCCAAATTCAAATTTTAATTAATTAATTAATATAATATGTTAACCTTAGGTTAAATATTATATTATTTAATCTAGTATTAAATAATACTTTTGCATGGGATTTTCACCAAATATTTTTCATCCTTTTATTAAACCCTCTTGGATTAATTATTATAATATCTTTTTATTAAGCCCTCCTGGCTTAATTATTATAATATTAAAATATTATAATATCTCCTTTTCTCTCTAGAACCATGGGTGTAATCCTTTGTCTTCAACCCTATTAGCCAACCCTTTTGGCTTATAATATAAGATATTATAACCAATCCTTTTACCACTTTGCTTGTACCAAAATGATCTTACCTTGAACCAAACACTTGACATTAATGACAACATTATTACTCCAAATTTACAACAATGGCTATGGTGGTTAATCCATTGGAGCATTGGTTAGATTTGATGGAGGGGGAAATAAATAGGGTGAGGTTGGATTTAGATAGGGCAAGGCAAATTTGGATAGGATGAGGGAGGAATTGAATAGGACAAGGGAGGAGCTTCGATTGGATGAGGTAGAGGTAGGGAGGGAGAGGACTTGAGCTATGTATTATCAATAAATTTATCATTTCATTGTTCCTCCAAAACCATATCTATCACAAATATGGTTGAGGACTCCATCTGTGAGTCACTATTCATAGAGGTCGATTAGTTTTTGACCTCCACCTCCTCCATCAACACTTGGCAAAGGGGACATAAAGTCTAGTTGTTAGGCTTATGGGAGTGAGTGTGTAATTTTTTATTATGTGGTACATCCTCTCTTTTGGTATAGGGGTTGTGTATAAATTTTTCATTATGATACACATATCTCATAGACATGTATGATTTTGAGGCTTTTTATATAGTTATGATATAATGCTATATGTCAACTTTTTGAATGGTGATTATATTTTGTGATGATTGTATTTTAATAATGTGATGTTGTTGATATGACATGCAATATTTGATGTGATGTGATTATTGTTGATTAGATATAAAAAAATTTTATGTGATGATTGTTGAATAGATATGCAATTTTTTGATGTGATGATTATTGATAACAGATATTTGGAGAGTTATTTATGTTAGTTTTAGCAATGGCCTAAGGGAATAGATAATGGATAAAAACTAAAAGACAAGAATTATTTTATTGAGTGATTATATAAGGGTTTGATAATAGGCAAGCACTCATATTTATTTATTTATATGAGTGGTGGTCTCTAAACTTGATAAAAGACATGATTGTTGTGACCTTTGTTTCAAGTGTTATCCTTTGAGCCTAGAGAACACTTGTGAGATTCCATAAAATAGAATTAAAATCTCATTATGCTTAAATGGTGGCCTAGGATACCGTATAAAAGACAAGCACTTAAGACATGATGAGGTACCTGTAATATGTACAAGATATATGTATTGTTGTTAGTAAAGTTAGTTGTTAGTGATAGTAATGCACACTTTGAGAGGCATACCCAAAGGATTTTATGCACACTTTGAGAGGCGTACCTAAATTATTTTATGCATGCTTTGAGAGGCATACCCAAAGGATTTTATGTATGCTTTGAGAGGTATACCTGAAGGATTTTATGCACACTTTAAGAGGCATACCCAAAGGATTTTATTCATAATTTGAGAGGCATACCCAAAGGATTTTATATATGCTTTGAGAGGCATACCCAAAGGATTTTATGCATGCTTTGAGAGGTATACCTAAAGGATTTTATGCATGCTTTGAGATGCATACCCAAAGGATTTTATGCATGATTTGAGAGGCATTCCCAAAGGATTTTATGCATTCTTTGAGAGGCATATCCAAAGAATTTTATGCATGCTTTAAGAGGCATACCTAAAGGATTTTATGTATGCTTTGAGAGGCATACCTAAAGGATTTTATGCACACTTTGAGAGGCATACCCAAAGGATTTTATGAACTCTTGAAGAGGCATACCCAAAGGATTTGATGCATGCTTTGAGAGGCATACCCAAAGGATCTTATACATGCTTTGAGAGGCATACACAAAGGATTTTATGCAAATGTAAGAGAGAGAAATGATTATATATGTTTATATTGATAGGCGTATCCTAAGTAGAAAGTAAAATGCATGAGTATGTATAATAGTAGGAATATATTATTTTTGAAATTATGTTTGACAAATAATGCCATGATTTTGGGAATTGAAATATCATGATATGATGAACAAAGAAAATATGTTGACGAGTATGATATAGTGATAGTGCCCTAGGTTTCTTGACATGTGAGAAAGGGTAACAAGGGTCTATAAGTTTGTTACCTAATGCATATGTAAAATATTTACATGTACATGAGGAATTGGACTTAAGACCCATCACCCTCTTTGATGTGTGAAGAAATTTAAGACTTATGTGACAAGAGTATTGCCAATGGTGCCAATGACGACAAGTCCAAAATTAGATGTGCTTAACCATTGTATCCACAATATAATCATGAGTATGCAGTATGAGTGAATATGATAGACAAGTCTATTTGAAGGGCACATTTGGTTGTGCTTCTATTCATGGAGATGAAATATTTTATGATTAATTTATGATGATTTCTTGAATATTGTGATACATGAGATAGGGATTTCGGGTTCACAAGTCTCTTACCTAACACATACATAAATACTTACAAATACATGAGGAATGAACCTAAAACTTGAATCCATATATGATATATTGAGGGATTTGATATTTTGTGAGAGTTGTATAACAAAAAAATTTGTTGGTTGAGTGTAACACTATCATATAGACAATCCAAGAAAATATAAAACCTTTCACCTTTGCTCAATGTATGTATAAAGAATTGTATATGCGTAGAACATGAGTAAAATAAATTTTATTTTCTTGAATTTTCATGTGTTGGCATGATGCATAGCCTAAAACATTATCGTAAGTATAAGGAAAATATCCCAATGCCAATTTATAGTCCTTTAGGAAGCATAAATATTTAATGATATACTACTTGGCACACTCATAAGCTATTATGGATATGTAAAGTGTTTATTACTAATTCCAAATGTTTCCTTAAGGCCTACAAATCAGCAAGGATATTATCCTTGTTAACAAATATTGATTGTTCAATTGTTTGATTGTTGTTTTTATCAGTATTGATAGATTGACAAAAACATTGATATGGAATAATTTGTTGTATTTTTTTATGATGGTGGAAGAAAAAGAGATTTGAGATAAATGATTTGTTTTGAATTTTCTAGTATATTGGAAAGTGGATTCACCACCCATAGTTTTGTTGTCTAACACTTATACAAACATTTTTATATATGCAAAATACTAAAACAAGGGACTCAATTCTGCCTAATAATAGATAAGATAGTTTGAGAATGTTGTAGGCTAATAGTAAGGATAAGGATGAGGTGATGAAATCCTGAGTTACTTAGTATATTAGTAGTCATTTCCAGTTGTGCTTGTTCCTTTTCTGATGTGTATACAAGAATTGTATAGTGTGAGGCATGGGATATGAACAATCAATGATATCACTAATATATAAAGAAAATCAGGATGATTGTGATAGGAGAGGTTGCTTGTCATGCTTATTAAGATGGAGGAAGTTCTCTATCTATTAACTGGCATATAAAAAATTATGCAAAAAAATATAAAGTATCTACT
Organism: Wollemia nobilis; assembly: GCA_028583015.1. Classification (NCBI taxonomy): domain Eukaryota; kingdom Viridiplantae; phylum Streptophyta; class Pinopsida; order Araucariales; family Araucariaceae; genus Wollemia; species Wollemia nobilis. The sequence continues at coordinate 2,624,200 of JAQPPZ010017073.1, forward strand.
CATCTCAATCAACACTTTAAGCTACAACTTTGCTATCACATGGATGCTAGTATTTGTATTTGATTGCATACTTGTTTAATAAACTAGGCAGAGGAACATAGCTCTATGAATCTAGTACCTATTAAGACCAACAAATAATTATAGGTCTACAAGACATTGGATTCACAAAGCCTTGTGGCCCTCATTTTTTGTTAGATAGGCAACCTTTTGATGAGATTAAATGTGAAAGAGGACCCTATTTATCTAGTGTCTAGTGATGCTTACAAATAATTATAGGACCATAAGATATTGGATAAATAAGGCTTCTCATATGGGGTGGTTTTCCAAACAAGCGATGCTTGATGAATTGGATATCATGATACATTTGATAGGCCATAATGAGATACTAGAATCCTACTTTGTTGTATGGCATGCTTACAAAAAATTATAATATTGCAATACATCAGAGGAGGAGAAATAGTGCCCTAGAAGGGCCTACTAAATAATCATGAGAATTTGAGAGAGAAAAGTTTTGTTGAAAAATGATGTTGACATAAGTGGTGAGAATGTGATGTGTATTTTGGGATAAAAGAAAGGGTGAAGGCAGGGTCATGAGGGCCATGAATTATTGTGTCATACATCACTTAACCCAAGAGGGTAAAAAAGATAATAAATATGATAGATAAGAAAAGGAATATAGAAGAAAATAGGTGTAATTGATTAATTCTAATGTTGAGTGTTCCAAAATTGGGATAAAATAAATGGATAAGGTTTGGTCATCAAGGTCGTAGATGATCATGTCATACATCACTTAACCCAATATATAGAGAAGAAGAGAACAAATATGATAGATACAAAAATGGAGATAGAAGAAAGTATGATAAGAGGATAAAGATAAGCAAATTATTGGACTAGGAGGACTACTCAACATGAGGTTTCCTATGTGAATTTAATGCAAGTAATTTATGTAGTTGTTAGGATCATTATTTGCATTGTCACAAAATCATCACAACTCTATGCTATGATCAATTAAACCAAGAATCATGCAAATAGGGTAATTTTTTGGACTACTATGCAATCAAGCAATCATGCAATTAGTCTTATGAGAAAGCAAGTCATACAATGTTTATGCATAATATCTTTTGAGATGCATTATTTTAATTGCTTCTTTATGTTATTTTCTATCTAATGTGGCTAGGAAGTAGGCTTTAGAGTAAAATTTAGCAGTGATGATGAAAGGCCCTAGCTAGTTGGGCTTGAATTTTCCTTTGAGCTCATATTTGGCATTGGTATTCTTTTGGTTTTCTTTGAGGACTAGATCCCCAATATTGAAGGATCTTGGGTATAATTTCTTATGATAGGCATGTCAAATTTTGTTGTGGTATGTTCTTAGATATTCCAAGGCATTAATACACTTTTATTATAAAATCTCTAATTATTGTAGTCAACCTAAGTAGTACTCATATTTAAATGAAGACTCTTGTAACAAGAATAATAGAGAAGGGATTTCAAGTTTGAAAGGAAAATTTGCTTTTGTACCATAAACTAAAGCATAAGATGTTGGTCCTATAGGATTTTGTATGCTAGTACGATATGCCCACAAGGCAGAGTAATGTTGTAGATGCCAATATTGACCATTTTTGTTGACCAATTTGATGAGGATTTTGACTAATGTTTTGTTGGAAGATTCTACTTGGTCATTTCCTTGAGGATAATATGGTGTTGACCATTTTTGTTGAATATTGTATTTGGTGCATGTTTTGGAAACTTCCTTATTTTTGAATGGTTTGCCATTGTCCACAATTAGGATAGAAGGTATTTCATAATGACCAATGATTTGGTTGACAATAAATTTGAAAACTTGAATTCCTATTGCAAAGGATAGAGGCATGATCTCGACCTACTTGGTAAAGTATTTGGTAGCAGTGATAATAAACTTATGGCCATCTAATTATTTAGGGTTTATTTTCCCTATAATGTCTAATATCCAAGTAGATAAAGGCCAATGTGATGTAATTGGTTACAATTATTGAGAAGGAGCATGGACAAGATTATCATATTATTGATATTTGTCGCATTTCCTAACATAGCTATAGGTATATTTTTCTATGGATGGCTAGAAGTAACCCATCCTAAGGATTTTTCTAGCTATGTATAGCCCACTAAAAGGTCCACCACATGATCCATCATGGGCATTTTTTATGATTGTTTAGGCTTCTTCCTCATTTATGCATCTAAGGAGTATGCCCTTGAAAGAGCATCGATATAAAATTTCTCCAATGATGACATATTTGCAAGCTTTTAGTCTATTTTTTCTGCATTTTTGGTGATTTAACCCTTTAGGGAATGTTCCTTCTTTGAGGAATTTAAGTATGTCTTGATACCAAGGTTCTTGTGGTGAATTTGATTCTATGGTGCAGATATTTGAAGGTTGTATGTAAGATTTTAATATTAGGGGTCCTTTTATTGTCCTTATGACAATGGAGCCTTATTCATCTTCTAGTTCCAAGAGAATGAGGGATGATGTCGTAGTCATAGTATCAACATGGCAATTACTAGATCATGGAATAGCTTCTATGTTGATTTTGTCAAAAAATACTATTAATTTATCTATAGTGTCTTTGTAAGGTTCTAGTTTATCATCTTTAGTCCAATAGACACTATTGACTTTGTTAATCACCAATTGTGAGTCACCGTATACTACCAAGGTTTTAATTTCAAGTTTTAATGCAACTCAAAAATCTAAGATTAGTGCTTCATATTTTTTTTGTGTTATTTGTGCATGAGAATCACAATTTAAAGGATAGTGGTATAAATTATTGTTGTGGTGTGACTAAGATGATTTCTACCCCTACACCTTTGACGCATCTAGATCCATCAAAGTAGAAGATCCAACACTCAATATTTTTTGTTTCTATAGCTAGAATTATTTTATCAAGAAAGGTTATGTTTATGGGATGTTTTGACTCCAATAGTGCAACAACAAGTTGATCAAGTATAAGTTGCCCCTTTAATGACTTTCAACTAATGAATTCAAGATCAAATTTGTTGAGAGTTATGACCCATTTCGTAATCTTCCCTGATAAGAAAGGTTTTAACATGAAGTATTATAGGGGATTAACTCTCGCTATGATGTAGGCCTTTTGGATGAGCATGTAATGTCTTAATTTGAGGCAGGAGAAAATGACTACTAGGCATAGATTTTCCAATGGTGTATAACGAGTTTTGTAATTCACCAAATTTCTACTTACATAGTAAATATCCCTTTCTTGGATGTTGGCCATCATATTAAGCTAATAAGGCTCAAAGGGAATGCTCAGTAGCAATTATATATAGCAACAATGGTTGGGTTAGGTTACGTGGTATTAATATAGGTAGCATCAAGAGATATGATTTTAGGGCTTTGAAAGTCTTTTGACATTCATTTTTATTGAGGAATATTACATTATTTGGTACATGCTAATGTACCCCCATGGTTCCTTCACAATACAATTGTAAATATGTAATATATTAGGGTTGAGTCTATAGTTTAGATGTGTGATTTATATTTCCCTTTCATGTAAGTGTCAATGTGTAGGAAATGCACAAGTGTCATGTAAGAGTGCAATGTGCAGGAAATGCACAAGTGTCATGTAAGTTAGAGTGCAAGTGTATATTGAGATAATGTCTACAAGTGTCATGTACATAAGTGTGAAAATATGTAATTTGAGGATGTGCACAAGTATCTTATTAGAAGTGCATGTAGAAGTGTAAGATTCATGTAGATATGAGCAAGTGTCACAGATTCAAGTGTGCATGCAAGAATAAAGTGACGAGTCTAGTTTGCAAGTGGCAAGAGGATAAGCTAGAGGTCATGGGACCTATCATATGGAGAGTAATAGTACAATGCTTGAATATTCATATTACTATGGCTATATTATAGAGATAATGCTCCATAAAATGGAATGAGGAGAATTAGAATATCATATTATCTGATTGTAAGAGGTACAAAAAAGAAATAAATCTTGTATACAAATTTTGAGAAATTAATATTATAAGTTTTCTTCAAGCATAGTTCATGAATGACTTGGACAATTTACATTCATATTTGATTATATATATATATATATAAATATTTAATTAACTACAAGAAGGGATTTTGAATGGGTCCTTAAACCTTTTAAAATAAAATAAAACTTCATTGATTGAACCCAAGGCCAAAATTATAGTAACCAATATGACAAAACAAAATCAGCCTACTAGCCAACCAGAAACCCATCAACCACAAACCAATAGCCATACAGGAAAGAGAACTTAGGATTCAGGGGAAAACACCTAACCCAACACCCAAAAAAAATTAAGAGACCATCATACAAATAAAAAACACAATCAAAAGGGAGCAAAACTAGGAAACAACCTACAAAAAACCACCAAAGACCTCAAGAGGAACAACATCACACCTCCAGAGAGCCTTCTTACCCATCCTTCAACTTGGCCTCTAAAGTCCTTGGAGTGAATTGGTTCTATAGTAGCATATTTTTTATTTCCTCTGCACATGCAATGGCAACATTCAAAGTATTAATAAAAGAGGTATTGTACTCTGCAATCAAATTATTATAGAACTTTGGTATTTTTGGGTCTATCTATTGAATAGATAATCCTTGGTCCCTTCATCCCGTAGACCTTAAAATTATCTTAGCTTTCTTCTTCAAGGGAGTAAGGTCCTCTGATTTTGAATTCTCTATTAAAACAAAGGTTTTCTCAAACTTGATTATCTTGGAAAAAAGGTGTTTGGATATCCTCTCTTCCTTCACCCCCTTCTTGAGTCATTTTAAAGAAAATAAAGCTTCTCTAGCCCCTTTTATACTTTTTTTTTTTGGTAAATAAAAGTCTTCATTAATTACCGGGTTTTGCAGGTTAACCCACAACCTATTACAATATCCATCCTTTTGCTGAGATTGTAGATCCTAGTCATCCTTGAAACTTTCTTACCAGAACTTGTGTTGAATCCCCTACAACACCTTACTAACAAGGCACACCCATACCTAAACATTACTTACATTGACAGGAAATTCAAGTTTGGAACTTTGCACTTGTGAAACCTGTTGCTTGCCCATTTCCTATTCTCTGTCGGAATCCTCCAAGGCTTACACCCTGTTACCTTCATTTCCAATTTGGTATGATTTAGAAGGAAACCCCATAGTTATTACCAACTCCATGGGGAAAGAACACCCATTCATCTTTCCCTTTAACGGGTAGGTTTCTTTTCATGACTAATAATGTTTTCCACTTCATGTGGCACACCTTGTGTCCATGTCACCAAACTACCAACATCAACACCTATGTTGGCTAATTTGTTAGCTAACCTGTTGGCATCATGGTACACGTGACAAGCCCTCTTGTTCTATATTTTTGCAAAAAGAATCCTCACTTCATGGATGACTCCCTCGATTCTCCATGGAGGTTTTTTGCCATTGGTTAACAGGTTGATGATGTTCATCGAATCACCTTCAATCATCAAGTTACCTTGAGTTGCTTGGGCTACTTGCAACCCTCTCCAAAGGGCTCTAGCTTCTGATTCATTATTAGTTCTGATTCCCAATGGTTCAGCAAAGGCCTTGACCAGATTTCCTTGATGATCCCTTATTATTCCTCCAGCTCCAGCTCTTATCGGGTTCTCCTTGGTTGCACCATAAAAATTTAGTTTAAACCAACCCTGGGGGGGTGGCTCCCAAGAAATCCCATTTCTAGGATTGGGCAAAGAAATGGAAGGTTTTTCCTCAATACCTAAGGCCCGAGCTAATTGTTTTTCTTGGGGAGAAATTGAGTGGTTCTCATCCACTAATGTGCTAAGGTTTTCTTTCACAAAGACAATAATCCTGTTGAGGATGGTTTTTGGGTTGTGAATGGTATCCTTAAAGGCTCTATGGTTCCTTTCTAGCCAAATATTCCAGAGAAAATGATGCCAATAGATTTTCCATAGGTACTTAAGTTTTAGGATAACAAAGGGTTGAGGCCATTGATGGAACACTTCGGATATAAGAGCAGGATTAACCCACAAGATCCTAAAGGCTTGGAAAAGTTCATCCAGGATGGACTCCGCTACCAGACACTCCAGAAACAAGTGTTGGGTTATCTCCCATCCTGCCCTGCATATGTAGCAATGGTTAGCAATAACCATACCTTTGGATAACATATTGTTCATAGTGAGGATTTTTCCTTGAATCACCAGCCATGAAAAAAGGATATTTTAGGAATTAAGCCTTTGATCCAAACCAAACTCGGTTGAAATTGTTGACCTTCCATATTGAGAAGCAAATTATAGGCAGACTTAACTATGAAGTCACCACTTTTAGTCTCAGCCCAAACAATGTGATCTTCCTCCTCTCCAGAGGGAATAATTTGCTGAGTTAAAATGTTATGAAGCTCTTCAGACTCCGCTTCAAAACCCTGTACTCTGATGTGTTTCCACCTATTGATATTTATATCCTGCCACATATAATTTGCAACCTTCTTCCCAATATGTTGCTCCATATGCTCTTGAATCCTAGCCAAACGAGGATTCTAGGATAACTCCTTAGCTCTCACCCATCGATCCTTCCAAAAGTCTATTGTTTGCCCATTTCATAAAATCCATCTAAGACCTTTCTTGACAAGATCCCTGCTCATGAGGATTGCCTTCCAAAAAGTAGACCCCCTACTAGCTAAGTTGTCATTAAGGAAGTTCACACCTCAGAGGTATTTCCTCCTAACTATGGCAGTCCATTCATTAATGACCTTAGTTAATAACCGCCACGCTTCTTTGGCTAACAGAGTTGTATTGAGATGAGCAACTCTCCTAAATCCTAACCCCCATCAGCTTTAGGTTTGCAAACCTTATTCCAACCTACTAAATGGATCCTTTTCTTATCCTCAGTCCTTGACCAGAGAAATTTTTTTTGAAGCTGCTAAATTTTGTGATACACCTTCTCGGGAGCTCTGAACACTGATAGGAAGTAAATGGGTATACTTTGAAGTGAAGCCATAGTTAAAACTGCTTTGCTCGCTTGAGATAACAGATGTCCTTTCCAACCTGCTAGCTTTTTTTGGATCCTCTCCAGAACTATGTTCCACATTGATCCTTCAGGTTTCCTTGTAAATAGGGGAAGACCTAAATAGGAGGTGGGAAGGGATGCAATATAACATTCCATGATCCTTGCTATGTTGTTTTGCCTAGGAATGGGGGTATTGATGAAATAAAGTTTGCTCTTATCAAAATTCACTTTCTATCCAGCTGCTTCTTCATACATTATGAGAATATTTTTAATCCTTCTTGCCTCAACCACAGAAGCCAAATTCAGTAGCAATGTATCATCAATAAATTGTTGATGTATCACTGGGGTAGTTAGTGACATGGCCTTGATACCAGATATGAGTCCAGCTATCGCTACTGCCTTAATGGTTCTTCCCAAGGCCTCAGCTATGATGATGAACAACATAGGACTTATGGGATCTCATTGTATTAGACCACATTTGCTTTGAAAAAAACCTGCAGTAGACCCATTAACCAAAACTGAAAAACAAGGCTTAGAAATACACTCTCTTATTAACTCGACCCATTTCATGTTGAAGCCAAATTTTAATAAAACTGCCTCTAGGAATTCTCAATTTATCCTATCATAAGATTTGTTCATGTCTAACTTTAAAGCCATGAATGCTTTTTTAGTTTGAGCGGCTATATGAAGAGCCTCATGAATGGTAATAACTCCATCTAAGATTGATCTTCCTTGTAGAGAACTTCCTTGACTTGGATCAATGATAACTAGTAGAACTTTCTTCAAACGGTTGGCTAAAACTTTGGATAGAATTTTATAGGATATATTACACAGGCTAACCGGCCTAAAGTCAGCCATAGTCTTGGGGTTGGGGCCTTTAGGGATCAAATCAATGAAAGTTGAATTGAAACCCCTTGGAATATGATTTGAACTGTGGAACTCCTTGATTGCAACAATAAATTCTGCTCCAACAATATCCCAACAAACTTGGAAAAACTACGATGAAAACCCATTCATCCCAGGAGCTTTGTCAGGATCCATATTAAACAAAGCCTCCTTGATCTCTTCCTCTAATAAATCTATTGTAAGAGACTCGTTAATCATTTCATCAATGAGTTGTGGAATGAATTGAAGGAGAGAGTCCTTTGCTTGGGCATTACAGGCCCGTTCTTCACCCAATAATGAACTGAAAAAATTAACGAACCTCGTCCTTGATCTCCTGAATGTTTTGAGTTGAGGATCCATCCACCTTAGTTAAATTTCTAATATTATTGTTGCTTCTATTGCTCAATGTGGTAACATGGAAAAACTTTGAATTAGATTCCCCTTCCTTTAGCCATAATGCCCTTGATTTCTACCTCCAATACATCTCCTCACAAGCTAAAATATTATAAAACTCACAAAGGGTTTCCTTCTCTTCAGTCCTTGTCACCTCATCATAGGTTCCATTTTGTATTTTGCTTTCTATTATTCTCATTTTTTCCCCCACTGCCTTATTCTCAAAAATATTTCCAAAGACTTCTTTATTCCATATTCTAAGGTTGTTTTTCACCATCTTAAGTTTTTGAGATAGTTTGAAGGAAGCACTTCCCTGGATGAGGTCGTCGCCACCATTCCTCTATTCATTTCTTGAAGTCCGGATGTTTAACCCATATTGACAGAAATCTGAATGGCTTTTTAAAGGAGTTAGCTTGAAATACCTCCCATAGAATAATATTATGGTCTAAAGCACATTTAGGAAGGGCTTGTAATGCTGAATCACCAAACATTGTTGTAGCTTCCTTGGATAAAAAAAACCTGTCCAACCTTTCTTGAATCAACTGACTTCCTATCCTCTTGTTACTCCATGTAAATTTGGCTCCTTTTAGTCTTACATCCATCAATTCATTTATGTTAATGAATTCATTGAAGTCCTCAATGCTCCTGAGGGTAACCCAGATCCTCCCTTCTTATCAGATGGGTAAATGGGGCTATTGAAATCTCCCCCAATCACCCAAGGAATGTCTTTAAAAGCTTGGCTCAAATGCCCCAAAAACTCCCATAGTTCAGACCGCCCTTGGACAGAGGTGGGGGCATAAACATTTGACATAATCCAATTCTTATTAGTATCAAAATCATGAAATAATATGCTTAAGACTCTTTCATTTGCCTAAATAATACTTCCTTCTATTTTAATAGGATCCCATAAGATCATGAGGCCCCCAGATGCTCCTCTCGCCTATTGAAAGGCCACTTCCCCTTGCTTCCAAATCCTTCTAGCTATAAGTGCTGATTGTGCTACATCTGTTTTGGTTTCTTGAAGAAAAATGATAGTAGGATTCCAATCCTTCCTTATAGACTTCACCATTTAGACTGTTTAGGCCTCTCACATTCCATGAGAGAACCTTCATTTAGACTATTTGATATTTTTTCCCCACCCCCTTCCCTGAGCCAAAGGGGGTTTGTCAATTTTGCTATTATCCTGGCCAAGAATAGCTTGCTATAACAATGTTCTTTGCTTTCCATTTGTAATTTCTTCATTGATTCTCATTCTATAGTGCTCTGTTGTAGATATTCTCCCTTTATTTCTTTCACTTCCATAATCTATCGAAGGCTTGGTGGTGCTTCTAGTCTATTTTGGACTGAAATGAGGGGGCATATACTGTGATAGTCTAGGGCTTGAACCTTATTCCTAATTTTGGGGGTTTTCAATTCCCTCTTCATCCTCAGCCTTGTTTTGGTTCACCTCTCCTATCCGGTTCCTAAACAGGGGGCTTTCCTTCAATGAACCTTTTACCGTTGGGCTCGTCTGATAAGGGATAATTTTCTCCACTACCGGATTAGGAGCTACATTCCTACCTCTTATTTCCACAACTTTGACTCTTGACTCTATTTTTTCCATGTTTAAACTGAAATGACCTGGCAATTTTTCTTCATTTTGAGCATAGCTTTTGGGGCTTTTTTCATAACTGTGGATGGTCCCGATTTGTATGGGGAGTCTAGGGTTTTAGAAAACTTGACACTGATGGTATCATCCTTATTGTTTTCTTTTTAAACTTCTATATTTTCTAGGATATCAAACATGTTCAAGTTGGGATCTTTATTACATACCTTATGATTTTTGCCTCCCTCATTATGTTGCTTTCCTTTCTCCTGGATTTTTGCTAGTTTTGTGTTGGCTTGGTTAGCCTGGTTATTCTTAACTTGTATGTATCCTTCCAAGTTAAGATGCAGTCCTTGAAACTTTGGTATCCCTCTCCCATTAGCTTTCCCCAGAAAACCTTCGCTCGTGGCTTCCTTGTTTGCAATTATTGTTAGAAATTGGGCTTGAAGGTGGCCCTGGGTTTTGCACATGCTACAAAATGCTAGATTTTTCTCATACTCCATAGGATGAATCCTTAGAAACTCTCCATATGCTAGTTCCACCTGAGAAGGTAGATTAGAATCCAAGTTTGCATTTACATAGATCCTGGCATGCGTCAGTCTAGTCCTTGCCCGGGTTGAATGGTCTATTGCCACGAGCTCTCCTATCATCTTTGCTATGCCACTAAGCCAGTACTCATTAACAAAATAGGCTAGGAGGTTTGGTAAGTGGACCCAAATGGGTGTTATATTAATGTTCTGCTTCTCAGGGTTGAAATCCTCCCCCCACTTCCTCAAAAAGAGGCTATGCCTTCCTAGAAACCAAGGTCCTCCTATCAAGATGTGCTCTGCATCATCTTTGTTGTTGAGTCTTATCATAAAAAAACCTCTTGACATGGCTACGATTTCTAAGCTTCCTAAATTTTTCCACTTTGTCGCGGCCCATGAGCGAATAGTCTCAATGTTCGGCCTTCCTCCCAAAAACTTGCCAACTAAGGATGATGCCTCCATATCCAAGAATATTTCCATAATCTCTACTGGCACAGTTAACCTGTTATTTTTTGGTATTAGGGGTGGTAGTTCACTGAATGGCTCCTTATTTTTCCCTTTCAGCATTTCCAAAAAGGTTGGGCCCTTGTTGCCAGCTCTTAAACCCTAGTGGGACCCTTTGTCTAAGGGTTTATCTGGAGGATCTGTACCTTTAGCCTTTTTGAACTGAGCTGATAGGGAATCCTTTTCCTTGCCAGCTACAACATTCTACCTTACCTTTGGATCTTCTCCTTCCGTTGGTTCAAAATTATTTCCTGTCATTTTTGCTCCTCCTCCACTTCCTCTGCTCCCTCCATCGCTCCTCATCTCTGCTTCCTCTGCTTTGTTCCTTCCTTTGCTCATTTATTTGAAATAAATCATAAAAATATCTTTGAAATATTTGTTGTTATATATATTATTAAATCTAAAATTCCAGCCCCTTTTATACTTTATTTAGTCTTTCCTTTTGAAATTATAGGGCTAAGAAAATTCTCCTTCGTTACCTATGAATTAGCTTCAGAGTGAATTGAATCTAGAGAATCCTTAAAAATTGTTAACTAAGGGGTCACCAGATTGGGAGCCACCATCCTCGCCCCCCTTTGGTTCTCACCATATGTTCAAAAATTAGTAATTCCAATCCTTGGTGTAGTGGGTCAGTGATTTTTCTATATTTAACTTGGACCATAGACTTAGCTATAGAATTAAACAAAAAGGAAGGAATATTCATCACTTTATTATGACAAAAGTAATTCAAAAAAATTACATGGTATCTCCATAGAATATCCTCGCACCCATCCAATGTGAAATAGTCTATGATTACCACCACCACTCTATTCCAAGGGTCCTTGAGTACTTTTCTTTTATAACCATTATGGAGCTTGGGTAGCATCTCACCTTCACCCAAAAAAATTCTCAACTCCCTTTCTAAGGAGTGCTTTTCTCTATTGTGGCATGCTCCATCCATAGGCAACCTCATAACCTCTACAACCAAAGGGATGTTAATTTCAAACTTGAGCCATCTCACTTTCACCATCCAATGCTTCTAGGAGGGGACCATTTACTGTGAAACATCTTTGTTGAAACCATGAAATTTTAATAGGAAATTTAGGATCCCCCTTATCTAAAATTTCTCTAACATCCTCCTTAATAGTCATAATACTTAGTTCTAGAATAAAATTTTCCATCCTCCTACAAATCCGCCATAGAAAAATGAAAATCTAAAGAGGAACTAAACCACCAACCAACCTTCTGAGAGTCGAACATGAATCGACCTATGTTGAATGATGGAAAAATAAAGACCTTGAATATTGGTAACCCTAAAACAAACTTCATCTTAAAATATTGAAAGGGATCTCGCCACTCAGATAAAAAATCACCTTAGGCATCTTGGAATCAAGCAACAATTTAATAATATCCTTTCCAACCCACTGCAAATTCGTGCTCATGATCCAAGTCAAGGTAGTACTAGTGATCGAGGAAATTGCACACTACCACCTCACTTTTTGAATGCTTTGTCAACAAGAATGGATCATATTAAGAGGATTTTGGAAACCATCCTTATTCATAATTGAAAAACTTCTATAATTATGATACTTCTCTCTATAAGAATTTAAAATGGTTTCCCATGTCATCTGAAAGTGTCTAGGGAAGTTCAAAAACTCATAATGAGTACCATATTTCCACTTCCAGATCCCCCACTTCAACTTCAACATGCTAGAGTGGTATGAAATGTTAGGGTATCTATCAAAATTGAACATCCACTTCCACCAATGATAGCCAACTATTATCTCAATTGTCAATAGGTACACGAATCCCAACCTAACACCCATGTCTACGTTGATAAACCTTAAAGAGATAACAATATCATGTAAACTAAATATTGGGTAAAATCATGATAGTGCCAAAGAAAATTCTATGTGACACACCTGCACTTTAGATACATAGTCAATATTACCCATGAACCCACCATTCAGACACCAACACATATGGATAAAGCAATCGACACTTCACCCCGTACCTCTTTTTGGAATGTGTCCCTGAATACTTAGTGCCAAGAAGAAAATAATTGAATTTAAATTGATTTGATTATCCAATAATCAAACAATGTAGTCATCCATAAACCATTTGAAAATGGGGGGATTCAACTTCTTGTGAACCCAAACAAAGCACCCAACGAACCAGAAATCCCATGAAAAAGAGTCACGAGACCCAACTCAAAGAAAAAGAGAGTTAATATAATCCTATAAAATATCTAAAACACTTAAGTCACTGTAGGTAGTAAATCCACCTCCTAGAATAAGAATAAATTATAATATAAGGATTTGCACAATTTTGGTAAAAGTACATTTTTTTCTAATTGTACAATGTAGGGAAATAAATATGAATGAAATGAAATGAATTGTAATATGCATGAAATGTAATTTGATGAAAATAAAATTAGAACCTTAGTAAAGTATTAATGAAATTAAGTTGGTTGAGAATTTGTGGGTGGTAGTTGTAAATAATGAGTTGTCTCAAGAAATCACTTTGGAATGGCCTGAACATGTATTATAAGCCCTCCCATTCAATTTTTTTAGATTGTTCATGGTTGTTTATGGTTATTGATAATAGTGGATATGCATTGTTGTTGATCTTAGCTAATATGGTTTATTGTGGATTGCTAAGGAGAATCGCAAAGCATAATTCAGTATTATTGTGTCCATACATGTTGCCACTTGAGTATGAATTGTATACTTTTGTGTAGTATTGCAGATATAACATTGTATTGGAATGATTCTACAATGAAAATAAACACTGATTGATACCCAACTATGTATGAGAATTATGGATGGATAATTATTCATAATTCTTCCTATAAATTGTAATTACCATGTTTGCAAGGATTGTATGGATTCTAGAATGGGCAATACATACTATTGTTGGATCTGGAATAGGAATTATGATTCTAAGTGTGCATGATGGATTACTAAGTTGGTAATCCCATCATTATAGTTATCCAATTCTTGTTATGTTAAATTCATACATAGTGCATTGTAGATCTAAGATTGGGTAAATGTAGGAAGGGTTTACTATAACCATACAATTAGCCTTTCTAACCGTATAGTTGATCAATAACTTTACATTTAGATTGTAATTGTATGTTTTGTACTTTCTGGAGTAGTCATTATGATTTCCAAGTGAACGATCCAAAATGACCAAGTTATTACCCATTAACTAAGTTTGGTAGATTATACAATTGAAAAATCATATAGTTTAGGCCATTGTTCGGTTGTAATTGTACAATTGAATATTTTGTGATTGTACACTCACTATTTTTCCATTTTGGGAATCATACAATTATAACCATACAACTATATGGATTGGTCCATATTGAGTGCAAATTACTAGAATTCATCCTAAAACCTTCCATTTCACCTTTCTCATCAGGAATACTACCACCTGTGCTACATTTGGCATCGTTACCTATCGAAATTAGGTCAAATTGTCACAATCAAGAAGGACCTATGATTGACAATTTTTGAGAAGGAACAAATTAAAATTGGAGGTGAATGACAGATACAAGTCTACAAAGACATGGGAGATGAGATCGTAGAGAAGAACAAGTTCCAGTAAGGAGTATAAGAATATCTCAAAGAGAAAACATGAGTAATTCAACACAAGATGAATAAACCAATATTAGAACAAGTATAGACTTAAAATGAAGGAGACATTAAAATGTGGGAAACATTATTGATAGAAATGGAAGAGAGGGTACAAGTACCACCAAGAGTCAAGGAGAATGTTGACTTAAGGGAAGATGTTGACGTAGAAACTGTATGAGGATACATTGAGTGGATGGTAACACCTAAAAAAGTGACATATAGGTTGTCAAGGGGTGTAGAGGATGGGATTCAAGCACTAGAGCAACAACGTGTGAGGTCTCAAGAAGGAATACTGGGATGACAACCAAAACACTAGCAAAGAAGGTCATAGAGTGAGGATGCACAAGAAGTTAGGAGATGACTATTTGGTGAAAATAAAGAACCATGGATAGAAACATCCAATGAAGAGTAGCATATTGAATCATCCATAGAAATAAGAAATCAATTAAGGAATCCAAGGGATACTTCATCAAGTGACAATGATGAAGGAACCCCAATGATGACTAATGTAGCCACAAGAGCAAGAATGCAAAGATGTCCACCCTTTACAAGAGAAGGGAAGGAGGTCCCAGTTAGACATATTGGCACATGTATAACCATCTAGAGAGAAAATTATGTAAATCAACCAAATGAATGGTTGCATCTATTTCCCACTATATTACGAGGACTCATGATAGATTGGTATCTAAAGTAAGATAATACACCAGAATTTATGGTTTGGAACATGATGAAATATACCTTCATCGAGGAATTCCATCCTTTGAGAGATGATACTAAAATAATAATAGAAATATATATCACAAAGAAAGGAAAATATGATGATATTAAAACATAAAATTGTTGATTAAAATAATTGGCAGATAAGATGCAAATACCGCTAGTAGATTAACTTTTTAAGTGATGGTTTCTTGATGGGTTATTACCTAAATATAGAAAAAATATTAAGTCAATACCATCCTCAACATATGAAGAAGCACTAGAAAAAGCAAAAAAGTTTGAAAGTGAGGTAAAAAAGCCAACAATATGAATTATGGCACATAGAATACATGAGGACTCAGATAGCAATGAAGAGGGCATGATGTATCATGCCATACAATCATTCCAGAAGGAATTTGATAAGATGCTAAAGGAGGTCAAGGGAGAAACAAGGAGAGATAGAAAAGATATATGGTGTATAGAATGTAAGTCTGAAGGGTATATAAATGTAAATTATCCTCAAAATATATGTGATGTGATGGGGCATGAAGTGGTGAATTTTCCATTCAATTTAAAAGTATGACATCATACTCTATCAATTTAGGAGAATAAGGAAAAACTAAAACCTCAAGAGAATGGATAAGTCGCAACCATCGAAGGTTATAGAAATAATCATAGAGGGGGAAGGTCATATTAAGACAATTGACAAGGAGGTTAGATTTAGTTGTAGTATTATTTGAAAGGAAGACCAATCATACAATGTCATTAATTTCCAAGAGTGGGGGCACTTTGTGAAAAATTGCTCTTATCCCTAGATATAAGAGACAACATAAAGTAATTCTACACATATGTGTAGATGGTGTGGTCTCGGTAACCACAAGGAGGTTAATTGTCCTAAGAAAGCAAGTACAAGTGGCTCACAAAATGTTAATTTCTTGGACATTAATGTACCCTTAGTTAAGGAGGAAGGAAACAAAAAGGAAGTATTAGTTGTGATACAAAGTCAGGCTAAGAAAGACAATTACCAATAACCTAATAAAGAGAAGGAGAGATGGTAGAAGCTGAAAAAGGTAATTGCTGAAGAAGCACAAAAGACTAAATAAATAAGGCTGGTAGAGTAGAAAAAATTAAAGAAGCCAAGTGGTCTAGAAGAGAAAGCAATAGTGAATAATTTAGTAGCACAAGTTCTGAATACAAAAATAGAAATCAAAATAGCTAGTTTGTTCGAAGCCATACCATCCTTACATAAGGTGATAGGAGATGAGATGCAACCACAAAAGGTGATGGAAGTCCATAGTGAGCCAATACAAGAAGTAGAAAATAAGGATTACTTTATGGATCTAACTATATTGATGATTGATGTTGGAAAGAAACCAACATTGATCCATATGGAGATAATGGGGTATAAATTAACACAAGTTATTGTGGATGGAGGGTCTAGTGTTAATGTACTACCAAAAAAAACTTGGAGAGAGATTGGAGCTCCATTTTTGTGGGCACCTAGTTTTAGGTTGTATGGTGCTGACTAGTACGACATTGATACTAAAGGAGTGTTGAAAACACATAAGGTAATAATAGCTGACCAAAAAATTATCTTATATTTCATTGTGATTACAATGCAGAAGCCTTCATATGATGCAATGCTAGTGTAACAACCCCAAAAGCTAACCAAACCGAGAGAGATTTTTTTTTAAACTTAATAAAGTTCATAGGAGTATTCATGGAATACATATATTGACTAGAAATAACCACATTTCAAGTCTAAGATGCTGTAGATATCATTCAAGTGGATAGGATATTCCAAGCTCCCATAAGTAATCGAGGTTTACCTTGTATACCTCCATGATATAGAGCATGCTTTTAAAAGGTATCCCCACATTTCTGGCATTCTCCATGAATGTAGACTTCTTGACATTAGAATTTAAAATTATCCCTTCTCAATCCTTAGAGAGAGGGATGCCGATTTCTTCTTCTAGTTATAAGTCAATCTATGCTAGATCCATCAGGCGTAATACCTTAGTCTATTTTAACTTCACCTCTATGGTGATCCCTTAAACTTCATGCATGTCTTCACTATTTTTGCAATGGGTCTCTAAGCAACAATCACTCTACATGATTGTATTATCATGGACACAATAACTAGGTGTTGCTACCCCACAACAACCCAAGTTAAGAAGGAGAGTTTTAGACAAGGTTATCTTTAGAGCCCATCCCAAAGAAACCCCTAAGCCCAAGGATAACTCTCTCTCTCTCTCACTCTATAAGCATTAAAACAAAAGCATCTTCTAGGATGGAAGAAAAACTATTTATCTTAAGCTTGCAAAATAAATCTAACAAAACCTTTAGATCAAAGCATTAGCATGAATAAGAACCATAAAACCATTCATCAACATGGCACCATATATTCATCCAACTAAAGGTCTAGATTACAACAAAATAGTCTTTGCTTCTATTACAATAAATCCTCTTTCACCAAGAGAGATTTTCAACAGTACTCCAAGAATAATTGAAGAATTAGTTTAGCATGATCTGACATCTTCTTCCCTTGGCCTCCACGGTAGTTTGATAGGAATATGGGGATCAAAACAACTCACTTGCAGGTATGAATGCATTCTATATGATTTATTGCATAACAAGTGAAAGAAGCCCATACTTCTTTTCCACAAATATTTTAAATCCTAAGCCTTGCAATCCTTATGCAAAACAATTCCATATAGCAACACTCAAGCAAAGAAGCCCATACTTCTTTCCAAAATATTTTCCACAAATATTTAAAACCAAAACCATACATTTCAAAACACATATATTCCATAAGCAAAAGAAGCCCATACTTGTTTCCAAAATATTTTCCACAAATATTCAAATCCAAAGCCATACATTTTAAAACACATCTATTCCATAAAAAAAATAAGCCCGTACTTCTTTCCAAAAATATTTTTCACAAATATTTAAATTCAAAACCATACATTTCAAAACACATATATTCCATAAGCAAAAAAATCCCATACTTATTTCCAAAATATTTTCTACAAATATTTAAATCCAAAGCCATACATTTCAAAACACATCTATTCCATCGTTAGTTATAAATCAAACCATCATTAGCAAGTCTTGTCCTTCATTTGCAAGACTAAAGATTAATCTATCATTTAATCTATCTTTCGATTAATAGCAAATCTAAATATTGAGATAAATTAATTTGTCATTTGATTAATTGTAATCTAAATATTATAATGAATTAATCTATAATTAGATTAACTGCCCAACTAATCTATCATTCAATTAATTGCAATATAAGGATTATAATGAATTAATATATCATTAAATTAATTGTCAAACTAATATATCATTTGATTAATTTCAATCTAAATAATTATAATGAAATAATCTATCATTAGATTAATTGCCAAGCTAAACTATCATTTGATTAATTGTAATCTAAAGATTATAATGAAATAATCTATCATTAGATTTTTTTTTGTTAAGTTGGAAAAGTGCATTTTTGAAAGGAATGCTATCCTTTTACATTAACAGATATGTCCAATCACTGTCCATTTCACCAAGAAGGATTTCTCACTAGCATAAAGCCTATACCAACTGTGTAACAACAAACACACTTCACTAACCACATCCAAAACTAGAAAATTAGCATACACCTTACATATCTAAATATCATATACTGTATGATTTCCTGAAAGCCTCTTCCTACTGATCACAATTGTCAATTATTGTGTAATTATAATTTTAAACTAAATTATTTATGTACACTGGGATATCATTCCCCCATTCCTTTTTTGTCATCTTCTATAACTCCTTTGTTAGCAAGACCATCTGCTACCCTATTGGATTCTCTATAAATATTATTGATAGATACATTCTTGAGTCTATCCAAAAGCGCTCGAGCTTCCACCATCATTAAATCAATAGTCCAAGTGGCTGGTTGTTCTCCCTTTAAAATGGTCACAATATTTTGTGATTCCCCTTCAACTATGAGCTTATCTAGATTGCAATTGATAGCCAAAGAAATTCCTACATAAGCTACTCTTGCTTTAGTAAAATGACTTGTCTATTCACCCAGTGGTTCATCAAAGGCTTTGATTACCTTACCCATATGATTCTGGATCACCCCTTTAGCTCCCAACAGCTTGATATTACCTTTTGAGCCCCCATAAAAATTTAATTTGAACCATCTAATCGATGATGATATCCATTTTGCATTAGTTCTAGGATGAACTCGAGCCATTGGTAATTTCTCTCTGACTCCCCAACATTCCAATATATGCCTTTCCTGCTCTGATTCCCATCCCTCCTTGAAGTGGATAGTGTTAAAATTCTCCATTAGGAGACTTCTTGCTTGGTTCCAAACCATTTCCTAGTCCATATTCAAGTCCTCAAAGATTCTATGGTTTCTTTCATTCTATAATCTCCACCAAATATGTGGAAGGCTTAGAAGCCACAACGTCCTAATTCTTCTACCTTTAAAAGGAGGCTCACATTGCAAGTTTAAATATGATATAGTTCTAGGGAAAACCCACTAAACTTGAAATTCACTACAGATCTGATAAAACAATTTTTTGGTAAAGGAGCACTTAAGAAATAGATGATCAATGCTTTCCTCCTATTTTTCACACAAAACACATCTGTTTGATAAGGAGAAATCACATTTTTCACATTATCCTAGGTCATAATTTTATTATGCATAACCATCCATTAAAATATAGTAATATTAGGGATGAGATCTTTGTCCCAAACCTTTACATGGGGCCACACTACCCCTACACCTTCAACCAAGTTATAATTAGACTTCATAGAATAATCTCCACCCTTCATTTTAATCCAAATAAATATATCATTCAATCACCAATGGTTGAGGATGTATGTATTAAGGCATCTATTAAGACTTTCCAGGTTTGGATGCAAGTCATCATTGATGTTCTTAGCATAAAAGTCGCTTCCACTTCTTGATGCCATTTTCTTCCACAATATAATCCTGAACCAACAATCCATAAATAGGAGTCAAAATTGTTCTTAAGTTTGCAAACCTTGGGATCTCACAAAGGGGAGAATTAAAAAGCCAAATATCCTACCAAAATCTCACGTTAGCACCATCTCCAATCTACCATCTATAGCCCTACTGGATCAAAGGTATTACCTATTGAAGGCTATTCCAAAAACTAGACCCCTTAGGGGGGTTGAGGTTTTCCAAGAAGGAGGAATTATGTAAATACTTAGATTTTACAATTTTAACCCAGGGAGTGTCTTATTCCTTCGTAAACTTCCAACCCAAATTTCCCATTAGAGCTTTGTTCATTTTGGGAAGAGTTCTCAATCCCAGTCCCCCAAATTTTTAAGAGGTACATACTTTGTTCTAAGCAAGTAAAGATATCCTCTTCTTTTCCTTAGCCCCAAACCATAGAAAAATCCTTTGGATCTGTTCAATATTTTTGTAGATCGATACTAGAATTTTAAAAACTAACATGAATTAAATAGTATACTTTGAAGGTAGGATTTCACAAGCTCATCATTTCCTACTTGGCTAAGAATAAAGCCTTTCCAGGAAGACAGTTTCTTCATAACATGTTCAATAATAAAATCCCACAAGGCTTCCTTCATACTCCCACAGAATAAAGGCATCCCTAGATAGGTTGTTGGCAAATCACCTATGCCACAGTTGAAGATTATTTCTATCTACAGTTGGAGAGATCTAGAGATATTCAGGAAAAAAAGCTTACTTCTATTAAAATTTACCTTTTAGCCTACTGCAAGCTCATAGAAATGCAAAATCATCTTAATATGTCTTTCTTGTGGAATATATGATCTTATAAAAATTAGGGTATCATCCACAAACTTTTGAAAAGAGATTGGTTCTAGAGTGGAAGTTGGTCTAATACCTTCTATGTCTCCTCTATCCATGGCTACTATGAAGGCTCTACCCATAGCTTTAGCTAAAATTATAAATAGATAAGGGGACAGGGGTTCCCTTGTCTTAACCCCCTCTTGATAGGAAAATAACCCACTGTAAACCCATTAACTAAGATGGAGATCATTACTATGGAGATAAAGTTTTTCATCATAGAGATATAATCCTCATGAAAACCAAAACATTGGAGCACTTTGATCAAGAAATCCCAAGAAACTCTGTCATATGCTTTATTCATATCCAATTTAAGAAACATACCTTCTTTTTTATTTAGAGACAGAGTGTAGGATCTCATGGATCAAAATGATGCCATCAAGAATATGTCATTCCTAAAAAAAAACCCTTCGGTGTTTGTCAATGAAAAAAGGGAGAGCCATATTCAACCGGTTTGCATGGACTTTGAATACAATTTTGTAGAGAGTATTACACAGGCTAATTGCGTGGTAATCTACAAAATATTTAGCACCTTAAAAATTCGAGATGAGGGATAAGAACATATAGTTCACATCGAAAGGGATCCTTTTAGAGGTCTGAAACTCCTTAACTACCAAGGTAACCTCATTTTCATTGATGTGCCAAAACTTGTGATAGAAGAGTGCCAAAAACCCATCTAGACCAAGAGATTTTTCTCCCTTCATGGATAAGACCATCTCTTTAATTTCTTCATCCATAAACGGGTTGAGGAGATAGTCATTTATACAATTTGCAATATTTAAGGTAATATGGCCTAAAAACAGGTTCATCACCTCTTCATCTAGCTTCGAATACACTCCTAAAATGTATTGGAAAAATAGAACAACTTTCCCTCTTATTTGGAAAGAATCCCTTGTAGAAGAACCATCAGCAATATTGGTCTCTAATATTTTATTAAAACTTGTGCCTAAGAATTGAAACATGGAAAAACCTTGTATTCATGTCCCCTTCCTTTAACCACAAAGCTCTTGATTTTTACCACCATAAAGCCTCTTCACATGTCATAGTATTGTGCCAATCACATAGAAGATCCTTTTCTCTAGTTCGAAATTCCTCTGAATGCTCCCCAAATACAAAGAATTTTCTAACTCCATGATCTGTTGTTGTAAAGATACTTATTTAACCATAATGTATCCAAACACCTCTTTATTCCACAGTTTTAAGTTTCTCTTAACAAATCTTAGTTTCTTTGCTACTTGAGTCAATCTATCCCTAGAAAAATCTTGCTACCACCAAGATTGAATCATGCTCTCTAAATCAGAATGAATGATCCACATCTTTTCAAATCGAAAAGGGGTAGCAAAGAGCTTCTCCTATCCATTGTTTTCCAAATCAAAGGATTATGGCCTGAGCCAATTGTTGGTAGAACCGTGAGAGTAGTGTCCCAAAAAAACACTAAGCTCTCCTAATAAATCAATACTTTGTCCATTCTAATCTGAATCAATAAACTCCCCAGCTACCTATTAGTCCAGGTAAACTTTGCTTTTCTAAGCTCCAATTCCATCAAAGCATTTGAACTTATAAAATCACCAAACTCAGTCATACTCTCTGAATATCCTTCAATGCCTCCCTTCTTATCATACGGATACATAGGGGTATTGAATTCCCCTGCAATGATCCATGGGATGCCTACAAATACATGCATGAGTTCACTCAATTCCCTCTATAACCTTTATCTTCCAACCATAGTAGTGGGTGCATAGACATTTTTAATGATCCAGTGGGAATTATCTTCCTTCAAAAAGAAGTGGATAGCACAAAATCTATCGTTTGAGATACTTTTTTGTCCTTCCAATTTATTTGGGTCTCAAATACACATCATTCCTCCTAAGGAGCTCATTGAGGATTGAGCAAAAAATTTTGCTCCTCTCCAAATCTTATTTTTAACCATTACTTAGTTTTCTTCTACCACCTTTATCTCTTGTAATAGCAAAATTTATAGGTGATTATCTCTTCTCAATGTTTGTACTGGTCTATGTCTTCTAGTCCCGTTGAGACCTTGTACATTCCATGATAAAACCTTCATTTTTTAGATTTAGTTGATTTATTCCCTCCCTACCCAAATTGAATATGGTTTGTGGTCCTCTGGCTATCTCTACTATTGTTTCCCTCTTCCTTACCTTCATTAAAGGGGGTCTACATACATTGCTTTCCTTTCCAACATCCAAGGGAGTTCTCTTTGCTTGATTCCTAGTCACCCTTGAGGATCTACTTATATTACTTTAATGCTTTTATAGCTTCATCTTGCCTATCTTGATTTGTAAGAATCATTTCAATAGGGTTAACCTCTACATCCACTTCTAGAGGTTTTAGACTCTCCTATTGTACCCCCTCATGATTCACCCATTGTGTCTCCTCCACAAATTACACAACTTTGATTGGGTCTCCCATTTTATCTTCTTCAGGTCCTCTCAAGCAAGCAAAAGAGTTAGGGTTTGCAAATTCAAGGGGTTCCATAGCTCCAGAGGGTTGGACTACCACAACTCCATAAGAGGGATCTTCCATGTGTTCCTCCTCAACCACCATAGCCGGTTGGTGTGAGGTTCTTGCTTCCTTCTAATTATCCACCACGAGATATATACCTTTACCCTACTTTGCATCTTTACCCTTCTTCCTCTACCAGACTTTCTTATTGGGAGAATTCTTCTTATTCAAGCATAAGCTTGAGATATGGCCTATCCCTTAACAAAGATCACAAAGGGGTAGAATATTTTCATACTCCAGCCTCTAAATCTAGGTACCCACTAGGAATGTTAGGTCTATTATTTCCAAAAGCTTGCTATCTAGATCAACATTAACACAAATTTGGGTAAACACCATATGGAACTTCAACCTAGTTACCCTATCAATGGTAACAAAGGTACCAATACCATTTGTAATGTCCATTAAAAAAAATTTGTGCCAATATTTAAAGGGAAGGTAAGATAATATTACCCAAATAGTAGCTATGTTGATACTTTGGGTGTGAGGATTAAAATTTGCATCCCATTTTCTGAGAAACAGGCTACGCTTCCCCATCAACCATGGTCCTCCATCTAGAATTTTTTGCATGTCACTTAACTTAGTAAGTTTTATCATGAAGAACCAATTTGGAAGCACCACAATCTATTTGTAGCTAGCTAGTTTCCATATAGCGAAGGCCCACTTCGAATAGTATCTATATCTAACCTTACCCCAAAAAATTTGCCCACCAAATCATGTTTCCCTTTTGCATTCATGTTCAAAATTATCTCTAAGGGAATGTTGAGAATTCCATATTTAACTCTCAAGTTTAAGTGGATTATCAACAGAGAAATAGTAGTAGCAGGTTTAGAACCATGTACCACCTGGGCCCAAGAGCGTTTTTGTCCCACTTTTGGGGCCCAAATCTCTTGATCGTTGTCTACCTCTGATTCATACTGCCCCTTAACTGGGACTAGTTTATCAGGAGGTTCTTGTATTTTTCTTCCCATAAATCCATTCTCTAGCTCTTTATACAAGGCCCCATCCATTGGCATACCTTCCAAGGCCTCAGTCTGACCTTGCCCTACTCCAATTCTTGCACCAGTCGCTCCTCATCTATCTCTGATCATTCCAAACCTTGGTTCATCTACTCCTTTCCCACCCATTCTATTTTTTAAATTAGACACCCATTTATAGGTTGAAAATAATTGAAAACCCTATTTCTTGGGTTTTTCTTTTTTCCTCTTTTCAAGTTTTGACCCCTCACTAGTTATTTCCCTGCCTGCTACTCTCGTTAACTAGGTCTGAGCAAAATTTTTTACCATTTTTTTTGCTCATTGCCACCTGGAAAATTACCACTATAACCCCCACTCTACCTTAGTAAACTTACACTCCAAGTGAGGGGACCCCAAAGGGGTTCGGTATTGGAACTTACGACCTCAAGCTGGCAAACACTCAGCAAAATTTATTGGTCTACTACCTCTGCTCTATTTTATCCATTTTCTATGATATATATTCTACCTCATAGCACCCAAAACACCTTTGGACGGGGGATAATTTATGCTAGGATCATTATATTAATTGCTAAACTAATATATCATCTGATTAACTGCAATCTAAAAAATATAATGAAATAATCTATCATTAGATTAATTGCCAAACTAATCTATCATTTTATTAATTGCAATCTAAAAATTAAAATGAATTAATCTTTCATTAGATTAATTTCCAAACTAATCTATCATTTGATTAATTACAATATAAATATTATAATGAATTAATCTATCATTTGATTAATTGCAATCTAAATATTATAATGAATTAATCTATGATTAGGTCTAAATATTTAAAAACAATAATCTTTCATTAGATTGATAGCAAAACTAAGGTTTGCTTGCACTAATCTATCCCTAGATTATTTGCAACTAAGATTAATTAACATTAATCTTACATTAGATTAAACCAACCTAAAGTTAACATTTCATTAATCTAATCGTAGATCATTTGCAAAACTATATATTAATTAAAACTAATGAATTATATTATTCAAGAATTTATTAGCTAAGGGTTGATTCTAATTAACCCTAAAACCACTATCCAAAAGCATAAAGTGCCTGACAACTTAGCTATAGCATTGAATTGAAAGGAAATATTAAGAACAATATTAGCACTAAACCTAAAGCATAAGAAACCTAATCACACCCTATTGCATACACACAGTGATATACCAACTATTCCATCCTCAGATTAAGACAAAACAAAAGAGTGCCATGTGCATTGTAATCCAAACATGAGCATCACACAACATTATGGTAACAACAAAAAATAGGGTTCAAATTCAAATGTCTAGGGACATGTGGAAGTGGGATGATGGTCTTTAGCAAATGCACATAGTAAAAATTCTAAACTAAACCTTGCTACCCCCACAGTGCTCTTTGCCATGCAAGGATAACATGTTTTGAGTGGAAAAAAGCTAGCACACTAAAATAGGCTCAAACATTAGTTAGAAACCTATGTAAGGAATAAAACAAACATGCGACACATCAACTAAAAAGAGAGCATAATAAACCAACATAGAAAGAAGAAAATAAGGTGAAGAAGCCATGAAAAATACCAAGCAAATCAATCACCCAAAAACCTACGTATAATACCTATCAAACATAATAATGGAGTAGACTGGTAGTATTTGATTCATTCCTCTTATTCCCTGCACTACTAGCCCTTGCACAACACATCCAAAATTATTCTTCTCTTCCCTAATCCTTCTGGAATCCCTCCTTCACTCCCATAAATATCCTCTTAAAGGCCTAAGAAGGAGGAATACAAAATATTTGTGTTAGGTCTACGTGGTAATACTAAAAGCATTTCCTCCACGTCCATCACTACCTTACACATATGTCATTTTATGTAGCAAGGTGAGGAGGATAAAATAAATATATGATAAACCAAATGTGGCTCCACCTTTATCATCTCAAGGTATTAAATGCACCACTAAAAAGGTAACCCATCATTGCCACAAACAAGTAAAGGCAACGTCTAAAAAAAAGAAGTCAAGGCTTCCTACGATGAAAGAATTACCAACCTTAGGAAAATAAAGATTATTATCAACCAATTAATTCTTTCAAGAACACACAAGGAGATAATCAAAATCATCATGCCATATGCAAGAACAAATGCATTCTCTTAATTTTTTGTACCATCATTTTATCCTTAAATGAGTGGCTCTTTATTTAAGATAGACATAAGCTATCACCGACTCATGTTAAGGAGACTCATTGCAAGAAAATTTCTTGGTCCAATGGTACAAACATGAGCATAAGCAAACCATAATGCACCTACATGAAAGGGTATTCATTCATGTTACCCTAAGCTATTTTATGAACGAGTCATCATCATCATTTCCCCTTCAATATGGTCTCTTGTTCCTTGTGGCCAATTCTCTTGTCCATCCACGAGAGTACCTGATCCTACAACCAAGTAGAGCATCAATAGTACCATATTATTATACAAAATGGACATAATATTAGAAGCATATATCCATAAAATCAACAAAGCTAAGCATTAAACATCATTCGTTAATACATAGTTCAAATTGAGTAGCTAGTACTGCCAAGGTGGATCGTCACAACTAGGGAGAGGTTGGATGTGAGTGGCCAAAGTTAATCACAAGTGGTGAAAAGATCATATTATATTCAAGAAATGACAACACAAGTATATTATCAACCTAAAAAATCAAAGGATTAGTGAGTATATTGCTATGATAGATGAATCAAGTAGTCCTTCAAGTGAATAATAACAACATGAACCCAATGAAGAGAGGATGTTGTACCTAGAAGAATATAATGAGAATGAAGCTCAATATGATAGTGGAATTCTCCATTGGAATATGGAAGAGTATGAAGAATTTCAGCCCAACTGTCTCTATATTAATATAGAGGAGCTAATGGAAAGACAAGATGAGAAGAAGGTCAGAAAGAAACCAAAAGAAGAGGAACAAAAGAAATGGACATTTTCTAAGAGTTTCATAGAATATACAATTGGAGATGCGAAGATAGATATAATACTAGTGCATCCAAAAAATATGGAAAAGGTTAAGGTAGAGCCGATTAATATTAAGTATGAAGGACCTTGGATAGTGGAAATAAATATGAGAACTGATAATGAACCTAGGATGATTCATTGCAGCAAAGA
Source organism: Wollemia nobilis (assembly GCA_028583015.1). NCBI lineage: Eukaryota > Viridiplantae > Streptophyta > Pinopsida > Araucariales > Araucariaceae > Wollemia > Wollemia nobilis. The sequence goes on from JAQPPZ010017073.1 coordinate 2,651,925, forward strand.
TTGGGATCCGGTATTGAAATCAATAGCTTTCAAGATATTTTTGGAATTTAAATATATTTTTGCATGGACATATAAGGACCTAAAATAAATACAACCATAATTATGTGTCCAAAATATTACATTAATTCCTAGAGCACAACCAGTGAGGTGGAGACCCTAAAAGATGAATTCAAAGTACACAGCTCTAGTAAATACAGAAATAGAAAGATGTTGGATGTTGGTATTATTTTTAGAGTTACCACAAGTGAATGGATTTTACCTATTATGGTCACCTTAAATAATTAAGTGGATAAGATTCGTATTTGCATTTAATTTTATAGTTTTAATGTAGTAATGATCAAATATCCCTTCCCTATTCCATTCTGGAGGAAGCCGCAAGTCATGAAATTTATTCATTCCTAAATGGTTTTCTAGAAATAATCAGATAAATACAGCTGAAGAATATAAATTGAAGACCACATTTGTCATGGATAATATAATTTATGCATATAATAGGATGCCCTTCAAGTTATGTAATGCCTCAACCACATTCCAACGAATTATATTGTATATATTCGATCAATTGGCGATAGGGAAATTCAAGGTATTTTTGAATGATTGGTCCATTTACAAAAAATCAAGGACCATTTACTAGCTCTAAGTGAATGTATGAGTTGATGTAGGAATGCACATATCTCCTTGAACATATAAAAATGTTACTTGATGGTGCCCTATGGAAATTTTCTAGGACATATAGTGTGGAACAAAGGATTGAAGATAGATGCTGATAAAATTCATGTCAATCTGCATATGGGGGAGCCATATGATGTGATTCCACTAAATACCTTAGGATCCATGGGATATTATCAAAGGTTTATCAGGAATTATGCACATGTTTCCTACCCATTGGAATCATTGACGAAAAAGAATGTTCCCTTCAGTTGGATAGAGGAGCATCAAGGATATTTTGAAGAGTTAAAAGCAAATCTTGTATGTAGCCCTATTTTGATGTTTCTAGATTGGGATAAAGAGTTCCATATCCATATTGATGCTTCCAATTTTGCAATAGGATGCACATTGGCTCAAGAAGGGTGGTTTAGGCTGGACCATCCTATTTACTTTACAAGTTGCTTATTGTCAAGGGTAGAAAGTAATTATAGTACAACAAAATGAGAGGCTTTGGGAATGGTATATGTAGTCCAAAATTTTAGGCATTACCTATTGGTAAACTTATTTACCTTTTACATTGATCACTAGGCTATGTTGTACTTAATAAATAAACTTGTGATACAAGGGTGAGTTAGCAAGTGGCTCATTACCTTACAAGAATTTGTATTTTGGGTAGTGGTGAGACCTGGTAAAAAGCATGTGATTGCAGACCAGTTATCTCAAATTTAATCAAGGGAACCTACAAGGATGTTCCAAATGAATTCCTTGATGAATAGTTGTTTGTAATTAATATTGTACCATCATGGTATAAGTTAACTGGATAATATCTATCCATAGGTAATCATGAATTCAATACCTTCTCATTTGATAGTTGAATTGTTGTACAAACTAGGTGCGAATGACATATTACGATGATATGTAATGGAGCAGGAATTTAAATTAGTGTTAAAAGAAGCCCAAAAATATTTGGTAGGAGGACACATGGGGCTAAATGCTACTGCTATAAAAATACTTTTGGTAATATTGTTGTGGTCTATGCTATAACATCATGCAAAAAAATATGTACAGACATGTGACACTTATCAAAGAGTGGGAAAACCACTATGCAAAAACTTTATACCTTTGCATCCATTGCAACCACATGAATTATTTTTAAGATAGGGTTTGGATTTTTTCAAACCATTGAGAACAATCCATTGATAGAAATATCGATATATCATGGTAGCAACAAAATACCTAACAAAATGGGTAGAGGCAAGGGTGTTGTTGGGTAAAACATTGGTTAAGTTTCTAAGGTTAAGTTCATTGCCTTCATTTAATTGTCAACCCAGTACAACTCATAAACTTGTGAAAAATCATGCACATTATATGCCTATAAAATCTCCTTAATAAGATGAGTCATTTAGATTCTATGGTTTGGGGGGTGTGTGTTATTGCATTGGAGTTTTTTGTTCATTTTCCAAACCATTAACCTATTTCATATTATAAAATATATGATTGAAATAAACTACAAAATGTAAATTGCACACTTGCTGGAATAATTACATAAAATAGGGGAAGCTACAAAATTACACTAAATTTTAGAAAATATAGTAAAACAGGAAATAAATGAAATAATAGAAAATAAGAAAACAAAATAGGAGGAATATTGTTGAGAGTGGGCCCAAGCTTCCAGTAGATTTTTCCCGAGTCAATTCGTTCACTGGATGCTAGTTTGATATTAATAGACCCTCAAATGAATTGTATTATATGCAGCTTTAGAAAATTACAAAGAAAATTCGGGATCTAGTTCTTAGGGTTGGCCTACATATTTATAAGATATGTAGCCATACCCTATTACATTTGGAGGTAATATATTTTTGATTTTACTGTTACAACAAATACACAATAATAGAGAGAATAAAGCGAATATACAATCAATGTCCTCTGTTTCCATATTAAGCATATTCTATTTTTATCATAACAAAATACGTTTTATATCACGCTTATCAGTTTATATGGACATTTACATATTTGCTAAAAAATAGATGACACATACTTTATGATATTTTCCTTCATATGCATTCATCACTGAAATCATGTTCGCATCCATCGCTAAAATCGTTGTTATGTTCTGTCGATAATAGGGGTCATGTTGTACTTTTGCTTCAACAGGAGTCAAGTGCCAAATGGGAGTCAGGTACCAAATGGGAATTAGGCACCAAATGGAAGTCAGGTGCCAAACCAGAAGTCAGGCACCAAATGAGATTCGGGCACCAAAATGGGATTTGGGTGCTAGAATTAGCGTCTTTACTTTATTTGTTGTGGTTATGTTTATCTTTGATTTTTCCATCATAAACAGAAAGTGCCAGGTTTGAATGGGACCTTGATGTAAACATGTTGAAAGGTAGTAAAAATCATTGAATCTACACACAATTCACTTAAAAACAAATATTAGACAACATACGTAATTTACTATTAAATATATATATATATATAATTTGCATAAAACATGCACTTCTATCAAATAATATTGCATCATATATGAAAAAATGTATACAAAAATATGAGCATTTTCAGGGCTCTCATCCCCCCATACCTAAATATTGGCACGTCCCTATGCCACTTTATACCGATAAATACCAATCTCATTTACAACTTTCCAATAGGCCCTATTTTTCTCCTTCCTCTACTTGGTTGTGATCTTGGCTTTTTCTTTATCTCTAGGTTTTCACCTTTTTTGTGCATTAGGGGTGCTCATTTCCTGTTATGGCTATTTTTGATGCTTACTCCACCGAGTTGGCTGACTTGGTTTGACTCCTATACCTGGTTGTTCCTTTGTCCAAAATTTCCTCCCTGCCACATTCCTCAAATAATACCTAATAAAGGTTGGGGCTTCTTTCTAGAATGTTGGCTCAGCCTACTTCCAATACTCATGGTAAGGGGGTAAGCTTTCTCCTTTTGGGATTGATGATTCATCCCAAAATGGAACACTAGATTTTTTAGCAATCTTAGCCTTAGGCAATCTAGCCATTGTTGGTTCAAGTTCAACATCATCATCAGAATCTACTTCCTCTACTAGAGGGGCTTTGCTTGTTGTTGCTTGAGTTGCAGGTGGTACAGGACCTAGCAGTCCCATATTCATGAAATATGCCTTCATATTTGAATTTTGATCACTGATTGACCCATAAAAATCCTAGAACATATTTGGTCATGCAAATTCAATTTTTTTGGGAGGATTTTTATATTATTTGGCCACTCTTTTAGAGGCCTTTCTAAACTCCTTCTTGTATACCTTTATGTTTGCTTTGAGCTTTTCCAATTTCTTTTTTTGCTCAGAAAACATCTTCAAATATTATTCCCATTCTTCATCCAAATTCATGCCTAATTCTTTTAGCTGTGTAGTCCTTTCTCTGGTCCCAGGTCTTTGTTGAGGTCCCCTTATAGCCTTTCTTTTAGATCTCAATTTCTTTGGCTGTATTTTTGGGCCTGTGTGAATTGTTGAAATATGGGTATTCCCCTCTTCTACTAATGCTACTATTTATCCTTGATTTTTAGAAGATGTAGACTTTTGATTCACTTATGTCTATTCTATAGGTACCTATTCAGGTGACTCATTAGTCACATTTTGATCATCTAGTGACTGACCTGCTGAGGGTTCCCTTTCTATCTAAAGCTACTCAGTCTCAATTTCTGCATCCTATTTTGATTCTTTTTCTACAAAGTTTATTGAACATTGAGACTCTTCAACCTTCTAATTTTCCTCTATAGAATTGGCTAAAATTTGAGTCTCTTCAACCTCAATCTCATATTCTTGCCTTACCTCTATATATTTTGATGAAGCTTGAGGCTCTTCAACCTCAAATTCATCTTCAAATTCATCTTCTTGCTTGATCTTTGTATTTGTAGAGTGAGATGATATTGGTGACTACTCCACATTTACCTCAGTATTTTGTTCTTGCCCCTGGTATGTAGAATGTGTTGTCAAATGAGGTTGTTCAACCTCCATTGCTGCATTTGACTCATGTTCTACTTTTGCATGGGTTTATAGCTAAAATTTTAATATTATTTCCTACAACTAGTGGATGGTTTAGTACAATTCCTTCATCTTCACCATAGTTGCCTTCTTGGACTCTTCAAAAAGAGTTTTCTCCTCTTTATAGTTGGCCTCCCAAGTACAGGACCATTATTTTAATATGTGCAATTACTACTACAGATCCTCCATCTGCATTTCCTAGTGAGGATATTTTCCACTGGCCAAATCCTGTAATACCTAGGCCATAAATTCATCTTTGCTCAATCCCCTAGTTTCCTCATCATCATCATTGGATGAGTTGTAAATGACTATGGGTGCCTTCATCCTCTTACTCTTTGTCTTTGAGGAAATTGGCATGCAATTAGGGCTTGACAAAACCTGCCTTGCATCCTCATCAAATTGGGGGAAAATAGGAGATGAAGCTTATCGTGTATCCTATGTTATTTTCTCAGGCTAAGATGCAGGTGCCATCTCTGTTTGTTAAGTTGTCCTAGTAGTTGACTATTCATTCTGGTCAGGTGTTACTACTTCTTCCTCCTCCTTAGGAATAAAATTATCTTCTATAGTTTCCTTAATAAAAACTTCCTTGTGTTCCTCGACATACCTCACCAAGATCGAAATCAGCCTATGGTGAGCCAGTGCAAAAGTCATTCATGTATGGTACTTGTTGGCCTCATCTTTGAGAGCACATATAAGATAATGGGGGATATTTATTTTATTCCCATGAATTAAATGGTTGAGAAAATAAAAATGGTTTGAATCGAGCCAAGAAAACCTACCCATGCATGTGAAGAATCGGGTAATCTTTTTGAAGACTGGTCTCCAAAATTTTGGGATGTGCTACTTCGACAAACCAGAGTGCATCAGGTTTGGAGTTGGTTTTCAAAATAATCATTGTGTGTAGTGCAATATTTTCCTCTGTATGTGTGTTCCCTTGTTTGAGGAAGGCCTGTAATAGTGGCAATGTAGGCTTTTGTAATTGGAATTTCTAGTCTACACATTCTGGCAACCCTGTTCCTCAAATATGCTATGAACTCCTTAGCTACCTTCGCATCCTTATTCTGGCTTACCAGATAGCAATATTCCTTCCATTCGATAGTTTTGAACTATATCTGTACATCATCACTAATGCCTGAATAGTCACTGGGTTCATTTTTCCTTAGCAAATCATTGGTCGATTTTCCCCCCATACTGAATTTTGATTTTTTTCCTTGTCTCTGAGTTTTGCTTGCAATAATTTTTCACACTCTAGTTTTTGCAACTTTATTATTTTCTTGCACAAAGTTTTTCAAATACATGGTTTTATATTGCATGCATCCGTGAATGCAGGTGCTTCATTACCGTAATTAGAAATAATTAAAGTTATTTGTGCAAGATCTCATTAAAGTGTGTGCCAGATTTTAAGTGGATGACGACCAAGAGTAACCTCCAAATAGAATATTAACACTTAGAAAAATGCTAAATGGGATAAAATGGTTAGATGGATAATTAATGGGGATCGTGTCGGCACTATTTTATATAAATATACATTTATGAAAATTGTATATATAAAATAGAAAATTAAGTACACACCTATATTATGTTTCGTGCGTGTATGATGCACAGACCTTGATGGTGCACTTACATTGGTTGCCTTATGATGACTATGTGTACCATAATAAAACATGATGTGCGCATTTCCCATGCAGTAAAATTTTCTTTATTTGATTGGTTATCGGTTGTTGCAATTTGATTTATTTCAGGATTCCTACAATATTTCAAGAAAATATTAAAAAAATATGTCTTCGCAAGATGACACATATCCCTCCTTTGGAAATTTTTCGTTGTTGACCTTGGAATGTACATAAATATCTCATGGAAAAAATAAAATAATTTCATCTGTGAGAAGTTTGACTTTATGCACACTGGTGAAATGTTGTCATAGCTCGTTCCACTTCCCAATGCTGAAGATTATTCATACAAGGTATAAAAACCTGTTAGAATAGAAAGCAGGCACCTTCTTGTATGGAAATTGGGTGCCTTCCTTCAAATAAAAGTACATAGGTGCTTGTTAGAACAAAAAATAGGCACCTTTTGTTAACAATCGAGCATCGTGCTTAAAATGAAAAGCAAGTGCCTTTTGTTGGTAATCGGGTGCCATACTTAAAATAGAAGATAGAAAGCAGGTGCCTTTTTACTGGTAATCTGGTGTCGTACTTAAAAACAAAAAGCATATATATATGTATATATATATATATATATATATATATATATATTTTTTTTTTTTACAAGGAAATTAGGTATTGCTCTCCCAAAAAATGGAATTCGGGCACCTTTTCCCTAAAATATGGGAGTCGAGCGCCATCATAAAAATGGGAGTTGGGCATATTTTCCCTGAAATACGGGAGTTGGGCACCTTTCATTGTAAAAATGAGAGTCGAGTGCCTTTTTCATGAAATACAAGATTCAGGTGCCTTTCACCATAAAAATCGTAGTCGAGCACATTTTCCCCAAAATATAGGAGTCGGATGCCTTCCACTGTAAAAAGGGAGTCAAGCACCTTTCTCTTAATTAAATGGGAATCAGACACCTTTTCCTATAGAAAATGCAAGGTAGGCACTCATCCTTTATTTCATCATCTGTTGATGTGTCCATGGGTGTATGCCTATAGTTGATTAGACTTTTGGTGTTCTGTTTTGAAGGATAAGGAGAGAATCAACATTCGGCACCTAAACTAGTATTTAGGCATTTTTCTCCATGAAGACCAAAAACAATCACCCATACACATTTTCAGATGTGGTATCCCCCTCTGATTGGGGATAAGCTACATCTACTACAATATTTATCTCTTAGAAAACTAGAAATGCACAGGTTCATGGATCTTGTGCTCGTTAGGCTTAGGTCTCCCAGGCTACCTAATGATTGCACTCAGGCCATCGTTCCTACAAAAAAAAAATACAACTAAAGAAATAAAAATTGTGAAACTTTAAAAGAATAATTTTTTTGGATCATGTGGACAATGTCCACATATTACTAACAAATTTTAAAATTGGAATCAATTGGGGTCTCCCCCATGCCTAATCTATACTTCATCATATAAGTCTAAGACACATGATATGGCCACAATCGGTGACCATTGACTATTAATATAATGTTGCTATCATCAATTGTTCTAATTATAATAGCTCCATTGTTGATGATTTCAATCACTTCATATGGCCCCATCTAGTGTTGCATGAGTTTCCCTTTCCTCTTATGGAATCAAGAGTCATATAATAATGACCATTCACCTACTTTGAACTGCTCTGGCCTGGTGTGACGATCATACCACTTGGCTCTTTGTTTTTGGATGACCTCTATCTGATGTAGAGCATCATGATGGTATTCATCGAGATATTTGAACTATTGAATCCATTCCTTTTGTACCTCGTACAGATTAAAATCTAAATCTACTATAGTTCTAAGAGTCTTAATCTCAAATTCTATGGGCATCATAGCATTCTTCCCATATACCAACTGGAATGGTGTAAAACCAATGGTAGTTTTCCAGGTGGTTTTGTAAGCCCACACTACTTCTGGTAATCTTGTGGTCCAGTCCTTCATATGTTGTTGTACCGTCTTTGTAAGAATATTCTCTAGTTCATGGTTGGTTACCTCTACTTGCCCATTTTCCTATGGATGGTAAGGAGTGGTTTTGTTATGCCTAATTTTATATTGTTGCATGATTTCTTGGATCAACTTTGAATTTAATCTTCCTTGGAACCCCAAATCTTGTAAAGATAGATGAAAATAGGAAGTCTGCTATAGGCCTCTCTTTAGAATCATGCAATACCTACACTTCAACCCACTTGGTGACATAGTCAGTGTAAACTAAGATATACCTCTTACCTACTAACTATGGATTAATGGGTCCTATGAAGTACATTCCCCATTTATCAAATGGCTCAAAGTGCACATGCGATTGGAGTGGCATTTTATCTCTGATAGTTGGTCTGCCCATCCTTTGACATTGGTCACATTGGCTCACATGCTTGGCTGCATCTTTGTATAGTGAAGGCCATAAGTGTCCAACATACAATACTTTGAATGCAATTTGTTTCCCTGTAAAGTGGCCACAAAAAGGTTTATTATGGCAAGCTTTCAGTATTTCTATAATCTCATTATCAGTAACACATCTGCTCATGATTTGATCAGGTCCTGTTTTAAACAGGCAACCATAAATCAATGAGAAGTCTACACTTTTCTCTATCAAATTTTATTTATCACTTGGTGAAAGTGCAGGGGATACTTTACCAATGGCTAAATAATTATCCATATCTGTATACCATGGTATTCGTTCATTAAGAGCAAATAAATGCTCATCTAGAAACTAATATTTTGTGGTTGTATGATTAGGAGGTGTCAATTTGGAAAGGAAATATACCACCATATTGTCTTTGCTTGATTTTTCTATAATTGTCATATCAAATTCCTACAAAATTAACAATTTGATAATTATGCTACTAATTCCAAGTTTATTTATTAGGTATCTGATAGCTAAATGATCAGTGTGCACAAAAACTTGATAACCTGTAATATAGTGGCAGAATTTTTTAAGAGCATTTATGACTACAAGAAATTATTTTTTTATGATAATATAATTGAACTCATCACCTATAAGATATTTACCGACATAATAGATGACATAAAAATCATCACCATATTTCTTTCCCAGAACTAACCCTATCGCATTATTGGATGCATATGCATATATGTGAAAGGGAATGGTCCAATTTGGACCCCTCAGGACTAGAGCAAAAATTAGTTTTTCTTTCAAAATGTTATATTCTTGTTCATATTTATTTATCCAGACAAACTCTATATCTATTGATAACAATGTGCTTAGGAATTTAGAAGTTTTGGTAAAGTCTGCTATAAACCTCCTATAGTAACCAACTGAGCCAAGGAAACTTCGGATATCTTTATGAGTTTTGGGAGTGGGCAGATTTTGGATGACCTCTATATTCTTTCTATCTACCTTGATCCCATATATAGAAATATGATGTCCTAATACTACCCCCTCCTACGTTAACATATAACATTTCTCATTTCTTAGTGATAGATTGGTTTCCTCACACCACTAGAGCGTTCTTTCCAAATTTTTTGTGGATTCTTCAAAAGTTTCACCATAAACAATGAAATCATCCATGTATACTTCCACATTTTCTTCAATCATATTAGAGAAGATGCTCAAAACTACCCTTTGAAATATGGCAAGTGCATTGCACAAACCAAAGGGTAAAACTCAATAAGCGAAGGTTCCCCATGGATAAGTGAATGTGGTCTTATCTTGATCCTCTTTCCCAATCTAAATTTGATTATATCCATTGAACCCATCCTAGAAATAAAAGTATTTATTTCCTGCTAAGTTGTCAAGGACCTGATCGATGAAAGGTAAGGGGAAGTGGTCTTTCTTGGTTGCTTTATTGAGTGACATATAATCAACATAGATCCGCCACTTTCCTTTGTCTTGGGCACCACCACCAAAGGTGATACCCGTTCACTATCTAAAAAGGGTAGATAAGCCCAACTGTTAGGAGTTTCTGCAATTCTATTTTAACAATCTCCTTCATAACTAGATTCATCCTACAATGTGGTTGTCTTACCAATTTTATTTCATCTTCCAGATATATTCGATTAGTACAGTTTTAGGAGCTATTCCTCTCATGTCTAAATACTCCCAAGAAAAGGCATCTTGATGTTTAACTAATGCTTCTCTCAGTTTGATCTGCTGATCTGGTGTCAAATCATCATCTATGTTTAATACCCTCCTAGGTGCAAATTCAATTTGCTTAATATAGTGGTTTTTACCTCCAACAAGTGGCAGTTCTGGAAGAGGACAGGAGGGTTATCCTAGTAAAAAGTTTGATATCACTTTATCCTCCTCACTCTCATACTCCAACTCATTAAGTGCCATGATGTATTGAATTATTGATAAATTACTCATGTTCTGGTTTCCACATTCAAGTTCTCCCAATAAATCTACATATTGTGTAGGTGGATGGATGATCATATTTTTCACATTCTAACCATCAGAAATGGTCATTTGGCCATTTCTACAAATTATGTAGGCATTAGTTTTTTCCATACAAAGCCTACCTAATATGAGTGTGTTGGAAATATGATCAAGTTGTGTTGTCATTGATGTCAAGATTCAGTTTCAGTGAACAGTGCAAAAGGAAGGATGTCAAGAGTCAGTTTCAGTAAGCAATGCAAGAGAAAGATTGCTTCTAGGCCTAAGGGAAATAATATTATAATATCTCTTATTATAATATTCAAGGTGGTCAGATAAGGTCTAAAGGAGCAATAGGAAGGCCCAAGAAAAATAATATTATAATATTTTATTATAATATTAAAGGTCTAATGTTAAGACCTAAAGTTATTAAATTAATTATAATAATTTCACTATAAATAAATTTATAATTTAATTTAATTAACCCTAAGGTTAGGGTTATAAGGAAAAAAAGTTTAATTAAAGCACCAACGTCAAATGTATTTTCCCCCTCCACCGACGTCCAAATGGAGATGGCACAATGGTTTAAATACCATGTGCATTTTGTTACTTAAGCTCCTACCTTTGATTGAATAACATTTTGAGTGCCTACGAATTTCTGTGATCTACATGCAAAGAAAAAAATATAATATTTTTGTTTCTATAGCCATCGAAGGGATAACACAGTGGAGGCTTAAAGCCTCATTACCAACCTAACGGTTGGGCTAGCAGTAAATGGTTGTGCATTGAAGCATTGACAAGCGGGAGATCCTGCGATCGAATTCCAGTGGTAGGCCTAGGAGTGTTTTTTTGGTGCTCCTTTTGATTTTGGCACCTAGCACATGATACAAAGCACACAAGGCACTTTTGACTACCAACATGAGCACCTAGCTCACACAGTATTTGGGCCATGACTAGGGCACTAGTGGCAGTGCAGCGGGGGATCGAATCCCACCAAGGGCAATAGAGGTATTTAATTTTTAATTAAATTTTGCTCCTAAGGTTTTTAATGTGGCATGAATTTTTGAGTTAAAGGGAGGTATAAGGTATTTTATTAAAGTTTATTTTTGCCAATTTAATTTGAGATCTAGGGTTTTGAGTAGTGGTTAAGAGTGTGGATATTATAAGGTGTAATTGAGATTTAATGTTTTGTAATGGAAAAATATTTTGAGGGAATATTTGAATGAAATTTTGAGAAGGTTTTTGCTACCTAACCTTTGAGATTGGCAAAGAGGTTGATTGTGATTGAGATAGATTTTGAAGATATATCTCCATAAAAACAAAAGGTATGGGCACATCTTTCTTGTGAGTGATTTTTTGTTGGGTTGGATGTTGTGAATGCTAAGTTGGAGTGAAAATGTTTATTTGATAAATATTATTAGAAATAATTGAGTAAACCTTCATGTGCATGATTAGGATTTGTGAAAATATCATGAGTATCATTGTTATGTGAGATTTTTTTATAAGCATTGATGGAATTATTGGAGTAAGCTTTCATACGCTTGACTAGGGTTTGTGAAAATATCATGAGTATCATTGTTATGTGAGATTGTTTGATAAGCATTATTGGAGTAAGCTTTAATATGCTTGACTAGAGTTTTTGAAAGATCATGATTATCATTGTTATGTGAATTTGGAATCATCTTGAGTCAAGGTTGAGCTCCATAGTGAGATTTGTTGGAAGTATTGTGAAACACTTGATTAGGGTTTGTAAGCAAGTTGTGTTTCATTGAGTGAATTGTTGAGTGAAGTTGGATGAGAATTATTGATTGAGAATGTTGGAGTGATAGTTCAAGTTCTGTGAAACAAATTATTCTCCATTTTAAATTGATTTAAAAAAGAGTTTGAGAGTGATAGAGTGATTTGTAAGAGTGAAACATATTAATTCTCTAACCATTCTCTATATGTTTCGATGGTTAAAAAAAATTCTGAGTGAAGTTTGTTTGTGTGATTGAAGAGGTTTTTTGAAAGATATTAAGTTGAGTTTTGTGAGTGTATTGTGAGTGTGAAACATATTGAGTGTCTAACCATTCTCTATATGTTTCTAAGGTTAAACAAGATTCTGAGTGAAACTTATTTGAGTGATTGAAGAAGTTTTCTGGAAGAGATTGAGTTGATTTGTGTATGCAAGTTTTGCAATTGATTTGAGGAAACTTTTGTGAAAGCTTCAGGATGGATTTGTGTAAGCTTTTGTGGAAGCTTACAATCAAATTTGAGGTAAGTCTTGGTGAAGACTTGGTGAGCAGATTGGACAAGTTCTAGTGAGGACTTGTTGAGCAAATTTGAGGTAAGTCTTGGTGAAGTCTTGCTGGTGAAGACTTGTTGAGCAGATTGGACAAGTTTTTGGAAGGACTTGTGAGTAGATTTGAGGTAAGTCTTTGTGAACATTTGAGAGTAGATTTGATTGATTGATTGTTAAAGCTTTGTGGTAAGGCTTGGGACAGATCTAGCAGAGTTGATTTATGATTAGATAAAGCTTTGTGTTAATGCTTGAGGACAAATTTGAGATAAATTTTGATGCAGATTTGAGGGTAGATATTTGCCAGACTAGAGACAAAGATTGAGCAGATTTATGCTAGACCGAAGAACTGTGTTTAGTGCAGATAAAAGATAGATATTGAGCATATTTGTGCTAGATTGAAGGACTATGTTTAGTGTATATTTGAAAAAAATATTGAGTAGATTTATGCTAGATCGAAGGATTGTGTTTAGTGTAGATCAGAGATAGATATTGAGCATATTTGTGCTAGATTGAAGGATTGTGTTTAGTGCGCATAAGAGATAAATAATGAGCAGATTTATGATATTCTCACAATGACACTGAGAGGGGGGGTGAATCGGTGTTGCTAAAAATCTAATCTGCAACTCTTAAAACTGAAACAACCAGAACTTGAAAATAGATAAAACAATAAACACAAGAGAGCACACCACAACACACAATGTAACGAGGTTCACCAATTTGGCTACTCCTCAAGAATGACTGCTTGGACTACGGTCCAAATCCAGCCTTTGCAAAACACCGATTTTACAATCTGTTTACCAGCACCCACTGGAAGGAGCACCAACCCCTGATTTATCTGCACCAACAGAAAGGAGCACCAACCCCTATCCAAGCACCTACTTGGATCCCTGTTTTGAAAGATATATTACTGACATACAAATGCCTTCACTTTTTCAAGACCCTGACTGGTCTCCAATTTATCAAAATACAGTAAATACTCACTGCTCAGCCTGTCGCTCTCTTACAGCACTCTTCTCACCCTCTTTCGGTAGCACTTTCACATATTCAGCAGCAACATTATTCTTCACGCAGACCTATTTTTATAACATATTATTCTCTATTTTTAACTTCCATTTTTACGCATGCAACCCGTAACTTGTTTCTTAATGTAACTCCTTTTGCGTATTTAGAGTGGGCATTTCATTAAATACGTTACATGCAACATATACCTCTTCCATGACTGTTCGTCCTCTCGGTCATGACTGTTCGTGTTCTTTTTGTTCATGCATGCATATTCGATTCTATTTATACGACTGTTAGATTTCTCCTTTTTTGACTTTACTAAAAAGCTGCATGATTTCTATCTGTAACTACCGCACTAACTTCAGTTAACTCTACTTATTTTCACTGCATGATTTTTCTCTGCAACTGCCCCTGTAACTGTCGTTCTGCTTTCAGTTGACTGTCAGTAAGCGTGTTGTTGTGACCTATCACAAAATCGTGACACTTCTGTCTCTTTCTGCCCTTCTCGCCTTTTACCCATGAAAATACATGTCACAAAATCATGACATTCTCGGCCTCCTTGTTCACTTCTTCGCTTGCAACCGCGAAAACCAGACATGTCACGAAATCATGACATTCTCGGCCTCCTTGTTCACTTCTTCGCTTGCACCCACGAAAACCAGACATGTCACAAAATCGTGACACATTCGCCCTCTCGCTACTCTACTTGGCTTGCTCTAGCGAAAACAAAACATGTCACAAAATCATGACATCTTTCTCTGCCTTGTGCCTTTTCTGCCATTCGCCCGCAAAATCGAAACATGTCACGAAATCATGACATCTTCTCTGCCTTGTCTCTTTTCTGTCTTTGGCCCATGAAAACTGAACATGTCACAAAATCATGACACTTCTCTTGCCTTATGCCTTTTCTATCTTTGGCCCATGAAACTAGAACATGTCACAAAATCATGACACTTTTTCTCCTTGGCACTTTCTCTTCGAACCTGTCATGAAATCGTGACACTTTTCATCCTTAGCACTTTCTCTTCGAACCTATCATGAAATCGTGACACTTTTCATCCTTAGCGCTTTCTCTTCGAACCTGTCACAAAATCGTGACACTTTTCATCTTTAGCGCTTTCTCTTCGAACCTGTCACGAAATCGTGACACTTTTCATCCTTAGCGCTTTTTCTCCGAACATGTCATGAAATCGTGACAATTTTCCTTGCAAGCGCTTCTTCTCCGAACATGTCACGAAATCGTGATAGTTTTCCTTGCAAGCGCTTCTTCTCCGAACATGTCACAAAATCATGACAGTTTTCTTACTTGCCTTCTTTGCTTCCAACATGTCACGAAATCATGACAGTTTTCCCACTTGGCTTCTTTGCCTGCAACATGTCACAAAATCATGACAGTTTTGTTTGTGCCTTCTCTCTCCTCGTCCATGTCATGAAATCATGACAATTTTGCTTGTGCCTTCTCTCTCCTCATCCATGTCATGAAATCATGACGTTTTTCTTTCTGCCTTCTTTCTTCTCAACTTTGTCGAGATATCATGACGATAGTTTTCTTACTTGTCTTTTTCTTTGATTTTTGAATATGGGTCACTTCATTTTCTTGGAATTTCATTGAACATGATCTGACTGACCTCTGAACTCCTATCCACTACTTCAACTGATATATCTGTCTATGTTGACAACAATGACAATACTTTTGTTGCACCTTGCTCAACAATCTCCCCCTTTGGAATTGTTGGCAACACTCATGCACTCTTCTGTAATTCTTCTCCCCCTTTGACAATAATACCAAAGGGCTGCTGCAGACTCCCCCTGAGTCTATACACAACATTCTCAGATACACATTGTTATAGTTAGCAAAAATCATGAATATGAGCAAAACTATAAACATAGGTATAAATACTCCCCCTGAGAATGTGATCCCAGTTGATAGTCAGTTCTTGTGAAATGTGACTACTCCCAACTTACTTCGAAGGTACTCAAAAACTTCCTTGGGCAATGGTTTTGTGAATATATCTGCTACTTGCTCTGTAGTCGGAACAAAGTCTAATTTGACCTCACCTTCTGCAACTTTATCCTTCAAGAAGTGATACCGGATTGCAATATGTTTGGTTCGAGAATGCATAACCGGATTCTTTGATATGTTTATAGCACTGGTGTTATCACATTTTACTGAAATTGGCTCTTTGAAGTGAATACCAAGATCTTTCAGTGTTTGTCTCATCCATAATATCTATGTACAGCATGTTGTTGCTGCAATATATTCTGCCTCTGCTGTGGATAAAGAGACTGATTCTTGTTTCTTGTTGTGCCATGCTACCAGTCTGTCTCCAAGATAAAATGCTCCTCCACTAGTACTCTTTCTATCATCAATACATCCTGCCCAATCTGCATCAGAATATGCAATAAGAGTGAAGTCCTTACCTTTTGGGTACCACAACCCATACTCCATAGTACCCTTGAGGTACCTAAAAATCCTCTTTACAGTTGTCACATGAGTCTCTTTGGGACTAGCCTGAAATCTTGCTACCATGCATACTGCCTGTAATATATCTGGTCTAGTGGCTATCAAATACAGTAGGCTTCCAATCATAGACCTGTACATGGTTTGATCTACATCTGGAGATTTGTCATCCTTGCTCAACTTGCAACCTGTTGTCATGGGAGTCTTGATAGGTTTACTATCCTCCATTGTGAACTTTTTCAGCATTTCTTTCACATATTTTACTTGGGAGATAAAAATGCCCTTTTCACTTTGATTGACTTGCAGTCCGAGGAAATAAGAAAGTTCACCAATCATTGACATCTCAAATTCTGTCTTCATTTTATTTGCTATGTCTTTACAAGACTTATCATGACTTCTGCCAAAAATGATATCATCTACATAAACAACAAGGACAATAAGATTGCCATTTTCTATTTTAACATACAGATTGTTGTCCACCAAACCTTTCTTGAACCCTTGTTTAATAAGATAGTTATCCAGCCTTGCATACCATGCTCTGGGTGCCTGCTTCAGACCATACAATGCTTTCTTTAACCTGCAAACAAAATCGGGATTGTCACCGAGTTGGAAGCCATCTGGCTGTTCAATGTATACCTCTTCTTCCAGTTTTCCATTCAAAAATGCTGATTTTACGTCCATTTGATATACTTTGAAATTTTTATGGACTGCTAAAGCCAGAAACATTCTAATTGCTTCTAGTCTGGCTACTGGTGCAAAGGTTTCCTCAAAATCAATGCCTTCAACCTGAGCATAGCCTTTACAGACCAATCTTGCCTTATTTATGACAACTTTTCCATCTTCATTTAATTTATTTCGAAAAATCCATTTAGTACCGATTATGTTTTTATTTGTTGGTCGTGGTACTAATTCCCAGGTTTTGTTTTTCTCAATCTGATCTAGTTCTTCATTAATTGCCTTCATCCAACTTTCATCTGTGCTGGCTTCAGCAATATTTTTGGGTTCAATGCTGGATAATAAAGAGTAGTTCCTTATTACTGCTCTTCTTGTCTGAATACCAATAGTTGGGTCCCCAATAATCTGTTCTTTGGGATGATTTTTCTGCCAGCTGCCTGTTTTGAATTTCTTGTTCTCTTCTTCTTCTGAGTCAATTCTTAAATCAGTTGAGTCAATTTTCTGATTTTCTTCTGTTCTTATTTCTTCATCTCCTTCAATGACTTCTTCATAAATGGGGTAGTTTTCTTGATACGTAGCTTCTCTTTCTCTACCTTCATCAACTTTAACATCAGCACTCTCAATAATTTTCTTTAGCCGCTTGTTGTAACATGTGTAGGCTTTGCTTTTAGTTGAGTAACCGAGAAAAATACCTTCGTCAGCTCTATCTTCGAACTTACCGAGATTATCTTCAGTTCGTTTGATATAACACTTACTGCCGAACACTTTGAAGTATCTTGTTGTTGCTTTCCTGCCGAACCACAGTTCATACGGTGTTTTGCTTTCATGTGTTCTTAGCATGCACCTATTTTGAATGTAAACTACAGTATGTACTGCCTCTTTCCAGAATCTATCGGCTATTTTGTTCTCAGCCAACATTGTCCGTGCCATTTCTTGCACAGTCCTGTTCTTCCTTTCAACAACACCATTCTGTTGAGGTGTCCTTGCTGCTGAAAACTGTCTTCTAATCCCATATTTTTGATAGTATTCTGCAAACTCCTCTGAGATAAACTCTCCTCCTCTATCTGATCTTAGGCATTTAATTCTTTTTCCAATCTGATTCTCAACTCTGCTTTTTAAAAATCTTGAACATCTCAAAGGCATCTGATTTAAGCTTTAAAAATAATACCCATGTCATTCTGGAGTAGTCATCTATGAACAACATAAAATATTTGTCACCATTTATGCTTTGTGTTCTCATGGGTCCACATAAATCAGTATGTATCAGCTCTAACAGTTTTGCTGGTGAAATATTCCTTTGCTTTAAATGTGGATCTGGTTTGCTTCCCTTTTTGGCATGAAGCACGGATGCTATTTACTTGGTTTGCCAATGGTAGGTATATCTCTTACTGCTCTTTTTGAACTTATTTTTACCAGATTGTCAAAGCTAATATGACCGAGCCTCTTGTGCCACAGCCAATTTTCATCTTCCTGTCCAATCAAGCATGATCCTTCTGAAGTTTTTGAGAGAGTATATAGATTTCCAGAAGTCCTCGATCCAGTGGCTATTAGCTTTCCACTGTGAGCTTTTCTGACTTCACAGCCCTACTTCTTAAAAGTGACTTCATGACCTCTATCACAGATTTGACTTACACTCAGTAAGTTGTGTTTCAAACCAATCACAAACAGAACTTCTTTGGAACTGATCTTTCCATCATTTATCTTGACTGATCCTTTGCCAACTATCTTGGCTCCATCATTATTTCCAAACTTTACTGAGCCCCCTTCATATTTCTGAAGCTTTTCAAATTTTTGTTTATCTCCTGTCATGTGACTGGAGCATCCACTATCCAATATCCATGGTGCAGATTTGTTCTGTGCTTTGAATGTTGTCTGTACAATCAATGATTCCTTTTCTTCTTTGAGTTGCTCTTTTTCTTTCCATTCTGATTTGACTGTAGTTTTGGTCACTTGTTTAGACTTTTCTTTGTCAGTGGCTTGTGCATGTTTATCTGGGAATTTTCTGTTTTGCCTTAAACTGTTTGGTTGAGTTCTTCTTCCTTGATATTTATTTGCTGCATATGTGCTTCTACAGTTTCTTGCAATGTGACCAAAGTTATGACAGTTATAACATTCTACTGCATAATCCATCAAAGGTGCAAAGACATTTCTACTGGTAAAATTTCTTTGTCCTATATTATAAATGCAGTCTGAAATCTTATGACCGTAAGTATTGCATTTAAAACAATAACCAGAAAAGGAATGATTGAACCTGGGAGTTGGTCTTTGCCAATTTGTAGTAGGAGCCACAAATTTTCTTCTCCTTTGATGTATGACTTTTGTGAATCCCTCATTGTCAACAGTCTTCTCGTGCCTGGCATTGTTGCTTTCTTTTGCAAGATTCATTTTTCTTTGATCAACCTTGATTTTATCCTCTTTCTTTACTGGTTCTATAGTTATGACCTTTGATTCACTTGATGATTCTCCTTCGACAAACCCCAAGCCAAACTTGATGCCTGTAGTCCTCTGACTATTTATAATCTTTTCAAGCTTTGCAGAACTTCCTTCAAGTTTGTGATAGCAGCTCAATTTTTGATTCTTTTCTTCTAGCCGCATTCTTAAAACAACAATCTCTTCTTCTAGTTTGCTGCACTCATCTATTCTCATGGTTAACTGTACTTCAAGTTCTTCAGACATTTTCTTAAATTCTTCTGTCTGTACTTTCAAACTGTTTATAATGTCATTCGCATCCTCAAGCTTTCTTGAGACCTTATTATTCTTTTTCCTTTCTGACTTCAACTCTTTAAGTGCAGCAACCAACTCACCTTCCAGATAAACTTCAACCTCATCCTTATTTTTTGTATCACCTTCCTATTTTTCTTCTATTTTTGCTTCTTCAAATGCCATGAACAGAGCTTCACCTGTTTCTTCTTTAGAATCTTCACCTGAGCTATCTTCAGAAGAGCTGACATTCTTGGATATGAAACTTTTCTTTTTGAAATTGCTTTTTCTAAAATTTGGTTTCTTCTTCCAGTCACTTCTTTCTTGGTGTGACCCTTCATCACTTTTGGTTTTCTCATTCATTGGACACTTAGCTGCAAAGTGACCGACCCCTCCATAATTGAAACACTTAAACGACAACTTTCCTCTATATTTTCCTTTTCCTTTTGTAAGTTTTCGAACAAAGTTGGCTTCCGTTTCATCCGATGTCTCTTCATCCTCAGATTCTTGTTCAGCTTTTGTATTCTTGTGTGCTTTAAAAGCAGCTTCTTTGTCTATGGGCTTAGTTTGTCCTATTCTCATTTCGTATGCAGTCAAGGAACCATGCATCTCGTCCATGCTAAAATTGTTTAGATCTTTAGCCTCTTCTATTGCAGAAACTTTAGAATTAAATCTTTTGTGAAGAGTTCTAAGTACCTTTTTCATGACAACCGCATCTTCGATCTCTTCGTCGAGTCCTCTGATTGCATTAATGACTCCATTGACTCTCAGCATATAGGTCTCTATGTTCTCTTCGTCATTCATTTGTAATGCCTCGAACTGAGCTCGATGAGTTTGCAGTTTGGCTTCCTTGATCTTGTTGTCTCCTTCATGAATGCTTTTTAGTTTGTCCCATATGTCTTTTGCCGATTTACAGCTCATGACCCTTATCAGTTCACTGTCTACTAGCCCACACATTATTGCATTCTTTGCTTTGGAGTTATTCTCAGACAGTTTCTTATCGGTAGCATCTGTTGGAGGAGTAGTGGGTGTTGTGTATCCACTTTCTACTGACTCCCAAATGTCGTATCCTAAAGCACTCAGATATGTCTGCATCCTGAGTCTCCAGAATGAGTAATTAGTTCCATTGAACAAAGGAGCTTTGTTTGATGAAAATCCTTCACTACCCGCCATTGTGTTCCTTCCAAGATCACCTTAGCTGATTAAGCTTGTTCAGGAACCTTGCTCTGATACCAATTGATATTCTCACAATGACACTGAGAGGGGGGTGAATCAGTGTTGCTAAAAATCTAATCTGCAACTCTTAAAACTGAAACAACCAGAACTTGAAAATAGATAAAACAATAAACACAAGAGAGCACACCACAACACACAATGTAACGAGGTTCACCAATTTGGCTACTCCTCAAGAATGACTGCTTGGACTACGGTCCAAATCCAGCCTTTGCAAAACATCGATTTTACAATCTGTTTACCAGCACCCACTGGAAGGAGCACCAACCCCTGATTTATCTGCACCAACAGAAAGGAGCACCAACCCCTATCCAAGCACCTACTTGGATCCCTATTTTGAAAGATATATTACTGACATACAAATGCCTTCACTTTTTCAAGACCCTGACTGGTCTCCAATTTATCAAAATACAGTAAATACTCACTGCTCAGCCTGTCGCTCTCTTACAACACTCTTCTCACCCTCTTTCGGTAGCACTTTCACATATTCAGCAGCAACATTATTCTTCACGCAGACCTATTTTTATAACATATTATTCTCTATTTTTAACTTCCATTTTTACGCATGCAACCCGTAACTGTTTCTTAATGTAACTCCTTTTGCGTATTTAGAGTGGGCATTTCATTAAATACGTTACATGCAACATATACCTCTTCCATGATTGTTCGTCCTCTCGGTCATGACTGTTCGTGTTCTTTTCTATTCATGCATGCATATTCGATTCTATTTATATGACTGTTAGATTTCTCCTTTTTTGACTTTACTAAAAAGCTGCATGATTTCTATCTGTAACTGCCGCACTAACTTCAGTTAACTCTACTTATTTTCACTGCATGATTTTTCTCTACAACTGCCCCTGTAACTGTCGTTCTGCTTTCAGTTGACTGTCAGTAAGCGTGTTGTTGCGACCTATCATGAAATCGTGACACTTCTATCTCTTTCTGCCCTTCTCGCCTTTTACCCATAAAAATATAGCATGTCACAAAATCATGACATTCTCGGCCTCCTTGTTCACTTCTTCGCTTGCAACCGCGAAAACTAGACATGTCATGAAATCATGACATTCTCGGCCTCCTTGTTCACTTCTTCGCTTGCAACCATGAAAACCTAGACATGTCATGAAATCATGACACATTCGCCCTCTCGCTACTCTACTTGGCTTGCTCTAGCGAAAACAAAACATGTCACGAAATCGTGACATCTTTCTCTGCCTTGTGCCTTTTCTGTCGTTCGCCCGCGAAACCGAAACATGTCACGAAATCGTGACATCTTCACTGCCTTGTCTCTTTTCTATCTTTGGCCCGCAAAAACTAAACATGTCACAAAATCGTGACACTTCTCTTGCCTTATGCCTTTTCTATCTTTGGCCCGCAAAACGAAACATGTCACGAAATCATGACACTTTTTCTCCTTGGCACTTTCTCTTCAAACCTGTCATGAAATCGTGACACTTTTCATCCTTAGCGCTTTCTCTTCGAACCTGTCATGAAATCATGACACTTTTCATCCTTAGCGCTTTCTCTTCGAACCTGTCATGAAATCGTGACACTTTTCATCCTTAGCGCTTTCTCTTCGAACATGTCATGAAATCATGACAGTTTTCCTTGCAAGCGCTTCTTCTCCGAACATGTCACGAAATCATGACAGTTTTCCTTGCAAGCGCTTCTTCTCCGAACATGTCACGAAATCATGATAGTTTTCTTACTTGCCTTCTTTGCTTCCAACATGTCATGAAATCATGACAGTTTTCCCACTTGGCTTCTTTGCCTGCAACATGTCACAAAATCATGACAGTTTTGTTTGTGCCTTCTCTCTCCTCGTCCATGTCATGAAATCATGACAATTTTGCTTGTGCCTTCTCTCTCCTCATCCATGTCACGAAATCGTGACGTTTTTCTTTCTGCCTTCTTTCTTCTCAACCTGTCGCGATATCGCGACAGAAAACATGTCGCGATATCGCGACAGTTTTCTTACTTGTCTTTTTCTTTGATTTTTTGAATCTGGGTCACTTCTATTTTCCTGGAATTTCACTGAACATGATCTGACTGACCTCTGAACTCCTGTCCACTGCTTCAACTGATCTGTCTATCTGTGTTGACAACAATGACAATACTTTTGCTGCACCTTGCTCAACAATTTATGCTATATCAGAGGACTATGTTTAGTGTAGATCAGAGATAGAGATTAAGAAGATTTGTGCTAGACCGAAGGACTGTGTTTAGTACAAATTTGAGATAGAGTTGAGAGAAATATTTGGAGGTGACAAAGTAGAGGATAGTAGTCTCCAATGGATAGAGTTCCATAAGCTAGAGTAATTAGGATAAGTCTTATGAGTGAGGACAAAGGTCTTCAGTGGAGAGAGATCCAGAAGCCAGTGCAGTGGAGGCAGTAGTCTTCTCAAGGATCACCAGCCAGAGCAGAGGAGAAGGAGTTCTCCTATGGATAAAGATCCATGAACCAGCTAAGGGGATTGGTGTCTCATATGGATAGAGATCCATGAACTGGATTAGGGTATTGGTATCTCCTTTGGATAGAGGTCCATAAATATTGTAATTGGGAAGGATTCCCAAGATATTTGTTGAGAAAATTTAATGAAATATTTTCTCTGTGGATGTAGCCCACATTGGGTGAACCACGTTAAATTGGTATCTCTATTTGTGTGTGATGATTTGTGCATTGCTTTGATTACTAATTTTGATATTGCAATTGATATATTGGATAATATTGTTTGATAAAAGAAAAGTAAAAAGTGATCTTATACTATTCACCCCCCTCTCAATATAAGCTTGTGTTCTTTAGAGTGGATAACCACCCAACCCAAACTTGGATTGTAACACTAGAAAATGTGTTGGGTATGTCCATGCATCCACTGTGACTGTTATGTATTCCAGTATTCCCTCAAGGAGCACTATAGACTTGTCTACAAACTGAAGGACAATTTTGGTTGGCTCTAGGTTGGTCAGTCTGAGTTTTTGCATGGTATCCTTAGACATGACATTAATAGAAACCCCTAGATCAATGAATGTGTTGGGTAAAACATAGCATCCAATTTTTATACTTAAAATAGGGCTTCTTGTGCTTGATAGTTTTTTCTATAGGTGTTTCCTAGCATAATATCAGCTAACTGGCCTACCAAATTGATTTCTTGTGCTGGTTTTCTCAAACACAATTCTCTTATGGCCTTGCTATATATGGGAATGTCTCTTATGGCCTAAAAAATAGGGATTACGACTGTCAAATTTTTCATACTGGAAAGAATATCAAATTTTGGTTGTATTGGCTTCTTAGGTTCCTGCAATATTTTTGGGAAAGGTGGAAACCCTTCTTTAGTATTTATAGTTATTGGTTTATCTTCTATTTCTTCTATAAGATGTGATTCCTCTTATTCTAAATCTACCTTTTTCTCCTCTTCTAACAAAGGAGCTATTTATACATCTACCTATTTACCTGATCTCAATTATATTGGACTACAATCTACTTTGATATTATACATGGGGTACATCTCATTCTCCATTTGGTATGATGGTTGTATTTTATTTTTTGTATTAGATGTAGGTTGTGCCAGAAGTTGAGTAGATCTCAAAGCAGGGGGAGCTGGTAAACTTGGTTTTAGTGGGACTTGACCTGCATGCTATGGAGTTGCACTCCAAGCATTGGGATTTCTCCACTGTGGTCCAGGCTGCTAGTATGACATCCATGGGTAAGTATTATTAGGCTTTGCTCCTTGAGGGGTATGTGTCCAAAATTGTTGTCCCTACCAACCCATATTGGGTTGTAGAAATTGACCTTGGTGCTGAGAATTATTGCCCCATAGGATGGCATTCTTGTTGGTATGTTGTTTTCCATAGGAGACTGTTGCAAGTTTCTCCTATTGCCCATGAAGTATGATTTTTTTACTTTAGGATCCTCTCTATATTTTGATAATTGTGGACACAACTTAGTTTTATGATCCTTTTGACACACAACACACACTCTAACTTTATTTTCAAGATATTTTTTTCTAGGGTGCTTTCTCCTACATTTAGGATAAAAATAGGCTAATGCTACCTCATTCTCCTGCTTCTTTCTTTGAAGCAGAAGAGTGTCCATTTGAAGCACAATATATGATAATATCTCACTCTTGATGTCTTCAAGCATATTTCTTATCTCTGTTTTAGTGATTGTGACTGATTGTTTGACATTTTTGGAAGTTAAATTTACCCTTCCTTCTTGAGTAGTTCTGGCATAACTGTCGTATATTAGACATTTTGTGTTGATAAATGTCCCCTCCAAAAATCATGTTTAATGCATCCATAAATTCATTCGTAAACACTTTAATAAGATACTTCTTAAGGACCTGTCTCCTAGTTTTGCATGGGGAGATCTTTGCAAATTAAAACTAAACCTATCCCAATATTGCTCCAATGACTTACCTTCCTTCTGAGTCATATCCAGGACTTCTTCTCTGGAATCTCGTGCCCTTCCAAAGTCTTGATACTGATCTAGGAAGATTTTTTCATGTCTTCCTAGGTAGTTATTTATCTGTTTCCTAAACTGATGAACCAGCACACGGTTGCATCATCAAGAGTTGAGGAAAAAAAATAATTTTTGAGCATCGGTTGTATAGTTTACTAACCTGCATAAAATATCAAATTTAAAGAGAAACAAGTTAGTATCTTCTGATTGAAATATTCTAAATATTATAAGGTGGATAGGAGATATATGTTTCATCTTATGGTCTCCTCTTGCCTCTTCTATGGGGAAGTTAAATCTAGTGGATTCTTCTTCTACTTCAGTCATCTTATCTGTAAACAAGATTTCTACACCTATTATTTTCAAGGTAGCTTTCAAGGCTTCTAATTCATTTATTTTATCCTCTAGAAGGATTACTAAATCAGTATTTGAAATAGTCCCATATTCAACTACTTGTCAATGTTGAATGTTCATCAAATTTTCCTCATATTGAACTCTTCCTACCATTGATTCTTCCCTAAGATTTTATTGGTCTAGTTTAAAAGGATCCTATGCAAAAAGTGGATGTTGACTCCAATGCACAGGTGGAGATGTTGGTGGGGAGATATTACTATCAGGATTTGGCACAACTGAAACAGAGTTTTTTGAAGAAACAAAATTCTTTTTCTTGACTAAATGATCATCCGGTCCTCTAACTCTAGGTGGACTCATAAAAATTTAGAATGGAGTCATTCTATAGAAAGTAACATAAACTACTTCAAAAACACTTTCTTCAAAATAAGATTTTACAGTTAGTTTTTCCCGGGAAACAATACCAAAATGTTGGGCAAAACATTGGTTAAGTTTCTACAATTAAGTTCATTGCCTTCATTTAATTATCAACCCGGGACAACTTGTAAACTTGTGAAAAATTGTGCACAATATATGCCTATAAAATTTCTTTAATAAGATGAGTCCCTTAGATTCTATGGTATGGGGGGTGTTATTGCATTGGAGTTTTTTGTTCATTTTTCAAACCATTATCCTATTTTATATTATCAAAGATATGACTAAAATAAAATAGAAAACGTAAAATGCACACTTGCTGGAATAATTACAGAAAACAGGGGAAGCTACAAAATTACACTAAATTGTAGAAAAGATAGTGAAACAAAAATAAATGAAATAAAAAAAACAAGAAAAAAGTGGGAGGAATATTGTTGAGAGTGGGCCCAAGCTTGCAATAGATTCCGCTTGAGTCAATTCATTCATCGGATGCTAGTTTGAGATTAATAAAACACTCAAATGAATTGTATTATATGCAACTTTAGAAAATTTACAAAGAAAATTCGGGATCTGGTTCTCAAAGATGGCCTACATATTTATAAGATATGCAACCATACCCTATTACATTTGGAGGTAATCTATTTCTGATTTTTCTTTTACAATAAATACACAAGAATAGGGAGTATAAATCGAATATAGAATTAATGTCCTCTATTGCTGGATTAAGCGTATTTTTTTTTATCATTACAGAATACGTCTGATATCACACTTATCGATTTACATGGATATTTACATATTTTCTAAAAAATATATGATACCTACTTTATGACATTGTACTTCATCTGCATTCATCACCGAAATTGTGTTCACATCCATCGTTGAAATCGTTGTTCTATTCTACCGAAAACAGGGATCGAGTTGTACTTTTGCTTCAATGAGAGTCAGGTGCCAAACCAGAAGTCGGGTGCCAAATGGGATTCAGGATCCAAATGAAAGTCGGGTGCCAGACTTAGTGTCTTTACTTTATTTGTTTTGATTATGTTTACCTTTGATTTTTCCATCATAAACAGAAATTTCTAGGTCCAAATGGAAAATTGACGTAAACATGCCAAAAGGCAGTAAAAATCACTGAATCTACACACAATTCACTTAAAATAAATATTAGACAACATATATAGTTTACTATTAAATATATATAATTTTCATAAAAAATACACTTCTATTTTAATAATGCCACATCATATATGAAAAATGTATACAAAATATGAGCATTTTCAGGGCTCATCAGATGCTACAAGATAATATAGTGAAAAATACAACCAAGTTCTTATATGAACAAGTGAATACAATATTTAGACTTTCATTGCAAAAAATAAGTGATAGAGACCATCACTTTTTTAATGAGGTTATTA
Organism: Wollemia nobilis; assembly: GCA_028583015.1. NCBI lineage: Eukaryota > Viridiplantae > Streptophyta > Pinopsida > Araucariales > Araucariaceae > Wollemia > Wollemia nobilis. The sequence goes on from JAQPPZ010017073.1 coordinate 2,679,541, forward strand.
AGAAGTTGACAACTAATTTTAGGATTTTGCATTTGTTATCAAGTTTGTATTATCTAAGAGCAAATAGGTAGGTGGAGGCAACCAACAAAGTCTTAGTCTCTATATTGTATAAAACCTATGGAATAGAAGGAGTAGATTGAAACAAAATTTTACCATCTATTATATGAGCTTATAGAACAACCTTCAAAATGATAACATACCATACACCATTCTAGTTAATATATGGTCAACAGATAGTAGTACCAGTAGAGTTCTTGGTAACTAGTTTATGAGTAGTTGTGGAGCATTGCTTGGGTGACCAAGAGAACCTAGAGGAAATACTGGTAGCGCTCATCAAGTTGGATGAGAGAAGAGTCATGGCAAAATGGGTGATTGAGGTGGCCTAAAAGTGAAGGATGTTGTGGCATGATAAGCATCTCTAAAAAATAGAACTTAAGCAAGTTGATTTAATTCTAATGTTTATTGGTAAATGAGAAATCAAGCTAGGGAAGCTAAAAATATTGTGTCTTGGTCCCTTTAGAGTTATACAAGTGATGGATAATAATGTAGTTAAATTATAGAAGTTGGACGAGATAGTAGTACCTAAAATAGTGAATGGTTCAATGTTAAAACCATATAAGGTACAATGCATGCTTATCACTTTACAAGAAATAGAACGAGAACTACAACAAGAAGCAGAATCTAGCGAACCATGAAAAACAACCCAAAATAATCAAGATCCACCAGAAGGGGACACTAAGCTAGGGATTACATGTCTATTCGCAAAATGGGAGGCATGACCAATAATAGAACAACAGGAAGTGACACCTCACCCTGGTGAAAGGAGAAGTATGCGAGTACACGTGAGGTTCACATATGAAATAGAAAAAATTGAAGAAGATAAGGAATGAATTCCTCCCAAAGAAATAAGAAATCAAGAGTAGGTACCATTAGCACTAGATTGGAAAAGATAAGAAGAAGCTACCCAATCAGAAGAAGTAGTAGTGTATCCACAAGTAGAACAAATGGAGTTGCCTCAACAAGTATAAGGATGATATAGGATGTGACTAACGATACAATATGAAGATAGAATGAATACCTTCAATATGGAAATTCCAATTTTAAATAAAGGTGGAATTATAGAGAAGTTAACCGGGCTTACTCCATTAGCTCATATAGGTGTGATACAATAGAGGATGTGATATCAATCACAATAGTTGCAAGAGGAGTATGAAGTGTTACAAGCCTATAATGCACAACTTTGAGAGTAGCTCATTCAAGAATTTGATGATATAATGGAATGACTTGATGAGAAATAGGTTGCAAGGAAAATATATATTGAATCATAAGATGATGGAAATAGAAAAGAACCTCAATTACAAGGGAGACAATGAGAACTTCAAATAGATTTGATTTCTAGGGATAAGGAAAGATCATAAGTAGAACCGAGGGGCTCGACTTAGGATCTACCAATCACAAATGAAGTAGTAGAGATAGTTTGGTGGAAGATTAAAGAAGACCTTACATAACCTGAACCTCAAGGGAATATACATGAAGATTCAAGTGAATCTAGTGATGAATAAATTCCCTTACTCATAAGGAATAGTAGTGGTGAAGTTTTGGCAAGAGTACAAGAACCTCATGATCGTCTCGATCTATATGCCTATGTGACAACATATCTATAGTTAAAAAGGTAAATAAGGGAAGTGAGAAGACTCTAGATAATAATGGACTTGCCAATGGAGTGGTTGATGCAACACAAAGATAATCATAATAATTCAAGCATGGCTCCCAGTTTTTTAGAATACTATAGAGAAGCATTAGCTAGTTTCATCCCACAATATCATTTTGAAGAGCGGAGGTGGATAAGGTGACTAAGGCATGCAAATAATATACTAAGAGCATTATGACAAATATCACCAATAGCTCGATGTAACAAAGGACACCTAGCCAATATAGAGTTCATGTATATCACTCCCAATACCTAGGAAAAAAGGGAACCAAGCCGACAACAGGATTGACAAAAAGGAAAACCAAGTACTGCAGGGTAGTAGGAAGTCATAGAATGGGATTATGATGAGTGAATGAAGGTAGGAATCATTTATATCCTTTACCCAAAGGAATAAGAGGAAGGAATCAACCTCCTACTCCAATATGGCCTAATCAACCTAAGGAAACATCACATGCATCCTTGAAAGTGACCAAGAATACACAATAAGGATGTAATTTGTAGGGTGTATTCTTAGAAAATCTTAGGGGATGGCAACCACATAGAGGAAAATTAGGATGACCACCAATGCTCTGATGAGGACCAAGAAAAATAGAAGCATGACGAGGATTACTTCATAGAGAAGAATGTCCATTTAATACTCGAAGAGGTTCTATAGCAAGAAAATAAATTCACGGCAGCCAAATGTGAGGAAGAGCACTTTTTGGCATGGGAAGAATACGGGTTTAAGAGGAAATAAGTCGAAGTAGACAAAGGACTTTTCACCAAGTTTAGAGGTAGATTTAGTTTGAGGGGATAGAAATTAGAATCACCCAAATGAGAATCAAATAACAAGGGTATATCCATCAAATAATCAACCAATAGGGCAAAGGAAAAGCCTTGAACAAGCTAATACAACCTTGAAAGGAGGGAATTGTGCAAATTTAAATCGTATAGGTTGCAATTGTATAATTCCAAATTGTATAATTATTCAACCCCCGATTACACAAAATGAGGTGGCATACCCTTAAGTTGATACATCGACATAAGGAATCATACAAGTGAATGTCACTGTACGATTCCCATGATGATAAGTTAGAAAAGTAGGTAATTTAAAAAAAATGAAAAATGAAAATATATATATAATCTTGATTGTGAAAATCCCTTCAGGATATAATCAAGACAGAAGATGGTTGAAAACCATAAATGGCAACCTCTTCTAAGAAAAGAAAAAAAAGAGAAAAAAAACAAAAATAATAAAATAATAGAAAAAAAACAAAGGAAAGGACAAAATTGCATGCAAAAAGGACTGATTTGGCAATCATCCATACAAAAAAATAAAAACACATGCAAAGAAGGTTATGGTGGAATGTAATAGGTCATTTTGGCTATATAAGAGAGCGCCATGAATATTTTTAAACTAGTTAAGTATTTGAACAGTCAAAATTAGGTAATTTTAGGAGCAAGGAACAATGCAATAGAAGAAATTTTTGCATGGGCATGTAAATAACAAAAAAAATCCACTAATTTTCTTTACCCATTATGAATTTGCATAGTGGAGTTTCTTTGCTTCTGAACCGGTAAATAAAAAAACTCGTAGCAGGTGAAGTGCCTGGAAAAACACGAAGGGCTTTTTCAAGAAAAAATGGTCAAGGTTGTTTTTCTATAAAATCTAGGATTATTTTTTCCAAAAAATATAGGGTTTGAAGATAAAAACCCTAATTTGTGGAAGTAAAATATGAGAGCAAAGTTAAAACCCTAATTTACATGAAGGAAAATTATTAGAAAAAGCAAAACATTTTTAGCCATTGCATGCGGAGGAGAATAAAGTGAAAGGTCATACAAAATAAGAAATTGTACAAATTACCCATAGAAGAAGTGTACAACTAAAGAATTGCACAATTGGGAAAGGAAAACTACATGAGTAAGCCATAAATTGTACCAGAGAATAGATTGCACAACAACAACAACAAAAATTATAAGGTAAATCATACAAATTTGACAAGTAAATTTTGGGGGTGAATGTAGGCTTCAACAAAAAATTGTATGATTTTGGAGCCTAAATGTATGATTTGGATGTAATTGTACAATTTTAGGGTATGGTTGTATGATTTTGGAGCCCAATTGTATGATTTGAGTATAATTGTATGATTTGGGGTATAATTGTATGATTTTGGAGCTCCATTTTACGATTTGAGTATAATTGTATGATTTTGGGACATCATTGTACGATTTAGGACACAATTATATGATTTGAGTGCAATTGTACAATTTTGGGGTCCAATTGTATGATTCTAGGTGCAATTGTACGTTTTCCTGTGCAATTGTACAAAATTAGAGTGTAGTTGTACAATTTTAGGTGCAATTGTATGATCTTGGAGTGCAATTATATGATTCTTAGAGCAATTATATGATTTTAGGTGCATTTGTATAGAATTATAGTAGATTGTATAGTTTTTGAGTGCAATTGTTCAAAATTTATTAAATTGTATGGAATTGGTGAAGAGGACTAGTTCCACAAATATGAAGGTCTATGAAAGATAAGCATCGAGCAAGAATTTTAGGCTTATCTATGGTAAATTACAAAAAAAATAATAGAACGCTCACCAAGTCCACTACATTAGAGGGATATGTGGCGCATGCAAGAAGTGACCTACCCTGCACAAGGCCAAGGACAAGGATTTCATCCACAAGGAGAATAGGGCTACCGTCATTTAAGGGCAAGAGGTTATAGTTCATGGAGAGGACATAAAAAATGGCATCGTAGTAGTGGAAGGGAGCAACCACAATTATGGGAGGAGATTCATATGGAACCACCTAGAGCACATCAGAGGCATATCTAGAGCAAAATTCATAGAGAACCTATCCCAAAAACTTAGATAGACTAGCTCAACGAGGATGAAGGAGGACAGGTAGACTTGAACGATATCACCTTCACATAATTAATAGGTGAATTATGTTAGAAATGGTGAATAGAACATGATAAAAATCACTCACTGAAGGCAACACTAACTTAGGTAGGCATGAGTGTTTTGGCACAAGTACTTCCACTAGACAAAGTTTTCTTTAATGATTACTTGTTGTATATGGTACAGTCTTATGATGCTAGTAATAATTGCACCTTTCTCCAGATAGGGAATCATCATTTGATGGTGGCATTCTCGGCTACCAATTTTTGGAGAACATTTGGGTTGCCAAAGGAATGGCTACCAATTAAGATAGAACATATGGGTCCCATTGAGACCCACCGATTAATTACTAATATGACATCACTGAAGTCTCCATCAACCACTAATTCTTTTAGTCCTGGAGGATGAGGGATCAAGAGAGTATGTTGAATATCAAGGAGCTTATGTGTGCCATGAATGTAGTCATGTCTTGTTTGTTAGGAGGGGTACGATATTTTGAAATACCAATATAGATGGTGTAGTATATGGAGGGCATAACCAAGGGAGTACAGTGTGACTGGAGCACATACTTAACTCAGTGGATTCAATGGTTATTGTAGAGGACAAGAAAATATTTTTCAATGACATTTCATACAAACACTATAATGTTGGATGCCATTTATCAAGAAGACATCCCATTATATGGGTTAAAAACTCCTATAAATCTATCAAAGGATCAACCTTCCATACTACGATGGAAAATATAGTTTTTATCCACAAGGATACTTTGAAAAAGCTAAAATTTATTAAGCACACAAGGAGACCAGAATCTCCCTTGGTTTAAGAGAGTGAAACTTCAAAGAAAGAAGTCCACCATTGAAGGATAAGACGTCACCAACTGCATCTAGAATCTGATTCAAAGTAGGAGGTATCTATACAAAGGCTGCAAGAGCAACCATTGTCTCACAAGGAGAAGGAGATAGCAACACCAACATCAAGTCTAGTGAGAACATGAATATAATGGAAGAGGTGAATGTAATAAAAATATCTTGTACAGAGTGAGAAGTTGTAAACAATGCTCTCAGATCCAGTTGAGGAAATACACTTGGTACTGGAAGCGTTGGAGTTGGAAAATATCAATGTGTCAATGAAAATAGACCTGTTAGGAGAAGCAATAGGATCTCCTGCATTGATCGATGTCAATAATTTTCAAATATTAGAGGCATCCAAGCACTGAATAGATATAATGGTAACACCATCATGGATGAAAGTAAAAGAAGTGATGGTGGCCCCACTGAAAGAGAAAAAGAAGAAGAAGAAGAAGCTATAAGTATGAATCATTATGAGAGGTGTCAATATTTAGTTGATGGAGGGAAATGTGATACAAGCACAATAGCTATCTGATCTGGTACTTGTACCTACAACAATGATAGAAGAAAAACCAAAGCCACGAGAAGAAGAGTAGCTATAGCCACAAGAAGAAGTCTAGGTACCTAAAAAGGAGCAATAGTTGGCTAAAGAAATCATTGATGTCAATAAGATTAGATTAGATGAAGAGGACCATGAAGCATTGACTATAGCTCAAAATTTTCTATAGGAAGAGACTATAGTAGGTCCCATTAAGGAAATCAAGGAAAGATCACTTTCAAATGAGGAATAGGAGGAAAAGACTTAGACATAAGATATGGACCACACACTTCAAACAAGATTTTTTCTTGAAGTACCATAGTTCAAAACTTTGGATGGAGAAGGTGATGACATAGATGACCAAGTGGACCATTTCTTGGAACAGATTTGTGAAATGTTCCTAAGTACCTGATTGCAATTTTTAATAGGCTATATAGAAAAACTAAAGTAGTGGAGGGATATAACCTTCATGGAAATGGATAAGGTCATGGAGTGGGTGTGTAGTAAATACCTAACAAGGATAATAGCACAAACACATGCATAACACCCATGGTAGTTACCTAGAGATGAGGTAACAAATATGTTAGTAATTGATGATTTGCTATAAAAGATGAAGATAAACTACAAAGTGTACCCATGGGTATATCTAGATTTACACAAAAATTAGAGGTGTCCATTGAACACAATTGATACAAAATATTAGAGGGCATCACCATAATTAACCTTCATTTTTTGAAAATTCAATTTCCTAACACATTGTATTGAATAGCTTAGCTTGGGACTGGAACAAATCTATCAAGCTAAGAAAGCTCAACAAGGAGAAGTAGAGGTGGCTAAGAAATAAATGGCTACAATTGAAGAATAATTGAAATGCAACAAGAAATAAGTCGAGGGTAAGTTGAAGTAGGTGGAAGCAAAAATGACTAGGTGGAAGCTAAGGAAGATCAACTGAAGATATATGAAGGGAAAATGCAACTGAAGGACTATAAAACTTAAGGAAATGGTAAAAGATATAAGTGGATACAATAACATAATTATGGATCATAAGGCTATGCTTCAAGTCAAGGAAAAATTTCAACAGGATCACCAATTTGAATTGCAACAGAGAGATCGAGTGATTGCAAAGAATGATGAGGATCTCATCATTGTCATTCAAACAAACGTAGATTTGAAAGAAAAGTTACACAAGGGCACATATAAGAAGGAGTATGAGGAGTTGCTATAGATCCTAGCTACTATAGAGGAGAAATCCAACACATATGGACTAAAATCTATAGAGCTTAGTAACTATGTTAACAAGTTGTAGAATGAGTGGGTCATTCTCCAAGTTCAAATTCAAGATCTCAATAAGAACAATTAGCCAAGACTAAGAAAGATGATTCAATGGGGATGTTGACTAATTTAAATAGGAGGGTATATTTAGGCAGCAAATCCACCTCCTAGAAGAAGAAAAACGTTAGTATAAGGATTTGCACAATTTTGGTAAAAGTATAAATTTTGTCTAATTGTACAATGTAGGGTTTGTATAATTGTACAATGTAGGGAAATAACATGAATGCATGAAATGAAATGAAATAAATTATAATGTGCATAAAATGTAATTTTATGAAAATCAAATTAGAACCTTAGTAAATCATTAATGAAATTAAGTTGGTAGAGAAGTTGTAGGTGGTAATTGTAAATAATGAACTATCTCATAAAACTATTTTGGAATGTCCTGGATAGACATTATAAGCTCCCACATTCAATTTTTGTAGGTTATTAATGGTTTTTGATCGTTTCTAACGATAGTGTATATGCATTGTTGTCGATCTTAGCCGATATGGTTGATTGTGGATTGCTAAAAAGAATTACAGAGTATAATTCAGCATTGTTGTATCCATACATGTTAGTTGAGTATGAATTGTATACTTTTGTGCAATAATACAAATATAACATTGTATTGAAATGATTATACAAGGGAAATAAAGCATTGATTGATACCCAGCTGTGTATGAGAATTGTAGATGGATAATTCTTCATAATTTCTTCCTGTAAATTATAATTGCCATGTTTGAAAGTATTGTACGACTTCTAGGATGGTAGTACATATTATTGTTGGATATGGAATAGGAATTGTGATTCCAAGTGTGCATTATGGATTAATAAGTTGGTAATCCCATCATTAGAGTTATATAATTTATGTTATGTTAAATTCATACAGCCACTACTCAAGGAGGATTCCATACATACCCTTGAGCACACTACTCGCCTCTCTAATGGTACGAGAGGGTGATCTTTTTGGATGTTGTGTATAGTGTACTATGGATAATATAAGGCCAAAAATATTCATAGGGCTAAAGCTTTCTCTTAATCCTAGGAGGTATCCTAATATACCCAAAGATATGTGGTAGCTCAATTCTATAGATAGGTGTTGTCTAAGGCCAGGGTATTGGAGCCTAATTGCCCCTCGTTTCACTAGACACTTTACAAGCAATCTAGCTTAGCCAATAATAACATATCCTCCATGATATTTTAAAACCCTTAGCACATGGTTTATAACCTAATAAACTAATGCAAAAAAAAAAATTGTGTGTTTTATTTTTAAGGAAACAGGCAAAAAAATGAAAATGCAAAAACTTTATACCTAGTAGTTGAAATGACAAGGCAAGAACTGTCACAGTCGTAGTGGAACTCAACCCTGAAAAACACTTTGATACCACTTGTTAAGAACCTTCTAATAAAAATAAACTCATTCACATAAATATTGCAATAAAAACATAATTTCATGAAAGAACAAAATATTACAATACAAAATGTAAACGCAAAATTATAACAATCTCACAAATCACAACACAAAATCGTAGGCCTCTTTGAGGGGGCAATCTCCTTTAATAGTTCCATTAATATGGCAAAGATACATTTTTTTATGGATCCTTACCTTTTAAAGATACACTTCATGCAACCCTAACCTACTACTCAAGAGTTGGCTTACATGCAAAGTGTCACTCGAGCTAGAATCTTCTACCAAACATTAGTTACATTCTTGATAATAGTTACATGAAAATGCCCCACTTGTCTGGGCACCTCACTTGCCACATACCATTATAAAATATTACAAAATATCATTATAAAGGATTCCCCATGTTGGAAATGGTTCATTACATAATAATATGATAATTATAAAAATAGTGTTAGGATGGGGTCCTAACAGGCTTCCTTACTTCCAGTAAAGACTTTCAAAAATGACTTTCCTGCCATATTACCTAAATTTTCTTCACATGAATCCTTTATTTTTTGAGTTTCTCCTAATATCTAGAATAAGAAGAAGTGGTGATGGCTCCTTACTCACACTTTAATTCCTACTCACTCTTCTTGCTCATACCCATAACGTGTGCCTGCTTTCTAAAACAAGAAAAATGTGAGGCTTGCTCCTAGCTTACACTCACGTTATGTTAGAATTTATAGGATATTACCTCTATTAATAATTAATGTACATCCAAAATAATATTATTAGTGATCCAATCCCTACGTCCATTTTTTGACAACATTAATAATAAACTACAAACACTCTCAATTAAAATATGTATCCATCCTCTTTTCATGGTAATATTAATAAATATAAGTGTTCAACCTTCCAATAGTTGTTTGTTGAAGTTCTACATGATTTTGGATAGGTAAGGAGAATTTTTCCTTCATTGTACTAGAAAACACCACTTTTGCAAACCTTTTTAGGGATTCCTTTTAAAACATAATCAAAATTAAGTTTAATGAACCAACTTCTAGATTTGTTTTCATGAATCAATGTAGACCCTTTATATTAACTCTATTATTATAGGTCATCCTTGCATGTATATTCAAATAATATGATTGTTAGACTTTATTATATTATTTTTGTAATGTAAATATAATTATTATATTTTGAGGGATATTAATTATTTCATCTCATATATGGGCAAATAAGAATCTCTCAAGATAATGAGAAGACGAATTTTTTATGATGGAGTGAAACACCAAACGGTCTATTGGAACTAAGAGACACCAAAAATCATAAATATGGATGATGTATACATTCTGTTTGGAGGAAATATTTAAAGAAAAATATAATACATCAATATGTTTAACCATTGTCCTTGCATAATATTGTTGCTTGTCTTCCCCTTATTTGTTCAATATCTAGTATCAAAGCTAGATCATGGAGAGTTTGAAGAGTTTGTGTGAGAAGGGACAATAATTGCCATTTGATGACATGCCTTGCTTGTGAATTCATTATCCAAGAACAACCTGAGAAGGCATTCCCAAAGTCACTAATCAGCTAAAATACTACAATTTGTAACTATTACTGAAACACCTAAGGGTCTATTGAAACTAAGAGACACCAAAAAGCATAAATATGGATGATGTACAGATTCTGGCTGGAGGATGTCTTTGCATAATGTTGTTGCTTGTCTTTCCCTTATTTTTCAATATCTAGTATCGAAGATAGATCATGAAGAGTTTGAAGAGCTCGCGTGAGAAGGGATAATTATTACCATTTGACAACATGCCTTGCTTGTGAATTAATTATCCAATAGCAACCTGAGAAGGCATTTCCAAAGTCAATAATAAGCTAAAATACTACAAGTTGTAACTATTATTGAGTCACAAAACTTGAGGAGATGACATCCTACCATTTCATTGTAATCAAAATGGTGAGCGATAAGTTTTGATTATTTATAAGGAAGAAAAGAAAGAGCTTCAACATTTTGGAGAAAAGGTAAAAGTCATTAAATGAAAAAAATTGTAGATGTCATAATTTTATTTCATGTTCTAGACCATGTTTAGAAAGATCCATATAGATGCCTCCTTTTTGGTTTGGAACATTTGTATTAATTTATATGATCATTATCATGTGTATCTATTTTTTTTTTAATATGATTTAAGCTAAAATAATATTTTGTTTGTTTGATTTTCTATTGCTCATGTGGATTCTTCATCCTTATTTTTAGTGTGCGTCTATAGAGTTATGTTCCATCTATGTGAAGTTGTTCTACAATCTGAGATCTTCCTTTATGTGTTTTACATTACTCTTGGATGTTCTAAGTTTATAATCTATATTAGTAAAGATGCCTTAACATATTGAAGATATTGTGATGGTCCATGTGCATAAAAGAGAAGTGGACAGGGAGGCATTCAAATAAGGTTCTTAGGCTTTCTACATTAAAGATGCAAAATCAACCCACTAGAAAAATGGAAAAATAAGTTTGAAAACTTTTGGATGCGGAATTGAAGTAACCTTAGTCAAAGCTCCACATAGCTTTGATATTTAAAAAGTGCTCTCAATTATGAAGAAGATTTTTTTAGTATGCAACATTATAAGGTATAATTTTTAAATTCTCCTTTTAAAGTTACAAACTACATAGTGGAAATATTAGCCCTTGCAAGAAAGATTAAACCTTTTTATTAAAAGGTCATAAGTTCAATTCTCATAGGGGTACCTTTCAAAAAATAAATCAAAGTAAAGGGAGGCAATAAGGGTTTTTAAAGTTTTAGGAGCGGGAAAATGAGCTCTGGCGATTTTTGAATCTGAACTAGGGTTTCTGGATTTTCGAAAAATCTCTGGCTTCTGCTGGCTTGCAGAGGTGTCTTTGGGGTACGGTGGTTCTGAAGGTTCGATCGGTGCCCCAGGAGGGTCCAATGGGGACTCCTCCGGCTCCTTTTCCAGGAAGTACTAGCTCTTATGCTGATTTGTTTAAAGAAGATTCTCCTCCGAAGAATGCCGAAGCCCAAAATATGGCATATAAAAAGCTCTTCACGACTGCTGGGAATAGGTCTTCAGCACGACGTGTGAATGGTTGTTTACCGCAGGCCGAATCCAGGCCAAAAATCATCATTGATCCCAGCATGGTTGAGGAGTCTGTCCTCTATAGAGCTAGACATGATTTAATCTGCAAGTTCATGGGTATTCGTCCTTCCCTGAGCTTTCTGCATTCTTGGATCCGCCAGAACTGGGAGCCCCACGGTGAGTTTTCATTGTGGTTTATTAGTAATGGTTATTTTATTGTCAGCTTCTCGGCTCTGGCCGATAGAAATAAGGCTTTTGAGTCGGAGAAGAAAAACCATGGCCCGACAGGGCTATTTGTTCAACCCTAGAGGGTAGGATTCGATCCTCGTGTTGAACCTACTGTTGTCCCAATGTGGATTCGATTATATGCTCTTCCAATGGAATTCTGGGGTGAGCAGGTACTGGCAATGATTGGCAATTCGATTGGTAGACATCTGGGTGTTGCCAGAGACACTATTGAAGGGAGCATGGCGGTGTATGCTCGAATATGTGTGGAGATGAATCTGAGCCAGCCTTTGCCGGCAGAGTTGGAAATTGAACTGGCAGGTCTTTCCTGGATTCAACAGTTGGACTATGAGGCCCTACCCTTTAGATGTCGGGTTTGCCACAAGCATGGACATTTGGCCCGTTTTTGTCCTCTTAATATGAATGCCAATATGGAGGCCTCCTCAGGAATGCCAAACTCGCCTAAAGAGGATAAGGCTACACCCAATAAAGATCCTATTAGCACCAGTCAGGGCCAAGAAGCTCAGAGAGAGGGTTTTGAACAGCCCAGAAGAAAAATACGGACAAAGAAAAAGGAGGGAAAGGAGCAATCTCATCTCAGGCCTGCCAATAGGTATGAGATTTTTAAGTCATTGGTTGATGAAGAGGATCAATCTATGGAGGGCTTGGAGGGTTTCAAGGAAACCTCTCGTTGTTCCTGGGCAACTCCCCCTCTCATCTTCTCCTGTCATTCAACAGATAGTTGATCCCTCTGAGGTATCACAACCAGTGTGTTCTGGTGCCTTAGTAGTCCATAACCAGGAGCAGACAGTTTCTCAGGATGTTCGCATGGGGATAGCAGAGAAAAATAGGGAAAGGCCATCTTTGGGGATAACCCAGATAGAAAAAAGATCAAAAAATAGTAATTCTCAGGGAGCTGGTAGAAGATCCAATAAGGAGCTGCTAGCAGCCCAGGGAGACAAATTGATCATGGGAGGATTGGTGAGGACAATTGACTCTTATTGCTCCCAGGGTAACCCATGATTATACAATCTTGGAATGTGAGGGGTTTAAACAGCAGAACCCATCAATCTGCTGTTCAAAGATTATTAGAGCATAGCAATACTGATTTTTTGCTTTTACAAGAGACCAAGATGTCTTTGGATCTTATGTCTAAAACAGTCAACAAAATTTGGAGGGGTGCTGGTCATATGGATGTGGCTGCCCAAGGTGCCTCAGGGGGGATTGTTACTCCGTGGAACTCTCTCGGAATGGTCCGCAATAGAACACCTTGCCCGGAGGGGTGTTCTCACTTCCTGTTTAGGAATAATGTCTCTGCAGAATTCATTCTTGTCACTAACTTTTATGGTTCTCAAACTCTAGAGGGTCGAGGCGGCGAGTGGAAGGTCGTGCATGACATGCGAGCATCAAGGGAAGATATAGAACGGATTATAGCAGGGGACTTTAACGCTAAATTATCTTCTAGAGACCAGGAAGGGGGATCACCTCTTTTGGATCCAGGGGACCGGTTCATGATTGCTCAAGTCCAGGCTTTGCACTTAGTGGACATTAAATGTCCTGGCAATAACTTCACTTGGACTAATAAAAGGCGGGAGCCCCATAGTAGGAAGGTGAAGCTAGATCGCTTTTTGCTTTCAGAGGAGGTGTTTGTAAAATGGAATATCAATTTTCAGATTTTGGCAGGCCCTGTTTCTGATCACTGTCCTATTCTGTTGGAAAGCGGGACTAGGATGGGGATCCATCACAAACCTTTCAGATTTGAGAATTTCTGGCTTCGTAAAGAAGAACTTCGGGAGAAAATTCCACAGTGGTGGGAAGAGGGCCGCCCAGCTTATGGGAGAGCTATGTTTAGAATCCACAAACAACTTCAATATGTCAAATCTCAGTTGAAGTATTGGAGGCATTCTAATAAATCCGACTTCCGGACCCAAAGAGCTCCGTTGGTGGCCCACTGGGATGAGGTCCAAAAATAGTTTAGAGAAGGAGTAATAACTGATCAACTCAAAGTTGAGGATGATGCCTTGCGTTCTGCGGTTGAGGACATTGACAACCAGGAGGAGATCTATTGGAAACAGAGAGCAAGAACTTCCCGGTTATTAGAAGGGGATAGAAATACAAAATTCTTTCATCGGACTGCTTGTGCTCGAAGACAGCTAAATAAGATGGAGGCCCTTCAAGATGAGAACGGTCATTCCTTTGATACTCTTCCGGTATTCATTCCCATGCTATGGATTATTTTTCAAAGCTTTTTAAGGAAAGTGTGGTTCAAGATGTAGAGGCCCAAAATGAAGTTATTTCTGTCATACCCGCTATTATTTCGGAGGATGAAAATCAGGCCCTCCTCAAACCCATTGATAGGGATGAATTGAAAACTGTGGTCTTTGGAATGAGCACCGGTAAAACTCCCTGGTCCGGATGGCTTCCCAATTGAGTTCTTTCAGGCTTTATGGGACTGCTTAGAGGAAGATGTAAGGGCCGTTGTTGAAGAATCCAGAGAAAATAAGAGAATGCTTAAAGCTATAAACCACACGTTCATTACCTTGATTCCAAAAGGGGAGGAGGGGGTTCATATTTCAGATTATAGGCCTATTGCCTTATGTAATGTGGTGTACAAAATACTCACAAAGGTAATGGCCGAGCGCCTAAAACCTCTTCTTCACAACATTATCTCCTCTGAGCAAGGAGGTTTTGTTGAGGGACGACAGATTCTGGATGGGGTGGTTGTGGCCCAGAAAGCAATCCATTCAATGCACACTTCTGGTAATAAAGGGATGTTCATTAAATTGGATATGTCAAAGGCTTATGATAGGGTTGAATGGAGCCTCCCTGGCTAAAATGATGGCAGCCTTCGGCTTCTCTCAGGGCTGGATTGAGTGGATCATGAGCTGTGTCTCTTCCCCGACTTACTCTGTGCTTATCAAGGGCCTTCCTTCGCAACCTTTTGGAGCTTCTCGGGGTCTGCGCCAGGGGGATCCCTGTTCCCCTTATCTTTTTCTCATTCTAGCTGAAGGTCTTGGCAGACTTTTCTCGAGGAGAAGACAGACAAGGTAGATTATTGGGTATTAGGGTGGGGGATGAAGTTGTATCGCACCCGCAGTTTGTGGATGACACTGGTTTGATGGGAGTAGCCAGCATCATGGAAGCTAGAACGATTAGGGATACTCTTAATGTCTATCTCAGGGCTACTCAACAGGTCATTAATGACAAGAAATCCAAAGTGGTCTTTTTTAATCTGGAGCAAAGGCTTCATAACAGAATTTTAGAAATCCTGGGATTCACTAGGACTTCTCTCCCTGTGGTTTACTTGGGTATCCCCTTGCACTTCAAGAGGCTGAAATTAGACACTTGGAGGAATATGCTTGGAGTGTATCAAGGACAGAATTAATCACTGGTCTCACAAGTGGTTAAGTTATGGTGGCAGATTAACGTTCTTACAGTCAATCATTCAAGCCATGCCAATCTACAAATTTTCTATCCTGGCTGCCCCGCTTACAATATGGAAAGAGTTGGACAGGATGGCTAGGAAGTTTTTGTGGGAAGGAGCTAAAGGAAAAAGAAAGTGGGCCTTAGTGGGTTGGGATAAAGTCACCCAGCCCAAGGCAAAAGGTGGGCTGGGACTGAGAGGATCCAAGTTAAATAATCAAGCCTTGGCTGGAAAGTTGTACTGGAGGTGGATTTCCCAACCAACTTCCTTATTCAATAGAATTCTAACGAGTAAATATTTGGGTCAAGTTAACCCCAATGAGGTGGGCCGTTTCCCTCTGGATGGTACTGGATCCTTAGTGTGGCAGGCTCTCAAGCTAGGATCTCAAGTTATTAAAGATCAGCTATTTTGGAAAGTGGGGAGAGGGGAGAAGGCCCGTTTCTGGACTGATTCTTGGGATCAGTACCCACCCATCATTGTTGAATTCCTCGAGTTACTTCCAATAAAATCTGCCATAGAAATCATGGGTTGGGTCCAAATTGAAAGTTATTTCAACACTTCTCAGCTGGGGGAGTATAAGTTTAAGAAGTTTAAGAGGTTGGAGGAGTGGCCAATTCCAATCCCCCCGGAGTTGGCACCCATCTTAACCAAAATCTTGACAGAAAGGTTTCTCACAGGGAGAGACGAGGAGGATGAATTAGCTTGGGGCTATGGGAGCCTTGGTGTTTATACAGTGAAGGACGGATATGACAAGATCCTCCCAGACCCTCCCCCCCATTCTTTTTCGATTGAGGATTGGAGAAAGATTTGGCACTCTAAGGGCTGGTCGAAAGTAAACTTTTTTGCTTGGCAGTTTATGCACAATGGTATTCTCACTTTTGACAATCTCAGATGTAGAGGAATCATCGGCCCTTCTCAATGTGTTTTATGCCACAAGAACGAAGAAACAACTGATCACCTGATGTTTGAGTGCCCTTTCACGCGTCATATTTGGAAGCGCTGGCTCTCTCATTATAAAATCCAGGTTAATGGTGACATGAATCGGACTAATATTTGGGAAAGATGGAAGTGGGGTAGATTTACATCCAAAGCTCTTCAAATTGGGTGGGAGCTTGGTTTATACTTCATTTGGTGGCAAGTGTGGTTGGAGAGAAACGCTAGAATTTTTAGAGAAACCTTTTCCTCGCTAGATGGAGTTTGGCAGGTCATCTGGAGCAAAGTCACAGAAACTATTGCCGTCTACGCTAAAGAGGAAACTCAGGTTGTTCCTGGGCCAATGGAAGAGGGAGTTGACCAACGAGAGGGACAGAACAGAACCAGTTGGAAATCACCCCCAGAAGGCTGGATTAAAATCAATACTGATGGAGCTGCAAAGGGCAATCAGGTAGCACCGGTATTGGCATGGTCTGCCGAAATCATGAGGGATCAATGCTTTATTGGGAACTGTAGGGTTTGGGTAGAGCCACAAATAATGAAGCAGAAGCCATTGCTATCAAATCTCCCTCTATTTGAGCAGTTACTCAGGGTCACAGGAGGATAATTCTTGAATCTGATTCTCAAATTCTGGTTGGAGCTCTAGACTGCATGAGGAACTTTTCGTTGAACGCTTGGAGGTTGAGGATTCTGGTCTCTCAAATCAAGAAATTATGGAGGGAATTAGATGATGTGATTCCAGTATATGTGAGCAGAGATTTAAACAAAGCGACCGATTTCTTGGCTAAGATGGGTGCTGCGAAAGAGGTAGGGGTGCAATCGCACAGTGACATGCCTATTGAAGATGAGGTGATTAGGCAGGGCCTTGAAAGATCCTTGAGACAATGATCAATGAAAAAGCTAAGGGTGGTTTTTGTCACGATTTCGTGACCTGTTGCGCCATCGCGGCCATTGGCGGTAAGCTGTCGCGATATCGCGACATGTTGCGTCGTCGCGACTGCTGGAGAAAAGTTGTCGCGATATCGCGACATGTTGCGCTGTCGCGGCCGATGCGGGAAAGTTGTCGCGATATCGTGACATGTTGCGCCGTTGCGGCCACCGAGGAAAAGTTGTCGCGATATCGCGACATGTTGCGCCGTCGCGGCCAAGGGAGGAAAGTTGTCGCGATATCGCGACATGTTGCACCGTCGCTGCCGCCGAGGGAAAGTTGTCGCGATATCGCGACATGTTGCGCTGTCGCGGCCGATGTGGGAAAGTTGTCGCGATATCGCGACATGTTGCGCCGTCGCGGCCGTCGAGGAAAAGTTGTCGCGATTTCGTGACATGTTGCGCCGTCGCGGCCAAGGGAGGAAAGTTGTCGCGATATCGCGACATGTTGTGCCGTCGCGGCCAAGGGAGGAAAGTTGTCGCGATATCGTGACATGTTGCGCCGTCGCTGTCGCCGAGGGAAAGTTGTCACGATTTCGTGACATGTTGCGCCGTCGCGGCCAAGGGAGGAAAGTTGTCGCGATTTCGCGACATGTTGCGCCGTCGCTGCCGTCGAGGGAAAGTTGTCGCGATATCGCGACATGTTGCGCCGACGCGGCCAAGGGAGGAAAATTGTCGCGATATCGCGACATGTTGCGCCGTCGCGGCCAAGGGAGGAAAGTTGTCGCGATATCGCGACATGTTACGCCGTCGCGGCCGCTGGAGGAAAGTTGTCGCGATTTCGCGACGTGTTGCGTCGTTGTGGCCGCTGGTGGATTTTTGTCGCGATATCGCGACATGTTGCTCCGTCGCGGCCAAGGATGGATTTTTGTCACGATTTCGCGACAGGTTGACTTTTTTGCGGTCAGAGGAGTCTTGTGTCGCGATTTCGCGACTTGTAGCTTTTTCGCGGACAGAGGTGAAGTTGGTGTTTGCTGCGTGTTTTCGCGATAAGTTGTTGTAATGCACCTATCAGCTCTCTCAGCTAGCTTGGTATTGGTTCAAGAGATTTGGATCCAAGTGCAAATCTTCCTCTTCTCTTGTAATCATGTGCTTTCATTGTTTTCGGCTGGGATGTGTCTTATCCCAATTGTAACTGATCAATGTTTTAATACAAGTTTTTTTCAATTTTTTCAAAAAAAAAAAATAAATCAAGGGAATTATTTAAGGAGTTAAAAGTTGTAACTAAGGAGGCTAAACAAGTGCATAGGTGTAATTTTTAGTCTTAAGTGGGTATTTTTTTGTTTTTTAAATGAAAAGTGGGAAGTTGATATTTTAGAAGAAAATTGGGGATAGATATTTAAAAGAAAAATTAAATTTTTTGAAGGGGTCGTATAGTTTGAAAGATAGAAGATAGTTTTTTTTAGTGGGCATGTTGGGGGCCAAAAATGACCCTTGCACCCTGAGCGCCATGACCCCCATAGTTGTGGTTCGTTCTTCGTATCCCCTGAGCAGTTGCATCTAGTTCCCTACGTCTCATGGGGGGTGCTAGTCTTGGGATGTCTAAGGGAGCATGAGATGTTGTTCCTCTAGATAAACTCTAGGAATTTTTACCAAGTATGGCTCCTTGTTTGGATGTGATCTTTGGTGCTTGTTTATCCTTCCTATGCTATTCCTACTCTCCTAGGTTCGTCTTCATGGAAAAGGGAAAAGAAGGGAAAATAGTAAAATAAAATTAGTAAATCCTAACTAGACTATCTAGCCTACCTACAAGTGGTGATGCACCAAAGGTATAATAAGACCATTTTATATCATGGTGGGTTGAAGTGAACACATGTGTAACAATAGATAATGCATTAGGAACACAAGTCTCTCCATGAACATGTAATAAAACAAAACACCTATACCAGAACCAGGATAGGAATTTCATTAGTCATAGACTCTTATTAGTGTGAAATTTGAGTTACATAAATGTAGAGAGAAGAGGTTTGGAAACTACTCGATTGGATATGTAAGGCTTGAGCCAGGTCGAGACATAGGAGAGAATGAATGAAAACACCCCTTAAAAGAATGGATGAATTTTTAATACTATAATGAGAAAAAAACATACATATTATAGATAATATAATACATGGGGCCTTTTCCCTCTCATAATTTAAATTTCCCCCCTTTCAATTTTTTTCTCATAATATTTTTGCATTAATGGTGCACAATTCTAAGGTCATTGGGTCTAAGGTTGCTGGATATGAGGTCTTTTCATCCATGCCAAAAAAAATCACAAAGATATCTTGTCATTAATGATTTGAGCTCTGTAGTTGCTTCTCTAGAGAACTTATGATGGTGTCTTAAATAGTGCACCTTCTTATTGAGAGAGGATCATGCATTTGAGGAACTATACACCTATACATAATACATAAGGTCTAAGGATATGGCCTTAGTTGGGGGATATGGGGGGCTAGCAGTCCTCCATGTAGAGGTTCAAGGGTACGAGCCCCATAAGCAAAATTGATCTTCCTAAATTTTTGAAGCATAGCTAGTATCGAACCAATCGAAACCCAAATGACCAACTCCTTTATGCATCCCCTGGTCTAGTTGGTATTCCTCATGGTAGTTTCTCCCTTCTACTTTCTCCCATTATTTTGGTCATTATCATAGGCTAGATTTGGTCAAGCATCCCTAGACCAAACTTCTCTTTTGGTCATGAATTCTCGATATATTGTGGTGGCTTTGGGTTTTATCAAAGTTTTGTTCACATTTTCTTGTTGTGAGTCCTCACCATGTGGGTTTGGTTATGGGGGATCTTGTGCTTATCTTCATTTACACCCTTCTTTAGGGGTTTGGTTCTTTCATTTTTTGCCTAGACTTCCATCTAAAACTTGAGCAACATGGTGTTCTATCAGAACCAACATTCAAATATGGCCAAATGGCCTTACTCCATCGAAGTGTAGTGAGAATTCACTACAAGGTATTTTTTAAAGTCATGTGTGAAATTGGCATTTAGAAAAAAGAATATTTTTTTACAAGGATAGTAATAATATTTTGTAAAAAATTGCATTTTTTACAATGACTAATACCTTATTTTTTCAAATAAATTTTGCATCAAAAATAATTTTGTACACAAAAATCAAAACATGTACCTTACACAATCACAATATTTAATATAAATGATACTTCTAGCTTGTGTTTATAGATAATGTTGTCATGTTAAGTTACTGTGTCTAAATCCTAATATAATGTCTAGGAATCGACCTTATAATTCATCGAAGGGGGATAAGGACATATTTTTGTGATATTTCATTTCATTCCATTTTACCTCATTCATTACTATTGTTGGATATAAGTTTTGAAATTGAGAAAATCTAAGTATTTAGGGAAGTTATTCCAACATATGAGGATTTATCTTTAAGTCATGTCATTGATAGGATGAATATTTTCAATACTACCTTTGTACCATGCATCAATCTCTCTCATGTACCTTAAGGTATCTCTCACATACAACCACATATATAGAGAGGACTAGATTCTTCTATATATTGGTGAATATATAGGAAGGTTGGGTATATCAAAAGGTTCATTATATAATACTAGTGGTATAAGGGGATCATTTTGGAAGATATAAGAAGCCTTCACCATACCTACATCAAAAGTCCTTTTCATTGAATCTTAGTTGCTAAAGGGTTCAAATTTTGCACCATGGAATACAAAAATTAAAATAATACTAGTGATTGAAACACTCTGGGATATAGTTATTGGTGATGAAACTCCTCCTGAGGAGACTATAGCCAGGTAAAAGTGTGATGAGGGAGATGCAAAGGAACTTATGTTCATAACTTTTGGAGTGGTTGATGAAATACAACCATATATATCAGTGAAAAAAAAACATTAAAATATGCATGGGATAGACTTTGCACTATATTTTAAGTAAGGAATGATGCCACAATCATTCATTTTCAATCAAAAATTCACATGTTAAGGGTTCAATATGCTAAAAGTATTAAATAATTCCTTCAAGGAATTACAGACTTGAAGTCAATGTTGAGTACCATGGAAGAAAATGTGGAAGATAAGAGCTTAGTCTCTATAAAGGGGGAAAACTACCCTACCATGTACAATTCCCAAAAGGTTGGATCCGCAAAGATAGAAAGCCTTATGGGGTGAACCACGGGGGCTATGTTGTTCTCTACACTCGGTGCTAGGGGGAAGGGTTCACCAAGAATGGTTTAAGGACTCGCTCCAAGTCCTCAGGATTTTGAGAATGTTTGATGTATTCAGTTTCAAGCAATCACCTAAGTTTGGCCTTTCTAGATCTATGCTATGAAAGATAAAGGACAATGCAGAAAATAGAATGCAAGAATACAAGAGCTAACCTAATATGATTCTTCCTTTGAATGCTTGCTAACCTAGGGTTTTATCCAGAAAACCTTTAAAGCAAGGGCACAAGATAAATGCACAATATTAACCCTAGATGCACACTATATGCTTTTCACTTTTTAGATGCCTATAATGGATATCCAAATCAGATTTATAACCAATAGAACAAATAGAACACTTATCTTGACCGGTGGTTGATCTAGCCTTTTTTGCCTCTTGTCCAATGATATCAGAAATACCTATTTCTGCAAGATAACTTATGAAACACTTGAAAATGGGATTAGCATTAGGGGGCCTACTTAGGCCATTGTACAACAATGCTTGGAGGTGCAACAGTCAAGCCCCCTAGGTCCTTTTAGATGACCTTTGAAAACAAAAGCGAAAATTGACCTTTGGAGAATTAATCATAAAACAACAATGCAACAACAGAGAAACAGAAAATAGATTATGCTATCATGCCCTAGATGTGATTTAGAAAATACTCATGCAATCAGAAATTGACAGATACCCCTAGTTCAGTCCTGGGCAAAATCGTGCCTCGTAGATAGCGGGCGTGATAACGCTACAGGCGAAATCATGCTCCATCAGAATGGGGTGCGATTTCGCTTTTGTGAGTGAAAACCCTAAATTAGGGTTAGCAAAGTCATGCCTCATTGAGATCGGGCATGATTTCACTTTAGACACATGAAAAATAAAAGATAGATGCAGAACGTAAATAAATACAAAAACAAAGTACGCAGAACCTGATGGATGATGCAAAAGTAGACAGAAGAGATCGAGGTATCCAAATGGGCACTCTCTTTCCTTCCGAACCACAACACGAATCCACCAAACCACACAACAATCCAAATCAATGCAGTAGAAGATCAAATCCAAAATTCGCACTTCGAGGTTAGCTTGTAGAAGAAACAGGAAGTAAAGCAAAATATGAGCATAAGTCAATCATAAGAATTTTGAGCTTAATCGTGTATCCAAAAATCATTGTTATGAAAGAGTGAGATTAACCCCTCCTTTTATAGATGAAAATCGAGGTGAAAAGAGTGGGAAAACAACATAGGCCGATGCAAAACATGCTAGAAAAGGTTAAACCTAGGTTTTAATAATTAAAACCCTAAAATAGCAAAATCATCCCCATGTCGATGGGGTGCGATATCGCTTCTCAAATCTGCCCCATCGTAATCGGGTGTGATTTCGCTAAAAAGGCTAAAGAAAGGCAAGGTAGGGGGAAAAGAGGCCTACCCTTGCCTAAGGCAAGGGTTAGAGACCTCTTAGGGGCTCTAAGGAAGATTACCCACTAAAAGTGGGTCAATTTTCTGTGTCTACATTTTCCCCCTCTTTGATGCATTTAAGGCCAAGTAAATGCATCAAAGAAAGGATGTAGGCACACTCACTGGAAGAAGACAACAAGAAAAAATGGGATGGCCAGTTTAGAAGAAAGGGGTGGTGCAAAAATGGTGTCATTCTAGACACTTTCTTATTTTACATGCAAATCGAGGCATTAGGGACATTAATGCCTCTATAGGCTAGGGTGCCCCCTCGAGTTTTTATGAAGATGACATATCTCATAAAAACTCAAAAGAACTGATGCAGAAGAAGAAAGAGAGAGAAAGAATGAAAACTAGAGAAAACAAGGGTAACAAACAGAGTTTAAAAAGGGTGAAAAAGGGTAAAACCCTAATTCATTTTCATCACATGTTGGCAGAGAAAGGGCTCTGAGGAGAAAAAGAAATGGTATTACCAGTTCATCGAGCAGCGATCATGAGGGGTGAAGCCGGGGCACGAGAGTGGGTAAGTACCAAATTCCTCCCTCATGCAAATTTTTCTCTATTTTTCATGAATTTTGAGGGTAGAATCTAGGAATTTCACCATTTTTGATGATGAAATTTGTGCTCATCCAGTACGATTTCTCCCACCATGATTTCATTCCAGATGAAGCGTGATGAAATCATGCCTAGATAAAATCGAGCGTGATTTCATGAAATCATGCCTCCTAAAATGGAGGGCATGATTTCACCAAAAACAGAAAAAAAAGAAAAGCAAAAACAAACACAAGAGGAAAAAGAGGAAAAACAAGCAACTACGAAGTGCGAATTACAAAATTATGATCAATCTTTGTGTTTTGATTTGAAATTATAGATTTTATTATTTTTATTTTAATTTATGAAACTGATTTGATTTTATTTATCTGTGGATGCAGCTAGGTATCCTCGAGAGTCGAGAGTGGAGGGCAGGAGCTCTAGTGGTAGAGTTGAATGCACTAGGATAGGTAGAGAGGGATCAACTAGAGGTGGTGGGGCTAGACCACCTAGTGAGGATGCCTCACATTGAGATAGATAGGGCTATGCTGATAGCCCTAGCAGAGAGGTGGTACCCAGAGTCCTCTACTTTTTGGTTACCCATAGGAGAGCTCACCATCACACTAGAGGATGTGTGGTGGATCTTGTAGATCCCTATCAGAGGGACAATAGTTTATAGAGCATGAGGATGGGTGGCCACACTACAATGGTTCTCGATAGGTTTTACCCACTAGGTGTGAGAGAGCACCATATCAGTCGATGATCTAGTGGGTCACTATGGGGTAGATCCTCTGACCATCATGCTCTATGGGATTATGGTTAGGCTACTGATGTGCCATACCAGTAGGTGACACTTACCATGGGTGATGGTGGGAGTAGTGGTAGACATGCATGATCAAGAGGTTTAATTCACATGGGGCCCATATGTGTTGGCCCACCTATACAGGATATTGTACAACATCATGTATAAGTAACATACAAGATTGGTATGTATGACATTGCTCCAGGTGTGGTGTTAGGAGCACATCGTGATACAAATATCGAAGGCACTACCAAGCCCACTACCCAACCCAGAGTGGCCAACAACATACAGGTGGTCAAGGTCCCTAGAGAGGACCATGAGGGCCTATGCAAGGAACCTACCACTAGCGAGGTGGGTGATTGATGAGCTTCAAGAGGTGAAGATCATCTAGCAACCATGGTGGCTTCACCCTAGGTGGGTTGAGGATAGGATAGAGCTAGCCAGGATATGAAGGATCAGGTGGCTAAGATCAAAGAAGGGGGAGCCGAAGGTCTTCATATTTGATCGAGTCCTTTGATAGCATAAGATCTTACAAGGAGTCCCAAACCTAGGGGACTACTAGTACCAAAGGGTGACCCAAGACCCAGTAGGGATAGGAGATGAGCCAAACCTCACCAGATGGGCCGAGGAGGATATAGATGATCCTCCTTATGTCAACCTGAGGGTAGATGATGTAGGAGTGGTTATCGAGTATAGGTAATGGTATAGAGGAGTTATGCCCCAAAGGATCTCCCTACTAGTACCGATACAGAGGTACCAGGTGATGGACCTGGGCATGCAATGAGCATTCTGAGAGGTAGCTCACCGAGCCATAGAGAGGGCACAATAGACTCCTACCACTCTGAGATAGAGACCAACTCATGTTCAGATCCTGGTGGTAGAGGAGGCCATCCAGGTAGTAGGGACAGAAGAGAGGGGTGAGATATACCCCCACATAGATAGGGAGGCTATAGATCAAAGATCCTAGAGAGGCCTCTACATCTATAGTAGTGAGTGGTGAGATCCAGGAGAGGAGGGAGATAGAGGAGCTATGAGCATAGGTAGCCTCTCTATAGATCTAGATGGCCCAGGTCCAAGAGGATAGGGCCAAGAGGCTAGGGGAACTATGAAGTTTATTGAGCACCATAGAGGCTGAGAGGGATGTAGCTTAGGTAGAGATCAATCAACTCTAAGGAGAGATGGCTCATCTAGATGGAGAGCACCAGAGAGCTAGGGTAGAGGGGATGGCTATCATTGAGAGCAGCTAGGCAGGAGGTGTGGTGCAACTTCTTCAGGTAGAGCTATGATGGATGGGAGAGAGGTTGGAGATAACCCTTCAATGGGCTATATTTTATGAGATGGCTTACTATGTAGCTATCCCACCAGGTCAGAGGATACCACTTCCTCCATCCCTATAGTCAATGAGCAGATCATGATCTCGATCATGGATGACATCGGTATCATGATAGTCCATGTCACAGCCTAGGTTACCTCCTCCTCAGGGTGGACCTAGAGGGAGTTGGCTCTCAGAGCTAGGAGAGAGAGAGGACTAGGGATCAAGATGATGCACCAATTTTTGGATTATGGTGTGCATCCCTAGGTTGAGTGTACCGAGTCTAGATTGTGGTACACCAACCTGACATGGGGATGATGTACTCTTTTTCTCTCAAGTAATATATAGCTACTTTTGTTGTTTTATTGTATGTGTAATATGTTTTTATTTATGTGTTTTTATGTATGCAAACTATCTTAATGCAAACTATATGAAAATGGATGGATGCAAAAGGAAATAAATGAGAAGAAGGAGAAGGATGAAGGAGAAAATCAAAAAAAAGAAAAAGGAGAAGAAAGAAGAAGAGAAAAAGAGGAGAAGAAGAAGAGAAAGAGGAAGAAGAAGAAGAAGAAAAAGAAGATCCAAAGGTCAACCATATGAAAAGGAGAAGAACTAATGACCCATAGTATGGAACTAGCATAGGTTATGAGGAACCAGTGTAGTTAGATACCATAGATCATTTCAGAAAGAGAGCTAGACCCGCTATAGGTTTAGCACTTGTAGTAGTGTAAAAATATGTGTGGAGTCTGACCCGCTATGGGTGGTTGCTCCCTTATTGACTGCTATGAGGCATTTACCCACTAGGATGTATGTCGAGGTCTACTAAAACTGACCAAGGAGCTTATCCTATAATGGGGTGTTAAGCCTACTGAGTCAAAAGAGAGTATGACCCGATAGAATATCATAGACAATGTAATACCCACTAGGATGTATAAGTATCCCATGTGGGGTGTAATATGTAGATAAATAGTATGCAAGTGCTATCCCAGATAGGGATCTTAAAAATACTTTGTGAATGAAAGCATTATCATGATAAATAAATTGAGAGAAGGAGAAGAAGCAATCATAAGAAGAAGGAAGGGAAGAGTCCCTAGGGGGATCTTGCTAGGCATCAGAGTCCTAGTGAGAAGTGCAATGCATGTGAGCTATGTCCTAACTAGGTATCATCACATGCCATTATCACAAAATCCTCAAAAATCTATATGAGCAAGCAGTCATGAACAATCAATCATGCAATTATGATAGGCAAACATGCAAGGTGTTCTTTAGATGTCAAGCAATCATGCAAGGATGACAAGCAACAATGCAATATGAGCAAGCAGGTGGATGCAATGGAAATGCAAATGCAACTACATGATTAATTATTTTTTATACAGAATTGAAATCAATGCAAAATCTAAATGCACCATTCATATTATTAAAATAAATGAGTGTGCCATGGGGTGTCGGATCGAAGATATCCCCAAGGAGTGCATTTTATCGATGATAAAAATCATGGGAAAGTTCCTCTAGGGCTCTTCTTTGGACATCCATGGCATGATAATCAACACATCTTCTAACAACACCATTATTTTTAGTAAAACAAACATTATATAAAGATCCATCACTCTCTTGCACAGAAGTAATGTCATCTTTAGAACAAATAGAATCAATCATATTACAAGACATTAGCTTTGGAGGAGAAGCAAAATTAACACTTTTATTTTCAGCTATTATCATCTTTTGATATTCTATATATTCTGCATAAGTCATAAGATGGTCATCATCCTCAAAAGGCAAAGGTTGATTTTTATTAGGTATAAAACCTATACCACATCTCCCAGGCCAAATCTCAACATCCAAAGGTTCTTGAATACCTTTCTGTTGTGGTCCCAATCCTTTACCTGCATATCCCATACTAGATAGGATCTGCTTAGGAAGGGGATAATCATTAGTGAGATAACATTGAGCAAAAGAGTGCTCACTAGGAGATGGGTTGCTACCATGAATATTTTCTTCGAAGGTAGTCCCTCCGAAGACAAAGGTACATGTGCCAATGTGTACAACATCACCCTTCTTATGGGGCAAACCCATAGTTCGAGGTGATGGTGGTAGCTTGGCTAGATCCAGAAGAGGCTCTTGAAGAAACTGATTATCATGATCCAAGGATGAAGAATGGGGTTTATGTTCCTCACTCACTTTTAAATTTTGAAGATGCTCTAAAATTTGAGATGAGGAACATGGAGAAATTGTTGAAGAGATAGAAGGACAAGAGTAAGATTCAGATTGAGCTAACTCTATATTTGAACAAAATTCAAATGGTCGAGGATCACCCGAAATGGTGATAACTTGATTCTTGAATTCAAATTTGAGATATTGATGAAAAGTAGAAGGGATGACCTTCATTGCATGAATCCAAGGTCACCCAAGAAGAATATTAAAGGATGTAGGACAATGAACCACATAAAACAAAGTATCCAATATTCTAGGCCCCACATTTAATGGAAGAGATATGACACCACAGGCCTCTTGGGACTTATTGTTGAAAGCTTTAATAATGATATCATATTTTGTTAAATATTCCTCTTTTAATCCAAATTTTTGAAAGAATTGATATGTACACAAGTTGAGGGATGAGCCATTATCAATCAAAACTCGCTTGATAAGGGTATCCCCAATAAGTGCAGTGATGTAAAGTGATGAATCTCCATGTAAGTTTGAGGAAGGTTTATCATCATCTGAGAATGAGACATGATGTATCCCAAAAGAACCTATGGCATCAACTATGGCATCAGGGGCAATGTCTGAAGAAACAGATTGTTGTTTTAAGAATTCCATTAAAGCATTTCTATGATCAGGAGAAGTCTGCAAAAGTTCTAAAACTGATATTTTTGTTGGAGTATTAGCTAACTATTTCTGAAGATCAAATGAAATCTTGTTGTGGTCTCAACACTATAGGTGGAATTCTTGTAGCTGAATATTTTCTCTGATTCTCCTTTAAAACTGAACTAGGCTATGGTGCTGAACTCTGTCCTTGCTAATTCTGAGCTTGTTTCCTTGTAGTTACCCCAACCATACCAACCACATTACTATGGCATAGGGAATCATCTTGATGAGCCACCTGATTGGCTGCTTGTTGATCATGCTTTGGTAATGGATCCTTGAATATCCCCATATCTTGATTTGTTGTTGGAGCTTGTTGAGTAGGAGCCTGATTACTTGGAGTTTGGGAATTTCTTAAATCAATGCATCCTGCATCAATCAAATCTTGAACCACATGCTTCAACTTCTTACAAGAGTTTGTCCAATGTCCTTCTACTCTGTGATATGTGCAATATTGACCTACCTTATACCAATGAGTTGTAGTATCTGGTTGTCTTATAGGAGGTAGTTCAATTGCCTTAGCTTCCAATAGTTGCTTCAAAACTGCTTCCATAGGTATATTAAGTCTGGTAAAATTCCTTTGAGGAGGTTTCTGAAGTACAATATTTTGTAGGCTGTTGGTGACATTATTAACAGGCCTACTATCATTATCACCTCCTGTATGCTTATTCTTATGTTGAGACTTAGTAGGCTTTTCTTCTTTAGTCTTAAGATGACCTCTTCTAATGAGAGCTTGTTCCACTTTTCTTGCTAACTCAATTGCTTGATCAAGAGATGTGACAGTAGTAGTTTCTAGTGCATAAGATATTTGTTCTTGTAAATTACTAATGAATATATCAAGCATATATTTCTGAGACATAGGTTGTCTTAATCGGCCAACTAAACTTCTCCAACGAGCTAAGAATTCTGAAAAACTTTCTTCTTTACTTTGCTTTAGATCATATAGGTCTCTCATTATCACTTCCTTTTCAATATAAGCACTAAATTGATGAACAAACATCTCTGCAGTCTTCTCAAAGCTCTTTAAAGAATAGTTGGGCAACCGATAATACCATTCTAATGCAACTCCAACAAGACTCTTTGGAAATATTTTCAATAGAAGCATATCATCATAAACAAGATCATGGTAAGCTATCCTGAATCCTCTTAGATGCTCTATTGGATCTTCTATCCCTTTATAGATTGGTAAAACTGGCATAGGAAAATGCTTGGGATAAGGTCTAGCAACAACAATAGGATCCAATGGCTGACTACACATTTCCTTATAACTGTATGTAAACCCTGAAGGCTGAATCATATCCATCCTTGAAACCAACTGATTCACTATATTTGCCAAATTCTGCATTTTTGGATTATGTGTGTTTCCAATATTCCCTTGACTTAGGTTGGACATGAGAAGGTTATTGTTATATGTGGTGCCTTGTGAGAATGGAATATTTACTTGTGGTGGAACAGAGGCAATAGTGTTGACATTAGAAGATGAAGGAGGAAATTGAAAATAATTTTGGGTGCCACTACTAGTTAGAGGAACAGGTGGATTCCATCCAACATTGGTGGTATTAGTAGTAGCACAAGTCACTTGGTTCTTCAGATTACTGAGATGCATAGGTTGAGATGTGGGATTATCATGATTAAGCATAGGAGACCTAATGGGAGGAGAAGGAGTAGCATCCTCTTTTTCAAGATGAGCTTCTCATTCTACATATTCCAATAGCTTCTCCTTATGAGCTTTCATGAATTCCCAAATATGATCAAATGATGAGAAGACAAAGCTACCATTAGGTCCAACATAAGGATCAAGATTGGTTTCAGTTTCCATATCTACCTCTTCTTGCTCTTCTAGACCTACATTAGGGTCTTCCCTATCAATATGATCATCTTCCAAAGGAACATAATCAGATTCTAATTGTTTCCTCTGACTTCTAAGGAAGGGAGCCATTAGAAGTAGTGAAAATAGTTAGGGAAAACACTAACACATAGATTTTAATCTATTTAAGAGTTTTCAAATAGAATTAATGATCTTGCTTAGAGTTTTCAAAAGAAAGGAGGTGTTCACATCGGGTTCACCAAATATGTAGAGGGGGAAAACTGCCCTACCATGTACAATTCCCAAAAGGTTGGATCCACAAAGATAGAAAGCCTTATGGGGTGAACCATGAGGGGTATGTTGTTCTCTACACTCGGTGCTAGGGGGAAGGGTTCACCAGGAATGGTTTAAGGACTCGCTCCAAGTCCTCAGGATTTTTAGGATAGTTTGATGTATTCAGTTTCAAGCAATCACCTAAGTTTGGCCTTTCTAGATCTATGCTATGAAAGATAAAGGACAATGCAGAAAATAGAATGCAAGAATACAAGAGCTAACCTAATATGATTCTTCCTTTGAATGCTTGCTAACCTAGGGTTTTATCCAGAAAACCTTTAAAGCAAGGGCACAAGATAAATGCACAATATTAACCCTAGATGCACACTATATGCTTTTCACTTTTAGATGCCTATAATGGATATTCAAATCAGATTTATAACCAATAGAATAAATAGAACACTTATCTTGACCGGTGGTTGATCTAGCCTTTTCTGCCTCTTGTCCAATGATATCAGAAATACCTATTTTTGCAAGATAACTTATGAAACACTTGAAAATGGGATTAGCATTAGGGGGCCTACTTAGGCCACTGTACAATAATGCTTGGAGGTGCAACAATCAAGCCCCCTAGGTCCTTTTAGATGACCTTTGAAAACAAAAGCGAAAATTGACCTTTGGAGAATTAATCATAAAACAACAATGCAACAGCAGAGAAACAGAAAATAGATTATGCTATCATGCCCTAGATGTAATTTAGAAAATACTCATGCAATCAAAATTTGATAGATACCCCTAGTTTAGTCCTGGGCAAA
Organism: Wollemia nobilis; assembly: GCA_028583015.1. Lineage (NCBI taxonomy): Eukaryota > Viridiplantae > Streptophyta > Pinopsida > Araucariales > Araucariaceae > Wollemia > Wollemia nobilis. The sequence continues at coordinate 2,710,852 of JAQPPZ010017073.1, forward strand.
ATCGTGCCTCGCAGATAGCGGGCGTGATAATGCTACAGGCAAAGTCGTGCTCCATCAGAACGGGGCGCGATTTCGCTTCTGTGAGCGAAAACCCTAAATTAGGGTTAGCGAAGTCGCGCCTCATTAGGATAGGCATGATTTCACTTCAGACACATGAAAAATAAAAGATAGATGCAGAACGTAAATAAATGCAGAAACAAAGTATGCAAAACCTGATGGATGGTGCAGAAGCAGACAGAAGAGATCGAGGTATCCAAACGGGCACTCTCTTTCCTTTCGAACCACAACACGAATCCACCAAACCACACAACAATCCAAATCAATGCAGTAGAAGATCAAATCCAAAATTCGCACTTCGGGGTTAGCTTGTAGAAGAAACAAGAAGCAGAGAAAAAAATGCGAGCACAAGTCAATCATAAGAATTTTGAGCTTAATCGTGTGTCCAAAATTATTGTCATAAAAGAGTGAGATTAACCCCTCCTTTTATAGATGAAATTCGAGGTGAAAAGAGCGGGAAAACAACACAGGTCGATGCAAAGCATGCTAGAAAAGGTTAAACCTAGGTTTTAATAATTAAAACCCTAAAATAGCAAAATCACGCCCCATCGCAATCGGGTGCGATTTCGCTAAAAAGCTAAAGAAAGGCAAGGTAGGGGGAAAAGAGGCCTACCCTTGCCTAGGGCAAGGGTTAGGGACCTCTTAGGGGCTCTAAGGAAGATTGCCCACTGAAAGTGGGTCAATTTTGTGTCTACATTCTCAATTATATTTATAGCTTTCCCTGAATCATTATGAACATTGGCCACATCCTTACAAGTATCAAATAGATGTGTGGCACTTAAAGAATCGATAAACATCCTTCAACAATATGAGTAGAAAACTAGTTGAGATATGAGTTGTCCAATAATACCCTTATCTCAAAAAATAAATCACAAAAAGGTTTAAAGGGTGCTTCTACCTCATCTTCATCCTAAAAGTAGCCTCAATGGAGGATGAGGTATTGTCATATTTGTAAAAAATAAGGACATGACACCAAATTTTGTAAATACAATTCTTTGAACCATGGAACTTAATTTTGTAGATCTCCTCAAAGGAAGCAATAATTTTAATCATAGGGACAACAACAATAAGGTTATATTGCTCAGGGTGAACCAAAATCAAATTGTGAAGTAGAGCGTGAAACAACACATAAGGTACTCATGGCCAAGGAAGTGTCAAAACCAAGAAATAAAGGAGATAGTAAATAATCAAAGAAATAAGGTGAAATTCAAAAGTATGTATCATCAAAATATAGTTAAGATAGAGAATTTTCAAAACTCAGGTCTTTTTTGCAATTAATTCTCAAAATATTTGTTGAAGGATACTTTGAAAATGGTGTGGAAATCTCTATTGTAGTGAAAAGAATGTGCATGACACTATTCACTATTGACATCCTTGTGATGCAATGTAGAAAGAAAATAGAAATAATTGAAAAGTTGAAGGGTAAGCCCATAATGAAAGATTTTTGTTGTGACATAAGTGATCTTCTTCAAAAGAAAAATTTCAATTGTGATACTAGTAATTTGAGGCCCATGATGACAGATGGTTTTGATACATGTGATCTTTTCCAAAGAGAAGATATAGCTTATGATACAAGTGATTTAAAAATTATTGATGAGAGAAGAGTTTGTGTAGAAGATAGTTGTATTGGTCATGAAAAAGGCTATATTATCAAAATTGAAAGTGATAGTGATAGTTTAGATTGTATTGAAGGTCATTGTGATGATGATGTGTGGTATTTTAATGTTAGTGATAGGGATCATAATGGTGATAAATAAATTGGATGCTTTGAAAAGCATACCAAAGGAATTGGTTCAAAAATAATAAGAAAATAGGATATAGTGGCAAATGATTGGGAATATATGAGCAGGGTGTGAAAATGTCCATAATGACAAATATAAGGTCAAATAATAAAGGCCTTCGATATACAGTTCAAGCAGGTAGCAATAACATAAAATTTGTGAAAAAATAAAATCATATGTAAAAGTTCCTATGATGAGTTGTAGTCATTGTGGAAGATCTAGACATGTGGTAACTAGGTGTTGGAATAAATATCCTTGTAAGGTTTGTGAAGGTAATAATCACTCCAAAATAAAATGTTGGCACAAATAGAAAGTGATTGATAAAATACATATGAATTGTGGATGGATGAATGCATCAAAATGGGATAAGGCAAAAGAAATATTGAATGGTTTTTATAAAAGAAGATGGAGTTTGTTGAATGAGAGAAATGCAAGTCTTCCCATGAAAAAATAGTCTTGGAAAACTTGAGATCATAATATGACCCAAGTTATGCTTTGAATGTCTGCAGTGATAGAACTTGTAATGAAATATTAAGTGGATTGATTCAAAGTTATAATTTAGTGGTAATTTCATAAATGTGATGTCCTAAAGGAATATCTAGAGGCTGACCTAGAGGTAACCTAGAGTTGATGATGACCCAAAGGAAATTATGGCTCATAGGAAACCCAAAGGTAATGATGACCCATAGGCAAACTAGAGGTAAGAACCTAGAGGTGACCCAAAGGTAAAGACCCAGAGGCAATGACCTAGAGGTAACCCAAAGGTAATGATCAAGAGGTAGGCCTAGTGAGAGACCAAAGAGGTAGACTTGTTGGATATTACTTAAAGCAAGAGCCAAAAAAGATCTAGAGCCAAATCCAGAGCACAATTTTAGGGTATTACCCCTAGAATCATGGGGGGTAATGACATTTATACCAAATAATGTAATAAGATGGGGTTTTAGACTTTATTACATTATTTTTTATCATATAAACATATCTATTACATTTTGGGGGATGTTAATTATTTCATCTCATATGTGGGTGAATAGAAATATCCCAAGAGAATGAGAAGATGAAAATATTATGATGAAGATAAAACACCAAAGGGTCTCTTGAAACTAAGAGACAACAAAAAGCATAAATATGGATGATGTACACAAATTTTGGTTGGTAGAAATATTTGAAGAAATATAGAATAGATCGTTGTGTTTAACCATTGTCCTTGCATAATATTTTATCTTTTTTATTTGCTTATTCTACGAAGTTGCATTTGACCGAACAATATCCTCCTTCCATTTTTTTCTAAAATGAACTAGCTCTTGCACTTTTTGTGTATTGGATTTATCTCATGTTAGTCTGGAATTCCATACATGAAGTTTCCATTCATATAAGTTATTTTCTAAATTTAATCCACCATTCTTTTAGTTTTGATACAATTTTCTTCTTCCTTTAATTTGATTTTAACACTTAACCCTCCCGTTTGCTTGAGATTGCTCAAAAGTGTACACTCTTTTCAATTTTTGGCCATCCATGATCCATTGTTGAAGTGGCATTCAATAATTCTAAATCCTAAATAGTTATAAATGGAACTTGGTTTTTGATTTCTACCAGCCTTCACTCATAGTAGAGGCCTTTGTCATACACTTAGTGAAATTTTGCTTTAAACACATAGTAGAACTCTTAGTTTTCTCACAAAACATTCATGGATGTATGTCCCAACAAAACTATAATGGATCTTCCCACCTTGTATAACAAGAACAAGTTTATGAAACTAAATTAACGTCTTGGACCCTAGTTTTCACTTCTTAGAGATTAAATTGTCTAATTTATTGAATTTTCCTAAGTCACCACAAGATGAATAAATCCTAATTTGAAACTAATATAATTTGAAACCCCAAAAATAAAATTGGAATGATTTTTGGGTTAGTTTCACTCAGGATCTTGTGAAATTAGCATATAATGAAACCTTAAATCTTGCATCAAACTACTCTTTTAATGTCCAAAAGTACTCATGAAAGGATATTATAAAGTATACAATCCATAAAGAGATTGATGCAACATTCATAAAACCAAAAATATATTATTAAGGCAATAATCACTATTGCACCAAACTACTATCCATTACAAACATGAACTAGCTAGTTTTTAAACATGAATAACACTTTAAAATATAATCCCATAGAATGAACACAATGTAAGTAGTAAAATGCTTAGAAATTATATACACAATACGATAAATAACATAGTGATTTAAATGTGGGAAACTATTTTGAAAAGAAAACCCAGGGATGAATCATCCAAGCTTCATATTACATGTAAAATAGAGGGATTGGAAGAGTTGTCACCATCAAATTGGGCTTCATTGAGATATATAACCACCCTCTCCTTAATGTATTTTAAATGTTTTCTCTCTCTTCCATTTCTATAAACGGATTCCCCTTATTTATGCCTCTCAAAATCCACATTCTTGTTGTCAATCTTAGCCCAAGTAATTATTTTCTATTATCCTCCTCTATCTCCAACAATGCAACTAATATTTCTTATTTATTGATATTCTTCCCAGTGCAAAACATGGATGCAAATGATGAGTCATGTTTTTCCTAGATGTGTTCCTCTTAACACTTGCCCAAATCAATTTTAGGCCATTTTGCATATGCCAACTTAGGTCGTTCCTAGACAGCTTATTTAGATGAGTTCTTTTTGACATTTCAAAAGTTCAAATGAGTGATTTTTGAGCTAAAATATGGTAGGTGCATGCACAATAATGTAAAAAAAGAAGATAGGAATGTTGTCTTATATGGAGCTCTTTAAAAAGAGAGATCAGGAATATAAAAAACTAAGTTTTGTCATTTTGAATGGTCAAACAAACGTAGTGTAGGCTAAAATTTCTACTAAATATGATCCTAGGAGTATTCTTTCACCTATAAAAGAATGAATAGGTTTGGATTTAATTTGGTTGAATTCTGCCTCGAATACTTCTCATTGGTTTTGATTTGTCTTTCTTAGATGTTATAGGTCAAGTGATGGTATTTTGAGCTCAAACTAATTATGAGCATTATTTTAATGTCCCTAATTTTTAATTTTCATTGAATCTAATTTTATTTCAAGGAGTCAAGTCTAAAAAATAATGTTGCCCTATCTTGGATGTCTGTTAAGCCATAACTACTTGATCATTCTTTCTTAAAATCAATTTATCATGCCAATAAGTGATCTGATACACTTCTAAATGGATTAAAAACTCAAGTTTATCTTAAATTTACTATATATTTATTCTTCAATTTTCTTAAAATATGTTTGGTGTATTAAAAACTAGCAATATATTAATTACTTTCAACTATAATGAGAAATATTGTCTATTATTGTATAATATAATAATAACAGCTTGCTTATGAAAGTTATCTATAATTCATTTTAGATCTTCCACAAATTTATAACATCTCTTGGCATTTCCACCATTGGAAAACTACTAATATAAGGTAAATCACCAACTTTTATTTGCTTGTTTAAAAGGATCCCATATGCATTGCTCATGTAAAGAGGTCTCATCTATATAGGAAGATTATTTTCTTAGCTCTAACTCGAAAAAACCATGTTTACTTTATATATATAGTTTTTAATATGTGGATTATATTAAAGACACTTCCATAAAAATATCAAAGTGTTACATTTGTTATTAGGTCAATTAGACCATATCCAACTTGCCTTTCTAATAGAGAAATTTCTTCTCTCTTAAACTACTAATTTTCCTTTATCAAATCCTTGATATCATTTTCACTAGGAGATTGAATCTTCCTTGGCTATTTTCTTTCTAAAGCTTGACTTTCATAAAGAATAATATCTATATTACAATTTCCACTATATAGGAATATTATTTTCTTGGCTATAACCTAAAAAAATCATGTTTGTTTTATATTTATAGTTTTTAATATGTGGCTTCTATTAGGGACACTTCTATCAAAACATCAAAGGGTTACATTTATTTTTAGATTAATTAGACCATATCTAACTTGCCTTTCTAATAGATAAATTTCTTCTCTTAAACTACTAATTTTGGGAGTTGAATAGCTCAAGAGAATACACAACAAGAAGTGGATATAATGCTCAACATGAACATATTAATAATATCACTAGTATATGGATAGATATTTGGGATAGCTCAAGCATTCCTAAAGTCAAAATGGTTGTTTGGCTAGTAGGTCATAGAAGAATTTTATCTTGGGATAACCTTATGAAAAGGGGTTTTCATGGCCCCTCTCAATGTGTTTTATATAATAAGAAGGAGGAGAGTATTGACCGTATCTTGGGACATTGCTCAATAGTATGGAATCTATGGCAATGGATTCTTAATATTTTTGATAAATGCATGGTGATGAATAGCATAATTGAATATTGGTTAAAGCAATGGCAGATCACTTATAAAAGTGAGGCTTTACATACAATATAGGATATATCAAAAGATACAATACTTTGGACTATATGGCTAGAAAGAAATAGAATAATAATTAAAGGAAAGGAAATCATTTTAGAGGTAATAAAAAATAAGATATTTTTAGCCATAGAGGAGTCTAAACTAACCCTATCAACTCACCCAATCCCTAATTTGGAAGTAGAGAGTCTTGATAGATGGAGTCGGGTCACTAAATGGAATTATGATGTTGGGTACAAGAAAAGAAAAATAAGGTAAAGAATATAAAGTGGAAACCACCAGATGTGGAGTGGATTAAATTGAATTTTGATGGAGCATCTAAACTAAATCCAGGACCAATAGGAGGAGGAATAATTAGAAACAATAGAGAGATTTTATCTTGTTATGCTTTCAATTGGGGATTTAAGACAAATAATGAAGTTGAATCTTGGGTAGCTTTAGAAGGGTTAAAAATATGTAAAAAAATCAAATGGAATAGAGTATGGATGGAAGGTGATTCTCTCATAGTAATAAATGCAATTTTGAAGAAAGCAAAGGCTCCATGGAACATTCAAGAGATAATTGTGGAAATTCAAGATCTTGCTAAAGAGTTTGAAGAAATCAGGTTTACACATATATTAAGAGAAGGAAACAAATGTGCAGATAAGCTAGAAAATAGAGGGATTTTGATTGAGGATCATGAAGTTAACATCTCCTTTCCATGGTTAGAGGAAGTAGAAAATTTAGTTGAAGCTAAAAAAAATGTTGATTGCCTAAAGAAATTAATGATTAAGATTTAATTTAATGTTTTCCATTGGCAATATCTATTTTATTTTGTAACAATAATGTATTTTCATTTAGACTAATGTATTATAATTTTCGTGGTTGCACTTGTGTTTCAGGAAGGAAACTAGCAATCTAAATATGGTAAAGCGGACTATGATAGTGCGATGTTTTGGAAATATTACTCTACTAAGATGCAAGGCATATATATTAGAGGTGAAGTTTTGGAATTGTGAATGCTGCTATAGGAAAATGTCAAGAAAGATGCTAAAGGAGTAATTGTATTCATAAATATATTTGAAAAGATCCAAAAAATGAAAATCAAGAATTCATACATATTATGTAAAATGATGTAGGTTTCTAGATATAGCATCTCAATTGAGATGAGAAGTGTATCTATTTGTAAATTTTCAAGTTCTAAATAAGAGAGATGTAATTTTTTAAGGGTGGGGGACCCGAGTACAACTCCTTATTATTAAGCAAAAAAAAAAACTTTCCTTTATCAAATCCTTGATATCATTTTCACTAAGAGATTGAATCTTCCTTGGCTAGTTTCTTTCTAAAACTTGACTTTCATCAAGAACAATATCAATATTACAATTGGCTATGTTATTTTCCACAATATTTCCTTCTTTATAGATATGTTAGTATAATTTTCTTAATAAGGTATATGTGGCTTCTATTGGGGGGCATTGCCATCAAAATACCAAAATATTACATTTATTGTTAGGTCAATTAAACCATATCTAGCTTGTCTTTTTTCAAAGACATTTTAATTTATTTTTCTATCAAATATATTATTTTTATTCCTCAAAGATCTATGTTTTCACAATCAACTTGATGACATCATTTTTATTAAGAGATAAGTTCTCACTCACTAAATGCCTTCTAAAATTTGAATTTCACCAAGTAAATATCAATACTATGATTGGTTAAATTATCTACTACCTAATTTACTTCTCTATACATACACTCACATTTCTAATAGATTTACTCAGACAATAGATGATGGATATGAGCAATAATGTTATTTTTAACCTATCCCCACATCCATTTTTATTGATATAATTAATGATAATTTGTGAACTCCCCTCAATTGAAATATATTTCCATCCTTTTTCAATTGCAGTTTTAATCTCTATAAGAAGTGTCATAACCTCTGCATAGTTTTTAGTTGAAGTTCCATATGATTCTAAATAAGGAGAATTTTACCTTTATTATTTAAAAACACAACCTCCACCAGGCTTTCCCAGATTTCCTTTGGAATCACCATCAAAATTATTTTTGATAAACCCAAAATTTGGACATTGCTATTTTACCATAGATTGAAGTAGATACTTTGTTTTAATTCCATTGCCGCAAATAACTCTTCCATGTATTTCAAATCCTATAACCAAGTGGCTAGAATCTCTTTTTCCACACTGGAGACATCCCATTATAAGCATCGTATTTGTAAACATTCTACAAGAGGTAATAATACAATTTCAAACATGGACATGATTTTAAGACTTATATATATATATATATATATATATATATATATATATATATATATATATATATATATATATATATAATCCTTTCAAAACATAAATTCCAATAAATAATGGCATGATAAATCCTCCATAGAACACATAATATTTTATCTTTGAGATAATTAATCCAACATTTCATCAACTCTTTCAATAATGATGGAGCTACCCAATATATTCTCATATTTTTGAAAAAGTAAATGGTATGATGTTTCTAAATCCTTCTCACACAAGGCACATGTGAAAGGTTTATGATATCTTCTTCTTTGTAGACTCTCTCCTATAATAATCTTACTTTGGACTAGTAACCAAAGGAATGTTAAGGCCTTATGGAGATCCTCAAGTGACCAAACATTTTTCCAAGGAAAATCTTTGGGAGTAGTAAATTTTGAATTCTCTAAATCCTCATATCTCAATTTGATCAAGTATCCACTATGTTGTTATAGGTTCCAATGCAACTCATCCTTTCATGTAAAAATAGGAAAATAAAATGCTTGAAGCATCTTTTGAAGTTCATTTACAATTTTCTTGAGTTCCTCTCCTTTAACCAGGTTACATCCATGATTTGGAGTTGTTGCTAACATTAATATAATCTTTGATCTTTGGACCTTTACAAGCTAGACATGCTTGAGATAATGGTTTCTATTTTGAATCAAAGATAAGGGGATAAGGGTTCAACCAAGCATCAAACCAAAAATTTGCATAATTCTACCCATTAACTGACCATCTAATATATTCTTGATCAAGTGCAAACTATCGGATATGAAATTTCATGTTGGAGATCCTTTGGGTAGATTTCTTTTCCTAAATAATTTCATTGCATCAAGAGAACCTATATATTTTTGAAGTAATATTTCTTCCAACTCCTTTATTGATATATAAATAATCTACACCCAATTTTTTCCCATAAGGCCAAACTCAAAAGTTTATAATTCTAAAAGGCTTGCCTCTCTAGTATTCTTTTGTTTACGAATCCTATCTGAATTACAAATAGAAAACCTAATATTTTCCTCACATCCTTTCCAAAGAAAGTCTCTTTGAATTTTATCAATTTTTGATGCTATATCTACCGACAATATTAAAAGTGGTATCATATAAATAAGGATGGATTACAATGTAGTATATATGAGTTGTAGCCTTCCTACCATGGTTAATAACTTACCTTTCTAGCTTACCAAATTAGTTTTATTCTGCAATCTTCCTCATGCAGTCTCAATGGTGATAGATAATGAAAAACTTTAGATTGGAAGGCTCAAAGTGGATCAATGACAGAAAATGGGGGCATTTTTTAAAAAAAAAATTTGAACCTTATAATGGATTTTGTCATATTTGTTTTTTTTTGTTCATGTGACTAGTGTTTTTTGCAGCTGGTGGGGCACTGATATAGGTTTTTTATCTACAAATTCATGCATGGGAAAAATCTGCTTTGGCCTCAAGTATTTCCCAAGGTGTGTTTGGATTCGATGTCGCAAAAAGGCCCTAGCAAGAAATAACAAAGTGTTGGAGATCCCTGACAATGAGGCACCAGACCCCACCATAATAGTCTTGGAGAAGATGACAATTTCATCGACCTCCAACGAGTATCAACCAGATTGAAGAGTCATGTCGGCCTCATCGGTGCAGTTGTTGATTTGTGTGATTCCTTAAATCTTCGTTTTATAGCCGGCGAGTTCCAGGGGCACAAGGAGTCAAAGGCAAAATCTAAATATGATGGCAAGAACGATGATAAGAAGTTAGATGAGGACTACAAGGAAGACTGCTTGGCCTCTTGGTTGTCCATTCTATGGGATGTTTTTTTTTTTTTTTTTTTTTTTGACCATATTCTATTATTTTTATATGGGCACAAGCTACTCTGCATGGTGCTTGCATGATTAGTTTTTGTCTTTGTTAGTTCTTTTTTGCGTCTTTCTTTTCTGATGGCCATAATATTAGGCTTCCATAGTTTAGTTTGGCTGTATTCTAATGGAAGAGTAGGTCTTGGCCATTTTTGTTGTCAGTTTAAACTTTTAGGGCTTGGCCTTTGTCCAGTTGGTCAGTGGACCCTATTTTGTAAAATGGTTTTGGGTCAACCAGTTAAAACCCGGTGTTAATTATAATATTCTCTTACTTACCAAAAAAAAAAAATTAGTTTTATTCTATCCAAACAAGATACCTAAAGCTCCTTTTTATTTCCTTTATGAGATAAAAAAATAACCAAGTAGGTTGACATAAATTTTTCAATTTTAAACCCTAAAAAATCCATGATAATTTGTTGTTTAAATCTAAGACAATGTTAATGATAAAATTACTATATTTTTTAGTATTAATCAGTTGTCCAATAGCCTTCTTGTGACATGATAATATTGATTTAAAATCCATGGCCTCACTAACTAAGTAATGGCCCAAAAGAAAAGTATCATCAACAAATTGAAGATGATATTTTAAGGGACCATTTTTTGCAGCCTAAATACCTTTGTTTTTTCCTTCCATTTTTACCTTTAAGAAAGCTCTCCCTAATGCCTTTCCAAGGATAATAATAAAATAAGGAGATAATGCATCACCTTGGAGAATTCCATGAGCTAAATTAAAGTAACAAATAGGAGAAACATTGATCAAAATAGATTGTGGAGTATTGTAACAAGATCTAATACATTCACACCAAGCTTGATTAAATCTAAACTTTTTGATAATAACGTGTAGATAACTTCAACAAACCTATCATATGTTTTATTCATATCTAATTTCATAGACATACCTAGTTTTTTTATGGAATGAATATAATGTATGACTTCCTCTACAATGATTACACCATCAGGAATTTGTTTCTTGTTGGACATTTTGAGGAATGTTAGTTGTCATTGATGTCAAAAGGTTCTAAGAAGAATTACATTTTGATTGGTTCCAAAAGAGCTTCATGGGAAGCATGATCAAAGGTTTTTATGAAAACCATGGTGGGCAAAAATCAAAGATTAATTATCCATGATGGGCAAAAATAAAAGGTTTTTATTAAAAACCAAGGTGGCTTTTCATTTGGTTAAAAAGGCCCAAAGATTAATTATCCATGATGGGAAAAAATAAAAGGTTTTTATTAAAAACCAAGGTGGCTTTTCGTTTGGTTAAAAAAGGCCCAAATATTAATTATTTATTTAATTTATAATATTTAAATTCCAAAGAGAATTTAAATTATTATAAATAAATAATAATTAAAGTTAATTCGAATATTCGAAATTCGAATTTCTAATGCGCCGACGTGTGAGAAATTTCCTCCATTCGTGTATAAAATGTGGATCATTTCACCTTAGAAAGTACCAAGCTTATTTTTTATTTAATGCTCCCGAATCCCCTATGAAAGGTATCTTCGATATTCGTGCGATTAAAGAGTTGCGGCTAGTGGATGACATGTGGTGTTCGAAGGAGGTCAACGTGTGTGAAGAAGAGCATAAGGTGAAGGAAGCTCCACTTCCTTCACGTGGGCATTGCTAGCCCATGCGGTGGACTCCCAAGCGCTAAGGCACTTAGGCTTGTGGAGACGACGGTTCAATTCTCGTCGAATCCCTTTTAGGGATCAATGAAAAGGTATGCACATTATTTGAGCATCGGGTTTTTCGGAGAAGGTTGTTGAAAAATTTAATTTAATTTTTGGCTTTATTAAATGGTTTTATAAAGTGACGTGGGAGTTATAAGGGATAGATAAAAGGTGTTTTTGCTTGGTAATTATTTTTGGTTAAAAATAATTAGGAGGAATAAGGAGTTAATTGTTTTATAAAGCCTTTTAATATATTTAGCTTATTGGAGAGATAAATGCTTTTAAGTGTTGATTATTATTGAAGATGTCTTCTTGCCATTAAGAAGTGTTGAGAAAGTAATTATTTTGAAATTATTTTCTGGTGGTGGATATTATTTCAACTGGGAGATTATAAGGTGTAATTGGTCATTTATTTCTATGTGTTGATGGATGCTTAATCAAGATGGAGTAATAAGGTGTATTTGTGAGTTGCTATTTGTTTTGTATTGTCATCTAACCTTCTTTGAGCTTGGCAAAGAAGTATTTGTGGTTATGGCAGATTTATGAGATCCCTTCATCATCAAGAAAAAGGTATGAGCACATTCTTCCATAATTGAGTTGATTGGTTGGTTTTCTGGAAAATAAGTTTGGAGTGAAAAGGATTTGATTAGGGCTTCCTTATTGAGTGTGTTTGAGTTAATGCTTCAAGGTTTTCTGGAATAAGGAGTTGTTATTGAAACCTTGTTTTATAAGCATTGTTGTTGAAGTGAGTTGTTGAGCAAAGAACTTGAACTAGGGTTTGGAAAGAACATGAGTATCATTGTTATGTGAGATTGGTTGATAAGTATTGTTGGAAATATTTTGAGTGAGTGTTCATATGCTTGGACTAGGGTTTGTAAGCAAGGATTATTTCATTGAGTGATTGATTGAGTAGAGTTGGTTGAGCCTAGTCAAGTGGATGTGTGAAGTGATTGTTCAAGTTCCATAAAACAAACTATTCTATATTATGAATTGAATTGAGAAAGTGATTGAGTTGAAGCATATTGAGTCTCTAACAATTCTCTATATGTTTCTAAAAGAGTGATTGAAAGTGATTGAGCATTGTGATGAGTATAGAGCATATTGAGTCTCTAAAAATTCTCTTTATGTTTCTATGAGATTGGACAAGTTCTAGTGTGGACTTGTTGAGCAGATTTGAGGTAAGTCTTTGAGAAGACTTGTGGATAGATTTGAGTAAGCTTTTGTGGAAGCTTACAATACAGATTGAGAGTAGATTTGGATAAGTTCTTGAGAGGACTTATTGAGCAGATTTGGATAAGTTCTTGAGAGGACTTATTGAGTAGATTGGACAAGTTCTAGAGAGGACTATGATTGGTGTGAGCTTTTGTGGAAGCTTACAAGGAGATTTGAGATAAGTCTTTGAGAAGGCTTGAGAGCAGAGTTGATTGATTGATTTGTTCAAACCTTGAGTTAAGGTTTGGGGAAGATCTAGTAGAGTTGATTTGAGATTAAGTCAAGCTTTGAGTTAAGGCTTGAGGACAAATATTGAGGATAGATTTGTGCTAGACCGAAGGACTATGTTTAGTACATATTTGAGGATAGATTTTGGTGCAGATTTGAGGATAGATTTGTGCAGACTAGAGATAGATATTGAGAGAAGATTTGTGCTAGACCGAAGGACTATGTTTAGTATAGATTTGAGACAGAGCTTTGGAGGTGATAGAGTATAGAGGATGACAGTCTCTAGTGGATAGAGATCCATTAGCCAGGGTAGTGAGGACAAGTGTCTTCTAGTGGATAGAGATCCATTAGCTATAGTAGTGGGGGTATAATTCTTCTAGAAGATCACCAACTCAGAGCAAATAGGAGAAAGGAGTTCTCCTATGGATAGAGATCCATGAACTTGATTTAGGGGATTGGTGTCTCCTTTGGATAGAGGTCCATAAACATTGTAATAGGGAAAGGATTCCCAAGAGATTTATTGAGAAAATATTAGTGAAATATTTTCTCCGTGGAGTAGCCCACATTGGGTGAACCATGTTAAATTGGTGTCTCTATTGTGTGTGATGATTTGTGCATTGCTTTGGTTACTATTGTTGATATTGCTATTGATTATATTGGATAATATTATTTGGGAAAGAAAAGTAAAAAGTGGTCTTATACTGTTCACCCCCCTCTCAGTATAAGCTTGTGTTCTTCAATTGGTATCAGAGTTGGTTCCTTCGAAAAAGGTTTAACAACTTGAAGGAAGATCTTACAAGAACATAAATGGAAAAGAAAGGCAAAGGTAGAACCATGAGACACAAGAAGAAAAGAACACACATGGTCATGAAATAAAAAGAAGATGAATTTGATATTGTTTTTTTGGGAGGAAAAATAGAAATAGATTCAAGAGATGAATCAAGCAGTGGAGAAAAGATCAGATTGATAAAGTTTTGTACCAGATGTAGGAATACAAGTCACCATGCAACTTATTGTCCACAAGAAGGTGAAGAATGTTTTGTTTGTGGTCAACTCGATCATGATGCAAGTTATTGTAATGGGTTTAGTAGCGGTGAAGATGAAGATGATACTCTCAGAACTGAAATCCTAGAGGTTGGTTCAAGAAAGGATAACAGGGACAATAAAAATAGGTATGAAGAAGAAACTCTACTTTCAATAATAGAAGAAAATACTCCTATTGAAGATAAAAATTTAGAAAAAGAGAAGGAGGAAGCTACTCTTAAGGAACTTGTTAAGTTGAAAAAAGGAGAACTTAGAATTAAAGGCTCAAATACAAGAGGATGAGAAATGTAAGACAAAGCTTCTACAAGATCTCTCTGACTTGAGAGATAAGGTTGAAAAGGCAAGGAGAGTTGAAAAAGGTATGGTTGAACAGTCAAAGGTAAAAGAGATAGAATGTGAAAGACTTATGGTTACTCTTGAAGAATTAAAAAGGGAGAACTCAGGATTAAGGGTTCAAGCTCAAGAAGATGAGAAAGCAAAAGCAAAGTTTCTACAAGAACTCACCAACTTCAAAATCAAGGTTGAAGAGGCAAGAAAAATTGAAGAAGGTATGGCCAAAAAATTAAAGACAAAAGATCTAGAGTGTGAAATATTAGAGCATGAGATAGTTTCACTAAGGATGGAAGTAAAAGGTTCTAAGGACAAGCTACACAATTTTGAGGAAAATCCAAAGACTTTGGACAGGATTATCAATGCACAAAGGTCATCAGTCACCAAAACAAGACTTAGTTCTAAAGAAGAACAAAGGAAACAAGAAGCAGAAAAAGGAGAGTCAAGCTCAAACACCAAAAAGAAGAAGCGTCAAAAGAAGTAAGTAAAAGAGAGAGTGAGACTTCTAAGGATAAGTTGGACAATAGAAATTTCAACAAGGAAAGGAACAATACACAAGTAAGGAACAGATGGAACAGGAAACAAGACAAGGTAGAAGAGACTAAGAGACCAATGGGGTCTAGGCAAGGTTTCTTCAATGGAAGATGCTTCTCATATCACAGGTTTGGGCACATGGCTTCACAGTGCAGGACACATGAAAGACAGGAATATGGGAATTTTAGAAATAGATAACTTTTCCATGGGTATTGCTACTCATGTAATCAGTTTGGTCACAAGGCAATGAATTACAGGGTTCATGACAGAAGAGGATATGGCTTCACTAGGAGAAATCCTAAGATATTTGCACCTCCAAGGAATAATAACATTAAGTGTTATAAGTGCAATAATGATGGTCACACAACAAAGTGGTGTAGAGCAGACATTCCATAATCAAGTATGAACAAGAATAAGAACAAGAATAGGAACATGGATATGAACAAGAACAGGAACATGGATATGAACAAGAATAGGAACAAGAACAAGAAAATGGACATGGATAGGAACATGGACATGGAAAGAAATAGTCAAAGGAATCAGAAGGATCAGATAAGAAGAAAAGAGGATAAAGGTAAAGAACAATGCTTTCTGGGAGTAGAAATACTCCCACCCCAAAATTAACCACCTCAAGAGGAGGTGGGGGAGGGGCTAAGCTAAGAGGCTCATTCTTAGCCTCGAGCCCCAAAGGTGACCCTTTGCCATTGATGTCAAAGGGGGAGATATTTGAGTAAGGGGGAGAGATTTGGTATTTGAGCAAAGAGGAGAGATTTGACAAGAGCATTGAGCCAGGGGGAGCAATGTCCCAGGGGGAGCAGAACCCAAAAAGGTTAAGTTTTTGGTAAAAAGAATTTGGGTTGCCATCAATGACAAAGGGGGAGATTGTTGGACATTTTGAGGAATGTTAGTTGTCATTGATGTCAAAAGGTTCTAAGAAGAATTGCATTTTGATTGGTTCCAAAAGAGCTTCATGGGAAGCATGATCAAAGGTTTTTATGAAAACCATGGTGGGCAAAAATCAAAGATTAATTATCCATGATGGGCAAAAATAAAAGGTTTTTATTAAAAACCAAGGTGGCTTTTCATTTGGTTAAAAAATCCCAAAGATTAATTATTTATTTAATTTATAATATTTAAATTCCAAAGAGAATTTAAATTATTATAAATAAATAATAATTAAAGTTAATTCAAATATTCAAAATTTGAATTTCTAATGCGCCGACGTGTGAGAAATTTCCTCCATTCATGTATAAAATGTGGATCATTTCACCTTAGAAAGTACCAAGCTTATTTTCGATTTAATGCTCCTGAATCCCCTATGAAAGGTATCTTCGATATTCGTGCGATTAAAGAGTTGTGGCTAGTGGACGACGTGTGGTGTTCGAAGGAGGTCAACGTGTGCGAAGAAGAGCATAAGGTGAAGGAAGCTCCACTTCCTTCACGTGGGCATTGCTAGCCCACGCGGTGGACTCCCAAGCGCTAAGGTGCTTAGGCTTGTGGAGACGATGGTTCGATTCTCGTCGAATCCCTTTTAGGGATCAACGAAAAGGTATGCACATTATTTGAGCATCGGGTTTTTTGGAGAAGGTTGTTGAAAAATTTAATTTAATTTTTGGCTTTATTAAATGGTTTTATAAAGTGACGTGGGAGTTATAAGGGATAGATAAAAGGTGTTTTTGCTTGGTAATTATTTTTGGTTAAAAATAATTAGGAGGAATAAGGAGTTAATTGTTTTATAAAGCCTTTTAATATATTTAGCTTATTGGAGAGATAAATGCTTTTAAGTGTTGATTATTATTGAAGATGTCTTCTTGCCATTAAGAAGTGTTGAGAAAGTAATTATTTTGAAATTATTTTCTAGTGGTGGATATTATTTCAACTGGGAGATTATAAGGTGTAATTGGTCATTTATTTCTATGTGTTGATGGATGCTTAATCAAGATGGAGTAATAAGGTGTATTTGTGAGTTGCTATTTGTTTTGTATTGTCACCTAACCTTCTTTGAGCTTGGTAAAGAAGTATTTGTGGTTATGGAAGATTTATGAGATCCCTTCATCATCAAGAAAAAGGTATGAGCACATTCTTCCATAATTGAGTTGATTGGTTGGTTTTCTGGAAAATAAGTTTGGAGTGAAAAGGATTTGATTAGGGCTTCCTTATTGAGTGTGTTTGAGTTAATGCTTCAAGGTTTTCTGGAATAAAGAGTTGTTATTAAAACCTTGTTTTATAAGCATTGTTGTTGAAGTGAGTTGTTGAGTGAAGAACTTGAACTAGGGTTTGAAAAGAACATGAGTATCATTGTTATGTGAGATTGGTTGATAAGTATTATTGGAAATATTTTGAGTGAGTGTTCATATGCTTGGACTAGGGTTTGTAAGCAAGGATTATTTCATTGAGTGATTGATTGAGTAGAGTTGGTTGAGCCTAGTCAAGTGGATGTGTGAAGTGATTGTTCAAGTTCCATAAAATAAACTATTCTATATTCTGAATTGAATTGAGAAAGTGATTGAGTTGAAGCATATTGAGTCTCTAAAAATTCTCTGTATGTTTCTAAAAGAGTGATTGAAAGTGATTGAGCATTGTGATGAGTATAGAGCATATTGAGTCTCTAACAATTCTCTTTATGTTTCTATGAGATTGGACAAGTTCTAGTGTGGACTTGTTGAGCATATTTGAGGTAAGTCTTTGAGAAGACTTGTGGATAGATTTGAGTAAGCTTTTGTGGAAGCTTACAATACAGATTGAGAGTAGATTTGGATAAGTTCTTGAGAGGACTTATTGAGCATATTTGGATAAGTTCTTGAGAGGACTTATTGAGCATATTTGGTTAAGTTCTTGAGAGGACTTATTGAGCAAATTGGACAAAGTTCTAGAGAGGACTTGAGGATAGATTGGTGTGAGATTTTGTGGAAGCTTACAAGGTAGATTTGAGACAAGTCTTTGAGAAGGCTTGAGAGCAGAGTTGATTGATTGATTTGTTCAAACCTTGAGTTAAGGTTTGGGGCAGATCTAGTAGAGTTGATTTGAGATTGAGTCAAGCTTTGAGTTAAGGCTTGAGGACAAATATTGAGGATAGATTTGTGCTAGATCGAAGGACTATGTTTAGTATAGATTTGAGGATAGATTTTGGTGCAGATTTGAGGACTATTTGTGCCATACCAGAGATAGATATTGAGGACAGATTTGTGCTAGAATCGAAGGACTTGTTTAGTACAGATTTGAGAGAAAGATATTTGGAGGTGATAGAGTATAGAGGATGATAGTATCTAGTGGATAGAGATCCATTAGCTAGGGTAGTGAGGACAGGTGTCTTCAGTGGATAGAGATCCATTAGCTAAGAGTAGTGGGGGTAACCGTTCTTCTAGAAGATCACCAACCAGAGCAAAGATGAGAAGAGGAGTTCTCCTATGGATAGAGATCCACGAACTTGATTTAGGGGATTGGTATCTCCTTTGGATAGAGGTCCATAAACATTGTAATAGGGAAAGGATTCCCAAGAGATTTATTGAGAAAATATTAGTGAAATATTTTCTCCATGGAGTAGCCCACATTGGGTGAACCACGTTAAATTGGTGTCTCTATTGTGTGTGATGATTTGTGCATTGCTTTGGTTATTGCTATTGATATTGCCATCTGATTACATTGGATAATATTATTGGGAAAGAAAAGTAAAAAGTGGTCTTATACTGTTCACCCCCCTCTCAGTATAAGCTTGTGTTCTTCATTTACCATAAACAAAACCATCTTGTTTCTATGAGATACATTATATAGAATGCTTTTCAACCTATTTGTCATAATATTTAAAATGATTTTCTAAATTGTATTACAAAGGTTTATTGGATAAAATTTATCAAAATTTTTTGTCACACCTTTCTTGGGAACCAATGTAATAAAAATGACATTGATATCACTTATTATAGATTTCCTTTTTTAGGCCTCTTCAATTGCAACCAACATATCACTCTTTATTAAATCCCAAAATTCTTGAAAACAATTGTAGGAAATCCATCGAAGCTAGTGCCTTGTTAGGATGGAAAGATAAAATTGCTTCATATAGCTTCATAGATATATTCCTCATCAAGATTTCATTTTATCCCTATGTTATATTTGATGAAATATTTTGCAAAATTTTTACTTGTGCCTCCTTATCTTGCCCAATGTTTGACAATTTTTTTTGAAATAATTAATTGCTTTCTTCTTGATTCAATTTTCTTATTTTCCTTAAAAATGTTACCAAAAAAAATGGCATTTCAAATCTTCATTTACCCCTTTAGATATTTCATCTTTTGAACAAACTTATACATACATGATCCTTCAAAATTTACTTCATTCCACCATAATGTATCTAAAATAAACTAGGGACTTGCAGCCACATAGACTAGGAGAAAAATGGCTTTAGATGCTCAATATTGAATAAATTACAAGTCAAAATAATGGATTTGTGACTTGATTCTACTTGCAATAAAATGTCTAAAGAGATTGTATACTCTTTGTGACCATGTGTTGGATAACAAGAACCTATTCAGTCTTTCTACTATGCGAGCTTACCCAATGCATCTATTAACCTATTTATACTGAAAACTTTAAGCAATAATATCCAAACTACTATTTGAATTGATATATGAAGTAAACCCTTGGATTGATTTAGAAGATCTAAGAGTATCACCCTTATTTTCCATAGGAGATAGAACTATGTTGAAGTCACCCTCAAAAACCAATGGACCACAATTATGAATCATCATTATGTTTAGCAAAAATATGAAAAGATCCTTCTAACATCTTTCATGAGGAGTAATTATAATTGAATCATATACATATATAACCCCAACTTTGATGTTTTCCTCTGTCTTGAAAAATAGTCTAGCAACCCACATACTTTTTGCTTCTAACAATTGTCCATCACATTTTTGTTTATCCCATATTGTTGCAATATCACTAGAAGCTCCTATAGAAGAAATTGCCAAATAATTCCTCACCTTCTACATATTTTTAAAAGCATCCTTACATTCCTTAATACTTAATTTTGTTTATTGTATTAAAATAAACTCAATACTATAAAACCTATTAACCCCTTAATAACTCTTTTTTTAGAGGTCTTATTCATACCCCTTATATTCCATGATGTCATTTTCATCATCACTTTTTATTTTTATTAGTGGCCATAGCCCCACTTCTTGTTAACACCTATAATATCTTTATCTTGCTTCTCAAATTGATACCCCTTTAATTTTCCTTTTCTCTTTTTTGATGCTTTTATGGTATTACTCTCATTTTTCCATTTCCACCAACACTTTCATCTTCATCAATATCTTCTATTTTTCTATATTGTTCATAGTGAGACTTATCTTCTAAGGATTTATGTTGCTTTAAAGAATTTGAAATACAAGTAAAAGTCTCATAAATATTTTGTTCTTTATGTTGCACTAGAAACCCCAAAGTACAGGGATGATTATCCATGTCAATTACTTTCTTATACTTTCCTAGAAACCCTAAATTTCAATGCATATCCTCTATATGCATTTTGTTACTATGCTACTCTTGAAACCCTCAAGTGTAAGTAATACACTTTGTACTACTTTTATTTTTTTAAAGAGAAGATTTTATGCTACTTGAGGAAAATGGAGATGATTTACCTTAATTAACTTTGACTTGCTTAACCTCATTCACTTTAAAATTTGTCTCTCTTGCTTCCTTTGCACCTTTGACTCCTAAAATTGAACTTGTGCATTGTACTTCCTCATACCTTGTATCATTTGTTTCTTTTAATGGTCGATTCAATTAAATTTTAATACCCTTTGCCATTTTATGATGCATAGGTTCTATTTTTTTTACCAATTTATTAGGAATGGAAAATCCTTGATTTGACCCAACTTCTACAATGATATGATCTTGTTTCTATTGAATTTTATCTCATGCCCAAACATTTTGATATATTTATCTAACATTTTCACTTTGCACTCTTGCCATGTGTTCAATCTCATAATATTTGCAACATCAAAATGCATTATCTTTATAATGCACTTGTTAATCCCATTATCTTGTTTTAGAATTGATTCTAATGGACTATGGTAAAGGTTTTGAAATATCCATGACAATACATATTAGAGTGTATATAACATGCATTTTTTCCTTAATACTTGGTCTCTTAAGGATGAATTCCCCAAGAGTATTCTTGATATTCTTCAAAACCTCCTTATTGATGAGTTGATAAGAAATTCCAAAGCCTAATTTGCACTATAAGCCTTTTAACAGTCTCTGTATTCACAAAAAAAATCTCCCTCCTTGATCTTAAATATAATGTACTTTTTCCCCTAAACTAAGGGTCACCATCCATTATTTTATCCCTTATTTCTGAACTAAATATAATGAGGAAAATTCCTTTTGAAAGAATAATCATTCCACACTTAATCCAATTTTGAATTTCAAAAATCTTGGCCAGTATCCAAGGAACTTACATATTAATCCTCTAATTTTAAAAACTATTTTATCATGCTCAATCATTTGATCCTTCATAATCACTTTTGGTGTAGTATCTGCTATTTGGATAGGGTTTTCCATTATTTCTCTCTTCCTCTTATTACTAACTAATACATCCATACTTTCAACTAGGGCATCCTTACTTCTAGTAAAGACTTTAAAATTTTACTTTCTTGCCATACTACCTAGGTTTTCTTTGCACGAATCCCGTAGTATTTGAGTTTCTTCTTATATTTGGAGTAAGAAGAAGTGGTGATGACTCCTTACTCACACTTTACTTCCTACTCACGCTTCCCGCTCACTCCAATAACTCTTGCTTTCTTTATAAAAAAATAAAAAGGTAAGGTTGCCTCCTCACTTGCACTTGTGGTAGTTAGTATTTATAAGATATTGCCTCCATCAATAATTAGTGTACATCTAAAATAATATTATTATTGATCCAATCCCTACGTCTAGTTTTTGACAAAATTAATAATAATCTCTAAATTCCCTCAATTAAAATTTATGTCTATTCTTTTTTCATGGATGTCCATGTAAAAAATGTTGAGCCTTTGAATAGTTATTTGTTGAAGCTCTATACAATTTTGTGTAGGCAAGGCTAAATTAGTCTTCGTTGTCATGAAAAACACCACCTTTGCCAACCTTTTTAGGGCTTCTAAAGCATAATCAAAATTAAGTTTAACAAACCAACTTCTAGAAATTTTTTTAAATCACGAATCAATATAGACCCTTTGTACTAACCCCATTGTTATAGATCATCTTTGCATATATATTAAATTCAAGTGAAGTGGTTAGCACATTTGTTATTATACTTGGGATTTTCCACAATGAGCACCATGCATGTAAGCTTAGTTATCAAGTTCGAGTTCGTGTTCGAGTTCAACACTCTTGAACTTGGAAAGAAATTCGACATGTTTAAAAATTCGGAATAAAATTTGACATAAAATTCGATATATTATAAATGTACATATATCCTTTCAATGTTATGTAAATAAATTAGTAACTAAAAAACTCAAACATAGACTCGAAATAAACATTAATAATTCTCTTGTCATATATTCCAAGCTTATGCAGTAGATTTTAATGGTAAATAATTTTTCTAAAAAAAAATGCCATTTAATTTTACTTTCAACATTTAAATATAAAATTTTATTTAAATGTATTAAAAGAATGTAAACTTACTTTTTACATTTTTAATATAGAACTTTATTTAAATGTATTAAAATATATATATAAACATAACCAAATGAAAAATTAATATAAAAGCATTTCCTACATGCATTTTACCCACCTGTGTTTCCTCACTTGTTTTCAGCACAATTTTTTTTCCTACTGAATTTAGGGGTGAAAACACATGCGAAAAATTTTCCGCATACATTTTCTCTTCCTATGTGCGTTCCCTACCTGTTTTTTGCCCTATTTTTTTTCTTCCCAAATTTAAGGTTTATTCGTTGAACTTATTCGCTAAGGTTTTAAATTCGACAAATTTCAAATTTTATCTAAAAAAATCGATAAATTTGATAACTAGGCATGTAAGCATTCTCTATGAGAGACATCAATACAAATTCAAAATTGGATGTAATTTTTAAATTCTTGCTTGGAAGTTTTATTATTCCTTTTAAGTCATAACTTTTAATAAATAATGGTAAGAATAATCTTTCATAAAATGCTTAATGCTTTGGATTTGAAATCATTCATTCAGCTTTTCATCAATTGTTTTAATGGTTATTAAGTAATCCAACATATTCTCATTTTTTGAAAAGTATCTCGAGATGGTGAAATTAAAGGAATATTGAAGAATTAGATGATTTAACGTTTCTATATTCTCCTTACACAAGGCATACCTTAAGGGTCCTTGATATCCCCTTTTTGCAAATTGCGACCCATGAACATTTTGTTTTAGATTTCTAACCAAAATATTG
Source organism: Wollemia nobilis (assembly GCA_028583015.1). Classification (NCBI taxonomy): domain Eukaryota; kingdom Viridiplantae; phylum Streptophyta; class Pinopsida; order Araucariales; family Araucariaceae; genus Wollemia; species Wollemia nobilis. Next base: position 2,734,644 of record JAQPPZ010017073.1, read on the forward strand.
TCAAAGCCTTAAGGATGACCTTAAATGAACAAAAACTTTTCCAAGGAAAATACTTTAATGTAAGGTATTTTGATTGCTTCGAAGCCTTGTATCCTAACTTGATCAAGTATTTATAATATTTTGTTAGATTCTAAACCAGCTTGTCATTTTATAGAAAAAAGGCAAATAGAACTCTCAAAGCATATTTTGGGGTTCATTTGTTGTTTTCTTGAGGTCCTCTCCCTCAACTAAATTGTTAATTAAAATCCATAACTTGAAAGTATTACTCACATTAATATAATTTTGGCTTGTAAACCTCTACAAACCAAGTAAACCTATGACTGCTTAGAATCAAAAATATAATTTTCATATAAATATTTTTTAATTGGTTATATGAGATTTAAATAGGCCCCACCTCTATTACATCATGACCACATAATGAACCCATGTGTTGTAGGTGAGTTGGAGAGGAGAGGGCAATCTTCCAAGGGAGGTCCTAGGTTCGAATCTCCACCCTACCAAAAAGCTGAATTGGGTACCCAAAATCCAATTGATAATGTTGGTGTGGGCAGGGTTGGGTGCGACCCTCGGGTGACTTTGACGGTGTAGAACCCCCTGTTCATGGTCTCTTAGACCAAGGCGGCCCCATAAGGGGTTTTTTGTTGAAAAAAAAAAAATGACCACATAATGATACTATAACAACTTGGGAATTATACACATATCACTCAATAAGATTCAAATATAAGTTTTTTTTTTAAATTAAAAAAGTGAGGGTTTTGAAAGGATCCCCACAACCTTGTACAGAATGCTCCAAGAGGAGCCAACTACCAGCCAACCCAACTAATATACAATCCATCACAAAGGTGGATCCAACCAAGATTACTACCAAAATATTAAAATCAAAATAAAAATCTTGCTCAAACAGTAGCACTCCTTTTTGAAAATAAATTTAAAAAGAACATCATCCCGCCCAGCGAGGGACCTGAGATCCAAAACGAGCCATCCTACTTTGCTCACCCAAACATAAATTGGGGTTTGAAGATCAATATTACTTGATAGGAAGCCATGCAAAGGAGCTAAATCTTAAAGTTTTCAAAAATTAATAACTGCTCCAAATGAAACTGTCACACCTAGAAACATTGTTTCTAGATCCACAAACATAAGTTTCCTCCTTGAAAGTTGAGGAATATAATTAATGGAGCTAATGTCATTAGATGATTTTCATCACTTTTAAATATTATACAAATTGTTCTTTTTATTTAAATAAATAGAGGTATAACTTGTAATTATATATATATATATATATATATATATATATATATATATATATATATATATATATATATATATATATATATATATATATGTATATGTATGTATGTATGTATGTATTATTTAAGCTACAAGCTTGTTGTAGTGATAAGGGATTTGGCTTATCTTTGAGAGATCCAAGATTTAAAACCAACTCGGTATGAGGGGACTAGGACCCCTCATAAAAACCTATGTAAACTTATTGAAAAATACTATATATATATATATATATATATATATATATATATATTATTTGATAAAATTTAAACCTAATTTTTCATACTAAAAGTCCATATTTTCTTTTTGATTGGTTGAAAAGGGGTTTTGAAAGGATCCTCGAACCTTTTACATAAGAGCCTCACAAAAGAGACCATCTCCTGAAGATGATCTCCAGGAGACAAACAAGGACCAAATGAAATAGGGAGACGATCTCTGCAAGACCAACTACAAAAAAATTCAAATTTGAAACATAGGAGCTTCTCGCTCGAAATTGAAATACAACTTGAAATAGGGAGATGGTCTCTATAGAACGAACTACTAAATTATTTAGATTTGAAATAGGAGCTTCCCACTCAAAATTGAAACATAATTTGAATTCATTTAAAACACACATCTTTATAAAATAAAACAAGGTTTCCTGTCCAGGGAAACCCTCACCAGCAACATGGGATTTGAAAAGAGGTTTCCTACCTAGGGAAACCCTCACTAGTAGCATGGGAATTGAAAAGAGGTTTCCCACTTAGGGAAATCCTCACCAATATGTTGAACTAGGAGAGTTGACAAAAGATATGATTATAAGGGCATCTTGAAAATTGTGAATCACCAACACTAACATCCACTAGGGCCCCACCAACCATTTGACTAGGGAATGAAACCTAGAACTCCCCTCTATAGCAAGCATTGGAACACTAGTTCCCCCTTCAAGACCTTAGAGACCTATAAAGAATAGAGTTCAAAGGAGCAGACTCCTTTACAGATGATATAGAGACTCCTTCCCTAGGGTAAGCCCAAGAGGCCAACACTAAAATCCCTCGACTACGACCATCATGAAAGCATGAGATCTCTCTCGTGATGAGACAAAAAGAAACCGTAGAGAAAGGATCACTAAGGACCAAGGGCTAAAATGGACAAAGGATAAATACTATCAAAATAAGAGGTCATATCCAAAACCCTTTATCTGTGGATAGCGAGAATGTCCTTGGTCTGCCATCCAAGACCACAAATAACCATGAAGAAAGAGGTTTGTCAAAATACTTCTCAAGTAGATCGTACAGGGTTGCACCACCTGAAACCACCATTTCCAGACCAAGAAGTCATCCAAAAAATTCCTCCTCCATGATAATAAATAGCTTGGTATTACCCCAAATGTCATACAAAAATTTGGATAAAATCCCCCCCGAACTACCTCGTGCATCAAGCAAGTAGCTAAAGAATCGACCAAGGTTATCATACCGAGAGTAGATATTCAAAACCCTCCTTTGTGGACAGTGAGAAAGCCTCTGGTCCCCAAACAAGACCACAAACAACCACGAAGAAAGAGGTCTATCAAAATACCTCTTGAAAAGACCACTTAGGGTTGCACCACCCTTTCCCACTATTGCCAAACCAAGAAGCCGTCCAGAAAGGTCCTCCACAATAATAAATATTCTAGTCTCTTCCCAGACCACCCGAAAACATGGAGAAAATCCCCTCAAATGATGAACCGACCACCAAGGACTGACCCACATCAAATAAGACCATGCACACCAGCCCAGCCAACAACAAAAAGGATATGGAAAAGGAATAAAATTGCTTGGGATCACCTCCAAGGAAACCAGGCAGGGAATCTGCCCAAGATCACCTCCAAAGGAGTAAGGGAGGGAGCAAGATATTTGGAATGATGGCCTTCCGCCTAGACTATGATGCCTTCTTGGCTCCCTCAAAAGTCCATATTTTTAATCACTTAAACTCATGTCATTTAATATTAAAGATCCACATTCATTTATTTAAAATTTTAAATGGAATTGAAGTAAATATCACTCTTATTATGTCATCACCACATAGTGGTACTACAAAAACTTAGATATAAACATATATTGCTTGGAAATATTTGATCGTGGTTCTCCTCCTTGAAATTCGATGAATCTAACCAAGCTAATGTCATTTACTTAAAGATCCATTTTTATTTATAACTTTATTTTAATTTTTATTTTCTTTTTTAAATATGTGAATGAAATGGACTCTACTTGTATTACATCAATACCACATACTACTTGGTAATGATAAATGTAAGGCTCACAAGATTTCAATTTGGGTTTCTTCTTTGAAATTTGAGGAATTTAACTTTTTGTGCCCATTTAATTTGATAAATTTTTCTCTTACCTTATATGAAATTATTTTGTATATAAAGTTCTTTTTGGTTGGATAATTAGGGGTGGTTGTACTCAAGTCCCCCACCCTTGATAAATTACAACTCTCTTCTTGAGAGATTGAGAGTTTACAAATAGGTACACTTCTCATCTCAATTGAGATGTTGTATCTAGAAACCTACATCATTTTACATAAAATGTCTAAATTCTTGATTTTCGTTTTTTGAATCTCTTCAATTTTTTGTATGAATACAAATATTCTAAAATTTAACATCCTTCTTGATATTTTCTATAGCAGCCTTCACAATACCAAAACTTCACCTCTACTATCTATGCATTACATCTTAGTAGAGTAATATTTCCAAAACATCACACTATCATAGTTTTCTTTACCAAATCCGGATTGCTAGTTTCCTTCTTGAAACACAAGTGCAACCACAAAAATTATAATCAATAGCTTATATGAAAACAAATTACTATTATAAAATAAAATAGGTATTACCAATGGAAAACATTAAAGTAAATACTAATCATTATTTAATTGAGGCAGTCAGCATTTACTTGTTAGCTTTAGCTAAACTTACTACTTCATTTGACCACAGAAAGGATAATTTAACATCATTATCCTCAACCAAAACCCCTCTATTGGCTAGCCTATCTACACATTGTTTTCTTCCCTTAATGTATGTATAAACCTAATTTCTTCAAACTCTTTAGCAAGATCTTGAATTTCCATAATTATCTCTTGTATGTTCCATGGAGTCTTTGCTTTCCTCAAAATTGTATTTATTACTATGAGAGAATCACCTTTCATCCATATTCTATTCTATTTCATTTGTTTGCATATTTTTAACCCTTATAAATTTGTCCAAGCTTCAACTTAATTATGTCTTAAATCCACTATCGAAAGCATAATGAGACAAAATATCTCCTCTATTATTTCTAATTATTCCTTCTCCTCCCATTGGTCTTGGATTTTCTTTAGACGCTCCATCAAAATTAAATTTAACCCACTCCACATCTGGTGTTTTCCACTTTATATTATTTACCTTTTTTTGCTTCTCTTGTACCCAACATCATAATTCTATTTAATGACTTGACTCCATCTATCAAGGTTCTCTACTTTCATATTAGAGACTAGGTGAGTTGATAGGGTTGGTTTAGACTCCTTTGTGGCTAAAAATATCTTCCTTTTCATTACCTCTAAACCACTTTCCTTTCCTTTAAATATTCTTCTATTCCTTTCTAGCCATACAGTCCAAAGTATTGTATCTTTTGATATATCCCATATTGTCTATAAAGCCTCACTTTTATAAGTGCTTTGCCATTACTTTAACCAATATTCAATTATGCTATTCATCACCATGAATTTACCAAACATATTAAGAATCCATTGCCATAGTTTCTAGACTATTTAGCAATGTCCCAAGAGATGGAATATACTCTCCTCCTTTTTACAAAGAACACATTGAGAGGGGCCATGAAAACCCCTTTTCATAAGATTATCCAAAGATATAATTTTTTTATGACCTACTAGCCAAACAAGTATTTTGACTTTAGGAATGCTTGGGCTATCCAAAATATCTCTCCATATTCTAGTGATATTACTATTTTTTTGGTGCTTTACATTATATCCATTTCTTGTTGTGTATTCTCCTAAGATATTCAACTCCCAAATAAATTTATCCTTGGCTCCCCTCGAAATAATAACAGTTTTTATCTTTCTACTCAATTGCCTCCTAGAATCAATGTCTTGTATACTTTTAAAAGAACTTCTTTGCATTTGTATCTTCCTTCCTGATCCTTGTACAAAATGTTTGAAACCCTATCACCATATTTGTCTTAAAGTAATATCATCCAAGGTTTCAAAATTGGATCTAAATCGAGTGGTTTTTTATCACACCAAGTATCCATCCAAATAGAATTTTTTTCTCTAGTTCTCACCACCCATCTTAAACATTTAATCATTAGATCAATAGATTTTTTTAAATCATTCCAAAGAGCAAAATCATTTGGTAGAGAGAATGCAATAAATATTAAACTTGGGTCATTGGGCTCAACATACTTAGAAGAATTCTTGCACACTATCTTTGACTCTCTTTGTACAATCTCCATATTACTTTTCCCCTAAGAGCTAAGTTTGCATTTGTATGAACTCTTAAACCATGACCTCCCCTAGTGTTATCATCATACACCTTGCTCTATTTCACCAAAGAAAATTTTCATTTATTATGTAAACCTGACCATATAAGGATAGCATAATATAGACTAAATTTTTTCAACTAATTTTGGCATAGTATACAATGACATATAATATGTTAAAATGATCTGTAAGACTGACTTAATTAACTACACTCTTCTTGCTAACGATAACCATCTACCTTACCAAGCTAGTAGTTTATTCTAAACAATACCAATAACTGGATTCCATAATTATATCCTCATTCTCCCCTCAAATAAAGGCATCCCTAGATAAGTTGCTCGCATATTTGCCTCCTCCATTTAAAGTAACCTGTAAATTATTACTTTGATATTAGCTGGTGTGTTAAGGAAGTAAACTTTGGATTTTTTCCTATTAATTTTTTGCCCTGATGCTCTTTTGTATTCATTTAAAAAGTTACTAAAGGCTCTGGCCTCATTTATCCTTGCTCTTCTAAAAAGCGATGTATCATCTACAAACTTTCAATGGGTGATGTTGTCGATGTTATTACTAACCTTAAGTCCATTTATAAGCCCATATTTGTAAGCCTTATTTAAGTTACTACTCAAAACCTATGCCATAATAATGAACAAATAAGGAGATAGATGATCTGCATGTCTAAGGCCTCTCTTGGCTTTAAAATATTTTGTTACTAACCCATTGACCAACACTGAATAAAAAACTATAAAGACACAAGCTTTAATCCATCTAACCGATTTCTTCCCTAATTCGAACTTTTCTAAAACTAAAAAAAGAAAATCTCATTTAACCCTATCATAGGCTTTACTCATATCAAGTTTTAGATCATTGTTTTCTCTTTTCTTGAAGTTGCTAAATGTATAACTTCATGAGCTACTATGATCCCATCCAAAATTTCTCCCTTTCATAAATCCTCCTTGCTCTTCTAAAATAATTGTGTCTAACAATGGCCTTAGTCAATTCACCATCACTTTGGAGATAATTTTATATGTCATATTACATAGGCTTACGGGTCTAAAAGAGTAAAAAAATTCAACATTCTTCCTTTTTGAAATTTGGGTAAGATATGTTACATTTATTTTATAAGGTATGTATTGTTTTACCCTAGATTGTTCCACTGCCACCAATAAATAATCCTTTACTATATCCCAATTATGTTGGTAAAAAGTTATAGAGAGCCCATCTGGACCTAGGGATTTATTCTTATTAAAAGAGAGAAGAGCTAAATGAAATTCTTCTAGAGTAATAGGCTCCATCAGTTTTCTATTGTCTTCATTCGTTATAATTGAAGGTACATCTTGAAGAAGTTTATCATTAAGAACTTCAGTCTCCTTTGATCCTAGAATATTCTAATAAAATAATTTACCTCTTTTCTAATTTCACTCTGATCTTCAATCCAAATCCCTTCTATTGATTTAATTCTATTAATTTTGGATGTTGATCTTTATACTATAGCCATCCTATGAAAAAAATTGTATTTTTTTCTCCTTCTTTTAACCAAGTTTGTCTTGATTTTAATATCCAAAATTTCTCTTCCTTACTCAAAATATTATGATATTCACTAAGCAACTCCCTTTCCTTTGAGATTGGATTATTATGATCACCTTTTTGGAATTTTGAAAGTTTATATTTTAGTTCTTCTTTATTCTAAAAAATGTTTCCAAAAGTGTTCTTTTTCTATTCTTTTAATCTAGATGTCATAGATTTAATTTGTTTTGGAAGAGCATAAAACCCACCATTTCCTGAAGAATTCCATGCTTGTGCTATCATATCAACAAATTTAGGATGGTCTTCCCACATCTTCTCATATTTAAAATATGATATTTTTTAATTCACTTACCGTGATTTTAACTCTTATTGGCTAATAATCTGAACCAATCCTTGTTAAGGTATTAATTTTAGCACAAGTTCCTTCATCTAGACAATTATCTGAGAGTATGCATATATCTAATTTTTCTGCTATTGGATTTAGGCCTCTCCTATTATTGATCCATGTATAGTTTACTTTAAATTCAACCTCCCATAGATTATTGTTTTGATTAAACAATGAGAAATCTCTCATAATTTGGGTTAATTTTCTAATTCCCCCAAATATTTTATCTAGTCTGGTTATGGTATTAAAATTATCCTACGATCATGAACTAGGTTTCTTGGTCTTTACTTCTCATAAAGGCTTCAATCCCACTCTAAAATTCTAATCTACCTAACTAGGTTGTAGGTCCATAGACATTTATAAGGATGAAATGAATATATGCAAAGTAGCAAGTGACTAAAGAGGCTATCCAATGCCTATTTTTATGAATGGTTACAGAGGAGGTTCTAGAAGGATTCCAACAAGTTAGAATTTCCCTTGTCACTCCTTTAGAATCCATAGCATCCCATTCACATCTTGCCCATACTGCTTTCATAGTTTTTGAAACTTCTTCTTTTGTCATTTTTTTCAATGAGTTTACACATATTTTTATGAGGGGTCATGGTCCCCTCATACTGAGTGGAGTTTGAACCTTGTTCTTATTTTATCATTTTAGTTTATGGATATAAAGAATATTAGGTTTATTACTTAAACATAGGTCCCTGATACACCTCTGCTTTGATGGGGAATTAGCACCCCTTATATTGCATGAGATGATAATCATGTCTCATTAGGGGCTATTGGCCTCTCTTGAGTATTACCAATATCATTTTGTTGTTTGATAAAGAGAAGTTCAACCAACTTAGTTTGTGTTCCTTTATCTATGTTTGTTATTGCTTCCTTGGATATTGCTTGATAATTTGAGGGTTTTCCTATTTTTGACTTACCTATATCAAGAGTAGGTCTTATTATTCTATTCCTCAATATTCTTTCACAATTTTATTTTTCATCATATTTATCCTCTCTTGGCTCTACTACATAAGCTTTTGACTTGTCCTGCTCATTTTATGGTATTTCCTTATTAATGGTAGAGGTATTAACTTCTAAAAATATTTTTTCTTTACCAATTTTTTTCTCTTGAATGGTGAATGGTACTTCAAGAAAGTCTTCAAAATCTATTGAGACACATTCCTTAGGTTCATCGAGAATGTTCTTCCTTAAATCAGGATAATATTGAATAGACAGTTCCTTGTTAATATGTTGAACTTGTTGTCCTGTGTCCTCTAAGTTTTCATCTACTTTTTCTTCATAGGCTAAAGCCTTAAAAGAGTTGGTACTTCTTCTAATATCCTTCCTTACTAGTTTCCACTATTTATTTTCTTTCATTTTTTTAGATCTTTTTTTTGGAAGTTGAAAACCACTTTCATCCATAACCATTTGTAAGTTTCTCTTGTGGTTTTCTACATACGATTCTATTGGGCTCTTCTTAGGGCATGTGTATCGCTCCAAATTTTTCGCATCCCTACCTTCAGGCTATAGGATCCGTGCCCGGAAGGAGGATGGGAAAAGGATGGCGTGGTACCTCGGACTGAGAGGCCTTGCGAAGGTCCCGCCTCTCGAGGGAGGTGTATTATGGTGATTTTTCGACGGATGGTGGGTTCACCGGGGAAACGTTTAATGGCAGTTTCCACGCCTAGGTTGGGAATGTGTTTTATGTGTTCAGTTTTATCCTTAAACATTCAAGTCCTAGGTTTGGCCAAAATGCGTCTAAGCTATTCTATATGAAGATGCAGATTAAATGAATACAGAAGAACAAAATTAGACAAAAAATAGAGAGAATAATATGGATTAAAGATCAATACCCGATCCGGATGTACGATGAAGATTCTAATTTTTGAAGCGGTCGGGATCGCCTACGGATTTGACAGGATCGTCGCTATCAGACAAGATCTTCTGAGATCTGACGAATTCGTCAGAGACCTGCAAACAGAGAAATAGGTGCAAAACACAGAGAATACAACAATGCTAACATAGGGAAACAATGTAAAATGACAATAACAATATCAAACTAAAAATTATAAACAGAAACATGAATGCATTATACTGATTTAATGACAATTATAACTTAATTATGCATTTGATCTAAATGGGTGAACTCCAAGATGCAAAATAATAAGAAATAAACTTAGATTTAACTAAATACAGAACAATGCATAAAATAAAAGGATGAAGAAATGCAAACTCCGGGCACTGATTGCCCCAATGTTGACTGCAGTCGAAATCATCTCGCATTGGTACGAAATCATCTCGAATTGGACAGGATCGCCTCCGATCTGAACAGGATCGTCTGCGACGATGTAAGCTTGCTCCGGCTGAAAAATACTAAGGTACCTGCAACAAAATTTGGATAGAACTAATGCAAATAGCAATTTAGGATGTCTTAATGTGTGTGAAGTCAATTTATAGGAAATATCAGCCAGGGGGATGCTAAGGGGAGGGCTTAGGATTAAATAGGCTTAGGAGGGAGGTTAGGAGGTTGGAGATCATCCCTATTTGGGAGATCTCCAACGGGGAGGGTCTCTAACGTGCGAGACACGCTTACGCCCGGATTAGAGATGCCGTTGGAACAGAGACTAATTGTGAAAAATCAGTTTTGGGACAAGATCGTCCGGACGTCCTAGCCGAGACGAAATCGTCCAATATGAGGCGATATCGTCTGATCGGCGACGATATCGTCAAACGGTCAAAACAAACTCTAAAAATGGCGCGGGAAAGGAGGAAACGGATTAAGCGGCGATTTGGGAGCGGTTTTGGAGGTTAAAATTTGAATTTGAATTATTTACTAGAGTAAATGTAATTACTAAGGTTTTACTTGCGCCAATTTTAGGGTGCTACATTTTGCCCCCTCTTTAGCGAATTTTTCGAAGAAAATGCGTTAAAGATGAGTTCTTCTCGATCTACGAGAAAGAAAAAATTATTCCCATTTTTAGGCGACGATTCTTGGTCGAATCGTACGACGGTGACTATGGTGCCCCCTCAGTGTTTTTACCCAAATCGAACGTTTGAGGTAAAAACGCGAAAAAGAAAAATTTTAAATGTTTTTAATTGTGTTTTGAATAAAATTAAGAAAAATAGGGTAAAACCCTAATTCATTTTCTTGTTCATGTTTTTGGTTTTTAGAGCTCTGCAAGCAAAAATGGTGGAGACAGCGCACAGATCGACAGAGGTCCGGCGCGGGCTACGGGTAAGAGTCTAAACTTAGTTTAGAATGCTTTAAGTTGAATTTACATGCTTTTTAGGTGAATTTTAAATAAATTTTGAGCATCGCGGCCATTTTTGGGCCGTCGACGTCGTCGGGATGAAATCGTCCCGATTTCGACGAAATCGTCTCAAGTTCGCCGATTTCGTCGAAGGGCGAAATCGGCGAAAGGGGGACGATTTCATCAAATTAGGGACGATTTCGGCTTGCGAAATCGGAGACGATTCTGCTCAAATTTGGGACGATATCGTCCAATAGTGGACGATATCATCATTTGTAAAATTGAACTTATTTTAACTTGCATTATTAATCACTTGAGTTGTTATTAATGATTTTTGTATTTTGTTGTTGTTTATGTTGCAGAGAGGTTTACTAAAGAGCAGAGAATGGAAATACGACGGGTTGAGAGATGACTTGGCCGCTCTATCACAGGCGAGAGCGGGATCGGCTGGCTCGAGCCGGCTTACGACATGTGGCGAGAGATGCCACAAGTTTCTACGAGACATGGGGCTACGACGACCCTAGCGAGAGAGGTGGTATCCGGGTTCTTCCTATTTTCGGTTACCCATAGGGGAGATGACTCCCACATTGGAGGATGTATGGAGGATTTTGAGGATCCCCATACAAGGACGGTTGATCACTCCTACGGCCAATCAGGGCCATGCTATGATGCGGTTGTGTGGCGACCCGAGCTTCACCCTGGAGAAGGGCGGAGTGAACATCGAGGCGCTGCGTCAGATGCCTGGGGCATCCAGACTCACACGGGTTTTGGCCGGAGTGGTGGGTGGACTTCTGCTGTGCCACCAGAGCGGGTGTAGGGTACCATGGGTGCTAGCAGATGTGATCTGCGACATGCGAGACCATGGTTACAGATTCTCTTGGGGCAGTTTTGTTCTATGTCGGCTGTACAGGATCCTGCACGGGGTCGTGTACAAGGGCGGCCGATGTCTGGTTATGACATCGCTTCTACAGGTTTGGTGTTGGGAGCACATTGCAGTGCGGAGGCCGGTAGGGCTTCCTTTGATAGGGATTGATGGGGAGAGGCCCCGAGTTTTCTACTGGTGGCTCCGGAGAGGGGCACAGTGGCGGATTGATCTGTCGATGTCCCGAAGACTGTTGGATGACCTTGTCCCAGACCAGATCACCTGGAGGCCTTGGAGGGATCACCCAGGGTGGGCCGAGGATGGACAGGAGCTGGCTCGCATCAGGCGAGTCTGCGGGCTGAGGATGGAGAGGGGAGAGGTGGAGCTCCATCGCTACGACCGAGTTTTGTGATAGTTCGGTCTACAGCAGGGGATCCCATCTCTTAGGGATTACGAGTTTTCTCGGACTGTCCGGGATAACACTACGGTCAGCGGGGCTCCAGATATGCAGTGCTTCTGGAGTCAGGACGCGGATGATGCCCCCATTCAGCCAGTGGATGGGGACGATGCAGGGGTTACAGACGGCTATGATGCACAGTACGCAGGCATCCGCCCTCCTCGGATGACGAGGGCTCGGGGTCCGATTCATGCGGTTGTTCATCGGATGGGGAGGCGATGCCAGGCAGCTATGGAGGCAGCCCAGGGTCATGGAGGGAGAGAGCTGAGGAGAGCACAGGCGCAGCGAGAGGCCGTGGCAGCGGGAGAGGAGGGAGGAGAGACCCCCTTCTCCATAGAGAGAGAGGCCACCATCGCCCGATAAGGGCAAGGGTGTTGACACTGGGGAGAGTAGCGAGACAGCGACTCTTCGAGCGAGAGACGGTCCGTCTCCGAGGCACGGGTGCAGACCCTGCGGGGAGGAGGCTGCACGACATCGAGCTGAGGTGACACAGCTCAGAGACGAGATTGCACGCCTCAGAGCACGGGGCGGAGGGGCGAGCACTCGGGGAGCTGGCACGGGCTATTGCCCAAATCACTTTCTATCAGACACTATACCACCAGATGGTGCCAGAGGAGGAGAGATTACCACTGTCGGCTGCCATCGCGGATCCGATCAGGATGGGGTCGTCAAGGACTTCATCCCGATCCACGACTAGGACTCGCAGTACCACACATACTGCGATGGGGCCACCTCGTCCACCTCAGGGCGGGGGAGGAGATGAGGCTGAGAGCTCGAGGGGTTCTCGAGGCTAGACTACTGCACGACATTGTACAGATTGAGACATAGTTTTTATTATTTTTGAGAGAGGATTGAGTATGCCGAGGTATAGATTGTGGCATACCGATCCGGTTTTGAGATGATGTACATATATTGTTGAGATATATAGATGAGATATTTTTGATCATATGACTTGTCTTATGTATTTTTATGATGCTCTTATGTTTGATTGATTGATTTGATGATTGGATTGAGGATTCATGTAATTATGTCATTGGAAATATTATGGTTTGAATGTCATGTTGTAAGATTTTAAATGAAATAATCTGATGTAACAAATTGGTTGTTTGTGATGTGATGTGATAAAAGATAAAAAGAGACTTCTAACAATAATTTCAAAGGACATTGTCGCTATTATAGACCATTTCATGGAGTCGCCGCTCACTCGGTCGTCAAGCTAATCCCAATATAGAAATATTGTTAAAAGTAAAAGAGTGCTTAAGAGACTGTCTTAAGACTTTGGTGCAATGGTGCAAATGATGATGATGATGGTTTGTTTTCAGATTTTCATAAAAATAGTATGCATGAAATAATGTTAAAATGATTTTTGCTAGGCATAAATTCCTAAGTGTGATAAAATTTTTGGATAATTCCCTAGGAATTATACCATCATTGCAAAATTGAAGGTTGACATAATGACATGAAATAGTGATAATGTGCATTTTTTGTTTTAAAGCATAATTGTATAACATAATGATTTAAGTCATATGGTTTTCATGGATTGATTTTTAAATGAATGGGTAATAAAAATTGGTACAATGGTTTGCGCTAGGCATAGAATATGTAGGTATAGACTTATACCATCATCGCGAAATCCAAAAAGAGATAGTTTTATTGCATGATTGATTTTTGATAAACAGAAAATATGAAGATAAGGACTTGCGCTAGGCATAAAATTCCAATTTTGGTTTTGGAACTATACCATCGTCGCGAAAGTCGACAATATATATATATATATAAAATAATATAATATATATATATATATATATATATATGTGTTTTGATTGTATGGTTTTGAAAGAAATTTTGATTTTTCTATTATGCATGTAGTTGTCTTTAGACTAAACAACTGTATTTTTAAAGAAGAAAATGAATTTATTCCAAACAATTTGCAAAAAAAATATTTCAAAGTATCTTAAAGACAAAAGTTAGATTTATAAGGAATCCCATGTGCATATGTGAATTCATTTCCAATCTTGATTTATCATAATGATACACAAAATCTCTCAAATACAAAATGTGTGTGCAATTGCATTGTTCATTTACCAGTTTGAGCAAGATAATATGATACAAGTGATTTGAATGAACCAAATAAGTGTTCATTAACCATGATGTAGATGCATATAACCATACTAGACTACTATGTAAGTCGGATTATCAAGAGCTAGCTAATCCATAAGCAGACATAGGTCTGTACAAAAGAAGGTCGCTAATGTGACAGACATATCGCCACGCTAGGAGTTACCCAAGGCCAAGCGGGTTGGGCACAAACCACTGTTATGGGGCTTACCTCACGATTTTCGAATAATTGAGAATTCCAGGGATTCAAGCTCATCAACCCTTCTTTTCTTTTCAAAGGGTAGGGAAAGGGATTTTATTGCTTTTGCTTTTGCTTTCTTTTTCTTTGCTTTTGTATTTCTTTTGTATTTTTGCTTGATTTTTGAGATAATGCTTGAAACATTGCTGTAATGATATAAAATAATATTTTTCTTTTTCTCTTTTTCTTGAACTTTGCTTTTTCTTTTATGCTAGGGATACTTGCTCGGATTAGGCTGTAGAGCAAGGGAGTTTTATTGCGGGTAGGGGTGAGCTTGTCCTTTTGCCAATTCTCAAAGATTCTAGACCATGTGCATGATAGGATAGCAGGGGAAACTTTTCGCTCAAGAAACCACTTCTACTATGTAGCAAAGCATGGAAATTACAAATATAATCATTTTATTGTGAAAAGATGTGCTTGGTTTAAGTAAATAACAAGATCAATTCTCTGTGCTCAAACTTTATTTAATTGAATTTTGTGAACTTTGATATAAGAGAGATTAGTAATCATGCCAGATAAAATCAAGATATTTATATTTGTGAGTGTGAAAGTGCGGGATTCAAAATAAATGCTAATTTATCCAAAATAATTTGAAAATATAACTGCAACATTTGTAAGAAGAAATATATATAAATACTTTTTGAGAAGTTTTGAGAATGTTGACTCTCTCTTTCTTCTTTATGTTGTTTTGGTTTCGAAAGAGTCAAGAATATTGTTGTTTTTTTTTTATTTTTATTATTTTATTTTTTTGTTTTTGAAAGAATTAACAAGTGCCATAAATAAATGTAACAAATAGTTTTGAAGATTTTGATGATTATGAATGTTTTTGGTGTTTTTGAATTTATAAATTGAAAGAAATACAAAATAGTGATTTTGAAATATTTTAAACAAATATATACAAGGATGAAATGACCAAATTTATACATAGTAACGTTTAAGATGCAAAATGTTCATGGGTTCTTTAAGTTCTTTACCATCTAAGGTAGATAATTTGTATGCTCCTGATTCAAATTTAGCGGTGATAATGTATGGTCCAAGCCGGTTGGGCTCAAATTTACCTTTAAGGTCCTTAGTTGCATTAGTATTTTTTTGATTTTCTTTTAAAACAAGGTCGCCGATCTCAAAGGATCGATGACGAACTTTTTTAGCATATGATCTTTTAAGCTTGTTTTGGTAGGCACGGAGATGCTCCAAAGCATTAATGCATTTTTCATCTAGGAGTTCCAGCTGACTGAGTCTGCCAGCTCGATATTCATCTCCTACTTCGGTATCTTGAAGTAGAGAGCCAAAGAAGGAACTTCTAATTCAAAGGGAAAAACGGCTTCAGCACCATAAATCAAAACAAAAGGTGAAGTTCTCGTGGGGGTTCGAACACTAGTTCGATAGGCCCATAAGGTTGGATATAACTAAATGTGCCGATCACGGCCGATTTTATTGACCAATATTTTGAGAATTTTGATTAAGGTTTTGTTAGATGCTTACGCTTGACCATTACCACGAGGATAATAGGGAGTGGACCGGCGATGTTGAATCTTATATTTTTGGCATAATTTTTTAACATCTTTATTTTTGAAACAAGTTCCATTGTCGAGAGATGAGATTTGCGAGAATTTCGAACCTACAAATGATTTGATTAAAAATAAATTTAGTGACTTGTGTGCCAGTGCGGGAAGCTAAAGGCATAGCTTCAACCCACTTCGTGAAATACTCAGTGGCGGTTATGATGAATTTGTGTCCATCGGATGACACAGGATTGATTTTGCCAATAATATCTAAACCCCATTTTGAAAAGGGCCAAGGAGATGAAATAGCCTGCGAGTTCTTGTGCGAGGCGCATGGACAAGGTCGGCATGTTTTTGGCACTTGTCGCAATGGCGCACATAATCATGTGCGTCATTCTCCATAGTAGGCCAAAAGTATCCTATCCTAAGGAGCTTTTTAGCAATGACACTACCACTGAAGTGTCCTCCACAAGATCCATCGTGGGCTTCACTCAAGGCTGATTTGGATTCTTCTAAATTCAAACATCTTAATAGGATACCTTCAAAAGATCTCCTATATAAAGTATTGCCAATTATTACAAATCGACTTGCTCGTCTACGTAATAACCGACGTTGGTTTCTATTAGAATTGGCGGGGGAAAGTCCCATTTTGGAGAAAATCAAATATATCCGTATACCAAGGTTCGGGAGTAGTTTCATTGATTAGAAACACATCCAAAGGTTCTAAGCATGACTTATTTGAAGCGGGTTCTGGAGTCGACGAATAATGATAGTGGCATATTCGTCATCTAACTCCAAGGGCAGGAGAGATGCAGCTGCGGCCATAGCATCAGTTGCACGGTTGCAAGTTCGAGGAATAGCTTCCAAGGTAACTTGATCAAATAGAGACATTAATTGTAAAACATAGGCTTTATATGGGCGTAGTTTATCATCTCTAGTCTGATAAACTTCATTAATTTGGTTTATGACAAGTTGAGAATCACCAAAAACTAACAGATGTTTAATTTTTAGCGCCAAGGCAGCTCGTAATCCAAGGATTAGAGCTTCATATTCAGCTGTATTGTTAGTGCAAGCAAATGTTAATTTGAAGGACAGAGGAATAAGATGTTTTTGCGGGGATATTAAGATAATACCCGCACCAGCCCCACTCATGCATCGGGCTCCATCAAAGTATAAGGACCATTGTTCAATATGGTCTGCCTCTAATTGAAGGCATTCATCGGGAAACTCAATGATGAGGGGATGGGTAGACTCTAAGGGTGCAGCAGCTAATTGATCTGCTATGATTTGACCCTTAACAGACTTTTGTCCTATGAATGTGAGATCAAACTCGCTTAGAGCAAGAACCCACTTGGTTGTGCGACCCGATAAATAAGGTCGACTCATGAGATACCTTAAGGGATCATATTTAGCAATGACATAAGTTTTTTGACTAAGCATATAATGGCATAATTTTTGCGTAGCAAACACGACTGCTAGACATAATTTTTCTAATGTTGTGTAGCGGGTTTCATAACTGATGAAGGTTCGGCTAATGTAATAATTAGCACGTTCTCTCTTTTCATCATCAAGCTGAGCTAACATAGCTCCTAAGGCAGAATCTGAAGCTGAAATATACGGGAGAAATGGACGATCGAGGTCTAGGCGGTGAAAGCACTGGTGGATTAAGGAGGTATTGTTTGAGAAGTTCAAAAGCTTCTCTACATTCGTCGTCCCAATTAAAAGGGACATCCTTCTTAAGAAGTTTAAGAAAGGGACCGGTTTTGTCCGCTGGCTTATCGATGAAGCGACGGATGGCTTGAAGCTTACCTTGTAAACTTCGTAACTCAGATATATTAGTAGGTGCGGGCATATCAGTGATAGCCGCAATCTTGAGAGGGTCGATTTCGATACCACGTAAAGAAACTAAAACCCCTAATAGTTTACCGGACTTAACTCCGAATATGCATTTAGCTGGATTTAATCGAATAAGATATTCTCGTAATCGATTAAAAACTTTTCTCAAATCATCTAAATGGTTATCTTCATTAATAGAGCGAGCTATAATATCATCTACATAATCATGTAGGATATCATGCATCATATCATGAAAAATATAAGTCATAGCTCGTTGATATGTTGCACCTGCGTTCTTTAAGCCAAATGGCATCACTTTCCAACAAAAGGTACCCCAGGGGGTAATAAAGGTTATTTTAGCCTGATCTTCAGGAGCTATCCTGATCTGATTATAACCGGAGAATCCATCCATTAAGGACATCATCCCACTCCCGATAGTAAAGTCAATGATTTGATCCATGTTTGGAAGAGGAAAATCATCTTTAGGGCATGCGGCGTTAATATCTCTAAAATCTGTGCAAACCCTAACTTTGGTGGCTTCTTTTTTGGTAAATGGAACTACATTTGAGATCCATTCGGCATAATCAATAGCTTGTATAAAAACAACATTCGGGAGTTTTTCTAACTCCCCTTTGACTAGCAGAGCCACTTTGGGATGCATTTTTCTAAGTTTTTGTTTAACGGGTTTAGCATCCGGATGGACCACTAGGTGATGCATGACTACGGAAGGGTCTAGACACTGGCATATCTTCATATGTCCAAGCGAAGACATCTTCATATTCTTTAAGGAATGCAATGTATTGTTCTTGTTTTTCTTGACTTAATTCTGATCCAATATTGATTATGTGAGGACTATCCTCAGTTCCAATATTAATTTTAATGACGTTTTCTACCTCCATGTGTAGATCTCTTTCAAAATTAGGTGGGGCGGGTGAAACGCCCAATTCTTGTAATTCTTGTAAGGTTAATTTGGATAATTCATCTTGAGGATTAGTGGCCTCAAGTTGGGCTATAGTTGGTATAGAACCATCAAAATAAAATCCATTGTGTAACATCTCTTCAACAGAGACGTCGTGGAAGATATCTCCTTCCAACTCCTCATCGGAGTCAGCAATCATTTCGGGGTAAGCTATGGATAGCATGTTACATGTAAATGGCTGATTTTTTAGAGGCAAATCATCACACCTATCCAAATAATCTTGATAACATATGAGTTGATCATCATCTTCAAAAGGAAAGGGTTGACCCTTACTAGGAAATAGGCCCACACCACGGCGGGCGAGGCCATGGTTCTACCTCGAAAGGTTCTTTCATGCCATTTTGGAAAGGTCCCAAGCCTTTCCCTTTATATCCCATTTTAAGCATTATGGGTTTAGCTTTAATATATTCATTGGTAAAATAACACCGAGCATATCCCTCATGATGAGTTTTGATATTTCGAGGGATTCTTCCCCAGTCATATCCTTTATAAATGAAGGCACAACTCCCGACTTGGTAAGTACTTCCCATAGGTTGTGGGAGGCCCAAAGTACGAGGAGATGGCGGCAAGTTATTTAAAAGAATTGAATCTTGCATGAAAGCATTTGTTTTTTTGATATTAGGATTGTGGATAGATCTGGTAAAAGTTCATCAGAAAGAGCATAAGATGTAGAAGGATCATTCCCTATATCTTTAGATGTGGAAGGTATGATAGATGTTGAAAATGTGGAAGTGTTAAGAGATGGGTCTATAGGTTTTGAAATTATAGGGATAGAACATGAAGGATTGGTTGTAGATTGAAGATATTTTTGAGGTTCTAGAGTGGTTTGTTTAGAAGATTGTTGATCTATATATGAGGATGAAATTAATGGAGGGGAAATAGGTGAAGTTATGGGTGTGTGTTTCACAGTTTTAGATGAAAAATAAGAATTAGGATGTGTGGATGACGGAGCGGGGGCAAAATTGCACTCCAACAGGTTCTGCCAAAGCACACATATCAAAGGGTCTAGGGTCACCATGGATAGTGACCAACTGATTTTTAAATTCGAATTTAACACATTGGTGTAAAGTTGATGGGACGGCCCGCATTGCATTGATCCAAGGACGACCCAAGAGTATATTGTAATCGATGCGGGGCAATGTACAATAAACACGGTCGTATCTAGAGTTCGAGGACCAACTTGCAATGGGATGGTAATAACTCCACACGTTTCTTGTGTTTCGTCATTAAAAGCTTTGATAATCATGTCAGTTTTCTTCATTTCATCACTTCTAAAGCCAAATCGTTGGTAGAAGTCAAAAGTGCAAATGTTTAGAGATGAACCATTATCAATCAGGACTCTTTTAACAGCTACATCTCCAATTAGAGCAGTAATATATAAGGGATTATCCTTATGTAAAGCTGTGTTGTGGGATATCTTTATCCCGAAAGTCAATACAATCAACTTCTCGAGTGATGATAGTATTGGCCATGGCTTGAGGTTGAATGTTTTGAGGTACCATCATTTGGCTTAATGTAAGCATCAACTCATCCCTATGGGTAGGAGAAGATCTTAACAAATCCAAAAGGGAAATTTTGGTTGTAGTATTGGATAATTGCTCATTAATATTGTAAGGGGGTTTAGGTTGAACATTAGAAGTATGATTCCCTTTATTGGGATTTTTCAAAACGAATGGAGCTGATCCATCATTCTGGTTTGGTTCTTGTTGAGAATTTTGAGCACTGTTGTCGGGTAACGACTCCAATGGTACCTACAATGTTATATTGAAGACGTTGAGCTGGTCTCGGTCGAGCATTTATGGCTTGTTCATCAGGGAGGAATTTATTAGAAGAAGGTCGAGTAGTAACTCTTCTAGGAAATGGTTCTTCTGGAACCATAGCATCTGTGATAGGTTGAATAGGATCTGATTCATTTTCAGAACTATTTGATTGGTTTGAAGTGATGTCTATTTCACTTTCGAGTATCGATTCTACATCACTAGAATGCTGGGGTTTGAATATTATGTAGGGGCCTGGTTGTGACCAGGGATAAGGTTGTGTCAAATATTTGAGGATCATGATTAAGTAAATGTCCGCTAATAGTTCCTACATATCGGGTAGGAGGAGGAACATTATGATGTTCGATTTGATTGGCCACCTCTTTACCATGTCTTGGTAAAGGGTGTTGAAATATGTCTAATGTTTGATTAGCATTTTGATTTTGATTTTGGGGAATGTTCTTTTGAGGGTTATTAGGAGCATTTTGTTTAGGTTGGAAGGCTTGCACCTCCATTTCATTATTATCAATCAGATCCTGTATTTTATGTTTCAACCTTTTACAAGCGTTGGTAGAGTGTCCAGGTCCTCTATGAAAATCACAGTGTAAGTCAGCTCTGTATCCGGGTATAGTTGGATCAGGTTCCCGGATAGCTGGTAATTGGATCAAGCCTCTTTCGAGTAATTGAGGTAAAATAGTTGATAATGGTTGATTCAATCTAGTAAATTCTCGAGGAGGCTTATCAGGAGGTTTCAATATAAATTTTTTTGTTGTTTTCGTTGCATTGATATTAGCAACATTTCTGCTGTCAGTGACTCTGTCACCTACAACTTGTTTGTTTTTATACTAATTTTTGGATGTTTTCTCATCATCCTTCTTCCTAAGTTGGCCTCTCCTAATGAGGGCATCTTCTACTCTTCGAGCTAAATCTATAGCTCTGATCGAAGGTAGTTAAAGTAGCGATTGATAGCTCATAAGATATTTGTTCTTGTGAATTATTGATAAAAATGTCCAACATTTCCCTATAAGGTAGCACAAAGTGCAATTTTCCTATCAACTGCCTCCATCGAGCTAAGAAATCGGCAAAACATTCATCCTTGTCTTGTTTTAAGTTGTATAAATCTTTAATGGTTACATGCCTCTCGATGTAGGCACTAAATTGATGGACAAAAGATTCAGTTGTTTCTTCAAAGTTTCTCAAAGAATGAGTGGGCAATTGATAGTACCACTCTAATGCCATTCCACCTAAACTTTTTGGGAACATTTTTAGTAATAGCAAGTCATCATGTGATATATCATGACATGCTATCCTAAACATGCGAAGATGCTCTATGGGATCTTCGGTTCCTTTATATATAGGCGGGATGGGCATGGGAAAATGCTTAGGGTAAGGTTGTGCTACAACTATGGGATCCAAAGGTTGACTACATATCTCTCGATAATTGTACGAGGGACGATAAGGATCTATCTGGTCCATACGCGAAGCTAAGCTGTTTCACCATGGCTTCCAGATTACTAGTTTGCCCACCATATTGGTTCGGTAGGGCATTGATATGGGATTTGTGAGCATATGATGGAGGGACATGAAGATTAGATGCTATGTTGCTATTGTGTAAATTGTTGGTAGGAAAGGTGTTATGAAGGAATTTTGAAGTTGTATTATGTTGTATTCCAGATTGTTGAAAATTGGTGTTTGGCTTCATTTTAGGTTTTTGTTTACTTGAAGCATATTGATCAATAGTTTGGCGAAGTAAAGCGGTGAAGGAAGTTTTCTTTTGTGTGGGAATGATTTTAGGCTCAATAACAGGTTCCTTAGGAGGTTGGGTAACCTGTTGTTTTGGCATGTTTTGAATCATAGTGACCATATCTCTATTGGATGGTCCAGCCTTGTCACTTTCTTGATCAATGAAAGACAAGGGATTAGTGCGCACATCAAACATATGTTCCATGGCTGCTTGAGTGTCACTAATTTGCCCTTTATCAATACGAACTGCCATATTAAGGACGCCAATGTTATTATTGAAAAATTTCCAGAAATGATCTACGTTGTCAAAAGCAATAGTTCCATCTGGAGCTACTCTAGGGGATGAGGATCCATCCTCTTTAACATTTTCTTCTTGTTCATTGTCTTCACCTAGGTCATCTTCGGGTTGATCTAGAGTTTCTCCTTCCGGAATTGGATCTTCAGGAAGGTCATTTGGGTTTCTAGTTTTATCTTCTAACCAATCTTCTTCTTCTCCTTCAGTTTGTTTACCATTCCTAAGTTTAGGCATTGTGCTTAATTTGGATTTCAGCAAATATATATATATATATATATATATATATATATATATATATAAATATATATATATATATGCAACAAGTTTAAGAGGTATATATTAATTATATACCTACTACAATATTTAAAATGAAAAGTGTTTTGGTTTTTGTTATGTTTTTTAGTTTTTTTCTTGTTTTTGTACTAATATTGTAAAGATAAACAACAACACAATAAATGCAAGAAATAATACTGAAAGTAATGATCTAGTTTTCTATAAACAATTTATAAATATCATTAATGGGCTCGAGTTCTTCAGGAGTCATGAAGTGTTCTTCTTCAAATTGAAAGTTTTCCTTCAAAAATTTAATGAAAAGAGCTATAGTGATATTATCTGTCTCGGATTTTGGTTGATAGAAGTAAAGCTCGTGGCAATACTCTCGATATAACACGGCTCGAGGAACTCTATTCCATCTTTCCCTATCCGTAAGAACAACCTCTTGGTCTTCTACACGACCTAGGAACTGGTGTATAATGGCTGCGTTCTCGAGGTATTCCTCGAAGGTGAACAATTCCGAAGACACAAGAGCTCTCCTATAAGCTAACCATCTATGGCAGGCTCTCTGAAGTTCATGATAAAAGACGAGTTGATGAGGATCCGGGATTCTATCTAGGACTAGCCTCTTGATTTGTTTAAGTTTTGTTGACCTAGATGAAATGACACTAAGTCTTCTATCAAGTTCGTCCCACAAAAGTTGATTTCTATCTGTTTCAGGCACACTAAGCACATAATTGATTTCTATGGCTGCTAATTGGTTTTCAACATTTATAGTAACTGCTAATATTTTCTTAGGAGCTACCATCTAAACATGATATGCAACTTATTAGTTTTAAATGATTTGAAATGCATCTATGTTTTGGTTGTTTTATATATTTTTTTTTTTTTTCAAAAGGTTTAAAATGTATTCACGTCGGGTTCACCAAAATGTATCGCTCCAAATTTTTCGCATCCCTACCTTCAGGCTATAGGATCCGTGCCCGGAAGGAGGATGGGAAAAGGATGGCGTGGTACCTCGGACTGAGAGGCCTTGCGAAGGTCCCGCCTCTCGAGGGAGGTGTATTATGGTGATTTTTCGACGGATGGTGGGTTCACCAGGGAAACGTTTAATGGCAGTTTCCACGCCTAGGTTGGGAATGTGTTTTATGTGTTCAGTTTTATCCTTAAACATCCAAGTCCTAGGTTTGGCCAAAATGCGTCTAAGCTATTCTATATGAAGATGCAGATTAAATGAATATAGAAGAACAAAATTAGACAAAAAACAGAGAGAATAATATGGATTAAAGATCAATACCTGATCCGGATGTCTGATGAAGATTCTGATTTTTGAAGCGATCGGGATCGCCTCTGATTTGACAGGATCGTACGAGATCGGACAAGATCGTACGAGATCGACGAATCAGAATTCGTCAGAGACCTACAAACAGAGAAATAGGTGCAAAACACAGAAAATACAACAATGCTAACATAGGGAAACAATGTAAAATGACAATAACAATATCAAACTAAAAATTATAAACAGAAACATGAATGCATTATACTGATTTAATGACAATTATAACTTAATTATGCATTTGATCTAAATGGGTGAACTCCAAGATGCAAAATAGTATGAAATTAACTTAGATTTAACTAAATACGAGAATAATGAATAAAGAGAAAGGATGAAGAAATGCAAACTCCGAGGCATCGATTGCCCCAATGTTGACTACGATCGAAATCGTCTCGCATTGGTACGAAATCGTCTCGGATTCGACGGGATCGCCTCCGATCTGAACAGGATCGTCTGCGACGATGTAAGCTTGCTCCGGCTAAAAAATACTAAGGTACCTGCAACAAAATTTGGATAGAACTAATGCAAATAGCAATTTAGGATGTCTTAATGCGTGTGAAGTCAAGTTATAGGAATTATCAGCCAGGGGGATGCTAAGGGGAGGGCTTAGGATTAAATAGGCTTAGGAGGGAGGTTAGGAGGTTGGAGATCATCCCTATTTGGGAGATCTCCAACGGGGAGGGTCTCTAACGGTGCAGACACGCTTACGCCCGGATTAGAGACGTCGTTGGAACAGAGACTAATTGTGCAAAATCAGTTTTGGGACAAGATCGTCTGGACGTCCTAGCCTAGACGAAATCGTCCAATCTGAGGCGATATCGTACGATCGGCGACGATATCGTCAAACGGTCAAAACAAACTCTAAAAATGGCGCGGGAAAGGAGGAAACGGATTAAGCGACGGTTTGGGAGCGGTTTTGGAGGTTAAAATTTGAATTTGAATTATTTACTAGAGTAAATGTAATTACTAAGGTTTCACTGCGCCAATTTTAGGGTGCTACAGACATGATATCTCAATATGCCCCACCTCATGACATATTCTACATATAAAAGATATGTTTTCATAATCTATGGTTTGGATCCACATCTTATCCCCATACTAAAGAATGATTGATTTTGGTAAAGCTTTACTTACAACAATCATGACCAATATCCGAGAATAAATAACCAAGAATTTGTATTTCGTAGTATCTGAAATCTCAATGAATTCTCCAAGAGTGTTTCCTATTGCCTTGAAGGTATACATTTCCTAAAATGCAATGGATAACCCAAACATCCTAACCCAGACTGGTACTAGGGATAGATTTGTTAAAAATGTTGAGTTGTCATTGATGTCAAAGGCATAATTGGAAGGATAATTTAATTATAAGTATGCTCATGAGTTTTGGCAATATCATATTTTGAATTACAAGAATATGCTTTAATATTTAAATTAAATATTTAAATATTAAAGTTATAAAAAATATTATTACAAAGTTAAACCTTATAATATTTAAATATTAAATTTAAATATTATAAAGTTAATGTTTCATAATATCAATAAAGGTTTACCTTGTGCATATAAATAAAGGTTGTATATATATAAAAGGTTAAAATTCATTTGAGCAATGGATACCTTCGAGTTACTTGTGTAAGTGATAAGTATCTTTAAGCGACAAAGAAGATTATTGCAGTGATTAAGGAGATTAGAGCAGCTATGAAGGAGCTTAGAGAAGCGACGAAGGAGATTAGAGAAGTGGAAAAGATTGACAGTGAAAAAGGTAAAGTTAATGGATAGATTATTTTCATTGAAGTGTCTAGATTGTCAGATCATTGGAAAGCTCAAGTTGTGTAAACAGCATGTGTGTTTTGTATGATTGTGATAGATCCATGGAAGAGAATGGCATGCAGTGGGAATTGAAGCAAAGATAGGTTGAAAAGTGATTTTATTAAAGTTCTAATCTGGTTGTGTGGGAGGCATTACAGAGAAACTTGACCAACATTGATCAAAGCATCAACTGACGTGCAGTTTGAAGTTAGAAAACAAAGTGATGTCCAACAAAAGTGACCAGCGAACATTGTTCTAAAACCTAGAAAAAAAATGAAGGGAGTAAGCTTATAAAATATGTGGAGTGCACAAACCTCACCATTAAATAAAGGTAAGCATATTTGGTTTGGCCATCTAACGCCTAACTTCATTTTAGAAGGAAAGCCTATAATTCCACATTGTCTATGTCACTTTCGTGTTGTAGTTTATATACTTCTAAGAACTATGTTTTAAATGTGACTACGGTCACATTAGGACCCCTTTTGGTATTTGTTGCAAGTGTAAAATTTCCACGCTATCCCTAGCTATCAAATTTTTCTTGTGTCCTTTTATGAAAGGTCCACACTATCTCTAACTGTTGAATTTGCCATCCATCCTGTGGTCGTATGTCTCATAGTCATGTCTGCTTGTCTACTCATCTCACAATCGAGCTTACGTGTCCACCTATGTCACACCTACGTATCCACCTAAGTTGTTATGTGTGTCTACTTGCCTCACTACTATCCATTGAGCCTATTCAAAATATGCCACAAGGAGTAATATGAATGTGTAGTGAAAATTTTGCACTAGCCACTAGGAGTAATTTGCGTTTGCACTAGCTGTTGAGAGTAATTCGAGTTTGCACTAACGGTTGAGAGAAATTTGAATTTGCACTAGCCGTTGGGAGAAATTTTAAATTGCACTAGCCATTGGGAATGGTTTGAATTTGCACTAATATGTTGGAAATAATTTGAATTTGCAATGAAATATTGAATTGAATTATCCAAAGTTTTTTTTTAATGCTTATCTTATCATGATAAGTTTCAAATGAATGTGGGGGAAGCAAATAATTCTTTTTAGAACCTAAGAATAAGTCAAGGTGTCATATAGTAAAAGGAATAATGCACATCTTCACCCAAGCATCCAATTGAAAAGGAAGGACATTTCAGCTATCTACAAGAAGAAGGAAAGGTGCATAAAATAGTTACAAATCGACATCTACAAGGGTTTTTGATCAAATTGTTGAGCAGATTTAAGCAGTGTTTATGAGCATATTTGGGAGCAGATTTGAGTAGTGTTTGTGATCAGTTTTTGGAGAAGAACTTGAGTACAGGGAATTTGTGTCTCCTATGGGTTGGTGCCCATGAACTTGTGAGAGGGGATTGGTGTCTCCTATGGGTTGGTGCCCATGAACTTGTAGAAGGGGATTGGTGTCTCATGTGGATTGATGTCCATAAAATTGTGAGAGGGTATTGGTGTCTCCTATGTATTAGTGTCCATAAAATTGTATAGGGATTGGTGTCTCCTGTGGATTTGTGTCCATGAACTTGTGAGAGGGGATTGATGTCTCTTTTGGATTGGTGTCCATGAACTTGTATAGGGGATTGGTGTCTCTTGTGGGTTGGTGCCCACAAACTTGTACTAGAGGATTGGTGTCTCCTGTGGGTTGGTGCCCATAAAATTTACTAAAGAAATATATAAGCAATATTTTGTCATGGTTTTCTCCCGAGAGGGTGTTTCTACATAAAAATATTTCTCTTATGTGTATGGTGATTATTACATTGATTTATTATTGATATTATTTCAAGTAATTTCTTTGAAAAGAAAAGAGAAAAAATTTTAGCTTATACTATTCACCCCCCTCTCAACATAAGCTTGTGTTCTTCAATTGGTATTAGAGCAGGTTCCTTCGAGAAAGCCTAACCTCTTGAAGGAAGATATTACAAGAACACACATGGCCATGGAGGTGAAATAAGATACCCCTATTATTGAAATCAAAGAGAGAGATCCAGAAAATGAAGAGGAAGCCATAGTTGACATAGAAGAGGAACTTGTTGCTCTTGAAGAATTGAAAAGGCTTAGAAAGAAAAACTCAAGATTGAAGATTCAAGTACAAGAGGATGAGGATACAAAGGCAAATATTTTTCAAGATCTCACCAACTTAAAAGTAAAAATTGAAGATGCAAAGCGAATTGAAAAAGTTATGACTAAGCAGTTAAAGGCAAAGGAGCTAGAATGTGAAAAATAGAACTTGAGATTATTTCTCTGAGGAAGGAAGTGGAAAAATCTAATGATAAGCTACATAGGTTTGAGAAAAGCATAGAAATCATGGGTGAAATTATCAAAGCACATATATCTTCTATTATAAATACTAGACTTGGTTTTGAAGAAGGTCAAAAGAAACAAAAGGGGGATTCAAGCTCAAAAGAAACAAAGGCATCAAATAAAATAATTAAAGAATAGCCCAAGACATATGCTGATGTATTGAGAAGTGGAAGCATCAAGAAGGAAGAAAACAAAGAATCATCATGGATCGAAGTTAATCATAGAAACAACAATGAGAGAACCATGCGACCATATCCACCAAGGCAATAAAATAGGTCTCAATATTTCTTCCATGGTCATTGTTTTTCATGTAATAAATTTGTTCATAAAGTTGTACATTATATTGTTTGTGCTAAAAGTGATTTTGGATTCACCAAGAGATATTTCAATTCATTTGCAACTCTCATGGATTATAATATTATTTATCACAAATATAATAATTTTGGGCATAAAGCTAAATGGTGTAGAACAGTGTTCCCTGAACTTCTAAAATCAAGCAAGAAGGAGGAAGGTCAAACTATTCAAAAGGATATGACCTCCAAAGTTTGGAGAAATAAAATGGAACAAGAAAAGGAGAAGTCTATGTTGGTACAAACGGCTCCATGTGCAAAATGAAGAAAATCAGTGGTACATTGATAGTGGTTGTTCAAGCCATATGACAGGTGATAAAATCAAATTTCTCTCTCAAGGAAATAAATGGAGGTACAATAAAATTTGGTGATAATTCTTCTGCTAAAATTGTTGGAAAGGGAACCTTGAGCTTGGATAATGGAATATCAAGGACAGAAAATGTGTTATATGTTGAAGGGTTGAAGCACAATCTACTAAGTGTAATTCAACTATGTGATCAAGGGCACACACTCACATTTCACCCAAATGGATGTGATATCAAGAAATCCAAGACAAGAAAGCTTATTGCAGACACCAATAGAACTGCAAATAATCTCTACATATTGAGTGAAATTAAAGGAGAAAATTGTTTTTTATCACAAGAAGGTGAGAGATGGTTATGGAATAGGAGAATGGGCCACCTAAACTTTGAAAACATAGTAAAAATAAGCAACAAATAGGCAGTCAGAGATTTACCCAAGATAGAAAAACCTCCAAGCACAATTTGCACACAATGCCAACATGGTAAGCAAACAAGATCAAGTTTCAAATCAAAGGAATTCTCTTCATCCAAGCCTTTGGAGCTAATTCACATCGATCTATGTGGCCCTATAAGGACAAAGAGTTTACAAGGTGAGAATTATTTCATGTTGTTTATTGATGATTATTCTAGAATGACTTGGATAACATTCTTGAGAGAAAAATCAAAAGATTTTGAAAGTTTCAAGGCATTCAAGGCACTTGTAGAAAATGAAACAGGTAAAAAGATCAAGTATCTAAGATCAGATAGAGGAGGTGAATTCACTTTAGTTGAATTTGTAGAATTTTATGAACATGGAATCAAGAGATAATACTCAGCAACAAGAACTCGATAACATAATAGAGTAGTTGAAAGGAAGAACAAAATTGTTCAAGGTATGTTCAGGGCCATGCTAAATGAGTTCAAGATTTTTGATGCTTTTAGGAGAGAGGCGATGCATACAACTATTTACATATTCAATAGATCTCGAGTAATATTAAATCACCATAAAACTTCGTATGATCTTTGGAAGGGAATACCAGTTATTGTGAAGTACTTCAAAATATTTGGAAGCAAATGCTACATTAGACGAGAAGAAAAATATTTGGGTAAGTTTGATTCCAGGTGTGATGAGGATATCTTCCTTGGATACTCTTCAAAGAGCAAAGCCTATAGATGCTACAATAAAAGATCACATAAAATTATGAAAAGTGCAAATGTAAGAGTTGATGAAGAAATAGATCTAAGAGAACTAGCTCAAGAGATTGTGTATCAAGAAGGAGAAAGTTGCAAAGATGAAGAAACTGAAGAAGATGAGAATTAGAGGACACCCTCAAGAACACCCCCCAATATACCATCTAAAACACCATCCAGATATGTGCAAAAGAACCATCTAAAATATCTGATTATTAGGAATCTAGATGAAATACAAACAAGGAGGAAAATAATAGGTACAGGTGAACATGCCAACTTCTCTTTACTATCTAAAGTTGAGCCAAAGAATTTAAATGAAGCAAGTGAAGATAAATATTGGATTAAGGCAATGGAAGAGGAGTTAGATCAAATAGAGAAAAGTGAGACTTGGAAATTTGTCCCACGTCCAAATGACAAGAATGTAATTGGCACCAAATGGTTCTACAGAAATAAGTTGAACAAATATGGTCGGGTTGTCAGAAACAAAGCAATACTTGTATGCAAAGGTTATGCACAAGTTGAGGGAATTTATTTTGAAGAGACATTTGCTCCTATTTCTCATCTTGAGGCCATAAGAATGTTATTGGTATTTTCAAGTTTCAAAAACTTCAAAGTGTACCAAATGGATGTAAAATCAACATTTCTTAATGGTTACTTAGAGGAAGAGGTCTACATTGAGAAACCGGATGGTTTCAGCCTGAAAGACAAGCCAAACTATGTATGCAAATTGAAAAAGGCTCTCTATGGACTAAAGCAAGCCCCTAGGGCTTGGTACTCAAGGTTGGATAAATATCTCCAAGAACAGGATTTCAAAAAAGGTATAGCTAATAGCAACCTATATATCAAGAATGAAGGAAATGACTTGTTAATTATATTAGTTTATGTGGATGGCACCATTTTCAGAGGCAGTAATGACAATATGTGTCAAAAATTTGTAAAATGTATGTAAAGTGAATTTGAGATGTCAATGTTTGGTGGGTTTTCCTTCTTTCTTGGTTTGCAAATTTCATAGTCAAATAAAGTTATATTTCTCTCTCAAACCAAGTATGTAAGAAATGTTGAAAAAATTCAGGATGGAGGATTGCAATCTCGTGAGTACCCCCATGATTACAGGATGTAAGTTAAGTAAATATGATGAGTCTCCTAAGGCTAATCAAACTTTGTATAGATCCATGATTGGAATTTTATTGTATGTCATAGCTACAAGGTCGGATATAATGCAGGCAGTCAAATTGGTGGCAAGATTTCACTCTGCACCAAAGGAAACACATGTACAGGTAGTAAATAGAATCTTTAAGTATTTTAAAGAAACTATGGAGTTTGGACTGTGGTATCCCAGATGTGATAATTTCACTCTCACTGCATATACAGATGCAGATTGGGTAGGCAGTGTTGATAACAAGAAAAGCACCAGTGAAGGAGCATTTTTTCTTGGAGATTGTTTGGTCTCTTGGCTAAGTAAGAAACAAGCATCAGTATCCTTATCTACTGCAAAGGCGGAGTACATTGTAGTAGTTGCTTGTTGCACACAGGTTTTATGGATGAAATAAACTTTAAGTGATTTCAAAGTAGAACATGATCATCCTATCTCCATACTTTGTGATAATACAAGTGCCATAAATATTTCTAAGAATCCAATAATGCATTCAAGGACCAAGCACATTCCAATCAAATATCATTTTTTGAGAGAGCAAGTGACTGATCAACAAGTTAATTTGGAATACATTGCTACAAAGGAACAAATTTTTGACATCTTTACCAAGTTACTTCCAAAGGAGACTTTTGAGTATCTCAGAGGAAAGTTGGGAGTAATTTCCTTCCCATCTCATAATTGAACATCCAATAAGAGCAGGTAGAAAGGGGGGCATTGTCAAGTGTATTATATTTCAACCCCGAGGAGCCTTTGCCATTGATTTCAAAGGGGGAGAATTTCAATAAGGGGGAGAAGCTTGTGAGGGGGGGCATCTTGTGATCATGTTGCAGTAAAGGACATATTCTTTGCAGGGTTGCCATCAATGACAAAGGGGGAGATTGTTAGAAATGTTGAGTTGTCATTGATGTCAAAGGCAGAATTGGAAGGATAATTTAATTATAAGTATATTTATGAGGTTTGACAATATCATGTTTTGAATTACAAGAATATGCTTTAATATTTAAATTAAAGATTTAAATATTAGAGTTATAAAAAATATTATTACAAAGTTAAACCTTATAATATTTAAATATTAAATCTTATAAAGTTAATGTTCCGGAATATCAATAAAGGTCAACCTTGTGCATATAAATAAAGGTTGTATATATATAAAAGGTTGAAATTCATTTGAGCAACAGATGTCTTTGAGTTACTTGTGCAAGAGACAAGTATCGTTAATCATTGAAGAAGATTAGTGCAACGATGAAGGAGATTAGGGCAGCGATGAAGGAGCTTAGAGCAGCAGTAGATATTAAGGTAGCGATGAAGGAGCTTAGAGCAACAACATATATTAAGGCAGTGGTGAAGGAGCTTAGAGCAGCGGTAAAGGAGATTAGGGTAGCGGTGAAGGATATTAGAGCAACAATAAATATTAACAGCAAAAAAGGTAAAGTTAAAGGATATATTGTTTTCATTGAAGTGCTCGGATCATCAGATCATCGAAAAGCTCAAATTGTGTAAACAATGTGTGTGTTTTGTATGATTATGATGGATTCATGGAAGAGAATGACATGCAATGGGAATTGAAGAAAAGAGAGTTCGAAAAGTAATTTCTTTGAAGTTCTGCTCTGGTTGTGTAGGAGGCATTATAGAGAAACTTGACCAGCATTGATCAAAGCATCAACTGACGTGCAGTTTGAAGTTAGAAAACAAAGTGATGTCTAGAAAAAGTGACTAGCAAACATTGTTCTAAAACCTAGAAAAATAATGAAGGGAGCAAGCTTATAAAATATGTGGAGTGCACAAACCTCGCCATTAAATAAAGGTATGCATATTTGGTTTGGTCATCTAACATATAGCTTCATTTTTGAAGGAAAGCACATAATCCCACATTGTATGTATCACTTCTGCGTTGCAGTTTATATACTTCCAAGCAGTATGTTTTAAATGTGACTACGGTCACATTAGGACCCCTTTTGGTATTTGTTGCAAGTGTAAAATTTCCATGTTATCCCTAGCTATTGAATCTATCACGTGTCCTTTCATGAAAGGTCCACGTTGTCTCTAACTATTGAATCTGTCATCCATCCTATGGTTGTATGTCTCATAGTCTTGCCCACTTGTCTAATCACCTCAAAATTGAGCTTGCATTTCCACCTATGTCATGCTTGTGTATCCTCCTGAGTTTTGTCGTGTGTCTATTTGCCTCACTACTCTCCGTTGAGCCTATTTAAAATATGCCACAAGGAGTAATATGAATGTGTAGTGAAAAGTTTGCACTAGCCATTGGGATTAATTTTTTTTTTTTTTTGTGGAAAACATCCCAAAAGGGATGCCACTTTCGGGTAAGACCCAAGGAGGCAGGGGTATCCATTCCGCCAAAAACGCCCAGGACTCGGACCCGGCCTACCACCTTTGACACACTCAAGGAGCAAACAAACACACAAACCCAATTAAAAATAAGCAAATAACAACAAAAATAATAAAATAAAATAAAAAACATGCTCCTTGAGTGTGTCAAAAACAAAAGCACAACCAAACACGCACAATAAGATAAAAGAAACCACAACACAAACCACATAGAAAAACACAAGAAACACATAACAAAACACAGACAAGACAAAAACAACAGAACACTACAAAGACATAACCCAAAAAAAAAACAAGAAAAATAAACACAATCAAAACCTTAAAAATTAAAAAATAAAACAAAAATAAAAATAAAAAACAACCAACAACAGACAATAAAAAAAAACAAAAAATATAGAAAACACTCACCCATAAAAACACGAAATAACACAAACAAAGAGAAACCCAAGAACAAGAACGAAAAAAAACACAAGAACAATAACAAAAAACATAAAAAAAAAAAAAACACAAGAACAACAAAAAACAACACAAAAACAAAACAAAATAAAAAAACCCACCCACCTTAAAAAACTAAACAAAAAAAACAAAAAGGAAAAAAGAAATAAAAAAAGAACAAAACAAAGACCTATCTAGACCATAAGACTATTAAGGCAAGAATCAACAGAGGAAACAAAATAAAGAATAGAATGAGCTAGGGAACTAAAAAAACTGAATGAACCAAAGAGAAGCAAAAAAAAAAACAAGAAGAAACTAGGTACCTTCAGAACCGGAGCCATCCAAAGAAATGATAGAAAGAAGAGCTTCCCTAATTTGAGAAGCCCACCATATAGGAGGGTGGCCATAACAAGTAAGATCACCTTTGTCCAAAGCCCAATTAGCTAAAGCATCAACACTCTTGTTTTGATCTCTCGACCACATGATTGTAATCAACTTTCAAAAATCCCATCTGGATTAACTCGATCTTCTCAATAATTCTTTTTATTCTCCAATCCACCTTATGATTCTTAGAAGGATTCTTCAAGAGATTAATCATAAGTTGAGAGTCGGACTCAACTAACACCTTTTCCCATCCAACCTTAGTAGCCTCCTCGAAGACCTCCGAGGATACCATACCCCTCAAGCAAGGTTATTGGAAAGAATACCCAAATTCTCAAGCAAAAGTAAAAACCAGGGAGCCATCTGAAAGTCTACCAATTCCTCCCACACCGGCTTTTCCAGGGTTCCCTCTAGAGGCTCCATCAGTATTGACTTTTCCAAAATCCTTAGGAGGAGGTTGCCAATTTCTATTCCTATCCAATTTACTAATACTCACATTCCCTTTAAGATGGTTGCCCTTAGAAGGTTTAATCTTCAATCTTTGCATCACTTGATCCCATATTTGGTGGGAGTTTTGGGGGTGATTAAGGAGATGATGGACTGATTCAACTAAGTTGGCTATGGTCTTTTGCCAAATATAGTGAATATCCTTCCTATCTTGATTAAAAATTTGGTTGTTCCTTTCATTCCAAATATTCCAAAGAAGGATGGTAGAACCCATCCAAACTAACCGCCTAATAAAATGATCAACACCCTCTTGATTAGGCCAATCCCTCCAAAGTTGTTCAAAAGTAAAAAAATTGGACCACTGTAAGCCAAGTAAAGTGGCCATTCTCCTCCACAGCTCGGAGGCTAAAGTACACTCAATAAAAATATGGTTGATATTTTCTACATTCTCTTCACACATTTCACATCTAAAAGGGCCATGAAAACCACGCTTCATAAGTTGCTCACCAGTAAGCACCCTACGATGCAATAAAAGCCAATTAAAGAACCTCACCTTAGGCCGGAGCTTTTGAGCCCACAATTGAGAAAATATGTCAGAAGAATGGTTGGGATTATTATGGCATAAGGTCAAATAACCTTGAGCAACTGAATACTCACCCTTAGTAGTGTTGTTCCATCCAAAACAATCTTTTTCATGGGACCAAGAGAGGGATCTCATATGAAGGATGCCTTGGATATCTTGTCTTTGCCTTTCTGGGATTTGAATAGGCCAGTCCTCAATAGGGATCCAATATCTACCAACCTTTGAATTACCAGCATGGTACCGACAATAATTAGCCACCTTTATCCAATTAGCTCGGTGAAGCTCCTCCATCCAAGGCCTCCAATCGGGAAACTGAGTTATCAAAGGCTTGTGACCATCCCAAGAATCTGTCCAAAAATTTGCATGTTGACCATTATGAATGATCCAAAATAATTTTTTCTTAATCAAATCCTCACCAGTCTTAAGAACTGCTAAAATGGGAGAACCTTTGGAAGGAAGTTGATAGCGAACAAGGTCTTCAGGACTTTTGTTCTCAACATATTTAGCACGGAGATTATTGGCCCAAAGAGCATTGGGGTTATGCAACATCCTCCAATATAATTTAGCAGCTAAAGCTTTGTTGTTATTAATTGAAGACCGTAAACCTAACCCCCCTTCACTCTTAGGAAGACATAAAGTATCCCATTTCACCAAGGCCCATTTTCTTTTCTCCTTAGTACCACTCCAAAGGAAACGATGACTGATTTGATCCAATTCTCGAAGAACAGCCTTTGGAATATTCAAAATGGAAGAAACATAAATAGGAATAGCTTGAAGGACTGATTTTACCAAGGTGATTCTACCCCCATAAGAAAGCCACTTGTTGGTCCACTTTCCAATTTTCTTCTTGACTTTGTCCAACAACCAATTCCAATACTTTATTTTTCTGCCTTTGAATATTTATGGGAATACCTAAATAAGTGATTGGAAGAGAGGTCTTCTTATATTTTAGCTTATCCAAGACCATGGATTCCCCGTCTAGCAGAGCAGTGAAAGAAAATAACTTTAGATTTGTGTTCATTGATCAACCGCCCGATAGCCTTAGAAAAATAGCTAATGATTTGCTTAATATTAGAAGCTTCCTTAACCGTAGCTTTACCTAAAATAGTAGAGTCATCCACAAATTGAAGATGAGAGATAGGTCTAGCTCCATGAGCAATGGTAACTCCCTCAAGGGTTTTGTTTTCCCTCTTTTTGGTTATAGTCCTACCCAAGCATTCAACAAGAATGATGAATAAATAAGGGGATAGCGGGTCACCTTGCCTAATACCTCTGGAAGCCGGGAAAGACCGAGAAGGCCTGCCATTGATAAGAACTAAGTAGGAAACTGAAGAGATACATCCCATAATCCAATCCATCCAATCCTTAGAGAAACCAAATTGCCTCAAAACTTTGATAAGGAAGTGCCAATCCACTTTGTCATAAGCTTTGGATAAGTCTAACCGAATGAACATGGAAGGAGAATTTTGCATATCCATGGAATGGATGGCTTCCTGAGCAAGAACTATCTCATCTACTATTTGACGTCCTTCCACATAACCCCCTTGCTCGGGGAAATAATCTTATGCAAAAGAGGCTTCAACCTTTCTCGCAATGATTTTAGTAATGATTTTGAGAAGAACATTACATAAAGCAATAGGTCTAAAAGCTGAGATATGATCAACCTCTTGAGCTTTTGGAACAAGAGTAATATAAGTTTTATTGATAACCTTCAAAATTTCTTTGGCTTTCTTGGCTTCTTCCACCACCTCTAATAAATCAACATGAAGGATATCCCAGAACTCTTGGTAGAACTCAATAGGAAAACCATCAAGACCTGGGGTTTTCCCTTTTTGCATTTTAAAAACTACTTGTTGAAGCTCATTGATAGTAACAGGAGCAATCAAAATAGAGTTCTCCTCAGAAGTGATAAGAGAAGGGATTGCTTGAAGAACATTATATTGTGAAGCTGAGTCAAGGGGAGTAGCAGCAAAAATATTGGAAAAGTAATCAACAACAATAGAGTTCATGCCATCCCAAGTATAAACAACATCTCCAGAATCTGATTTTAAGGAAGAAATAAAGTTGTGAGATCTTCGAGCTAGAAGAGATTTGTGGAAAAAATTTGTGTTTCGATCTCCTTCTTTGAGCCATTGAATTCTAGATTTTTGCTTCCATAAGATTTCTTCTCTTTTTTCCCATTCCTCTAACTGAGTTGTGAGCTTAATTTCATCTGGCACTTCTCTTCTCTCGTGAGGCCATCTAAACGGATTTTCTTATTCAAATTTTCAAGATGAGCAATAACTTCATGTTTTTTTTTATGAACATCCCCAAACACTTTCCAGGTCCAAGTCTTGATTTTGGATTTAATGTATTGCGATATTTTGACAAAACAGAACATCTTAGTCCCATGCCTAGGTTTACCTTCCTTCCACCATTGTTGCACATGAGGTCTCGAAGGAAATGTCTCTAAGCCACATTAACTGAAATCGAAAAGGAGAGAAACTCACATTGGTTTTCCACATTTCCACCATGATCGGCCAATGATCCGAACCAACATTATTAAGAGTCTTCACTTTAGGAATGTGACCATGGATTAAGAAATTTTCAGAGAGCAAAAACCTATCCAATCTCTCCATTATACAAGCTAAGCCTTGCCTTCGTTAGACCAAGTCATAAGGCCATTATCTCGGTTGGATATCCACAAGATGGAGGTTTGCAATATATTCGCTCATGAGGTCGTGCTTTTGTCCAAATTTCTATTTCCCCCTTTTCTCATCCAGAGAGAGGATGGTATTGAAATCTCCTCCGATCAAGATCCAAGCTTTAGGAAAATGAGAGATAATATGAGTAATATCCTTCCACTGTCTTCTTTTTTCCTCCAAAGAAGTCGGAGCATAAACAAGTAATGCAGAGCATAATCTGGTTGGAATGTCTACTTTGAATAGCTATAGCCAACAAACCCCAACTACCAACCATATGGTGAATAACTACCTCTTTTGGATCCCAAAGACAAGCAATGCCACCCGAAGTCCCTTGGGAACTGAGGGAAACCACTTTTCCAGCTGGCCAAATTTTACCGGCAATTAAGTCCATATCCTCCATTGACATCTTAGTTTCTTGAAGGAAAACAAGATGTGGATGATTTACCCGAATCATTCTTCTAATTTCATTTTGTTTTGAAAGACTCCCTTTGAGTCCTCTAATATTCCAAGTGATGATCTTCATTAATACCAGGGCTAAAAAAGTTGGGAAGGGCATTAATCTTACCTTCCTCTACAAGCTTTTCACCTTCTTTTACCATATGATATTGATTGGTCTTGCGACCTACTTTTTGATTAGAATCCATCTTCAATTTTTTTTCCCTCGTTTCTTGACTTATTCCAATTGAATCCGAGATGGCTTCTAACCTTGAAGAATGCTCGTACACAGCCACAATTTTACTAGATGGTTCAATAGAGTCTATATTGGGACCCCGCATTATTTGAAGTTTTGACATTTGAAATATTGTTTTTCTTGTGTAAATTTTCTCCTTTTTTTTCTCGTTGAAAACCTTTGATTTGTTGGTTTGTCTCTCGAGTTCTTCCCTTCATATTTAAATTGTGTTTCTAAGATTTCAGTTTCCATTATTTCCTCTTCCTCACTTGGGACATCATTTGTGGAAAGGATTTCAAACATATTAGCAGATGACTTTGATTGATCCTTCATAACCGGTTTTTTCGAGTGTTCTTCTTCTTAGGTATTTGGAAACCTCGCTAAGTTTATATCTTCTTTCTTTTGATTAGGAATTTTATTTGGGCAAGCACCGGCCAAATGACCATATTCATGGCAAATTCTACAACGAAAAGGAATGTTCTCATAGTCCACTACTTGCTCCCAAGTGTCTTCCCCAAATTGTAATGTGATCTTTTTAGGTAGGGGTTTGTCAAAATCCATTAAAACACAAATCCGAGCATAAATAATATGTTCAAAATTTTGAGTACAATCAACAGTCATCATAAAAGTTCCTAAAGAGTTTCCAATTGAAGAAAAAATAGTAGGATTCCAAAATTCAATAGGGAGGCCAAAGAGTCTAACCCACACGGGAGCAATAGAAGGCATCTCTTCTTCGGCTTTAAATTTAGTATGCCAGGGCTTCATGAAAATCCCCGCCCTTCCAAAAAACCAAGGCCCCCCTTGAAAAGTTTTCTCTCTATCTTCATTATTAGCAAATAAAACAAGAAAATAACCATTTGGATAAATAGAGATTTGTAACTCACCTTTAGTTTTCCAGCTTTTTGCAGCCCAGACTTTGAAAGCAGATAGACTCGGACGAAAACCCACGAACCGACAAATTAGTCCTCTTTTTTCCAAATCTTCAATGCCAGTCCGAATGTTATCCATATCAAGCTTAACAATAGGAGTTCCATCAACCGCTTTAAGACATCCCGACTCCATTTTCCCGGGATCAATCTTAGGCATTCTTAGAGGTTTATGGGAAGCCCTAATATTGATATTAGCATTGGGCTGAGGCTGTCCACCATGAAGGGCATCCCTAAAATTCATTTTTGGGACCGAGTCTTCAAAATTCTTACCCTTGATAGGGGTTTTCACTAGTAGAATTATTTTGTGGGTGCACCTTAGCACCAGATTCACTTGAGATATGAGCCATTTTTTGATCAACTGCTTGAAACTTGTTTCGTGATCTCTTTAATCCTTGCCCTAGACGCCGTGGAAAGGTATGGTTTTCACTTTTCTTTTGTGCAGCAAATTGGAAGCCGTTGTCACTCAAGTTCACAGTATGATCTGTTGAAAGACAAATTTCTAACCCATCTTGTATCTCCTGCAACATTTCCTGCTAAAATATTGAGAATAAACCACAAAAATATTGGCCGCTAGGGCCCGAAGGCCCTAAAAACCAACCTCTGAAGCTGCTTGCACTCAACCCAGATGAAACCCTCGCATAGCCGCTTGCCAAATATGTCGTTCACACATAGGGATGCGCTAGGATCTGTGTTGCTCCAAATGATATGAAAATTGGTGGAGACGTTCTAGGGTTTTTCAGGCATCTACCCTCAAAATTTCAGCTCAATCCGAGTCCGGATGAGTGAGATATGACCGAAACAAGTTCGGCAGTTTGGGCAGTCCTGCGAAAAACGTCTTCGAAGAACCAACCTTCTTTCTTTCTTCTTAGACCAAAACTAGTATCGCCATTGGGATTAATTTGAGTTTGCACTAGCCATTGGGATTAATTCAAGTTTGCGCTAACGGTTGAGAAAATTTTGAATTTGCACTAGCCATTGGAAGAAAGTTGAAACTACACTAGCCGTTGGGAATAGTTTGAATTTACACTAATTTGTTGGAAGTAATTTGAATTTACAATGAAAGATTGAATTTAATTATCCGAAGTTTTTTTAATGCTTATCTTATCATGAGGAGTTTCAAATGAATGTGGGGGCAACAAATAATTCTTTTTAGGACCTAATAACATGTCAAGGTGTCACATAGTAAAAGGATTAATGCACATATTCATCCAAGCATCCAATTGAAAAGGAAGGACATTTCAGCTATCTACAAGAAGAAGGAAAGGTGCACAAGATAGTTACAAATCAAAATTTACAAGGGTTTTTTATCAGATTGTTGAGTAAATTTAAGCAGTATTTGTGAGCAGATTTGAGAGGTGTTTGTGAGCAGATTTGGGAGCAGATTTGAGCAATGTTTGTGATCATATTTTAGAGAATAAATTGATTATAGGGGATTTGTGTCTCCTGTGGTTTGGTGCCCACGAACTTGTGAGAGGGGATTGGTGTCTCCTGTGGGTCGGTGCCTATGAACTTGAAGAAGGGGATTGGTGTCTCCTATGGATTGGTGTCCACGAACTTGTGAGAGGGGATTGGTGTCTCCTGTGAATTGGTGTCCATGAACTTGTATAGGGATTGGTGTCTCCTATGGATTAGTGTCCATGAACTTGTGATAGGGTATTGATGTCTCTTGTGGATTGGTGTTCAAAAACTTGTATAGGGGATTGGTGTCTCCTGTGTGTTGGTACCCATGAACTTGTACTAGGGGATTGGTGTCTCTTGTGGGTTGGTGCCCACAAAATTTATTGAAGAAATATATAAGCAATATTTTATCGTGGTTTTCTCTCGAGAGGGTGTTTCCACGTAAAAATATTTGTCTCTTATGTGTATGGTGATTATGTACATTAATTTATTATTGCATTGATATTATTTCAAGTTATTGCTTTGAAAAGAAAAGAGAAAAAGTTTTAGCTTATACTGTTCACCCCCCATCTCAGCATAAGCTTGTGTTCTTCAAGATTTGTTAGCTTTTGAGGATATATACAGTGGGAGAGATCTAACACAGGTCCTAATAAGATGTAGAAAATATGAAAGAATGGAATTCTGTAATAAGACTGAAATATACTATAAATAGAAATAACAAAAATACAATGCAGTATGGAGGTAATGGTCAATCCATTAATATCAACTAGAGAACTACATTGTACTTCATACAGGAGTTCTACTCCTATCTACTATGCACTTGATAAGAACTTGATATGAGCTTGATTATGATCTATTACTATGAGGCCCTTATATAGGAAGATAGGTGCCTTGGCCAAAACTCTACCTAGTTGTACAAGTGGACACCTTGCACATTACAACATGCACATTGACACTTGTGCATTTATTACATTGCTTGAAGTAACTAGCTAACTTCCCCCTAAAGTAATCTCCTATTGTAACTATGTACCAAAGGTGGTACATTTACATGACCCAAATGATGTAATATACTCTAACTCTAACATCCCCCTGTATTACATTATTTGGGTATTGAATATTTCAATCTTCAATATGGATCTTCTTTCTTCATATGTTCTTCAACTTGCTCAGGAATATCATCCTCTTCTATCCATCCTCCTTTGTTTTCATTTTTGTGAATGTCTTTATTTGGTTATGTTGCTTCTTTAGATTCCAGATGGTTGAGTAGAGCATAGTGTTGTTGACCTCTCATATTTTTTATTTTAATTCTTCTATGCTTCCCTTTATAAATCATTGGTTCTTCATTTTCTTCAACCTGTTCCTCAGGAAATGCGTTAGTATCGATTTGAAATACAACAATATATTTTAAGTTTTCCATTGAATCTAGGATATATGTATTTCCATGGATTGATCTTGTTGCTTCTATATCACTTTGGTTCATGATA
The DNA here is from genome assembly GCA_028583015.1 of Wollemia nobilis. Taxonomy (NCBI): domain Eukaryota; kingdom Viridiplantae; phylum Streptophyta; class Pinopsida; order Araucariales; family Araucariaceae; genus Wollemia; species Wollemia nobilis. Next base: position 2,777,414 of record JAQPPZ010017073.1, read on the forward strand.
AGGCATGTATTGATCCCATTCATATATCTAAAATTGACTATCCAATTGCTTTCTACTAATTTGTTTACTAAAATGAGATTGAATGTTAATCTAGGAACATACAATACTTTTTGTAGTAGAAAGTTTGGAAATTATTTGCTTGGTGTTACACATCCATATCCGTGTATAGGATAATTTTATCTATTTGTAATTCTTAGTCTGTAACCATTAGTGATTTCAAGATAGTCAAACCATTGTAGATTTCTAGTCATGTGATGACTAGCTCCTGAGTCAATGTACCATGTATTATTCTACTTTGTTGAATTATTCATGCTAGAGTTATTTTTTCATTTGTGGCATGATGCAATATGTGTGCCTAGTTCTTGTATCTTTGAGTGAGAATATGTTCTATATTCTATTGTGGTATAATAAAATTCTTTATAGTAGTCTACCTTATTCCCTAATTTAGAGTGTGTAAGCTTTATTTGATAAACCTTTTATAGAGCTTAGGTTTTGTAGGCTTCCTTATATCTCCCTAGTTGAGATGTGAATTTGATGATACCTTGATGAAATTCTAGGTTTTGTAGAGGTCCTTATGACTCCCAAATGGATTAAGTACTTGATAATATTTTATGAATGCTATTATTATCAAGTTTTGTAGAATGCCTTATGTCTCCCTAGTGATTTTGGATATGCTATATGATTAATAAAGTGCTTTTGAGAATAGTAGTTCAATTTTGAGTTGATTTTGTAATGTTTTGTAAGTAGTAAAAATAAAATTCTATTACACCTTATTACTCCTATTGAACTTAAGCACTTTCTAATTTGATGAGGTCTTAATGGTTGGATTTCTTTTGTCTCTTTAATGTGTTTTGATACAAGTATACCAATTAATTTCCAACTCTTGATATTCCTTAATAAACCTCCTTTTATAGCCTTTAATAATTTGATATTTAATGTTTCTAAATTCCAATTACCTACTTTGATGTAGTATTCCTTATAACTCCCTAATATGGAATATTAGAAAACAATAATATTTGCAATAATAGAAATTCTAATTTTTCCAAGTAGAAATCCTTATTTCTCCTATGTTTTAAATATTGCAAATATTAGGCTATTTTGATATATATTTTTCTTTTAATATTGCTTTCAAATATGGTTGATTTCCCAATAGTTTCAACCTTATATTATACCCTTATAACTCCTTTTAATGAAAGCAAATTAGACAAGGTAAATTCTTACCTTTATGATGCTTCAAATATCTATGTATTCGATGATGGATTTGGATGTGTATGGCAACAATATTCAACGTTTCTCTTGGGTGCTATGAGCAATGGTAGACTTTGGTTCTCCCTTGACTTCAATGCTTGAATGGTGGCACCTCAATTCTAGCCTCTTTGACCTGCTTTGAATACCTTGATCGAGAGATTTTAATGCTCTTCTTACTGCAACTCGTTGTTGCTCCGAATGATGTTTCCTCCTTGGTTTTAGGTACCTTAAAAAGGAGGATGATCTTCTTGAGAAGGACAAGTGTCATGACGGTTTCTTTCAATGCTCGACGATGATATTAGACACTTGGAATTCATTATAGAATGGAGACATTACAGTATTTATGTAAATGCTTGTATACCTTGGTTACAAGTGTCACCCCTTCTCTAATACTCCCAATGCTGACCTACATAACGCTTCTTCGGATTATTCCTTTCACACGTGTGGAATTTTGAATGTTATTTTAAATGCTCGTATGAAGGCATTAGGGTTTCTTCTAAGGTGATAAGTGGCACCTTCTTTCCTTTGCATGTCCCAGCCTTATTAACGTATTCTTGCAAGCTTCTCCAATGTATGTTTCCACTTTTTCCTTTGCTATGTTTTGATGGTGTTGAGTTGGTTCCAGCTGAGCAATGCTATGAGTGGCTTTGAGAAGTGCTTTGGTGGAGCTTGAGTGGCTTTGAGTAGTGCTTCTATGGAGCTCAAGTGGCTAGAGTAATGAGCAGCACTTCGATGGAGACTTCGTGATGCTCCAATGATGATATGGAATGCTCCTTGGACGTACATCTAGCTCTGGTATTGCTTGCTTTGATTTTCTCCTACTTCCAAGCTACTGGGTTTCTTCCTTTGTGAATGATATATCTCCTTCCTTGTGCTTTGCTTTATGTGTTTGCAGGTTACCTATTGTGGTTGTCCAAACCATGGGTGATGTGAGCCTTTTGATGACTCTTTTAGCCTTGCTTTGATGATGCTTTTCTACGACTACTTTGAGATGCTTCTTCCTTGTGAAGAATGTGTCTTTGTGACATTGAAGCTTTATCCTTTTTCCTATGTAGGATAGAATATCATGGTGCAAGACAATGTAAATAGACTTTGTAAATACAATACCTTTTTTTGCACCTCCTTTTGCAATCTCTTTTTGTTGGTTTTAATGGTGGCTTTCTTGTAGGCAAGGGCTGATTTGACGTTGTCTCCTTTGTTGGACAACTCTCTCCTTTTGCTTGATTAATTTGGTAATAACCACATAGATAGAAGCTCTTATAGAAGTAATTTTTACACTAATTTTCACATGTATAAAAACCTTTAGTGCACCTCGAATCTGAGACTCACCAAGTCTCGATTTGTAGCTTCTTTTACTGATTTTGATGGTGGATTTCTTCTCCACTCCTTGGAGGAATCTGATCTGATTTTGGTGGCTTCTTTGGGCCATGAAATGCTGCAGGTTTTGTGCACCAAATAGTATCTCTAGACACTTTGATAATTTATTGGTTTTGTGCCCTTGATCTTTAACAATCAAAGAACACAAACTAATCCTTTTGAGAGTAGCTAGTTAAAGATCAACTAGTATAGTGCAAATGGATAATATCTCCAACTTAATGCACTTTTAAAGGTAACAATAATCTCACCTTATTGCTCCTGTAAATAAGCTCTCAAAGTAATTTCAAATGCACTTAATAATCTCTACAACTTTTAAGAGTAATTTGTAAAGAACCCTTAATAATCTGTAATTTTCACTACAATCAATATTGTAGGATGTAGTCTTCTTGCTTTCTAGATAGATAATAGGTAGGTGATAATTTTCTTTCTTTCAAAAAATATCCAACTCCTATTTAATGTGCAAATGTATCTTAAAATGAATTCTCCTTTTTGCACTTTCTTGAAGACTATAATATGAGCCCTTCTCCTTGCAACTTTAATCCAAATATGGTGCTTAATGGAATTTGATAATGAACCCTAATTTGAAGTTCAACTAATTGCACCCTAGTTGCTTACCTTTAATGGCTTCTATAGATGATGTAGATCTTGGTATTTTTTATTCACCAAGTTGTTGCCTTGTAGTAGATGAATTTGCAACTTCTTGTTAGCTATCCAAAACAACTTCTTGCTTCACCAAACTGTGGTCTTGAACTTTCTATCTTGAGCCTTGAGTTTGGTGGCTTGATCCTTCTAGTGATCTTCGATCTTCTGTTGTAGATTCAGAGAACTCTTTTCTCTGAACTGTGCCTTCTTGTTGTAAGAGGTAATCTCCAAATATCCTAGATTTGGTAGGCTTCTTCTGTCTGAATCTTCCTTCAATCTTCTTGTCAAATTTTGACTTCAAACAGGATCTTCTCCTTCTCAAGATTTTGAATGTCTTGAGGTCTTCATTGGATTCTTCTTTTAGGATTTGGCACTCCTTGCCAAATTCTTCTTCTCTTGGGCTTGTTGTCGGATGGTGATAATTGTCCCAAGTCCTTCACTATCAGGAGCTTCTCCTTGGTAGTGGATTTCTCCAATGAGTTCTCCTAGGAACTCTTTTGATGATGCTTCTATGAGCTCTACAACAAGGCTCTCCAAGCCTTCTTCTTTTTACTCCTTGAGACCTCTCCAAGGTCTTCTATCTTGTAGCTTCTCTGGTCTTCTAAGACCTTTTCTTCAACCTTCTACTTCTTGAAGTGTTGGTGATGAGATATTCTTCTTGGATCTCTAAAATTTGCTACTTCTGGATTTGAACAAGACTCTCCTAGTCCTTCTCTTTCTTCCAAGAATGGAAGTTTTTCAATGAGATCTTCTCCTAATCTCTTTAGCTTCTTCTAAAATAAGTCTTTAATCAATAAAGGAGATCACCAATATCCTATTTCATGGACTCTTCTTTGGAGTCTTCTTTAGGAACTCTTCTTTGGAGTTTTCTTTAGAACTCTTCTCTAGAGTTTTCTTCTAAATCAAGAATGTTTCTTTTAAATCAAGAAATATTCTCTAAAGTCTTCTTCAAAATTAGGGCTTCTATGGCATTCTTCTTGATCAAGGCTTCTATGGCCTTTTTGCTTCTACACTCTATAGGTATTTGATCTTGAATGGAGATCACCAATCTCCTATCTCCTCCTTGACTCAACTTATGGAGTCTCTTCTTCCTTGAGTCTGCTATAAGGCTATTGTGGCATTTTTCTTTATCTCTACAATTTGCAGGATTGCAGCTCTTGTAATGAGATATTTTTTTAGATCTTTGAAATCTTTAGTCTTCTCCTTGTTGTTGCAAGCACTGGAATGATTCTAAGAAGATATTCTTCCTAACTCTCTTGTAGGAAGCTTCCCAACCTTTTCCTGAATCTCATTTTCCTGCAACAAGTTGTTAGAAACTAGAACGAAAGAATTTATAATTCTAGAGATAATAATCTTCACTAGTTGATTTGTCAATCTAGTGGTATGAATGTTGAGTCCTAGTCTTCATGAGTTTTTATGCAACTCTGTGGAAAGACTCTAGCCAAATATAATCTTAGAATTTTTGTAACTGAGATTTATTTCAGTCCTCACTTGTAACTCTCTCTATTGACTATTGTGGCTCTCCCTATTCCTATTGACCTATTGGACTTCTCTTATGATGATTTTTGTAAGTGGTGGTGCACAATGGTGAGTCCAGTTTACAAAAATGTAAAGAGGAACTATGATGGATGTAGGTCCTCCTATTCCTATCTCGATTCACCATGGCTTTGATACCACTATTAGCTTTTGAGGATATATGCAGTGGGAGAGATCTAACACAGGTCCTAATAAGATGCAAAAAATATGAAAGAATGGAATTCTGCAATATGACTGAAATATACTATAAATAGAAATGACGAAAATACAATGCAATATGGAGGTAATGGTCACTCCATTAATATCAGCTAGAGAACTACATTGTACTCCATATAGGAGTTCTACTCCTATCTACTATGCACTTGATAAGAACTTGATATGAGCTTGATTATGATCTATCACTATGAGGCCCTTTATATAGGAAGATAGGTTCCTTGGCCAACACTCTACCTAGTTGTACAAGTGGACACCTTGCACATTACAACATGCACATTGATACTTGTGCATTTATTACATTGCTTGAAGTAACTAGCTAACTTCCCCCTAAAGTAATCTCCTATTCTAACTATGTACCAAAGGTGGTACATTTACATGACCCAAATGATGTAATATACTCTAACTCTAACAAGATTTACATTTTCAAGTGAAAAGCCTTCATACCAACGGGTAAGGAAGAGTCTTGTTCTTCCCATATAACATGACACTCCCTTGGCAAACTTATTCATATGATAGACTTATGAATTGATATGTTGTTTTAATGATAGATTATATGGCTATATGATGATTAGTTGTTATAAGTGCTTGACTTATTTATATAATGTTGCTAATGGATGAGCTTGTGCTAGTATAGATAATCTCATGGGTGGGGAAAATACTGACCACCAAGAACGAAGTGTTCCATGAAATAAAAGGAAAGGATGACTATAATGGTCTAAACTATCTAACACATGATAGTTTTATTTAGACCTAACACATATCTTTATATTTTGTATTAATTATTTCTGCATTTGAGTGCTTGATATCATTCCTGGATCTCCTTACGGATTGATTTACTTTAGAAAGATATAAAGTAACTTAGAATTTTTTATGTTTACCTCCAAAATAAGATAGAAGGAATGAATGATAAAGTGTTATTAGTCCCTCTTGCAATATTGATTTGTCTATGAAAAATTATTTTAATAAGGTTCTCTTATTAATATCTTGAATGTTTGTTTTCTTTAAAATGGGGACATATAATTAAATTTATTATTATGAGATTGAAATTATTAGAGAAATAACATAATTAAAAAATATTGGAAAGACTTTGCATTTATCCATTTTAAAACCAAAATGAATTCTTATGGGATAGTTGTTGAGTTTGTTCTATGAAAGAATTCTTCCTCATTTTCTTTTAGAAACCCTCTTGTTAAGGAATAAAGTAATCTTCGGGTAGAAATAAAAGAACATAATATGCTTTGCATCAACGAACATGTAGAATAGAGAGGGCTTTGGAATATTTGAAATACTGAAAGCAACAAGGGATCTTTCCTTTGGAGTGCACTTGGGTCTTCTCCAAACAAGCAACTACCTAATATATAAGGTATTCTACTCTATAATTAACTTGAGCGGTTGCTTCAACTCTATGAGAAGAAAAATAATATGTGGTTTTCAAATAAATTGATTGATTTACCTGTGTAAAATGTAGAAAATCTATGTTTTAAAACAACAATAGCACCATAGGGAAATTATATATTGTTGTTGTATACACCTTGATAAGAACTATGATTGTTAGGGTTGTCTGGACATAAAGTTTTACCTCATTTATTTCTTCATCCTACGTGTTGTTCGTGTGGCTTCATGGATCTAAGGTTTAAAGATTTCACTGTAAATCTTGAGTTTCATTCTGTGTAGAACTACCACCAAACTTCTTAGTGTATCCCTGTTATGATAGGATTTGCTTTGGAGTGATAGTTGTTTTGTCTAAGCGCCAATCATCCTGGTTCGAACTGCGTTGCGATGTCAGTGTGAGAGTTCGCTAAGTGACTTGAGGCTTTTAGGTATTAGGATGAGTGATGGGTAAAATTAAATCAGTTACCTTATATTATAATACCTTATTAATCCATTGGGATAGTATTGAATATCCATTGCCTTCGAGTATTGAAATTATTGGATTGCGGTAGCCGAAATAACCCTGAGGTATACACCTTATATTTTTTTATTATTTTGTGAATACTTGACTTTGACCAACTCTACAATCGGATGAGTAATGCCTACTCTAGAATGTGTGTTTCATAAAGTTGGTTGTTGTGCTTTTTAGAAAAGTAAAAGTGTTTTATAAAGTTTGTTGTTGTGCTTATTTGAGAAGTAAAAGACTTTTTACATAGATGGATATGTAGGAAGTTAATTGAAGTCATTTTATATTATGAAGTTTAAAATATGCTTCGTGTTATATAGGGTGTGAATGAATCACTATTCTTCTAGGGATTTAGTAGGTGCGTTTTAAATACTCCCTTGAAATAATATTGGTTGAAAGTGTCTTTGTTTAAAAAAAAAAGAAAAAATATGGAATGGGTATTGTTGATTAAATTATTATTATCTTTTAAGTATTGAAAACTTTAAAGTATTTAAAGGGGTTATGTTTATTTTATTTGGATTAGAAAGAAGTTTTTTACTTTTTGGTTTTGATTTTGAAATCAAAAGAGAAGATAAGTTATATTTTTTTACTAATCCTTAGAAGAATTAAGAAAATTGTTTTGTATTACCATTTGATAAAGTTTAATGATAGACTAAATATTTGGAAAAATGATTTGATGGTTGATGATTTATTATCCCAAGATAATGGGGTATGTTTTTTTAGCTTTTGTACTTTAAAATAATTGATGATTTATTATTGTTAGAGGATTATGCTAATGCTTTTGAAAGATGATGGGTATGTTTAGGTGATTGGGCATTAAGTCCAATAGTGAGCTTAGAACTTATGGGGGTTCCAATATGTTACTTGGGAAAGTACTTAAGGAGGGAATGCTTAAGTATTTATGATTAGAAGAATGAATGTGGAATTCATTCAAGGGAATTATGGGGTTCCCTTATTTTTTTGTAAAGTGAATTAATGTTATTCATGTTTAGGGACATAAGAATTATGGGGTTCTTATGTAATGGTTTTGATATGTTGGAAAAAGGAATAAGGGATTCCTTTATGTAGTTGTATCAATGACTGCCAGACTTATGCAATGAAAATATATGTTTCAAGGTTGGGTTTTTCTTGTAAGGGTTTCCCAGGATATATGATGTGTTATATGTGTATCATTTATGGATCTTGCTTTGGAATTATTATATGCATGTAAGTATCTAGATGATTAATTGAGTTGCTATGAATTATATATGAAGAGAAAATGAATTTGAATACTTAATTATGTTATGCTTATAATAAAAAGTATTTGTGCTTTTGTAGAGTAATATGAATGTTAAGTATCTCTTTTATTCTTGCAATAGAGTAAGGTTTATGTAAATGTAATAAACCAAAGAAAGACAGGAGATTGTACCTAGTTACTTTGGGGTTTGGGAATTTTACCTTAAGCGAGATTATCCATAGGAAACTATCCTAGCTAGGCCCTAAAGGATGGTACCGAAACCAAGGAACTTGTGGTGTAGCAATCCCTTGGGGTTATAATGGGCATGTCAATAATGGACCACCGAAGTGAGACCTAAAGGTAGGGTAAGCTTGGATCCCATTGTAACTAGATTTGTGTGATGGAACCTCGATGGATGGTGAGGTATCCATGTGAGAGATGTCATATGAATGATAGTCATAGATACTCGATTGACTATGGGAAAACCTATGAGGGATGTCATTTGGTGTGATAGTCACTAGAAACCTTGATTGACTGTTGGGCATCCAGGTGAGAGATATCACATGGGTGATAGTTGCCTCAATTAAACTATCAAGGGGATGGTTTAATTGAGCATAATAGTTTTACACATGGTGTAGTGGGTAAAATTATAAGAAGCTTATGCCTAGGTACTAGTGGAGATCGAATGAGACTAGTAATGGAATTGGTATCCCTTCTCAACTGAACGAGATAGGTTTAATCCTACACCATGGTCAAAATGTCCTTTAAAGGAAGGTAAGCAAATGGGAAGACCATGTGAAGGAGCCCTTTAAGATATATGGGTAGTATACAAGGTGAATCCCCAGTGTCAATGCAGGATTTTGGCCACTCTTGTCCACTTAAGGGATGCTACAACATCTATAACTTGGAATGTGGTTGAAATCTTATGTTGAATCTATTTGGTACATCTTTTATGAACCTTACTTGTGAAGGAAAACAAACTTTCCTCTCCTGGGTTGGTTAGAATTGGGTTATTATAGTTGGTATCAGAGCATGGTCGTAGGGCTTCAAGATTCCCTAAAAAGAGTTCTAAATTATAGGATTACAACTCATTGGAGAGAACCTAGTTATGACCAATTGTGATGTGTAGCTTAGGAATAAATAAATCTTCCCATGGGGATGACAGATTACATGGAATAAGCCTGTCATCAATCAACAAACTAATAATACTCTTAGTAGAGAACCTTAAGTGAAGTAAGCATGATCGGTGATACTCTTGAATGATTGATAGTACTGGTTGTTAGTTTATATGAAGGATAAAACTAAGTAGATGGAGGTACATGGAATGGTACCTAACTTAAGTCACTTATATGGCCAAGAAGAATAGCATCAACATCACGAAGAGGAAGGGGTAGAGGAAGAGGAAGATCCTTTCAAACATCGCCATTATCAAGACTGAATAATACATCGATAGGACCCCAAGGAGAAAATGAGGCAAACCCAAACCAACAAGTGGCAAAACATATAGTGGTTATGTCTCTTTTGCAAGAACAAATAGAGCAATAGAGATAAATTCTAGAGATCTTGGTCATTCAAAACTCTCAAAATATAAATTATAAAGTTAGATAGGAGAGGAATCCAACAAAAGTAGAACAAGAAGTTAGAGCTCATATTTAAGTAGAGTTGGTTAAAGATCTAAAGAATGTTAAAGTGTCCAATTTCAATGGTAAAGAAGGTGGTGAAGTAGTCGAAGCATGGTTGAGTGAGTTAGAGATATTTCAATTTAAAAAACTACTCGTTGGTGACTAGAATTGTTTGGACAACTCTGCACCTCTAGGAAATAGGACTAGACTAGTGGGAAACTTTTCAAATAGGTCAACGGATTGAGGTATTGAATCTCACTTGGGAAGTATTTGTGGTAGCCTTCCGAAAGAGGTTCCTTAACAAAGCAATTTTATATGGAAATTTTTGAAGAGTTTACCACACTCATCCAAGGGACAAAGAAAATAGAAACATATTATCAATAATTTGTTAAATTGCTCAAATATGTGCCTGCATATGAATCAAAGGAAAAGAATGAAAGGGTAAAAGTTTATCTTAGGATTAGATCCTAAGATAAGATCAGTCGTAAATATATATATATATATATGCCAAAAATAATACAAAAGGCTTACGATATGGCACGACAAGCTGAGTCAAACCTACAGGAAAGTAGATCTTACATCAATTACACTAATTTAACTAAAGAAGATCGTCAAGCTTGGAGAAAGATAAATAGTACCGGTTTCATGCCCAAGGAAAAGGATTAGAATAAAAAAATAAGAGAAATCCCTATTACAAAAGGAAGAATGACAGGAAACAAGGGGATTATAAAAAGAAATTCCAAAAATACAATAATCATAACAATACAAATCCTCACCCACAGAGGTAACCTAAAGTTGGACCAACAAATAACCTAAGGAGCAAGACCAAAGCAAACCTATTGGACCCAATACTGGTTACTTTGACTATGGAGGTCCTCATTATATCAACAAATGTCCACATAGAGTAGGACCCAATCAACAACAAAAAGAACCCAATCACAAGATTTATGAAGCCATGGGTAGCCAGAATCTGGATGGACAAGCCACTCCATTGCTCCTGAAATGTACGAATTTTAATAAAGATATTAAATTTTGATAGATAGTGGAGCAAAAGATAGTTGTATATCATCTAGTATAGTCAGGGATATGCTTAAAAGACCAAGATTTTTGGCAGAAGGATGGAAAGTAGAGTGTGGTTTTGGACAAACCTACTCTATGGATCAATGTTTTATTGACATTCAATATACCCTACCCAACAACTCCACAGAATGACACTTGTATGTATCTCCCCTCCATGCCTTTGATATTATTTTAGGGATGGATTGGTTGAAGGCCCATGAGATTGTAATCAATTTCCATGATATATGGATTGATTACACCGATAAGGATACACAAATATGATGACTTATCAATGAGAAAGGGTCCTTTCGACCCTAGTTACTATCAACTATGCAATTGAAGAAGACCATGAGAAAAGGAGGTATGGTTTTCATTGTTAGGCTAAATGAAATCTAGAAGGATAACAAGGAGGAAGTATTTGGAAAACACTTGATCTTGCATGAATTTAGGGATGTGTTCCTAAAATATCTTCTTGGTCTTCCACCAAAATGAGAGTTCGATTTCACCATCAAACTGATGCCAGGAATGAAGCCAATACATAGAACTCCATATTGGATGAATCCTATTGAAATGCATGACTTGAAAGTACAACTTCAAGGATCGTTAGAAAAGGGGTTGATAAAACCCAATGTGTCTCCATGGGGTGCACCCGTCCTTTTTGTTAAGAATAAAGATCGATCGCTCATATTATATTTTGACTACAAAATGTTGAATAAGGTGACCATCAAGAACAAATATCCTTGCCTAGAATTGAGGATTTTTTTGACCAATTGAAGGGAGCAACCATATTTTCTAAAATTGACTCGAATTCAAGATATCATCAATTAAGAATCCATAAGGAAGATACTCACAAAATTACCTTCAAGACTCAGTATGGGTACTATGAGTTCACATTGCTACGGGCTAACTAATGTGCCAACAACATTCATGAGACTCATGAACAATATTTTTAGGAAGCAATTAGATCAATTCATATTGATATTTTTAGATGATATTTTGATATATTCTAAGAGTAAGGAAGAGCATGACAAGCACTTGAGGTTAGTGCTTGAGTTGTTAAGGGAAAATCAACTTTATGGTAATCTATTAAAATATGACTTTTATGTCCCTAAGGTACAATATCTCGAACATATCATATATGTAGATGGAATTGTAGTAGACCCTAGGAAGATTGAGTCCATTTTGAGTTGGCCACATACCACCAATGTATTCGAAGTACAAATTTTTATGGGCATCACAGGTTATTATAGACGATTTGTGAAAAACTACTCTAATATTTCCTACCCAATAACCAATCTTTAAATTAAAGGAAAGGAATTTAAATGGATGGATAAGTGCAAGGTAACTTTTTATTTGCTTAAACAAAAACTCACTACAACACCTAGTATAAAAGTTATAGACCCCTAAGGGAATTTCTCAGTATGTACCAATGCATCACTAGAAGGGTTAGATAGAGTCCTATCTCAAGATGAATCAATTATGGTGTACAAATCTAGAAAACCCAAGAAAAATAAGGTGACTTATGCCACACATGACTTGGAACTTGTAGTAGTTGTACATGCTCTCAAGATGTGGCGACACTACCTGTTAGGGAAACCATTTGATCTTAGGACCGATCATCATAGTTTGAAGTACATCTTCACTCAACCTATGCTTAATGCTATATAGAGAAGGTGGATTGAGTTCCTATTTGAATACGACTTTGGTATTGAATATATCAAAGGTAAGGAAAACAAAGTCATGGATGCCTTGAGTAGGCAGAAGCATGTAGCTACAATAACCCGTAGTCATGTGGACTTGATGAGCCAGGTCATAGAAGAGGAAGCTTAGGATTGGTTTTGAAATGATAATCGGGCTAAGATGGCAAGAAATCTTGAAGAAAAAAGAGATTTGAGCATTAAGGATGAACTCTTATACTTTAAGGACAGGGTTGTCATACTAAAAATTGGTAATTTAAGGAGAAGGATCATGCATGAGGGACATATATCTCCTTACTCTGCTCATCCTAGAGGGGCCAAGATGAGGGAAAATATGAAGAAGACTTTCTATTGGTCAAGAATGAAGAAGGACATCAATGATTTTGTTGCTAGATGCATGGAGTGTCAAAAGGTGAAAGTTGAACACAGGCATCCAATAGGATATCTATACCCACATGATATACCTATACGAAAGTGGTAGGTAATATCTATGGATTTCATTATGGGACTATCTAAGAACATGTTTCAACATGATGCAATCCTTTTTGTGGTTGATAAATTGACCAAGGTTGCACACTTAATACTAAGGAGTACAAAGGATGATGCAGTTGTGGTGGCTAACATATTTGCCAAGGATATATTCAGGTTACATGGAATTATTGAAGTAATTATCTTAGATAGAGATTTCATATTCACTTTTGCATTTTAGCAAGCTCTACATCATGCAATAGGCACAAAGTTAAATATCAATTTTTCTTACCATATAGAGACCGATGGTCAAACTGAAAGAGTTAATCAGGATTTGGAAGACATGCTTCGCATGTATTGCATGCATCAAAAGTCTAAGTGGGAAGACTTTCTACACCCAATTGAGTTTGCTTACAATAATGATCATCATGCTTCTTTGAGAATGGCTCCTTTCGAAGCATTGTATGGAAAAAATGTAGAACACCTCTATCATACGATAATCCAAAGGATTAGATTACCATCGTACCAGACACAGTTCGAGAGATGGAGGAACAACTTAAGACGGTCAGGCAAAGGCTTAAGGAAGCCTCTAATCATCAAAAGAGCTATGTTGATAGAAATTATCACCTAGAGAATTATTTATGGGGGACAAAGTCTTATTAAGAGTTAAGCCCATGAAAAACACCATCAAATCTACCAATTTGGATCCTAGATATGTTGGGCCCCTTTGAGATCACTGAGAAGATAAAGTCTAGTTGCATATTGTCTCGCCTTACCACCCAACCTGTCCAAGATCCACTATACTTTTTGTGTATTCCTGTTTAGGAGATATGTTGTTGATCCTGACCATGTATAGAATGTTTCTAATCTACATATAGTCGACCCTTCAATGATTGAAGTGAAACTTGTGAAGATTCTGGAGTTTCATTCCAGGATGATGAGGAATCAAACTCTAAACCGATGTAAGGTCCAATGGGACCGCTATTCTGAGAAGAATTCCACTTGGGAGAAAGTGGTTGATATGCAAAGATATTTTCCATATTTATTTGAAAATGAAAAAGACATGTAATTTATTTTAAATTATAGGATATTGATGAAACATAGAGGATTATGTTTAGTCAAAGGGGGATAGTATGTCATGACCCTCCCTTGGTGAACTTATTCATATGACAGACTTATAAATTGATATTTTGTTTTAATTATAGATTAATATGGTTATATGATGATTAGTTGTTATAAGTTCTTGATTTATTTATATGATGCTTCTAATGGATGAGCTTGTGTAGGTATAGGTAATATCATGGGTGGGCAAAATACTGACCACCAAGAGTGAAGTGTTTCGTAAAAGAAAAGGAAAGGATGACTATAATGGTCTAAATTATCTAACACATGATAGTTATATTTAGACCTAATTCATATTTTTCGTATTTTGTATTAATCATTTTTGCATTTGAGTGCTTGATATCATTCCTAGATTTCCGTGCGGATTGATTTACTTTAGAAAGATATAAAGTAACTTATAATATTGATGTTTACCTCCAAAATAAAATAGAAGGAATGAATGATAAAGTGTTATTAGTCCCTCTTGCAATATTGATTTGCCTATGAAAATTTATATTAATAAGGTCCTCTTATTAATATCTCGAGTGTTTGTTTTCTTTAAAAGGGGGACATATAATTAAATTTATTATTATGAAATCAAAATTAATAGAGAAAGAAAATAATTAGCAAATATTGGAATGAATTTACATTTATCTATTTTAAACCCAAAACAAATTCTTATGGGGTTGTTGTTGAGTTCATTCCATGAACGAAATTTTCTCCATATTCTTCTAGAAACCCTCTAGTTAAGGAAGAAAGTAATTTTCAGATAAAAATAAAAGAATAAAAGTTGTTTTGCATCAACGAACGTGCAAAATAGAGAGGGCTTTAGAATATTTGGAAGAGCAAAAGCAATAAGGGATCTTTCCTTCAAAGTGCACTTGGGTCTTCTCCAAATAAGCAACTACCTAATATATAAGGTATTATGCTCTGTAATTAACTTGAGAAGTTGCTTCAACTCTATGAGAAGGAGAATAATATGTGGTTCTCAAATAAATAGATTGATTTGCCTGTGTAAAACGTAGAAAATCTGCGTTGTAAAACAACAATAGCACCATAGGGGAACTATGTATTGTTGTTGTGTGTGCTTGAGAAAAACTATACTTGTTAGGGTTGTTTGGACATAAATTCTTGCATGATTTATTTCTTCTTCCTACACATCGTCTGTGCAACTTCAAGAAGCGCGCCTATTCGCTTAAGGTTTGGAGATATCACTATAAATTGTGAGTTTCATTTTGTTTAGAACTACCACTAAACTTCTTAGTGTATCCTTGTTATAATAGGATTTGCTTTGAAGTTATAGTTGTTTAGTCTAAACACCAATCGTCCTGGTTCGGACTGCATTGCAGCATTAGCATGAGAGTTCACAAAGTGACTTGAGGCTTTTAGGTATTAAGATGAGTCATGGGTAAACTTAAATCAATTACCTTATATTATAATGCCTTATTAAGCCATTAGGTAGTATTGAATATCCTTTACCTTTGAGTATTGAAATTATTGGATTGGAACAACCAAAATAACCCTAAGGTATATGCCTTATATTATTTGATTGTTTTGTGAATACTTGACTTATTCGTCAAATTCTTTAGATAAAATTCGAAATTCGTCGAATTCAAAACTCTAACAAATAAATTCGGCGAATAAACCTTAAATTCGACAGGAAAAAAAAATGTTTGATTCACGGAGAGCCAGGAGGAAGAGGATTCACGGAGAGAAAGGGAGGACTGTGTGGAGGAAAAAAATGGGAAGACCACCGTCCCACAAGAATGAACCAGATCCGAAAGTTTTCTTTATGTGCTTTCGTGTAGCTAGTTGACAAAATGAAGTATTGTGTTGCTTTTCTTTGAGTTTCCTAATTGTCAAAGTATTTAATTTATGTTAAGCTCATTGTTGTATCGACCTAGAACGAATTCAAACTTTCTTTTAAAACCTGTGAGGGACCCTTGTTCTTTTCTTGGGAGCTTCCTAGTTTATCCCCAACCTCGGCCACTTCGCTGTGCAAGGCAGTCTCCGCCTCTGAAGCGAGAACTTTGTTTGGTCTAAATTCTTCAGAATGCCCTGTTCTTTTTATAAATACCTGCAATGTGGGATGTATGCGTATAACTAATGCTTGGGATTTTCCTCCTTGACGACTCGTCAACCACCTTCGCTTATGTTTTCCTTCTCAGTAAAAAAAAAACGTTTGAAAATATTCTAATCTATTAAAAAATTACTATGTTTAAATAAAGTTATAAAAATATTTATATTTTAACGTTTGAAAATCTTCTCATTTATTAAAAATTACTATGTTTAAATAAAGTTATAAAAATATTTATATTCTTTAAAATATTTTAAAGTATACATTTAAAAAAAAAATTATTAAAATCAAATATTATAATTTTGTATATTTGATTTTTAAATTTTATATAAAAATAAAAAATAAAATTATTTCAAAAAAATATGTATTTATAATAATCGAATTTTATGTCGAATTTTATTTCAAATTTTTAAACATGTCAATTTTTTTTCGAACTTCAAGAGTGTCGAATTCGAATACGAACTCGAACTTGATAACTAAGCATGTATGTATCTAGGTGATTAATTGAGTTGCTTTGAGTTATATATGAAGAGAAAATGAATTTGAATACTTAATATGTTATGCTTATAATCAAAAGTATTTGTGCTTTTGTAGAGTAAGATGAATGTTAAGTATTTCTTTTATAATTGCAATAGAGTAAGGTTTATGTAAATGTAATAAACCAAAGAAAGAGAGGAGTTTGTACCTAGTTACTTTGGGGTTTGGGAATTTTACCTTAAATGGGATTATCCATAGGAAGCCAGCCTATCTAGGCCCTAAAGGATGGTACCAAAACCAAGGGACTTGTGGTGTAGCAATCCCTTAGGGTTATAATGGGCACGTCGATAATGGACCACGAAGTGAGACCTAAAGGTAGGGTAAGCTTGGATCCCATTGTAACTAGATTTGTGTGAAGGAACCCCGATGGACGGTGAGGTATCAATGTAGGAGATGTCATGCGAATGATAGTTATAGGTACTTGATTGACTATGGTAAAACCTATGAGGGATGTCATTTAGTGTGATAGTCACTGTAAACCTTGATTGACTATAAGGCATCCAGGTGAGATGTATCACATGGGTGATAGTCGCCTCAATTAAACTATCAAGGGGATGGTTTAATTTAGCATAATAGTTCTACACATGGTGTAGTGCACAAAATTATAAGAAGCTTATGCCTAGGTACTAGTGGATATCGAATGAGACTAGTAATGGAATTGGTGTCCCTTCTCAATTGAACAAGATAGGGTTAATCCTACACCATGGTCAAAATGTCCTTCAAAGGAAGGTAAGAAAATGGGGAGACCATGTGAAGGCACCCTTTAAGTTATATGGGCAGTGTACAAGGTGAATCCTCAGAGTCAATGCGGGAGTTTGACCACTCCTGTTCACTTGAGGGATGCTACAACATCTGTAACTTGGAATGTGGTTGAAAGCTTCTGTTGAATCTATTTGGTACGTCTTTGATGAACCTTACTTGTGAAGAAAAAAACTTTCCTCTCCTAGGTTGATTAGAATTGGGTTGTTATAGTTGGTATCAAAGCATGGTCATAGGGCTTCAAGCTTCCCTAAATAGAGTTCTAGATTGTAGGATTACAACTCCTTGGAGAGAACCTAGTTATGACCAGTTGTGATGTGCGGCTTAGGAAGAAAGGAATCTTCCCATGGGGATGACGAATTACATGGGATAAACATGTCATCAATCGATAAATAGAAAATACTCTTAGTAGAGAACCTTATGTGAAGTAAGCATGGTCGGTGATACTCTTGAATGATTTCTAGTACCGGTTGTTAGTTTATATGAAGGATAAAACTAAGTATATGGAGATACATGGAATGGTACCTAACTTAAGTCGCTTATATGGCCAAGAAGAATGACATCAACATCACGAGGAAGGGGTAGAGAAAGAGGAAGATCCTTTTCACCACTACCACTATCGAGATTGAATAATACATTGATAGGATCCCAAGGAGGGAATGAGGCAAATCCAAACCAACAAGTGGCAAACCTTATAGTGGTTATGTCTCTTTTGCAAGAACAAATAGAGCAACATAGACAAATTCTAGAGATATTAGTCATTCAAAACTCTCAAAACATAAATTCTGAATTTAGATATGAGAGGAATCCAACAACAATAGAACAAGAAGTTAGAGCTCGTATTGAAGTAGAGTTGGCTAAAGATATAAAGAATGTTAAAGTGTCCAAATTCAATGGTAAAGAAGGTGGTGAAGCAGTCAAATCATGGTTGAGTGAGTTAGAGGTATATTTCACTTTAAAAACTACTCATTGGTGACTATAATTGTTTGGGCAACTCTGCACCTCCACGAAACAGGACTAGACTAATGGGAAACTTTTAGAAAAGGTCAACGGATTGAGGCAATGAATCTGACTTGGGAAGGATTTGTGATAGCCTTCCGAAAGAGGTTCCTTAACAAAGCAATTTTATGTGGAAAAATTTGAAGAGTTTACCAAGGGACAAAGACAATAGAAATCTATTATCAACAATTTGTTAAATTGCTCAAATATGTGTCTGCATATGAATCAGAGGAAAATATGAAAGGGCAAAAGTTTATCTTAGAATTAGATCCTAAGATAAGATCAGTCGTGAATATATATAAGCTAGAAATAATACAAAAGGCTTATGATATGGCTCGACAAGCTGAGTCAAACCTATAGGCAAGTAGATCTTACTTCTATTACACTAATTTAACTGAAGAAGATCGTCAAGCTTGGAGAAAGAGAAATAGTACTGGTTTCATGCCCAAGGAAAAGTATTAGAATTAGAAAATCAAGAGAAATCCCCATTACAAAAGGAAGAATAACAGGATACAAGGGGATTATAAAAAGAAATTCCAAAAATAGAATAATAATAACAATACTAATCCTCGCCTATAGAGGTAACCTAAAGTTGGACCAACAAATAAACCTAAGGAGCAAGACCAAAGAAAACCTGTTGGACCAAAGACTAGTTGTTTTGATTGTGGATGTCCTCATTATACCAACAAATGTCCACATAGAGTAGGACTTAGTAAACAACCAAAATAACCCGATCACAGGATTTATGCAACCATGGGTAGCCAAAATCTAGACGGACAAGCCACTCCATTGCTCTTGAAAGATATGATTTTTAATATAGATGGTAAAATTTTGATAGATAGTGGAGCAACAGATAGCTTTATGTCATCTAGTATAGTCAAGGATATGCTGAAAAGACCAAGATTTTTGGCAGAAGGATGGAAAGTAGAGTACGGTTTTAAACAAACCTACTCCATGGATCAATGTTTTATTGACATTCAATATACCCTACCCAACAACTCGTAGCTCCCCTCCATGCCTTTGATATTATTTTAGGAATGGACTGGTTGAAGACCCATGAGGTTGTGATCAACTTCCATGATAGATGGATTTATTAAACTGATAAGGATAAGCAAAGACGATGACTTATCAATGAGCAAGGGTCCTTTCAACCCTAGTTACTATCAACTATACAATTGAAGAAGACCATGAGCAAAGGAGGTATGGTTTTCGTTGTTAGGCTAAATAAGGTCGAGAAGGATAAAAAGGAGGGGGTGTTTTGAAAATACTTGATCATGCATGAATTTAGGGATGTGTTCCTAGAATATATTCCTGGTCTTCCACCAAGATGAGAGTTCGATTTCACCATCAAACTGATGCCAGAAATGAAACCAATACATAGAACTACATATAGGATGAATCCTATTGAAATGCAGGACTTGAAAGTACAACTTCAAGAATTGTTAGAAAAGAGGTTGATAAAAACCAATGTGTCTCCATGGGTGCACACGTCCTTTTTGTTAAGAAGAAATATGGATTGCTCAAATTATGTATTGACTACAAAATGTTGAATAAGGTGACCATCAAGAACAAATACCCCTTGCCCAAAATTGAGGATTTGTTTGATCAATTGAAGGGAGAAACCATATTTTCTAAAATTGACTTGAAGTCAGGATATCATCAATTAAGAATCCATGAGGAAGATACTCATAAAACTGCCTTCAAGACTCGGTATGGGCACTATGAGTTCACATTGCTACCATTTGGGCTAACTAATACACCAACAACATTCATGAACCTGATGAATAGTGTTTTTAGGAAGCAGTTAGATCGATTCGTATTGATATTTCTAGATGATATTTTGATATATTCTAAGATTAAGGAAGAGCATGACATGCACTTGAGGTTAGGGCTTGAACTGCTAAGGGAAAATCAAATTTATGATAACTTATTAAAATATGACTTTTGTGTCCTTAAGGTACAATATCTCGGACATATCATATATGTGAATGGAATTGAAGTAGACCCTAAGAAGATTGAGGCCATTTTGAGTTGGCCACATCCCACCAACGTATTCAAAGTATGAAGTTTTATAGGCATCAAAGGTTATTATAGATGATTCATGAAAGACTACTCTAAGATTGCCTACCCAATAACCAATATTCAAAGGAAAGGAAAGAAATTTAAATGGATGGATAAATGAGAGGCAACTTTTCAGTTGCTTAAACAAAAACTCACTACACCTATTCTAAAAATTCTAGACCCCTAAGGGAATTTCTTAGTATGTATTGAATCATCAACTAGAAGGGTTAGGTAGAGTCCTATCCCAAGATGAATCAGTTTTGGTGTATAAGTATAGAAAACTCAAGAAATATGAGGTGGATTATGCCACACATGACTTGGAACTTGCAACAGTCGTACATGCTCTCAAGATGTGGCGACACTACTTGTTAGGAAAACCATTTGATCTTAGGACCGATCTTCATAGTTTGAAGTACATTTTCACTCAACCTATGCTTAATGCTAGACAAAGAAGGTGGATTGAGTTCCTAGACGAATACAACTTTGGTATTGAATATATCAAAGGTAAGGAAAACAAAGTTATGGATGCCTTGAGTAGGCAAAGGCATGTAACTGCAATAACCCGTAGTCATTTGGACTTGATGAGTCAGGTCATAGAAGAGCAAGCTTAGGATTGGTTTTGCAATGATAATCGAGCTAAGATGACAAAAAATCCTAAATAAAATAGATATTTTAGCATTAAGGATGGACTCTTATGCTTTAAGGATAGGGTTGTCATACCAAAAAATGGTAATTTAAGGAGAATGATCATGCATGAGGCACATAGATCTCCTTACTCTACTCATCCTAGAGGGACCAAGATGGAAAATATAAAGAAGATTTCCTATTGGTCAAGAATGAAGAAGTACATCAATGATTTTGTTGCTAGATGCATGGAGTGCCAAAAGGTGAAAGCTGAACACAGGCATCCAACAAGATATCTATACCCACACGATATACCTATATAAAAGTGGTAGGTAATATCTATGGACTTCATTGTGGGACTGCCTAAAAACATGTTTCAACATGATGCAATCCTTGTTATGGTTGACAATTTGACCAAGGTTGTGCACTTCATACTAGGGAGTACAAATGATGATGCAATTGTGGTGCCTAACAGATTTGCCAAGGATATATTCAGGTTACATGGGTTTCTTGAAGTAATTATCTTAGATAAAGATTCTATATTCACTTTTATATTTTGGTAAGCTATACATCGTGCAATAGACACAAAGTTATATATTAGTTTTGCTTACCATCTAGAGACCGATGGTCAAACTGAAAGAGTTAATCAGAATTTGGAAGACATGCTTCGTATGTATTGCATAGGTTAAAAGTCTAAGTGGGAAGACTTTCTACACCCAATTGAGTTTTCTTACAAAAGTGGTTATCATGCTTCTTTGGGAATGGCTCCTTTCGAAGCACTGTATGGCAAAAAATGTAGAACACCTCTATCATGGGACAATCCAAAGGACTAGATTACCATCGTACCAGACATGGTTCGAGAGATGGAGGAACAACTTAAGACGATCAGGCAGAGGCTTAAGGAAGCCTCTAATCATCAAAAGAGTTATGCTAATAAAAAATATCACCTAGAGAGATTTTTATGGGGGATAAAATATTCTTAAGAGTTAAGCCCATGAAAAACACCATCAAATCTACCAAGTTGGATCCTAGATATGTTGGGCCCTTTGAGATCACTGAGAAGATAAGTCCAGTTGCCTATTTTCTCGCCTTACCACTCAACCTGTCCAAGATCCACGATACTTTCCATGTATCCTTGCTTAGGAGATATGTTGTTGATCTTGACCATGTATAGAATGTTTCTAATCTGTAGATAGTTGACCCTTCAATGATTGAAGTGAAACTCGTGAAGATTCTGGAGTTTCGTTCCAAGATGATGAGGAATCAAACTCTAAACCGATGTAAGGTCCAATGAGACCGTTATTCTAAGAATCCCACTTGGGAGAAAGTGGTTGATATGCAAAGACATTTTTCATATTTATTTGAAAATGAAAAATATGTAATTTGTTTTAAATTATAGGATACTGATGAAACATAGAGGATTGTGTTTAGTCAAAGGGGGGTAGTATGTCATGACCCTCCCTTGGTGAGCTTATTCATATGATAGACTTATGAATTGATATGTTGTTTTAATGATAGATTAATATGGTTATATGATGATTAGTTGTTATAAGTGCTTGATTTATTTATATGATGTTGCTAATGGATGAGCTTGTGTAGGTATAGATAATCTCATGGGTGGGAAAAAGACTGACCACCAAGAGTGAAGTGTTTCACAAAATAAAAGGAAAGGATGACTATAATGGTCTAAACTATCTAACACATAATATTTATATTTAGAACTAATTCATATCTTTGCATTTTGTATTAATCATTTTTGCATTTGAGTGCTTGATATCATTCCTAGATCTCCTTGCGGATTGATATACTTTAGAAAGATATGAAGTAACTTATAATGTTTGATGTTTGCCTCCAAAATAAGGTAGAAGGAATGGATGATAAAGTGTTATTAGTCCCTCTTGCAATATTTATTTGCCTATATATATATATTTGATACATAGAGAAATCGACAACTACCTTTCCTTTTTGAACAGTTGATCACAAGGTCAAGTCGTACTGCCTCCGATCGTAGCGTCAAATCATGGTACTAATACTATAACCCCTACCTCGCCTCGGTAAACACAACTCAAAGTGAGGGAGAACCTCGGTGGCTCGGGGTTGGTACTGCCATCATCAAGTTGGCGCACACTCAACAAAATCTGGTTAGACTACTACCTTTGCCCTAGACTGAGCATTATGAAAATTTATATTAATAAGGTTCTTTTATTAATATCTCAAGCGTTTGTTTTCTTTAAGAGGGACATATAATTAAATTTATTATTATGAAATTGAAATTAATAGAGAAAGAAAATAATTAGCAAATATTGGAATGACTTTGCATTTATCCATTTTAAACCCAAAATGAATTTTTATGGGGTAGTTGTTGAGTTCGTTCTATGAACAAAATTTTCCCCATCTTCTTCTAGAAACCCTTTTATTTAGGAAGAAAGTAATATTTGGATAAAAAGAAAAGAACAAAAGTTGTTTTGCGTCAACGATCATGCAAAATAGAGAGGGCTTTGTAAGAGCAAAAGCAACAAGAGTCAATGTGAGAGTTTGGCCACTCTTGTCCATCCGAGGGATGTTGTAGCATCTGGAACTCGAAATGTGGTTGAAAGCTTCTATTGAATCTATTTGGTACATCTTTGGTGAACCTTACTTGTGAAAACAAATTTCCTCTCCTGGGTTGGTTAGAATTGGGTTGTTACACGATAAACCGAGGACCCCTTTTAGGTTTTTTTTCTCTTTCTTACCTAGAACAAAAAATGAATAGGAAGAAACCTTTGGGAAGAAAGGATAGAATCATTCCTAGAGACTTCCAACCCCTATCAATCCATTTTCTCAAGGTTGAAGCCCCTAACCAATACCCATTAAATTTACCAAAAATTGCTCTATCTTGGAACAATGAGGATTTCTCTGAGATGCACTTATTAACCTCTACCACTAGAGATGATTATAAGGATTTAACTATATATTTGTCCATGGAAAGAAAACTAAAACTCAAAATCTATTCAAATTTTATACGAATGTCCCATAACAGATATAATATTTGATAAAATAGTTATAATAATTTACATTTAAAATTTCTAAGATAAAGAAGAAAAAAAAAACTTAGCTAAAAAATTCTATGTCGAGATAGAATGTCTTGCCTCACTTATGTTTTATTCCTTCATTGCTATTTTCATCATCCGAAACCTAGCTGACAAATATTTGCAATTTCGTTTTTTACGACTTGAAAAATCGTTAGTGCCCTTGTTTTGGATGGTTGACTTCACAAGGTCGTATCTCCCTCAACATTGCTCGAATTCCTTTATATGACCACTCATTTTAAAACTATTCAAATTCCACACAAGTTGGTTCAAGAATCAACTGAATCTGATGACCATTCACGAAGATATGACTCCTAAAAGATGAGACATTCTTTAGAAAAAAATACCCTAATCCTATTTTGTATATAAAGTTATAACAATTTAATTTATAAATTAAATAACTTTCAAGATATATAGGTACTATAAAAGAGAGACTCTTATTTATTTAATTTATTTTTAACAAGGGAATAACCCCTTGTCCCACCTCTTTAAATGAAGGGGCTCGAGATTGGAACCGTTGACCTCAAGCACTCAAATGAAACCAATTGATCTACTACCTCCGCCCAAAGAAACACTCTTCTTATAATGCTAAGCTACAAGATACATACCTTTGGATTTGAACCTTAACTTTTTTTTTTGATACACAGAGGGATCGAGAACTACCTTTCCTTTTTGAACAATTGGTCACATGGTCAAGTCGTATTGCCTTTGATCGTAGCATCAAATCATGGTGCTACCACTATAACCCCTACCTCGCCTCGTTAAACACGTCTCAAAGTAAGGGAGACTCCGGTAGCTCGAGGTTGGTATCGCCGTCATCAAGTTGCCGCACACTCAACGGACTCAAGACAAACTACTACCTTTATCCAAATTGGGCATGCCCACAAGGTTTGAACCTAGATCTCCTCCTGATAAATGCTCAACTTCTTACCAATCCACCTAACCCTTACGGACCCTTAAACATTTTATTTAAAATATTTAAACCTTAAATTAAATTAAAAACTTTTAAAAACCACAAATATTAAATATATATTTTTATTAAATACTGTATATATATAAAATATTAAATATTGTAGCTACCAAATATTTGTATAAATTGCATTAACATGTGACAATAATTCTTATTTCATGAAATCAAGAGAAATTTTCTTATTAGTTCTCCTCCATAAATTTTCTTATTAAAGAGTGTTCTCCAAGGCAAATATCCTTCTCTTAAATTTTAATTTTAAATTTCTAATTTAAAATATTTAAGTTTGGTAAGTTTTTGTTCAATAATTGGACAAAGAGTTGATGTGACCCACACCAAGATTCATATCTTAATTAAATAGATGTAAAAGGAAAAGGTAGTTGTTGTAGTCCACACCAAAGTTCAAATTTGGATATAAAATAAAAAAGTAAATTTTTATTTTTTAATTTTTTTAAAATTTGGTTAGTGTGAGAAACCCCTACGACCTAGCAAGTCTCGTCCCAACCATAACCCCTCGTAAAGCCCATAGCTATGCTTATGAATAGGAAATTTAACATACACCACCACACACCCATCCCTCTCACACTCACCTAAACCTAAATTTAAACCTTAGATCTAAAATGAAAAAGTAATTTTCAAAAGTCTATTTCTTTAAAAATAAAAATATCCAAAATTATTCTATTATTTCTTTAATATAATACTTTTACATTAAAAAATAAAATAATCCTTTAAAAATCTTATTTAAAAAAAAAAAATACAACCTTTCCTACGTATCATATTCTCACAACAAATCCAAACTTTTCTATGTATCATATTCTCACAACAAATCTTATTTAAAAAAAATTATAAATTACAGAAGAAAATATTTTCCTTTAAAAAAATTGGTTTTTCATTATAATAAATAAAAATTAATAAATAAATAAAAAACCCAGTGAAATATAAATACAAAAGGTTTTAACAAATAAATAATAATAAAGTAAATTACATAAATTCAAAATTGGTTTTCCATTATAGTAAATATAAATTAAAAAACATTAATAAATAAATAAATAAACCCAGTGAAATATAAATACAAAAGGTTTTAACAAATTAAAAATAACAAAAAGAAAACCACAATTAAAGTAAATAACAAAAATTCCCCTGGCTCTGCCATTTTACAGCCTCACATCATAACTGCTGTGTCTCTTCCTACCACGTAAGGGGAGCGATTTCGATTTCGATTTCGATTTTCATAGGATGCTCGTTATCTGCGCATTCCCAGCATACATGAGCTGTATTTAACGCAACGTTTCAAAATTAGCTGTCCG
Source organism: Wollemia nobilis (assembly GCA_028583015.1). Taxonomy (NCBI): domain Eukaryota; kingdom Viridiplantae; phylum Streptophyta; class Pinopsida; order Araucariales; family Araucariaceae; genus Wollemia; species Wollemia nobilis. Next base: position 2,803,892 of record JAQPPZ010017073.1, read on the forward strand.
TTGACGGATGTAAATACGATTAGTGGTTGAACCTACTCTCACGTGACCGTCATCTTTTCCAAGTGTTCACGCTCATTTCTGCCAAAACGGATTAATCCCAAAACCACTCCTGTTTAAATGCCAGCTATTTGTTTGGCAATGATCCTCTGCACCAGGAATATCTGGCTTCGTTTGCTTAGCTTCAAAGGTTTACTAATGGCGGTCGTCCGCCCATTTTGCCTTTATTAATCACTAGGAATTTTCCTTATGTAGGCGATAAGAAGATTTGTTCCCTCAAGCCAAAGCCAACCAGAACAAATCCAGATCGAAGCCAAACGAATCCAAAAATGGTAGATCCAGACACCGATTTGGCCATGGATCTGAGTCTAAATCTCAGTCCTCCATCGCCGCCCCCTCACTTAGGGCTGGCTCTAGGATTATCCCCCACGGCCTCCCCAGAGGAGGAGGAGGAAGAGGAGGAGGAGGAGGAGGAAGAGGAAGAAGAAGAGGAGGAGGAAGAGGAGGAGTTGCCGAGCTCGCGGTCCTATGTGCCGGATCTCGTATGGCCCAGGATTCCGCCACCGAGTCCTCCTTATCCCGACTCCTATTTCTTATCTGGCAGAGAAAGGGAAGAAATTCCCATCTCAGAGGACAGCCCCCATTACATCGGATCCAGCAGGGTCAGGTGTCGCCTCCGCCGCTACGGCCGACGGATCGGCCCCATTCTGGCGGAGACCAGCGCGCCGCTTAGGCCCCGTTCCTGCCTCTTCTGCACAAACGACCCCCGCGCCGCCGCCGAAGTCCCTAAAGAAGATGAAGCAGAGTACGAAGACGACGACGAGTATGAAAGGCCAGAAAATGAAGAAGTGGAAGAACAAGAAAACTCAAAGGGGGAAGACAAGGAAAAGGAGCCCAACCCCAGCGCGAATTTCGAATGCAACATCTGCCTGGAGCTGGCGAGCGAGCCTGTGGTCACATTATGCGGACACCTCTTCTGCTGGCCGTGTCTGTACCAGTGGCTGCACGTCTACTCCACCTGCAGAGAATGTCCCGTCTGCAAAGGCGAGGTCACGGACAAAAATGTGACCCCCATCTACGGCCGAGGGGTCAAACCGAAACAAAATTTTACAAACCCTCCAAACCCTAGCGAGGCGGAGGCAGCGGAGGGGAAGGCGGCACTGCCGCCGCGGCCGCATGCCCGGCGGGTGGAGAGCTGGAGGCAGCGTGAGAGGGAGCGCGAGCGGGAGAGGGAGATCCGAGGCGTGCCGTCGCTGACGCTGTCGAGGCGGGTGGAGGAGATAATTCGGCTGAGAAACAGCCGCCGCCTCCTGAGAGATAGCCGTCGCCTTCTCGCGCGCCTCGACGGCAGCGAGAGCGGCTCCCGGGGCTCCGACGAGGGCGCACATGAGGCTTCTCCGTCGGATCACTTCGTGAACCGCATCAGGGCCGCGCGGCGGGCGCAGAGGGAGAACGAAGTCGAAGAAAGGTTACGTCTGCGAGAGCTCTTCCAGCGGGGGCGCCGGGGCCGGTCCCCTACCGCGGTTGCGGTAGAACCGACGGCCGGTACGGCTGGGGACGAGCGACAGGTGTTCGGCGACTTCGCGTTCGACAGGATGGCGGCTATCCGCGAGCGGCTTGCCAGCATGGAAGGTATGTTGGAAACCTTTGCTAGCATAAATCCCCCGCTAGGCACTTCGGCTTCTTTGGCCACTCCTTTTCCGGCGCCGTCCTCTCCCGTCTTTGTAGTTCCGGCCCCCAGGTATCCCATGGCCGAGGACCGGCCGCAAATGATAGATCTGGAATTTCTAAACGAGCAGGGTGTTTCGGTGTCTGCGTCGGAAACAGAGTCCTCTAGGTCGATACTTTCTCAGAGAAGAGATGCCCAGAGTGCCGGGGCTTCGGGTTCATCTGATGTAGATGAAGCGTTTGTTCGCAGAAGAAAAATCCAACGGGTTTAGCTGTGTTTACGTCCAAAAAAAAAATCTTGATAGGGGTCATGCTTGATATCATCTCCAGCTTCAGAGATGATGAAGCCACATGAGTTTATTCTGTACTCATGCGGGAATGACCTGTGTTTGCTTACTTCATTATCTTCAATTATATTTGTTTGCAGAACTTCCTAATTTTATGTTTTAAAAAATCATGCTTATTTCTTTTTTCTTTTAATGGAAAGTAACAATCAATATAAATTCCTTCGAAGGATTATGGTGGCTGGCAACAGATGACCTATGTCTCTAGCATTTAGAATAGCGTACCTTAGGTTATTGCCTTGTACAAAAGAAATATTGGCTGTGATTGGTCTAAGCTGTGACTCCTTTGAAAATGCTAGTTATATTTGTTCTGTCGATTGCAGTTCCCTGCCACTCAAGTGAAATGACTTTTGCAGGAACAACACTTCAAATTCTTGCATCTTAAATTGTGACTGAACTTGTCATTAAAAAAAAAAAAATTCAAATTTTTAAAATAAAATTGTTAGACTTTGAGTCCGTTCACTTATTTGCTTATAGCAAGATTGAAGGCTATATTTTGTATCATCTTGCTAGGTTATGAGAATATATAATAAATGATTTTCTACTGTTTGACTTTGTAAATTATGAAGATTTATATGCATTAGATTTGTGCATCAGTTGGAAACATGATAATTGATTTTGAAGCAGTCATTGTTAATCATGGATTCATCATTTTGTAATCTTATTGAATTTATAATTATCAGAAGTATGAGCTATAAAACATGCAAATTTGCAAAAATACAGACAGAACAAAAATGAAATACAAGGTAAAATGGTACTTTGGAACGTTTTGCTAGGGAGTTTTGTGCAACAGAGTCCATGATCGAGTTCAATAAGCAGAGAAAATAATGAATCTTTATGACATAAACAGGATGCTTACTAGCTTAGGAAACATGTTGAATATATTTTCTTATGAAACAAACTGTTTGATTGCATTATGTAGCACCAGCCACGAGGATTGAGCAACTTGTCAGGGAGAGAATGATAGGATTTTTGTAACGGTTGAATAACAGATAATTTTGTGTGAAGTCCTGAATACAATGTCACAATCTACTTGCAAGTTAGAAACTTTTGGTTTGTGTGAAGTCCTCAATATGTCACAATCTACTTGCAAGTGAGAAACTTTTGGTATGAGAAGAACAAGGCGGATTGATTAACAATGAATGAGGAAATTCAAAACATAAAAATTTAAATTAACAATATAAAGGGAATGCTTAGAAAACATGTTGAATAGGTTTTCCTGATATTTTAGAAACAATCAGTTTGATTGACATTGGTATTGAAGCACTGGCTAAGGAGATAATGGTAGTAGCTTTGTTGTAATGGTTTGTAAAATCTTCAACAAGAGATGTCATAATCTACTTGCAAGTTTGAAACGATTGGTGAACAAAGGGGCTTGAAGAACAATGGATGAGAAAGTTCAAACATAAAAATTTAATCCCATAGCTGCAAGAAACAAGAAATGAGAAACATGACGATGACATCAATGTCAGAGCTTGTGCATAAGAAATGGATTTCCGGCCACTGTCATATTTGTGGGTGTGTTTGTGTATATATGCATTCATCAACTATGCAGAAATGAAAAAATGAACACCATGCAAATAGTAATAAAAACATATATTTTTCATCCCAAAAAAAATAAAAAACAAGGAATAGCTCCGCTATTTCTTATAGTAGGAAAGTAGTTGATTCTTGTACTTTCTTAAATTGTAAATTACAACTCTTGCTGTTCTCATCTGTCCCATTTTTTAAGCAAGAGAGCAGTTGCCTTTTGAAGATGAGATATACCTTGGTAAGCAATTTGTTACTATAAATCCCATCACCAAAGGAGTATGGTGTTTTAATAAACAATTAACAAGAAAAACTTTTGGCTATGCAGGGTTAAGTGCTTGATTTAAAAAATGAAGATAAATTACAGTAAAGTTTATCCGTATTGGTAATTTCAACATGCGTATTGGTAATTTCAACATTAAATGCGATGACGAAGTAAAGCTATGGTTGTCTTTTCCCACATAACTGTTTGCAAAAGTGGTACACTGTTTACCTGGCAAAGGGGGATCTTGTGCTGCATTACTATTTAAACTATGTACAATGAGGAGGTGTTTTGATTAAGGAGATTTCGTGGCTTGCAAAGCCTTTCAAACTCTGAGTATTTTGTCTGTCAAGGATGTTGGAAATGGTCAGATTGAATATTGCAGAGTATAACAAAGATAAGAAAGCATTTCAAACCAGAGGGAAGATTTTTGATTGGACTTTGCTGTGTTGCCTTAGTTTTCTTGGCTTTAATCCTTTGGCAGCATGGGATATGAAGAAGGTCCAGAAGAACACCATGTAAAATCTTCAACAAGAGATGTCATAATCTACTTGCAAGTTTGAAACGATTGGTGAACAAAGGGGCTTGAAGAACAATGGATGAGAAAGTTCAAACATAAAAATTTAAACCCATAGCTGCAAGAAACAAGAAATGAGAAACATGACTCTGACATCAATGTCAGAGCTTGTGCATAAGAAATGGATTTCCGGCCACTGTCATATTTGTGGGTGTGTGTTTGTGTATATATGCATTCATCAACTATGCAGAAATGAAAAAATCAACACCATGCAAACAGTAATAAAAACATATATTTTTCATCCCAAAATAAATAAAAAACAAGGAATAGCTCCGCTATTTCTTATAGTAGGAAAGTAGTTGATTCTTGTACTTTCTTAAATTGTAAATTACAGCTCTTGCTGTTCTCATCTGTCCCATTTTTTAAGCAAGAGAGCAGTTGCATTTTGAAGATGAGATATACCTTGGTAAGCAATTTGTTACTATAAATCCCATCACTAAAGGAGTATGGTGTTTTAATAAACAATTAACAAGAAGAACTTTTGGCTATGCAGGGTTAAGTGCTTGATTTAAAAAATGAAGATAAATTACAGTAAAGTTTATCCTTATTGGTAATTTCAACATGCGTATTGGTAATTTCAACATTAAATGCGATGACGAAGTAAAGCTATGGTTGTTTTTTCCCACATAACTGTTTGCAGAAGTGGTACACTGTTTACCTGGCAAAGGGGGATCTTGTGCTGCAGTACTATTTAAACTATGTACAATGAGGAGGTGTTTTGATTAAGGAGATGTTGTGGCTTGCAAAGCCTTTCAAACCCTGAGTATTTTGTCTTTCAAGGATGTTGGGAATGGTCAGACTGAATATTGCAGAGTATAACAAAGGTAAGAAAGCATTTCAAACCAGAGAGATGAAGCAAATTTTTGATTGGACTTTGCTGTGTTGCCTTAGTTTAATTGGCTTTAATCCTTTGGCAGCATGGGATATGAAGAAGGTCCAGAAGAAACAAGCTGAAACGACACACAATGGTGTTGAAGTGTTGCCTTTTTCAAGGATGGCCTTGTGAAGGTGTTGCAGATGGGCAGAAAGACAAAAGACTTGTTGTCAAATGGTGTTTTCATTGTGGTTCTGTTGCAAAGCTTAAAAAAAATGCAAATCAGGGTTGTCCCAAAGCATTTCTTGCAACTATGCTTAAACACATATGCAAACAAATCAATCTAATGGAAAAAAGAAAGAAAGAATAAGATATTTATGAAGATCTTGTACAAGGTTCTAGGCACATTATCTATTTGCAGTCAGGTTAAGAAAGGGGTACAGACAGGGTTTCAATTGATGATGGTCAACCATATCTTTTATTATTTGTTTCTTAATGTAAGTGGTTGACCTAAATTTAGGTAGGGAGATGTTTAGGCCAAAAAGAGTTGAATCTGTCGATCATTCAGTTCATTGGAAGAAGAGAGTTAATTTGGGTGTGATGCAGGAGCACTCACTTGGTCACCACAACTCTTCTTATTGGAAAGAAGTAAATAATGTCTTTAGGGACAAGGAAAGTAGGTAGTCATGTGTATTTAGTTGAGTATTGAATGTTATGAAAATTACATTTCATTTTGTCCAAGCGGTTGGGTGTTACTATTAGTTGCAAAGACAGGGTTTGTGGGCCATGGTTTTAGCAGCATGGGTTATAGAAACCTATGGTTTTAGCTCGTATCACTTTCGTAGAGAGGCTATGATGTAGATGTTCGATTGAAGGAAATAAGATTAGTATTTCTTTTCATTTGGGGCTCTTGTTTATTGGGTATCAATTTTTATTATTTATTTTAGTGTTGCATCTTGAAGCTGTGGTTGGCTGTTGCTTTGGTAATAACCCCTAATTGCCCTATCATTTGTGGTGTCAGAGCCTTATTTTGAGATGGCTCATAGAGGATTTCCACCATGGAGATGGAGAGGAGGAAGAGCCAAAAGATCATAGAGTGGATTGGGACGTGTCATTCTGAAGCCTTGGGAGTCCTTAAGGTTAGAAGGAAAGATGAGTCCGAGGAACATGAGAATGTAGGGGCATATTTTGGGCAGCAGATCCCAGAGAGAGATTGCAAATAAGAGTAAAATGAAGGCAGATATTTAGAAGTAAAGGACAGTAAAACCTGCAATTGTTCATAGATTGGATTCAAGATCTAGAGAATTATTTTGACATGGTCAATACTGAAGAAGATGACCCTGCAGAGTAACGTTGTGACAAAGATGAAATGCCATGCTGCACATTGGTGGGATAATCTACAGCAATTGAGAAGAAGACAAAGGAGAACACCAAATTGTGGCCTAATTTGTTGAAACATCTTGAGGCACAATTTGTGACCTTAGATTTTCAGCAATGATGGTTTAAGTAACTTCAAATGTTAAGGCAAAAAGAGGCATCATCTATGCAAGAGTACATTGAACAATTTCTAAAACCTTAAACAAACAAATGAGATGAGGAAAGTAGACAACAACTAGATATTTAAATAGGCTTAGGTTCCAGATCCAAGATGACATAACCTTTGTAAAGGTGCATTCTGTGAATGAAGTATATCCATATGCTTTAAATTGAGGGAGTTAAATAGAGTGCTGGTATCTTTGCTAAGGAGAGTCAATTCCTTAAATACAATCAAGAGTGAAGATGATGAGGGGGAAGCAAAGTTGGACTTCAAAGCAACTGGAGATTCTAGAGGCAAAGTTCATGGTGGTAAAGTCTTTTTCATGAGAGGAAATTGTTTTCATTGCAAAAGGCTTGAGCAAAAAGCTTTTGAGTGGTGATTTGATGGGAGGAGATCAAAACAAAGAACAGATGTGGCATAAGCAGAAGATATCAGTTGAGTTAAAGCAATAACCTCTTTTGATCTACAGGAAGGGAGAACAATCTTGTCAAAGCCAGAAGAGAGAAAAAGGTCATTGGATGAGAAGTATTTTCTGAACAAAGTTCAAAGCAGATGTGAAGTGTTTTCAAGTTAATTACCCAGGGGGGACAGCATTGACAACATCATCCAGTGAAATAGTGAACGGATTGAGTTTTAAATGTTCAAGACATCCTTAGGTCTTTGGGGTGTCTCGGTTTCAAAAGGCTTAGGATGTTATTGTGAATAAACTTTGGCTCAGTGTTGAAGACTATGAATATGAGGTGACATATGATGTAATGCCGCCCATGTATCCATGTCATTTGCTTCTATGAAGGTTGTGACAGTATGATACAAAAGTAGTTAATAATGGGAAGGAAAATACCTAAACCTTTATCATAAAAGAAACAAAATTTTAATTTCTTACTACGGATGAGGAAGATGAATATAATCATACCATTCTTCTTTGCTAAAGAGTCTTTATGAGACGTTAAGGAGAAAGGGAAGTTACAGGGAGTTTAAGGAAGCAAAGGAAGATCTTGAGGATGATAAGGGTCCCTCCATAAAGAAGAGATTTTAAAGTAAGAAGAATACAACATTAAAGACAGAAGAGGTTGTGAGCAAATGCCAAAGCAAAATTGGGATGATAAATGGAGAAGCACAACAGCCCAAAGTATTTAACTTTGGTCCTCAAGAAATTAAAGTCGTTTATCTAGGTGCAGGGAAGGAAGATCAGGTAAACCAAGTGGCAAACATGTATGTTGATAATTGCATGCTTGCACATAAAATTAAAGTTGAGGAAGCACATGCCATTTGGAATCTGCTTAAAGGCAAAGAAGCTAAACGGGGAACCATCCTTGTCTTGCATAAACATGAAGATTATGGAATTGACATTGATTTGCATGTACAAATATTGCTCCCATAGAGCTTGAAGATCAATGTGAAGAAAAGGAAATAAGAAAGACAAATTTTTTTCTATATAAATTGTAGAACAACAGAGAATTGGCATCTGTAGCCAACATGCTTAATGTAGTTGATTGCAGAAAGGAGTCTGTTAAGGAAAAAAGGGCATATAACAGTTATTATTATTTTTAATTGTATTTTACTATTTAAATTTTGTTAGAGCAAAACGTAGGTTGGTCCGCAACAAGGACACAAAGAGCTAAATGACAGAGAGAGTTCACAACAAAAGAACACAATGGATGCGATAGAAATTGTAGATGTTGTTGAAGATGAAACACCAAATGGTATTTTTGTGTCTGATGATGGAGTAGCAAAGCAAATTGCTTCGAGGATCAGTTTGATATGTGGAAGAGAAATAAGAAGAAAATAAGAATCAGTGACTCCGACCAGAAAGGATTTTTATTTTCAGCAGGCAAGGAGATGTCGCAGAAGCATTCAACTTGGTCAACACAATTTTATTTGATTGGAAAAGAAGCAGTTAACTTTTTAAGGGCAAGTAAGATCAATTACATATAGGTTGTGGCTAGATAGTAGAGTATCAATAAATGTGATGAAAATTTAATGTTGTCGAAGTGGTTGGGCATTGAGTATTTAGTTGCAAAGACATGCTTTTTCAACCAGTACTGTATGGATTTAGAAAGCAAGCCATGGTTTTTGCTTGTGTCACCACTGTAATGAGGCCATGATGGAAATGCTTGAACAGAGAGGATTGAAGGAAATAAAATCTCTGTTTCTGTTATCTTTTTTTGCTGTGCATTCTGAAGGTTTGCGGTTGGCTGTTGTTTGTGCAATATGATAGAGGAAAAAGTAAACGTTGGATGATGTGGGTATAATAAGTCAAGTAACTTTTAAGGTGCTCGTGTTGTGCTATCCTCTTACAGGGTGCACATACGCTTAACCCCTTCGGTTTGATTTTGGAGTACTCAGGCCTTTACTGTCAGGCCCCCCTCAGGCTGTACATTATAGTTTTGGTTTTGCACTTATTGCCAGACTTGGCACATTTCAGACAAATGACTTTTTGTCAGACTCATATCTATCAGGTTGGTTGTCTTAGATTATAGTTTTGGTTTAGCACATATTGCCAGACTTGGCACATTTCAGATAGATGACTTTTTGTCAGACTCGGCATATTTATCAGGTTGGTTGTCGTTTTAGTTGACGAATATAGCTTTGTGTTATAGCTATGAAATGGGTTTTTATGCCTTACTACTTCCAACTCTCATATCTGGATATTGATTCTATAGTTGTGGATTAAAGTGAATTCTTTTCATATCAAAATTTGACATTACAAGGATGGAGAGGCTTCATAAATTCAGCATCATCCTGTTGGAATTTCTCTTAAACATCCATTAGTCACTGTATTTTGATCACTGTTTTTTATTGCACACCGAGTTCTTGCCTAACATGGATCTGAGGAATGAATATGTATCTTTTGTTGAAACTTAAGCTGAAGAAGGACAACTCTTTCAGTTTAGACTCTCAACAATAGTTGATTATTGCTTCAGTTTTACTTGACCTGTGATTGCAGATATTGGAAATTTGATTCTATTTATCATAGATCACGAGCAAAGCCAGTTATTGATTTGTTGGAATTCACAATATTTTTCAAAAATGAACAGAAGCAATCCATGAATTCAAAGGAAAGAGATAAAAATATAGCTTGCACCCGTGGGCACCATAAATAATCACTAATTTGTAGATAATAATATTGTACAGCACTTCGATAAGAAAAGTGTAAGAAAAACCTCAATTATATCGGAAGTTGACATACTAAGTGTTTTATTATTTGTCCACAAAGCTTAGCCACCATGTTGGCGGAACAAATTCTTTTGTCCACACAGCTGAAGAGCCCAGGAGGGGAGTCGAACTTGGGTCTCTTGTGAGTTGGGTGCTTTTGCCTTACCCAACGGGCTCAATAGGGCATCGAGGTCATGAACGGAGAAAAACGTTAAAAAAAAAAATCACCTTCAAAAACAAGTTCAAAACAATCACCTTCCGATTCAAGTTTTTTCCTTTTTTTCCTTTGGGCAAGATTCAAGTTTTTGTGAGGGATATCATAGTGGTATGCTTTTGGTTTTCATTTAGAAGACTCAAAGTTCAAATCTTGTTATGAAGGGATTGGGACCCCTCATGAAAACCTGTGTTTTTAACTCAAATTCTAGGGACCTTGTTTTTAATTCAAATTTTAAAGTTTTTAACTCAAAATTTAAGTCCAGAGGGATATAGGAGTGGTAGGTACATGGTTTTCATCTAAGAGATCCAAGTTCAAACCTTGATACGAGGGGACTGGGACCTTTATAAAAACCTGCATTTTTAATTCAACTTATGTCAACAGGGTCTTTGGTTCAATGGTTGGGACAAATAGATCATGGAGCCCACACCAAAGTTCCATTGACATCAAATAAATTATATACTTTAAGATAAGTAAGTTGGTATAAAAAATAAATAACAACCCTTTCAAAACCCTATTAAAAAAAAACTATTCTACATTAAAAAAATTCTAACTAAGCAAACCCCTTAACGAAGCTGCCTAACTTGTTTGGGTACCCTGTTGCCTGGGTCCAAAGCAGCAGACGATGCCTGCGTGAAGAATACCTCTACGACCACTTGAAGCTAGTTCGATTAAGCAAAAGGATGTGAACTCCAAACTTTTCACAGCCTATGCCCAAAGCCCCTCTTGCCATCCACCACAGTTGGAAAATACTTGCAAATCCACTTAGCAAAAAAGGACGCTCCTATCTTAAACGGCAAAAATAGGGAGATGTTGGTTCAAACCCGCGGCTTTCTGCAACGCACAGCCCACAAATCTTCTCGCTGTTGAACTCACGACCTTTTGCAACACACAACCTACGAATCTTCTCGCTGTCCACCTTAGCGTCGTGTCAATGCTGAACCTGATGTGCCTATGCTTTGTGAAGACAAAGGTCGACGCCTCATCTAGCTGCCGCAAGCTGAAGCCAAGAATAGAGTGCGTGGGAAAAATTTCAATGCGTCTTTCAAAATTTGAATTAAAAAAAATTGTTCTTCCCCTTTAGCAGTCCAAAAGAGCATATTGAAGATCAAAAATACCTTTAATGGGTACAAAATTTCCAAATATATGTAAAAAATGAACGAAACATTTCTAAATATATGATATATGTAAAAAATGAATGAAAAATTTTTAAATTGGAAAAACTCTAATTTTTTCCTTATATTGTGACCATTTTCTTTTTGATTAAGGTAAGAAGGGGTTTTAGGATCCCCAAACCTGTACATCAAGTTGTATAAAAGATAACATAATATGTTGGAGCAGCTTGAAGAAAATACTATCATCCATCTACAACTATGGCTGAACTTTAAAATACCACATATCAACAAAACTTCCAAAACATGACAAATTACTAGACCATTTTCAAAGCTGAAACTTAAAACAATTGTAACTACAAAAATAGCGATTGGGATTGTTACGGAGTTTGTAACCATTGGAACTATTATGGAGTTCGTAGCTGTTGGGTCATTCAATTGTTTTTTTTTAGTAGCAGAGGTTCTTCCTCCTTTGAAATGGCAAGATTTGAGGATGCATTTTTGCACTTAAAATTCTTGAGGTAATATCTAGTTGTAACACATTCTTTAGGATCTTCATTTTTAGAAAACTGATTGTCACCAATTGTTTCATAATTAGCTTCAAGAATACCATCTGAGGTGTTAATCTTTTCCATGGAACTGATCAGATGGTCTTTAGTAACCATTTGGCTTTTATCAATGATCTGATTCAGATTCTTCTTTCAAAGTTGAGTCTTTTGTTGCTCATTTGATTCTTGCTAGATAATTGGTGCATTTTGAGGATGAGATTTTTTCTTTTGAATTGGTACGTTTGAATGGTTTGAATCTTATGTGCAAGGCCTTCTCCTCCACCAAGGACTACTCAGAGCATAATCGGATGATCGAACATCTCTTCTTCACGTGGCCATATTGTTGACAACCATAACATCTTAGGGGGAAGTTTTCATACTCAATATTTTGGATTCATTCCCCTTTGCTTGAGGAGATAGTAATGGATTGAGGCCAAGAAATTGAAACATCCATCCAAACAACCAATCTTGCTTTACTCATATTAATTTTATCGAATAATTTTTCCTTTGTTTGGGCATTCATATACCAGAATGCACCAATGGCGTTAACAATTTTGGCGAATATCTTCTCTTCCCAAAATTTCACAGGGAGAGCATATAAGATTCACCCAGATTAGGAAGCCATTAATTTCTTCTGTAAAGGGGTTGAAACTGGGAGTCCAAGGTCTTATATAGACACCCTTGTGTTCAAAAAACCAATTCTATTTATAATCCATTACCCTATCTCTATTCGCTAAATCTGAAAAGGAAACAATTGTTTTTTTGGTAGTAGAGTTACTTGGAATTCTTTACTGGTCCACCAATGTTTAATGTATCCTTTGAGCTCCTAAAAGCTTGGTGTTGTCTCCGAGTTTGCAGATAACTATTTGGGCTTCATGATTACTCAGATCCAACCCAAATTCCTCCTCTGAAATCTTGATAGAGGGCAGAGGTTTATCAGAAAGCTTCATCCATGAACCGAAAGATCCTTGAGAAACATTTCTTCTGATTGAAGAGGTTTTCTCACATATTGAAGAGCGATTAATGTCCTCTTGAGTACAATAAACGGGTTGCGAACAACCCTATTCTTGCAACGTTTGATTGCACTTAGGGTTTGCACCCCTTTTGCGAAGACTATAACCAAACATGTCGCTCTGATCCATTGCATCCCTTTTTATACTAATCATATTGTTATGGTATTGATACCCAAAGCAATTTTTTTTCAATGAGTTGATACCCAAAGCAATTGATTCATAATGGATTTTACATAAATTAAATTTATGTCGAAAACATAAACGAAGCTTTGAAAAGTAGATTGTCATGAAAATGGGAAGTTCAAATTAACTTTATGCATGATCAAGTGAAGTTGTTTCATACCCTTATTGATACCATATTGAAATTCACAATATTTCTTAAAAAAACGAACAAAAGCAAGCCATACAATCTTATACAAAAAGGATAAAAAAAGATAAAGAAAGAAAGATATAGTGGTTGGCCAAAGGCACCACAAATAATCACTATCCGTAGATAATATTGCATATAAGATCGATGAAAAATAAGGATTGTGAGGGGTATATATAGCCATACCAAAACCCCAATTAATAAGGATTGTGAGGGATATTTATAACCATACCAAAACCCCAATTATATTATAAAGTTTAACATAAACCCACATAATTAATGGACTTTAAGTTAATAAAAATAATAAATAGGGTTTAACCAAGACCTATTAAGCTTAAGTTATAAAATATTAGAAAAAGTAATTAATACATTTTACATTAAATGCCTTTCTATCTATCTATACATAACACAACGTTGGTACTTAACCATGAAATGCCCTTATATCTATCTATACATTACACAATGTTGGCACTTAACCATGAAATGCCCTTATATCTATCTATACATTACACAATGTTGGCACTTAACCATGAATCAGATTATAATTAATATCGAATATATCGAATAATTGCTCTGGACATTCCTTGATCATTGGTTTGATTTTTGCTTATTAATCATAGATGACTATCAAAAGCAACCATTGATTTATAGACTTTCCTGGTTCAATTTTATTTGATCTATGGGTGTAGATATTGGAAATCTGATTTTATTAATCATAGATGACTGTCAAAAGTAACCATTGATTTAAAGACTTTAACATATAATGATCCTCAGATTCTCTCTTTTTTTTAATTTTGAGAAATACTTCTTACATCTGTCGTGGGGATTGAACTAGATCACATCACCGATAATGAAAGTAGCGTCACCGATAATGGCATCCTTTGTTTTTTATTATTTTTAATATATATTTTATTGAATTGTAAGGAGTTGAAATAACTTAATGTTATTATTTTATTACTTAAATTAGAATCTTGATCTTTTTTAAAAGTTGAAAAATTTAATCAGGTGATAGGTTCTTTACTTTGTTATTTATGTAAGTTTTATTTTTGTATTATTTTGGAATCAGGTGATAGGTTCTTTACTTTGTTATTATGTAAGTTTTATTTTTATATTATTTTGAAATGATTGTGGTAAAAATTAATATCCACGTCAAGCAATATTATTCTATAAGATTTAAAATATGTTCCTCTTTCGAGTAATATTATTCTAAAAACTCTTAATGACATGAATTAATTAGAATTATATAATTTTCTCTTTTCTTATGGCACTTGTTGAAACATGAGAGCTATTTTTTATGATGTTGTTGAGAAGGCTTAATGTTGTTGAGAAGGCTTAATATAGATTGGTCTTGGGACTTGGCTTGGGTTTAAATTATGGCCAATTTTTTGGAGTCAATGCATGCAGTTTTTGTCATTTATCAGGAGTATGATTTTCTGTCTCATTATTATGTTATTTGTCAAGATCTATTATAGCAATGCTGCAGCTGGCCACTGAATTGGAGAATATTATGTAAGGTTCCTAATGTTGTGAATTGAACACATTGAAAGAGATTGTAGTATGACTTCAGTCACTAGTTATTGGACTTGAAAGCCTTTGGAGGTGGTGTTTTGGAAATGGAACAATTTATGGTGTTAGAGAGTGCAACGAGGCATCTCATTTTACTGAACAATGGAGAACTAGAGCAACATAAAAGATGAGATTGTTTTGTTGACATTGCTTGTGCTCTAGAATCTTACACACATGCTGAAAGTTTATCTAAGCTTAGCATTGACAAAGGTAGAGAAATATAGATCCTTGAGACATAAAGACTTGTTTATACATGTTATGCCCATATGGTTCCTAACGTTATGGATTGAACACATTGAAAGAGATTGTTGTATGACGTCTATCTCTAGTTATTGGACTTGAAAGCCTTTGAAGGCGGTGTTTTGGAAATGGAACAATTTATGGTATCAGAGAGTAGGTGGTGTTTTGGAAATAGAACAATTTATGGTATCAAAGAGTGCAACGGGGCATCTCATTCTACTGAACAATGTATAATTAACATAAAAGATGATAGACTGTGTTTTGTTGATATTGCTTGTGCTTTAGAATCTTACACACAGGCTGAAAGTTTGCCTAAGCTTAGCATTGACAAAGGCAGAGAAATATAGATCGTTGTGAGGCATAAAGACTTGTTTATACATGTTCTGCCCAAATGGCATATAAAGTGGTTGATCATTATTCAAGATGGTTAGGATGCCTCCTATGTGAGATTAATTTATAGCCAGATTGGCCAATTGCTCTCTTTTTAGTATGAGAGACGCTCAAATGACATACAAAGTGGTTGATCGTTATTCAAGATGGACGAGATGCTTCCTATGTGAGATTAATTTATAGTCAGATTGGCCAATTGCTCTCTTTTTAGTATAAGAGAAGTCTTGGACAAGTTAGCTAATGCAGTGATTCCTAGGAAAATTTTGATTAGATTAGGAGCAATAGTGTTATGTTTTTAACAATGTCAAAGGTATGGAGATCCTCCAAAGCATAAAAAAAATAGGACCTCTAAGATCTTGTGGAAGAAGATTTCGATACATGAACACATTGGAAGATCTACGTTAATACTATGTACTACTATTTACACCATTTTCAATCTTAATAATGATGATATGAGAATCAATACAAGAATTGGACTAGCAACTAATACTACAATGAATTGAAAGTAAGTTTTTTCTAGTTAGCAGTTCTTAGTAACTGGACATGTTGGTTTGCTGAATTTTCAGAATAGAATAGTTTTAATTTTAATAATAAAATGGTTGCGAGTAACTTTGAATGTGCTTTGCTCGTTTAGTAAGATCATGTCCTCAAATACAGGAGATAATTTTAATATACATTAGAAGTATGCGTATATTTCCTCTAATACACAATGTTACCATTCAACGATTATTTTATGGGTTTTGATCGGTTATAACAAGAATTAATTAAATCTTTCCTTTGATAATCAATGTTACATTCAATAATTATTATGGGTTTTGATTGGTTATAACAAATGATATTGCTCTTTGTCCCAAGAATCATGAATATTTAAAAAAAAATAAAATTAAATCCAAACTCAAAGATTTACAATAGTGGAAATCAATGAAATGGTTAAGCATATTTATGTGACTTGCTGGTTATGATGAAATGTTACAAAAGGGAGTTGTATTGGGCTGAAAAATATTATGAGAGATTGCTTAAAAAGGTTGATAGATAAGACCAAAGTTTTTCATGCTAATGCCAAAACCACTTTGTTCTACCTAGATAAACATTTGAACTCTAGATGGAAGGCATATTGAGGAATAAGGGAAGCCTAGGAAGGAAGCAATCAATCATTTTAAATATATTCTATCAAAATATTGGTAGTATAACAAGGCTTATGGTGAGCTTTTAATGAAGACTTAATAAATCATTATGTGGAAGCAAAATGAGAGCACGATAAGTAAGATATTCAATGGAAATTTTATAAGAGACATTGTTCTCTTTACATCCTACCATAGCATAGTCTCAATGGACTTTTTTTAATTTAAGGGGTTTACAATTAGGTACCCAAGATATGAATTGAATATTATAATATTGTATTTAATATTATGATAAATGTATTTATCATTTGGATAAGTGGTAATGGTAGGCAGTGGAGTATTATATAATGTAGGCAAGAGACTCATATAAAGAGAAGAACATTGTATACATTTAGATCTCATATTGAGCTATATTTTGAATATCTAAATATGTGTTTATTTATGTGGATTTTTAATTGTAAATCTTATTTATGGAAGAATGTTTTAATAATTTTGCAAATTGATACTCATTTTTGTGGATGAGAAAAGAGGTTCATAACAATTGGCATTAGAGCATTTTCTAGGGTCGTGTTTAGCTTTAAAAGATTTAGTTATTTCAAAGTACTTTCCAAGGCTAGGTTTTGCAACAAAAGCTTCAGTAATTTTAGAACAGTTTTCAAGGTCATGTTTTGCTATAGGAGATTCAGTTATTTTGCAGCCATTTATTCCTTGTTCAGATCCTAGTTTTGATGCTTAATAAGTGCTTGCATTGGGTTGATAACCTTTTGTAGGATTGGGTGTAAGTCTCGACCACTTAACTAAGAGAAGTACTTGGGCTAACTTTTGCATTAAAACTCATTTTGAGTACCCCAAGAACCCCAAAGTAACTGGTTTGAGTGTGTTGACAGTGAAAAGGATTAATGACCCCACACCCTATTTAGTAATGTTTTACCTTGAGATAGTATAAAAAGCGTTGTCGTTTGGAGGTAAACATGTAGTTGGTTTCTCAATAATATTCCTCGATGGGAATATTGTTGGTAAACAGAAAGCGATACTTGTTTATATAATCTTTATGGCTGGTGAGATTTATCTTAAGCCATTAAGAAATTGAAGTTTGGGGCCTGGTTGCTAGAGTTTTCACAAAAAGTTCCATACAATTGTCAGGAAGAGCTTTAGCAACAATTTACATAGTTTCATTAGAGTAGACAATTGTAAGTGAGTTGAACAATAGTTAGTCTATAGTTGGTAGTAATTTGTCAGAAAAAAGATAAAAGCTCATAGAGCAGGTCGTTATCAATTGTCCGAAGTACATAGTTTGCAAGTCATTGAGTGCAAGAAATTTGCAGTCCATAGGTCGATATCAATTGGTAAAAAAAAATCTATAGGTCGTTAACAATTGGTTGTTAGAGTGCAAATATTTGTCAAGGGTCATGAAGTTACAAATATTCACATGAAGGAATGCCAATAATGTTAGGGAATGATCGATGAAGTGGAAAATATTTTAATTTTTTTTTGGAACATAATTGTAAGATTTGTAATGTTTGGTAAGGGAAAGCTTTTACTTAGTATCTAAGTTTTAAATGTAACTATGATTTGTTATACACAAGGGAAAAATAATTTTTTTTAAACAAATGGAAATCTAAGAAAAATGATGAAAAATAACCAGTCTAAATAATACAATATGGCTATGCAGAAGAAATAAAAATATCTAAAGAAGAACAAAAGGATTTAAGAGGGAGTTAATTTGCACATAATTAGCATAAGAAGAAAAGGACAATAGTGTGTAGGCAGAAGGAAACAAATTTTTTGACAGATAATCCAAGCAACGATTAGGAAGATTTGTTGGTATCAAAATAATCTATTTTGCAGATTTATGGCTGCATCCAAAGGGAAAAATTTATTGTCTCCATAAACCCTATTAGAAAATATAGTTTTATCAGTATGTCTTTGGTTAAGAGGTTGCATATACAAACAAAAAAAATCAAAGACACAAAGCTTGAGGGTTAGAATGTTCAAATGTTTCAAAAATTGAAGATCACCATGGATAAATATATTTTACATTCAAATTTTAATGCTTTTGAGATGAACAATATAAATATTGTTCTTGGTTATCCATGGTTAAATTCTTTGTGTCTTGTTAATATTAATCTACAAAAGAAGTTTATGAAGTTCTGATACAAATAATACAACAATACAAGATAATTTCAAATGTAAGAGGCAAGGATTCCAGGAAAAAAATAAATCTGTTGTAAGAAAACAAATTGGGGAAGAAGCATCAAAACCAGAAATAGAATAAAAAAAAGTAGCAATAATAGAGTTTATAGAAGAAACAACAACAAATTTCATGGAAAAAATAACAACAAAGTCCAAGAAAGACTTAGTAAAGCACAAGGACACATTAAACGAAGGGAACACAAGAACAATATATAGAAGAATTTATCTTCTTGTTGTGGTGCAGTGGTAAATACCCTGGGTGCTGGTAGAGGCCGACCCAGGTTCAATTCCCCTTGTCTCCATCCTGCAGATATATGGTATAGTTAATAAAGTCCTATGTTTTGGTAGAGGCCGACAAGGCTCCATTCCTCTTATGCCCAACCTATTGAAAGTGGCACCTCGAAAGGGGTGTTTTCCACTATAAATTAGTTTTTTTTGACACACTCAAGGAGCATGTTTTTTATTTTATTTTATTATTTTTGTTGTTATTTACTTATTTATTTACTTATTTTTAAATTGGTTTTGTGTGTTTGTTTGCTCCTTGAGTATGTCAAAGATGGTAGGCCAGGTCCGAGTCTTAGGTGTTTTTTGCGGAATGGATACCCCTGCCTCCTTGGGTCTTACCCGAAAGTGGCATCCCTTTTGGGATGTTTTCCACAATATATATATATATATATATATATATATATATATATATATATATATATATATATATATATATATAGAGAGAGAGAGAGAGAAGAATTTAAAACAGAGGAGCAAAATGTGGATTTCAAGAAGTTAGAACATCAAGTTAAGGTTGTAGCATATCACCATCCCTACCACCATGAGCGGTAACAATCTTGGAGGCATGGCTTAAGGCAACAATATTACGTTTCTACATGCAATCATAAGGGTATCAAGTATCGTAATGTTTGACAAATAAAGCATAGTGATTATGGTTTTCAAAGTAGTGTAGTAGCATCAAGGAACAAATGGACCCATATTTTGAGTTACCATAGTAGAGCAGTAGAAGCATGGATCCAACAAAGTAGTCCTAGGTACTCAAGTGGCAAAAGCAAACAGGGATGAAAAAGAGTGATATTCATTCATTGCCAACAAAAAATACCTTCGACACATGGAACCAAAGGGTTACTTCCAAATATTTAAATGGGAGAATGGTATATCGACATCAACAAAGACCACCACCAATTAGTTCCATTAGGATGGATGGATGATCAAGATGGGTACAAGTTCACAACAAGGTTCAAAAGATCATATTATTTAGTCTCTTCTTAGGTACCCAAGATAGGAACTTAATATTAGAATATTATATTTTATTGGAAATATGAGCAAGTTTTGTTGTCATTGATGTCAAGAAGATGATGACCAAGTTTATTGTCATCCAGGTATTCATGTTCGAGTTTTGTTGGCAAGGTTGATGTTCAAGTTTCATTAATATTCTCCGGTGGTTTTTCCAAAAAGGCAAAGAAGCAGGTTTAATATTATAATACTTAATATTATAATATTTAAGGATACAAGTTGGGTTTATGAAAAATAAATGCCAAGGAGTTGTCGCATTTTAAATCTCCTAAAAAACCCATATGACAGATTTGTGGATTAAGGGTTTAATTATTTAATTTTAAATATTTTAACCCTAAGGTTAAAATTTAAAATTAAATAATAATATTTTCAAGGCGCCTAAAGTCAAAATATATAATTCGAATATCCCACCGACGTTGTTGAAGTGCATCAAAAATAATATAAATATGCCAAAGTTCTTTTGGCTAGAAGGCATCCATGCGATAAAATGATTATGTGACCAAAGTTTTGAGTGCCAAAGGGAGAGCAATTCGCATGTGTTTAAAAGCTATTGGGTGGAAGAGAAAGGTTAAGGCAAAGTAGAGTGCAAATCATATTTCGAAGTGACCAGTAGCACAGGTGGCATCCAGGGGCTACGGTAAGGCATTCGTGGAACGCGAGGTCAGGTGTTCGATCCTCGCAGACACCTTTTTGCTGAAGGGAAGAGAGTTTCATTTTTGCTAAGTGAGAAGGCAGAGTTTAAAGGTGACATGACGTGCCTTTGGTTCACGTGAGGGCATGTAGCCCAAGCGGTGGACGTCTAGGTGCTAAGGCGCTTGGAGAGGATAGGTGAGGTGTTCGAATCCCACCATGAGCATTTTTGCTAAGGAGGAAAGAGAATAAGGTATGCACACCAAAAATTAAATTTTTAATTAAGGTTTTGTTGAGCAGAAATTATGTGAAGTCATTGTATTAATATTGTAAAGGTGGTTTGCAAGGTAGTTAAGAGGGAGATATAAGGTTTATCAAATTAAATATTATATTGTGATTTTAGGAGTAATAAGGTTTTAAAGGGAATTATATTTTATTTTAAATAAAGGTTTATTATGTTAAATTTTTGAGAGGAGTAATAAGGTGGATAATGAAATTTTATTGTTGAAGTGAATTGTTTGATTTTTGCTAATATTTTGAAGAGTGGAGATTATAAGGTGTAATTGAGATTTAATGTTTTGTATGGTGAAATATTTTGAGGGAATATTTGAATAAAATTTTGAGAAGGTTTTTGCTATCTAACCTTTGAGATTGGAAAAGAGGTTGATTGTGATTGAGACAGGTGTTGAGGTCAAATATTCTTCAAACAAAAGGTATGGGCATATCTTCCTTGTGAGTGAAATATTGTTGGGTTGGATGTTGTGAATGCTAAGTTGGAGTGAAAAGGTTTGTTTGATAAGAATTGTTGAGTAAGATTTCATGTGCATGATTGGTGAATGTTTGTGAGAACATTTGAGTGAGAAATTGAGAACTATCTTGAACTAGGGTTTGAGAAAGACCATGAGTATCATTGTTATGTGAGATTGTTTGATAAGCATTGTTGGAAATATTTGAGTAAGCTTTCATGTGCATGATTAGGGTTTGTGAAAATACCATGAGTATCATTGTTATGTGAATTTGGAATCATCTTGAGTCAAGGTTGAGTTCCATAGTGTGAGTTGTTGAAAGTATTGTGAAACACTTGTTTAGGGTTTGTAAGCAAGTTGTGTTTCATTGAGTGATTGGTTGAGTGGAGTTGATTGAGCATAGTTGATTGAAAGTGTTGGAGTGATAGTTCAAGTTCTATGAAACAAATTGTTCTTTATTCTTAATTGATTTGAAGAGAGTTTGGAAGTGATTGAGTGTTGAGAGTGAAACATATTGAGTCTCTAACCATTCTCTATATGTTTCTATGGTTAAACAAGAGAGTTTGAAAGTGATTAAGTATTGTTGTGAGTGTGAAACATATTGAGTCTCTAACCATTCTCTATATGTTTCTTTGAGATTCAAACAAGATTCTGTGTGAAACTTGTTTGTGTGATTGAAGAGGTTTTCTATGATAGATTGAGTTGAGTTGAGTAAGATTTTGTGAAAGCTTATAATACATATTTGAGGTAAGTCCTAGAGTGAAGACTTAAGAAAATTGAGTAAGCTTTTGTGGAAGCTTACAATGCAGATTTGAGGTAAGTCTTAGTGAAGACTTATTGAGCAGATTGGACAAGTTCTAGTGAGGACTTATTGAACAGATTTGAGGTAAGTCTTAGAGAAGACTTGAGAGAGATTAGACAAGTTCTAGAGAGGACTTGTGGATAGATTTGAGGTAAGTCTTTAAGAAGACTTGAAGAGCAGAGTTGATTGATTGATTTGTTCAAACTTTGTGTTAAGGTTTGGGACAGATCTAGTAGAGTTGATTTATGATTGGATCAAGCTTTGTGTTAAGGCTTGAGGATAGATTTGAGGATAGAGTTTGGTGTAGATTTGAGGATAGGTTTGTACCAGATAGAGACAAATATTGAGCAGATTTGCTAGATCCAAGGACTATGTTTAGTACATATTTGAGATAGATATTGAGTAGATTTATGCTAGACCGAAGGACTATGTTTAGTGCAGATTTGAGATAGAGATTGAGAAGATTTGTGCTAGATCGAAGGACTGTGTTTAGTGCAGATTTGAGATAGAGTTGAGAGCAAGCTTTGGAGGTGATAGAGTAGAGGATAGTAGTCTCCAGTGGATAGAGATCCATTAGCTAGGGTAGTGAGGACAAAGATATTCTAAGTGAGGATAGAGTCTTTAGTGGAGAGAGATCCACAAGCCAGAGTAGTGGAGGTAGTAGTCTTCTAGAGGATCACCAACCAAATCAGAGGAGAAGGAGTTCTCCTATGGATAGAGATCCATAAACTAACTAAGGAGATTGGTGTCTCCTGTGGATAGATATCCATAAACTTGATTAGGGGATTGGTGTCTCCTTTGGACAGAGGTCCATAAACATTGTAATAGGGAAGGATTCCCAAGAGATTTGTTGAGAAAATTTTAGTGAAATATTTTCTCCATGGAGTAGCCCACATTGGGTGAACCATGTTAAATTGGTGTCTCTATTATGTGTGGTGATTTATGCATTGCTTTGATTACTATTATTGATATTGCCATTGATATATTGGATAATATTGTTTGAGGAAAGAAAAGTAAAAAGTGGTCTTATACTGTTCACCCCCCTCTCAGTATAAGCTTGTGTTCTTCAATTGGTATCAGAGTGGGTTCCTTCGAAAGAGTTTAACAACTTGAAGGAAAAGCTCTCAAGAACACAGATGGATTCTCAGAATGGATCTTTAGGGAATTCAACACCATTGTTCGATGGGAACAATTATGTACTTTGGAGTATGAGAATGAAGATTCACCTAATGGCACTTGGGAATGAAATATGGGAAGCAATTGAGAATGGATACATACCACCAACTACTCCACCTACAGATAAATATGGTAAGCTCCTACATCTGAATAATTCAAAGGCAATGAATGGAATTTTAAAGGGTTTGTGTGAAACAGAGTTTATAAAGGTTATGCATTGCAAATCAACAAAGGAAATTTGGGATAAGTTGAAAGGTATATATGAGGGAGACAAAAAGGTCAAAAGGGTAAAGTTGCAAAATTACAAGAGAACATTTGAAGACCTAAAGATGAAGGAAGAGGAAAACATTGTTGCATATCTACTTCATGTGGATGAGGTTGTTAACTCCATGCAAGGACTTGGGCTTAAAGTTGAAGAAACAGATGTTTGTGATAAGATTTTAAGGTCACTCCCAAAAAGGTATAGTGAAAATATTTCAGCTATAGAAGAGTCAAAAGATATTGAACTTTTGACAAGGGATGAATTACATGGAATTCTCATAGCTTTTGAGATGAGAATAAAAGAGGAACCTATTCCCAAGAAAGAAGCAACCTTCAAAGTTACTAAGAAGACAAAGGGTAAGAAGTCAGATTCAAGCAATGAGTCATCCAGTGATGAAGAAGTAAATTATGGCAGAAGGAACAAGGACTCAAGAAAGTATAAAGGTACAAAATCAGTTAGATGTTTCAATTATGGAAAATATGGTCACTATGCATCTGATTGTCCAGAGGCTGGAAATAGCAATGATGAAGAAAAATAGGATCATAAGAACAGGGAAACAGGAAAACACAGGTACCAAAAGAAAAGTAGGGATGGACAAAACAAGCAAGGAAATAAATTCTTCCAAAGGTATAAGAAGAGTTTCTATGCAGACAAGGCAGGTAAGAGTTCAAGTGATAGTGATGAAAGTTCCTCAAATAATGATGAAGATGAAATTCTATTTCTGGTAGAAGAAAAAGAAGTGGTTAGAAATAGGTCACCAATAATTCTCAAGTGTTTTAGATGTGGTAACTTTGGTCATCTTGAAGATAGTTGTACAAGGAATGGATTCAGTTTCAGTGATGATGAATATGAGGATGCTAGTGAAGGTCCAGAAGAAGAAAGTCTTCTTATGGCAATAGAAGAAGAAGGAAGTGCTTCTAGTGGAAATAAATCAGAAAAGAATGGAGATGATTTCAAAGGCAAAGAAATAGAGGAAGAATCAGAGAAAGGAGAAGTTGATCTTGAGGGTGAGCTTATTTCTGCCCTTGATGCATTAAGGAAGGTAAGAAAGTAGAACTCAAAACTCAAGCTTCAATTTCAAGAATGTGATGAAGAGAAAGGAAAGCTTATAGAAGATCTAACCAACTCAATAGCTAAGACAAGGAAATTTAAAGAGAGGTTAGAGGCTAAGGTTTTAGAATGTGAAAGGTTAGAGCATGAAGTAGCTTCACTAAGGAAGGAAGTAAAAGAGTCTAAAGACAAGTTACATAGGTTTGGGAGAAGCTCAAAGACCTTGGATAAGATTATCAAGGTACAAAAATCTTCATCAAACAAGATAGGTCTTGGTTTTGAATAGGTACAAAAGGAACAAGGAGAGGAGTCAATCTCAAGCTCCAAAGAAGAAGAAGCTTCAGAAGAAGAGAGTGTAAGAGAAAGTGAGTCTTCTGAGGAAGAGTTGGACAATAGAAAGTTCAATAAGAGAAGGAACAATGCACAAATGAGGAACAGATGGAATAGGAAGCAACATAGGGTAAAAGAGACTAAGAGACCAATGGGGTCAAGGCAAGGTAGTTTCAATGGATGATGCTTCTCATGTCACAGGTTTGGGCACAAGGCTACACAATGCAGGACACATGAAAGATAAGAATATGGGAATTTTAGAAACATACATCTTTTTCAAGGGTATTGCTACTCTTGTAATCAGTTTGGTCACAAGGCAATAAATTGCAGGGTTCATGATAGGAATGGATATGGCTTCACCAGGAGAAACCCCAAGATATTTGCACCTTTAAGGAATAACAACATTAAGTGTTATAAGTGCAATAATGATGGGCATATAGCCAAGTGGTGTAGAGCAAAACTTCCAGAGACAAGCAGGAACAAGAACAATCAGAGGAATCAAAAGGATCAGTTGAGGAAGAAGGTGGACAAAGGTAAAGATCAGTGTATGCTGGGAGTAGAGATACTCCCACCCCAGAATTAACCACCTCAAGAGGAGGTGGGGGAGGGGCTAAGCTAAGAGTCTCATTCTTAGCCCCAAGCCCCAAAGGTGACCCTTTGCCATTGATGTCAAAGGGGGAGAGATTTGAGTTAGGGGGAGAGCATTCAATCAGGGGGAGCAATTTCTCAAGGGGAGCAGAACAGAAAGAGGTAAAGGAAATGGTAAAAGGAAAATGGGTTGCCATCAATGACAAAGGGGGAGATTGTTGGAAATATGAGCAAGTTTTGTTGTCATTGATGTCAAGAAGATGATGACCAAGTTTATTGTCATCCAGGTATTCATGTCCGAGTTTTGTTGGCAAGGTTGATGTTCAAGTTTCATTAATATTCTCCAGTGGTTTTTCCAAAAAGGCAAAGAAGCAGGTTTAATATTATAATACTTAATATTATAATATTTAAGGATACAGGTTGGGTTTATGAAAAATAAATGCCAAGGAGTTGTCGCATTTTAAATCTCCTAAAAAACCCATATGACATATTTGTGGATTAAAGGTTTAATTATTTAATTTTAAATATTTTAACCCTAAGGTTAAAATTTAAAATTAAATAATAATATTATTCAAGGCACCTAAGTTAAAATATATAATTCGAATTTTATAATTCGAATATCCCATCGACGTTGTTGAAGTGCATCCAAATATTATAAATATGCCAAAGTTCTTTGGCTAGAAGGTATCCATGCAATAAACATTTATGTGACCAAAGTTTGAGTGCCAAAGGGAGAGCAATTCACATGTGTTTAAAAGCTATTGGGTGGAAGAGAAAGGTTAAGGCAAAGTAGAGTGTAAATCATATTCTGAAGTGACCGGTAGCGTAGGTGGCAGCCAGGGGCTGCGGTAAGGCGTTCATGGAATGCGAGGTCAGGTGTTCGATCCTCGTAGATGCCTTTTGCTGAAGGGAAGAGAGTTTCATTTTTGCTAAGTGGGAAGGTAGAGTTTAAAGGTGACAATGTGCACCTTTGGTTCACGTGAGGGCACGTAGCCCAAGCGGTGGACGTCTAGGCGCTAAGGCGCTTGGAGAGGATAGGTGAGGCATTTGAATCCCACCATGAGCATTTTTCTAAGGAGGAAAGAGAATAAGGTATGCACACCAAAAATTAATTTTTTAATTAAGGTTTTGTTGAGCGAAAATTACGCGAAGTCATTGTATTAAGATTGTAAAGGTGGTTTGCAAGGTAGTTAAGAGGGAGATATAAGGTTTATCAAATTAAATATTATATTGTGATTTTAGAAGGAGTAATAAGGTGGATAATGAAATTTTATTGTTGAAGTGAATTGTTTAATTTTGCTAATCTTTTGAAGAGTGGAGATTATAAGGTGTAATTGAGATTTAATGTTTTGTATGGTGAAATATTTTGAGGGAATATTTGAATAAAATTTTGAGAAGGTTTTTGCTATCTAACCTTTGAGATTGGCAAAGAGGTTGATTGTGATTGAGACAGGTGTTGAGGTCAAATCTTCTTCAAAAAAAAGGTATGGGCATATCTTCCTTGTGAGTGAAATATTGTTGGGTTGATATTGTGAATGCTAAGTTGGAGTGAAAAGGTTTGTTTGATAAGCATTGTTGAGTAAGCTTTCATGTGCATGATTGGTAAATGTTTGTGAGAACATTTGAGTGAGAAATTGAGAACTATCTTGAACTAGGGTTTGAGAAAGACCATGAGTATCATTGTTATGTGAGATTGTTTGATAAGCATTGTTGGAAATATTTGAGTAAGCTTTCATGTGCATGATTAGGGTTTGTGAAAATACCATGAGTATCATTGTTATGTGAATTTGGAATCATCTTGAGTCAAGGTTGAGTTCCATAGTGTGAGTTGTTGAAAGTATTGTGAAACACTTGGTTAGGGTTTGTAAGCAAGTTGTGTTTCATTGAGTGATTGATTGAGTGGAGTTGATTGAGCATAGTTGATTGAGAGTGTTGGAGTGATAGTTCAAGTTCTGTGAAACAAATTGTTCTTTATTCTTAATTTATTTGAAGAGAGTTTGGAAGTGATTGAGTGTTTGTGAGAGTGAAACATATTGAGTCTCTAACCATTCTCTATATGTTTCTATGGTTAAACAAGAGATTTTGAAAGTGATTAAGTATTGTTTGTGAGTGTGAAACATATTGAGTCTCTAACCATTCTCTATATGTTTCTATGAGATTAAAACAAGATTCTATGTGAAACTTGTTTGTGTGATTGAAGAGGTTTTTGTGATAGATTGAGTTGAGTTGAATAAGATTTTGTGGAAGCTTATGCAGATTTGAGGTAAGTCCTAGGTGGACTTAAGGATAAATTGAGTAAGCTTTTGTGGAAGCTTACAATGCATATTTGAGGTAAGTCTTAGTGAAGACTTGTTGAGAAGATTGGACAAGTTCTAGTGAGGACTTGTTGAGCATATTTGAGGTAAGTCTTAGAGAAGACTTGAGAGCAGTTTGGACAAGTTCTAGAGAGGACTTGTGGATATATTTGAGGTAAGTATTTGAGAAGACTTGAAGAGAAGAGTTGATTGATTGATTTGTTCAAACTTTGTGTTAAGGTTTGGGATAGATCTAGTAGAGTTGATTTATGATTGGATCAAGCTTTGTGTTAAGGCTTGAGGACATATTTTGGTGCAGATTTGAGGATAGGTTTGTGCCAGATCAAAGATAGATATTGAGTATATTTGTGCTAGATCGAAGGACTATGTTTAGTACAGATTTGAGATAGATATTGAGTAGATTTGTGCTAGACCGAAGGACTATGTTTAGTGTAGATTTGAGATAGAGATTGAGCATATTTATGCTAGACCGAAGGACTATGTTTAGTGTAGATTTAAGATAGAGCTGAGAGCAAGCTTTGGAGGTGATAGAGATAGTAGTTCTCCAGTGGATAGAGATCCATTAGCTAGGGTAGTGAGGATAGAGGTATTCTGAGTGAGGATAGGAGTCTTTAGTGGAGAGAGATCCACAAGCCAATGTAGTGGAGGTAGTAGTCTTCTAGAGGATCACCAACCAGAGCAGAGGAGAAGGAGTTCTCCTGTGGATAGAGATCCACGAACCAGATAAGGGGATTGGTGTCTCCTATGGATAGATATCCATAAACTTGATTAGGGGATTGGTGTCTCCTTTGGACAGAGGTCCATAAATATTGTAATAGGGAAAGGATTCCCAAGATATTTGTTGAGAAAAATTTTAGTGAAATATTTTCTCCGTGGAGTAGCCCACATTGGGTGAACCACGTTAAATTGGTGTCTCTATTGTGTGTGGTGATTTGTGCATTGCTTTGATTACTGTTGTTGATATTGCCATTGATATATTGGATAATATTGTTTGAGGAAAGAAAAGTAAAAAGTGGTCTTATATTGTTCACCCCCCTCTCAGTATAAGCTTGTGTTCTTCATATTTAATATTAGAATAAATGCATTTATCCCATGTGTGGATAAGCGGTAATGGTAGGTTGAATATTATATAATGTAGGAGAGACATATATGAAGAGAAAAATATTGTGTTTGGATATCAGATTGAAATATAGGAAGGAGTGGCTTATTTCCAATAAGGAGCATTGTATGGTGTTGCTCTACCTTAAGGGTTTGAGCATTCTAAATATCTAAATTTGTGTTTATTTTTATGGATTGTATTATTGTAAATCTTAATTGTGGAAGAATGTTTTAATATTTTTGCAAATTGGTACTAATTTTTGTGAATGAGGAAAGAGGTTCTTAAGATTAACATAAGGCTATATTAAGTGAGGTCAATGCCACTTTTATTGTATTAGTCTCTAAGAAAGGTAAGAGAATATTTTTAATAATTTTAATTCAAAATTATTTTGTAATTTGATTTATAAGATAGTTTCAAAAACTAATAGCTTCTGTTACTACATAGGAGTAAGGTGGTTTCTTTGCGAGAAGTGAATTTATGATGATATAATTTTTGTCTAGGAGGTCATTACATTCACTTGTATATGAGAAGAACCATGCATGCTTATAAAATATTACATGAACAAAGCATATGATAGGGTTTGTTGGAGTTTTCTATATGGTGTTCTTAAAATTTTGGGTTTTGATCAAGGTTGGTGTGAATTGATTAGATGATGTTATAATAAAAATATTCTAATTATGATTTATGAACCCACCATCATATACTTTTGAGTCATCTTGTGGACTTTGATAGGATGACTTGCAACCTCCTTATCTTTTCGTTATTCTTATTAGAGTATTAGACATAACACTCTCAAAAGTAAAACCAAAGATATATGAGTTGTCACAAATTATCCCTTTGAATTTTATTTTCAAAATTTTAATGACACTTCTTTCAAGGCATCTTTTTATTAGAGAGGTCATGGATATTAAATCAATCCTATCATGTTTTTTTCAATTATTTATATGGGATTGAAGCAAGGCCCACCCATATTATATCATCACCACATAGTGGTATTAAAAAAAAGCTTAAATTAGATCCATGTATCATTTGGCAAGATTCGAACCTGGGTCTTCTCCTTAAATGTTGAGGAATCTAACCATCTGAGCTAATGCCATTTGATAAATCAATGCTATCATGTTATAAGACAATAAATACTCGATAAACATATTAAATTCTAGATATTTTTTTAATCAAGATTACCTTGATTTACAATGGATCATTGTAGATATTTTAGTGTTTCAAAGCATGACAATTACCAACAAAATATCGAAGTCGCTTGTTTGGTTAAAAAATAGGAGCCTTTAAACTCAATGTTGGATAGAATAAAATTTTGTTTGGCTAGTAGGAAAGTTAAATTAATGTTGGATAGGATAAATTCTTATTTGACTAGTTGGAAAGGTAAGTTCATAACTATGGTTGAAATATTTCAACTCACATAAGTTATATAGCAATATTTCCAAATACACCAAATATATATGATTCCATTTTGAGATTACGGACACATATAGCCTTTGAATGTGACAAAATTTCAAGATATTTTTTGATGTAAGAAGTTTAGATTTCCCTTTTGCAAATAGGATAGGGTTTGCAAAGAAAAGAATGTAGGAGGACCAAACTTCTGAAATTGAATATTTGGGTTTGACATTATGGGAAAAATTTGTTTGGCTATTCAAAAATTAAAGAATAACAGGTGGAAATGTTACTTCAAAAATTTATAGGTTCCCTGGACATAGAAAACTTGTTTAAGAAGCAAGCCCCTCCTTAGAGGACCCATAACATGGAATTTCATATTAAAGAGTTGGTAATTAATCCAAAAATATATTAGGTGGTTAGTCGATGAGGGCCTTATAATCTCATTCCTAATCCAAAATAGCAACAACTAGCTTGAGCTTTTTGGCCCTGTAAAGGTTCAAGATCCTAATTTTATTGATGCAAGTAACAACTCTAGATCTTAGATTTCTATTCACAACATATTTCATAGAGGATCACAAACAAACAACAATGGAGCTTCAAAATATGTTCCTAGAGTTTTCATTGCTTTTTTTTTGCATAAGGATAAGTTCATTTAATATCTTAAATATGGTGGATACTCACAAGTGAGGATATAAGTATTTGGAGTAATATGAATTCTTTACTCCAAAGGATTTCCATTGGAAGAAGAATTGGTTAGTGAAGGATTCCTTAAGGCCTTGATATTTATTTGATTATCAATCTATACCAAAATTCTTATGGGTAATATTGCACAAACAATCCATTTTTATGAGTAGCATCAAAATTTAAGTAGGCCTTGTACGACTAACTAAACTTCAATTTTTTTTTTGACAAAAAGTAATGCCATCATAGTATCACTTACTTTGTTTTTTTTGCTATGCTATATTGGTAATACATAGGTGGTGCTACATAACACCACTTTAATGCCACCATAGTATCACTTGTGATATTGTTCAAATTTAGTGCCACTAGTGATATTTTTTTCAATTGGTTATATGGGATTGAAATGGGCACCACTTGTATTACATTATCACCAAATAGTGGTATTGCAACAAAGCTTGAATATTATCCATGTATCACTTGGAAATATTTGAACCTTAGTCTCCTCTTTTAAATATTGAGCAATATAATCGCTTAAGCTAAAGCCACTTAATCTTTTTCAATGAATTTACACAGGGTTTTTATGAGACGCCACTAGTGACATTTGATTTTATAATAGTTGGTAAATATGAATAGGGATTAATGAACTCAAGAGGGGAGAATGAAAATAATTTAAATTAAAGGTCCAACTCATAATAGGGTTGGAAAGGGGCTAATGCATATTTATGCTAGCACCTAGGTTAGGGATGTAGAGTTCAATTTGATTTTTTTAATTGGATGTATGAGATTGAAGTGGGCCCCACTTGTATCACATCATGACAACATAATGTTATTATAATAGCTTGACAAATATGCATATATCATTTGGCAATATTATAACTTAGGTATCCTCATAAATTCATGAATTTAACTTGTTAAGATCATACCATTTGATAAGCTGAATATTAATTATTATATGAGATATAAATTAGAATATAAATTAGTGCTAAAAATAGATTAGGATATATTTTAATTTATTATTAAATTATTTACATGGGGGTTTACAACCTACCTCTATTATATCTCATTTAACAAAACACATTATTACAAACTATATTATCATGGGTTGCCTCACATCAAGATTGTCCATTATAATGCAAGGATTTAAGCTTGATACATAGACATATGGTTGCTTATTTACCCTTGCTTCATAATATTTTAGATAGTTTTTAGTTGGTTATATGGGATTGCAATGGGTCCCACTTGTATTAAACTATGGTTGTATTACCATGATATAACATCTTGATAATTGCACATATATCACTTGACAAGACTTAAACTGTGGTCTCTAGCTTGACAGTCTATGTATTTGACTAGTTGAGCTCTTACCATTTGATTAAATATTAAGGTTCACCCATAAGATTTGAACATTGGTTTATTCTATGGGAACTCATAGGTCCCACCGCTCATCCTAAACTTATTGGGTTAAGCATTATGGTTCACCCATTGGATTGGAACCTTAGTTTGTAGTATGGAACTCTCCACTAAACCAATTGCTCCAAACTACATGGCAAGATATTTACGTAATTAATATATTGATAAGTTCTAATTAATGATTTACAAATTTTAAATTAATTATTTACTATTTACATTAGATCATAATTTCTATAACTAGACCAACCTTAATATTTTTAATATATGTAATTTAAAAATTGTTATATGGGATTAAAATGGGCCCCATCCATATCAAATCATGACCACATTTAGAGTGTAAGCTATGCAAAATTGCCAAACTTAGTAGATCTCTTATGAGGATAAATTCTAAGAAAAAATGTATCACCTAATTAAAAACTTCTTTTTAATATTTAAGCATTGAGATAACTCTTTTGTTTGTCTTCGGATTGTTTAATTTATTGCTTAGTCAATATCACTTGATCCTCCCTATCATATAACATTTTAGGATCAATTATCACTCGATATTCAAGTTAATCCCAACTTAAAAATATCTTTATATTAGGAGTTATTACATCATATACCATGTGAGAAGTCAAGTGGTATAACCATCCATCACAAGGTATATGCATGTAGTATAGGACAAGGTAATTGCAATTTTTTTTAAGGTTTGTTATAACTAAATTAGGCATCCTATATGGTAAAATACCCTTCACTACCATAATACAATCATTTGAAGCATTAAGATCTAACATGTGGCATTGAAGTAGGTAAAAGGAAGAATAAATGATCCTTCTTATCCTCTAGATTCAACATAGATATAGTCAAAAGAGCACTCTGTTTAAAGGAGAAGTTTGAAGATTGAAGGAAGTAGTTTAAAGGGTAAAAATTACCCTATATCAATTTGCCACCATGAAGCAACATTCCATGGTAGAATCAAAGGATGTTAGGGTGGAAAACCCCTATCAAAGGCAAAAACTTGAAAGTAAACAACCATGCCAAATTAAGGCAATAGAGGAAGCCATTTGTAGCTCCTCGAAATCTACAAGAAAAGGAATCTATATAAGCTCCTTAATATTACAAAAAAGGAAACCATTTGAAACTCCATTTGAAAATTACAAAGAAACCTTTTTTGAAAGGCATTGGATAAGAAGTTTGAAGGAAAATTATAACAATTCATTAAAGTCCTTTTTAAAAGGCATTGAAAAGGAAGTTTAAAGGAAAATTGAAACAATCCCTTGAAGCCTTTTTTAAAAGGCATTGAAAAAGAAAGTTTGAAGGAAATTTGAAATAGCCCATTGAAACTATTTATAGCAGTACAAAGCATTCCAAGAGAACGTGCTAAAGGAAAATTTAAAGGATGACAATCATTACAAAGGTGCTTCAATATTTTGTTAGGAGACGAATCCAATTCAAGCAAGAGAAATAAATAATCTAATAATCAAATCCAATTCAAGCAAGATAAATAAATAAACTAATAATCAAATTGTGAATAAGAGGTAAATTCCTACTATACAGAGAAGAGAGAATACTTGTATGGATAAGAAAACATTTTCAAAGCACAAGAATATTGTTAATAGAACACTAGACCAAAGTCTAGCAAGCAAATATAACAAACCAAGGAAATAACTTCATTTTTATCAAGACAAACAAAAGAAAGCAATAATTAAAAGATTGCATGAAAGGAATGCTCATCCATATTTAACGAAATAACAAGAAACTAAGGAAGGAGAAAAATAGAACATTGAGCAAGAAAAATCCTTTGTTTTCAACCAAATAACTTCAATATAAAGGTTATAAAGCAACAAGGAAGAACGAGAGGAAGAAAAGTGAGTGTCATTGTAAGTAGAAATAACCCTACTACCTTCTCTCCTATGGACATTGTTGAATAGGGTTGTCACAACCCTGGAACTATCTAAGAAGGAAATTTAAAACTTGTGGATGAAATACATTATCCAAATTTGCACATGAGATCATAGTCATAGTGTAATTGAACATTGTAAACAAATACGTCAAAATAGACATGAAAGTAAACATGAAACACAAGAAAAAATCATAAATGTCAAAGCAGATGAGAAATTCAACCACTTGGAGGATAAAAAATTCTCACCAAGGAAACTAAACAACAAATCCATCTAGGAAATCAAGAAAGGTGTTAGAACAATATCTTCAATCAAAGAAGAAGGAAACAATTATTGCTAATCATCCACAAACATCAAACCGAAGATATTACATAATAAAATTTAAGATGCAATCAAAGGTTTTAGAAGACACCAAGAAATTAATATGGAAATTAAGATGATATTTTTTCCAAAGGAAAGAGCACACACAAGTGACTACAAGGGCCTTTATGTTGATTAAGGAAATAAAAATGTATAAAATTTTGAAAGACCCTTTTTTATTAAGAGGAACATATTACAAATTACAAAAAAAGGAATAGAATATTCATTATTTGAGAAAGTATATTTTTGAAAAAGAAAACATAAAGGGAATATTCCAAAAAATATTCCATAGAGGAAGAAATATTCCCTCTATTCGACGAGACACAACTCACTCACATTTTTAAGCATAATTTAAAATATGAGTATAGGCATATATATACTTGTCAAAAAGATATTTTGAAGGTAAACTTTATGTTGGAAGTATTATATTATTTGGTACCTTGCAAGAATATTGCAAGTACCTTATAATTAGTTTATAAATATTTGAGTCTAAATTTTTGTATATAGTAGGTGTCATGTAAGTGTGGAGTTATGTAAATGGTTATCTTTTAGTGTGTGTATAATCATTAGAGGTTTTCTATTATGTGGAGTCAATAAAATATATTTCTCTTATGAGAAATATGAAGAGTTAAATCTCTTCTGTCTTTGAGGAGATGAAGAGTTAGTGTAAGTAGAAAAGTCAAGAGTTTTGTGAATGTGAAGCGTATCTTGTGTTGCATAGATTGAAAACAAAGTATTGTAATTGTATAGTAAAGAACACACTTTGCAATACATTGTATTTGCATTACTTATGTTGAAATATTCATCAATAATATTATTTAGTAAGTTTGTTATTTAATGTATATAATTGTGTGAGTATTATATATTGATAGGTCCTATGAGAATGGGATTGAATTATTATATTGCTAGATCATGTGAGAATAGGATTGAATTGCTAACACGTGATAAAAGAAGAATGTTAGAATTTTGTGCAAAATTACCATGGCTAATGGAGCACCAAAATTTTTGTTGCTAGATTCCCAATTATTGAGGGAAAAAAATTATACTACCTAGAAGACAAAATCATGACACAACTTGAGTTTGAGGAATTTTGACAAGTAGTAAATGGAAGCACTTTCTATCCTACTACATAAGGATAAAATCAAATAAAATTTGATAAGCAAACAAAAAGACAAGACTCATCATCATGTTTGGAATAGCAGATGAGGTCTAAGCATACAATAAAGATACAACCACAACCAAGGATGAATGGGAGAAATTGAAGACATGATTTGAAGCCAAAAATCAAAATTAGATTCTATCCCTCTAAAATTAGCTCCATTATCTGAAGATGAAGAGTGGAGAAAATCTAGAAGCATTCATGAGGAGAATAATAGAATCTTGAGCATCATTACAAGCACAAAGAACTTAGGTATTTTATGAAATATTAGTTCCTATTATTTTGAGATCCCTCCCAAAAACGTACAATATTTTTGTGACTACAATAAATATTACTGATCAAACATGAAGCTTTGATAAGCTAGTGAACCTACTTTAAAAAATAGAGGTCCCACATACTATAAAATTAGAAGAAGAATAAGAGGAAGAAGAATAAGAAGAACATTTACTAGTTATAAGTCAAAGAGGAAAACAACCATTTAGAAGAGGCATGAGATACCATAATTTTTCCAACAAAGAAACAAATTTTTAAATATTAATGAAAGGAATGATTCTCAAAGGAGTACTTTCAACATAGTTGATTGAGTGGAGTTGGTTGAGCATAGTTGATTGAGAGTGTTGGAGTGATATTTCAAGTTCTTTGAAACAAATTGTTCTTTATTCTTAATTTATTTGAAGAGAGTTTGGAAGTGATTGAGTGTTGTGTGAGAGTGAAACATATTGAGTCATATACCATTCTACATATGTTTTTGTGGTTAAACAAGAGAGTTTGAAAGTGATTAAGTATTGTTGTGAGTGTGAAACATATTGAGTCTCTAACCATTCTCTATATGTTTCTGTGAGATTAAAACAAGATTCTATGTGAAACTTGTTTGTGTGATTGAAGAGGTTTTTTGTGAAATATTGAGTTGAGTTGAATAAGCTTTTGTGAAATCTTATGGACATATTTGAGTAAGTTCTAGAGTGGACTTAAATACACAGTTGAGTAAGCTTTTGTGGAAGCTTACAATGCATATTTGAGGTAAGTCTTAGTGAAGACTTGTTGAGCAGATTAGACAAGTTCTAATGAGGACTTGTTGAGCAGATTTGAGGTAAGTCTTGGTGAAGACTTGTTGTGCAGTTTGAGAAAGTTGTAGAAAAGACTTATGGACATATTTGAGGCAATTATTTGAGAATATTTGAGAGAAGAGTTGATTGATTTATTCGTTCAAACCTTGAGTTAAGGTTAGGGAAAAATCTAGTAGAGTTGATTTATGATTGGATCAAGCTTTGTGTTAAGGCTTGAGGACAAAATTTGGTGCAGACTTGAGGATATGTTTGTACCATATCAGAGACAGATATTGAGTATATTTATGCTAAACTGAAGGACTATGTTTAGTGCAAATCAGAGATAGAGATTGAGTAGATTTGTGCTAGACCTAAGGACTATGTTTAGTGTAGATTTGAGATAGAGATTGAGCAGATTTGTGCTAGACCGAAGGACCGTGTGTAGTACAGATTGAAGATAGAGCTAAAAGCAAGCTTTGGAGGTGAAATAGTACTAGTGGATAGAGATCCATTATCCATGGAAATGAGGACAAAGGTATTCTGAGTGAGGATATGAGTCTTTAGTGGAGAGAGTCCATAAGCCAAAGCAATGGAGGCAGTAGTCTTCTAGAAGATCACCGACTAGATCGGAGGAGAAGGAGTTCTCCTGTGGATAGATATCCACGAACCGGATGAGGGGATTGGTATCTCTCATGGATAGAGATCTATAAAATTGGATAGATATCTATAAAATTGATTAGGGTATTGGTGTCTCCTTTGGACGAGAGGTCCATAAATATTGTAATAGGGAAAGGATTCCATGGAGTCCATAAATATTTATGGACAGAGGTCCATCAATATTGTAATAATGAAATATTTTTTCCGTGGAGTAGCCCACATTGGGTGAACCATGTTAAATTGGTATCTCTATTGTGTGTGGTTATTTGTGCATTGATTTGATTACTGTTGTTGATATTTCCATTAATATATTGCATTATATTGTTTGGGAAAGAAAAGTAAAAAGTGGTCTTATACTGTTCACCCCCCATCTCAGTATAAGTTTGTGCTCTTCATATTTAATATTAGAATAAATGCATTTATCCCATGTGTGGATAAGCGGTAATGGTAGGTTGAATATTATATAATGTAGGAGAGACATATATGAAGAGAAAAATATTGTGTTTGGATATCATATTGAAATATAGGAAGGAGTGGCTTCTTTCCAATAAGGAGCATTGTATGGTGTTGCTCTACCTTAAGGGTTTGAGCATTCTAAATATCTAAATTTGTGTTTATTTTTATGGATTGTATTATTGTAAATCTTAATTGTGGAAGAATGTTTTAATATTTTTGCAAATTGGTACTAATTTTTGTGAATGAGGAAAGAGGTTCTTAAGATTAACATAAGGCTATATTAAGTGAGGTCAATGCCACTTTTATTGTATTAGTCTCTAAGAAAGGTAAGAGAATATTTTTAATAATTTTAATTCAAAATTATTTTGTAATTTGATTTATAAGATAGTTTCAAAAACTAATAGCTTCTGTTACTACATAGGAGTAAGGTGGTTTCTTTGCGAGAAGTGAATTTATGATGATATAATTTTTGTCTAGGAGGTCATTACATTCACTTGTATATGAGAAGAACCATGCATGCTTATAAAATATTACATGAACAAAGCATATGATAGGGTTTGTTGGAGTTTTCTATATGGTGTTCTTAAAATTTTGGGTTTTGATCAAGGTTGGTGTGAATTGATTAGATGATGTTATAATAAAAATATTCTAATTATGATTTATGAACCCACCATCATATACTTTTGAGTCATCTTGTGGACTTTGATAGGATGACTTGCAACCTCCTTATCTTTTCGTTATTCTTATTAGAGTATTAGACATAACACTCTCAAAAGTAAAACCAAAGATATATGAGTTGTCACAAATTATCCCTTTAAATTTTATTTTCAAAATTTTAATGACACTTCTTTCAAGGCATCTTTTTATTAGAGAGGTCATGGATATTAAATCAATCCTATCATGTTTTTTTCAATTATTTATATGGGATTGAAGCAAGGCCCACCCATATTATATCATCACCACATAGTGGTATTAAAAAAAAGCTTAAATTAGATCCATGTATCATTTGGCAAGATTCGAACCTGGGTCTTCTCCTTAAATGTTGAGGAATCTAACCATCTGAGCTAATGCCATTTGATAAATCAATGCTATCATGTTATAAGACAATAAATACTCGATAAACATATTAAATTCTAGATATTTTTTTAATCAAGATTACCTTGATTTACAATGGATCATTGTAGATATTTTAGTGTTTCAAAGCATGACAATTACCAACAAAATATCGAAGTCGCTTGTTTGGTTAAAAAATAGGAGCCTTTAAACTCAATGTTGGATAGAATAAAATTTTGTTTGGCTAGTAGGAAAGTTAAATTAATGTTGGATAGGATAAATTCTTATTTGACTAGTTGGAAAGGTAAGTTCATAACTATGGTTGAAATATTTCAACTCACATAAGGTATATAGCAATATTTCCAAATACACCAAATATATATGATTCCATTTTGAGATTACGGACACATATAGCCTTTGAATGTGACAAAATTTCAAGATATTTTTTGATGTAAGAAGTTTAGATTTCCCTTTTGCAAATAGGATAGGGTTTGCAAAGAAAAGAATGTAGGAGGACCAAACTTCTGAAATTGAATATTTGGGTTTGACATTATGGGAAAAATTTGTTTGGCTATTCAAAAATTAAAGAATAACAGGTGGAAATGTTACTTCAAAAATTTATAGGTTCCCTGGACATAGAAAACTTGTTTAAGAAGCAAGCCCCTCCTTAGAGGACCCATAACATGGAATTTCATATTAAAGAGTTGGTAATTAATCCAAAAATATATTAGGTGGTTAGTCGATGAGGGCCTTATAATCTCATTCCTAATCCAAAATAGCAACAACTAGCTTGAGCTTTTTGGCCCTGTAAAGGTTCAAGATCCTAATTTTATTGATGCAAGTAACAACTCTAGATCTTAGATTTCTATTCACAACATATTTCATAGAGGATCACAAACAAACAACAATGGAGCTTCAAAATATGTTCCTAGAGTTTTCATTGCTTTTTTTTTGCATAAGGATAAGTTCATTTAATATCTTAAATATGGTGGATACTCACAAGTGAGGATATAAGTATTTGGAGTAATATGAATTCTTTACTCCAAAGGATTTCCATTGGAAGAAGAATTGGTTAGTGAAGGATTCCTTAAGGCCTTGATATTTATTTGATTATCAATCTATACCAAAATTCTTATGGGTAATATTGCACAAACAATCCATTTTTATGAGTAGCATCAAAATTTAAGTAGGCCTTGTACGACTAACTAAACTTCAATTTTTTTTTTGACAAAAAGTAATGCCATCATAGTATCACTTACTTTGTTTTTTTTGCTATGCTATATTGGTAATACATAGGTGGTGCTACATAACACCACTTTAATGCCACCATAGTATCACTTGTGATATTGTTCAAATTTAGTGCCACTAGTGATATTTTTTTCAATTGGTTATATGGGATTGAAATGGGCACCACTTGTATTACATTATCACCAAATAGTGGTATTGCAACAAAGCTTGAATATTATCCATGTATCACTTGGAAATATTTGAACCTTAGTCTCCTCTTTTAAATATTGAGCAATATAATCGCTTAAGCTAAAGCCACTTAATCTTTTTCAATGAATTTACACAGGGTTTTTATGAGACGCCACTAGTGACATTTGATTTTATAATAGTTGGTAAATATGAATAGGGATTAATGAACTCAAGAGGGGAGAATGAAAATAATTTAAATTAAAGGTCCAACTCATAATAGGGTTGGAAAGGGGCTAATGCATATTTATGCTAGCACCTAGGTTAGGGATGTAGAGTTCAATTTGATTTTTTTAATTGGATGTATGAGATTGAAGTGGGCCCCACTTGTATCACATCATGACAACATAATGTTATTATAATAGCTTGACAAATATGCATATATCATTTGGCAATATTATAACTTAGGTATCCTCATAAATTCATGAATTTAACTTGTTAAGATCATACCATTTGATAAGCTGAATATTAATTATTATATGAGATATAAATTAGAATATAAATTAGTGCTAAAAATAGATTAGGATATATTTTAATTTATTATTAAATTATTTACATGGGGGTTTACAACCTACCTCTATTATATCTCATTTAACAAAACACATTATTACAAACTATATTATCATGGGTTGCCTCACATCAAGATTGTCCATTATAATGCAAGGATTTAAGCTTGATACATAGACATATGGTTGCTTATTTACCCTTGCTTCATAATATTTTAGATAGTTTTTAGTTGGTTATATGGGATTGCAATGGGTCCCACTTGTATTAAACTATGGTTGTATTACCATGATATAACATCTTGATAATTGCACATATATCACTTGACAAGACTTAAACTGTGGTCTCTAGCTTGACAGTCTATGTATTTGACTAGTTGAGCTCTTACCATTTGATTAAATATTAAGGTTCACCCATAAGATTTGAACATTGGTTTATTCTATGGGAACTCATAGGTCCCACCGCTCATCCTAAACTTATTGGGTTAAGCATTATGGTTCACCCATTGGATTGGAACCTTAGTTTGTAGTATGGAACTCTCCACTAAACCAATTGCTCCAAACTACATGGCAAGATATTTACGTAATTAATATATTGATAAGTTCTAATTAATGATTTACAAATTTTAAATTAATTATTTACTATTTACATTAGATCATAATTTCTATAACTAGACCAACCTTAATATTTTTAATATATGTAATTTAAAAATTGTTATATGGGATTAAAATGGGCCCCATCCATATCAAATCATGACCACATTTAGAGTGTAAGCTATGCAAAATTGCCAAACTTAGTAGATCTCTTATGAGGATAAATTCTAAGAAAAAATGTATCACCTAATTAAAAACTTCTTTTTAATATTTAAGCATTGAGATAACTCTTTTGTTTGTCTTCGGATTGTTTAATTTATTGCTTAGTCAATATCACTTGATCCTCCCTATCATATAACATTTTAGGATCAATTATCACTCGATATTCAAGTTAATCCCAACTTAAAAATATCTTTATATTAGGAGTTATTACATCATATACCATGTGAGAAGTCAAGTGGTATAACCATCCATCACAAGGTATATGCATGTAGTATAGGACAAGGTAATTGCAATTTTTTTTAAGGTTTGTTATAACTAAATTAGGCATCCTATATGGTAAAATACCCTTCACTACCATAATACAATCATTTGAAGCATTAAGATCTAACATGTGGCATTGAAGTAGGTAAAAGGAAGAATAAATGATCCTTCTTATCCTCTAGATTCAACATAGATATAGTCAAAAGAGCACTCGTTTAAAGGAGAAGTTTGATGTTTGAAGAAAAGTAGTTTCAAGGGTAAAAATTACCCTATATAAATTTGTCACCATGAAGCAAAATTCCATGGTAGAATCAAAGGATGTTAGGGTGGAAAACCCCTATCAAAGGCAAAAACTTGAAAGTAAACAACCATGCCAAATTAAGGCAATAGAGGAAGCCATTTGTAGCTCCTCGAAATCTACAAGAAAAGGAATCTATAAAAGCTCCATAATATTACAAAGAAGGAAACTATTTGAAGTTCCTTTTGAAAATTACAAAGAAACCTTTTTGAAAGGTATTGAAAAATAAGTTTGAAGAAAAATTAAAACAATTCATTAAAGTCCTTTTTAAAAGGCATTGAAAAGGAAGTTTAAAGGAAAATTGAAACAATCCCTTGAAGCCTTTTTTAAAAGGCATTGAAAAAGAAAGTTTGAAGGAAATTTGAAATAGCCCATTGAAACTATTTATAGCAGTACAAAGCATTCCAAGAGAACGTGCTAAAGGAAAATTTAAAGGATGACAATCATTACAAAGGTGCTTCAATATTTTGTTAGGAGACGAATCCAATTCAAGCAAGAGAAATAAATAATCTAATAATCAAATCCAATTCAAGCAAGATAAATAAATAAACTAATAATCAAATTGTGAATAAGAGGTAAATTCCTACTATACAGAGAAGAGAGAATACTTGTATGGATAAGAAAACATTTTCAAAGCACAAGAATATTGTTAATAGAACACTAGACCAAAGTCTAGCAAGCAAATATAACAAACCAAGGAAATAACTTCATTTTTATCAAGACAAACAAAAGAAAGCAATAATTAAAAGATTGCATGAAAGGAATGCTCATCCATATTTAACGAAATAACAAGAAACTAAGGAAGGAGAAAAATAGAACATTGAGCAAGAAAAATCCTTTGTTTTCAACCAAATAACTTCAATATAAAGGTTATAAAGCAACAAGGAAGAACGAGAGGAAGAAAAGTGAGTGTCATTGTAAGTAGAAATAACCCTACTACCTTCTCTCCTATGGACATTGTTGAATAGGGTTGTCACAACCCTGGAACTATCTAAGAAGGAAATTTAAAACTTGTGGATGAAATACATTATCCAAATTTGCACATGAGATCATAGTCATAGTGTAATTGAACATTGTAAACAAATACGTCAAAATAGACATGAAAGTAAACATGAAACACAAGAAAAAATCATAAATGTCAAAGCAGATGAGAAATTCAACCACTTGGAGGATAAAAAATTCTCACCAAGGAAACTAAACAACAAATCCATCTAGGAAATCAAGAAAGGTGTTAGAACAATATCTTCAATCAAAGAAGAAGGAAACAATTATTGCTAATCATCCACAAACATCAAACCGAAGATATTACATAATAAAATTTAAGATGCAATCAAAGGTTTTAGAAGACACCAAGAAATTAATATGGAAATTAAGATGATATTTTTTCCAAAGGAAAGAGCACACACAAGTGACTACAAGGGCCTTTATGTTGATTAAGGAAATAAAAATGTATAAAATTTTGAAAGACCCTTTTTTATTAAGAGGAACATATTACAAATTACAAAAAAAGGAATAGAATATTCATTATTTGAGAAAGTATATTTTTGAAAAAGAAAACATAAAGGGAATATTCCAAAAAATATTCCATAGAGGAAGAAATATTCCCTCTATTCGACGAGACACAACTCACTCACATTTTTAAGCATAATTTAAAATATGAGTATAGGCATATATATACTTGTCAAAAAGATATTTTGAAGGTAAACTTTATGTTGGAAGTATTATATTATTTGGTACCTTGCAAGAATATTGCAAGTACCTTATAATTAGTTTATAAATATTTGAGTCTAAATTTTTGTATATAGTAGGTGTCATGTAAGTGTGGAGTTATGTAAATGGTTATCTTTTAGTGTGTGTATAATCATTAGAGGTTTTCTATTATGTGGAGTCAATAAAATATATTTCTCTTATGAGAAATATGAAGAGTTAAATCTCTTCTGTCTTTGAGGAGATGAAGAGTTAGTGTAAGTAGAAAAGTCAAGAGTTTTGTGAATGTGAAGCGTATCTTGTGTTGCATAGATTGAAAACAAAGTATTGTAATTGTATAGTAAAGAACACACTTTGCAATACATTGTATTTGCATTACTTATGTTGAAATATTCATCAATAATATTATTTAGTAAGTTTGTTATTTAATGTATATAATTGTGTGAGTATTATATATTGATAGGTCCTATGAGAATGGGATTGAATTATTATATTGCTAGATCATGTGAGAATAGGATTGA
The DNA here is from genome assembly GCA_028583015.1 of Wollemia nobilis. Classification (NCBI taxonomy): domain Eukaryota; kingdom Viridiplantae; phylum Streptophyta; class Pinopsida; order Araucariales; family Araucariaceae; genus Wollemia; species Wollemia nobilis. The sequence goes on from JAQPPZ010017073.1 coordinate 2,848,517, forward strand.
ATTGCTAACACGTGATAAAAGAAGAATGTTAGAATTTTGTGCAAAATTACCATGGCTAATGGAGCACCAAAATTTTTGTTGCTAGATTCCCAATTATTGAGGGAAAAAAATTATACTACCTAGAAGACAAAATCATGACACAACTTGAGTTTGAGGAATTTTGACAAGTAGTAAATGGAAGCACTTTCTATCCTACTACATAAGGATAAAATCAAATAAAATTTGATAAGCAAACAAAAAGACAAGACTCATCATCATGTTTGGAATAGCAGATGAGGTCTAAGCATACAATAAAGATACAACCACAACCAAGGATGAATGGGAGAAATTGAAGACATGATTTGAAGCCAAAAATCAAAATTAGATTCTATCCCTCTAAAATTAGCTCCATTATCTGAAGATGAAGAGTGGAGAAAATCTAGAAGCATTCATGAGGAGAATAATAGAATCTTGAGCATCATTACAAGCACAAAGAACTTAGGTATTTTATGAAATATTAGTTCCTATTATTTTGAGATCCCTCCCAAAAACGTACAATATTTTTGTGACTACAATAAATATTACTGATCAAACATGAAGCTTTGATAAGCTAGTGAACCTACTTTAAAAAATAGAGGTCCCACATACTATAAAATTAGAAGAAGAATAAGAGGAAGAAGAATAAGAAGAACATTTACTAGTTATAAGTCAAAGAGGAAAACAACCATTTAGAAGAGGCATGAGATACCATAATTTTTCCAACAAAGAAACAAATTTTTAAATATTAATGAAAGGAATGATTCTCAAAGGAGTACTTTCAACATAGTTGATTGAGTGGAGTTGGTTGAGCATAGTTGATTGAGAGTGTTGGAGTGATATTTCAAGTTCTTTGAAACAAATTGTTCTTTATTCTTAATTTATTTGAAGAGAGTTTGGAAGTGATTGAGTGTTGTGTGAGAGTGAAACATATTGAGTCATATACCATTCTACATATGTTTTTGTGGTTAAACAAGAGAGTTTGAAAGTGATTAAGTATTGTTGTGAGTGTGAAACATATTGAGTCTCTAACCATTCTCTATATGTTTTCATGAGATTAAAACAAGATTCTATGTGAAACTTGTTTGTGTGATTGAAGAGGTTTTTTGTGAAATATTGAGTTGAGTTGAATAAGCTTTTGTGAAATCTTATGGACATATTTGAGTAAGTTCTAGAGTGGACTTAAATACACAGTTGAGTAAGCTTTTGTGGAAGCTTACAATGCATATTTGAGGTAAGTCTTAGTGAAGACTTGTTGAGCAGATTAGACAAGTTCTAATGAGGACTTGTTGAGCAGATTTGAGGTAAGTCTTGGTGAAGACTTGTTGTGCAGTTTGAGAAAGTTGTAGAAAAGACTTATGGACATATTTGAGGCAATTATTTGAGAATATTTGAGAGAAGAGTTGATTGATTTATTCGTTCAAACCTTGAGTTAAGGTTAGGGAAAAATCTAGTAGAGTTGATTTATGATTGGATCAAGCTTTGTGTTAAGGCTTGAGGACAAAATTTGGTGCAGACTTGAGGATATGTTTGTACCATATCAGAGACAGATATTGAGTATATTTATGCTAAACTGAAGGACTATGTTTAGTGCAAATCAGAGATAGAGATTGAGTAGATTTGTGCTAGACCTAAGGACTATGTTTAGTGTAGATTTGAGATAGAGATTGAGCAGATTTGTGCTAGACCGAAGGACCGTGTGTAGTACAGATTGAAGATAGAGCTAAAAGCAAGCTTTGGAGGTGAAATAGTACTAGTGGATAGAGATCCATTATCCATGGAAATGAGGACAAAGGTATTCTGAGTGAGGATATGAGTCTTTAGTGGAGAGAGTCCATAAGCCAAAGCAATGGAGGCAGTAGTCTTCTAGAAGATCACCGGCTAGATCGGAGGAGAAGGAGTTCTCCCGTGGATAGATATCCACGAACCGGATGAGGGGATTGGTATCTCTCATGGATAGAGATCTATAAAATTGGATAGATATCTATAAAATTGATTAGGGTATTGGTGTCTCCTTTGGACGAGAGGTCCATAAATATTGTAATAGGGAAAGGATTCCATGGAGTCCATAAATATTTATGGACAGAGGTCCATCAATATTGTAATAATGAAATATTTTTTCCGTGGAGTAGCCCACATTGGGTGAACCATGTTAAATTGGTATCTCTATTGTGTGTGGTTATTTGTGCATTGATTTGATTACTGTTGTTGATATTTCCATTAATATATTGCATTATATTGTTTGGGAAAGAAAAGTAAAAAGTGGTCTTATACTGTTCACCCCCCATCTCAGTATAAGTTTGTGCTCTTCATATTTAATATTAGAATAAATGCATTTATCCCATGTGTGGATAAGCGGTAATGGTAGGTTGAATATTATATAATGTAGGAGAGACATATATGAAGAGAAAAATATTGTGTTTGGATATCATATTGAAATATAGGAAGGAGTGGCTTCTTTCCAATAAGGAGCATTGTATGGTGTTGCTCTACCTTAAGGGTTTGAGCATTCTAAATATCTAAATTTGTGTTTATTTTTATGGATTGTATTATTGTAAATCTTAATTGTGGAAGAATGTTTTAATATTTTTGCAAATTGGTACTAATTTTTGTGAATGAGGAAAGAGGTTCTTAAGATTAACATAAGGCTATATTAAGTGAGGTCAATGCCACTTTTATTGTATTAGTCTCTAAGAAAGGTAAGAGAATATTTTTAATAATTTTAATTCAAAATTATTTTGTAATTTGATTTATAAGATAGTTTCAAAAACTAATAGCTTCTGTTACTACATAGGAGTAAGGTGGTTTCTTTGCGAGAAGTGAATTTATGATGATATAATTTTTGTCTAGGAGGTCATTACATTCACTTGTATATGAGAAGAACCATGCATGCTTATAAAATATTACATGAACAAAGCATATGATAGGGTTTGTTGGAGTTTTCTATATGGTGTTCTTAAAATTTTGGGTTTTGATCAAGGTTGGTGTGAATTGATTAGATGATGTTATAATAAAAATATTCTAATTATGATTTATGAACCCACCATCATATACTTTTGAGTCATCTTGTGGACTTTGATAGGATGACTTGCAACCTCCTTATCTTTTCGTTATTCTTATTAGAGTATTAGACATAACACTCTCAAAAGTAAAACCAAAGATATATGAGTTGTCACAAATTATCCCTTTAAATTTTATTTTCAAAATTTTAATGACACTTCTTTCAAGGCATCTTTTTATTAGAGAGGTCATGGATATTAAATCAATCCTATCATGTTTTTTTCAATTATTTATATGGGATTGAAGCAAGGCCCACCCATATTATATCATCACCACATAGTGGTATTAAAAAAAAGCTTAAATTAGATCCATGTATCATTTGGCAAGATTCGAACCTGGGTCTTCTCCTTAAATGTTGAGGAATCTAACCATCTGAGCTAATGCCATTTGATAAATCAATGCTATCATGTTATAAGACAATAAATACTCGATAAACATATTAAATTCTAGATATTTTTTTAATCAAGATTACCTTGATTTACAATGGATCATTGTAGATATTTTAGTGTTTCAAAGCATGACAATTACCAACAAAATATCGAAGTCGCTTGTTTGGTTAAAAAATAGGAGCCTTTAAACTCAATGTTGGATAGAATAAAATTTTGTTTGGCTAGTAGGAAAGTTAAATTAATGTTGGATAGGATAAATTCTTATTTGACTAGTTGGAAAGGTAAGTTCATAACTATGGTTGAAATATTTCAACTCACATAAGGTATATAGCAATATTTCCAAATACACCAAATATATATGATTCCATTTTGAGATTACGGACACATATAGCCTTTGAATGTGACAAAATTTCAAGATATTTTTTGATGTAAGAAGTTTAGATTTCCCTTTTGCAAATAGGATAGGGTTTGCAAAGAAAAGAATGTAGGAGGACCAAACTTCTGAAATTGAATATTTGGGTTTGACATTATGGGAAAAATTTGTTTGGCTATTCAAAAATTAAAGAATAACAGGTGGAAATGTTACTTCAAAAATTTATAGGTTCCCTGGACATAGAAAACTTGTTTAAGAAGCAAGCCCCTCCTTAGAGGACCCATAACATGGAATTTCATATTAAAGAGTTGGTAATTAATCCAAAAATATATTAGGTGGTTAGTCGATGAGGGCCTTATAATCTCATTCCTAATCCAAAATAGCAACAACTAGCTTGAGCTTTTTGGCCCTGTAAAGGTTCAAGATCCTAATTTTATTGATGCAAGTAACAACTCTAGATCTTAGATTTCTATTCACAACATATTTCATAGAGGATCACAAACAAACAACAATGGAGCTTCAAAATATGTTCCTAGAGTTTTCATTGCTTTTTTTTTGCATAAGGATAAGTTCATTTAATATCTTAAATATGGTGGATACTCACAAGTGAGGATATAAGTATTTGGAGTAATATGAATTCTTTACTCCAAAGGATTTCCATTGGAAGAAGAATTGGTTAGTGAAGGATTCCTTAAGGCCTTGATATTTATTTGATTATCAATCTATACCAAAATTCTTATGGGTAATATTGCACAAACAATCCATTTTTATGAGTAGCATCAAAATTTAAGTAGGCCTTGTACGACTAACTAAACTTCAATTTTTTTTTTGACAAAAAGTAATGCCATCATAGTATCACTTACTTTGTTTTTTTTGCTATGCTATATTGGTAATACATAGGTGGTGCTACATAACACCACTTTAATGCCACCATAGTATCACTTGTGATATTGTTCAAATTTAGTGCCACTAGTGATATTTTTTTCAATTGGTTATATGGGATTGAAATGGGCACCACTTGTATTACATTATCACCAAATAGTGGTATTGCAACAAAGCTTGAATATTATCCATGTATCACTTGGAAATATTTGAACCTTAGTCTCCTCTTTTAAATATTGAGCAATATAATCGCTTAAGCTAAAGCCACTTAATCTTTTTCAATGAATTTACACAGGGTTTTTATGAGACGCCACTAGTGACATTTGATTTTATAATAGTTGGTAAATATGAATAGGGATTAATGAACTCAAGAGGGGAGAATGAAAATAATTTAAATTAAAGGTCCAACTCATAATAGGGTTGGAAAGGGGCTAATGCATATTTATGCTAGCACCTAGGTTAGGGATGTAGAGTTCAATTTGATTTTTTTAATTGGATGTATGAGATTGAAGTGGGCCCCACTTGTATCACATCATGACAACATAATGTTATTATAATAGCTTGACAAATATGCATATATCATTTGGCAATATTATAACTTAGGTATCCTCATAAATTCATGAATTTAACTTGTTAAGATCATACCATTTGATAAGCTGAATATTAATTATTATATGAGATATAAATTAGAATATAAATTAGTGCTAAAAATAGATTAGGATATATTTTAATTTATTATTAAATTATTTACATGGGGGTTTACAACCTACCTCTATTATATCTCATTTAACAAAACACATTATTACAAACTATATTATCATGGGTTGCCTCACATCAAGATTGTCCATTATAATGCAAGGATTTAAGCTTGATACATAGACATATGGTTGCTTATTTACCCTTGCTTCATAATATTTTAGATAGTTTTTAGTTGGTTATATGGGATTGCAATGGGTCCCACTTGTATTAAACTATGGTTGTATTACCATGATATAACATCTTGATAATTGCACATATATCACTTGACAAGACTTAAACTGTGGTCTCTAGCTTGACAGTCTATGTATTTGACTAGTTGAGCTCTTACCATTTGATTAAATATTAAGGTTCACCCATAAGATTTGAACATTGGTTTATTCTATGGGAACTCATAGGTCCCACCGCTCATCCTAAACTTATTGGGTTAAGCATTATGGTTCACCCATTGGATTGGAACCTTAGTTTGTAGTATGGAACTCTCCACTAAACCAATTGCTCCAAACTACATGGCAAGATATTTACGTAATTAATATATTGATAAGTTCTAATTAATGATTTACAAATTTTAAATTAATTATTTACTATTTACATTAGATCATAATTTCTATAACTAGACCAACCTTAATATTTTTAATATATGTAATTTAAAAATTGTTATATGGGATTAAAATGGGCCCCATCCATATCAAATCATGACCACATTTAGAGTGTAAGCTATGCAAAATTGCCAAACTTAGTAGATCTCTTATGAGGATAAATTCTAAGAAAAAATGTATCACCTAATTAAAAACTTCTTTTTAATATTTAAGCATTGAGATAACTCTTTTGTTTGTCTTCGGATTGTTTAATTTATTGCTTAGTCAATATCACTTGATCCTCCCTATCATATAACATTTTAGGATCAATTATCACTCGATATTCAAGTTAATCCCAACTTAAAAATATCTTTATATTAGGAGTTATTACATCATATACCATGTGAGAAGTCAAGTGGTATAACCATCCATCACAAGGTATATGCATGTAGTATAGGACAAGGTAATTGCAATTTTTTTTAAGGTTTGTTATAACTAAATTAGGCATCCTATATGGTAAAATACCCTTCACTACCATAATACAATCATTTGAAGCATTAAGATCTAACATGTGGCATTGAAGTAGGTAAAAGGAAGAATAAATGATCCTTCTTATCCTCTAGATTCAACATAGATATAGTCAAAAGAGCACTCTGTTTAAAGGAGAAGTTTGAAGATTGAAGGAAGTAGTTTAAAGGGTAAAAATTACCCTATATCAATTTGCCACCATGAAGCAACATTCCATGGTAGAATCAAAGGATGTTAGGGTGGAAAACCCCTATCAAAGGCAAAAACTTGAAAGTAAACAACCATGCCAAATTAAGGCAATAGAGGAAGCCATTTGTAGCTCCTCGAAATCTACAAGAAAAGGAATCTATATAAGCTCCTTAATATTACAAAAAAGGAAACCATTTGAAACTCCATTTGAAAATTACAAAGAAACCTTTTTTGAAAGGCATTGGATAAGAAGTTTGAAGGAAAATTATAACAATTCATTAAAGTCCTTTTTAAAAGGCATTGAAAAGGAAGTTTAAAGGAAAATTGAAACAATCCCTTGAAGCCTTTTTTAAAAGGCATTGAAAAAGAAAGTTTGAAGGAAATTTGAAATAGCCCATTGAAACTATTTATAGCAGTACAAAGCATTCCAAGAGAACGTGCTAAAGGAAAATTTAAAGGATGACAATCATTACAAAGGTGCTTCAATATTTTGTTAGGAGACGAATCCAATTCAAGCAAGAGAAATAAATAATCTAATAATCAAATCCAATTCAAGCAAGATAAATAAATAAACTAATAATCAAATTGTGAATAAGAGGTAAATTCCTACTATACAGAGAAGAGAGAATACTTGTATGGATAAGAAAACATTTTCAAAGCACAAGAATATTGTTAATAGAACACTAGACCAAAGTCTAGCAAGCAAATATAACAAACCAAGGAAATAACTTCATTTTTATCAAGACAAACAAAAGAAAGCAATAATTAAAAGATTGCATGAAAGGAATGCTCATCCATATTTAACGAAATAACAAGAAACTAAGGAAGGAGAAAAATAGAACATTGAGCAAGAAAAATCCTTTGTTTTCAACCAAATAACTTCAATATAAAGGTTATAAAGCAACAAGGAAGAACGAGAGGAAGAAAAGTGAGTGTCATTGTAAGTAGAAATAACCCTACTACCTTCTCTCCTATGGACATTGTTGAATAGGGTTGTCACAACCCTGGAACTATCTAAGAAGGAAATTTAAAACTTGTGGATGAAATACATTATCCAAATTTGCACATGAGATCATAGTCATAGTGTAATTGAACATTGTAAACAAATACGTCAAAATAGACATGAAAGTAAACATGAAACACAAGAAAAAATCATAAATGTCAAAGCAGATGAGAAATTCAACCACTTGGAGGATAAAAAATTCTCACCAAGGAAACTAAACAACAAATCCATCTAGGAAATCAAGAAAGGTGTTAGAACAATATCTTCAATCAAAGAAGAAGGAAACAATTATTGCTAATCATCCACAAACATCAAACCGAAGATATTACATAATAAAATTTAAGATGCAATCAAAGGTTTTAGAAGACACCAAGAAATTAATATGGAAATTAAGATGATATTTTTTCCAAAGGAAAGAGCACACACAAGTGACTACAAGGGCCTTTATGTTGATTAAGGAAATAAAAATGTATAAAATTTTGAAAGACCCTTTTTTATTAAGAGGAACATATTACAAATTACAAAAAAAGGAATAGAATATTCATTATTTGAGAAAGTATATTTTTGAAAAAGAAAACATAAAGGGAATATTCCAAAAAATATTCCATAGAGGAAGAAATATTCCCTCTATTCGACGAGACACAACTCACTCACATTTTTAAGCATAATTTAAAATATGAGTATAGGCATATATATACTTGTCAAAAAGATATTTTGAAGGTAAACTTTATGTTGGAAGTATTATATTATTTGGTACCTTGCAAGAATATTGCAAGTACCTTATAATTAGTTTATAAATATTTGAGTCTAAATTTTTGTATATAGTAGGTGTCATGTAAGTGTGGAGTTATGTAAATGGTTATCTTTTAGTGTGTGTATAATCATTAGAGGTTTTCTATTATGTGGAGTCAATAAAATATATTTCTCTTATGAGAAATATGAAGAGTTAAATCTCTTCTGTCTTTGAGGAGATGAAGAGTTAGTGTAAGTAGAAAAGTCAAGAGTTTTGTGAATGTGAAGCGTATCTTGTGTTGCATAGATTGAAAACAAAGTATTGTAATTGTATAGTAAAGAACACACTTTGCAATACATTGTATTTGCATTACTTATGTTGAAATATTCATCAATAATATTATTTAGTAAGTTTGTTATTTAATGTATATAATTGTGTGAGTATTATATATTGATAGGTCCTATGAGAATGGGATTGAATTATTATATTGCTAGATCATGTGAGAATAGGATTGAATTGCTAACACATGATAAAAGAAGAATGTTAGAATTTTGTGCAAAATTACCATGGCTAATGGAGCACCAAAATTTTTTTTGCTAGATTCCCAATTATTGAGGGAAAAAAATTATACTACCTAGAAGACAAAATCATGACACAACTTGAGTTTGAGGAATTTTGACAAGTAGTAAATGGAAGCACTTTCTATCCTACTACATAAGGATAAAATCAAATAAAATTTGATAAGCAAACAAAAAGACAAGACTCATCATCATGTTTGGAATAGCAGATGAGGTCTAAGCATACAATAAAGATACAACCACAACCAAGGATGAATGGGAGAAATTGAAGACATGATTTGAAGCCAAAAATCAAAATCAAATTCTATCCCTCTAAAATTAGCTCCATTATCTGAAGATGAAGAGTGGAGAAAATCTAGAAGCATTCATGAGGAGAATAATAGAATCTTGAGCATCATTACAAGCACAAAGAACTTAGGTATTTTATGAAATATTAGTTCCTATTATTTTGAGATCCCTCCCAAAAACGTACAATATTTTTGTGACTACAATAAATATTACTGATCAAACATGAAGCTTTGATAAGCTAGTGAACCTACTTTAAAAAATAGAGGTCCCACATACTATAAAATTAGAAGAAGAATAAGAGGAAGAAGAATAAGAAGAACATTTACTAGTTATAAGTCAAAGAGGAAAACAACCATTTAGAAGAGGCATGAGATACCATAATTTTTCCAACAAAGAAACAAATTTTTAAATATTAATGAAAGGAATGATTCTCAAAGGAGTACTTTCAACATAGTTGATTGAGTGGAGTTGGTTGAGCATAGTTGATTGAGAGTGTTGGAGTGATATTTCAAGTTCTTTGAAACAAATTGTTCTTTATTCTTAATTTATTTGAAGAGAGTTTGGAAGTGATTGAGTGTTGTGTGAGAGTGAAACATATTGAGTCATATACCATTCTACATATGTTTTTGTGGTTAAACAAGAGAGTTTGAAAGTGATTAAGTATTGTTGTGAGTGTGAAACATATTGAGTCTCTAACCATTCTCTATATGTTTCTATGAGATTAAAACAAGATTCTATGTGAAACTTGTTTGTGTGATTGAAGAGGTTTTTTGTGAAATATTGAGTTGAGTTGAATAAGCTTTTGTGAAATCTTATGGACATATTTGAGTAAGTTCTAGAGTGGACTTAAATACACAGTTGAGTAAGCTTTTGTGGAAGCTTACAATGCATATTTGAGGTAAGTCTTAGTGAAGACTTGTTGAGCAGATTAGACAAGTTCTAATGAGGACTTGTTGAGCAGATTTGAGGTAAGTCTTGGTGAAGACTTGTTGTGCAGTTTGAGAAAGTTGTAGAAAGGACTTATGGACATATTTGAGGCAATTATTTGAGAATATTTGAGAGAAGAGTTGATTGATTTATTCGTTCAAACCTTGAGTTAAGGTTAGGGAAAAATCTAGTAGAGTTGATTTATGATTGGATCAAGCTTTGTGTTAAGGCTTGAGGACAAAATTTGGTGCAGACTTGAGGATATGTTTGTACCATATCAGAGAAAGATATTGAGTATATTTATGCTAAACTGAAGGACTATGTTTAGTGCAAATCAGAGATAGATATTGAGTAGATTTGTGCTAGACCTAAGGACTATGTTTAGTGTAGATTTGAGATAGAGATTGAGCAGATTTGTGCTAGACCGAAGGACCGTGTGTAGTACAGATTGAAGATAGAGCTAAAAGCAAGCTTTGGAGGTGAAATAGTACTAGTGGATAGAGATCCATTATCCAGGGAAATGAGGACAAAGGTATTCTGAGTGAGGATATGAGTCTTTAGTGGAGAGAGTCCATAAGCCAAAGCAATGGAGGCAGTAGTCTTCTAGAAGATCACCAGCTAGATCAGAGGAGAAGGAGTTCTCCTGTGGATAGATATCCACGAACCAGATGAGGGGATTGGTATCTCTCATGGATAGAGATCTATAAAATTGGATAGATATCTATAAAATTGATTAGGGTATTGGTGTCTCCTTTGGACAGAGGTCCATAAATATTGTAATAGGGAAAGGATTCCATGGAGTCCATAAATATTTATGGACAGAGGTCCATCAATATTGTAATAATGAAATATTTTTTCCGTGGAGTAGCCCACATTGGGTGAACCATGTTAAATTGGTATCTCTATTGTGTGTGGTTATTTGTGCATTGATTTGATTATCGTTGTTGATATTTCCATTAATATATTGCATTATATTGTTTGGGAAAGAAAAGTAAAAAGTGGTCTTATACTTGTTCACCCCCCATCTCGGTATAAGTTTGTGCTCTTCATATTTAATATTAGAATAAATGCATTTATCCCATGTGTGGATAAGCGGTAATGGTAGGTTGAATATTATATAATGTAGGAGAGACATATATGAAGAGAAAAATATTGTGTTTGGATATCAGATTGAAATATAGGAAGGAGTGGCTTATTTCCAATAAGGAGCATTGTATGGTGTTGCTCTACCTTAAGGGTTTGAGCATTCTAAATATCTAAATTTGTGTTTATTTTTATGGATTGTATTATTGTAAATCTTAATTGTGGAAGAATGTTTTAATATTTTTGCAAATTGGTACTAATTTTTGTGAATGAGGAAAGAGGTTCTTAAGATTAACATAAGGCTATATTAAGTGAGGTCAATGCCACTTTTATTGTATTAGTCTCTAAGAAAGGTAAGAGAATATTTTTAATAATTTTAATTCAAAATTATTTTGTAATTTGATTTATAAGATAGTTTCAAAAACTAATAGCTTCTGTTACTACATAGGAGTAAGGTGGTTTCTTTGCGAGAAGTGAATTTATGATGATATAATTTTTGTCTAGGAGGTCATTACATTCACTTGTATATGAGAAGAACCATGCATGCTTATAAAATATTACATGAACAAAGAATATGATAGGGTTTGTTGGAGTTTTCTATATGGTGTTCTTAAAATTTTGGGTTTTGATCAAGGTTGGTGTGAATTGATTAGATGATGTTATAATAAAAATATTCTAATTATGATTTATGAACCCACCATCATATACTTTTGAGTCATCTTGTGGACTTTGATAGGATGACTTGCAACCTCCTTATCTTTTCGTTATTCTTATTAGAGTATTAGACATAACACTCTCAAAAGTAAAACCAAAGATATATGAGTTGTCACAAATTATCCCTTTGAATTTTATTTTCAAAATTTTAATGACACTTCTTTCAAGGCATCTTTTTATTAGAGAGGTCATGGATATTAAATCAATCCTATCATGTTTTTTTCAATTATTTATATGGGATTGAAGCAAGGCCCACCCATATTATATCATCACCACATAGTGGTATTAAAAAAAAGCTTAAATTAGATCCATGTATCATTTGGCAAGATTCGAACCTGGGTCTTCTCCTTAAATGTTGAGGAATCTAACCATCTGAGCTAATGCCATTTGATAAATCAATGCTATCATGTTATAAGACAATAAATACTCGATAAACATATTAAATTCTAGATATTTTTTTAATCAAGATTACCTTGATTTACAATGGATCATTGTAGATATTTTAGTGTTTCAAAGCATGACAATTACCAACAAAATATCGAAGTCGCTTGTTTGGTTAAAAAATAGGAGCCTTTAAACTCAATGTTGGATAGAATAAAATTTTGTTTGGCTAGTAGGAAAGTTAAATTAATGTTGGATAGGATAAATTCTTATTTGACTAGTTGGAAAGGTAAGTTCATAACTATGGTTGAAATATTTCAACTCACATAAGGTATATAGCAATATTTCCAAATACATCAAATATATATGATTCCATTTTGAGATTACGGACACATATAGCCTTTGAATGTGACAAAATTTCAAGATATTTTTTGATGTAAGAAGTTTAGATTTCCCTTTTGCAAATAGGATAGGGTTTGCAAAGAAAAGAATGTAGGAGGACCAAACTTCTGAAATTGAATATTTGGGTTTGACATTATGGGAAAAATTTGTTTGGCTATTCAAAAATTAAAGAATAACAGGTGGAAATGTTACTTCAAAAATTTATAGGTTCCCTGGACATAGAAAACTTGTTTAAGAAGCAAGCCCCTCCTTAGAGGACCCATAACATGGAATTTCATATTAAAGAGTTGGTAATTAATCCAAAAATATATTAGGTGGTTAGTCGATGAGGGCCTTATAATCTCATTCCTAATCCAAAATAGCAACAACTAGCTTGAGCTTTTTGGCCCTGTAAAGGTTCAAGATCCTAATTTTATTGATGCAAGTAACAACTCTAGATCTTAGATTTCTATTCACAACATATTTCATAGAGGATCACAAACAAACAACAATGGAGCTTCAAAATATGTTCCTAGAGTTTTCATTGCTTTTTTTTTGCATAAGGATAAGTTCATTTAATATCTTAAATATGGTGGATACTCACAAGTGAGGATATAAGTATTTGGAGTAATATGAATTCTTTACTCCAAAGGATTTCCATTGGAAGAAGAATTGGTTAGTGAATGATTCCTTAAGGCCTTGATATTTATTTGATTATCAATCTATACCAAAATTCTTATGGGTAATATTGCACAAACAATCCATTTTTATGAGTAGCATCAAAATTTAAGTAGGCCTTGTACGACTAACTAAACTTCAATTTTTTTTTTGACAAAAAGTAATGCCATCATAGTATCACTTACTTTGTTTTTTTTGCTATGCTATATTGGTAATACATAGGTGGTGCTACATAACACCACTTTAATGCCACCATAGTATCACTTGTGATATTGTTCAAATTTAGTGCCACTAGTGATATTTTTTTCAATTGGTTATATGGGATTGAAATGGGCACCACTTGTATTACATTATCACCAAATAGTGGTATTGCAACAAAGCTTGAATATTATCCATGTATCACTTGGAAATATTTGAACCTTAGTCTCCTCTTTTAAATATTGAGCAATATAATCGCTTAAGCTAAAGCCACTTAATCTTTTTCAATGAATTTACACAGGGTTTTTATGAGACGCCACTAGTGACATTTGATTTTATAATAGTTGGTAAATATGAATAGGGATTAATGAACTCAAGAGGGGAGAATGAAAATAATTTAAATTAAAGGTCCAACTCATAATAGGGTTGGAAAGGGGCTAATGCATATTTATGCTAGCACCTAGGTTAGGGATGTAGAGTTCAATTTGATTTTTTTAATTGGATGTATGAGATTGAAGTGGGCCCCACTTGTATCACATCATGACAACATAATGTTATTATAATAGCTTGACAAATATGCATATATCATTTGGCAATATTATAACTTAGGTATCCTCATAAATTCATGAATTTAACTTGTTAAGATCATACCATTTGATAAGCTGAATATTAATTATTATATGAGATATAAATTAGAATATAAATTAGTGCTAAAAATAGATTAGGATATATTTTAATTTATTATTAAATTATTTACATGGGGGTTTACAACCTACCTCTATTATATCTCATTTAACAAAACACATTATTACAAACTATATTATCATGGGTTGCCTCACATCAAGATTGTCCATTATAATGCAAGGATTTAAGCTTGATACATAGACATATGGTTGCTTATTTACCCTTGCTTCATAATATTTTAGATAGTTTTTAGTTGGTTATATGGGATTGCAATGGGTCCCACTTGTATTAAACTATGGTTGTATTACCATGATATAACATCTTGATAATTGCACATATATCACTTGACAAGACTTAAACTGTGGTCTCTAGCTTGACAGTCTATGTATTTGACTAGTTGAGCTCTTACCATTTGATTAAATATTAAGGTTCACCCATAAGATTTGAACATTGGTTTATTCTATGGGAACTCATAGGTCCCACCGCTCATCCTAAACTTATTGGGTTAAGCATTATGGTTCACCCATTGGATTGGAACCTTAGTTTGTAGTATGGAACTCTCCACTAAACCAATTGCTCCAAACTACATGGCAAGATATTTACGTAATTAATATATTGATAAGTTCTAATTAATGATTTACAAATTTTAAATTAATTATTTACTATTTACATTAGATCATAATTTCTATAACTAGACCAACCTTAATATTTTTAATATATGTAATTTAAAAATTGTTATATGGGATTAAAATGGGCCCCATCCATATCAAATCATGACCACATTTAGAGTGTAAGCTATGCAAAATTGCCAAACTTAGTAGATCTCTTATGAGGATAAATTCTAAGAAAAAATGTATCACCTAATTAAAAACTTCTTTTTAATATTTAAGCATTGAGATAACTCTTTTGTTTGTCTTCGGATTGTTTAATTTATTGCTTAGTCAATATCACTTGATCCTCCCTATCATATAACATTTTAGGATCAATTATCACTCGATATTCAAGTTAATCCCAACTTAAAAATATCTTTATATTAGGAGTTATTACATCATATACCATGTGAGAAGTCAAGTGGTATAACCATCCATCACAAGGTATATGCATGTAGTATAGGACAAGGTAATTGCAATTTTTTTTAAGGTTTGTTATAACTAAATTAGGCATCCTATATGGTAAAATACCCTTCACTACCATAATACAATCATTTGAAGCATTAAGATCTAACATGTGGCATTGAAGTAGGTAAAAGGAAGAATAAATGATCCTTCTTATCCTCTAGATTCAACATAGATATAGTCAAAAGAGCACTCTGTTTAAAGGAGAAGTTTGAAGATTGAAGGAAGTAGTTTAAAGGGTAAAAATTACCCTATATCAATTTGCCACCATGAAGCAACATTCCATGGTAGAATCAAAGGATGTTAGGGTGGAAAACCCCTATCAAAGGCAAAAACTTGAAAGTAAACAACCATGCCAAATTAAGGCAATAGAGGAAGCCATTTGTAGCTCCTCGAAATCTACAAGAAAAGGAATCTATATAAGCTCCTTAATATTACAAAAAAGGAAACCATTTGAAACTCCATTTGAAAATTACAAAGAAACCTTTTTTGAAAGGCATTGGATAAGAAGTTTGAAGGAAAATTATAACAATTCATTAAAGTCCTTTTTAAAAGGCATTGAAAAGGAAGTTTAAAGGAAAATTGAAACAATCCCTTGAAGCCTTTTTTAAAAGGCATTGAAAAAGAAAGTTTGAAGGAAATTTGAAATAGCCCATTGAAACTATTTATAGCAGTACAAAGCATTCCAAGAGAACGTGCTAAAGGAAAATTTAAAGGATGACAATCATTACAAAGGTGCTTCAATATTTTGTTAGGAGACGAATCCAATTCAAGCAAGAGAAATAAATAATCTAATAATCAAATCCAATTCAAGCAAGATAAATAAATAAACTAATAATCAAATTGTGAATAAGAGGTAAATTCCTACTATACAGAGAAGAGAGAATACTTGTATGGATAAGAAAACATTTTCAAAGCACAAGAATATTGTTAATAGAACACTAGACCAAAGTCTAGCAAGCAAATATAACAAACCAAGGAAATAACTTCATTTTTATCAAGACAAACAAAAGAAAGCAATAATTAAAAGATTGCATGAAAGGAATGCTCATCCATATTTAACGAAATAACAAGAAACTAAGGAAGGAGAAAAATAGAACATTGAGCAAGAAAAATCCTTTGTTTTCAACCAAATAACTTCAATATAAAGGTTATAAAGCAACAAGGAAGAACGAGAGGAAGAAAAGTGAGTGTCATTGTAAGTAGAAATAACCCTACTACCTTCTCTCCTATGGACATTGTTGAATAGGGTTGTCACAACCCTGGAACTATCTAAGAAGGAAATTTAAAACTTGTGGATGAAATACATTATCCAAATTTGCACATGAGATCATAGTCATAGTGTAATTGAACATTGTAAACAAATACGTCAAAATAGACATGAAAGTAAACATGAAACACAAGAAAAAATCATAAATGTCAAAGCAGATGAGAAATTCAACCACTTGGAGGATAAAAAATTCTCACCAAGGAAACTAAACAACAAATCCATCTAGGAAATCAAGAAAGGTGTTAGAACAATATCTTCAATCAAAGAAGAAGGAAACAATTATTGCTAATCATCCACAAACATCAAACCGAAGATATTACATAATAAAATTTAAGATGCAATCAAAGGTTTTAGAAGACACCAAGAAATTAATATGGAAATTAAGATGATATTTTTTCCAAAGGAAAGAGCACACACAAGTGACTACAAGGGCCTTTATGTTGATTAAGGAAATAAAAATGTATAAAATTTTGAAAGACCCTTTTTTATTAAGAGGAACATATTACAAATTACAAAAAAAGGAATAGAATATTCATTATTTGAGAAAGTATATTTTTGAAAAAGAAAACATAAAGGGAATATTCCAAAAAATATTCCATAGAGGAAGAAATATTCCCTCTATTCGACGAGACACAACTCACTCACATTTTTAAGCATAATTTAAAATATGAGTATAGGCATATATATACTTGTCAAAAAGATATTTTGAAGGTAAACTTTATGTTGGAAGTATTATATTATTTGGTACCTTGCAAGAATATTGCAAGTACCTTATAATTAGTTTATAAATATTTGAGTCTAAATTTTTGTATATAGTAGGTGTCATGTAAGTGTGGAGTTATGTAAATGGTTATCTTTTAGTGTGTGTATAATCATTAGAGGTTTTCTATTATGTGGAGTCAATAAAATATATTTCTCTTATGAGAAATATGAAGAGTTAAATCTCTTCTGTCTTTGAGGAGATGAAGAGTTAGTGTAAGTAGAAAAGTCAAGAGTTTTGTGAATGTGAAGCGTATCTTGTGTTGCATAGATTGAAAACAAAGTATTGTAATTGTATAGTAAAGAACACACTTTGCAATACATTGTATTTGCATTACTTATGTTGAAATATTCATCAATAATATTATTTAGTAAGTTTGTTATTTAATGTATATAATTGTGTGAGTATTATATATTGATAGGTCCTATGAGAATGGGATTGAATTATTATATTGCTAGATCATGTGAGAATAGGATTGAATTGCTAACACGTGATAAAAGAAGAATGTTAGAATTTTGTGCAAAATTACCATGGCTAATGGAGCACCAAAATTTTTGTTGCTAGATTCCCAATTATTGAGGGAAAAAAATTATACTACCTAGAAGACAAAATCATGACACAACTTGAGTTTGAGGAATTTTGACAAGTAGTAAATGGAAGCACTTTCTATCCTACTACATAAGGATAAAATCAAATAAAATTTGATAAGCAAACAAAAAGACAAGACTCATCATCATGTTTGGAATAGCAGATGAGGTCTAAGCATACAATAAAGATACAACCACAACCAAGGATGAATGGGAGAAATTGAAGACATGATTTGAAGCCAAAAATCAAAATTAGATTCTATCCCTCTAAAATTAGCTCCATTATCTGAAGATGAAGAGTGGAGAAAATCTAGAAGCATTCATGAGGAGAATAATAGAATCTTGAGCATCATTACAAGCACAAAGAACTTAGGTATTTTATGAAATATTAGTTCCTATTATTTTGAGATCCCTCCCAAAAACGTACAATATTTTTGTGACTACAATAAATATTACTGATCAAACATGAAGCTTTGATAAGCTAGTGAACCTACTTTAAAAAATAGAGGTCCCACATACTATAAAATTAGAAGAAGAATAAGAGGAAGAAGAATAAGAAGAACATTTACTAGTTATAAGTCAAAGAGGAAAACAACCATTTAGAAGAGGCATGAGATACCATAATTTTTCCAACAAAGAAACAAATTTTTAAATATTAATGAAAGGAATGATTCTCAAAGGAGTACTTTCAACATAGTTGATTGAGTGGAGTTGGTTGAGCATAGTTGATTGAGAGTGTTGGAGTGATATTTCAAGTTCTTTGAAACAAATTGTTCTTTATTCTTAATTTATTTGAAGAGAGTTTGGAAGTGATTGAGTGTTGTGTGAGAGTGAAACATATTGAGTCATATACCATTCTACATATGTTTTTGTGGTTAAACAAGAGAGTTTGAAAGTGATTAAGTATTGTTGTGAGTGTGAAACATATTGAGTCTCTAACCATTCTCTATATGTTTCTATGAGATTAAAACAAGATTCTATGTGAAACTTGTTTGTGTGATTGAAGAGGTTTTTTGTGAAATATTGAGTTGAGTTGAATAAGCTTTTGTGAAATCTTATGGACATATTTGAGTAAGTTCTAGAGTGGACTTAAATACACAGTTGAGTAAGCTTTTGTGGAAGCTTACAATGCATATTTGAGGTAAGTCTTAGTGAAGACTTGTTGAGCAGATTAGACAAGTTCTAATGAGGACTTGTTGAGCAGATTTGAGGTAAGTCTTGGTGAAGACTTGTTGTGCAGTTTGAGAAAGTTGTAGAAAAGACTTATGGACATATTTGAGGCAATTATTTGAGAATATTTGAGAGAAGAGTTGATTGATTTATTCGTTCAAACCTTGAGTTAAGGTTAGGGAAAAATCTAGTAGAGTTGATTTATGATTGGATCAAGCTTTGTGTTAAGGCTTGAGGACAAAATTTGGTGCAGACTTGAGGATATGTTTGTACCATATCAGAGAAAGATATTGAGTATATTTATGCTAAACTGAAGGACTATGTTTAGTGCAAATCAGAGATAGAGATTGAGTAGATTTGTGCTAGACCTAAGGACTATGTTTAGTGTAGATTTGAGATAGAGATTGAGCAGATTTGTGCTAGACCGAAGGACCGTGTGTAGTACAGATTGAAGATAGAGCTAAAAGCAAGATTTGGAGGTGAAATAGTACTAGTGGATAGAGATCCATTATCCATGGAAATGAGGACAAAGGTATTCTGAGTGAGGATATGAGTCTTTAGTGGAGAGAGTCCATAAGCCAAAGCAATGGAGGCAGTAGTCTTCTAGAAGATCACCAGCTAGATCAGAGGAGAAGGAGTTCTCCTGTGGATAGATATCCACGAACCAGATGAGGGGATTGGTATCTCTCATGGATAGAGATCTATAAAATTGGATAGATATCTATAAAATTGATTAGGGTATTGGTGTCTCCTTTGGACAGAGGTCCATAAATATTGTAATAGGGAAAGGATTCCATGGAGTCCATAAATATTTATGGACAGAGGTCCATCAATATTGTAATAATGAAATATTTTTTCCGTGGAGTAGCCCACATTGGGTGAACCATGTTAAATTGGTATCTCTATTGTGTGTGGTTATTTGTGCATTGATTTGATTACTGTTGTTGATATTTCCATTAATATATTGCATTATATTGTTTGGGAAAGAAAAGTAAAAAGTGGTCTTATACTGTTCACCCCCCATCTCGGTATAAGTTTGTGCTCTTCATATTTAATATTAGAATAAATGCATTTATCCCATGTGTGGATAAGCGGTAATGGTAGGTTGAATATTATATAATGTAGGAGAGACATATATGAAGAGAAAAATATTGTGTTTGGATATCATATTGAAATATAGGAAGGAGTGGCTTCTTTCCAATAAGGAGCATTGTATGGTGTTGCTCTACCTTAAGGGTTTGAGCATTCTAAATATCTAAATTTGTGTTTATTTTTATGGATTGTATTATTGTAAATCTTAATTGTGGAAGAATGTTTTAATATTTTTGCAAATTGGTACTAATTTTTGTGAATGAGGAAAGAGGTTCTTAAGATTAACATAAGGCTATATTAAGTGAGGTCAATGCCACTTTTATTGTATTAGTCTCTAAGAAAGGTAAGAGAATATTTTTAATAATTTTAATTCAAAATTATTTTGTAATTTGATTTATAAGATAGTTTCAAAAACTAATAGCTTCTGTTACTACATAGGAGTAAGGTGGTTTCTTTGCGAGAAGTGAATTTATGATGATATAATTTTTGTCTAGGAGGTCATTACATTCACTTGTATATGAGAAGAACCATGCATGCTTATAAAATATTACATGAACAAAGCATATGATAGGGTTTGTTGGAGTTTTCTATATGGTGTTCTTAAAATTTTGGGTTTTGATCAAGGTTGGTGTGAATTGATTAGATGATGTTATAATAAAAATATTCTAATTATGATTTATGAACCCACCATCATATACTTTTGAGTCATCTTGTGGACTTTGATAGGATGACTTGCAACCTCCTTATCTTTTCGTTATTCTTATTAGAGTATTAGACATAACACTCTCAAAAGTAAAACCAAAGATATATGAGTTGTCACAAATTATCCCTTTAAATTTTATTTTCAAAATTTTAATGACACTTCTTTCAAGGCATCTTTTTATTAGAGAGGTCATGGATATTAAATCAATCCTATCATGTTTTTTTCAATTATTTATATGGGATTGAAGCAAGGCCCACCCATATTATATCATCACCACATAGTGGTATTAAAAAAAAGCTTAAATTAGATCCATGTATCATTTGGCAAGATTCGAACCTGGGTCTTCTCCTTAAATGTTGAGGAATCTAACCATCTGAGCTAATGCCATTTGATAAATCAATGCTATCATGTTATAAGACAATAAATACTCGATAAACATATTAAATTCTAGATATTTTTTTAATCAAGATTACCTTGATTTACAATGGATCATTGTAGATATTTTAGTGTTTCAAAGCATGACAATTACCAACAAAATATCGAAGTCGCTTGTTTGGTTAAAAAATAGGAGCCTTTAAACTCAATGTTGGATAGAATAAAATTTTGTTTGGCTAGTAGGAAAGTTAAATTAATGTTGGATAGGATAAATTCTTATTTGACTAGTTGGAAAGGTAAGTTCATAACTATGGTTGAAATATTTCAACTCACATAAGGTATATAGCAATATTTCCAAATACACCAAATATATATGATTCCATTTTGAGATTACGGACACATATAGCCTTTGAATGTGACAAAATTTCAAGATATTTTTTGATGTAAGAAGTTTAGATTTCCCTTTTGCAAATAGGATAGGGTTTGCAAAGAAAAGAATGTAGGAGTACCAAACTTCTGAAATTGAATATTTGGGTTTGACATTATGGGAAAAATTTGTTTGGCTATTCAAAAATTAAAGAATAACAGGTGGAAATGTTACTTCAAAAATTTATAGGTTCCCTGGACATAGAAAACTTGTTTAAGAAGCAAGCCCCTCCTTAGAGGACCCATAACATGGAATTTCATATTAAAGAGTTGGTAATTAATCCAAAAATATATTAGGTGGTTAGTCGATGAGGGCCTTATAATCTCATTCCTAATCCAAAATAGCAACAACTAGCTTGAGCTTTTTGGCCCTGTAAAGGTTCAAGATCCTAATTTTATTGATGCAAGTAACAACTCTAGATCTTAGATTTCTATTCACAACATATTTCATAGAGGATCACAAACAAACAACAATGGAGCTTCAAAATATGTTCCTAGAGTTTTCATTGCTTTTTTTTTGCATAAGGATAAGTTCATTTAATATCTTAAATATGGTGGATACTCACAAGTGAGGATATAAGTATTTGGAGTAATATGAATTCTTTACTCCAAAGGATTTCCATTGGAAGAAGAATTGGTTAGTGAAGGATTCCTTAAGGCCTTGATATTTATTTGATTATCAATCTATACCAAAATTCTTATGGGTAATATTGCACAAACAATCCATTTTTATGAGTAGCATCAAAATTTAAGTAGGCCTTGTACGACTAACTAAACTTCAATTTTTTTTTTGACAAAAAGTAATGCCATCATAGTATCACTTACTTTGTTTTTTTTGCTATGCTATATTGGTAATACATAGGTGGTGCTACATAACACCACTTTAATGCCACCATAGTATCACTTGTGATATTGTTCAAATTTAGTGCCACTAGTGATATTTTTTTCAATTGGTTATATGGGATTGAAATGGGCACCACTTGTATTACATTATCACCAAATAGTGGTATTGCAACAAAGCTTGAATATTATCCATGTATCACTTGGAAATATTTGAACCTTAGTCTCCTCTTTTAAATATTGAGCAATATAATCGCTTAAGCTAAAGCCACTTAATCTTTTTCAATGAATTTACACAGGGTTTTTATGAGACGCCACTAGTGACATTTGATTTTATAATAGTTGGTAAATATGAATAGGGATTAATGAACTCAAGAGGGGAGAATGAAAATAATTTAAATTAAAGGTCCAACTCATAATAGGGTTGGAAAGGGGCTAATGCATATTTATGCTAGCACCTAGGTTAGGGATGTAGAGTTCAATTTGATTTTTTTAATTGGATGTATGAGATTGAAGTGGGCCCCACTTGTATCACATCATGACAACATAATGTTATTATAATAGCTTGACAAATATGCATATATCATTTGGCAATATTATAACTTAGGTATCCTCATAAATTCATGAATTTAACTTGTTAAGATCATACCATTTGATAAGCTGAATATTAATTATTATATGAGATATAAATTAGAATATAAATTAGTGCTAAAAATAGATTAGGATATATTTTAATTTATTATTAAATTATCTACATGGGGGTTTACAACCTACCTCTATTATATCTCATTTAACAAAACACATTATTACAAACTATATTATCATGGGTTGCCTCACATCAAGATTGTCCATTATAATGCAAGGATTTAAGCTTGATACATAGACATATGGTTGCTTATTTACCCTTGCTTCATAATATTTTAGATAGTTTTTAGTTGGTTATATGGGATTGCAATGGGTCCCACTTGTATTAAACTATGGTTGTATTACCATGATATAACATCTTGATAATTGCACATATATCACTTGACAAGACTTAAACTGTGGTCTCTAGCTTGACAGTCTATGTATTTGACTAGTTGAGCTCTTACCATTTGATTAAATATTAAGGTTCACCCATAAGATTTGAACATTGGTTTATTCTATGGGAACTCATAGGTCCCACCGCTCATCCTAAACTTATTGGGTTAAGCATTATGGTTCACCCATTGGATTGGAACCTTAGTTTGTAGTATGGAACTCTCCACTAAACCAATTGCTCCAAACTACATGGCAAGATATTTACGTAATTAATATATTGATAAGTTCTAATTAATGATTTACAAATTTTAAATTAATTATTTACTATTTACATTAGATCATAATTTCTATAACTAGACCAACCTTAATATTTTTAATATATGTAATTTAAAAATTGTTATATGGGATTAAAATGGGCCCCATCCATATCAAATCATGACCACATTTAGAGTGTAAGCTATGCAAAATTGCCAAACTTAGTAGATCTCTTATGAGGATAAATTCTAAGAAAAAATGTATCACCTAATTAAAAACTTCTTTTTAATATTTAAGCATTGAGATAACTCTTTTGTTTGTCTTCGGATTGTTTAATTTATTGCTTAGTCAATATCACTTGATCCTCCCTATCATATAACATTTTAGGATCAATTATCACTCGATATTCAAGTTAATCCCAACTTAAAAATATCTTTATATTAGGAGTTATTACATCATATACCATGTGAGAAGTCAAGTGGTATAACCATCCATCACAAGGTATATGCATGTAGTATAGGACAAGGTAATTGCAATTTTTTTTAAGGTTTGTTATAACTAAATTAGGCATCCTATATGGTAAAATACCCTTCACTACCATAATACAATCATTTGAAGCATTAAGATCTAACATGTGGCATTGAAGTAGGTAAAAGGAAGAATAAATGATCCTTCTTATCCTCTAGATTCAACATAGATATAGTCAAAAGAGCACTCTGTTTAAAGGAGAAGTTTGAAGATTGAAGGAAGTAGTTTAAAGGGTAAAAATTACCCTATATCAATTTGCCACCATGAAGCAACATTCCATGGTAGAATCAAAGGATGTTAGGGTGGAAAACCCCTATCAAAGGCAAAAACTTGAAAGTAAACAACCATGCCAAATTAAGGCAATAGAGGAAGCCATTTGTAGCTCCTCGAAATCTACAAGAAAAGGAATCTATATAAGCTCCTTAATATTACAAAAAAGGAAACCATTTGAAACTCCATTTGAAAATTACAAAGAAACCTTTTTTGAAAGGCATTGGATAAGAAGTTTGAAGGAAAATTATAACAATTCATTAAAGTCCTTTTTAAAAGGCATTGAAAAGGAAGTTTAAAGGAAAATTGAAACAATCCCTTGAAGCCTTTTTTAAAAGGCATTGAAAAAGAAAGTTTGAAGGAAATTTGAAATAGCCCATTGAAACTATTTATAGCAGTACAAAGCATTCCAAGAGAACGTGCTAAAGGAAAATTTAAAGGATGACAATCATTACAAAGGTGCTTCAATATTTTGTTAGGAGACGAATCCAATTCAAGCAAGAGAAATAAATAATCTAATAATCAAATCCAATTCAAGCAAGATAAATAAATAAACTAATAATCAAATTGTGAATAAGAGGTAAATTCCTACTATACAGAGAAGAGAGAATACTTGTATGGATAAGAAAACATTTTCAAAGCACAAGAATATTGTTAATAGAACACTAGACCAAAGTCTAGCAAGCAAATATAACAAACCAAGGAAATAACTTCATTTTTATCAAGACAAACAAAAGAAAGCAATAATTAAAAGAGTGCATGAAAGGAATGCTCATCCATATTTAACGAAATAACAAGAAACTAAGGAAGGAGAAAAATAGAACATTGAGCAAGAAAAATCCTTTGTTTTCAACCAAATAACTTCAATATAAAGGTTATAAAGCAACAAGGAAGAACGAGAGGAAGAAAAGTGAGTGTCATTGTAAGTAGAAATAACCCTACTACCTTCTCTCCTATGGACATTGTTGAATAGGGTTGTCACAACCCTGGAACTATCTAAGAAGGAAATTTAAAACTTGTGGATGAAATACATTATCCAAATTTGCACATGAGATCATAGTCATAGTGTAATTGAACATTGTAAACAAATACGTCAAAATAGACATGAAAGTAAACATGAAACACAAGAAAAAATCATAAATGTCAAAGCATATGAGAAATTCAACCACTTGGAGGATAAAAAATTCTCACCAAGGAAACTAAACAACAAATCCATCTAGGAAACCAAGAAAGGTGTTAGAACAATATCTTCAATCAAAGAAGAAGGAAACAATTATTGCTAATCATCCACAAACATCAAACCGAAGATATTACATAATAAAATTTAAGATGCAATCAACGGTTTTAGAAGACACCAAGAAATTAATATGGAAATTAAGATGATATTTTTTCCAAAGGAAAGAGCACACACAAGTGACTACAAGGGCCTTTATGTTGATTAAGGAAATAAAAATGTATAAAATTTTGAAAGACCCTTTTTTATTAAGAGGAACATATTACAAATTACAAAAAAAGGAATAGAATATTCATTATTTGAGAAAGTATATTTTTGAAAAAGAAAACATAAAGGGAATATTCCAAAAAATATTCCATAGAGGAAGAAATATTCCCTCTATTCGACGAGACACAACTCACTCACATTTTTAAGCATAATTTAAAATATGAGTATAGGCATATATATACTTGTCAAAAAGATATTTTGAAGGTAAACTTTATGTTGGAAGTATTATATTATTTGGTACCTTGCAAGAATATTGCAAGTACCTTATAATTAGTTTATAAATATTTGAGTCTAAATTTTTGTATATAGTAGGTGTCATGTAAGTGTGGAGTTATGTAAATGGTTATCTTTTAGTGTGTGTATAATCATTAGAGGTTTTCTATTATGTGGAGTCAATAAAATATATTTCTCTTATGAGAAATATGAAGAGTTAAATCTCTTCTGTCTTTGAGGAGATGAAGAGTTAGTGTAAGTAGAAAAGTCAAGAGTTTTGTGAATGTGAAGCGTATCTTGTGTTGCATAGATTGAAAACAAAGTATTGTAATTGTATAGTAAAGAACACACTTTGCAATACATTGTATTTGCATTACTTATGTTGAAATATTCATCAATAATATTATTTAGTAAGTTTGTTATTTAATGTATATAATTGTGTGAGTATTATATATTGATAGGTCCTATGAGAATGGGATTGAATTATTATATTGCTAGATCATGTGAGAATAGGATTGAATTGCTAACACGTGATAAAAGAAGAATGTTAGAATTTTGTGCAAAATTACCATGGCTAATGGAGCACCAAAATTTTTGTTGCTAGATTCCCAATTATTGAGGGAAAAAAATTATACTACCTAGAAGACAAAATCATGACACAACTTGAGTTTGAGGAATTTTGACAAGTAGTAAATGGAAGCACTTTCTATCCTACTACATAAGGATAAAATCAAATAAAATTTGATAAGCAAACAAAAAGACAAGACTCATCATCATGTTTGGAATAGCAGATGAGGTCTAAGCATACAATAAAGATACAACCACAACCAAGGATGAATGGGAGAAATTGAAGACATGATTTGAAGCCAAAAATCAAAATTAGATTCTATCCCTCTAAAATTAGCTCCATTATCTGAAGATGAAGAGTGGAGAAAATCTAGAAGCATTCATGAGGAGAATAATAGAATCTTGAGCATCATTACAAGCACAAAGAACTTAGGTATTTTATGAAATATTAGTTCCTATTATTTTGAGATCCCTCCCAAAAACGTACAATATTTTTGTGACTACAATAAATATTACTGATCAAACATGAAGCTTTGATAAGCTAGTGAACCTACTTTAAAAAATAGAGGTCCCACATACTATAAAATTAGAAGAAGAATAAGAGGAAGAAGAATAAGAAGAACATTTACTAGTTATAAGTCAAAGAGGAAAACAACCATTTAGAAGAGGCATGAGATACCATAATTTTTCCAACAAAGAAACAAATTTTTAAATATTAATGAAAGGAATGATTCTCAAAGGAGTACTTTCAACATGCAAAAGATGTGTGAACATTGTGGAATAAATGAACACACCATGAGAGAATATTGGCATATTCTATTCAAGAATGGATCCCCTTCATGAGAGATGAACCTTCAACATAACATGTCATCTTCAGAATAAAGTTGGAGAAATGCACATCAAATTAATGTAGCCAAAGAGAATCAAGTCAAAGAAGTAAAAGAAAAAGTTCAATAGGAATAATAAGAACATGCATATATTGTATGAGCACACCCAAATTAGTCAGAATAAGCTTGAAACAATGTAGAAGCAATCAAACATATCACAAATAAAAAAATTAAGTCATACAACTAGAGACATCAAGAGCATAGATGATCACGCCAAACCATAAAAGAACAAGATAAATGATCAAGTTGTGAAAATTAAAAAGAAGCAAACTCTAGAGCCCAAGATTGAAGATGTACATTTCAAATATAGATCTTCTCCATCTATAGAAGAACTTGAAGCAGAAGATAGCAAAGAGTCTTGGATTCAACCATTGATAATATATCAAAGGAAGCATAGATATGTCACATATGATCCAAGTTTGTAACTCAAAAATCAAAGATAAAAATTTTTAATCATCAAAACATGTGTAAATCATTTGATCATCATAGGGAGTTATGAAAGAATGATTTTTATCATAAAGGAAGATTTGAAGAAAATTTTAACATGATCGACCTAAAATTATTCCATTATTTTCTTGGTCTAGAGTAAAAGCAAAACAAAGCAAATAAAATATTACAAAATGAACCTTGTTATAAGATTCAAGATGACAAGAAAAAATACAAGAAACTAATAGCTACAGAAAATTAGACACTTTTGTCAAAATTAAAATAGTTGAAGAATACAAAAAAAAGATCAAATCAACAAAAATATCAATACAATTGATTGCTATCCAAAATTTTGGAAAAGAAACTACAAAAATAATATTTTTCTCGAGGACTTAAATCCTTGAAATGCTTCAAGAAACTAAATTCAAGGAGAAAAGCACTTCAAATTTTACAATTAAATTTGCAGAACAAGGCAATTACTGTTAGCAACAATACAAGTAGGATAAAGACCTGAATCCAAGCACTAAAGATACATGGTAACACATGCTTCACTTGAATACATTGAAGAAACACACTTTAAAATTTATTGAATAAGTATTTTGTAATAAATATATTTTGGAGTGCATGATCGATAGAACCTAACACTCCTAAGTATATTAGTAGTTAATTTACATTAAGGGAAACAATTTCTCTCTCAAATTTCTACATCACCCTAGACATTGTTCTTTGGTCATAATCAATATAGATCTATTTATTATGATGTAATAATGAGGGTATGTTAAAAGTTATCACATAATAGACCATGTGAGAAGTCAAGTGGTATAACCACCCTTCACAAGGTGTAGTGATAAATTTTGCACCCATTTTTATCTAGGCAAATGGATCCATGCTTAGAATGGGGATGGATGTTTGAAACCTACACCTTAATGTGAAGGGTACTTGGTGATGTACCTCCTTTGGTGATGGTTGAATAGTTTTTGGTTCACCAAGAAGTATTTGAATACTACTTCTAATTCTAGCTAGAGGGTGTTGTTTAGATGTATTCTTTTCAGTTTTCAAACGCCTAAGTTTGGACTAAAATGTAGTTAGGATCTAAACTATATGCACTTTCAATTTTCCTTGAAGACAAACAAACAATATTTAAGCTACAATGTACCTTTTTAAACTTTTTTTCAATATATATATATTCTGTGTTTTTGAATTATTTTATAGAGATCTAAGAAATATAAAGGATGTAATACTAAAAATAGAAAATACAAAATTGAAATGAGCAAGACAAAACGCTTACGTGACCCAAATGACTATGTAGAGTGAATTCACAGTCTGTATGGCAAATTTGTGACCTGTATGCGAATTTGCAATCTGTAAGTGAATTCGCAAATCTAAGCATAAATTTGCTAAAAACCTACAAATAGTCACACAAAACACTAAAAATTAAAATCAGTGTTTGAGGATCTGCTTAAGATACTATGACTTATCTTAGTGACATAGCAGTCAAGTTCCCTTGGTTTGTTTAGAAAATCGTTCATAACAATAAAGTTATTGACCTTTAGTAATGAGGCAAGATATAGAATGAAATAATATAAACCATGCAAAATGCAAAATGCCTATAAGATAAAATGATCCAAGCGCTATATGCAAAGTGTGATAGTGCTTTTGGAAGCAAAGATTACCCCAAGACTTGAAATCTATGAATTCATGGCTTGTAAGCGAATTCGTGGCTTTGGGTACTAATTCACTTGAAGTACAAAAATATGAAATTTCAAAGCAGAAAAAAATGATAATGTAAAAATAGATACCAAACAACTCGATTGGAGGAAGTGTGATGTGAATCAGATCATGTGAATCAAATGTTTTGCCCCCTTATTCTTAAATTGCTCCTTTTCTCAATTCTTTGCTCTAAATGTTAATTAGCTAATTCCCTTTTTCCTTAGCTCTTTTCTTAGGAAAAGTGAATACTTTTCATAGGTTGGATCGACACAAGATAACCAAAAATCATGAGGTTTGGGTTGGTGATTTAAGAAAGTTAGACATATTGAGAAAATTTCCAATCTGGGCAAATTCATGGGCTAAAATTAGGGCCTAAAAATTCAAGGAAGATGCATGAATTTATGCAAAATTTGTGATTACCTAGATTTAGAAAGAGCTAAAATTATCAGCCGAGAAGATAGGCAGTGGGCTATTTTAGCGAATTAATGGGCTAAATTTAGGGACCATGAATTTATGAGAAATAAGGTAAAATTGGGATGAAGGTTGGCACGTGCAAGGAAAAAATGTGGGGCTTGGTGAGTGTATGAGTTACCTGTGCTAGGGGTAAGGATTATGACCTTAGGATAAAAAATCCTTGTCTACATTTTGTCCTCTCTTTGGAACTTTTTATGGGCAATAAATGCGTTAAAGAAAGATGTAGACACCTAAGTGAAGATGGAAATGGTTGATGTGAGCGAAAAAAGGATAGACGGTTTAGGATGAATGGTTTGTGTGAAAATGCTGTTAGAATTTTTTTTGTTGCATGCAAATCGATGCGTAAAAATGACTGATGATTTTTTTGATCAGTGTACCCCTTCGAGTTTCATAAGGAATACTAGATTCCTAATGGAACTCAAAATGATTTATGATTTTTTTTTTTAAATGGAGAAGAGTGGGTGCGTTAAAATGGAGGGTGGGGTAAAAACCTAATTCATTTTTATTGTGCAAGTTTCTAGTTTTGATCTCTAGAGAAAATGATCCTTCCTACTCACAGAGAAGAATTAGTGCATAAAGGCAACAGTGGAGCAACTATGAGAATTCGGGTAAGTGGAAACTTATCTTTTGCTTCTTATTTTTTACTTATTTTTTTCTAGTTTTTTGCTTGATTTTTTTGGGGATTCAAGACAAATTTTTTATTGCACGGTTGTCATAACAACTTCATAGTTGTGTGGTGAATTCGTACCCAAAATTCCTTGTGAATTTGTATAATCCTAGAATTCTAGCAAATTCATAAAACCCTAGGCAAATTCGTGAAACCCTAGGTGAATTCATAAAACCTAAGCGAATTTATAAAACCCTAGTTTAATTTATGAAATCCTAAGTGAATTTGTGAAATCATAATCAAATTCACAAAACCCTAGGTTATTTCACGTTTTTCTACTTGATGTACTATTTTTTGTTGATTTTATGATGATAATGAACTGATGAGTTTGTATGTTGATGTTTTTGGTTATAGTATAGTACTCTAAAGGGTTGGGAGTGGCATTGTAGGGATTTAAAGGATAGAGTGAGGGATTTGATGGAGTAGATAGGGATTCTCTATGTAGAAAAGGTACCCAGGGTGGATACAGATTATTCTTTGTTGATCGCATTAGCAGAGAGGTGGTATCCAAAATCATCTATATTTTGGTTACCTCCAAACGAGATGACTATTACGTTAGAGTATGTGTGGTAAATTATTTGAATTCCTATTAGAGGATAGATGGTGTACTAATATTTGGTACATAAGAGGGCCTTAGAGCAGTTGATCAAGAATCCAAACTATTTGGTCAACCAGAGTGACATCAGTATGGAGGGGATTGTAGGGACATATGATATCTCTACATTGATAGTGATGCTGAGTGGAGTAGTTGTTGGGTTACTAGCTTGTCATATGAGTAGGTGACATCTAATATGGGCCCTTGAAAATTTGTGATCGAGATGATAGAGATAGGGATGCATTTTGCATGGGGACCTTTTGTGTTGTACCATTTCTATAAAATATTATATAATATCATGTACAAACGACATAGCTACATTTTACTCACCACCTTGCTCCAGGTATGGAGTTGAGAAAATTTGGCAATGCATAGGCTTGATAGTAGGTAGATGTGGAGCATTCTACTATGTATCAATGGTCTCACTTGATGGGAAGGCATGTAGTAGGTGGTGGATTGGATGTGGCTAGGCAGGTAGTTGATGGGTTACATCCATGACAGGTGGTATGGAGGCCCTGGAGGATGCATCTAGATTGGGATGAGGATGGTGTAGAATTAGCTCATGTGCAATGGATACAGTGGTTGTGGTTATATAAGGGATAGGTGGAGCTATACCATTTTGATTGGGTGTAGTGTCAACTTTGGCTATAGTAGGGGATACCAAAGTTGGACAACATCTGGTTTTGGCAATGACGAGAGATCTACCAGGTGTTGATGGTGATATTGATGTCACCCAATTTTTGGAGCTGAATGAGGATGACCTCTTGTTGGTGGATATTAGGATTAATGATGTGGGAGAGGAGGCCATATAAAAGAGGTAGTATCAAGATATTAGGCTTGAGAGGATTACTCCTGATCCAACACGATCCACACAACCAATGGTGGACCATAGGATGCAGCTAACAATTCATGATATTACTTGACAAAGGGGAGATAATAGATCCCAACAGGGAGAGTACCTAGACCCAGATAGAGGGTAGTGCCTATACCTAGATAGAGGAGTGCACCTATACCTGGAGAGAGAAAGATACCTAGATAGAGAGAGGAGGATTTCCCTCAATAGACATGTGATGAGGTAGATGTGGTAGATGAGGTAGGGATCACTAATTTTGATGAAGAGGGATATGGAGGGGGTAGTCAATGTGTGATGGAGTTATAGGTAGAGGTAATTACTTAGAGGGTGCAGATAGTAACTCAAGAAAAATAGATAATATCTAAAAGTGCATAGATATCTACGTTGATAGAGTAGGTTGCAAGTCAAAGCACCCAAATAACGACATAGGTAGATTACATCTAATCATTGGAGACCCAAATGGTACAAATTTGAGCTCAAGTGCAGTAGTAAGCAAGGCCAACTGCTTCTATGAGCAGTAGCAACTATCACATCCTACAAGAGGAGCTGATGAGAGCCTCACAATGGGAGTCATTTTACTAGAGTCTCTACTGCCAAGTGGCTTTAGAAGGGTAAATGATGGCTATACCAACATTGATGATAACTCAGAGTAATGCACGATTGAGTTCACAGACAATGACTCAATCTATGAACATAACCCTAGTAGGGCCACCACTAGATGTGGATGAGGGTCAGGGATCTAGAGGTTAGGGGATGATATACCAGGTTTTGGATTTTTATGGCATGCTCCCTCGATGATCGAGTATGCCAAGATTTTGGATTGTGGCATACCAGTCCGACACTATGTATATGTGACTCTTGAGATATATACCATACTACATTTTGTATTATTGCTTGTATTTTGCATTTTATGGATATTTTTATGGATTTTGATGTTTTATTATTGATGCATGTTGTGAATGATCTAAATGATAATATATGATAATGCATATAATGATGTTGGTTTTAATGCATACTTATCATACTAGTCAAAATGTGGTTTGTAAAAATATGAAGTGTGAAGATAAACATTGATGGACAAGAAGTGGAAGATAGTATGTGAAAAAGATGATCAGAATGTGTTGAGTGACATGTCCTTACAACAACAGTTTTCAAGTAATAACCTGTGAGGATGTGTGCTTGTGTATGACCAAAATGGAGGCTGCCCCTCGCATGTGGTCATGAAGCAGATCTTGTGTGAGGTATATTGTCATGCTAGAGTCGAAGGTATGAAACCCAATAAGAAAAATGGTCGAATTTGATGGTCAAAATGATGATTTGAAGAAGAATGAATGGAAAATGGTCAAAATGACCCTTTTTATATGTTAAGAAACTAGTTCTTATGCATTCAAGAATCAAAGGATATGAAAGTGGCGCAAATGGTTGGTCATGAAAGATACAATTTTTCCTATATGATTTAAGCAATTATGAAAATGGGTTATGCAAAGGTGAATGAAGGTGAAGTGCAATGCTAATTATTGATTTGGTATCAATTATCTATGACAATGGTCATACATGTCCAAGGAAGATATTATGACATTAGCCAATCAAGGTTCATCGAGAATCTTGGTTGTCCTTGTAATGAGATCAAGTCTATCAAGAACCTGTGTGTGATTCGTGAGTTCATTTTCCATCTTGAGCTTGATTATGATGCAAATCTATCAAGAACCAATGTGTGTGCTTTTGAAGTTCATTTACCAATTTTGAGTAAGGTAATGATATAAGCCAATTAGGAACCATTGTGTGTGCAAATGATGAATTCATTTACCAATCTTGAGCAAGGTGAGATTAAACCAATCATGAAGAGAACCAAAAATCTAGCTTGTCCTTATGTGCGTTCAGAGGTCTCTTCAAGAGAGATATGTCACCACACATGAGCATACTCCACTACCAATCAAGTGTCTATAGCCTAAGTGGAGATTAGCTCCATAGTCCAATAATAGGATCTCAAGCTTTGGGGAATTAGATTCTCAACCACTCAAATCGAGTCCTAATGAGAATTTAACCCTATCCTTACTACTTAAGACCCATTATTATTATGTATTTTGATAAAAGAGTTAGAGCTTTGGGGAATCAAATTCTCAACCACTCGAATCAAGTCCTGATGAGAATTTTACCCTATCCTTACTACTCACTCTTTTTTATTCTCTTTTTTGTATGATTTTATATAATTTTGTAAAGAATATATTTATTTCATTGTTGGACTATATGCATAATGGGACAAGCAATAAAACTATTTACTTGAAGGTTCAATCCAATCATGGTGTCATCCCTCCTTGACGCAAGATTTTATTAATAAATGTGACATGTGTTTGGTTCAAAAAGTGGTAAAGTTGGTTCCCAAAACTCAAAATTTTTCTTAGTGAGAATTGTGTTTTGGTTCAAGAGATATTTTAATCAACGTCAAGCATCAAGATTTTATTAAAATATGAATCATGTGATTGGTTCAAGATGGACTCTTAATCAATCAAAGAAAACAAGATTACCTATGAACAAGATAGCCTTTGTTTAAGATTATGGTGGATAGGTATGACCATATGTCATATATAATTGAGCTAATAAAAATGCAATATGTAAGCTATGAAATGCATAATTATGACTATGTAATGCAATATAGAAGTAATGATTATGCACAATGGATTATATACAAGATGAATTGTGTTAGATGTTCTATGTACAATATGTACAATGATTTATGCATAGTACCTTTTGAGGTGCATTATATTCATTGGCTCTTTAAGATATTTTCCTTCTAATGTGGCCAAATGATATGCACCGATCCAAACTTCTTAATTATAACAAAAGGTCCTAACCAATTGGGTTTGAATTTTCCTTTTAAATCATTTCGAGCATTAGTGTTTTTTTAATTTTCTTTAAGAACGAGATCACCAACCTCGAAAGAATGGTTATGAACCTTCTTTGAATAAGATCTCTTGAGTTTTTCTTGATAAGCATGAAGGTGCTCTAAGGTGTTGATGCACTTTTCATCTAGTAGTTCCAACTGACTCAAGCATCCCGCATGATACTCATCTCCTACCTCAGCATCTTGTAACAAGATTCCAAGAGAAGGAACTTTGAGTTCAAAAGGGAATACGACTTCTATGCCATAGACCAAGACAAAAGGAGAAGCACCCATAGGGGTTCACACACTGGTCCTGTAAGCCCATAAGGTGGGATATAATTGAATGTGCCAATCTTGACCAGACTTGTTAACCAACCTTTTTAAGATTTTTATTAAAGTTTTATTGGATGCTTATGCTTGTCCATTACCTTGTGGATAGTATGGGGTAGACCATCTATGTTGGATCTTATACTTTGCACAAAGTTTATGTATGTCCTTGTTTTTTAAGCAAGTTCCATTATTTGAAATGATAGTTGAAGGGATCCCAAATCTACATATGATTTGGTTAAATATGAACTTGGAGACTTGGACCCCTATGCAGGATGCTAATGGCATGGCTTCAACCCACTTGGTGAAGTATTCAGTCATCGTTATAATGAACTTGTGGCCATCAGAAGAGATAGGATTAACCTTTCCTATAATGTCGAGGTCCCACATAGAGAAGGGCCAAGGAGAGGAGAGGGCTTGAAGTTCCTGGGAAGGAGCGTGGACAAGGTTGGCGTGACGTTGGCATTTATCACATCGATAGACAAAATCATTTGCATCCTTCTCCATGGAAGGCCAATAGTAGCCCATTCAAAGGAGCTTCTTGGAAATAGCACTACCACTAAAATGGCCTCCACATGATCCTTCATGTACTTCTATAAGAGCGAGCTTGGACTCATCAGCATTAAGACACCTTAAAAGAATTCCCTCAAAAGAAAAATTGATATAAGGTGTTGCCCAAGGTAACAAAATGGGTGGCTTTTTTACATAAGAGCCTACGCTGATTATGATCCAAACCATAAGGAAGTTTTGAATATCTGCATACCATGGCTCGAACATTGTATCTTCAATGGTAAAGACATCTAAAGGTGTAAGACTAGATTTGGATGAAGTAGGTTCCTAGAGTTGTCGGATGATTATGGTAGCATGATCATCTTCTAGATCCAAGGGAATTAGTGAGGTAGTTGCTACCATAGCATCCATAGAATGATTTTTGGAATGTGGAATGGACTCTATAGTGACTTTTTCAAACAAAGACAAAAGTTTGAGGATAAAATCCTTGTAGAGGTGAAGCTTCTCATCACGAGTTTGATAAACATTGTTGATTTGATTAACCACAAGTTGGGAATCCCCAAAGATCGATAAGACCTTAATTTGCAATGCTAAGGTTGCACACAGACCTAGGATCAAAGCTTCATATTCTACCATGTTGTTGGTGCAAGCAAATTGAAGTTTAAATGATAAAGGAATCAATTACTTTTGTGGAGACACCAATATAATGCCTGCACCAACACCACTCATACAATGAGCTCCATCAAAGAATAAAGACCATGAGTCAGAGTGATCGACCTCTAGGTTAAGACATTCATCAGAAAATTCCACTACAAGAGGGTGAGCGGACTGGAGAGGAGCAACAATGAGTTGATCGACTATAACTTATCCTTTGATGGATTTTTGGCCGATGAATGTCAAATCAAACTCGCTAAGGGAAAGAACCCATTTTGTAGCTCATCTCGATAGGTAAGGTCTACTCATCAAGTAATGGAGTGGATCAAATTGAGCAATGATGAAAGTCTTCTGACTAAGCATGTAATGATGCAGCTTTTGTGTAGAGAACACAATGATGAGACAAATATTTTCAAGGGGAGTATAGAAAGTTTCATAACTCACTAAGGTTCTACTAATGTAGTAGATGGCTTGCTCTCTCTTGTCATCATCGTGTTGAGTGAGTAATGCCCCCAAGGCATGAGTTATAGCTGATATATAAAGGATGAAGGGTTGATCTAGCATGGGTGGAATGAGTACCGATGGTGTAAGAAGATAGTGCTTGAGGGCTTTGAAGGCCTTTTGACACTCATCATCCCAACAAAAGGGTGTACCTTTCTTAAGAAGTTTAAGAAAGGGTTGACATTTATCTACTAGCTGAGCGATGAATCAACGAATAGCTTAGAGTTTTCCCTATAAACTATGAAGTTCAGTGATGTTAGAAGGTGGTGGCATATCTACAATGGTAGATATTTTGGTGGGGTCTATCTCAATACCCTATATAGATACAATAAACCCCAATAATTTCCTAGATGTGACTCCGAAGACACATTTGTTAGGATTTAGATGGACTTTATATTCATGAAGTCTATCGAATATCCATCTTAAATCTGGGATATGATCCTCAGGATCGATGGAACATCCTATAATATCATCCACATAGTCTTGTAAGGATGTCATGCATCATGTCATGGAATATATAGGTCATAGCGCGTTGGTATATGGTGCACCTACATTCTTCAAGCCAAAAGGCATCACTTTCCAACAAAAAGTACCCCATGGTGTAATGAATGCAATCTTAGCTTGATCCTCTAGCATGATGTAAATTTGATTATAACCTGAGAAGTCATCCATAAGGGACAAAATCCCACTCCTAGATGTAAAATCAACTATTTGATCCATGTTAGGGAGGGGGAAGTCATATTTAGGACAAGCAACGTTAATGTCCCTAAAGTTTGTGCATATTTTGATTTTTCCTTCCTTTTTGGCTATGGGAACTATGTTGGAAATCCAATCAGAGTAATCAATAGCTTGGATAAAATCCACATCTAAGAGATTTTGGAGCTCTTCCTTAACTAGAAGGGCAACTTTGGGATGCATCTTCTTGAGCTTTTGTTTGATAGGTTTCGCATTAGGTTGAACCACTAAGTGATGCATGACGACAGATGAGTCAAGACCAGGCATGTCTACGTAGGTCCAAGTGAAGACATTTGGATACTCTTTCAAGAAATTTGTGAACTTGGCTTGTTTCTCTTCATCCAAGGTAGATCCTATCTTAAGATTACATGGATTGGCATTAGTGCCAACATTGATCTTTAAAGTTTCTTCGATTAAGATATGGGAATCTCTTTCAAAATTTGAAGGAGCGGGTGAGACACCCATTTGTTGGAGTTCTTCTAGAGATAAATATATGCACTCATATTGTGAGGTAGATGCTTGAACATGTGCCATACATGGGATAGACCCATCAAAAAAGAAACCATTATGTACAATATCATCATGTGTGATGTCACAAAAGACATCCCCTTCCACACATTCATCTAGGGCTACGATCAATTCTAGATGTATCAATGAAAGCATATTGCAATAAATATTAGAGGGAGAAGGGGGTCCCTCATCTTCCTCAGTCCATTCTAAGTTTTTATGACTTAAATATTTGGCATAAGTGATTAGATGGTCATCATCATCAAAAGGTAAAGGTTGGTTCTTTGTGGGGATGTAGTCGATGCCACATCATGCAGGTCAAGTATTGTTTTCAATTGGCTCTCGTATGCCATTTTGTAGATGACCCAAACCTTTACCTAAATAGCCCATGCTACACAAAATTTGCTTAGGAATTGGATATTGATAAGAAAAGTAGCAATGGTCAAAATTATCTTCTTCCATAATTAGATTTTTGCCAATGATAATTTCATTTGTAG
The DNA here is from genome assembly GCA_028583015.1 of Wollemia nobilis. Lineage (NCBI taxonomy): Eukaryota > Viridiplantae > Streptophyta > Pinopsida > Araucariales > Araucariaceae > Wollemia > Wollemia nobilis. Next base: position 2,887,851 of record JAQPPZ010017073.1, read on the forward strand.
TATATCCAACATAAATAAAAATACAATTACTGACATGATAGACATTTCCTTTCTTGTGAGGTAATCCTATATTACATGGAGATGGTGGTAGTTGAGAAAGAGTGTGAGAATATTGGGTGACAAAATTCTCTTGGTTAGGTGATGGTGATGCGATGGAAAGATTAGCGAGTGATTGGTCCATAAGAGAATAAGAAGTAGAAGGTGATGGGTTAGTTGTAGAAGAAGGATGAGGTGTGTTAGAAGGTTGTATATGATGGTCAAAAGTGGAAGGATGAGATGAAGAAGGTTTATCAAGTGTAGATGAATAAGGGTGATGGATGGAAGGTGATAATGATGAAAAGAATGGATAGAATAGAGCATCGGATGGCTCAACCAGTTCAACATACTCAAATGGTCTTGGGTCACCATGAATGGTGACTAGTTGATTTTTGAATTTAAATTTTAAACACTGGTGCAATATGGATGGGATTGCCCTCATAACATGAATCCATGGGTATCCCAAAAGAATATTGTATGATGTAGTACAAGGTACCACATAAACACATGTATCCAAAATCCTAGGGCCAACCTAAAGTGGGATAGATATCATACCACAGGCTTCCTAGGATTCATCGTTGAAGGCTTTAATGATCAAATCCAACTTTCTTAGGTCTTCATATTTAAAACCAAACTTTTAAATAAGTCATATGTGAAATGTTGAGAGAAGACCCATTGTCTATCAACACCCATTTAATAAGAACATCTCCAATCAATGTTGTGATGTACAGAGGGTTATCACTTTGTAAACTATGAGGAGGGATATCCTCATCATAAAAGTCTATGTGATCAACCCTATGAGATGCCATAATGTTAATTATAGAAGAGGGGTTAATATCTTGAGGTACCATCATTTGGATCAAAGATTTCATTAATTCCTCCCTATGGATGGGAGAATATCGAAGAAGCTCCAAGAGAGAAATTTTGGTGGGTGTATGGGCAAGTTGGTGCTTTATATCAAAAGTTGGATCTTGTTGAGGCTTAGCCACACTGTTGCCCTTTTATGGTGCCCTTAAAACTAGAGGCCTAGAAGGACCACTTGGTTGTGGTGAAGGTGATTGAGGTGGGTTTGTTGATTGTGCAACTTGCTATAAGGGTTGAATTGAGCCTATTACTGGGTCATAGTTCCAATCATTCCAACTGTGTTGTTGGATGATGGAAGAAGCTAGAGAAGAATGAGAGGAAAATATGGACAGGGTTGAATAGGATGGTCCCTATGATATGTTGGTTGTTCTAGTGGAAGAAAATAATGCATAGAAAGCTGGATTGGTAAGATACATACATATAGATCCTCACAAACAAAAATATGCATGACATGCATCACAAGATCAGAGTCCTCCTCTGAGCTATTGGAGGTAATTAAAATAGTGTCATATTGGGTATCCGATTCACCTTCAAAATTTTTGAAAGACAAAGGTTGTCAAACTTCCTCTTGGTCTTCCTTAGTTGTAGCAGCAAAATGCGAAGGTACAAGTGCATTTGATGGAGATTTTTATTTTGGTACACTAATAATAATGCCCACATAATGCTTTTGGGGAGACAAATTTTTATAGTTTACCTACTATATCGTTTGTTTATCATGATTAGATAATGAATATTGAAAGATATCTAGATATTGATTTGTAGTTTGTGCCTATTGAGTAGGAGGTTAAGTAGTTGTAGGAGGGTCAGAAGTCATGGTAGAATCCTCAATAACTAACTAACCATTATCAATTAAGTCTTGTACCACATGTATCAACCTCTTGCATGCATTTATCAAATGACCATCAACTCTATGGAAGTCTCAATGTTGTCTAGGATTATACCAATTAACAATGGTATCAGGTTGCATAATTTTAGGTAACTCTATCATGCATGTGTCTAAAAGTTATTTTAGGACCATTGACAATGGTTGGTTGAGCTTGGTGAAATTGCGTGGTGGGGGTTTTCAAGGAGCTTTTAGTATCATTTTCTTAAAGAGGTTGGTAGCATTAACGTTTGGGGAAGGTATAGCATCTGTGAGTTTGTCTCCCACCAACATGTTTATTTTTATATTGATTTTTGAAGGTTTTATCTTATTTTTTCCATTTTAGCTGGCCTCTTCTAATAAGAGCCTCCTCCATTCTTTTTGCTAAATCAATGGCTTGATCAAAATAAGTTACAGTAGCAATTTCTAACTCATAGGAAAGTTGTTCTTGTAAATTTTCAATAAATATCTCCAACATTTCCCTAGGAGGTAAGGTGAAGTGCAACTTCCCTACGACCTTTCTCCATCATGCTAGAAATTTGGAAAAGCTTTCTTCTTTTCCTTGCTTCAAATTATACAAATCTTTAATTGTCACATGTCTCTCAATGTATGTCCCAAACTGATACACAAATAGCTCAGTGGTTTCCTTGAAATTCCTCAAGGAATATGTGGTCAGTTGGGAACATCTTCAATAGTAGCATGTCATCATAAGTGATGTCATGACATGTTGTTCTGAACATTCTTAGATGTTCAATGGGATCCTCAGTCCCCTTGTATATGGGTAAAATAGGCATGGGGAAGTGCTTGGGGTATGGCCTAGAGGCAACAACAGGATCCAATGGCTGGTTGCACATTTATTTGTAACTATAAGTGGGGTGATATGGGTCAATATGATCTAGTCGTATGGCCAATTGTTTCACTATTGCTTCTAAATGTTGAGTTTGAGAATTACGAACAATCGGTGCTACTATATTTCCATGAGGAGGATAGTAGTTTTATTGAGAGGCATGATATGGATGCATAGTAGATATTGTGACACTGTTATGCAAAGGATTAGCAAAAAAGTATTGCCTTGCAGATATGGATATGTGATGTTGAAAGAAGAACGTGGAAGTGGTTATGATTGAAATAATGATGTAGAAGAATATGGAATTGATAATTATTGATAAATTAGTTATGAGGAATATGACGAAAGAGGAGGCAGTTGTGAGGAGGATGATGCTAATAGCATATGATATTATGGGGGGGATCAATTATAATCAACCATAGAAAATTGTGGAATTCTCCCATTATTGATGGTTGTGGTGGTAGCGTACATGGATTGGTGTTGATTAGGTGGAGTAGCATTATACAATGGGTTAACATATGTGGTGTGATAGGGTGAAATTAGGTTGTATGAAGCCCTAACCAAGGTTACATTTGGGTTAAGATGAGAAATAAGAGGGTGAAGATCAAAAGGTCCACCTTTCTCATTGTAGGCTTCCTCTTCTATGGCTTGGCTAAAAGCATCATTATTTTCCTTTACAAATTCCCAAAAATATTTGATGGACCTAAATTGGATGGTTCCATCCTTATTTTCTTGAGGATATAGGTCAATTTGTTGTTTGTTTTGCTTAGATTTTGTGGCCTTAATATTAGAGTTTTATGTATCAATTTTATCCTCTAAAGGGACCTGCAATGTCTTTTCCACTCCTAAGAGTTATAGTCACGTTTTGAAAAAGAATGAACAAGAATTGCTTTAAATAAATAAGTCACAAAAAAATGTTTTTCTTATTTTTCTATTTAGGACTAGGCTTGTTTAGTCTTGTTTATGTGCCTAAATTCCTTAATGCATGAGATTCACATTGGGTTCACCAAATAATGGAGGTGACAAAAATTGCACCCCTTTCCCTCTAGGAAAATGGATCCATTTTTAGAAGGGAGATGGACATTTGAAGCCTACACCTCGATGCGAAGGGTTCTTGATGTACCTCCTTTGGTGATGGTTGAATAGTTTTGGGTTCATCAAGAAGTATTTGAATACTACTTCTAAGTCTAGCCAAAGGGTGTTGTTTATATGTATTATTTTTTATTTTCAAAAGCCTAAGTTTGGACCAAAATGCAGCTAAGATCTAAACTATATGCACTTTTAGTTTTTTCTTGAAGACAAATAAAAAATATTTAAGCTACAATGCATCTTTTAAAACTTTGTTTTCAAAATATATATTGTGTTTTTGAATTATTTTCATAGAGATCTAAGAAATAGAAAGGATGTAATACTAAAAACATAAAATACAAAATTGAAATGAGCAAGACAAAATGCTTACCTAACCCGGATGGTTGTGTAGAGCAAATTTACAGTCTATATGGTGAATTCATGACGTGTATGCGAATTTGCGGTATGTAAACAAATTCACAGATTTGAGCACAAATTCATTGAAAACCTGTAAAAAATCACATAGAATACTAAAAATTGAAATCAATGTTCGAGGACCTGCTTAAGCCATTGTATGATTGATCTTATCGATGTAGCAGTCAAGTACCCTTGGTCCTTTTAGTAAACCGTTCATAAAAATAAAGTTATTGACCTTTAGGAGAGATGCGACATTTGAAATAAAATAATATAAACCATGTAAAATGCAGAATGCCTATAAAAAAAAATGATCTAATTGTTGCATGCAAAGTGTGATAGTGATTTTGAAAGCAAAGATTGCCCCCAAGACTTGAAATTTGTGAATTGACGACTAAGCGAATTCATGGCTCTAGGTGCAAATTCGCGTGAAGTGCAAAAATATGAAATCGCAAAGTAGAAAAATAATGATAATGCAAAAATAGATACCAAACAACTCGATCAAAAAAAGTGTGGTGTGAATCAGATCATGTGAATCAAATGTTTTACCCCCTTGTTCTTCAATTGCTCCTTTTGCTTAGTGGTACTAGCACTCACTCATTAGTTCTAAGCTCTCTTCAATTGCTCATTTTCTCATTTCTCTACTCTTAATGTTTATTAGCCAATTTTCTTTTTTCTTAGCTCTTTTCTTAGAAAAACTGAATGCTTTTCATAGGTTGGATCGACATGGGATAACAAAAAATCACAAGGTTTGGGTTGGTGATTTAAGAAAGTTAAACAAATTGGAAAAATTCCCAATCTAGGAAAATTCGTGGGCTAAAGTTAGTACTCATAAATTCATGGAAGATGCATGAATTTACAAAAAATTTATGATTACCCAGATTTGGAATGGGTCGAAACGGGTGTTTGGGAAGATAGACGATAAGCTGTTTTAGCGAATTCACGGGCTAAATTTCGGGGCCACGAATTTGTGAGAAATGAGGTAAAAATGGGATGAAGGTTGGCATGTGCAAGAATAAATGTGGGGCTTGGTGAGTGTATGAGTTACGTATGCTAGGGGGGAAGGATTATGACCTTAGGGTAAAAAATCCTTGTCTATACAAGGTATATGCATGTCGTATAGGATAAGGTAGTTGAAATTTTGTTTGAAGGTTTGTTATATTTAAATTAGGTATCCTATGTACTTAAATACCCTTCACTACCATAATACAATCATTTGAAGCATTAATATCTAATATTTTTAAGGTCATCCATAAAAAGCTTCATTTGGTTTCATACCAATGGAACTATGATAACTATTATTCTATGTAAACTATATAAAACTAACTTGTCAAAATTTAGTTAAAAAAAATGATATTTAATTTTTATGTAAATTCAAAAATATGAGTGCCTCTAATAATGAAAGGTAGTTGTTTACATTAAAATTATTAAAAAATATTTAATAATTTTAATATATTTTTTGATTAGGTGAAAGAAGGGGTTTTGAAAGAAGCCCCAAACTTTTTACAAAGGGGTTTTGAGGGTCCCCAAACCTTTAACAACATAAAAGGGCCTAAAAAATATGACAACAACAGAAAAAAATATAAGGATCAAAAGGAGATACAAAGGGATCCATTAGTAGAATTTAGACACATCTCGACGTAAGAAAGATTCAAATCTCCTTTAACAAAATACAATCTAAAAAGAATGAGAATCTCGAGGAGAGATTTAACAACTGCCTTTACAACTATAAATGCTTCAAATGAAATTTGAAAACCATAAATATCCTGACCGATTTTTTAAAATTAAAATTAAAATTCCCTTCCCGCCTAGCCAAGAAGGTACTAGCTTGAATCCAGCTGTTAGCCACCATCCACTAGGGTCCTGCTTGAATTTGGACCCAAAATTTGAAATACTTTCCCACTTAGTTTAGAGATGAGTAAACGTGCATCCAACAATCCAAGAGTTCCTAACAAGCTGACCCAAAAACCACAATTTCAAGGGAAAAAAACCTCCCTAGAAACAAAAGGATCCAATCTTTTCAAAAATAGAAAAAACAAGCCTGAAAACCAACAATATAATTTTTTTTGCTCCAATCCAGGAAACTACTGAGAAGGTCTTTCTACCAAATAAACCATTTATAATTAAGATCTCGAAATTTCTAGAAATAGATAAATAATTTTTTTTTTCCCGTGAAGGAAACCGAGGAAGAAGTCTCTTGAATAGGATCCATAGAAAGGTGAAATTGGATCCATCCCAACAACAACAAGATCCAAACCTTCTAACACTGAGAAACCATCACTAAGATATGAATCTAGGGAAGAGAAACTCAAAACCAAAAATTGATCAGCATCACCCAAAAACCTTAGAACCATTCTCCCTTTCAACATATAGATCTCTTGCAGAAAAAATTGAAGATCCACAAACGTGGGATCCACAAACTCATGAATAAAACCTCTAGGAACCGCCATTGAACCCCACACAACTCAAATCCTACACACAACTTTAAGTATTTGAGTATTTCTCCTTACCACCACAAATCCCATGAAGGAGATAGTATGCAAGAACCTAAAGGGATCTATGACAAGATCCACATTCTTAGGTGAGGTAGATATAGGACCAACATATAAGCAAAGATCAACTGAAAACCTATTTACATCAGCAAAGAAAAATTGAAATATTTTCCTGCCTAGCCCCAAAGCTACAAAAGGGAAGGCTTGAAAGAATATTTTAGGATCCCAAAAAATAGGATCAATATTTTTAGGCAGAGCAAATCTAGGATCTGTTGAGATCCTATACAACTAAACTATGTGACCAGGAGTCACCCAAGCAAATAACAAACTCCCCTCCAAAACCAAAGACCAATCCAAAAACTCGACCAAGAGCAAAACATTAAACCCACCTAGGACATACTCCAAAGTTGACAGATCCAAAAGAAACTCCCTAGAAAAAAAAGAAAAAGCAAGAGGTAAAACCATACCAATCTAACACATCAAACACAACCCTCAATACAAATCTCCACATTAAGGAAACCCATCCACACCTCCACAATCACTTACTCTCTATCCCTCCAACCACTCCATCTATTTTAATATTTTATTTTAATTTATAAAAAAATAAAATCAATATTTGCCTTTGTATTCATTCAACTTTAATTTTAAAAATTAAAAATAATAATAATTTATTAACATTTTAATATATTTCAATTAGATAGATATTATCATTATACATGAGTATGGTACCATATTAACATAGAAACTTTCACCTCAATAGTTATTTTTATATTGACAAAGATTCTAGTATATGTAATGCTTTATAGAACCACAATATCTTACATTTATCAGTATAACATAGTGTCTATGTATTGTAATAAAAGTGAGATATTGCTGTTTTATAAAACATTACATATACTAAATTTTTTTGTCAATATAAAAATAATTATTGAGGTGAAAGTTTTTTTTTTTTTGGTAAGTTGTAGTTGCATTTCAGAGGGTTTTAACTGGGTCCCACTCCTAGATATACAAAAACTTCATCAAATTGAAGTACATTCATGTTGCATAATCCTCTGCCTAAGAGGGATCAGTCTACAACAGTCTAACCAATCCCGTGCAGGGGATATGTTTACCAAAATTCCCTCGCAGGGGATGTAAAAGCCGGTAATCAGGTGGTGCTTGCCCTCGCAGGGGCTACTGAAGCTAAACAAAAATAATCCATAGATGTTCGCTAGAGCCCTCGTAGGGGCTGACATAGGGAGACCCAACTAGATGGTTAGCCCAACACTAGACCAGACATTACCAAACATTGCATCAAAAATTCCCATCAAACCTCAAAAACAATGCAAAAAACCAATAGGCCCACAACATCTCAAGGGTCAATCTCTGTGATGTCCTCTTTCGGATGGTCGACACTCTACTAGAGGGCATGCTTTAGAGCGGCACTAGCGCTTTCGAAGGCGATGATGAAACTCTAGAGAAACATCCGGGTGAGACGGTTGGAGATGCCAGAAGTGGGGGCTGAGTCCCCGCTGAGGTCTTCAATCTCCAGGGGAGAATTCTAACTAGATTCCATTTTGGGCTTCTTTTCCCTGGAGGACCTACGAACAGGGGTTGCCGCTTCTTCAATTTTAGCTTTACGTTTCCCCAACGAAGGCTTCTTGCTGGAGGGAGGGGTGGGTTTGGAAGGTGGTGGGGTGGGTTTGGAAGGGGGTGGGGTGGGTTTGGAAGGGGAAGGGGTTGGATTTGAAGGGGAGGGAGTGGGGGCGAGGGGTGAGGGGATGGGTTTGGAAGGGGACAAAGATGGAATGGACGAGGAAGCAACAACAACGCCTTTCCCAAAGGTTAGGGTGCTCGGAACTCCATCGCTGGCCATGAGCTCACTCGAGATGGAATGAGAAGGGCTTTGGGGGGTTTGGGAGAAGGGAGAGGGGGAAGCTTGCAAAGGGGTAGCTGGGGGGATTAGCCAAAATATGATAGAAAATAATAGCGAAAAGCCCTTGGTGGGTAGGGGGATACCTTTCTTGCGAGCAACGGCTACAGAGAGACACATAGACCGGTAAAGGAACCTAGGAATGTTCATGGGTTTGTATCCCCGGATATGGTTGACAAGGGCAAGGTGGAAGCTTGCCATAGGCTTGTTGGGATCATCGCAGGCTAAGTACTGAATGAGGGGAATGGAAACAATTGGGAACGAGGGGGGAAGGGATTGACGGTCTAGGGCATGGCCATCCCACAAGAAGTTTTGGTAGTTGGGGAAACCTTCCAACTTAGGTTCCTAGCAATGTTTGTCTCATTGGACAAGACGCCCTCCAACCAATAGCTCTGCAATCTCACCAATCATCTCTAGAGTGACCTTAAAGCATAGGTTCCTGACACATACATGGTTGTTCGACCACGTGCAAACAAAGTCCTTTGTGATGTCATCCTTAGCTCCACAAAATTTTGATAACAGGGTGATGAGTTGGGCGTTCTGTAGGTAAGCAGATGCTAGGGTGTCCAGCTGGAGAGAGCTTGGTTCAAGGTAGGCCATGGTGGCAGTGGTGGGGATAAGAAGAGCGACGGTGGATGAGGCCCATAGGACATACTTGCAGAAGGGAGTGTCACGGGCTAAGCTAAAGAGGGGAATTAAATAGATTAGGGGAGGCGAACAAATCATGTCGGGCCTTGCGGATGGGTGACAGGTGGACAAGGGGATGCCACATCGAGGATGGCAAGGATTAAGGGGCAACCTAGGGACCATATCCGCATGGGTAGAGGTAAAAAATTGGGTGGGGTCTGCAGACGTGGGTAGAAACATGGAGGGGAAAGGGGGTGCGGTTGGAAACATGGCAGAGGTATTTGGTAGAGAGCATTGGGACATCGTGGATGGAGATCCACACTTTGACTTTGTTCGATGAGTACCAGTGGGGTAGCCAATCATCAATGGGTGCTGGAGCACACATCGTGAGGCTCTAGGACAATGGGACACCAAAAGTAAATCCTACATATTATAGAAACAATAAATCATTGGTTAGCGTGGATGGATTTGGAGTACCTGTCATGGCTATCCGACGTTGTAACTTGAAGGACATCTGGCGGGAAGGAGTCTTGCCACACGGTGATGGGTGTTTGCCCTAATCCCAAGTTGGCCAGCCTGTCCGCAAGCCGATTGGCTTCCCTAAAAGTATGACTAGCTTCCACCTGGCAATGTTGGTTTAAAATCTTCCTGCTTTCTTGGATAAGGGATCTGATATTCCATGAAGGGACTTTGTTGGAAATGAGGTAACCAATGATATTGAGAGAGTCCCCTTCGACATGGATCTTGACACATGACCCCTTGATGAGGTGTAGACTTCGCCACAGGGCCCACGCCTCGGCCATATTGTTGGTCTAATGATAAAGATTCTCTACAAAAGCCATAACTATCTTTCCTCTGTGATCCCTGATCACTCCCCCTACCCCGGCCAGCCCAATTTTTCCTTTCTATGTGCCATAAAAGTTCACTTTTATCCATCCCTCAAGAGGGGGAAGCTAGCGAGCTTTGGTTCTGGGATGGGTCGAGGGAGGGGGTAAGGTGGGGAGGGGGATGTTGAGGGAATTGATGATGTCAGCCTCATTCTTGCTCAAGGGGGATCTGGACCAAGGGATAAGATGGGAGTTTTTAGAGGTGTATGAAATGGATTTGATGGCTATGGAGGTGGAGTTGTAATGGGCGGAAGAAAAGACCCTATGATTGCATTCGAGCCAAACTTGCCAAATGAAATGGTGGAGACAAATTTTCCATAGGAAAGCTACTTTGGGATTTCTAAAGGGAGCAGGCCATTGGATGAACATGTCCAGGAGGGAGTTGGGGCAGGCCCAGTGGATTTGAAAGGTGGTGAACAACTGATCTAAGCCCTCCCTAGTGAACACACACTCTAAAAGGAGGTGGTCAATGGATTCCCAGTTGGACAGATAGAGGTGGCATCTATTAGGGACAGGGATCCCTCTTTTCATAAGATTATCTGTGGTGAGGACCTTGTTTTGAATGGTTGTCCAGGCAAAGAACCCAATTTTTGGGACAAGGCATTTAACCCAAACTAACTTGAACGGAATGGTGGGAACCCGAGATTTGACTAACATGGAGTGGGTAGACTTGACCATGAAATCCCCACTATCAGTTCCCACCCAGATTGGGTAGTCTTGGGAGACTATGGTAGGGATGATGGTGGTTCTTAGCATCTTAGATAGAGTCTTACCGGCCCGTAAGAGGTGCTCGTTGTCTTTGGGGAGAATCTTCCATGTGCCCCTATCCATGTAATTCATCACTTTGCTTCCCCATCTCCTTTCGAGACTTGGTCTAAGTCTGGACACCTCAGGAAGATCCTTGAGGGGTTTGTATTTCAGCCATGTGTCTTCCCAAAAGTCTATAGAAGCACCTGAGCCTAGCTGCCACCGAGTCCCTCTCATGATAAGAGGTTTCATTTGGATAACACCCCGCCAGAAGGCTGATCCATTTATAGGGATGCTATTGTCCATAAGGGTTAAGTTTTTGAGATATTTGCTTTGGACAATGGTGACCCATTCTGCTTTGTAGTTGGTGAACAACTTCCAGGCCTATTTTTCTAGTAGGGCAATGTTTATGTTTGTTGATCTCCTCATGCCAAGTCCCCCTTGGTCCCTAGGTTGGCATACTTTGTCCCAACTGACAAGGTGGAATTTCTTCGAATTTTTTGGGCCGGCCCAAAGAAACCTTTTTTGCATTTGCTCGATTTTAGAATGAACTGAGGCAGGTGCTTTGAAGACTGACATGAAGTAGATCGGGATGCTTTGGAGGACTACCATGGTGAGGGTTGCTTTGGATGCTTGGGATAGGAGGGAGCCTTTCCAGGCAACAAGCTTATGGTTGATCCTTTCAATGACATTGTCCCACATCGATTCCTTCGGGTTCATGGTGAACAGAGGGAGTCCTAGGTAGGAGGTGGGGAGGGTAGTGATGCAACACTGGAGGATACGAGCAATTTTCCTCTGCCTATTACCTGGAGTGTTTAGGAAGTAACACTTACTCTTGAGATAGTTGATATCTTGCCCTACAGCAAAAGCATAGGTATCAAGGATTCCTTTGATGGATTTATCTTGGACAACGGAGGCCGAAGTTGCAACAATAGTATCGTCAACGAACTGTTGGTGAGACAAGGGGAGAGAGTTGGAAGAAGCTTTGATACCTGACATGCCTCCCAAAGCCATGACCTGTTTGAAAGCTCTACCCAGGGATTCGGCCAAAATGATGAAGAGGAAGGGGGACAAGGGATCTCCCTGTCTGATCCCTCTGAGGCTAGGGAAATAACCTACAGCAGACCCATTGACCAAAAATGAGAACCAAGGAGAGGTGATGCAACCCTTTATGAGGTGAACCCAATCTGAGTGGAAGCCAAATCGAGCTAGCACTTTGAGAAGAAAAGTCCTGTCCACCCTATCAAAAGCTTTGTTGATGTCCAGTTTCAGAAACATGGTCGCTTTCTTGTTGCACTTGGATGAATGGAGGGTTTCATGAAGAGATATGATGTTGTTGGTGATTGATCTGCCTTCAACAGAGCTTCCCTGACATGGATCAATAATGGAGGGGAGGATCTTTTTAAGCCTGAGAGCTAGGGATTTGGCTAGGATCTTGTACAAGATGTTGCAAAGGCTGATAGGTCTAAAGTCATTCATGGATTTGCATTGGGGGTTTTTGGGGACTAGGGCGATGAATGTGGAATTAGTTCCTCGAGGGATGGTTTTGGTTTTCTAAAGCTGCTTGATGGCATCACTCACATCCTTCCCTACTATGTCCCAAAAGGTTTGAAAAAACCTAGGGGGAAACCCATCAGGCCCAGGAGCCTTGTCAACTTTCATGGAGAATAAAGCACTTTTGATTTCTTTCTTAGAGAGGGGTTGAATCAGGGATTTGTTCATCTCAAGGGTGACCAAGGGAGGGATATTTTCAAGCAGGGCATCCTGGGCTGCAATATTGGAAGGATTTTTAGAGCCCATGATGTTGTTGTAGAAGGTGGCAACTTCTTCTCGGATCTGGATGATGTCCTGAGTGATAGAGCCATCCCTTAAGGTAAGTTCTCTGATCTTGTTTGTGCTTCTATTACGCAGAGTAGAAGCATGGAAGAACCTGGTATTGGCATCCCCCTCTTTGAGCCATAGGGCTTGAGATTTTTGGCACCATAAGGTCTCCTCCTTGGCTAGGATGTTATGATAATCGATGAGCAACTACTTTTCTTCTTCCCTGAGCTGGTGGGTCCATTGATCATGCTGAGTTTGCTGCTCTAGATCTTTGAGTTTACTTAACATTTTTGTCTTGAGATCAAAAATGTCCCGAAGACTTCCCTATTCCAGGTTTTCAGGTTATCTTTTATGATCTTGAGTTTGTGAGATACTCTGGACATAGCTGACCAATCTTCAATCCGTTGTTTCAAATCCGGATGTTGGATCCACATATTCTCAAACCTGAACGGGGTTGAGAAGGATGGAGCCTTATTTGATTCCAAAAGGAGTGGGGAGTGATCAGAGCCTATCCTGGGAAGGGGGATCAGGGATGTGTCTCCAAACAGGGGAATGGCCTATTGAGAGAGAAAAAACTGGTCCAACTTAACTTGAATATGCTCAACGCCCGCTCTCTTGTTGCTCCAAGTGAATTGGTGGCCACGAATTTGAATATCCATGAGTTCATTTTCAGTGACAAAGGCCTGAAAGTCCACAATGCTTTTAGATGGGGAGGATGCTCCCCCTTTCTTGTCAGAATGGAAGAGAGGAGAATTGAAGTCCCCTGCAATCATCCATGGGAGGTGGGAGAAGGCATCCTTCATGAGGGACAGGGACTTCCACATGTTGAATCTCTCCATAGGATTATTTGGGGCATAGATGTTGGACAACACCCAAGTGAATTTGTTTTCTTTACAATAAAACATTATGTTTAAGGTTTTGATGGAGTTGGAGATGACTTTGCCTTCCACCTTCTCAGGGTCCCATAGACACAACATACCTCCTGTAGATCCCTCCATTGGGGATGAAGCCCATTGTCCAGTCTTCCAAATTTTTTGGACTACGCTGTGAGTTTTGTCAGTGTCAGTTTTTGTTTCTTGAAGGATGAGTATAGAGGGTTTGTACTCTTTCCTAGTGGTTCGAGCTAACCTTTGTTTGCTCATGCTATTAAGCCCTCTGATGTTCCAAGAGAGGATCTTCATTTAGAAACTTTGGCAGGTTTCTTGCCTCCCTTGGTGGAAATGGAGGGAGGTTTAGGATTTTTCGCTTCATCCTTTGCCTGCGAGAACAAGGTTGAACTGAGGGTTAGCTGCACTCCATTGGCAACCTGGTCATCCGTGTCTTTATTACTTTGCTCATAGGTGGTGGGTCGACCTATTTTTATTTCACCCCTTGTATCAATGGGGCCTTTCCTGCTTCTGGTGATGATAGAGCTAATATCCGTCCTGGACTGAGTGAGACTGAAAGCATCCTCATGGGAGTTGGGTTGGATTCAGAAGGGGATAGAGGTTCTTCTGTGGGGTAACCAACTATAGAATGGGGAAGAGGGTTGATATCCAGCAAGGGTTCCAGAAGGGGATCGGGCTGGGATGGGGGTGATGGGGAGGAAATGGGGATGGAAGACCCAGATCTAGAGGGAGAGGGATGGGGGTGGGGAATGGTGGAGGGTTGGTGCACAAGAAAGGATTCAAGGAGAAGAACTTCATCATCAGATCCACTTAAGGGCCCAAATCTATTGGGAAAGGCAAACTTGGAACATACCTCGCCTGCACTTGAAGAGAGGTTGGTGGACGGATGGTCCTAGACAACGACCTGCTTTCCTTTGCCGTTGGTCGATCTGTGATTACTAGGTCCTCTGGATCGGTCGATGCGTTCTCCCGCCTGGTGTTGTTAGGGAGGGGGGGACCCTTTGAGCTGGGTGCTTCCTGTTGGGGCTTGAGGGATGGGCAATGGGCTCGAAGGTGTCCTTGGGTCTTGCATTCGATGCAGAATGTTGGTTTATTTTCATACTCAATAGCTTGACACCAGTGAAAATTCCTATAGATGAGGTTTAGGCGGGTTGGAAGCTATGAAGCAAGGTTGGCATTGACACAGATTCGAGCATAGGCCATGCGAGACCGGGCTTTAGTTGCAGGGTCAAGAGCGACCATGTCCCCGATGTATGTTCCAATCCACCCTAGGATGTCCTCATGGAAAAACTGGATGGGGAGATTAGGGAGGCGAACCCAGATTGGAGTAATATTGATATCTTGGGTCTGGGGATTGAAATATTGCTTCCATTTTGTCACAAATAGACTTTTCCTCCCATAGAACTAGGGGCCCCGATGAGGATTCGGGCATAGTCATTCTAGTTATTTAAGCATATTAGGAAGAAACCCCACGAGAGGGCCACAATCTGAAGGTTCCTTGTTGTGCGCCATTTGAATCTGGCCCATCTTCTTATGGATTCCATGTCAGGTCTCCCTCCCACGAACTTGCCGACCAGGGAGAGGGATTCTGAAGAGAGTTTGTCTGCCATGAGAGAGACTGGAAGAACCATATTTTCCCCATTGGTGATCATGGGGGGTGGTTAGGGTTACCAGAGGGGCCGGGTTTAGTCGTCCCTATTACCTTCTCCAGGTAAGTCGTCCTGCTCGAGTTCGGGTTGGGGTTTGTGGGAGCATCCTCCGAGGGGGGATCTCGCCTTGCTCTAGATCCCCAAAAGGGACCTGGGGAATCTCACTCGCAGTTGTAGAGAGAGCTGTGGACGCCATCATCATCTTCCCAAAATTCAAAGAGATTTTCTTTTCTATTGAGGTGAAAGTTTTTATGTTGATATGTTAACATATTTTTTGTAATGTTAAAATTATTGAAAATATTTTTATATATGATTTTTTTGGATTTAGTTAGTGTGAGAAACTCATAGGGTCATGGACGTTTAGTTGGGCATCTCCATCCCATAAAGACCTCTCATAAATGGAGAGTTGAATTTATCAGTAGGAAATTTAATATACAATAAAACACACACCATGGTTTGAACTTTGGACCTTCCATAGAGGCCAATACCACGGGAACAATATTTTTACATATAATTAATCTTAACAATTTTTTTTTAGTAAAAATTTCAACCTTTCTTAAAAAATTACATATACTAAGTATATAAGTTTCCAATCTACTTAAAGTGTTGGTAATATCCTTTTTTATATAGCCAAAGGTTAGGACGAATAGTTAATGTAATCTATGCCAAAGTTCAAATCTCTACAACACCAAATAACTTAATTTGACTTTAAGTTGATATATATAAAAAAAGACAACCCTTTCAAAATTCTATTTTAATAAATAAAATTTCTTCTAAACTTAATAGTATAATAAATATTTGTATAACTAAAAAAACATATTTTCATGTTTTATTTTTTTGAAAATTCTGTTTTAAAAGATAAAATTTCTTCTAAACTTAATAGTATAATAAATATTTGTATAATTTAAAAAACATATTTTCATGTTTTATTTTTTTGATACATAGAAGAATTGACCTTTTTGAACAACTAGTCACAGGGTCAAATAAAAAATTAAATTGCCTCCGGTCGTAGCATCAAATTATGGAGCTACCACTATAACCCCTACCTCGCCTCGGTAAACATGACACGGAGTGAAGGAGACCTCAGGGTTGATACCACCGTCATCGAGTTGGCGCACACTCAATGAATTCTAGTCAGACTACTACCTTTGCCCTAGAGTGAGCATGCCCGCGAGGTTTGAACCTAGGTCTCCTTGTGATAAGTGCCCAACATCTTACCAATCCACCTAACCCTAGTGAACGCTTTTTTATTATGCTTTTAAAATAATTAATCTGACTCTAAGTTGATATGAAAAAAAAAAAACAACTCTGTTTAAAAAAATAAAATCTATTCTATACTTAATATTAAAATAAATATTTGTATAATTTAAAAAGCATATTTTTTCATGCTATTAAAATAAAGAAATATATATCTTAATACAATAAAAAAGTACTAGATTTAATCAAACTTGTTATCATATATTGAATCTAGTCAAATCCATTGAGTTACAAGCCAAACAAGTCACTATGTGCTAAGATTTTTAAAAACTTACTTAATTGTTGATTGATTTGAAGTACAACCAAAAACTTATATTTTAAAATATTTTTTTGTTTTTTGCCAATAGGTGGTTGTCTTTTAAGTAGTTTTGTGTTCAAACTTCTTGAAGGTAGTTGTTGAGGTAAAAAAAAAAAAAATTGTTTTTAAGTATATATTAATAAATTTTTTGGTTTGTCATTATACATAAAAAATTATAATATTATCGTATCATCATCAAATATATAATATAAGAGAAACTAAACCAAAACGTCTCTTATATAATAATAGGTTAAAAAAAAAACATCCACTATAACCATTTAAATAATAATAATAAAAAAAAAACATATACTACATGTTGTCATCTAGTAAGCATAGATGTATTTTACATTCAACTTTTATAAACGCAATTCAATTTTTTAAAAGATTGAATTCCATCAACTTTATCTTTATACAACATAATAACACTAAAAAAAGAAAGAAGAGCAGCTCTTCAACTTTGTTTACAACACTAAATAAAAGCAACAGAGCTGATCAATTTTGTTTTGGGTGCTGGGCCTCCAACATCGTTTCATTTTCGGTCAAAATAAATGTGCGTTGGAATTTGTATATTATAAGGGGGCCTTTATCTTTATAAATAGACATTTGATACGCAGCATATGTTACCTTGCCAAAAGAGGAAAAACATAGGCAAGAGTTTTTTTTCAATAAACAGCTTTAGTTTGAATTTAGTTTTTTTTTTCGAATATATTTTGTTTGGTTGAATATTTTGTTTGGTTTGGTTTCACAAATTTTAATAGGTCACAACCACATTATTTTTCGTAATTGATAACTGCAGGCTTCAAATTATTGCTTTCATCAAACCTATTTTTAGTAATTGATAAGTGCAGGGTTCAAATCACAACTGCTTCCACCAAACTTATTCCGTTGGTTTCGTTATTATTGGCCCCGATTAAAGCGATCATGGTTGCTTAAGAAGATTTGTACCGTCATACACTTAAAAATTCAAATCAAACTACTACCTTTGTAAACAAACTGTCTTACAAACTACCCACTACCGACATAAATTACAGGGCAAATGCAATTGCAATCCATGAGTTGGTAGTGCAGTGCAATTATTGGGGGACACGCTATGCCCACGCCATGGAAAGCTCAACTTCGCCAACCCCCACAGGCGATTATCATCTCCATCATGGGCCACCATGAGTGGACTAAAATAATAAAAAGACAATATAATCAGTAAGGTTCGATTATAAAATACTTTTGCCCAGACATTGCAAAAGGCTGACGATGACCATCACCAACTCGGACCCATATCCGACGTCTTCAGCAACGCGAATCTCAGGCCGGCAGAAGAAACTCTTAAAAATAAAGATAAAACCTATGTAGATGTTGTTTCTTTGTATGTGTGGGATAGTTGATTCTTTTTACTTTTTAATATTGTTTTATACAAACTATTTATTTCTAGTAGCATATTCTTATGCATATAATGTTGTTCTATACAAACTATTTATTTCTAATAATAAATTCTTATGTTTAAAATTTCTTTCCATTTTTTTTATATGGAGAAATCAATAACTACCTTTCCTTTTTGAATAATCATAGAGTCAAGTCGCATTGCAACAGATCTTAGCCTACCTTACCTCGATCAACATGTCCCACAGTGAGGACGAGTGAGGAGACCCTGGTGGCTTGGGGATGGTACCCGATCATCAAGCAAGCTGGCCTTACTTGGGTAAACACGTCCAGGAGTGAGGAGACCCAGGTGGCTTGGGGATGGTACCCCGTCATCAAGCAAGCTGGCCTTGCCTTGTTCCGGAGTGAGGAGAAGCTGGCCTTGCCTCGATCCAAAGTGAGGAGGAGTGAGGAGACCCCGGTGGCTTGGGGATGGTACCCCATCATCAAACAAGCTGGCCTTGCCTGGGTAAACACGTCCCAGAGTGAGGAGAGCCCGATGGCTTGGGGATGGTACCCCGTCATCAAGTGGCTTGGTGATGGTACCCCGTCATCAAGCAAGCTGGTGAGGAGACCCAGGTGGCTTGGGGATGGTACCCCGTCATCAAGCAAGCTGGCCTTGCCTCTGTAAACACGTCCTAGAGTGAGGAGACCCCGATGGCTTGGGGATGACACCCCGTCATCAAGCAAGCTGGCCTTGCCTCTGTAAACACGTCCTAGAGTGAGGAGACCCCGATGGCTTGGGGATGACACCCCGTCATCAAGCAAGCTGGTGCACACTCAGCAGACTGTAGTCAGACTACTACCTTTATCCATTGAGCATGCCCGCGAGGTTTGAACCTAGATCTTCTCCTGGTAAATGTCCAACTTCTTACCAATCCACCTAACCAAACTAATTCTTATATTGAAATTTCGTTCCACTTTAATATTTCCTCAAATGTCCATCTCACCTAGGTCCATATGCGCCTAATAATTCTGGTTAAAAAACACCAATAAGCACTAGATAGTGGGCCGAGCTTTAGTCCCTTGCACAATACTTTACTAGTTGGGTCGCGTCACGCCTTCATAATTGTTCCTGCATTGATATTAACGGGGCATGAACGTCGATGGGGACTTGTCATACTACCACTATTTATAGAGCGCTCTCATCTGTTACTCTTCAACTTTTTTATTTTTATTTTGCAGAGAGCGAAGGAGGTCGCTTATCTCTTTGTCAGCCATGGATTGTGCTTGGTTACAGTCCGGATCCACTGAGGTTTCTGTTGTTCCTAAAAATAATAATGATGATGAAGAAGACTCGCCGTGTTCTGAGATAACACGCGGGCTGGTTGTGTGTTCAGAGAGGGAGAGGGAATGATAGGATGGAAGAAAGACAAATCACAAAAGGGGCAAGTCAGGAAACGGCGAAGGAAGGTGCATGCCTTCCTCTTTAAGTTAGAGAATATATGTAGTTTTTGGTCCCGTTACATTTTGTAATAGATCATCTTCAAAGGTAGTGTGCTTCCTATGCTTAGTCTGGTTACCTGGTTGCTGTGGGAATCAATATTCTTAGGATTCCCAATGTTTGAGTCGTGGTTTGAGTTATATAAAAGAATTGGTTACAATTATATATATATATTTTTTTAGTAATTAACAAGCGCAGGTTTGCTTCCACCAAACTTATTCCACTTCGTTATTATTGAAACCAATAAAACTCTAAATTCATACCATCATATAATATAATACTCCGCTTTGTTATTAACCAGAAATTCGTACCATCATATAATATAATACTGTATATGTATATGCTTATTTTACATGGTATGTGTTGTTAAAGAGGGATGCTTGGGTCAACTCTGGATGGCTGATATTTACGGAACTTTTGTAATCTTTAATTTTTTAGTTTGGATAGTTTATAGATAAGTATTTTATTAATAAAATTTCAATAATTTAAAGACAAATACTTATCTTTTATCAATTAATTTATTCTTTTAGATATATGATGTGGGTTAATTATTTAGTATAATAATTTTTATTTGTAAGTTGATCTAAATTTTAGAGATCAAATTTGAACAATTTAATATTAGTTTTTATTTGTAAGCTGGATCCAAGTTTGAGTAATCTGATTTAAATAATTCATAAACAAACATTAGTCCTCTACCAATCAATTTTATTCTTTAATATTAATTAATCATTTAATATAATAATTTTTATTTGTAAGGTGAACCCAAATTCCAGTAATCAAATTAACAAAATCACAATCAAACGTCCGTCTTCTAGCAATCAATCTATTTTTTAATATCCGTTAATCATTTTTTATTTGTAAGGTGGACCCAAGTTCCAGCGATCAATATTCATCTGATTTTCTATACGGGGTCGTTGTCTCGGTGTCTGTTTCGCTAAAGTGGACCTTCTCTTAGAGTATGTGCGAATTATGACGATCATTGTTTTGATGAACTAAGCAAATGGATGCATCCAAATAGAATGGTGTGTCTGTCTTTTACCCATAATTGAAAAAAAGCCAAAGATTCTGTTTCCCTGAAAGCATTTTAAAACGAAAACAAGATAACAACGTTTTACTGCTCCAAACGAGGCAACAAAGTTAAAATAGTAATACAAAATGTTTCTTAGGCTCGTCACTGTTTTTAAATAAATAAATAAATATAAATTAATAATAATTTAGATATGTTGCATCTCGGATGTAACGCAACGGTTTGGGTTTTGGGTCTTTTTCGGGAGGTCCAAGGTTTAAATCGTGGCGTGGGTGAATGTGTGAGGGGGTGGGTGTGTGTCTCCTTAGTGGAGTTGTTGTAACAGGTTTGGGGATTCCTGGTCAAAATCCCTATTACTTAATATTACAAAACAATAATAATAATTTAGATATGTTGCACGTGGAGGTGCAGCGCAACGGTTTGGGCTTTGGCTCTTCTTCGGGAGGTCCAAGGTTCAAATCGTGGCATGGGTGAGTGTGTGAGGGGGTGGGTGTGTGTCTCCCTGGTGGAGTTGTTGTAACAGGTTGGGGGATTCTTGGTCAAAACCCCCTATCTTAATATTACCAAAAAAATAATAATAATTTAGATATGTTTATTACATGCACCAAGCTATCAAAGACTAGTTGGTAAAGCCTAACAAAGTTGTTTTCATGACTAGTTGGTAAAGCCTAACAAAGTTGTTTTCCATGAAATTTGTAGACTTGGAAGGATTAGACCTATAAGAGACTAGACACTTTGGGCAAACCTTTAGTACTAGAACAAGTGAGATATGGTCTCTACCCCTAGACAAAAATTACATTTGTTAACACAATCTAAGATAGGTGTTAGGACAATAAAGGTAAAGATTTTAAAATGAACAAGATATCACTATATGACTTAGCTTTTAGCCCTTGCTTTGGTTTTGTAATTTAATTTGCAAGATGGACCTACTTCTATAGAGAAATATATCTACCAATTATTATTGAGTCTAGAAGCAAGGGAAAATGCTAGGAACAACTAAGGGTAAACAATAAGAGACTTAAAAGTCTTTAATATGAGAATTATTGTACCAATGCTAGTTCTAAAGGGTATTAGCTGCAACAACTCCTAAGTTAACATAAATTGAATTTAGAAACAATTCAAATGTTCTTTCAAAGGCAACTTTTAAATGAGAAGGCAAGGTAAATTTAATTTTAGCAATCCTCTAGTAGATTAGGGAGAATGTTGAATGATCCCACAAGGCTAACATAGTCTTGATTAATTTTGTGCAAATGTTAGTGCCTTGAGTCTAGTCTAAAGAGCTAGTGGGTTCTTCTCTAAAAGTATCATATTGTGCCCCTATATACCAAACTAGTCAATGCTTATCCCTATTCTCGTAATATCACACTTCCATAAGAAAGTTGGGGCAACTTATCCCCATGTCTTCATTTTCTTCAAAGGTATAGATCCATTTATCCAAAATATTTTGCAAACAACACCTTATCTTCTCATGGGATACATTTCCATTTTTCTATATAAAAGACCTAAATTAACTTGTGATGAACTAGATCCTCCCATGACTCTACTTATTTAAGGGATTTTGATACTCATTTAGCAACCAAGGTCTTAATTTATGTTAGTGAATCAAGTATACCAAGCCCTCCTTTAGCCTTGGATAATGTGCATAACTTCCATGAGATTCCATCCATTTTAGTTAACCTATCCCATTTAGACTAAAGGTAGAAACATATAACTTGAGTGAGCCTTTGGTATGCACTTTTGGATGCTAACCAAGTTGAAGAGCAATAAACATCTGAGGCTATTAATACTTGACTAACTACTTGAATTTTTCTAGTTAGATATAAAAATCGTTGGGCCAATTTAAAAATATCTTTAAGAATTTAGCTAACACGTGGTCCTACATATCTTTGGAAGATACATGAATGCCAAATGGGATCCCTAAATACCAAACAATTTGTCCGTGAGGTGAAGAGAAATAATATACTCCAATAAATAAAATCTAGAAAAGCAGTAAGTGCAAAATAAAAAGGAAAAACAGAGAACACATTACACAAAAATTTATCCCAGGAAACCCTTTCGAGAAAAAACCCAATAAGAATATCTCCTTATTGTATAAACTTGATCATCTCCAATACAATAATATTATTTCATTTGCTTTTTTCTCACGTTTACATTTCTTACAAATTCATTACCAAACCCTCATGCAAGTGTTGTTTTATATAACAACACAAGAAGGGGTTTTACAATACCATGGACACAAAACCATGGGCCAATATTACATTAACCAAAAAATACCCATATGGATCTAAAATTAGCTTAAACCCCTAAAAAAAATATCCTGAGGGGCTAATGCCCTCGGAGCTCCAAACAAGGGTTGCCGCCCCCGTACCTCCACTCGGGATCCGACCTGGCCCCAAAAATCGAAAAGGATAGGGGTATAGTGTAAAGTCCTTTTAGAGTTAGCCTCACCTGAATAACATGGAAAATATTTAACACAAGTCCAACATTCTCCCAATTGTTGAATACTTTCCATAGGGGCAAAAAATTACCATTGTCAACTGTCAAAGGCAACCATGCCCATAGATATTCAACACCAAGAATTTTTTTGAGTAGAAATAACCTTTGTTAAAGAATCAACAATATTCTTCTCTGTATCAACTTTCTCCAACATCACCTGGTTCTCTTCAACCATCTCTCTCACAAAATGGTACTTGATATCAATATGTTTTGACCGATCATGAAAATCAGGATTATTTACCAAAAATATTGCACTCTGACTATCACTATCAATTCTCATAGCCTTCTGCTTAATGCCAACTATTGAACACAACCTCTATTGCCACCCTATTTCTTTACAGGTATGAGTTGCTGCAATGTACTCTGCTTCTATAGTAGATAAAGGAACAACTGATTATTTTTTACTCATCCAACTTAGTGCCACTCCAAACAACCTTAACACATAAGCACTCATGGATCTTCTCTTATCAAGATCTCCAACCCAATCAACATCCACAAACCCTTGTAGATTTACAATATCATTATCTCCAAATTTTTCTTTGTAATAGATAGCATAATCTGTAGTTCCACACAAGTATCTAAAGATCCTCTTCACAATAATCCAATATTCCTTTCTTGGATTGGATATATATCTGCTAACTACTCCCACTACATGTGCAATATCAGGTCTAGTACAGACCATTGCATACATTAGATTACCAACAACACTAGCATAAGTAACATGATGCATTTCTTCAATTTTCTCATATGTTTTAGGACACTGTTCAATAGATACCTTTTGAACAACTAGATATGGAGTACATATTGGTTCACAATCATGCATCCTAAACCTCTGTAGCATCAAAACAATATATTTTCTTTGATTTAACCACAAATTTCTATTTGTACGATCCCTTATTATTTCTATACCCAAAATAAATTTTGCAACACCCAAATCCTTCATGTCAGATTTAGAAGATAACTGAGATTTTAGTAACTTTATCATCTCATTATTGTTACCAATTAACAACATGTCATCCACATACAATACAATGATAACAAAATATTCACCTTCATTTTTAAAATATACACATGGTTTTGCTTTACTTTTTCCAAGCCTAAGTGTCAAAACAAACCTGTCAAATTTTTGATTCCACATCCTTCGATACTGCTTCAACCTATAAAGAGACTTCTTCAACTTACATACCAAGTCCTCCTTACCTTTTACCCTGAAGCATTCTGGTTGTGACATATATATGTCTTCATCAAGTTCACCATGTAGAAAATTTATATTTACATCTATCTATTCTATTTCAAAACCAAAAGCAATAGAAATAGCCAACAAAACTCTAATTGATGTTAGTTTAGCCATAGAAGAAAAAATCTCACCAAAGTCAAATCTCTCAACTTAAGAAAATTATTTTGCTACCAGGCGAGCTTTGTACTTCTCCAACTTTACTTCTACATTGTAATTTTTCTTGAATAACCACTTACCACCAATAGTATTTCTACCAAGGGGTAATTTCATCAAGTTCAATATCTTATTTTTATCCAGGGACTCCATTTATTTTTCCATAGCCCTTTTCCAAGACTTATTCTCACTTGACTGAAGTGCCTCCTTTATAGTCTTGGGTTCTTCATCAGTAACTAATAAATTAAATGTAGAACAAAAATTTGAAGGGCTATACCTTTCTAGGAGTCTTCTCACTCGATTTGATCTCCTCAAAATTGGAGTTCGAGGTTCTATATATTCAACTTCCTCATCACCTTCTTCCTCTGAATACTCCTATTTAGACTCTCTGTAATTCATATTCTTCTATAACATCAAGTTCTACCATAGGTTCTTCCTCTTGTTCTAATTTTACTTGAACTATTTCTGGTTCTTTGCTTCATTGCATTTCCTATTCTGGAACCCCTTATGTTTCTCTAAAGATCACATTACAATTGTAAGTAATCTTCTGTGTTTTTGGATTCCACAACTTATATTCTTTCACACTAGTACTATAACCCAAAAATATGCATTTCTCATATTTATAGTCTAGCTTAGTCCTTTTCTCTTTTGGGATATACATATAAGCTTTGCAACCAAAAACCCTTATATGATTGAGAGAATATTTCTTACCAATCCATACTTCTTGTGGAGTTTTGTCCATCAAATATGAGGTAGGAGATCTATTTATGAGGTAGCAAGCAGTTAACATGAATTTTACCCAAAATTTCTTTTCTAACCCTACATTGCTTAGCATGCTTTTGGCTTTATCCATCAATGTTCTATTCATCTGTTCTGCAACTCCATTATGTTGTGGAGTATACAAAGTTGTTCTATGTCTTTATATTCTTATTAGTAAATGAGGATTGCACCTCAAAACCACCATGGCAATGTAGTTTAGGACACTAAATTTGGTGTTTAAGGATAATATTATGTCTATTTAGTTCAATATCTTGATGCTATTACAAAACCAATCTTAGTTTGTTATGCTAATTAAGGATCTATTAGACACATGACAGACCAAAGGGAATGGTTTGTGAGCCTAACCATTCATCTTACCATGGGCAAGTAATACTCGGTGATAATTCAATATACACTATTACTAGAATTGGTGATGTTTAATTGCATCTTGGAGAGCTTACCTATTGCCTAACTCAAGTTCTTTTATGTATGGCCTCATGAAGAACTTAAATTCTATGAATTAATTTCTTAATCACAATTTATATGTTATTTTTTATAAATAGGTATAAAGAAACTCTATTTCATTCGATAAAAATCCAGATATTTGATGATCATTGCTCATGTTACTAGCATAGGTAAGATGTTTCAACTTGTGCTTGTAATACGAGACAAATGAGCCCTGGATGCTAAGGTAGATAAAGTTGCATAATTATGGCACAACAAATTTAGACATATAAGATTTGGCCATTTGAAGTCACTCCTATATCATGATATGGTACATGGGTTTACATCTTTGATGAAGCCTCATTACATTTATACAAGAGTTTGACTAAAAAACAACATCAAGATCCATTTGTCTCAAGCAGTCATAGAGTGGCTAGTCCACTCGAATTGGTGCATACTAATTTGTATGGACCCATGGACTCAAGTTTCAATGGTTGTAGATATTTTCAATTGTTTGTTGATGAATTTACATGACATTTGTGGGTGTATTTACTAAAGATAAATGATGAAGCTTTCCACTATTTTCAACAATTCAAATCTTATGTCAAGAATATTACTGATCATATCATTTATACACTTCACTTAGATTGAGGGGGAGTACACCATTCACTATTTTTCTACTTTTCTAAAGCAATATGACATCAAATAACAATTGATAAATATCTACATGCCTCAACAAAATGGAGTTGTTGAGAGGTAGAATTGTACTATTTAGGAGATGGTGCAATGTACACTGAGCAATGACAATTTGAAACCAATATTTTTGGTAGAAGCTATTCATATTATGGTCTACTATTGAACTATATACCTACACTTACATTGAATGGTGTCACACCTAAAGAGGTATGGATAGGAAACAAACCTTCGTGTCATATATCTATGTGTTTGGATGCATTGCATTCATACACATTCTAAAGTAGAACCG
This sequence comes from Wollemia nobilis, assembly GCA_028583015.1. NCBI lineage: Eukaryota > Viridiplantae > Streptophyta > Pinopsida > Araucariales > Araucariaceae > Wollemia > Wollemia nobilis. The sequence continues at coordinate 2,914,477 of JAQPPZ010017073.1, forward strand.
GATGAAATTGGAAGATAATACAAGCATTGTATCTTCATTGGATTTAGCAATGGGTCAAAAGGATATCATTTAAAGGATCCTAAAACCAAGAAATTGTATATCAACAAAGATATCATGTTTGATGAGAAGAATGATTGTACCTATTTTTCTAAGCCATGTGTTTTTGATAAAGTACTTGTTGTTTTCTATCTGATGATAATGATGAAGCCTTTAAGAGAGAGGATTTTGATAAATATGAAGGAGATGTTCCTAATGAAGTTGATGATCTAGAACTATCCACTTCAAGTACCACTCATAAAACCAAGTGATATCTCAGTATAGTTATGATGCAAACATAGATTGTGTTCTAGATACACCTAGTTCCAGATCAATAACTCAGAGAAAAGTTTGATGTGAAGTCAACCTAGTCCTAATGAGCATTGTGGTCTAGAAATATAAACCTTCAATAGTTTATAAATATTTTATATCGAAGAAGTGGAAGGATGCCATGAATGTTGAGTATTAAGCATTGATGAAGAACAAGATATAGCAATTTATTAATATTTCACTTGGCAAGAAACCCATTGGTTGCAAGTGGGTATTCGATACCAAATACAAAATTTACAAGAGCATTGATAAATACAAAGTAAAACATTCTACAATAGATTATGCACAAAAGGAAAGAATTGACTATGTTGAAACTTTTACACCAATAATGATGATCAAGTTCATTTAGATGGTTTTTGTAATGGTTGCACAATATGGATGGAAGTTGCATCAAATGGATCTAAAGAGTTTCTTTCTCAATGGTGACCTCAATGAAGAAGTCTATATGACATAGCCAGAGGGATTATTAATACTTGTTCAAGAGAACAAGGTATGTAGGCTCATAAAATATCTCTATGAGATGAAGTAGGCACCTAGATATTGGTATATGAAGAATAATGAACATATTCTATGACATAAATTTCATCATAGTCTATATTATCTAAATCTATATTTCAAAAGAAAAGGAATATAGGTCATTATCATCATTATTTATATCGACAACTTGATCACCATTAGAAGTTTGATGAAGTTGAATGAAGAGACCAAGCAAACATTGAAATATTCATTTGACATGATTAATATTGACCTAATGCATTATTGTATTGTATTGGAGGTGTGAAAAAATGAGAACCATGAGTTCATGTCACAAATGAAGTACATGAGGATATTGCTTGAGAATTTTTGGATGATAGATTACAAGCTCATGGAGAACTCAATGGAAATAGGGTTTCAACTTTCATGCTACGATCCATCTCCACAGGTTGACAGAACTCTCTATCACTAGTTGATTAGGAGTCTTATATATTTAACATACACTAGACTTGACATTGGTTATGCTATGAGCTATATTTCATGGTTCATGCAAGAACCAAATGTGTGTCATTGGAAAATAGAAAAATGAGTAAAGTATATCCATCGTAGAACTGAGTATAGTCTAGAGTAAAGAAAAAATGATCATTTTTCTTAATAGGTTTCATGGATGCAGACTATGTAGGATTTGTTGATGATAGGAGGTCCACTTATAAATATGTATTCTTTCTAGGATCCAACCTAATTTCTTTGGGAAGTAACAAGTAGCATGTTGTTGTTTGTTCTTCCACTAAGGTTGAATATCATACCATAGGAGGAGTTATCTATGAGATGATATGATTATGTTGCATCTTGTCAAGAATGTGTAATCCACAAAAGAAACCAATGATCCTAAGTTGTGACAATCAAGGAGTTTTGAAGCTTGTTTATAATATAGTTTTTCATGAGCACACAAAACACATTAAGGTTCAACATCATTTATGTTCAAGAAAACAACATACAAATTTAATTTTGTCCCACAAAAGAGCAATGTGCAAACATTTTGACAGTCTCTTGCACATGTAAAGTTTGAAAAATCTAGAAATTTCTTATATGTGGTTTGATTGAACATTAATGTAATAAGGGGAGAATATTGTAATTATTATGTATTCACCATATGGTTACAAAGGTAATGGAAATTTGTAAAGTAGTTATAACTCCCAACCTCGGATCCACTCCTAGGAAAGTAGTTATAACTAGTGAAAGGAACATTACTATATTTGGTGTTGCCTTTAATTCCTAAAGACTCCTCCGTTGAAACCCATATTTTGGCTTAATTGATAGAATCTCATAGATTTATTTTATACTAAAGGATATATCAAGAGTAACTCCCCAAACTATAGAGTATTCACCCATATTTACACCTACATGGATGAATCTAAGTTTACTTTTGAGTTTATTCAAAGCTTCCTCACTATGATTATTTCAATGCAATTCCTTCCATCTTGCCACTCCCCCTTACTAGACCATATATTCTACAACCATACTCCCATACCTTTTCTCTAGATCTATCTGTACTTCCACTAACTCCTCATCTAATCTTAGGGGTTGGTTCTCCAGCCATGCATCCTCCTAGAAGTGAATTAACCTGCCATTCCGAATTTTCCATTGAGCTCCTTTCCATAGCAAATTTATTTCTTCTACCATATGGTTCCATATAGACAAGCCTTTATAGGGATTTAAAATGGTATAAATATCATATCTTCTTGGATTTCTAAGTACTTTTTCTTTAAAATTACAGCTCATAAAGAATGACCTTCCTTCATTAGCCTCCATCATACTTTAACAACTAAGATCTTATTCACATATCTAATTTTACTTAATCCAAAACCTCCTTTAGATTTTGGTCTTCACATGTTTTCTTATGCCATAAGGGAGATTCTACTTTTTTCCTCTACACTTGACCATAAAACTTTCTTTTGCATACTATCTACACAATTTGCAGTTTTTGTTGGCATCTTAAACACATATAGGAGATAGATCGACATGGCTTGAAGGGTAGTCTTTAGTAGTTTAAGATTTCTTGCTTGACTTGATAACTTTCCTTTCTAACCTATTAGCTTACATTGAATCTTGTTTATTAACATATTTCATACTTGGTCTTTACACATACTTGTAAATAGAGGTATTATTAGATAAGTGGATGGAAGACCTAATATATTACAACCTATTACCTTTGCTATCCTTATTTTCCACTTCTCTAGAGTGTTGATGAAGAACACCTTTTTTTTTTCCAATTTAATCATCTATTGGGAAGCCTTGTATACATTTAGGATCCATTTGAACTCCTTGGCTTCGACCACCAAAGGTTTCCCAAATAGGATTGTATCATCCACAAACCATTGTTAAGTGACACCTCTCATAGAAACATAAGGTTTCAACCCATTTAATGCCCTCTTTATTTGGGATAAATCTATACATCTCCCAAGGGCTTCTACCATGATAATAAAGAGGTAAGGAGAAAGTGGGTCCCCTTTCATTAAGCCCCTACTACTATCAAAGAAACCTAATGGGGAATTATTTATGATAAACAAGAATCTTGGTCTACCATAGAAATATATCACCCATCTTCTCCATATCCTACTAAATCTAAACTTAGCAAGAAATTTTTCTAGAAAGCTCTAGGAGACCCTATCATAAGATTTATTCATATCTAGCTTCAACAATATTTCTTCCCTCCTACTCTGCACTATTGAGTGTAGTATTTCATGGAGAGAGATGACACCATCCAATATTTTCCTTCCCTTCACAAAAACCTCCTGTTGGTATACTATAATATTTGGGAGGAATTTTTCAACCTTAATGCTATCAATTTAGCGATGATCTTATACACTACATGACATAAAATTATCAGTCTATAGTCCTTAAATACCTTGTACCCCTGTTTATTTGGGATGAGCACTAAAAAAGTGTTGTTAAATTCTCTCAAAAAATTTCTTGAATGGTGAGACTCGAACTTCTATTAAATCATCATTCACTATATTCCAAAGGACTTGGAAGAAACCAACCTAGAAACCATTAAATATTTCAGCTTTATCCTTTCCCAAGGAGAATACTACTTCCTTCACCTCCTCTTCACTAACATATATCACTAGCTATTCATTCATTCCTATTGGCATTCTCATTAGTATATATTGAAGAATTTATTCCATAGCTTCTTGGTCTTCCCCCTTTCCTTCTATAGTAACAAATTAAAGAAGTCAAATACCTCTTGCTTGATCCTTTCTTCACCTTTGACTATTTCACCATCCTCATGTAGGATTTCAAAAATCCTTCCAACACTTTTATGCTTTATCATCAAGACATGAAAGAATTTAGTGTTTTTGCCTCCTTCCATAAGCCATTTATTCCTTGATTTATACCTCCAATAAGTTTCCTCTCAAGACAAAACAATATGAAGCTTTACACGGATCTCCTTATCTCTATTATATAGGGCCTAGTCCATCCCAACTATCCTCACTTCCTCCTCCAAAAAAATTAGCTATTGCCTAAGGCTTTCCCTCTATCTAAATATATTTCTAAAGACTTTCTTATTCCGTATATTCACATATTACTTCATGTGTTTGAGTTTCCCTGCTAAAATAAACATCTTAGAGCCTTCAATTGGAAACCTCCAAAATTGCATAAATATTTGGGTGCTAAAGCCACACGTATTCAAACTTGAAAGTGCTTCTACATTTTCATTTTTCCCCATCCTATGCAAAGATATTAACGAGTGCTCACAATTATCCACAAACCATTCTATAGAGATTAGTACTCTTTCCAATCTCTCTTGGATCAGGTTGTCCCCTATTCTCCTATTCATCCATGTAAGTGAACTACCTCTTAAATCAACATCATATAGACCATATTCTAACAAAAAGTTGCTAAAGTCCTCCATACTGAGAAGCTTGGGATCCACCTTTATTCTATCTAAGAATCAAAGGGGTGTTGAAGTCCCTTGCCACTACCCATATTAGACCTCTTATACACTACCCTATCTGCTATAATTATTTCTATATCACCTCTCTTTCTCTATTCACATTTGGGTTATAAATATTTGTAACGAGGAAGGTCAAATTTGATAATTTTAAAGTTATACAAATTGTTAGAAGGTAATTTTTTGAGATGAATTCCCCTTTAAAAGGTATCATAATTCCATAAAATTAATATTTCTCTTGGATCCTCCTTTACCTCCACCTGACCACTATTGCCTTTCTTCCATATCTATTTCTTATTATTCTCTTATCTTGTAGCATTCAACTTTATTTCTTGTAACAAAACTATCTCAAGCTAGTTATCCTTAATCAAGGATATCATGAACCTGTGTTTGTTAGGGGTATTCATTCCCCTAACAATCCAAGAAAAGATATTCATATCCTATTTTTTGATGTGGGCTTCTTCCCACTTGATCCTAAGATCATATCAATCCCCAAGTTAATATCCTTTTTCATCTATTTTAAGCATTTTCATTTGAAGGTGGTCTTCCCACCTTCTTTACCCCATTTTTTTCCAAATCTAAAGTCTTCTTCGTAGTCCTTGTTACTTTTATATTCTTCAATTAGTTAGGTTCCTTAATTTATTAGAAATTTATCTACTATGGAAGGGACCACTTCTAGACCCTTCTCTTCCATATCCATATTTTCCTCCCTTGGTTCTATCTTTTCTTCTTCTATTTGGGGGTTAGCCATTTCACTTTCCTTCCTTAGACCCTCTTGTTCTAGCATAATGATATTTTACCCTAAATCCTACCTAGACAAACCTCATTGTTTTCCCTATTGCTAGAGAATTTTACCACTCTTACTCCCTCCTTATTCACCAGGTCCATTACTATATCTCCACTTGCCTGTCAGTTAACCTCTATTTTCACAACATTCTCTTGCTCCTCTCCATTTGGATCTAAATCATTTTCAACTCTATATTCTTGGTACTATGAATATTTTCCTTGTTTCTCTCTATCTGATCCTTCTTATTCCATATCTACATTTTCTCTTTTTGATATAGGAGCATCCTTGTATTCATGCAATCTTGCATCAACAAAAGAGAAAGTAATAATAAATAAATAAAAACATCTATAGTGTTATGATAGGCACCACATAGTTATGTGTGCATGTATTTTTATTTTTGCACATGCAATTTTATGGTCTTTATGACCATTGCATTAATAGCTTGGACAAGGAATTATTTGTGGTCTTTATGCACATAGTTATGTGGCCTTTATGACCATTGCATTAATGGCTTGGGTGAGGAATTGTTTGTGGTCTTTATGCACAAAGTTTTATGGTCTTTATGACTATTGCATTAATGGCTTGGGTGAGAAAATTGTTTGTGGTCTTTTTACACCCAGTTCTATGGTCTTTATAACTAATACATTAATAGCTTGTATAAGAAAGACCATAGAACTACGTGCACAAAGACCACAAACAATTCCTCACCCAAGCCATTAATGCAATGATCATAAAGACCATAGAACTATGTGCACAAATACCACAAAAAATTCTCATGTGAGCCAATAATGCAATAGTCATAAAGACCACAAAATTGTATGTGCAAAAACCATAAAAATACATGCACACAAAACTATGTGACGACTATCACAACACTAGAGGTTTTATTTATTTATTTTATTTTATTGTTTTTTCTCTTTTATCGATGCAAGATTGCATAAACACAAGGATGCTCTTGCATCAGAAAATATTTGTAGTGTTGTGATAGGCACCACGTAAATTTATGTGCACGTGTTTGTGTGGTTTTTGCACATGCAATTATATGGTCTTTATGACCATTGCATTAATGGTTCAGTTTAGGAATTATTTGTGGTCTTTGTGCATGTAGTTCTATGGTTTTTATGACCATTGCATTAATGGCTCAGGCAAGGAATTGTTTATGGTCTTTGTACATGCAATTTCGTGGTCTTTATGACCATTGCATTAATAGCTCAGGTGGGAAAATTGTTCGTGGTCATTGTGCACATAGTTTTGTGGTCTTTATGATTGTTGCATTAATGGCTTGGGTGGGAAAATTGTTTGTGGTATTTGCACACGTAGTTCTATGGTCTTTATAACCATTGCATTAATGTTTTGGGTGAGAAAATTATTTGTGGCCTGTGTGCATGTAGTTCTATGGTATTTATGATCATTGCATTAATGGCTTGGGTGGGAAATTGTAAATGGGATTTTTTTTATTTCCTAGGAGTGGATCCAGGTTTCTTGGCTTGGGTGAGAAATGATGATTTATAATTTGATATTAAATTTGAATGAGGATTCCACTCAAGGGAGGAGATTGGTGTGGAATAGTTTTTTGAGAGAGTGTCAAATTGTTTAACTGAATGTATAGTGTACCAACTAGAGATCTACGTGCAATATTTCTATAATATTTGCTTCCAGATAAATTGAAGAATTTTTTTTCTATTTTTACTTCAAATATTTTCTTCTGGCTTCCATTGTGTGCTCTTGTGCCCGCATGCTTGTTGTTAATTCAACCCACATATAGTATTGCGTCAATTTTCCTCTAGAACTTCTAATATTATCCCCATCACTTTTCCTCCTAGTGGAGTAATCCTTTGCCAAGTGATATATTTTTGCACATATTCTACAACTAAAGAGGCCATTCTCAAAAATAATATTTTGAATCCAAACTCTCCATCTAGAGGCCAACTTGATCTCTTTTGGAATTTTCTTCCTAGATTCAACTAGGACAATTTTTTTTACAAAGAACACTCTATTTATTTCCTTTGTTACATATTATATGGATAGGAACCTACCAAAATAGTTAGCTATACTATTAAAAATATCTTCTTCCTAGAAATCCAATGGTAAAGAGGGGAGTCTTACCCAGATTGGAGCCATGTCTATCTTGTCAATAGTTGGATTAAAATTTGAAGTCCTTTTCCTTAGGTTTAGTTCAAATATGCCCATGAACTATGGATCTCCTTCAAGGGATTTATAATAGTTCTTCTCATTGTTTAAGGAGGCTAGGAAGAAGCCTATAGGAAGGAAGGAAAAGTCCACATGCCCTTTTATCTTCTATTGATTCACAATCCATTTCTTTATATGATCCCCTATTGGTTTGAATTACATATCAAAATATTTTTGAGCCTTTGTTGTGCTCTCATAGACACTATCTAGGATTTTTAGAAGAATATCTTCTTTAGATGATTCAGTGGGGATTTTTAGTCATTGACCCCTCTTTTCCTCAAATTTTCTCTTTCCTTTAACTCACTTGGCCCAACTTTTGTTAACATTATCATCCCCTACTATTCTATTATGTAGATCTAGCTGGTCATTTCCTTGCTCATTCCCTTCCTGCTCCCTCATTCCATAAGCCTATAAATATTTTTCTATCCCCCCAAAAAATAAAACATCCCTCTCCATTTTTATCACCTTCAAAAATTTTCTTTCCTTTACTGATGGGGACGGGGATAACAAACGTAAAACACTTCGACAATTTATTAAAATTTTGTTCTATTAGCTAAAAAAAAAAATGCATACAATAAGAGCCCGCAGGTTTACAAGAACCAGACCCCGGTCTGGTTTTCTCCAATCTGCACTCCTCTGTCTATCTCCCGATCCCCCCCCAAAATAATACATTCAAACGAGTTTTTATCGAGTCTTGACCCTCTAGCCATTAATGTTCCACCAGCACGAAAGAATCAATTAAAACCCGCAAAATTGGATTTTTCGGTCGAGTCTTCGATCTTCCACCTGTTATTGGAAAAACCACCCCCGATCCACCATGAAGGCACGCATTCAATAGGCCCTTACCCTGCAACCGCTGCTTTGCCAGACTGTCCCTCGGGAACTATTACCTTGTCAAAAAATTTTATCTGCACCCGCTACCTCTTTTCCCGTGCATGAAACCATCCACGTGTCTAAATTTAAAAACTGTCTTCAACCGACCGTGAAATTGCGACATGTCGCGATATCACGACCAAACTGGCGCCTTGCCTTCGTCCGCCAAAAATCGTAGCGAAATTGCTACCAAAATGCCCCTTCGCACTAAGCTTCAAAATTGTCATGACATCGCGACGTCGCGATATCGCGACGTCGTAATATCGTGACGAAAACTCCCCTTCTCGCCTTAGCCTCAAAATCATTGCGACGTCGCGATATTGCAACAAAAAACTCCTCCACGCCTCAGCTTTCGAAACCGTCGTGATATCGCGACGTCGCGATATCACGACAAAATCCGCCTCGCCTTGCCGCAGCCTTTGGGGTCGCGATTTCGTGACATGTCACGAAATCGTGACATGTCACAATTTCACGACATGTCACGAAATCGTGACATGTCGTGATTTCGTGACCCCCGCCTCCCAACCTTGCCTTGGGTTCTTTTTGCCTGCGAAGAACCCTGCCTTGTCTCAAGCTCCAACTGCTGTCGCCTTCATCTTTGTCTTCTGCCTTTCTTTGAACTCTTTGAAACGTCGTGACATCACGACGTCACGATATCGTGACATCGCGATATTGCAACAAAAAACTCCTCCACGCCTCAGCTTTTGAAATCGTCACGATATCGTGACAAAAATTGCCCCTGCCTTGCCGCAGCCTTTGGGGTCGTGATTTCGCGACCCCCTTCCCAACTTTGCCTTGAAAAACAAAACACATTTCTTAGAAACTCCGGTTGATGCCCGATTATCCTGTTGTCGTCGGATGCTCCTGCATCAGACACCCCAGTTGAAAAGGAGAAGTGACCCTCACTTCTATGTTGTTCGGTCCGCGTCCTTTGTAATATCTCCAAACACTCATCAACATTTGCAACCTACTCAAATCCCGTCTCCTGGAAATTTTTTTTACCCTCTACCAGACAAATTCTGGCATTGCTACACACCTTCTCATCCACTGTCTATAATGGCTTTAATTTGTGGCGCACTCCATATTTCATCAAGGAGTAAGTATTTGCACGACCATCATGCACTGCACTCCGATCAAACTGCCATGGCCTTCCTAACAGCAAATGGCAAGCATCCATGGGGAAAACATCACACAGGACCTCATCCTGGTACTTCCTAATATTGAACATGACTAAGCACTATTCATGGACCCATGCTCTGTGGTCCTTTCGCAACCACGTAATCCGATATGGATGTGGGTGTCTCCTTCTCTCTAGCTATAACTTAGCAACCATCTCCTCAGAAACTAAGTTATCTGTACTCCCATTGTCTATAATAACATTACAGACTTTGCCTACACTTTTGCACCGTGTGCGAAACAGGCTTCTCCTCTGCTCAGGTTTGTCTTCATCAATCAGCATGGTCCTCACGATCATTGCTTCTCCTTTCTTAGCTTCTTCAGAATGTTCTGATTTAGCATCTTCCTTTGCCACAACTTTGGTAGGACCCACTTGTTTCTTGTTCACTCTCTCGGGGTGCTGGGGACACTCATATGCCCGATGCCCCTCTTCTCCATAGTGGAAACATGTTCCACGAAACACTCCTCTTCCATACCCGCGTCTAGATCTACCTCTTCCTCTTGGGTAGCCATTGTTCTGAACTTGCGGTTTGGGTTCTTCATCTTCTTTCTGATTCCGGCTGCTGCTAACCTCTTCTTTCTTCTCCTCTTTTCCTTCATCTTTTCTTCCACCAGTCTTTCCTCCGTGCCCTCTTCCTCTTTGCTTGCTCTCAAACTTCCTGTTCAGTTTTTCTTCAACTTTCAGAGAAAACTGGTAAGCATCTTCAATGGTGCTCACCCGAACTAAGCTCAACTCTTCCTGAATACTAGGTCTCAACCCATTAATATAACGGGCCACCTTTTCCTTGCTTGCTTCTAAATGGCCGGTTCTGATGGAGATTTTATAAAATTCCTCCATATATTCTTGGATAGTTTTATTCATCTGTCTCAAACCCTGCATTTTTCTCAATAGATCCAACTCGTAATCTGCCAAAATAAACTGTATTTTTAATTTTTCTACCATTCATTCCCATCTTGTTATCCGTTCTTTTCCTCTTATGTTTCGTTCCAGTTGTACCCCCTTCCACCATATGCTGGCATGACCTTTTAATTTGGTTTTGGCAAATCTGACCCGCTCGGGATCTTCAACTTCTTCATATTCGAAGTATTCTTCCAGATCATTGATCCAGTCGATCAACTCCTTCGAATTCAAGTTCCTGAAATACGTGGAAACTTCCACCTTCGGTCTCTTCCAAATCTGGGATATGGCCTTGTACAGTCTAGCTTGTGCTGGATCTACAGCCTCCTCTTCTTCTTCTTCAAACTGGTTTTCTTCTTCATCTACTTCATCTTCACTGTCTGCATCTCTTCTGGGTTCGTGCCCTCTATGCAGTTATTCTTACAGGGCTTGAACTTGCCGCTACAAAGCTTAGAAATCTGCTGCTGCCATGCCTCTCCCACCAACGAGGTTTCTTCTCAGAGGCATCTTCTCACTTTCTCACGAGCCTTCCCACAGATCCTGGTGTAATTGACTCACGTTCGATGATCTGTTACACACTCAGGAACTTTCGGCTCTGATACCACTGACGAGGACGGGGATAACAGACGTAAAACACTCCAACAATTTATTAAAATTTTGTTCTATTAGCTAAAAAAAAATGCATACAATAAGAGCCCGTAGGCTTACAAGAACCAAACCTCGGTCTAGTTTTCTCTGATCTGCACTCCTCCGTCTATCTCCCGATCCCCCCCCAAAATAATACATTCAAAAGAGTTTTTATCGAGGTCTCGACCCTCTAGCCATTAATGTTCCACCAGCATGAAAGAATTAATTAAAACCCACAAAATCAGCTTTTCCCGTTGAATCTTCGATCTTCCACCTGTTATTGGCCAACCACCCCCGATCTGCCATGAAGGCACACATTCAATAGGCCCTTACCCTGCAACCGCTGCTTTGCTAGACTGTCCCTCGGGAATTGTTACCTTGTCAAAAAATTTTATCTGCACCCGCTACCTCTTTTCTCGCATGCGAAACCATCCACGTGTCTAAATTTAAAAACTATCTTCAACCAGCTACGAAATCGTGACATGTCGTGATATCGCGACCAAACTGGCGCCTTGCCTTCATCCGCAAAAGTCATAGTGAAATCGCTACCAAAATGCCCCTCCGCACTAAGCTTCAAAATCATCGCGACATCGTGATGTCGCGATATCACGATGTCGCGATATCGCGATGAAAACTCCCCTTCTCGTCTTAGCCTCAAAATCATCGTGATGTCGTGATATCACGACAAAAAACTCCTCCACGCCTTAGCTTTCGAAATAGTCGTGATATCACGACGTCGCGATATCACGACAAAAACTACCCCTGCCTTGTCGCAGCCTTTGGGGTCACGATTTCGTGACCCCCGCCTCCCAACCTTGCCTCGGGTTCTTTTTGCCTGTGAAGAACCCCGCATTGTCTCAAGCTCCAACTGCTGTCACCTTCGTCTTTGTCTTTTGCCTTTCTTCGAACTCTTCGAAACATCGCGACATCGCGACGTCAGCGACGTCGTGATATCGCGACGAAAAACTCCTCCACGCCTCAGCTTTCGAAACCATCGCGATATCGCGACGTCGCGACAAAAACTGCCCCTGCCTTGCTGCAGCCTTTGAGGTCGCGATTTCGTGACATGTCACGATTTCGTGACCCCCTTCCCAACTTTGGCTTGAAAAATAAAACACATTTCTTAGAAACTCCGATTGATGCCCGATTGTCCTGCTGTCGTCGGATGCTCTTGCATCATTTACCAACCCTTTAACTTTTGGTCACAAATATATAAACCCTTAAGTATCATTGATCAACAAGCTCTTTAGATTTTGGTCATAGATCTACAAACTCTTTATTTGGTTTAAGATATTTAGCCACCATTTTTTAGTTTTTGATCATCACTCTAAATATTTTGAATGACATTTTAAAAAATTTGACCATTGTTCTTCAAACCCTAGCCATCACATTATAGTTTTTTTTTTTAATGTCGTTCTTTACCCATTTTTTATTTTAAACTTGAACTTGAAATAAAGAACTACATTCTATATGAGAACAACAAAAAAAAGAAGCTAATTTTTTTTTGACTAAAACTATTGTAAAAACTCTACAACTACAACCATAAAAAATAGGAAAACTTGAGCATATTTCCTATGACTTGAAATCATAACCCATCAAATAAATGATTCTTGGAGTCGTAAACCAAAGATACAAACCCAAATCCAAAATGAGGCTAAGACAAACCAAGCACAAAAAATTATAGAAGGAAAACTCAAAACTAAACTCTCCTCCTCCTCCTCTAAATAAATGCCTAAAAAACCATGGAGGAAGGAGAGATCCACTTGGATTAGAGACCAAGCAATTAGGGTTTTTGGGTTCAAAGAAAAGGATTAGAAATTGATTAGAGAACCAAAAAAGAACATGAAAAACAAAAATAGAATAAAAAAAAAACCTCAAACTAACTAATATTTAAAGAAGAAAAATAGATCCACCACTTATAGACCTAGGGCTTAGATCAAGGTCATAAGCTCCTTCATATAAGCAACACCATCCATGCTAAGGGGAACTAGATCCAAGGCATAATATTCATCATATATGAATAAATCCCTTGCTCGTACCCTAAGGGCTAATATTTGGGTTACAATCTCCTTCGTGGTACCACTTGTGGTCCCAGGGCTTAGATTTGGATCACATGATCCTTCATAGAAGCAAAACCATCCAAATTAAATAAATAAATATTTTTTAAACAAGATGCTCTCTTCTCATCATAGATGAACAAATATTAAGGCTGATGTAAAAAAAATTGAAGCTAAAAAAATTTGACTAAGATTGCTACCAAAAACCTCATCCTACAACCTCTCAAAACTAGGACATCTAGAGCTCCATTCATGCAATTCAATCCCTCACCATCTCAAAAATAGATTTTTTGGAGCCCCTTGTTGAGGACTTCGTCTCTCCTATTCTTGAAGGATGGACCGGATCCACAAGGCTTTGTCAACCAAATACTTAAAGAAATTATTGCTCATACAAAAGGATGCACCACTCATAGTCCCAGGGATTAGATTTGGGTCATAGGCTCTTTCATGTAAGCAACATTATCCATGCTAAGGGGAACTAGATATAAGGTATAATATTCATGATCTATAAGTAGCTCCTTTGCTCACACCCCAAGGGCTTAGATCTAGGTCACAAGCTCCTTCATAGCATCACTCATAGCCCTAGGGCTTAGATCTGGGTCACAGGCTCCTTCATAGAAGCATCATTGTCCATTCCAAATAAACAATTTTTTTAAACAAGAATGTTGCTCTTCTCTCACAATATATAAACAACTATTGAGGCTAGCACAAAAAAATTGAATCTCAAAATTGATTGAGATTACCTCTGAAACCCTCATCCTACAAATTCTAAAAAGTAGGATATTTGGAGCTCCATTCTTGTGACTCAATCCTCAAATTCTCAAAAATAGAATTTTAGGAGCCCTTTTTTGGAGACTCGATCTCTCCTATTTTTGAAGGATGTAACAAAAACACTAGGCTTTATCAATCAAAAACTTAGAGATGCTGTTACTCAGACAAAAGAATTCATTGCTCATGGTCCTGGGGCTTAGATATAAGTCATAGGCTCATTTACAAAAGAAAAACCATCCACACCAAGGGTAACTAGATCTAGGGCATAACATTCATGATATATGAACATACCCTCTACTCATACCCCAAGGGCTTAGATCTAGGTCATAGGATTATTTGTAGTATATATGACCATATCTTAAGATAGACACAACAAAAATAGACGCTAAAAAAATACTAATTGAGACTACTTCCAAAACCCTCATCTTGCAACTTCTCAAGACTATTTGGAGCTCCATTCCTACGACTCTATCCCTCAACGTATAAAAAATAGGATTTTTAGATCCTGTTTATGAAGAATTTATTTCTCATATTCTTGGAGGATGCACAAAGGTGTTATCTTAACATTTTAAACAAAATTTTAGGGTAAAGCACAATCTTTTGAAAGTGGTCACTATCCCCTTGTACCGAGGTTTAAACTTGGGTCTTCTGGCTAAAAACCCAAAGACATACCACTATGGTATATTAAAGAGTGAATATTTTATTGATGTCACCAAATATTTTTGGGCCAAACATCAAATGGATTGGGGGTTTATGTCCTTAGTTAAATTATTAGATTGAACGTCACATGGGTATGTAAGCATTATAATTATTTTTTCTAAAATTCAAGACTAGACCTACCCTAGTCAATTTTTATGCTATAATTTGGTCATACTATATTAGTTGTCCTTAGTTTTTGCACCATTGGAACGTAGACTTAGATTTCTTTCTAATGACATATTGCCTTACCTTTTTTAAAATACAAGTAGAATATTTTAATTGTTAAAAACTATTTAGCGATTCGAAATTACAATAAGTGATAGTGTTTTTAGTTCTAACAAGAGTTGAAAGCTTTAAAACTTTATAGCTATATCATTTGGTGGCCAATTGTTTCATATAATCACTCATTCTAGTGGTTTATGCCATAGCTTGGACATATCTTTGGGGATGGAGTTGGTATAGGAAGCATAAATTTTATTGTTGGGAGGAAATATCACTTTAACTAGCAACAACACACAATATGTTGACCATAAAACTTGTTGAAAATATGGTCAAGTTGGCCAATGTGCTGTCTAGCTTGACCAAAAAAGTTAATGACATCTCAGTTTCTACCCCCAAGCTACCCACTAGAAGTCAAGGTGTATAGTGGCTCTCATGATTCAAAGATCCTTCCCAATTAGATCTTAGACATGGAGACGTGGTTTGAGTATAAAAATATTATAAAAAAATATAAGATACAATTTTCCAAATTGAAGCTCAATGGTATGGCCAAGTTCCTAATAATAGAATGTCAACAAATATCAATCCCATAAACATAGTGATAAACTTGTTACAACTCTTAAGATCACATTATTTTCATATCATTACTTGGAATATTTGGGTACCAAATGGCTCTGCTTGGGACAAGGAATCAAATTGTTCATGCAAGACTATATCTACCAATTCAACTATTTGAGAATTAAATTAAATATAGCAGACGATGTAGCAACTCCTATATTGAAGTTTAAGAGTGTCTTGCAAGAACACTTGTATCGAGAGGTAAAATATGTGATCATTGACACACTTGATATGATATTCAACCAAGCACATTTGACATATGAGAATTTTTTTTGCTTTCAATAGATACCAACATACTTAATTTTTGTTAATTGCCTTTATATTCTCATGTTCAAAACTCACATAACCTTCAATAATAGGTAGACATTTATTTTATTCTCCACTAAGGTAAGCTTCTTCTTATTTAGTGAGGCCATATTTCTCCTCACCAAGAAGGCAAGCATTTTGTCATCCATGAAATCAAAATTCTTCTAATTCTTTTTCTTTTAATGGTAAAAAATTTGATAAGTTTTGTATTCATTATAATATGCCAATGCATGTAAGGTTTGAGTGTTTCTATTTGAAGCACAAGCCCTAAATTATATCATCTCATGGTGAGAAAATAAGTAAAATTCCAATTAAGACTCATGATTAAGATAGGCTATATGAGGAGTCAAAATATCAACTCAACAAGGTCATATTGATGCATCACCATTCCACTCTAAGGGTCACTCGTACCCACATCTAACATGTCTTCTCAATGAATTGTATCATTAAAACTGTATCCTAGAAGAACTTAATTGCAAGATCCATAGTCAACACCCTCATCCTAATCCATATTCTCTTGGATGAAAGGATCTTGGTTCATCCATGTTGAACACACACACATACATAATTTCATTTGCTTTTGGTCTTGAGTACATGGATACAATTTCTTGTGATATTACCATTCTAGATTTTGTGAATTGATGCTTGAAAAACCCTATAAGTTTGATAAGAAATTCCATTATTATGCATACAATAACACCTATACACTACACAAATATGATAAAAAGTACCTAATAAAGATAATGACAAAATATTAAACTTAGTAATCACTTAAGAAAGCATACAAAGTAGTCAATCAAGACAGATCACTACTTTTTGTTGGACCACAAGATAATCTAAAGCAACAAAGCACCACATTCTCCATACATCATGTAAATATTTGAATTTTTTTGATGTGTTTCAAGAACCCAAAGCACTTAGGAACCTACAAGAGGAAAAAAATTGGGAGATAAATACCAAGCTATGATGGAAGAATGCCTTTCTTGACAAAGAAAATTAAAAGATCTCTAAGATGAAAAAATGCTTTTAGTACAAAAAAATGTCATCCTCTAGTCTAAAGTTGGATCCCTAACAAAGAAAATTAAAAAACTACAACCATTGGTCTATGAATTTAATGGAGACAAGGAGAAGAAATATGAGGCTTTATTCTAGAATCATGAGCACACCCAAAGATTAAAAATCACAAGAGATTGAACTCTCAAACAAGAGAATACAATTTGAGAAAAGTTCTATTGAAGTTTATCACTAGATTGTATTTGAACGATTCAAAACCTATCAATCCATGCTCAAAAAGCTATAGAAAGAGTAATATAGATTTTATAATAAAGGGTACAATTTAGTTTTATATGTACATCATCTTTAGAAGGCAAAAGAAGAACTTTAACACAAGGCACATAAAGGTGAAGCCTCTTTACAATGGCCATTATACTCTCCTTCATTAGTTGTTCAAGAATGCTTTTTGACTTGATCTTCCAAATCACTTGGGGATTCATGATGTCATGAATGTTGATCTCCTCAAATTATATCATGCATCAACATTAGAGTTTGATATTCCTATTGGCCATCCTGTAGATGTTGTTCCTAATTTCCAACTCCCACTTGATGTAGATTAAGTTTTAATGTACACACTTATTGGAATTGACATGGTTCAATGGCCTCTTAGATTGTAGCCAAATAAGAAAAACTTCCTCATTAGGCTTGATGAATTTCCTAGCATCAGATATCTTAGTTATTCCCTTCTCTTTTACAATTATTATAGTCTAGTGCTTCTATTACTAGGATGGATGGTGAGGAATAACATATCCTTTGTCTATTTTTTGTTGTTGTTCCTACTTGGACAAAATTTTCACTTCATTATGCCCACTTGGGCAAGTTATTATGCCCACCTAAGGTAGGTTAATATATTTTCAAGTTCTATTTATTGTTTTTGTTTTTTTGTTGTCTATTGGTTTGTTGTAACTCCTCAAACCACCATATCATATTTTGATTTGTATTTGTAAACCTATTTAAGACCTCCTCTCATCAATGCCAATTGGCTAAATTTAGTACTATATCACAACTATATACCCTCTCATTTAACCCCTAATGGACTCAACCAAATTCCTTCTTCTTAGCTCCCAAATAGATCCAACCCACCTAGAGGGTTCAATATTAGACAAGATTCTTTAGAAAATAAAATAACAATTGAATTTATTGATAAATCCTTAATTAAATTAAAAAACTTACTCAAAAGAGAGAATGTATCTTTACTTAATTCCTCACTTGTTGGAATTACAGGACAACACTCAAATTATGTTTTGATGTTCCACCCTCTTGTTATATTTCCCTTCTACTCTTCATCTATGTCTCATAGGTATATTCAAGATAAAAATTCAATTTTTTGTTGTGTTTATATAGATTGACTATTATGGGACCTCTATTGGGCCTAAGGCTTAAAAAAATTAGACTACAATTTTTTTAAATTTACTAAAGGAGTTAGCTATAGGATTACCAATAATTTCACTCCATGGTGACATAAGAAGTTGAGAAATAGGGTGACAATGATGACTCAACATGGGTATTGCCACATATGTCTAAGAGCAATACCTTCTACTCACATGGATTGGATGGGGATGCAAGGAGCTACGAAAGTAAAGTGGAATGTGATGTGACATTATCAAGTCAAAATTTAGGAAAGGGATCCAAGGGATCCAAGGAGGGCACCCTTTCTATCCCTTGGAAGGTTAACTTTACTCACACAAGTGAGAATAGGTGGGACAATGACCATGTGAAACATTCAAGGACAATAAACAATAAATGAATCTTTGCATGTTGAAGTGTTGATCTCGTGTTGTATGCTAAGACCAATAAATGAGGCATCTTGCATCTTTCAAAATGTTCCCATGATGCAAATGTTTATAGGCTAATATCAATACCTATTGCAACTTTCCAATTTTTTTTTTTTATTAGCATGAGTGCTTTTATTATAATGGAGTTATTCCTTAAACTTATAAAATGATAAAATTAATGCATCGGTTCCTTAAGAAAATGCATTAAGGTAACTTAAAGTGTTCATGCAAGATAATATAGGGTTGAAATAAATTAAATTGACCTCGCTTTAATATACACAAAATGACACAAATGCATATGCATGCATGAACATTTATGATTATATAGTTTGAAAATAGAAACAAATAACATGTATTAATATAGATGAAATATTAAGAAGAATATAATTTCAATCTATGGAACTATGAAAGAGACATGGAAATAGTAAGATTCCTTTTGTTAACTATTATAGGAGTTGATATGGGATCATTTTATTTTTAACTTTGTTAGAGTTACATTCTTGGTGATCGGTTTCTCCATTAACTAAGAGCAATATAATTCCAAATCTCATCAGAAGCTATATGTATTTTACTTTTTTGTTGACCATTTATATGTTTGAAGTACTAATTTAATTAAAGCTACATTATTACTCAATGTTTAAAAATTCCTCTAAAAATTGTGCTTGTGCAAATATGTTTTTATTATTATGTTGCTAATTAGTTCATTTTAGTAAAATAATATTTTTATATGACTAGAGACAATTTAAATTTTTACACCAATTTTTTACAAGGTAAGGCTCCAATGGATCATACAAATGATAAAATGTGAATGTATATAAAAATGTATCATATTATTCTACGTTGTTATACTTAACACATTGACCTAATTAGAAGTTTAGATTGACATTAATGTCCTCACCTAGTATCTTGTGATGGCATCACCAAATAGTAGTTGGTATTGAGGTGATAAGCACACACTACTAATTATAATCATGGTTTCCAATGATAAATATGAATATTACCAAATCCTACTGTGAATGTTGCTATATCCTTGTGACTCTAGCACCAAGTGAACATAAAGAGAAGTCTATTACCAAACTATCCCAACTTTTCTTATAACTATTGTGAAGTGAATCATTTCATATCCTAAAGATATCTCTTCTTATTCTAATTTACATACCAACATATAATCTGAAGAGACTTATAACATGAATCAATGCATTATATAGATAAGTTTTAAAAAGTAATAAAAGAGAGATAAATACAAAAAGATAGGTAAAATGGGGAATGTGCCCTTATACAACGACTATCTACTTTACCAAAAATAAAAATGATCTCCAATAGATATGATGAATGGTTGGAGGTGGACTATAAATGCTCTTTTAATATAGAGACAAATATCTCAATACATGTTTAATCAACAAAAGTTTGGTTAATAAAATGCCACATGGATCACATTACAAGGTATTACATGGGCCTGATGTAGGAGCATCCAGTGGTAGCAGCACAATATTGCAACAAAAGAAATAAAGAGTGAATAAAAACACAAAATACTCTAAGTGTTGTAATGTGTCGCGATATCGCGACATAAAAGTTGTCGCGATATCGCGACAACTCAGAACAATGGCGGGCGCAAATCGCAAGTGTCGCGATATCGCGACATAAAAGTTGTCGCGATATCGCGACAACTCAGAACAACGACGGGCACAAATCGCAAGTGTCGCGATATCGCGACATAAAAGTTGTCGCGATATCGCGACAACTTAGAACAACGGCGGGAGCAAAACGCAAGTGTCGCGATATCGCGACATAAAAGTTGTCGCGATATCGCGACGAACTTGAACAGAGGCAAGGGCAAAACGCCAGTGTCGTGATATCGCGACATAAAAGTTGTCATGATATCGCGACGACCTTTGAGCAGAGGAGAAAGCAAACGCAAGTGTCGCGATATCGCGACATACAAAGTGTCGCGATATCGCGACAAGTTTAAACAAAAGCCACGGGCAAAGGAAAGTGTCACGATATCGCGACACATTGGCAAACAAGGACAAAAGCCAAAAAAGTGTCGCGATATCATGACCTGTTGGCAAAAGACGACCAAAGCCGAAAAAATGTCGCGATATCGCGATCGATGGACTAAAGGGAAAAAGTGTTGCGTTTTCATGACCCGGCTAGGAGAGAGAAGGGCGGGTTGAAGAGATGTCGCGATATCGCGACATGCTACTTTTTCGTGGACCGTTATAGAACGACAGTTGACAGTTCCAGAAGTCGTTAAGGCAGTTCCAGGGGACCGTTGCAGCGGTTACAGGGACAGTTACGAACGGCGGTTGCAGCAAGAACCTGTCATTATAAAAAGAGATTGTTCGAAGGATTGAGGAGGCTGGAAAAGACGAAGACTATGGTTTTTGATGCATTTTTTTGTACTATGTAATTCTTCCATGGTTCGAAATTGTAATCTTTCCATGCTTCTAAATGAAAATTGAGTCTTTTTCTTTGTGTTAAAATTTGGCTCCCCATCAAGTGGTATCAGAGCGAGAAGATTCTGAGTGTGTAAGCAGAGCGCCGAACGTGAGGCAGCTTGCACCAGGATCTGGGGTTAAGGGTTCTGAGAAAAAGTGAAGAAGAATGCCATCACGAAGAAATCATGGTGCTGGAAGGAACGTGGTTCCTGAAGGAGACTTTCGAGCATTGCAGAGGCAAGTGCAGGCCCTGTAGGAAGAATTGCGAAGAGGAGTAGAGCCAAGAGGAGAAGACCAGAGCGATGATGAAGCTTGCAGAGTTGATGACCCGTCAGAAGAAGAAGAAGAAGCAATGAGTGCTGCAGAATCTTGAATGATTAAAGCCATTTCTCAAATTGGGAAAAGGCCGAAGATAGACGTATCCACATATTCTAGAAATTTAAATCCAGAAGAGTTGATAGACTGGATCAACGATATGGAGGAGTATTTCGAATATGAAGAGGTTGAAGATCCAAATCGGATAAAATTTGCAAGAACAAAGTTGAAAGGCCATGCTGGCATATGGTGGAAAGGAGTGCAACTGGAACGAAATCGTAGAGGAAAAGAAAAGATCACCAGGTGGGATCGAATGGTTGAAAAGCTGAAATGATAGTTTATTCTAGCAGATTACGAATTAGATCTATTGCAAAAAATGCAGAGTTTGCGATAGTCCAGCAAGTCTGTTAAAGAATATACAGAGGAATTTTTTAAAATTTCCATCAGAACCGGCCATACAGAAGCAAATAAAGAGAGAGTAGCCCATTACATTAATGGGTTGAGAACCAACGTACAAGAAGAATTGAGTTTGGTTCGAATGAGCACCATTGAAGATGCTTACCAGTTTGCTCTGAAAGTGGAAGAGAAACTGAACCATAGATTTGACAGTAAATAGAGAGGAAGAGGTCGTGGTGGAAGAACTGGTGGCAGAACCAGTGGAGGTAAATATGACGACCCAAAGAAGACTGGTGAAACAAGCAATCACCAGGAACAGAAGGAAGAGAATGCATACCGACCTCGTAATCAGAACAATGATTATCAAAGGGGACGAGGTAGAGGTGGACGCGGATATGGAAGAGGAAGATTTCGTGGAACCTGCTTCAATTACGGGGAAGAGGGACATCGATCATATGAGTGTCCCCAACACCAAGAAGCATCGAATAGAAGGCCTAAAGCAAATGCTCGAGCTACGGTCGTTGAGGATGGTGTTGAATCTGAGCACTCTAAAGAAGCAGAGCGAGGAGAAGTGATGATCACAAGGAGAACCTTGTTGAACGAAGAGAGGGAACCAGACCAGCAAAAAATCCTGTTCCGCATGAGGTGCAAATGTTCAGGTAAAATCTGTAATATTATTATTGATAATGGTAGTACAGATAATTTGGTCTCTGAGGATATGGTAACTAAGTTAAAGCTAGAAAGAAGGCAGCACCCGCATCCATACCGGATTGCGTGGTTGCAGAAGGACCATAGAGCATTGGTCAGTGAACAATGCTTGGTCAAGTTCCAGATTGGAAGATACCAGGATGAGGTCCTGTGTGATATTTTGTCGATGGATGCTTGCCATTTGTTGCTGGGAAGACCATGGCAATTTGACAGACGTGCGGCGCATGATGGGCATGCAAATACCTATTCCCTGACAAAATATGGAGTGCGCCACAAACTGAAGCCATTAAAGGAGGTTGAGGAAAAGGTATGCAATAATGCTAGAATTTGTTTAGTAGATGGCAAAAAATTTTTGGATGGTCTAAAGAGGGATTCAATGTGTTATGCATTAATTCCTATTGTAAAGAGAGAAGAAACTACTGACATTCCAAGCAGAAGTTGAACATCTGTTAGCAGAATTTCCTGATATTATATCAGACAATGTGCCTGAGGGTTTACCGCCAATGAGGAAGATTAGTCATCAGATTGACTTAATGCCAGGATCTAGCTTACCCAATAAGGCCGCCCATAGAATGTCTCCTGTAGAGAATGAAGAGTTGAACCGACAAGTTCATGAGTTGTTGCGGAAGGGATTGATTAGAGCAAGTTTGAGTCCCTGTGTAGTACCTGCAGTACTAGCACCAAAGAAGGGTGGAGAATGGAGAATGTGCACTGATTCGAGGGCCATTAACAAGATTACCATTAAGTATCGATTTCCATTACCTAGAATGGATGATATAATGGACTGTTTGAGTGGAGCTAAATACTTCACTAAGATTGATTTAAAGAGTGGATATCATCAGATACGCGTTCGAGAGGGTGACGAGTGGAAAACAGCTTTCAAAACCAAAGAGGGTTTGTATGAGTGGTTAGTTATGCCATTTGGATTAACTAATGCACCCAGTACATTCATGAGGCTGATGAATGAGGTATTGCGAGACTTCCTGGAAAAGTTTGTGATAGTTTATCTGGATGATATTTTAATTTTTAGTAAAACATTGGACGAGCATTTGATGCATGTTCGGACAGTTTTTGAAAAGTTGCGAGAGGAGCAGTTGTTGATAAATTTGAAGAAGTGCAGTTTTGTATAGAAAGAGTTGATATACCTGGGATTTGTCATCTCAGACGAGGGTCTGAAAATGGATCCTGAGAAGGTGAAGGCTATCATTGAATGGCCTGCCCCAAGGAATGTAACAGAGGTAAGATCATTTCATGGTCTTGCAAGTTTCTATAGAAAGTTTATTAGAGACTTTAGCAGTATTTGTGCACCCCTAACAGAAACCATGAGAGGGGATAAGAGAGAATTTAAGTGGACTGCCAAGGCAGGTACCAGTATGGACATATTGAAGAAGAAAGTGATAGAACAGCCCATTCTGGCACTTCCAGATTTTAATAAAGTGTTTCAGGTTGACTGTGATGCCAGTGGCAGTGCCATTGGAGCCGTATTGAGCCAAGAAGGTAAACCTGTTGCATACTTTAGTGAAAAATTAAATGATGCTAGAAAGAAATACTCTGTTTATGATCAAGAATTCTATGCTATCATTCAGGCTCTTAAGAAATGGAGACATTATTTGCTAGCCAAAGAGTTTGTTTTATATACTGACCATCAAGCTTTGCAGTATATAAATAGTCAAGGTAAACTTAACCAACGACATTTGAAGTGGGTTGAATTCCTGCAGAGTTATACCTTTGTCCTGAAGCATAGAAGCGGAAAATCTAATAGAGTTGCAGATGCCTTGAGTAGAAGGCATAATTTGTTGATAGAAATGAGAGTGCAAGTTGTTGGGTTTGATGAACTCAAGAGTTTATACCCAGCGGATCCAGATTTCGCAGAGGCATGGACGACATGTTTGTCTCCTACTACTGTGGATCGCACTAAGTGGTTGGATTTTATGATCCAAGATGGGATGCTATTTCGGAAGAACCAGTTGTGCATTCCTAGAAGTTCCATGAGGGAAAATCTGATCAAAGAGAAACATAGCGGAGGACTAGCGGGACATTTTGGTCGAGATAAGACCATTGCTCTCATTAGTGAGAATTACATTGGCCACAGCTTGCAATCGGATGTGACCAAATTTGTGCAGGGTTGTAGAGTGTGCCAGATGGCGAAAGGAGTAAGCCAGAATACGAGAATGTATCAACCATTGCCTATACCAGAGAGACCATGGGAGGACATCAGTATGGATTTTGTTCTTGGTCTGCCAAGGACACAACGTCGAAATGATGCCATTTTTGTTGTTGTTGACAGGTTTTCAAAGATGGCCCATTTTATTCCATGCCAGAAGACAAGTGATGCTGTTCATATTGCAGGCTTGTTTTTCAAGGAGGTTGTACGACTTCATGGTCTACCCCAAAGCATTGTCTCGGACAGAGATACCAAATTTGTGGGTTATTTCTGGCGAACTCTATGGAAGAAGCTAAAAACAGAATTGAAATTCAGTTTTGCGTACCACCCGTAGACTGATGGACAGACCAAAGTAGTCAACAGAAGTTTGGGTAATCTTCTACGATGTCTGGTAGGAGATAAACCCAAGGGATGGGATCTGATTTTACCGCAGGCAGAGTTTGCTTACAATAATTCTATCAATCATAGTATCGGTAAATCCCCATTCCAGATAGTGCACGGGAACAGCCCGAGAAACGCTTCTGAGTTGAGGCCGATAGATAAAGGAGAAAAGCGCAATGCTGAAGTTGAAGACTTTGCAACACACATGAAGAATTTACATGAAGAGGTCCAGCGGCATATCAGTAAAATGAATGCTACGTACAAAGCCAGAGCAGATCAGAAGCGACATTTCAAAGAATTCTAGATAGGAGATGAAGTCATGGTTCACTTGCGCAAGGAACGTTTTCCTAGCAAAACCTACAATAAGCTGAAGATGAAGAGGTTTGGACCATGCCGGATCATAGGTAAACGAGATTCAAGAAATGCCTATGAAGTAGATCTACCAAGTGAGCTGAATATTTCACCTATTTTCAATATTTCAGACTTGGTCGAATATCATGAAGGAAGTTGCAGCGAGCCGCCCAGTCCGGATATGTGGAAAATTCCAGAATTCACTCCAGACAAAGAGGAAATCGAAGACGTACTCGACACTCACGAAGGTAGAAGTACCCGAAATAGACAATATTCGAAGTATTTGGTCAAGTGGAAGGGCCGACCTATCGAGGATGCAACTTGGTTGTCCAAATCAGAGGTTGATCGCCTGGGTTTTCCTCTGACCGTCCAGAAGTGAGGATCACTTCTAAATCTACCCCGGGTGTCTGATGCAGGAGCATCCAGTGGTAGCAGCACAATCTTGCAACAAAAGAAATAAAGAGTGAATAAAAACACAAAATACTCTAAGTGTTGTAATGTGTCGCGATATCGCGACATAAAAGTTGTCGCGATATCGCGACAACTCAGAACAACGACGGGTGCAAATCGCAAGTGTCGCGATATCATGACAAATCAGAACAACGACGGGCGCAAATCGCAAGTGTCACGATATCGTGACATAAAAGTTGTCACGATATCATGACAACTCAGAACAACGACGGGAGCAAAACGCAAGTGTCGCGATATCGCGACATGAACTTGAACAGAGGCAAGGGCAAAATGCCAGTGTCATGATATCGTGACATAAAAGTTGTCGCGATATCGCGATGACCTTTGAGCAGAGGAGAAAGCAAATGCAAGTGTCGCGATATCGCGACATACAAAGTGTCGCGATATCGCGACAAGTTTAAACAAAAGCCACGGGCAAAGGAAAGTGTCGCGATATCGCGACACATTGGCAAACAAGGACAAAAGCCAAAAAAGTGTCACGATATCGCGACCTGTTGGCAAAAGATGACCAAAGCCAAAAAAATGTCACGATATCGTGACCGATGGACTAAAGGGAAAAAGTGTTGCATTTTCGTGACCCGGCTAGGAGAGAGAAGGGCGGGTTGAAGAGATGTCGCGATATCGCGACATGCTGCTTTTTCGCGGACCGTTACAGAACGACAGTTGACAGTTCCAGAAGTCATTAAGGCAGTTCCAGGGGACCGTTGCAACGGTTACAGGGACAGTTGCGAATGACAGTTGCAGCAAGAACCTGTCATTATAAAAAGAGATTGTTCGAAGGATTGAGGAGGCTGGAAAAGACGAAGACTACGATTTCTGATGCATTTTTCTGTACTGTGTAATTCTTCCATGGTTTGGAATTGTAATCTTTCCATGCTTCTAAATGAAAATTGAGTCTTTTTCTTTGTGTTAAAATTTGGCTCCCCATCAAGTTAATAAAATTCCACATGGATCACATTACAAGGTATTACATGGGCCCGAGGTCGAAGGTGGACTATAAATACTCTTTTAATACAATACATGTTTAATCAATCTAAGTCTAGTTAATGCAATGTCACATGGATCACCTTACAAGGTATTACATGGGCCCTAGGTCTATAGAATATATTACATCATACAATGTTGATCATGGCCTATAAATGAAATATTACAAATTTCAACATCCTTAATCTAAAATAGGGGTAAAAAATTAGTGAGAGAGAAAACCTTCATAGTAAAGTATGTCCATTCAAATCAGAAATATATACATTAAGATCCATCATAGCCTTACACAAAATTATGTCCATACATATAGAAAATTAGAAAATAGGTGCCACCATTATGTACAACATACAAAATATAGGATCTGAAAAACACCTATGCATGATGAAGATATGAAAATTAAAACCAAATCCCTAAAAGTAGACCCTAAGTGACATTTCTAAAAAAGAGCAAACCTTATTGTTCTCTTTAAAACATTCCTTTTTTTATGTAGCATATTACAAATAGCCAAAATAATGGTAGCCCATTTCCAAGCACACTTTACCATCTATTATTTTGAACCATCATAAATAAAATTATTGCTTGGCATTCTTGGTTCATTTGTACCTCACATAAATACAAATATAATTTTTCATTCCTATTCCATATTGGTTGACTCATGTTTGACCTAAAAACTAGAACCAAAAACCATAGGATAGAATGAATTGTTGAAAGGATACTCCCCTTCCAAATTAATGTATATAATCTTAAAATATATAAATACCATGTTTTGTATAATAGGATTATGTTTTTCCTCCCAAGGAGATTTCTGACCAAACTAAACATCATCTTGAAGCAAAAAATCACACACTAGATTTGTAAAAAATTCTAAACAATTATATTTGCTTACTATTACTAAGTTTGGAGTAGAAGGCCAAAAATGAAACAACTTATAAATCCACTATATGATTGAAACTGGGGTTTGTATAAAATGCTAATAGAATAATATGCCACTCAAAAATATATTTCTACAAACACTCTCTTGAAAATAAATCATTGAAATAAGATCTCAATATGATCAAACACCAAAAAGAAAAAGTAGGATTTTTAAGAAACCATAAAAAATGATACATAAGCTTTAGAGAATACCAAAAAATAAATTTATCTATAAAATTCCTACTCTACAACAGCTTATATAGATAACAAAAATTTTGTAGAATCATTATCAAAAGAGAAATATAATTAAATTTTTAGATTGAGTTATAGATATCCACCTAGTATTCATGTTCCTAACTCTAGAACACAATTGTAATATAAAGTAACACCCAAAAAAGATCCATGGATAAAAGTATAGGATCAAGTAATGACAAATAATATCTACTCTAGTAATATAAACAAACTCATGATACCTAGAGAAGAATAAAGACAATAAACACATTATCCAAATAGCTAGATGAAAGAATGAAGGAGATATAAAAATGAAATCATAGGGGTGTCATTAGAAACCAATATTCTTCCTTGCTAACAATAAAAATGGTCTCCAATTGAAATAATGAATGTTTGTGTTAGATTTTGATACTAGATACTTAATGAGAAATCAACCATAAGATATAAAATGAGTAAATGCAATATTGAATCTATGATAATGGAAATATACTAAGCATGTAAAACTCATAATAAAATTATGCAATAACTCATAAAAGTGTCATTAATGAAAGCTCACGAAAATAGGAGAAAATGCTATAAAATGGAGATCTACTAATACATGCTATGAGCAATGCTCTTTCCATGCTTATTATAATGCTTTGTCACAAATATATAATAGTATGTTACTCTTCACTTTTCTACTCTAGGGACACATGTGTATTCTGTATGATGGACACTTGTGCACATGCACACCTAACTAAAGACACTTGTGCATTACCTCCACATTATTACATTACATAAAGTAAATACTCTAATACTAACTTAAGACACCTAATATAACCATGTACCCATGGTGGTACATTGACATGTACCAAATAATGTAATATTCTCTAACACCCCCTATATTACATTATTTGGTTATTGAAGACTTTAAAATTCAATATAAATCTTCATATTTATCTTCATTCTTCAAGTGACCTTGCATTTGATCTTCTACTTGAGCTTCATATTTTTGCTTGACTTTGTATTTTGATTTTGACACTATTACTGTTTTCCTTCTAATTCTATTGTTGAAGAAGTTCATACATTTCTTGTTCCCATATCTAAACTTTGAGAAATAATTTTGAGGGAATCCATTAATGGTTTTCTTGTCATTGTGTATATCTATTAAAAAAAAATGAATTTATTTGTACCAACAATGTCTTTGAGAATGATTGGTACCTCCATAAATTTTACAACTATGGAGATTCCAACATATTTCTATCTTATGCCCATATCTGCCATAATGACTACATCTATTTTCTATTACCAAATCCCTTTGACCATTATGTCCTTTATTGCAACTATTCCTATCAATCTCTATCATTAATTTGATGTCATTATTTCCTATCACAAACTTAGTTCCTTGCTTATTGCTGCTAGTCTAACTTGTATGTCCAAGACCTTCACATTTAGGTCTTATTTTTGGTACAATTTGGTCTTCTATTCCATGTCATAAACTTAGTTCCTCGCTTATTGCTGCTTGTCTGACTTGTATATCCAAGACCTTCACATTTAGGTCTTATTTTTGGTACAATTTGTTCTTTTATTCCCTATTCATATTTTACTAAACTTGTATCTTTATATCTCATCAAATTTGAACCAAATCCTTTAGTATGCTTTTAAAAATGACCAATACAATCATTAGATTAATCAATACAATTATGAGCATCACTATATTTATCATCATTTGAATCTATGCCTTCATCAATTCTAATAGCATAAAATATATTGAAATCACTTGTATCACATATAACATCAATATTTGCAACAGGTTCTATTTTTGTAATGAATTCTAAACTACTAGTATCATTTCTTGCATTACAAATTTTCCTTCCATTTTTACAAGAATCATACTTTGTATCTATTTTCTTTTAAAGATCACTAGTATCACAACATGCATCGATCATCAATGGATTTTATTCTATAGTATTGCAACTTGAATCTATCATCATAGACCTTAAATTATTCATATCACAAGAAGCATCTTTCATCACCGGTTGGTTCTCTACTTCTTCAACTTTTTCTTGTTTTCTCATCTTAGAGATATTTAGAGTAATAATTCCTTTGTAGATTATTATCCATAGACTAATAGGTATAGTAAAAAAATATTCATAACAATCATTAGCATCATTGAGAGTACTTTGCATGCATTTCTGAAGTATTGAAAATTCTCATTCTCCTACTTCAATAGTAATATCATCAAGCCTATTCTTCAACGTATCATCAATAAACTTATTTTTTAAATATTTAATCATGTCCTCTTGTCTTCTATTCTTGTCCTTAAGAATTTTATGAGAAAGAAATACCATATACATCAAGTGTTCTATATAACTAGGTAATATAAAATATCTTTTACAATCTTCATATGCCTCTTGAAGCTTTGCATTCAAATAACTACTAAGTGTTAAGAAATTTTCATCTTTGAATTCTCTCAACATTGATTGTGAGGCATTCTTGTCACTTATTGATGTATATTTTTCAATTTCTTCTATTGTGTGTTGTGTATGACATTTTAATATTTCCATTCCTTCTGAAATATCTTGAATTTCTATTTTTTCTTGGACATAGTTTTTCAAATATTTTTGACAACTCATGTCTTTGTATTTCAATTTTTTGATCATTAGTATTATTTTTCATTTGCTTTTTCTTTATCATGTTATTTTGAAGTAGACTACCTTAAAAATCCCTAGGTTTTGAATGATCGATTAAAGATTAATTTTCAATTTTCAATATTTATGGTGACAACATTTTATCTCCCTAGTTTTGAATAATTGATTAAATTCTAAATTTTGTAAAACTATGTTTTTGATGATGAATACCTTATGACTCCCAAATGTTTAGAAATTTAGAAGTTTTGTAAAGAATATTTGTAAATTTATAATTTTATTAACGTTTGAGGTTGAAATCCTTTTGTCTCACAAATAATTAAATTTGCAATAACTCACTAATTCAATATATTTCTTCAAATAAATCAATTTGAATATTAGAAGACCTTATATCACCAAAATGTTAGAAACTAATAAAAATATGAATTTTGCAAAATTAATTTCACCTAGGTTTGATGTTGAATACCTTTTATCTCCCAACTTAATTAATTTTACAAATAATCAATTAATTCAAGAAATAGTAAAGCAAAACTAAAAATTGATTTAATAAAGCTAACTTACTAGTTCCTACTTATCACTCCATAAAATTAACTTCACTTTATTAAAAACTAATCAAGTATTAATTTATTTCTTCAATATTATCTCTCCTAAATAATTAACTTTCCAAATAAAAAACTTTCATTTTTTTAAATGCATTAAAAAATACACGTTTCTAAATAACTTCCAAATTAAATTCACCTCCAACTTTTAAAAAGCTTATAAAAAAAATCAATTTAATTATTTCATTCTAACCTTATAGCTCCCCTTATTTTTACTTTTCACATTCTCAAAATTTCTAGATCAAATATTTGACTTTTTACTTTATGCGTCAAAAATATAATGTAAGATTTAAGAAATTGATTCCTTATCAATTTCTAGTTTCTAGTTATCACTTCGTAAATGAAAAGCTAACTTACTAGTTCCTACTTATCACTCCATAAAATTAACTTCACTTTATTAAAAACTAATCAAGTATTAATTTATTTCTTCAATCTTATCTCTCCTAAATAATTAACTTTCCAAATAAAAAACTTTCATTTTTTTAAATGCATTAAAAAATACATGTTTCTAAATAACTTCCAAATTAAATTCACCTACAACAATTTAATTTCTCATGTTAGCTCTTCCAATGGCGGTTTTCTTAACTTCACCAATGCTCCTCCCACGGTGGTACTCTTGGATACTTACCCCTTGTGTTATGATTTCTACCTTGCTCTATTATCTTTTTGACCAGCTGGTTATTCTCCTTCCAAGCTAATAATAAAATTTTACACTTTCACTTTCAAACAACTAAACTTTATCTCCTTCTTATGCTGCCTTTTACTTGATTCTTTCATTCATTGTTTCAGTATACAAAACCTTTAAGTATGCAATAATTTGTTTTCTTAGATTGTTGCCCTCTAAATTTGAAATTTTTAGCACTATTTCTTGGTCAAATGTTGTCCAATACTTCTCCTTTACTCCTTTAAATATTACTTGAGACCTCTTCTCTTGGATATTCAAATACAATAGCTTTTCAAATCTTCAATAGGGCTCCTTTGGTCTCTTCCTCTCTTCTCAATATTCAATTTGGAATCTTCAATCTTCAATGTCTTTGTTGCTACTACAAAAAATCTCTTACAATGAAACTTAGATAGCAACAAGCAATTGGATCTCTAAAAATCAATAAGCTCTAATAGTTATCCTTCAATCTAGTGGAAAGTAATTGGATATCTAAAAATCAATAAGCTCCACTAGTTATCCTTCAATCTAGTGGAAAACAATTGGATCTCTAAAAATCAATAAGCTCCACTAGTTATCCTTCAATCTAGTGGAAAGAGATCTATGTTGAGTCTTAGTATTCATGATTTTTCTTGCAAACATGTAGAAAGACTCTAGCCAAAAAAACAATTCTTAAAATTTGAAAATAAGATCTCCCTATCTCCTCTCAATAACATGTGGAAAGACTCTAGCCAAAAAATAATTCTTAAAATTCTGAATATAAGATCTCCCTATCTCCTGTCAATCTACCTTGTGCTCTGAAACCAATGTTAGCTTTTGATGACTCATAAAACTGCCATTATGATACCACTGTTAGCTTTTGATGACTCATAAAATTGCTATTAATAAAAGCTCACAAAAATATGAGGAAATACTATAAAATAGAGATATACTAATATATGCTATGAGCAATGCATTTTCCATGCTTATTACAATGTTTTATCATAAATATATAATAGTATGTCTCTTCACTTTCCTACTTTAAGGACACATGTACATTATGAATGATGGATACTTGTGCACATGCACACCTAACTAAAGAAACTTGTGCATTACCTGCACATTATTACATTACATAAAGTAAAGACTCTAATACTAACTTAAGACACCTAATATAACCATGTACCCATGGTGGTACATTGACATGTACCAAATAATGTAATATTCTCTAACACCCCTTGTATTACATTATTTGGTTATTGAAGACTTTAGTATTCAATATGGATCTTCATATTTGTCTTCATTCTTCAAGTGACCTTGCATTTGATATTTTGTTTGAGCTTCATTTTTTTGCTTGAATTTGTATTCTAATTTTGGCGCCGTTATTGTTTTCCTTCTAACTCTGTTATTGAAGAAGTTCATACCTTTCTTGTTCCCATCTCTAAATTTTGAGAAATATTTTTGAGGAAATCCATTAATGAATTTTCTTGTCATTGTGTATATCCATTCAAAAAATGATTTTTTTGTACCAACAATGTCTTTGAGAATGATTGGTACCTCCACAAATTTTACAACTATGGAGATTCCAACATCTTTCTTTTTTATGCCCATATCTGCTAAAATGACTACCTCTGTTTTCTATTACCAAATACCTTTGACCATTCTATCCTTTATTGCAAATGTTCCTATCAATATCTGTCACATATTTTATGTCACTATTTCCTATTACAAACGTAGTTCCTTGCTTATTGTTGCTATTCTGACATGTATATTCAAGACATTCACATTTAGGTATTATTTTTGGTATAATTTGTTCTTTTATTCCATATTCATGTTTTCCTAAACCTATATCTTTATATCTCATCAACTTTGAACCAAATCCTTTAGTATGCTTTCAAAATGACCAATACAATCATTAGACTAATCAATACAATTTTGAGCATCACTATTTTTATCATCATTTGAATCTATGCCTTCATCAATTCTAATAGCATAAAATGTATTGAAATCACTTGTATTGCATATAGCATCAATATTTGAAACAAGTTCTTCTATTTCTGTCATAAATTCTAAATTACTAGTGTCATTGCTTGCATTACAATATTTCTTTTCATTTTGACAAGAAACATATTTGCATCTTTTTTCTTTTGAAGATCACTAGTATCACAACATGCATCAATCATCAATGGCTTTGATTCTATAGTATTGCAACTTGAATCTATCATAATGGGCCTTAAATTATTCATATCACAAGAAGCATATTTCATCATTGATTGGTTCTCTACTTCAATTTTTTTTTCATCTTAGATATATTTAGAGTAATAATTCCTTTGTAGATTATTATCCATAGACTAATAGGTATAGTAACAAAATATTCATAACAATCATTAGCATCATTAAGAGGATTTTGCATTCATTTATGAAGTATTAAAAATTCTCCTTTTCCTTCTTCAATGGTAATATCGTCAAGCCTATTTTTCAACGTATCATCAATAAACTTGTTTTTTAAATATTTAATCATGTCCTCTTGTCTTATATTCTTGTCCTTAAGGATTTCATGAGAAAGAAATACCATATACATCAAGTGTTCTATATCACTAGGTAATGTAATATCTCTTTTAGAATATTTATATGCCTCTTGAAGCTTTGCATTTAAATAACTGCTAAGTGTTAAGACATTTTCATTTTTGATTTCTCTCAACATTGATTGTGAGGTGTTCTTGTCACTTATTGATATATATATTTTCAAATTATTTTATTGCGTGTTGTGTATGGCATTTTAATCTTTCCAACCTTTTTGAAATTTCTCGAATGTCTATTTTTCTTGGACACAAGTTTTCAAATATTTTGACAACTCATATATTTGTATTTCATTTTTTGATCATTAGTATTCTTTTTCATTTAATTTTTCTTTTCCATGTTATTTTGAAATGGACTACCTTATAACTCCCTAGGTTTTGAATGATAGACTAAAGATAAATTTTTAATTTTCAATATTTATGTTGACAACCTTATGTCTCCCTAATTTTGAACAATTGATTAAATTCTAAATTTTGCAAAACTATGTTTTTGATGTTGAATACCTTATGGCTCCCAAATGTTTAGAGATTTAGAAGTTTTGTAAAGAATATTTGCAAATTTATAATTTTCTTATAGTTTGAGTTTGGAATCCTTTTGTCTCATACATAATTAAAGTTGCAATAATTCACTAATTCAATATATTTCTTCATATAAATTAATTTGAATATTCAAAGACCTTAAATTGCCAAAATGTTAGAAACTAATGAAAATATAAACTTTGTAAAGTTAGTTTCACCTAGGTTCGATGTTGAATACTTTTTATCTCCCAACTTAATTAATTTTACAAATAATCAATTAATTCATAAAATAGTAAAGCAAAACTAAAAATTTATTTAATAAAGCTAACTTACTAGTTCTTATTTATCCCTCCATAAAATTAACTTCGCTTTATTAAAAACTAATCAAGTATTAATTTATTTCTTCAACCTTATCCCTCCTAAATAATTAACTTTCCAAATAAAAAAAACTTCCCTTCCTTTTTTTTAAACAATGCATTAAAAAAACATGTTTCTAAATAACTTCCAAATTAAATTCACCTCGAGATTTTAAAAATCTTATAAAAAAATCAACTTAATTATTTCATTCAACCTTATAGCTCCCCTTCTTTTTACTTTTTACATTCTTAAAATTTTCTAATCAAATATTTGACTTCTTACTTTATGCATCAAATATAGAATGTAAGATTTAAGAAATTGATTCCTTATCAATTTTCAAGTCTATCTCCTTGACTTCTGACTTGCTCTGCTTAGGCCATTTCAAGTATAGAAAGTAAGATTTAAGAAATTGCTTTATTATATTTTTATTCCAATCAATGCTGGTAAATGAATCTTCTGCATGTTATGGTGATTGCTTCAGAAGCGTTATTATTATCTACTGCTTAAATTAGATTTTATTTATTTATTTAGGAATTCTTCTTGAAATACTTCAAATAAAAGGTGTTTTTATATTCTAGTGCTTAAATTAGAAATTTTTTTGATTTGGCATTCTCTCCTTCATATGTTGGGTGTACAATTGGTAATTATAATGCTACTACGCTTACATGAAATGCTTATGGAATATTTGCTATGGAGAAAATTTTTCTACTCTTGCCATTCTTCACCCTTTAAACAAAAAAATTAGTTGAAAGATGAATTTTTTTGAAGGATTCCAGAGAGGATTTGTGGTAAATGGTAGAATTTTTTTGCTCTCTAATTTTTAGTTTTATTTTATTTTTAGGCAATGTTTGGAACTGGCAGCATATGGAGAAGAACGAGGTAAGGAGGAGTTCTGAGGACCCTGGAATAGTGGAGGAGAGACTTAGGGTTTATGAAATAATGGTGGTAAAAATTTATTGGTTACAAGGACTTTACAAGTAGAGCTTTGAAGGCCCTGATTTGAATAGATGAAGAGCCAAGTGCTTAAAATCATGGTTCCCAGGTCCAAGAGAAAGAAATAAAGAATAAAGAATAAAGAATAAAGAATAAAGAATAAATAATAAATAATAAATAATAAAGAATAAATAATAAAGAATAAAGAATAAAGAATAAAGAATAAAGAATAAAGAATAAAGAATAAAGAATAAAGAATAAAGAATAAAGAATAAAGAATAAAGAATAAAGAATAAAGAATAAAGAATAAAGAATAAAGAATGAGATTAATTTTGAAGTTGAGTAAGATGGAGTTTAGAGAAAGGATTATAATGTAACTAGTATATATATTTTGTTTTAAGTTTGGCCACAATGAATGTGTCCAAAGAAAGAAAAAATGCATAGATCTTTTTATTTGATAAAAAAATAATTTTTTCTTGGATTTCCTTAAGTTCCTCTTAAAAAAAACTATAAAAACTTTGTATTTATTTATTTATTTATTTTTTTAAACTTTTAAACAAACTAGATACTTATCACTCCAATTTAAACCTTAAAAAAATTATAAAAATTAAATATTATCCTTATCCCTCCAACTCAACTTTAATTTAAATTTAAATTTCAAATTTAAATTTAAATATCCTAGAAGTGTACCTTGCTTCAAGCTCAATGAAATCTTGGTGAGAGAACTTGCATATGGTATGTTATCCTAAATCAAATCAGGTATTTCTTTGTTCAATATACCTTGGGAACTATGTAGCTTTGTTCATGTAGATGTCCTTAATGTTCTTTTGAGAGTCGTTTAGCTTCTGAATTCAAATGGGCATGTTGTTAGATGACAATGATTGTCCCAAAAGTGGAAGCAACTCTTGTCATCCCAAAAGTGGAAGCAACTATTGTTGTATTTCTATACCATGAATCAAATTAGGTATTTCTTTGTTCAATCTACCTTGAAAACTATGCAACCTTGTTCATGTAGATGTCCTTCTTGAATGTCCCTTTAAAGAGTCGTTTAGATTTTGAATTTAAATAGGCATGTCGTCGGATGGCAATGATTGTCCCAAAAGTGCAAGCAACTATTGTCATCCCAAAAGTGGAAGCAACTATTGTAGTTCTATACCACTGCTACTCCTAATCCATAAACCTATCAACTGGTTCTATGGGGTCCAAATCTCCTTTTATTTTTCAAGATTTCAAAACTAGACTTTATCATCCATACTAGATAAGCAAACTACGTAACATGATTTCTCCTCCTGATTTATAGTAAATAAAACTAGTAAACCTTCACCAACTTCTGTATTCTCTTTGATGTTGAAGAGATCTTCCTCATGTTAGCTCTTCCAATGACGATTTGCTTAACTTCACCAATTCTCCTTTGGTTGTGGTACTCTTGGATACTTACCCCCCTATGCTATGATTTCTACTAGTTCCCCTTCCAAGCTAATAGCAAGTTTTTACACTTTTACTTTAAAAAAACTAAACTTTATATCCTTATGTTGCCTTTTACTTGCTTATTTCCTTCACTGTTTGAGTATATAAAACCTTCAAGTATGCAACTGTTTGTTTACTTTGATTGCTACCCTCTAACTCTAAAATTTTCAGCATTATTCCTTGGCTAAATGCTGTCCAAGACTTCTCCTTTACTCCTTTCAATATTACTCAAGACCTCTTCTCTTGGCTCTTCAAAATTTTCAACTTTTAAAATATTCAATAGGGATCCTTTGGCATCTTCCTCTCTTCTCAATATTAAATTTTGAATCTTCAATCTTCAATATCTTTGTTGTTGTTGCAACAAATATCTTGCAATAAAACTTTAATAGTAGCAAGCAATTGGATCTCTAAAAATAAATAAGCTCCACTATTTATCCTTCAATATAGTGAAAAGAGATCTATGTTGAATCATAGTCTTCGTGAATTTTCTTGCAATCTTGTAGAAAGACTCTAGCCAAAAAGCAATTCTTATTTTTTTTTAAATGAGACATCCCTATCTCCTCTCAATCTACCTTGTGCTCTGATACCACTATTAGCTTTTGATGCAATATACTTAATGAGAAATAAACCACAAGATATAAAATGAGTATGCAATATTGAATCTATGATAGTGGCAATATACTAAGCATGCAAAACTCATAAGAAACTTTTGCAATAACTCTAAAAACTACCATTAACGAAAGCTCATGAAAATAGGAGAAAATGCTATAAAATGGAGATCTACTAATACATGCTATAAAAATGCTCTTTTCATGCTTATTACAATGATTTATCACAAACATATATTAGTATGTGACTCTTCACTTTCCTACTCTAAGGAAACATGTGCATTCTGCATGATGGACACTTATGCACATGCACACCTAACTAAAGACACTTGTGCATTACCTGCACATTATTACATTACATAAAGTAAAGACTCTAATACTAACTTAAGACATCAAATACAACCATGTACCAATGGTGGTACATTGACATATACCAAATGTTGTAATATTCTCTAACACCCCTCTGTATTACATTATTTGGTTATTGAAGACTTTAGTATTCAATATGGATCTTCATATTTGTCTTTATTCTTCAAGTGATCTTGATTTTTTTTTTTGGTAGATTAAAAGTGGATTTTTGTCAAGGATCCCAAAACCTAATTACAAAGGATCAGAATACAACACAAAACAAGTGACCTTGAATTTAATATTCTACTTGAGCTTCATATTTTTGTTTGACTTTATATTCTGATTTTCGTATTGTTACTATTTTCTTTCTAATTCTGTTGTTGAAGAAGTTCATACCTTTCTTGTTCCCATATCTAAACTTTGAGAAATATTTTTGAGGAAATCCATTAATGTATTTTCTTGTCATTGTGTATATCCATTCAAAAAAATGATTTTCTTTGTACCAACAATGTCTTTGATAATGATTGGTACCTCCACAAATTTTACAACTATGGAGATTCCAACATCTTTCTATATTATGCCAATATATGCTACAATGACTATATCTATTTTCTGTTACCAAATACCTTTTACCATTCTATCCTTTATTGCAAATGTTTCTATCAATCTCTATCACTGATTTTATGTCACTATTTCCTATTACAAACTTAGTTCCTTGCTTATTGTTGCTAGTCTAACATGTATATCCAAGACCTTCACATTTAGGTATTATTTTTGGTACAATTTGTTCTTTTATTCCATATTCATGTTTTCCTAAACTTATATCTTTATATCTCATCAACTTTGAACTATATCCTTTAGTATACTTTCAAAACGACTAATACAATCATTAGACTGATCAACACAATTATGAGCATCACTATATTTATTATCATTTGAATCTATGCCTTCATAAATTCTAATAGCATGAACTATATTCAAATCACTTGTATCGCATATAGCATCAATATTTGTAATATGTTCTTCTAGTTTATCATAAATTTTAAATTACTAGTGTCATTGCTTACATTACAATATTTCCTTTCATTTTGACAAGAATCATAATTTACATCTTTTTTCTTTTGAAGATCACTAGTATCACAAAATGCATCAATCATTAATGGCTTTGATTCTAAAGTATTGCAACTTGAATCTATCATCATGGGTCATAAATTATTCGTATCACAAGAAGCATCTTTCATCATTGATTGGTTCTCTACTTCTTCAACATTTTCTTGTTTTCTCATCTTAGAGATATTTAGAGTAAAAATTCCTTTGTAGATTATTCTCCATAGACTAATAGGTATAGTAAAAAAATCTTTATAACAATCATTAGCATCATTGAGAGGATTTTGCATTCATTTTTGAAGTATTAAAAATTCTCATTTTCCTGCTTCAATTGTAATATCATCAAGCCTATTCTTCAACGTATCATCAATAAACTTGTTTTTTAAATATTTAATCATGTCCTCTTGTCTTATATTCTTGTCCTTAAGGATTTCATGAGAAAGAAATACCATATACATAAAGTGTTATATATCACTAGGTAATGTAAAATATCTTTTAGAATCTTCATATGCCTCTTGAAGATTTGCATTCAAATAACTACTAAGTGTTAAGAAATTTTCATTTTTGATTTCTCTCAACATTGATTGTGAGGTGTTCTTGTCACTTATTGATGTATACTTTTCAATTTCTTCTATTGTGTGTTGTGTATGGCATTTTAATCTTTCCAACATTTCTAAAATTTCTTGAATGTCTATTTTTCTTGGACATAGGTTTTCAAATATCTTTGACAACTCATATATTTGTATTTCATTTTTTTATTAGATGGATGAAGGAGTTTTGAAAGGATCTCCAAACCTTGTACAAAAGAGACTAAACCCCACCCAAAAAAAGGGAGCCAAAATTACTTACATTCAGTAATAAATGAGGAATGACCAATCAGAGGAGTTATCCCTTCCAAATCCAAACCAATACATAGGTAAGACCATACATAAATTAAAACTTAAAATAAATTGAAATCAAATTAGTATGTCAGAGATAACCAACTGAACACAAATCGGTAGCAGGACCTGAAACATAAACCAAGCCATGGACTAGTCCCATTATCCCCCATGAGGTCATTGCTTTCCTAGGCCTTCTAGCTCATCAGGGCAATAATTTCTTTCGCATTGGATATTGTGGCTTGTAGGGAGGAAATAATAGCTTGGAGATATGAAATTTGGTGTGGAAATCCAAAATCAACAAGCACCCCCAAGTTTTGTAGCTAAGTCATCAACAACAACTCAACCAAAGCGGCTAATTATGTATGAGGTCATTATTTATAGAAGCAATATCCATCAGGAAATTATCCCATCACACCACTAAACCATTATGAATAACTCCTTTGTTAGCCAATAGATTGATCGCTTGATTACCTTCCCTATATGTATGCTTAAACTGAACCTCTTCCAGATTTTGGATGTATCTTTGAACTTCCAAAAAAAGGTTCAAAATAGTCTAGGTAGGATATTGAATCCCTCTTGCCATATTTATAATATTAAGGGAGTCCCCTTTAATGATTAGTTTCCTGCAACTTACATAATCTAATAGAGAAACTCCTTGGAATAGGGCCGTGGCTTTGACGAAGTGACTAGTTTGATGGCCCAGATTATCAGCAAAGACTAAAATTATCAAGTCATCATGGTTCCTTACAATCCCTCCAATACATGCAGAACCCAAATTCCCTTTAGATGCACCGTCAAAATTAAACTTCAACCAACCAATTGGAGGTGGTTCCCATTTAACCTTGGCTTTGTCTAGAGATACATAAGATCTGACTAGTTGAGGATTGGCATTAAATCCAAGAGATCTCTCCACTGATCATTCCTACTATACAGTCATAATATTCAGATTTAGAGTTCTAATACTCTCCACAGAAAAAGAAATCACCTACAAAGTCATAGCTTTAGCCGAATGAGAAACATCCTTAAATACCCTTGAGTTTCTTTCCTTCCAAATCTACCACCAGATATGAGGAAGGCTAAATTTTCAAAACCAACAGAGGTGGAGATACAAGAAGGGAGAAACCCATTGGGCCAGTGCATCCTCTAGGCTATTCAAAAACACCCATTGGACATTCAAATCTTTGAAAAGTAGCTAAAAACCTCCTGTGAAAAAGGACAACTAAAAAAATATGGAGTGGGGATTCCTCCGTATTTTTGCACAAGAACCAAGCATTAGGTAAAATCATACCTATTTTTTTGAGATTTTCTAAATTTAGAAATTTTCCTTGTACGACCAACTAGAAGAAAATATTGATTTTTGGAGTCAGTCCTTTCAGCCAAATTTTATCTATCATAAACCAAGGATCAAAAGGACCATCTGCTACAAAATACACTGATTTGATAGAGAATTTTCCATCCTTCTCTAATCCCAAAATGAATATATCTGGAATTTATCTTCCAAGAATTATAATCCATTTAATAATATTTAAAATTTCATCAAATGCCCTCATTTCCTCCACCAAAAGTCCTGGGAAGTCAAATAGTTTCCATCACGGGCGATCTTCAATCCTTTCAATGAAATTAAAAACCTTATTCCTCCAAAAATAATCTGTAATTGGTTTGACTAAATCCAGCTATGATATTGAATCCATCAAAACCTTAATTGCCCACACTTCACTTCAGAATTCGACAAACCTGCCATCTCCCAAACACCACCTACCCCCTCTACAAATTGCTACCTTTTGATCATTAGTATTCTTTTTCATTTGATTTTTTTTCCATGTTCTTTTGAAATAGACTACCTTATAACTCCCTAGGTTTTGAATGATAGATTAAAGACAAATTTTCAATTTTCAATATTTATGTTGACAACCTTATGTCTCCCTAATTTTGAACAATTGATTAAATTCTAAATTTTGCAAAACTATGTTTTTGATGTTGAATACCTTATGGCTCCCAAATGCTTAGAGATTTAGAAAATTTGTAAACAATATTTGCAAATTCGTAATTTTCTTAAAGTTTGAGGTTGAAATCTCTTTGTCTCAAAAATAATTAAAGTTGCAATAATTCACTAATTCAATATATTTCTTCAAATATGTTAATTTGAATATTAGAAGACCTTAAATCGTCAAAATGTTAGAAACTAATAAAATTATGAATTTTGTAAAATTAATTTCACCTAGGTTTGATGTTGAATACCTTTTTTCTCCCAACTTAATTAATTTTGCAAATAATCAATTAATTCAAAAAAAAGTAAAGCAAAACTAAAAATTGATTTAATAAAGCTAACTTACTAGTTCCTACTTATCACTCCATAAAATTAACTTCACTTTATTAAAAACTAATCAAGTATTAATTTATTTCTTCAACCTTATCTCTCCTAAATAATTAAATTTCCAAATAATAAACTCCCCTTCCTTTTTTTAAAATGCATTAAAAAAACATGTTTCTAAATAACTTCCAAATTAAATTCATCTCGAGCTTTTAAAAAGCTTATAAAAAATCAATTTAATTATTTTATTTTAACCTTGTAGCTCCCTTTCTTTTTACTTTTCACATTCTCAAATTTTCGAGATCAAATATTTGAATTCTTACTTTATGCGTTAAATAGAATCTAAGATTTAAGAAATTGATTCCTTATCATTTTTTTCTACCTCACGTCTATTGTAAACTCTGACTTCTGACTTGCTCCACCTAGGCCATTTCAAATATAGAAAGTAAGATTTAAGAAATTGATTTCTTATATTTTTATTCCAATAAATACTGGTAAATAAATCATTTGCATGCTATGGTGATTGTGTCCAGTGCTTAAATTAGATTTTATTTATTTATTTAGGAATTCTTCTTGAAACACTTCAAATAAAAGGTGTTATTACATTCTAGTGCTTAAGTTAGATTTTTTTTGATTTGGCATTCTCTCCTTCATATCTTGGCTATACACTTGGCAATTATAATGCTACTTAGGGTTACATGAAATGCTTATGAAATGTTTGCTATCGAGAAACTTTTGCTACTCTCGCTATTCTTCACTCTTTAAACAGAGAATTTAGTTGAAACCCTCGATGAAAAATTTCAAGGGATTCCAGAGAGGATTAGTGGTAAATGGTAGAAATATTTTGCCCTCTGATTTTTAATTATTTTATTTTATTTTATTTTTTAGGTGATGATTCGAACTGTAGGATATGGAGAAGAATGAGGTAAGGAGGAGTTATGAGGACCTTGGAATAGTGGAGGAGATAAATAACGATAGTAAACATTTCTTGGTTACAAGGACTTTACAAGTAGAGCTTTGAAGGCCTGATTTGAATAACCCTGTTCTTGCAAGGAAATCAAAGCTGAGATGAAGAGCCAAGTGCTTAAAATCATGGTTCCTAGGTCCAAGAGAAAAAAAATAAAGAATAAATAATGAGATTAATGTTGCAGTTGAGTGAGATGGAGATTTGAGAAAGGATTATAATATAACTAATATATTTTTTGTTTTTAGTTTGGCCATGATGAATGTGTCAAAATAAAGAAAAAAATACATAGATCCTTTTATTTGATAAAAATAATGTTTTCTTGGCTTTCCTTAAGTTCCTCCTTTAAAAAAAAAACTCTAAAAACTTTTCATTTTTTCAATTTTTATTTTTAAACTTTTAAAAAAACTAGATACTTATAACTCCA
The DNA here is from genome assembly GCA_028583015.1 of Wollemia nobilis. Lineage (NCBI taxonomy): Eukaryota > Viridiplantae > Streptophyta > Pinopsida > Araucariales > Araucariaceae > Wollemia > Wollemia nobilis. The sequence continues at coordinate 2,959,039 of JAQPPZ010017073.1, forward strand.
ATTTAAATCTTTAAAACTTTATAAAAATTAAATATTATCCTTATCCCTCCACCTCAACTTTAACTTAAATTTAAATTTAAATATTCTAGAAGTGTACCTTGCATACAAATCAAGTGTTTCTTTGTTCAATATACCTTGGGAACTATGCAACTTTGTTCATGCAGATGTCCTTCTTAAATGCTCCTTTGAGTGTCCTTTAGTATACTTTCAAAATGACCAACACAATCATTATAATGATCAATATAATTCTGAGCATCACTATCTTTATCATCATTTGAATCTATACCTTCATCAATTCTAATAGCATGAACTATATTCAAATCACTTGTATTGCATATAACATCAATATTTGCAACATGTTCTTCTATTTTGTCATAAATTCTAGATTACTAGTGTCATTGCTTGCATTGCAATATTTCCTTTCATTTTGACAAGAATCATAATTTACTTTTTTTTTGTATTGAAGATCACTAGTATTACGACATGCATCAATCATCAATGGCTTTTATTCTAAAGTATTGCAACTTAAATCTATCATCATGGGTCTTAAATTATTCGTATCACAAGAAGCATATTTCATCATTGATTGGTTCTCTACTTCAACGTTTTCTTGTTTTCTCATCTTAGAGATATTTAGAGTAATAATTCCTTTGTAGATTATTCTCCACAGACTAATAGGTATAGTAACAAAATATTCATAACAATTATTTGAATCATTTAGAGTACTTTGCATGCATTTCTCAAGTATTGAAAATTCTCCTTTATCTATTTCAATGGTAATATCATCAAGCCTATTCATAAACGTATCATCAATAAACTTATTTTTTAAATCTTTAATCATGTCCTCTTGTCTTCTATTATTGTATTTAAGGATTTTATGAGAAAGAAATACCATATACATCAAGTGTCCTATATCACTAGGTAATGTAAAATCTCTTTTAGAATCTTCATATGCCTCTTGAAGCTTTGCATTCAAATAACTACTAAGTGTTAAGAAAATTTTCATTTTTGATTTCTCTCAACATTGATTGTGAGGCATTCTTGTCACTTATTGATGTATCTTTTTCATTTTTTTCTTTCACTTATTGATGTATCTTTTTCAATTTCTTCTTTTGTGTGTTGTGTATGGCATATTAATATTTCCAACCTTTATGAAATTTCCTTAATGTCTACTTTTTCTTGGACACAAAATTTCAAATATTATTGACAACTCATGTTTTTGTATTTTAATTTTTTGATCATTATTATTTCTTTTTTATTTGCTTTTTCTTTGCCATGTTCTTTTGAAGTAGACTACTTTATAACTCCCTAGGTTTTGAATGATAGATTAAAGATAAATTTTCAATTTTCAATATTTAGGTTGACAACCTTGTGTCTCCCTAATTTTGAACAATTGATTAAATTCTAAATTTGGTGAAACTATATATTTGATGTTGAATACCTTATGGCTCCCAAATTTTTAGAAATTTAGAAGTTTTGTAAAGAATATTTGCAAATTTACAATTTTATTAAAGTTTGAGGTTGAAATCCTTTTGTCTCCTAAATAATTAAATTTACAATAATTCACTAATTCAATATATTTCTTCAAATAAATCAATTTAAATATTAGAAGACCTTATAAGGCCAAAATGTTAGAAACTAATGAAAATATGAATTTTGTAAAATTAATTTCACCTAGGTTTGATGTTGAATACCTTTTGTCTCCCAACTTAATTAATTTTACAAATAATCAATTAATTCATGAAATAGTAAATCAAAACTAAAAATTGATTTAATAAAGCTAACTTACTAGTTCCTATTTATCACTCCGTAAAATTAATTTCACTTTATTAAAAACTAATCAAATATTAATTTACTTCTTCAACCTTATCTCTCCTAAATAATTAACTTTCCAAATAAAAAACTTCCCTTCCATTTTTTTTAAATGCATTAAAAAAACATTATTCTAAATAACTTCCAAATTAAATTCACCTTCAGCTTTTAAAAAGCTTATAAAAAAATCAATTTAATTATTTCATTCTAACCTTATAGCTCCCCTTATTTTTACTTTTCACATTCTCAAATTTTCCAAATCAAATATTTGACTTCTTACTTTATGCATCAAATATAGAATGTAAGATTTAAGAAATTGATTCCTGTAAACTTTGACTTCTAACTTCTCCACCTGGGCCATTTCAGATATAGAAAGTAAGATATAAAAATTTACTTTCTTATGTAAATGAATCTTTTGCATGCTATGGTGATTGCTTCATAAGCGTTATTATTGTCCAATGCTTAAATTTTATTTTATTTATTTATTTAGGAATTCTTCTTGAAAGGCTTCAAATAAAAGGCTAGTGCTTAAATTAGAATTTTTTTTATTTGGTGTTCTCTCCTTCATATCTTGGCTGTACACTTGGCAATTATAATGCTACTTAGGGTTACATGAAATGCTTATGGAATATTTGCTATGGAGAAACTTTTGCTACTCTCACCATTCTTCACCCTTTAAACAAAAAATTCAGTTGAAACCCTTGATGGAAAATTTCAAGGGATTCCAGAGAGGATTTGTGGTAAATGGTAGAAATTTCACCCTCTGATTTTTAATTCTTTTTTTATTTTATTTTATTTTTTTAGGCAATGATTCAAACTGGAAGGATATGAAGAAGAATGAGGCAAGGAGGAGTTCTGATGACCCTGGAATAGTGGAGGAGAGAATTAGGGTTTATGAAATAGAGATGGTAAAAAATTTCTTGGTTACAGGGACTTTACAGGTAAAGCTTTGAAGTTTTGATCTGAATAACCCTAAAATCATGGTTTTCGGTCAAGAAGGAAGAAATAAAGAATGAGATTACTATTCTAGTTGAGTGAGATGGAGTTTAGAGGAAGGATTATAATGTAACTAATATATATTTTTTATTTTAAGTTTGACCACGTTGAATCTTTGTCCAAAGAAAGAAAAATAATACGAAGATATTTTTATTTAATAAAAAATAATCTCCAATTTAAACCTTAAAAACTTTATAAAAATTAAATATTTTCCTTATCCCTCCAACTCAACTTTAACTTAAATTTAAATTTCAAATTTAAATTTAAATATCCTAGAAGTGTACCTTGCTTCAACGAAATCTTGGTGAGATAACTTGCATATGGCGTGCTGTCTTGAATCAAATCAGGTGTTTCTTTATTCAATATGCCTTGGGAACTATGCAACCTTGTTCATGCAGATGTCCTTCTTGAATGTTTCTTTGAGAGTCCTTTAGCTTTTGAATTCAAATGGGCATGTTGTTGATTGTCCCAAAAGTACAAGCAACTTTGTAGCTCTATACCACTGCTATTCCTAAGCCATAAACATGTCAATAGGTTCTATGGGATACAACCCTCCTTTTATTTCTAGAGCTTTCAAAACTAGTCTTTGTCATCTGTACTATAGAACCAAACTACCTAAAATAATTTTTCCTCTTGATTTATAGTAAATAAAACCTGCAAATCTTCACCAACTTTAGTCTTCTCTTTGACATTGAAGATATATTTCTCATGTTAGCTCTTCCAATGATGGTTTGCTTAGCTTCATCAATGCTCCTCTGGTGGTGGTACTATTGGATACTTGGCCCTCTCTGCTATTATTTCTACCTTGCTATCTTATCTTTTTGACTAGCTAGTTCTTCTCCTTCCAATCTAATAGCAAGCTTTTACACTTTCACTTTCAAACAACTAAACTTTATCTCCTTATGCTGCTTTTTTCTTGCTTCTTTCCTTTACTATTTCAATATACAAAACCTTCAAGTATGCAACTGTTTGTTTGCTTATATTGCTACCCTCTAAATATGAAAATTTTAGCACTATTCCTTCGTTAAATGCTATCCAAGACTTCTCCTTTACTCCTTTCAAGATTACTCAGGACATTTTTTCTTGGGTCTTCAAATTTTATAGCTTTTCAAATCTTCAATAGGGATCCTTTGGCATATTTCGCTCTTCTAAATATTCAATTTGGAATATTCAATATTCAATATCTTTTTTGTTGTTGTAAATATTCAATCTTCAACATCTTTGTTATTGTTGCAATAAATTTCTTGCAATGAAAATTAGATAGCAACAAGCAATTGGATCTTTAAAAATTAATAAGATCCCTAATCTTCATTAGTTTTCCTCCAAAGCAATTGGATCTCTAAAAATAATAAGATCCACTAGTTATCCTTCATTGAAAGAGATCTATGCTGAGTCCTAGTCTTCATGAGTTTTTATCCAACCCTGTGGAAAGAATCTAGCCAAAAAGTAGTTATCAAAATTCTAAAAATGAGATCTCCCTATCTCATCTCAATCTACCTTGTGATTTGATACCACTATTAGATTTTTATGCTAGATATTTATTGAGAAATCAACCATAAGATATAAAATAAGCATGCAATATTGAATTTATGATAATGGAAATATACTAAGCATGTAAAAATCATAAGAAAATTCTACACCATTAATGAAAGTTGATGAAAATAGGAGGAAATTCTATAAATTGAAGATCTACTAATACATGCTATGAGCAATGCACTTTCTATGCTTATTATAATTCTTTGTCATAAATATATAATAGTATGTGACTCTTCACTTTCCTACTCTAAGGACACCTGCATTGTGCATGATGGATACTTGTGGACATGCACACCTAACTAAAGTGCATTCTACATGATGGATACTTGTGCACATGCACACGTAACTAAAGACACTTATGTATTACACATTATTACATTACATAAAGTAAATACTCTAATACTAACTTAAGACACCTAATCTAAACCATGTACCAAATAATGTAATATTCTCTAAAAGTTTAGGGGTGGATTAAAAATACAACTTTAATACAAAGTACCAATAAATATCAAACCAACATATTATTAGTTAATACAATATGGCATGGATCACCTTTTAAAGTGTTATATAAGACTATATGGTCATAAAGAATACTATATCACACAATTTATATTGGTTCTAGTAAGTGAAGTATTAGTAATTTTAACATAAGCAAAATTTATTAATCAAGAGAAGTGTGTGATTGAGGAAAAAAGACAATCAACAAACGCAAAGCATACTATAGTTCTTAAAGACCAATTATATAGGGTTTAGTATACTACACATATTCTTAAATACACACTATATAGATCCTCCAATATAAGTAAAGTCTTTACCTTTTATTCTCTCTTTGTTATAAATAATACCTTTTCCCTTTTTTTCTCTCTACTGATGTAGTGATACTTTAGAGTTTTTACAAAACCTAAATTTATCGTAGAGTAAGTATTCATGGCATATTTTTATCCTAGTAAGATCAAGATGCAAAAAGTATGGTCTCAGTATACATGACCAAATAATTATTTTTCTTGTCATTCCAAATAATCATAAATGAAAAGACATTGAAATTTTGTGTCTCTTCAAGTCAATGTTGAATTAAATATTAAAGAAATAGAGGATTAAAGCACTTGAAACCACTTTGTAGAAACCTCTTAGTGAGTCCTTCCCATGACTCACCCTCCATAAACAAGGTGATCCTTTGAAATCTCAACATGATTTAAAGTGCAAGTGGATTTTAATATCCTTATTTTAAAGGTAATATTAATGTAAAAGTAGGACAAAATTGGTTAGACCAATTATAATAATATTTTCTTTTATGATAAAAAGACCATGCTTATTTTTTTTAGATGCACCGTACATGTTAGCAACCAATATTATGAGGAGAATATAGAAACAAACATAGTTTATTTGAAACTTGTCAAGTTAGATTTTAAAAATACCATGAAGAATTAATATTTACTTGGAGACTATAATGAACAACATCTCAAATGGTAATAGATATACTAAGAACAAGACTATTCAATTAAGGACTATGCTAATTCTTACAAAAGTTATTAATGGATCTTGACACACAAATCATAGAAGTTGACAAAATACTCAATATTAATTATGATTGATAATGATGCATATAGATTGAAATGGACTTATTTAAACATCACATGGAAGCCTATATATTCAACCAAGATTAAAAAAATAACCAAGGTAGATTCAATTTTTTTAATATCAACCTAAAAAGGACATACATGGTCCCAATTATGATACTAAGACTTAGAAAAAAGCCATTCCTAATAAAAGCAAATATTGAATCCACTATATAAGTAGATGTTGATATCAGTGGTCCATATAATAACTAAACAAACAAGTAGATTCCATATCATAAGAGTCAATTTCACAATCAAGATGAATTTCATGAAGAGAAATAATACCCGATAAACAAAATCTAGAAAAGTAGTAATTGTAGAATCAAAGGAAAAATAGAGAAGAAGAACACATTACACAAGAATTTATCTTGGAAAACCCTTTCAAGAAAAAATCTAGCAAGAATATCTCCTTATTGTATAAACTTGACCATCTCCAATACAATAATATCCTTTCACTTGCTTTTTGCTTGTGATTACATTTCTTGCAAATTCATTACCAAACCCTCATGCAAGTGTTGCTTTATATACCAACAACACAAGAAGGGGTTTTACAATACCATGGGTGCAAAACCATGGGCCGACATTACATTAACCCAAAAACACCCATATGGGTCTAAAAATAGCTTAAACCCCCAAAAAAATTCCCTAGGGGCTAACGCCCCTAGACCCCCAAACAGGGGCTACCACCCTCCCTGCTTGAGGCCCAACTTGGCCCCAAACCCTAGTGAGGAAATGTTTATAGAGTGTAAAGTCCTTTCAGAGTTAACCCCTCCTGAATAAAATGGAAAATATTCAACATAATTCCAACATTCTCCCACTTGTTGAATACTTTCCATAGGGGCTAATAACTGCCATTGTCAACTATCAAGGGCAACCATACCCATAGATCTTCTACACCAAGAAATTTTTTGAGTAGGTACAACCTTTGTTAATGAATCAACAATATTCTTCTCTGTATCAACTTTCTCCAATATCACCCGGTTCTCTTCAACCATCTCTCTCACAAAATGGTACTTGATATCAATATGTTTTGATCGATCATGAAAACCAGGATTGTTTACCAAAAATATTGCACTCTGATTGTCACTATCAATTCTTATAACCTTCTACTTAATGCCAACTATTGAACACAACCTTTGTAGCCACACTACTTCTTTACAGGTATGAGTTGCTGCAATGTACTTTGCTTCTATAGTGGATAAAGCAACAACTGATTGCTTTTTACTCATCCAACTTACTGCCCCTCCAAATAGCCTAAACACATAAGCACTCATGGATCTTCTCTTGTCAAGATCTCCAGCCCAATCAACATCCACAAACCCTTGTAGATTTACAATATCATTATCTCCAAATTTTCCTTCGTAACAAATAGCATAATATGTAGTTCCATGCAAGTATCTAAAGATCCTCTTCACAATAGTCCAATGTTCCTTTCCTAGATTGGACATATATCTGCTAACTACTCCCACTACATGTGCAATATCAGGTCTAGTACAGACCATTACATACATCAGACTACCCACAACACTAGCATAAGGAACATGATGCATTTCTTCAATTTCCTCATCTATTTTAGGATATTGTTCAACAGATAACTTTTGACCAACCAGATATGGAGTACATATTGGTTTACAATCATGCATCCTAAACCTCTATAGTATCAAATCAACATATTTTATTTGATTTAACCATAACTTTCTATTTGCATGATCCCTTATTATTTCCATACCCAAAATAAATTTTGCAGCACCCAAATCCTTCATGTCAAATTTAGAAGATAACTGAGATTTTAGTAACTTTATCATCTCCTTATTGTTACCAATTAACAACATGTCATCCACATACAATACAATGATAACAAAATTTTCACCTTCCTTTTTGAAATATACACATGGATATGCTTTGCTTTTTCCAAGCCCAAGTGTCAAAACAAACCTATCAAATTTTTGGTTCCACATCCTTGGATGCTTCAACCCATAAAGAGACTTCTTTAGCTTGCATACCAAGTCCTCCTTACCTTTTACCCTGAAGCATTCTGGTTGTGATATATATATGTCTTCATCAAGTTCACCATGTAGAAAAGTTGTCTTTACATCCATCTATTCTATTTCAAAATCAAAAGCAACAAAAATAGCCAACAAAACTCTAATTGATGTTAGTTTAGCCACAAGAGAAAAAATCTCACCAAAGTCAATTCCCTCAACTTGAGAAAATCCTTTTTCTACCAGGTGAGCTTTGTACTTCTCCAACTTTCCTTCTACATTGTACTTTTTCTTGAATAACCACTTACAACCAATAGGTTTTCTACCAAGGGGTAATTTCACCAAGTCCCATGTCTTATTTTTATCCAAGGACTCCATTTCTTCTTCCATAGCCCTTTTCCAAGACTTATTCTCACTTGATTGAAGTGCCTCCTTTACAGTCTTGGGTTCTTCATCAATAAATGATAAATTAAATGCAGAACAAAAATTTGAAGGGCTATACCTTTCTAGGAGTCTTCTCACCCGATCTGATCTCCTCAAAATTGGAGTTCTAGGTTCTGCATCTTCAACTTCCTCCTCACCTTCTTCCTCTAAATATTCCTCTTTAGAATCTCTTTGTAATTCAGGTTCTACCACAAGTTCTTCCTCCTGTTCCAATTTTACCTAAACTATTTATGGTTCTTTGCTTGGTTGCATTTCTTGTTTTGGAACCCCTTTTGTTTCTCTAAAGATCACATTACGACTATAAGTAATATTTTGTGTTTTTGGATTCCACAACTTATATCCTTTCACACTAGTACTATAACCTAGAAATATGCATTTCTTAGATTTATAGTCTAGCTTAGTCCTTTTCTCTTTTGGGACATACATATAAGCTTCACAACCAAAAACCCTTATATGACTGAGAGAGGGTTTCTTACCAGTCCACACTTCCTGTGGAGTTTTATCCACCAAAGCTAAGGTAGGAGATCTATTGATGAGGTAGCAAGCAGTTAACATGACTTCTACCCATAATTTCTTTTCTAACCCTGCATCGCTTAGCATGCTTCTGGCCTTATCCATCAATGTTCTATTCATCCATTCTACAACTCCATTCTATTGTGGAGTATATGGAGTTGTTCTATGCCTTTCTATTCCACAATCCTTGCAAAACTACTCAAATTCATTAGAGAAATACTCACCACCATTATCACTTCTCAAAACCTTTATCTTTTTCTCTGTTTGATTTTCTACAAGAGCCTTGAACTCTTTAAATTTATTGAAAACATCAAATTTGTACCGTAAAAAGTATACCCAGGTCTTTCTTGAGAAATCATCTATAAATGTAACAAAATAGATGGATTTACCTAATGATGGTACTTTTGTAGGTCCAAACACATCACTGTGAACTAGATGCAAAATTTCTTTAGATCTTGTAGCACTACTTGAAAACTTAACTTTGGTTTGCTTTCCAAAAATACAGTGCTCACAAAAATCAAAATTTAATGGGCAATCAGAAATTCCTTCAACCATACCTTTCATTTTCAATGTTTGAAGGCCTTTCTCACCAATGTGCCCCATGCATTGATGCCACAACATTGTCTTCGCTACAAGAATACTTGGAGCTTCTTCTACCATATTAATTTCCTCTACAACTGAAGAGTTATTGCAATCAATACTTATAGTGCTAGCCTCAAGTTTGAACAAAGTTCTTGTATGAACTCCCCTTGCCAACACTAAGCATCCATGAACCATCTTGCAGCTATCCTTATTGAATTCCATAGTCACACCCATATCATTCATCTTACTAATGGATATCAGATTCCTTTCCAAACCTAGAATATGCAACACATCGAGAAGGGTTTTAACTCTTCCATATTTTAACCTCAATTTGACTCTTCCTCGACCTATTATTTTTTGTGTCGAATTATCTCCCAAGAATACTTCACCTCCATTTATCTTTTCATATTCACAAAACCCCTCCCTATGAGGATTCATATGAAAATAAGCGCTTGAGTCAATCAACCATGAGTCATGGTGTTCACTTGAGCATGCTGCAACTACGAACAGGTCCCTTGAATCTTCATTTGTGGTCTTTATTTCTGTAGATGTTCCTTCATCAACATTTTTAGATCTGTAGTCTCTTTTATAATGCCCTATTTTACCACACTTCCAGCATTTCCTTTTGTCAAGAACAATAGATTTTCCCCTAGATTTTGATTTCCTTTCTCCTAATTTCTTTTTGCTTCTTTCTTGAGAATGACCTCTCACAACCAAGGCATCCTTATGATGATAATCCTTAGAATATTTTCATCTCATTTCCTCATATAGCAATGTTCCTACTATATCCTCTACTTTCAATTTAGAAGTAGTATTGGTGATAGCCATAACTAGGTTATCCTAGGAGTCAAGTAATGAACAAAGTAAAGTAATACACTTTTCCTCTTCATCCATTTTTACATCTACAAAGTTTAATTGACTTACCACAGTGTTAAAAGCATTCAGATGTTTAGTCATAGAGTCACCATCATTCATCCGAAGAGAATACAACTTCTTTTAGAGAAAGAGTTTATTTACCAATGACTTTGTCTGATATAGTGCTCCCAGATTTTCCCATAACAACTTTGTCATGGCCTCTATCGATACATTCAACAATATTGAATCAGATAAGCACAATCTGATAGAGCTCCTTGCCTTCCTATCGATATTTAGCCATTCCTCATCTATTATTCCTATTGGTTTTACTCTCGAGACTATGACCCATTGATCTTTATCCACCAATAGATCCTCCATATTGAGTTTTCATAACTCAAAATTCTATCCATTAAATTTTTTGATCTCTACCCATGTGCTTCCCATCATTTTTCCTTCACCCAGATTCTTTCATGCATTGCTCCCACTCAAGAATCAATTTATCCTAGGGTTGAAACCCTTATTCCTCAAACAAAGCTAAAACCTAGCTCTAATACCAAATGAAGAGAAATAATACCTCGATAAACAAAAATCTAGAAAAGTAATAATTGTAGAATCAAAGGAAAAATAGAGAAGAACACATTACACAAGAATTTATCCTAGGAAACCCTTTCGGGAAAAAACCCAACAAGAATATCTCCTTATTGTATAAACTTGATCATCTCCAATACAATAATATCCTTTCACTCACTTTTCGCTTGTGATTACATTTCTTGCAAATTCATTACCAAACCCTCATGCAAGTGTTGCTTTATATACCAACAACACAAGAAGGAGTTTTACAATACCATGGGCACAAAACCATGGGTCAATATTACATTAACCCAAAAACACCCATATGGGTCTAAAAATAGCTTAAACCCCCAAAAAAATTTTCCTTAGGGGCTAACGCCCCCAGACCCCCAAACAAGGGCTACTGCCCTCATACCCCTGCTCGAGGCCCTACCCAGCCCCGAACCCCAACGAGGAAATTTTTACAAAGTGTAAAGTCCTTTTAGAGCTAACCCCTCCTAAATAACATGGAAAATATTCAACATAATTCCAACATGTCATGTTGTTTATTAATTGTTGACTAGAAATATAAGTGCTAGTGTCAACAATAGGATAGATGCTAATGCTAACAAAAATATGATAAAAAAAATAAGACCATGTAATTAGACTCAAATGCTATCAATTCCATAAAAAAACAATTCTAAAATATATGTGTGAGAAAAAACTCAATATTTCTTCATGGATAACAATAACAAAATAACTTTATTTTTATAAATATTGTAAAATAATGTAGTTTATGAAGATAACTCACTCATGATCATATAATTATAGATAGTTTCAATGATGTAAAGTCATCCTCATCATAAGATAATGTTATATCCACTTTTCCATTAATACTTTTTAAGATGAGAAACTCTCTAATGTGTTTTTTTTAGATGCATGCGGTGTCCTTCATTAGAAACATTTTATAAAGGAAAACCATAGGTTTTATGAGTATAGACTCAAAGCATCATCATCATCCTAAGATATAGTGTTATAAGCTACCACATGTGGTGATTTTAATTAAATTTGCATTGATCAACATAAAAAAATGTCAAATATCAATTAGACCAAAAAGTTTATGTTGCTAATGATCAAGTATGAACAAGATAGAAGTTTTTAAATTATTAAAAGTATAAAAAAATATATTAATGTTATTTGGATCAAATGGTATCAAGGGAGTAGGATGTATTTAGATCAACCACAATAATTCCATTCTATTACTATGTCAAATGCCCAATTGACCTAGTCATGGAGTGCCTTTACATAGTATCCTAGTATACCACTACCTTATCTTAGAGAATCAAGAGATCATACATCATATTTAAGATATGATATAAAAATGTACATTTGACCAAGTGATTCATCATGAGAAAGCTCAAATATATTAGCATGAAAGAAATATGGCACATGTTGACTTTGTATCTACATTAGATATGTAAACAAGATTTCAATAGTATGTGTGTGTATATACATATACATACATACATACATATGTGTGTGTATACATATACATAAATACATATATATATGTGTGTGTGTGTGTATAAGAAAGATTCATTTAAATAATAATCTACTATACCAAGTCAAAGGAACTGAGTCCTTCATCCAAAATAGTCTTAATTCATATTATCCTAAAGTATTGATTGAACCAAGTACTATCATGAAGACAACCCTAAAATAAAAATAATGATTGTTCAAATGATTGGTCAAGGCAAGTGACCTATCCAATATGCTTGTGACATTCAAAAGGATGACAAATAAAACTATTCAATCATTCATGGATTTCTCTATGGTTGTATGCATGACCTATAAATCATATTCAATAAGGCACATAAATAACACTTGGAAAATGATTGGTGTTAGATGCCCTATATTAGCACAAAGTTTATTTAAAATATAAAACTTTTACTTACATCAATAGAGATTCAAAATTGAGGATTTATCATAAATGAACATGGTGCTTATGTTGACTTAAAGAAGATCTAAATAATTCAATATTAAACTCCAAATACCCTAACATAGCTTTGTAGTTCCTAGGGTCTTGAAAAATTTTCCCATAAAATCACAATAGAAGGCAATTAAGGAAATAAATATAAATATTTTTATGTATATTCTTTCAACTCTCAAACTTGTAATATCCCTTCATAATAGTAATTGATAACTTTGAGTATAAAATTGATGAAATGCTCACTTGGAATGGACATCCAATCACCTATAATAAGAAAATATTCAATGAAAATATTTAAGGATACATTATGTATGATAGAGAGCTTTATACCACTATCCAAGCATGCTACTAATAGAAACACTATATCGTGGATAAGGATACCATCATTTATACATAATGTAATTTATAAAATGATCATCATTAAAAGTGGTTCACCTACCTATAATAATTTCATTTGAATTTTTAGGCACAATAAGTAAAGTTATAACTAATTTGTACATAGATTAAGATTACCAATAGTTGTAAAATTGAACCAAATTATTAATTCTTATATATTTGAGACTCTCATCTAGACCTAACTTATGCCATAGCGATCCTAATTTTATAAGACTTTACATGTGCTACTTATAAGCAAATAAGTTCTTGATTACCATTTGTAGGATGGACTTCTATGCTAATTGGAACACCATTAGGTTCTAATAAGCAAAAGATCAAATATATCCTTGAAAGTATACTACAATCATACAATAGAAAACCTTTTCATAACATATTTATAGTATTCTAGAAATATTACTTGACAAAGCTTTAGAAGTATTACTTGATATAGATTCACAATGTAAGCATTGAATATATTAGATATGCATCACATATACAATTTTTAATTTTATCAACATAAAATATATTATGCATACATATCCCAATACCTAATAATGTACTGTTGGATTAGTTTAAATTGATTTCATGTTAGGAATTTGCATAGGTTAACATGTAAATTATTGTGTATATAGTGGTTGATAGATTATATAAAAATATAGCTATTTTGATACCTATAAAAAGAAAATATATTAGGATAAAACACTATAAGAATATTTTTAATCATGCATTAGTTTATTTTGGATAAGAAAAAACCATTGTTTTATATAGATACTCCATATTCCTAAATATATTTTGGTTTGGCCTATGGTCCATGATGGATATCAAGATACCTTGATCTATTGTGATAGACTAATGTAATAAATTGAATGCTTGTGCATCTGATTAGAATACACAATTCTAAATATATATGTATATATAGGAATATAACCTATATATCTACTAGATAGCTAGAATATAACTCTTCATAACTCTATGTACCATAACTCATTTTATATGTACTTTAGGTTTTAACAATGGAAACCAATCAACATAGATATTATTGTAGTAGCTAGAAAGGACTTCCTTTCCTTTAAAATAAAAGTAAGCAAGAGTGAGAATCCAACCAACATATTTTCCTCTCCTATCCTTTATCCCTCAAAGTTCTTTAATACTTATTTTCCACTGTGGGTATCACCTGGGTTCCTCCCTGTTCTTTGAATGACCTCTATTTCCAGTGGCCTAATCCTTTTAATAGTTTTAGTATTAAAACCTTTTGGACCTTCTGTCTCCACCATTTCCTGTGGGAAGTTTAGCATGAACAAAATTCCAGAGCCTTCTTTAACTCCATCCATGATTCCAACTATGTTATTTCCAGAGTTATCCATACAACAGCTAAAAATATCTCTATTACTCAGGGTACTGGGTGGTCAAAGTCCTCGAGTGAAGCTCGGTTAGCCAAGTCCCTCCAAATACCTTCTTGTAATATTTCCTCTCCCACTTTCATGGTTGATCGCTCGCCTATCAAGTGGGTTCCTCCATCCTTGGGATGGATCAAATTTAATTTTTATGGTGTTTCCAAGGGCAACCTGGGGCTTACTAGAGTAGGATGTATCTTTAGAGATCATATAGGGAATGTCTTGTTGGCCTTTGTAGAACATATCGGTATCCAAACCAATCATTTTGCTGAAGCTCAAGCTCTCTTCCAAGGTTTGTCTCTCCTGTCTAGAATTAACTACCCTAACCTTATTGTTGAAGGTGACTTTATAAACATTCTTAGAAGCATTGTATGCACCCAATCAACATCTTGGATCATCTCCAAATTAATCTCTAAGGCAAGTTTTTTTGACTCTTTCCCCGATGTCACCATTCAAAATATCTTTAGGGAAGGAAACCAACCCACTGACTTCCTAGCTAACCTGGGGGTCTCTATGCCTAACCTCACCATTTGGAATGAAATTTCTCCTCCCCCCTAGTCGATGGCAATCCCACACCTGTATCTCTTTTGTGTTTTTTCTCAGAATTAAAGTTTCCTAGGTATCTACATCTTCTCAATGTTATGGTATCCCAATCCAGGGAATCCACCTCATATTAGATAGTGTCTCCAAGAAACATCATCGAAGGTTTGATCGATCCATGGAATTTTTCTAAGATCACTGGATTTATTTTCAACATATACTCTCATGAGTGGTTTCACCTTGACAAAATGAATTCTTGGGGTACGTGGATATTGTGGCTCAACATGGAGAATGTTTTTATGAGCCATACATGGAGACAATGTAATTGCACCTTCTTCAATGGACACCACTTGCAGGTTTTTTATTGCATGACGAATGACATAATGGAGCCATCTATTGTCTTCCCTAGACCTGTGAGCAGGTTTTAATCTAGACCAAATTTGAGAATCATTGTTATTGGTCTCTTTTTGTGGATGAGGGATGACTGTGAGTTCCTAGGGCAACTTTTTATTTCAACCTTCTGTTTGCACATGAGCTTGCAGGAAACCTGGCTCAAGTACCAGTTTGAAATTTTGATTGAGTTTAGGAATTTGGTGGGTGACGAAGGGTGTCTTGATACAGACCACCTCAACAAGTAATTGTGTGTCTCTTTATGGGTTCTCATGGTTTTTGGCTCAAATTACCCTATGAGGGCTTCTCTTATTGCCCTTTTAGGCTTCCTATTTTTCCCTTATGAAGGCTTCTATGTCTTATTTTATCTTTCTTCTTGTTTCTTTTGAAGAAGATGTTTTATTTTTTATTCAGATGGTTAGGAACATTTTTTCTAACTAGATTTTTTTTGTAAAAGGTTATGGAAACCTTTCAAAACCCCTCTTACCAATAATTTGTTAATAAAAATTGGTAAATTTAATATTAGTTGTATAGTACTACAACAAACTAGCCTAAAAGAAAGACATAATATGCATTGAGCACCATACCAATACAAAGTAGGTTAAAACTATATTTACAACTTTAGAGGAAAATACTCCATCATCCTAATAAAAAAATTACACTGCTTCATTATCGGCCATACACCATGATAAGATAGGAAAATAATAGTGTCTTTGAGTTAGATCTGCACTACTTGGGATGTCATATATTATTTAGTGTGAAGCTTCTTTAACCAGCTTTCTACATGTAGTGAGTTCTAACTACACTCAAAAGGAGAAAACCATAGCAAAATATCATGAGGTAAACTAAATGAAAGATGAAATTGTGAATGAGTGTGGGTAAAATTTTCAACCAAAAAATCTAAAAGTCAAAGGGTAGAATAAGGAACGAGGAATAAGTCTTCTCAGATTATGAAAGTGCTGATAAAAAATTGGTGCCATTCTAAATAATTTTGACAAGAAGGGAAGGAAAATGTTTTTATGACATGTGCTATTTGAGTCCCAAAATTCAGAATGTAGAGGAAATTTCTAAACGGATCAATAAGAGTAAAATGTCCAAAAATTGAGAGCTTTAAAATTTTTGACAAAGAAAAAAAATAGAAAAGTTCCAAGGAACATATAAATAAATCTTTGAAGGATGAATGGTGTAAAATACCCAGTTTTCGGGTCATCCAAAAAAGTACAAATAATGAGATATTGGGAGGATTAACCATCTAATTAGGGGAGAAACCTCAACATCAAAGCATGTCTTCAAAAATGAAAAAGTTGAGCCCATAAAGTCAATAATGGCTGAAAATCCTCAAGCTCACCTACCTACACACCTTAAGCCAAACAATCTAGGAGAATGGTTGGTGCATTAAAGGTAACAACATGGGAAGCTACAAAAAGAGTAACCCTAAATCTAGAGCATTGATTACAAATATATTCCTTGCTCATACTTCAAGAATACTTTAAAGTATTAGATGGAAATAGTGGCAATAAAAAATCATCTAAATGCTCAAAACCATTTTGCATTAATGGGCTTAGATCTAGGGACCCTAAAGGAACCAATAACTTAACTGAAGATATGGTCCAGCACATAGAAGAGAAACCATTTTTGAAATCTCTGCAAAATTTTAGAAGGCAAATGTTTCCCTTTTGTAATATATAACTATTAGTTAGTTTAGCATTGTAAGATATTGTTGAGTTGTATAACTTTCCCTCCATTTTAATATATAATAGTACTTGGATTCTTGAGTGGTCTTGCAGGCATGCTTTTGAGCCCCCACTTCTAGCATATCCTATAATATTTCATATTCATATATACATGCTTGAGGCCATTACTATTTACTTTCTATCCTATTTCATGTATGTATATGTATTTATGTGTGTGTACTAGGGGCCATGACTATCTCTACCCTATTTCCTTCATGTGTATATTTGTGCTTAACATGTTAAGAGAAGGAAGTATTCATATTAGTTTTGGTGCATTACACTCAAGGCTATTTTGAAGGGGATATTATTTAGATCTTGATACATTACCTCCCTATTAGCATAGGTTAGCTTAGGAATTTGTTTTATTGCAATTTCTCTAATAATTTTCCCCTTGAAGCTGGTAGATTAGGACTCTATACTCAAGATCACATCTTAAAAGGATCTAAACTTGTAAAAAAACCTGAAGGCACCCAATTGATCAAAAAATAATACTCTTAGAGTTGCCCTACTATGTTGCTCCATGTGAGGAATGATTGTCATGAATATCTGGTCCCTTGTCTGATAGCCAGGACAATTAGGGAGGATAATAGTTTAATAGCATACCTGGTGGGACCCAACTAATTAATAATTGGTTTTGTAATCAAAATAATAAATTAGGATCTAACTATGATGAGGATATCTACCTTTGTTGTGTGGAGCACCTCAAAACTCACCTGGTGACTTTGCTCAATATAAACATACAAAAGAATACACTTTGAAGGACATCAAATTGATATTTTTATGAAGATATCAATTGACCTACTCAAAGAGCACATATTGTATTCACCTAGAGACTCCACTCCAACCAAAGGATCTTGAAATGTATAAATGGGAAACCTGCTACTAGATCCTTTATTGTTACAATCCTTCAAGGGTTGCTTTCACCACTTGAAACCATTATATAAAGAATAAGAGCTAGAGGCTAGAATATGTCTACTCCATCGCTCCACAAAAAATTCCTCACCTAGAATGAAAGAGGCCCCTTGAGACCTCATACTTCGCTAAAGTATGGGATGAGATACCAACATCTACTCTAAAATCTCTTCTATATTTTACTAGGGAAGACCTGACTACTCTGATCAAGCATATAAACTACATGGTGAGCCTGTACATGCTTCATAATATACCAAAATGAAATGTGGCTCTAATATTATTAGTGACCTCATTTAGAGGTAGGGATTGTTAATGAAATGTTGTGCTTAAACGTAACTCAATTGCTAATTGGGAATAGTTTTCCATCTTATTTATAGACATATTTAGAGAGAAGGTGGATGGGGTGTCGCTCATGGAACAACTGTCAACCATAAAGAGAGATCCCATGGAGGTGATAGATGATTTCAACCTTAAATTTTACAAGACAAGATATAGAATAACCGAAGAGATTCATATTACCTCAAGTATAAAATATATATACTATCTAAAGGCCTTATATTCTAGAATATTATTAATAATTAAGGATAGATGTGGAAAATTTCTACCATATACCCATGGCATAACCATCCAAGCTAAACATAATCTAATTCAAATTGTAAGGATAACTTCTAGGCCACCTATGCCTTTATAACCCAATGTGAAATATCCATATCAACATCCTCTAATCATCCAACCAACACCCTTACGTCCAAAATTAGTATTACCTATAGTAACTCTTGACCCACCTAATCTAATGCCACCTATGTTAAATAAATTAGAGCTGAAAACAATGTAAAACCTCCTCAAGCTGTCTACCAATGAGTTGTTGACCATGAGGAGGGAATGTTATACCTAGAGGTATCTTAATCATAACAACATGATACCTCCCTTTTAGTAAGACTACCATGGTAAAAGGAAACCATATAATAGCTATCCAAGACCTCAATATCAAGTGGGTAACTAGGAATATAATGAGTAGATAGTGTTGGATCCTTGTCCACTATAGAAAGAACACCCTAACTATGTTAGGGACATAGCTCCAACCTAGACTAACTATTTATAGGATCCTACCTCCTAGTATTGTCCACCTCTAGATGCCTATGCCACTCAGATCTATTCTAGAGAAAGTTCTTGGTCAACTACACCTATGCCAAGCCATTTAATGTTTTCATAGGCATCTACATCTCATTCAAAGAGTGAAACCCAAGTAGTAAGTCAATTTGTTCCCACTCAATCCTTCCCTAAATTGACTCATGCTATCCAAGATCAGATATTTATTGCTTGCAATTAGAGAGAAGTTGATGTGATGTCTAATGGAGTGGTCAACCTAGTAGTCAAAGAACCACAAGTTTAATTATATTATATGAAAAATGCCAAGAAGCAGATAATAGAAGAATAAAATGTGCACATGGTTGAATATGATTCCAAGCACCCCCAAGTGATGATTGAATATTGTCTAGACCTAGAGAAAAAAATTAAAAGAGCCACAAATGGAGGATGATTTTTCTATGCTTAATTCCAATGCAATGATCCATAGGGGCTCGAGAAATCATTGCTTATCAAGGCCAAATATCCAAAAATATTTGGCTACAACAAGTCACATGTTCAAGAAAATGAACATGTGGGAGCAATGAAAGTTTGGATCACTTTTGTTTGAACATTGTAAATTTTGATGAATGAGATCCACATGATATATCAAACATGCTAAACATATCAAAATCATGTACTATATTATAAATAAATAAAATATAAATAAAGCTAATAAGTCTAGGTATTGTATAGCTATTTGATATAGTAGGTGGTAGCATATGATAAGGGAAGTAAATCATAGAACTAACATGAAACAATTTTTTGGGAAAGTGCACCAGGTCATTCACATGCATGCTTGAAGGAGAGTTGCATGGATCAGGAGGACCAAGAATCAACAAAAAAACTAGGGAATGGTAGAAAATCATTCCATTGCTCATTCAATTGCATTAAAAAATTATTTCCCATGATATTACCAAAGAATATTGGATTAAAATATTAGTGATTTCAATGACTTTTCAAGTTGGAGAATTATATATAAGGAGAGTCTCATTCTTAGCAATTTGTTAGCCCCAAATAAATTAGCCTTTCAAGCAAAAAATTTGCCTCCCAATTCATTAGGCCTTAACATTCTAAGATTTTCCTCCATAGACTCTATGCCTAAAAGGCAAGACTCTTCTTGAGGGGTTATTTTCCTCCTACAAATAGAAGTCCCTTGTGAGTCATAAGACTATAGTTAAATTTCATTATATTAGGTAAGTCCATCCTGAAGGGAAATTTTGAGTGAAGTTGCCATAAAAAAACTGAACAAGATGAGAGGTCCTAAATCTCCTTCAATTTATCAAGTAGATAATGTTGTAAAGATGCAAAAGATGTTGACAATAGGAGACCTTAAAAGGAAGTTGCTAGTAAATTTGAATCTCCATATTCCATGAGGCTATGCTAACCCATTAGAAAAACAAGATGATAATCTATATCCTTTTTGGTGGTGGCTAAGTCAAATATCACGATTGGTAAGAGTCCCAAAGACTTTATGGTGATAACTAAAATGACTCTATCTTTAGCGAGACCCCTTCTTATACAACAAACATGAACTTCCCATTGCCTAATTGAACTATCCTCCATTTATGATTGGGTTAAAAATGTGTGGACTAAAAATTTTGCACCCCTTTCCTTCAGGCTAATGGATTCATGCCTAGAAGGGGGATGGGAAATCAAGGGCCCACACCTTGATGTGAGGGGTACTTGGTGTCATACCTCCTTTGGTGATTGTCGATAAATTGGGTGGGTTCACCAAGAAATATTTAAATATTGTTTCTATATCTATGTAATGGGAAATGTTTAATGTGTTATTTACTTAACAAGCACCTATGTTTAGGATAGAATGCAACTAAACCTGAGCTATATGCAATTTCACTTTCCTTGAAAACAACACACAACAAGCAAAGTTCTTCTAAACTAAATGCATTGCAAATTCATTCTTTTTGTATTTTCTTATGTTTTTAGAATAATCTATGCATAAAATAGATACAATAAAACAAAAAATAGAGAAATAAAATGGAAATTAATTAGACTGAGCACCTACTTGAACCAGGTGGTTGAGAAGAATGAATATGTGTCTTGAAAATGAATCCACATTTTGTAAGCAAATATGTGTCTTGTAAGCGAATCTGCTTCTAGCGTGGCACAGATTCATGAGAAACATGAAATCAATCAGATAGGGATACTAAAAAATGTGATTAGCATTGGGGAATTTGCTTAGGCCACTGTGTGATGAATTTCAATAGCATGGTAATCAAATCCCCTCGATCAATTTAACCAACCATAGATAAAAATAGAAATTATAAACCTGCTTAAAAACTAATGTAAAATGAAATAAATTAGCTAAACAATGCAGAAATGAGAGTATTATAAAGTGCAAAATGATCAATACATAATATGCCAAGATGTAGGGATGAACCTAGAACAAGAAATTGACCCCATATCTATGATAGCATGGATCTTCATCTAGAAGCGAATCCACATCACAAATCTATGTTTGGAAGCGAATCCACATATGGGTTGACGTAGATTCATAAGAAAGTTGTTGAAGATAAAAATGCAAATGCAAAATGAAAGTGTATGCAAAGATGATTGCAAAAATGAAAGTACTCACAGTGGGGATTATGTTGATTGACTGCTAATGGCCGAAGTAGCAATGTTTGCAACGTAGGTTCAAGCTCCAAGGTCGATCCTAAACCTGCAAGAAAGATAGCTCAAAATGCAAAATGACCATTAACCTTGATTGAGGGGTGGAATGCTGGTTTTATAACCTCAAGGGCGATCAAGAGTTGCACAATTAGGGGTGTAGTTAGCATTTTGTTAATCAAACTTGGCAATTTTCCATTTTGAGTGAATCTGCGTCTGGTATTTTTCTAGGTGCGGATTCACGAAAGTTGCGAGATTGGGCCAAATTTGGGCCGAATCGAAACAACCTCCAACAATATCCAACAAATTAACCATTTGCCAATTTTCAGTGAATCCGCACATGGAATTTTTGCAAGTGCGGATTCGCTAAAAATGAAGGAAAAGATAAAATTTGGTTAGCAAACAACTTTGGCGGCGCGAGGAAAAAGGTGGGCTGATGAGGGATGAACTTACATGAGTTAGGGAGGGCAAGGAATTTTGAAATGTGTCAAAATTCCTTGTCTACATTTTACCCCCTCTTTGGCACATTTATAAGCATTAAATGCATCAAAGAAATATGTAGACACTTGAAACAAAAATTGAAGCGGGAAAAAAAGGATGGATGGTTTTTGATGGAATGTTAGCATGAAAATGTTGTTTAGAAAATTTATATTTTATTTTTATTTTTATTAATAATTATTTTTTTTATGGCATGCAAATCGAGGCACAAAAATTAAAATTTTAATTTTCTAGGTGGGGTGCCCCCTCGAGTTTCGTGAAGAATGCAATATGCTTCAGGGAACTCAAAATTATGGTAAAAAAGGTTAAATTTACAAAAATGAATGAGGGTGGGAGGGTTAAAATAGGGTTTTAGGGCAAAACCCTAATTCATTGTTACAACACAATTTCCTAAATTAGAGCTCTGGAGAAAATGGACCTTCCAACTCATAGAGCAGATGAGGTGCACACGGGGGACAATGGAGCTAAACCGAGGATACGGGTAAGGATTATTTTACCCCTTTGCTTGTTTTTTGTGATTTATTTGTAAATTTTTTGTGTGTTTTTGGATTTTTACACAAGATTTTTTGTTGCACGTTTAGGTAAAGCAAATTCGCATCTACGTGATGAATCTGCATTGTATATTCCGCTAGGATTTTTGGAAACCCTAGCGAATCCATGTTTGGTCTAGCATGGATCCACAAGGATCACGTGGATTCATGAAAAACTGCTTGCAACAAATTTTTTTGTAATTTATCTTTAAAAAATATTTTTTTTTCTTTTTATCTTGTTTGATGATATGATGAATGTGATGTACTAATGATATGTAATGTTTGATGTTTTTTCTTGTAGTATGGTACTCTCAATAGCCGAGAGTGGTGATGCAGAAACTTCCTTGAGTAGGTGGAGGCTCTTGTTGGGGTAGATAGGGACTTGCTACAACAGGTTGGGCTCCTAGATGTGGTAGAGATGTCGAGGATAGATGTAGACACCACCCTATTGACCGCACTAGCAGAGTGGTGGTACCCAAAATCATCCATATTTTGGTTACCTACAGGTGAGATGATAGTGATCCTAGAGGACGTATGGAGGATCCTTCGCATTCCCATCAGGGGTCAATATGTATATCATTTGTGGCACAAGATCAGGCCCTACAATGGTTAACCAAGAACCCATAGTTTTTGGTTGAGAAGAGCAGGATTAGTGTGGAGTGGATGACAGCCATATAGGGTATCTCCACATTGATTATGGTGCTGAGTGGAGGAGTTATCGGGTTTCTTGCTTACCACACAAGCAGGCGCCATCTACCATGGGGTCTAGCAGGGGTTGTGGTTGAGATGAGAGATACCAAGATGTGGTTTGCGTGGGGCCCTTTTGTACTATGTCACCTATACAGGATATTGTATAATGTCGTGCACAAGCATCATAACAACATTGTGCTCACTACCCTACTCTAGGTGTGGAGTTGGGAACACATAGCGGTGAGGAGGCCCTTCAAGTTACCACATAGGGATATAGATGTGTAGCAACCAACTGCATATCGGTGGGCACCCTCGAGAGGAGGGAGAGAGATAGTCGATGGGCTGAGCGCAATGAGGTAGGTGATAGATGACCTACATCCTTTATGGATTGTATGGAGACCATGGTGGACATATCCATACTAGGATGAGGACAGCATAGAGCTAGCTCGAGTGCACTGGATCCGATGGCTACGATCAGAGAAGGGTGAGGTGGAGCTATACCACTTTGATCAGATGCAGTGCTAGTTTGGTCTAAAGTAGGAGATACTAGAGTTAGGAGATGTTTGGTTCAGGTGGGTGATGCAGGATCCATCTGGCGTGGGAGGTGATCCTAATGTTACATAGTTTAGAGAGCCATATGAGGATGACCCCTTGTTGGTGGATCCTAGGGTAGATGACGTAGGGGTGACTAATGAGTACTAGAGATGGTACCATGACTTAAGACCTGAGAGGCTCACTCCTCATCTAGTGCGACCATGGTGGTGGATCATAGATCATAGGGTACAACGAGCAGCTCGATAGGTGATTCGATAGAGAGAGGTCGAGAGACCATAATAGGGTGAGGTAGCTAGGCTGAGGTAGTGGGGAGGGCATAGGCCTAGGGTGAGAGGAGGCCTACTGAGATAGAGGGAGATTCCTCGATAGGAGGGATCTCGAGGGAGGGAGAGATAAGAGGTACCTCAATAGGAGGAGGTACCTCGATAGGAGGAGGTACCTCAATAGCCATAAGAATAGGTAAAGGTAGCTATGAGATGGAGGGTGGTGTAGGAGGAGGGAGATGAAGGAGACCACCAATGAGTTATTGTGCTAGAGGTAGAGGTGGCTACCTTGAGAGCACAAATAGCTACTCAAATAGGCTACATCTAGTCATTAGAGGTACAATTGACACAGACACATACCCAACTATAGTGGCAGGCTAGGGATGTGCCATCTATGAGTAGACCAACCCACTTTATGAGCAACAACTTACATTGTTATCTCCAAGATGAGCTTCGAGTGACACAGGAAGAGGCATATATGGCTACACAACGAGAGAGCTTCTACCAAACTCTCTATTTCTAGGTGGTGCTAGAGGGATAGAGGGTGACCATGCCAGTAGATATGATGACTTTGAGTCAGAGTCGTGCACAATAAAGTTCATGGATAATGACTCAATATGTGACCATACGACCTCTTAGGCCACCACTAGATATGAGCGAGGGCTAGGGCTCTAGGGGATGATGTGCCTATATTTTATCTTTTTGTGGCATACTTCTTCAGTGACTGAGTATGCCAAGGTTTTTTGTTGTGGCATACCAGTATACTATATTCATGTACTCTTTATCTCGAGATATACCATACTATATATTTACCATTTTATGTGTGTTTATGCAAAATGTGTTTTTGTTGTTTTTAATGTTTTATGTGAATGACCTAAATGATGATGATAATGCTTATAATTATGTTTGATGATTTCAAATGCACATCTATCATGCTTGTCAAAATGTGATCCATGGAAATGGAATGTGATTTGATAAATTTTAATGGACATTATAAGGATGATGCATTGGGTGGCATATCATTATGACTATGAAATTTCAATAATAACCCTTTAGGATGTATGCTTGTGTAAGACCTGAATGGAGGGTACTTCCCACTTGTGGTCATGAAGAAAATCCTATACGAGATGTGTTGTTATGCTCACATCACATGTATATGATCCAAAAGATGATTGAACTTTAATTGTCAAAATGACATTGTGAATGATGGACGGTGTGTGCTCTTAAAATTAAATTTGATTTAAAATTAAGGGAGTGAAGAATGATGTGAATGATTGAGCATGAAGGATGTGATAGAGGGATTTTTCTAGGCATAAGGTTCCTAGCATGAAATGAAGTGCAAATGAGAAAATTTAACTAGGTATTATCTCATGCCATCATCGCAAAGCCCTCATGCAACTATATGATCAAGCAATCATGTATGAACAAGCAAATTGTGCATATTTGTATATGGCGGAAAATCATGCAATATACTGAAGTAAATGATAAAAATGCATTGTATTAAGATAGTGGATATGAAATGTAAGACTAATTATTGATTTAGTCTCAATTATTTATGAAAATGGTCATACAAATCCATGAAGATATAATGACATTAACCAATCAACATTCAAGGAGAATCTTGGATATCCTCGAGATGAAATCAAGTCTATTAAGAACCAGTGTGTGTGGTCCATGAGTTCATTTCCTATCTTGAACTTGATTATGATGCAAATCTATCAAGAACCAATGTGTGTGCTTTTGAAATTCATTAACCATTTTTGAGTAAGGTAGTGATGCAAGCCAATTTAAGAACCATTGTGTGTGCAAAATGAATTCATTAACCAATCTTGAGCAAGGTAGGAGTAAACCAATTATAGAGAGAACCAAGAAGCTAGCTTGTCCTTATGTGCATTCAGAGGTCTCTTCAAGAGAGACATATCACCATGCATCATAGTCCTTTATTAGGGTCTCCAAGCTTTGGGGAATCAGATTCTCAACCACTCGAATCAAGTCCTGATGAGAATTTTACCCTATCCTTACTACTCGAAGACTCATTATTATTTGTATTTTACCTTTATTGAGAGAGTTAGAGCTTTGGGGAGTTAGACTACATAACCATATGGATGGAAGTGTAATCCTATCCTTACTACTCACTCTATTATTATGATATTATTTTTGTGAAAAAGAAGTAAAGCTTTGGGGAATCGAACTGCACAACCATCTGGATGGAAGTGTAATCCTATCCTTACTACTCACTCTTTTTAGTTTTGTAAAATTTTGTAAAGATATATTTATTTTTATTGTTGGACTATGTGCATAATGGGACAAGCGAGAAGAATTTTTTGCTTCAAGGTTCAATCCAATCATGGCATCATCCTTCTTGATGCAAAATTTTATTAATAAGTGTGATAAGTGATTGGTTCCAAAAGTAGCATGGTCCAATTCCAAGACTCAAAAATTTTCTTAGTGATAAAATGTGCTTTGGTTCAAGAGAGATTATAATCAATATCAAGGATCAAGACTTTGTTAAAATATGAATCATGTGATGGGTTCAAAAGAGACTCTTAAACACTCAAAAAGACCAAGACTAACCATGAATATGAAGGCCTTTGTCTAGAAATGACATGATGGATAAATATGAACATATATCACAAGCAAATATGTTAATCAAAATACAAAATTTAAACTATAAACTTGTAATATGCAAAGATGCAAGTTATCTGATTCATGATGATGATTATGCGATGCAACCTAAATCTAGAATGATGGATTATGTACAAGATGGGTTATGCAAAATTGTTTTATGTACACATGATGATTTGAATGCAAAATATTTTATGTACAATATGCAAGATTGCTCATGCATAATATCTCTTTAGGTGTGTTATATTCATTGGCTTTTTTAGTTCTTTTCCTTCTAATATTTCCAAATGATATGCACCTGATCCAAAATTTTCAATCATGATGAAAGGTCCTAACTAGTTTGGTTGAAATTTTTCCTTTAAGATCTATTCAAGCATTGGTGTTTTTCTTATTTTCTTTGAGAACAAGATCACCAACCTTGAAAGACCGATTGTGAACCTTCTTCGAATATGACCTTTTAAGATTTTCTTGATAAGCATGAAGGTGCTCTAAGGTATTTATGCACTTTTCATCTAGAAGTTCTAATTGACTTAAGCATCCAACATGATATTCATCTCCTATTTTTACGTCTTGAAGTAGAATCCCTAAAGAAGGTACTTCAAGCTCAAAGGGGAAAACAACTTCAACACCATAGACCAAGACAAAAGGGGAAGCACTTGTAGGGGTTCGTACACTGGTCCTATAAGCCCATAAGGTTGGATACAATTGGATGTGCCAGTCTTGACCAGATTTATTAACCAACCTCTTTAATATTTTGATTAATGTTTTGTTAGATGCTTCTACTTGGTCGTTGCCTTGAGGGTAGTAAGGAGTAGACCATCTATGTTAGATCTTATATTTTGCATAAATTTTATGTATATCCTTGTTCAAAAATTCTTAAAACAATCGTAAAAAAAATCAAAATTATATAAAATTTGACTTGAACTGTACAAGAAGCTAATGACATAGCTTCCACCCACTTGGTAAAGTATTCAGTTGCTGTTATTATGAACTTGTGACCATCAAAAGAAATGGGATTAACCTTCCCTATGATGTCAAGGCCCCACATAGAGAAGGGCCAAGGGGAAGAGAGGGCCTGAAGTTCTTGGGAAGGAGCATGGACAAGATTGGCATGTCGTTGACATTTGTCACATCTACGGATAAAATCACATGCATCCTTCTCCATGGAAGGCCAATAATATCCCATTCGAAGGAGCTTCTTGGCAATGGCATTACCACTAAAATGGCCTCCACAAGACCCTTCGTGCACCTCACTAAGAGCTAGCTTGGTCTCTTCAAGTGTTTAAGCATCTCAAAATAATTCCTTCAAAAGAGCACCTATATAGGGTATTACCCAAAATGACAAAGCGGGATGCTCTTTTGCATAAAATTCTATGTTGATTACGATCCAAGCCATCAGACATTGAGCCATTTTGGAGAAAGTTTTGAATATTTGTATACCATGGTTTTGATGATGTATCTCCAATGGCAAAGACATCCAAAGGTGCAATACTGGACTCAAGCGAAGTGGGCTCCCAAAGTTGTTGAATGATAATGGTGGCATGATCATCCTCTAACTCCAAGGGAATCAAAGAAGTAGCAGCTACCATAGCATCTACAAAATGGTTGCTCGAGCGAGGAATGGCTTCAATGGTGACCTTTTCAAACAAGGAGATAAGTTTTTGAACATATTCCTTATATGGGTGAAGTTTTTCATCCCAAGTTTGATACACATTATTAATTTGGTTCACCACAAGTTGAGAGTCCCCAAAGAAAAAATACCTTAATTTGTAATGCCAAGGTTGCACGCAATCCAAGGATTAAAGCTTCATACTCTATTGTATTATTGGTGCAAGCAAATTATAATTTGAACGATAAGGGGATCAATTGCTTTTGAGGTGACACCAATATGATGCTTGCACTAGCACCACTCATGCAGTGGGCTCCATCAAAAAACAAAGACCAAGAGTCAGGATGATCGACTTCTAGGTTGAGACACTCTGGAAATTCCACTATTAAAGGATGGGCATTGATTGAAAAGGAGTTAATCGACTATAACCTATCCTTTGATGGAATTTTGGCTGATGAATGTCAAATTAAATTTTCTTAGGGTGAGAACCCATTTTTCTACTCATCCTGATAAATAAGGTTGACTCATCAAATAACGTAGTGGATCAAATTTAGCAATGATGAGTGTGCTTTGACTAAGCATATAATGGTGGAGCTTCTGCATAGAGAACACTACTACAAGGTAAAGTTTCTCCAAGGGGGTGTAGCGAGTTTCATAACTCACTAATGTTCTACTAATGTAGTAGATTGCTCGCTCTCTTCTTTCATCATCATGTTGGGCGAGCAATGCCCCCAATGCGTGCATTGTAGCAGATATGTACAGAATGAAAGGTTGGTTGGGGTTTGGTGGAACAAGCACAGGTGGTGTTAGAAGGTAATGTTTCAATGCATCAAAGGCATTTTGGCACTCTTCATCCCAACAAAAGGGGATTCCTTTCTTAAGTAACTTAAGAAAGGGTTGGCATTTATCAGCCAATTGGGCAATGAAGCGATGAATAGACTGGAGCTTGCCCTGTAAGCTTTGTAGCTTAGTTAGGTTAGTAGGTGGTGGCATATCTACAATGGCCATGATCTTAGTGGGATCTATTTCTATTCCCCATATTGACATAATAAATCCTAACAATTTTCCAGATTTGACTCCAAATACACATTTGTCAAGATTTAGATGGACCTTATACTCATGAAGTCTATCAAAAATCTATCTTAGATCATGAATGTGATCTTCTTCCTCAATAGAACACCCAATAATATCATCTACATAGTCTTGCATAATATCATGCATCATATCATGGAACACATAAGTCATGGCCCTCTAATAAGTAGCACCCACATTTTTCAAGCCAAAGGGCATTACCTTCCAATAGAAAGTACCCCATGGTGTAATGAAAGTGGTTTTAGGTTGATCTTCAGGTGCAATGCGAATATGGTTATATCCAAAAAAGCCATCCATGAGGGATAACATCCCACTCCTAGCTATAAAATCAACTATTTGATCCATGTTAGGAAGAGGGAAGTCATATTTAGGACATGTTGCATTAATATCTCTAAAATTCATGCATACCCTAATTTTTTTGGCTTCCTTATTTGCCACAGGAATGATGTTTGATATCCAATTAGAATAATCAATGGCTTGAATAAAACCAACATCTAAGAGATTTTGAAGCTCTTATTTAACCAAAAGGGTGACTTTAGGGTGCATTTTCTTAAGATTTTTTTTTATAGGTTTTGCATCAAGATGAACCACTAAGTGATGCATGACTATGGATGGATCTAGACCTGGCATGTCTACGTAAGACCATGCAAAAACATCTGGATATTCTGATAGGAAGTTCATAAATTTAACTTGTTCTTTACTCAATGTAGCTCCTATTCTAACCATGTGAGGATTGGCTTCAGTACCAAGGTTGATCTTTAAAGTTTCCTCAATTACCATATGAGATTCTCTCTCAAAATTAGGAGTGAGTGAAACACCCATTTATCTTAGGTCTTCAAGAGAGAAGTCAGAATGTTCATCTTGTGAACTAGAAGCTTCAATGTGCACTATACAAGGGATAGAACCATAAAAAAATAAACCATTATTTACAATATCATCATGTGCTATGTCACAAAGGATATCCTCTTCACACTCTTCAGATCTTGCAATTAAATCTAGATAAACCAATGAAAGCATATTGTAATAAATGTTTGAGGGAGAAGGGGGTCCCTCATCCTCTTCTATCCATTCTAAATGTTGATGACTCTCTAGATATTTGGTATAAGTGATTAAATGATCATCATCATCAAAGGGTAAAGGTTGGCCTTTTTTAGGGATGTAGCCTAGGCCACATCATGCCAACCAAATATCAGCATCAAGTGGCTCACATATACCATTTTCTAAGTGACCTAAACCTTTACCTTTGTAGCCCATGCTACACATGATTTTCTTATGAATCAAAAAATCATCTGATAGATAGCATTGGGTAAAATTACTTTCTTTAGGAATTATATTCTTACCAACAATAATCTCATCTTCAATATATCTCGCATTGATGAAATTGCAATTACCAACATGGTGCACATCTCCTCTCTTACAGGGTAAACCCATAGTTTGGGGAGATGGTGGTAGTTTATAAAAGATGATAGAATATTATGTGGAGAAATCCTTATGATCATATGGTGATGTGGTGGAAACATTGGTTAAGGGTTTTTCCATGAGATAATATGATGTGGATGGATCATTTGTATTAGAAGAATGTGTATGGGGAGTGGATGTAGAAGGATGTGATGAAGAAGATTGATGAGATGAAGATGGTTATTGAGATGAAGGTGATGTTGATGATAAAGAAGGATAGAAAGGAACACCAATAGGCTCAATCATTGCACATAACTCAAATGGTTTGGAGTCACCATGGATGGTGACTAACTGATTTTTAAACTCAAATTTGACACATTGGTGTAAGGTAGAGGGAACTTCCCTCATTGCATTAATCCAAGGATGACCTAGAAGGATATTGTATGATGTTGGACATGGTACAACATAAATACAAGTATCTAGAATTTTGGGGCTGACCTGTAGAGGAATGGACATCATGCCACATGCATCTTGAGTTTCATCATTAAAAGCTTTAATGATTAAGTCTATTTTCTTTAAGTCTTCATATTTGAACCCAAACCTTTTGAAGAAATCATATGTGCAAATATTAAGTGAGGACCCATTATCAATCAATACTCTCTTAACACAAACATCTTCAATCAATGTTGATATATAGAGAGGATTATCTCTTTGTAAACTATGAGGAGGTATGTCTTCATCATGAAAGTCTATATAATCCACTCCATGAGATACTACAACATTGACTACAACACTTGGATTGATGTCCTAGGGCACCATCATCTGACTCAAGGAATTCATCAACTCCTCCCTATGAATGGGGGAGGATCTAAGTAATTCCAAAAGGGAAATTTTAGTTGGTGTGTGAGCAAGTTGATCATTGATGTCAAAAGGTTTTTGTTGAAATTTAGTTGCATTGTTACCCTTTTGAGGTGCCCTCAAGATCAAAGGAGGTTGAATAGGTTCACTTGGTTGTGATGATGAAGATGGTGGTTGAGTTGTTGGTGTTTGAGATGGTTGTGATGCTTGGGCTTGAGCCTGTTGTCTAGTTGTAGCTCCAATCATGCCCACTGTATGATCTAGTTGAGGAAGAGGATGGGTGATAATGGGTGGAGAAGTTGGGATGGCTTGGATGGGGTGGGGTCTATGATGTGTTGCTTTCTCTAAGGGGAGAAATTGATGCATAGATGGGCGAGTTGTCAAGAATCTCACAAAGGGTTCCTCAAGAACAAGAAAATATGTGATGGGCATCACAGGTCCTGATTCATCCTTTGAACTATTGGAGTGAAGTGAACTAATGTCAATCTCAGAGTCTGACTCACTTTTAGAATAATCATATGCTACTACTCTATAATATTTCTTTTAAATTTATGTTGTAATGATAATAGAAGGTGTAGGCACAACCTCATTTAATGGATATTGTGATAGTGAAATGCTACTAATCATACCCACATATCATGCTGGTGGTGGCATATTTTGATAATCAACTTGATTTACCATCTCTTTACCATGATTGGGTAGTGGATTTTGAAAAATATCTAAATTTTGGTTAGCATTATGTGCCTATTGTGTAGGAGGTTGTGTGGTCGATGGAGGATTAGGATCTGTGGGAGATCTCTCTACCTCCAATTTACCATTATCAATTAAATATTGCACTAAGTGCTTCAACCTCTTGCATGCATTTGTTGCATGTCCATTAACTCTATGAAAGTCATAGTGTTTTGTAGGCTCATACCACTTGGCGGTGGTGTCTGGTTGTCGAATCTCGGGTAACTCTATCATACCTCTTTCTAACAATTGTGGTAGAACCATGGACAATGGTTGATTTAGTCTTGTGAAGTTACGTGGAGGAGGTTTCTGGGGTGCCTTCAACACCATATTTTGCAAAATATTGGCCACATTTGCATTCATAGGAGGCCTATTATCCGTGACCCCATATCCTACCACATGTTTGTTCTTGTATTGATTTTTGGGTTGTTTTTCCTCTTATTTTTTTTTTAATTACCCTCTTCTAATAAGGGCCTCTTCTACTCTCCTTGCCAAATCAATGGCTTGATCAAAGGAGGTTAAAGTGGTAGTCACCAACTCATAGGAGAGTTGCTCTTGTAAATTTCCAATGAATATTTCGAGCATTTCCCTAGGAGGTAGGGAGAAATGTAATTTCCCTACAAATTTCCTCCATCGTGCCAAGAATTTGGTAAAACTCTCTTCTCTTCCTTGTTTCAAATTATATAAATCTTTAATTGTCACATGTCTTTCAATGTAGGCTCCAAATTGATGCACAAACAATTTTGTTGTTTCCTCAAAATTCCTTAGGGAATGTGTTGGCAACTGGTAATACCATTCTAGGGCCATACCCCCAAGACTCTTAGGGAACATCTTCAATAACAACATATCATCATAGGCGATGTCATGGCACGTTGTTTTAAACATTCAAAGATGCTCAATAGGGTCTTCAGTCCCCTTGTAGATGGGGAGAACTGGCATAGGAAAATATTTTGGGTATGGTCTGGCTGCAACTACAGGATCCAAAGGTTGATTACACATTTTTTTATAACTATATGTAGGATGATATGGATCCATGTGATCCAATCGTGAAGCCAATTGTTTGACTATAGTTTCAAGATGATGTGTTTGTGCATTATGAACACTTGGTGCTACTATATTTCCATGAGGAGGATAGTAGTTAGATTGTGTGACTTGATAAGGATTCATGGAAGGGATGGTGATACTATTATGCAGAGGATTTGAGAAAGAAGTATTAGCTTGTTGATGTAGATGTGGTATGTTATATGAAGCATGTGGGATGTGAGAAGAATGTGGGATATAAGATGAATGTGGAACATGTGGGGATGTGTTTATTGGAAAGTTTGTGAATGATTTGGTTGATATGAGATATTTAATTGTGATGTGGAAGTTTGCGCATATGGATTGTATAATTGGTCGATCAAAGAAACTGGGGGATTTTGCCATAGTTGTGGGGAGGGGGAAAAGATAGATTTTTTTTTATTAAAATTTTTGTGTGGGGGCTTGGAGTGAACATCTACCACTTGTGGGAGTGGTGTAGTGATGTTTCCAATTGTAATTTTATTTTAGAGAGGTATTTTGGGGGGGGGGGGGGGGGGGGGGGGGGAGGTGAAGTCTCACCCAAAGATGCTTCACCCAAAGTCTCACCCCTTTCAAGGTGGTCTAATTCCTCAAAGGCTTGCATGAGGGTAGCATGATTAGCCTTCATGAAGCCCCAAAAATACTCCATGGTTTGAAAGAGAATACCTCCTAAAGATTTTGTTTGAGATTTGAAGTGAATTCATCTAGTGTGTAGAGATTGTTCAAATTTTTCTTCCTTATTCTCTTGGTTCTCTTCTTCTATTTCAACGTTTTTATTATTAGAAGTTTTAGTATCGACTTCATCCCCTAGGGGACCTGCAATATCCTTACAATTTATTAATTTCATGGGCATCTCTTGATGATCCCTCTATGCTTTTAAGACTTTCAAAACTCTCACTAAATCCTCCTCCAGGATTTTATTTTTGTCAAAATTGCTATTTTTTGTATCCTTTTCTTTTGAACCTCTTAGATCAACTTACAAAATCTCAAAACTCCTACTTAATTTTTTTTGCAACAAGCTTGGGTGTATCACTTAATATTCTTTGAATAGTTTGTGAATGTCATTAATTGGTTCCAACTATTCTGGGGTCATGTAGTGTTCTTCTTCAAATGTAAAATCCTTTTTCAAAAGAGTAACCAATTGGATAACAAATAATTACCCTTGAATAGTGCTAGCATTCTCAAATTGTAGATCGTGGCATAATTCTCTAAAAAATATAGCTCTAGGTGCTTTGTTGTATCTTCTATTATATTCCAAAGTCACTTCTTTGCTTTCTATGTCTGCCAAAAACTTATGGACAATGAGGGAATCTTCAAAGTAACTCTCCCAAGGATATATTATTGAGTGGACACTTGCCCTTTTATCTACCAACCAACGTTCACAACTTATCTTGATGTCAAAGTAGGGTGAATGGTAGTTCGCACCTAAGGCCTTAGCTATGTTGATCCTCTTAATTTTACTTAGCTCTTTTGACCTTCTCTTAATAATATCAAGGCTTTCCCATAATTGACCCCACTGTTTCCAAGGTAGATCTCTGTCTTGTCTGTAAAGAAGATTGATTTCTTGTTCTAGAAATATTTTTCTAAGGTCTATGAATGCAGACTCTCTAATGCAATTATCCACCATTTACTTGTCTCTTTTTATTTTGTTTTTTTTTTTTTTTTTTTTTTTTTTTTTTTTTTTTTTTTTTTTTTTTTTTTTTTTTTTTTTTTTTTTTTTTTTTTGTTTTTGAAAGAAAAACTTCACACAAAATATTTTTCTTACTCTAATGATCACAATCACACACAAGCAAGGTAAAGACTTTATTTTAAGATATTCTTTTAATAAGGGAAAAGTATTTTGGAATTTATCTTGTTTATGTGCCTAAGTTCTTTCCAACAATTGATTATGTGATCTTGATTAAGTGAAAAGAAAGAAAAAGTGGTGAAAAGAAAGATGTCCCTTCCAACCACAATCCTCTTTTCAAACTAGTCCAATGTGGTCTAATCTTAGTCGTATCTAGTTATCCCAAGAGTAGGAGGTGTACACCACTTAATACCCAACTTTGCAAGTTGGAGGGTTTGACCTCAAACCCACACCAAATCTTGACACCACTTGATGCCAATGGTGGGATGAAACTAGAACGATGTCAGTATGGACTATCACTGGAAAATATTGAAAGGGGGAAGGTGAAAAGAAGAGGGGTGTGATAAATTTAAACCCTTAATGATCATTCATGTTGGGTTCACCAAAGAATGTGGCCTAAAAATTTTGCACCTCTTTCCCCCAGGCTAATGGAAATTAGAAGCCCACACCTCAATGTGAGGTGTACCTGGTTTCATACCTCCTTTGGTGATTGTTGATAAATTAGGTGGGTTCACCAATAAACATTTAAATATTGTTTCTACATCTAGATAATGGAAAATGTTTGATGTGTTCTTTACTTAACAAGAACCTATGTTTAGGACAGAAAGCGACTAGACCTGAACTACATGCAATTTTAATTTTCTTGAAGATAGCATACAACAAACATGATTCTTCTAAATTAACTACAATGCAATCTTATTCTCTTTTTTGTATTTATGTTTTTTAAAATGATCTAAGAATAAATAGACATAGAACAAAGAGAAAATAGAAAATGGGATTAAAACAAATCTCATAGATCACCTACCTGAACCATATGGCTGAGAAGAACAAATCTACATCTTGAAAATGAATCTACGTCTTGTAAGTGAATCCACATATTGTAACTGGATTCATGTTTAGGGTGGCACGAATTCATGAGAAACTTGCAATCAATCAGACAAGGACACTAAAAATTATGATTAGCATTGGGATATGTTATTAGGTCACTATGTGATGAATCTCAGTAGCATGGCAGTCAAATCCCCTCAATATCTTTAAACAACCACAAATAAAAATAGAAATTGTAAACTTGCTTAAAAATTGATACAAAATTGAAAGAAAGTAGTTGAACAATATAGAAATGAGAATGCTATAAAGTGCAAAATAATCAATACATAATATGCCAAGATGTTGGGATGAATCAGGAGGCAAGAAATTACCCCCAAGCTTGTGATAGCATGGATCTATGTTTGGAGGTGAATCTGCATCACGAATCTGCGTATGGAATGAATCCGCATCATGAATCCACGTCGGGGATGGTGCAGATTCGTGAGAAACCTGCTAAGAGTAAAAAAATGCAAATGCAAAACAAAAGGGTATGCAAATATGATTGCAAAAATCAATGTGCTCATAGTGGGGATTATGTTGATTGACTACTAATGGCCAAAGCAGCAATGTTTGCAAAGTAGGTTCAAGCTCCAAGATCAATCCTAAACCTACAAGAAAGATAGCTCAAAAATGCAAAATGACCATTAACCTTGATTTAAGGGTGGAATTCTGGTTTTATAACCTCTAGAGCGATCAGGAGTTGCACAATTAGGGGTGTAGTTAGAATTTCTTTAACAAACTTAGCAATTTTCCATTTTGAGTGAATCCGCATCTGGTATTTTTCTAGGTGCATAGATTCACGAAAATTGTAGGATTGGGCCAAATTTGGGCCAAATCAAAATAACCTCCAACAAATTAACCATTTTCCGTTTTTCAACGAATTCACGCGTGGAATTTTTGTAGGTGCGGATTTCCTAAAATGAAGGAAAAGATAAAATTTGGTTAGCAAACAACTTTGGTAGTGCAATGAAAAAGGTGGGTTGATGAGGGGTGAAATTACATGAGTTAGAAGGGATCAGGGAATTTTAAAATGTGTCAAAATTCCTTGTCTACACAATGACTATCTAATAACTCACTAATATTTGGTGCTATTACCAAGGTAGTAGGGGCTCAAAGAGTAAAAATTAGGAGTAATAAAAGAATAAAAAGGGACTTATGATGATTGGACAAGAGATTGGTATCCTCTAGAAGAGCTTAAAATATATGGAAACATAAACATATTGAGTATTTCAAGTTGTCAAACTTCCACAAATCATGTAGCCTTATCTATCCATAAAGATATCATCCTAGTTGAAATAAAGAAAAAAATCTTTTTAAACCCTACAATTTAGGTACACTTGCCAAAAAAAAAAGTTTGGTAATTCTTGCATGAAGGCAACTTTGAAGCATCAAAAATCAAGAAAGGAGTAGGGTGACAAAATTGGTAGCATTCATTGGATAGGAAACTAATTGTATATGGGGAAAACTACCCTATCGTGATTCTCATCTAGATCAACTAGGAAACAAGGTGACTGCAGGGGTGTGTTATATTCTCTACACTCTAGGGCTTGGGGATGGAAGGGTTTACCAGGAATGGTTTAAGGACTCACTCCAAGTTTGAGGTGGAAATTTTTGATGTGTATATTAAGAAAACACCTATGTTTGGCTTCTCTAAAACCTAAGCTTAAGAAAATGGAAGAACAATGCAAGACAAACAATAATGCAGGCAAGCAAAGACTAACCCTAGAATGATTCTTGATTTTCAATGATTACTAAACCCTAACTTGCAATAAAATAAATCCTTTATTTTTAGCAAGAATTTAGAATGTAAACCCTATAATGCACATATAGAGCTAACCCTAGAATGTAAACTATATGCTTTTCTCTTCCAAATACCTAGAAATAAAACCATATATTCTCCTTTTTATTTATGACCTAGGTTTTGAATAGAAATGGTCATAAAGAAAACAACAAACAACCTAGGAAGTTTATTTAGGGCACTTATAGAATATCCAAACAACCTCAAACATGTGAAACAATGTAAAACCCTAGAAAAATTGATTTGTATCTAGGGGGCTACTTGGGCCACTATATGACAAAAATTGGAGGCAGAGCAGTCAAGCCCCCTTGGTCCTTTTAGCTCACCTTTCAAAAGTAAAAATGAATGTTGACCTTTGGGAGTAAACACAACAAGATATGATAGCATGAAACAATGAATTAGACACAAAAAAAATGAACACAATGCTAAACTATTATGCAATGAGAAATCAAGGGTTTTGGGGATAAAGATTCCCCCCCAAGCTAGTATGATTTAAATGCAAGTGACATAAAATGACAACAATTAAAACAAAATTCTAATAGGAAGAAGACAATGTAAAGAATATATGCAAAATTGAAATCTTAGGGTTTTGGAGAAAAATAGTTTTCCCCAAGTCTATTATGATTGAATCCACACCCTATAGATTACCAGTCATTGATTCAAAACATAAGAAAAAAATGAAAAGAATGCAAGACTAGCAAAAATAGGATTTTCACTGAATCCATACCTAGTAATAGGTAGGACATAGATTCATACAAGGAGACTTAAAATAAATAACTAAGATGTGAAATGCAGTATTAACACTAAAATAAATGATTTGTAAGCCAATGAATGCAAAGAGAGAACCTGATAATCTTGTAGAGAAAACAAGAGCAAAGGTAGAAGACCTCTCCTTCAGGAAAAATTTGTTTTCAAGGCTTCTCCACTTGCAAATCATAAGAAGCACACCAAAGATAGAGCACCAAGAAAACCAGAAAAAATGAATATTATACAATAGATCACATAGATCACTTAGAACTTTTAGGAGTGCTTCACACATCAAGATTACAAAAAAGGAAGTATTTTCTCAAAAAGAGATCCAACCCCTCTTATTTATAGAGGGTTTGGAGGGCTAAAAATATGGGAAAACAAAAATTAATCTTGGCCAAGTCAATGCCACAAAAGGCCAACTCAAAATTTAGACCTTTTTTAAAGAAAATATCTAAATTTTCCGATTTTGCACCCCGTAATTTATCAGGCACATATTTGGTCAAGGCTAAGAGAAAATAATGCAAAACAAGGAAAATGAGGGTTCAAACTTACACTTAGTAATTTTGAGGGCCTATTTTGATATTCTAAAGGAAATTACTCATTTAGATGGGTCAATTTTCCATGTCTACATTTTCCCCTCTCTTTGATGCATTTATGGCCTAATAAATGCATTAACGAAAGATGTAGACACCTATGAGAAAGAAATGACAAATGTAAAAAAAAGGGTGGCAAATTTAGAAGAAAGGGGTGGTGCAAAAATGGTGTTAGTCTAGACACTTAAAATTTTGCATTTAAATCAAGGCATTAGGGACATTAATGCCTCTTAATGTAGGGTACCCTATCAAGTTTTGGAAGGAATATTACATTCCAGAGGAAACTCGAAATGATGGAGGTAGAAGAAAACAAAGCAACAAACAACAAAAGAAAGGAAAAGAAAAGGCACCAAAATGAAGAAAGAGGAGAGAGAAAGAGAAAAAAAGAGAATAAAAGACCAAAATTGATGAAAACCTAATTCATAAAGAAAAGAAAGAAGAGCTCTGGAGAAAAATAGAAGAATGGTGCTTCCCACACATCGAGTTGCTATTTCAAAGGATAAGGCTGAAACAACAACACAATGAGCACAAGTAAGAGTCGATACCCTACTTTAGATTAGGATTTTACTTGTATTTTTAAAATTTTAGGCATTTTTTTATTTTTTTAGGTTTTTAGTGGAATTCTTCATGCATGGTACCTTGGCATGGATTCAATAGTCGCCCACAGATCTCGCCAACCATGGTAGTAACTAATCCACACCCCATGCCCTATAGGGTACGAATTTGTGAATTATTTCCCAAGAGTATACGAGGCACAATTTTAGAGAGGAAGAAAATAAGGGAAAAAAGAAAAGAGAGAGAGAAAAGAAAAAGAACTTATTGCTTAGATTGATCTTTAGTTTAGTATTTTATTATGTTGTAATGAAATTGATGGAATGTGATGGATTGTTGTTATTTTAGCATGACGTGCTTGAGAGAAGGGAATGGTGATTGAGTACCCTAGAAGAGGTACTTCGATAGCTTACACCAATGGAGAGGGACACACTACGAGCGGTGAGGCTACTACAATTGGTAGAGATACCTCAAGTAGAGGCTGATAAAATTCTACTGATGATGCTAACAAAGAGGTGGTACCTAATATCATCTATATTTTAGTTACTAATGAGAGAGATGATTGTCACACTAGAGGACGTGTGGCACATATTAAGGATCTCCATCAAGGGGAGGATAGTTTACAAGGCACATGTGCCTCAAGGGATAGCACAAATATTGATGGGTGATCCATAACATTATATTCACAAGAGTGGATTTCATGTCAATGACATATCGTGATGACATAGGATTGGGGCACTGACGACCATTCTCTATGGAGTGGTCGTAGGATTTCTAGTGTGCCATACTAGTCAAAAATACCTACCATGGGTATTGATAGGAGTAGTGGCAAATATGCAAAATAATTAGATAAGGTTTGCATGGGGGTCATATGTGTTGGCCTGTTTATATGGGATATTATACAATACTTTGTATAAATGATACACATTACTAATGTGTAAGATATTTCTCCATGTGTGGTGCTGGGAGCACATAGCCATCAAGAGACTAGATGTATTTCCAGGGCCACTACCTGGCCTAGAGTGACTAATAGGATATAGGTGGTCCTAATATTATGAGCATACACAAAGGACATATACAGGTATTCTACCATTGGGAAGATAGGTAATAGATGAGCTATGGTATCACTTGATCATATGATGGCCATAAAATATCCACCTTGGAAGGACTAACAATGTAGAGGAGTTGGCTTGGGTTAGGAGGCTCTAATAGGTCACCATAGGGAAGGGTGAGCTAGAGCTTTACTAGTTTGATCGAGTGCGATGGTAGTTCAATATTCTCTAGGAGATACTATACGTAGGAAACTACTAGTTTAGGAGGGAGAGGAGGGATCCATCAAGGGTCGAAGAAGACCCTAATATGACTAGGTTTGTGGAGGAGGACCTAGATGATCTACTATACATCGATCCTAGAGTGGAAAATATTAGATTATCCCTCAGATATAGCATATGGTATTGGGGCATTATTATCTCGAGGATCTCCCCATAGATGCTAGTGTAGAGGCACAAAGTCATGAGTTGATAGGTGCAACTAGCACTCTAAAAGGTGAACTGATGCATTGTAGAGCAACAACAAATGGGGCTAGATCCTCCTAGGCAAGGGAGGGTACAAGTTAGGATAGAGATGATGATGTCCATGAGAATGAACATCAGTCTTTAGCTTAGGGGTATGAGGGATAGTAGGAGGTATACCCACGGTGACACAGGTTGGACCTAGTGGGATAGTGGCTTAGGAGGACCCAACAAGGGAGGTAAATATTGTGCCAACCAAGATAGCTTCTATGTAGGGGAATATATACACTCTTTATATATAACTAGGTCAAGACTTAGCAGGGTGGGATACAATGAGTGCTAAGGTAGAGCACCTCAAGGAGGAGATGGACTGGCTAGAGCAAGAGTGATAGTAGGCTCGGGTAGAGGGGATGGATACCATTATGAGCATCCAACTAGGTGAGGTGATCCACCTTCTATAAGAATAGTTGTAGAGGGTAGATGAGAGGTTAGAGGTGTTGGTACAAAGGGAGACCTTCCACCAGACCCAATACTTTTAGATATTCCCAATGGAGTAGAGGTTGCCTCCACCATTTTCCATTTAGACACAGGGTTGGTCACAATCTATATCATAGATTACCATGCATTCCATGAACATGCCCCCACCAGGATCACCTCTAACAGGTGGAGCAAAGGAGATAGGCTCATGGATCTAGGGCGAGGAATGGGGTGACATGCCAATTTTTTATTTTGGTATGCATCACTGGGGAGGGTCATGTACGCTAGGCTTAGATTATGGTGCATCAATCCAACTGACATGTACTCTTTGCTATCACTTAATATCATGTTGTTTTTTATTATTTATGGTATAAAAAAGTGTATGCATTATAACTATGCATTCTTGTGGTTTGTTTAGTTTGTTTTTTCTATGCATGGTGATCACAAACATAAGGAATGTGATGCATGATAAATATAACTAAAATGAAATGCATGAATAAATCTAACTACTTCAATGTCTAAATACAGTGTAAAAGGAATACAAAATGAAATACATAGATGAGCAGATGAAAAAAAAGGAAGAAGAAAGCAACAAAGAAGCAAGATAGTGAGGAAGCAAAATAGAAAGAGAACATAGAGATAAAGAAGCAAAGCTCCAAAAGGTTGAAGAAAAGAAAAAAATAAGGGAGCATGAACTTGTGATTATGTGTGCTACTAAATGGCTATATGTGGAGGTTACCCCTTGCTAGTGGCCATGAAGCTATCCCATAAGGGTGTTATTCTCACAAATATGGTCAAGTGTGGAGTGATACCTGCTATGGGTGTAGTTATCATTGATGGCTAAAGATGAATAGATACTCGCTAGAATGTATGCTCACAAATGGATTAATGGAGGCTACCCCTTGCTCATGACCATGAAACTATCCTGTGTGGGGTGAAATGATGATTGATTTACCAAAATGAGTGCTCCCTGATAGGGGTATGGTGTGTGCATGAGATGAGTGAGTGGAGCAAAGTATAGTGTGTGTGCATGTGTTAGAAAATAGAGAGAAGAAATAGATGTGAAAGGAGAAGATGTGTGTGTGCCTTTATCAAAATTTTGAGTAAGAGATGTACATAAGATAGTCGTTGGTTGTATGAACACCATAAATAGTTTGCATACGGTATCCACCGTATCTCACAAGGATCCTTTAATAGTCAAAAGATCAAGAAAGGAAAAAGTATGATCAAAGCAATATGAGAAGATAGAAGAAATAACATATATACTTTGTCTTGATAAAAAGGAGAAAGAAAACATGTAAAGGACAAGGATATATAGAGATAAGAACTATATTCCTTGAATTGGAGAGGAATTTTATGATCATTTTATACTTTCAAAGGTCAAGGAATATAAAAGAAGAAATAAATACATGATCAAATGCAATGATGAAAATGCATGGATATGGGCCCTAGGTTGGGGATTTGATAGGTATCAGAGCCCTAGTATGAGTGCAATGCATGTGAGATAAGACCTAACTAGGTTTCATCATTTGCCATCCTCATGAAGTCCTCAAAAATCTATATGATCAAGCAGGCATGCAAGTATGAGGAAGCAACAATGTAACTATGTGATAAGAAAAAATACAAGAAAAATAGAATTTCTGGAAAATCAT
The DNA here is from genome assembly GCA_028583015.1 of Wollemia nobilis. Classification (NCBI taxonomy): domain Eukaryota; kingdom Viridiplantae; phylum Streptophyta; class Pinopsida; order Araucariales; family Araucariaceae; genus Wollemia; species Wollemia nobilis. The sequence goes on from JAQPPZ010017073.1 coordinate 3,002,963, forward strand.
GCAAGATATGATAGGCAGTCATGCAGTATGAATAAGCAAACCAAATATAATATGAAAAATAAATGAAATACAATATCATAAGAGTAAATTTCAAAGTCATGCATAGTATCTTTTTAAATGCATTGTGTTCATTAGTTCTTTAAGTTATTTACCATATAAAGAAGCTAATCGATAGGCTCCTAAGCCAAACTTGGACGTTATGACAAAGGGGCCTAACCAATTGGGCTAAAAATTACCTTTCAGATATTATCAAGCATTGGTGTTCTTTTGGTTCTCCTTTAGGATAAGATCCCAAATCTCAAAAGAATGATTGCGAAATCTCTTGGAATAATATCTCTTGAGCCTATTCTTATAGGCTTGAAGATGCTCCAATGTATGAATGTGCTTTTCATCCAAAAAATCCAATTAGTGCAAATAATTGAGATGATACTTATCGTCAACTGAGGCATCTCGCAACAATATGCACAATTAAGGGGCCTCTAACTCAAATAAAAAATTACCTCCATACCATATATCAAGACATACGAAGAAGCACCTATAGGGGTTCACACACTGGTATGATAGGCCCACAAGGTAGTATAAAACTAGATATACTAGTCTCGACTAGTCTTACTTACCAACTTCTTGAGGATCTTGACCAAAGACTTTTTGGATGTTTCGGCTTGAATTTTACCCTAAGGGTAATAAAGATTTGACCACCTATGCTAAATATTATACTTGGAACAAAGCTTATGGGAATCATTGTTCTTGAAAGGAGTGTTATTATGAGAAACAATCATTGAAGAAATCTCAAACCTATAAAGGATCTAGTTGAAGATGAACTTGGAGATCTAAGCTCCAGTACCTATGGCTAAGGGTATGACTTTGAACCATTTAATGAACTACTTCATTATTGTGATGATAAAAATATGACCATAAAGTGATGTTGGTTTAATCTTCTCTATAATGTCCAATACCCACATGGAAAATGACCAAGGAGAAGAAATAACCTGAAGGTTTTGAGGAGCATGAACAAGGTTGTCATGGCATTGAAACTTATCGTAACATCAAACATGGTCACATGCATATTTATCCATGGAAGGCCAATAATACCCTATCTGAAGGAGTTTCTTGGCAATGATATTGTCACTAAAATGGCCTCCACATGATCCTTCATGAGCTTCACTAAGAGCTAGTCGAGCTTCATTGAAGTTAAAGCATCACAAGAGGATGCCTTCTAAAGAACATTGATATAAAGTATTGCGAATTATAATAAATTATCATACTCTTTTGCATAAAATCTTATGCTGATTATGATCTAAACCATTAGGGATAAAACAATCCTCAAGGAAATTAAATATGTCATTATACCATGTCTCATATAAAGAAGCTTCAATGGTTAGAACATCTAATGGAACAAGACTAGAACTAAGTGACATGGACTTCCAAAGTTGTATAATGATAATCAATGTGTGATCATATTCTAACTTGAAGGAAAAAAATGATGTAGTAGTAGCCATGATATTTACATGGTGGTTGGAGGATCTAGGGATAGAATCTATGGTTACTCAATCAAACATAGATAAAATATTGATGACAATCTCTTTGTAAGGTTTTAGTTTATCATCTCGAGTCTGATAGAAATTGTTAATCCGATTGACCACAAGTTAAGAGTCACCAAAAATAAAAAGGACTCTCACCTTCAAGGCTGAGGTTACTCTAAGACCAAGTATCAAGGATTTATACTCTATGATATTGCTCATGTAGGAGAAAAAAAGCTTAAAGGAAAGGGAAATGAGTTGCTTTTGTGGGGTAAATAGAATAATTCTAGCACCAATGCCCTTTAAGCATCAAACTACATCAAAAAACCAAGTCCAAGACTCTAGCTCTTTAGCTTCTATGCTAAAGCACTCATTAGGAAAATTGATGACTAAAGGATAGGCTAACTCTAAGGGAGCAAAGGCTAGCTGATTAGCAACCACCAGATCCTTGATAGCCTTATAAATTATAAATGTTAGGTTGAAATCACTAAGGGCTAAGACTCACTTAGATGCTCTACTTGAAAGGTGGGGCTTAGACATTAAGTAGCACAAAGGATCAAAATTTGTAACAACCAATATATTATGGCTGAGCATGTAGTGTCTCAAGTTCTAGGAAGAAGACACCATAGCAAGGCAAATCTTCTCTAAGGGGATATACCATGTTTCATAGCTAACCAAAGTTCTACTAATATCGTAGATAGCTCATTCTTTGTTGTGATCACCATGTTGAGTCAATATGGCTCCCAAAGCATGAACTATGGTTGTTATGTAAAGTATCAGATGCTTATCCGATCTAGGGGTAACTAAGGCAAGTGGGAAAGTGAGATACTTCTTGAGTTCATCAAAAGCTTACTAACACTCAGAATCTCACTAGAACATGACATATTTCTTAAGAAGCTTAAGAAAGGGTTGATACTTATTAGCTAATTGAGCTATGAACCGATGAATAGCTTAAATATTACCTTGTAAGCTACGCAACTCAGTTAGGGTATGGGGAAGAGGTATGTCAGTGATAGTCGCTATCTTAGTGGGGTCTACTTCAATGCCTCACCTAGACACTATGAAACATAACAACTTGCTAGATGTGACCCTAAACACACACTTGGAGGGCTTGAGATGAACCTTGAACTATCGAATCCATTCAAAAATTCATCTTAGATCACAAAAATTATACTTTTTATGTATGGAACAACCTAGAAGATCATCCACATAGTCCTCTACAAGATGATGATAAAAGGGTGGAAAAATAGTAATGGAAATTGTAGGGAAATTTGAAAAATAAAAAAGAAAGTGAAGATGATGTGGTAAGGGTTGGTTCACACAGTAGTGTGCAAACTAGGTTCAAGGCGGAATGTGAACCAGGTTTGCATGGTGGGATGGAAACCAATTTTTCATGGCGGCGTGCGAACCTATAAATTTGGAGGAATAAAACCCCTTTTTGTGCATGCAAGCATTATTTATGCTGTGTGAATTGGAGAGGAGAGGAGTGAGAGAGAATTTTTGAAGTGGAGCACTATCAAAATTTTGATCCGAAGCTAAGATGGTTGAAGGATATGCAAGCACGAGTGGTGGGAGCAGGACACCACTAGTAAGTGCACGGAACTCAAACTTTTTGAATTGCCTAAATGTGTGAAAATTATAGGAATGTATATTTTAGTGTGAATGAATGAGTGCATGTTATGTTTTATTGAAATATGTGCACAAAGTGTGAAAATATCCAAATGGGTATCAAGAAAAGGTGTTTGTTTTCTGTTTTGATCCTTGGATTGTATTGTTTGACTCATGTGGTGTGTGGAATGTGTATGAGAGTTGAATTTTTTTTATTGTGTGAATGGTATATTGTTTATGAAATATGAATGAATTTTCACCATGAAAGGCCAAAATGGGTATCCAAAAAAGTTATTTGTTTTCTATTTTGTGATGTTTTGGTCAGTCATGTGAATGTATGCCTTGAAGTGTGTGCTTGTGAGGTTGAATGAGTGTTTTGTATGTATTGAATGTGTTGTTTTTGGATTTTGAGTAAAAATTCACCATGGAAGGGCATAATGGGTATCCAAAAATGCCCTCCTTGTAAGGTTCACATAGTAGTGTGCAAACCCAGTTTGCATGTGCGAACCAATTTTTTATTTTTTGAATATGTGATGCATGAGATATGAGGAATGATGTGTGTATGTGGTGAATATTTGTATGTAACAATGATAATGAATATGTATACATACAAAATTGATGAATGATTTGTGTGATGTGTTGGAATGAACGCAAGTGAGGAAGATTGAGTCATGGCATCATGTGCAGACATTGAGAGATACCTTGGGGGATAAATGGACAAAAGAAGATGGGGAATGGATGCACAAAGTGTAGATCAAGGGCTTCTAGGAGATGAAAAGTGTGCATGCCAACAAGGTGTATATTATGTGAGAGGTGGGACCTAGATAGGAACACCTTCCATATCCCAATAGGGGGATGACAATCACGCTAGAGGATATATAAAATATATACAATTTTTTGATATATGGTGTGACAGTGCAAGTACCATCAGATGGTACACAAAGTGATATATTACAGAGGACATTTGGTGACAAGTGGGGAGAAGTGCAACATGAGAAGGGAGTAGACTATGAGTATTATTGGAAGAAGAAGATGTTATCTAACTGCAATTGTATGTCTATGATCATGATAGAAACTTATGCTTTGCTAGACAACTCAGGGGTAAAATTCCCTTGGAATATAATGTATAATGTTTGTGATATGGTGGAGCACGATGTGGTGTTTGCGTGGGCACCTGCATTACTAGGATAAGTGTAAAAGGAGTTGTACTAGGTGGTGAGGGTAGGATGGTCTAGCTTGAGTGTGAGCCCATTGTTGTAGGTGTGGGTATGAGAGCATATCACAATGGAGTGGCCATCGTTATTGCCTTACGAGATGCATTCATTGATGGCTAACTTTGTACAGATATGGAGAAGAGGATGAAGAGGGAACATGAGGGGTATGGCCTATTTTGGAGAGGGATTCTAGGAATAATTGAAGCATATCCAATGGAGGACTTGGAAGAGTGAGGTTGTATGGGATGAGGATTAGGAGTAGTTGGATAAGATACACTAAGGGCAATGGGTAGTGGGATGGTATGAGTGATAGGTAGATTTTTTCCTATTTAGTAAGGTCATGTGGTAGTTGTAATTATGGTAGGGATGACCAGATCCACCTGTCATGATACGAAGGAGGAATGGCGAGCTAGGAGTATGATATGTAGTGCCTCCCTTGGATGTGTCGAGGGATACAATGATGGTTATACTAGATGTGGATGATGCAAGGATGACTCTTGAGTATGATATATGGTGGGCAACACATAAATGGAAGCCAAGAGTTGGGGTGATAGATGATTGGATGGATCTAGTGGTAGGTTTTCTCATAGTGGGTGGATAGAGGAGTTGTACCTATACCTAATGCAGAGTTAGAGGAGGTTACATAGGATCCTATCTAATGATAGATGTGACATTAGGATGATGGGATGGGAGTTACTATTATGGGGTCACTAAAGCGATAGATGAGAGTTGGAAGCCAACCATTAAGTGAGGTTGTGCCTATGGAGGAGGAGGTAGGTGGAGTAGTGGTAGATGATACAATAGGGTCTCATAAGGGAGGGTTTCTAGGGTAGGACGATGGTGGTGAGGGCTATCCATTGGATGAGGTAGTGGTGATGGAGGAGGATGATGATGTAGGCATGCCAAATGTGCCATTCGATATTCAGGATGTGATGGATACCCATGATGAGCTAAAGATACTATAAGAGAGAGTTGAGGATTTAGAGGGGATAGTAAGTGAGAAAGATATAGATTGGGCTTTGGACAAGGGGACGTTGTTATAGGAGTGGCAAAAAATAGATAAGAGGCTAGCAGTAGGTGAGCAAGTGAGCCACATAGAGAAGTATGAGTTGCAGAGGCAGTGTGAGGAGTTGAGATGATAGCTTGTAGTGGAGTGGATGAGTCATGTAGAGAGTGTAGGAGGTCTATGTTTCTAGGTATAGGAGACCATGGTATTAGAGGAGAGAGTGAGATCTAATATTACAATGCTACAAGAGAGTGTGCAACATGCATAGGTTGACATTGATGTAGTGTAGGTTGCACATGAGGCAAAGGTAGCACACCTACATCAGGAGATAGAGAGATGATAACAGACACATGAGGAGGCTGATCATGCTAGGATAATGGTAGATCAAGCCATGATTGAGATGATAGGTCTAAGGGTGAAGGTGGATCATTTATGGTGAGAAAATTATGATTTATTGAGGATGTATATAGAGGAAGCATCGATGAGAGTGTAGTGTAAGGTGTGGTTGATATTATATGGGCATGGGATCCAAGAGTATATAGGGTCACAATTTATATCACGATCATGATCACATACACACTCACAGTAGAGTCGATAGAGTGACCCATCTATAGTGCTAATAGAACTAAGGGTGGTGATGCTTACAATGTTGCAGGTGGTGGGAGCTACCCCAAAGTCGAGTAGGGAGGTCGGGGATAGAGATGTAGAGGTGGTGATGATGGTGTAGGTGGAGGAGAGTAGAGAGACTCTTAGTGGGTAGTAGGGGTGAGAGGGCTTGTTAGTGTTGCATAGTGAGGTGGTGGCTAGGGAGGCCAACCATAGATGTATGATATATGTACTCTATTTTTGTAGCTCGAGGGAATTTTGATCATGATATATATATATATATAGTTCTTGTTTACGATGTTATTTACATGTGTTATGGTTTTGTGTGGATGAATGCATAGCTTAGGATCATGTGTATGTATAATGTAAGATAGAGTAGGTGAATGTATGATGGAAGAATATGTATGCATGTGGTAGTAGGATATTAATTTCTAATAAGAGTAATTGAAAATGATGCGATGTAGATAGATGAATCCAATAAAATGTAGAGTAGGGAATGCATGGGATCAATTGAAGATGACTAGTATGCATAAGATAGATGCAATGCATGTATGTGTATGAGGAAATACATAGAGGAAGCACTTGTATCATTGTAAAACTAGTGGAAATGTGATATGTTTCATTATCTCAAAAAAAAAAAAGGATGTCAAAGGAGAGTTTTGCAGTAAATTTGACTATCATAGTTGTAGCAATCAAACCTCGTGAGAAATTGAGCAAGGTTCAACCACAACCCCTAACCAACCTGACTAGATCAAAGTCTATCAAGGACCAGTGTGTGTGATGAGTGATGTTCATTTATCCATTTTGAGGGAGGTAGAACTAATCCATTGTAATATTAGCCAAAATAGCTAGCTCATCCATAAGCATGAAGTTATTTGTAAAAGATAAGGTCGCTAATGTGACAAATGTGTCACTACTTATAAGACTATTCCACTAGAAGGCAGGCTCTTGGAGCCTATTAATGGTGATGGAAATCATCCCATGATGTTATATTAAATTTAAGGACCAAAGGGATTGAAGCATAGTGGTAGTACTCTTGGAGTATTTTTCTTTTGTTTTCTACCTCTCTTCGATTTGATTCTCTTTTTGTGGTGCTTTTCTCTATTTGTTTGTTTTTTTATTTTTATTTTTGTGGGCATTTGCTTTTGAATTCTACCCATTTTTTCTTTTTGCTTATGCTTGTCCCTTTGTTTATCCCCAAGTCATATTTTGATCATGCAAATGATAGTATGAGTAGGGGAAACCGTTTGCTAGATGGCAAAGTCTACACAAGGTGTTGTCTTCCCTAGACTAAAAATTTGTTTAAGATGTAACATGTGTGAGTGGTCCATAAAAGAAATCAAACCAAATAAGGAAAGCTATGAGAAGTGAAAAAAATTGTCAATTGGAGGTGACATTTTATTGACTCAACTTGTGAATGATCAAAATCATGAAAAATACTACACAATCTGTAATCCTTAAAAGGGAAGTGGGCAGCCAAGTGGTGATGCTAACAAGTGTGTGTTTTAATCCATCATGAGCACATTTCTATAAGGAGAATGTACAAGTATGGATATGGATGCAATAGTGAGGTGTGTATATGCAATGGAAGCAATATGAAAGACATAGTATGTAGGAAAATATGTACAAGAGGAATATGTGAAACTCAATGAGATGAGATTGGGAAATGTTAAGAAAGATATGAATAGATGAAAATAAGATGATGAGAAGAATGAACAGTAGATGTGGTTGTCATAGCATATGGGGAGGTGTGAAAAGGGGAAGAAATAAGTGCAAGAAAGAGAATGCATGTGATTGTCTAGAGCGAGAGGAGTGACAGGAAAAATAGATGGTGAAGAAAATAAAATTGAAGAAAGTAGACAAAGAGGGGGAGGGAAGACAAAGAAGGGAGGAAGAAGAAAAGAAGAAGAAGATATGGAAAATTCAACATAGGTATGTAGCCACTCAGATCATGACCATACAATAGTGTAGAAAAATAAGAATAAGGAAGAAGAAAATAAAACTTAGCATAGGTATGTAGCCACTCAAAGCGTGACCATACAACAATACACAATAGCAAGAATAAGGAGAGGGAAATATTAGTATAGGTATGTAGCCACTCTTAGCATGACCATACAACAATGTAAAATAACAAGAAGGAGAGAGAGAAGGAAAATATATCATAGGTATGTAGCCTCTTGAACCATGACCATACAACAATGAAAGATAACAAGATAGAGAGAGAAGGGAAATATAGCATAGGTATGTTGCTTCTTAAAAGTATGACAATACAATAATGCAATATAACAAGAAGAAGGGGAGAGTAGGATAAATAAAGAGATAACAGGATGAACTAAGGATATAAAAAGTGGCAAAACTCAAATTACGATTTACTAGGAAGAGTGGGGATGCAACTAGTATCCTGATATGTGGTGTGGCTGGATAACTACTAGAAATAGTGGGGTGTGGATGTGAATGAAGTACATGATGGCATGGGGTGAGGTACAATATGAGGTGAAATGTGCTAAACTCGAGTAGGAGAGGTGGTATGCATGAAGGGTGGGAAATCCTTCCCATCCACCATGTTGTTGACCAAACATTCAAATATGTGGCACTTGTTGATATCATGCACCATTTGATGATGGTAGACACAAAACTAGTGTTCATTGTAGCCCCTCAATTTAGGGTGAAGTAGATCGATTGGTTGGATCTCAGATGAAACAAGGAGTCTTGCATGCAGTAGTTGGTCAAAAGTGTGGGAGAGAGGTTTTGAAAGGATAGGCGTAGGGTAAACATAAGGTATGGACAGGGACAAGCACAAGGGAGGTGCGATAGACATGGGTGGGTGAAGAATGACCTTTATTTTGGTGGAGGCTATGTGCAAGGATAAGAGACATGCATGGAAGAGGATGAGGATGTATGAGCTGTACCAAAATAGTGTGTGGATGAATGACATCAATAATTCATGGTATGTAGCTTAAGGTTATTGAGTCAAGTGAGAATATATTGGAAATTGATGGGTGGAGGGGATAGTGTTGATGCGAGAGGAGAATGGGAACCTAGTGAAATGGTGGCATTGGGATATGGTTGTGGATACGAGGATGGATGAGGTGAAGGATGTGTAGATGGATAGTGGTGATATGGTGGTGGTGGAGGCTAAAAATGAGTACCATAGAAGGGGACTAGAGGTGTTCGGAGAATATGTGGGGCTTGTGATGGTTGTAGGGAGTGACGTGGTTGGGATGGGTATGTACATGAAGGGATGGATTGGGAAATATGTTGATGAAGGGACTGGTCATAAAGCGACATCCCATTAGGTAGGGGTGGAGGTAACCCTGAGGAGTGTGGGTGAGTAGGTGAATTCCCCTTGTTAGGGAGAAAGGAGACAAATGAAGGTCATTGAGATGAAGAAGTTGGTAGATAGGGGTCTCTTTCATTGACTAAGGTGGGAGGAGATGGACCCCTTGCATGAGGTTATGGGGAGTGGGAACACTCCCTCATATATACAAAGGAGGAGAGAGAGTATTGACTCTCATTGAAGTGAGGAGAAATGGGTGAGTCTCTACAATCGGATAAATGAGATTGGAGTGGAGTTTCATGATCTGAATGAGAAGAGAAATATGAATTGCAAACATGAAAAAAATTAGGTGACTCCATATGTTTTGTCAGGGTGAATGGTGCAGGGAAGAGCATCAAAAAATCCTACATGATGGACCGAAGGTATGCTTGTGATGTAGATTTGGTGTGAGGTGTCCCAGTAAAGGTGGTGTGGCTAGCGATAGTGAACTTGCAAGACAAAAGAGATACAATATAAGAATGACATATAAAGTAAAAGTATTTTTGTTGTGTCATATAAAGTGCAAAGTGTGTGTTTGGTGCAATGTGGATCATGAGTGTGTTAGTAAAGTGATGTATATACAATCATGACAATGACATTATTTGTACAATGACTAGTGATTTGTACTTAAGAGAACTAGATCTATAATACTTGTAGATGAATGATGTTGATTGGTTCAAGTTTTGTGAGTCCCTCGAGACTAGCTAATTGATAGACCCTAGAACTGAATTTTTGTGTGATAATGTAAGGACCTAGCCACTTGGGTACAAATTTGTCTCACAGATGGTAGGGTTGGCTAGTGATCTATTGGTTCTACTTAAGAACCAAGTTTTCAATATAGAATTCATACTGGTGTACCTTACTATTGTAGGTATGATGAAGATGGTCGTAGTAAACACATGTGTGTTCTATAGCGTGGATGTGGTACTCATCAAGGAGGGTTAGTTGGTCAAGTCTGGCTTGACAAGAAGTATCAACATTGATGAAGTCTTGTATAGAGATGCATAAGGAGGGTATCTCAAGCTCAGGCATGATAGCCTCAATACCATAGATAAGAGAGAAGGGTGTTTCCCTAGTGGGAGTACGAATGCTTGTTCGATAGACCCATAAGGCCAATGGAATTTGATTATGCCAATCCCAATGAGATTTTACAACTATTTTGTGAAGGATAGTGTAAATGGTTTTGTTAGTAGCTTCTACTTGGCCATTACCCTAGGGGTAGTATGGGGTAGAGAAGCTATGATGAATGTTAAACTTGGCACATAATGCATAGATAGTTTTTTTTTTGAATGGTGTGCCATTATCAGAGATGATTTGTAAGATAATTCTATAAAAACAAATGATATGATCAGTGATGAATACCACGATTTTGGCTTCAGTGGGCTAGATGAGTGGGATGGATTTGACCCACTTTGTGAAATACTCGATAGCAGTGATGATGAATTTATGGTTGCTAGATGAAGCGGGCAAGATTTACCCAATAAGATCTAGGCCCCATTGTGAGAAGGGTCATATGGATTGGATGAGCTACAATGCTTGTGAAGGTAAGTGTGTGAGGTTGGCATATTGTTGATACTTGATGCATCATTTAATATACTCATAAAAATCGTGTTCCATTTTGGACCAATAGTAGCCCATGCATAGAATGCACTTTGTGATGGCCATGCCACTGAAGTGGCCATCACAATTTTTATCGTGGGTTTCTTGAACCTCTTGTTGAGCTTCTAGTGGCTTGAGGCAATGTAGAAGGATGCCATAATTTTTGCAATGGTAGAGGATATCCCCTTGTAGCATGTAAAAAATCACCCTTTGTTTGAATGCTCAACAGTGAGCATGTGGTAAGTCATGGGGGAGAAATCCTAAATTTATGTAATCCTTGATCTAAGAAAACCAAGGATCATGTCGCTTAGTGTGGATGACATGGATGCAACCATAATTGGTCAGGAGTGAAGATGAAATAGCAAATTGGGATAAAGTATGGATGGACACATGTGTCATATCATAAAGTAGCTTTTATGATATTAATAACGTTATTTTTATTTGGTTACGAGGTCATAAACGTAGTATTCCATGATCTTGTGCATGTAGTCATGGAATATGTAGGTCATAGCACACTGGTAAGTTCCCCCAATTTTCTTAAGGCCAAATGGCATGACCTTATAACAAAAATTCCCCCAAGGGGTTGTAAAGGATATCTTGTGTTGATCAGCAGGGTTGATCTTGGTTTGATTATAGCCTAAAAAGCCATCCATGGGAGATATCATTTCATGGACTACTATGGAATCGATCAACATATCAATTTTGGGGAGTGTGAAGTTGTCCTTGGGAAACTATTTTTTTAGATCTCAAAAATTAGTGCATACACGAACCTCTCCTGTGGGTTTTGGTACTAGGACCATGTTGGATACCCATTCTAGATAATCGATTGGTTGTATGAACCCTACATCCAAAAGCTTTTGGATATTAGATTTTACCATTAGCATGATTGTGGGATGCATGCATCATAATTTTTGCTTGATGGGCTTGGCATCCTCATCAAGTGTGAGGTTGTGAACGATGAGTGATGGTTCGAGTTCAAGCATGTTTGTATAGGACTGAATAAAAACTTTGATGTACTCCTTAAGGAAAGAGGTTAATGAGGCATGTTCCTCTAACAAGTGGTTGGCGGTGAGCTTAACAATGTGGGGATTGGTGGGATCATCACCAATGTCCACATTGATAGTATCTTCCACAAGGATGTGGGACCCATATTGTAGTTGAGTAGGAATGGGAATGAGATGGAGATCATTGATAGCCTCGGGTAAGTCAAATTCATCATCCAAATATGCATTTGTATGATTAACCCATGGAATGTGAGATAGAGTAGACAATGAATGAGCATTTATAGTGCATAGTATGGGTGGCAATAGCAAAAAGTGTTGATATGAAGGTGTAGGTGAAATGTGATTTAAGTCGATGAAGTTTGGGTTGGGTGTGTTGGTTTGATATGAATGAGATGTGTAATGAAGTGGGCTGAATAAGTCGACATCAATCATGTTAACGAAGGTGGTTGAGATAGTGAAATATGGGAAGCCTGAAGATGAAGATTCATAAGGATGTAAATGATGTGCTAGGTGTTGGGCAAAAAAATGGTTAAGTTTCTACGGTTAAATTCATTACCTCCATTTAATTGTCAACCTAGGACAGCTCGTAAACTTGTGAAAAACCGTGCACAATATATGCCTGTAAAATCTCCTTAATAAGATGAGTCCCTTAGATTCTATGGTTTGGGGGTGGTGTTGTTGTTTCATTGGAGTTCTTGTTTATTTTCCAAACCATTAATCTAATTTACATTATCTAAGACATGACTGAAATGCATTACAGAAAAATTGCACACTTTTTGGAAACTTACATAAAATAGGGGAAATTGTAGTATTAAACTAATTTACAAAAAATAGGAAAATGAATTAAAATGACAGAAAATAGGGAAGGGAGGAATATTTTTGAGAGTGGGCCTAGGCTTCCAACATATTTTTCCTGCATTAAGACATTCATTGGATGCTAGTTGAGTTGATCAAAAGACTTAAATGAATTGTATTTGGAATTACAATAAAAATTTACAAAGAAAATTTACGATCTCTTTTTCAGGGGTGGCCTGCATATTTATAAGATATGCAGCCATGCCCTGTTACATCTTGAAGGTAAATTGAATTTTGATTCTATTGTTACAACAATACGCAAAAATAAAGGATACAAAGCAAACATTAAATTTAGAATTGATTTGATGTATTCTATTTTTATCATAATAGAATACGTCTGATATTATGCTCTATCCAATAACATTGATTTTTTACGTGATTGTTGAAAAATATATGAAATATGGTCTTTGACGTTCTCCTTGGTTTGCATCAATTGCTAAAATTGCATCTGCACCCATCACTAAAATTGTTGTTCTATTCTACAGACAACAAGGATTGTGTTGTAACTCTACATCAATGGGAATCAGGCACCAAAATGGAAGTCGAGCCCCTAACGGGAATTAGGCACCCGATAGTCAAACATCAAACAAGAATTAGGTGCCTAAATGAGATTTAGGCACTTGACTTAGCGCTTCACTATTTTTTTGTAGATATTTTTACCTTTGAGTTTTTATTTTTATCACAAAACAGAAAGTTCCAGGTCCGAATTGAACCTCAACGTAGTCATGCTAAAATTTTATAAAATTCATTGAATCTACACATAATTCACTCAAAAATAAATATTAGACAACATACGTAATTTAATGTTAAATACATATAAAATTTGCATAAAACATATATTTCTATTAAAATAAATATCGCAATATATATGGAAAGTTTGTACAAAAATATGAGCGTTTTCAAGGCTCATCATTCCCCCATGCCTAAGGAGTGGCACGTCCCTGTGCCACTTTGAACTAGTAATTACTAGTTTTATTTACACCTTTCTAGTAGATCCTATTTTTCTCCTTCCATTATTTTTGTTGTGGCCTTGGATTTTTCTTTATCTCTAGGTTTTTGCCCTTTTTGTGCCTTAGGGGTGCTTTCTTCCTACTACGATTATTTCTAGTGCTTATTGCATCGAGTTGGCTGACTTGGCCCTACTCCTTCACCTGGTTGTTCCTTTGTCTAAAATTTCCTCCCTACCACATTCCTCAAGTAGTAGCCAGTAAAAGTGGGGGCATCCTTCTAGAATGTTGGCTCAGCTTGATTCTAGTATTCATGGTGAGGGGGTAAAATTTCTCCCACTAGAACTGTAGATTCATCACCAAACAGAATTTTAGATTTCTCAGTAACCTTAGACTTGGGCAAACTGGTCATCGCTACCTCAAGTTCAGTATCATATTCAGATTCTAATTCTTCTGCCAGAGGGGCTTTGCTTGTTGTTCCTTGAGCTGCAGGTGGTACAGGACCTAACAGTCCCATCTTCATGAAATATACCTTCATCTTTGAAGGTTGATCACTCGTTGACCCATACAAATCCTAGAACTAATGTGGTCAATAAAATTTGAGTTTCCTAGGAAGAGTCTTGGATTATTTAGCCCCTCTTTTTGAGGCCTTCTTGAACTCCTTGTTTGCCTTTATGTCTGCTTTGAGCTGTTCAAATTTCTTTTTCTACTCAGCAAACATCTTCAGGGATTCTACCCATTCTTCATTAGAATTCATGCCTAATTCTTTCAGTTGTGCAGTCCTTGCTCTGGTCCTGGGTCTTCATTGAGGTTCTCTTACAACCTTCCTTTTAGGTCTCAACTTCTTGGGTTGTTTTACAGGGCCTATAGGTGTATCTAAAATAGGGGTATTTCCCCTTCTATTGTTTCTACACTGGTGGTGTGGTTCCCCGTTATTTAGAAGATACAAACTTTTGAGTATTTTTTGCCTATTCTATAGGCACTCTTTCAGGTGACCCTTCAGTCACATTCTGTGCAGCACGTGACTCCTCTAATGAAGTCCCTTTTTCTACCTGAAGCTTCTTAGGCTTAGCCCCTACATCTCCTTCTGGTTTTTGGCCTACAGAGTGAGTAGACTCATGAGATTTTGCAACCTCTTGATCCTCCTCTAGAGCCTTATCTAAATTTTGAGGCTCTTCAACCTCAATTTCATCTTCCTATCTGTTATCTTCCTCTATAGATTTTGCTGAAACTTGAGGTTCTTCAACCTCAATCTCATCCTTCTAGTTACCTTTGGATCTAAAGAGGAAGATAATGTTGGAGACTGCTCCATGTTAACTGCAACATCCTGATCTTGTCCTCTCTATAGAGTGAGTTGGTGAATGGGGTTGTTCAACCTCCATTGCTACATTTATTTCTTGCTTGGCTTCTACATAGAATTTTAGGGAGGATTCTTTAGTTGCACTTTCATTAATAATTGTGGGGGTCCTTGCTCGAGAATTGGAACTCCCCTGTGCAAAATTATTTTTAGCAAAAGCCACTGTTTGGTCCCCTGCCTCAGATTCTTTGTTGGAATTCCTTGCATATGACCAAAAAGGGCCAGAGGAGGTTATTTTATCCTTATAATGTGGAGAGGTAGTGGGCATTTCCATTACCTAGTTAGTTTTAACCATTGCATCTACCCTGGTTGGCTGTTTAGCATTAATCTATTGAGCCTACAGCTGTAATTTCAATATTATTTCCTGCAACTCTCATATGGTATGATACAGCTCCTGCAACTTCATTGTAGATACTTTTTTGGACTCTTGAAAAAGATCTTGCTCCTCCTTGTATTTGGTCTCCCAAGTGCAGGCCTGTTCTTTCAATACCTGTAGTTGATGTTGTAGATCCTTCATCTGTACTTCATGCTAAGGATTACTTTCCTTGGACAAGTCCTGCAATATATGGGCCAAAAAATCATCCTTATTTAAATCCCCAATATCCTCATCATCATTTGATGAGCTATAAAAAACCATGGATGCTTTCATCCTCCTACTCTTGGTTCTTTTATAAATCGATATATGAGTGGGGCTTGAAAGACCAGGTCCTGCATTAGTATCAAATTAGAGATAAATAGGGGATGAATCTTACCTTTCATCCTCATAAAATTGAGGAAAAATTGGGGACAAATCTTAGCCTACGTCTTGTGTATTCTACTTAGGATGGGATGCAGGCGTCATCTCTATTTGTTCTACTACCCTAAAAAATCATTATGTTCTGGTATTACCACTTCCTCTTCTATCTTAGGAACTATATTATCTCCCCTAGCTTCCTCAACCATCACCTATCTATTTGCCTTGACATGTCTCACCAAGGTCAAAATCAGTCCATGGTGATCCAGGACAGAAGTTGTTCCTGCCTGGTACCGGTTGACCTCATCCTTGAGTGCACATGTAAGATCATGGAGGAAATTGATTTTTCCCCGTGTAGCAAATGGTTGAGAAAATAGAAATTATTTGAGTTCAGTTTGGAAAAACTACCCGTACATGTGAAGAACTGAACAATCTGCTCGAATATCGTCTCCAAAATTTGGGGATGTAATACTTCGGCAAACCAACATGCATCACGTATTGCATTGGGTACCCAAATAATCATTACATATAGAGTGTGGGGTTGTCCTCCTTATACGTGCATTATCCTATTTTGGGAAGGCCCATTACAACAACTATGTATGCCTCTATGACTGGAATTTCTAGTTACCTCATTCGAACAACTTCGTCCCTCAAAGATGTTGTGAACTCCTTAGCTACCTCTACATCCTGGTTTTGGCTGACCAGACGATAATATTCCATCCATCTAGTAGCTTCGAACTAAATCTGCACATCCTCACTAATGCCTGAACAATCATTGGGCTCATTCTTTCTCAATAGATGATTGGTCGATTTTCCTCCCATAGAAAATTTTAATTTTCCCTTGGCTCTAAATTTATTCTGCAAATAATTTCTCACACTCTAGTTTCTTTTCTGGCACTCTATTATTTTCTTTCACAGAATTTTTCCAAATACATGGTTTTAAAACCAGTTGCATCCATGAATGCAGGTGCTCCATTATCGTAATTAGAAATAATTACAGTTATTTATGCAAGATTTCATTAAAGTGTGTGCTAGATTTTAAGTGGATGATGACCAAGAGTGTTCTCCCAATCAAAGTATTTACATGTGGAAAAATGCCAAATGGGGCAAAATGGTTGGATGGATAATTTAATGGGGATCGTGTCGGCACTATTTTATAGAAATATACATCTATGAAAACTATATATATACAAAATAGAAAATTAAGTATGCACCTATATTATGTTTCGTGCGTGTATGATGCGTAGATGTTCATGGTGCACTTGCATTGGTTACCTTATGATGACCATGTGTATCGTAACAAAAAATGATGTGCATATTTCCCATGCGGTAAATTTTTCTCCATATGATTAGTTCTTGGTTGCTACAATTTGATTCATTTGAGGATTCTTGCAAAGTTTCAAGAAAATATTAGAAAAAACATGTCTTCGTGGGATGACACACATCCCTCCCTTGGAAATTGTTTGATGACGACCTTGGAATGTGCATAAATCTCTAATGGAAAAAATTAAAATAATTTTATTCATGAGAAGTTTGACTTTATGCACGTGGATGAAATGTTGACATGGCTCAGGCCACTTCCCAATGCTGAAGATTTATTCATACGAGGTACAAACACCCATTAGAATAGAAAGCAGATACCTTCTTATATGGAAATCGGGTGCCTTCCTTCAAATCAAAGCACATAGGTGCTTAGTAAATAGAAAGCAAGCACCTTTTGTTAGCAATCGGGCATCATGCTTAAAATGGAAAGTAGACACCTTTTGATTGCAATCGAGTACCATACTTAAAGTAAAAAATAGTAAGCATACACATTTTTATTGGCAATCAGGTGCCATACTTAAAAATAAAAAGTATTTTTTTCTTGATCCAAGAAATTAGGTGTCGCTTTCCCAAAAAATGGAAGTTGGACACTATTTACCTGAAATACGGGAGTCGGGCACCATCCACCATAAAAATGGGAGTCAAGCACCTTTTCCCTGAAATATAGGAGTTGGGTGCCTTCCACCATAAAAATGAATCAGAATTTTCCTAAAATATGGAGTTGCACTCCATCGTAAAAATGGGAGTCGAGCACCTTTTCCTCAAAATATAGGAGTCGAGCACCTTCCATCATAAAAATGGGAGTCGGGTGCCTTTCTCTTCAGAAAATGGGAATCAGGCGCCTTTTTCCTATAGAAAATGGAAGGTAGGTGCTCCTTTATTTCATCATCTGTTGATGTGTCCATGGGTGTACGCCTACAGTTGATCAAACTTTTGGTATTCTATTTTGAAGGATAAGGATAGAATCAACATCCACTACCTGAACCAACATTCGGGTATTTTTCTCCATGAAGACCAAAAACAAACACCCATACACGTGTTCAGATGTGGTATCCCCCTCCGAGTGGGGATAAGCTACTTCTACTAAAATATTTATCTCCTAGAAAACTAGAAATGCGTAGGTTCATGGATCCTGTGCTCGTTAGGCCTAGGTCTCCTAGGCTGCCTAATGATTGCACTCAGGGCATCGTTCCTACAAAATAGAAATACAACTAAAGAAAGAAAAATTGTGGGACTTTTAAAAGAATAATTATTTTTGGATCATGTGGACAATGTCCACATATTACTAACAAATTTTAAAATTGGAATCAACTGGGGTCTCCCCCATGCCTAATCTGGACTTCATCATATAAGTCTCAGACACATGATATGGTCGTAGTCGGTGACCATTGACTGTTAATGTAATGTTGTTATCATCAATTTTTTGATTCTAATAACTCCATTGTTGATGATTTCAATTACTTCATATGGCCCCATCCAATGCTGCATGAGTTTCCCTTTCCTCTCCTAGAACTGGGAGTCATACAATAATACCCATTCCCCTACTTTGAACTGCTTTGGTGTGATGATCATGCCACTTGGCTCTTTGTTTTTGGATGATCTCTATCCGATGTAGAGCATCACGATGGTATTCATCCAGCTGGTTAAGCTGCTGAATCCATTCCTTTTATGCCTCATCCAGATTCAAATCTAAATCTACTGTAGTTCTGAGAGTCTTAATCTCAAATTCTATGGGCATCATAGCATTCTTCCCATATACCAACTGGAATGGTGTAAAACTAGTGGTAGTTTTCCAGGTGGTTCTGTAAGCCCACACTGCTTCTGGTAATCTTGTGGCCCAGTCCTTCCTATGTTGTTGTACCATCTTTGTGAGAATGTTCTCCAATTCATGGTTGGTTACCTCTACTTGCCCATTTTCCTGTGGATGGTAAGGAGTGGTTTTGTTATGCCTGATTTTATACTGTTGCATGATTTCCTGGATCAACTTTGAAGTAAATTGAGGCCCTTGGTCAGTTGTGATCTCCCTTGGAACCCCAAATCTTGTAAAGATAGATGAAAATAGGAAGTCTGCTACAGTATTCTCTTTAGAATCATGTAATGCCTGCACTTCAACCCACTTGGTCACATAGTCAGTGCAAACTAAGATATACCTCTTACCTATTGACTATGGATTAATGGGTCCTACGAAGTCCATCCCCCATTTATCAAATGGCTCAATGTGCACATGTGGTTGGAGTGGCATTTCATCTCTGAGAGTTGGTCTGCCCATCCTTTGATATTGGTCACATTGGCTCACATGCTTGGTTGCATCTTTGAATAGTGAAGGCCAAAAGTATCCAACCTGCAATACTTTGAATGCAGTTCATTTTCCTACAAAATGGCCACCACAAGGTTCATTATGGTAAGCTTTTAGTATTTCTATAATCTCATTATCAACAACACATCTTCTCATGATTTGATCAGGCCCTATTTTAAATAGGCACCCATCAATCCATGAGAAGTTTACACTTTTCTCTATCAATGTTTGTTTCTCACGTGGTGAAAGTGCAGGGGATACTTTACCAATGGCTAAATAATTAGCCATATCTACATACCATGGTATCTATTCATTAAGAGCAAACAAATGCTCATCTGGAAACTGATCTTCTATGGTTGTATGATCAGGAGGTGTCAATATGGAAAGGAAATCTGCCACCACATTGTCCTTACCTAGTTTGTCAATAATTGTCACATCAAATTCCTATAAAAGTAACAACCATATGATAATTCTACCACTAATGCCAGGTTTGTTTGTCAGGTATCTGATAGTTGAATGATCAGTGTGCACAAAAACCTGATAACCTATAATATAGTGGTAAAATTTGTTAAGAGCATGTATGACTGCAAGAAATTCCTTTTCTATGATAGTATAATTGAACTCAGCACCTGTAAGATGTTTACTGACATAATAAATGGCATAGAAATCATCACCATCCTTCTATCCTAGAACTGACCCTATCACATTATTGGATGCATCTGCATATATGTGAAAGGGGATGGTCCAATTTGGACCCCTCAAGACTAGAGCAATAGTCAGTTTTTCTTTCAAAATGTTAAATGCTTATTCACATTCATTTGTCCAGACAAACTCTATATATTTTGATAACAATGTGCTTAGGGGTTTAGCAGTTTTGCTAAAGTCTGCTATAAACCTCCTATAGTAACCAGCTGAGCCAAGGAAACTCTGGATATCTTTCTAAGTTTTGGGAGTGGGCAGATTTTGGATTACCTCTATCTTCTTTCTATCTACCTTGATCCCATATATAAAAATATGATGTCCTAATACTATCCCCTCCTACATTAACATATAATATTTCTCATTGCTTAGGGATAGATTGGTTTCCTCACACCGCTGAAGTGTTCTTTCCAAATTTTATGTGGCTTCTTCAAAAGTTTCACCATAAATAGTGAAATCATCCATGTATACTTCCACAGTTTCTCCAATCATATCAGAGAAGATGCTCAAAACTACCCTTTGAAATGTGGTAGGTGCATTGCACAAACCAAAGGGTAAAACTCGGTAAGCGAAGGTTCCCCATGGACAAGTGAACGTGGTCTTATCTTGATCCTCTTCCCCAATCTGAATCTGATTATATCCACTGAACCCATCCAGGAAAGAAAAGTATTTCTTCCCTGCTAAGGTGTCAAGGACCTGATCTATGAAAGGTAAGGGGAAGTGGTCTTTCTTGGTTGCTTTATTGAGTGACCTGTAATCAACACAGATCCACCACTTTCCATTTTTCTTGGGCACCACCACCAAAGGTGATACCCACTCACTATCTGAAATAGGGTAGATAAACCCAACTATCAAGAGTTTCTGCAATTCTATTTTAACAATCTCCTTCATAGCTGGATTCATCCTACGTTGTGGTTGTCTTACCAGTTTTACTTCATCTTCCAGATATATTCGATGAGTACAAGTTTCAAGAGCTATTCCTCTCATGTCTGAATACTCCCAAGCAAAGGCACCTTGATGTTTGACTAATGTTTCTTTCAGTTTGATCTGCTGATCAATTGTCAACTCATCATCTATGTTTAATACCCTCCTAGGTGCAACCTCAATTTGCTTAATATGGTGATTTTTACCTCCAACAAGTGGTAGTTCTAGAGGAGGACAGGAGGGTTCTCCTTGGAAAAAGTTTGATATCACTCTTTCCTCATCACTCTCATCCTCCAACTCATCAAGTGCCATGATGGATTGAATCATTGATAAACCACTCATGTTCTGGTTTCCACATTCAGGTTCTCCCAACAAATCTACAGATTATGCAGGTGGATGGATGATCAGATTTTTCACATTCTGACCATCAAAAATGGTCATTTGCCCATTTCTACAACTTATGTAGGCATCAGATGTTGCCAGCCAAGGCCTACCTAAGATGAGTGGATAACCACCCAACCTAGACTTGGATTGTAACACTAGAAAATCTGTTGGGTATTCCCATGCATCCACTATGATAGTTATGTCTTCCAACATTCCCTCAAGGAGCACTATAGACCTATCTACCAACTAAAGGATAGTTTTGGTTGGCTTCAGGTTGGTCAGTCTGAGTTTTTGCATGGTATCCTTGGGCATGACATTAATGGTAGCCCCTAGATCTACTAATGTGTTGGGTAAAACATAGCCTCCAATTTTTATAGTTAAAACAGGGCTTCTTGGGTCTGAATATTTTTGGTTGTAGGTGTTTCCTAGCATAAGATCAACTAACTGACCTACCAAATTGATTGCTTGTGCTGGTTTTCTTCCTGGTTTTCTTAGACACAATTCTCTTATGGCCTTGCTATAGATGGGAATGTCTCTTATGGCCTGAAAAAGAGGGATTGTGATTGTCAGATTTTTTAGACTGGAAAGAATATCAAATTTTGGTTGTATTGGCTTTTTGGGTTCCTACAACCTTTTTGGGAAAGGTGGAACCCCTTCTCTAGTATTTACAGCTACTGGTTCATCTTCTATTTCTTCTATAAGAGGTGATTCCTCTTTTTCTAAATCTATCTTTTCCTCCTCTTCTAACAAAGGAGTTATTTCTACACCTACCTATTTACCTGATCTCAATTGTATTGGACTACAATCTACTTTGATATTATACATGGGGTACATCTCATTCTCCATCTGGTATGTTGGTTGTGTTTTATTATTTGGATTAGATGTAGGTTATGCCAAAAGTTGAGCAGGTCTCAAAGCAGGGGGAGCTGGTAAACTTGGCTATAGTGGGACTTGTGCTTCATGTTATGGAGTTGGGCTCCAAGCATTGGGATTTCTCCACTATGGTCCAGGCTACTGATATGGCATCCATGGGTAAGGATTATAAGGGTTTTCTCCTTGGGGGGTATGTGTCCAAGGTTGTTGTCCCCACCAACCCATATTGGGTGGCTGAACTTGACCTTGGTTCTGATAATTGTTGCCCCCATAGGATGGCATTCCTACTGGCATGTTATTTCCCATAGGAGACTATTGTCAGTTTCTCCTATTGCCCATGAAGTATGCTTTCATTACTTCAGGATCTTCTCTAGATTTTGATAATTGTGGACACAACTTAGTTTTATGATATTTTTGACATACAATGCATACTCTAACTTTGTTTTCAGGACATTCATTTTTAGAGTGCTTTCCCCTGCATTTAGGACAAAAATAGGCTAATGCTGCCTCATTCTCCTACTTCTTTCTCTGAAGTAGAAGAGTGTCCATTTGAAGTGCAAGAGATGACAACATCTCACTCTTGAGGTCTTCTAGCATATTTCCTATCTCTATTTTTGTGATTGTGGTTGATTGTTTGACATTTTTGGAAGTTAATTTACCCTTCCTTCTTGAGTAGTTTTGGCATAACTATCGGATATCAGACATTTGGTGTTGATAAATGTCCCCTCCAGAAATCATGTTTAATGCATCCAGAGATTCATTTGTAAGCCCCTTTAAGAAGATACTTCTCAAGGACCTGTCTCCTAGTTTTGCATGGGGAGATCTTTGCAAGTTAAAGCTAAACCTATCCCAATACTCCTCCAATGACTCACCTTCCTTCTGAGTCATATCCAGGACTTCTTCTCTGGAATCTCATGCCCTACCAAAGTCTTGATACTGATCTAGGAAGAGTTTTTTCATGTCTTCCTAGGTAGTTATCTATTTATGTCCTAAACTGATGAACCAACGTAGGGCTGAATCATCAAGAGTTAAGGGAAACAACTTTAATTTTTGAGCATCGATTTTATAGTCTACCGACCTGCATAGAACGTCAAATTTGAAGAGAAATAGGTCAAGATATTCTGATTGAAATCCTCTAAATATTGGAAGGTGGGCAGGAGAGATATATTTCATCTTGTGGTCTCCTCTTGCCTCTTCTATGGGGAAGTTAAAACTAGTGGATGCTTCTTCTACTTCAGCCATCTTGTCTATAAATAGGGTGTCTACACCTATTGTTTTCAGGGTAGCTTTCAAGGCTTCTAATTCATTTCTTTTATCCTCTAGAAGGATTACTAAATCAGTGTTTGAAATAGTCCCATCTTCAACTGCTTGCCAACATTGAATGTTCAGCAAATCTTCCTCAGATTGAACTCTTCCTACCACTGATCCTTCCCTAAGATTTTGTTGGTCTGGTTTAGAAGGATCCTGTGCAAAAAGTGGATGTTGACTCCAATGCACAGGTGGAGATGGTGGTGGGGAGATATCACTATCAGGATTTGGCATAATTGAAACAGAGGTTTCTGAAGAAACAATATTTTTGCTCTTGATGAAATGATCATCCGGTCCTCTAACTCTAGGTGGACTCATACAAAATTAGAATGGAGTAGTTCTGTAGAAAGTAACCTAAACTACTTCAAAAACACTTTCTTCAGAACATGATTTTATAGTTGGTTTTTCCCGACAACGATGCCAAAATGTTGGGCAAAACATTGGTTAAGTTTCTACGGTTAAATTCATTGCCTCCATTTAATTGTCAACCTAGAGACAGCTCGTAAACTTGTGAAAAATCGTGCACAATATATGCTTGTAAAATCTCCTTAATAAGATGAGTCCCTTAGATTCTATGGTTTGGGGGTGTGTTGTTGCATTGGAGTTTTTTTTGTTTTCCAAACCATTAACCTATTTCATATTATCAAAGACATGACCGAAATAAACTACAAAAAGTAAAATGCATACTTGCTAGAAAAATACAGAAAATAGGGGAAGCTACAGAATTAAACTAATTTACAGAAAATACAATAAAATAGAAATAAAATAATAGAAAGTAAGGAAAATGTGGGAGGAATACTATTGAGAGTGGGCCCAAGCTTCCAAAAGATTCTACCCGAATCAATTCATTCATCGGATGCTAGTTTGAGATTGATAAAATACTCAAATGAATTGTATTATGGAATTATAGCAAAAATTTACAGAGAAAATTTGGGATCTCTTTCTCAGGGGTGGCCTGCATATTTATAAGATATGTAGCCATACCCTGTTACATTTGGAGGTAAATCTATTTTAGATTTTATTATTACAACAAATACACAAGAATAAGGAGGATAAAGCAATACATTAATATTCATCTTGACTTAATTAATTGTATTCTATTTTTATCGAAAAGAATACATCTGATATTATGCTTATCGATTTACATGGATATTTATGTATTTGCTAAAAAATAGATGACATATACTTTATGACATTGTCCTTCATCCGCATCCATCACTAAAATCATATCCACATCCATCACTAAAATCGTTGTTCTATTCTACCGACAATAGGGGTTGTGTTATACTTTTGCTTCAATGGGAGTCAAGCACCAACAATAGAAGATGGGAATCAGATGCCAAAATGGAATTTGGGTGCCTAACAGGAATCAAACACCCAATAGTCAAGCATCAAATGGGAATCGGGCACCTAAATGGGAGTCAGGTGCCTGACTTAGTGCTTCATTACTTTATTTGTTGTGGATATTTTTACCTTTGATTTTCCATCATAAAATAAAAAGTGCCAGGTCCGAATGGGACCTCGACGTAAACATGCTAAAAGGCAGTAAAAATAACTGAATCTACACACAATTCACTTAAAAACAAATATTAGACAACATACGTAATTTACTATTAAATATATATAAAATTTGCATAAAACATATACATTCTATTAAAATAATGTCGCATTATATATGAAAAGTTTATACAAAAATATGAGCATTTTTAGGGCTCATAACTAGATTCAATGGAGGATGGAGAACCATAGGCAAAGAGCAGGGTTGAGTTGTATAATGGCAAACCTATCGACGATAATGCAATGGTATGAATGAATGAATAGGTAATGGAGGGAAAGAGGAAGGAGTGTGATCTAAGCAGGAAGATGTGAGAGAAAGGGTAAAAAATCTATCAACGAGATCATTAATGAAGTAAGCAAACATGGCATCATAGGGTGATGCTTCTTGAAAGGATGTGCATGAAATATTGACAATAGAGTGGGGGATGGACACTCATCGAGGATGTTAGTGTTGAATTCCTCTTCTAATGAATGCATAGGAATTGCTAGAGGATGAAGAGTGAGGTCTTGAATCTAATCTTTGAGTGAGTGAATGGTTGTAGGGTGATAACCCAGATCAGATTTATATGTGGGTAGTTGAAAATAGGGGTTAATGGACATTTGCAAGCCCTATTCGTAACATCCTATACCAAAGCCATGCTAATGGAAACATCAAAGGTAGTATAAGGTGAAGTGTGGATTGGACATATGGTCTAAGGTGCCACAGAAGCTATATCACGATGATATGGGCATGGCTACTGGGAGCGATGAATCAAGGCTCGCATAGATGAAGTTTATGCAATTGCTTGGTGGACCAAGTGGTATGATTGTACCAATGGTTAGTATTGAGATGGTAGGGTGACAAAATTCATTGGTATATTGGATATATTGAGGATGCACACGAGCATCATGGACGTTATATTCACTAGGACCAGAATTGGTCATAAAAATGAATACTTGTGACGATGTATGTGGTGGTGAATGAGGTGGTGAGTCTGAATTGGAGGAACAAGATGAAAGTTGAGAATAATGAATAGTATTAGTAGAAGAGTGGAATAGTTGTGCATATATGTGAGAGGCTCATTGTTCCAAATCATGACATTCAACTACGATGGAAGGGATGGGATGAGCTACATGTGAAAATTGTGATGTGGAGTGAGTTGGGGTAGTGTTACGAGATGAAGTGAAAGACCGAGGTCAAGGATAGAAAAAAAGTGGAGGTGTGTGAGGAGTGCAGAGGTTTGGAGTATTTGTAGAGGAAGATGGATGAGAGGAAGTAGGAGGCCACAAAGATAGTGGTAAAAAAAGTACAAACACAGGAGGGGGATCTTGTAGGTAGGCAAGTCCACATCTCAGAAGGAAGAAGCAATAATAAAGCCGGATTTGCATAATTTTAAGTAAAATGTACAATTGGTGAAATTGTACAATTGACAAGTAAAATGTACAATTGGTGAAATTGTACAATTGACAAGTAAAAATGTACAATGTACAATTTGGTATAAATTGTACAATTGACAAGCAAAATGTACAATTGGGTGGAATTGTACAATTAGAAAATAAATTAAAAAATAAATAAAGGTAAAATGCATGTGAAATTAAATGAAATGTAAAGACATGCAAATGAAATGTAATTTGATGAAAATCAAATTAAACCTTAGTAAACATTAAATAAAGTTATTAATGTATGGGCAGTTGTAAATAATGAATTATCTCAGGAACCACTTTGGAACGGCCTAGACAGCCATTATAAGCCCCCCATTCAAATTTTGGTGTTGTTGGTTGATGGTTGGTTGTAGTTCAGTAATGGTTGTGTTGTTGGGTGCAATTGTCAATGTTACCCAGGGATTATCCATGGAATGAGAAGGATTTAATGCTGCAATTTATTTACTATTGTGTAATGTCGTACACTACCTGTGTACAATGCCAAAATAATATAAATTCTCATTTAGACCAGATTTGTGTATGCATGTGTGTGGATCTGAGAGCAATCTCAATAATTATATTGTTGGTGGATTTTTATTGATATTGTAGGTATTGTGGAGTCCAGATCTGTGGTAGAGTTGCATACCCAGAAAATGTACAACCATCCATGTGCTCTTATGTGAAATAGAGGAATAAATAGAAAATCAGATTAATGGTTGTTACCCATTATTGGGAATGATGTTTTTGGCAATAATATGCAAATGGGTATTTTTCTAAGTCAATAGATTTGGTAGAATGAGGGTTTTACCCAAACTGTACAAGCAACATGACCAAACCATACAAGGGTTTGTAATTCTATACAATTGATGAGTTTTTGGCCTAAAATTACATTTTTAAGCATTCTGAAGGTAGATCAAGTGATTTCCAAGTGAATCATTGCAAAGTGATTGAGATTTGAGCAATTCCAAGATTCTTGGAGAAAATGTACAAGTGTTCAGTTATAACCGTACAACTGTACATTTTGGGGTTGTATAGTCTCCAGTTGTACATTTTAGGCATTGTACAGTTGTAAATCCGTACAACTGTATGGAATTGGCTAGATTATGTGCAATTAGTCAAAATTTATATTAAATATCTTTCATCACATCCCCCTTTGGGAATACTGCACTCCACTCATGCTACATTTGGTGCTCGTTGTCGTGTGGATATGAACCAATTTTATCATTGTTGAGAATGATGAAGGGTCTAGAAGAGTAAGTAGTATGGAAGAACATTGGGGTGGATGATAGATACAAGTCTATGAAGAAGATATTGTAGGGAAGTAGATAGTAGTTAATTTGTCAAATATGTGGGAAAGTATGCTGCATTCCATTTCTACATCTTGGAGACTTGGTCTCTATGAATTGGGGGTACGCTTGATGACATGGAGTTGTGAGAAGCAAGTTGCTTGGGAGGATGCACAACAAAGACCATGGCATCCAGTCAAAGCCATAGATGTAGAAGATGAATTTTTTTATGTGGATGATAAACTGCACAACGAGATGTGTATGGCTGATGTGAAAAATGGAGATGATGGTTATATTGTAGAGGGTTTGTATAGTTTTAAAGTTGATAACTGTACAAATGATTGCAATTTACAAGTATTGCAAGGTTGTTCAATTAATGTGCATCGTCCAAAGAGAGCCATGCGAATGGAGGAAAGAATTGCACAACCACATATGAAAAAGAAAAAAGTATGTGGTTATTGGCAAGAATCGTATGATGGTTGGGGGAAACCGTACAACCAAAGGAAGAAGTATACGATTGCTAGAGAAAGCCATATAGCAAGAGGGAAAGTTGTATGATTTTTGGATAAATCGTACAATGAGAAGGTAAATTGTCCAAATGAAATAGTATAGTTGCAAGGTAAAACATACAGTGAGAAGGTAAATTGTCCAATTGCCAATGAAATAGTATAGTTGCAATGTAAAACGTACAATGAGAAAGTAAATTGTCCAATTACCAATGAAATAGTACAGTTGCAAGGTAAACCGTACAATTTCCAATCAAATAGTACAAGTACATGTAACCATACAAATGGGTTGATAAAGTGTACAAGTCAAGTTCAGCCAAAGTTGATGAGAAATATTGGTAAGAAATTGAAGGTTGGGAAAGAGTGTTTGATACCACAACAATTATCGATAGTGATGCATGATGGTGAGCAGGATGAGAGTCTGACATCGGTGCCAATGGAAGATGACAAGTCCAATAGTGTGCGAGAGGTGAGTTCGACACTAGAAAATTTGCATATGGGTGTGCTCAATGGTGAGCAGGATGGGAGTCCGACATCGAAGCAACTATAGGGTGGAATATTGTCTAATGAGAAGAAAGGGAGAATAGCAGAAGAGCAATTGTAGGGTGATGTGTGTAAGGCTATGGAAAGCCAACCTATCAAACCAAAGGCTAATTTGGGCATATCATGTAAATATCCATTGTTTCATGGAGAATCAATAGAAGATCCAATTCGGCATTGGAGAGTTTGTTGCCTAATGTGGAAAGGGATTGGATAGACCAATGAGGTAGAATGGAGGTGGTTTTTTCCTGTAACATTTCGTGGATATGCAATAGACTAGTATATGAAATTACCAAAAGATAAGTACCAGACATGGGTAGAATTACGTGATGCATTTGTAAAATAATTTCGGTTATATGACAATGAGGATGAGATTCTTATTGAAATTTATAGAACGAAATAGGGTGAGCATGAGTCTATTTGTTCTTATAATTGAAATCTAAGTGGGTTGTTTGATCATTTTGAGAAAGACCAATCCGAGGCATTAAAGAGGATGTGGTTTGTAAATGGACTTCTTCCTATGTATCAAACAAAAATGAAGATTTTTCCTCCAAGCACATACCAAGAAGCTATAGATTATGCCTTGATTTGGGAAAGTGAGGCAAAAGCAGCATCAATGAAGTGGCATCATGTTAATGATGAGGAGAGTAGCTTAGAGGATTAAAGTGAATCTCACATTGAAGATGACTCAGACAATGAGAGTGTTGATTTTGGGTAGGAAAGTAGTCCCTTGTCCAAGTGTTGGAGTCAATATGTCAAGGAAGAAAATGACTCCAAAGAAAAGAATGATGAATTTGATGTTGATTGTAACATAGAGAGTGCAAGATCATCACCACAAGTAGATGCAACCCAAAGAAAGCTTGTACAAAGGAATTATGTCAGTGGTGATGCAGGGTGTGACAATCATCCTAGAAATAAAAGCAACAAAATATAGTATGACAGTGAGGGTAGACCCATTGTACAATGTTGGCAATGCCAATTGTGGGGACACTTTGCACATGATTGTGATAGTATTGCAAATCAAGATGAACTAGTGATGCATACAAAATTTGAAGCATCAGAGACAAGTTCTAGCCCTTGCCAAGAAATAAGGGAGGAGGAGGTGAACTTGATGAGCATGTTTAGAATTGAGGAAGTGAACTTGATTTCAATGGAGGAGGAAGTGATTTTTGCTGACAAGGAAGAACAACATGCTACCATACAAGTGAACAAAGTGGAGAAGATTGTTATCCAAGATGAGTGTGTGCAATGAATTGTTACTCAAATGGAGAAGTTTGAAGTACCAATGGAGGGTACTAAGAAGTGTTGTTATGTAAGTGCAGGTAATGAAAGTGTAGACAATGTGCAATTGGAAGATCTTGTTCAAGTGGAACAACCAATTGTACAATTGGAGACAGTTGTTCAAGTTGAACAGTCAATTACACAAAGGGAGGATGATGTTCAAGAGGAACAGTCAATTGTAAACATGGAGGATGTTGTTCACATGGAACAATCACTTATAAAATTGGAAGATGTTCAAATGGAGCAAAGTGTCATACAAGAAAATTTACCCAAAGAAGGATGGGATTGTAAGATTCTACAAGAAGGAACTGTACAAAGGTGGGTTGACATCGTACAAATGACCCAAATTGTACAGTTAGTGAATGAAATCGTACAAGTGATAGTGAGTGCACAATTACAAAGGATAAATCATATATTTTAGGGTGTTGTACGATTTGGATTATACAATGGTACGATTTAGAAATCGTACATGTACAGTATGTACAAGATGAAATCATACATGTACAGTCCGTACAAGATAAAATCGTACATGTACAGTATGTACAAGATAAAATCATACATGTACAATCCGTACAAGATAAAATTGTACATGTACAATCCGTACAAGATAAAATCGTACATGTACAGTTTGTACAAGATGAAATACTACAAGTATAGTTTGTACAAGATGAAATTGTACTGGTGTAGTTCATATAAGATGAAATCGTACAAGTATAATTTGTATAAGATGAAATCATATAGGTGCAATCTGTACAAGGTGAAATCGTACAGGTGCAGTTTGTACAAGATGAAATTATACAAGTGCAGTTCGTACATGGTGAAATCATACGAATGCAATCTATACAAGAAAAAATCATGCAAAATGGAACCATACCATGTAAAAGTGTATAGAGTAGAATTGTACAATGAGAAGACTATATAACAAGGGTTAAGATAGGATAAATTGGAATCGATGGTGATTTGTTTAAGTGGGTTGAGCAAAGAATCTCAAAGTGCCAACAAAGAGAAAAATTTGGCTTGGACAATGATGGTTGTATTAGTTTTGTTGTTGCACTACCCCTCGACCACGTGAGGGATGTTGTACCTTGACCCTACAAGGGGGATCCTGCCACCTTGACCCCCATCACAGGTGGCAATGGACCATGTTATTGATGATGTTGTTCATCTTGATCATGTTCATCATCAAGGTGATAATTGTCATGTTTATCAAGATGGTCAAGTTGATGATGTTGTTGCAATTGATTCTAGCACTTCCAAGGAGCAATCTGAATATAATATCCTATGAGAAGCAGATTGGCAGTGATGCCAGTTATTGAGGACCTTTGGAATAGAAGGAAGCGAAAGGAGCATGACAAGTGCTCGTAGTACATTGTGCAGTGCTTCTATCCCCAATGTCCAGATCATGTGTCATTGAGGACGTCGACCAATTTAGAGGAGGGGATAGATGTAGGCAGACAAATCCACATATCGAAAGGAAGAAGCAATAATAAAGTTGGATTTGCATAATTTTAAGTAAAATGTACAATTGGTGAAATTGTACAATTGGCAAGTAAAATGTACAATTGGT
Source organism: Wollemia nobilis (assembly GCA_028583015.1). NCBI lineage: Eukaryota > Viridiplantae > Streptophyta > Pinopsida > Araucariales > Araucariaceae > Wollemia > Wollemia nobilis. The sequence continues at coordinate 3,034,673 of JAQPPZ010017073.1, forward strand.
GAAATTGTACAATTGACAAGTAAAAATGTACAATGTACAATTTGGTATAAATTGTACAATTGACAAGCAAAACGTACAATTGGGTGGAATTGTACAATTAGAAAAATAAATAAAGAAATAAATAAAGGTAAAATGCATGTGAAATTAAATGAAATGTAAAGACATGCAGATGAAATGTAATTTGATAAAAATTACATTAAACCTTAGTAAACATTAATTAAAGTTATTAATGTATGGGCAATTGTAAATAATGAACTATCTCAGGAACCACTTTGGAATGGCCTGGACAACCATTATAAGCCCCCCATTCAAATTTTGGTGTTGTTGGTTGATGGTTGGTTGTAGTTCAGTAATGGTTGTGTTGTTGGGTGCAATTGTCAAGGTTATCCATAGGTTATCAATGGAATGAGAAGGATTTAATGCTACAATTTGTATTTACTACTATGTAATATCGTACACTACCTGTGTACAATGCCATAATAATATAAATTCTCATTTAGACTAGATCTATGTATGCATGTGTGTGGATCTAAGAGCAATCTCAATAATTATATTATTGGTGGATTTTTATTGATATTGCAGGTATTGTGGAGTCCAGATCTGTGGTAGAGTTGCATACCTAGAAAACGTACAACCATCCATGTGCTCTTATGTGAAATAGAGGAATAAATAGAAAATCAAATTAATGGCTATTACTCATTATTGGGAATGATGTTTTTGGCAATAAAATGCAAATGGGTATTTTTCTAAGTCAATAGATTTGGCAGAATGAGGGTTTCACCCAAACCGTACAAGCAACATAACCAAACTATACAAGGGTTTGTAAATCCGTACATCTGATGAGTTTTTGGCCTAAAATTACATTTTTAAGCATTTTGAAGGTAGATCAAGTGATTTCCAAGTGAATCATTGCAAAGTGATTGAGATTTGAGCAATTCCAATATTCTTGGAGAAAATGTACAAGTGTTCAGTTATAACCGTACAATTGTACGTTTTGGGGTTGTATAGTCTCTAGTTGTACATTTTAGGAATTGTACAGTTGTAATCTGTACAACTGTATGGAATTGGCCAGATTATGTGCAATTAGTCAAAATTTATATTAAAGATCTTTCATCACATCCTCCTCCGAGAATACTGCACTTCACTCGTGCTACATATCCATGGAAGAATATGGTTGAGAATGAGGATGAGGCCATGAAGAATGTGGTAAAAAGGTATGGACATTGGAATGTGATCCATAGAAGAATATGGAAACATGTTGGCAGGTTATGCAGGGGGACGTGTGGGTGTTCTAGGTGAGCGGTGTGAGGATGAGGTAGTTGTAGGAGAGGACGTAGAAGTCTTTACCTAATGATGTGAAGGAATAGGAAATACCTGGGTGGAAGATGACAAAGAGCCTGGCGAGAGGTCTGTGATGTTGCAAAATTTGAATGGGTCACCGTCGATGGGAATACAATGGAATAGTCTATCATACACAAATTTTAGGTAATGATGCAATGTTGATGGAATGCATTGCATGTCATGAATCCATGGGTGTCCAAGCAAAATATTGTATTGCATTTCACCTTGAATGATGTGGAATTGGGTAGACATGGTTCGTACGCCTACGCAAATGGGCAAGATGATGGAACCTATTGTGGGATGAATAGAACCATCAAAAGCATGAAGGTCGAGTGATGGTGTAGTAAAATGGGTAGGTGGAATGTGTAGGTGATGAAGGGCAATGATAGAGATGATACTGATGGAAAAACCAATATCAATGAGGACATGCTTGTAGGTGATATCATTGATGGTCACTTGGATATGGAGGGGAGGATCAACTCCCTCACCCACAAGTTTGATAATCTCATGGTCATGGAAGCTGATAGAATACATGGAGTGAGGGATGTTCTAAAAAAAGTTCACTAATACATTTGTGTCATGGGTTTTGAGTTTGATTAAGTGAATAATGTCATTTAATACCTCGAGATGAGGGTGAGATGAATAACATAAGCTTATACTGAGAGGAGGAGTGAACAATTTAAGATCACTTTTTACTTTTCTTTTTGAAACAATAGTATCCAATATTATCAATGGAAATATCAACTGTAGTAATAAAATAAATACACAAATCATCATACACAATAGAGACACCAATTTAACATGGTTCACCCAATGTGGGCTACGTCCACGAAGAAAATATTTCACTAAAATATTCTCAACAAATCTCTTGGGAATCCTTCCCTATTACAATGTTTATGGACCTCTATCTAAATGAGATACCAATACCCTAATCAAGTTTATGGATCTCTATCTATAGGAGAACTCTTTCCCCTGTGCTCTGGCTGATGATCCTCCTAGAAGACTTATTGCCTCCTCTACTCTGGCTTGTGGATATATCTCCATAGAAGACTCTGTCATCACTCATAAGGCCTTTGTCCTCACTACCCTGGCTAATGGATCTCTATCCACTAGATACTATTGTCCTCTGCTCTATCACCTCCAAATATTACTCTCAACTTTGCTCAAATTTGCACTAAGCACTATTCTTCGATCTAGCACAAATCTGCTCAATATTTGTCTTAAATCTACACTAAACACTGTCCTTTGATCTAGCACAAATATGCTCAATATTTGTCTTAAATCTACACTAAACACTGTCCTTTGATCTAGCACAAATCTACTCAATATTTGTCTCAAATCTGCACTAAACACTATCCTTCAGTCTAGCACAAATCTACTCAATCTTTGTCTCAAATCTGCACTAAACACTATCCTTCAGTCTAGCACAAATATACTCAATTTTTGTCTCAAATCTGCACTAAACACTGTCCTTTGCTCTAGCACAAATATCCTTAATTTCTGTCTCAAATATGCATTAAATATTATCCTTCATTCTAGCACAAATATCCTCAATCTCTGTCTCAAATATGCACTAAACACTATCCTTCAGTCTAGCACAAATATACTCAATCACAAATCAACTCTGCTAGATCTGCTCGAAGACTTAACTCAAAGCTTGAGCAAATCAATCAATCAATTTTTCTCTCAAGTCTTCACAAATACTTACCTCAAATCTATCCAAAAGTTCTCTCAAGAACTTGCTCATTATACTCTCAGGTATTCATGAAGACTTACCTCTAATCTGCTCAATAATTCCTCACTAGAACTTGTCCAATCTACTCAACAATTCTTCACCAAGACTTACCTCAAATATGCTCAACAAGTCCTCACTAGAACTTGTTCAATTTGCTCAACAATTCTTCATCAAGACTTACCTTAAATCTGCTAAACAAGTCCTCACTAGAACTTGTTCAATCTGCTCAACAAGTCTTCACCAAGACTTACCTTAAATCTGATTGTAAGCTTCCACAAAAGCTCACATAAATCTATCCTTAAGCTTTCACAAAAGCTTACTCAACTATGTACTTAAGTCCCCTCTAGGACTTACTCAAACCTGCCCACTAGCTTTCACAAAAACTTATTCAAATCAATTGCAAAAGTTGCATACACAACTCAACTCAATCCTTTCAGAAAACCTCTTCAATCACACAAACAAGTTTCACTCAAAATCTTGTTTAATCATAGAAACATATAGAGAATGGTAAGAGACTCAATATGTTTCACACTCATAAATCACTCAATCACTTTCAAACTCACTTTTAAATCAATTCAGAAATAAAGAACAATTTGTTTCACAAAACTTGAACTATCACTCCAATGCTTTCAATAAATCAGCTTCACTCAACCATCCACTCAATGAAATACAACTTGCTTACAAACCCTAACCAAGTATTTCACTTTACTTCCAACAAATCACACTATGAATCTCAACCCGTGACTCAAGATGATTCCACATTCACATAACAATGATACTCATGATCTTTTCATAAACTTTAATCATGCACATGAAAGCTCACTCAAATATTTCCAACAATGCTTATCAAATAATCTCACATAACAATGATACTCATGTTCTTTCATAAACCCTAGTTCAAATTAGTTCTCAATTTCACACTCAATTATTCTCACAAACATTCACCAATCATGTATATGAAAATTTACTCAACAATGCTTGTCAAAAAAACCTTTTCACTCCAACTTAGCATTTGATAACATTCAACCCAATAATATCACTCACAAGGAAGATGTGCCCATACCTTTTATTTTGATGGAGATATATCTTCAAAATCTGTCTTAATCACAATCAAAACCTCTTTGTCAATTCCAAGGTTAGGTAGCAACAAACTATCTCAAAATATCAACTCAAAATTCTCCTCAATATTTATTTCACCATACACAAATACCAAGTCTCAAATACACCTTATAATCTCCAAACTAACAAAGGTTCAATCAACTCAATTTCACAATAATCCACTTCAGAATTTTAATGCATAAAACAATCAAAATAACTCTCTTATATCTCCCTACTCAAAAATGCATTATCAAATAATCAACACACCTTTCTAGAAATAATTCAATTCACTTTTAATCCAAAATTAAATCTTTCTCAATCTTCAACTTAAGACAAAAATAAAATATATCTTAACCACCTTATATCTCCCAACTTAAAATTGTATTTCAAAATAATTAACACCTCTTATCCAGAAATAATGGAATTCACTTTTAAAATATAATTAAAATCTTCACAACCTTTAATTAAAATAAAAAAAATTAATCAACTTATATATCCCTAGGTGCTCAACATACGACTTTAGACCACATGCACATATAACAAAAATAAAGTACCTTTACACACTCCTCGATAGGATTCGATCCTAGGTCAAGCCATCACCTGCACCATAGTCATGGCCAAGCTATCGCGTGAGCTAGGCACTCACGTGGGAGGAAAAAACGCTTTGAGCACTTTGTTTCTTTCACCAATGCCAAAGACAAAAAAAGGCTTTGTCCCTTTGCAGCCGTTGAGACTCGAATGCGGGTCCCCCGTGTACCCTGTGCCTTACACGCCAACAACTTTCCACTAGCCCAACCGCTTGGTTGGTAATAAGGCTTTATGCCTTGGTCAATTTGACCTCACATTTTTGGCTGCAAATAAAAATGATTTCCTTGTCATATTTTTCTCACGAATTTTTGTATTCCACAATAATCGCATGTGTTCTAAAATATTCGGAGACTTAATATTTTGGTTGGCAAACCATATGGTATTTATACCATACACTAAGCTTATAGAACGTCGATGGGGAGGAGAATAAATTAAAATAAATTTATGCCCATCCTAACTTTAGGGTTTAAATAAATTTATTTTATAAATTAATTTATAATATAAATATTATAAATATTTTATAAACTACTTTAGGCTTTAATTTTAACCTCTAATATTATAATAAAAATATTATAATATTATTTCCTTTAGGTATTTTCTTTAGATTTAACTGTCCTTTTGACCAATCATGTGAAACTTTTATATCAAATCTCTTAGGCTTAAAATACAAATATTTTAATCCTCCTTTTGCCAAGCCTTGCACTGATTCTTGACATCAATGACAATACAAGTAACTCAAAATTTCCAACATGAGATTGTTGTAAAATATTGAAGATGGACAATCTAGCTAGGGCATTGTGCAACTAATGAATGAGGCTATCGTGAATAGTGATGATATTGCATGGTAGGGGTGGTGAAATATTTGATGTTGTGGGTGAGTGAGGAGAAGTGAATGGTGGTGGAGGTGAAGCGATGGGTGCATCCTAGCATGGCAGATAACATTGGGTACAAGTAGTAAGGTTAATCATGCCAACCACTCTACGAAAGGTAGGTTTTTGGTGGACACTATTAACTTGCCTAGATTGGCCTTGTGGATTGGATTGGGATCCTTAGGGATTTTTCCCCCCATGCTCTAGTATAGGATTCTAATAGATGCCTATGTTGTGTGAGGGGGTTAAAAACTTGAATAGTACCCTGATCAATAAGATCCTGTACTAGGTCATGGAAGGAGTGACAAGATCCTATATCATGGTCGTGCTATTGGTGGTAAGCACAAAAGGCCTGTTAGTTGAACCCATGAGGTTTGGGTTGGTTTGGGTCAATAGGTCTAACATTAGGCAAGGTGATATGATCAGTGTTGTACAACCTCTAGAATAAAGTTGACAAGGACTCAGAAAGTGGAGTCAATTTTCACCTTGGAGGCTGAGAGAAAATACCGTGAGCTTATTGTGGGTTATATGGAGGAGGTACATTAGTCTGAAATATTTATTGTGATGGAGGATGAGGTCATGATATTGAAGACAAGGCTGGAGAATTTTCTACCACTTGATCGGTTTGTGGTGGTTTGGAAAAGGATTGATATGGCGCATTGTGATTGAAGCAAAAATTTGAATTGTAATATGGCTTCTACCGAAGTTTGATTTTACCAAATTGGACTTTGATGTTCTCAATCACCTTTTCTTAAGCAATGGATTCATAAAATGTGAAGCTTTGATAAATTTGTAAAGGTTTAGATATTTGTTTGTGGAAAATCTTGGCAAATAGTGTGATGAGATCGGAGGATAGGAGGCTATAAGCCAGGTAGTGGATGACCGATCTCCATCGAGAAATGAAATCTATGATAGGTTCATCATCAACCTATCGTAAGGTATAAACATAAAAAAAATTCATCTTCTTCTTGATGTTGATGGAGAAATTTTCTAGAAATGAATTAACCAAATTTTCAAAGGTGAAAAATTTATGGCACGAGAGCATGTTATACCGATCGAGGGCTCATCCCCCAAGTGAGAGAGTGAAGGTACACAATATGAAGGGATCATTGTTGTGAAGCTAGTAGAATGCAAAGTGATAGTTATTGATGTGTTTTTGAGGGTCCTCTTTACCTTTGTATTTGTTGAACTTTAGAATATTAAAACAGTATGGGTAAGGAGAAATAGAAATAGAAGGATAAACAAGTTCATTGCACAACTCGTTATATGTGGGTTTCAAGGGTTCGTAACCAATTGTGTAGAGATCCAACATCTTAAATTTTTCTCATAAGAGTTGGATTTTAGGTGATGGGGGTTCAATGAAATGCGATGATATGATGGAAGACTGAGAATGAGGGGGGTATTAGAGCTATTATTCCTCCCATTGTGAAAGGGGAGTATAATGGAACTATTCCTGAGGATGTAATTGTTGGATAGCATGAGATGTGGAGGTTGATGGGAGAATCTATTGTGGGGAAAACATATACTGTGAATGGTAATATTATGGTAGTGGAGCCTGTACCTGCTACACATGAATCTACAATGATGGTTTCATAGTTGGAGAGGATGACAAAGAAGGAGGTGTCATGAAGAATGTAGGTGCAACAAAGTATAGTGGGGTAGCAGTGTTTGGATAGAGGATGAAGTTGGATGGTGAGATGATGTACCAAAATATGATAACTATGCTAGACCAAATGAGTGATGAATATAGAACTCAAGTTGGGTAAAAAAATATTGGGGATTGACAAGATAATATGGATAGAGTGGATTGTAGGCAGAGAGAGGAATGGAAGGGAGAGCCTAAAATAGACAAGGTAGAAGAAGTTGAAATGTGGAACTAGATTAAGGCATAAGTGGGGTGGAATATGGCATACCATACATCCTAGAAGATGAGAACATAGGTAGAGGAAGGGATGAAGGAGTATAGGCATCAAAATTGGAAGCCTAAGAAAAAGGTATGGTGAATGTATCCACAAATATTTGTGAAGATAGTATTTTTTGATGTTTTTGGGGAATGAATTGTTGTGATTGGGGTGGTGATTATAATGTAGAATAAAAATATGGAAAATATGATTGTTGAGAAGGTGGTTTTTGTGGCACTTGGGAAGCATATTGGTGTGACAATGTGAGTGGAGTATACTATTGTTGCAATGATGATTGTTGTGGGGTTGATTGTGACATAGGTACCTGAGCGATAAGAGTGGAGGAATAGGGATTTGAGATCATCCCTTCTATGGGGACAAATGACATAGCCTCAAGGTGAGGGCGATTTAGAAAGGAGGGGTCATCCTTGAGAAGGGCATGAGATGGATCCTAGAGGAAAGGATGGGTAGAGGTAGGTGAGGTAGGTGGAGTCTCCTCATAAATAGTGAATAATGGAGATGGGTCTCCAAGAGCAGTATAGATAACATGATCATAAAATGTGGATGGTGGATTAGGTGGAGGTGAATGAGGAAGAAGGGGATGATTCTCACCAGAAGATGTGGTAAGCATATTACTGGAAATATATGTCTCACTATGGGATATGGTGTGTATGCAAGATGGCTCGAAACTAGTAAGGAGATCAAGTGTGAGAGTGGATGTTTCTCTCGTGAAGGGATGGGGAGTACTAGACTGGTTGGAGGTGGCACGAGAGGCCTCCTCTTTGAGATGCACTTTCTTGTATTCTCAACTACGAGTAACAATAGGTATGATGTTGTGTATTGCAATTTGGTTCTCAAAACTATTCAAAAATGCAAATCTTAACCTATGAGTGTGCTCTATGTAATATTTGGTGTAAATCTATGAGTTTTGGTGTGTTTTCATGCACTAGAACAAAGTTCACACACTGTTGTATGAACCTGTACTATAATAATTTGGTTCACACAATGTTATGTGAAACTATTCCAAAAAGTAGATCTACTAGAAAAATGATAGTGATAGACTATGAATGGCCTGCAAGTGGGTTGCTAGCAAGTGAATGTGCTGAAGCCAATTTTTGTGAGAGTGCAATACAAAAAATGCAACTGGAATCAATTCTAAAAAAATAAAAATAAATGTTTGGTTATTTTGTATGTTTTAATAATAGTACCAGCTCTATGAAATGACACTAGAAATAATGTGAGACTCTAAAAGAGAATTTCATCAACACGGAACCTCTTACAACACCCAAGGGTGCACAGAATAGAATAATGTCTCAACAGGTGAGTGGCAACTAAATGGAAGGTACAGTAAAAATATATCCAAATGGGAGGAACTCAAAATGCACTAATGAGTCCAAATACTTTCATGAGAAGATGTGGCACTTTCTAATACTTGATACTGGCCTAGTTGGGTGGTCGCTTCACTCTTGAGCAAGCTTAGTCAAGAACAACAGTTACCCGTTCAAAAATTATATGAGCCTTGTGAATAAAGACATCTAATCCTATGCCACTCTGAAGGTACCCTTTGGTGATGAAATCCAGAAAACCAATCTCAAGAGTAGGGGATCTTTTGATGATGAAGTATGAAAAACCACTCCTAAAGGTTACTATGGTGTCTAGGGGGTGAGCTGGTGGAAGGAGATGAATTCCAACATCACCAATCTCAAGTGGGGATTGGTGATGAAGTCCAATCTTACCACTGTGTATGAAACATGAGTGTGTGGTAGTGAGTTTGCTACCAATGATGTGAAAGCAAACAACTAGCTAAATGCATTTTCAAAAAGGAAACTAAACCTAGATGCATTTTGAAAAGAGAAACTAAACCTAGATGCTTTTTGAAAAGAGAAACTAAACCTAGATGCATTTTGAAAACAAAAGAGATCTACTCTAGGAAGCTTGAAAGGCAATCAAAGAGGAGGTGCACGAAAAATAAATTTGAAATCTATCTATGTGTGTTGGAAAGAAATGTGAAATATAATCTAATGACTTGAAAGAGAATTTGAAATTTACCTAGAGGATTTGTGAAAGAGATGGGAAATTTAACCTAAGTGTGCTTTGAAAAGAAATTGAAACCCTAATTTAGTGACTTGAAAAGAAATATGCAAGTTACCTAGGGGATTTGTGAAAGAGATTTGAAAATTCTAATCTAAATGATTTGAAAGAAATTGAAACCCTAATTTAGTGACTTGAAAAGAAATATGCAAGTTACCTAGGGGATTTTTGAAATATATTTAAAAATTCTAATCTAAATTATTTGAAAGAAATTGAAACCCTAATTTAGACTTGAAAATAAATATGTAAGTTACCTAGGGAATTTGTGAAAGAGATTTGAAAATGCTAATCTAAATGATTAGAAAGAAATTGAAACCTTAATTTAGTGACTTGAAAATAAATATGCAAGTTACCCAAGGGATTTGTGAAAGATATTTGAAAATGCTAATTTAAATGATTAGAAAAAAATTCTAAAAAATCTGATCTAAATGTGATTTTGAAAGAGATTAAAAGCTTAATCTAGTGCTCTAAAAGAAATTTGAAAAGTGATTTTGATGTTTTTGAAAAGGACTGAAAATCTACTCTAATGCTTTGAAAAGATATTGAAATTTTAATCTAAATGATATGAAAGATATTTAAAATTTTCTAACCTAGGTATTTTGAAAGACCTAAAAACAACAAACCCTAATTTATGTGCTTTTGAATGAAATTGAAAAGTGAGTTGATACTTTTGAAAGAGAACATTCTTTGCAAAAGAATAATGAAAAAAAATTGTTCTAAGAAGAATACCTGCCTCCTAGGGTGTTGGATGATATTTATTCTATAGAAGCCAACAGTTCTAGACTGTTTTGAAATTGTTTGGCAGGGTTCACACAATGATGTGCGAACTTGACTGGTAGTTCACATGGCAGTGTGCGAACAGGGTTTAGAAGCCTATAACTTCTGAGCAGAAATCCTGAGATGTGTTTCAGGACTTCTGGGTTTATAGTTTCTGTAACACCAAAAATAAAGCCATATGATGAATTAGATAGCAAGAAGGCTAATCTAAAAAAAATTTGTGGGGATCCCACCGGGCGTGCCAAAATTTAACACACGTAAATTAGAACATCAATTTCAAAACTAATGAAAATATGCAAAGTGTTCTTTATTATTAATTTCAAAATGGGGTTATAGAATAATCTCTTTTGAGATAGTTTTTTCTCTTTTTTTCAATGTAAATGTAGATGCACTTGTTGATTCTTTTCGATGCCCTCAATGCAGGTGGGCTTCTTTGTATGTGTGCCAATGGTTGGATGCTTGGATATGTTTGTAATACCTATATAAACTTGCAAAAATGCATTAATGTGTTTAGGTACCAGTCATGGATTAGATACCATGTTTACATAGATAAAAATAATCTTAAGATGGAGTAAATCATCCTAAAAACTAGAGAAAATGTTGTAAGAACCATAAACGAAGCATACATACCTGATTTGTAGTTGCAGGGTTGTTGTAGACCAAGTTCGCATGGCGGTGTGCGAACCTCTATTCAGGTTGGCACAACGGTGTGTGAACCTTGCTACTGTTGATCAATTGTTGTAACTTTATATTTGAATGAGTTCCAGATGTCGTTGTCTGATGTTTGATAAATGTGGAAATGATAGTGAAGGTTCTAGAATAATTTCAGCAGAGTTTTGGTATGTTATCCAAAAGGTGAGAGAGTTATTTATGGTTAAAATGGCCCTCTATTTATAGAGTGGGCCAAGGCTAGGGGGAAGTGAGGTGTCCTAGACTTTGGGTCAGGTTCTACCATGGTGAGGTTAGGGTTATGAAGAGGAGTGTTGAGTCATCCCTTCATATGCCCTAAGGAAATATCCTAGGTGCACACATGTGTGAGCAAGGGTTAGGGTTAACCCTAATTAGACAATCCCTAGGTTAGTTGGAGGTTAGGTTAGGTATCTTTGGAAATATCCTAACTAAATAGTGGGTGCACACATGTGTGAGGGTAGAATTAAGGCTAATCCTGATTTAACCCTAATTAAACCTATTTAGGCAATAAAGTACACTTAAGTGAAAAGTGACTTTCAAAATAGAATTTGAATTGCCCTAATTAGGGTTTTTGGAGGGAATAGTCACATGGGGATCCTAATTAGGTGTAAGAAAGGGCTTAGATGGCCTAAAGGGACTTTTATATGGCCCTCTTGTGAATAGGAAGCATTTTGGATGCGATTAGTGTAGTTTTGTAGGTTTTACGACTACAATTGACTATGATTTCCTACTCTTACCTTCGCTTATCTACAGGTGTCTATGAATGTCTACAGGTGCCTACAAATTTTATAGGTACCTACGAATACCTATAGTGACTATGAATGACTATAGGAAATTATGGGCAACTTTTAGGTATCTACACTTATATCCTTTCTCGGGATGCACTACACTTGGCATGTTACTATACCTTCTTGATGTTGTTACCACTTGGTGCAACCATTACTTAGGCATGTAGGTGGTGAAAGGGTGTTATGGTTTCTACAAGCATTATTTTTGTGATTATTCAATGCTCTTTATTAGATAAAAATGATTACTATACCCATAATCTTTGAAAGACACCTTTAATTCTTCCAATAGAAGCATTACTTTATTATGAGCATTCTCTTCCTGCACAGGTGTTAGAAATAATATGAGGCACCTTCTATTGTTGTTCCAAGTGGCACAAGATGCCTTAGCTAGTGATGGAAAGAGATGCTCCTCATTCTTGCATGTAGAGATGCCTTCAATGTCTCTTACCCTTATTACTTCTATGCTTTCTCCTTCTTACCAACGAGTGTAAGTTGTTCTATCTCAAGGTTGGCTCCAACTGTGACGATTCTAGAGTGTTGCAATGAAGGTTATATGGTGCCTAAATTATGGATTTAGGTGCTTCCTTTCGATGGATGAATCTTCCAAGATATACCTTGGGTATTGCACCTTCGCTTGTACCTTATCCTTTTATGCTTTTAATATGTTGTCCTTAGCACTATCTTTGTAGTGTGCAATGGATGATAGCTTACATAGATAGATGATAGCCTCTTCACGTAGATAGTTTGTGCTACATGGATACCTTGTGCTATGCAATAGATGATAGCTCCTTTACATGGATACCTTGTGTTACAGGTTGATGCTATCATAGGCACTAGATGTAGTGATGAATATGGTGTCTTTAGACACCTTGAAACCCAACTATGTGAGCCCTTTGTTGGCTCTTTTTCCTTGCTTGAAGTTTACTCCTCAAAATTTGATAATGGGCCACTCAAATACTATACCTATGTTGTTGGTTGTAGTGTCTTTAAGACACTCTTATTGTTGTCCTTATTTACTGATTTTGAAAGGACAAGACTGGTGCCTGTTGGAAATTTTGAGTATTTTTGTTGTCATTGATGTCAAGAGAGTATTGTTTAAATTTTATCATCATTAAGGACATCAAGTGGTTTTTCCAAAAGCAAGAAGGTCTTGAAAATGAATAGGATATAATATTTATTTTTAATATTATATGCCTAAAAAGGCCCAAAGGATGAAGACCCAAGGAAGGAGAAGCAAGTTTAAATTAAATAATAATATTATATTATTATAATATTTTGGGCCAAATAACAAGGTGAAGAAAAACAAGGTTCAAGTTGAAAAGACCCATGAGCAGTTTACAAAAGATTTAATTTAAATTAAAATATTTTAATCATTGATTACAATTTTAATTTAAATTAATAAGGAGTGCCAAAGGTTTTTAAATTTAATATTTAAAATCTAATTTGAATTTTAAAATTCAAAATTGGCCATGTAAAATACAAGAAGCATGTGTATTTATAAAGGAAATAATTCTCATTTTCTAAGATCTCGGACATATAACTTTGAATGCAATGTCATAGAGGAAATCATGCACTGCATTACCTAAGAATAAGAGAAATTCGCATTTCGAAGTATTGGAGGTAGAAAAGTGTGTAAGGGCAGCAACGTGGATAGAAAGTTTCATCGGTAGTGGTAGTGCAGGTGACAGTTGAGAAAGAGATAGGGCTTTGCAAGGAAGAGATCGCGGGTTCGATCCATGTGATTGACTTTTTGCTAGAGGAAATAGGCCTTCCTTTCATTTGATATTTTTGTGAGGCAACATATAGAGGGGATCATGCACCTATGGTTTCATGTGGGCACGTAGCCCACTTGGTGACCTAGATTTGGGCTAGGGTGTTGGAAAGGCTACGTCGTGTGTTCGAATTTCATCGAAGATATTTTTGGTGGGCAGAATAAATTAAAGGTATGTTATGCACATTTTTATTTCTCCATAGGTTTTGAAATTCAAAAATTTCTTAGAGGGTTTCATGAGTTCTAAAAGGTAGCTATGAGTTTTTGAGGGATTCATAAGGTAAAGTAAATTAAAATATTTTATTTTGATTTTTTGGTGATTGAAATTTATTTTATAAAGTTGGAGTGATAAGGTATACAAAGAAAATAATATTTTGCATCTTGAAATAAAAGCTACATTGTGATACTTACATTTAATGAGTTTGAATATTAGAAGGTGTATAAAGAAAATTGTTGTGTATTTTGTTATAATGAAATTGTTGACTTATATTGTGTAAGTTTGGATATTATAAGGTGTACTAAGAGATTTGATATTTTTGTATGGTAAAATAATTATTGGAAAAATATTTGCAAGGATATTTTGAGAAATATTGTTGTTACCTAACCTTAATATTGGCAAAGAATATTTGATTGTGGTTAAGATAGGTTTTGAAGACATATCTCCATCAAAACAAAAGGTATGGGCACATATTCTTATGAGTGTAATATTGTTGGATTGAATATTGTGAAATACAAGGTTGGAATGAAAAGGATTATTTGATAAACATTGTTGGAAATATTTGAGTGAGTGATCATATGCACGATTAGGGTTTGTGAAAGATCATGAGTATCATTATTATATGAGATTATTTGATAATCATTGTTGGAAATATTAGAGCAAGCTTTCATATACATGATTAGGGTTTGTGAAAGATTATGAGTATTATTGTTATGTGAAGTTGAGAACCATATTGAACTAGGATTTGTGAAAGAACATAAGTATCATTGTTATGTAAATTTAGAATAATCTTGAGTTAAGTTTGAGTTCCATTGTGTGAGTTGTTGAAAGTATTGTGAAACATTTTCTTAGGGTTTGTAAGCAAGTTGTGTTTCATTAAGTGATTGGTTGAGTGGATTTGATTGAGTATAGTTGATTGAAAGTGTTGGAGTAATAGTTCAAGTTATTTGAAACAAATTGTTATTTATTCTTAATTGATTTGAAAAAGAGGTTTTCTATTATATATTGAGTTGAGTTGAGTGAGATTTTATGGAAGCTTACAATATAGATTTGAGGTAAGTATTGGTGAAGACTTACTGAGAATATTGAGAAATTTCTAGCGAGAAATTATTGAGGAGATTTGAGGTAAGTCTTGGTGAAGACTTGTGGATAGATTAGTGTGCGATTTTGTGGAAGCTTAAAATGCAGATTTATGGTAAGTCTTGGTGAAGACTTGAGAGCATTTTGAGAAAGTTCTAGAGAGGAATTATGGATAGATTTGAGGCAAGTCTTTGAGAAGACTTGTGAGAAAAGTTTATTGATTGATTTGTTCAAATTTTGAGTTAAGGTTTGGGATAGATCTAGAAGAGTTGATTTGTGATTAGATCAAGCTTTGTGTGAAGGCTTTAGGACATATTGGAGGACAAATTTTGGTGCAAATTTGAGGATAGGTTTGTACTAGACCAGAGATAGAGATTAAGCAAATTTATGCTAGATCAAAGGATTGTGTTTAGTGCAGATTTGAGACAAATATTGAGTAGATTTGTGCTAGACAGAAGGACTATTTTTAGTGTAAATTTGAGACAAATATTGAGCATATTTGTGCTAGATCGAAGGACTGTGTTTAGTATATATTTGAGATAGATATTGATCAGATTTATGCTAGATTGAAGGACTATGTTTAGTGTAGATTTGAGACAGAGCTGAGATTAAACTTTGGAGGTGACAAAGCAGAGGACAATAGTATCTAGTGGATAGATATCCATTAGCCAGGGTAGTGAGGACAAAGGTATTCTTAGTTAGGATAGGAGTCTTCAGTGGAGAGAGATCCATAATCCAATGCAGTGGAGGTAGTAGTCTTCTAGAGGATCACCAACTAGAGCATATGAGAAGGAGTTCTCTTGTGGATAGATTTCCATGAATTAGATTAGGGGATTGGTGTCTCCTATGGATAGGCACCCACAAACGTGATTAGGAGATTGGTATCTCATTTGGATAGAGGTCCATAAACATTGTAATAGGGAAGGATTCCCAATAGATTTTTTGAGAAAATTTTAGTGAAATATTTTCTCCGTGGACGTAGCCCACATTAGATGAACCATGTTAAATTGGTGTCTCTATTATGTGTAATAATTTATGCATTTCTTTGATTACTATTGTTGATATTTCCATTGATATATTGAATAATATTGTTTGAGAAAAGAAAATTAAAAAGTGGTCTTATACTATTCACCCCCCTCTCAGTATAAGCTTGTGTTCTTTAGTGCCAATGTAATGCAAATACTTTTGCAATAGATAGGACTAAGTCCCTTAATTTACACCAAAGTTATACATCTCCTCAAGTCTTCTTGATGAAGCTTTCCTTGCTTCTTAGATATGGTGGATTTTTCTCTAATCCTTAAGAGCAAATAATAATGTATTATTACCTTCCTTACTAGACAAAACTAACCTCTAACTACTCTACTTGGATAACTTAGCAACAATGAATCTAAGGTCTTAATCATGCAACTTAACTTTGCACTAATTTTCACTTCAACTAAAATACTTATTTCACCTTTAATAATATTTAAGAAATATCAATATAGTGCAATAGTGATCTCTTGTTTTTACTCCTGTAAATAAACTATTAATGCACTATAATCTATGCTTTAGGATGTAATCCTATTTACTTCAACTTTTTATTTCATTCAAAATATATCTTACTCCTATTTTAATGTGCAGGTATTAACCTTAAAAGAAACTATATTTTTCACTCCCTTGAAGACTCTAATATGTAACCTTCTCCTTGCAACTTTTAACTCTAATATGGTGTTTAACGAATCTTAATAATGAACCAAAAAATTAAAGTTAAAGTAATGAACCTTTTGCACTAAATTTTCTTACCTTAATGAACTCTGTAGATGAAGGATTGCAAGATGATTAGATTCACCTTATTGTTACCTTTTACAGGATGAACTTGCAACTCTTCTTTGCTGTCCAAAATATCTTCTCAACACACCAATTTGTAGCTTTGTACCTCCTTATATCTTGTTACCTGATACTATAGTTTTGTGGCTTAAACTCTCCTTTAAGATGTATCCTGGAAATCTAAAATTTAGCAACTATTGATGTTGTCTAAGTTGATGCTTTCTTGTTGTCGTCAAATATAAAATTTGCATATGGCAAGCATTCAATCTCTCCACTTAAATGTTGTCCTTGAATCTCATTAATTTGGTAGGGAACTCCTCCAAATCGTAATTGAGATTTTCCTTCAAGAACCCTTTAGTTTTTTTGTTGTAGAAACCAACATATCTCCTTTATCTGAATGAGCCTTATAGCCTTCAAAGGTAAAATTCAAACCTTTCAAGTTTGGTAGTAATATTTATCTCTTTTCTCCTTCAACCTCCTTGTCAAATTCTTACTCCAATCAAGGCCTTCTTCTCAAGAATCTAAAAGCATTGAGGTCTTTACCAGTCTCCTCTGAAATTTGACAAACTTATTATTAAATCCTTCTCCCTTGGTCTTGTTGTCAGATGGTGATAATAGTTCCAAGTTATTTCTTTATCAGTAACTTCTCCTTGGTGGTAAATTTCTCCAATGAGTTCTCCTAGGAACTCCTTTAATGGTCTTTTATGAATCTCCTTCAATGAGGCTCTCCAAGACTTCTCCTTATTTCTCCTCGAGACTTCTTCGCTAGGGTCTTCACTCTTGTAGCTTTTTTGGTATTTATCAATGAGACATTTTCTTCAACCTTCTACTATGGAAGTTTGGAAATGAGATCTCCCTCTTGGATCTCTAAAATCTATTGTTTCAAAAATAGAAATTTTGCTAGTCCTTCTCTATCTTAAAGCTTCCAAATATAGAAATTCTTCAATGGGCCTTCTATGGGTATCTTCAACTTCTTCAAGGTGAAGTCTTCAATATTTAATGGAGATCACCAATATCCTATATTCACTAGGAATATTCTCTAAATTCTCTTCTCCATCGAATCAGCAATAAGGCTCCCATGGCATTTTCTTTGCTTCTACAATCTATAGGTCTACAATATCTAGCAATGGGACTTTTTCTTTAGGCCTCCAAATATTCAATATCATCT
Organism: Wollemia nobilis; assembly: GCA_028583015.1. Taxonomy (NCBI): domain Eukaryota; kingdom Viridiplantae; phylum Streptophyta; class Pinopsida; order Araucariales; family Araucariaceae; genus Wollemia; species Wollemia nobilis. Next base: position 3,052,593 of record JAQPPZ010017073.1, read on the forward strand.
TGTTTCTTATGGCTTTAGATTGATTCCAAAGAAGATATTCTTCCTAGATATTTGTAGGAAGGTTCCCAAATTTCTTTGAATCTCCTTTTTCCTGCAACAAAGTATTAGTACTGTAATGGAAGAAACTTTAAATCTAGAGATGATTAATCTTCACTAGTTGATTTGTCAATCTAGTGGAATTAATGTTGAGTCCTAGTCTTCACAATTTTTTCTACAACCCTATGGAAAGACTCTAGCCAAATGCAATCTTAGAAATTTTGAAAATGATATTTTTGGATTCCTCTCAATATCACTTGTGGCTCTTCCTATTTTCTATTGATCTACCGTGTGCTCTGATACCACTGTTAGCTTTTGATGAGTATATGATATAGGAAGTGCAATCACAAAATGTAAGATAAGCAATCTATGATATATGTATGATAATGACACTATAATATGTAGAAAAATAAAGATATAAACTTCTACAATAACTTGGAAATATGCCATTAATGAAAGCTTACGAAAATAGTACAATGCAGTATAATGGAGGACATGAACACTCCATAATTTTTTTTTAAAGGAACTACATTATACTCCTCTACCAATCTATACTATGCACTCTCTATATTCTCTCCTATCGTTTCAATCACTATAAGGCCTATATATAGGAAGATAAGTTCCTTGGCCTTCAATCTAGCTTTGACTCTATCCTACGACTCATTTACATGTGGACTACATACACATTTACATCATTATACATTTTAACACTTGTGCATTTATTACATGCTAAAGTAACTACTTAACTTTAAACTAAACTCCTACTCTAGTAATGTACCAAATGTGGTACATTGATATGTACCCAATAATTTAATATACTCTAACAAAATTTATAGGGAAATCATCCAAAATTTTAAGTCTCAATTGTCATTTCAATTTGAATTAAATAATATTGGTCCTGCAAATTTCATCTTGGGCAAGCAAATTAAGAGGGATCAATCAAATAAGAGACTTTGGCTGAATCAAAGAAAGTATATTAAAACAAAAAAAAAAAAATATTTGATATGTATGATTGTAAACCAGTCAAGACATAAGAAGAGGAAGAGGAAATATCTTGTGTTCCTTATGCAAGTGTTGTTGGGACTTTGATGTATGTCATGGTATGTACCAAACCAAACATTGTCAATGTAGTCGGAGTTCTAAGTAGATATATGTCAAAACTAAGGAAAGAACATTGGATTGTTGTAAAGTAGGTTTTTAAATACTTGCATGGCATAGCAAAGTATGTAATTTTCTATCAAGGAAGGGCTAAACCAAAAAAGGTATTAAATGTATAATGTTTTGTTGATGCAGATTGGGCTAGAGATCTTGATTGTCAAAGATCCACAAGTGGTTATGTATTTTGCTTGTTTGGTGGAGTAGTTAGTTAGATGAGCAAGAGGTAAGTTGTAGTGGAAATTTCAACTATATAAATTGAGTACATGGAAACCACTCATGTAAGGAAGTAGTATGGTTACTGTAGAGCGGGAAAATTTCCCTGTCATGTATGATTCTCAATTAGATTCGTTGGAAGCTGAGGTGATCGTGGGGGTTATCTACACTTGAGGTCTTTAGGATCAAAGGGTTCACTAGGAATGGTTTTAGGACTCGCTTCAAGTCTAAGGATGGATATTTTTAATGTGTATATTGATAAAATACCTATGTTTGGCTTTCCTAAAATCTAAGCTATAAAAATGAAAGAACAATGTAGGATAATAATGATGCAAGAAGACAAGAAGTTAACCCTAGTATGATTCTTGATTTTCAATGATGACTAAACCCTATGATACAAAAATCAATATTCTAAATGATTTTGTTACATAATAAACATAATATATATACACATCAAATGATCGAAGGTTGCAACATCTTGTAACCAATGCCAAACAAGGAGCAACCAATGAAGCTAAATAATATAAAATACAAACAACGGGTGCAACAACCCAATCATGCACTCTACATGGGCAAACCTACCAAATCACGTAGTATAACAATGTGCAATAACAATAATATAGTAAAATAATAAAATACTTAGGTTAAAATATATAACCTAAGTATCCTCATCACTCCTCCCAACCATATAAGCATTGGACCCCAATGCTTTCACAAGAAAAGTGGGAGCGAGCTTAGGAGTGTCGGGTACGACCAAAAATGCACTCCTAGATACAAAGGAGGGAAGACCAAGAATGAGCTAGAATAGGTCTCCATAAAATACCAAAATAAGGATACCAATGAGTCGGGCTCGAAAAGAGCTTTCCAATGACTATAAACTCGCCTATACTTGTAGACGGATGAATTGGCTCCTCCCGGTGGCATAAACATTCAAATAATAATAATTAAATTAATTAATTTAATTTTTAATTAATTTAATTATGAATTAATTTATTTAATTAATTAAATAAGTTTAATTTTTTTAATTCCCCATGATAGGGAATGGCCTACGCTGGCCAACGTGGTAGCCATGCCCCACATGGAGCGCGTCAGCCCAGGAAATGCCGCACACTCCAGCTAGCCACGCTGACCAACATGAGAGCCAATCCATACTTAGGTTATATCTTTTAACCTAATTATTTTATTATTTTTCTATATTATTATTGTTATTGCACATTGTTGTAATACATGATTTGGTAGGTTTGCCCACGTAAAGTGCATGATTGGGTTGTTGCACTTGTTATTTATCTTTTGCATTATTTGGCTTCTCAATTTTCTTGTAAGGGCTAGATCTAGAGCTTCTGGGCAATGGGGCCATGGTGAAAACTGCAATAGTTGGTAATTAATATGACAAAAATTCTATAGTAGCAAGTAATTCACAAGATATAAACTTTACAATAGCAGGCAGTGAGGCTGGCATCTACAATGGGTCTGGCAACAAATTGGAATATCGAGTAGTAGAGGGTAATTGGTTGCAGGTGAGCCATGGAGACAAGGTGGTAGCAACTTCTGCAAATTATTGGTCTACATTAGGTAACCCTTTCATTTCTCCATTATTTTTCACATTCTTTTCTTCATCAGAGAAACCTCCAGCATAGAGGTCTTTTTTAGGGAAACCTTCAATGTTGCTTTTCCCAATAGCAACATGGTCCAATGGTAGGACGATGGGATTTTTGCCCATAAACCCTAGTTTGATTCTAGTTGTTGCTACTATTTTTTGTTTTACAACAATTTCATCCATAGGCAAATTTTTTTATGCAAAAATTTCTTTTGTAGAAATTTGAATTTCTACTATAATTTCTTCCATGGGAAGAATTTTTTTCTTCAACAAATATTTATTCTTCTGCAAAAATTTCTTTGCAGCAATTTCTTCCTCAGCCGAAAGAATATTTTCCTCAAAAAATTCTTCTTTTTTTGCCATTTCTTTTACGATTTGGAGAAATTGAATCTATTGGACATTAGAAACGATCATTCTGAGTAGTTGCTTCAAATTTTTGAAGAAAATTTTATCTTGAGTAGACAACATGGTGCCTTACCCAGACAGGAGTAGGATCTTTTGCTCTAATACCAATGATACATAACTCAATATTCTGAATTATTTTATTATATAATAAGAATACTATATACACATCAAATGATCGAAGGTTGCAACATATTGTAACCAATGCCAAACAGGGAGCAACCAATGAAGCTAAATAATGCAAAAGACAAACAACGGGTGCAACAACCCAATTATGCACTCTATGTGGGCAAACCTGCCAAATCACGTAGTACAACAATGTGCAATAATAATAATAATATAGTAAAAATAATAAAATACTTGGGTTAAAATATATAACCTAAGTATCCTCATCACCCTAACTTACAATAAAATAAGAATTTTTCTTTAAGTAAGAGTTTAGGAGAATGCACAAAAACAAAGCTAACCCTAGAATGCAAATTATATGTTTTTTTTCTTTTGAATGCTTAGAAATAAAATCAATATATTTTTATTTTACTTATGTTTAAATCTAAAATAAATAGAAAGTAGACAACAAATAGCCTAAGAAGTTAATTTAGGGCACTTATCTGATCTAGAGGTTTATCCTAGCTTTAACTTGCATCCAAAATATCCAAACAACTTCAATCCTACAAAACATCTCATAAACCCTAGAAAAATTGATCAACGTCTGGGGTCTTGCTTAGGTACTATATGACTAAGCTTAGAGACATGGTGTTCAAGCCCCCTTTGTCCTTTTAGCTAATTTTTTGAAAATGAAATGATATTTTATCTTTAGAAAAAGCAAAAGCAATATTAAATAATCATGTGACGATGAAATGAAATGCAGATAGAATGTGTGTAATAGAAAGCTAACATGCAAGATGCAAATCAAGGTTTTGGGAAGCAAGAGCTTGCCCCCAAGCCATAATTGACCAAATTCATGCCCTGTAAGGGGTGAGCATGTGGCTTGCCAAGTTCAAACCCTATATATGGGATATGAATTTGGTTTGAAGCACTTTTTGGGTCCCAAACATCAAAAATATGATGTAAGACAACAAAAAATAGATCTAACAACTAGTAATGCAAGTAAATAACCTAGTTAGCTGATGGAGGAAGCAAGGAGCAATGAGAAGGTGAAATAAGCAACACAAAGTGCTAGATATCTCAAAGTTTCAAGACTCCTTTGCTTGTTCACCAAGAGCAACCAACACCAAAAGCATAAAATAATTAAATATCAATCTCACAGCAATAGAGCACTTGCTAGAAAAGAAGCCTAGATATCATTGAGATCACTTAAAGAGAACTTGCTTATCTTCTTAGAAAAATGGAAATACAAACCTCTATTTGTAAGAGGTTTTGAGGTCTAAAAGGCAAGAAAATAAAAGTTCACTATAGGAAAGAGTCGATGCAAAAAGGGGTTGACGAGGCAGGGGATTTTGAGAAAAAACCCTAAAAATCCAAATTCATGCCTCGTATGGACCAGGTGCAAATTTGGAAAGGCTAGGGAAAAAGAGAAAAATAAGAGGGGAAAAGGGGCCCAAATTTGCACTTAGCAAGTTTGGGTGGCTTCCTAAATATCTAAGGAAAGATTGATTCATTTTTATGGGTCAATTTTCTATGTCTATAGTTACAAATATTGTGTGTTGATGTTGGGTTCTTATAGGGAGCTATAAGGATAAATTGTAGCAGTCAAAGTGCAATCTATATGGCAAATAATATTGCTTATCATTCTAATACAAATCATATCATAGTATAGTATCATTTTATTAGACATGGTTGAAGACAAGGTGTCACTAGAGAAAATTGATACTCTAAAAAATGTTGTAAATTCATTAACTAAGCCTATGAGTATTGAGAAGTTTTCTTAGTATAGGGATACAATGGGTTTAGTTGCTCCAGGTAGCTAAATTTATGCTTTGTATAGGCCCCACTGCAAAGTATTCAACAAGTGGGATATTGTTGGATGTGTTGCATCCTTTGCATGAAAAAAAGTGCAAGGTATTATTTTTTGGATGGTCTACTTAATTAGCCTATATGGGTGGTTTTAGCGCATGGTTTTATACCCATTGTATTCTAGTACCACTTGGTGGTTTAGGGTTGTTCAATGCTACAAGATATATATATATATATATATATATATATATATTGTAACTACTTTGTTAAATGTTAGGTAGTTAAGTATATAAATGCAAGGATATAATGTAATATTGTAGTATGATTGGGGTCACAAGCAAAATTATAATAATATATGACATAGTGTCATATTATAATATTATGCACTTTGTAACTCATAAAAGGTGAATCACCACATGGGTGACCTTGTAACTCATTGAAGGTGAACTATCACATTCTTATATAAAGAGATATGTACCCCAATTGTAAAATGAAGAAATATATGAACTATTCTTTTTAGAAGTCTTGGATCATAGAGTTGGAGATTGTGGAGTGGCTTCCTTCCAATGAGGAGCATTGTATGGTGTTGCCCTACCTCAAGGGTATTATCAATCTCTATTTTATTGTGGATTATTATTGTGGAATTTTATTTACGAATGTATGTTGTATATTTTTGCATATTTTTGAATGCTTTACTGTTAATAAGAAGAGAGGTTCATAACATTTGGTATCAGAGCAACGATTATAGCAAAGTGGGGCTGTATTTGAAGAGCTAAGGGATATTTTTTTAGAAAAATATCACATTTTTTAGAAGCCGTATATTTTTTAACAAATACTTTTAGAAGGTTTTTACATCATTGTGTAGATATTATCAAGTGCTACAAAAATGATTGTTTATTTGTTAAATTTTGATAAGTATTGAGAAAGTTATGGTTGTTAGATGTTGAGATACTTGTGTTGTTTTTTGACTGCATAATTTTTTCAAAAGAAAAAAATTCACATTAAATGTTTCAACATTCATTTTCAAAATATTTTTGCAATAACATGTAGATAATTTTGAGTATTATAAAAACAATTGCTCACTTGTTAAATTCTTATAAATATTAATGGAATTACAAGTGTTGAAAGTTGGGATTTTGATGTTATTTATAGGGCTATAAAAAATTCATACCTCTCAATCCAGGTAAGAAAATCATTTTTTGTTTGATTTATTTTGAAAAAATCTGCAGATTTAATTTTTTGAAGAACGAACTAGATGACATCTCAAAAATTTTAATTTTTGAGAATTTTCGATTATTTAAAACCCTAGTTGCTTTGGAAAAAAGTCATGGAGTTGCCAAAATTTTCTGGAGAAGATGATATTGAAGTCTTCATATTCTTATGAACTTTTAGGGAGATATAATATTTAAAATTCCTTGCAAGGGGAAGATTTCTTGGTATTTCAACTTTGCTTGTCCTCGTTATTATATATACACATGGGAAGAATTCAAAGTTGCGATGGGGATTAGAGAAAAATGATAATAAGGAAAGCACATCTTTGATGTCAAATAAGCCAAACAATGACCAAGAAAAATTGTTTGAATTTAAAAAAACTATTTTGCAAGTTTTTGGCTGCATTCAGAAGCAAAAGATTGTTATTTCTATAAACCCTAGCAGCCAATGTAATTTCATTAATATTGCTTTGGCTAAAAAGTTGTAGGTTCAAAAAATTAAGGACACAAAGCTTGAGGGTAAGAATGTTCAAATTTTTCAAAATTTGAAAATTACTATGGATAAATATGTCTTACACTCATATTTTTATGTCATTGAGAGTGATGATATGGATATTATTTTGGGTTATCCTTGGTTTCATTATTTGGGTACTATTAAAATTAATCTGCAAAATTTTTTTATGAAACTATGGTACAAGAAAAAGAAGATAACATTGTAGGATATTTCTCAATATAAGAAATAAGGATCAAAAGAAAAGCAAGTAACTATTGTAAGAGAACAAATTGAAGAAAAATAAAAATAACTTGAAATAGAATCTAAGGAAGAGGTAATTTCAAAGATCAAAGAAGAAGCTAAATAAAATTCCAAGAATTAACCAAAATAAAGGAATAAGAGAGAAGATCATAAAATAAAGGCACAAAATATGGGAGCATATAGTCATCCACATCACCATGAGAGGCAACTACCATGGAAACAGGGTTTAAGGCAACAAAAGAAACAAGAGGGATATACATGGGATCAAAAGAGAAAAAGCTATGGGTATTTGGATGGGACAAGGGAAGCTTGGCACCCTCATAGACTACCACCAATCCAAATTTCTCTTGGATGGAAGAATAATCAATATTAGTACCAATTGACAACAATGCTTAGAAGATCCAAAATTCTTATGTTTTGAGGATAAAACATTTTTGTAAGGGGAATGGAATATTAGGTACCTAAGTATATGAATGTGAGGATATAATATAATATTGTATTATGGCATAGGTCACACATAAAATTATAATAATATATAACATAGTTCCATATTATAATATTATGCACTTTGTAACTCATGGAAGGTGAATCACCACATTGATGACCTTGTAACTCATGGAAGGTGAATCACCACATTGATGACCTTGTAACTCATGGAAGGTGAACTATCACATTCTTGTATAAAGAGAGATGTACTTTGTAAAATGAATACATATCTAAATTATTCATTGTAGAAGTCTTGGCTTGTGGAGCTAAAGATCTTGTGGAGTGGCTTCCTTTCAATAAGGAGCATTGTACGATGTTGCCCTACCTCAAGGGTATTATCAATCTCTATTTTATTGTGTGGATCATTATTGTGAAATTCTATTTGTGGATGTATGTTGTATATTTTTGCATATTGATGAATGATTTATTGTTGATAAGAAGAGAGGTTCATCAAATTAAAAATGCATAACAATAATAAAAATAAAGAGGTGTGACTTTGAGTTTTTGTTGGTTTTCCTGGTCAAGGGTTTCTAGGATAAATATTCATGTTTTTTCCTTCTATTTTATGATTTTGTTAGTATTAATATCTCTAGAGTAGGTTTATAAATCCCTTCACTTTTGTCATCCTCATATTAAGAGAAAGTAAAAATAGAATGATCTTACTCTTTGCATTCATGCAAATATAAAGTCATATAGTTTAGATAGTTTGTTTGCACTTTATTATCTAATTGTGTTTTTCTTTTACAAATATGTTAGTGTCAGACAGGCAATAATTTGTATATGCATTTACGGTCACATTCTAGTTCATATTTCTTTCCCATAAATACACAAGGTAAAACAAGGAATCTTAAAAATAAACCTAGGTTATGTGTCCTAATATATACATGAAACTTAGGTTTTAAATTTGAACTTGCCCATGTATGAAGTAAGTGAGGCAGAATCATAATTTTATTTTTTCCAACCTTATAATAGTAGAGATTTTAATAGTAACTTATCATTCCCATTGTCTATCAAGTAGCACAATTAGCTTAAATAATTCATTGACTTCCTTTGTTGGGTTGTTATCTTTATTAAAACAAAAAAATAAAATAAAAAGGATTAGTTGTTCTTTTGCGTTATTGCGTCAGAAATAGTTGATAACTATTCGAAATTTGAGTAAAATAGATTGTCATTGATGTCAAAATGGAATGGGCCATGAGAGCACAATAATGAAAAGGTTGAAAACCAATTTTTAAGACTATGTGCAAAAAGAGAGCAAGCGAAAAATCCTAATATTATAATATTTTAATATTATAATATCCGACCAACAGGGTCTTTCAAAAGGAAAATAAAGCAAGTTTAAAAGAAATAATATTATAATGATTTGCATTATAATACATGGGATAAAAAGTTATTTAAGTTAAAGTTTTAAATTATTTAATATTTAAATTATTTATATTTAAATAATTTAAAATTAAATATTTTAATTTAAAGTTATTTTAAATCTTTTAAACACAGTGATGCACCGACGATTGAGGGCCAAAGATTCCATATTAAGCCAATGTTTAAATCCCAAGTCTAAAAGGGAACCTCGTTGACGATGTTATATTGAAGACCATTTATCATATTTAAAGAGGTGAATCATAACTTTATAATGTGTAATGTATGGCACAAGATTAATATTCGAATGCACTATGATACATGAAAACCCTACGGTAAAATGAATATTCTGGCATACACTCGAGCGATTCATTGGAGAAGAAATAAAATAAATTTATTGCGCCATTCAAGGGACGAACTATTGGAAATGTGAGAACATTTGTGTGCTTCGTTTGACATGCGATGGAGACAAAAAATAGTGCACATAGATTTTAAGGTGTAGAGCTAAAAACATGACACTATGCAAGCAATAAAGAAATCAACTCAAAGAGACAAATAATTGCACAAAATAGAATATATTTCAATAAATGGGGGGGAGCTGAAAAACTCCTTGTTACAATTATTCTGCCTTAACAGAGTTGATTTGATACAATAGATACAATTGCTAGGGTTCTCCGAAACCCTAGCTATACAAAAATGAGTGTCTTCAAATGTGCTTCGCTCCCAACAGAATGAGTGGGCTTGTGAGATATCCGATTTCGGGCCACTCTAGCTTCAGTAGCTATCCAATATTGAATGAGAACCTGTAGATCTGCATACACACAAACAGACAAGGGGATTAGTAATACCTATGAGGGCTCCATAGCGTGAGACCCTCAACTATCAAATAAACCCTAACTACAAATGAATACAATGGCATACAAAAACCTACAGATTATGCAATGAAATAAAAACCAATGGTGATTTACCTTGCTTAACTTGATGATGCTTCATTGTAGATCCATTGGTATGATGCCCTAACAACACCACGATGATTTGATGCAATAAGCTTTGGTTCACGTTGATGATGATGGTAGGCTCTGGCAAGTGCTTGGTAGGCTCTAGTGAGCTTGGAGGCTCTGGAGTGCACCTAGGATATGGTAGGCTGGTGAGCGCTTGGTAGGCTCTGCAGTGAGCCTGGCAAGCTCTGGAAGGTGCCTATGGGTGAGGGTTTAATCTACAGAAGTAGATCACGGGGATGCGAAGGATGCAAAAAATGAGGGGATTACGATGGCGATGGAGGATGGATGTGGAAGTGGCTGGAATGGTGGAAGTCCTATAGCAAGCTAGGGTTTGGATCTTCAAGGCTCTACAACCTTCTGCTTCACAAGGGCTTCTTCAATAATCTCTCCAAGGGTGAGAACATTCCAGGGTTTGAGCATTTGCAAATTCTCTTATTTATAATCCAACCTAGGGTTTTCTTAGGGTTTTAGCTTAACACTTTTGATCATGTGGCTAAGATTAAATCAAATCCTAAGGCTGAGATTATACTTTAAGTGTGACATGGATTAATGAAGATGGATGGCTGAGATTAGATTAAATCTAATGGCTGAGGTTAATTAGGTTTAAATATATATTTTATAATAAATATATTAAAATATAATAATAAAATATTATATTAAATATAAATAATATAAAATAAATATAAATTAAGTCCAAAGGGGTCAGAAAGTGGCAAGAAAGGGCTAAAGTGGGCAAGTGGGTGGTGGGATGGTTAGGATGAAGGATTAATGGCTAGGATTTGGTGTCTACAGATGCCCCTTTTTGTACCATGTTGCATGAAGCACAATATGGTGCAAAAATACGAGACACCTGCTTGGGCTATGGGTGCAGAAGCAACTTCTCTCTATTGTTGGATTTTGAGCACTCAATGTTGAAGACAAAAGAATAAAGAATTTTGGAATTTTGCATAGCTTACCCCCTCAATTGGAGAATGAGTTGAATGAATCTCACGAGCCAATTGAAAATAGAATTTGTGCAAGTGATGAATGATGTGATGAAAGGGGAGGATATGAATGATGTAAATGTGATACCATTTTTCCCCCAATGATGGAAGGGGTGTGTAAAATACCATGTGATTGTGGATGATATGAATGATGTAAAATGTGATACCATTTTTCCCCAATGGTGGAAAGGGGTTGGTGTAAAATACCATGTGATTGTGGATGATATGAATGATGTAAAATGTGATACCATTTTTGCCCCAATGGTGGAAAGGGGGGTTTTGTCAAGTGTAGATGTCATGATCATGTAAGATGTATCCCATTGTGGGAGGATCAAAATCAAATTGTGGTTGCCCCAAATTTTGGGATGATTCAATGTTGTTGAATAGTGTGCTCTCTGATGCCATTGATATGCAAGTATGATGATGTAGATAAAAAAAAAGAACCATGGATGGCCTGCTAGTGACTATTCTGATAATTCCCACAATTGGAACCAATCATCCTAGCTAGTGCCTATCATTAGGTTTTTGAAGAAAATGATGAAATTTGAGTGTTTGTTCATGTGTTAAGCCTCACGAACTAGGCCATCAATGACAACAGTTATGCAAATTGTTCTTGGCAAGGTTTCACTCCAAAATGTGAAGTACCCAATGTGATTGTGATATTGGACAATGAGATAATTGATGATGATCATGGTCAAGTGTCCTTATGGTAGGCTATTCATATTACCGAATTGCATGGATGTAAATCATTGCAATCGCCAAGGAGATAGAATAGACCACTAGATACGAGGTTCGCTTGAATTTGTAGGTGAACTGGACAAATGTTGGATGAAATGATTGATGGATTGAGAGATGGTGATGGAAGAATGTTGGATGAATGAATGTTGTGATTTCACTAAATGTAGAGTTGATTGATGTTTGATTTGTATTTTGTGCTTCTTTTAGTGGTTCATTTTGCATGAAAATAAGAGATTTATTGGTCAAATCAACTCCAATTTTTATGAAATTGTGTGGGATGATGAAGAATATGATGCAGAATGGTTGAATGTTGGTTTTGTGAAAATTTGGATTTATTTGATGCATTTTGTGACTCGATTTGTGCATTTTGAATATTTGGTTTATTCTCAAAAATTATGCATGCAAAATGATTTATGTTTTCACAAAACCTGATTTTATGATGTGCATGATGTGTGGATGAAATTTGGTGAATTTGGAGGAGGTAAGCTACTATTTTGATCAATTTTGTCTTCATGCCATTTTGGTGCCAGGTGCCCAAGTGCGCCTGGATGTGCTTGCAAGCGCCTAGGCAAGCTTACGGACTGCAGGTGCAGGCTTACACTTGAATGCACTAAGTAAAGCTATAAATAGCTTTTTGAGTGAATTGTGAGGCTCATTTGTGTATTTTAAACTTTGAGAAGTTGCATCTAAGGAGTGGAGTGGATTTTGGTGAGCTAAGTGAGGCTAGTGGAAATCTGCATGGAAGCTATGGCAGTGGAGGGATCGAATGTTGCTGGTGGAGTTGAGGCACAATTTGCTCTGGTAATGTTTAAAAACACTTTGTATTTTGTGCAAAATTTTTTTTTTTTTTTGAAATAATATTAAAAATAGAAAAATGTTTGTTGTTGCAGTTGAGGGAGATAGAGCCTCAACATCACTTCTCTCCTCTTGTTCCCGGGATGAGGAAGAAGCTCACGGATGGGGATTGGGAGCTTTTGGGGAAGGTGGGCTTGGAGGGGTAGCTAGGTTGGATGTTGTGAGGGTGGATGAGGGGTATCTCTCATCATTGATAGAGAGATGGGATTCTGATAGGGGGACATTCCAGCTACCAACTAGGGAGGCTACTATCACACTTGAGGATGTATACCACATCCTCAAGGTGCCAGTAGAAGGGGAGAAGGTGGTGGTTGGGCATGACAAGAAGGTGGATATGGAGAAGATGTTTGGGGAGTGATGGTGGGAGGCACGAATGGGAGATGGAGGTATATGCTATCTAAGCATGTACAAGGTGAAGGAGTTGGATGCACTCCCAGCCTTGATCATGTTCATGTTAGCGAACATAGTGCTACCTAATAGCACTAGTTGTAGGTTCCCTTGGAACCTATTAGGGTTGGTGAGTGATCTACTCATCGACCCAAGGGGATATGCATGGGCTCCTACATTATTGGTATAACTATACCAGGAGCTTTATGAGGTGACACGGAGAGGGAGGAAGGGGATTGGGTGCAGCTTCCTCCTATAGTGTTGGGCTTGGGAGCATTTTAGTGTAGCTCATCAGAGGGGTTATCATGCTAGGCATGGCAGATGAGGGAGCCCTATGCTAGGAGATGGGTAGTGGTAGAGGAGGTGCAACCAAGTCAAGAGGTTCATACCAACCAATGGTATCGAGATATGTGGTCAGGGTTGACTCAAGCTGATGTGATATGGAGGCCATGGTGAGGAGCCCAATGGGATGGTGATGAGGAGCAGCTACATCGAGTGAGGTAGGCTCGATGGTTGGTTGGGAGGAGGGATGAGGAGGTGGAGTACTTCTAGTACTCATAGGTGTTGAGGTAGTTTGGCTTACCTCAGGATGTGTCAGATGAGCTAGTGTTGTATCGACATTGGGAGATGAGGTGGGGCTTCCATGTGTAGAGCCATGGTGGGTTCAGATAGATGATGATGAGTGCTAGAGGTCCCCAATGTAGATGATGTCGGGGTGACTCCAGAGTATGTAGCTTGGTTTGGTGCCCAACCAGTATGGGTACCAAAGGTGGTGAGTGATGATGCGATAGTTATGGGGTCGAGGATGACTCCAAAGAGGATGAGGCCTCAATGATCGATGAGTCAGAGGTGGTCAAGGGGAGCAGCCTAGTAGGCTCCTAAGATGGAGGTGGTAGATGAGGAGGGGGAGGATGATGAGGAGATGGGGGAGATATCCGAGGTGGCTAGGCTACGGGCTGAGGTGGAGCAGCTTCACGAGGAGCGAGAGACTACTCTTGAGTCTCATAGGGAGGCCTTGGCTACTATAGCATGGATGGAGGTAGAGCAGGTGGTAACTAGTGGTTAGGAGATGTCATGAGGCTTCGAGTGAGATTTTTTTGGCTAGAGAGGCATCATCAGATTGACATATGATGACTACGTGCTAGCGAGGCCTATGCACACTCCTTGGAGGATGTGTGTATGGCTAATCATATTCCTTTGTTAGATCCTCCATCTTCCTCTAGGACTGAGTCATCGAGGCATACAACATCTAGTTCTAGGTCTAGGGCTCCTACTAGGTCTCAAGGGTCCACTCATAGGCATTAGCTTAGTGCTTAGATGCACTTTTGTATATGAGCCTTGGTGCTCCATTGTAGCCTTTATGGCATTCATTGTACATATGATATTTTTGATATATATATACATGGATTTTTATATATTTGTGTTATCCTTTGTGTGAATGCTTTTATGTTTATGCAATGCATGTTTTATGAAATATGCTTTTCTTATGGATGATTAATGCAAACTAATCATGATGTGTATGCATAGTGTTATGGATGATTAATGCAAGCTAACCATGATGTGTATGAATAGTGTTTATATGGATGATTAATGCAAGCTAAATGGCATGTATGTGAATGCAAACTATATGAGAGGAATGCATGATGTTCTAATGATCATTTTTAGTTCAGAATTTTGTTGGCCATTTTTGTTCATTGTTTTACAATCGGGGGTACCCAATCTTGGTGGCTTTATGCGGGTTGATCCATGATGAAGACATGGATGCTAACATGGAAGAAGATATGGATGTTGATATGGAAGAAGATATGGATGTTGATATGGAAGAAGATATGGATGTTGATATGGAATACTAAAATATTTTCAAAGACTCAAATAGACTAGTGCTATCAACCAAACTCACTTGACGGTTGTCTAACTTTCTTTAGGACCAATGTGTGTGCAAGTGAAGTTCATGTACCAAATCTTGAGCATGACAATGACCCTAGGCAATCAAGAACCAATGTGTGTGCATGTGAAGTTCATTAACCCATTATGAGTAAATTGGGCATGACCTATTATGGGATGGACCAAGAAGCTAGCTTGCCCGTATGTGCGGTCAGAGGTCTCCCTTTTTGGAAGAGAGACATGTCACCCCGCATGAGCTTACTCCACTGCCAGTCAAGCATCTATAGCCCCGGTGGAGACTCACTCCATAGTCCAATGATCTGATATTTTAGGCCTTGGGGATGACTACATAACTTTCTGAGGGGAATGTAGTATGATCCTTACAGCTTTAGGGATCTGTGGTGTGTGCATGGAATTTGTTAACTTTGGATAGAGCTTTGGGGAATCGGATTCTCAACCGAAGTGTGATGAGAATGTGACCCTATCCTTACTACTCTATATTTTGTGTTTGTATTTGGAGAGCAACTATGATAGTGGTGAAAACCACTATTTTTTATTTTGGACTATGTTGCATAATAGGACAAGTGAGGAATACCCCTTTTCACTTCAAGGTGCTACCCAAGTATGGTATTATCCCTCTTTTACTCAAAATGTTTTTAAGATGTGAAAGAGTGTGGTTGGTGCAAGATTGTTTTTGGAATCAATCGACAATACTCAAGACTTTCTTAATGTGAGAAAAGTGCTTTTGGTCCTAAAGAAAATTGGACATCTTTCTGGAGGCTGCTAGACACACTAGTAGTGGTTGAGTGAGTGAAAATTTTGGCTTATTATGACTTTGGAAAAATGGGATTGTTGGAGGGGATTGCATAAATGCTCCCAAATAGGTACCCCTAATTGTGGAAACTTGACTTTTTATTTTGGCCATATCATCACTACTATAAATGATCATTGAACATGGGATGGGATGAATGCAATATGCAAGATTAAAGAATGCAATGGAATGCATGTGGGATGTAAAATGCAGTGGAATGTGTTTGGAATGGATGCAAATGCAATTGTGAAAATGCAGTATGTATGAATGCAATGTGAAAAATGCATGCTAAAATACCTATATGAAAATGCAATATGTATGCAATGGGAACATGCCTATGTGAATGATTTTTTTTTTTTTTTTTTTAGCCATGTATATATACACATATAGAACATCATATTAACAATAAAATACCTTTAAATGGATAACATTAAGTGGTTTGGGTTCCTCTACTCCCTCTAAATCGGTAAGTCTATATGTACCATTACCCACTTTTTGAGTGATTATGTATGGACCTAACCAATTAGCCATGAACTTGTCATGAAGGTGCGGCAAAGCATTGGTGTTTTGTTGGTTCTCTTTAAGTACAAGATCCCCTACCCAAAATTCATGAAGATGGACTTTGGCATTGTAAGCACGCTTGAGGCGGTCTTGATAAACTCGTAGGTGTTCTAGTGCATTGAATCACCTCTCATCAAGAAGAGTGAGTTGGTCAAGACGTGCTTGTCTAGCGGTGTCATCATCTATGAATTCTTGCAAAGAAATTCACAATGAGGGAATCTCGAGCTCAAGAGGCATGATAGCTTCAACTCCATAGACCAAGGAAAATGGTGTTGCTCCTATTGGCATTCGGATGCTTGTTCGATAAGCCCAAAGTGCCAAAGGGATTTGTGTATGCCAATCTCTATGATTTTCATTAACTAGTTTCTTGAGAATAGCAATCAAGGTCTTGTTGGTAGCTTCAGCTTGTCCATTTGCTTGTGGGTAATAAGGAGTCGAGAAACTATGTTGGATATTATATTTCTCGCAAAGTGCTCGAACATCCTTGTTTTTGAAAGACTTACCATTATCAAAAATGATTTTAGAAGGAATACCAAAATGATAGATGATATGGTGGAGTATGAAATCCACGATTCGAGCTCCTATCATACTAGTTAAAGGAATGGCCTCAACCCACTTTGTGAAGTATTCAATGGTTGTGATGATGAATGTATGTTGTCCCGAGGAAGGAGGTGAAATTTTGCCAATTAGATCTAGGCCCCATTGTGAAAAGGGCCAAAGGCTTTGTATAGGTTGTAAAGCTTGTGATGGTATATGAGTTAAATTGGCGTGTTCTTGACATTGCTTACAATTTTTGACATAGTTGCAATAGTCACGTTCCATTGTGGGCCAATAATAACCCATGCATAACAGACGCTTTGCAATGGCCATCCCACTAAAATGACCACCACAAGTACCATCATGGGCCTCCTCTATGGCTCTTTGAGCCTCACTTTGTTTGAGACAACGAAGAAGGATTCCATCATAACCATGTTTATACAACACATCCCCCAAAAGAACAAAATGGGCTACTTTTTGCTTGAAAGAGCATTTTGTAGACCGAGACATATCAGATGGGAGTGTTCCAAATTTTAAAAAGGCTACTATTTGGCTTGACCAAGACTCATATGGTTCCGAATGGATAAAGCAAATGTCTTTTTCATCCTTAGGATCAGTACGAACAATGGTTGCTTTAGATATTGTGGAGATTATTAGGGGTTGTACCTCTCCTAAGTCATCTTTTGGAATCAATGATCCAAGAGAGGCCATCGCATATACAAATCTATTAGTCGAATGAGGTAAGTTATCGATTTCATACCATTCAAATGTTGAGAGCAATTTCATTGCTACTTCATGATAAAGCTTAATGGTAGGTTCTTTGCATTGGTATTCTTTGGTTACTTGTTTAACAACAAGTTGAGAATCCCCAAATATCCTGATACGCTTAATTCCCATAGCTATAGCTGATTGAAGACCTAATATTAGGGCTTCATACTCTATAGTGTTGTTTGTGCATGAAAAGTCTAGCTTGAATGATAAAGGGATGGGAATCCCTTAGGGTGTATGAAAGACAACTCCAACACCTTGACCTTTCTCGCACTTAGATCCATCAAAGAATAAGGTGATATCGATGTCTTCCTCTGGAATGACATCTTCTTCTAATTCAGTGATAGAAAATACTGAATCATCTGGGAGCTCTATAATCAAAGGATGATCACTAGGTAGTGGAGCTTCCACAAGTTGATCGGCTATAACTTGACCTTTAATGGATTTTTGGCTGATAAATTTGAGATCAAATTCTATAAGGAGCATTATCCATTTAGCGGTACGAGTGTTATTGTAAGTGCGAGACATCATATAACATAGAGGATTTTCTCTAGCTATGACATAAGTTGTATGGCTAAGCATATAATGTCGAAGTTTCTTAGTGGAAAAAACCACTGCTAAGCACAACTTCTCTACATAAGCGTATCGGGTTTCATAACTCACCAATGTTTGACTAATGTAATAAACAACTTGCTCTCGATTTTGTTCATTTTTTGTGCAAGCATTGTCCCTAAAGCAGAGTCCATTGCTGAGACATAAATATAGAAAGGGACCCCTGGACGAGGAGGAGCTAAGACCGATGGAGAAGTTAGGTATCGCTTGATGTCATCAAAGGCTTTTTGACATTCATATATCCATACAAATGATACCCCCTTTTGTAGCAGGTGATTGAATGGCCTGCATTTATCAGAAAGTTGCGCAATAAAACGTTTGATTGATTGAATATTTCCTTGTAAACTATGCAATTCCTTAATGTTCATTGGGGGAGGCATTTCCATTATGGCCTTGAATTTGTTTGGGTCCACTTCAATGCCTCTTTTGGAGATAATGAATCCTAAAAGTTTACCTGAGGTAACACCAAAGACACACTTTTTGGGATTTAACCTCACCTTATGCTCTAGAAGTCGGTCAAAAATCTTTTCCAACACACCAATGTGCTCTTGTCGAGTTTTAGATTTAGCCAAGAGATCATCCACATAGTCTTCGATAATCTTATGCATGTAATCATGAAAGATATAAGTCATGGCTCGTTGATAAGTAGCTCCTACATTTTTAAGGCCAAAGGGCATAACCTTGAAGCAAAAGGTCCCCCAAGGTGTTGTGAATGTTATTTTGTGTTGGTCATCCAGGATTTATTCGAATTTGGTTGTATCCTAAAAAACCATCCATGAGGGAAAGCATTTCATGGCCAGCATAGGTATCGACAAGAGTATCTATGTTTGGAAGAGGAAAGTCATCCTTAGGACATGCTTTATTGAGATCTCAAAAATCATTGCAAATGTGTATCACCCCATTAGGCTTGCGAATGGGTACCATGTTTGAAAGCCACTCAAGATAGTCAATAGGAACAATGAAATTGATGTCTAGAAGCTTTTGAAGTTCTTCTTTGACTAAGAGGGCCATGGTAGGATGCATCCTCCTAAGATTTTGTTTGACCGGTTTGGCATCAGGATGTAAGGTGAGGTTGTGGACCACAAGATTAGGGTCAAGGCCAGGCATATCCTTGTAGGACCATGCAAACACATCTTTCTTCCTCTTGAGGAGAGCGATGAATTGCTCTTGTTCATCGGATGATAAACTTTTTCCAAGCTTGACAATTTGTGGATTGTCAGGATCTGAACTAAGGTTCACTTTGATAGTATCTTCAATAGACATATGTGAACCTTCCTCAAGTTGATGTGGTGTTGGGATCAGATTAATGTCATCTAAGATGTCATCCAACTCTTCCTTGCTTATCGTTATCTAACTCTGCCTAAAAAACCTCGGGTCTCTTGGTTGAATATGGGGGTGAAGGTGGAGGGGAAGGAGGTATGTAATTGGCTGAAGCCTTTAACAATTCCTCGGATAGGATGAATTCCAAAAAGGAGGGTGGGGAGGAAATCTGGTCCATATCAATAAGGCTTATGTCAATTGGAATTGGCTTAGCCAAATTGTATGGATTGCGGAGTGGGGTGAATAAGTCAATAGGATTCATATTGACTTATAGGAAGAAAGGTGTGATGGCTTGGACAAATGGATGGGTGGGATGATTGGATTTGAACCGATGTTGAGTCTTGTTAACCCTGGATAGCAACAACAAACATGAAATCAAATTCTATGTACATGTAAAGAAAAGTTTTTTTAATATTATTTATTTATTTTTTTTTTATATACATATGTTACAAATTTTGGATTTGGCTGAATGGCTCAATGGAATTCATGTGGGAGGTGGTTCACCAGGTGGGTCAACTTGTTCTTGTGGAAGAAGCAAGTGAAATATGGGTTGATGGATGGGGAACATTCTGAGATAAAACTCATCCTATTGGGTAAGGGGAACAATGGGCTGAAATTCCTCTTCAGAATCATTAGAAGCATTTGACATTACTTCAAACTCTTCATAAATTTCCTCATCGAAATTTGGGATTGGGTAGGAAAAATTGAGGGGGTCATCCTCATTCACTTCATCGATGCTAAGCTCTTGAAGGGCTTGCTCAAGAGAGGAGGTTGAGGGAAATGGATGGGTGTTGTTATCTTCATCATTGATGCTAAGCCTTTTGAAAGCTTGCTCAAGAGAAGCCATGGATGAAAGTGGGGTGTAGCCTAAGCCTGAACGATCATGTGCTCCTCGATATGGAACATCTAGGATATCATGCATCCCTTGTTCATGGGAACCTAGACCTTGACCTTGCCAATTAACCATGTGAAAGTATCGAGATGGAAATCCTACCATATTATTTATGTTGGCCTATCTTGGTTCTTTAGGTTCATCAGGTGGGTTTATCCCAATTGAGGAATCTAACCCTCCATAAACAAAGTTGATACTATTTGGAGCGGAGCCCATGTCGTATACAACACCTATGGTTAAAGGATGGTCACATGGGTGACCAAAATCCTTGGTTGTGGGAATGGCTAGGGGTGTGATGGTGACGTCTTGGACCATGTATTCACCAATACCAAGATTAGTGATGTGGACTTTGACTTGGGCTGATGTGGTGGATGATGTGGGCATGGATGGCTCAGGATTGGATGTGGTTATGGGTGTTGGTGGTGAATTAAATATTTCACAATCTGAAAGTTTAACTTGTGAAACATCTATTGATGGAGAAGGGTTGGATGATGATATGAAATTAGAAGAAGGTGGATGGGGTATTGATGAAGAAGAAGAAATGGTTGTGGAAGAAGGGATGGTTGAGGTGTATGATGTGACAATGGTGGATTGATTTTGACCACATGTACAAGAAGAAATGGATGATTTAGGAGGTTTGGTGATGGGTAACTCCTCAAGAATAGGAGCTTTAGAAGAAGATGTGAATGGATTAGAAGAAGATGGATGAGAAGATGAAGAAGGTGGATTGGATGAATATGGGGATAAAAATAAATGAGTGGAAGGCAACATGGATTCATAAGGATTTGAAATAAAATTGCAATACTTAAAAGGTTCTACATCCATGGGGATGCAATGGACTTGTCCATCATGAACGTATTTCAAGCATTGATGGAGTATTGAAGGAACACATTTCATTTCCCTCATCCAGGGTCTACCAAGGAGTACATTGTATGCCATGGTTCCTTCCAAGATATGAAACATTGTGTGCAACGTTCTGGCCCCTACTTCAATGGGCAAAACAATAGTGCCAACTATGGTACACAAAGCATCGTTAAATGCTTTGAGGGTGAATGATGACTTGGAAATGTGGGAAGGTGGTAGCTTGAGGTGGTGAAGGGCAGTGGTAGTGATGATGTTAATGGATGAGCCGGTATCTATTAGGACTCTTTTGAATGGCTTCTTATCTATCAAGGCCATGATATGCAATGGAGGATCCATGGATTCTGAGGTTATCGACTTTATTTCAAAGTCATAAAAGGTGATGGATGGCTCCATGCATGTCCTAACACTCCCTACAAAACTGTTGAAGGCATTAGAGTCTTGGGATTCTAACTCAATAGACTTGAGGATCTCCATCAAAGCTTCTCTATGCCTAGGGGATTGTTGGATAAGCTCATATACAGATAATTTAGTTGATGCCATTTTCAAGCTAGTAGTCAACCGGCTAGTTAAGGTTACCGTTGGCCTTATAGGGTGATGGATGGGCTGATTTGGTGGATTGGATAGATGGATTGGTGGGGATGGATTTGGAGATGTTTGGATGGGTGGTGGATTTGAAGGTTGTTGTACATTCTATTGATTTTGCCTTTGCCCTCTTGTGACTACATGGACTGCTCCTACAAAATTTTGGTATTGTTGAACATGGTTGACTTGGTTAGGAGGTGTTTGATGGTTGTTACCTCCTACAGTAGTTTGGGCCTCTCCATGGTTGGGCAGAGGTGTCTAAAAAATTCCCAAATTTTGGTTTTGTGGAGCTAAAGGATTACCCACATTGATGGCCCCCAACTCTATAAGGTCTTGGACGATGTTCTTAAAAACATGGCAAGAGTTGATGTCATGACCATTTTGCCTATGATATGGGTAAAATAGGTGTTCTCTATAATTCTTGGGATGTTTTGTAGGGTCATCGAGCCTGAATTCAGGTAAGGCTAACTTGTTTGTTTCATACAACCTTCAGAAAAGGGAAGAATACGACTCCGCTAAGGGAGTGTATTGACATTGAGGTCGGGTGTATTGGCGGTGGGGAGGTTGTTCCATAGTTGGCACTATGTTTTGCACCATTGGTGCTTGTGTGACTGATGGGACCGCATGATAAGCAATTGGTTGTTGCATAGGTTGTTGAGCCATTATGGGCTGGCTCATCACCACTTGATTAACTTGATTGGGTGTATTAGCCATAGAGGCTTGTGATGATTTGTTTTGGCCAGATTGATTATTTCGATATTGGCCCTTGTTTTGCCATTCTTTCTTCTTAGGCTTGATGATGCCCTCTTGGATTTTGATTTCCTCAATGATGCTAGCCTGTGCTAAAGCTTCTTCAAATGTGTGATAAGTATTAAGCTGAAGCATCCAAGAGATGGGTTTTAAGCAACTCTTGGTGAATAATTTGATAATTTCATCCATTGGTAGGGAGAATGGCAATTTGGTTATGACTACCCTCCAACGGTTTCCAAAATCATAGATAGGTTCATCATCCCATTATTTTAGATAATAAATATCTGATAATGAGACCTTCTTTCTAATGTTTAGGGCAAAACGGTCCAAGAATAGATCCATCAGTTGAGTAAAAGTGTAAATGTTGTGTGTTGGCAACTGATTGAACCATTCTATGGCGTCTCCCCTAATGTTTGAGGAAAATTTTAGAGCATGAGGGCATCATCGGTTTGAATTCAAAAACATGCATGAACAAATGAGCTCACATGCTCCTTAGGGTCCTCGGTTCCCCTATATTTATCAAACTTTGGTAGTGTGAAGTCTATCGGATATGGTGATGATGGTACCGAAGGATGAATTGGTTGGTGGATCAGTTGACTTAAGGTCAATTTTTGGCTTGACATGCCAGGGGTATTTTGCATCAATTGATCAATCTATTTTTGCATGGCCTGTATCCTAGGATCTTCCCCAAGAATTTGGAAGCCTTGGATTACCTGATGATTGGGAGATGGACTGGAAGAAAAATGTTGTGGAGTGATTAGCCAATTTTGGTGGAATGGATTGGTTTGAACATGGGGTGAATATTGATGAATGAAAGAAGGAGATGATTGATGAGGAGGATGTTGGAAGAATTGGTTGAGAGGTTGGCTAGAAGAAATGGTAATTGGTTGGGTTGGGGTATGAATTGGTGGAGGATTGGGGATGGAAACCATCGAATATTGGGGTACCCATGTTGGATTTTGATTGGCTATGATGGGTTGGGTTGGAACCATTTGGATCATAGGGTCTACCTAAACTTGTTGCTTAGCCTTTCGAAGCTGTGAGAGCAATTTGTTCGCATAACCTGATATATCCTGTAGCTCTTGTTCGGACATGGTAGACATTGACATAGTTATGGTTGGATTGAAAGATGAAGGAAGTGAAGGAGATGGATTAGAAGAAATGGGTATGGCACAAGTTACACTTGATGTGGCAACTTGGGAGGTTGGGGCTTGTGAGGCAGCATTCACATACTCCTCATACAAGGGATTGGAATAGGTTTGGATATGGCTAGATGAAGGGTAAGTGTTAAAAACACTTGTGTTTTGGGTTGGGCTAGAAGAAGAAGGTATACCATATTCATAGGTAGAATTATGATATCCTTGGGTGGTGGTGGATGGACAGGTTGTAGCCAAGTCTAGTTGTTCAACACAGTCTTGACTAAGGGGCTCAAGAACATAGTTAGAGGCCTTGTAGATAGCCTCTACCTTGTCCATGTCTATGTGGGTGGTAGGTTGCTCAATGTTATGTGGAAGGGATCCTACTTGTGGTAGGGATGGATAAGGGTTTGCCACCAAAGTAGTAGGGGGATTGGATGTGGTTTCCATTAAGTTATTTTGATTTATTACTTTCTTCTGATTTCATGTTAATACCATAAAGTAAATAAATCAAAACTTAGAACTATCAAAATAAACACAAAAACTGAAACTTGTACAGAATTAAAAATGAAAGAAACAATCAATGCTAAGTTTTTACCTTGTGTGGCTTACCTCATACATTAATTATTTTCTTCATTAATGTGTATTCCTTTTAGAGTGATAGTTTTGTGTGTTTTGATGTTCTAATATTACTTAATAAAAACAAAGGTAAAAACTAAGGTTGGCAAGGGCAACGAGATTCTTGTTGGTAATGACCTCCAACAAGTTTGCTCAGGGGTAATCCTATGGTGTCTAGGGTAGATATTGGTGGATGGAAATGATGGCCACCATCACCAAATCTCAAGCAATGGCTGGTGATGAAATCCAGCCACTACTATTTTAGAGTGAAACATGTAGTGTGTGATTGATTCTTTAAATTTCCTGTTCTTTATTGTGTTCAAACAATGCTAAAGATCACCAATTTTACTCATCTAAATCAGAAGCCAATATCAGAACGTAAATTTCACCTAAAGAGCGTGAAGTACACCGCTCAAGACCCCCTACCTAAATAGCAACCAGAGGGTTCATCCACCTCTCTACCAAAGGAGTCACCCTAGGGCAGGATTAATTTTTGCGTCTGAATATTGTTCCTATTTAGATATGCAAAATAAAGCAGTCTTTAACTCCTAAAAATGCAGATTCTAATAATGCTCTTTAGTTTCCAATGCAAACAAAATATGCAAGCAATCACTCAAATTTGCAGATTTTAAAATAGGAAATTTAAACTATGTGAATGTATGCATGAAAAACCCTAAATGCAATCTACTATGAATTCTTTTCCAGATTACTTAATTTATATTCATTTTATATTCAGAATCTGAAAAATCATGCAAAAAAATAGAATACGTAAATTGAAAATTTGAAACAAGGGCTATGGGACTTACTCAGAAGCCTACGCTCTGCTTCAACTTATCACCAAGCATAGTTGGGCACCTGTGC
Organism: Wollemia nobilis; assembly: GCA_028583015.1. Taxonomy (NCBI): domain Eukaryota; kingdom Viridiplantae; phylum Streptophyta; class Pinopsida; order Araucariales; family Araucariaceae; genus Wollemia; species Wollemia nobilis. Next base: position 3,077,883 of record JAQPPZ010017073.1, read on the forward strand.
AGGCATAGAAGAGTGCCTGTGATGATCAATAGGTGCAGTAGAGCACCTACGCACCTTCTGCAACTATTACAAAATTCTTCAGAAACCCTAATCGACAAAATCGATAAATTTTTTGCTTCTAAAAACCTGAAAAGAAAAACAAAATGAAATCAGCAAAGTAAATCAGATTAATAAATGAAACCCTTGTGGGGTCCCACCATGATCACCATTTGTAGAGCTAAAAATGTGACACTATGCAAGCAATAAAGAAATCAACTCAAAGAGACAAATAATTGCACAAAATAGAATATATTTCAATAAATGGGGGGAGCTAAAAAACTCCTTATTACAATTATTCTACCTTAACAGAGTTGATTTGATACAATAGATACAATTTCTAGGGTTCTCTAAAACCCTAGCTATACAAATATGAGTGTCTTCAAATGTGCTTCGCTCCCAACAGAATGAGTGGGCTTGTGAGATATCCGATTCTAGGCCACTCTAGCTTCAATAACTATCCAATATTGAATGAGAACCTATAGATCTACATACACACAAACAGACAAGGGGATTAGTAATACCTATGAGGGCTCCACAGTGTGAGACCCTCAACTATCAAATAAACCCTAAATTGCAAATGAATACAATGGCATACAAAACCTATAATTATGTAATGAAATAAAAACCAATGGTGATTTACCTTGCTTAACTTGATGATATTTTGTTGTAGATCCATTGGTATGATGTCATAACAGTAGCAACAGGTGTGACGTACCAAATTATATAGAGCGTTGATGGTGATGGTAGGTTTTGGCAAGCGCTTGGCAGGATCTTACATGAGCTTGGAAGGCTCTAGAATGAGCCTATGAGATATGGTAGGCTCTAGTGAGTGCTTGGTAGGCTCTAGAGAGCTTGGAAAGCTCTAGAAGGTGCCTATGAGTGAGGGTTTAATATACAAAAGTAGATCATGGGGTACGAAGGATGTAAAAAATGAGGGGATTATGATGATGATGGAGAATGGATGTGGAAGTGGCTGGAATGGTGGAAGTCCTATGGCAAGCTAGGGTTTGAGTCAACTCTCACAAGTAGATTCGACCATTGGGATCTTCAGGGCTCTACAACCTTCTACTTCACAAGGGCTTCTTCAACAATCTCTCCAAGGGCGAGAACATTCCAGGGTTTGAGCATTTGCAAATGCTCTTATTTATAATCCAACCTAGGGTTTTCTTAGGGTTTTAGCTTAACACTTTTGATCATGTGGCTAAGATTAAATCAAATCCTAAGGCTGAGATTATACTTTAAGTGTGACATGGATTAATGAAGATGGATGGCTGAGATTAGATTAAATCTAATGGTTGAGGTTAATTGGGTTTAAATATATATATTTTATAATAAATATATTAAAATATAATAATAAAATATTATATTAAATATAAATAATATAAAATAAATATAAATTAAGTCCAAAGGGGTCGAAAAGTGGTGGGAAAGGGCTAAAGTGGGCAAGTGGGTGGTAGGATGGTTAGGATGAAGGATTAATGGCTAGGATTTGGTGTCTACACAAGGGTTCAGATTTTGATGATTTAGCACCAATGTGAGAGGGAAGTTGGAGCACATGCTCCTTCATGCTTAAATGGGTGACTAGCCCATGTGGCACTTGTCCTCTTGTTGAGAGTGCACAACCATTGAAGCAACATAGGGTCGAAGTTGTAGTTTACAATGTGTGAGGAGGAATAATGTTTTAAGGTATGTATTATGTGTTTAACTTAGGAGTTATAAGGGCTAAGAAATACTCTTTGTATTGATGTGAAATAACATGGGAGATATAAGGTATTTTGGTGGAAGTTTAATAGGGATATACTTTTAAAGTGGAGTAATAAGGTATAAGATATTTATTTATAATTATAAAACTTTGTTTTGGTTATTAAAAATGTTTTTAAAAGGGAATGATTTAAGGTATGTGTTAAATATTATATTTTGAGAAGTTTGGAGTTATAAGGGTTAAAAAGGGATAACTTAATTTTTATATGTGGAATGCTATTTAGAAAAGGTTGAAGTTTATAAAGTGATAATAAAGGAATTTGACTTTTCATGTATTGAATAGTTTGGAGTCTATAAAAGAAATTGAGTTTTATGTGTTGAATGATATTTTTGAAGTATGGAGATTATAAGGTGTAATTGAGAATTAATATTTTATTTGTATGGTGAAATATTTTGAGGGAAATATTTGAATGAAAATTTTGAGAAGGTTTGGCTATCTAACCTTTGAAATTGGCAAAGAGGTTGATTGTGATTGAGACAGGTTTTGAGGTCAAAAATCCATCAAACAAAACGTATGGGTATATCATCCTTGTGAGTGAAATATTATTGATGGTTGTGAAGTGCAAGTTAAAGTGAAAAGGTTTTTTTTGATAAGCATTATTGGAAATGATTGAGTGAGTTTTCACATGCATGATTGGTGAATGTTTGTGAGGACAATTGAGTGTGAAATTGAGAACTATCTTGAACTAGGGTTTATGCAATATCATGAGTATCATTGTTATGTGAATTTGGAATCATATTTTGAGTTCCATAGAGTGATTTGTTGAAAGCATTGTGAAACATTTGCTTAGGGTTTGTAAGCAAGTTGTGTTTCATTGAGTGATTGGTTGAGTGGAGTTGATTGAGCATAATTGATTGGAAGTGTTGGAGTGATAGTTCAAGTTCTGTGAAACAAATTGTTCTTTATTCTAAATTGATTTGAAAAGAGTTTGGAAGTGATTGAATGTTTGTGAGTGTGAAATATATTGAGTCTCTAATAATTCTCTATATGCTTCTAAGGTTAAATAATATTCTGAGTAAATCTTGTTTGAGTGATTAAAAAAAAATTCTAAAAGAGATTGAGTTGAGTTGTGTATGCAAGTTTTGCAATTGTTTTGAATAAGCTTTTGTGAAAGCTTGTGGACATATTTGAGTAACTCCTAGAGTGGACTTAAGAACAAAGTTGAGAAATATTTTGTGAGAGCTAGTGGACATATTTGAGTAAGTCCTAGAGTGGACTTAAGGACAGTGTGAAGCAAGCTTTTGTGAAAGCTTGTGGGTAGATCTAAATAATTCCTAAAGGGGACTTAAGGACAGAGTTGAGTAAGATTTTGTGAAAGCTTAAGGATATATTTGTGTGACGCATTTTTTATAGTGATTGACACCTTTTTTCAAATAAATTTTGCATAAAAAATAACTTTGTACACACAAATCAAAACATGTGCTTTGCACAATCACAATGTTAAATATAAACAATGCCTCTGAATTGAAATTATAGATAATGTTGTCACATTAAGTTACTACGTCTAGACATTGATCCTATAAATAGTCAAGGAGGAATAAGAACACATTCTTTTGTTATATTTTGTTTCACTCTATTTTACCCCATTCATTACTATCATTGGATATAAATCTTAAAATTGAAAAAATCCAAGTATATAGGGAAGTTACGCTTATGTATGAGGATTTATCTTTAAACAAGTGGCATTGATAGGATGAATCCTTTTAAATAACACCTTGGTACCATGTATCAATATATTTCATATACCTTAAGGTATCTCTCACGTATGATCATGTATATTGAGAGGACTAACTTCTTATACATATCGATGAGTATATAAGAAGAGCAGGTATATTGAAAGGATTGGCATATAGGATTGGTGGTATATAGAAAAGGGGACAATTTTGGAAGGTATAAGGAACCTTAGCCATGGCTAAATAAAAAAATCACAAAATCTCAATTCCTAAAGGACTCATATTTTGCAATATGGAAGACAAAATAAGAATAACACTAGTGATCAAAAAATTGTGGAACATAGTTACTAGTGATAAAGGAGATGAAAGGGAACTTATGCTCATCATTTTTGGAGTGGATGATGAAATAGAACCACATATAAGTTAAGAAAAAACATAAAAATATGCATGGGATAAACTTTACACTATATTTGAATAAAGGAATGAAGTCACAATCCTTCATCTTTAGTCATAACTACATACATTAAGGGTCCAATATGGGGACATTATTGAACAGTTTCTTTGAAGAATTGTAAACTTGAATTCAAGGTTTAACACCATAGGATAAAATTTGTAAGATAAGCTTTTGGTCTTGGTTGTACTTTGAGCTCTCCCTCGATCATTCAAAAAATTGGTGACATCTCTCTAAGTATCTAATAGAAGTATGTCATTTGAAGAATTGATAAATATAACTCAACAAAATGAAGTAGAAAATCAGTTAAAAGATGAGTTGTCCAATAATTTCCTTATTTCCATAAAGAAATCATAAAAAGTTTCAAAGGATCCTTCTACCCCATATTCATCACAAAAGAAACCTCAATGGAAGAGGAGTTATTGTCATATTTGTGAAAAAGGACATAATAAAATATTTTGTAAATACAATATGATGACTCCTACAAATAAATTTCAAAGACCTCAAAGGAAGCAACAATTTCAATATCAACAAGGATAAGGGAAACATCAATAAGAGCAATCTCAACAAAGGTTATAACAACAAAGGAATGTTGCTCAAGATGAGTTACAACTAGATTGTGAAGAAGAGTGTGAAATAGCACATAAGGTCCTCGTGGCCATGGAAGTGTCAAAACCAATAAAAAAGGAGATGGTAAACAAGCTAATAAACAAAGAGAATTTTAAAATTATATCATCAAAAGATAGTGAAGAAGGAAATTTTTCAAAACTTAGGTCTTGTTTACAATAAATTCTCAAAAAATTTGATGAAGTATACTTTGAAAATGGTGTGACAATATCTATTTGTGCTATGAAATAATGTGTATAGCACTATCACCATTGACATATTTGAGGTGCAATTTAGAAATTAAATAGAAATAATTAAAAACTTGAAGGATAAACCCATGACAAAAGCTATTATTTTTTAATTTCAAAGGATAAATTGTAGTTGTAATACTAGTGATTTGAGGCCCATAATGGTAGATGGTTGTTGTGATACATGTGATCTTCTTCAAAGGATAAATTTTAGTTGTAATACTAGTGATTTAAGGTCCATAATGGTAGATGGTTATTGTGATACATGTGATCTTATTCAAATGGAATATATTGCTTGTGACACCCATGATTTGAAGATTGTTGATGAGAATAGAGTTTGTATAGAAGATGGTTGTATTAGCCATGACAAAGGTCATATTGTCATAATTGAAAGTGATAGTGATTGTTCAAATTGTGATGATGATGAAATATTGTTGGTGATAGTGGTAGAGACCATAGTAGAAATGAGGAAATTAGATGCTTGAACATTGTTGGTGGAAAAGGCTATAATAATGATAAATAAATTCGGTGCTTTGAAAAACATACCAAAGGTAATGGTTCAAAATAAATAGAAAATTGAATATGATGATACAGGATTGGGAAGAAATAGAAAAGGTGTGAAGATACCCAAAATGCAAGGTATAAATCCTTGGATATGAAGGTCAAACAAGAAGTAGTAAGGTTAAATTTATGAAGAATCATATGCAAAAGTTCCTAGGATAAGTTTTTGTAGTCATTGTAAAAGATCCAAACATATGACAACTAGGAGTTGGAATCTACATTTTTGGGAGGTTTTTGGAGGTCATAATCACTCCCAAAGAAAGTGTTGGCACAAAGATAAATTGACCAACAAAATACATTTGAATTATGGATGGATGAATATGTTAGAATGGGATAAAGCAAAAGAGATGTTGAATAGTTTCTATAGAAGAATACCAAGTTTAATGGTTGAAAAATATCATAGTATAAGTTTTCCCATGAAGAAATGCAATCTTGGGAAACTTGAATTAGATTGTTTCGGTATTAGAAGAATATAACCCAATAAATGCTTGGAAGACCTGTAATGGTAGGATCTATAATGAAATATTATGTGGAGGATTCTAAAGATGTGGAAGATTCCAAAGATATAATTCAGTTGTATTTTCCCAAAGGTGATGACCTAGAGGTGACCTAAAGGAAAATGACCTAGAGGTAACCCAGAGGTATTTATGACCCAAAGGTAAGGACCCAAATACGATGATGATCTAGAGGTAACCTAGAGGTAAGGACCTAGAGGTGAGCCAAAGATAGTAATAACCATGAGGTAAAGACCCAGAGGTATTGACCTAGATGGAAACCTAGTGACTAACCAAAGAGACAAACCTAATGGATATTTCTTAAACTAGAGCTAGCAAATTCATATCTAGTAAAGCCAAACCTAGCAAAGCTAGATCTAAAGCCAAAGACAGAGACAATGTCAAAGACAAAACATAGTTTTAGTGTACCACACCTGGAATCATGAGGGGGTAATGATATTTATACCAAATAATGTAATAAGGGGGTATTAGACTTTATTACATTATTTTTTGTCATGTAATTATTAGATTATTTGATATTATATGATAATTTAGGGATGAATAATGATGTCACCTCATATGAGGTTGGATACTCATATCTCTCATGAGAATGAGAGAAGGTAAAAATATAAATATGAAGGTGAAACACCAAAGGTCTCTTGAAACTAAGAGACATTATAAGCATAAATAGATGATGTACTCAAAATGTTTGCTAGTGAATAGTGTAGAAATATATGCTATAAATATTGATAATATACATTTTTGTGTTTAATATTGTTCTTACATAATATTATTGTAGATATTATTTCTTGGCTTTCCCTTGTTTCCAATAGTTTAAAATCTCTTGAATTTAATAATTATATATACTTTTATCTTTGGAACGAGATGTGGATACCTTACCATCATGTTTTTCTTCATTTGCAAATACGTGTATGGGGTCAAGCATTTAGTCCTAAATTTGATTTACATAAAATCCAATTTTAGAGAGTGAAGGAATATAAGAAACATAGAAATATCCAATATAATAATTATAATCATCATCAACAAAAAAAATTGTATCTATAAAATTATTTTTACCAAATCATAATTACTAAAGTTCTACCATCAGCAAAAATAATAATAGTTTTAATTATAAAACGTATAATAATAACCACCAAGATCCTAGGCCGAATAATCATAGAAATAAAATTGGTAGGATAAATAAAATATTTATAACTATTAAATTTAAACTAATAACAAGCAACCCAATAACACTAATGTTAACAATCAAGGTAATCCCACTCATCATAACCAAATTAATAATAAATCTAAATATTAGAAGAGAGAATATGTCTGTAAGGATTCTAATGTTGTAAAGTATGTGAATGTGATATATTTCAACTACCCTTCCCTTGAGTTAATTAAAAAATAAATAGATGTGATAACCCATAGCATCTCCAATATAAAATGCATCATCCTGAGTATAAGGGAAAAAGATTAACATCTAAATGAAATTTTAAGACAAGGTTAATTTTAAAATATTGTTCACTATTTTAGGATCCCATTAGGTTTAGTACATATAATCTATGAGGGATAACCTTACATAGATATTAATACTTCCCAAGAATAAGCATTGATTTTTTAATTTCATTACAATTGTTAACTTCTTAGCTAAAGTAGATAATCCTCCTTTAATGCTTATGATGATTGATGATAATTATCATTAAAATATATCTTGTAGATGGGAGAATTTGTACTCTTTTATGTTCATGACAAAAATTTAAAATCTCAATATAAACACAAAAAGATGTTCTCAATTAGGAATCTATGCTTCAAATATAATAGTATACCGCCAAACGATATCAGGTGCATCTAGTTTCCTATCTCTTCTAGCATAATATGGTTATATCATGGAATTTGAATTGAACAAAAATTATAATTTGACATAAGGATTACCATTAACAACCAATTTGAAGGCCATAGAATCTTTTTTTTCAACGTGTGAAGTTTTCCTTTGAAAATAAAATTTATAATATTGAAAGTGACTTAGCCCATGGAATTCTTCATTGTAATAACTATTTTATACAATCTATGGATAAAATAAGTCAAGTATGTATTTAGACATGTAAGTCAATATGGTCTTCTAGGTTTTCTCATTATATATATCAACTTAGATTGAGATTAAAGGTGTGTAATGATATATAAGAATTTGAAGATGATCAACCTATCATGGATGTCATTACAACTTTACCCTAATATCGTTAGAAAATTGTGTCCCTCCTTAGGACAAAAAAGAGAAGATTAGTTACATTTTATATGAGGCTTACTAAGCTTGAATAAATGAAATGCCAACATGCTCAAATGATGAACCGTAGTTTAAAAAATGAGCGTAACAACTAAGATATTGTTTATGGAGAGGTTCATCCTCCTAATTATGGAATAGGGTTGGAAAAAATTTATTAGTCCTTGGACAGGAAAATGGTGAACCAATTTGCCAAGAATATTCCTTAGCTTGCATGTATATTTCCTCGTTTCCCATGATGCCATGTGTCACTTTTTACTATTTTATACTAAAATCTCAAAATAATTTTAAAAACACTTTTAAAAAGTTTAATATTTAAAACATCAACTGAAAGAGAAATCCTATTAAACTATTCACCATAAATAGCCAAAAGCATTATTCATTTTGATAATCCACTTTTGACATATCAAAATCATCCATTAACCAGTCCTTCAAAGCATAAAAATCAAAACCCTTCCTTTTGTCATTGCAAAATATTTTTGCTTCGACCATTCAAATTTCCTAGACTTTGTAGGAACTCCAAGCTTATTTACTATTGGTTATATTTTGTGATTATGGAAAGACTTCACAAGTTCATCTTACACATTAGAAATATTTTATAATAGTGTTATAAATATGGAATTAATTTTATAGGGAAACTAATTATGGATGGGAAACATATACATGGTACAATAATGAGTAAATAACACTTTATGAACAATTACACTTCAAAAACTCCTTACACTAAGTTAAAATAAAGCCTAATATAATGATGAATATAACATAAAATGCATTGGTACATATACCATCCCATTTCAGAGGGGGAAATATGCCCTTGGTAGAGCTTATACATAAAATCAAAAAGTAATATGCTCGGAAGGATGAACCTCCCAAGTGATTCCATCAACTGCATATGCATGACAATCATTTGATCTGCTAGCCTAATTAATAATACAAGGTAAATATCATTTTTATAAAAATATATTTTTGTTATCACAATTAAAATTTATTATTATATTTTTAATAAAACTCATTTTCTATATTGAAGATATACTTTTCCCCTTTGTGACATGTCTGAGGTTGGAAAATTAGACTAGGGTATTTTAATTTATTATTGGACATGACATGTGTAGGTGAAGATTTAGAAAATTGTGTATTATGAATTGGATTAAAATGATAAGGTGTAGGTGTTAGGTTCCTCCCACATGTGGGACTAGAAGACCTCCCCATGTGGAACATAAGTAAGTGAGTCATAGGAGGAGAGAATATTAGCTTACTATTGGGAATATGATGCTACACAAAACTCATATTTGTAAAAATGCTAGAAATGTGATGATGAGCTTGTAACTATAGTTGTGCAAATTTCTATCTAAGCTTGTAACTATAGTTGTGCAAATTCCTAGCTAAGCTTGTAACTGCAACTATGTAGATTCTCAACTAAGCTTGTAATTGTAGTTGTGTAGATTCTCAGTTGAGCTTGTAACTGCAACTACATATATTCCAACTGAGTTTGTAACTATAGTTATGCATATTTTCAGTTGAGTTTATAACTACAACTGTGCATTTTCCTAGGTGTGCTTATAACTATAGGGTAGAATTAGTTTGTTGGTGTGTGTGTAAAAAATTCAAAATGCTCTTGCTATGTAATTTTTTAAGATGTGAAAAAATTGTGCAAATTTTGCTTTAAAATTTCTATTTTTTGCTGAGTAAAAGGGCTATAATTATCACACTTACCATATATAGAATGATTAACACATTTTGTAGTGAATGGTTATAAAATAATACAATTTATGGTAAATCAAAAACTAATATGCAAATCTTGTATATAGAATTTAACAAAAAAACTAGAACATTAACATGTTTACATTCTTACAAGTTAGACTCTTTGTGAGACTTGCTACAGTTATTCCTAGACTCATCCACCTCTTCAGGAAGGAGGAACATGTGAGATTCTAAAAGATATATTTGATCATATATAGTGAATGTAAGTCATGGAATTTATAAGTTATCATATTTGGATATTTTAAACTACTATAATTTTCTTAATTTTTTAGATTTTTTTTATTAATATCATCATTAACAAGCTTGGAATGAGAGTTATCCTTGGCTACCTTAGGAGACTCTTTTGGAATAAACTTAGGATGATTTTTACTAATGTACCTTATCTACATTATAAGGATAAGTAATTTCCATGCACTAAATGAGTACTCTAATATATTTACTAAAAAAATCAAGATTATTATTTTCCATTGGGATTATTGGGTCTTAGAATAATCCAATATTGGGTTTTATAAATTTCAAGATTTTATTTTACTAGATGTTGTGGATTGTCAATTTTGACAACGTAAGCAGCAACCAAAGAATCATATTTAGCTCTTTATTCATTTTGGATGGATTTATAATTATAGTTCTCACTAAAGATCATTATATACAAGAATTTCTTAGAGTATCAATAATATTCAAAGATGTATCCAAGAATATTATACCAAAATAAAAACAAGTTGTCTTAGAACAAAGGTGTTTTTGATTTCTTAGCAATCCATATAAATGGTTTATCTTAATGCATAGGAAAAAATCTCTTAATATGGTCTATTGCCATGGGTAAGACCCCATGAAAGGCAAAAACAAATTGTAGAATTTGTTGTATTTTCTCCTCTTGATCCATGTTCATGAACTAGATAGATGGTTTTCTTGTTGTACATTAGCATTAGTGGTGACTACATTTTGTAATAATCAAATATTGTTAATACCATATCCAAAATCAACTCTATTGTTCTTAGATTTTGTCTTTAGACATCTTTCTTATTCTAACCTTTGTAATGTCCTAACATGTGGTATATGATCATGTAAGGTTGTAAGATTACATTGTCTTTTTAGGCCATTTTTATATGGAGTTAAGAGAGCTTCAGTGAATATTTTCTTAAGACTAGTATAATCAATGTTATGTTTCACTTGGTTGCTAAAGTCTTTTGCATTTTAATGAAACTTTCTACAATTTTATTTGATCCTTTCTTGGCTATGATAAATTGGAAAATGGGATTATTTAGATTTTTTGTAGATCCTAATTCAAATATAAGCATCTTCACAAGTTGTTCAAAACTCTTGATAAAAACTTTAGGTAAATTTGTATACCATACCAACATTGGTCCTTTAAATTATCTTGCTAGCAACATTGTAATATCATTAGGATTAAATTCTATCTAATCTATAAGTGTTAAACAACCCACTAAGAAAGTCAAATATCATTTTCATTCCATAAATAAGAGGTTGTGTTGTAGGTAATGTATATCTAGCTATTTGAGGTACTAAGGTCCATTAATCCATTTCTTATGTTGAGGATTTTGCACTTGGATAATTTTGAAAGTTTGTTTCCTTGTCATTAATGATGGAGACATAATCTTTAGGGTTTGTCTTGGGTAGAGTATTATCCATACGTATAAACGTTGAGTAGTTGTTTATTTCACTTATTATATTTATTAGCCTAAATACTCCACCATCATTTTTAGATTTGTATTTTCTATAATGTGTCTTTGTTTGAACCATCTACCAATATTGACTGGTTGCATGTTGATTCATATCTCTTTATTGAGTCATATCAGGTATAGTTACCTTTGGTTTAGTATAGGTGTTACTACCATATAATATTAGAAAAAAATTATCTTGTTATTCCTTTGGTAATTATCGAAATGAGGGATTAGTATTCATCATATATTTGAAGGAACTGAACTTCCTTTTGTTTATCTTGTTTCCCTTGTAATTCAAATAGCACATGCTCTTATTTTTGGTTGGACAAATAAGTAAGGCTAGGATTTTATTTTATCATCTCTTCTATGTTCTTAGGAATTCCTTCTTGATTTTGTTATTGGAATTTTGGTCAAGAGGTGCTAGTAGCTTGGATTTAATCTTTTCATTGTTATTGTTGTGGCCTAAGCTTGGAAAATTTCCATCAATATTGTTTACTATTATCTTGAAGCATAATTTTAGACTATTCAAAGATTGGGTTCTATTTGTATTAATTCAAATATGGTGTGAGGTGGAACTATCAAGTGTTGATTCTATATTTTTTGCTCTTATTATCCTCTTTTTTACCTAACCTTGACCAATTTTCTTGAGTATTCATTATACCGAGCATGAAGGATTAAAATCAAATAAAATATAAATATAGAGGACCCATATATTCCTCTTATTTAGGTTTATTTTTGTCTTAGATACTATGGTAAATTGATTCCTCTTGGTATATCATGGTAATCTTGTTTGAATTTTTTCTCATTGTTGTTTTTCATTTAATTGCAAGGTTTTTCCTAATGTTGTATCTAGTTTGAACTATATAGATCTCTTTATCATGATTATGACAAACTAGAATTTGTTTTCTAGGAAAAGGATTACCCATGTTTGGATCCATATGGAAATTCTAAATGTAAATTCTAGATGTAAGTGTGGAACCCCTTAGAAAGAGAAAACCACATTAGGTTCACCAAAAAATTTGTCTAAATTTGAACTACTCTTGAAGGGAACTACACCCATAAAGCTAAGACAACACTAGTAATAGTCAGAATACATGAAAACTCCAAAGAGGAATGTAAAGGCTAGGTAGGTTAGGTCAAGTGCTAGAGTGTGGGTACTCCTAGGGAGGAAATCTATGTATGAAGACGAGTATGGTAAAAGTATAAGCAAGACAAAAGCATAAACTAACTAGTGGTAAAACAAATAAAAGAAAGTAATTTGAAGCAATTAGCCAATGTAATGAAAGATATAAGCAAATGCAAAATTGCAAAGAGAGATAAAAGAGAGAGAGAGAGAGAGAGAGAGAGAGAGAGAGAGAGAGAGAGAGAGAGAGAGAGAGAGAGAGAGAGAGAGAGAGAGAGAGAGAATTAACCAATGCAATTAAAGATATAAGAAAAATCCAAGAATGTAACCAATGCAATTAAAGATATAAAAAAACGTAAGAATGTAAAGAAACTGACCTTCGACGGTACTAAACTCTTAGCTAGATGTTGTTTGATAAATATGTTTGTCCTTGTATGCTTGAATGTTCTTTAAGCTTATTGTCTTGAGTGCTTGAGTGTTTTTGAAATCCTTATTTTCTTTTATAAACTTCTTGGTTGATGGGGATGTTGACCTAAACGTAAGGACTCCTTTGTAGGATAAGATCTAATTCAATGGAGAAGAATACCATTCTTTTCTTAAATATGGATAGATATGCTGGAGACTTATTTGGAGGGATGTGATAGGATTTGGAGGAATAACTTAGCACATTGTGCTAGATGCAAGACTAGGAGAAAAAAAAAATATTTTAAGCATGCTTTATCCAATTCAACCTATGTACTAGAAATTTGGATACAAATCACTTTAAATTATTTTTAGAACATAAATTTAACTTGGTATTTATTGATTTCCCATAAGTGCATCGACAAACATTAAGTACAGTTATCAAAATTACCTTAATTGGTAAAATTGAAGGTGGAATTGGACTCTTTGGGACTTGACAATATAAACTTTGAGATCAATTTGACACTTTACTTGATTTAAGTGACTAAGCTACTTTTAAAAAGTGAGTGCATAACATATTTTAAATAGGTATAGTCATCAAGTGCATTAACTAATCACCACAATTGATTGATATAACAACAAATAACTAGTGTAATTACCAAAATCTTTTATTTTACATGGAAGTAAATGGATCAAGGTTCAATAAACACTTATTTTTTTGCCTAGATTTGAATAAGCCGACGAGATCACTACACTCCATAAATAAAATAGCATAAGGCTAAGCCTAAACCTAGGTAAAAATCTAAAATAATAATGTAATATTGCGGGAGGATGGGGCAAATGATAATATGCAATTCCTCTAAGATCAATGATATAGGTAGAAATGTAAATGTAGTAGAATTATAGAGAAGATAGGAGCAATATGGAAGCAAGCAATAATACAGTGTAATATAAGAAAGCAAATAAAATACAAGAATAGAGAAATAGAAAGACTCAAAAGTAATTAACCAATGTAATTAAAGATATAAGAAAAATACCAAGAGATAAAGGCACTAACATTTAAAGATACTAAACTCTTAGGTGGATGTTGTTTGACGAGGAAACTATATATATAATATATCTTTTTTGATATATATAAAAATAAAAGAGGAAGAATAAAATATAATCATATTTTCTATATTTGAACATATTTTTTTAATGTAAAAAAAGTATTATATTAAAAAATTAACATAATACATTTTTACAAATAAAAAAAAGAGGTGGATAAACATGCCACGTGGCTAATGCCATCAACCGACAAACCATCCCCATCAAAAGAAAGTGGGAACCCAAGGAAACAATTTACAACTAATCTACACTGCCCTACAGAACTGATAGGCAACATAACTAACTGATTACATAATTATGAGGATCCATTATATGGGTTTAGCCACCCTTGGGACTGATTCTCATCTAATAGTAGCATCAAGACACTTTGGCACTAAGTCCCTCCCCTATTCATAAGTGCTAGGAACATCCTCCCAGCTATAAAAAATGGCTCTTGGTTGGCATCAATCATCAAAGCTCATAATTGTATACACTAAATCTGATTAAACACCCACAAGTAGTGATCAAATTGACATAATATGGCCCCTTGGGCAGCCCTCAGGAGGCTCACAGTGGTTTTAGACACTCCAGAAAGGGTTTTGGACGCTATCGATCAAATTTTGGGAGGTTTTGGCTCAAAATTCACAACTGTCCCACCCTGGGATGATGGTATATTCCCATCATCCCACCCTGGGATGGTGGTGAGCCCTCATCCTAGGGTGGGACGGTGGTGAAGTTTGACCCATAAAAAGTCAAAATTCGACCAAATGGCACCCAAAAATTGCCATTTGACCACCCAAACAGAGCATGCAAGGTAGAGGACAAGGAATCCTTATGACATCCATCTTGATGAGGGCCAAATTGGGATATTCTCTTCCACACCCTATGCATGCCTCCCATTTGACAAGTGGCACCTCCAGACATGCATGCCCTTGCATGCCTTTTTGCACATGAGCCCCTTTGGGCTATAAAATGGATACATGGTCCACACAAAATCATAGATGGGAGTTATAGGATATGCAATGGAGTGCTGCCAATATTTCTTCTCACCTTATTGAACCTTTTTGCCCTCAAAATCCCCCTTTTGCCAAGGAGGTTATCGGGTGACTTCAAGAAGGTAATCCGAGCATAAATTTTCCATTCGGGTGAATTTTTTCAGAAATTTTGATGAAAAACACCTTAGGTTGTTTAGGAACATATTCTAGTGGTTTGGTAACAAAAATTTGCCATATTTGGTGGGTATCCCCTCCTAAGGTGCCCCACAAATAGTTGCAGTCACCATCACGCCCCTGGGATGAGGGCAAATTATTAAGAAATTTCTTTACTATTTTTAATTATTTATTTTATAAATTATGCCATTATGATACATTTCAAATTTAAGGTCATTTGGAGTTAAAATGAATGAGTTGTGCTATTTTTAAGTTTCTACAGGCTCGTAGGGCCCATCTGGGAACCCCAGTTTGATGCAGGTTGATCCAGGATCCAATTTGAAAATATAATCGTATGGGTTGTCTTAAAATGGTAATTTATACATACTAAAAAAATTTCATGAGTTTTGGATGAGTGCAGGTTTGATATTTGGTTGTCTTCCTTTTCACAGGTTGCAGGCGGGCGACACTAAATCGAGGGGTCTACGAATGCAATTTCAGATATTTTTTGGATGACATCATCCCAAAAAATCCTCTTTAATATCTCTTAAACTTTTCAAGTCATTTGGATATCATTTGATGCACTTTTAATTCATATGTCATTTTACCCCTGTGGGGATTGCATGTTTTCACCATACACCCTTGCTATTTGACCCATTTTTGCTTCCTTGTGTGCAGGTTCATGTCCTTAGAAGGATTTGGGAAGAAATATCAGATATAATATAACCTATATAAAAGCAGTGGTGGCATTGTCTCACCCACCTCGATTGTGGGTACGCGAAGAAACATTGGATGTGCCCCCGGATTCCGTGAAAGTCTTGGTCTTTGGGCACCTGATATTGTAACAATTGTATAAAATTTTGAGCCCTCAATGGGAATTATGTGTAACATTTGATCTTATCCAACAAATTAATGATAAAATACTTTCTTTGATTCATTTCCTTTTGTTTGGTATTATTTCCTTTTTACATGCATGCTTCCTTTTGATGCTCACGAGCGAGATGGGGTAGATACACATATTTTTTTACATTATTTGGTGCACCATTTTCCCTACTTCACTAAATTATCCTAGGTATCAAGTCAAGGAGTTGGAGGAGAGAGGAATAGTCAAGTAACCACAACCATCTTTGTAAGAACATTGATATGGGATAGAAGTGTAGTTTGGGAGTGAGTAACACTGATGTCTAGACTTGGATCAGCTTTGAGGAGTATCCTACTCAAGAGGAACCTGATTCCTTTGCATGATATGTTTCTCCACTGATCAATAAGCTCCTGAAGATGTGTGAGCTCCATAGCCACCTTATTGGCTTGAATTGTAATCTAAAAATACATAGATGAAATAATATTAGACTTATCAAAAGCAAATATGTGCAAAGAGGAAGAACACTTACCAAATATACAATCATTTCTATATTTTCATATGTTGAACATGGTTGCCATATGAAATAAGTGCCACACTTCAAATAAAATAGCTGAAAAAGGTGGGGGCCTCCCAAAATGATATGCTTCCACTCAAACATGGTGTGAAGGAATAGGATCTAAAAAGTAAAAATGCCACTCCCAAAGGGAATGAGCACGAGCACAAACTCCAAAAATATAGACAATGTCTTTAGATTAAATATAAAAATGGCAAGAAGGGTTAGGGATTCTTAAATGATGAAGACACTCCCCAACAAGAAGCCCTTGGTGCAAAATACTCTAGGAAAAATAGGAAATTTTTGGCTCCAAGAAAGAAGCCTAAACAATCTAAAACATGTGCACCCAAACAATCCAAGGGGATGAGACTTTCCACCATTTATTGAGCTTATCAATCATGGGGAGGCAAAGAGAGAGTCATCCATACTCCAATTAAGACTTATAATTTCATAGTTGAGTGTCTAGATACCACTTCCAATCCTTCCACCAAATTCATTGCGAAAGCATAAAAATCTTGTGTAGCATAGAGTTAGGGAGAGCAGCCTTGACAACCTCAAAAGTATCCCTGTCAGAGTGACTAAGCACAAATTTGGCTCTGAAGTCATTCCAAGGGATTCAATCCTTGGTATGATGAGAAAAGAAATTAGTGATGCATCGCACACCTTTACAAAAGAATCTAAGCGCATGAACCTAGGGAACCTATGCAAGCAAGGAACCTCGTAGGTGATAAAAAACGACCACCAAACATTCATCTGGTTGATGGAGAGACCATGCTAGAAGATTTTACTATTCCATCTATGCCAAGTCTTAACACTCTCCCAAGATTTTCAAATGATCCTAACGACAAAGGATCCTGACACTTTGATAGATACAAGCGAAACAAGGAGGGAAGGGAACCCCATGCCCCTCCAACTCTTATGGCCAAAAGGAAAACTTTCACCGATATAGTGTCAAGTGATAATATTCTAGGCCTCATTACCTATGAGGGCTCTGATGACCCACTTAACACAAAGGGCCAAACCTTGATTTTCGGTATTGTGAATGCCAAGCCCACCATGGATTCTAGGAAGACAACAATTTTCCAAGAAACGTGGTGGAATCCTAAACATTTATTGGAAGAGGACCATAAAAAGTCTCAAAAAATCTTATTAAGCTTCTTATAGCAATTTTTGGATGGGATCCAATAGGAAGAATAATAAACATAGGTGGTCGTAAGGACTTTTTTTGCAAATTTAGAATTTACCAGCAAGGGAGAGCTTCTTGGTGAACCAGTAGATAAGTTTCTATTCCACCATGTTAATAAAATACTTCCACAAATTTGGCAATGAATTGTTGAAGGGAAAACGAATACCTAAAAAATGAAATATTTCTCCCTCTTGGATGATCTTCCACTGATATTGACTAAGGCAATGGAGCATCAAGTCGAGAGACTACCCATAACATTGAGTCTTTCTCCATTGAATGGAGGATCCAGAAGCCAAAAAAAAAGTGTTTAGGCAGGAAATCACCTATTGAATGATACCTTATTCCTCAATAAGAGTGAGGAAAGAGTCATCAACAAAATAACCATTGATCAACTGAGTCTCACCTCCAAGGAGAGAAATTCCTCGAATAGACCCCTGAGCAGCATGGTGAGCTAGTAAATAGCCAAACCCTTCAGCATCAAGGATATAAAGGGATGGCACCAATGGATAACCTTGTCTAATGGATAGAAAGAGATCAATGGCTGAGGACTTGTGTTTGTTAATGGATAAAATAGTTGAAGCCTCAGCAAACAATATTTTAATTGAACTATTGAAGTAGGGCCCAAAACCAAGAGCTTTAAGCATGGCTAGAATGAATGACTAATCGATCTTGTCATAGGGTTTCTCAAAGTCAATTTTGATGAACAATGATCATTGTTTGGTAAATGCGAGCCCAATCCATGCCTTCCCAGACAATAATAATATTATCAAGGATGAACTTACCTCGAATTAAGCCAGTGTGCTTTGGATGCATGATAATAGGAAGGATATGGCAGATGCATAAAGCCAGTTCTTTGGCAATGATCTTATAGGAAATATTAAGGAGAGTAATAGGTCTCTAATTGGTGATGTTTTCAAGATCACTAGCCTTGGGGATAAATTTAATAATCCCTTGATATATACTAGGGCCTAAATATCCCTTAGAGAAGGCCTCCTAACAGACTTTGAGAATATTAGGCCCAAAAGTGTCCCAAAGGGACTTGTAGAATTCATAAGGAAAGTCGTCAAGACCAAGGTACTTATCATTGGCCATCTGAGAAAGAGCTTCCTCTAGATCCTTCAAAGAGAGGTTATTTTCATAGGAAGCTCTTTGAGACTTAGAAAGCCACTCTGGGACAATAAAAGGTAATATTTAAGAGCCTAGTCACGTTGCAAGGAGCAGGCCTGAGCTGCAAACATAGTTTGATAGTTCTCTTCAAAAGTAGAGAGATTACTAGGAAGTTTAGAAACATGCTCTCCATTAATATTAAGGGTTTTAATACCCAAAAATTGATTGTGAGGATGCAAGAGATGAAAGAACTCCTTGGTCACCCTATCTCCAAATTTGAGCCAGTATAACCTTACCTTGATTTGTTCCCCTTTGGCATCATAGTGCCCTACCATCAGAAGCTAGTATTTAACCATAGCAAGGTGTCTCTGAAGCTCCTCATTGAAAGTATTTAACTAAAGCTGACATGAGGCCACTTCCAACTCCCTCTTAAGAGTAGTGTTGAAGCGATAATGAAGCATAGCAATATTTCACCCAAGAGAGCATAGGAATATGGAAGTGTCTTAGATAATAGCATTCCATCAATCAATCTAGCTTGAGGCCCCTTTTGATCTGGGGACTAGGTTCCAAATTCTGATAACATAGGCCCTCAACTTGGGGTGATGCAGAATAGAGGTATTAAGGTAAAATTATGGTCAAAAAATAGGAGTGGGAGTAGAATAAACCAAAATGGAAAAGGAAATAGGAGAATGGTCAGAAAAGCAGAGCTCAGGGTGGACAAAGACAAAGGGAGAAGAAGATGAGGGTTACTCAAAGGAAAAAATATCAAAATCTATGAGCATGGCTCTATCTAATATTTTTATAACATGACTCTCACCTTGTTGGTTGTTAGACCATGTGAACCAAGCACTAGCTAGGAATAAAGAGGGTAAAAAGTAATTATTGGGGTTAGATAACCCCAACGTTTCTTTCATGAAAAGCCATGCTTCTATTTCCCTTGCAACCCACCTTGTGGAAAGAAGACCCACCTTGTCATGTGGGATTTTGATCATATTGAAATCTTCACAGAGCAATCAAACAACATGAAGAGAGAGCATTTTCCATCATCAAAGTGCACAATGATCATTGGTATCATTAGGTGCACAGATTTTGAGCACACCAAGAAGATGTCCATAAAATTCCATCACAACCCAGACAACATGATTAGAAGGGTCATGACCCCAAGAGATCAATCTAGAATTATAAGGTTTCAAAAGGTATATGAATACCCCTCCTTTATCTATGTCATGCATAGTATGAAAGGTGTGGCCTCGAGGCCAAATAAAGGAGCAAGTACTTGATAAAATAAATTTAGTGACTTTGACTTCTTGAAGGTAAAGAATATCAATACTATCAAATTTGGCCTTGAATTCATCCAAACTCTAACACACTATTTACTTGCACACAGGATCTATCAAACCCCTGATATTCCAAGACATGCACTTCATGAGATATGATTGAGGAGAATATTTTCTATGATGACATCAGAGTCCTTCAAATCTACCAAATATTCAAAGGTTTTTATGAGAAACTTGTTATGGTTTTCACGAAAAAAAATTTCTATCATCGCTTCTCTAGAGGGATGTTGAGGCCTTCCTAACTGGACTGCGAGAGCGATGAGGGTTTCGTAAGGGAACTAAACTAGGTATATTAGGTGGAGAGACATGGCATCCACTTGAGGGAATGAACTCTGGTAAAACTGATGGCTTGGCCGGATGGGAGGCTTGAAGAGTTGGGAAAATATTTTTGTTATTATCACTAGAGGTACCTATAGGAAGAGAAATAGAATTTCCTTCTATAGACATTGCATGAGAGCTCCCTGATTGAGAGCTCAGTTAATACTCATTTTTACTAGCTTCCACAAAATTTTACGGTCAGTTTCCTTTACCGTTCTTCCTAGTGATAGATGTTATTCCCCCCTCCATTAGCAGGAGGGGTAGATTTAACTGTGTTTGAAGGTGTTGATGTCTCTATTAGAGCTCAATTTTTGAATCGCTCCTCCATAAAAGGGTAATATTTTATCTTGTGAGTTGCATACTAATACTAATAAAAAAAATTGAAGATATTGGTATAAACCACCCGTTGTTGGAAACAGATCTCAACAACTTGAATATCAATAGAATCCTTAAGGTCCTTTGAGAGATCAATTTCAATGCATATGCATTTGTATGGTCGCACAACATAGAATTTATGTGGCTCCATGCACACAAACTTGCCAATGGGTGTGACAAGTTGTGGCAAGAATGACCAAAGGGGTAAAGGGAGACCCGAGAATTCTACCTAAACTAGGATATGCAAGGAAACATCAACAAAAACTATTAAATTATGGTGCCAGGGCTGAAGAATTAAAAGGGTATTTCTAACATACCATGGACCTTTGCTCATAACTACAATGACATGCTACGGATCGAAAAACTGAAAATAAAGAAAAAAACTTTAGTAAGGTTTTGAATATGGTCAACTTTTATAACATATGGATGCCAAACTTGTTGAATCCATTGTCGGATTAGCGAGTCACTGGGAATCCTCCCTAGAAAGTACCCAAATAGGGTGTAACTCTCAAGCCAATTGTAAGCTTTATCAAAATTTTCGTAGGAAGGACTATGTCTAGCACATAGGAACTACCTTTAGCATAAACATCTTGGGTCTTTTTATTGGTGTCATGGTTCTCCATAGCTACAACTTTATTAACCAGTGAAATGGTAGCCTGGGAGGTGATCATTGAAAGGGAAGGAAACCCCACCCGAGGTGAAGTAGTTACACAAAATAACACAATATGTTTAGATCCTGTAAAGGCACTAACAGTATGACGGTCAAAGAAAGAGAAAACAAACAATAACAACATGCGAGCAAAATACCTTAGCAAAGCCTCCACAAGAAACCCTAACATCTAATTATTATGTTTCTTCTAAACAATTTTTTTAATTCATTTTTTACTATATCTATATTTAAAAGATACCTTAAATCAAAAGAACAAAACAAATCTCCTTTATACATATTTTACTATATCTTACATTTAAAATATACCTTAAATCAAAATAACAAACAATTAAAATATCATAGTTGTCGTCTGTCTATCGCACATATACGAACAAGCTATCAGGGTGTCTTATTGATAAATGTCTAGCCAAATAAGCACTTACCAATCTACCTACCCTCTTTTTTTAATATTTGGTTTAAGTTGAGTATTTTTAACTGTTCTATCTTACCATAAACTGAACCCCATAAACATTGTCGTTTGAACTATAAACTTTGTGGTTTGAATTTTAAACCTCTTAGAAACCAAATAAGAAAAATATGCCCAAAATTTTTTATGGTGAAAATAACATTTGTAAATAATTTCTGATTGAAAATACCTGAAATGCAATTGATAACATTGAAAAACAAATAATACGGATCCAATTATACCATCCACAGTATCTCTCCTTACATGAGCACATGGAGGCTTGATCAAGTACCCACATCATTATGACTGACATATCATATGATGGCTTGTTTAGCCTCAGTCAAGCTTCCAACTACCTCCATGTCATTCCACACAGAATTCCATCACGTTTTGATAACCTTGCTTCAAAAAAAAGAGTGGAAGGACTTGAATCATCCCCAAGATTCACCAATATTCTCAATCAATGCCATGGATTTTGTGGCAGGTTCTTCCTATCACATTTACATTTAGTTGGAAAGAAATTTTTCTTTTGAGAAAATCCTTCAACATTATCAACAATAAACGATAAAAAACAATTAGTGGATATCCCATGCAGGAACTAGAAGCACCGTGTTCCAACCTCTAAGGTATGCGCATGGTAATGGTTACGTGCTAATGGTTAAGTGCATGAATTGAGTTGATTACGGTCACATGGTTAGGGTCTTACATGGGGTTGAAATGCACAGGGGGTGTTAGAAGTGATGGGTTTTGGGGGGGATGTAGCTCAGTGTGTGTCCATTGTGGTAACTCTTTTGCAAGAAGGGTACATGGTGAGGGTGGATGTAGGCAGCTACATGTAATAGGTTCAATAGGATAGAGAGGTTATGAGGTGCAATAGGTGACATCATCACAAAGCAAGATCAAGCTATCACAAAGTAGGATGTGACAACTACAAAGAGGAATGTAATGAGGGTTGAGGCAACATGCCTTAAGGAGGATATCGGTTGGCTAGAGCAAGAGTAGTAGTAGGTTCCAACAAAGGGGATGATCATTATTGTTGGTGACCAATAAGACCTGGTTATCCAGTTGTTGTAGGAGGAGCTATAGAAGACAAGGGAGGATCTACAAGCATCGGTGCAGAGGGAGACTTTCTACCAAATAGTCTACCTCTAGGCTATCCTAGCAGATCAGAGGGTACCTCTGTCATCCTCCCTACAATCTCAAAGTATGTCATAATCCTAGACATAGATCATTTCATGGTCTGTGAACATATCTCCACTAGGACCACCTCCAACAGGTGGAGTAGGGGAGTCTAGCTCATAGACTTAGGGTTGGAATCAGGATGATATGCCAATTTTGAGTGTGGCATACTTCCCTGGGCTAGGGGATGGTTGAGTGTGCCAAGATTTTTATTGTGGTATATTGATCCAACAATTTACTGGTACTCTATTTTTTAGCAATATATATCTTCCTACTTTGTTATGATTATGTGTTTTACTATGTGTTTGTTAATTTTATTATGCATGATTGGATGAATAAATGCAAAAATATGGATGAATTAAAAGAAAAAATATACGAATAAATGCATGGTGAATGGATGAAACTAACTAATTTATGATGATTATATGACTAGATGTAGACAAGAAAAATGTGGTGGAAGAAAAGAAGAGGATAGAGAAGAAAAATATGGAAGAAGAATATAAGAAGAATGAGAAAGCCACAAAAAGGTCTTATGCCATTTCAATCAGCATATATCGAGATAAATCATAATGATCAAACAAACATAAATCTAAGCAAAATATGAGTGACCAAATATAAAAAATGGAGTGAAACCCTGTGAGGATGTGTGCTCGCAAATGGCCTATGATGGAGCAATTCTTGTTGGAAGCCATTAAGTTATCTTTTAGGGGTGTAGTGCTCATCTATGAGAACAAGTTAAGCATAATGATACCTGCTATGGGTGTGTGCTCACTAGTGAAAAAATATGGAGTAATACCCGCTATAAGTGTGTGTTTGCTAGTGACCAAAGGTGGAGCAATACCTGGTAAGGATGTGTTTGCAAATGGTCTATGGTGGAACAATACTTGCTAGTGATCATGAAGTTATCCTATAGGGGTGTAGTGCTCGTTGATAGTCAAAAGTAGAGTGGAACTCGACAGGGGTGTACTGCTCATTGAAGGTCAAAAGTAGTGTTACCTAATAGATGTGTACTACTCATGGATTGTCAAAATGAGTAACACCCAATAGGGCTGTAGTGCTCGCTAAAATATGAGTGATTAAGCAAAGAAAAGCAAAAGTGTGTGTGTGCATGTGATAGATAGAAGCAAGATAGATGAGAGAATAAGAAATTAATGAAAATTAGTGTGTGTGTGTGTGTGTGTGTGTATGTGTATCCTTGTTGAAATTTTGATAGCTAAGAGATGTGTGCAAAATAGTCAGTGGTCGTATGAACACCATAAATGGTAATCATGTGATATCTATCCTATCCTACAAGGATCCCGTAAACAATCAAAAGATCAATAATGAAAAGTGTGATCAAAAGAAGATGTGTAGATTTACGAATAAGAAGAATAAGTGTACATCCTTTGTCTTGGAGAAAGAGGGGAGATGATTTTGAACTTTCAAAGGAAAAAATATATATAAGATATGAAGAAATATGTCCCTTGAATTGGGGAAAATTTTATGAATATTTATATTTTCAAGGTTAAGGAACATATGAGATAGAGAAGAAACTTGCTTTGTTGCAATGCATGCAATAAAAAATGTATAAATTCAAGTTTCTTGATAGCACAAAAACACCTCAGGTATGTATTTGAACAATAGAGGTAATCATTAGCATCCTGAAAAGAGAAAGTAAAATATGTGCCCTAGGTTGGGGATTTTCTAAGCATCAATGAACTAGTGTGAGTGCAATGCATATGAGCTAAACCTAATTAGGTGTCATCGCTTGTCTTGTTGTGAAGTCCCCAAAAATCTATATGATCAAGTAGTCAGATGCAAAGAAGTTCACACAATGAAGTAGCTATATGACAAGCATAAGTGCAAAAATAATAGTATGTCAAGCAGCTCATGCAAGTTATGACAAGCAGTCATGTCAAGCAAACCAATGCAAGTTGGCATAGAGGAAGTAGAAGAAGATAAGATGATGAAGAAACATAATCAATGGAGAAATAAGAGAGATGAAGAGAAGAGATGATAGATGTGAATTCATGCATAATATCTTTTTAGGTGCATTATGTTCATTGGTTCATTAAGATCTTTACCATATAATGTTGCTAAATAATAGGCTCTTGATCCAAACTTGGTCATTATGACAAAGGGGCCTAGCTAATTAGGCTGAAATTTGCCCTTCTGATCTGTGTGACTATTAGTGTTCTTTTGGTTTTCCTTGAGGACAAGATCCTCAACTTCAAAATAATGATTACGAACTTTCTTAGTGTAAGTTTTCTTGAGCCTATTCTGATAGGCTCAAATATACTCTAAGGCATGGATGTGCTTTTCATCCAACAACTCCAATTGGTTTAAATGGTCTAAACGATACTTGTCCTCGATTGAGGCATCTTGGAACAAGATGTGCAAAGACGAGGCCTCTAACTCAAAGAGAAATACTACCTTAGTGCCATAGATCAAGACATATGGGGTTGCACCTATAGAAGTTCTTACACTAGTACGATATACCCACAATACGGGGTACAACTAGATATGCTAGCCTCGATCGGTATTACTAACAAAATTCTAAATATATTAACTAAGGACTTATTGGATGCTTTGGCTTGACCATTACCTTAAGGGTAATATGGGGTTGACCATTTATACTAAATCTTGTACTTAGCACAAATTTTATGGATATCCTTGTTCTTGAAAAAAATTCCATTGTCAAAGACAATAACCAAAGGGATATCGTACCTTTAAAGGATTTGGTTGAAGATGAACTTAGAGACTTGGGCTCCAATCACCGTGGTGAGGGGTATAGATTCTACCCACTTGGTGAAGTACTTTGTTATCATTATGATAAGCTTGTGACCATCAAACAATGTGGGATTAATATTCTCAATAATTTCCAATCCCCACATGGAGAATAGCCAAGGGAAATATATAACCTGAAGGTTTTGAGAAGGTGCATGAATAATTTTGTCATGACGTTGACAGTTGTCATAATTTCAAACATAGTCACATGCATCTATATCCATGGAAGGTCAGTAATATCCTATCCTAAAGAATTTTTTGGCAATTGAATTACCACTAAAATGACCTTGACATGATCCTTCATGAGCTTCACTAAGGTCTTGTCAAGCTTCATCATATTTAAGGCATTGCAAGAGGATTCCCTCAAAATAACTTTGAAAAAAAGTATCATCGATTACCAGAAACTTGCACATTTTTTTTCATATAAGATTTTTCTTGTTGGGTTTCTAAGCCATTAGGCATCGTTCCATATTTAATAAAGTTAAATATGTTTGTGTACCAAGGATTATATGGAGAGGCTTTTATTTTTAAGATATCTAGGGGAACTTAGCTAGAACTAAGAGTTGTGGGTTCTCAAAGTTATCGGATGATAATGGTTGTTTGATCATCTTCTAACTCCAAGGGGATAAGGGATGTTATTGCAACCATGACATCTACATGACAGTTGGAGGATCTAGGGATAGACTCTATGGTTACCTTATCAAATATTGACATGACTTGAGTGATAATTATTTTGTAGGATTTTATTTTATCATCTTCGATTTGCTAAACATCATGAACCTGATTGACTACAAGTTGATAGTCACCAAAGACATAAAGGCTTCTAACTTTTAAGTCTAAGGCTTTCCTAATACTTAGGATCAAGGCTGTGTACTCTATAGTATTGTTAGTGCAAGAGAAGCACAACTTAAAGGAAAGGGATCAAATATTTTTTATGGGTGACTAGAATGATTCCAACACTAGCGCGCTTCAAGCACAGGCTCCATCAAAAAATAATGACCAAGAATCAAGCTTTTCTACATCTAATCTGAAGCACTCATTAAGAAACTTGATGACTAAAGGATAGGAGTATTCTAAAGGGGTAGTAACTAGTTGGCCAACAATCACTTGGCCTTTTATAGTCTTTTGAACTATAAATATTAGGTTAATCTCACAAAGGGATAAAACCCACTTGGTTGCTCTACCTAAAAGGTGGTGCTTCGATATTAAGTAGAAAATGGGATCAAACCTTACAACTACTAATGTCTTATGGCTAAGCATATAGTGTCTCAAATTTTGAGAGGTAAAAACTACAATGAGGCAAAGCTTCTCTAAGGGTGTGTACCGAGTTTCATAGCTAATGAGGGTTCTACTAATATAGTAGATTGCTCACTCTTTGTTTTTATCATCATGTTGAGCAAGCATAGCCCCAAAGGCTTGGGTTGTGGTTGCTATATAATGAAGAGCAAAAGGTCTTGATAGACTAAATCTAGAAAAATAGTGAATACAAAATCAAAGGAAAAAAGAAGAGAACATATACACATATAACACAATATTTCACCTGGGAAACCCTTAAAAAAAAACCCAACACAATAATATCTCTTTATTGTATAAAATTAAGTGTCTCCAATATAATAATGTTCATCTCTTTTCAAACCCTGATGCAAGTGCAATTAAATAACACAAGAATGAATTTTATAATACCATGGGTGAAAAACCATGGGTTCAAATATTTAACCCTAAATAGCCCATATGGGTCTAAAAATAGCCTAAGAAACCCTAAAAATTCCATCAGGGGCTATTACCCCTGGATACCTACTTTTTAGAGGTTGCCACCCTTGAACCCCGACAAGGATACATGGAGAGTGTCCACTACCTTTTAGAGTTAACCTTGCTAGAATAACATGGAAAATATTCAAAATATTTTTAGCATTCTCCCATTTGTTGAATACTTTCCATAGGGATAAAAAATTATCATTTTCAACTGTCAAGGAAACCATTCCCATAGATCTTCTACATCAAGAAAATTTATGAGCAGGTACATCCTTTTTTAATGAATCAACAACATTATTCTTTGTATCAAATTTCTCCAACATCACTCAATTCCCTTCAACCATCTCTCTCAAAAAATGGTAATTTTTATCAATATGTTTTGACCAATCATGAAAACCAAGATTGTTGGCCAAAAATATTGCACTCTAACTATCATTATCAATTCTCACAACCTTCTACTTAAGACCAAATGTTGAACACAACCTTTGTAGCCACACTACTTATTTATAGGTATGAGTTGTTGCAATGTACTTTGCCTTTGTTGTGGGTAAAGCAACCACTGATTTATTTTTACTCATCCAATTTACTGCCCCTCTAAATAGTCTAAAAACATAAGCACTCATGGATCATGGATCTTCTCTTGTTGAGATCTCTAGCCTAGTCAGCATCCACAAAACCTTGTAGATTTACAACATTACTATCTCCATATTTTCCTTGGTAACAAATAGCATAGTTTGAAGTTCCACGCAAGTATCTTAAGATCCTCTTCACAACATTCCAATGTTCCTTTCTTGGATTGGACATATATCTACTAACTACTCCCACTACATGTGTAATATCAGGTCTAGTACAGACCATTGCATACATCAGACTACCAACATCTCTAGCATAAGGAACATGATGCATTTCTTCAATTTCCTCATCTATTTTAAGGTATTGTTTAACACATAACTTTTGACCAATAGGATATGGAGTACATATCGGTTTACAATCATGCATCCTAAACCTCTATAGTATCAAATCAATACATTTTCTTTGACTTAACAATAACTTTCTATTTGCACAATCCCTTATTATTTCCATACCCAATATAAATTTTGTAGCACCCAAATCCTTCATGTCAAATTCAGAAGATAACTGGTATTTTAGTAACTTTATCATCTTCTTATTGTTTTTAATTAATAACATGTCATCCAAATACAAACCAATGATAAAAAAAAATTTACCTTCCTATTTACAATACACACACAGATTTGCTTTTCTTTTTCCAAGCCCAAGTATCAAAACAAACCTATCAAAAATTTGGTTCCACATTCTTGAATATTACTTCATGTTATAAAGAGACTTTTTCAACTTGCATACCAAGTCCTCCTTATATTTTATTCTAAATCATTCTCGTTGTGACATATATATATATATATATATATATATATATATATATATATATCTTCATCAAGTTCACCATGTAGAAATATTGTCTTTACATCCATCTGTTCTATTTCAAGATCAAAAGTAGCATAAATAGCCAACATAAATCTAATTGAATTTAGTTTAGCCACAGGAGAAAAAAATCTCACCAAATTCAATTCCTTCAACTTGAGAAAATCCTTTTGCTACCATGCAAGCCTTATACTTCTCCAATTTTATTTCTACATTCTACTTCTTTTTGAATACCCACTTATAACCAATCAATTTTTTTAGGGGTAATTTAACCAAGTCCTGTGTCTTATTTTTATCCAAGGAATCCATTTCTTCCTCCATAGCCCTTTTTCAAGACTTATTCTCACTTTATTGGAGTACCTCCTTTATAGTCTTGGGTTATTCATGAGTAACTGATACATTAAATGCAAAACAAATATTTAAATGGTTGTACCTTTCTAGGAGTCTTCTCACTCGATCTGATATCCTAAAACTTGGAGTTCCAGGTTTTGCATCTTTAGCTTCCTCCTCACCTTCTTCCTCTGAATTTTTCTCTTTAGACTCTCTTTGTAGTTCATCTTCTTTTGTAGCACCAGGTTCTACCATAGGTTCTTCCTCCTATTTCAATTTTACTTGAACTATTTCAAGTTCTTTGTTTGGTTGCATTTCCTGTTTCAAAACCCCTTGTGTTTCTCTAAATATCACATTACGACTATAAACAATATTTTTTGTTTTTAGGTCTCACAACTTATATCCTTTAACACCAATACTATAACCCCATAAATATCACTACACCAAAAATTATCTTAAAGGGTGGTTTCTAACTACCCTTAAAGACCTTTAAGGGTGATTATTCGGTCGTCATCTATGAGGGCATCATAAAAAATCTACATCATACGACGATGGCTAAAAACCTCCCCTTAAAATTGCCCTCTTAGGGATATGAGGGTGGTTCTAAACCACCCTCTTGGACCCTAAGAGGGTGGTTTAGGGTCTCACCTAATATATAAAGGATGCGAGAAAAATAAAGTTAAGATTTGGTAGCTTTGGAAACAACATGCATAATAATAATTTTTGTGTTCATAGATCACATCTTAATTTCATTTCATATTAGAAACAAATATATTAAAATAAATTGAAGTTACTTTTCAAATGTGCTCATTTTTTGCAGTGATAACTAAAAGTTAAATCAAACATTTATGATAGTCTTATAAAAAAAAATATTCTTAAATGTGAACTTTATAGCAACACAAGTAATGATTTATCAGCCCAAGAATTCTAATTGAAAATATGTCACATGCAAACAATGGGCTTGTAACAACAAATTGCATACATCTCAAAGATACACTTAATGCAAGATAAAATAATCCACTATATTTACCATACACCAAACTAGCAATAAGCCCACTATAAACAACACTGATACAATGTTGTTTACAGGAAGTTAATACAGTGATGTTGACAGTAGTAAGGGATCTTATAAAAATTTAATATAATGTTGATAGTTTCATCTATTGTAACAATAGGTTGTATTACATAACAATGAAACATTGATTACAAGGCAAGATAACCTACTATACCCACAACACACCAAGATAATATATCAACTACAGTTATTCACCATACTACAATCCAGTGTTGATTAGAGAGAGAATTTCTATAAGCATGATTAAGGGCTTGCATTATTGCTAGTCCATTAAAATTATATGGACTATAGGACTCATGAAGCATTAGTTTCACTTTTTTAAGCAAGGAGATTAAAAATAGTAATAATAATAACTAATTATCTCATAATCTTTATTTTCTATCCCCACATCCCACACCTAGCACAATGAACCATATCAAAGGATAATGAAGGATATGGAAGTTGTCTAGAAACAAAAGATCCCAACATTGCAGGAAGGCCCCTCTCAAGAGCTAACTGAACTTGACTACCATAAACCTCATAAGAAGCGATGCACATGGTTAACAACTGTTTAGAAAAGAGATGAGCCCCAAAACTACCAAAACCATAGCCAATATCTAGTATAGTGTGAACCTGCAATAAATAAGAATGGTTAAAAAAGGTTTCATATTATAAGGATAAATATGAAAAGTATAAACAAGGGTAAAAATATTTTTTAAATGTACAAATTTACAAAATCTACAAATTTGACAAAACTGATCATTAAAACAAAATTATGCTCCCAACATGCAAAAGGAACCTCCATAGATGAAGATATTTGTTTACAAACTCAGTTCAATGCAACGAGAGCAACAAACCTAAAGTAAATGAAGAATTTATTTAGTTGTACAACTCCACTTTATTTTGGTTAGTGAACTTTAAACACTCATGATGAAAGGGGGAGTCATATGTCAGTTAACCAAATAACTAAATTTATTTATAATAAGGAAAGCATTATCTATACATAAAAATTCCAAGGTGTTGTGTATCTAACAAACCCGGTATTTACTATAATTCTTGAGAAATTTTAAAATAAAAGTGGAACATAAAGCAAATAGACCATAACAAGCAAGGCCAAAAAGGAGTGTTCATAAAAAATAATACATAATATATTAGATGGAATAAATGGCCAACTTGGTAAATGCTTGTAATCAATCATGACTAGCTTGGAAAATTTAAGAGCAGTTAGAGAAATCCATAGGTTCAAACAATTCCCTCGCTTCCTTCTTTGAGGTAAAAGGTGACAATTACAAAGAGTTACAAAGTGAGACATTTTACTACCTCCAAAGACAACACAAGTATTATGGGAAGGGAGAGGAAAAAAATTTGTTAGGTAGAAGTAAAACAAACACACAGACACACATCCAATAGTCAGCTTGTGCCTTGCATTTAGCATTATTATCAATAGAAAGTTATCAAATAAAATCATCTTCACAATGTAGAAGGAAATAATCGAAGCACTTACACCAGATTGAATGAATTTTGACTCATTATGTAGCCCAATAATATCTGCAATTTTATGTGAATAATCCTCAAATCCATCCACCACCAATGCATCTTCAGAGCGAAAATATATTTGACTATCCTCGAGCAAAATTAATATTAAACACAACAATGTTTTAAGTGTAAAAATGTAAATTGCACGACAAACAAAACCTTGATAATAATAATAATAATTATGATAAAAGCCTATGGCACACCTATCTGCCTTCACTTTATGTAAGTGGAAGGTGACATCTAAGATGAATAATGATATTAAAATTTATTTCATTGAGCATCAGATGTGTTATTAGGTAGAATCTAACTGTTATGTGTAAAATTACTATCAAAACCAAACTATAAATAGAATTGATTGTTTCATCCTTGTGGATATGGAATCCTAACTAAAAGACCAAACTAGGCTCTTAATCAAAATAACCACTTTCATTATTTATTCATGCATGTCCACAGAGGAGCTATAGACTTGCTACAGTGCAAAGATACTAAAAATTAGAGAGAAAATAATGAATCACATGCAGCTAAGCAAATCTTAGATGACTCTTGACCATCGAACAATGCAACTAGTAAACAATTTCAATAATATTGGCACACAATCTAGCTCTGCAAATTAACTCATGGGCTCAAGGCAACTATCCATATGTCATATCAATTATTGTTTATGTATTTATCTATTAATGAATGTTAACAGAGCCTTGTAACCTAATGGATAAGATATCATGTAGAATTCTTAATGATCTTTCTATTGGCTTGTAATTCAAAACTTAGCTACAAAAATAAATCACTGTCAAAGACTTCAATTTTTAGTATTGACCCCCTTCATCACTTAGGTTGAGCATTGAAGTGGATCAAATTTCTTCATTGAATATATGCTACCTATAAAAACTTAGCATTTATTAACAAGCATCACATAAACCCAATCAAAAATTAGATAATGCTTACCACACCCCAATGGATCAAATTTCTTCATTGAATATATGCTACCTGTAAAAACTTAGCATTTATTAACAATAAGCATCACATAAACCCAACCAAAAATCAGATAATGCTTACCACACCCCACACCCCACTCAGGATGACACACAACTGAATAGTGAGTAACCAACCATACATATATATAGGTAGAAAGGGTTCATACTCACATATGTTGTGAAACCAACTATGATAACCATAATTGCAAACCCATGTGGAAGTATTTCCACAAAGCTTCTCCCTACTAAAGCACATAATACTACAACTAGGATGATGATCCCAAACAATATTGAAATCAATCTCCTTAGGCTATTGCATGCTAATATCAACCTTCTACCCAATAGAAAAACTTGGCAAAAACCAACCATACACACAAAAGATAAATATTCGCTATATCCTTACTGTAAAAGCTCTATAAGGTTAATATTAGTGTATAATTGAAATAAAATTTTAATTTTTTTCAAACCTTCTGATATTTTTGAATCCATATATACATAAACACAATAAATTAATAGCAGTTTTAATAAAAAATCTCTATATAATACCTTGAAAACTACTTTATTGTTTAGCCCTACATTATAACTATTGTATTATTCTCACTTTTTTGTCTACCTGAATAACAATAGGAGCTATGGAATTAGCTAAATTTTTGAGTTGAGAAGTCTCTATATAGATACCAATATGGATGTAGGATGTCACTGAAGTTTTATGTTGTGTTGTAATTGCTATGTATATAGGATTTTGCATATATATTAAAAAACTAATTTTATAATTTATGATAAACAAGAAAAAAATTAAGAACTATAATTTACTTGCAAAAATATATAAATATATAGCAATTAAAAAAGTTTCATAAAAAATAAAACTTACATTGTGGCCTTTTCATACTTCATAAACTCGCTTGCCAGCCTCATTATTTGCTTCATTTGAATGGTTAGGCTCAGAATCTTCGATTCCATGGAGCTTGACTTCTTTGTCTCTCATTTTGCTAATGGAAAACCAAGAGATAAGAGTTATTTTTTTCTCTACATATGTTATATACATGTGAAGATATTATCAAGAGTGTTAAAAAAAATTGAACCTTCCAATCTCTTAACAGAAAACTCCTCCACTTATGACCGATCTTGTGATCAATGATCAAATAAAATTA
Organism: Wollemia nobilis; assembly: GCA_028583015.1. NCBI lineage: Eukaryota > Viridiplantae > Streptophyta > Pinopsida > Araucariales > Araucariaceae > Wollemia > Wollemia nobilis. The sequence continues at coordinate 3,112,232 of JAQPPZ010017073.1, forward strand.
CAACAAAATCAAAGAATAATAAATTTACGAGGACATAAATAAGAATGTGCAACAAAAACTAAATCATAAATGGTATTTCCAATACTACTACAACATGGAAATATAATATTGCTACAACATGGCATAATTTATTTGTAAACAATATCTGATATAGTCCTAAGTGAGACATTTTACTACCTCCAAAGACAACACAAGTATTATGGGAAGGGAAGGGAAAAAAAATTGGTTAGGAAGAAGTAAAATAAACACGTAGACACACATCCAACAGTCAGCTTGTGCCTTGCATTTAGCATTATTATCAATAGAAAGTTATCAAATAAAATCATCTTCACAATGTAGAAGGAAATGATCGAAGCACTTACACCAGCTTGAATGAATTCTGACTCATTATGTAGCCCAATCATCTCTGCAATTTAATGTGAATAATCCTCAACTCCATCCACCACCAATACATCTTTGGAGAAAAAATATATCTGACTATCCTCGAGCAACATTAATCTTAAACACAACAATGTTTTAAGTGTAAGAATATAAATTGCATGACAAACAAAACCTTGATAATAATAATAAATGTGATAAAATCCTATGGCACACCTATCTGCCTTCACTTTATGTAAGTGGAAGGTGACATCTAAGATGAATAATGACATTAAAATTTATTTCATTGAGCATCAGATGTGTTATCAGGTAGAATCTAACTGTTATGTGTAAAATTACTATCAAAACCAAACTATAAATAGAATTGATTGTTTCGTCCTTGTGGATATGGAATCCTAACTAAAAGACCAAACTGGGTTCTTAATCAAAATAATTGATTTTATTATTTATTCATGCATGTCCACATAGGATCTATAGACTTTATGCAATGCAAATATACTAAAAATTGGAGATAAAATGATGAATCACATGCAACTAAGAAAATCTTGGATGACTCCTGACCATCAAACAATGCAACTAGTAAATAGTTTCAATAATATTGGCACACAATCTAGCTTTGCAAATTAACTCATGGGCTCAAGGAAACTATCCATATGTCATATCAATTATTGTTTATGTATTTCTCTATTAATGAATGTTAACAGAGCCTTGTAACCTAATGGATAAGATATCATGCAAAATTCTTAATGATCTTTCTATTGGCTTGTAATTCAAAACTTAGCTACAAAAATAAATCATTGTCAAAGACTTCAATTTTTAGTATTGACCCCCTTCATCACTTAGGCTGAGCATTGAAGTGGATCAAATTTATTCATTGAATATATGCTACCTATAAAAACTTAGCATTTATTAACAACAAGCATCACATAAACCCAACCAAAAATCAGATAATGCTTACCACACCCCAGTGGATCAAATTTCTTCATTGAATATATGCTACCTATAAAAACTTAGCATTTATTAACAACAAGCATCACATAAACCCAACCAAAAATTAGATAATTCTTACCACACCCCACTCAGGATGACACACAACTGAATAGTGAGTAACCAACCATACATATATATAGGTAGAAAGGGTTCATACTCACATATGTTGTGAAACCAACTATGATAACCATAATTGCAAACCCATGTGGAAGTATTTCCACAAAGCTTCTTCCTACTAAAGCACATACTACTAATACTAGGATGATGATCCCAAACAATATTGAAATCAATCTCCTCAGGCTATTGCATGCTAATATCAACCTTCCACCCAATAGAAAAACCTAGCAAAAACCAACCATACACACAAAAGATAAATATTTGCTATATCCTTACTGTAAAAGCTCTACAAGGTTAATATTAGTGTACAACTGAAATAAAAAGTTATTTTTTTCAAACCTTCTGATATTGTTGAATCCATATATACATAAACACATAATAAATTAATAGCATTTTTAATAAAAATCCTCTATATAATACCTCAAAAACTACTTTACTGTTTTACCCCTGCATTATAACTATTGCATTGTTCTCACTTTTTGGGCTACTTGAATAACAATAGGAGCTATGAAATTAGCTAAAAGTTTGAGTTGATAAGTCTCTATATAGACACCAATATGGATGTAGGATGTCATTGGAGTTTGATGTTGTGTTGTAACTGCTATGTATATAGGAGTTTGCTTATATATTAAAAAACTAATTTTATAATTTATGATAAACAGGAAAAAAATTAAGAACTATAATATACTTGCAAAAATATATAAAGATATAGCAATGAAAGAAGTTTCATAAAAATAAAACTTACATTGTGGCCTTTCCATACTTCATAAACTCGCTTGCCAACCTCATTATTTGCTTCATTTGAATGGTTAGGCTCATAATCTTCGACTACATGGAGCTCGACTTCTTTGTCTCCCATTCTGCTAATGGAAAACCAAGAGACAAGAGTTATTTTTTTCTCTAAATATGTTATATACACATGAAGGTATTATCAAGAGTGTTGAAAAAATTGAACCTTCCAATCTCTTAACAAGAAAACTCCTCCACTTATGACTAACCTTGTGATCAATGATCAAATAAAATTGCAACAAAAACAAAGAATAATGAATTTACGAGGACATAAAGAAGAATGTGCAACAAAAACTAAATCATATATGGTATTTCCAATACTGCTACAACATGGCAATACAATATTGCTACAACATGGTATAATTTATTTGTAAACAATATCTGATATAGGCCAAGCAATGAAGGAGCCCACAACATCCTTCATTGTGGCCATCTCATCATTCCTTCTAAACAAGATTATTTCCTCTTTATGGGTGATGTGCACATTGACTTTCCAATAACCTTCACCCAAACATTCACCATGTACAAGGTCTTCATGGTCAGTACTGATCACCGTGCCTCCGACCACTATGTTATCCTTATGGATCTGAGTCAAGTAGCATTCCCTTCTCTCAATTTGAGTGATCAATGTCATTTTCAATCCCTACATGGAAAATCAACAACCCAGATAAATTCACTGCATAGCGTACAATACAAACTAAGTCAATCATTTTATATTTGAAATAATAGTCATACCATTGATGACTCTGGCCTAGAAGGTATTGAGAAGCTTCATGTGCCTTGATCACCACCACCAATGTTGTGTCCAATTTTAGGGGTAGCATGTAGTGATGTTGCCTATGGAATTATATGCAAGGGATCATTACAACTTTAGGGGTGCAACATGTAAATATTTCAAATATGAAATCATGAAAAAACTGACACACCTCTATCTATGAAAGTCATGTCAAAATTTCTTCAATATTTTTATCTTTCTTTGCAAGCTTCTCTTCCAAATTTTGCTCTTTCTCTACCATATGCTCTTACATCTAGTGCAACTTCTATATGTAACCCTCACTAAAAAATAGAGCAGTTGGTGATACTCCTTTACCAATACCCCAAACCCGACCTGGTCTTTCAGGTCCTAAAACCTTGGTGAGGGCATCATCCTTAATATATTGATTTACGAAGCTTGCATATGACATTGCATCATCCAATTTTTCTGGCAACATCACATGCATAGTTAATTGGTAACATGTTAAAAAAATAATCGATATAACAATGGTTTGAAGTTCAACGTATTGCTATTTCCAAGGGAATGTCACTTACGATTGTCTTCACAACTTCTGGTGAAACAAGAGCCTCATCCTTCTTTTTATGAGCTGTCATCCACACAGTTGCCCTTAGTAGTGGAGTTTTTGCATTTGGTTGGCTCTTCCTCTACAAGATATATAGTTGGAGAGACATGGGGATAAGTCATACGATAAAACAATATAGCTATGTTTGTCACATATAATGGAAGAGTATGATAGAATACCATTTCATGCTCCAGTCGAGCATATCCTCTTCGACTGCAAGTGTGCATGATGGATTGGTGAGATCTATTTTGTTTGTTCCTTTGCCTCATCGCCTACAATGCAATGAAGAAACCAATATATAAATTCATTAGGGAGAGCAAGGTCAGTAAAATTCACATGAACATAACAATGATATGAACTACCATAGCAGATTGGTTGGTACTTGCCTTAAAGTCAGTGTTGCTCCTACCATTCACAAAGGCTTCCCAATATTTTTGTGATACACGAGGTGGGGGATTAGCAATTCTATCTACATCATTATCATACTTATCATAGTGGTTTTTCACAAGTCGATGCTTATGTTCACGCCATTGCTTGTCCATGGTCGTGAAGACCCATTTCTTCATTGCATTCAAAATGATATATTTTTGTTGCATCAAACCAGTATCTTATTAGATGCAATATTTATATAAGTATTCAAAAATGGACACTATGAACTCCATTGGCTAGAAAGTTACCATAATGAGTGTCCATAACTAGTTTTTAACTTCCACTAAGACTGCTCTCTAGTCTGTAAGGGTGATAGGGATAATCTCCCTCACAATCACCCCCAAGTAAGATGTAAACTTAATAAAAAATTTTCCTATGGGTTATCCATTTAGATTGCAAATGATCTCCACCTTATCTGTGTTGCTTGACTCTATTGCACATATTTTTGGACCTCTCTTTCTATGATATTCAGTGTTTGAAGTGTGTGATGACCTAGCATCAACACCTATAATGTTGGCACCATCCAAACATCATTATGCCATATAGTATGACAACAACGAGTAACCAACATCACGAGCAAATTTCTTGTGTGGTCTACGTACCTTCTTCATTAGCCAAAGCATTGTCAGCCTCATTTCGAGTATTCTTACCATCGGATTTATTTATGTTATGGGTCACCTCCTTATCTTCCTCATTCATGGAACTCCATAGCTGGTATCTTCCACCAGTTGCTACAATACACCATAGTCAATGACAAAACCATAATCAATTCTAATATGCCTAGGTCAACCACTATTGAACAACACTATCAAATTTCAAGTACTTACTAGCATGCGAGGCCTCTATCACTGAATCCTAATTTATTGTGATAGTCTTAGCTACCTATGGTGTCTTTCTTGGTATTTTTTGTACATATTGCCACTTTGAATATTGTACAAACACCATAAAACCAAAATAGACACAAATAACCCACAATGAAAGACTATGCATACAAAACTGCAAAAATACTAATGAAACACCCTTTTGCAGAAGCACTACCCGACACTTTTGTAGGGATTTCAATGCTTTTGTGAAACCTGCAAAACTATGGGAAATAATATATCAAGGTCACACATAACCTCTTTCTTCTTTGCTAAAAGAACCTATATATTCTAGGCATCACTTATCCATTCATAAACCAATATAGTGTATTCATCATAAAAGTGATAAGATACTATAGGAATATCCTTTTAAGTAGTAGGTACAATAATACATTACATAGCCATGGAATTCAATGTTAATAAGAAATCAATAACAAAAAGAAGACATGTAACAACAAAATTTCATTCCACAAGAAATTAACCTTTATGATTCACAATGCATCCAAATATACATGGAGAGGAGAATTTGGTTAAGTTACCAAATTATTATCAAAATGATCAACATAGGCAAACACATACTCATTATGAAATAAAAGGTAAAACATTGGAAAAGGTTCAGGAATTTAACAAAATGATTAAAATTCCTTAAAGGGCAAGGAAAAAAAAACAATTTTAAAAATGTTTGAAAATCATTTTGATGCAATTTTCCAAACAAATCATTACTTTGTCCCCCCACCCTACAAAAATAAATAAATTACTATATTGATCAGCCCAACCCTAAAAATTTGTATTTTTTTTTTAAATTTGTGATTAATAGCCAATTTCAATAACTGTGATTTAAAAACTTGCACCTCCCTCAAGGACCAATTCCCAAACACTTAGATGATAGGATTCTCTAGGAACCCCATGATAACACTTCAATGAGAAAGAGAATAAAGGAACAAACTCTGCTTTAGAAACCATAAAGAATGTGTGTATTGAGTAATGATTTTCTACATTGAATGACCATTTATGAGTTTAGAAAAAACCCTAACAAAGTCTAATGAGTTTTGCCATTATCTATGTGATTCTTGGGTGAATTAATACCTAACAATTGACCCAAATCTTAAGCCCTGAAAAACTTTAAGAAAGCATCCCTCACAGGATTAAGATTACTTGTTTCATAGAATATTTAATAGCATGCAAAACAAAATCTTAGACTTCATCAAAGATAATCCATGCAAGATAAGCCTCAGTTTAAGTCCTATTTAACAATATCCTATATCTAGCAAATTAGTCCCAAAAATGGCTATACCATTCATATCTAGATCTCAATGTTTTAATTTTTTTAAAAACATGGATGCTCCACAATCTTAAGCAACTATATATTTTACCAATTTTTATTTAGCCTTTTGCTCTTTCATATTTCTTGAATACCTTGAAAATTTTCAACAGTAAATACCTGAACTTAGGGATTGACTTCTACATATAAAGGTCAATGGGTGCACTAGCACAAGGGTGCAAAAGTTACAGGGAAACAATACACTGTGCAGTCCCTCAAAAATTGGATACACAAGTAGAAGAGTGCAACTGTGTATTTTATATATACATATAGACAGATAGATACCTACATAAAACATTTATTTAAAAAAAGGAAACAAAATTAAATTTTTATTATTTCTTTAAACATTTTGCTTGTTACTTTTTAACTTCACATTTTTAAAACAAAATTATGTGGAACCCCATTGTGCAGGCCATGTGGAGGTTAAGATGCATGTTAGAAGAACTGTATGCTGCCCAAATATAATTGGTTTACCACAAGAGCAGACAAGTGCATATATGATCTATGTGCTTCATCAAGCATGGCCGCACCATATTTCATCCAAGTGGCAGCTCAACAACATGTGTCAATCCCAACTAAAACTTCTTTTATTTTCCTTGTTCCCCTTCTAGGGTGAAGGGACAGTACCCAACATTTTTCCAATCCCTAATTTTGACAATCCCTAATTTGTGTCAATCCCTAATTTTGACATCCCTAATGATAAATCAACTTGTATAAATAAAAAATAGAGCCTGCTGAATCTGATAGATAATTGTTTGTCATGCCTGATAAAATAGTTTAAGGAAGTGAACTAACTTGTGTTCGATAGGCATGCATGGACTTGTCGAATGCCAAAGTTCCTTGGGAAAAGGAAGTGCCCGAGGCAAAATGGACCCCATTTATTCCTACATTGACACAATCAAAACAAATAATATTGTTTGCATATGAGAAAGTTTTGTTTGCTATGCTATGGGATAATAGGCTTGTACCATACTCTTTGTAGTTTATCAATCTCTATCTATAGAATGCAAAATAAATAAGTTCGATCCATAGAGACTCTTTGTACATAAGTCTATAAAATAGTCAATTACTAAAAGTTGGAGGATAATTCATGATAACCTACGAATACCTACCTAATTCATCATAACCTACATACCTACCTAAACTCTTTTCATGCTCAACAGAATGAGATCATTCACAATTATTTTATGGTTTGAACTTAATTTTTTAATAAAAATTGAAAGACATATCAATTAGATGTTCAAACAAAGACTACCAAAAACTCTTTAAACAAAATCGCATCCTCATGGCTTTACTCCTCTAAAGCAAAACGAGAAAACCAACTGGCCTATTTTCCTTTGGCAAATTGGTTGATGTGAGATATATATGTTATACTTTGAGTTTTAGCCCAATTGTTTTCAAACGCTACACTTGATCGAGTTCCTAGCTCTGGCTGAGTAAGAAATAACATTAGGTCATTTCTCGGGTAAAGGTGAACTAGATTTCTTACTTGCCATATGAGACCCCTTTGGAATAAGGAACCCACCACTTTGCTATACATATTGTTTCAAATTTGTACCTTTTTGGATTTCAACCATTTGACAAAGTTTGTGGTAAATCAAGCCTTGTCAGTCCCTTGGATTTAATACATGGTACTAAATATAAGCCCTTGTTGTTTACATTCAACATTTCATTATCTTGCTTCTTTAGTCCAAGTTACATGGAGCCAATAAAGCACTCATTGTCCTCTAAGAGTGAGTCTTGACCCTTGTTTTCCTAATATGAAGCAAAGGCAGGAGAGTCACTCCATGATTTAAGTTGACCCTCCTTTCTTTAATGTGCCTCTAAAGCAAAGGATAATGCATAATATCACACATGCCTTTTATTTGTTGCATACCTCTTCAAAATTTAGTTTATATTTGTGCTAAACTAATGGTGATACTAATTTTAGTCTTGGGGACTTCCTCAGGAATAGAAGGGCTCAAACAAAAAATATTGACCCAATTGACCTGGCTAGAGTTGGTGCTCTGAGTCTTGAGGATGATCCAGCTGTTGAAAGTAAAGATAATAATCCTACTACCCAAGCACAACCTGCACAAGGTAAGTGGAGTTTCTTCTACAACTTATTACTACACAGTACACTCTAGGGAAAAATAAATAAAAAATCTAACCACTAGGTACAATAAAACTTTTCCAAGAGAAATAATTATGGTGAGATAGATAATTTTTTCTTAAAAAATCCTCAAAAGGGAAGGTGGAAGAAGATACACAAGTGTATGTTGAAGAGGATTAAGTTTGCTTAAAGGAGGATAGAGGAGAAAAACAAATTAAATATCCTCTTTGAAATAATGTATTTTGATATTGCCTTATTGTCAATATTTGGCCTTTTGCCAATATTCTTACCATGGGGAGATCCAAGCTGCTACCAGGTTAGTCAACTATGTGGCCCACTCTTTGGGGATTATCAAACCTCCACAATTATCTATGTCATTCACGGATGGGATATAATAGCCATGATGTAGCCAGTTCCTCAATTTTTCATCGAACAATAGAGATATGTTGTTGCATGACAATTAATGAAGAAAGGAAGCATGCATCATTTGCAGCAATATTCTATTAGGAATAGAGTAAATTGGTTATTCCAAATTATGCATCATTTAGGCATTTTCCAGACATCATAATATTATACTGCAAGAACATATTAGTCTAGCATATCCTTGATCGCTATGAAATGTTTGACTTTGATAGAAAATGTGATACAAGTTGAGACGTCTCTAGTAGCTACAGTCAAAAATGACCAACCAATTGGTCATAAGGAGGCCATATTGAAGATCCAAAACTAGAACCTACTTCTAGAAAAAGCAAGAATGTAACTTTAGAACCTGATGAACCTAGTCCAGCTAGAAATGAAAAGGATAGTCCAACAAAAACTGAAATGGTACCCCAATTAAAAGTGATAAAGTTAGTCCAATAAAAAATGAGAAGTGTAGATCAGCTAAAAGTGAAAAGAGATCTTCTGGACCAACGTGCATGGAGAAATTGCAAGAAGAGCTCTCCTATGTGGTACTAAACTTTACTTTTATTCACTCACTATGAGTTTGTTTATTCCAATGTAAGAACTAATTATAAAACTATTGGGATAGGATCTCTACAAGAGATTGTGATAATGAAAATATCTAAAAAGGGTAGTTGCACATAATGCTTTAATAACAGTAGAGTTGAAGCACTTGAACAATAGAAAGCAATTGTTTCTAGCAGGACTTTTCAGTTTAGGATAAATTTGTATTCCCCTTTAGACTTCATGATATTTTCTGGAGATAAGACTATATTTTGGTCAATGTGAATCTATAACTTCAACTTTTTCCTATAGGTATGTCTTGACATATGTTTTGAGCCCTCCACGACATCTTGTGGTCATAGGTATAACAATGTGGTGTGAGAAAATCCCTGCTAATATTCATATTTATCTTCTACCAAGCATAAGTTAGATTTGCTTCCATATTTTATCTCCTATACTGATCTTTCTATATGCAGTTTTTGTAAGATGTGCTTGGAAAATGTCATTGAGAAATGTGGTCCGTGGTGCCCCAAATACCGCCAACCATTGAGGTAAGTTCAGGAAAATAAGGTCCTTCATTGAATGTGTACTAAACAAGTTGGATTGAATTTGAGAAATCCTTTGTTCAAATGATCATATAGGTGTGGATGTTTTTAAATAAATCTAGACAGATTGAGCATAATTCTTAGAGAAATCATACCCATGGGATAAGCTTAGAAATCGGGAAGCAAGAGAATAGTTTTGGGGTTGTGAACCTTGATATATTGATAGTACAAAGTTGTGATTGCAGGGGATATTTTCATGCTTGTCAGATCAACACTGTACTTTGGAACACGGTTCAACTTTTATTTCCCAAAGAAGTTGAGGGAAGGATTAAGGCAAAGAATGAAAGAGATGCAACTTTAAAGCTTGAAAAAATGATAGAAAGGCCAAACTTTTATGCCAATCAACTTAACAGAGGAGGAGGAGGATTCAAGAACAATGGATGCAATTGGTAAGGTTACCCAACCAGAGGAATTGGCCTAAGGAGGCCTGCACATAATAATACTACAACAACTGCCTTTACATAGTCTCTTGATATTTCATCTTCAACTATTTCTTTATCTCCTATCAAACTCACGAGATATGACTACATATTTCTTATATGAAAAATATTTTATTAACCTTCTAACAATAACAAAACCTAATGATTACATAAAACCAAATATTGACAAGATACAAAGTATTTACAAGGTACCAAATAATGTAATATTCTCCAAAACTTTTAATTAAAGAAATTGTAAACATAGGTACAATGTAATTCTACATCAATAAGATGTGTATGACCTCCTTAATAGACGTCTTGACCTATGTAGTTCAAAAATGAATGATCAACAAGCTCTTAGGCAACCTATTCCCCTTCCATCAATTTATCTATAGCCAATGGATCCTTGGTTCATCGGTTGGTTCCATCAATTTATCTATAGGCAATGGATCCTTGGTTCATGAATGATCAAAGACATTTTTGGGTGTAGTGTATTCATTTTTTAGATTTATAGTGTAGCTTAGTCATTTTTTCTTTTGGGACATACATAAAAACATCACAACTAAAAATCCTTAGATGATTGAGAGAGGGTTTCTTACCAGTCCACACTTCCTGTGGAGTTTTTTCCACCAAAGCTGAGGTAGGAGATCTATTGATGAGGTAACAAGCAGTTAACATGGCTTCTACCCAAAATTTTCTTTCTAATCCTACACCACTTAGTATGCTTCTAGCCTTATCCATCAATGTTCTGTTCATCCGTTCTACAACTCCATTCTGTTGTGGAGTATACTGAGTTGTTTTCTACCTTTCTATTCTGTAATCCTTGCAAAATTGCTCAAATTAATTAGATAAATAATCACCACCATTGTCACTTCTCAAAACCTTTATCTTTCTCTCTATCTGATTTTCTACATGAGCCTTAAACTCTTTAAATTTATTGAAAACATTAGATCTATTCCATAAAAAATATAACCAGGTCTTTCTTGAAAAGTCATCTATAAATGTAACAAAATAGATAGATTTACCTAACGATGGTATTTTTGCAGGTCCAAACACATAACTATGAACTAGATGCAAAATTACTTCAGATCTTGTAGCACTATTAGGAAACTTAACTCAGGTTTGCTTTCCAAAAACATAGTGCTCACAAAAATCAAAATTTAATGGGCAATCAAAAATTCCTTTAGACATACCTTTTATTTTTAATGTTCGAATTAATTTCTCACAAAATTTTCCATGTGTTGATACCACAATATTGTCTTTGCTACACGAATACTCAGAGTTGCTTCTACCATATTATTATTCTCTATAACTGAAGAGTTATTGCAATCAATACTTACAGTTCTAGCCTTAAGTATGAACAAAGTTCCTCTACAAACTCCCCTTGCCAACACCAAGACTCCATGAACCATATTGCATCTATCCTTATTAAATACCATAGTCACACCCGCATCATTCATCTTACTCACGGATATTAGATTCCTTGCCAAACCTGAAATATGCAACACACTAGGAAGGGTTTTAATTCTTCCATATTTTAACCTCAACTTGACTCTTCCTCAACCTATTATTTTATATTTCAAATTGTCTCCCAAGAATACGTCACCTCTATTTATCTTTTCATATTCACAAAACCCCTCCCTATGAGGAGTCATATGAAAGGAAGCACCTAAGTCAATCAGCCATGAGTCATGGCATTCACTTGAGCACACTGCAACTAAGAATAAGTTCCTTGAATATTCATTTGTGGTATTTATTTCTATAGAAGTTCCTTCATCATATGATCAACTATTATAAATCTTTTTAGATCTTTGCCACACTTATAATGCCCCATTTTACAACACTTCCAATATTTTCTCTTTTTTGGAGCAGTATATTTACCCTTAGATCTCAATTTTCTTTCTCCTAGTTTATTTTTGCTTCTTTCTTGAGAACAACCTATCACAACCAAGGCATCATTCTAATGATAATCCTCAAAATATTTTTATCTCATTTCCTCAAATAACAATGTTCCTACTATATCCTCTACTTTCAATGTATAAGTAGTATTAGTGATAGCCATAACTAGGTTATCCCATGAATTAGGTAATGAACAAAGTAAAGTAATACAATTTTCCTCTTCATTTATTTTTACTTCAACAAATTTTAATTGACTTACCATAGTGTTAAAAGCATCTAGATGTTCATCCACAGAGTCATCATCATTAATCCAAAATGAATATAACTTCTTTTCAAGAAAGAGTTTATTTACCAGCAACTTTATCTGATACAAATTTCTTAGCTTATCCCATAGTGACTTTGTCATGGTCTTTGTCGATACATTCAACAATACTGAATTAGATAAGCACAATCTGATAGAACTCCTTACCTTACTATCAATATTCAACTAATCCTCATATTTTTTTATGTTGTTTTTATTCTTAAGACCACAACTCATTGATCTCTATCAACCAACAGATCCTCCATCTTGAGTTTCCATAGCTCAAAATTTTATCCATTAAATTTTTTAATCTCTACACGTGTGCTTCCCATAATTTTCCTTTCCTCAAATTCTTCTGTGTATGGATCCCACTCAAGAATCTATTTATCATAGCGTTGAAACTCTTACTCCTTGAATAAATCCAAAAACCTATCACTGATACCAAATGAAGATAAAAAGGCTTCGATAAACTAAATTTAGAAAAATAGTAAATACAAAATAAAAGGAAAAAAGAAGACAACATATACACACATAACACAGTATTTTACCTGGAAAACCCTTACGAGAAAAAATCTAACACAATAATATCTCCTTATTGTATAAACTTGACTATCTCTAATAAAATAATGTTCATCTATCTTCAAACCCTGATGCAAATGCAATTAAATAAAAACAACACGAGAATAAATTTTACAATACCATGGGTGAAAAACCATGGGTTCAAATATTTAACCCTAAACAACCCATATGGGTCTAAAAATAGCTTAAGGAACCCTAAAAATTTTGTCGAGGGTTGTTGCCCTTGGACCCTTGCTTAAGGCCTGGTCTGGCCCTAAACCCCGATGAGGATACATGGAGAGTGTCCAATATCTTTTAGAGTTAACCCTACCAGTTTAACATGGAAAATACTCAACATATTTCAAACATATAAAATATTAAATCCTTGTCTAAGTTGGGTGGGATAAGGATAAGTTGGGAAGTGAGATTATTTTTTAAGTTTATCAAATTCCTTTTGACACTTGTTATCCCACTTGAACTCTACATGCTTCTTAAGGATCCTAAGAAAATGTTGACACTTATCATCTAATTGGGCTATAAAGTGTCTAATAGCTTGAAGTTTTCCTTGCAAGCTACACACGGTTAGGTTACGAGGAGGAGGCATGTCAGTAAATATTGATATCTTGGTCAGATTTACTTTAATACCTCATATTGACACTATGAAGCCTAAGATCTTGCCAGATGTGACTCCATATACATACTTAGAGGGATTAAGACAAACTTTGTATTCTCAAAGTTGTTCAAATATTTTTCTTAAATCTTGTGCATGAGATTCTCAACTAATGGAGTGACTAAGGAGGTTGTCCATATAGTATTCAACTATATCATGCATCAAGTCATGAAAAATATATGTCATGGCCCTTTGGTATGTGGAACCAACATTATTTAAGCCAAAAGGTATGAATCTATAATAGAAGGTGCCCCATGGAGTGATGAAAGCTATCTTGGCCTAGTCTTCGAGGTAATCCCGATTTGATTGTACCCTGAGAAACCATCTATTAACAATAGCATTCCACATACAACGGTGAAATCTACTATGATGTCTATGTTGGGTATGGGAAATTCATCCTTAAGAAAAGCTAAGTTTATGTTTTAAAAGTTGGTACATATTCTAATTGTACCTTCATTTTTAGCTATAAGAACGATGTTTAATATCTAATCAAAATAGTCAATTGCTTCGATAAAACTCATGTCAAGGAGTTTTTGGAGCTCCTCCTTGACTAATAGGGTAACTTTAGGATGCATATTCCTAAGATTTTTCTTTACCGATTTGACATGGGTTTAACTACTAGGTGATACATGACTAAGGAGGGATCAAGCCTTGGCATGTCGATGTATGACCAAGCGAAGATGTCTTGAAATATCTTTAATAAATTGTTCAATTACTCCTGCTCATCCATGGAAAATAATTTTCCTAACTTAACGAGTATGGGATTTTTTATGGTTCCTATGTTAACATATAGGGTCTCTTAAATGAGGATGTGGGGTTCATCCTCATAGTGAAGAGGGGTTGGGATAACTCCTAGTTGCTCAAGGTATTTGGGAGACATAGTAATTTGACCCTCTTGAGACTTAGAAGATTAGACATGGATGACACAAGGGACTGACCCATCAAAGAAGAAGTCGTTACGAAATATACCTTTGTGAGTCATGTCACAAAGAGTATTTAGTATCCCCTTTAGCATATTCTTCAAGATTCGTAATCATCTTGGGATGAACTAAGGTTATAACATTATAAGACAAAATGGTAGAGGGAGAAGGGAGTCCCTCATCCTTATCCCTCCACTCTAAGCTGTGATGATCTATGAACTTGACATAAGTAATGATTTGACCATAATCAGTTGGTAAAGGTTGGTTTTTATTGGGGATATAGCCTATGCCACATCTCCTAGGCCATAGTTTAACTTCCAAGGGCTCTTTGATGCCTTATTTTTGAGGCCCCAAGCCCTTACCTTCATATCCCATACTAGATAGGATCTACTTAGGTAGTGGGTAATCATTGGATAGGTAACAATGGGTAAAGGTTCTCTCTATGGGCGAAGGGTTGCTACCATGAATATTTTCTTCACGTGAAGTTCCCACTTAAATAAAGGTACACATTCCTATGTGTACTACTTCACCCTTTTTATGGGGTAAACCCATGGTTTGAGGTGAAGGTGGTAGCTTAGCTAGATCTATAAGAGGACTTTAAACTAATTGATTGACTTGATCCTATGATGAAATAATGGTTGGAAAACCCTCACTAATTCTATGTTTCTTAAATTTTTTAGTGATTTTGAGAAATGGATAATATCTAGAAGAAGAAGAAATTTTGTGTAGAGAAGTTGTTGAACAAAATTTAACTTTTGATTGGGCTTGCTCAACCATTGAACAATATTGGAATGGGTGAGGGTCACCCTAGATGGTAATAAGTTGATTCTTTAATTAATACTTTAAAAAAAATTCAGGAGTTGAAGGGGCAGCCCTCATAGCATGGATACAAGGGCATCTAAGAAGAATATTAAAGATGTCTGGCAAGATACTACATAAAATAAGGTATCTATAATATTGGGTCCTACCTTAAGGGGAAGGTATATAATGCCAAAGACCTCTTGGGATTCATTATTAAAAGCTTTAACGATGAAATATGACTTAATTAAATATTCCTCCCTTAATCTAAAATTTTGGAAGAATTTATAACTAAATATGTTGAGGGAGGAACCATTGTCTACTAAGATCCTCTTGATAAAAAAAATTCCAATATATTTAGAAATGTAAATGGGAGAATCCCCTTGTAAGGTTGATGGAGGAATATCATATTCATAAAAATATATGTGATTAATCCTAAGAGCACCTAAAACATTGTCTAGGTTCCTAGATGGAAGGTCTTACAGGACAAATTGTTGACTTAGAAGCTTTACTAAGGCTCCCTAGTGAATAGGAGAAGTTTGTAAAATCTCTAAGAGAGAAATATTGGTGGGTGTACTAGTAGGTTATCATTTTAAGTCAAAGAAAACTATTGGTTGAGTATTTAAGATTAACATTGGCTTATTTGTACCCATACTCTTCTTCTAGGTATTCCTCAAAACTAGGGATGGTCTAGAGGGTTGATTGGGTGTTAGAGGTGCTTACTTTTGGGGTTGTTGAGTTGGTTGGTTCTAAGCTTGTTGTCTTGTGGTACTTCTATAATATCAACCACATTGTTATAGGGGATGGCACATTATTATAGGACACTTTGTTGGTTGTCTGTTGATCATGGTTGGGTAGGGGATTTTGGAATATCCCCATATCTTGAATAGTTATTGGTTGTTGATGAGTTGGCAGTTGGTGGTTAGGAGTAGGTTAGGTATCACTATAACAAGGTGACCCTCATCTATCATGTCCTAAACTACATGTTTCAACCACTTACACTAATATATCATGTGTTGATCCACCCTATGATACAATGATGGTCAAGTTTATACCAAGTCATCATTGTGTCAAGTTGTCTGATGTTAGGCAAATTGATCATCTTAACCTCTAAAAGTTGTTTAAGGATTGACGAGAGAGGTTGGTTGAGTCTTGTAAAATTTCTTGGTGGGGGTCATTGAGGTTTGCTAAGTATCAATTTCTATAAGGTACTAGTTGTATTGACATTGTTGGTTTATCTATTATTTGTGACCCCATCACCAACTACATGCTTGTTCTTTTACTAAGGCTTTCTGGCCATTTCCTCTTCCTTTTTAGGTTTTAGTTGATCTCTTCGAATTTGGGCTTTCTCAACTCTAATTGTTTGAAATAGGTGATAGTAATTATATCTAGCTCATATGAGATATGTTCTTATAAGTTATTAACAAAGATCTCTAGCATGTCTCAAGGATGTGGGGTAAATTGTAATCTTCCAACTAAAATCCATCGAGATATAAATTTTTAAAAAAATAATATCTAGATTGTTTTAGGAGATATAAATCTTGAAGGGTTGCTCCCTTTTCCACACAAGCTTCAAACTATTGAATAAACAATTTGGTTGTTTCTTCAAAATTCCTTAGGGAATGGTGAGGTAGTTGATAGTACCATTCCAAGGCCATACCTCCAAGACTCTTAGGGAACATCTTCAACAATAACATATCATCATAAATGATATCATGACATATTGTCCTGAACATATTTAAATGTTCTATAGGATCCTTTGTTCCCTTGTAAATTGGTAATATAGGTGTGGAGAAATTCTTAGGATAAGGTCTAGTGGCTACTATTGGATCTAAAGGTTGGTTGCACATTTCTTTGTATGAATAAGTGAAACTTGGTGCTTGTAATGTATCCATCCTTAATGCAAGTTGTTTCACTATAGTTGTCAAACTTTGAATGTCAGGATTGTTGTGCAACTCTAAATGGGATTTACTCTAAGGTTCCCTAAAGGTGGGTTGTAACTATTATGCATGGGTTGTTGGAAGGGTACTTGGTTAATGTTGGAGGTATTAACACTATTGTGGTAAGGGTTATGGTATAGGATATTTTGTGTAGCATCTTGCAGTGGGATATGATTTACATTTGGTGGAATAAAAGAATAATTATTAATAGGAGGAGGAATATTATTTACATTAGAAGAAGGAATAGAGTGAGGAGGAAATTGAGTGAAATTTTGGGGTATGCTACTAGTTGGAGGAGATTGTGAAATTCCTCCAATTTTTGTGGTTGTTGTAGTAGCATATGTGGGGTTATGGAATGGATTTACATTATGATTTTGATAATATTGAAAGAGAGGATTAACATGAATGTTATGATGAGAATTAGTTTGATGGTGGGATGGTCCAGCTTCATCGAAGTGGATGTCCTTTTGTAGAATTTTAGATAAAACTTGTTTATTTTATCTACAAAAGTTCATCATATGGTCATATATTTTAAACACAAGTTGACCATGAGGTCCTTCTATTGGGTGAAAGTTATCATTAGTTTCTATGTCCTCTTCTTCCTCTATGTTTGGGTTCTTATTATCAACTTAATCATCCTCATTCTATAGAGGATTATCATTGGGCTCTAAAAGATTTTTCTTATTTCTAAGGGTTGGATCCAAATGATAAGAGAAAGAAGGGATTAAAACTAAACTACACAAGACGCAAAAAGATGCAAAACTTATTAAGTCTTTTTAGTTTTCTAATCTACACAAATAAATTTAGATGGTCTTGTTTATAGTTTTAAAACAAAAACAAAAAGATAAAAAGGGAAAAGTCTTCCTAAATGGCCACTAAGGATGTGTTCAAGTTGGGTTCACAAAAAATATAGAGGGGGGAAATAACTTGTGCAGATGATTCTCAACAGATCCTTTGGGAGCTAAGGTAATCATGGGGCTATGTTTCTCTACACTCAGGGGCTTGGAGGATTGAGGGGTTCACCAAGAGTGCTTTTAGGACTCACTCCAATTTCATGATGAGAGGGTTTAATGTGTTTATTGGAATACACCTATAGTTGACTTTTAAAAAGAAATGAACTACTATAATAACTAAAAAATCTACTATAAACAAACTGTAGAAAAAAAAAATGCATAAAAACATAACTATCCTAAAATGATTTTTATTTTTGTATGTACACTAATCCTAAGAACATAAGAAAACAAATTTTACTTTTCTTTTAAGCAAGCATTTAAGAGATAATGCACATACAATTTAGCCTAATATGCAAACTACATGCAATTCTTTATTCAATGCCTAAGAATTAGAGTAAAATAAATCTAAAATGAATTGGATTTCCTTAATTAATCTAAAAGATTAATGAAATACCTAATTGTATTGATGTTCATTCCCGTGTTGAATTTACTCCCTGAAGTTTGTGGTTGTGAATCCAAAAAACCTACAAACAAATATAGAAACTAGAAAATAGATGGAAAGTGTTTGGGAGCTTGCTTAAGCCATTGTGAAGGCTAAGATCGTAGGCACAACAATCAAACCCCCTTAGTCCTTTTAGCTAACCATAAAAATAAAAAGTGTATTGACCTTTTGGAGATTGAAAAACAACATACAATAGAAACAGTATGCAAAACATAACAGAGAAATACCAAATTAAGCACAAAAATATAACATAAAAAGCAAAGGCTTACCCCTAAATCTATCACAGTCAAATTTTCACCCTATAATGGATGATCCCAAATTCGTGATAACAAAAAAATATAAAAAATACCTTTTGCAATGCACTCGTTGAATTTATACCCTATAAATGGTAACCATGAATTCACGAGAGAGAGGTGAAATAGAGGATTTTGCCCAATCCATAAAATTAGTGCCTCGTACAGATGAGCCATGAATTCAAGATATAAGAAAAAAAGAGGATGAACCAAGAATGAAAATATGCTTTAAAAATGATAGAATGAAGTGCTAAGCAATAGAGATGGGAAAAAATGGAAGAAACGTAAATAATTAAATATAATATAAACAAGTTAAATGTAGTTTTAACTATAAGATGCAATGAAAAGTGAAAATACCCTAAGTGCAACAAAATGTAAAACACAAATATAAAATGATATGATGGAACTAAAATAGAAATGTAGTTAATCTAAAATGTAGTATAATGCATATGGAAATGTAAACACGTATGCAAAAGAGTGTATAAATAACCTAAGTATTGATCTAAATGCAATAAATATATATGCAAAATAAATCTAAATGTAACTTGTTTACAATAGAAATATGCAAAGAATGATTTTAAATATGATCTAATAGAAGAAATATACAAAATAAAAATATGACCTATTGAAAAAGAAATATTTAAATGTGATCTAATATAAAGGAAACATGAATTTAAATGTGATCTATAGTAAAATAAACATGCAAAGATGAATCTAGATGGAATCTAATGTAGAAAGTGAAATGAATCTATCTAAAACAACTAAATGCAATAAAACTTACAAATGACTAACTATTGCAGAAGAAAAATGAAAGAGAGTAATGAGAGGGCTCAAGGCAACAACCAAAGAAGTGAGTCTATCTCCCTTTCTGTTGATGGAGCTGAAGATATCTCTTGAATCTAACCTATCATTGCCACTCTCCCACTTACTCGCCAAAGCATCTAATCAAAGATCACACAAGCAGATGGAAGAAAGCAAATTCGTAGATAAGAGTTAACAAAAATTGCAGATAGCAAGAACAAAGATGGGCCAAAAAGAAAACTCAACCCCTCTATTTATAGAGGGTTTAAGGGCTAGGCGAGAAAAGCAAAAATACAGAAAACTAGGTTTAGGTTTAAAAAAGAAAAATAGTGACATGAGGGTTAGGGTTTTGAGGACAAAACCATAAAGCACAAAATTTATGGTTGATTTGAGATGATCGTGAATCAGTAAAATCTGATCATTGGAGGTCAAATGGTGTTAAGATTACCTAACTAGATTCACAATTGATCTTAGACAACTACGAATTTGGCAAGACTAGGAAAAAAGGGTAACTAAGGGGGGGAGCTCAAAAATTGCACTTAAAAACTTTGAGTGGCTTCCTAAGCATCTAAGGGGAAATTGACTCCTTTGGTTGGGTCAAATTTTCATGTCTAATTCTCCTTTAATACTTATGATGATTGATGATAACACTATTATTAAAATATATCATGTAAAGGGAGAATTTTTACTCTTTTATGTTCATGTCAATAATTTAAAATCTCAATATAAACACAAAAAGATGCTCTAAATTAGGAATTTATGCTTCACATATAATGGTATGCTTCCAAGCCATATCAAGTGCATCTAGTTTCCTCTGAAGAGAGAAAAGAAGTTGTTCTCGAGTTAAAGCTTCCTCTGAGCCAAGCTAAATCTCTTGCCTGTATGATTTCTTTCTCCGTTGAAAGAAGGAATTGAAATATCAACAATGCTAGAGGTACATTTTTTATATTTCATTTTGTATATTTGTATTTGTTATTAGATTTGTTTTCTCTAACATTGAACAAATTTGCTTATCTTTGTGTTTGATTTGTTATCTTACATTTCAAATTTGACTGGTGAAGGACGATCGGTTTCTTTTATCAACAAAAGAATAAAGAAAAAAGAAATTGTAATGTTAAAGAATAAATATTTTTACAGGTGTTTGATTTTTTATTTTATATTTCAAAATTTTCTTTTTGTCAACAATACGAGAATTTGATAGGTTAAGGACAAAGACTTCTTTTGTCAATAAAGAATAAAGAATTTTACACGCGTTTGACTTTTTAATTTACATTTTAAATTTTTTCTATCAGCAATAATTTCACAGGTGAAGGATGGCCGACTTCTTCTATCAATAAAGAATAAAGAATTTGCAATGTTAAAGAATAAATAATTTTAGAGGTGTTTGATTTATATTTTACATTTTAAAATTTTCTTCCTGTCAACAATGCAAGAATTTGATAGGTGAAGAACGACCAGCTTCTTTTATCAATAAAGAATAAAGAATTTGCAATGTTAAAGAATAAATAATTTTAGAGGTGTTTGATTTATATTTTACATTTTAAAATTTTCTTCCTGTCAACAATGCAAGAATTTGATAGGTGAAGAACGACCAGCTTCTTTTATCAATAAAGAATAAATAATTTGTAAGGTTAAAGAATAAATAATTTTATAGGTGTTTGATTTTTTATTTTACATTTCAAATTTTTCTTTTTGTCAACGATGCAAGAAAGAATTTTACAGGTGTTTGATTTTTTATTTTACATTTTCTTTTGCAGTGCCTTTAGCATTTTTTTTACACTAATGGAGATGAATATCCAAATTAAACATTTCATATTCAATAGAATAACAAGTTATTAGTCTTTGTAAAATTCTTTCTGTCAATGATGCAAGAATTAGAAAAGTGAAGGACGACGGACTTCTTCTATCAATAAAGAATAAAGAATTGTATAGGTGTTTGATTTTTTATTTTACATTTAAAAAAAAAAATTTCTATCAATGATGTGAGAATTTGACAGGTGAAGGATGACCAACTTCTTCTATCAATAAAGAATAAAGAATTTGCAATGTTAAAGAATAAAGAATTTTACAAGTGTTTGATTTTTTATTTTACATTTTCTTTTTCAGTGCTTTTGACCATTTTTGTACACTAATGGAGATGAATATCCAAATTTATTCATGTTAAGTTGTAAGTTGTGTAATTAAACATTTCATATTCAATAGAATAACAAGTTATTGGTTTTTGTAAAATTATTTCTATCAGTGATGAGAGAATTTGATAGGTGAAGGACGGTCGGCTTCTTTTATCAATAAAGAATAAATAATTTGCAATGTTAAAGAATAAATAATTTTATAAGTGTTTAATTTTTATTTTAAATTTCAAAATTTTATTTCTATCAATGATGCAAAAATTTGACAGGTGAAGGACGACCAACTTCTGTCAATAAAGAACAAAAAATTTGCAATGTTAAAGAATAAAGAATTTTACAAGTATTTGTTTTTTTATTTTACATTTTCTTTTTCAGTGCCTTTGGCCATTTTTGTACACTAATGGAGATGGATATCCAAATTAATTGTTAAACTATAAGTTGTGTGTCATTAAAAATTTCATATTCAATAGAATAACAAGTTATTGGTCTTTGTAAAATTCTTTCTATCAACGATGCAGCAAGAATTTAACAGGTGAAGGCCAATCGACTTCTTCTATCAATAAAGAATAAAGAATTTACAATGTTAAATAATAAACAATTTTATAGGTTTTTGATTTTTTTTTTTACATTTCAAAATTTTCTTTCTGTCAACCATTCAAGAATTTGACAGGTGAATGATGCAGGAGCATCCGGAGACAGTAAGGCAATCTTGCATCATACAAATTTCTTTTCTAAGTTATTTGCACTTTGATCGATTTATTTCAGTATTGAGGAAGTTTCTGTGGAGCAATTCTCGGTTTGAGGAAGTTTTAAGGCAAAGGGAGAGGGGTCGCGAAATCGCGACCCCAAAAGCTGTAGTGTATCTTTGGCGGGTTCCGTCGCGATATCACGACCGTTTTGCAAGGCAGTGGAGAGGAGCGTAAGTCGTCGCGATATCGCGACCGTTTTGCAATGCAGTGTAGGGGAGCTTCAGACGTCGCGATATCGCGACGGTCTTCAGAACAAAGGCGGAGGAGAGGAGCCCTGTCGCGATATCGCGGCCGATCAGAAGCTGCCACGTGGCATATTTCTTAGGCAGCACTAAAGACTACGGTAAGGTGAAGACAAGGTGGAGGGTTCGATCGCGGTCGGGCAAGACTAAATTCGACACGTGGACAACCACGTGTATCCTACCAAAGTGAAGGGCACGTGTGACAAAAGTGTTGAGACAAGGAGAATGCATGGACAGGTGTACACGCAGACTGTTACGCGTATGCAAACTAAGTTGAGGGTCACGTAAATTGTTAAGGGAGGTGTCGGCCGTGCAAATTCTTCCTTATTATTATTCGGGTTTAATAGCATTTACAGGTGATGGTTTAATGGAGGAGACACAGTGCAGAGGACGGTCAGAATAGTGCGGCCGGTGCAGGGGAGCCATCAATGCTAGTACCGTGGTAGATCGGGCAGATTACCATTAAGACTAAAATTTCGAAAAACCCAGGAAGGGGGAAATTTGAATTTGAAATTTTGTTAGGTGGAGGCATTGATGGCCTAGAGGATCGGGGCCTCGTTAAAAACCCAAAATTCTGTAAGGGCAAGGGATGGTGAAGCTCGGGATTGAGGGAGAAGTTGTATGCTGGAAAAACTACTGTAAACTGTATTAAGCAATTTAATGAAATTATTGTGAAATTACTGTGAATGTGTTTGTGAGAATCCCGGCTTTCCATCAAGTGGTATCAGAGCGGGAGCTCCTGAGCGTGTAACAGATCGCCGGAGAGAGGCAGTTACACCAGGATCTGTGGGAGAGAGAGAAAAAAAAAAATACATAATGCCTCCACGAAGAAACCGTGGCGGAGTAGGAAATGTGGTGCCGGCCGAAGACTTCCGAGCCTTGCAGAGACAAGTTCAAGCCCTGCAAGCGGAGTTACGCAGAAGGCACGAGCCCGGGAGGGATGAGGAAAGTGAAGACGAAGTTGAAGAAGAAGACCAATCTGAGGAGGAGGAAGAGGCTGTGGACCCTGCACAAGCCCGGTTGTACAAGGCCATCTCTCAGATTGGAAAACAACCGAAGATGGAGGTTTCTACATACTCGGGAAACCTAAATCCAGAAGAAGTGATTGACTGGATAAATGATTTAGAGGAGTATTTCGAATATGAGGAGGTTGAAGACCCTAACCGGGTCAGATTTGCTAAGACCAAGTTGAAGGGTCATGCCAACATTTGGTGGAGGGGAATACAGTTGGAGAGGAACAGAAGGGGGAAGGAGAGAATAACAAGATGGGATAGAATGGTGGAGAAGCTGAAAAGACAGTTCATCCCGACAGATTACGAGTTGGATCTGCTAAGAAAAATGTAGGGTTTGAGGCAGACAAACAAAACTGTCCAAGAGTACACCGAGGAGTTCTACAAGATCTCTATTAGAACTGGGCATTTGGAGGCAAACAAAGAAAAGGTGGCCCGTTATATCAATGGGTTGAGACTCGGTATCCAGGAGGAACCGAGCCCGGTTCGGATAAGCACCATTGAGGATGCTTACCAGTTTGCCTTAAAGGTGGAAGAAAAACTGAACAGGCGGTTTGAAGGCAAGCAAAGAGGAAGGGGCCGTGGTGGAAGAACTGGTGGGAGAACCAGTGGAGAAAAGTACAAGGACCCGAAGAAGACTGGTGAAACCAGTAGTAACCAGGACCAAAAGGAAGAAGATGTTTATCAGCCCCGAGAACAGAACAGTTACCCAAGAGGACGGGGTGGATCTGGACGAGGATTTGGAAGAGGAGTATTCCGTGGGACATGTTTCCACTGTGGTGAAGAAGGACATCGGGCATTTGAGTGTCCACAACACCGGGAAAGGACGAACAAGAGGCCTGAGGGTCCAGCCAGAGCTGCTGTGGCAGAGGAAGATGCTGAGTCTGAGCATTCCGAAGAAGCGGAGAGAGGAGAAACAATGCTTGTAAGAAGAGTCCTGTTGAATGAGGAAAAGGACACAGACCAGAGAAGAAGTTTATTCCGCACCAGATGTAAATGTGCGGGCAAGGTTTGCAATATCATTATTGATAATGGTAGCACGGATAACCTGGTTTCTGAGGAAATGGTTACAAAGCTACAGTTAGAAAGGAAGAAGCACCCACACCCATACCGGGTCGCATGGTTACAGAAGGACCACAGAGCTTTGGTCAATGAGCAGTGTTCCGTTAAATTTAACATTGGAAATTATTGTGATGAGGTCCTGTGTGACATCCTACCCATGGATGCTTGCCACATGTTGCTGGGGAGGCCCTGGCAGTTTGACCGGAGTGCAGTGCATGATGGCCGTGCCAACACCTACTCATTGACAAAGAATGGTGTACGCCATAAACTAAAGCCTTTAAAGGATGCGGATGAAAAGGTATGTAACAATTCCAGAGTCTGTTTAGTTGAGGGGAGGAAGTTCCTGAACGGGTTGAAGCATGAACATTTATGTTATGCAATAATCCCTAGAGTTAGGAGGAAGGAATGCCAGGATACCCCAGCAGAAGTCCTAAATCTGCTGGAGGAATTTCCAGATATTGTGTCTGACAATGTGCCTGAGGGTTTACCCCCAGTAAGGAAAATTAGCCATCATATAGACCTAGTACCGGGATCAAGCTTGCCAAATAAAGCTGCACACAGGATGACGCCTGTAGAGACTGAGGAGTTAAATAGACAGGTCCAAGAATTGTTAGAGAAGGGATTGATTCGGGAAAGTTTGAGCCCATGCGCAGTACTGCAGTGCTGGCACCAAAGAAGGATGGGGAATGGAGGATGTGTACAGATTCACGGGCCATCAACAAAATCACTATTAAATATAGATTCCCGTTGCCAAGAATGGATGATATCATGGACTGTTTAAGTGGAGCTGAATACTTCACAAAGATTGATTTAAAAAGCGGCTATCATCAGATCCGAATCCGGGAGGGAGATGAGTGGAAGACAGCCTTCAAGACAAGAGAGGGCTTGTATGAGTGGTTGGTCATGCCATTTGGGCTGTCCAATGCACCAAGTACTTTCATGCGGCTGATGAATGAAGTACTGAAGGAATTCCTGGGAAAGTTTGTTATTGTTTATTTAGATGACATATTGATATTCAGCAGGACCCTGGAGGAACACCTGATGCATATCAGGAGGGTCTTTGAAAAACTGCGAGAAGAGCAGTTGTTAATAAATCTGAAAAAGTGTAATTTTGTCAAGAAAGAATTGGTATACCTGGGGTTTGTAATCTCAGCAGAAGGTCTGAAAATGGACCCCGAGAAGGTGAGAGCCATCATTGAATGGCCTACCCCAAGAAGCACAACAGAAGTAAGATCTTTTCATGGTTTGGCCAGCTTTTACAGGAAGTTCATAAGGAACTTCAGCAGCATTTGTGCACCTCTCACAGAAACAATGAGGGGAGATAAAAAGGAGTTCAAGTGGACATCAGGGGCTGAAAGGAGCTTTAATGCATTAAAGAAAAGGGTCACAGAACAGCCCGTTTTGGCACTTCCAGACTTTAACAAGGTGTTTCAAGTGGACTGTGATGCCAGTGGCAGTGCAATAGGGGCTGTACTGAGTCAAGGAGGCAAACCAGTTGCTTATTTCAGTGAGAAGTTAAATGATGCTCGGAAAAAGTATTCAGTTTATGACCAAGAATTTTATGCTATAGTTCAGGCTCTGAAAAAGTGGAGACACTATTTATTGCCAAAGGAGTTTGTTCTATTTACTGACCATCAGGCTTTACAATACATTAACAGTCAGACAAAACTGAACCAAAGGCACATGAAATGGGTGGAGTTCCTCCAAAGTTATACCTTTGTGCTGAAGCACAGAAGTGGGAAGTCAAACAGAGTTGCAGATGCTTTGAGCAGAAGGCAGACTTTACTGACTAGACTGACAGTGGAAGTAGTGGGATTTGAAGAACTGAAGGGTTTGTACTCTGCAGATCCAGATTTTGCAGAAGCCTGGAAGGCTTGCTTAACACCTGTTACGGTGGACCGAACAAAATGGTTGGATTTCCTAATCCAAGATGGAATGTTGTTCAAGGGAAGCAAATTATGCATTCCAAGGAGCTCCATGCGGGAGAACTTGATTAAAGAAAAGCACAGCGGAGGACTGGCTGGGCACTTTGGTAGGGATAAGACCATTGCCCTGGTGGAGGAAAATTACTACTGGCCACAACTTCAGCAAGATGTGCGGAAGTTTGTGCAAGGTTGCAGAATATGCCAGATGGCGAAGGGTGTAAAGCAAAACACAGGACTGTACCAGCCATTACCTGTACCTGAAAGGCCATGGGAGGACATAAGCATGGATTTTATTCTTGGGTTGCCGAGAACACAGAGGGGAAATGACTCAGTATTTGTGGTAGTTGACCGATTCTCCAAAATGGCACATTTTATTCCCTGCCAGAAGACAAGTGATGCAGTTCACATTGCCGGGTTATTCTTCAAGGAAGTGGTACGACTTCACGGTCTGCCAAGAAGCATAGTTTCTGACAGAGATACCAAGTTTGTTGGGTACTTTTGGAGAACTCTGTGGAAGAAGATGAAGACAGATCTGAAATTCAGTTCTGCATACCACCCACAGACTGACGGACAGACAGAGGTGGTGAACAGAAGCCTGGGTAATTTATTGAGATGTTTGATAGCAGATCAACCCAAGGGATGGGATTTAGTCTTACCACAGGCGGAATTTGCTTATAACAGTTCAGTCAATAAGAGCACCAATAAATCTCCATTCCAGATAATATACGGGAACAGCCCAAGGAATGTGTCTGAACTGAGAAAGTTGGACAGGAAAGAAAAGTGTAGTGCCGAGGCAGAAGAATTTGCAGAGCATATGAAGAGTCTGCATGAAGAAGTAAGGAAACAAATTGTAAAGATGAATACTCAATATAAGGCGAGGGCGGACCAGAAGCGGCGGTTCAAGGAGTTCAAAGTAGGAGATGAGGTCATGGTGCATCTCAGGAAGGAGAGATTTCCTGCCAAGACTTATAATAAATTGAAGATGAAAAAGTTTGGACCATGCAGAATACTGGGAAAGCGGGAGTCAGGAAATGCATATGAAGTGGAATTACCAAGTTGGCTTGATATTTCACCTGTTTTTAATATTTCAGATTTAGTGGAATATCATGAAGGGGAAAGTACAGAGGTGCCAAGTGCAGAATTGTGGCAAATTCTAGCATCTACTCCAACCACCAACGAGATTGAGGAGATATTAGACACTCGTGAGGGCAGAAGCACCAGAAATAAACAGTATTCTGAATACTTGGTAAAGTGGAAGGGCAGGCCTGTTGAAGATGCGACTTGGTTGTCGAAAGTGGAGGTTGACCGCCTGGGTCTTTCCCCAACAACACAGAAGTGAGGATCACTTTTAATCTACCCCGGGTGTCTGATGCAGGAGCATCCGGAGACAGTAAGAGCAATCTTGCATCTTCCAAAATTTCTTTTCTAAGTTATTTGCACTTTGATCGATTTATTTCAGTATTGAGGAAGTTTCTGTGGAGCAATTCTCGGTTTGAGGAAGTTTTAAGGCAAAGGGAGAGGGGTCACGAAATCGCGACCCCAAAAGCTGCAGAGTATCTTTGGCGGGTTTCGTCGCGATATCGCGACCGTTTTGCAAGGCAGTGGAGAGGAGCGTAAGTCGTCGCGATATCGCGACCGTTTTGCAATGCAGTGTAGGGGAGCTTCAGACGTCGCGATATCGCGACGGTCTTCAGAACAAAGGCGGAGGAGAGGAGCCCTGTCGCGATATCGCGGCCAGTCAGAAGCTGCCACGTGGCATATTTCTTAGGCAGCACTAAAGACTACGGTAAGGTGAAGACAAGGTGGAGGGTTCGATCGCGGCCGGGCAAGACTAAATTCGACACGTGGACAGCCACGTGTATCCTACCAAAGTGAAGGGCACGTGTGACAAAAGTGTTGAGACAAGAAGAATGCATGGACAGGTGTACACGCAGACTGTTACGCGTATGCAAACCAAGTGGAAGGTCACGTAAATTGTTAAGGGAGGTGTCGGCCGTGAATTCTTCCTTATTATTATTCGGGTTTAATAGCATTTACAGGTGATGGTTTAATGGAGGAGACACAGTGCAGAGGACGGTCAGAATAGTGCGGCCGGTGCAGGGGAGCCATCAATGCTAGTACCGTGGTAGATCGGGCAGATTACCATTAAGACTGAAATTTCGAAAAACCCAGGAAGGGGGAAATTTGAATTTGAAATTTTTGTTAGGTGGAGACATTGATTGCCTGGAGGATCGAGGCCTCGTTAAAAACTCGAGAAAATCTTTGTAAGCGGGATGGTGAAGCTCGAGATTGAGGGAGAAGTTGTATGCTGGAAAAACTACTGTAAACTGTATTAAGCAATTTAATGAAATTATTGTGAAATTACTGTGAATGTGTTTGTGAGAATCCCGGCTTCCCATCAGTGAAGGACGATCGGCTTATTTTGTCAATAAAGAATAAAGAATTTTACAAGTGTTTGATTTTTTATTTCACATTTTCTTTTTAAGTGCCTTTGGCCATTTTTGTATACTAATGGAGATGGATATCCAAATTAATTCATGTTAAACTGTAAGTTGTGTGTCATTCAACATTTCATATTCAATAGAATAACAAGTTATTGGTCTTTGTAAAATTCTTTCTGTAAACGATGCGAGAATTTGATAGGTGAAGGACGATTGACTTCTCCTGTCAATAAAGAACAAAGAATTTGCAATGTTAAAGACTAAAGAATTTTACAAGTGTTTTATTTTCTTTTACATTTCAAAATTTTCTTTCTGTCAAAGATGTGAGAATTTGACATGTGAGGGATGATTGATTTTTTCTGTCAATAAAGAATAAATAATTTTACAGGTGTTTGATTTTTTATTTTACATTTTCTTTTTCAGTGTCTTTGGCCATTTTTGTACATTAATGGAGATGGATATCCAAATTAATTCATGGTAAACTATAAGTTGTGTGTCATTAAACATTTCATATTCAATAGAATAACAAGTTATTGGTCTTTGTAAACTTCTTTCTATCAACAATGCAAGAATTTGATAGATGAAGGACGATCAACTTCTTCTGTCAATAAAGAATAAAGAATTTACAATTTTAAAGAATAAAGAATTTTACACGTATTTGATTTTTTATTTAACATTTTCTTTTTTAGTGCCTTTGGCCATTTTTGTACACTAATGGAGATGAATATCCAAATTAATTCATGTTAAACTGTAAGTTTTGTGTCATTAAACATTTCATTTTCAATAGAATAACAATTTATTGGTCTTTGTAAAATTCTTTCTATCAACGATGCGAGAATTTGATAGGTGAAGGACGATGGATAATCTTAAAGAATAAAGAATTTTATAGGTGTTTGATTTTTTATTTTTTATTTCAAAATTTTCTTTCTATCAACAATGCGACAATTTGACAGGTTAAGGACAACTGACTTCTTTTGTCAATAAAGAACAAAGAATTTTAAATTTGTTTGATTTTTTTATTTTACATTTTCTTTTTTAGTGCCTTTGGCCATATTTGTACACTAATGGAGATGGACATCCAAATTAATTCATGTTAAGCTGTAAGTTTTGTATCATGAAACATTTTTTTTTTGGTAATTTGGTGGTTCTATTAAGCGGGTTTTGACTGGGTCCCAATCCCAGATGTACATAAAACCTTGATTGATAGAGAGACATTACTATTGGACAATCCCATACCGGGGAGGATAGACAAAAATGCAACTAAACATTCCCACATAGGGGAGGATAGATTCAAAATTCCCATGCAGGGGATGGTAGTACTATTACCAAAGCAAAAGTGCCCATGCAGGGGCGAAAGACCGCAGAAACTAAAATTTGACAACCAACATAACCAGAACCCCATAGGGGCCGTCTTAGAAACAGAACAAAAATAGACAA
Organism: Wollemia nobilis; assembly: GCA_028583015.1. Taxonomy (NCBI): domain Eukaryota; kingdom Viridiplantae; phylum Streptophyta; class Pinopsida; order Araucariales; family Araucariaceae; genus Wollemia; species Wollemia nobilis. Next base: position 3,143,144 of record JAQPPZ010017073.1, read on the forward strand.
AGAAAGGAAGAACCCTAAAAAACCTGAAAGGCTACAAAACCCCTAGAAGTCGATTCCTGAATGCAGAAGCTAGCCTAGAGGGGCTCGGATTTCGGGGAATCCTCCTTGGTGTTGGTTGTGCTCTGTTGGAGGTACTATTTCATGGCTGAACTGGCACTCTCGAAGGCGACAATGAAGCTTTTGAGAAACATTCTAGAAATTCTGCTGGAAATCGCAGAGTCGGGAATTGAATTTCCGTTGATGTCCTCGGAGATGTGGACAGGGGAATTCTGGCTCGATTCTGCCTTAACCTTCTTTACTCTGGAAGACCTTCAGACCTGGGTGGAGTTCTCCTCAGCTTTGACTTTGCGCTTAGCTAACGTCGGTTTGTTGCCGCTCATCGCAAGAGGTTTGGAGGGAGTGGCAGCAGACGGAGTCCCCTTTTTGGAAGTAGGAGTGTGGAATTCAGGGGCTTCCTCGCTTACCAGAGGTTCGCTGGATAGGGAATGGGTAGGGCTGTGAGTGGGGGAGGGGTTGGGGGGTTAGATTGGATGGGGTTGGCCGAAATGGGTGGTGGGGTGGAGGTGGCTACATGGTGGAAAAGGACTGCAAACAACCCCTGATGAGTGGGAGCCGAGTGTTTCTTGTGGGCGCTGAGCACAGAGAGATGAATGGACCGATGGAGGAAGGTAGGGATGTTCATAGGCCTATATCCCCAAAGGTGGTTAACCAAAGCAAGATGAAATCTTGAGAGTGGTTTGGAAGGGTCATCGCAGGACAGATACTGGAGCAAAGGGATAGTAACGATGGGCCACGGGGAGGGGAGGGATTCACGATCTAGGGAAACTCCTATCCACTTGAATTCTTGGTAATTTGGGAAGCCTTCAAGCTCCTGGTCCCAGTTGTGTTTGTCACGCTGGACCAGGCACCCCGAGAGAGGAAGGCCAGACACCTCGGTGATCAGATCAGGAGTAACTTTGAAATGGATGTGCCTAACTGTAACATGGCCATTCGACCAGGTTCTCACAAAGTCAGTCATAATGTCGGCCTCAACACCCTTGAATTTTGATAGAAAAGGGATAAGGCCACAACCTTGCAGAAAGGAGGTCGATAGGGCATCAAGTTGCAGACTGCTCGGCTCAAGGAAGGCCATGGTGTCGGTAACAGAGGGCCGATGGAAGGCAATGGGGGAGCTAGGGTAGTGGCTAGGGTGGTGGAGATGAAGTACGTAGATATGCATGGTGACTCACCCTGGTCTTAAATAGGCATTAGGTAAGCCATCGGTCATGTCGTTAGTCGTGGGATGACAACAGGTGGGAAGGCGATGGAAAGGGGAAGGTGACTGGGGATTGGTGAGGGTCCATGAACCAATATCCACATGGGTGGAGTTGAAATGCCAAAGGGACTCGGTGATAGTTAAGCTCGATGAAATATTTGGTAGAGAGGCAATGGAGCACTCATAGTCGAGACTGCACCAAGAGCTTTGGAAATCGATGAAGTTTGAAATGAGCATCCGAGATCGAGCGTCATCATCAGAGGGGCTAGGTAGGTGGCCAATCATTTGATGGAGATGGGGCACACAACATGGAGATAACACCCAGGGAACAACACACCATGAGACCTACAAAACCTTAATTAGATAAATCATGGATTAGGGTGGAAAAAATTAGAGGCACCTGGCCTGCCTTGGCCAATCCACGATTGCTATGTGGATGACACTTGGCGGTAATGAGCTGCGCCAAATGGATATAGTTGGTTGGGTGGTGCCCAAGTTGGTGAGACCATCAGCAAGCCTATTGGCTTCATGGTACACGTGGGTAGCTACAACCTACTTTTGCTGACCAATGAGGTTTCTGGTTTCCTGGATCAAGGATCGGATGTTCCACGATGGGATTTTGTCATTGTTGATGTATCCGATGATGTTGAGGGAATCCCCTTCAACTTGGAGGTTAATTCTGCAATCCCTGATGAGATGCATGTTGCACCATAACACCCACGCTTCAGCCACATTGTTGGTCTGGTGATCCAAGTTCTCAGAGAAGGCTATGACAACTTTACCTTTATGGTTCCTGATAACCCTACCCGCACCTGCTAAACCTAGGTTCCCTTTGGATGCGCCATCGAAGTTGAGCTTCAGCCAACCTTCCAGGGGAGGTCTCCAATGAGCTTTCTTTTTGGGATGGGGCATGGGAGGGGACAAATTGGAAGGGATGGGGATGTTCAAGGACCGGAGAATCTCAACTTCAAAGCTGCAAATAGGTAGATTAGAGCATGGGAGAAGTTGGGAATTTTTAGCAGCGTAAGCGATAGCTTTGGAAGTTGTGGACACAGGGTCATTCGATAATGTGGAAAAAAATTCTGTGGTTCCTCTCTAGCCAGATTTTCCATAGGAAATGGTGGAGGCAGACCTTCCACAGGAAAGAGACTCTAGGATTTTTGAACGGGATAGGCCATTGAACAAAAAGGTCTAGAAGGGATTCGGGAGGGGCCCATTGAATCTGAAAAGTAGTTAGCAAGTGGCTCAATCCTTCTTTAGTAAAATCATAGTCCATGAAAAGGTGGTTGACCGATTCCCAACTGGAAAGGCATAGGTGACATCTGTTCGGGATAGGGATGCCTCTTTTCATGAGATTATTGGTAGTGAGGGCTTTGTTTTGGATGGCAACCCAAGAGAAGAAACCTATCTTGGGAATGAGATGCTTGACCCACACCAATCTGAAGGGAATAGGGGAAACCTAGGAGCTGAGCAGGAAAGAGTAGGCTGACCTGATGGAGAAATCCCCACTATCATTTCCTTTCCAGATGGGGTAGTCTAGGGTGGCTATGGTTGGGATGATAGTGGTTCTGAGTAAACGGGATAAGAAATTCCCAACTCTGAGAACTTGGCCACTTTCATTGGTAGTGGGAATGGTTTTCCATTTGTATTGGTTGTCAATGTAGTCCACCACTTTGCTGCCCCACCTTCTTTCACAGATAGGTCTGAGAATGGAGACCTCAGGGATTTCTGCAAGAGGTTTATCTTTCAACCAAATATCATCCCAAAAGCTGATTTTTGAACCACTGCCTAGCTGCCATCGAGTGCCTTTGACAATGAGGGATCTAGCCTGAATCACAGCCCACCAGAAAGTAGATCCATTAGTGGGGACGTTGTCCTCTAACAGGGACATGCATTGGAGGTATTTGGCTTGAACGATGGAAACCCACTCTGCTTTGTAGTTGATGAAGATTTTCCATGCCTGCTTGGCAAGGAGGGCGAGATTCATGTTGGCTGATCTTCTTAGGCCGAGGCCTCCTTGGGATTTAGGTTGGCAAACTTTGTCCCAGCTGACTAAGTGAAATTTCTTCTTTTCCTCTAGCCCTGACCATAGAAAATTCTTTTGAATCTGCTCAATCTTGGAGTGCACAGAAGCAGGAGCTTTGAACACCGACATGAAATAGATAGGGATGCTCTGGAGAACGGCCATAGTGAGGGTTGTTTTGGCTACCTGAGATAGAAGAGAACCCTTCCACCCTACGAGTTTGTGTCTGATCCTTTCGATGACATTGTCCCACATGGATTCTTTTAGGCTTTTGGTGAATAGGAGAAGACCCAAGTAAGAGGTGGGTAGATCAACAATGTTGCATTGAAGGATACGAGTAATTTTGTGTTGTCTACTGCCAGGGGTGTTGAGGAAATAGCACTTGCTTTTTAGGTAGTTGATTTCCTGCCCGACTGTTAAAGCATATGTATCAAGGGTGGACTTGATGGACTTAGCTTGAAGGACAGAGGCTAGGGTAGCAATGATAGTATCATCTACAAACTATTGATGGGACAGGGGAGGGGAATTAGAAGAAGCTTTGATCCTAGAGATAATTCCTGAAACACAAGCAGCTTTGAAGGCTCTCCCTAGGGATTCAACAAGAATGATGAAGAGGAAGGGGGATAGGGGATCTCCCTATCTCAGGCCTCTAGAGCTAGGGAAATAACCTGCAGTAGATCCATTAACTAACATCGAGAACCATGGGGAGGTAATACAACCTTTGATGAGGTCGATCCATTCCTTGTGGAACCCAAACCTGGAGAGGACTTTTAGAAGGAAATCCCTATTAACCCTGTCAAAAGCTTTGTTGATGTCCAGCTTCAAGAACATGGCCATATTTTTGTTGCACAAGGTTGAGTGGAGCATTTCATGAAGAGAGATGATGTTGTCGGTGATGGATCTACCTTCCACTGAACTTCCTTGACAGGGATCTATGATCGTGGGAAGGATCTTCTTAAGCCTTAATGCCAAATATTTGGTTAGAATCTTGTAGATGATGTTGCATAAGCTGATTGGCCTGAAGTCCATCATGGATTTGCATTGAGGGGTTTTGGGAACCAAGGCAATGAAAGTGGAGTTCGTCCCTCTAGGAATGATCTTGGTTTGTTGGAGTTCCATGATGGCATTGCAGATATCTTCCTCCAGGATATCCCAGAAAGTTTGATAGAAATGGGGTGGGAACCCATCTGGCCCGGGGGCTTTGTCAGCTTGCATGGAGAACAGAGTGAGCTTGATTTATTTTTTGTTGAGGGGTTGGATAAGGGAGGAGTTCATCTCAGGAGTAACCAGAGGGGGAATGTGCTGCAGGAGGGCCTCTTGGGCTTCAAGATGTTCAGGGGGAATGGTTCCCATCATGTTGCTGAAGTAGGATGAGGCTTCATCTCTAATTTTGAAGATATCTCGTGAGACTGTGCCATCAGACAGAGTGAGCTCTTTGATCTTGTTGGTGCTTCGATTTCGTAGAGTAGAGGCATGAAAGAACTTCATGTTGGCATCACCATATTTTAGCCATAGGGCACGAGATTTTTGATGCCAGTAGGTCTCTTCTTTGGCCAGGACATTGTGGTATTCTGACAGGAGTTGCCGCTCCTCTTCCCTCAACTGAGGGGTCCATTGGTCATGCTGAATTTGTTGCTCTAAGATTTTGAGCTTACCCAACATTTGCTCTTTGCTCTCAAAAATGTTCCCGAACACTTCCTTGTTCCAAATTTTGAGGTTCTCCTTGATTGCCTTCAGTTTCTGGGACACTCGAGAAATAGCAGACCCAGGGAAAGGGAGCCCCCACCACTCAGAGATCCTCTGCCTGAGGTCAGCATGCTGGATCCACATGTTCTCGAATCTGAAAGGAGTTTTGAAATATGGGGCTCTGTTAGATTCCAGAAGAAGGGGGCAATGGTCGGAGCCGATTCTGGGAAGAGAGATGAGAGAGGTGTCTCCAAATATGGGAATAGCCTATTGGGATAGGAAAAATCTATCCAGCTTGACCTGAATATGCTCGGGACCCGCTCTTTTGTTGCTCCATGTGAACTGGCAGCCTTTAATCTGAATGTCCATGAGTTCATTCTCCGTGACAAAGTTCTGGAAATCTTGGATGCTTTTGGAAGGAGTAGAGATGCCACCCTTCTTATCCGAGGGATAGAGGGGGGAATTGAAATCACCTGCCAACATCCAGGGGAGGGTGGAGAAGGCATCCTTCATATGAGACAGGGATCTCCAGAGTGCACATATTTCAAGAGGATTATTTGGGGCGTAAATGTTGGATAAGACCCAGGTGAACTGATTTTCCTTGCAATAGAAAACCAAGTTCAGCATTCTGTCAGAAGAAGATATTACCCTACCCTCAACTTTATCTGGGTCCCAGAGACACAAGAGGCCTCCAGATGATCCTTCGGTAGGGGAGGAGGCCCATTGGCAATTCTTCCATACTGACTGAGAGATGTTATTGGTTCTAGAAGCATCAGTTTTTGTTTCTTGCAAAATGAGAATGGTAGGTTTGAAGTCCTTCCTGATGGTTCGAGCTAATCTCTGTTTGCTCGTGCTGTTGAGACCTCTGATATTCCAAGAGAGGATCTTCATCTAGAAACTTTGGTGGGTTTCTTGCCTCCCTTGCCCGACAGGGGGGGAGGTTTGGGATTTTTGGATTCATCCTTAGACTGGTTGAACAGTTCTGGGAACAAGGTTGACTGCACACCATTGGCGACTTGGTTTTTAGTGTCCTTTTTTATTTGCTCGGAAAGTGGTAGGTCTACCTCTTTTCTTTTCACTTCCTGTGTCAACAGGGCCTTTTTTGCTTCTAGTGATGATGGGACTGAGGTCCGCTCTGGGGTGGGTGGGACTAGCAGCTTCCTTCAGGGATTCAACAATGGATTTGGATGGGGACAGGGATTCATCCAGGGAGGGAAAGGGGGGATCAACCCCTCCAAGGGAAGGGTTTGTAGTCAGGGGTTCAGATGAGGGTCTGGTTGGGGATGGGGGCATGATCGAGGGGGGAAAGGATGGTCCAGATCTGGAGGGGGAGGGGTGAGGGTGAGAGGGGGGGTGGGGGGGAGATGGGCAGATTCGGGGAAAAGGACTTCATCATTGGAGATAGATAAAGGTCCGAACCTATTAGGAAAAGCAAACATGGAGCATACCTGGTCCGAGTCTACAGAAGGATGGTTGAGGAGCGGCTCTTGGATGGCCATTTGCTTCCCTTTGAATTCTTTCTCTCACCTATTGTCGACAGGGGCTTTGGGTCTTTCATTGTGTATTCCCATTTGGGTGTTCTATTTTTGGGGGGAAGCTTGGAGCTTGGTGCCTCTTTTTGGGGTTTGAGAGATGGGCATTGGGACTTGAGATGTCCTTGAGATTGGCATTCGATGCAAAATGCCGGCTTGTTCTCGTACTCGATTTCCTGGCACCACTTGAAGGCTCCATATATAAGGTTTAAGCGAGTGGGAAGCTGGGAGGCCAGGTTGGCATTGACACAGATTCTGGCATGAGCCATGCGGGTTCTGGCCTTCGTTGTAGGGTCAATGGCAACAAGATCCCCAATGTATCTCCCAATCCCGTGGAGGATATCTTCATGATAAAACTGGATGGGAAGATCTGGGAGGTGAACCCATATGGGTGCGAAGTTGATGTCTTGAGTTCGAGGGTTAAAATATTCCCCCCATTTTTTGAGGAACAAGCTTTTTCTACCATAAAACCATGACCCTCCTGTGAGGATGCGGGCATAGTCGTTCTGGTTGTTTAGCTGGATAAAAAAAACCCTCTGGATAGGGCCACCAACTGAAAGCTTCCTATTGTTCGCCATTTGTACCCAACCCATTTTCTTATGGACTCCATATCGGGTCTGCCCCCTACAAATTTCCCCACAAGGGAAAGGGATTCAATAGACAGTTTCGTTGCCATTATAGATTTTGGGATAACCATATTTTCACCCGAGGTGATCAACGGGGGATGGGTTTCAGTCCCAGAGGAGCTAGGATTTGAAATACCTGTAACCTTCTCAAGGTATGATTGAGGAACCCCATTCTATGGATGAGGGTTGCTGATCGGGAGGGGGGAACAAAACCCTTGTAGTTTTCCCATGGTCGATCACAGTTCAGGCTTCCCAACCCACCAGGATCAGGGTCAGGGTCCTTGGGATCATCCGCCTTGGTAGCTTCATTCGAGGGGGGAATTTCTCCTTGTTCCAGATCACAATCCCCTACGAGGGCCTAGGAAATCCTGCCTGTTGTCGCCAGAGCTGTCGAGGTCGTTGTTGTTTTCACCATCCTTTCGTGTGTCATTAAACGTTTCATATTCAATAGAATAACAAGTTATTGGTCTTTGTAAAATTATTTCTATCAAAAATACGATAATTTAACAAGTGAAGGTCGATCGACTTCTTCTGTCAATAAAGAATAATGAATTTACAATGTTAAAAAATAAACAATTTTACAGGTGTTTGATTTTTTATTTTACATTTCAAAATTTTCTTTTTCTCAACCATTCAAGAATTTGACACATGAAGGATGATCGGCTTATTCTTTCAATAAAGAGTAAAGAATTTTACAAGTGTTTGATTTTTGATTTCATATTTTCTTTTTAAGTGTCTTTGGCCATTTTTGTCAACTAATGGAGATGGATATCCAAATTAATTCATGTTAAACTGTAAGTTGTGTGTCATTAAACATTTCAAATTCAATAGAATAACAAGTTATTGGTCTTTGTAAAATTCTTTTTGTCAATGATGCGAGAATTTGATAGGTGAAGGACGATCGACTTCTCCTATTAATAAAGAACAAAGAATTTGCAATGTTAAAGAATAAAAAAATTTACAGGAGTTTGATTTTTCTTTTACATTTCAAAATTTTCTTTCTGTCAAATATGTGAGAATTTGACAGATGAGGGACGATTGATTTCTTCTATCAATAAAGAATAAAGAATTTTACAAGTGTTTGATTTTTGTTCTATATTTTCTTTTTCAGTGTCTTTGGCCATTTTTATACATTAATGGAGATGGATATCCAAATTAATTCATGGTAAGCTATAAGTTGTGCACATTTAACATTTCATATTCAATAGAATAAAAAGTTATTGGTCTTTGTAAAAAAAATTCTATCAACAATGCAAGAATTTGATAGGTAAAGGACGATCAACTTCTTCCTGCCAATAAAGAACAAAGAATTTACAATTTTAAATAATAAAGAATTTGCAATTTTAAATAATAAAGAATTTGTAATTTTAAAGAATAAATAATTTTAAATGTATTTGATTTTTTATTTAACATTTTCTTTTTTAGTGCCTTTGGCCATTTTTGTACACTAATGGAGATGGATATCCAAATTAATTCATGTTAAACTGTAAGTTTCGTGTCATTAAACATTTCATATTCAATAGAATAACAATTTGTTGGTCTTTGTCAAATTCTTTCTATCAACGATGCAAGAATTTGACAGGTGAAGGACAATGGACAATGTTAAAGAATAAAAAAATTTACAAGTGTTTGATTTTTTATTTTATATTTCAAAATTTTATTTCTATCAACAATGCGAGAATTTGACAGGTTAAGGACAACAAACTTCTTCCGTCAATAAAGAATAAAGAATTTTAAAGTTGTTTGATTTTTTATTTTTATTTTCTTTTTCAGTACCTTTGGTCATATTTGTACACTAATGGAGATGGATATCCAAATTAATTCATCTTAAACTGTAAGTTATGTGTCATTAAACATTTCATATTCAGTAGAATAACAAGTTATTGGTCTTTATAAAATTCTTTCTGTCAACGATGCAAGAATTTGATAGGTGAAGGATGATGGGCTTCTTCTGTCAATAAAGACTAAAGAATTTGCAATGTTAAAGAATAAAGAATTTTATAGGTGTTTGATTTTTAGTTTACATTTCAAAATTTTCTTTCTATCAATGATGTGAAAATCTGACAAGTGAAGAACGATAGACTTCTTCTATCAATAAAGAATAAAAAATTTGCAATGTTAAAGAATAAATAATTTTATAGGTGTTTCATTTTTATTTTAAATTTTATTTTTGAGTGCCTTTGGCCATTTTTGTACACTAATGGAGATAGATATCCAAAATAATTCATGTTAAACTGTAAGTTGTGTGTAATTAAACATTTCATATTCAATAGAGTAACAAGTTATTGGTCTTTGTAAAATTCATAGTGTCAACAAAACGATAATTTGACAGGTGAAGGATGACCTGCTTTTTCTATCAATAAATAATAAAGAATTTGCAATGTTAAAGAATAAATAATTTTATAGGTGTTTGATTTTTTAATTTACATTTTAAAATTTTTATTTCTGTCCACGATGCAATAATTTGATAGGTGAAGGACGACCGGCTTCTTCTGTCAATAAAGAATAAAGAATTTGTAATGTTAAAGAATAAATAATTTTACACGTGTTTGATATTTTATTTTACATTTTCTTTTTCAGTGTCTTTGGTCGTTTTTGTACAATAATGGATATGGATATCCAAATTAATTCATGTTAAACTGTAAGTTGTGTGTCATTAAATATTTCATATTTAATAGAATAACAAGTTATTGGTCTTTGTAAAATTCTCTCTCTCAACGATGCGAGAATTTAAGGTGGAGGACGACCAACTTCTTCTATCAATAAAGAATAAAGAATTTTATAGATGTTTAATTTTTTATTTTACATTTCAAAATTTTCTTTCTATTAATGATGCGAGAATTTGATAGGAGGACTCCTGACTTCTTCTGTCAATAAAGAATAAAAAATTTGCAATGTTAAAGAATAAAGAATTTTATAGGTGTTTGATTTTTTATTTTACATTTTCTTTTTGAGTACCTTTGGCCATTTTTGTACACTAATGGAGATGGATATCCAAATTAATTCATGTTAAAGTGTAAGGTGTGTATCATTAAACATTTAATATTCAATAGAATAACAAGTTATTGGTCTTTGTAAAATTCTTTTTGTCAACAATGCAATAATTTGACAGGTGAAGGACGACTAACTTCTTCTCTCGATAAATAATAAATAATTTGTAATGTTAAAGAAAAATAATTTTAGAAGTGTTTAATTTTTTATTTTACATTTTAAAATTTTCTTTCTATTAATGATGTGAGAATTTGACAGGAGGACTACTGACTTCTTATGTCAATAAATAATAAATAATTTTTATTTTACATTTCAAAATTATCTTTCTATCAATGATGTGAGAATTTGACAGGACGACTACTGACTTCTTCAGTCAATAAAGAATAAAGAATTTTATAGGTGTTTGATTTTTTATTTTACAGTTTCTTTTTGAGTGCCTTTGACCATTTTTGTACACTAATGGAGATGGATATCCAAATTAATTTATGTTAAACTGTAAGTTGTGTGTCACTAAATATTTCATATTCAATAGAATAACAAGTTATTGATCTTTGTAAAATTCGTTCTCTCAACGATGCAAGAATTTGACAGGTGAAGGACGACTGACTTCTTCTGTCAATAAAGAATAAAGAATTTTTAATGTTAAATAATAAAGAATTTTACAGGTGTTTAATTTTTTAATTTACATTTTCAAATTTTTCTTTCTATCAATGATGCGAGAATTTGACAAGAGGACTACTGACTTCTTCTGTGAATAACGAATAAAGAATTTTATAGGTGTTTGATCTTTTATTTTACATTTTCTTTTTGAGTGCCTTTGGCCATTTTTGTACACTAATGGAGATGGATATCCAAATTAATTCATGTCAAACTATAAGTTGTGTGTCATTAAACATTTCATATTCAATAGAATAACAAGTTATAGGTCTTTGTAAAATTATTTCTATCAGTAAAGAATAAAAAATTTGCAATGTTAAAGAATAAAAAAATGGAGAGGTGTTTATTTTTTTATTTTACATTTCAAAATTTTATTTCTATCAAGATGCGAGAATTTAACATGTGAAGGACAACAAACTTCTTTTGTAATAAAGAACAAAGAATCTACAATGTTAAAGAATAAATAATTTTACAGGTGTTTGATTTTTTATTTTACATTTTCTTTTTTAGTGTCTTTGGCCATTTTTGTACACTAATGGAGATGGATATCCAAATTAATTCATGTTAAATTGTAAGTTGTTTGTCATTAAATATTTCATGTTCAATAGAATAACAAGTTATTGGTCTTTGTTAAATTGTTTTTGTTAAAGATGTGATAATTTGATAGGTGAAGGATGACCGACTTCTTCTGTCAATAAAGAATTATTAGGTAAAAAATGAGGTTTTGAAACGGACCTCGACCCTTTTTACAAATGAGACAGCCAAGAGATCGAAGACCCACCATGAAACTCAACTGAGAAAATCGGTCGAAGCTGAGTGTAGAAGAAGGATTTGATTTGAACATTGAATCTCCCACTCAGATAACCAATTTGAAACTGGCCACCTGACAAAACAAAATTATAATCCCAAGCATCGGTGACTTCAACAACAAGATGAAATAGGAGAGATAAAAATTGAAATTGAAGTTTAAAATACAACTTCCGCTCAAAACCAAACTAGTCGCCTGATAAAATAGCAATCTCATTCATCGATGACTATAATCAGTGTTTCGAAACTTGTAGGATAACCGCGAGTACTCGTGGAACTCGTAGGTCAACTGGGCCTGCAAATTTTTTAACAATTCACCCATTCACTGAGTCTCGTATGGATACAAGGGAGAGACAGGTGTTGGGGAGGCAAGGGAGAGACAAGTGTCAAGATCAAGGTAGGGGAGAGACAAGTATCAGGATCGAGGCAGGGGAGATACAGGGGAGAGGCATGGCTAGGGCTAAGGCAAGAGAGAGATAGGGGAGAGGTAGGGACTGGGGCTAAGGCAGGGAGAGACAGGGGAAGCAGGGGAGAGGCAGGGACTAGGGCCAAAGCAGGGAGAGACAAGGAAGGCAGGGGAGAGACAGGTGTTGGGGCCAAGGAAGAGGAGAGATCATAGGGGAGAGATAGGGGTTGGGATCGAGGTAGGGCAGGGAGTACATGCATAAAATATATTTAATTATATTTGTCAGAGAAACCAAAACTCTACAGTCACTGTCATTGATAATGTGTTTGTTTTTCACGTTCGATGGTTATTCTAGTGGATACAAGTGATAAAGGTTTTCAAAAGAGAAATGTTATTAGTTTTGTGAAATTCTTCAATCTTTTTTTTCTCAAGTTTTTACCAAGATTTCACCAAGTTTCTCCCGATTTTTTGATAACTCACCAAAATTAGCCTTCCAAGTTTCTCGCGGGTTGCGATTTTTGAAACACTAACTACAATAACAAAATGAACCAAGAGCGAAAATGATTGAATTTAAAATTTAAAAGTACAACTCCCACTCAAATAACATAGAATGGTGAGGTAACTGAACATCGAGGTTGGAAACCAGGATCGCAAACCACCATCCAAAGAGCGTCATCCTAGTGAACCCACCCAACCAACAATTCGGGAAAATAGAGAAGAACCACCCATCAGAGAAGTAAAATCCATTAAAGTACATGGATGGATCAAGCACGAAACTAGAAGCACAAACCAATTAAACATTTCACCCAAAACTAGTGCTTCTATACTAATAACAAAATTGGGAGCCAAATTTTGCACGACGAAACATACCGCATCCCATCAAAAACCATCTGAGAATCACGTGCTAAGGAAGGAGCAATAAAAGAACCTAGGAAACTCAAAGGAGAGAACAACAAAATCCCCAACATATAACAAATATCTACAATAAAATTATAAGGGATAAAAAGTGAACTGAGCCTCCACCTCAGCAACCACCGGAGGCCTGCAAAAAATAGCAGGAAAACATCGAATTGTCGCTAGAGAACAACCACTCTTAGGGCCCTTGGAGAGAAAATAGGAAACACCCAACACAACACATGAGAGATAAAAAGAAAGGATCTCGAAGAAAAATGGGAGCATTGGAACCCTAGGGTCTGACACAACCAACACAATTGGATCTGGAAACATGACCACCCTCTACAATCCATCGGAGCTAGGGAACTCCACCAGACCAAAGGACCAACATCAATGTTAAAGAATAAATAATTTTATAGGTATTTCATTTGTTCTTTTACATTTCAAAATTTTCTTTTTGTCAACGATTCGAGAATTTGATAGGTGAAAAACAATCAACTTCTTCTATCAATAAAAAATAAAAAAATTGCAATGTTAAAGAATAAATAATTTTAAAGGTGTTTGATTTTTTATTTTACATTTTCTTTTTCAGTGCCTTTGGTCATTTTTGTACACTAATGGAGATGGATATCCAAATTAATTCATGTTAAACTCTAAGTTTCATATCATTAAATATTTCATATTCAATAGAATAACAAGTTATTAGTCTTTGTAAAATTCGAAGGTGAAGGATGACCGACTTCTTCTATCAATAAAGAATAAAGAATTTGCAATGTTAAAGAATAAAAAATTTTACACGTGTTTGATTTTTAGTTTACATTTCAAAATTTTCTTTCTTTCAACGATGTGAGAATTTGATAGGTGAAGGACAACCGACTTCTTTTGTCAATAAAGAACAAAGAATTTGCAATGTTAAAGAATAACGAATTTTACAAGTGCTTGATTTTTTATTTTACTTTTTATTTTTGAGTGCTTTTGGTCATTTTTGTACACTACTGGAGATGGATATCCAAATTAATTCATGTTAAACTGTAAGTTGTGTGTCATTAAACATTTCATATTCAATAGAATAACAAGTTATTTGTCTTTGTAAAATTATTTTTGTCAATGATACGAGAATTTGATAGGTGAAGGATGATCAACTTCTTTTGTCAATAAAGAATAAAGAATTTTACAGGTGTTTTATTTTTTATTTTACATTTCAAAATTTTCTTTATGTCAATGATACGATAATTTGACAAGTGAAGGATGATCGAATTCTTCTGTCAATAAAGAATACATAATTTGCAATGTTAAAGAATAAAGAATTTTACAGGTGTTTTTTATTTCACATTTTCTTTTTCAATGCCTTTGGTCATTTTTGTACACTAATAGAGATGGATATCCAAATTAATTCATGTTAAACTGTAAGTTGTGTGTCATTAAACATTCTATATTAATATTGGTCTTTGTAAAAAAAATTCTTTCAACGATGCGAGAATTTGACAGGTGAAGGACGATTGGCTTCTTTTGTCAAAAAAGAATAAAGAATTTGCAATCTTAAAGAATAAAGAAATTTACAGGTGTTTGATTTTTTCTTTTACATTTCAAAATATTCTTTCAGTCAACAATGCGAGAATTTGATAGGTGAAGGATGATCGGCTTCCTCTGTCGATAAAGAATAAAAAAATTGCAATGTTAGAGAATAAAGCATTTTACAGGTGTTTGATTTTTTTTTACATTTCAAAATTTTCTTTCTGTTAACAATGTCAGAATTTGATAGGTGAAGGACGATCGACTTCTTCTATCGATAAATAATAAAAAAATTGCAATGTTAAAGAATAAAGAATTTTACAAGTGTTTGATTTTTATTTTACATTTTCTTTTTCAATGTCTTTGGCTATTTTATGGAGGTGGATATCCAAATTAATTCATGTTAAACTGTAATTTGTGTATCATTAAACATTTCATATTCAATAGAATAACTAGTTATTGGTCTTTGTAAAATTCTTTCTGTCAACAGTGCTAGAATTTGATAGGTGAAGGACGACAAACTTCTTCTGTCCATAAAGAATAAAGAGATTGCAATGTTAAAGAATAAATAATTTTAGAGGTGTTTGATTTTTTATTTTACATTTCAAAAAAAATTTCTATCAACGATGCGAAACTTTGACAGGTGAAGGACGATCGACTTCTATTAATAAAGGATAAAGAATTTGTAATGATAAAGAATAAAGAGTTTTATAGGTGTTTGATTTTTTATTTTACATTTCTTTTTCAATGCCTTTGGCCATTTTTGTACAATAATGGAGATGTATATCCAAACTAATTCATGTTAAACTGTAAGTTGTGTGTCATTAAACATCTCATATTCAATAGAATAACAAGTTATTGGTCTTTGTAAAATTATTTTTGTCAACGATGCGAGAATTTGGCAGGTGAAGGACAACCGACTTCTTTTGTCAATAAAGAATAAAAAAATTTATAGATGTTTAATTTTTTATTTTACATTTCAAAATTTTCTTTCTGCTAATGATGTAATAATTTGACAGGTAAAGGACGGACAACTTCTTCTATCAATAAAGAATATAAAAAATTACAGGTGCTTGATTTTTTATTTTTTATTTTCTTTTGCAATGTCTTTGGCCATTTTTTTACATTAATGGAGATGGATATCCAAATTAATCAACGATGCCAGAATTTGATAGGTGAAGGACATTCAACTTCTTTTGTCAATAAAGAACAAAAAATTTGCAATGTTAAAGAATAAAGAATTTTACAGGTGTTTGATTTTTTATTTTACATTTTCAAATTTTTTTTTTGTCAACAATGCGAGAATGTGACAGATGAAGGACGACCGACTTCTTCTGTCAATAAAGAATAAATAATTTTTATAGGCGTTTGATTTTTTATTTTACATTTTCTTTTTTAGTGCTTTTGGTCATTTTTTGTATAATAAAGGAGATGGATATCCAATTAATTCATGTTAAACTATAAGATGTGTGTCATTAAACATTTCATATTCAATAGAATAATAAGTTATTGGTCTTTTTAAAATTCTTTCGGTCAACGATGCGATAATTTGATAGGTGAAGGACGATTGACTTCTTCTGTCAATAAAGAATAAAGAATTTTAAAGGTGTTTGATTTTTTATTTTACATTTCAAAATTTTCTTTCAGTTGAGAGAATTTGACATGTGAAGGAAGACCAACTTCTTTTGATAATAAAGAATAAAGAGTTTGCAATTTTGAAGAACAAATAATTTTACAGGTGTTTAATTTTTTATTTCACATTTTCTTTTTCAATGTGTTTGGCCATTTTTTTATACTAATGGAGATGGATATCCAAATTAATTAATGTTAAACTATAAGTTGTGTCATTAAATATTTTATATTCAATAGAATAACAATTTATTGGTCTTTGTAAATTTCTTTCTATCAACGATGCAAGAATTTGACAAGTGAAGGACGATCGGCTTCTCCTGTCAATAAAGAATAAAGAATTTGCAATGTTAAAGAATAAAGAATTTTACAGGTGTTTGATTTTTCTTTTATATTTCAAAATTTTCTTACAAGAATTTGACAGGTGAAGAACGATCAGCTTCTTCTGTCAATAAAGAATAAAGAATTTTATTGGTGTTTGATGTTTTATTTTGCACTTTTTTATTGATAAAATATAGAATTTTTGAAAGGATCCCTGAACCTTTTACAAGGTAAGCCAAGGCCAAAAAGAGATTGCCCAAGGGTCAAAAAGCCAACACAGCCAAACTATTAGCACACAAACAAGAAACCAATAGAGCTTCCAAGCCCTAGCCCCACAACCATCAAGGAAGAACAAAGAGAAAAGCCAAAAAATATATTAAAGAAAATTGAAAAGGACTTTCACGTAGGGAAGTAGGATGGCTGAGCTGTAAACAAAAACTTACAAAAGAGACCCTTACTTAGGCTTACAATTTGAAGATTCATTGCCTAAACCATGTACCATATGGGGAGCAACAATTAACCATGCTCTAATTCCCTACCAGGGAAATTTGTTGTCTCCAAAGAGCTCAAGCCCTCAAGGAAGTCCTCTCACCAAATACGGAGTCCAAGGTGGTCCACACCTAAGTTTACCATGAATTCCGTGGACTTATTACCTTCCCAAAAAGTATACTGAAATATGACATCCTCATAAAGTAGGATGAATCTTTTAGCTTCAAGAATCATATTTTTTGTTTACATATTTTCCAAGGACCATCCTTTTACGTAATTTATGGTAGTAAGGAATTCCCCTTCTATGAAAATTTTATGGAGTCCCAACGAGTTGGCCAATTGGATACCTTGGTAAAGGGCTTTGACTTATGTGAACTAACTAGAGTTGACTCCAAGACCTTCAACATAGGCTAGCAAAAAATCACCCTTGTGATCTCTAATAATACCCCCAACACCTTCTCTTCCTAGGTTACCTTTCGAAGTGCCATCAAAATTTAATTTGAACTAATCAGGAGGTAGGGGAATCCAAATGGTAGACAATCTTTGATTAGTTGCAGTAGATAAAATTGGCTCCCTAGCTAGTTTAAAACCTAGTAGATTCTCCAATATTAACTTAGACTCCTTGGGTTTATCTTCTACGCAACATGAGGATATATTCTTTACAATAGCAGCCAAACTCCTAGAAAATACAAAGCCAACTAAATTAGAGGTCTTTTTAAAGGCTCGTTGGTTGCGCTCCTTCCAAAATCCCCATATAATATGGGCTAGACTAAAATACCAGAACATTTGAAGGTGCTTGGAGGAGAATGGTGATGACCACTGAGCCAAAACATCAAGAAGAGAAAGGGGGAGGACCCAAGAGACTCCTAGAAGACCAAAAATAGTCAAAAACTTCCTTTGTGAATGGGCAGAGATTAAAGATATGGACTAGAAATTCATCAAAGGTGCCACACAAATAGCAACAGTTGGGTAAGATCAGATCACGATTTCTAAGGTTATCCAAGGTGAGGATTTTATGTTGCACCAACAACCAAAGGAAAATATTAATATTAGGGATGATATCTTTGCACCAGATCAAGTTGTAGAGGGGCCACAGGGAATCGATTCCTCAAGCAGGTAGAAAGTAAATTTAACTGAGAAAAACCTGAAGGGTCCGCCTTCCAACAAAAGGAATCATCATTCGACTCTAGCTTGAGCACATAAATATTTAACAAATCAGTGATGAGGTTGAGGGCATGAGTTTCAATCGAAGAAATATTAGGGTGGGAGAAGGATCTCCAGATTTTGCAATTTAAAAAGTCAACAATGAAATCAGAAACTCTAGATCCAAACAACCTTTTGCACGAGGCTTTGACCATAGCTAAATCAGGATGAGAAGCTAAGGGATCATCCATCAACCAGGGGTCATTCCAGAAGTCAATATATCAACCATTTCACACTAGATATTTTCTTCCCTTATATATTAGGTCTTTGGACTTACGCAGATTCAACGAGAAGGTCGACCAAGAGGGCAGCAATAGCAAGGTCAAAATATTATTCTCCATACCCAAATATTTGGCCTTTATAAATTTAATCCATTCCACATATTCATTTTGGACCAACCTCCAACCTTATTTCACAATCAAGGCTTTGTTGATGAGACTAGTTTTTCTCAAACCCAGGCCTCCACATTCCTTTTTCTATAGATTTGATTCCAGACCACCAAGTGAAATCTATGCTTGATCTCAGAGCTAGACCATAAAAAATATCTTTGAATCTTCTAAATTCTTTGGAGGATCTTGTTGGGTTGGAATAGTGATATAAAGTATACAATAATGCTCTACAGGGAGGTCTTAACTAAGAGCACTTTCCCAGTTTGGCTTAAAATAACTTCCTTCCAACTAGCAAGCTTTCGCTTGATCCTTTCAACCATGGGTTACTAGAGATCCAGTTTATAGTATCCTTTTAAGAAAGATAACCCAAGATATGTAGAGGGTAGGTAGGTCACTTTACAGCCAACAATATTGGCTATCTTCCTTTTTTTGGCCGCCAGAGTATTGAGAAAGAATAATTTGCTTTTTTTGAAACTGACCTGCTGGCCAACCGCTTTTTCAAATTCAAGGAGAATAGATTTAATAGAGCACACCTGAAGGATATAATCCAAAAAATATAGCAAGGTATCGTTTGTGAATTGATGGTGAGCTATGGGATTAGACCCGAGAGCAAGTTTAATGCCCATGATATCAAAATTTGTAGTAATCGAGCGATCCAAAACTTTCACCATCAAAATGAAGAGGAAGGAGGATAGGGGATCTCCCTATCGAATGTCCCTGTTACTGTTGAAATACCCTACTTGGGAACCATTAACCAACATAGAAAATTTAGCTAAGGAAATGCACAAATTGGCCAGGTCTATCCATTGCTTAGAAAAACCAAATCTTCTCAGCATCTTCAATAAAAATTTCTAGGAGACTCTATCATAGGTTTTATTGATGTCTAACTTGAGGAAAGCTCCAACTCTCTTGCTTTTATCCACTGAGTGAATAACCTCATGGACAGCAATAACTCCATCAAGAATCTAGTTTTCAGGCACGAAGCCACTCTGGACAAGATCAATATGAAGAGGGAGGAGGACTTGAGCCTATTTGCTAGAACTTTGGTGAAGATTTTTTGAATTGTGTTACAAAGGCTGATTCTAAATTCAAAGAATTTATTAGCCCCTATAGATTTTGGAATCAAAATAAAAAAAGGAGAGTTGAAATTCCTAGGAAAAATAGTCAAGGACTGGACACTTTTGAGGGCTGAATAGATTTCCTTACCAATTATATGCCAAAAATTTTGAAAAAAATTGGGAGAAATCCATTGCATTATCGGTGATGTGACCCGGGTTCAATCCCCACGATGGATATGCATATGTATAAGAAGTATTTACTCAATAAAAAAAAAAAAAACTGGGAGAAATTCATTCGGTCCTGGAGCTTTTAAACCAGCCATCGAGAAAACTGCATTTCTGACCTCCTCATCTGAAAAAGTGTTGGTTCTTCTATTCTTATTTAAAACCTCTTTGAATGCCTTAGCCTGGACTCGAAGCCTACTCTGGATGAGGTTCTATTAAACATGTCTCTTTCTAAAATGTTTACAGGTGTTTGATTTTTTATAGGTGTTTTATTTTTAATTTTACATTTTCTTTTTCAGTGCCTTTGACCATTTTTGTACACTAATGGAGATGGATATCCAAATTAATTCATGTTAAAGTGCAAGTTGTGTGTCATTAAACATGTCATATTAGAAAGAACAAAAAGTTATTAGTCTTTGTAAAATTCTTTCTTTCAACGATGCGAGAATTTTATAGGTGAAGGACGATCGACTTCTATTGTCAATAAAGACCAAAGAATTTGCAATGTTAAAGAATAAAAAAATTTACAAGTGAATGTTTTTTTCTTTTACATTTCAAAATTTTATTTTTGTCAACAATGTGAGAATTTGAGAGTTGAAGGATGACTAGTTTCTTCTATTAATAAAGAATAAACAATTTGCAATGTTAAAGAACAAATAATTTACAATCTAATTCCCCTAACTCCCTTGAATCCCCTTTTTGGAAAGAGACTGATTTTAGGTTGTTCATGGTTAAATCTACTTATGGCATGACTATTAATTATCAAGTGGTTCAAATACCTTATGATCGAGTGTGGATTAAATATCTCATTCTGAAAGTTGTTCATTTTAGTATGTTGGCCATCCAAAATAAGATTCTAACGATTAATAATATTATGAAAAGGGGTATGATTGTCCCTAACAGATGCTATTTGTGCATGAATGTTTGAGAATCTATCAATCACCTCTTTCTGGAGTGCTCTTTATCTAATACAGCTTTGGATCACCTTATCTCCACTTTTCATATCTCATGGGTTCCTCCTAATTCGTTGAGTCATCTTTTCATTCAATGACCAGCTTCTTTCAAAAACCTCATATTATCTTCTTTATGGAAAGTGACCCTCCATCATATCTTATGGAAATTGTGGCTTGAAATAAACAGCAGGGTTTTTTCTTCCTCCTCTAAGGATCCCATCTCTATTGCCAATAAATATATTGCCTTTGCTGTAGAAAATTTCCAACTCTTTCGTTGTCCCAAATCTCCTAATTCTAGATTGGAGTCTATTATGTTCTCTTCCTTAAAAATTCCCTACAACTCCAATTCTAGTTTTCCAACGCCCCATCCTAGAGTGGGTTTCCATTGGATTCCTCCTACAAGTGAGTGGATAAAACTTAATTTTTATGGTGCTTCCATAGGAAATCCAGGGGATGCAGGTGTAGGTGGTCTTGTCAGAGATCACAATGGTCAAGTTATTATGGCTTATGCTGAGTATCTTGGGTGTCAAACTAATCATTTTACTGAAGGTCATGCACTATGGAGAGGGCTAGATCTTCTCAAGTATTATAAAGGCAACATTTTTATTGAGGGAGATTCTTTGAATATTATAAATGCTCTCAAAAACAACAGGGTGTTCTTTTGTAATATCAGAACCATTGTTCAGGAAGCTAAGAAGTCCTAAAATTTCAATGATGTCTCTATCAATCATGTGTATTGCAAAGCTAATAGGCTTGCAGATGTTCTTACCAATAGGAGAGTTATCCATAAATCATTGTCCATTTGGAAAGAAAGCTTTCCCCTAGAAGTTTTAAATGTTACTAATAATGATTTGGTTTGAAAGATGTGGTCACGGGTTTTGGCAGGTTAGCTTCTCCAATGATGACTCTAGCTTTTTTAGCATGATTTTTTTCTTTGGTTCCAATTCTTATGCTGGAGGTTTTCTAATTAGCGTGACTTTCAATATTGCTATCAGTACTGGTGGTTGGTTCTCTCATTTCCTTTTCGTGAAGTATTCTATGTCCCAAGGTAGGCCTTGTCAATGGGTTTGTCTCGTGGTGGTCTTATCTAAGCATGTCAAGTCCCTTAGTAGGTCTAAGCAGTGTAATTGGATGTTGTCAAACAAGATCAATATGTGTCAAATCTCAAGGTCCTTGTTTTTCCATCTTACAAATTTTGAGAATAATTTTTTTAGTCAATTGGCACTCCCAATCTTATCCCAGTCCTATCCTTTGCGTAGTCTATATTGTACCATGTTTGTATTTTCTAGTGTCTATTCTCTATGGAGAATTACTAAGTGGTCCGCAAATCACTCTAACTCGGCTTTCGAAAAGGTTATTTATTGTGCCAAAATTTTCTATATTTATAACCCTAGTCTATGTCAATCCATTTTTGTCTAGTTTTATCCACTATTGTGTATCCTAGGTAGTAAGAAGCGTAGTGTCTGGTTTCTGTGGTCTTCATTTTTCCCCAGTCTTACCATCATGGCTCTACTTGATCCATATAGCCTTCATCTTGATCCCCTATCTCAGACCTTTCTAGAAGCTCATGGTCTCATTCCTTTCCTTAGCAAGTTCAAAGGGGTTGAACAAGATATCACTGAAGCCTTTGTCAATTCATGGAATAATGGTTATGTTATTGTGCGTAGCCTCCGTTTTAGAGTTACTGTTAAGCTAATGTCTGAGGTGATAGAACTTTTAGCGAAAGGACGAACGGTGCGAAGAGATCATCATAACTTGGAACCTAAGATCTAGGGCTTCCCATTACTGTTTCTAAGTTCTTTATTACCCCTACATGGGCCTTTTTGAATACTATGTTTCTTCCCGTTCAGGTATCTATTATAGTTTTGGCTGATATTTTGCAAGCATCTCTTGCATGGATTTTTGTTATAGCTCCTTTACAAGGTTTACAGGAAGTTACTTATCTTAAGCAACCCCTACGTGGGTATTGATCAAGCTGTATTTTTGTATTTATGACGTCAAGTTCCACTCAGCATTCTCTACTGCTATTAGGTCCTTTTCATTCAGGTTGCATCTGGCCAATGTGCAGGCATGTGTCATCTTATGCTATTGTTTTAGCTACCAGTTTATGTACTTGAGTTTTCGGCCCATTTAAACCCTGCACTTAAGCAATTTTACCTACCAAAAAATAGAATAAAGAATTTGCAATGTTAAAGAATAAATAATTTTACAGGTGTTTGATTTTTTATTTTACATTTTCTTTTTCAATGCCTTTGGCCATTTTTGTACACTAATGGAGATGGATATCCAAATTAATTCATGTTAAACTTTAAGTTGCGTGGCATTAAACATTTCATATTCAATAGAATAACAAGTTATTGGTCTTTGTAAAATTATTTTTTTCAATGATGCAAGAATTTGATAGATGAAGGACAATCAACTTCTTCTATCAATAAAGAATAAAGAATTTTATAGGTGTTTGATTTTATATTTTACATTTCAAAATATTCTTTCTGACACCGATGCGATAATTTGACAGGTGAAGGACGATCGACTTCTTCTGTCAATAAAGAATAAAGAATTTTAAATTTTAAAGAATAAATAATTTTATAAGTCGTCCTTCACTTGTCAAATTCTCGCATCATTGACAAAAATAAAATTTTGAAATGTAAAATAAAAATCAAACACCTATAAAATTCTTTATCCTTTAACATTTCAAATTATTTAGTCTTTATTAATAGAAGAAGTCGATCGTCCTTCACCTATCAAATTCTCGCATCATTGGCAGAAAGAAAGTTTTGAAATGTAAAATAATAAATCAAACACCTATAAAATTATTTATTCTTTATTGACAAAAGAAGTCAGTCGTCCTTCACCTATCAAATTCTCGCATCATTGACAAAAAGAAAATTTTGAAATGTAAAATAAAAAATTAAACACTTGTAAAAAAAATTATTCTTTAACATTGCAATTTTTTTTTCTTTATTGACAGAAGAAGTCAGTCGTCCTTCACCTATCAAATTATCGCATCGTTGACAGAAAGAAAATTTTGAAATGTAAAATAAAAAATCAAAAACCTGTAAAATTATTTGTTCTTTAACATTGTAAATTCTTTATTCTTTATTAATAGAAGAAGTTAGTCATCCTTCACCTATCAAATTCTCACATCATTGATAGAAAGAAAATTTTGAATTGTAAAATAAAAAATCAAAGATCTATAAAATTCTTTAATTTTGAACATTGCAAATTATATATTCTTTATTCTTTAAAATTCGTTGACAAAAGCAGTCGATAGTCCTTCATCTATCAGATTTTAAATGTAAAATAAAAAACAAACATAAATATAACCAAATATGTTAAATTTTAGAGAAAGAAAAATCTAATAACAAATACAAATATACAAAATGAAATATAAAAAATGTACCTCTCGCATTGTTGACATTTCAATTCTTTCTTTCAATGGAGAAAGAAATCATACAGACAAGAGATTTAGCTTGGCTAATATCCCTGCCTCCTTGGGTCTTACCCGAAAGTGGCATCCCTTTTGGGATGTTTTCCACAAATTAAAAAAAATATATTTAGCTTGGCTCAAAGGAAGCTTGAACTTGAGACCAACTTCTTGTCTCTCTTCAGCCTCAACTAGAAAAAAATCCATGATAACTAGAGCTAATTGAAAATGATGTAGATCTTATAAATAACTCAATGTACCTCAATAAGAAGGTCGATTATTTAGTATTTACAATTTGTGTATATTGTATAATGATTGTTGCCTATCAATAGAATTCAATGTTGTTTGGCCTCTATCTCTAGTGTTATAGAACATAATATTTTTTTTATATTTCTTGAATGGTGTATTCTGCTAAAGCAATTCTAATTGAATCTAGACTGTTATTTGGATTACTATTTGAAGGGTCTCTAAAATGTATAAGATGTTTAACTTAAATTAGACACTATTTTGTGATAGTTGTATGCTAGTTGGTTTTTTAGGTATTGGTTTTATTGTGTAAGACTCTTATGTAGTTGAGCTCTTTATTGTTAGCCAAATATTGATCAGCTTTATCTCAATTTATCTCCCTACACTCTTTCTAAAACCTTGTATTTCTTACTTTATTCTTCGCCCCATTTCATTTATTTAGCATTATAGGAACCAACCTTATTTGAGGGTAGACTCAAAAGCAATTATGGGTCTTCCAATATTGGCCAAGATTCAACAGTGCATCTCATCCACATGGGAAGATTTTGGACCAAGAATTTATTAGCCTAAATACTGCACCATATTTTTTAGATTTGTATTTTCAATAATTTGTATCTTTGTTTGATCCATCCACAAATTTACTTTGATTGATTGCATGTTAATTCATCACATTTTATTGAGTCACGTTAGGTTTAGTTACCTTTCGTTAAGTATGGGTGTTAATACCATATAATATTAGAAAAAAATTGTCTTGTTCTTCTTTTGGTCATTGCCTAAGTGAAGGATTAGTATTGATCATATCTATGGAGTAAAATTTCCTTTTCTTGGTCTTTTTTCCATTGTAATTCAAGTAGGATGTGCTCTTGTTTCTCGTTGGACAAATAGGTAAGGATATGATTTTTTTTTATCATCTCTTCTATGTTCTTAGGAATCTCTACTTTCTTTTGTCATTGGAACAAGTGGTGTTAGTATCTTGGATTTAATTGTTTTGTTGTTCTTGTTGTGGTCCAAGGTTGGAAAATTCCCATCAATGTTGTTTATTTCTATCTTGAAGGATAAGTTTAGAATATTCAAAGTTTTGATTCGATTTATATTAATTCAAATTTGGTGTGATGGAAAACTATCGAGTGTTGGGTTTCTATTTGTTGCGTTTATTATCTTATTTTTAACTTAATCTCAACCAAATTTCTTTGGTAAGCATGAAGTATTACAATCAAATAAAATATAAATATAGAGGACCCATCTATTCCTCTTATTCAGATTGATTTTTGTCTTGGATACAATGGTAACTTGATTCCTCCTTATATATCATGGTCATCTTGTTTGGATTTTTTTCTCATCGTTGATTTTTATTTTAATTACAAGGTTATTCTTGATATTGTATCTAGTTTGAACTATATAGGTCCCTTGTTCAGGATTATGATAAACTAGAATTTGTTTTCTATGAAATGTATTACCCATGTTTGGATACAAAAATAAATTCTAAGTTTAAATTCTAGATGTAAGTGTGGAACCCCTTAGAAATAGCAAATCACATCAAGTTCACCACATGTTTTATTTAAATTTGGACAACTCTTGGAGGGAACTACACCTGTAAGCTAAAGCAACACTAGTAATAGGCAAAATCCATAAAAACTCCAAAGAGGAATGTGAAGGCAAGGTAGGTTAGATCAAGTGCTAGTGCATGAGTACTCCTAGGGAGGCAATCTAGGTATGAAGACAAGTATGGTAAAAGTATAAGCAATACAAACAATCTAACTAGTGGTAAAACAAATAAAAGCAAGTACTTGGAAGCAATTAACCAATGCAATGAAAGATATAAGCAAAATGCAAGAATACAAAAAGAGGTGAGAGAGAGAGAGACTTGGAAGAAATTAACCAATGCAATTAAAGATATAAGAAAAATTTAAGAATGTAAAGGTACTAACCTTTGAGGGTGCAAAACTCTTAACTGGATGTTGTTTGATAAAGATGTTTGACCTTGGGTGTTTGAATGTTCTTTATGCTTGATGCCTTTAGTGCTTGAGTATTCTTGAAATCCTTCTTTGCTTTTCTAAAGTTCTTGGTTTATGGGTATGTTGACCATTGACCTTAATAAAAGGGATCCTTTATAGGATAAGAGATAATTCAGTGGAGAAGAATAATGTTCTTTTCTTACTGTAACAACCCAAGTCTACTCACCTGGTTGTTAAAATCTCAAATTCAAAATTTTTGTTTAGATTAAAACAATGTCACAATCTGACACACACACACACAACTTTATATTAGTATATAGGCATAGAGTTTTGTACTCTGAGATATAAACGACCGTTGTAGATGAAATCACGAGTGCTCGAGATTGGCCAAATACCGTAATAGGCTGTTATTTTTTAGACCCATCTTCTCCTAACTCGAGTTTTGGATTCTCAGCAAGGGGTTATCCTTCTAGGGCCCATAAAACTTGGAATCGTGGACACATATTTTCCCCATATCATAGCATAGAGTACATTAGCCCCCTGGCCCTAATAATTCCATCATCCTATGGACTTATTAGGGCCTGCCAATACTCTGGCTTTGGGTCTAGGTATCTCAATTCACCTCATAGTTGGCGATAAGACATCTCATACCATCCCTATTAGACCTTCCAACTTTAGGACTAGCTCCCCTAGTCTCAAGTTACTGCTGGATATTCCACAATTGGATTATGAATCATGAGAACCCTCAAAGTACTACCTTGTATGATAACCTGGAATGACATCCCATACCACCATTCATTACTCTCATAGCATAAGGTCCACTAACCCTATA
The DNA here is from genome assembly GCA_028583015.1 of Wollemia nobilis. Classification (NCBI taxonomy): domain Eukaryota; kingdom Viridiplantae; phylum Streptophyta; class Pinopsida; order Araucariales; family Araucariaceae; genus Wollemia; species Wollemia nobilis. The sequence goes on from JAQPPZ010017073.1 coordinate 3,170,260, forward strand.
TATCTCTACTAGATAACGGTTATCCCTGAATCTCAACAACCGCCACCTATGAGTTATCAGATTTGGGTGGATGCCATCCTTCTCGATGAACATCATAGCATAACATCCTCCTCAATGATATTTAATTGAAAAGGGCTAAAGGTTATAATATATTGGTTATATATTTCACTCATTTATAATTTCAAATCGGATGTTTTCTTTTTGTTCTCTTGAAGTGATGGAAGTGTTTTTTATGATCAACATGAATCTCTATAGTAATATTTGTAACTATTATATCTATTTTATTCATTTATTCTTATATACATTCTACTTATAAAAATAATAAACTATATTATTTGTATCCATTTAGACATATAAGTTCCTTATTTTTAAAATAAACTGAAATCGCATAATACATTATCTAAGTTCCATTCCAAATTAGTTAAACTTTTAAACTAGTTCTGTCTATTAAAAGTCTAAGTAAAAATTTTAACCTATAGGTCAATAAAATAAAATTCAAAGGTTAAAAATTTGCGTAAACTAAAGGCTAACGCATGACAAAATATTTAAGATTCGCTATGCTTCTTACTTTCAAATTAAAATATCATCACCATACATGACATCAAAATGTTTATGGTCTCATATATATGATGTACTCCAAATTTCTAATTACCAAAGCAAGCCCTCTCAGAAATAAGGAAAATCAAAGTTAAATTTGTATCTTTAATTTGCATACCTCTGTAAACCACCAGTAAAGGAGATTATATACAAAAGAGTTTATCATTAAATTATTGGAAGGCCAACATTCTGACGATTTCTAAATAGATACTATTAAAATGAATATTTCGCTTAACAAAAGGTTTTACATCCAATCAACTTTTCTTTTGTATAAAATATGTTTTATAAGAATCATTAATGCAACCACTTAGCTATCCTATACTACATCCTTAAGGGAAGTAAAACAAAATTTTTATTAATTACCATTTAATAGATTGTCTATTTACTAAAGCAAGTCCATAGTTTTTATGTGAATATTTATAGTTCGAATTCATAAACAATAAACAAACTAATAGAGTCTTGTCTAGTAAATATTATGAATGTTTTTTTTGGTAAGTTGAAAGTTTATATACAAGAAGCGGGTTTTTTAAGAGGATCCCAAAACCTTATTACATAGAGGGTCGTAGCACCTTGAAGTCAGCCAAAAAGGATTTAGAGGATCCTAGAAAGGAGAACTGAAGGAAAAAACAGCCAAAAGAAAGAAAAATAGTAAGAGGAAACCGTAGCATAAGGACGCCCAAGTCTGCAAAAACCCATCAGAGAGACACCAACTGGTAAATATCGTTGCCCTACCCTAGCAGCCGGGACTCAACCCTCCAAAAAATAGAGTCCTCTGCTCATTAGTTCTTGGTAACTTCCTCTAGGTCATCAGAAGTTTCACCGCGCTTTCGAGCAAAATGCTTGAGTACCTTGATAGTGTCATTGGCAGATCTTGCTATGTTGGCCATCGAATTGATGGTGAGCTTCAGGAGGAGGTGGGTGGAAGAAGACTCACTGCCACTATCGGAGTCTAAAATTACGTGCATCGGGGAGGATGCCTTCTCCTGCTTGGGCCTCTTTAGATGCGTGGAGGACCTGGGAGCCGGTGGAACATCCTCCATGGGAGTTCGCTTCTTCTGAGAAGCTCATCTTGCGCTCCTGTGTGGGGTGGGCTTGCTTTGGGCCACTGGGCTAGGTTTTCCATCCTTGGGGGGCTCACATTGTGGGTCCCAGAACTGGAGGGGGAATCCGAGGGGGATTGGATGCCAGGGGGGTCACCTTTTGGAGAGGAGGTTTGGTTGCTATGACATGCTTAAGGATAACCACAAGAAGGCCTTGGTGCAGGGGTTTGGCATGGGTTTTCTGGCACTTTTCAATAGAAATGGTGAGGGAGTACAACAAGTAGTCTGGGACACACACTTGCTTGGCCTCGTGGAGATGATTAACAAAACTAAGGTGGAAACTATGCAATGGCTTCTCAGGATCGTAGCAAGTGACATACTGCATAATTGGAACAATGACTTCATTCCAGGGGCTGGGCAGAGAGGACCGATACAGGGCAGACTTGTCCCACCCGAGGTTCTTGCCCTTGTCCGAAAACTGGTCAGTTTCCTCCTCCCAGTTATGTTTATCCCGATGAATGAAGCGTTCGATAGGGGGAAGCCCTGTTATCTCGCACAACAGCTCCAAAGTGACACGAAAATGGACCCCCTGGACCTTGACCTCACCTTTGTCCTAGGTTTCCACAAAATCCTTGGTGATCTCTTCATCCGACCCTTCGAACTTGCAGAAAAGGGGTGAACCCCTTGGCATCCATGAAAGCTTATGCAATGCTTTCAAGTTTGAGTTGGGTTGGCTCCATGTAAATAGTTGCCATGTGCACCAAGGGAGTGGGAACAGAAAGTGGGAAATACTAGGGCACGATAGTGGGTGGGGCATAGGGAACCTAGGGGAGCAGGGGTCGAAGGGCGGAGATAGAACCATAGATAGCCAGAAAGAATAGGGGTCAAAGGGGGATGATACACAATGGGAGAGATGACATGGATGAATAAAAAGACTCTCAAGGGAGGCTCATGGGTAGGGGAAGCGTCATCAAAAAGCCACCTTCTACATGGGGACTCAACATCGGAAATAAAAGTTGGCATGCACGAAGGGTGGCGGGGAGGGGTGCTGATGTGGATGGGAGAAAAATGTCCACTTTGGAAAGTCCTCCGACTTTGGGTGAAGTGGAAAGAAATCCAGAGAAGATTCAGAGAAAGCTGATTGGAGCATCGAAACCTGGAGCGGTGATAGGAGTAAATCCCCATGGGTTTACTATTGGCTGAGTTTGCATAGTCGAGGGGTGGGCTGACATGATCTGATGCCTACCACTTCCCAATAAAAGGATCATCATTCGAGATCGTGCACCAGATGTGGGTAGTGGGCCACCGCTGGAAGAGTCCCCTCATGTCTTTGCTGACGTGGGTCCTAATCATCATGGTTGAAATGCTACCATGTTGGTTTCCCAACTCCCTATGGATAAGCACCCAGAACCTGATAGCTCGATGATGTGGACAAGAGTCCAATATTGGAGCATCCTTAGCCTCACCCGAAGCTGACGTGGCCTAGGGGGACACGTCACTTTTAGACATTACACCTTGACTTCTCGCAATTGGCTGCATCCAAGATGTCATGGGGAAAGTTTTGGTGCCACATGGTCAACTACCTAGGGGAGGCTCCCATATTGGCCATGTGATCTACGAGAGTGTTGGCTTCCCTGTACCTGTGTTGGGCCACCGAGGAGGCTCTAGATTGTAGGAGCTTTTTGGCCTCTATTATTGTATTGTTGACCCTCCAAGATAGAGTTTTAGAGTTATTCAAGTAATTGATGACATTCATGGAGTCTCCCTCAATGAGAAGGCTTCTGGGATCCTCTGCGAGGAGGTAGAGTCCTCTCCATAGAGCCCTAGCCTCAACCACATGATTGGTCTGGATGCCCAAAAATTTTGAGTATGCAAGAATCAGCTCACCGTGATGGTCCCGGATGATGCCCCCAACACCAAAAAACCTGGATTACCCTTTGATGCTCCATCAAAATTGAGTTTAATCCATCCTTTTGGGGGGCTCCCAATGAACGTTGGCTCTAGGGTGGACAGAGGTGTGAGAACAAGTGCCTTCGACTTCGTAGGGGATGTTGAGGGTTTTGAAGATGGAGGATTCTATGGTAGACTAGGGAGTGGATGGGGATGGAGTAAGCTTAGCATTTTTGATGGAAAAAGCAATGGCCCTAGAGGTGACTAAGAGAGGATCCTTGGAGGAGTCGATGAAGGCTCTACTATTGCATTCGAGCCAGATATTCCAGAGGAAGTGGTGAAGGCACACCTCCTAGAGGAACCGAAGCCTAGGATTGTGGAAGGGATTGGACCACTGGGAAAAAAGGTCATTGATAGACTTCAGGGGAGCCCATTGGATGTGGAAAGAATCCAAGATGACTCCTAGGATAGTGGAGGAGAAGTCACAACTCAAGAATAAATGATCACTAGACTCCCAATCAGCCATACAAAGGTAACACCTATTGGGGACTGTGAAACCTCTTTTGTGCATATTTTCTATAGTGAGAGCTTTGTTTTGGATAGCAAGCCAAGAGAAGAAACTAACCTTGGGGATTAATTTTTTCTTCCATACCAGGTTGAACGGAAGAAGCGAAATCTTGGGGGAAGTTTGGATGCTATAAGTTGTTTTGACTATGAACATGCCATTGTCGGATCCTTTCCAAATAGGCCTGTCAGGTCCTTCTCCGATGGGAATGGTAGCTGAGTCGAGGATGATGGACAGGGATTTTGTAGCCTCATCCAGGTTGTTGCCATTGATCATTTTCCATCGAGGGTGATCGTCGGAGTGAGTTATGAAGTCAGCCACCCTGCTCCCAAGAGTTGTATCCGTAAGAGGCTTGAGGTCAGCTATATCTGGATTGTCGATCAGGGGATCCTCCTGAACCCATCTGTCACTCCAAAAATTGATGTTGTCACCATTACCTAGAATCCATCGTAAGCCTTTTTGGATCACGTGCCTAGTTTGAGTGATGGATTTCTAGAAGATCGATCCACTCAGAGGGGCCCCCTCATCCAGGATTTGGTGATTAACCAGGTATTTCTTTTTGACAATCTGAATCCACTCGGTTGTGTCATTGGTGAGGATCCTCCAAGTATGTTTTTCCAGCAATACTAAATTCATTTTGGAGGTTTTTCTGAAACCCAAGCCTCCTTGCTCTTTGCTTTTGCACACAATATCCCAAGCCACAAGTGGGATTCTAGTCTTCTCATCCGTTCCCGACCACAAGAACCTTTTCTGCAGTTGTTCGATCTTGTGGCACACTGCCTGGGGAACTTTGAAGATAGACAGGAAGTAAATAGGGATGCCTTGGAGGTAAGCCATGGAGAGAGTGGCTTTGGCAGCCTGGGATAGGAGATTTCCTTTCCAAGCAACTAACTTTTTTTGAATTCTCTCAAGGACATTGTTCCACATGGACTCTTTTGGATTGTCGAAGAATAGGGGGAGGCCAAGGTAGGAGGATGGGAATGAGTCAATGGTGCACCCGAGGATCCTAGCTATCTTGGTTTGTTGGGCTATGGGAGTATTAATGAAGAACACTTTGCTCTTAATGAAATTTACCTTTTGCCCAACAACATTTTCATAGAGGAGGAGGATGTGCTTGATGGATTTGGCCTGAGGGACAGAAGCTTGAGTGGATAAAATAGTGTCATCAACAAATTGTTGGTGGGTGACAGGGTTGATGCCTGATGCAACTTGGATGCCAGAAATCCTCCGGCTCCGGCATGCAGCTTTTAGGGCTCTACCCAAAGAGTCAGCCAAGATGATGAAGAGGATGGGCGAAAGTGGATCTCCCTGGTGGAGGCCTCTAGCACTCGAGAAAAAACCAGTAGGGGAACCATTGACAAGGATAGAAAACCAGGAGGATGAGAAACAACTTTTGATGAGGTCGACCCAAGTCGGGTGAAAGCCAAACTTGAGGAGGACGTCAAGGAGGAAATCCCAATTGACCCTGTCGAAAGCCTTGTTCATATCGAGCTTGAGGAAAAAAGTAGGCTTCTTTGCAAGAGATGTAGAATGCAGGGTTTCATGAACCGTAATGACACCATCCAAGATGTTCCTACCTTTGACTGAGCTACCTTGACTAGGGTCAATGATGAGAGGGAGGATCATCTTCATTCTATTGGCCATAACTTTAGTGAGGATCTTATAGAGGACATTACACAAACTGATGGGCCTGTAATCGGACATGGACCTACAGGAGGAGGACTTGGGGATGAGGGCTATGAAGGTGGCATTAATCCCATGGGGGATGGACCGAGAGGTCTGGAATTCTCTGATGGAGGCACACACATCTGAACTAATGATGTCCTAGAAAGCTTGAAAGAAATGGGGGAAACCCATCCGGGCCAGGGGCCTTGTCAGGTTGCATGGAGAAAAGGGCTTCCTTGATCTCATCTTGGGTGAAAGGGTTGAGGAGCATGGAATTAGACATCAAAGGAATGAAGGTGGGAATATTGGCCAGGAGGTCAGACTTGGCTTGGTCATCACACTCGGAGGGGCTGCCAAGAAGAGATTGAAAAAAAGAGATAGATTCAGACCTGATCTCGAAGATATCCTTGGTGGTGGATCCATCGCTGTGAGTGATCTCCCGGATTTTGTTCGAGCCTCTATGTCTCAAGGTAGAAGCATGAAAGAACTTGGTGTTGGAATCACCATATTTGATCCAGAGGGCTCTTGAATTTTGTCTCCAGAAAGTTTCCTCCCTTGCTAGAATATTGTGGTACTCGACAAGGAGGTTCCGCTCTTCATCCCTGATGGTTCTGCTTTGGTCTCCATCTTCTATTTGTTGTTTGATGACTCGGAGCTTCTCTGCAATAGCCTTCTTGCTTTCGAAGATGTTTCCAAAAACCTCCTTGTTCCAAACCTTGAGTTTTTCTTTGACCAACTTGAGCTTTTGGAAAATTTGGAAAGAGGGGGAACCGGTGATAGGTTGCTACCACCAGAGGGAAACTTGGTTTCTGAGGTCGGGGTGGTGGAACCACATTGACTCAAAGCGAAAGGGGGACTTGAAAGAGGGAGGCTTTCCTGCTTCAAGGAGAAGGGGGCTATGATCAGAGCCGATCTTAGGGAGGGCAAGGAGGGACGCATCCCCAAAAAAGGGAATCACCTCTTTGGAAATGAGGAACCTATCCAGCTTCACCTGAATGAGACCACTTCCTGTTCTTCTATTGCTCCAAGTGAAATTGACCCCTTTGAGCTGAATGTCGAGGAGTTCATTAACATTTAGGAACTCGCTAAAGTCCTCCATGCTTTTATTCAAGGTGTTGAGTCCTCCCCTCTTGTCTGAAGGATACAAGGGGGTGTTGAAATCTCTAGCAATGACCCAAGGGACAATGTTGAAAGTACTTCTCATTTGACTGATCGAGTTCCACAAGCCTGCTCTTTCAAGGGGGGAGTTCGGGGCGTAAACATTGGAAAGGACCCAGGAGAAATTGTTGGTCTTACAATGAAAAAATATGTTGATGATTCTGTTAGAAGATGACAAGAGTCTCCCTTCGACCTTCGATGGATCCCACAAGCACATGAGCCCTCCCGAGGATCCTTGAGCAGGGTTGTAGAGGACTTCTCCTCTATTCCAGATTGTTTTGGTAGACTTGAGAGAGGAGGCATCATCATTTTTGGTTTCTTGAAGAATGAAAATGGTGGGCTTGCGCTCTTTCCTTAAGTTAGCAGCTAGGCATTGTTTGGCTGCTCCATTCAGGCCTCTCACATTCCATGAGAGGATCTTCATTAACACTTTTTTTGGGATTTTTTGCCTCCCTTCACCTATTGAAGGGGAGGTTTGTTTCCTTTTGGTTCATCTTTCTACAGGTCTGAAGCCCTAGAGAAGAGAGTTGCTTGGGTCCCATTAGCTATATCGTTCTCAGTCTCTTTATTCCTTTGCTCGGAGATGGATGATCTTCCTCTTTTTTTGTCACAGCCAAAATCGATGGAGGATTTTTTGTTGTGGGTGTTTTTAGGGCTGAATCTATCAGGCTGCTGGTGGTTAGCCAGAGGGCTTCCCATATCATCAATGGGGAGGTAGTGTGCCTCTAGAGGGGTAAGGGAAGGCCCTGATCTAGTTGGGGAGGGGATGGGGGAGCCAGAGGTCGGATTCCCAGAATCATCAGTAGGAAAATCATCTTGAATATGATTAGCGGTAACAATGGGAGAGAGAGGAGGTACCTGGACCTGATTGGCCTCCTCGGGAGGAGTGGCCATACCTTTACCTTTGCCTTCATAGGGAGCTTCCTTTCCTTGCGATGGGACAAAGTGTTCATCACTGCCTTGAGGTGTCATGGCTGAAGATGCCTGACCAGGGTCTCTAGGGGCACTCCTTGGGGGGGAGGGTTTTGAGTCTGCTCCCTAGGAGGGCCTGTGCTGCACTTTGCACCCTTGTCAGGCCCTTTGGAGGCTAGAGACTGAGCTTTTAGGGTGGGGCACTGGTTCCTTAGGTGTCCCTGGGTATGACAATGCACGCAAAAGTGGGTTTGTTCTCGTATTCCAGCGGCTGGCACCTTCTGTAGGAGGATCCATAAATGAGGTTGACAAAGGTGGGAAGCTCAGAATCTAGGTTGGCATTGATACAAATGCGAGCATGGACCATCCATGACCGAACTTTGGTGGATGAATCGATCGCTACTAGCTCATCGATGGTTTTGGAGATTCCTCTAAGAACGTCCTCATGCCAGAACTGAAAGGGGAGGTTTGGCAACCTGACCCATATCGGTGCGACGTTGATATTTTGGGTGTCGGGGTCAAAATATTCAGCCCACCGATGGATGAAGAGGCTCCTTCTACCTAGGAACCAAGGTCCTCCGATTAGGATTCTGCATGCATCCTCTTGATTGTTCAACCTAATGGCAAAGAAACCCCTGGAAAGGGCGACGATCTCCATGTTCCCGCTTGTTCTCCATTTGGAATAGGCCCACTTCCTGATGGTCTCCATGTCTGGATGACCTCCGATGAACTTGCCTACCAGAGAAAATTTTTCCATTGCGAGGTAGCTTGACATCAAACTTTCTGGTATCACCAGATCCATGTCGTTGGGTACTAGATTCTGGGATGGGGGTTTAGGGAGGGGCCCTTGGTTGACCATTTGGGCATAAGAAACAACGTCGGGTTTGTCCGGATCGAAACCTTTCCCAAGGGTTTGACCAGCCAATGGGTCCCCTTTGTCCGGAGGCTCCTTTCCATGAGATGGGAAGGAGATGCCCCCACCATTCGGATCCTTACCTGCACCGCTTGCATCAGATCCTACCATGGATCCTCCATCCTCTAAATTGTCGTGTCTGCCTGTACCTGCTCCCTCCACCATGCTCCTTTAGATCAAGGTTGTTAAACTAACTCTTAGGAATCAATATTATGAATGTTTTATAAAACTAATGAAATGTTGTTTTAAATAATGAACCTATAGGATTATTTTTTAATATCCTTGAATTAACAAAACCATTCTGATTATAATTTCTTCTTAAAAATAAATTTACTCTTCTATGCGGCTCAAGCAAGAGATGATAGCATTTCAAGAAATTGTAAGGTTTGGTAGAAGTGAGATTTATAATTATTACTACGACGCGCATCATACGAGCACCAATTTTGCTCTTATCTCAAAGAAAAACTTAGTTGGAAAACATAGTCATTCTAAATTGATACATCAAAGGCGGAACACAAGAGGAACAGTGGCCAAACTACTCACTATAAGGAATTATCAGAAAAAACAATTTTGAAACTAATCAAATTTGCAAACCATGAGATCTTTACCTCCAATCGAAAGGAGAACAAATCAATAGTGGTTCTCTAATAGAACATATTTATAATAAAGGTACAATTTAAATCTTCCTTTAAGATAAATTCAACACATATGAATTACAATATCCAATCTCAAGGTATTACAGGATGGTTTACTCCTTTCTACGACTTTATGCTTATATAAAGACTATCCACGGGGTCCTTCAATATGATAAGAAAAATACATGGTGATTATCAAGTACGTAGTCATCCAAAATCACATTTAGAGTGCCCTCTTAAAATCAAGACTCTTTGATAAATGCTATAATCGACTCCCAAGGTTACCTTTGAACAGAGTGTTCTACCAAAATTATGCTTCTTCACAACCATTCGTGGTAAAGATACAGTGGAGTGGTATGCTATTTGGGTTAGAATGGCCCATTATGAATGCATTCTAGTATGAAAACAACAATTCAATACAAACCATTGATGCACTACTCGTATGCATAGCCTACTACACAAATTTTTATGTATATATATACTTAATGGAAGCCAATTCTTACTCACGCATATTTTTAAGGATAGTTTATATTTATAATTCATTCGTTCTAGCCTTTAAAACAAATCCACAAAGTCCACATATTAACACATTGCCTAATCTAAATGGTGTTATAATTTCCATTTTTATTACAAAGCAACTAACAGTAGTTTAGAAAAACTAACACCAAAATGCACATACAGGCTTCATACACAACCTTAGTTAAATTTAAGATCTAACTTGGAAATTAAGTGGAAATAAACTCTAGCTTGCAGCGATTTGAAGCAGTGCACTACTCGTTATCCAACAGTAGACACAGACCAGAGAAAATGTAAAACCGGAATGCTTGAACTAATTTTTACCTCCCCTTTTAAATAATTAGAAAGTATTTTTAAGAGGACACCTCAAAATTTAATGCAAAAAGGATAATATTTTGAGTTGCCAAGTGAAAAATTTTAAATCATCCGAAAGAAGGAAGAATAAAAATTACTTGCAAATCTTTGATAATTCAGATTTTATATTTATATACTTTATATTGTTAAATACTTTATTACTAATTTTTATAGTACTTTTTAATTTGGTTAGTGTGAGAAACCCCTACAACCAACACACAAGGTTGAGCAGTCTCCTCCCAACCATGACCCCTCGTAAATTCGGGAGCTATGCTTATCAATAGAGAATTTAACACATAGCCACCACACACCCACTCCTTCACACACTCACCCACACCACGATTTGAACCTTGGACCTCCCAAAGAAGAGCCAAAGCTCAAACCATTGCGCTATCCCCCCGGGACATATTTTATAGTATTTTAAATTTTAATAAATACATATATCCAAATGTATTTTAAATAATAATTTTTTTAATTAATATATATTTTATTTATTTATTATTTATCATTTATTATCATTATTTATTTGTTTGTTTGTTTATATATATATACATATATATATTAGTTTTATCCAGTAGTAAAAAATGCATTCAAGATTTGCAAGCAGACACAATGCAAGCATAAACGGAATGTCCTACATGAATTCTTTTTAGTGGGCTTCCATGTACCCACGGGCCATGGTGCATTAAGAATGACATCATATCCCACCTTACCTAACACCTACAACCACTATCTCCATCAGGGGTGGGTGCTCTTCTCATCCGACTCACCTACTATGGAGTGAAAACTTGCACCTGCACTCACAGATTTCTTTAGCATTATCACATTCTTCAAGAAAATAAGCAATTATTTAATCAAATAGTAGGAATGTTACATTCTCCCCCACCAGAATTTAACATAGTCCTTGTGTTAGTCAAAATATTTTTGCAGGTTTCAAAATAATTGAATATACATATATAAACAACAAGCCATATATTATGAACTTTATCAAAATATGCATGCATTTCAACATTAGTATATCAAAATATGCATTATAAATCCAAAATATACACATATATGTATATCAAATATCCAAATGTTCATGTAAATATCATTCTTCAAACAAGAATGGAAATTATTCTTTCATAGCTACCACATCTTCCCATGTGGCGTTTCTTTTCGAGTAGAGATCCCACTGAACTCTACATTGATCAACAACTATTTTCCTTAGTTGTTTGGTTTTATATCCTAGAATCCTGATGGGGTGGATCTCAATGAGCTATGGATATGATGTCTATAAATGGAAAACATCCAAAATATGTGAGGGATCTGCTACGTATTTTGGAGGAGGGACACATAGAAGGTACTATGGATTTTGGACAAATTAGGTGGCAAATATAATTTGTAAGAAACTGTTGGAAATTTGAGTATATTGAGTTGTCATTGATGTCAAAAGTGCATAATGAGCAAGGCAGAAATATTATCCAATGATGTGAAGCAAAGCATATTGAGGTCTCATTGTTGTCAAAGGTTTGGTGACAAAAGAAGTGATGTGAAGGAGAAGAAATATTCAAGGGTCTATAATATTTATTTTAATATAATAGAGCAGGCCCAAGGTTCAACGAATTTACAAAGGGAAAAGGCTCAAAATAATATTATAATATTTTTTTCAATATTATAATATATAGTTGTGATTAAACGAATAGGAGCGCCAATATTGTTTTTGAGCATTCTTAAATTCACAATGCCGACGTATGAGCAAAAGTTTAAGAAATAACCAACGATCATAAAAAGGGTGCCAATGTCTATTTACAATTGTCAAAAGGTTAAGTGTGCAACGTTCCAATAATAAAAGCATCGACATCAAGGAAGCAAATGATTATTGACCCAACAGCTATAAAGTAAGATAAGAGATTCGATTGATCATGAAGTGTTACATTGGTAAAAATATAATGATAAAAAAAGAACCAGTGTGTTGTTTGAAGCGAGCATTAAATGAATCAGGTAGTAGGAAGTTTAATGTGTCTGCATAGATTCGATCGAGCAACAGCAGTAAAGATTTGGAGTTAAAAAACTATTTTAGCATAATGACGATGAAGATAACAATGATACATCGAACAATTTTTATTGAACGATAGAATCACAGTTGAAAGTGCAATTTCAAATTTGAATTGTGTGTGTGATGAAATAGCTTTGATGATTGAAAAAGCAACATATAATACCTATCCATCCAAAAATTAAAGATTTTATTGGAACGTGGTTTCTGTGACAACACTGTTGGCATCAAGAAGGTAAAATGTCATCGTGAGGGTTGAAGAATTTAGTTGAGCAGGCAGCAAGCAAAGAGAGTGTAAATCATAGAGCATGATAACAACAAATGTCATGATATGTGATAAGCTGCATCATTTCAGTCCAGATACAGTTACATTAAAAAATATCTTCCTATCGTGGAGTTGGTCATGCAACAAGAGGATGTGAAGACTCCATTGTCATCACCAGCAAGATCTCAAGAAGTGATTGGTTGTGCACCTAGACACCAAAATACAAAGAACAAATACTCACTGCATAACAAAATATTTTATTCAAGGTATGGGTATATGATTTTACTCCTAAAAATTGAATTAATGATGTGCAACGTAAAGTCTCATTGTGGGCATTAAGAAAGAGGGATATAAGAAAGTTATAATTTAGAGTTTTATATTGCATTTTTGAGAAAGGTCTTAAAGTGGATGATTTCAAAGTTTCTTGCTTTCTAACCTTTGAAATTGTACAAGAAATATAAACTATTGAGATAGACTTTTAAGGTACATCAACATCAAAGTAGCTTCTTGAGGTACGATGTTTTTGACTCTCTTTGAAAGGTGCTAATTTATTGAATCAAGTATTTCTAAATTTCAATGTGGAGTGAAAAGGTTTAATGGATATGCATTATTGAAAATATTTGAGATATAATTTATGCTTCATTATTGAAAGAAAGTGGAAACAATTGAGTTAGGGTTTGAGACCTACATGTTCTTTATTGTTGAAAGAAAGTTGTGCTAGGATTGAGATCAAGTTTGTGATTCTTTATGAGACATCTTGAATTAGGGTTTGTGCAAAGATCATGAGTATCATTGTTATGTGAGATTGGTTGGAAATAATTGAGTGATTGTTCATATGCTTGGACTAGGGTTTGTGAGTGAGAAATATATTGAGTCTCTAACAATTCTCTATATGTTGTTGTGGTAAAAAGAGAGATTGAAAGTGATTGAGCATTGTGGTGAATGTGAAGCATATTGAGTATCTAAAAATTCTCTATGTATTTCTGTGAGATTGGACAAGTTCTAGTGAGGACTTGTTGAGAAGATTTGAGGTAAGTCTTAGAGAAGACTAATGGATAGATTTATGTGAGCTTTTGTGGAAGCTTACAATACATATTTGAGGACAGATATTGAGAGAAAATTGGACAAGTTCTAGTAAGGACTTGTTGAGCAGCTTTGAGGTAATTCTTTCATAAGACTTGTGGATAGATTAGTGTGAGCTTTTGTGGAAGCTTACAAGGCAGATTTAAGATAAGTCTTTGAGAATACTTGTGAGCAGAGTTGATTGATTTATTTTTTCAAACCTTGAGTTAAGGTTTGGTGCAGATCCAAAAAAGTTGATTTGTGATTAAATAAAATTGTGTGTTAAGGCTTGAGGATAGATATTGAGCAGATTTGTCCTATACTGAAGGACTATGTTTAGTGCAAATAAAAATATAGAGATTGAGGATATATTTGTGCTAGACTAAAGGACTATGTTTAGTGTAGATTTGAGGATAGATTTTGGTGTATATTTGAGGATAGGTTTGTGCCAGAACAGAGACGAAGATTGAGCAAATTTGTGCTAGACCAAAGGACTATGTTTAGTACATATTTGAGACAGAGCTGAGAATAAGCTTTGGAGGTGACAGAGTATAGAGGACGAAAATCTCTAGTGGATAGAGATCCATTAGCTAGGGCAGTTAGGATAGGTATTATGAGTGAGGACAAGAGTCTTTAGTGGATAGAGATCCATTAGCTAGTGTAGTGGAGGCAACAGTTCTTCTAGAAGATCACCAACTAGAGCAGAGAAGAAAGGAGTTCTCTTATGGATAGAGATCCATGAACTTCATTAGGGGATTGGTGTCTCCTTTGGACAGAGGTCCATAAACATTGTAATAGGGAAAGTATTCCCAAGATATTTATTGAGAAAATATTAGTGAAATATTTTCTCCGTGGAGTAGCCCACATTGGATGAACCACGTTAAATTGGTGTCTCTATTGTGTGTGATGATTTGTGCATTGCTTTGGTTACTGCTATTGATATTGCCATTAATTATATTGGATAATATTGTTTGAAAAAGAAAAGTAAAAAGTGGTCTTATACTATTCACCCCCCTCTTAGTATAAGCTTGTGTTCTTCACTTGGTATCAGAGTTGGTTCCTTTGGAAAAGGTTTAACAGCTTGAAGAAATATCTTACAAGAACACAAATGGCAAATAAAGATAAAAGTAGAACCATGAGACATAAGAAGAAAAGAACACACATGGTCATGAAAGAAAAGGAAAATGAATTCAATATTGTTGTTTTGGGAGAAAAAATAGAAATAGATTCAAGAGATGAATCAAGCAGTGGAGAAATAACCAGATTGATAAAGTTTTGTACCAGATGTAGGAAGACAGGTCACCATGCATCTTATTGTCCACAAGAAGGTGAAGAATATTTTGTTTATGGTCAACTTGGTCATGATACAGGTTATTTTAATTGTTTTAGTACTAGTGAATATGAAGATGATACTTTCAAAACTGAAGTCCTAGAGGATGGTTTAGAAAAGGATAACAGAGACAGTAAAAATAGGTATGAAGAAGAAACTCTACTTTGGACAATAGAAGAAATTGAAGATCAAAGAAAAAAGAAAAATTCATAAAAAGAAAAATAGGAAGCCACACTTAAGGAACTTGTTGAGTTGAAAAGGGAGAACTTAGAATTAAAGGCTCAAATACAAGAGGATGAGAAATATAAGACAAAGCTTCTACAATATCTCTCTGACTTGAAAGATAAGATTCAAAAGGCAAGGAGAGTTGAAAAAAGTATGGTTGAATAGTAAAAGGTAAAAGAGCTAGAACATGAAAAACTTATTTTTGATCTCGACGAATTAAAAAAGGAGAACTTATGATTAAGGGTTCAAGCTCGAGAAGAGGAGAAACAAAAGTAAAGTTTCTACAAGAACTCACCAAATTCAATATTAAGGTTGAAGAGGCAAGGAAAATTGAAGAAGGTATGGCCAAAAAATTAAAGACAAAAGATCTAGAGTGTGAAAGATTAGAACATGAGATAGTTTCACTAAGGATGGAAGTGAAAGACTCTAACGTCAAGCTAAACAAATTTGAGAAAAATTCAAAGACCTTGAACAGGATTTTCAATGCACAAAGATCATCAGTCACCAAAACAGGACTTAGTTTTGAATAGGAAGCAAAAAAAAGAGAGTCAAGCTTAAACATCAAAAAATAAGAAGCTTCAAAAGAAGAAAGTGAAAGAGAGAGTGATACTTCTAAGGATAATTTGGACAATAGAAAGTTCAACAAGGAAAGGAACAATGCACAAATAAGGAACAGTTGGAATAGGAAACAGGACAGGGTAGAAGAGACTAAGATACCAATGGGGTCAAGGCAAGGTTTCTTCAATGGATGATGCTTCTCATGTCACATGTTTGGGCACAAGGCTACACAGTGTAGGACACATGAAAGACAAGAATATGAAAGTTTCAAAAATAGGTAGTTTTTTCAAGGGTATTGCTACTCTTGTAATCAGTTTGGTCACAAGGTAGTAAATTTTAGGGTTAATGACAGGGAAGGATATGGCTTCACTAGGATGAACTTCAAGATATGTGCACCTCAAAGGAATCACAACATTAAATGTTATAAGTGCAATAATGTTGGACATATAGCAAGGTGGTGTAGAACAAAATTTCCAGAGCTTCCAAGGATGGGTAAGAAAGAGGATTCTCAAAAGGTTCAAAAAGGTATGACTTCAAAGGTATGGAAAGTGAAAACTAATGAGCAGTGTATGCTGGGAGTAGAAATACTCCCACCCCAAAACTAACCACCTCAAGAGGAGGTGGGGGAGGGGCTAAGCTAAGAGACTCATTCTTATTTCTGAGCCCCAAAGGTAACCCTTTTCCATTGATGTCAAAGGGGGAGATATTTGAGTTAGGGGGAGAGCATTCAGTCAGGGGGAGCAGTTTCTCAAGGGGAGCAAAACAGAAAAGGTAAAGAAAATGGTAAAAGGAAAGTGGGTTGCCATCAATGACAAAGGGGGAGATTGTTGGAAATTTGAGTATATTGAGTTGTCATTGATGTCAAAAGTGCATAATGAGCAAGGCAGAAATATTATCCAATGATGTGAAGCAAAGCATATTGAGGTCTCATTGTTGTCAAAGGTTTGGTGACAAAAGAAGTGATGTGAAGGAGAAGAAATATTCAAGGATCTATAATATTTATTTTAATATTATAGAGCAGGCCCAAGGTTCAACAGATTTACAAAGGAAAAAGGCTCAAAACACTATTATAATATTTTTTCAATATTATAATATATAGTTGTGATTAAACGAATAGGAGCGCCAATATTGTTTGTGAGCATTCTTAAATTCACAATGCCGACATATGAGCAAAAGTTTAAGAAAGATCCAACTATCATTAAAATGGTGCCAACATCTATTTACAATGGTCAAAAGGTTAAGTGTGCAACATTCCAATAAGAAAAGCACTGACATCAAGGAAGCAAACGATTATTGGCCCAACGGTTATAAAGTAAGATAAGAGATTCGAATTTTCATGAAGTGTTGTATTGTTAAAAATATAATTACGAAATAAGCACCAGTGTGTTGTTTGAAGTGAGCGTTAAATGAATCAGGTGGTAGGAATTTTAATGTATCTGCGCAGATTTTATCGAACAACAATAGTAAGGATTTGGAGCTAGAGAGACTGCTTTAGCACTATGATGACAAAGAGAACAACGATACATCAAACAATTTTTATTGAACAGAAAAATCATAGTTGAAAGTGCAATTTCGAATTCGAACAACTGTGTGTGTGATCCAATGGCTTTGACGATTGAAAAAAAATCTAATACCTATCCGTGTGGAAATTAAAGATTTTGTAGGAACGTGGTTTTTGTGATAACATTGTTGGCATCAAGAAGGTAGGACATCACCATGAGGGTTGAATAATTTAGTTGAGCAGGTAGTAAGCAAAGAGAGCATAAATCATAGCGCATGATAATAGCAAACATCATGATATTTGAGAAAATATTAGTGAAATATTTCTCTGAAGAGTAGCCCACATTGGGTGAATCACGTTAAATTGGTGTCTCTATTGTGTATGACGATTTATGCATTGCTTTCGTTACTGCTATTGATATTACCATTGATTATATTGGATAATACTATTTGGAAAATAAAAGTAAAAAGTGATCTTATATTGTTCACCCCCCTCTCAGAATAAGCTTGTGTTCTTCAACAATGAGACTGATTTTAGTGATGATTTCGAATGGTCCTACAAATTTGGGGTTGAGTTTAGTAGATTTTATGGAGCTCTTGGTTGGTTTGACTCTCAAGAAAACTTTATCACCAATAGAAAACTCTCTAGGAGTTAGGTTTAATTTAGCATAGCTCTTCTAACGATTTGTAGCTTCTCAAAGTTGTTGGAAGATTTCTTTCAACTGGACCTCCATTATTTTCACAGCGTCAGGACCGATCATTTCTTGATCGTCCAAAATTATCCCATGTTAATGGTGTTCTACACTTGCACCCGTATAGGGCTTCAAAATGGGCCATGCCCAATGTGGTATGGTAACTATTATTATAAGCAAATTCCACTAGGAAGAGGTAATCTTCCCACTTACTCTGGTGGTCCATGCAGTACATACGTAACATATCTTCTAGCACTTGGTTGATCCTCTCGATCTATCCATCTATCTTTGGATGGTAAGTTGTGCTAATGTTAAGCTTTGTGCCCCATGATCGATGCAAAGCTTGCCACAATTTAGAAGTAAATCATGAATCCCTATCAGAGTGGTATTATTAACCTCATGCTTCTTAATTTTTCTATATTCATATGCCATAATGGCCTCATTCTGCATCAAACACCTCCTAGCCCTTCTAGTGAAGCATCCATACAAATTATAAATATTTTACCTAAATCTAGAATCTGAAGAATAGGTGCAGTTGTCAATTTCTCCTTAAGTATTTTGAAGGCTTTCCCACATTGTGAAGTCCATTTGAAAACAAATTCCTTCGAAAATTGGTTATGGGAAAGGCAATTTTTGAAAATCCCTTTACAAATCGCCTATAATATCCTGCCATTCCCATAAAATTTCTTACTTCAAATACGTTGGTGGGTGTTGGCCAGTCCACTATGGCTTCTATATTTTTAGGGTCTACTGCAACTCCATCCGCTGAGACTTGTGATCCAAATATTGCACTTGTGATGAATTAAACTCACACTTGGACAACTTTCCATACAACTAATTTCTTCTAAGAATCTCTAGGATTATATTTATATGTTTATCATGATCCTCCCTATTTCAAGAATAAATCAAGATATCATCTAGAAATATTAGCACAAACTGATCTAATTGTTCTCAAAATACACTTTCATCAAGTTCTTGAATGTAGTAGCGGCATTTGTTAAACAGAAAGGTAGCACTGTGAAGTTATAATGCCCATAACGGGTTCTAAAGGTAGTCTTGAAAGTATCTTATTCCCTAATTTTTAACTGATGATACCTTGATCTAAGGTCAATTTTTGAGAAAATTGTTGCTCCTCTCAATTGGTCAAAGAGATCATCAATCCTTGGTAAGGAATACTTGCTTTTCACAGTCATCTTATTAAGCATGCGGTAGTAAATACACAATCTCAAAGATCCATATTTCTTGTTGATAAATAGAACTGGTGCACCCCATGGTGAAACACTAGGCTTGATGTGCCCTTTTTCCAATAAATCTTGAAGTTGGGTTTTGAGATCTTACAATTCAATTGAAGTCATTATGTAAGATGTTCTAGCTATGGGTGTTGCTCCTGGTAAAAATTCAATAGAAAAGTCAAATTCTCTTCTCGATGTAAGCCCAGGAAGGTCTTCAAGAAAACAACTCTAAACTTATTCAGAACTAGGTACTATTGAAATAGAACAGAGCTCAATTCAGTTTCTTATTTCTTATTCATTTTGACCATATAAAGCCTACATCCCTTCCTTAAGGCTCTTTTAGCTTGTATAGCAGATAGTAAGTGAGGTTCTAGAGTCACTCAATTGCAATGGACTCGGATTAATTGTTTGGAATCATCTATGAAATCAAGCCATCTCTTTTCAAAATTTAGCAAGGTTTTATGAGCTTTTAGCCAAACTACACCTAGGATGATATCAAAAGCATGCAAAGGTGCTACATACATGTGCCAATTTATATTTCCTTGGGGTATATCTATCTGGGAGTCAAATAGACATCGGTTGACCATATAGGTTTGTCCTGAACCATATTCGACTTGCCACCCATTTGCCATAATCCCAGGTCTTACCAATATGTCTCTCACAATACTAGAAGATAGAAAACTATTAGTTACACCACTATTTATCAAAATACAAAAATATTTCTTGCTTAATATCCTTTCCAAAGAAATGGAGTGGTTTACCCTAAAATATTGGGGTTACTTGTGGCAGCATAAATTTTGTGAGGTGCTTCTTCAGTTGGTTTTTTTTTATCTTCTCTCTCTGTAAATTGATTTACATAATGATATTTAGCTCCATAGACAAAGCATACATTGGGAATTTTATTTTTTCATCTATCTCCATATTTATTCTGACTAGTAACATTCTTTCCTTTTTCTTGTGTCGCATTTCTCTGTGCAGCTTTCTCTGAAAAGTTTTTTCTATCTTGTTGCCCTTTGTTACCTTGATATTTTCCTTTGTTCCTGTTGTCCCCTCTAAAATGATCACTATCCTTGTATTTCTTTTATTGATCCTTTCCTTTAGTGGGTTATGGGTATCTTCTTTTCTTAGATTCATCTTTCTCAAACCTATGATAATAAGCCTTCTTTTTATTCTAGCTTAATTCTTCATAACGTGCGGCATCAAAGGCTTCAGTAAAATTCTTTGGCTTGATCCATCCAAAAGAAGATCTAATTATAGGATGCATGCCTAACACAAATTTGTGAGCTTTGAACTCCTCATGTTTGTCATATCCAGGTGCATACTTTAATAGTTGAACAAATATTTGATAATACTCTATCACTGACATGTTTTCTTGATGAAGATTGGTGAATTATGCATATTTCTCAATATAAAACTATGGTGTGAGGAATCTATCCCTGAATTATTTCTCAAACACATCCCAAGGAATGTCAGAAGCCTCCTTTTGACTAGTTTTCTTATATGTTGTCCACCAATATTTTGCAGGACCCGTTAAGTGTGCTACAACCCAGGTAGTTTTAAATTCAACACATAGGGGTTGAATGGTAAAGTATCCCTCAGCCTCACTTAACCAATTTACACCTACTTCACCATCCCCCTTTCCATAAAATTTAGGGATATCTAACTTTTTGATTTATTTTTGTTATTCTACACCGACTTTTCTTCTTGATCATCCCTCAAGCAATTCACTTTGTATTATTTCTAACTCTTTACTTTTAGTCAAATTTTCTATTACCTTCTGCTGCTAAGCAATAATTTCTTATTTATGATACAACTGTGTTCTTTGTTATTCCATATGCTCACTCATTTGAGCCCTTTGAATTTCTATTTGTTCCTTCTATTGATTCAATTGTTCTTACATTAGCTGAATCATTTTAGTCATGTTGTCAACGTTTTATGCATCCCTCCCTGTTGTTGGCTCTTTTTATTTTCTCAAAACATATTGAGATGCTTCAGTTGTTTTTACACGATCTAACTATCTCATGAGTCATCTCAGTACCTTTCTCGAAACCTCTGCAATCCCCTCTTGCCTCACCATTATACTTGGTGATAAAAGAGCTATGTCAATACAATAATTCATATTTGTACAACCTAGGCTTTGATACCAAATGTAACAACCCAGGTGTACTCACCTGGTTGTTAAAATATCAAATTCAAATTTTCATTTTATTTTAAAACAATGTCACAATCTGACACACGCACACCCAACTTTATATCAGTACATAGGCGTAGATTTTTGCACTCTGAGATATAAAAGACCACTGCAGACGAAATCATGAGTGCTCGAGATTGGCCAAATCCTGCAATATGCTACCATTTTTTAGATCCACCTTCTCTTGACTCGAGTTTTGGATTCTCAGCAAAGGGTTATTTGTTGGAAATTTGAGGTATTTTATGTTGTCATTGATGTCACATGGATCATATTGAGTTTTGGTGGCCAAAGTATTTCATAAATAAGCATTTATGATCTTTTGGAAAGCATAAATATATACAGGGTTTTTGTGAAAACCAAGGCAGGCAAAATAAAAGGTTTTGTTTAAAACCATGGATGGCAGATTTGAAATGGGTTTTTCTTAAAACCCAGGTTGGCTTTCCGTTTTGTCGAAAAAGGTACCCCGGTGATGGAGATATTTAATTTTTAAATATTTAGTTTAAATTTTAATTATTTAAAATTTAAATTTTAATTTTAAAATTAAAATTAAAGTCATCGTTGACGTCATAAAAACCATGCGCCATCAAAAGGAAATTAATAATTAAATGTACCGACATATGTGAAATTAAAGGAAGGTTGCATATATATATGCAAAGGCTTTCGATTCAAACGTCTAAGTATTGAACGAAGAGAACAAAAAGCAGAAGCCCCAAAATCCTTCAATGTAATAGCGTGGTCCAACGGTGAGATTGGGAAGCGTGGAGTTTTTAGTTGCGATAGGGCATGCGTTCGATTCCCATTGGGTTCGATTTTCATAGAGTGTGGAAGAATAGCATTTGGCGCACGTTTTTGGCATGAGCAAGTGCAACGAAATATAGGGAGCATTTTTGCTCTCTATCCTATGTGAGCAAATAGCTCACGTGGTCTTTGGCACCGCAGTTGTGGTGTTGAGTGAGCAATGACGAGGGTTCGATTCCCTCTAAGAGGCAAGTAAACGTTTTATTGAATATTTTTTTTATTATTGACTAATTTTGGAGGAATAAGGTGATGCTAAGGGAATAATGTTTGATTAGATTTTTATTTACTTGGAAGGCAAGATATAAGGGTTGAAATGCACTTTTAAAAAAAAAGAAATTTCTGGTGTTTTCCTCTTTTAAAAGTATACCATATTATATATCGTTGGAAAGATTATTTCGAGGGCTATTTGATTAACTTAATTAGATGGAGAAATAAGGTGTATGTAAAGAGATATTTATGTTTTTGTAAAGGGGTTCAAAGTGAAGGTTCTTTTGTTCTTTTTCAAAGTGTGTTGAGTGTGGCAGATTTCCAAAGGGGTTTCTTCATCTTCATAAAAGGTATGGGCACATTCTCCTATTGATTGATCGTGGTGGTTGATTTCTGAAATATCATTGGAGATAAAAGGATTGATTGTGGTTTCCTTTTTGAAAGTGGTTGGTTGAATGCTTCAAGGTTTTCTAGTTTGAGAGTTATGGTTAAACCTTGTTTTATAAGCATAGTTGTTAAAGCCCATTGGTTATGCAAAGAACTTGAAAAGAACATGAGTATCATTGTTATGTGAAGAATATTTTATTAGCATTGTTGTTGAAGCCCATTGGTTATGCAAAGAACTTGAACTTGAGAAGAACATGAGTATCATTGTTATGTGAGATTTATGGTTGAGCATTGTTGGAAATATTTGAGTTGGTTAATACATGCTTGGACTAGGGTTTGTAAGAAAGAGTTATTCCTTGTGGTAGTTGGCTGAAAAGAGTTGTTTGAGCCTAGTCAAGTGATTGTGTGAAGTGGTTGTTCAAGTTCCATGAAACAAACTATTCTATATTCTGGATTTAAGTTGAGATTGAGATTTGAGGATAGAACATATTAAGTCTCTAACAATTCTCTTTATGCTTCTATGAGATTGCTTTGAGTTGAGAAAGATATTGGATTTGAGTATAGAACATATTGAGTCTCTAACAATTCTCTTTATGCTTCTATGAGATTGATTTTAGTTGAGATCATTATGGATCATAGTTGTCATCCTTTGAAGAGTGTATTACCATTCTTTGTTGAGTTCATCTTTGAGCCTTGCCTTCATAATATTTGTGGATGAGATTTGAGTACTACTTGAGTATAATTTATTGAGCCTTTGAGAAGGCTTTTGGAATAGATTTCTGGACAGCTTTGTGGACATTTTTTGAGCAGATTTGGACAAGTTCTGTGTGAGCTTGTTGAGCAGATTTTAACAAATTTTGTGTGAGCTTGTTGAGCAGATTTGGACGAGTTCTGTGTGAGCTTGTTGAGTAGATTTAGATAAGTTTTGAGTGAGCTTGTTGAGCAAATTTGGACGAGTTCTATGTGAGCTTGTTGAGTAGATTTGGACAAGTTCTGTGTGAGCTTGTTGAGTAGATTTGGATAAGTTTTGTGTGAACTTGTTGAGCAGATGTGGACAAGTTATGTGTGAGCTTGTTGAGCAGATTTGGACAAGTTCTGTGTGAGCTTGTTGAGCAGATTTGGACAAGTTCTATGTGAGCTTGTTGAGCAGATTTGGATAAGTTCTGTGTGAGCTTTTTGAGCATATTTGGAAAAATTTTGTGTGAGCTTGTTGAGCAGATTTGGATAAGTTCTATGTGAGCTTTTTGAGCAAATTTGGACAAGTTCTGTGTGAGCTTTTTTAGCAGATTTGGACAAGTTCTATGTGAGCTTGTTGAGCAGATTTGGACAAGTTTTATGTGAGCTTGTTGAGCAGCTTTTGACAAGTTCTATGTGAGCTTATTGAGCAGATTTGGACAAGTTTTATGTGAGATTGTTGAGCAGATCAATGGAGTGCCTAGCTAAGCAGATCAGTAGATTTCCTACCTGAGCAGATCAATGTGTTGCCTAGCTGAGCAAATCAGTGAATTGTCTACCTAAGCAGATCAATGTGTTGCCTAGCTAAGCAGATCAATGGATTGCCTACCTGAGCAGATCAGTGTATTGCCTAGATTTGAGCAGATCAAAGTAATCATTTGTATTGGATAAGGATCCTTATTTTTGTGTGAAATATTATAAGGATATTATCTTGTGGAGTACCCCACATTGGGGGAACCACATTAAATCTTATGTCTCAATTATGTGCGGCAACTTGTGCTCTTACTTACTATTTCTATCTGAGTTATTAATGCACACTGCTATATTTGGCTATTACAATTAAGGACATTAAATTGATATTGATTTGGAAATAAAGTAAAAAGTGGGCGCTATACTGTTCACCCCCCTCTCAGTATAAGCTTGTGTTCTTCATTATCTTCTAGGGCCCATAACACTTGGAAGGGTGGATGCATATTTTCCCCATCTCATAGCATGAAGGACATTTGCCCCTGACCTTTTCTTTATCTCGGTTCATGATTAAGCTTTTAAGCTCATGCTAGAATTAGCATTGTTAAGTCTGGTTCCTGATAGCAGTCCATCATCCTATGGACTTATCAAGGCCCACCAATATTCTGGCTTTGGATCCAAGTATCTCAGATCACCTCGTAGTTGGAGATAAGATGTCCCATACCATCTATCGTTGGACCTTCCAACTTTAAGACTAGCTCCCCTAGTCTTAAGTTACTATTGGCTATTCCGCAACTAGATTATGAATCATGATAACCCTCACATAATACCTCGTACAAAAACCTGGAACGACGTCCCATACCGTCGTTCATTACTTTCATAGCATAATGTCCACTGACCCTATATATCTCTGCTAGAGAACCGTTATCCCTGAATCTCAACAACCGTCACCTGCGAGTTGCATAACATCCTTCTCAATGATATTTAATTAAAAAGGGCTAAATATTATAATGGTTTGGTTATATCTTTCACTCATTTATAATTCAAAATCGAATATTTTCTTTTTGTTCTCTCAAAGTGATGGAAGTACTTTTTACGAAAAACATGAATCTCTATAGTAACATTTTCAACTATTATATCTATTTTATTCATTTATTCTTATATACATTCTACTTTGTAAAAAAAATAAACTATATTATTTGTATCCATTTACACATAAGTTCCTTCCTTATTTTTAAAATAAACTGAAATCGTATAATACATTATCTAATTTCCATTCCAATTTAGTTAAACTTCTAAACTAGTTTTGTCTATTAAAAGTCTAAGTAAAAATTTTAACCTATAGTTCAATAAAATAAAAGTCAAAGGTTAAAAATTTGCCTAAACTAAAGGCTGACACATGATAAAATATTTAAGATTCGCTATGCTTCTTACTTTCAAATTAAAATATTATCACCATACATGACATCGAAAAGTTTATGGTCTCATATATATGATGTACTCCAAAATTCTAATTACCAAAGCAAGCCCTCCCGGAAATAAGGAAAATTAAAGTTAAAGTTGTATCTTTGCTTTTGCATACCTCTGTAAACCTCCAACAAAGGAGGTTATATACAAAAGAATTTATTATTAAGTCATTGGAAGGCTAACATTCCGGCTGTTTCCAAATAGATACTATTAAAATAAATATTTCACTTCATGAAAGGTTTTACATCCAATCAACTTGTCTTTTGTATAAAATACGTTTTATAAGAATCATTAATGCAACCTCTTAGCTATCCTACTCTACATCCTTAAGGGAAGTAAAACAAAATCTTCATTAATTACCATTTAATAGATTATCTATTTACTAAAGCAAGTCCATAGTTTTTATGTGAATATTTGTAATTCGAATTCATAAACAATAAACGAACTGACAGAGTCTTGTCCGATAAATATTATGAATGTTTTATAAAACTAATGAAATGTCATTTTAAAGAACGAACCTATAGGATTATTTTTTAATATCCTTGAATTAACAAAACCATTATGATTATAAGTTCTTAAAAATAAATTTACTCTTCTATGCAACGCAAGCGAAAGATGATAGCATTTCAAAAAAATCATAAGGTTTGGTAGGAGTGAGATTAATTAATACTACGACACGGATCCTACAAGCACCAATTCTGCTCTTATCTCAAAGCAAAAACATAGTTGGACACCTCAAACTTCCATGCAAAATAGGTACTCTTTTGAGTTGTCGGGTGGAAAAGTTTTAAATCGTCCGAAAGAAGGAATTAAAAAAATTACTTGCAAATCTTTGATAATTCGGATTTTATATTTTTATATAATTTATATTGTTAAATAGTTTATTATTATATTTTATAGTATTTTAAATTTTATTAAATACATATATATACATATGTAATTTAAATAATAATTTTTTTAAATTAATATATATTTAATTTATTTATTATTTCTCATTTATTATCATTATTTATTTATTTATATATATAGATATTAGTTTTATCCAGTAGTCAAAAATGCATTCAAGATTTGCAAGAAAACACAATGCAAGCACAAACAAAATGTCCTACATGAATTTTTTTCAATGGGCTTTCATGTATCCACGGGCCATGGTGCATTAAGCACGACATCATATCCCACATTACCTAACACCTACAACCATTGTCTCTGCCAAGGGTGGGTGCTCTTCTCATCTAGCTCGTCTGCTATAGAGTGAAAACCTGCACTTGCACTCATAGATATCTTTAGCAGTATCACATTCTTCAAGCAAAGAAGCAATTATTTAATCAAATAGTGGGGATGTTACACTTATATATGGATAGAGATGCTACAAACTTCCTTGGAGGGATATGACAAAATTTGGAGGAATACTTAGCACTTTGTGCTAGATGAAGACTATGAGAAGAAAATCAAGTATTTTAAGCATGCTTTATCCAATTCAACCTGTATACTAGAATTTTGGATATAACTTACTTTAATCTATTCTAATTGTTGCTTCCTACTGAGGGCATCAACCACCACATTCTCTTTTCCTGTGGTGTGGACAATGACCATATCAAATTCAACAAGAAAGTATTGTCATCTGGCTTGCTTACAAGTTAGCTTGCTCTGATTCTAGAATAAAGTGTTAGACACATTGTCCATTTTTGTGATGAAGTGTGCACCTAGGAGGTAGTGTCTCCACGTCCATAAACAGTGCACCACTGCAATCATCTCTTTCTCATGCACAGGGTAATTCCTCTCTGCCTGATTTAACTTCCTTGACTCAAATGCAACTGGGTGCCCTTCCTGAATGAGCACACCATCAATGGTGAAGTCAGATGCATCCACATGCACCTCAAAGGGCTTATTGAAGTATGTCAATGCTAATATTGGAGAGGTGGTTAACTTATCTTTCAACAGCTCAAACGCTGCTTGGCACTTTGGGGACCAGTCCCATTTCTGATCCTTTTTCAATGAGTATGTTAGAGGCGATGCCAACTTAGAAAAAAGACTTACAAATCGCCTGTAGAAATTGGTAAGTCCCAAAAACTAATGTACTCCATGCACATTACTTGGTGACTCCCAATCCCTGATTATTTTGAGCTTCTTCGGGTCTGGCTTGATGTTGCCATAGCCAACTACATGCCCGAGAAAGTTCACCTCAGCTTGAGCAAAGGAACACTTCTCCTTCTTAACATACAGGTTGTGCTCATGTAGCAAGTCAAAGACTTCTGCTAGATGCTTCTTGTGCTCCTCGATATTCTTAGAGTACACCAATATATCATCAAGGTAGACCACCACTGACTTGTCGAGCAATGGCCTGAACACATCATTCATGAGAGTGCAAAATGTAGCTGGCGTATTACACAACCTAAACAGCATCACAAGGAACTCATACGACCCATACTTTGACACACATGTCATCTTCTCAATGTCCTCTAGAGCAATTCTGACCTAATAGGACCCTGACCTCAGATCCAGCTTGGTGAACACCTTCACCCCTGCTAGGTGATCAAAAAAATCATCTATTCGTGGGAGAGGATATTTGTTCTTGATGGACAACTTGTTCAACGCTCGATAATCCACACACAAGCGCAAGCTCCCATCTGCTTTCCTCATAAATAACATTGGCACTCCAAAAGGAGAGCACGAAGGACGAAGATAATCAATAGCTAACAGTTCCTCTAGCTACTTCTTCAACTCAACCATATCTGACCCACTCATTCGATATGATGCCTTTGCTGGAGGACTTGCCCTCGATGTCAACTCTATGCGATGATCGATTGCCCTTCTTGGTGGTAATGATGGTGGTAAATTCTTAGGCATCCGATCCTAGTAACTCTTGAGAACTCCCTCAATGGCCGGTGGGATAGGAACCTGTTGTTCCTCTTCATCCTAACTGTCTACCAATTCAGTAAGCATCATTGGCTGCTTGCCCATCTTTCTGGATGCTCTACGCATACTCATTGCACTGCACAATTGCCCCTTAACTTTTCCATTTTCTTTAGGCAGTTCAACTAGCCCCTTTCTTGACTGTCTTCACCGAATAGTCCTCACTATGCATGTATGCCCAGGTTTGAACATAAACAACATCTCCAGATGTGGGAAGATGACCACTCTCTCCGTATTGAACCACTCTTGTCCTAATATCATTTCAAATTCATCCATTCGTAATACTAAGAAGGTGGCTCTACCTTTCCACTCGCCAGCTTGGATATCCACATCCCTTGATATGCCAACGGTCTCTATTGTGGAAGAACTTACCAATTGAAGCTTATCACCACCTCCTAAATACTTGAGGCCTAACCGCTTCGTAATTCTCTCACTGATGAAGTTGTGAATAGCACCTGGGTCCACTAGTGCAATGACTGTTTGCCCTCTTGCCATCACTTCGACAAACATTAGCTCGTTCTTAGATAAATTTAATTTGGATAAAGAATATCACAACTTAATTTGGTATTTATTGATTTCCCATAAGCACATCAACCAACATTAGGTGCAGGTTAGAAAATAAAATTGAAGGTGGAATTAGACTCTTTAGGACTTGAAAATATGAAATTTGAGATTAATTTGACACTTGTACTTGATTTAAGTGATTGCATAACCTATTTAGAATAGGTATAGTTATCCAATGCAATAATTAATCACAACAATTTATTGTACTAATCACCATAATTGATTAATATAATAGAAAATTAACTAGTGCTATTACCAAAATCTATTACTTTACATAGAAGCAAATGGATCAAGGTTCAATAGACACTTATTGTTTTATCTAGATTTGGACATGCCAACAAGGTCACAACACCCTATACATAAAATAGCATAAGGCCAAGCCTAAACCTAGATAAAAATCTACAAGAATAGTGTAATATTGAGGGAGGTTGGGGCAGTGATAATATGCAAGTCCTCTTAGACGAACTAGACAAATGATATAGGTAGAAATACAAATGCATTAGAATTAGAGAAGATAGGAGCAACATGGAAGCAAACAATAATACAATGTAATGTAAAAAAGTAAGTAAACTGATCAAGGTTGGAAAATATTTCAACTATGTGAGACTTTGACAAGTGAAGGACGATCGACTTCTTCTATCAATAAAGGATAAAGAATTTGCAATGATAAAGAATAAAGAATTTTATAGGTGTTTGATTTTTTATTTTACATTTTCTTTTTTAGTGCCTTTGGATATTTTTGTACACTAATCAAGATGGATATACAAATTAATTAATGTTAAATTGTAAGTTATGTGTCATTAAACATTTCATATTCAATAGAATAACAAGTTATTGGTCTTTGTAAAATTCTTTCTCTCAATGATGTGAGAATTTGACAGGTGAACAATGACCAACTTCTTCTGTCAATAAAGAACAAAGAATTTTATAGATGTTTGGTTTTTTATTTTACATTTCAAAATTTTCTTTTTGTCAATGATGTGAGAATTTGATAGGTGAAGGATGACCGACTTCTTCTGTCAATAAAGAACAAAGAATTTTATAGGTGTTTGATTTTTTATTTTACATTTCAAAATTTTCTTTTTGTCAATGATGTGAGAATTTGATAGGTGAAGGATGACCGACTTGTTGTATCAATAAAGAATAAAGAATTTTACAAGTGTTCCATTTTTTATTTTTTATTTTATTTTTCAGTGCCTTTGGCCATTTTTGTACACTAATGGAGATGGATATCCAAATTAACTCATGTTAAATTGTAAGTTGTGTGTTATTAAACATTTCATATTCAATAGAATAAGTTATTGGTTTTGTAAAATTCTTTTTGTCATCAATGCGAGAATTTAACAGGTGAAGGACAAATTTGACAGGTGAAGGACGTTTGACTTCTTCTATCAATAAATAATAAAGAATTTGCAATGTTAAAGAATAAAGAATTTTACAGGTGTTTGATTCTTTATTTTACATTTCAAAATTTGCTTTCTATCAACAATTCGATAATTTGACAGGTGAAGGACGACCAGCTTCTGTCAATAAAGAATAAAGAATTTGCAATGTTAAAGAATAAATAATTTTACAGGTGTTTGATTTTTTATTTTACATTTTCTTTTTCAGTGCCTTTGGCCATTTTTGTACAATAAGGGAGATGGATATCCAAACTAATTCATGTTAAACTATAATTTGTGTGTCATTAAATATTTCATATTCAATAGAATAACAAGTTATTGGTCTTTGTAAAATTCTTTCTGTCAACGATGCGATAATTTGACAGGTGAAGGACGACTAACTTCTTCTATCAATAAAGAACAAAGAATTATACAGGTGTTTGATTTTTTATTTTGCATTTCAAAATTTTCTTTCTATCAACAATGCAAGAACTTGATAGGTGAAGGACGACTGACTTCTTTTGTCAATAAAGAACAAAGAATTTGCAATGTTAAAGAATAAAGAATTTTACAAGTGTTTGATTTTTTATTTTACATTTTCTTTTTTAATGCCTTTGGCCTTTTTTTTACAATAATGGAGATGGATATCCCAATTAATTCATGTTAAACTGTAAGTTGTGTATCATTAAACATTTCATATTCAATAGAATAACAAGTTATTGGTCTTTGTAAAATTATTTCTATCAACGATGCGAGAATTTGACAGGTGAATGACGATTGAATTTTTTTTTTCAATAAAGAATAAATAATTTGCAATGTTAAAGAATAAAGAATTTTATAGGTGTTTGATTTTTTATTTTACATTTCAAAATTTTCTTTCTGTCAATGATGCAAGAATTTGGCATGTGAACGACGATCGGCTTCTTGTGACAATAAAGAATAAAGAATTTGCAATGTTAAAGAACAAAGAATTTTACGGGTGATTGATTTTTTATTTCACATTTTTTTTTCAATGCTTTTGGTCATTTTTGTACACTAATGGAGATGGATATCCAAATTAATTAATGTTAAACTGTAATTTGTGTGTCATTAAACATTAATAGGATAACAAGTTATTGGTCTTTGTAATATTCTTTGTGTCAACGATGTGAGAATTTGATAGGTTAAGGACGATCAGCTTCTCCTATGTCAACGATGCGAGAATTTGACAGGTGAAGGATGATCGGCTTCTCCTGTCAATAAAGAATAAAGAATTTGCAATGTTAAAGAATAAAGAATTTTACACGTGTTTGATTTTTTCTTTTACATTTCAAAATTTTCTTTCTATCAACGATACAAGAATTTGACAGGTGAAGGACGATCGACTTCTTCTGTCAATAAAGAACAAATAATTTTGCAATGTTAAAGAATAAATAATTTTACAGGTGTTTGATTTTTTATTTTACACTTTTTTTTTATAAAAGGTAGGAGTTTTGAAAGGAACCTGAACCTTTTACAAGGTAAGCCAAGGCCAAGGGTCCGAAAACCAACACAACCAAACTAGCAGTACACAAACAAGAAACCAATGGAGCTTCTAAGCCCTGGCCCCACAACCACCAAGGAAGAACAAAGAGAAAAGCCAAAAAATAGATTAAAGAAAATTGAAAAGGACTTCCATGCAGGGAAGTAGGATGGTTGAGCCGTAAAAAAAAACTTACGAAAGAGGCCCTTACTTAGGCTTACAATCTGAAGAGTCATTGCCCAAACCATATACCATATGGGGAACAACAATTAACCATGCTCAAATTCCTACCAAGAAAATTTGTTGTCTCTAGAGAGCTCAAGCCCTCAAGGAATTCCTCTCGCCAAATACAAAATCCAGGGTGGTCCACAGCCAGGTTTTCCATGAAGTCCGTGGACTTATTACCTTCCCAAAAATATTCTGAAATGTGACATCCTCATAAAGCAGGGTGACTCTTTTAGGTTCAAGAATCATATTTTTTGTTTACAGATTTTCCAAGGACCATCATTTTATGTAATTTATGGTAGTAAGGGAGTCCCCTTCTATGACAATTTTGTGGAGTCCCAACGAGCTGGCCAATTGGATGCCTTGGTAAAGGGCTCTGACTTCTACGAACTGACTGGAATTGACTCTAAACCCCTCAACATAGGCTAGCCAAATATCACCCCTATGATCTCTAATAATTCCCTCAATACCTTCTCTTCTCGGGTTACCTTTCGAAGCACCATCAAAATTTTATTTGAACCAATCAGGAGGTGGGGGAATCCAAATGGTGGACAATATCTTATTAGCTACAACAAATAAAGTTGGATCCCTAGCTAGTTTAAAACCCAGCAAATTCTCCAATATTTGCTCAAAATCCTTGGGTTTATCTTCTACGCAACATGAGGATACATTCTCCACAATAGCATCCAAACACCTAGAAAACACAAAGCTAGCCGAATTAGAGGTTTGTTAAAGGCTCATTGGTTGTGCTCCTTCCAAACTCCCCATAGAAGATGGGCTAGACTAAAAGACCAAAATATTTGAAGGTGCTTGGAGGAGAATGGGGATGACCATTGGGCCAAAATATTGGGAAGGGAAAGGGGGAGGATCCAAGAGACTCCTAGAAGACCAAAAAAGGAGTCAAAAACTTCCTTCGTGAATGGGCAGATATTAAAGAGATGGACTAGGAATTCATCAATGGTGTCACACAGATAGCAGCGATTGGGTAAAATTAGGCCACGATTTCTAAGGTTATCCAAGGTGATAAATTTATGCTGCACCAAAATCCAAAGGAATATATTAATCTTAGGGATGAGATATTTGCACTAAACCAAGTTGTAGAGGGGCCAGGGGAAAATTGGTTCCTCAAGCAGGTAGAAAGCGGATTTAACTGAGAAAGAACCTGAGGGGTCTGCCTTCCAATAGAAGGAATCATCATCTAACTCTAGCTTGAGCACATAAATATTTAACAAATCAGTGATGAGGTTGAGGGCATTAGCTTCAACTGAAGAAATATCAGGGTGGGATAAGTATCTCTAGATTCTACAATTCGAAAAGGAAACAATGAAATCAGAAACTCTAGATCCAAACAACCTTCTGCATGAGGCTTCGACCATAGCTAAATCAGTGTGAGAAGCTAAGGGATCATCCATCAACCAGGGATCATTCTAGAAATCAATATCTCGACCATTTCTCACTAGCCATTCCCTTCCCTTATAGATCAGGTCTTTGGACTTATGCAGATTCAACCAGAAGGCCGACCTAGAGGGCAACAATGGAGAGGTCAAAATATTGTTCTCCATACCCAAATATTTAGGCTTAATAATTTTGACCCATTCCACATCTTCATTTTGGACCAACCTCCAACCTTGTTTTACAATCAAGGCTTTGTTGATGAGACTAGTTTTTCTCAAACCTAGGCCTCCACATTCTTTTTTCTACAGATTTGATCCCAGGCCACCAGGTGAAATCTATGCTTGATCTCAGATCCAGACCATAAAAAATATCTTTGAATCTTCTCAATTCTTTGGAGGATCTTGTCGAGCATCTGTAAGAGTGACATAAAGTATACATAAACTCTCTACACGAAGGTCTTAACTAAGAGCACTTTCCCAACATGGCTCAAAACAACTTCCTTCCAACTAGAAAGCTTAAGTTGGATCCTTTCAACCATGGGTTCCCAAATATCCGATTTATAGTAGCCTTTGAAGAAAGGTAACCCAAGATACGTAGAGGGTAGGGAGGCCACTTCACAGCCAACAATATTGGCTATATTCCTCTATTTGACCGCTAGAGTATTGAGAAAGAATAATTTGCTTTTTCTAAAATTGACCTATTGTCCTATCGCTTTTTCAAATTCAAGGAGAATAGATTTAATAGAACACGCTTGAAGGAAAAAATCCAAAAAAGAGAGCAAGGAATTATTTGTGAATTGATGGTGAGATATGGGGTTAGACCCGCAGGTTTAATGCCCATGATATCATAATTTGCAGTAATAGAGCGGTCCAAAAATTTCGCCATCAAAATGAATAGGAAGGGGGATAGGGGATCTCCCTACCGAATGCCCCTGTTACAGTTGAAATGCCCTACTAGAGAACCATTAACCAACACAGAAAATTTAGCTAAGGAAATGCACAAATTGACTAGGTCTATCCATTGCTCATAAAAACCAAATCTTCTTAGCACCTTCAGTAAAAATTTCGAGGATACTCTATCATAGGTTTTACTGATGTCTAAATTGAGGAAATCCCCAACTCTCTTGCTTTTATGCACCGAGTGAATAAGCTTGTGGACAACAATAAATCCATCAAGAATCTGGCAACCATACATGAAGCCACTTTAGAGAAGATCAATAAGAAGAGGGAGGAGCAAGTTGAGCCTATTTGCTAGAACTTTGGTGAAGATTTTTTGAATTGTGATACAAAGGCTAATGGGTCAAAATTCAAAGAATTTATTAGCCCCTACAAATTTTGGAATCAAAACCAAAAAAGTAGAGTTGAAATTCCTAGAAAAAACAACCGAGGAATGTACATTTTTCAAGGCTGCACAAATTTCCTTACCAATTATATGCTAGAAACTTTGAAAAAAAACTAGGGGAAAGCCATCTGAACCTGAAGCTTTTAAACCAGCCATCGAGAAACTGCATTTCTAACCTCCTCATCTGAAAAGGGCTAGTTCTTATGTTCCTATTCAAAATCCCCTTGAATGCCTTAGCCAAGCCTACTCTGGACGAGGTTATAATAAACATGTCTCCTAACATGTTTATAGGTGTTTGATTTTTTATTTTACATTTTCTTTTTCAGTGCCTTTGGCCATTTTTGTACACTAATGGAGATGGATATCCAAATTAATTTAAGTTAAAGTGTAAGTTGTGTCATTAAACATTTCAAATTCAATAGAATAACAAGTTAATGGTCTTTGTAAAAAAAAAATTGTCAACGATGCAAGAATTTGACAGGTGAAGGACGACCGACTTCTAATGTCAATAAAAAACAAAGAATTTGCAATGTTAAAGAATATTTTTTTTTACAAGTGTTTGATTTTTCTTTTACATTTTAAAAATTTTCTTTTTGTCAACGATGCGAGAATTTGAGAGGTAAAGGACAACCAACTTCTTCTGTTAATAAAGAATAAAGAATTTGCAATGTTAAAGAATAAAGAATTTTACAGGTATTTGATTTTTTATTTTACTTCTTTTTCAATGCCTTTGGCTATTTTTGTACACTAATGGAGATTGGTATCCAAATTAATTCATGTTAAACTACTATTTGTGTGTCATTAAACATTTCATATTCAATAGAATAACAAGTTATTGGTCTTTGTAAAATTCTTTTTGTCAACGATGCGAGAATTTGACAAGTGAAAGACGTCAACTTCTTCTATCAATAAAGAATAAAATTTTCAATGTTAAAGAACAAAGAATTTTATAGGTGTTTGATTTTTTATTTTACATTTCAAAATTTTCTTTTTGTCAACGATGCAAGAATTTGATAGGTGAAGGATGACCAACTTCTTCTGTCAATAAAGAATAAAGAATTTGAAATGTTAAAGAATAAAGAATTTTATAAGTCGTCCTTGACTTGTCAAATTCTCGCATCATTGACAAAAAAAATTGAAATGTAAAATAAAAAATCAAACACCTATAAAATTATTTGTTCTTTATTGACAGAATAAGTCGGTCGTCCTTCACCTTTTAAGTTCACGCATCATTGATACAAAGAAGTTTTGAAATGTAAAATAATAAATCAAACACTTGTAAAATTCTTTATTCTTTAACATTGCAAATTCTTTATTCTTTATTGATAGAAGAAGTCGGTCGTCTTTCACCTGTCAAATTTTCGCATCATTGAAAAAAAGAAAATTTTGAAATGTAAAATAAAAAATCAAACACCTATAAAAAATTTTGTTCTTTAACATTGCAAATTTTTTTCTTTATTGAAAGAAAATTTTGAAATGTAAAATAAAAAATCAAACACCTCTAAAATTATTTGTTCTTTAACATTGCAAATTCTTTATTCTTTATTAATAAAAGAAGTCAGTCGTCCTTCACCTGTCAAATTCTCACATCATTGACAGAAAGAAAATTTTGAAATGTAAAATAAAAAATCAAACACCTATAAATTTTTTTATTTTTTAACATTGCAAATTCTTTATTATTTATTTTTTAAAATTCTTTATTTATTTTTTTTTATCAAATTTGAAATGTAAAATAAAAAAAACAAACACAAAGATAAGCAAATTTGTTAAATATTAGAGAAAGAAAAATCTAATAACAAATACAAATATAAAAAATGAAATATAAAAAATGTACCTCTCGCATCGTTGACATTTCAATTCTTTCTTTCAATAGAGAAAGAAATCATACAGACAAGAGATTTAGCTTGGCTCTGAGGGAGCTTGAACTTGAGACCAACTTCTTGTATCTCTTCAACCTCAATTAGGGAAATTCCATGATAACTAGAGCTAATTGAAAATGATGTAAATCTTATAAATAACTCAATGTACCTCAATAAGAGGGTCGACTCTTTAGTGTTAGAAGATTGTATGATGATTGTTGCTTATCAATAGAATTCAATGTTGTTTGACCTCTATCTCTAGTGTTATAGAACATAATATGTGAGTTATAATCTAGGTATGAAGACAAGTATGGTAAAAGTATAAGCAAGACAAAAACACAATCTAACTAGTGGCAAAACAAATAAAAGCAAGTACTTCGAAGCAATTAACCAATGCAATGAAAGATATAAGCAAAATGTAAGAATGCAAAAAGAGAGAGAGAGAGAGACAAAGAGAGACTTGGAAGCAATTAACCAATGCAATTAAAGATATAAGCAAAATCTAAGAATGTAAAGGTACTAACCTTTGAGGGTACCAAACTCTTAATTGGATGTTTGATAAAGATGTTTGACCTTGGGTGCTTGAATGTTCTTTATGCTTGATGTCTTAAGTGCTCGAGTATTCTCGATCCTTCTTAGCTTTTCTAAACTTCTTTGTTGATGGGGATGTTAACCATTGACCTTAATGAAAGGGGTCCTTTTTAGGATAAGAGCTAATTCAGGAGAGAAGAATAATGTTCTTTTCTTATATATGGATAGAGATGCTACAAACTTCCTTGGACGGATATGACAAAATTTGGTGGAATACTTAGCACTTTGTGCTAGATGAAGACTAGGAAAACAAAATCAAGTATTTTAAGCATGCTTTATCGAATTCAACCTATATAATAGAATTTTGGATATAACTTAAAATTATTGTTAGAAAATAAATTTAATTTGGTATTTGTTGATTTCCCATAAGCACATCAACCAACATTAGGTGTAGGTTAGAAAATGAAATTGAAGGTGAAATTAGACTATTTAGGACTTGAAAATATGAAATTTGAGATTAATTTGATACTTGTACTTGATTTAAGCGATTGCATTGCATAACTAACCTATTTGGAATAGGCATAGTCATCCATTGCAATAACTAATCATAACAATTAATTGATTAATATAATAGCAAATTAACTATTGTTATTACCAAAATCTATTAATTTATATAGAAGCAAAGATATCAAGGTTCAATAGACACTTATTGTTTTGTCTAGATTTGGGCACGCCAATAAGGTCACTACACCCTATACATAAAATAGCATAAGGCCAACCTAAACCTAGATAAAAATCTAAAATAATAGTGTAAGATTGAGGAAGGTTGGGGCAGTGATAATATGCAAGTCCTCTTAGACAAACTAGACGAATGATATAGGTAGAAATACAAATGCATTAGAGTTAGAGAAGATAGAAGCAATATGGAAGCAAGCAATAATACAATGTAATGTAAAAAAGCAAGTAAAATACAAGAATGTAGAGAAGCAATTAACTAATACAACTAAAATATAAACAAAATGCCCGAATATAAAAATACTAACCTTTAAGGATACTAACCTCTTAGGTAAATGTTGTTTGATGAATCAATTATATATATGAAAAGAGAAAAATAAAAATACTAACTTTTAAAAATACTAAACTCTTGAAAAAATATATATATAAAAGAATAATATATTTTTCATAATATAAATAATATTAATAAAAAAACACAACTATATTCAATTTTATATATTTAAAAATTATAGTAATTCATCTTTTACTATATCATACATTTAAAAGAAACCTTAGATCAAAAGAAACAAAACAAATATCCTTTATACAATGATAACTTTACAACAATCTTAAAATGTAGTCACTTATAAATTATTTGCTTTTAAAATTATTATAAAATAATTTTGAGAATAATTCCTTTTAGAAAAAGGATTAATTATAAACTAGACTTTTGCTACAGAGACCGAAATGAGAATGTTATGGTCACAAATGTAATAGTATTTGAGGAAAATAATATAGACAATAACCTTATCTATAAGAGTAGTGGAGGTGTAGTATTATGATTACATTTGGATGTTATTGCCAAATATTATTGGCCAAAGCTAAGAGATGATTATATAAAATAATTATTATTTTAGATGTGGAGTTAGTCATCATAGACGAAGAACACTCATTTTTTATTTAAAACATTTATTTTTAAATAAAGAAATAAATAA
Source organism: Wollemia nobilis (assembly GCA_028583015.1). NCBI lineage: Eukaryota > Viridiplantae > Streptophyta > Pinopsida > Araucariales > Araucariaceae > Wollemia > Wollemia nobilis. Next base: position 3,209,296 of record JAQPPZ010017073.1, read on the forward strand.
ACAAGGTATAACTTCAAATAAATAGCTCTCGCAAACCCTTATATTTTTAATATTATGGTTATTTAAGTAAAAAAATATATTATTATTTATGAATTTGATTAGTGTGAAATTTTTATTACTGAGGTTTAGATCCGATATTTTTATTTCACATCAGAAAGAATTTAACATGTTTGCACTTTGAACCTTTGTAAGAAGAATCAAAGCACAAACTATTACATTATCTTCGATCCAAATTTATTAAAAAATATACTAAAAAAATATTTAAAATGAAAATAAAATTTCTAATTAAGATTTGATTGAAAATGGCTGAAATGCAATCGATAACATTGAAAAACAAATAATACGGATCCAATTATACCATCCACGGTGTCTCTCCTTACATACCCACATGGAGACTCGATCAAGTACCCACAGCATTATGACTGACATATCATATGATGGCTTGTTTAGCCTCAGTCAAGCTTCCAACTACCTCCATGTCATTCCACACAGACTTCCATCACGTTTTGACAACCTGGCTCCAGAAAAAGAGTGGAAGGACTTGACTCATCCCCAAGATTCGCCAATCTTCCCAATCAATGCCATGGATTTCGTGGCAGGTTCTTCCTATCACAAAGAAATTTTGCTTTCCCGTAAATCCACCAACGTTATCTTCAATAGTGTTCGGACGATTTCACAGAAACGAAAGAAAAGAACAAAAAAAAAAAATTAATGGATATCCCATGCAGGAACCAACCAGAAGCACGCACCGTGTTCCATCCTCTAAGGTTCCAGATTCCGTGAACGGACAAAATAATTCGTCATTAATAACATTGATTGTATATCATAGAAAAAACGTGATAACAAATTTACATCGAGTGTAAGGCGGGCGATCCAGATTCCGGAGTGTTACAGGAGGAAATCAAATCGCCCCATGCAGGTGTATAATATAGCATTAGTGATAAAGAGTTTAAACGAAATTAATTAATTCTCATTAAGCTTTCACAATTTGGAGCCGTGGAGAAGTAAAAACACAGAGTCAATAATAATATTTTTCAGAAACCCCCGATTGCTAATGGTTACGTGCGCCGCCGATGGAGTTTATTACGGTCACATGGTTAGGATCTTACAGGGGGTTGAAAGGCGCGGGGAGTGTTAGAAGTCATGGCTTGCCAGGGGGAAATAGCTCCGTGTGTGTCGGCGGTGGCAACTCTTTCACAGGAAGGGCACATGGTGAGGGTGGCTGCAGGCAGCTGCATGTAATATGGACTCGAAACCTTAAGAGCCCTCAGCTCTTGAACTTCCTTCTGCAGCCGCCTGTTTTCTTCCGTCAAATTTTCACAGCACCGCTTCAGGAATTCGCAGTCCACTTCGGTCTGCTTCAGCTTCGTCCTATTTAAAACCACAAACTAGTTTAGACCTTGCCGAAGAAAAACATGGAGAAATAAAAGAAACCTTTGAAGAGATGGATTCAAGACTAACCTTGCTCTTCTGTTCTGGAACCACACTTCCACCTGCCGGGGACGAAGGCTAAGTTGTTTCGCCAAGGCTATTTTTTGCTTCTGCAAAACAAATTTCACAACTTTCGTAAGGCGGCCGCATGGATGAAAGTCTGTAGGATCTGAAACCCTGAGGGTTTGAAGCTTAAAGATAAAAATATTTAGGAATCGTTATTTATTTACCGGATTGAGCGTATTGTGTTTTTTGAAGCTTTCTTCTAAAAGAGCCGACTGCTCCTTTGAGAGGCGAAGCTTCTTCCTGGTATTGTCTCCCTCCTCTTCATCGCTGCCTCTGGAACAGGTCCGCTCGACGTCGTGGTCGTTGGCGGGATAGTTAGGGTTATTATCGTCGCGGTCTCTTTTGTTGCAGGAGCTAGAAAGGCTCCCCGGATTTAGGGCCGAATCCATGTGGAAAGACGAAACGGTGCTGTTTGGGGAAGAAACCACGGCATCGTCGTCGTAGTCCACAGGAGAAGGCATCTGGTTCATGTCGATGCCCCGAGGAGAACTCCCGTGCCCGCCGCAAGACCGACTTTCTCCGCCTTCGCTCGTTCCTGCGCCAAAGAAAAGCCAAAACTCTTCAGCAACACGAACTTCTTTCTACCCGAAAGGAACGAAAATACGTGAAGCAAAAACTTCAAAAAAAAAAAACAAGAAACGGAAACGTACCAGTCCACGAACATGATTTCCTCCAAGTGAAGGCCGCCGTCCCAGGCGGCGGCGAGGAGGAATCGCGGTGCGCGGGGCCTAAAGGAAGCAGATCTAGTTGCACCGGTGGCTGAGGGTTTGTGTTAATGCTTCTCTGCTTGTGCGAGCACGTTGCTTCTTCATCGTTTTCCCCTCGGGCCATCCCTAGACGCAGCGCGGCGCCGTAGTTTTCTGCGGCAAGCGGCGCCATTTTTGCAAAGAACGGAAATCCAGACATTGAAGAACTCGTTAATATTTACGGCCGTCGCAAAGGAAGAAGAGAGGAGCTTCCGCAGAGCTTTTAGGGGCGCCTGTGTGAGACTGCCTTGGCCTCTTGGAGCTCGCCAGAATCGAACACAGACGGGTTCACGACGGCAATGCTTTAAAGAATCACGCTACGGGGAAATAGGGAAATAAGAGGTCCGAGGTTCGAATCGTCCGCCGGTGCTACCGATGCTTAGAAGTGAGAAAAATCAAAGGAAGGGCGGCAGATGAGGTAGTAGCGATGGAATCTCCTCAGACGGCATGGAAGAGAAGATACTGCGCGGGGCAAAGGTCCAACAAAGAAAAAGAGCCGAGCTGAGTTCGATTGGTGGGAGATTTGGCCGAAAGGGCGGGCATAATATAACGACGGCCAGGCCCGATAAGATCGCGGCGTCCAACTGCGATCACAAGTTTGACTGACGACCATTTCGCTGGAAAACGGGTAAAGAAAATAATAATAAATGGCTTGCACTGACTAGCTCTCAATGAAGAGGCAGAATGCGAGCGGCGCATTAAAATATGTTGTCAATAAATGTGGTATGAATCGACAGGGAACAGACAGCCCGCTGTGGGCGACACATTTGAGGAATCGCAATAAAAGCTAAATGTTAATCTAGTTTTTACCCCCTTTAAATTCTATTATAATACATCACTTGGATAAAAGATGTTGTTTATTTAAATTTTGATTTAGTAGAATTTAAACCTTAAACTTTTATTTCAAGTTAGGCTTAATAGAATTTAAACCTTATACCTCTATTCAAAGCTACAGTATTAAAATTTTAGTGGCAAGATTAAACCTTAGACCTTTATTATTACATGGGATGATGATGGGTATTGAGGGATGGGACAGGCGCGCCATGCTGCTGCAATCCAAGTTCGTAGTCATCATCATATCAATTAATGGCATGAGAGATCACAGGGATGGCGTGAAACTACACTAAATTAATAATAAATGGCCGGTCTGCAGGGGGACATTTCACATTTTCACCTACCTCCGGATTATGATTACTCTGGATAATCTTGGCGAAATCTACCTCGACTGCGCGCATATTCAACGCCAGTTAGAAGAAAAAAAAGGGGTAAGGCTCTGAGAAGTCACGAGAGTGAATGATTGCGGAAAACGAAGTGTCAACTTGAGTTAATTATTCAATTAAAGGAGGGCCTCATAATGGGAAAAGTTTACCAACGGCCACCCTAGTTAGGCATAACGGAGAGATTCGAGAAGATTAGAGAACGCCGCGGCGGGGTGGGGACCACCTGCGGTTGGGATGATGGGAGTAAACCCCGGCGTTAGCATAGGATGGGGGGAGCGGTGGGACACGCGTGGTAGGGCGTAGGAGGTGTAGGAGGAGGGGGAGTTGTTGTTTATAATTATTGGAGGCGTACGTGCAGGCGACAAGACAATGTGAAAGGCACGTGGGCAGAGCGCCGATTTGGCGGAAGGCCGTCACGTGGACCAATTCTGTTTCGTTTAACCGTTCGCCGACAGTCTGCGTCGATGGTGACAGGACGCAGCATCAATGATGGCGCCTGCGCCAGGCACGTCAATCTGTCGGGTCCATGGGGAGCACTCCCACACCTACAATCATTGGGTGTTCTGGGACCCCCCACCCCCGGTTCCCGTTCCGTTGAGTTAGAGTTTGTTTGCCGACCTTCATTCCTAAGGACCTGGCCCCAACAACTTTTTTTTCCTTCTCCTCGTCTCGGCTCGGTTGGCCTCTTGCCTAAGTTTATTTATTCCCAAATATCCTGGTGCCCTGTGGGCCCCCTGTCCTAGGAACCCTGGCGGTTATTTTTTAAACATTATTTTGGGGATTTGGTTAATGGGGGTTGTCAATGCGCAACGTGCGCCCCTCATTGCCCTCCATGTGACTTTCTCTCGATACTTCACATATAATTCCAACTTCCTCAGTTACCATCACACCACCCTTCATGTATGTATGCGTACTAGACAATATTACAAGTTTACAACCTATGAGCTTCGCCTGCTACCCCGCATGATGGTCCTTTGCTCCCTCCATTATTGATATGGAAGAACCTTTGCGGGGTGTGCACACGTGCGCATGCGATTAACTCTCGCGACAGCTTGCATTGTCACGACGGGCCCTGGTATTCTCCTCCATCCTGTCCACCACGCCTGACCAGGCGTCTGAGCCCCTAGGGTGCCTATCCCACCCCTCAATCGCCATGTGATGGCGTTGCGGATTGAGGTGATGTGGATCAGAATCTCCCCGGCACGTTGAAGATCCCCTCGATAATGTTATGATATGGTTTTCAATGCATTGTCAATTATGACTTGTCATACCCCCCGCCCAGGCCGTATTATGATTTTCATGATTTTTTTTTGGTTCCCCACCAAACCATTATAATTCTTAGCTTGCTAAGATAAAGACGAAGTCAATAAGACTTATCTCAACCCTTCAAAAATTGAAATAGGATAATTCATTGACAAACAATGGTATCACCAAAAGTTTATAATTCTTTGCTCGCTAAGATAAAGACGAGTCAATAAGACTATCTCAACCCTTCAAAAAGTTGAAATAGGAAAATTCATTGACACGCTGTGGTTAGCTACCAAACAACCTTATCCTTGTGGACAAGCAGTGGTCAGCTACCAAACAACCTTATTCTTATCTGGCATCATCGTTACCAATCAACTTATCTCGACTTATCTTAACCCTCCAAAAAGTTGAAATAGGACAATCCATTGACAAGTAATGGTCCACTACCAAACAACCTTATCCTTGTCTGGCATCATCGTTACTAACCAATCTATCTCCCTCTATCTTTTTCCAAATAGTTGAAATAGGACAATTCATTGACAAGCATTAGATCGCTACCAAACATCATCGTTACCGACTGGGGTCTATCTCTTTCTGGGCATCATGATTTCTATAATTATGAAAACAAACGTTGCAAGGAAGTGAAATGATGGAAACAATAAGTGCTTGGCATTTTTCTTTGGCAGTGTTATAATTGTATGGTTGAAATTGGCACGCAACCGATGTGGTACAGAAGTACAAAGTGTCAAAGTAGCCCATGCAAGTTGTCCCACATGGACGCTCTCTTTTTATGCCTAGGTTTATGGCCCCGACAAGAGCATGATATCCTTATAATTAATACCAACAATATTTCTAATTTAAATGTTTGGTAGGATAGTGGAAACTAAAAAAAAATTAGGTAGTAGATAGAAAATTAAAAAAAAAGTGGGTAATAAGATAATAGGGTTTAGATTAAAGTATTCAATAATATATCTGCATTTGGCAAAGAGTAACATGAAATAAAAATGGGATAAACAAGAAGTTTAAAAGGGAGAAAATTAATTATAGAATAGATGGTGGTAAAAATCAATATTGTAAAAGGATTATAGAATGTTTTGGGGAGTGATAACATGGTAAAATAGGGTTGTCACTTGTCACTTATTTTATTTGGTCTTTATATTTGATAAAATGGAGGAATAGATAGAAAGGACGGGAGAAGAGGAAATACACTTGACTAATTTTGTGGTCAATTTTTTTTTCTATGCCATTGTCTTCATCTTAATTGGTAAGATACTTGAAGGTTTCAAAGAACATATAAAAGCTTTTGAGATTTTTTTGCAAAGAAGTTAGGATGCAAATGGACAAGACTAAAATCATGGTATTCTCTACTTGAAAAGATAAAAAACAACCATATATTTTGTTTGAAGAAAATCCTTTAGAGCTAATATTAGAATACAAATACTTTGGGTTAGATTTTGAAAGCAAACTCAACTGAGGAACATGTAAGATGAAATGAATCCAACCAAGATGGAGGGACTCTACTCATTGTTAAATAAGAGTAAAAAATGAGAGCTATGGGATTGGAAAACCATCAAGGGTTCTTTTTGGGTTATTAGTTATTCAAGTGGTCCTATATGGCTGTGAGGTGTGGGCTAACAATACATCAAATTTAAAATGGAGAAAAATAAAAAGAATTTAAGAAATGACTTAATTCAAATAATTTTATAATTAAAACATCAATCTCATAGAAAAAATTACTTAATGAAACAAGACTTTTCCACTCAAAGTTATGATAAGACTATTAAGATACCTAAAGAAAATAAAAAAAAATAAAGATAACTGATTGCCAAAACAAATAGTCAAAGAAATAATAAATAGAAGAATAGACACATAGATGAAACAAAACAATAAATGGAGCATTAAATTTCATGAGGTCCCAAACTCCAACAAAGCAATGAAACACCATGTGAACTGAAAATCTAGGAAGGAAAAATAGTTATACATCAACAAGTTCAACCAAAATTGTGAACAAAGCCAAAAGAAGTATATAAATGCAAAGATCAAATAGAGGGGAAAATAATGCTTATAGTCCAACCAGGATTTAATTCACACCATCTCATATGTAAAACTAGGAGATGTTTAATTCCTCAAGATGCATGGCCATAATAAATATGTCTTTTGTACACTAAAAATAAGTGGAAACCAAAAAAACATCGTGTCAGGGAATGTGAAACCTACAAAAACATCAAAATTACATATGAAAACAATCTGAAAGTAAATTAATTAATAAAACTTTTTGAAAATTTAAAATAAAAAAGTAAAAAAAATAAAAAAACTTCCTATTAAAAAAATAATAAAAAAAACATCCTTTAAAAGATGAAAAGACAATATATATATATTTATTTTGTTAAACAACACAAAAGGGAACACATTAATTTTTTTTATTTTGTTAAACAATTCTCTTTATAGGATGTTGTAAAACTTTGCTACTTTAAATAAAAGATTAAAAAATAATAATAATAAATTGTATGTCATATCTCATCCTATAGTAAAACTCTTGTCTTGGAAACATAATTAAAATCATTTTATTTTATTGTAACTAAGGTCTAGTCAAGTCTAATCGACCTTAACCTTAAAACATGATGAAAAAGTTAAGTTTTAATCTTGAAAACATAATTAAAATCATTTCATTTTATTTTAACTAAGGTCTAGTCAGCCTTAACCTTAAAACATGATGAAAAAGTTAAAGTTTTAATCTTGAAAACATATTTAAAATCATTTCATTTTATTTTAACTAAGGTCTAGTGTCGAATGGCATTTGGTGTAATGGCAGTTGCCTAATTATTATCATCGATGTGGTTGTAAGATCAATTCCTCTTGTGTTTGTTCAAATGAGCGTTGATATTTATAAACGATGTTCAATATAAAAAAAAACTAAAGTTTAGTCAGGTATGGAAAGTTGATGTTTAGGTTAGTGAATGCATCATCCCATGATATTATTATTATAATATTTTAGGCAATTATTACCTGACTAGTTGAGTCATTCACCATTATCAATAATACCTTGTCAAGTACATGTTGTGGGAATCTATAGCAAACCAATATGGTTCTCTTTGTAACTTTATGGAACTTAGGTAAAAATAATGGAGGGGAAAAGCCTAAGGCAAGTGAACTTTAGGTGAGACATATACCTTAAATATGAAATTATTTATTATTCATATACTTTTGGTGGAAACATCCTTAGCCCAATATTAAATATATTGCGCATGCATGCAATCCTAAAAGATTTGGACCTTCCTTCCGTGTACTTTCATCATTGAAAGAATTAGTGATAACAATCAACTAGAAATGCACAACGCACGTGCGCCTTTATTGTGCCGTACTATTTATAGAACCGGCATGCGACAACTTTATATTTTATTTTATATTTAATATCAACATAATAAAGAAGATGATAATTCGGGCATTTTAATATGTTTAGTCTCTCGACAAAGTCATATGCATGGATTGCCTTTGCATTACAACCTTATAATAATAATAAAAATTATTATTATTACAACCTTATAATAATAATAAAAATTATTATTATTAGTATATTTAACTACCTTAAATAGGTGAAACACTTGGATTATTTGAAGTGTGAGGTGTTCACGTGAATCGAGCATTTTTAAATAGGTCAAAATACAGTCGCATGATTGAATTAGGTGGGGTGTTCATCTGGCTAATCGATAGTGTATTATTTTATTTATTTTAATTATTATATTGAACAGAACAAGATAAAGGGAAATAGGCATGGAGTATTAATATTTGTTGACTATGAAGAAGGGATTAAATAAATTTTAGTAATTTAATTCCTAACGCTTTTGGAAGGAATGTATAATCATATTCGTTGGCCTTGCTTTTTGATAGATTAGCAATTCTTCATTTGCACATTGAAGTTTTAATAAAGGTTTAGAGTTTGAATTTTATGGAAATAAATTGTATATTACGTTTTCGTTGTGTTTTTTTTATAGATGAGTAATTTTTTATTTTTAATTTTAGTAGATATTTTGAACTTTTAATAAAGGTTTAAGGTTTGAGTTCTATGGAAATAGGGTTGTATATCATACTTTATAATTCAAGTATGGTTGGATAATTATATATTGGATAAATAATATTTATCTCATATGGCCTATGGTTTTGTAGGCATCAAAAACTATTTTATTCTCTAGTCTTTAAAGGAAAAATAGGTGGAAGTTGGAGGCTTTGGCCTATTGGTCAAAGTGCTCCTCTGGAAAGGTGGAGATCACGGTTTGAATCCTTCAAGCCTTACAGAATCAAAGGACATGTCATGTCAGTGTCGTTGGACATGTTAAAAAGTTTACTTAGTGCAACTAGTGGTTATAGTGACGGTAAGGAGCGGGATTCAAACCCACGAAGAGGCAATAAAAAAGGTTATAGTGGCGGTAAGGAGCAGGATTCAAACCCACGAAGAGATAATGAAAATGTAACGAGTTACCAATTCCTCTAGTATACACAAAAAAGAAGGAAAAATTGGTGTTAATATATTTAATTATAAAACTAAAAGTACTTATTAACAAATAAATCATAGTTAAGATTTGGTTTATAGTTAAAATAAATTTGACCACGGGTATTGAGTAAGTGATAAGTGGAAGGCATTGTTTATAAATCCTTGGATAATATATAATGTTGTGGACATCAGAACATTTTTTAAAATGGTTGGCAAATCGTTTCTTGAACCACCAAATGGAAGGGGAAAACATTTTTTAAAATGGTCGGCAAACCGCTTCTTGAACCATCGAGTGGAAGGGGAAAAGACAGGACAATAGATGAAAGGAAACAAAAAGGTATGCAACAACAAGCAACTAGAGGAGGAGACGAATGATGGGAAGAAAAGAAAGCAGAATGGGTGCAAAAGTAGATAAGGAAAGATGTAGAGGTGGATAAGTGCTTGGGAAGAAAGGAGAAACTAGATGCCAAGCATAAAATAGGATAGAATTGCCTTCACCATCCAAATTAACCTATTTTGATATATTCCATTTGTATTCAGATATCAATAAATTAATAAAAAAACAAGACATTCATTTTTGTTTTCATCTATTTAAAATGTCGAAGGTGATAACCCTAGGTCCAAATGGTTTTCCTATTGAATTTTATCAAGAGTTTTGGGATATTTTACATGTAGATTTATTGGAAGTTGTGGAGGAAGCAAGAATAGCCAAAGTAATTCTCAAAGAGAAACAAAACTTCAATCGCTTTAGTTCTTAAAGTACAAGAGGTAGAGCATATATTTGGATTTCATCCAATAGCTCTTTGTAATGTATTGTATAAAATCATTACAAAGATTATGGTTGATTGTTTAAAACCTGTTTTACATAAAATTATTTCGCCAGAGCAAGGTGGTTTTGTAGTTGGTAGGCAAATTCTTGATGAGATTGTTCTAGCCGAAGAAGCCCTTCATTCCATGCAACTTCAGAAGAATCCAGTTATGTTCATTCGACTTGACCTTTCAAAGGCTTATCATAGGGTTGACTAGCCTTTTTTTTTTTTTGAGAGTTCTTCAACAATCTGGTTTCTCAAAAAAATGGGTTTAATGGGTTGAGGGGTGCATTTCTTCATTTTCTTTTTCTATATTAGTGAATGTTGCCCCAACTCCGTTATTCTCATCTTCTAGGGATATTAGGCAAGGATATCCCCTCTCCCCCTATTTGTTTATTATTATGGTTGAGTGCTTAGAAAGAATTATTGCTAAAGATAGAGCTAGCAGAGCTATTGAAGGTATAATTGTAGCACAAGGTGTGGGTCTAATTACTCATTTGTAGTTTGTAGATGACACCACTTTGATGGGAAAAGCATCATTTCAAGAGGCATCAAGATTTAGTAAGAGGTTGCAATTAGTTTACCAGAGCTACAAGGTAGTTAATTAATAAGGATAAATCTAAGATAAAAAAAAAAGTATTGTTCACAAAGACAAGAAACCATGGTTTTAGATAAACTACATTTTAAAAAGGTTGTCCTTCCATTATCCTATTTGGGCATCCCTTTAAAATATTGTAGATTAAAGGATTGGGATTGGTTAGTTAATAAGGTGAAATAAAAGCTTCAAAAGTGGACCCATAGTTGGATTTCCATGGGGGATAGTGAAATCCAGAAATTTGCACCAAATAAAGTAATATAAAGCAATAATAAATGAATACACGATGATAGAACAATGTAAAATAAGATGAATCCCATTTTTATTTATTTGTATTATATTTCAAGGTGTTACAATCAAAATTCCCTCTTAGGAGATGCTACCAAATTGATACAATGATTTACAACATCATGAATAAAGTCTCTTGGTGCAATAGAAGAATCTTTGTGCCAATGTAGTTTATAAGGGAGTGGGTTTTTTAGATCGCTAATCGAGGGTTGTATGTGAAGTATTTTGCTATCCTTGTACCTGTAACCTGCACACAATAGAATAGCCGCAAGTTAGTAGCATGTGTGGGGCCCACCTGAAGTAGGACCCATGTTCAATCTAAAGATAAATAAAATGAATAAAAGGCAAGTGCATGTATGTGATAAAAAGAATCTAAACCGATGCAAAGTAGTAAAGCAGATAAAATGTAATCTGGAAATAAAACATCAAAACTTGTGGTATGTCCAAGTCGTCTTGGGTCGAGATGGTTTTGTTTGTGGACCATCTCGGGTCAAAACGACCACTATCTTGGACTTGCTTTTATTTATCACCAAGCTCGAGCAACATTTGGAATGACCTAGAGAGTAGTGTCGATGAATTTTTGCAGCAGGGAGACGATTTTAAGGAACTCAAAAAATCATCAAAGCAAGGGTATTGATTATGTGGATGATGAAGTGAGGCTTCAAATCCTTTGTGGCAGTTCAACAACATAGTATTTGCAGCAGGAAAGCCTAGCAAAAATTTAGTAGCACTTTGTTTCACAAATTCAAAAGCTTCAAACCTTCAAAACTAAGGGGTAGTGCCATTTTATAGATCTCTTGATCAAATCTAGGGCACTCTACATGAAAAAGCAAAGGGGCAGTTCACATTGGAAAATTAGATGCATACCCAAAAATAGTTGATTGCATGAAATAAATTTGAAATTATATCATGCAAGGCATTTAAAATTGGTGTGAGATCATGCACAACACTAAAAGTCAGTTTCGGCTACCAGTTGCTATTTTTATTATTTTTAATTTTGATTTTTCACGACCGTCTTCGGTCGAGATGGTCACGGTTTGGAGACCATCTTGGGTCGAGATGGTTAGGCAGCTAATAGGAAAAGTTGCCCAATAGTGGTAAAAAGTATCAAATTAGCCCTTTGGCTACCCAAGGTGGAGTATGGGGTAGGAAGGAGGCATTTTGGTGAGCCTCCTTAAAAGAATGCATTTTAGGTGTCTATAGATGCCCCTTTCTGGGACGCTTTGTGTGTAAGCACAATGTGAAGCAAAAATAGATAATATAAAATGGTTGCATTGATTACGGATGATGTTTATTAAACAAATCAATGTGAGATACCCCAATCATGGAAAGGGTGCACATATTTGAGTCATTGCTTCCAACACATTGATGGACTTAGGTTTGATCTTGGTGACTTTTTTAGCCATCGATAGACATTAGGAGTCTATGTAGCTAGGCTTTAGGTACACCATTGATCTAATCTTGATACACTTTCAACCATTGGTAGACATTAGGAGTCTATGAGGCTAGGCCTTAAGTATACCAAGGGTTTGTTTGATTAATACTTTTGCTTTTACCCCAGCAAGGAGGGTGTATGATTTTTTTTTACAATGATTCTTAGACGAACGTGATTTGCATTCTTGAGTGTTTGATTATTGATTTAATCTTAAAACATAAATTTTACATTTATTGACTACCCCCTCAAGCGATGAGTCTATAGAGGAGATATAAAAATGATGATGGTGATGATTCACTTGAGCAAAATAACATTATCAACTTGGGTGCCTTGGAAAATTGATGAAAATATTATTTTTGTTTGTGACCATATTGACCCGGGACGGTGGCAGGTCAACTGTAATAATTAATTTTTTATTTTTTTCTAATTTTGCAAAATCACGATCATCCCATATGACCGTGTTGTAACATGCAATCATCTTGGACGATCGCATATGTAGTAAACTATAAATAGTGAAAATTCATGATTTTGAATTTATTTTTGTCGTTCATGACGAGGAGAGAGTGACACGAGGAGGAGGAGATTCTAGTTTACGAAGCGAAGCATTGTAAAAAATCATACCTAAATTGATGATGGACCAACCCGAGGCATCTTCGAGTGAAGGAGCTAGAGAGAGGAAGGTAGGGACCGGCTCTCTCTTTGTCTTTTATTAAGGAAATGAAAAACATTTAAAAAATGGTTAAGGAACATCATATTGAAAATGGAATGGAATGAACTTCACCATAAGTAGATTAGTATAATAAATGTTGTTCATTTTGTCTTTTTTTTGTTGTTTTTTTTTTTAATTTGGAGGTCATATCAAGGTGATATGATCCCTTTTGGAGACCGTTATGCTTTAAATGGTCATATTTAAAGACCATCTCGACTCGAGATGGTCTCTTTTAGGGGTTGTCTCGATCCAAGGCAGTATTTCTTGAGGGTTGTCTCAACCCTAGATGGCCTATTTTATGTTTGTTTTTTTTATAAAAGTTTTTTTGGATTTTTTTTTTTTTTTGGGAATTGATTAGAGCACGACACAGATTCATTAATGTATTTAGGAGAGTGTACGATGTGCTTTCTAATGACGATTGAGAGTGGTTGAAGTCCATTGGTCTCATGCATATAGTGATATTAAAGCCCATTCATGTGGACCAAACCTACTTTATGACCTTGACTAATAGATGGGAGAGTTAGACTAACACATTTGATCTACCCATTGGTGAGATGACTATCACCTTGGAGGACATCTACATGATTCTACCAATATTGATAGAGAGAGCCCATTGTGACCTCACACACTAGCCAATGGATGAGAGTTCTACGAGTCTATCACCAACTATGGAAGCTAGTGGACTGTGATGTAGATAATGGTAGAGTGAGGGTGGAGGTGGGATTTGTCACTAATATTATGATGATGAGACATGTAGTGTTGATATCACTTATGTCGAACCTAATATTGCTTAACTCTTCAAGTGTAATATTCCCTTGGAACCTGTTAGATCTGGTGTAGGACTTGGTGGAGTGTCTAGTGGAGCAACCTTGACTTATGGTTTGGAGTATGTCACTGCTTGCACAGCTCTATGAGGAGCTTTATGAGATCTGACAACATGGTTTCCTAGGTTTAGGGTGTAGCTTTATCCTATAGATATGGGGATGCGAGCATATTTGGGTGGATAGACCAACTGGACTACTGTGGATTGTTGGAGGGATATGGTGGAGAGGGAGATTTCCTATGCTATGTGGTGGATGCATTATCAAGAGCGAGGTAGGAGTCACCCCTATCAAGGTGTAATTTTTTATTATATAAATTCATTGGAAAGGCTGAGGTCAGGACATGTGATATGGCAACCATGGAGGATATGCCCTGCTTGGACGAAGGTGAACCAACACCTTAAGTGGGTATAGTGCGATCGATGGTTGATTGGCCAACATAGTGATGAGAATGCACACTTTCAGTACTCATGGGTGACTCACCAACAGGGTATATGATAGGATGTACCTAATGATCCAATTACCTATAGGTAGAGGACGAACAAGACGTAGCTCGCATGGCCTCGAGTTGTACATACAAGGGATGATGCAAATTAGCCCTTGGAAGACCCAGATGTGAAGGACCCTATGAAGACACCTAAGTATAATGTGTGGTGGGTAGCTCGACTATAACATGGAGGTGAACCAAGTGATGTGAGGTTGGGGTGGTAGGTGAAGGGTTAGCAAGTTTGATGGTGGATCCATTCTAGTAATGAGTGTGTTGTTGCACAAAGGAGGAGGGGGGCACCTCACAAAGAGCTACTAAAGGGGTAGAGACCTTTGGGAGGGGTGAGGAGGATGTGGATGAGAAGGGTTATCATGAGAAGATGGTTGCACTCAAAGAGCAGGTTTGCATTCTTTAGGGGAAAATGGAAGATTGAGATACAACCCATACCATAGAGCGAAGCCAGTGGGATGGTGATAGGTAGAGATGACAAGGCTGGGAAGAGGAGAGGGATACCTTACAAGCTTAGGTGAAAAGCCTTAAGGATGAGACTATGAGGGTGATGGAAGAGTGATATACTCTACAGATTTAGGTGGTAGAAGTCACAACAGAGCAGGATGTCCTACAAATCTAGGTTTTAGGGGTTATAGTAGAGCATGATGCTCTATAAGCTTAATTGGCAGGGATGATAGCTAGGTAGGGGTAGTTAGTGATAGGTGGTAAGGTTGTAGGCGATGTAGCCAGATTATAGGTAGATATGGTAGATCTATAGGTTATATTATCCTACTACCAGGCTTAGCATCAGTCAGATCAAGACTATATATCCAGATTAAAGGATGAGGTGGATCAATGAGGTGGTGCATTTTCCTCATGCTCTTCAGTAGGGCCATCCCAACACAGTCGATGCAACAGGGCATCATGAGGGTCATCAGTGGATCCACCTATACCATAATTTTTAGCTTTAGGTGCATCCCACCGATCAAGGGCTAGCAAGTCTATACATCCTCATAGTGATGAGACCAAGGGTAGTGGCGAGAGTGGTGGCACAAGGCTAACCTGAGCAGGGGTCTCTTGCATTGTATGATCATTAGTTTCTCATTTTTGGGTGTGAGGTCTAAGGACTCGCCATTGTATCTTGCAAGCATTTTTTATTGTGATATACCTTTTTGATATATATTTATATGATATGACTTTTAGTATGGCCTATCATGTGTTTATTTTTGTTATGTAATAATGTGTAATTGTAGATGCATGGACGTATGATAGATGCTTATAGATGTATGCCTAGATGATATATTGTGTTAAATGGATGGATGCTTTTGATATGATGATGCATGGTGAAAATTGAAATTCATTATATTTGAAACTTGCACAAGATTACAATTTATAAGTTTAAGGAAAAACTAATTTGGGCTCAACATCATTGGAGCACCATTATTTACATAAAAAAAATCACCTTGTATTAGCTATATGGCTAACATAGCCAATACCTAACATAACTCCTAGATATTCTAAACAAATTCTATAATAACATTTATTTACTATCTACGTAGGAGACATACATTCAAATTCCAACATTCTCCCCCTTAAAGTTGAGAGGGCTGACTAAACAGTCTCTCAAATTTATATACTAAGCTTTAGCAACTCTTTTGGTGAAGATATCCACTATGTTGCCCAAAGTGCTGCAATGTTTTAGCTCAACTACCTGTTTCTCCATCATGTCTCTGATGAAGTGATATTTCATGTCGAAGTGCTTGGACTTGTTGTGGTGGATAGGATTATGTGCCAATTGGATGACACTCATATTGTCATAATACAATATGGTAGAACCACTTTGTATCTCACCTATTTCGTCAAGTACTTTTCCCAACCATAAGGCTTGGGCACTAGCATTTGTGATTGCTATGTACTTAGCCTCAGTAGATGATAGTGCGACAATAGTTTATTTTTTAGAACTCCAAGTAATTAATCTTGACCCAAGACTAAAAAAATTCCCTGAAGTAGATTTCCTATCATCTATATTGCTGCCTCAATCACTATCACTAAAACCAACTAATTTTACATCATCATTTTTGTGGTAATGGATCCCATAATGCATTGTACCCTTTACATATCTCAAAATTCTTTTAGTTGCTTGAAGATGAAGTTCAGATGGATCAACCATATACCTTGAAACTAGAGAGACAACATATTGAATATTCAACCGTGTGTTGGTGAGTAACATTAGACTCCCAACCATGCTTCTGTAAGTGGTCTTGTCAACTTTTGATGCTCCATCTTCTTTGCTTAATTGTATCCCATGACCTATTGGAGTTGCAACTGACTTGCAATTATCCATAGCAAATTTCTTTATCATGTCATGTGCATATTTATGTTGACATATGAAGATCTCATTTTCTTTTTTATGTACATCCATTCCTAGGAAGTAATGCATTAAGCCTAGATCCTTCATTTCAAACTCTGTCATCATGGAGTTTTTGAACTCCTCATTCATTTTAGCACTACTACCCATGAATATTAGATCATCCACATATAAGCACACAATGAGAATATCTTTACCTTGTTTCATGTAGTAGAGAGTAGGTTCACTTTTTCTTCTAGTGAATCCATAGTTTTGAAAGTAGCCATCAATGTGTGAGTACCATGCCCTTGGTGCTTGCTTTAGACCATACAATGCTTTCTTCAATTTGTATACAAGGTTCTCCTTATCTTGTTCTTCAAATACTTGAGGTTGTTGCACAAAAACCTCTTCTTTCAAGTACCCATTGAGGAAGGCACTCTTAACATCCATGTGTTGAATGTTCCATCCTGTGGGTAGCCAAGGAAAGTACTAGTCTAATGGTCTCTTGTCTAGCAATCAGAGCAAAGGTTTCCTCATAGTAAATACCATACTTTTGAGTAAACCCTTTTGCTACTAGCCTTGCCTTATGTATTTCAATGCTTCCATCAGCATTGAACTTGGTCTTATAGACCCATTTACTTCCAATGCATTTATTTACCTTAGGAAGCTCCACTAGCTCCCATGTATCATTCTTTTTTATAGAGGTCATTTCCTCTTTCATGGCTTGTTGCCATACATCACGAGTACATGTTTTTTCATAACTAGATGGCTCTAGCTCTACACTAGTCATTAAATCATAGTTTACAACATCTCCCTTAGGCTCTTGGGAGTCTTCATCACCATACATGTGCAAATTTTCAAGTCTTTTCAAGACTTCATTCATTTCACTAGCTTGACTTCTAGTGTACCTTCTTTGAAAATTCTTATCCATCATTTGAAAAGAAGGATGGTACTGAAGTGTTCTCTTACCTCTTGGTGGTGTATCTTCTTCCATTGGCATTGGAGAAGAACTTGCTGATCTTTGTGGAGAAAAACTTGGAGTAGCACATGTTGTACTTGGAGTAGAACTCTTCTTTGGACTTGGAGGACTTCCATGGTTGTTCTTGTTAATGGACCGCACTTGAGAGGAGCTTGAATTTTGATATCCATCATCAACAAAAAGTTTTTTATGATCCCATACTCCCCCTTCATCAAAAATTACATCTCTTGAGATGACAACTTTGTGTGTTTTTGGATTGTAGAGTATATATACCTTTGAAGACTCACAATATCCAATGAAAATACATGCTGACTTTTGGGATCAAGTTTCTTTCTTGTCTCATCAAGAATGTGTGCATATGCAAGACAACCAAAAACTTTGAAGTGTTTTACATTTGGCTTTTTGCCATACCATCCCTCATATGGAGTTATCCCATCTAAACTAAAAGTGATTTCCTATTCAAAATGTAAACACTTGTCCTAACAACATCAGCCCGATACATGTTATTGAGTTTCTTTGTTTGAAGCATTGATCTAGCCATTTCTACAATACTGCAATTCTTTCTTTCAGCCACACCATTTTGTTGTGGGGTGTAGGCAGTAATGAATTGCCTTTTGATCCCACAATATTTGAGAAATGCATTTTAACAAAACTCCCTTCCTCTATTAGTCCTTAATATTTTTACAACAGACTCACTTTGATTATCTACATTATTTTTGAAATCCTTGAAACATTCAAAAGCTTCATCTTTAGTTTTCAAAAAATAAATCCAGCACATTCTAGAGAAATCATCAATGAAAGTGAGAAAGTAAGAATTGTTACCCAAGCTTTTGGTATGCATTGGACCACAAATGTTTGAATGTACCAATTGTAGTGGATGGTTTTCTCTCCATGCTTGACCTATTGGAAACTTGGTTCTTGAGTGCTTTCCCAAAGCACATCCTTCACACACCTCCTTGTGCTCTTCAACTTTTGGTAATCCACACATCATAGCTTGTGAAGTCAACAACTTAAAGCTTAAAAAATTAAGATGACCATATCTCAAGTGCCAAAGCACACTTGGATTTTCTATGGCCACGCTAGCAAGTTGAGAACCTCCTTGTTCCCCAAACTTAAAAGGAAATAACCTATTATTTTTCATAGGTACATTTGTGACAATTTTATTACATTTGGTTTTTTCTATCAAAAATTACACATTTTCCATCTTCAAAAATGATCCTCACTTCACTTCACGAGCTACGCGACTATCATATGCACACTTACTATGCAGTTTTTCCACGATATTGTATACTATTGAGTATACACTCATTTCCATGATGTCGTTGGAATTTACGCGCTTTAATGGACCAACATATACACAGATCACGTCGTTATTGGGAGTTTTATTTATTTTTTATAAGCCACCTCTGCCAACACCTGAAATTTGTGTTAATCATCACCGAGTGAAGCCATGGACCTCTGATTCTGCATGATGAACCAGATACAATCAAGCCCACAACGATTGTCTTCAGATCCAATATTTATATTTATCTTATTTGAAGTGGTTGACCAAATACGATCATTACGATCATTTACTGTGCAACAAATATAGATTATGCAGTGATCCAATTTCACTATGATGACAAATTTTTTGACTCCTCAACGCGCTCAGCCAAATCATGAGCTCCTCTCAGCTCGCTCAATGTAGGCTTCGTTTATCAGGTTTCAACACAGTCTTCTTTTCTACCTGTGATATGCGACGTGGCATTTCTTTTTCTTTATCGATCATAGATAACCAAAAAACTAGACGTGGGATTCCTTTCAATCTCAATTATTAGATCTATTTCCTCATATGGCTACCAATGATATCTTCACATTTTTTTAATCACGCACACCTTCACTTGCAAAACATTGTGTCCAAGGCTTAATTAAAATATATGCTTGTTGTCGCAGCCGAGCAATCCTTTAGATGCATCCACAATCTCGTGGGCGTTCTTAATTGCAAATACATCATCTCACCAATCAAGACACATGCGCAGATCTATACATGTATTTTTTTAAATACATGCCATCTCACATCCTTCTTCGAAGATACTCCGTAGGTTACCAGAATGTCATTGATGATTTTTCCTCAAGCCAACTGCCTTGAGACTGCAACAAAATAGATTGTGGGATTTTACCAGGTCATCGTTTTCACAATGAATACACTTTTTCGTGTTTGCATTTTGTAATTATATCTCCTTTAGGCCTGATTTGCTAAGACGACTTTGTTTTGCTCTCATTCAGACTGTGTTGCACTGCGGCATGTTGAATTACCAACAATGCATTCTCGGATGTCTAGCATTGCATTGACTGAACAACAAACATCGCTCCACCGTGAAAAAAAAAACTGGATTTGAACCATCCACGAGAAAATTTATCTCCATGCAGGCACCTCACCGTCCAAGCAGTCTTCTCATCGAGCTTTCTCCCTCTTGCAGATTTGAACTCATGAATTCAGCATTCGTGATAGGCAAATTTTTTACTTCTTCTGATACCACAATGAAAACTAAAATTTATTATATTTGAAACTTGCACAGGATTACAATTTATAAGTTTGAGGAAAAACTAGTCCAGGCTCAGCAACATTGGAGCACCATTATTTACGTAAAAAAAATCACCTTGTATTAGCTATATGACTAACATAGCCAATCCCTAACATAACTCCTAGATGCTCTTAACAAATTCTATAATAACACTTATTAACTATCTATGTAGGAGACATAGATTCAATTCCAACACATGGAACTAGGATGCCTGTGATGTACTAATGGTTTATGATAACTTAATTAATGCACATTGTGGATGTATGCTTAACTAATGAAACATAATGAATGATTTTATGATGTAATAACACACTAAGTATATGCATTATGAAAATGTACTAGAGTCACAAACCAAGATGTAAATAAACTCATCGAGTATACACCTGAGTGGGAATAAAAAAAAATGATATGCAGTGAATGATAATGATGGATTCTAAATAGTGAGAGGTCACAAGGGAACAATAAGGTTTTTCATGAGACTCAACTACCATAGGCGACCAATCAAAAATTGTGTACTGAACATGCAAGTATCTGAAAGATAACAATCTGCTAGGAAGACCATGATACTCAATATCCCTGTGTGTGCATAGTGAAGTTTATTACCTTGAATTTGGACTTGGTTGGACTTAACTACTTTGAATGGAATCCATAAACAAGCTAGCTCAACCACAAGCTGACATTGGTATGTATAAAAGAAGGTCACTAATGTGATAGACATATTACCACTCATAAGGATACTCCACTACCAGGCTGGTGTCTATAGCCCATTGTTGGTGATGGAGATCACCCCATGGCTTTTGAAAAACTAAGAATTCTAGGGATTCAAGCTCTTTTCCCTCTCTTTTTTGGGATACTTGCTCGTTTTGAAGGAGAGCAAGGGATTTTATTACTTTTGAGGGTTTTGCTGATTTTGAGAGGAGCACAAGGGATTTTTTTTGGTAGGGCTTGCTCATTTTGGAGAGGAGCAAGGAATTTTATTGCTTTGCTTTTTGGAAACTTGCTCATTTTGGAGAGGAGCAAGGGGATTTTTTTTTTGGGAGGGGGGAAGAGAGAGCTTGTCCTTTTATCAATTCTTAGCTTTCTAGACCATGCACATAATAGGAAGAGCAACGAGAAATTTTTCATTTTTGAGGCAAGACATACACTATAGTGTCATCCTACCTTGTCCAAAATCGTATTTTAGATTTTGAGAATATGTTTAGGATTTTGAAATAAACAAAGTATGACCAAAGAAATATCCTATCATCAAACATCAAGATGATTGTGAACAAAATCTGAAAGACCAACTAGGGATAGTTGAATGACAAAAATATCCTATTGGACATCTTGTAACCACTACTTGGGATCAAGTAATGGGTGGATGGACATCATGGATATGTAGATGCATGATCAATACATTGGGGTGTATGCCTAAGATAAAAAATATCACATCAAGGTAAGTGACTCTGGTATAAGACATGATGATTTTTTAAATGCACAATGCAAGACTAAATGTATGCATCTATGGTGAACAAAATTCCTAATGCAACAAAACACAACATGCAATTAGCCAAAACTATGATTGAGATTAAATGCAATGTATTATGTATGATGGTATATAATTCAATTTTGATGTAAAATGCAAAAATAATTTTTGTTCTTTTTATAATTTTTTATATTTTTTTAATGAATAAAATACTCGTAGGTGGAGAATATTGAGTGGTTCAGGTTCCTCAACACCCTCAAGTGAAGCTAAACGATAAGTCTCAAGACCTAACTTCTAACGATAAGTCTCAAGACCTAACTTCTATATTATGATGAATGGGCCTAACCAGTTTGTTGCAAATTTGTCGCACAAATGTGGTGGTAAGTTAGAATTTTGTTGTTTTTCTTTTAAAGATCACTAAATTTGAACTCCCTAGGATAAACCCTTATATCATAGGCTTGCTTAATGTAATATTGATAAACATGAAGATGCTCAAGAGCATTAATGCATCGTTCATCAAGAAGTGTAAGTTGATCTAGGTGAGCTTATCACGTAATATCATCATCGATGAACTCCTGTAAAGAGATATGAAATGAAGGAATCTCAAGCTCCAATTGCATGATGGCCTTTATGCCATATACAAGCAAAAATGGAGTTGCTGCCATTAGTGTTCAAATGTTGGTTCAATAAGCCCAAAGTGCGAGAGGTAATGAAGGTGCCAATCCTTGTGATTATTGTTTACTATTTTCTTAAGAATGGCAACAACCATTTTGTTTGATGCCTCAACTTGCCCATTAGCTTATGGATAATAGGGCATTGAAAAGTTATGCTAGATATGATATTTTTTGCACAAAGCTCTAACATCCTTGTTTTTGAGTGGTGTTCCATTATCCAAAATAATCTTGGATGAAGTACCAAAATGACATGATGTTATGGATTATGAACTTTGTAATGCATGCACCTATCATAGTGGTAAGGGGAATAGATTCCACCCATTTTGTAAAGTACTCAGTGGCCATTAAAATTAACATGTATCAGCTCGAATATGGAGGTAAAATTTTACCAATTAGATCAAAGCCCCATTGCAAAAAAGACCATAATGAATGTATCAATTGTAAGGCCTGCAAAGGTACGTGTGATAGATTAGCATGATGCTAACACTTAATGTACCTTTTAACATAATCACAATAATTATTATCCATTGTAGGCCAATAATATCCTATTCAAAGTATGCGCTTTGTGATAGCCATGCAACTAAAATGGCCATCACAAGTACCGTTGTGAGCTTTGGAAATTGCCCAATTAGATTCTTGGGGCTATAAGAAACAAAGGAGAAGACCATATTAGATTTGAAAATAAAATATATCTCCTAGCAAGACATATTTTATCACCTTTTGTTTAAATATGTGTATGGCAACATGCAACAATCCCAAAGGAAGATTTCCAAGTTTTAATAAATATCTGAGTTGTGCGACCCTATCTTGATATGCCTCAGTTTGGACTACATGAATAGCTTACACCTCTCTAGATTCATCTCACACAAATATGAATTGAAAAAAAACCTTAAGATAAATGGTTGTGCTAGTATCAAAAGGCACCCATGGAACTTACGATTCCCAAGAAGCAAGTTTTAAAAAGTCTTGAATTTGAGAGAACCAATATTGGTATGGTTCAATATATACAATGTGGATGCTTTGCTCTTCTTTAGAATAATCTCACAATACTATGGATTGCAAGAGTGTTTTGATATGAATAGTGGTGATATCGTTCGATGGATTCTACAGGATTAAGGATCCTAAGGAAGCCATGGTATCCATAAAAAAAGATTAGAGGAACAAGGGATAGCCTCGATGTCATACCAATAAAATTTAGTAAGGAGTTTATCCACAAGAACCTTGTAAGATTTCAAGACCGAGCATTTGTATTGATATATTTCCTTGATTTGGCTTACAATGAGTAAGGAATCAACAAAAATATTAATATTTTTGATAATTATGGCGAGGGCTATTTGAAGACCCAAAAGGAGGGCTTCATATTCAACATTGTTGTTAGTGCATAGAAAATCGAGTTTGAACAAAAGGGGTATAGGATCCCCTTGCGACATGAAAAAAATAATTCCTACACCACCCCCTTGCTCACATTTGGAACCATTAAAGAACAATATTACATCAACTTTGTTCTCTGGTTCTTCTGGTTCTTTTGAGTCTAATAATGCAAAAAATGCATCATCAGGTAGCTCAATGGTTAGAGGCTTATCGTCGATAAGAGGTGCCTCTAATAATTTATCTATAATGACTTGTCCTTTAATAGATTTTTGACTTATGAATTCTAGGTCAAACTCTGTTAGAAGCATGATCTATTTTGCAGTACGACTATTATGATAAGTGCGACTCATCATATATCACAAGGGGTTTTATTTATATATGATATACATAGTATGATTGATCATGTAATGACACAATTTCTTGGTGGTAAATACCATCGCTAAGCATAGCTTCTCAATGTAAGCATACTTAAGCTCATAGTTGACCAAGGTGTGACTAATGTAGTCAATGACTTGTTCCTTATTTACCTCGTTATTTTGGGACAACATGGCCCCTAAGGAAAAGTTAATGGTCAAAATGTACAATAAAAATGGTACACCTAATCAAGGAGGATCTAATACTGACAAAGAGGTCAATTATTATTTTATGTTCCCGAATGCCTATTGGTATTCTTGATTTCAATCAAATATGACCCCCTTTTGCAGAAGATTCAACGACCAACATTTATCTAAGAGCTTGGCTATGAAGCATCGAATGGACTAAATATTCCCTTGTAAGCTATGAAGCTACTTAAGGTTGGTTGGGGAAGGCATTTCCATAATTTCCTTAACCTTGTTTGGATCTACTTTAATGACTCATTTAGAAATGATATAACCTAAAAGTTTTTTAGAAGTTTCTTCGAAAACACACTTTTTAGGATTCAATCGTACGTTGCGCTCTAAGAGGTAATCAAAGACCTTACGTAATACATCAAGATGCTCAATATGTTGTAAAGATTTAGCCAATAAATTATTGACATAGTATTCAAGAATTTTATTCATATAGTCATCAAAGATGTACGTCATTGCCTGCTGATAGGTAGCACCAGTATTTTTGAGTCCAAAGGGTATGACTTTATAACATAAATTCCCCCATGGTGTGGTAAAGGTCATTTTGGTTTGATACTTAGGATAAACACAAATTTGATTATAAAATCATCCATAAGTGAAAGCATTTCATGACCAACAGTCGTGTCTACTAGCACATTAATGTTAAGGAGGGGAATTTCATCCTTGGGACTTGCTTTATTAAGGTTGTGAAAGTCGATACATATGTGAATCCCCCCATTCAAATTTTTGATAGGTACCATGTTGGATATCCATTTAAGATAGTTGACGGGTTGGATGAATACTACATCCAACAATTTTTGTAGTTCATCTTTGACCATTAATGTTATTGTTGGATGCATCTTTCTGAGATTTTTCTTGATCAAATTGAATGTTGGATTGAGTGTTAGGTTGTGAACAACTAATTTGGGGTCAATACCCAACATGTATTGGTACAACCAAGAAAAATATCTCTTATATTATGTTAATAAAGTGATTAAATTAGCATATTTCGTAGTTGAGAGGCTTTGCCCCAATTTTAACTATTTGAGGATTTTTAGGATCGATGTTGATATCAACATCAATTGTTTCTTCAATTGACATATGGGATCCCTCTTCTAATTGATGAGGAGTAGGGATCAAATGAATATCATCAGCTAGATTAGAAGAATCAAATATGTCATTAGGATCTATCTCAGCTTGAAGAACATCTTCAGATGGATCTGAGAAAAGGTGAAATGGTTGTAGCATTTTCTTGTAGGGTAGTAAATCATTCAATGAAGGTAAACATGCAATGCAATCAAAATCAATGGCCTCAAGGTTGAGGTGCAAATACTTTGAAGGATCACCTAGATAATGGAGTGGTGTGGTTAGATCAATAGAGATCATATTGATGGATTGCAGATGAACTCTATGCTTGGGTGATGGTTGGTGGTTGACAACTGGTAGGCAAAAACATACCAGCAATGGAATTGGAATGGGCATATGAACACAAGATGAAGAAGAGATGACCAGATCCTCTAGCGAAAGCAACTACTACCAAACTGGGCTGATGCATAGGGAAAATATGAAGGTAAAATTCATCCAAATCCATAAGTGAAACAATTGAGGATGATTCCTCCTTTGAACTATTTAAAACAATGGATAGAGTTTCAATAAGATCAACTTCATATTCCTCATCTAACAAGTCAACGAGATCAACTTCATACTCATAATCTGATAAAATGAAATCATTTTTGTAATCATCATCTGACATATCAGAATGCTCCATCGATAATGTAGTGATATGCAAATGATCTCTAAGCAAATGAGAATAGCTTAAAGCAACATACTCATTAATATCAATATCCCCCCAAAGCCTAGAGTAAGATGTTGGAGAGAATCTGCAAGTAGCTCATAAATTATTCTTATAGAATATCCTAATCCAAATTTATCCGTAGGCAGCTGATAGCATGGATCTAAAGGGGTTTGAAGACCTTGTTTGTATCGACCTAGGCCATTCCTTTGCCAATGGTAATGATCAAAGCATCGTAAGGTAAAGGATGGGTTTGATATATAATTAATATTTTCTTGAAATAGTTCTTACTCTTCTAGTAGGAGAGGTGCGTATGTGGAAACATAAATACCCCCATAAACAAAATTTATTTGGTTTGGGTGAATTCCAAGGAGAACAACATTACCAATAGGTAATGACATGCTGTGAGGTTGACCCAAGTCTTTAACTAACTCAAGAATAGGGATAAATGTGATATTTTACACCAGATACTCACTGAGTTATGGGTTGGTCATGTGGAAATTGACTTGTGGAGGGAAAAATACTAATAGAGATGTAGGTTGTAATGGAGGATTTTTTATGAATGGTGGCACTTATCTTGTAGGGGAGTCATTTATGGATGTGGTAGTGATTGTTAAAATTGAAGGTGCAAGAGGAGGCCTTGGTGATTGTGATGTGGATGGTGAGATTGTGTCTGGTGGTGATATCATAGGTACCTTTGATGGGTTTTAAATTAGGATATCTGATTCAGTGGATTGAGATGAAACTTCAAAAGTAATCAATGATGAGGGTTGGGATGGAGTTGGTGGTGATGAAATGTTGGATGGTGGTGGTAAATTTGGAGATTGGATGGGGTCGTTGGGTCAAATACCTAGATGGATGGAAGGCAAGGTGTGGTCCTACAAATGTTGAACCATATTGTAATACTTGAAGGGCTCTGAGTTTGTTGGAATACGAACTTGACCTTCATGTATGCACTTAATGAATTGATGCAATATGAAAGATGCACATTTTATGTCTCAAATCCAAGGTCTACCAAGTAACAAGTTGTACTGCATAACACCTTCCAATATATGGAATAATGTAGGAATAGTATTTAGTCCAAACTGAATAGGGAGGATGATTGTACCAATAGTAGAACATAATGCATCATTGAAGGTACAAAGGGTAAAAGTGGAAGATGCAATGTGTGATGATGGTAGATTAAGATGTTGTAGTACCATAGTGGTGATGATATTAATTGAGGAGCTTGTATCTATCAAGACACATTTGTGAGGGATCCTATCCACACTAGCGATTATATGTAATGGTGGATCGACTATTTCTATGGGTATCATGTTGATTTTGTGATCATGGAATATAATCACAGACTCTTTGCATGTTTGAACATGCCCCACAAAGTTAATGAAATAATTTCTAGAAATAGCTTATATTACATTATTTGGGTCATGTAAATGTACCTTCCTTGGTACATACTTGGGACATTAGATTACTTTAGGGGGAAGTTATCTAGTTACTTCATGCAATGTAATAAATGCACAAGTGTCAATGTGCAAGTTGTAAATGTGCAAGGTGTCCCTTGTACAACTAGGTAGAGTGTTGGCCAAGGAACTTATCTTCCTATATAAAGGGCCATAGATAGAGTGTAGAGAGATAGAGGAGAGCATAGTAGTGTAGGATAGACACAGTAGTGTAGAGTGTGTGAGCTATAAGCTCAGAGCTCATTCATTGAGAAGTAGCTTGTATCATGGAGTGTTCATTTCCTCCATAGCTACTATTGTACTCATTTTTATCATTTCTATTTATAGCATATTTCAGTCATCTCGTAGATTTACTTTCTTTCTTATTATTCTGCATCTTGTGAATGCTATCTCCCATTACATGTTGTATCAAAAGCTAACAGTGGTATCAGAGCTACGGTAGATCAAGCTACAGTAGATCAATAGGAAAATCACCATTATCATTGACCCTGAGTTTTTTGTCAACCTGATGCACCATTGGACCAATCACTATCAAAAATTATCAGAAGAGTCTAGGTGATAGAATTAGGGAGAGCCACAAGTGAGGACTGAATGAAATCTCAGTTTTAAAAATACTGAGATTGCATATGGCTAGAGTCTTTCCACAGAGTTGCAGAAAAACTCGTGAAGACTAGGACTCAACATTTGATCCACTAGTTTGATGAAACAACTAGTGAAGCTCATCTAAGAGATCTGGAAATATTTACCTGAAGTTTATTTTATTGCAGGGAATTAATTCTCATATGATTGGGACACCTCCTACAATAGAAAGCTAGGAGACCTCAACTTCATTACCCGAAGGTCGGAGTGCCTTCATAGTGCAGATATTAGTTGTTGCAGAGAGGAGAATACTTCAGAAGAAACTTTTGGAAAATAATCATGGTGAAGTCAGGAGACAGGAGATCTCCATTGCTAGATTGAAGAAATTCACAAAAAGAAAAAGGCCATAGAAGCCTTAATTCAGAAGAAAATGCCATAGAAGCCTTGATCTAGAAGAAAAGGCCATAGAAGCCTAGAAAAGGCCATAGGAGCCTTGATCTAGAAGAAAAAGGCCACATAAGCCTAGTAAAATCCATAGAAGCCTTGATATTGAATAAAAGGCCATAGAAGCCTTGATATTGAAGAAAAGGCCATAGAAGCCTTAATATTGAATAAAAGGCCACATAAGCCTTGATATTAAAGAAAAGGCCATAGAAGCCTTGAAAAGACCACAAAAGCCTTGATACTGAAACAGGCCACAAAAGCCTTTATCCTGAAGAAGACTCCAGAAGAGAGTACCTAATTCAGAAGTAGATTTTAGTACTAATATTTTTGTTGTAGGTAAAGGAGATCCAGTAAGTCGGGAAAGCTTCCTACAAGAAAGTTAGGAAGAGTATCCTCTTTAGAATCAATCCAACACCTGAAGCAAAAGAGATCAGGAGGAGATCTCATTGAAGAACTTCTAGACAAGGAAGAAGAAGAAGGACTAGGAGAGTCCTGCTTGAATCTAGAAGTAGTAAAATCAGAGATCCAGGAGAAGGTCTCACCACCAACACTTCCAGAAGTAGAAGGTTGAAGATAAGGTCTCAAGGAAGACCAGAAGAAGCTGCAAGATCAAAGACCTTGGTGAGGTCTCGATGAGCATCCAGTAAAAGGCTAGGAGAGCCTTGCTAAAGAAATCATCAAAGAAGAACTCACTAGAGAAATCCACTACCAAGGAGAAGCCCTTGATAGTGAAGGACTTGGGACAATTGTCACCATCCGACAACAAGCCCAAGAGGAGGAGAATTTGGCAAGGAGTGCCAAATCCGAGCGGAAGAAGAATCCAATGAAGACCTCAAGACATTCAGAATCTTGAGAAGAAGATCCTGCTTGAAGTCAAAATTCGATAAGAAGACTTGAAGATAGAAGAAGCTTTCTAGAACTAGAAGATTGAAGATTACCTCTCATAAAAAGAAGGCATTACTTACTAATATCTACAACAAGTTGGAGGAGACTACAAGAGGAGGATGAGCCACCAAATCCTAGTTCCTGAAAAGAAGTTTGAGACTACAGTTTGGTGAAGAAGAAGTTGATCAGACATCAACAAAGTAGCAAGATCTACAACCTCTATGTAAACTACATCCTCAAAAAGGTATGCAACAATTGGTGCAAAAATATTTATTATTAACAGATTCATTGGAGCACCTTATCTGGATTAAAGTTGCAACCTAAATTACAATCTTCAAAAGTGCAAAATAAAAAGGTTCCTTTTAGAGGTTCATTTGCACACTAGGAGTTGATTAGATTCCAAATATTAATTATCTATCAACTACCTATTATCTACTTTGGAAAGTGAAAAGAAGACTGAATCCTACAATACTAATTGTAGTGAATTTGCAGAATATTTGAAGGTTCATTTCAAATTATTCTTGATTAGTTGCAGTGAATTGATTAAGTGCATTTTCTTGAGAGTAGATTGGAGTGATAAGGTGTAATTTGTTAGTGCATTAAAAAGTGAAATTTGTTAGATTCATTTGCACTATTATTACTCTCAAAAGAAATTAGTTTTGTGCATTGAAAAAAGGCTACAAAATCTAGTTTGCATCAAGTGTCTAAAGACACTCTTAAAGCACAAAAACCTGCAACTCTTAGTGGCCAATAGAAGCCACCAAAATTGGTTAGTACAAGCAAAGAAAAGCTAACCAAAAAGAAGCTTCAAATATTGAGACTTGGTGAGTCTCAAATCCAAAGCACTTAGGGGTTAGTGCAACTAAAACAAAGCTTCTATTTTACAGTGTTTACAAATCTTGGATTCACCATCAAATATCCAAGCAAAGAGGGTAAGGAGTCTACTCAAAAGGACATCCTCAAAACCCTCATTTGTGCATTCAAAAATCTGCTACAAAATCAGACTACAAAACCTGAAAAAGGGAGTGCAAAAAGGGTGCAAAAGAAAGTGTATTATTCACAAGGTATTGCACTACATTGTCTATAGAAAGGAAGTAGATAGAAGGTGCCATTAAAGGCACAAAGGTCACAGGGAATCCAACCAAGAAGGATGTACGAAAAGCACTCCATATCCATGGCACAAGGAGCCATAAAAAAGGCTCATTCCTCACATATCTTGGATGGACGAACCTGCACAACACAAGCACACAAGTAGAAGATCAATATCCTATAATTACGTAGAAGAAGAAAGAGCCATACTACAAGCAAAGGCATCACTATTACCTCGTCCAAACGTGCACGAACAACGCTGCAATTTGCACGTCAAAGAGAACCAAAAGTGAGGAGAAAAGGTGCTAATTGCAAAGGTCTAAAACTTGGTGAAGAAAATCCACCAAAGGCAGCATCTTCCATGCCATTCAGAGCTCCAATACCACCTCAAGGATCGACTACAAGAGAAAATAGTTTGCTTGCACTTCAAGGAACATAGCAAGCAAAGGAAGAGGCATAAAGGAGTTACATTCTCCTTGGAGGTATTACAATGATAGATGCCATGCAAAAACTTTGAGTGCCACTTGGCACAATCTCTCAACAATGCTTAACATCCAAGAAACCTTACAAGGAAGGTTACAAGCACCTACTCAAATTTGAAGTGTTACAACAAGATTTTGGTGCCCATAGACCACGTGGAAGAGGAGTTACATTTCTCCATTGGTGTTATCATTCGAACAATGCAAGAAGGAAGAAGACGTTTCAGATGTTACACTTGCAATGGACATCCAAGAAAGCATTGAAGTGTAATCGAAGTGACACTTATCACTAGGTTGACTACCTATTAAAGGCTCCTTGGACTAGGAATTTCAATGTAGCATTTGAATGTAGCATTTGAATGCAGCATTTGAACAAGGTATTATAATGCATTTACATCCGAGACGTGGGAGCCATCACAGCGTGGAAGCAAGGTATAGAGCATTCAATGCTCTGGTCCAAACATAGTCAAAGCAACTACAATCAACAAGTGCAACCATTACACATCTGAAATCAACATCGATTATTGCTTGGTATGAGGTAAGGTTCATTTCTATATTTATATGCTTTCATATCTAGGGAGTTATAAGGTTGAATTTAGAGAAATATAATTATTGAAAGCAATACCTCAAAGGGAATTATTTATCAAGCTAATATAATATTTGCAATATTGAACTTAGGAGTAATAAGGTTTTCTACTGGCAATTAACCTTAATACTTGCAAATATTATTGTGATCTAATTTTTCCAAAATTAGGGAGTTATAAGGGTTACTACATCAAACTAATTAAATTGGAAATTAGATACACTTGGATTAAAAACCTAAAGGGATATTTAAAGAGATTTTTATCAAAGCATTTTAAAGGTTGAAAATTTATAATATTATTGTCTCAAATCTTCTCAAATCAAGACAAAAGATCCAACATTAAAACCTCTTTAAATTTGGGAAAAGTGCTTAGTTCAATAGGAGCAATAAGGATAATAGAAGTTGATTTTGGTATTTACAAAATTTTACAAAATCAACCAAAATTGAACTATAATTTACAAAAGCACTTTATAGCTTATCCAAAACATACTAGGGAGTCATAAGGTATTCTACAAAACTTGGTAATATCAACATTTATCAAAATTATCAAGTTGCAATATATAAGCTTTCTACAAAACCTAAAAATCCTTAAGAGTATATATTCTCATACTAGGGAGACATAAGGAAGCCTACAAAACCAAGGATTAATAAAGGTTTTACCAAATCAAGCTTATATACTTCTATCAGGGATCATATATCCAAATAGGGAGCCATAAGGTAAGACTATTCTATCCCAAAGAATTCAAGTAATATAAATGACTACTAGAATGCTAAGAAACACTCTTAGAAGTGGAATAAGGAAGATACCAATATGGATTAAAAACCTGATGGATTACAATGATTGAAAGATAAAATAAAAGGAAGAACCAATACAATGTGAAATAAGTTCTGAAATTGACAGCCATATAAAGGGAGATTCATCCAGTGAATCTAATACCAAAGGAGATCCAAAGCAGGAAAAAAGGGATCAACCAAATTTTATACAAAAAGGAAAATATGGAATAGCTTCAATTGTGCATATATGGTTAGAAGGTCTTATTAAAGAGATAGAAAAACATGATATCCCTAAATTAGACTTCAAAGCCATCAAATATTCTCTATTATGCACCTATTGCAATCAATATGGTCATGAAAAGATAAATTGTTGGAGTTTCCATCCTTGCAAATATTGTGATGGGACAAACCACTCATCTTTTTCCTGTTATTTCAAATACAGGTACTATAAGGGTCATGAAAGAAGATTGTTACAAAAATTAAATTGTTATCTTCAAGAACTTATTTTTGATGGATCTACTAACTTTGAGCTCAAGGTTGATACTTATGAAGAGCAAAGAAACAAGTCTTACATAGGTACAAAAGAAAGAAGAAGAACCTATTCAGATCCACTCATGACATGCAAAATCATGAGAACAATTATTCATCAAAAACACTTGACATCAAGGAACAATGAACTGGAAAAGATCAGAAGCCATGACATGGAGAATGAAGCAGCTGAAGATGAAGAACCAATTCAAAGCTATCATATGGAGGAAGATCCACATTGAAGACTAAAGTCTTCAATACCCAAATATTGTAATACAGGGGGGTGTTAGAAATAGCTTATATTACATTATTTGGGTCATGTAAATGTACCTTCCTTGGTACATACTTAGGACATTAGATTAATTTAGGGGAAGTTATCTAGTTACTTCATGCAATGTAATAAATGCACAAGTGTCAATGTGCAAGCTGTAAATGTGCAAGGTGTCCCTTATACAACTAGGTAGAGTGTTGGCCAAGGAACTTATCTTCCTATATAAAGGGCCTAGATAGAGTGTTATGAGAGATAGAGGAGAGCATAGTAGTGTAGGATAGACACAGTAGTGTAGAGTGTGTGAGCTATAAGCTCAGAGCTCATTCATTGAGCAGTAGCTTGTATCATGGAGTGTTCATTTCCTCCATAGCTACTATTGTACTCATTTTCATCATTTCTATTTATAGCATATTTTAGTCATCTCGTAGATTTACTTTCTTTCTTATTATTTTGCATCTTGTGAATGCTATCTCCCATTACATGTTGTATCAAAAGCTAACAAGAATTTGGGTTTTAGGATTGTAGTTCAATCAAATTTAAAATTTCCATTAGAGCTTCCCAATGTGGGGTTTATTGTTGTATAAGCTCATATATGGAGAGTTTCATTGATGTTGTTTTAAGACTGAGTAAGTCTACTTTGTAATGTAAGCACTGGGCAAGGTGGGCAAGGTATGATTGGTATTGGTTGCGATGGTCCTTGTGACGTTGAAGGCACATTGGAAGGGCCCATATTTTGTGTGGGTTGCATTGGATACCTTCTATTTCTTGTCACTATGCTAATCATCCCCACAAAACCTTGGTTAGGTGGGATGACATGGATCTGGTTGATCGATTTTGGTTGCTCCGTTGTAGAAGTCGATGCTATGTTTGGTTCACACTAATATAGGGGGTCTTGATATACCCCCATATTTTGATTATTTATGGCATGAGGATTATTGATTTGAATTTTTTACCTTTCAATCATGTCTTGCACCAGGTTTTTAAAGTTGTAGTACGGTTGAATTTCATACCCTTTTTCCCTATGGTAGATGCAGTACTGATCCTCCCTATATTTTTTAGGTTTAGGGTTATTTGGGTCTAATGGGTGAATCTCAGGAAGGGTTATTGCTTGTGCCCCACACAACCGATGAAATATTATTGCCAAAGGTTTTGGAAATAATATTTCATCGGTTGTGTGGGGCACAAGCAATAATCCTTCTGGAAATGACATATATTGGTATGGTGGATGCCTCGATTGAGTGGGTTGTTGATTTTGTTGGGACTATTGCACTTGTTGATTATGATATTGCCTAGGTGGTAGTTGGGCTTGATAATTCAGTGGTTGAGGTACATTTTGATTTGAGGGCCCAAGGACACTCAAAACGATTTGGTTTACTAGAGTTTCTTGTTTTTAGGTTTGGTTTTGGCCCCCTTTAGTATTTTTTCTAGACCATTATTTATTTTGAAGCTTAATTTCTCCTTCTTGTACCATAATGTCATCAATTACTTTGTCTTGGGCTAGGGCTTCTTTGAAAGTTTTGTAATGTGGGAGTTGCAATAAAAGTGATATTTATTTTGAGAAACTCCTAGTAAAAATCCTGGTAAGCTCTATGATAGATAAGGTTAAGGGTAATTTTGACATAACCATTCTCCATCTATTGCCATATTCCATGATTGGATCATCGTGAAATTGATGAAGGTTGGAAAAGTCACTCAAGTTCACATTTTCATTAACTCTAAAGGCAAAGCACTCCAAAAATACATCTGCTAGTTGCTCAAAGGTGTATATGATATGGCATGGTAGATTATTATACCATTCCAAACCACCCTCAATCAATGTCATAAGGAATGTCCTTAACATCAAGGAGTCATTATCTTGAAGATGAAAGCACATATTGATGAAGCTTATCACGTGCTCTTGCGCATCTTTGTCACCTTTAAAATTTTTGAGTTTAGGCATCTCAAAATGTGATGGGTATGGTGGTGATGGCATTGATGGGTGTAAAGGTTGGTTGCTAAGCTACCTTAGTGTGGTTTTTTGATATCCCAAGCTTAGGGATTGTTTCTCTAATGAATTAATCAAATCAGTCAACACCTTGTATGCCTTTGGTGAGATGATGTGATCTACCTGAATCCACTCTTGATTAGGTAGAGGTGGTAGATTTTGATGTTGACATGGGGGGCTATAAGTGTGATCATTAGGTACCTCACCATAAGCTAATTCAGGGTAGGTATCAAACAATTGTTAATATTCCTATTGAGGTTCTACATATAATCCATCCTCTTGTTGATATTGGTAACATTGAGGGGTAGGAGGTTCTTAATGATAAATATATGGTGGTATTTGATATTTAAGGTATAATAAGTTGTCATGACAAAGGCATGAGCTAATGTTGTAGCCTTGTTATGACCTTAAGTGGAGTACACATTCAAATAGTGATACTTACAACTCATCCATGGGCGATTAGCTAGAGTGGCTTGAGCATCCATGTATCATTGGAGAACATACTCTTGGTCCTAATATAGGGAAGTCACAAGCCGATTCAAGATTATAATGCATGGTAGAGACTTCCTAGATGTTTTAGCTTGGAATTAGTTATCCCTATACATGGCACCAAAGACTTCTTGATACATATAATCTATATCTTGATCGTACTCAGGACTTGTAAGTTGACCATAAGTAGCAACACCCAATATACTGAGGTCAGTTATATGGTTAAAAATATTTACTTCCTAAGGGTAACATCGCCACTCAGGTATAATAATGTGTTACGAATTAACTAAAAAATAATCCATATTTCTTTGTTTTGATCTAGTAGTGTTCACTCGTGATTGAGCTTGACTACGTGTCTCTACCATCAATTATGCAAATAGCGCTCTCACTCTAAACTAAACAAACAATGCAAACAAAGCAAACAAGTAATTTTATTTTTTATTTTTTTAATGTTTTTGGTTTTTATTTTGTTTTTGATTTTGTGTTTTTTAATTCTTTCTAAACCTAGAACTAAAGATGGGATGATGGAATGTAAACTAACCAAGCATGTTGATGTCTACCTCTCTGACGAGAAGCGATACAACAATGACTAAAAATGGATGTGGCTTATGGTAACCTTATGGAAAAAATACCCTTGGAAGGGGTTGCATTGTCTAGAGTGTTGCTACTGACCCATTTGGGCTTTCGCTTCACCCTTGTGTGAGCTTAGGTATAAACTACAGCTATGATTCTACAAATTATTAAGCCCTAGGAATGAAGGGCATCTAAACCTATCCTACTTTAGGATGCACCCAGAAGAGGGGAATTTGTGGTGATGAAGTTCGAAAAGCCAATCATAGGGGTTACTAAGGTGTATAGGATGCCAATCCATGATGGGAGATGAATTCCCATGTCGGGTGATTATTGTCGATTGTTAGTGATGAAATCCAACTAACCAATATTTTATATGTCCTATGAGTGTGTGTGTAGGTTCCTTTTAATTTTTGTAGAAATGAAATAAAAAAAAAATTGATGATCTTTCACTAATGCAAATTTTAAACCCTAGAATGCAGTATTTCCTAGATAATGATCAACCTTTTAGCAGGCAACAACACAAGCAAACCAAAAAATTGCAAACAAAGACCGTCTCTCACTAAAATGGTTGTAGACAAGGGACCATATCACCTTGATATGATCATAGACGAAGACCATATCGACCTAAGATGATTGCTATTTGACTAACTTAAAAATTGAGAGCTTTTCAAGTATGTTGTAAATGGATATTTTTCTACCTTTATTTATAAAAATTAGAAAGAAAATGATAGCAATCCAACCTTGAAATCCTAAGCGCGATGGTGTTATGTAGATATACTATTTTTTAGCCTCTAATTAAAGACCGTATCGACCTAAGATGACTACGAAATAGGGACCATCTCAACCCGAGATGGTTACGCCTGAGTACTTACAAATCACAAAAATAGCAAATCAATCAGTAAAAAAACTTGCATTAGAAAAATTGGGACTAGGTCCCATCGTGATCACCATCTGAAAGCTAGAAATCTACACCAAATAAAGTAATATAAAGTAGTAATGAATGAATACATGATGATAGAACAATGTAAAATAATATGGATCCCCTTTTTATTTATTTATATTATCTTTCAAGGTGTTACAATCAAAATCCCCTCTTAGGAGATGCTACCAAATCGATACAATGATTTACAACATCATGAATAAAGTATCTTGGTGTAGTAGAAGAATCTTCATGCCAACACAACTTACAAGATAGTGGGTTTTCTGGGACCACTAAGTGAGGGTTGTATGTGAATATTTCATTTTCCTTGTACCTGTAACCTGCACACAATAGAATAGCCGTAAGTTAGTAGCGTGTGCAAGGGCCACCCAAATT
Source organism: Wollemia nobilis (assembly GCA_028583015.1). Lineage (NCBI taxonomy): Eukaryota > Viridiplantae > Streptophyta > Pinopsida > Araucariales > Araucariaceae > Wollemia > Wollemia nobilis. The sequence goes on from JAQPPZ010017073.1 coordinate 3,246,863, forward strand.
TGGACCCATGTTCAATCTAAAGATAAATAAAATGAATAAAAAACAAGTGCATGTATGTGATAAAAATAATCTAAACTGATGCAAAGTAGTAAAGTAAGCAAATCTCATCTAATATGGAAATAAAACATCAAAACCTATGGTTTGTCCAAGATCATCTCGGGTCAATACGGTTTTTTTGTGGACCATCTCGGGTCGAGACGATCACTGTCTTGAACCTGCATTTCTTTGTTGCCAAGCCTGAGCAACGTTTGGAATGACCCGGGGAGTAGTATCAATAGATTTTCACAATAGGGAGGGAAGTTTAAGGAACTCAAACAATTATTGAAGTGAGGATATTGATTATGTGGATGATGAAAGCGAGGCTTCAAGTCCTTTGTGGTAGTCCAACAACATAGTATTTGCAGCAGGAAAGCCTAGCAAAACATTGGTAGCACTTCATTGCACAAATTCAAAAGCTTCAGATCTTCAAAATTGAGGGGTGAGTGCCATTTTATAGATCTCTTGATCAAATCTAGGGCACTCTGCATGAAAAAGAAAAGGGGTAGTTCACATTGGAAAAATAGATGCATGCCCTAGAATAGCTGATTGCATAAAATAAATTTGAAATTATCTCATGCAAGACATCTGAAATTGGTGCGAGATCATGCGTGACACTAATAGTTAGTTTTGGTTGCTAGCTACTATTTTTATTATTTTTATTTTTGATTTTTTGTGACCATCTCGGGTCAATACGATCACGATCTAGAGATCATCTTGGGTCAAGATGGTTAGGCAACTTATAGGAAAAGTTGCCCAATATTGGTAAAAACCATCAAATTAGCCCTAAGACTACCCAAGGTGGACTATGGGGGTAGGAAGGAGGCATTTTGGTGAGTCTCCTTAAAAGAATGCATTTTAGGTGTCTACATGTATAATCACTTTGATTTGTGGGGTTCTTCAAACCCTTCCAATCTACTCCTCTATTCTAAATATTCCTAGAGCTATTTTTAAGGAGCTAGATCAAATCAACCATAGATTCCTTTGGAGTGGTGTTAGAAATGAAAATAAGTGGGCTTTGGTCAAATGGGAAACATTATGCCTTCATAGATATGATGGAGGTTTAGGGTTTCACTCAGCTATGAAGAATGGTAGAGCCTTGATGATGAAGCTTTATTGGAGACTCTTACACACCCCTATGTAGTTATGGGCTAAGGTGCTCTGAGAGAATTTTTTTTAAAGAATAAAGAACTAGATAAAATTGTTAGATTTCCTCTTCCTTCATGAGGATCTCCTATTTTAGCTATCCTAAAAATAGGAGAAGTTATTAGGAAATTTTTTTTTGGGTGATTAATAATAGCCAATGAGCAAATTTTTGGACGGATTCTTGGGATGGGTTTCCTCCTTTAGTTGAGCAATTCCCTAATTTCCAAAGTTTGATGGAGGAGCTTCATAGGGTTCACTGGATAAAGGTGGCTAACTATTGTAGGCCTCACTCTAGGGCTTGGGAGGTGGGTCATCAATGGATCCCTCCTAAGGAATGGCTTGTTCTAATGCATGAAGACCAAAAAATTCAGCTGAGTCACATCCTTCAGAAGAGATCCTTATGTTCAAATGATGTGGATACCTTTGCTTGGGGAGGACAATAGCAGGGAGAGTATACAATGGCTAGAGGTTATATTTCTTTTTATCAATCATTACCTAGTCCTCTTAAATATATTTTTAAGCAGATCTAAAATCAAAATTTATGGCCTAAAGTCAAGTTTTTTATTTGGTTATTGCTTCATAGGAAAGTTCTTATAGGGGAATAATTGATGAAAAGAGGTTTTAATGGGCCCTTTAGATGTGAGCTTTGTTGGGAGTAGGAAGAATCAATTTCTCATATTTTCTTAACTTGTCCTATAGTGACCAAACTGTGGTAGAATTTGGTTACTCTTCTAGGTATTCAGTGGTTGGGAATCACTTATTTGGAGCATCCCTTTAGAGAGTGGACTCATATTTTTTAGTTTGATAAATATTCTCATCAAATTCTTTGGGTAGGGGTTTCTCTTTTGCTTTGGAATGTTTGGAAATAAAGAAATAATAGGGTTTTCAATCAAAATTACAAATATAGTTATTATATATGGCAAAGGACTAAATAATTTAAGATAATCTATTAAATACCTATTGAAACATCCCCCTATTTCCTCTCAAAGGTGGGATAATATTTTACAAATATTAAACATGTCCTTGCCTTCTTTTCATTCCTTAAATACGCAATCTAGAAGATAAAATTATAATGATCATTGGTGTCCCCCCCTTGAGGGTATAGGAAAGATCAACACAGATGGTGCCTCTAGGGGAAATCTAGGTCCTACTTGTATGGGTGGTATTGGTAGATTTTTAGATGGTTCTACAACCTTCCTTTTTCAAGTTGGAGGATTTGTAATTTTGAGGGGTTTTTCGAAGGTAGGAAACTAGGTTGGAGGAAGATCCAATTAGAGTCTAATTCTAGAATTTGGATTCAACATTTGACAGAGCAAAATCATACAATTTTCATAGATTGGCAAATAGTGAGGGTTTTGGAAAAAATACAACTCCTTAAGCAAAAATTTGACCTTGTCAAGTTCAAACATGTTCCTCAACATCTCAACAAGGTGGTTGATGCTTTTGCAAACTGGGCTTTGGATAGTGACAGGGATCAATAAATGCTTCTAGATAAACATTTACATTTACAGGCCATGTTTTAATGTCATGCTTATGTAGAAGCATTATTGATCCCTATTAGATAGAGCTGAGGTTCTTTGTTATGGTTAGCCTCCAATTTTGTGGCCTTTCTTAGATGATAGTAAAAATGGAAGTATCTAGGTCCTTTTGGTTTGTTTTGGTTTTCATGATTTATTGCTTTTGTAGCAAAGTAGAGTTGAGAAAGCCATTTCTTATATCAGATGTCAAAATCTGGGCCATAAGTTTTTGTGCCTGGTATGGTAGGAGATGTAATATTTTTTGGATTTAATTGAATAAGATTTATTTTTTAACAAAAAAGAAATGATTTTCATCTACGTCTAGTCCTAAGAAGTGTGTTGAATATTTTTTATTGGTTGAAATACACATTGGAAGGTTGTGTGTGCAGGTTTATAGATTCATAGGTGAAGAGTAAAGAGTTAGATCCTAAAATTCAAGGAAGAGGATGATGGACGTTGAACTTTGACCAAGAAGATAGAGAATTGTGTAAATTAACCTTACTGCCATATGAGGGATCATTGTGGAGGTTTGAAGGAATCATTTTAACAAAGGAAATATTTCCACACTATGAGGAGGTTGATTGGTGAACTACCTTCAATGTTTAGTGTAAGGAATTTTGTCATCTTGTAGAGTTGTTATCTTGGGAGGATATGTACCATACAATTGATGGATTTTGTTGTTCAAATCACATGGCATATGATTGGACACTATTGTACAATGACAGAGAATATATTGTACAATCAAGGAACCTATCGTACAATTCAATAACCATACAACGAAGTGGTCGTACAAATATTATGATTGTATGAGGGAAAGTATCATACAAATGGAAGTGTCATACAAGTGGGAGTGTTGTACGAGTGGTAATGTCAAACAAGAAATAATAAAAAAACTTTAAATTTGTATGGATTGCACGTGTAATTGCCATGCGATTTAAGATCAAGGAGAGATAATAGACTTGTGTTGCTTGAAAATATCATCCATAGGAGGATTCTCTTCTTTCATCTACATCATTTTTTGTATCATAGCTAGTTTATGATACATACTGGAGGAAGATGACACAATGTGGAAGATAAAGACCATGGGGACCCCAACCCGTAGACATAGATGGAATGCTAAGGGAAATTACTTCTTTACTTGATGCAATAAAAATTATTCAAATAAGGGGTATTCAAGTAGAAGATGTGAGTCATAGTGAAGAATTTGGCTAACAAGAAGCTCACAATGAAGAGTAAGAGGAAGGACCAGAGGAATGATTAATCTGGGAAATCTCTAACATGGGCAAGAAGCCAAAGATAAAAACCCCATAATTTTATGGAAGTTTGAATTCTAAGGAACTCATAGACTAAATTATGAAGATAGAGAAATATTTTGAGTTTGAAGCAATAGAAGACCCTGAAGGTGAAGTTCACCTGTACAAAATTGAAAGGGCATGCGTCCTTATGGTGGGATCATGTCCAAACAAAAATAAAAATAAAAGGAAAAGAAAATAATAAGACATGGAAGATAAATGTTACGAAATTAAAGGTCAAATTCCTCCCATTAGATTACCAATTAGGTATTTTTAAGAAATTGCAACATTTAAGACAAAAGGAAATGGGTGGTAAATATTATACCAAGGAAATTTATAAGCTCACCATCCAAGCTGGACAGGTAGAAGATGACAAATAAAATATTTCAAAGTATAAAAATGGAGTACGATTGTCCATACAAGATGAAGTTAGTATGATGAAAATGATAATGGTAGAAGACTACCAATATGCCTTAAAGATAGAAGAAACGTTGTCATGATGAAAAAAAAATAATCAAAGAGGAAGAGTAAGGTTCTCACAAAGACAAGGACAAAGCGATAGTGGTAAAGGACAAAATCACAATAGAAGAGGGCAACAAAGGCAAGAGGGAGAAGCTAGTACTTTTCAAAATAATAATAAATCTAAATATTTATTGAGAGGAAGTGGAGGTTATGGTAGAGGAAGGGATGGATTATTTCCCAAAAGTTGTTACAAATGTGGAGAAGTTGGTCATCGGGCATATGAATACCCTCAAACACAACAAACTAGTGGGTATGGAAAGGAAGCTCATAGCCATATTACACAAGTAGACAAAGAAAGTGTAGCTTCATCGAAGCATATGGAGGAACTAAACAAGGATAATTCCTCATGATTAAAAGGGTATTGTTGAAACTAGAAAAGGAGATGAATAAACCTAAGCAAAGGAGGAACTTGTTTAGGATGATTTGTAAATCAGGAGGCAACTATTGTAAAGTAATTATGGATAGTAGAAGCATCAACAACCTAGTGGCAAGAAATATGGTAGAGAAACCTAGATTGAAGAGGATAGAGCATCTAAACCCATACAAAGTGTCATGGTTACAAAATGGGCATCAAATTTTGGTAACCGAACAATGTATGGTAAACTTTCAAATTGGTTCTTATAAGGATGCAATTCTATGTGATATCATGTCGATGGATGCATGTCATGTCTTGTTGGGAAGACCATGGTAGTTTGATAGAAAGGTAGTGCATGATGGTAGGGTGAACACCTACACTATTGAGAAATATGGCAAGAGGTACACATTAATTTTATTGAAGGACAAAGGAAAAGAGATGTGTAGTAGTTCAAAAGTTTACCTGATCTCTAAAGAACAATTCTTGAAGAAGATGGATTAAGGGGAAGCATGTTTTACTTTCAATGCTAAACCCATGAAATATGGGACAACAAATAGGATGTATGATTTTGCATGAAGTGAAGGATATTTTGGAAGAATATGTTGAGATTATTTTAAAAGAATTAACCAATGGGTTACCACCAATGAGAAGTATTTATCACCAAATAGACTTCATTCTCAAAACAAGTCTGCTGAACAAGGCAACATTAGGATGACACCTATGGAGAATGAAGCGATAAAGATACAAGTCCAAGAGTTATTGGACAATGATCAAGGAAACCTTGAGCCCATGTGTAGTACCAGTTGTACTAGAACCCAAGAAAGGAAAAGAATGGCATATGTGCATGGGATCTTGAGAAATAAATAAGATCACAATAAAATATAATTTTTCATTACCTCATATGGATGAATTGATGGATTTTTTAAGTGGAGTGGAGTACTTCACAAAAATATATTTGAAGAGTGGTTATCATCAAATTAGAATCAGAGAAGGAGATGAGTGGAATATTGTGTTTATGACCATATATGGATTGTATGAATGGCTAGTTATGTTGTTTGGGTTGAAAAGCACACCTAGTACCTTTATGAGGTTGATGAATGAGGTTTTGAAGCCTTTTCTTGGTAATTTTGTGGTAGTTTACTTGGATGACATTTTAGTGTTTAGGAAAACCAAAGAAGAACACCTAAAGCATTTGAGGTTAGTTTTGCAAAAATTGAAGGATGAACAATTGTTTATCAATTTGAAGAAATATAGTTTTATGAAGAATGAATTGGTATACTTGGGTTTTGTTATATCCAAGGATGGTTTGCAGATGGATCCTGTAAAGGTGAAGGCTATTACAGAATGGTTATCACCAAGGGGTATGCATGAAGGTAGAAGTTTTTCATGGTTTGGCAAGTTTTTATAAAAAAATCATCAGGAATTTTAGTGCAACTCATGCTTCAATCACAAAAACTATGAAATGAAGTAGACATGAGTTCAAATGGACAAGTGTAGTAGAAAGGGTATTTCAAATATTGAAAGAGAAAGTAACGAAGTAGCTAATTTTGACATTGTTAGAATTTAACAAGGTTTTCCAAGTAGATGGTGATGTCAATGGAACAACCATTGGATGAGTTTGGAGTCAATAAGGTATACCCATTTCCTATTTTAGCAAGAAATTGAAAGAGACTAAGAAGAAATATTCAATCTATGATTGCGAGTTCTATGCATTGTTCAAGCACTCGAGAAGTAGAGACATTACCTATTGTCGAAAGAACTCATGTTATTTACAGATCATAATGATTTATAGTTCATAAATAGTTAAGGCAAGTTGAACCAAAGACATATGAAATGGGTGGAGTATCTTCAAAGTACTAATTTTTTGTGAAGCATAGAAGTGGTAGTTTAAATTGTGTAGTTGATGCTTTGAGTAGAAAAAAATTTATGAGTGTAATGAAGATTTAAATGGTAGGTTTTGATACTATGAAAGAACTTTATATTGATGATTTAGACTTCAAGGAAGCTTGGGAAGCTTGCAATGAACCTACTATAGGAGATATGATGCTATGGTTAGATTATTTTATTCCAAAGGGGTTGTTTTTCAAGGGACAAAAATTATGTATACCATGGAGTTACATGAGGGAAAACCTAATAATAGAAAAACATTATGGAGGATTAGTCGGACATTTTGAAATAGATAAAACTTTGAAACAAATTTGTGGAAGCTATTATTGGCTACGGATAAGAACAAATGTGTGAATATTTATGTAAAGTTGTCAAGTCTATCAATATGCAAAAGGACAAAGCCAGAACACTAGGTTGTACCAGCCATTATTAATACTAGAAAGGTCATGGGCAGATATCAGTATGAATTTTATCCTTGGATTGACATGAACACAAAAGGGGAATGGTTTAATTTTTGTTGTTGTTGATAGAATTTCAAAGGTGGAATATTTAAAATCTTGTAAATAAATGAATGATGCTACTCATATTGTTGATTCATTTTTTGAGAAGTGGTGAGATTGCATGGTTTGTTGAAAAGCATTGTGTTATATAGAGATGTGAAGTTTGTAGGTCACTTTTGGTGTACCTTGTAGAATTTGGGTACCAAAATGAGATTTTGTTCATCATATCACCTATAAACAAATGGACAAATCAAAGCCTTGGGAATTTACTACAACATCTAGTTGACAAGAAGCTGAAGTTGTGGGATACCGTATTGGCATAGGAAAAAAAATTATATAACAATTCAATAAATAGTAGTACATCTAAAATCCCATTCCAAGTTGTGTATGGAATCTATCCAAGATGAGTAGATGAGTTGTAGAGTACAACTAATTTGTAAAAACCTAGTACAATAGCATATAATTTTGTTGAATATATGCAATATTTACATCAAGAAGTGAAAGCCAATTTGGAAAATAATTCCATAAAATACAAACAACATGCTAAACTCAAGCATTGAACATAGGAATTTTAGGTGGAAGGTTTGGTTTTGGCACACTTGCAAAAGGAAAGATTCCTAAATGGCACTTCTATCAAGCTCAATTGGAAGAAGATAATACCTTGTAAGGTTTTGAAGAAGTTTGCAACCAATGCCTATGAAATTGAACTTCTAGAAAGGGTAGACATCTCACCAATTTTTAATGTGGTATATTTGTATCCATATTATGTCAAGCCTATAGAGAATGTTAAAGATATCACTTCTAATTTTTTTATGGAAGAATGGATTGCACAATTACCAAAAAAGGAATGGGATGAAACAAAGGTAGCATTGAGTGATAATTTTGCCCAATTGCAAAACCATCATCACAGTCAGGGTATTATCAGAAAACCCTCTCTTGCAAAGAAATTTAAAACTTCTCCAAGGTTATTTTAATTTTTTAAACTAGCTTGCAATGCTTAGTAAAATGTGAAATGTTAAAAATTAATTGGATACCTCAATGTTGCATATACCTGTTAACAAGGGGTCTGTTTTGGTATTGATTTGATTTGCAATGTTCTTTGTTGTTCATGGAATTTGTGAAAATATGACATTATTGGTCAACTATCTAATTTGAAATAACAATCCTTGAACGGTGATTTAATCAATTTTATCTCAAATTGTTAATCCTATTTTATCTTTGATTGTTATGCCAAATTTTATCTTCTTTTGTTAACCACATTTTTATCTTTGTTTGTTACCAAATTTTATCTTCTTTTGTTAACCAATTTTATCTTCCTTTGTCAAGATTTTCTTGAGAATGAAAATAGAAATGATGAAAATCTAAGTTTTGAATTTGAAACTTTGGAATGTCATATTAATTGTTCATTTTAAACCTTGTAAAAAATAAATATTTTAAACCTTGTAAAAAAATGAATGATGCTACTCATATTGTTGATTCATTTTTTGAAAAGTGGTGAGATTGCATGGTTTGTTGAAAAGCATTGTGTCAGATAGAGATGTGAATTTTGTAGGTCACTTTTGGTGTACCTTGTGGAAGTTGGGTACCAAATTGAGCTTTAGTTCATCCTATCACCTAAAAACAAATGGACAAATCAAAGTATTGAATAAAAGCCTTGGAAATTTGCTACAATATCTAGTTCACAAGAAGCCGAATTTGTGGGATACCATATTGGCATAGGCAAACATTTTATATAACAATTCAATAAATAGTAGTACATCGAAAATACCATTCCAAGTTGTGTATGGAATCTATCCAAGAGGAGTAGATGAGTTGTAGAGTACAACTGATTTGTAAAAACATAGTGCTATAGTAGATGATTTTGTTGAATATATGCAATATTTACATCAAGAAGTGAAAGCCATTTTGGAAAATAATTCCATAAAATACAGACAACATGCTAAACTCAAGCATTGAACATAGGATTTTTAGGTGGAAGATTTGGTTTTGGCACACTTGCAAGAGGAAATATTCCTAAATGACACTTCTATCAAGCTCAATTGGAAGAAGATTAGACCTTGTAAGGTTTTGAAGAAGTTTGCAACCAATGCCTATGAAATTGAACTTCTAGAAAGGGTAGACATCTCACCAATTTTTAATGTGGTATATTTGTATCCATATTATGATAAGCCTATAGATAATGTTGAAGATATCACTTCTAATTTTTTTATGGAAGAATGGACTGCACAATTACCAAAAAAGGAATGGGATGAAACAAAGGTAGTGTTGAGTGATAATTTTGCCCAATTGCAAAACCATCATCACAGTTAGGGTATTATCAGAAAACCCTCTCTTGCAAAGAAATTTGAAACTTCTCCAAGGTTCTTTTAATGTGTTAAACTTGCTTGCAATGCTTAGTAAAATATGCAATGTTAAAAATTAATTGGATACCTCATTGAAGTATATACCTGTTAACAAGGGGTCTGTTTTGGTATTAATTTGATTTTCAATGTTCTTTGTTGTTCATGGAATTTGTGAAAATATGACATTATTGATCAACTATCTACTTTGAAATAACAATCCTTAAACGATGATTTAATCAAATTTTATCTCAAATTGTTAATCCTATTTTATCTTTGATTGTTAAACCAAAATTTATCTTCTTTTGTTAACAAATTTTATCTTCTTTTGTTAACCAAATTTTTATCTTCGTTTGTTAACAAATTTTATCTTCCTTTGTTAACCAATTTTATCTTCCTTTGTTAAGATTTGCTTGAGAATAAAAATAGAAATGACTAAAATCTAACTTTACAATTTGAAACTTTGGAATGTCATATTAATTGTTCATTTTAATGAAAGGTTGGAATTTATTGAAATTTCAATTTTCATAAAATGAAGTTAATTTGATTGCTTAAAAAAATGTGCAAAGTTTGAAACCTCTATTTTCATTAAAATGTGACCTTATGTAAAATTAGAATTTGTATTTTAATTTGGAAATCCATGTATCTCTTTTTGGGGTTTTAATATTTTTTGTATTTTGTAATTGATGAGATTAAAAAATGTAAAAGGGCTAGGGTTAGAGAAAATAAAATAAAAGGACAAGTTGTCGTAACTTTTAAAATTTTAAACCGAACCTGCATAAACACACATCCTGCATTAAACCAACATTAGTTTGACCCGTCTTCACGCAATCCACAATTAATGTCCAGCAAATTGGGAGGAGAAGTTTCTTCTAGAAATTATATTTCCAATGTGCAATCCTTCCACAAAGTCTCTGACCCTCCTTTCTGCATTTCAATGGGAATTTAAATTTTTTTGAAGAATCCTTTCCTCTTCGTCTTCCCTTCCACTGGCTGAGTTTCGTTTCCTATTTTCTTCGATGGGAAACCCTTCCACTTCACCTTCTTCACTTGTCTTGACTTGTAACCACAAAGTTTAATGATTTCTACTCATTTTAAACTCCTTTATGTTTAATAAATTTTGCATGGTCTTTCATTATATCTCATGTAGACAAATTAATCATTTTTTTTTGTTCTCTTCTATTACTCTTTAATGATTACACTACTTCTATTTTCCAATGGGCAACATTCATTCCTTTTATATCCGTTTCATGAAACTACCTTTGCAACATGATAACAACTCTCTATTGTTTTGTGTTTACCCTAGTTACAATTGACCAACAAATATTTAGTCTGCCTCGTGTGAAAATACTTCCATCGATGTCATGCGCACTCCATACGTTTGAGAACTTCCTTGGTGGGAATACATGGGCAGCAAAGGCGTTATAACCCTCCCTACTTGCTACAGAAATAAATGTACCTAGGTGGCTTAAAGGTGTTCTCCTCCATGATGACAAAGAATATATAGGTGCTATGCCATTTTGGTGTAAACATAGGAGCAGGAACCAACAACATCTCATAAATACAGATCCAGTCAACCGCATTATCTGAAACCAACAATGTCTCAAGATCATTCCTTCCAAAATAGTTTGGAGGCCTCCAGTTCATTCTGTATGGTAAAATATCCAGAATACCCACTGGTATATACCTATACGAATAACTAAGCCACTCCAAGAGAAAATGGTGGGTTGTTTCCACACCTTTCTTATCAGAGCCCCAATGCTAAAGCCCAAAACATGTAAAATATTTTAAAATGTCAAATATCTCTGAGGCACTTATGTCCTAGTGCTTTTTTTCCTTGATTTTAGTGAATATCCATGCCTTAATTAAGGATACTCAAGAAATCATGCATGTTGAGAGGTTTGTCCCATTATTTAGATGTTCATTCCAATTTTTATAAGCAAAAATATCTCCATTATCTACAACCTGTAGATCATCTGGTCCTGCTTGTGCACATTGGTAGATATATTCCCAATCTGTAAGTTTGTTGTACCATTGCTGTTGTGTTATTCCATGTATTGTTATTGCTGCTACTCCAGCTTTACTAAAATCTAAAATCCATGAAAGGATACAGTTCCTCCCTTCAAAAAAGCCTATATGAAACTTGACTATGAGAGGCTTTTCAATGGTTGCAGTAGCAATTTTTATTATATTTTGCATCTTTAAAGGTTTATTAAGAAGAGAAGACCCAATTCCTTTGTTAACCACAATATCTATATGCTATCCCATGTTAATGTCAATAAAGTTAACAACACACTCTCTCTTGATTAGCTCCACTATATGTGCAATCATGTTAGGATATGCACCACAAATTTGTACCCCAAATAGATCTTCACTGGAGTGGCATCAAAGTAATGCCAATTCTGAAGCTTATCCCTACCATGTACAACCATCCTCGGTAGTGATGAAATCATTGCATCAATAATCTGTCCAATCCTCACATTTCATCAATTAAAAAAAATCCAAATTCACTTGTTTGCCATTCGTATTTGTCACCTCATCTCCATTCGGACTGCCAAATTGCCTTGCCTATCTGCCACATTCTCTAATTCACCACCCATGCCATGGACACAACCTAAAATAAACAGATAAAATAAAAGATAAATAAAATACATTGTATCCATAATATAAAAATGATTAACTTAACCATGTAAAATATTTATATATTAAATAAAATGGTTAAAATAATACAAGAGATATACAAAGGACCAAATTGATTAATCAACAAAACTTCATATTTATTCACGACAATTTGCAAATAAGTTTTAAAATATAATTAGAAGTTGATTCTTAAAAATGAAAGAATCTTGTATTTATCAAATGAATTAGAAAATATTTCACTAAAGTGATGATTAAAAGGGGTTACACTTCAAGAACCTATTCCAAGTGATTTAAATTTTAAATAAGATGCATCAGCAACTACGTGTATATCTTGATTTTACACAATAATGTGGAGGCATTTCATAATTGAAACAATTTGACCAAACAAATAAAGCAAGCTCAAACTTCAACATTTTAGGTGGATCCCCAAATTGGGCAGGTTATGTGATGCCACAACAAATTATGACTCTGCTAGAAAATGCTCTTGAGCATTTTGGATAAAGAGCCCAATATGAAACCAAGAAAACCAAAGATCAATGAAATAAGAATTATTCAGTAATATACAGAGAAAATGAGGGTAAAAAACTTCAAATAAAAATAGATGAACCATCTGCTTCTGCTCAGTGTGTGAATTGTGATTCATTTTACATTCTTGAAACAATTCAAATTCCATCATTGGTTTTGCATTTAGGCTATAAAAATACCATGCATAAAGATGTGCCTCTGCATTGCTCCACTACCAGTCAGGAATTCATAGCCCTGGTGGAGATGACCTTGATCTCTTCTAGACATTGCTCTATTGCCATCCAGGCATCTATAGCCTTGGTAGAGATTCTCTAAAACACCTAGGCATGCAATTTATTTTGTATTTTTTTACTAAGAATTTAATTGCTTTTGCAAAATTTGTATGCCAACTGGGTTAGAGACCACTTAAGGCTAGAGATGGAGTGTATTAGATTTTCACCTTAACCTGCAAACCCAAAATGAATTTATCCTTCAAGGTTTCAAAGAATACTCTTTAATATAGTAAGCTACATGTGGAGATTCAAAAAAATGTTTCATTGTTCCAAAATCCACTATCTTAGTCCAAAATCTAAGAATGATTACTAAACAATTTTATTTTCTTTTCCTCAATTCCACCTGATTTCAAACTAGGTAAACTATCCTACATGACAAAAGAACAACTATAAAAAAAGAGACCAAAATTTAGTATCTATCATAAAACACCACCTCAATCAGAGGAACAAACTCAAAAGTGTGAAAATACCAAAAGTGAAAAATTCGAAATGGAAACAAACCAAAATTGCAAAACTGATAAGCAAGTAAGAACCTGCTCCCTAAACTTGAAAACATTGACAAGAAAGCAAATAGCAAAATCTTACGAAACAAGATATTATGTACAAAAGCTATTTACAAGGTAATATTTGGGATTTCTTATATATGAAATTTTCTAGGATTCCAAACACGATTACCATAATTTGAAAGACGCCCATGATGATAGGCATGCTGATTTTGATGGGTATTATCCCATAGTAACATGATATTTAAAATCTCAAAGGCCTTTATTTTACCTCTCTCACCCCACCAACTCAATTTAATTCCATTCTCATTGTCATACTTAGATTTTGAGATGTCTATTAGTGAAATTTTATCTTCAATCACAATTTCTCCCAACATAGTGTGAATTCCCATTTTCAATTCAGTGCTCAAAATACTATCCCCATTGTTGTGATTAAACATGAGCTCTTACAAGCTTGATTCTATTTCTAAAAATTTAACTACCAAACCACTATTCATAGTTTCAGACCAATCATAATTACATAATAATTTACAGGTATCTAGGATATATAGCATATGAGGATCATTACAATTTTGTATCCCAAATTCAATAGTCAATTGTTGATGAACATGATTCAATAACTCAAAAATATTTACCTTTGTCTTGTTCAACTTAGAAAACCTTATTACTAGTGTGAGTAGGAATCAACTCTAATTCTTTGTTAGCCGCAAATGGCATTTCATTATCAACAATATTTGAATCCAACATACAATTATGTAAACTTTTACCTGGAGTTCGAATGGTTGAACAATTGAGATTCTACCTTTTACATATTTCCATTTACCAGCGCTTGATGAGCCCTTGTAATTCCTTATTTTTCCTCATGGTCCTCATCATCATCATCATATTGTATCCTTTTTTCTTCATCAATAACCTGATTTTCAAAAACACCAGAATTAGTCACAAAATTAAAAATATGCCCATACTTTTCAAAACCATAAATATTGCTGGTAAATGGATGTTTTAAATAAAAAATCTTCTTGATCAACTACTTGAGTCATCTCAAATAGAGCAACACTTTTCTTTGGGTCATCAAAAATATCAAATCCAAACCATTTATATTTGGAGTTTTCTCTATCTGAGGTAGCATAGGTATTATAGGATTATTAGGTGGGACAAGGCCTTCACTTTCTTGAGTGATTGGACATTGAAATTCGTATCATGAACATGATTTGAAGGATTATCAAGAAGTATACTTTGAGGTACCTACTTTTGTGATTGAACCATGTCTCTACTAAGTTGTAGAACTAACCTTTGCAAATTGTCTATCTGAGGGTTGATATCATTAACCTGAGTTGTAGTAGTTTGGTTCATTGCATCACTAAGAGATATTGGGGTATTCTAAAATTGATTAGAACTTGTGAATGATGGTATATTATGAGTGGTATATTGATATGAAGAAATAGTAGGATGGATAGGGGTGGTAATGATATTAAATATTTATGATTGAATGATGGGGACTCACACCAAAACCTTGAGAAATCAACTATTGTTCGAATCATATTGCCTCATTATAAGCCTTGGGAAAGGATGTAATTTGAGGAATCCCTCTCAAATACATGGAAATTGATAGAACCAGAGCATTAAAAATACATCTGGATAGCTGCTTCCTCTGTAGGAATGTAAGGTGCTTCCAAATTTGTATATAGATTATGGAACCTCTTAGTGAATAGCTTCAAAGATTCATTAGGTTCTCTACGAGCAGAGACAAACTGATGGTATATCATAATTGGGTCAACTGATTTTCTAAAATGATTAAGAAATGTTACCTCTAGTTGAGCCCAAGAGGTAATAGAACCTAAAGGTAAGTTGGTATACCAATCATATGCAACCTCATCTAATGTGTATGGAAATATTTTACAGGCAACATCTTCATGCATGATTTGTAAATGAATTATGGTGTTTTTGTATGCCTGAATATGTTCTTCAATAGATATTATCCCATCATGCCTAAATTGGGAAAGATATCTCTCAAAATTTATAGGCATATCATGTGCAGGCCTAGGTATGCACAAAGGGCTATTGCCTACCATCCAAGGAGCAAAAACTGCCATTAGTGGACCTTAAAGAATATAACTTTTGGTACCAATTTTGCTAGTCAAAGAAATATATCTTGTAGAGATGTGTGAAATGACTAACAATTTTCAAAATTTTAATAGATAAATCATCATGTTCATCAATTAAACCATAACAATCTGGAAAATTCTCAAACTTGTAAAAGGTTAGCATCAATGCATTATCAATTAGAGAAATTTCCAATCAATAAACGTGACAACTTTCAACAAAAAAATTCATAGGTCAAAGCAAATACCTTCAATTTGGCCCTCCTAGCACCAATTATGTTGTGCATTGAGGGCTTAGAGAAAGTTAGCAATTCAGGGCTCTCAAGTAACAATGAATAATTTAGCATTTAAAGTAACAATGAAATGAACAATTCAGGCCCTCCTTCTAGCACCAATTCTGTTGAGTGATAATTTTGCCCAATTGCAAAACCATCATCACAGTTAGGGTATTATTAGAAAACCCTCTCTTGCAAAGAAATTTGAAACTTCTCCAAGGTTCTTTTAATGTGTTAAACTTGCTTGTAATGCTTAGTAAAATGTGAAATGTTAAAAATTAATTGGATACCTCAGTGTAGCATATACCTGTTAACAAGGGGCTTGTTTTGGTATTGATTTGATTTGCAATGTTCTTTGTTGTTCATGGAATTTGTGACAATTTGACATCATTGATCAACTATCTACTTTGAAATAACAATCCTTGAATGGTGATTTAATCAATTTTATCTCAAATTGTTAATCCGATTTTATCTTTGATTGTTAAGCCAAATTTTATCTTCTTTTGTTAACAAATTTTATCTTATTTTGTTAACCAAATTTTTATCTTCTTTTGTTAACAAATTTTATCTTATTTTGTTAACCAATTTTATCTTCCTTTGTTAAGATTTGCTTGAGAATAAAAATAGAAATGACTAAAATCTAAGTTTGCAAATTGAAACTTTGGAATGTCATATTAATTATTCATTTTAAACCTTGTAAAAAATGAATATTTTAATCCTTGTAAAAAAATGAATGATGCTACTCATATTGTTGATTCATTTTTTGAAAAGTGGTGAGATTGCATGGTTTGTTGAAAAGCATTGTGTCAGATAGAGATGTGAAGTTTGTAGGCCTCTTTTGGTGTACCTTGTGTAATTTGGGTACCAAATTGAGCTTTTGTTCATGCTATCACCTACAAAAAAATGGACAAATCAAAGTATTGAATAAAAACCTTAGGAATTTTCTACAACATCTAGTTGACAAGAAGCTGAAGTTGTGGGATACCATATTGGCATAGGCAAACATTTTATATAACAATTCAATAAATAGTAGTACATCTAAAATCCCATTCCAAGTTGTGTATGGAATCTATCCAAGAGGAGTAGATGAGTTGTAGAGTACAACTGATTTGTAAAAACCTAGTGCTATAGCAGAGGATTTTGTTGAACATATGCAATATTTACATCAAGAAGTGAAAGCCAATTTTTAAAAGAATTCCATAAAATACAAACAACATGCTAAACTCAAGCATTGAACATAGGAATTTTAGGTGGAAGATTTAGTTTTAGCACACTTGCAAAAGGAAATATTCCTAACTGGCACTTCTATGAAGCTCAATTGGAAGAAGATCAGACCTTGTAAGGTTTTGAAGAAGTTTACAACCAATGCCTATGAAATTGAACTTCTAGAAAGGGTAGACATCTCACCAATTTTTAATGTGGTATATTTGTATCCATATTATGATAAGCCTATAGAGAATGTTGAAGATATCACTTCTAATTTTTTTATGGAAGAATGGATTGCACAATTACCAAAAAAGGAATGGGATGAAACAAAGGTAGTGTTGAGTGATAATTTTGCCCAATTGCAAAACCATCATCACAGTTAGGGTATTATCAGAAAACGTCTCTTGCAAAGAAATTTGAAACTTCTCCAAGGTTCTTTTAATGTGTTACACTTGCTTGCAATGCTTAGTAAAATGTGAAATGTTAAAAATTAATTGGATACCTCAGTGTAGCATATACCCATTAACAAGGGGCCTATTTTGGTATTGATTTAATTTTCAATGTTCTTTGTTGTTTATGGAATTTGTGAAAATATGACATTATTGATCAACTATATACTTTGAAATAAAAATCCTTGAATGATGATTTAATCAATTTTATCTCAAATTGTTAATCCTATTTTATCTTTGATTGTTAAGCCAAATTTTATCTTCTTTTGTTAACAAATTTTATCTTCTTTTGTTAACCAAATTTTTATCTTCGTTTGTTAACAAATTTTATCTTCTTTTGTTAACCAATTTTATCTTCCTTTGTTACCAATTTTATCTTCCTTTGTTAAGATTTGCTTGAGAATAAAAATAGAAATGACTAAAATCTAAGTTTGCAAATTGAAACTTTGGAATGTCATATTAATTATTCATTTTAAACCTTGTAAAAAATGAATATTTTAAACCTTGTAAAAAAATGAATGATGCTACTCATATTGTTGATTCATTTTTTGAAAAGTGGTGAGATTGCATGGTTTTTTGAAAAGCATTGTGTCAGATAGAGATGTGAAGTTTGTAGGCCTCTTTTGGTGTACCTTGTGTAATTTGGGTACCAAATTGAGCTTTTGTTCATGCTATCACCTACAAAAAAATGGACAAATCAAAGTACTGAATAAAAACCTTAGGAATTTGCTACAACATCTAGTTGACAAGAAGCTGAAGTTGTGGGATACCATATTGGCATAGGCAAAAATTTTATATAACAATTCAATAAATAGTAGTACATCTAAAATCCCATTTCAAGTTGTGTATGGAATCTATCCAAGAGGAGTAGATGAGTTGTAGAGTACAACTGATTTGTAAAAACCTAGTGCTATAGCAGAGGATTTTTTTGAACATATGCAATATTTACATCAAGAAGTGAAAGCCAATTTTTAAAAGAATTCCATAAAATACAAACAACATGCTAAAATCAAGCATTGAACATAGGAATTTTAGGTGGAAGATTTAGTTTTAGCACACTTGCAAAAGGAAATATTCCTAACTGGCACTTCTATGAAGCTCAATTGGAAGAAGATCAGACCTTGTAAGGTTTTGAAGAAGTTTACAACCAATGCCTATGAAATTGAACTTCTAGAAAGGGTAGACATCTCACCAATTTTTAATGTGGTATATTTGTATCCATATTATGATAAGCCTATAGAGAATGTTGAAGATATCACTTCTAATTTTTTTATGGAAGAATGGATTGCACAATTACCAAAAAAGGAATGGGATGAAACAAAGGTAGTGTTGAGTGATAATTTTGCCCAATTGCAAAACCATCATCACAGTTAGGGTATTATCAGAAAACGTCTCTTGCAAAGAAATTTGAAACTTCTCCAAGGTTCTTTTAATGTGTTAAACTTGCTTGCAATGCTTAGTAAAATGTGAAATGTTAAAAATTAATTGGATACCTCAGTGTAGCATATACCCATTAACAAGGGGCCTATTTTGGTATTGATTTAATTTTCAATGTTCTTTGTTGTTCATGGAATTTGTGAAAATATGACATTATTGATCAACTATATACTTTGAAATAACAATCCTTGAATGATGATTTAATCAATTTTATCTCAAATTGTTAATCCTATTTTATCTTTGATTGTTAAGCCAAATTTTATCTTCTTTTGTTAACAAATTTTATCTTCTTTTGTTAACCAAATTTTTATCTTCGTTTGTTAACAAATTTTATCTTCTTTTGTTAACCAATTTTATCTTCCTTTGTTACCAATTTTATCTTCCTTTGTTAAGATTTTCTTGAGAATAAAAATAGAAATGACTAAAATCTAACTTTACAATTTGAAACTTTGGAATGTCATATTAATTGTTCATTTTAATGAAAGGTTGGAATTTATTGAAATTTCAATTTTCATAAAATGAAATTAATTTGATTGCTTAAAAAATGTGCAAAGTTTGAAACCTCTAATTTTCATTAAAATGTGACCTTATGTAAAATGAGAATTTGCATTTTAATTTGGAAATCCATGTATCTCTTTTTGGAGTTTTAATATTTTTTGTATTTTTTAATTGATGAGATTAAAAAATGTAAAAGGGCTAGGGTCAGAGAAAATAAAATAAAAGGACAAGTTGCCGTAACTTTTAAAATTTCAAACCGAACCTGCATAAACACACATCCTGCATTAAACCAACATTAGTTTGACCCGTCTTCACGCAATCCATAATTAATGAGGTGCAATCTTCTATGGAATAACACAATACATTAAGAAAAATAAATGAGTCTACCATCCGCATGCATAAAACTCATCAGAATTTCCAATATATTGCCAACATGAAATATTTTAAATAAATACACTTGCAGAATACCGTGTTCCAATGGCTTCCAATGGTGAAATTTGGTGTAGTCCAACAACTTGGGAGGAGAAGTTTCTTCCAAAAATTTTGTTTCCAATGTGCAATCCTTCCACAAAGTCTTTGACCCTCCTTTTTGCATTTCAATGGGTATTTAAAATTTTTGGAAGAAACCTTTACTCTTCATTTTTACTTCCACTGGCTGAGTTTCGTTTCATATTTTCTTTGATTGGAAACCTTCCACTTTACCTTGTCTTGACTTGTAACTGTAAGGTTTAATGATTTCTATTCATTTTAAAATCCTTTGTGTTTAATAAATTTTGCATGGCCCTTTGTTACATCTCGTGTAGATAAATTAATTATTTTTGCTTGTCCTTTTCTATTACTCTTTAATGATTGCACTAATTCTATTTTCCAATGGGTAGCATTCATTCCTTTTATATCCGTTTCATGAAACTACCTATGCAACATGATAACAACTCTTTATCATTTTGCGTTTATTCTAGTTACAATTGTCCAACAAAGCTTTACTCTAGCATGCCGAATGGAGAAACTAAATTTTCCCTTGTGTGAAAATACTTCCATCGATGTCATGCACACTCCATACATTTGAGAACTTCCTTGGTGGGCATACGTGGGTAGCAAAGGCGTTATAACCCCTACTCACTTGCTACAGAAATGAACGTCCCCAGGTGGCTCAAAGGTTTTCTCCTCCATGATGATGAAGAATAAGTAAAGACCATACCATTTTGGTGTAAACATAGAAGCAGGACCCAATAACATCTCATAAATATGGACCCAGTCAACCGCACTATCTAAAACCAACAATATCTCAATATCATTCCTTCCAAAATAGCTTCGGGATCTCTAGTTCATTCTCTATGGTACACTATCTAGAATGCCCACTACTATATACCTATACGAATAACTAAGCCACTCCAAGATAAAATAGTGGGTTGTTTCCATACATTTCTTATCAGAGCCCCAATGCTGAAGCCCAAAACATGTAAAATATTTTAAAATATCAAATCTCTCTAAGGCACTTATGTTCCATTGCCTTTGTTCCTTGACTTCGGCGAATATCCATGGCTTAATTAAGGCTACTTGATCAATCATGTTAGTCTCTCAATGACACTGAGAGGGGGGGTTAATCAGTGTAGCTCTTTAAAACTTAAATCTTCAACACTCAAAGCCAAAACAATGAAAACATAAAACCAAATAAAGCAAGTATAACAAGAGAACATCACAAAAAACAAGATGTACCGAGGTTCACCGATTTGGTTACATCCCCAAAAATGATTGTTTGGACTCCCATCCAAATATAGCCTTTGAAAAGCACCAAATTTACAATCAATTTACCAGAACCCACTAGAAGGAGCACCAAACCCTGATTTATCTACACCAACAGAAAGGAGCACCAACCCTTGATTTATATGCACCAATAGAAAGGAGCACCAAACCCTCTACCAAGCACCCACTTGATTTTGATATTGATAATAAAATAACATTTATGAATGTCTTCACTGAAACCAGAATCCTCTATGGTCTGTAAGCTTAAAATCTAAAACTTTCTATTTCACCCAGCATAACATCCCTCTCTCTGCATTACTCAGAATTTGAATCTTCTCTTCTCAAAAAAAAAAAAATTGATTGTTATCTTAGCTCGTTTTGCCAATTGCTAAACGCTTTTTGGGTATTGTGAAAAACTTTGTCTACGAACTCATCTCAAAATTTTAGCCAAAATGGATATCATATGAGAAAATTATGCCCAAAATACTGAAGTGACATTTTTCACCACTCTCCAAAAATCATGGATTTTCACTCTTTATTTTTCTCCACACACACTTCTCTCTTCACAAAATAAAGTCCTCACTTTTCAATAAAATCCCTTGTCACTTAAAAAGCACACACTTGCATTCTTTTTACCTTTTCAATTTTAAAAATATTTTCTTTAATAAAGCTTCTTAAAACAATATAACTTCCTTTTTTTAATTTGAGAAGGCATTTCGTCAAACACGTCACATGCAAAAAATTGACACCTTACTAGTTCTCTTACTTCAGAGCCACGTGACACCTAAAAAATAAATGAAATATGCTCTATTTGATGCCTTGAAGGTGTAACAACACTGAAACCGAAACTCTGGCAACTCTACAAGGTCGAAATGATCAACTAAAGGATTTTGCACAAGTGGAACAAATTGACATAAAAGTGACCTGTACCGTTTTTGCAACAATCATAACTCTCACCTCGTAACTCTATTTTCTCTAAAATTTGAAACGTAGAATATATGCAATGGTGAATACATCCAGTACGAATATTGCTATATAAATCCTTACGGTTCGCCTGTACTACCTCCACGAAAACTGCTGCTGACACACTTTTTCCAAAAAGAGCATTTTTGTGATAGTCTTGCAACGCTTGTAACATTCACCTCGTTTCTCTGTTTTGGTGGAAATTTGGAACACATGTTTTTGAATATAATGACCACCTCCAGTTTGAATTTTACTATCAAATTATTTTTTGTTTGATCACAGTGCTTCTGGCAAAATTGCCCTTTTTCAGCCTGTACAACCACTTGCCAAATCATCCGCCAAGATACCAGAAACATCACCGATAAATCCAAACACTATATTGACACCTCCAATGCTATTATGGACTGTTTCATAACATGTTGGCATGTTCCAAACTGATCCATCCTGTCCAACTGCACCCGTGATGACTTTTGCAATTTTTTGACAACTTCATGATGATTTTTTCAACTTTTACAAATTTGCATGAACAACTTGTAACAACTTCATCCGAACATAAAAAAAATCCTCATAAGCATTGAACATCACTGTACATACTCCAAAAAATGTCTGAACAACTATCCACTACATCAACCTATCCATCTGAGTGTGTTGACAACAATGACAATACTGTCGCTGCACCTTGCTCAACAATCTTCCCCTTTGGAATTGTTGGCAACACACGCACAATTTCTTGTAACTCTTCTCCCATTTGAAAATAATACCAAAGGGCTACTGTAAACTCCCCTTGAGTCCATGCACAAAATTCTCAGGCAAAAATTATTACACTTAGCAAAAATCACAAACATGAGCAAAAATATAAACAAATACACAAATGCTCCCCCTGAGAATGTGGCCCCAATAGCTTGTCAATTCTTGGGAAGTGTGACCACTCCTAATTTCTTGTGAAGGCACTCAAAGAATTCCTTGGGCAATGGTTTTGCAAAGATATTTGCTACTTGCTATGTTGTTGGAACAAAATCCAACTTAACCTCACCTTTCGCAACTTTCTCCTTTAAAAAATGATACCAGATAACAATACGTTTTGTGCAAGAATGCATAACCAGATTATTTGAGATGTTAATGGCACTGGTGTTATCGCACTTAACTAAAATAGGCTCACTAAAATTAATTCCAAGATCCTTTAGAGTTTTTTTCATCCATAACACCTACGTACAACACGTTGTCACTGCAATGTATTTTGCCTCTACTGTGGATAAGAAGACTGACTCCTATTTCTTACTGTGCCACACGACCAACCTATCTCCAAGATAGAATGCACCTCCACTGGTACTCTTCCTATAATCTACACATCCTGCCCAATCTACATCTGAATACGTAATAAGGGTGAAGTCCTGACATTTCGGATACCATAACCCATACTCCATATTACCCTTGAGGTACCGAAAAATCCTCTTCACTACTGTCACATCAGTCTCCTTGGGACTAGCCTAAAATCGTGCTACCATGCATACTACCTGCAAAATATCTGGTCTAGTAGTTGTCAAGTATAGTAAGCTCCCAATCATAGATCTATACATAGTTTGATCAACATGTGGAGATTTGTCATCCTTGCTCAACTTGCAACCTGTCGTCATAGGAGTGCTAACTGGCTTACAATCCTCCATTGTGAACTTTTTAGCATCTCTTTCACATATTTAATTTGAGAAATAAATATGCCCTTCTCCTTTTGATTAACTTGCAATCCAAGGAAATACGAAAGTTCACCAATCATTGACATTTCAAATTCTTTCTGCATCTTATTTGCTAAATATTTACACAACTCATCTTTGCTACTGCCAAATATGATATCATCTACGTATACAACAAGAAAAATATGATGACCATTTTTTGTTTTGACATACAAATTACTATCCACCATACCTTTCTTAAACCCTTGCTGAGTAAGATAATTGTCTACCCTTGCATACCATGCTTGTGGTACCTGTTTTAAGCCATATAACACTTTATTCAACTTGCAAACCAAGTTGGGATCATCACCAAGCTGGAAACCATCTGGCTGCTCAATGTAAACCTCTTCTTCAAGTTTCCCAATAAAAAATGCTGATTTTACATCCATTTGATAAACTTTGAATTTCTTGTAAACTACTAAAGCCATAAACATTATAATTGCCTCTAGTCTGACCACAGGTGAAAAGGTTTCCTCAAAGTCAATACCTTCAACTTGTGCATAGCCTTTGCATACAAATATTACTTTGTTCTTGACTACTTTTCCGTCTTCATTCAATTTGTTTCGAAAGACCCATTTAGTATCGATTACATTTTTATTTGCGGGTCTTGGTACTAACTCCCAAGTCTTGTTTTTCTTGATCTGATCTAATTCTTCATTTATTGCCTTTACCCAACTTTCATCTTTGCTTGCGTTAGCAATATTTTTGGGCTCAATGCTGGATAATAAAGAGTAGTTACTTACTAATCTTCTTCTTGTCTGAACACCAACTGTGGGGTCTCTAATTATTTGCTCTCTAGGATGATCTTTCTGCCAGCTGCCTGTATTGAATTTCTTGTTTTCTTCCACTTATGAATCATTGTTTGAATCCTTTGAGTCAATTTTTGGTTTCTTTTCTGTTTCCTTTTTCTCATCTCCTTCAATGACCTCTTCATAAATTGGGTAGTTCTCTTCATAGCTAATTACTCATTCCCTTCCTTCATCAACTTTAACATCGATACTATCCATAATTTTACTTAGCCTCTTGTAGCATTTGTAAGCTTTGATTTTTGATGAATAGCCAATAAAAATACCTTCATCCGCTCTATCTTCAAACTTACCAAGGTTTTCTTCAGTTCTTTTGATGTAACACTTGCTGCCAAAAAATTTAAAGTATCTTGTTGTTGCCTTTTTACCGAACCACAACTCATAAGGAGTTTTGTTTTCATGCGTCCTCAACATGCACCTATTTTGGATGTATACCGCAGTATGGACTACCTCTTTCCAAAATCTATCTGCTACTTTGCTCTCAGTAAACATAGTCCATGCCATTTCCTACACTGTCTTGTTATTTATTTCTATCACACCATTCTGCTGAGGTGTCCTAGCTGTTGAAAACTGTCTTCTAATGCCATATTTTTCACAATACTATGTGAAATCCTCTAAAATAAACTCTCCTCCTCTGTATGACCTTAAACATTTAATCATTTTTCTTGTTTGATTCTCAACTTGGTTTTTGAAAACCTTGAACATCTCAAAAGCTTCTGATTTATGCTTCAAAAACAGTACCCATGTCATCCTGGAATAGTCATCTATACACAACATGAAATATTTGTCACCATTTATGCTTTGCGTTATCATGGGTCCACATAAATCAGTATGTACTAGTTCCAAATGTTTGCTTGTGTAGTACTATTTTGTTTTAAATGAGACTCTGGTTTTCTTCCCATTTTGACATGAAGCATAAATGCTATTTGATGGTTTGCCAATGGTGGGAATATCTCTCATTGCTTTCTTTGATCTGATTTTTACTAGATTGTCAAAATTGATATGATCAAGCCTCTTGTGCCACAACTAATTTTATTCTTCCTGTCCAATCAAGAAATCTCCTTCTGAAGTCTCTAAGAGGGTGTATATGTTTCCAGATGTCCTTGATCCAGTTGCTATCAACTTCCCATTGTTTTCCTTTCTGACTTCACAACCTTTCTTCTTAAAGATCTCTTCATGACCTATATCACAAATTTGACTTACGCTCAACAAGTTATGCTTCAGACCAACCACAAACAAGACTTATTTTGACCTAATTTTTTTGTCACTAATATTAACTGAACATCTGCAAACTATCTTAGCTCCATCATTGTTTCCTAACTAAACTGAACCACCTTCATATTGCTGCAAGTTCTCAAATTTTTTTGTCACCTAGCATATGACTGGAGCATCCACTATCAAGTATCCATGGTGCAGATTTATTCTGCGCTTTAAATGCCATCTGTATGATCAAGGATTCTTTTTCTTCCTTAGGTCGCTATTTTTCTTTCCACTTAGGTTTGATTACAATTTTGGGCTCTTGTTTTGGCTTTTCTTTTTCAGTAGCTTGTGCATGTTTTTCGAGAAATTTTCTATTTTGTCTTATTCCATTTGGCTAAAATTTTCTTCCCTAAAATTGATTTGATATAAATTTACTTCGATAATTTCTTGCAATATTCCCAAAATTATGACAATTATAACATTCTACTGCATAATCCATCAAAGGTGAAAAAACATTTCTATTGGTAAAATTCCTTGGTCCTACATTATACTTGCAATCTGAGATCTTATGTCCATAACCATTGCATTTAAAACAATAACTAAAAAATAGATGATTGAACCTGGGTGGTGGTCTTTGCCATGTTTTCGTAGGAGCCATAAATCTTCTTCTTCTTTGATGTGTGACATTGGTGAAGCCATCATTGTCAATTCTCCTTTCGTGCCTTGCATTATTGCTTTACTTTGCATGATTAACTTGTTTCTTCTCTTCATTCTTTGTGGATTCTTCATTTATGGCCTTTAATCCATTTGATGATTCTCCTTCATCAAAACCCAAACCAAATTTGATGCCTGTAGTCTTTTGGTTATTTATGATCTTATTCAGCTTCATAGAACTTTCTTCACGTTTATGATAACAACTAATTTTTTGATTCATCTCTTCTAGTTGCATTCTTAAACCAATAATCTCTTCTTCTAGCTTGCTACAATAATCTATTTTCATGGTTATTTGCACTTCGAGATCTTTGAATATTTTCTTGGATTCTTCTATCTGTACTTTCAAATTTGTTATGATTTCATTTGCATCCTCAAGCTTTCTTGAATTTTTCTTATTCTTTTTTCTTTCTATCTTCAATTCATCTAGAGCTACAATTAGTTCATCTTCCAAATTCACTTTTGCATCAATTTCTTCTTCATCACATTCCTATTATTTTTTTGGTTTTTCTTCTTTGAGTGCCATGAAAAGAGCTTCACCTATTTCCTTTTTAGAATCCTCACTGGAGCTATCTTCTGATGAACTAAAATTCTTGGAGATGAAACTTTTCTTCTTGAAGTTGCCTTTTCTGAAATTTGTTTTTTTCTTCCAATCACTTCTTTCTTTGTGCGATCCTTCATCACTTATGTTCTTCTCATTAAGTGGAAATTTAGCTGCAAAATGCCCAATGCCTCCACAGTTGAAATATTTAAATGGTAACTTTCCTCTGTATTTTATTTTTCCCCTTTTTAGTTTTTGAACAAATTTTGCTTCAATTTTATCTTATGTCTCTTCTTCCTCGAATTCTTTTTTTGCTTTCATATTTTTATGGGCTTTAAAAGTAGCTTCTCTGTTTGTGGGTTTAGATTTTTCTATTCTCATCTCATATGCAGTCAAAGAACCATGCATCTCATCCATACTAAAATAATTTAGATCTTTAGCTTCTTCTATAGCTAAAAATTTAGAATCAAATCTTTGGGGAAGGGATCTTAATACCTTTTTCACGATGAAAAAATCTTTGATTTCCTTGCCGAGTCCTCTAATCACATTAATGACTTCATTAACTCTCAAAGCATATATGCCTATATATTTTCATTGTCATTCATATTTAATACTTCGAACTGAGCTCGATGTGTTTGTAACTTGGCCTCCTTGATCTTAACGTCTCCTTCATGAATGCTTTTTAGTTTCTCCCATATTTCCTTTGTCGTTTTACAACCCATAATATTTACCAGTTCACTGTACACGAATCCACACATGATAGCATTCTTTGCTTTTGATTCATTCTCAAACAGTTTCTTACCGATAGCATTGGTTGGAGAAGTGGTGGGTATTGTGTATCCACTATCTACTGAATTCCAAATGTCGTATCCCAAAGCACAAAGATATGTATACATCCCGAGTATCCAAAATGCGTAATTAGTTCCATCAAATAATGGTGCTTTATTTTATGAGAAGCCTTCACCACCTGCCATTGTGTCACTTCCAAGATCACCCTATCCGGTTAATCTTGTTCAGGAACCTTGCTCTGATACCAATTATTAGTCTCACAATGACACTAAGAGGGGGGTGAATTAGTGTAGCTCTTTAAAACTTAAATCTTCAACACTCAAAGCTAAAACAATGAAAACATAAAACCAAATAAAGCAAGTATAACAAGAGAATATCACACAACACAAGATGTACCGAGGTTCACCGATTTGGCTACATCCCCGAAAATGACTATTTGGACTCCCATCCAAATCCAACCTTTGCAAAGAACCAAATTTACAATCAATTTACTAGCACCCACTAGAAGGAGCACCAACCCCTGATTTATCTACACCAATAGAAAGGAGCACCAACCCCTGATTTATTTGCACCAATAGAAAGGAGCACCAACCCCTCTACCAAGCACCCACTTGATTTTTATATTGATAATAAAATGACATATATGAATGTCTTAACTAAAACCAGAACCCTCTATGGTCTGTAAGCTCAAAATCTAAAAATTTCTATTTCACCTAGTATAACATCCCTCTCTTTGCATTACTTAGAATTTGAATATTCTCTTCTCACACAAAAAATTTGATTGTTCTCTTAGCTCGTTTTTCCAATTTCTAAATGCTTTTTGGGTATTGTGTAGCACTTTGTCTATGAACTCCTATCAAAATTTAAGCCAAAATGGATATCATATGATAAAGTTATGCCCAAAATACTGAAGTGATATTTTTCACCACTCTCCAAAAATCAAGATTTTCACTCTTTATTTTTCTTCACACACACTTCTCTCTTCACAAAATAAAGTCCCCACTTTTCAATAAAATCCCTTGTCACTTAAAAATCACACACTTGCATTCTTTTTCCCTTTTCAATTTTAAAAATATTTTCTTTAATAAAGCTTCTTAAAACAATATAACTTCCTTTTTTTAATTTGAAAAGGCATTTCGTCAAACACGTCACATGCAAAGAATTGACACCTTACTCGTTCTCTTACTTCGGAGCCATGTGAAACCTCAAAAAAAAAACAAAATATGTTCTATTTGATGCCTTGAATGTGTAACAACACTAAAACTGAAACTCTGGTGACTCTGCAAGGTCAAAACGGCCAACTAAAGGATTTTGCACAAGTGGAACAAATTGACATAAAAGTGACCTGTACCATTTTTGAAACAATCATAACTCTCACCACATAACTCTATTTTCTCTAAAATTTGAAACATAGAATCTATGCAATTCTAACTATATCTAATCCGAATATCACTATATAAATCCTTAGGGTTCACCTGTACCACCTCCATGAAAACTGCTGCTGACACACTTTTTCCAAAAAGAGCATTTTTGTGATAGTATTGCAACGCTTGTAACATTCGCCTCGTTTCTTTGTTTTGGTGGAAATTTGGAAAAAAAATTCTTGAAGATAACTACCACCTCCAGTTCAAATTTCACTATCAAATTCTTCTCGGTTTGCTCGTAGTGCTTCTGACAAAACTGCCCTTTTTGGGCCTGTACAACCACTTGCCAAATCATCTGCCAAGATACCGAAAATGTCACCGATCAATCCAAACACTGTGCTGACACCTCAAATGATGTTATGGAATATTTATTGACATGCTAGCATGTTCCAAAATAATTCATCCTGTCCAACGCCCGTGATGACTTTTGTAATTTTTTAACAACTTCGTGACAATTTTTTCAACTTTTGCAAATTTGCATGAACAACCTGTAACAACTTCACCCGAACATAAAAAACATCCTCATAAGCATTGAACATCACTGTACATGCTCTGAATAACCTTTGAACAACTGTCCACTGTATCAACCTGTCCATCTGAGTGTGTTGACAACAATGACAATACTGTTGCTGCACCTTGCTCAACAAATCATGCATGTTGAGAGGTTTGTCTCATTCTTTAGATGTTCATTCCAATATGTATAAGCAAAAATATCTCCATTATCTACAACTTGCAAATCATCTAATGCTGCTTGTGCACACTGGTAGATATAATCCCAATATGCATGCTTGTTGTATTGTTGTTATTGTGTTCTTCCATGTATTTTTATTACTGCTACTCTAGCTTTACTAAAATCTAAAATCCATAAAAGGACACAGTTACATGATAACAAATCTTTGTCATTTTGTGTTTATTCTAGTTACAATTGACCAAAAAATCTTTACTCTAGCATGTCGAATGGAGAAACTAAATTTTGCCTCATGTGAAAATACTTCCATCAATGTCATGCACACTCCATACATTTGAGAACTTCCTTGGTGGGAATACGTTGGTAGCAAAGGCGTTATAACCCCTCCCTACTTGCTACAGAAATGAATATCCCCAGGTGGCTCATAGGTGTTCTCCTCCATGATGATGAAGAATATGTAGGTACCATACCATTTTGGTGTAAACATAGGAGTAGGACCCAATAACATCTCATAAATACAGACCTAGTCAGTTGCACTATCTGAAACCAACAATGTCTCAATATCATTCCTTCCAAAATAGCTTCGGGATCTCCAGTTCATTCTTTGTGGTACAATATCTAGAATTACCACTGGTATATACCTATACAAATAGCTAAGCCACTCCAAGAGAAAATGGTGGGTTGTTTCCACACCTTTCTTATCACTGCCCCAATGTTGAAGCCCAAAACATGCAAAATATTTTAAAATATCAAATATCTCTAAGGTGCTTATGTTCCATTACCTTTATTCCTTGACTTCAGTGAATATACATGGTTTAATTAAGGCTACTCGAGCAATAATGCATGTTGAGAGGTTTGTCATATTATTTAGATGTTCATTTCAATATGTATAAGCAAAAATATCTCCATTCTCTACAACTTGTAGACCATCTAGTGCTGCTTGTGCACATTGGTAGATATGATCCCAATGTGCATGCTTGTTGTATTGTTGCTATTGTGTTCTTCCATGTATTTTTATTTTTGCTACTCCAGATTTACTAAAATCTAAAATTCATGAAAGGACACAGTTCCTCCTTTCAAAATAGCCTGTTCGAACCTTGATTGTGAGAGGCTTTTCAATGGTTGCAGCAACAATTTTTATTATATTTTACATATTTATAGGTTTATTCATAAGAGAAGACCCAACTCCTTTGTTAACCATAATATCTATAGGGTATATCATGTTAATGTCAATAAATTCAACAGCACACTCTCGCTTGATCAACTCCACTGTATGTGCAATCATGTCAGGATATGCAACACATATTTGTACCCCAAAAAGATCTTCACTGGAGTGGCATCTCAGTAATGCCCATTCTAAAGCTTGTACCTACCATGTACAACCATCCTCTATTAGAATTATTGAGTTTTCATTGATGTCAAAGTCAGACTTGGTTACTAGCAAATAGTGGTGTGCTTGGAAAATTATTCAAGGCAGATATATCTTTCAAGGGTGATAAGCTTGTTTATAAGTTGTGCAATATAAAAGGGTTTATTTGATTAAATATTTGAATATTTAAATCCACCAAAGGTGTTTAAATATTTAAATATTATAATTGAGTGGGCCAACTAGGGCGCCAAAAGTAAGATGTGATAATGTTTTGCATATAAATAAGAAGTCAAAATTCATTTCAAGGAATGAGCTTCGATTGAATATCTTTGGAAGGGGCTTCGTTGTCAACGTAGAAGCGAGAGGAAAAAATGAACGACTCTGGAGTTCATCCGCAGCATAGAGGAATTAGGTTGAGGAGCAAACGAGCATGGAGTAGCGAAGGATATTGGTGTGCATCTTCGATATTCGCATGGAGCAACGAAGGATATTAGTGTGTATCTTTGATATCGATGTGGAGCAACGAAGGATATTGGTGTGTGTCTTCGATATCGGCATGGAGCAACGAAGCCTTGGATGGTGTGTTGCAGGTCAAAGAAAAAGCACGTTGTAAAGCCAAGCATTGAGGAGCAAACGAGAATGGATGATAGAGGTCCGTAAGCATGGAAAAAGAAGAAAACCTGAGAAGTTTTAATTCCTTTTAAATATTGGAAGATGAGCCGTAGAGTCGCAGTAGAGGGATCTCAGTTGCATAACATTTGAAGCATCGATGATTGGAAGGATACAACAATCTAAAGCACCCAAGTGAGCTAAAGTTTCAAAGGTCACATTGCATTTTGACAATGCTCAAATACGGGCCCATTGGGCACAATTATTGGAGATCATGCAATGAAGAAAGTATTCAAGCATTCTTTGGATGCCACAGGTGAGAAACCCAGCTAAAACTAGTCATTGGAAGACACTCACCATACGCAGATTTGAAGGAAGAAGCACACAATGTGGAAGCATTGATATACAATAAAGTCTAATGCACATTGAAAGAGGGAATAGAATCTACATAAGCAATGTCCATTTTACCACCATACACAAAAGGAAAACAAGAGCACATATTAAAAGGTATAAATTATTATTGAACTTTATAAAATTTTGAAGACAAGGATTTAGTTTAAAATTTTGAAAAGGAGATATAAGAAAAGTGAGTTGCTATTTTTGAGATAAGGTGATTTTATTATTTGAGGTAAATATTTGGTTTTATAAAGTGAGGAGAAATAAGGAGCATTAAAATTTATTTTAAAGGGTTTGATTTAATTAATCTAAAGCATTATAGATTAATTAATAGCAACAAAGCTTGGATATCATTCATGTATTATTTGGCAAGGGCCTGGCAAGCATAGAAGGTGAAAATTCAAAATTTGAAGAGCTTGAGAAGTGCTTCATAACATGGAAGTATAACAGAGTAAAAGCAAGGTATAAGCATCTCCAATTCAACACACAAGTAAGTTATCTAGTGCTAGACTTGGGCTACCTTTAAAATGTAATAAATGTGAGACATGTGGAAGCAATAGACTTAATAAGTGTGAAGGATATCTTGGCCATTTGATGCTTCCAACACCAGTATATCATTCTCTATATGTTCAAGAGGTTAAACAAATTCTAGGTAGAATATATTTGAATTGCTTTAGCTAAAGAAAGCAAACTCAAGATTAGAGAGCAGATTTGAGCAGTGTTTGTGAGCAAATTTGGGAACATATTTGAGTAGTATTTATGAGCATATTTGGGAATATATTTGAGTAGTGGTTGTGATCAATTTTGGAGAAGAATTGAGTGGGTTGGTGCCCATGAACTTTTATATGGGATTGGTGTCTCTTATGGGTTGGTGTCCATGAACTTGCTTAGGGGATTGGTGTCTCTAGTGGGTTGGTGCCCACAAACTTGCAAAAGGGGATTGGTGTCTCCTATGGATTGGTGTCCATGAACTTGCATAGGGGATTGGTGTATCCTATGGATTGGTGTCCATGAACTTGCACTAGGGGATTGGTGTCTCTTGTGGGTTGGTGCCCATGAACTTGCAGAAGGGGATTGGTGTCTCCTGTGGATTGGTGTCCATGAACTTGCATAGGGGATTGGTGTCTCCTGTGGATTGGTGTCCATGAACTTGTAGAGGGTATTGGTGTCTCCTATGGATTGGTGTCCACAAAATTGTATAGGGGATTGGTGTCTCCTGTGGGTTGGTGCCCACAAACTTGTATAGGGGATTGGTGTCTCCTATGGGTTGGTTCCCATGAAATTTATTGAAGAAAAATATAAGCAATATTTTGTCATGTTTTTCTCTCGAGAGGGTGTTTCCACGTAAAAGCATTGTCTCTTATGTGTATGGAAATTGTGCATTGATTTATTATTGCTTTCATATTATTGTTGTTATCATTTGGAAAGAAAATTTTTATCTTATATTGTTCACCCCCTCTCTCAGTATAAGCTTGTGTTCTTCAATTGGTATCAGAGCAAGTTCCTTTGTGAAAGCCTAACAACTTGAAGGAAGATCTTACAAGAACACACATGGCTTGCCAAGAATATTTTTCATCAAATAGGGCTCCATTGTTTTATGGGACTAACTATGCTTTATGGAGTGTGAGGATGCGAACCTATTTGATGGCACATGGCTACGATATATGGTGATCATATTGAGGATGGGTTCACACCACCTACAACTCCTCCCATTGATCGAGATGGCAAGAAACCATTTGAAAATAATGCCAGGGTAATGAATTCAATATTAAGTGGGTTATGTGAAACAGATTTTGTGAAAGTCATGCAATGCACCTCAAAAAAAGAAATATGGGACAAGTTACAAAGAACATATGAAGGAGATGACAAGGTTAAAATGGCAAAACTTCAAACCCATAGGAGGAAGTTTGAATATTTGAAGATGAAATATGAGGAAGATATTGCAAAATATCTACTCCACGTTGATGAAGTTTTCAACACCATTCATGGACTTGGAGAAAGTATTGAAGACTCTAAGATTGTTCAAAAAATCTTAAGGTCACTTCCCATGAGGTTTGATGCAAAGGTCTCGGTGATTGAAGAAATGAAGGATATTAAAACCTTAAGCATGGATGAGCTACATAGAATTCTTACATCCTATGAGATGAGGACTGAAAAATATCAAACATCCAAGCGGGAGGCCGCATTTAAAGCTTCAAAGAAGAAAAAGAATAAAGAACCAGAATCAAGTGAAGAAGAAAGGAAGGAGAAGAAGCCAAATTTGGGGGGGGAAAGAAAGAAGAAGGGCCAGGAAACAAAAAAGATGCATAATCTGAGAAATGGTTTAATTGTGGTAACATTGGTCACTATGCATATAATTGCCCACAAGGAAGGAGTAGTGGCTAGGAAGAAGAAAAGGAATTAAAAAAAAAGAAAGAAATAAAATTTTATCATGAAAAGAAAAATAGGTATGGTCAAAGCAAGCATGAGAAGAAGATATTTCAAAGGCACAAGAAGAGTCTTTATGTTGAGGAAGCAAGCAGTTCTTCCAACAACAATGATGAAAGTCTCTCCGATAGTGAAAGAGAAGAAATCCTATTTTTGGCCATAGAGGAGAAAGAAGAAGCTCTTGTTATCAAAAACCAAGAAAAAGAGAGAATGATCCAGAGGATGAAGAGGAAGCCATAGTTGACATAGAAGAGGAACTTGTTTTTTCTCTTGAAGAATTGAAAAGGCTTAGAAAGAAGAACTCAAGATTGAAGACTCAAGTACAAGAGGATGAGAAGACAAAGGCAAAGCTTTCACAAGATCTCACCAACTTAAACATGGAAATTGAAGAGGAAAAGAGAATTGAAGAAGGTACGACTGAGTAGTTAAAGGCAAAAGAGTTGGAATATGAAAATCTGGATCATGAGGTTGTCTCTCTGAGGAAGGAAGTGGAAGAACCTAATGATAAGCTACATAAGTTTGAGAAAATCATGAAAATAATGGATGATATTATCAAAGCATAGAGATATTCGATTATAAATACTGGACATGGTTTTGAAGAAAGTCAAAAGAAACAAAATGCGGAATCAATCTCAAAAGGAATAGAGGCATAAAAGAAAATAATTAAAGAAGAGCCTAAGACCTAAGTCGATGTGTTGAGAAGTGGAAGGATCAAGAAGGAAGAAAACAAAGCATCATCATGGACCAAGGTCCATCATAGAAACAATAATGAGAGAACCATGAGGTCGTATCCTCCAAGGCAATCATACAGGTTTCAATATTTCTTTCATGGTTATTGTTTTTCATGTCACAAATTTGGTCATAAAGCTACACATTGCAGGAAATAATTTTGGTTTCACCAAGAGGAATTTCAATTTATTTGCACCTCTCATGGACTACAACATCATATGCTACAAATGTAATAATTTTGGGCATATAGCTAGATGGTGTAGAACAATGTTCCCTAAACTTCCAAAGTCAAGCAAAAAAGAGGATGGTCAAAATGTTCAAAAGGGTATGCCCTCCAAAGTTTGGAGAAAGAAAATAGAACAAGAAGAGGAGCATAGTAATTTGGGAGTTTCACTCCCATATCATAATTGAAGTCTCAATAAGAGCAGTGAGTAAGGGGGCACTATCAAGAGTCTTATATTTCATCCCCAAGGAGCCTTTGCCATTGATGTCAAAGGGGGAGAATTTTAGTAAGGGGGAGCAACTTGTAATTTTAGTAAGGAGGAGCAACTTGTCAGGGGGAGCAACTTGTGATCCAATTGCAATAAAAGACAATTTGCATGGTTGCCATCAATGACAAAGGGGGATATTTTTAGAATTATTGAGTTGTCATTGATGTCAAAGTCAGACTTGGTTACTAGCAAACAGTGGTGTGCTTGGAAAATTATTCAAGGCAAATATATCTTTCAAGGGTGATAAGCTTGTTTATAAGTTGTGCAATATAAAAGGGTTTATTTTATTAAATATTTGAATATTTAAATCCACCAAAGGTGTTTAAATATTTAAATATTATAATGAGTGGGCCGACTAGGGTGCCAAAAGTAAGATGTGATAATGTTTTGCATATAAATAAGAAGTCAAAATTTATTTCAAGGAATGAGCTTCGATTGAATATATTTGAAAAGGGCTTCGCTGTCAATGCAGAAGCAAGAGGAAACAATGAAAAACTTTGGAGTTCATCCATAATGTAGAGGAATCAGGTTGAGGAGAAAATGAGCATGGAGCAGCAAAGGATATTGGTGTGCATCTTCGATATCGATGTGGAGCAACGAAGGATATTAGTGTGCATCTTTGATATCGATGTGGAGCATTGAAGGATATTGGTGTGCATCTTCAATATCGATGTGGAGCAGCAAAGCCTTGGATGGTGTGTTGTAGGTCAAAGAAAAAGCACATTGTGAAGCCAAGCATTGAGGAGCAAACAAGCATGGACGATGAGAGGTCTGTAAGCATGGATGACAAAGGAAACCTGAGAAGTTTTAATTCCTTTTAAATATTGGAAGATGAGTCGTAGAGCCACAATAGAGGGATCTCAACTGCATAACATTCAAAGCATCGATGATTGGAAGGATACAACAATCTAAAGCACCTAAGTGAGCTAAAATTTCAAAGGCCACACTGCATTTAGACAACATTCAAAGGTGGGCCCATTGGGCATAATTCTTGGAGACCGTGCAGTGAAGAAAGTATTCAAGCATTCTTTAGATACCACAGGTGAGAAACCCAACTAAAACTAGTTGTTGGAAGACACTCACCATACGTAGATGTGAAGGAAGAAGCATGCAACATGAAAGCATTGATATACAATGAAGTCTAAGGTACATTGAAAGAGGGAATATAATCAACATAAGCAACGTCCATTTCATTGCCATACATAGAAGGAAAACAAGAGCACATATTAAAAGGTACAAATTATTATTGAACTTTATAAAAGTTTGAAGACATAAGGATTTAGTTTAAAAGTTTGAAAAGGAGATATAAGAAAAGTGAGTTGCTATTTTTGAGATAAGGTGATTTTATTATTTGAGGTAAATATTTGGTTTTATAAAGTGAGGAGAAATAAGGAGCATTAAAATTTATTTTAAAGGGTTTGATTTAATTAATCTAAAGCATTATAGATTAATTAATAGCAACAAAGCTTGGATATCATTCATGTATTATTTGGCAAGGGCCTGACAAGCATAGAAGGTGAAAATTCAAAATTTTAAGAGCTTGAGAAGTGCTTCATAATGTGGAAGTATAACAGAGTAAAAACAAGGTATAAGCATCTCCAATTCAACACACAAGTAAGTTATCTAGTGCTAGACTTGGGCTACCTTTAAAATGTAATAAATGTGAGACATGTGGAAGCAATAGACTTAATAAGTGTGAAGGATATCTTGGCCATTTGATGCTTCCAACACCAGTATATCATTCTCTATATGTTCAAGAGGTTAAACGAATTTTGGGTAGAATATGTCTGAATTGCTTTAGCTGAAGAAAGAAAACTCAAGATTAGAGAGCAGATTTGAGCAATGTTTGTGAGTAGATTGGGGAGTAGATTTGAGTAGTGTTTGTGAGTTTATTTTGAAACATATTTGAGCAGTGGTTGTGATCAGTTTTGGAGCAGAACTGAGTGGGTTGGTGCCCATGAACTTGCATAGGGGATTGGTGTCTCCTGTGGGTTGGTGCCCATGAACTTGCGTAGGGGATTGGTGTCTCCTATGGGTTGGTGCCCACGAACTTGCATAAGGGGATTGGTGTATCCTATGGATTGGTGTCCACAAACTTGCATAGGGGATTGGTGTCTCCTATGGATTGGTGTCCATGAACTTGCACTAGGGTATTGGTGTCTCCTGTGGGTTGGTGCCCATAAAATTGCATAAGGGGATTGGTGTCTCCTGTGGATTGGTGTCCATGAACTTGCATAGGGTATTGGTGTCTCCTATGGATTGGTGTCCATGAACTTGTATAGGGGATTGGTGTCTCCTATGGATTGGTGTCCATGAACTTGTATAGGGGATTGGTGTCTCCTGTGGGTTGGTGCCCACGAACTTGTATAGGGGATTGGTATCTCCTATGGGTTGGTGCCCACAAAATTTATTGAATAAAAATATAAGCAATATTTTGCCATGGTTTTCTCCAGAGAGGGTGTTTCCACGTAAAAGCATTGTCTCTTATGTGTATGGAAATTATGCATTGATTTATTATTGCTTTCATATTATTGTTGTTATCATTTGGAAAGAAAAGTTTTATCTTATACTGTTCACCCCCCTCTCAATATAAGCTTATGTTCTTCATCCTCGGTAGTTCTAAAATCAGTATGTCAACAATCTATCCAATCCTCACATTTCATCAATTAAAAAAATCCAAATTTACTTGTCTACCATTCATCGTTGTCACCTCATCTCCATTTGGACTTCCAAATCACCTCGCCTGTGTACCACATTCTCTAATATACCACCCACACTATGGACACAACCTGAAATCAATGGATAAAATCAAAGACAAATAAAATGCATTATATCCATAATATAAAAATGATTAACTTGACCATGTAAAATATTTATATATTAAAATAAAATGGTTA
Organism: Wollemia nobilis; assembly: GCA_028583015.1. Taxonomy (NCBI): domain Eukaryota; kingdom Viridiplantae; phylum Streptophyta; class Pinopsida; order Araucariales; family Araucariaceae; genus Wollemia; species Wollemia nobilis. Next base: position 3,285,874 of record JAQPPZ010017073.1, read on the forward strand.
AATTAATAATACAAGAGATATACAAAGGACCAAATTGATTAATCAATAAAACTTCATATTTATTCACAACAGTTTGCAAACAAGTTTTGAAATATAATTAAAATTTGATTCTTAAAAATGAAACAATTTTGTATTTATCAAATGAATTAGAAAATATTTCACTAAAGTGATGATTAAAAGGGGTTACACTTCAAGATCCTATTCCAAGTGATTCAAATTTCAAATAAGATGCATCAACAATGATGTGTATATCCTGATTTTACACAATACTGTGGAGGCATTTCGAAATTTAAACAATTTGAGCAAAAAAATAAAGAAAGCTCAAACTTCAACATTTTATATGGGTCCCAAAATTGGGGTAGGTTGTGGTATGCCACAAAAAATGACGACTCTTCTAGAAAATACTGTTGAGCATTTTGTATAAAGGACCTAATATGAAACCAAGAAAACCAAAGATAAGTGAAATAAAAATTATTCAGCAATATCTAGAGAAAATGGGGGTAAACAAATTCAAATGAAAATAGATGAACCATTTGCTTCTGCTTAGTGTGTGAACTATGATTCATTTTACATTCTTGAAACAATTCAGATTCCACCATTGGTTTTGCATTTAGGCTATAAAAATACCACTCATAAAGATGTACCTCTACATTGCTAAACTGCCAGTCAGGCGTTCATAGCCCCGATGGAGATGACCTTGATATATTCTAGTCATTGCTCTACTTCTAGCTAGGCATCTATAGCCCCGGTAGAGATTATCTAAAACACCCAGGCATGTGATTGATTTTGAATTTTTTTTACTAAGCATTTAATTTCTTTTGCAAAATTTGTATGCCAACCAAGTTAGATACCACTTAAGGCTAAAGAGGAGTGTATTAGATTTTTGCCTTAATCTGTAAACCCAAAATAACTTTATCCTTCAAGGTTTCAAAGAATAATCTTTAATATAGTGAGCTAAATGTGGAGCTTCAACAAAATGTTTTATTGTTCCAAAATCCACTATCTTACTCCAAAATCTAAGAATGATTACTAAACAATTTTATTTTATTTTCCTCAATTCCACCCGATTCCAAACTAGGCAAACTATTCTATATGAAAAAGGAACAACTATCAACAAAGAGTATATGTAATAATTGTTAATTTTTAATAATTATTATGAGTCCTGCATTACATCATCAGGAATGAGTGAGATGAGGTTTAGCGGGTGTGATGGGAGTGAGGGTTTGAATTTTTTGGGCAGGAATCTCAACCAAGGCGGTAGAGGTAGAGTAGGTATGGAAGGGGCGGGTGGGAACCTCGAGCATGGATCAAGTGAGGATCCAGAGGAAGGCGGTCAGGATACAATAGATTTGGAGGCGGGCATCATGCGGGGGCCCGACCCTCCTCAGAAAGACCCCGAAAAAAATATACGAAGGACAATGCGGGGCCCAAGAAGTGGCTATCTTTTGTTGAGACTCTGAGAGGAAAAATAAAGGAGGTTCTTTCTCTTCTGCCCCTAGTTCCAGTAAATAATAAAATTTCATCCCGAGAAAGTTCCATGAGACCTTTTATTTCAATGGAATAATTCTCCCTAGTAGGCAAGTTTTTGGGAGGTAGGCCGGACATGGAGACTATCAGGGCTTGGGCAACGGGTAAATGGTGACCGATAGGTAGCTTGGATTTGGTAGCTCTAACTTGAGGGTTCTTCATTATTCATTTTAACAATATGGAGGATGCTAACCATATTTTAACAGGATGTCCTTGGTTTTTGGGCAAAAGGAGTCTTTTTCTCAGACGATGGGGTGAAGAATTCAACCCTGAAAAGCAAAATATTAACATTTCCCCTATTTGGGTTCGTCTCCCGAGTCTACCTGCCCAGTTCATCAATGAATATTGGTTGCAGGGCATAGCCAGAACTATAGGGGACATGATATCCATTGACCATGCGACCTTGGCTAGGACAAGGATGACTCATGCATGAATCTACGTAAATGCTAATTTGGATAATGAATTGCCAAGGTTTGTGGAGCTAGAGTATGGAGAATACTATAAAAAATAACCGATAGAATACGAGAATAGACTAAAATTCTATGCAGAATACAAAAATAAAGGAAATATATGCAATCAGTGCCCTAACCTGGCAATGAATAGAGAAAAGCAGAAGCAGGGAATGCTAGACAGAGAAAATTTGATGAGTTTCCCTAGTAGAGGTGATTTCAATCAGGAAAACTATGTCTACCAAAAAAAGAAAAGAGAGGGTGCAGGGTACCAAAAAGACAAAGGAAAACAATAGGTTGTTGGTAACCAAAATACTCACGTAAGTTCTAATCCTCTAGTTTCAAATAAATTTTCAATTCTATCCAATATGGGAGTAGGAGGATTATCGAAAGACATGGAAGCCCAGAACCTTCAGGCTAACCTTTCTGACTCTCTAGAATCCCCATCCAAGTCAGGATCCTCAAAAACTAATGCTAAAATTACTGTAAGCCCCGTGGGCATCACAAAGCCAATCCCTAATGCCCGATCTCTAGAATCCCCATCCAAGTCGGGATCCTTAAACCCCAATGCTGAAAATACTTCAAGCCCAGTGGGCATCCCAAAGCCAAACCCTAATACTGAAGAACTTAGGAAGAAAGTTGAGGCATTGGAAAATAAAAAATCTCATCTCCCTAACATCATCACTAGGATCCAGGTGAATCCTACTAAGGGGTCGTCCCGCAGACCAGGGGAATATAGGAAAAAAGGAGAATATTTGGATGTAGGGGTGGAGATATGTGAAACTCTTCATACTGAGGAATATGGTAGTCTTGTTCTGCAACAAATTGCCTCCCCCCAGTTTAGTCCTAAACAAACCAGGAGCACTGTGAAGTCTCCTATAGATTTTGGTAGTGAAAAAATAAGAGGGATAATATCAAATGCTGAGCATCAAAAAATTAAAACTGATAATGACATTGCTAATGGAAAATAGACAACAAGTTATTCCAGGTTCTGAAGACAACAAATTAGGAAACCCCCTCAAGGGAGGGGGAGAGGAAGAAATTCCAAATAATCTAAATGAAGTTCCTCTCATGGAACGTAAGAGGCCTCAATGGCCTGTCCAAACACAAATAAGTCAGTGCAATAAGAAATCAAGTGAATCCAACTATTATCATGTTGCAAGAAACAAAAATTTATGAGATTCAATAAAAAAAAGTAGCAAAAAAAATTTGGAATCAAGGGGAGATGGTTTGCAAATCAGCCAGAGGAGCGTTTGGAGGTCTTATGACTTTGTGGGATCCCCGGATAGTAGAAGGCACCATTATTCAAAAATATGACAGGGTTCTTAGTGTTTTATTTAAGGAAATAAACAACAACAGGTCGTGGATCCTTTCAAATATTTATGCCCCAAATTCAATTCAAGGGATAGCTCTACCGTGGGAGTACTTAGGCAATCTGAGTGAAATATTCCATAATGTCCCCTAGATTATGGCTGGGAATTTAACACTTCTCTTTACCCTTTAGAAAAAATGGGTGGAAATGGACCACCTATCAGGAGCATGGATGAGTTCAATGAATTTGTGAACTCAAACATGTTGATGGATGTAAAAATTAGAGGAGCGAATTATACCTGGAGCAATCGGCGGATAGGGTGTCATCTCATTCAAGAAAGGCTTGACATGTTTTTTCTATCAAAGGAGGCTACAACTCTGTTTGGTGATTCTACCCTGCAATCCCTTCCTAAAATTGCCTCTAATAATAATCCCATTTTTTTGGAGATCCCTAACTCTCTATCCTTCAAGAAAACTTTCAGATTTCAATCTATGTGGATCAAAAATTTCAGTTTCAGAGATAACTTAATTCAGTGGTGGTAGCAGCCTATCAGGGGTAGTGCAACTTTTAAAATTGCTAGAAAATTAAAGTTTGTTAAGGAAAATCTTCGAACTTGGAACAAAGAGGTCTTTGGAAACCTCTTTGAAAATAAAAAATAGGTTGTTGAAAGTTTGAAGATAATTGATCATAGGATTCAACATGGTGATGTTGATGAAACTACTAGGCAGGAGGAACAAATAAAACTAGCAGAGTTTCATAACACTTTGGCCTATGAGGAAATCTATTGGAGGTAAAAATCAAGGGCTCTTTGGTTGAAATATGGAGATTCAAATTCCAAGTTTTTTCACATCACCATGCTTAGAAACAAAAGCAATAACAAGATACTTTTTTTAAAAAAAGCAGATGGTTCACCAACATGTCTTTTGGGAAGATAACAAAGTTGATGATAAGCTGGCCAATTTGGGTGTCGATGGTGACAAAATTTTCAAATGGGAACACGGTGTTCTGAATGAATTAGAGGAGATTATTCAAAAAGAATTCCAAGAATGATAGTCAAATTTACCAACAGGTAAGGCATTGTAAGTTCGAAGGCTATGAGTATTCCCATATCTTTTTTGAAATGGACTCACAAGAAAAATTATCTGAGTTGTCAGTCTTGGTGGATGCTACTTGGAATACCACAAAGACTAATGGGGACAGTCACATATCAGATAACATGGCATTAGTCATCTTAGTAATTTGAGGTTGCTTGATAACCATAAGGTAGGAAAGAAACGACAATATAAGACTTCGAACCAGAGCCACGTGGACCACCAGATAGCCACCGCCATAAATCTAGCCAGTAGGTTCACTTCTCCAAGGCTGATTGGCCAAGACGGGATGTGGTCCAAAAGCATGTCATATACGAAAGAAAGAAATTACCAAAGAATTATTAAGAGTAACTGTTAATACAGAGCTTGTGGGAGTTTTTTCCAATACTCTGCTATGTGTGTCTGCAACTTTTTGTTTCTCCACTATTTCAAGGAAGGGATCTGTGTCTGTTTATTTTTTTGTAATTTTGATGCAGGTGTGTTTTCTCGGGGTATACCCAAAATTTTGTATGGGAAGTTTATTTTTGATAATAGGCTATGTGCCTTACCGGATGTAATGGCTTTGGTGGCATGTATATTTTACATATATAGGATCCTTAGTAAGGACATGTTCATCAACAGCCCTAGGCTGATTTTTGTAAAAGGTTTTGGGTCAACCTGTAAAACTCGGTATTAATGCTATAGTATCTTATCTACCAAAAAAAATATCAAAAAAGAGACCAGAAGTTAGTAGCTATCACAAAAAACCACCTCAATCAGAGGAACAAACTCAAAAGTGTGAAAATACCAAAATTGAAAAAATCAAAATGAAAGCAAAAAAAAATTGCAAAAAATGATAAGCAAGTGATAACCTGCTCCCTAAACCTGAAAAAACTAACAAGAAAACTAACAAGAAAGAAAATAGCAAAATATTACGAAACAAGAGATTATGTACAAAAGCTATTTACAAGGTAAGATTTGGGATTTCTTATATATGAAATTTTCCAAGATCCCAAACATGATTACCATAATTTTAAAGACACCCATAATGATAGGCATGCTTATTTTGATGGGTATTATCCCATAATAACATGATATTTGAAAGCCCAAAGGCATTTATTTTACCTCTCTCACCCCACCAAATCAATTTAATTCCATTCTCATTGTCATACTTAGATTTTGAGATGTCTATTAGTGAAATTTTATCTTCAATCATAGTTTCTCCCAACATAGTGTGAATTCCCATTTTCAATTCAGTGCTCAAAATACTATCCCCATTGTTATGATTAAACATGAGCTCTTCCAAGATTGATCATTTTTATGAAAATTTTACTACCAAACCACTATTCATAGTTTTAGACCAATCATAATTATGCAACAATTTACAGGCATCTAGGATATCTAGCATATGAGGATCATTACAATTATGTATCCCAAATGCAATAGTCAATTGTTGATGAACATGATTCAATAACTCAAAAACATTTACCTCTATCTTGTTCAACTTAGAAAACCTTATTGCTGGTGTGAGTAGGAATCAACTCTAATTCTTTGTTAACCACAAATAGCATTTCATTATCAACAATATTTGAATCCAACATACAATTATGTAAACTTTTACCTGGAGTTTGAATGGTTGAATAGAAAGGCTGATATTCTACCTTTTGTACATTTCTATTTACTAGGACTTGATGAGCCTTTGTAATTCCTTCTTTTTCTCATGGTCTTCATCATCATCATCTTGTATCCTTTCGTCTTCATCAATAACCTGATTTTCAAAAACACCAGAATTAGTCACAAAATTAAAAATATGCCCATCATTTTCAAACCATAAATCTTGTTGGTCAAGGGATGTTTTAAATAACAAATATTCCTAATCAACTACCTGAGTCATCTCAAATAGAGCAATATTTTTCTTTGGATCATCAACAATATCAAATCCAAACCATTTATGTTCTAGAGTTTTCTCTATCTAAGGTAGCATAGGCATTATAGGATTATTAGGTGGGACAAGACTTCAATTTATTGCACATCAAGTGGGAAAGAAGTGAGTGATTCCCCTTCTTTGTCTTGAATAATATAATCATTATCTTTCTAAAATATTTGGTGAGATTCCATCCCTTCTTTCATGTCATATTCAGATTCTTCTTTAGATTCAATATCATTCAGGCTATAATCTTCTTCAAATTCATCTTCCTCCATTTATGAAGGTTCATATGTTTTTAAAATTGAATTGATATCTACATTTTAATTTACTTGATTACCACAATCCTCATTTATGATTTATAACTCTAAAATTTTCTTTATTTCATCTCATTATTTAGAATAAGTTGGATTTCTTGACAATCAATTTTAGCAAGTGGATCAAAATTTATAGAAGCTCTTGAGTTGTCATAAGTTTCATTGCTAGTAAGATCTAGGACTCCTCCATTGTCTGAGAGAGTATCCCATTGAGTATCATTGGATTGAACATTGAAATTCGTATCATGAACATGATTTGAAGGATTATCAAGAAGTATACTTTGAGGTACCTATTTCTGTAATTGAACCATATCTCTACTAAGTTGTAGAACTAACCTTTGCAGATTGTCTATCTGAGGGTTGATATCATTAACCTAAGTTGTAGTAGTTTGGTTCATTGCATCACTAAGAGGGTATTCTAAAATTGATTAGAACTTGTGAATGATGGTATATTCTGAGTGGTATATTGATATGAAGAAATAGTAGGGTGGGTAGGGGTGGTAATGATATTAAATAATTGATGATTGAATGATGGAATTTGACTCACACCAAAACCTTGAGAAATCAACTATTGTTCAAATATTATTACCTCATTATAAGCCTTGGGCAAGGACGTAATTTGAGGAATCCCTCTCAAATACTTAGAAATTGATGGATCCCGAGTATTGAAAATACATCTAGATGGATGCTTCCTCTATATGAATGTAAGGTGCTTCCGAATTCACATATAGCTTATGGAACCTCTCAGTGAATAACTTCAAATATTCATTAGGTTCTCTACGAGTAGAGATAAACTAGTGGTATATCATAATTGGGTCAACTGCTTTTCTAAAATGATTAAGAAAGGTTACCTCTAGTTGAGCCTAAAGGTAAGTTGATATACCAATCATATGTAACCTCGTTTAATGTGTACAAAAATATTTCACAGGCAACATGTTCATGCATGATTTGTAAATGAATTATGGTGTTTTTGTATGCCTAAATATGTTCTTCAGTAGATCTTATCCCATCATGCCTAAATTGGGGAAGATATCTCTCAAAATTTATAGGCATATCATGTGCAGGCCTAGGTATGTGCAAAGGGCTATTGCCTACCATCCAAGGAGCAAAAACTACTATTAGTGGAATTTAAAGAATATAACTTTTGGTACTAGTTTTTCTAGTCAAATATATATATCTTGCAGAGATGTATGAAATGACTAAAAATTTTCAAATATTTAACAGATAAATCATGTTCATCAATTAAACCATAACAATCAGGAAAATTCTCAAACTTGTATAAGGTTAGCATTAATGCATTATCAATTATATAATTTTCCAATCAATAAATGTGATAAATTTCAACAAAACACTTCATAGGTCAAAGCAAATACCTTCAATTTGACCCTCCTTCTAGCACCAATTTTGTTGCACGTTGAGGGCTTAAAGAAAGTTAGCAATTCAGGGCTCTCAAGTAACAATGAACAATTTAGCATTTAAAGTAACAATGAAATGAACAATTCAAGCCCTCCTTCTAGCACCAATTATGTTGAGTGATATTTTTTTCCAATTGCAAAACCATCATCACAGTCAGGGTATTAGCAAATAACCCTCTCTTGCAAAGAAATTTGAAACTTCTCCAAGGTTATTTTAATGTATTAAACTTGTTTGCAATGCTTAGTAAAATGTGCAATATTAAAAATTAATTGAATACCTTAGTGTAGAATATACCTGTTAACAAGGGGCATGTTTTGGTATTGATTTGATTTACAATGTTCTTTTTTGTTCATGGAATTTGTGAAAATATGACATTATTGATCAACTATCTACTTTAAAATAACAATCCTTGAACGGTGATTTAATCAATTTTATCTCAAATTGTTAATCCAATTTTATCTTTGATTGTTAAGCCAAATTTTATCTTCTTTTGTTAACCAAAATTTATTTTTCTATTAACAAATTTTATCTTCTTTTGTTAACCAATTTTATCTTCCTTTGTTAACCAATTTTATCTTCCTTTGTTAAGATTTGCTTGAAAATAAAAATAGAAATGACTAAATTATAACTTTGCAATTTGAAATTTTGGAATGTCATATTAATTATTCATTCTAATGAGATGCAATTAATGAGGTGTAATATTCTATGAAATAACATAATATATTAAGAAAAATAAATGAGTCTACCATCCGCATGCATAAAACTCATCAAAATTTCCAATATATTGCCAACATGAAAGATTTTAAATAAATACACTTGTAGAATACCATGTTCCAATGGCTTCCAATGGTGAAATTTGGTGCAGGTTCAACAACACGGGAGGAGAAGTTTCTTCCAAAAATTCGGTTTCCAATATGCAATCCTTCCACAAAGTCTCCGACCCTCTTTTCTGCAATTCAATGCGTATTTAAAAAATTTCGAAGAAACCTTTCCTCTTCATTTTCCCTTCCACTGGTTGAGTTTCATTTCAAATTTTATTCAATGGAAAACCCTTCCACTTCATATTCTTCACTTGTATTGACTTCTAACCACAAGGTTTAATGATTTCTAATCATTTTAAACTCCTTTGTGTTTAATAAATTTTGTAACGGCCCTTCGTTACATCCCGTGTAGACAAATTAATCATTTTCACTTGTCATCATATATTACTCTTTAATGATTACACTACTTCTATTTTCCAATAGGTAACATTCATTCCTTTTATATCTATTTCATGAAACTGCCTCTACAACATGGTAACAAATTTTCATTGTTTTGCATATACGCTAGTTACATTTGACCAAAAAAGTTGTAGTCTAGCACACCGAATGGAGAAACTAAATTCCACCTCATGTGAAAATACTTCCATCGATATCATGCACACTCCATACATTTGAGAACATTCCTCAGTGGGAATACGTGGGCAACAAAGGAATTATAGCCCCTCCCTACTCTCTATGGAAATGAACATCCCCATGTGGATCAAAGGTGTTATCCATGATGACGAAGAATATGTAGGTGCTATGTAATTTTGGTGTAAACATAAAGCCTATTGGAGCAAGACCCAACAACATCTCAGAAATATGGACCCAATTAGCCACACTATCTGAAACCAACAATATATCAAGATCATTCCTTCCAAAATAGCTTGGAGACCTCCAATTTATTCTATGTGGTACAATATCCAGAATGCCCATTGGTATATACCTATAGGAATAGCTAAGCCACTCCAAGATAAAATGGCAGGTTGTTTCCACAGCTTTCTTATCATAGCCCCAATGTTGAAGTCCAAAATATGCAAAACATTTTAAAATATCAAATCTCTCTGAGGTGCTTATGTCCCAGTGCCTTTGTTCCTTGATTTTAGTGAATATCCATGGCTTAATTAAGGCTCCTCGAGTAATCGTGCATGTTGAGAGGTTTATCCCATTCTTTAGATGTTCATTCCAATCTGTATAAGCAAAAATATCTCCATTCCCTACAACTTGTAGATCATCTAGTGCTGCTTGTGCACACTGGTAGATATAATCCCAATCTGTAAGCTTGTTGTACCATTATTATCGTATTATTCCATGTATTATAATTTTTGCTGCTCTTGCTTTACTAAAATATGAAATTCGTGAATGGACACAATTCCTCCCTTCAAAATAGCCTATTCAGACCTTCACCATGAGAGGATTTTCAATGGTTATAGTAGCAGCTTTTATTATATTTTACATCTTAACATATTTATTAAGAAGAGAAGACCCAACTCCTTTGTTAACCACAATATCTAAAGGGCATACCATGTTAATGTCAATAAAGTGAACACAACACTCTCATTCAATCAACTCCACTGTATGTGCAATCATTTTAGGATATGCACCACATATTTTTACCCCAAAAAAATCTTCATTGGAGTGGTATCTCAGTGCTACCCATTTTGAAGCTTGTCCCTACCACGTACAACCATCCTTGGTAATGATGAAATCACTGCATTAGCAATCTGCCAAATCCTCACATTTCATCAATTAAAATAATCCTAAATGCACTTGTCTATCATTCATCATTGTCAACTCATCTCTGTTCGGACTGCCAAATCACCTCCCTTGTGTAACATATTCTCTAATTTGTCATCCACACCATGGACACAAAATAAAATCAACAGATAAAATCAAAGATAAATAAAATGCATTGTATCCATAATATAAGAATGATTAACTTAATCATCTAAAAGATTTATACATTAAGATAAAATGGTTAAATTAATAATACAAGAGATATACAAAGGACCAATTGATTAATCAACAAAACTTCATATTTATTCATGATAGTTTGCAAGCAAGTTTTGAAATATAATTAAAATTTGATTCTTAAAAATGAAACAATATTGTATTTATCAAAGTGATGATTAAAAGGGGTTACACTTCAAGAAACTATTCCAAGTGATTCAAACTTCAAATAAGATGCATCAACAATGATGCATATATCCTGATTTTACAGAATATTGTGGAAACATTTTGAAATAGAAACAATTCGACCAAAAAAATAAAGCAATCTAAAACTGCAACATTTTAGGTGGGTCCCCAGATTTGGGTAGGTTGTGTGATGCCACAACAAGTAGTAATAGACTCTAGAGTGACCAAGATGATGAGAATCAAGGTATATTATGAATATCTTGTCAAGTAGAAGAACCAACCAGTTGAAGTGGCAACATGGATGAATGCTTCTAATATTATGGAATCTTAGTTTTGGACTTTGAAAATGTGCATGGGCTTTGCTCGTGAAATATTTCCTCTTACCCGGTGAGTATAATACAGATATTACAATGTTTTTGAAAATGGTTGGAAAACCAATTCTTGAACCATTGAATGAAATAGGAAAAGATAAGACAAAATATAAATAGAAACGAAAATTCATGTTATGGAAAGTAGCAACAGGAGGATAGAATGGTGGAAATAAAAGAAAGCAGAACAAGCATAGAAGTGGACAAAGATAAACATAGAGGCAAATAAATTCTTGGAAAGAAAAGAGAAACTAAATTCCAAGTAAGAAATAGGATAGAATTGCCTTCACCATCTAGATTAACTTATTTTGATCTATTCCATTTGTATTTGCATATCAATAAATTAATAAGAAATAAGACATTTTTTTCATCTTCATCTAGCCTTGAGAAGCATGTTGAATTTTTTTGATTGGTTGAAATATGCATTAGAAGGTTGTGTGTGTAGTTCTGCAGGTTCATAGGAGAAGAGTAAAGATTTATAGCCTAGAATGCAAGAAATAGGATGAGGGACATTGAACATCAATTGAGAAGATAGAAAACTATGTAAATTAACCCTACCACCATATAAGGGATCGTTGTGGAGGTTTTAAGGAATTGTTTTAATATAGGAAATACTGCCACACTGTGAAGTTGATTGGTGGACTACCTTCAATGTCTAGTGTAAGAAAATATGTTGTTTTGTAGAGTTGTTATCTTTGGAGGATTTGTACCATACAATTTATGGAGTTTGTTGTTCAACTTATGCATCATATTATTGGACACTATTGTAATAAATATAGAGAGAATTTTTTGTACAATCAAGGAACTTATTGTACATTTCAATCATCATAAAATAAAGTGGACATACAAAGAGTGTGATTATATAAGGGAAAGTATACCGTCATATGATGAAAAGTGGTGTACAAGTGGAAGTGTCATACGAGTGGGAGTGTCATACAATTGAATGATGTCATTCAAGGAATCATAAAAGACTTTAAATTTGTCTAGATCGCATGTGTGATTACCATACAGTTTAAGATCAAGGAGAGAGAAAACTTTTTTTTCTTGAGAAGGTCCTCCATAGGAGAATTCCCTTCTCTCATCTACACCATATAATACTAAAATGGGATCATGATATTGTAAAGAGGTTGAACTATATGTTAGATCCAATTCCTAGGGTTTCAAAGTATAAACAAAATTTGATGGCCATCCTCTAAAGTGGGTTTACCTTTAAGACCTACGAGTAGAGATATGGATGACAAAGTGCTTGAAAATACTTTGGAAAAATTTATCAACTCAACATGATCTACAATAGTAGTTCTTGATACTACTTGTCCCAAGATCTACTTTCAAATAAAACCCAAAATAACACTACTTGATACCATCACCTTTTAGACTATCATGAGAATCCTAGCACAAAAACTATAGTATGAATACCTTTACTCTTGTCATAGTTACAACAAATTCTAAATGAATATTTTGGGGCAACATAGAAAGATAGTCATAATTCAAGGGCTTGATGGAGGATAGAAGAAGTCTTGGAGAGATAAAATACGTACCTCATCTAAAGGTAAGACCTGGAAGGAACACTATTAGAATTGATTTCTCAAACTCAAGGAAGATCTCATAATTGGATCTAAGAACCATATTCACATAATGTATATAATAGCACTCCTCTAGAGGTAAGCTCAACATATAAGTCCTCTCATGAGTTCAAATTAGCATAAGTGATTGTAGCCACATAGGATATAACAACTAAAAAAGAGATGGATAAACTAAATCTTGTTAATGTATCACCCTATGTCCCCTTACATTTGCAATAGTTAAAAAATATTATGCTTTAGGACTTTCTAGACAGACCAAATTACTTAGTTGCACAAGTGACACACAAAGTTGGAATTTTGATATAGGAAGAAAATTGGATAAAATACAATTTCAAGGGTGGAAGGGGAGGATAAGGAGAAAACACCATCAATGGAAAGAGTAATCAACACACAAACATGTTATATATCTTTTGTTTCCTCCATTAGAGCATACAATGTAGCCTCAAACCACCCTAAAGGTTATAGGTTAGCCTGCAAGTTAGCTTCCATTCACTAAATCAAAATTCTCAAGGAGTTTGTTGATGTAGGATTAATTGTAAAAGTGAAAGATAAAATGTTAAATGCAATACAAAGGGACTTAGAGATCATTGAAGGAATCAATTCAAGTAAAAATGTCTAGCTACATAACCTTCTACAATTTGATCAGATGAAAATCTTCCCAAAAGAACTATTAATATTTTATCCTATAATGTTAGTGGTTTGGGTGCTCTTAAGAATGTCAAGTTTGTAACTTGATAACTTTATCTATCCTGGAGATTCTTTGCCTTAAAGAAACTAATTTGGATTATTAAAACTAGTAGAATGACATGCTAAAAAGTGAAAATGCTAGAAAATTGTAGCATTAGAACACAAGGGGTTTTAGGAAGTATTGGCTACTATTTGGAGTCTCTCCTTGATCTTGGGCACACCTATAGACATTGGTGATTATTAGATTGCAATTAATTTTAATATTTTTTATTAGAATACTCAAGTCATAATGGTGAATGTATATAGCCTACACAACCCCTTTCCAAGCTTTGAGTTAGGAATGAATTGAGAGTTTTACTTAAAACCCATGAAGGACAACTTATCATATTTATAAGGGATTTCATTTCCATCTTAAATGATATGGAAAAAATGGGTAGAGTACATAACATAACAAATTTACAAAGAGACATTAATAAATTTGTGAAACAATTATCCCCATGATATGTGTCATCTAAAAATGACACTTACATATGGACAAATAGGAGTTTGATAGTTTGGTACAAAATATATCGATTAGTTTATTCTAATAGCCAACCGACTAAACTATGAAGCAATTATTGAATTGACAATAGGTCAAGATTTTGTGTTGGACCATGCTCATGTCTTTCTCCATATCACATATAAATAAATATTCCCTTCATATTTGTATATATGGGCCTATGGGACAAGAAACTTTGTCTTGATGGACCAATGGTTGAAGGACTATTCTAAGACAAGTGGATATTAAATATATACTTTCACAAACTTTGTTTTATAAAAGGAAAACTCTTAGAGTAGAACAAAATCACTCTTGGAAACATCTTTGCCCATAGATTTGAGATGAAAGAGACCTTGTCTATTATAAACAAAACCTAGTAAAATTCAGGTATGGCTGAGTAACAAAATTAAGGAGATTTATGTCAAGGAAGAAATTTATTGAAAATAAAAGTCTCAAGAATTGTGTCTCAAATAATAATATAAGAATACTTGTCTTCTTCATTAGTTCATCATGGATAGAAAACATATAAATCATATTTCCTTTATATTTCAAATTTAATATTTTCTTCTAATAGAGTTATTTAATATCAAAAGGCAGGCAATTGATCATTTCAAAGAAATATTTCTAACAAATCTAGCCATGGATTTGTACATTGGGAAATATTTGCGTAGTCACATCCTAAAACAAGAGGATAATGAATAAAATGAAAGCTTAATAGAACCTATCTCAAATTTAGAGGCTCAAAGGGCACTATTCCTCATGAAAAAAAGTAAATCCTCTAGGTCTGATGGATTCCTTTTAGGTTTCTTTCAACACTTCTAGGTGATTATGGAGAAATACATCTTGCAAACCCTTAATAAAATTAAAATCTTAGAAGGTCCTCAAAGACTAGGACAAGTATACCACACTCATTCCTAAGTACAATTACCCTTAATCCTTCGAGGATTTTTATTCTATATCTTTGTGCAACACTATTATTATAAATATAGCAGAGAGAGTAAAGTCAATTTTGACCAAGATAATATATCTTGAACAAGATAGATTCATTAATGGTAAACATATTTTGGATGGAGTGCTGGTTTTTCATGAATTAGTTCATTAAATTAAATAGAAAAAAAAAAGACAATTGTGGTTATCAAACTCAATGTTAGGAAGGCTTATGACCATATGGATCAGATATTTTTGGATGAGGTCCTAGCATGCTTTGGCATTGATTATACATGGAGAAATATGGATGCAAAATTATATTAAAATTGATAAATTTTAATCCTAATTAATGGAAGTCCAAAAGGTTACTTTATTTCCTCATGAGGCTAAGACAAGGAGATTACATATTATCCTATTTGTATGTTATTATGGTTGAAGTTATAGGTAGAGCAATCTCAACATCTAAAGAGGTCAATCTTATAACAAGGGCTAAAATAATGTTTTCTATAGATACTCACACACAAGATAAATTTGTGGATAATACCATCCTATATGAAAGAGACACACTAAGAGAATCATAGGAGTATGATATTATACTTTAAAGGTACTCAAAAGCATTAGATCAAAGGATCAATGCAAAGAAATCTTATAATTTCTTTCATAATGTTGTTTCTAGGGTACAACAAAATTTGGCAAATATACTATAATTTCCAATTGGTTAGCACCCCAACAAACACTTAGGCATGCTCCTCTTCTTATGTGGGTGTATTAAAGCTCTATGGAAGGACTTGACCCATCGATTTTTCATCAAACTAGCCAATTGGTAGGGCAAGTATCTTAGCTAAGCTACAAGCGTCCTACTCATCATTTTAGTCCCATAATATATCCTTGTCTATTTTTTTAAGCTCGAGAGAATAAGGCCATGCAATCCTTTCTAAATGAATATTCAATAAATCAAGGCTCCCACTACTATGTTAAGAAAGAGTATGTATGCTAAAATTTATAGGAGGAGCTAGAATAATTTTTTTATCAAATATAAACACAAATTTGGGAGCCTAAGTGGTATGGAGAATTTACCAAGACCATAATAGCTATTAGATTAGAATTATTACGGCTAAATTCCTAAATAATAGGATTAAAAAAATTATAGCTAGGACTCTCCCTTGAGGATCACAAATATGGGTTTTCCTTTCGTCCTATCATGATATTTTTCTAGAGGACCTATAGTGGAAAATAATTGATGAATATAAAGTTTCTTTTTGGATAGTCTCTTGGATGGACCACAAGACTTTTATTGAGTATGAATCCATCCAACTTGTTAAGCATAAAGCCTAAAAAATATTAGGATAAAAAGTGCATGACTATTGGTCTACCTTAGATAAAAATTGTTTCTTTCAAAGAGTTTTGATACGTATCTCCAGGTTAGGACATATCACTAGAAACCAAAATCTGGTATTAGATAAACATGGGTGGTCCAAAAAAGTAGTTGGAATCACATGAAAGGACACTCTCAAATGGGTAGCGAATCCCACTAGTAACTATAAGATGAAAAATGCTATATAATTATTTGCTCCCATTTGGCTTTCAATCCTAACCTTTATCAACAAACTTGTATCAAACATGTCCTCCCCAAGGCAAATAATTTCTCATTGTTGGAAAGCAAATAATTTTTTTTCTCTTTTAATAATTTGCAAAAGAGAGGCTAACAATGGCCATCATATATTCAACCTTCTATTTTAATAATTTTCAAAAGAGAGGCTAAAAATGGCCATATTTGCATCCTTTGTAAGAATGATAAAGAGACCATAGACCACCTTATATTCAACTATAAGTTTAGCCTTAAAGAGTGAAGATGTTTTTTTATAAAAAATATCATTGTCTTGGGCATGACCTAGAACCATTTATCCAATATTTAAATGTTAGCCCTAGGTACCACAATATGCATATATATATTCTAGGGTATGATCTGGATAATCCTCATTCAGGGCTTCTATATAAAGAGGAATCATCATATTTTTAGACAATAATACCTCTATGTGGAGTAAGTCTATAACAGGATAAAATCTCTTATCTTAGAAAAATCTAAACCTATATTAAGGTCCTTATTTGTCTAGTTTTATACTAGATATAGCAAAACCTCAAAATATAGTCCCACATATCAATTCCTATACAAATAATAATATATCCCCATCTATAAATGTTGGATGGAGCTACATATAATGGAAACCACCTCCTCCCCACATGGTGAAATTCAATTTTGATGGAGCCTCCAAGGGTAATCTTGGACCTATAGGAGGTATTGCTATTCTTTGTTACCATGAGAGAAACCTCATTAGAGCATTCTCTCCCCCACTTGGAACCCTCACCAACAATAAGGCTTAAGTAATTACATTAATATAAGGTCCAAATCATGTAGTATATGATTATGGTAGGGCAATGTCCAAAGGTACATGCTAGGTTCGGAAGTTGCTCCACATTCTCATAAAATGGATTCATCGAGAACATTTGTTTGTATCCATCCCTTGGTAACACACTACTTATGAAGGAAGTAGAGTAGCAAACTTCCTAGCCAACCTAGATTTGAATGATATGAGCAACATTATGGCATAGTTCATATCTAGTGGATGGAACTCAAATATCTCATTAGCCTTGATAAATTTGATCTCCCTAGTATTTCAAGTCAATGATAGCTCTTGTAGAGAGCTACTGATACAATTTCTTCCCAATATTTGATTGACACTAAGCTTAAAGTATAATAAATCCAAATCAAAAAGCATGTACCACAACATTTATAAGGAACTATTGTTGCCTTTTCTATAGTTTGTAAGAATGAAAACTGTTTTTTAATACTTTTGTTTAATGTAGTTTGATTACCTTTTTCTATTCTATAACCCACAATACCTTCATAAAGAGAATAAGATCAAATTTGGTTGATAATTAGAGGGAGGTACAAATTGATAAAACATTATAAATAAAATATAGAATAAAAACATAATTTTCATTTTAGAAAACAAATATAGATATATTAAATAATATATTTTAGTGAAGATTGTCCAAATTTTTTTAATTTCTATAAGGATAAACTAAGTGTAATTCACACACATTTCCATAAAATATGAGTATTTTATGGAACATTCTACAAATATGTCTTCTACACAAATAGATAAAGGATAAGGTATTAATTTTATAAATTTATTGTCAATATTTTAATTATTATTCATTTTCAACTCAATGAGTATAATTTTTTTGATAATTATTGTTTTTATAAGTTGGTGTATTAAACATTAAAAAAATATAAATTTTATATAGAATGAAAGTAGACAAATAAATCTAAGGCTAGGATATGATTTATGATTTTTTAAAGTGTTTTTAAATTATTTATATTTACCTTAAGATAAAAGCTTTTTTTTTGCTTTTGGGCATACCTTTAGTAATCAATAAATAAAACACATGTAACTCTAATAAAATTACAGATATTTTCATGTGTGGCTTCACCTTGACAAAATGAATGTTCGGGGCACGTGGAGCTTGTGGCTCAACATGGAGAATGTCTTTGTGAGCCATATGTGGAGACATTGTACTGCACCATATTCAATGAACACCTCCTATAGGTTTTTTGTTGTGTGACAGATGATAAATTGGAGCCATATGTTGTTTTACGCAGACATGTGAGCAGGCTCTACATGAGCCCATTGAGGCTTCCTCTTTTGCCCTTGTGAGGGTTTCTTTATCTTTTTTTATCTTTCTTCTTGGTTGTTTTGAATAAGGTGCTTCCTTTTTGCTTCAGATAATTGGGAACATTTTTACTAACTAGAACTTTTATGTAAAAGGTTATGGGATCCTTTCAAAACCCCTCTTACCAAAAAAAAAAAACAAAAAATTTACATATTTAAAATCTACATTCCAACACCTATTTATACAAAAATTTTATTATAAAGTGATATAGATTAATCCATATAAGGCCTTCAAAGTTGTGTTAGTGATATTGTCAATACAAAACATTACATTGCTCTCATTTATAAAGTCAATTAAAGCATATCCAAATTTGTCTTTCTATCGGAGATATTCTTCATTTACCCTTCTATCAAAGATATTCTTCGTCTTCCTCAAACTGCTAAGTTTCCACAATCAACTCCATTTATATCAAATGCCTTTAAAAAATTAAATTTTGTCAAGATAAAATTCAACATTGTGAATGGCTAAAATATTTGTTGCCTAGCTTGTATATCCAAAAATATATTATCTATAACAACCTCACAATTTATTAATATCTTTTTTTAGGGTTCTTATTCATTCCCCTAATATTCCAAGATATTATTTTTATTTTTATATTTTTCTTTTATTTGTAGGTTTAGCCCCACTTGTTAACACTTGTGATATTTGCTTTTGTTTTTCCATATCAATATCTCTTTGTATTTCTTTTTATATTTGTTTTTGCTTCTTGGGTCTTCCTCCTTTTTTTTCCATTCCTAGCAATACTTGCATCTTCATCAATATCTTCAATATTGTCACATTGCTCATAGTAAGACTTATCATATTTAGGTTTGCCTTATTTTGAAGGATATGAAGTGCAAGGAATAACCTCAAAAGCACAATCTTCTTTATGTTACCTTGGAAACCCTAAAGTGTGTTAATTTTTTATGAATGAATACTCAAAATAATATTACCTCAAGATAAATAATATAATTGCAATATGAAAGATATAATAATTCTGATCAATCAAGCATATTAAATTAGAATCTACTAGATAATAACTCAAAGAATGCTAATGCCAAATGCTCAGAAATAATCAAAAATCTTTATTGAATGAAGAGATCAAAATACATCATATTACATCACCTTCCATTGCTTACATGGGTGACTATTTCTCCTTCACCATATCTCTTATACATCAATACATCCATATATATATAATGGAATGTGACTCTTCATATGGAGGTTTCTTGGGCCTCACTCTTCCTATGACTCTTCATCTTCCTATTCTATTTACATATGTACATAGGGAAAACTATGCACATTTACATTACCAAAATATCATTGCACACTTGTGCATTACATTGCATAAAGTAAATCCTAATTTAAGACTCTTTTTATAATCTATAGATGTACCCATGATGGTACATTGGTATGTACCAAATATGAAATATATTCCAATAAAGTGCAAGGATGCTCTTCTATAGAAATTACCTTCTTATTCTACCCTAAAAACCTTAAATTGTTATGGGTTTCCTCCAACCTCATTTCTATATTATTCTTCTCTTGAAACCTTAAAGTGCAAGGGATAACATCTTCACCACTTTCACTTTTATTACCTGAAGAGGATTCTATACTGCTTGAGGAAAATGAAGATGATTTACTTGGAATAAACTTGACCTTTTTGTTGTCTTTGTTTTCTATTTTATCTCCACATCTTCTTTTGCACCTTTAATTTCTTTTAAACTTGCCAAATGATATTGTGGATAGGCTTTATTAGCCTCTTCTTTTGAAGTGGAATATTCTTTATCTGATCTAGCTTCTATTATTGTATGATTTCGTTGCTTCATCTTGAAGTTTATCTCATGGCTAGAATTTTTTCTCTTTCTTCATAGTTTTTATTTTCTTCTTTATCCAATTTTGAATCTCCAAAAACCTTAGCCATGATCTATGAAACTTACATATTAAACTTCTACTTTTAAGAACCATTATATCAAGCTCAATCATCTCATCCTTGATATTTGCTTCTAGTGTAATGTCTGCTACCTGGATCAAACTTACCATGTATTCACTCTTATACTTATCTCTAGCTTAGGCCTCCATACTTCCAACTAGGGTATTTTTATTTCTAGCTAGGGCATCCTAACTTCCCATTAGGGATTTCAAAAATGACTTTCCTTCCACAATAGCTAATGGAGATCACTCTTGGCTTGCACTCCCTCTTGGTTCACACTTCCTCTTTGCTCGCACTCGCTCTTGATACCGACTTGCACTCTCTATTTCCTCACACTTGCTCTCGATTTACACTCCCTCTTGGATCATAATTAACCATATCTCTTCTTTTTCTTGGTGTTCCTTTGCTTCAAAATTTTTTTGGAAACAATGTTCCACACATTCATGGTAAGGGTTTGAAGCATTGATGCACTTTGGATGAACTTGTCGCTCTTTTGCCATGATTGAATCCTGGCTTGAAATTCCTCTTATTTTGCACTCCATTTTAGCTTGCACTCTTTCCTACCTCACACTCTCTCTTGCATCACACTCACTCCCAGCTTGCACTCCCTCTTGGATCACAATTGCCCTTATATCTTCTTTTTCTTGATGTTCCTTGGCTTCATCAAATTTTTGGAAATAATATTCCAAGCATTCATGGTAAGGATTTGAAGCATTGATGCACTTTGGATGAACCCATCACTCTTTTTCCATTATTGAATCTCAACTCGTACTCCCTCTTGGTTCACACTCTCTCTATGACCTCATTTGCTCTTGGCTTACACACTCACTTCTGACTCACACATACTCGTTGGTGCACTTACTATTGGCTAGCACACACTCATTGCTACACTTATTATCGGATCATGCTTGCACTCAATCTAAATAGATTTTAGAAGTATCGAAGTGTTTCTATTTCTCCCAATGTATCTCTAGCACTTCTCACAGTTTATCCTAAAAGTGTCTATGAAAATAGTTGGCCAATAACATCTAGTTTTGATGATCTTCAAGGCAGTGGTTCTTCCTTAGTAGTGTCCTTCTTATGGAACCCCATGGAATTCATCCAAGATCCTATGTTTCTGATCATATCTTATACACATTAGTAATACTCCATCCAATTTTTTTTTGTATAACCCTTCAGGTAACAGGGTGTATTTCAAATCCTGGATACTATATCTTCTTCTCTGTGAAGCATTCAAACTTGTTGGGCACTTTCTAGTATAGAAGTACCTGATTAGTTAATCAGCCCAGTCAAGCTGATCTAAGGTTTGGTCATATTTCAAGGCTTATTCTTGAGTTTGGCAAGCTACGTATTCTGATGAGGCTTGTTTGGTGAATTCTTGACATAGTGCTCTACCTCTTACCAGCTTGGTTGGATGGATCTCAATGTTGTCTTATTGTATCTTTGACACCCAGCTAGCTCTTTTATCATCAAGTTCCCCTTGTATGATGAAATTCCTAACGTCGAGGTGAACCACATAAAAAATAGTCCTAATCTATGAAAGGTAATGCCTAAATTTTTTTAGAGACTTCATTATTGCATAAATTCATTTTTCAATGAAGTTATACTTCTCTTCATGTTCCTACATAGTATGACTTAAAAAAGCTATAGGTCTCTCTTCGTTGTCAGGCCCATTCTAAGTGAGTACTATGATGTAACTTTCTTGTTCACCTACAACATATAAGATGAAACACTTGGAGTAGTATAGGTTTACTAAGATGGGAGCTTGGGCTATTTTTTCCTTAATTTGGAGGAAAGATTATTTCTTTAAGTATGTCCACTTAAATTCAACATCCTTTTGCAACAATTTGGTCATGGGTTTGACTATTTGTGCAAAATTTACTATGAATTTTCATACAAAGTTGATATTGGCGAAGAAGGATTGCAAACCTTTCTTGTTTAGGGGAAGAGGGAGTTCTAATAGTGTTTTCACCATATTAGGGTCTATAGATAGCCCAACCTTAGAAACAACATGACCGATTAAGAGTCCTTCTTCCACATCAAAGATAGATTTCTTTGGGTTCAGAGAGATACCAAACTCTTTATATCTTTTGAACATGCTCCTAAGATGTTCAATGTGATCCTCCTTTTGATGGGATAATACTGTAATATCATCTGGATATGTCACTATGATCTTGTTGACAAGTTCCCCGAAATCTATGTCCATTGCTCTTTGAAAGGTAGCCTCAACATTAGATAATTTGAAGGGTATCCTATGATAGGAAAATATCCCCCATTTGGTGGTGAATGCAGTTTTGAACTGATCTTCATCCTTGATCCACACCTAATTATACCTAGAGAACCCATCTAGGAGTGAGAATATTTATGCTCCTACTACTGTATGCAGGGTCTGGTCTATCTGTGGGAGAGGATAATTATCTTTTAATAAACCCTTGTTCAGGTTATGGAAGTCGACACATAACCTAATATCTCCATTTTTCTTTCTAAACAGGACTAGGTTAGCTACCCAATTTGAGTGCTTGATCAAGTAGATAATCTCAACTTCAAGCAATTTTAGTAGTTCTTGCTTCATTAAAGCATCGATATTAGGATTCACCAATTTTTGCTTTTGTGGGAAGGGCTTTACGTCTTCTTCATGTTCGATCATATGTTGGATAGTCTCTTTGGAGAAAAATATAAGATCACCATAAGTCTAGGCTATGATGTCTAGGAATTCCTTGCATAATCCTCTGATTTGGGCCAGTTCTATTCTGTAGTATTGAATCCCACTTTAATGGATTTATCGGGTCCTATTTGAGCTTCTCTATATCTATGCTTATCAATTTTCATTTTATGGCCAGAGGACCTATAATTTTTATCAAATAGACTTTCTGGGGTGATCAATCCTTTTGGGATGTGGTTTTTTTTTCAATTGGATCATACTTGTATCTTCTTCATATTTGGATGCTCTATCACTCGAGCAGTTCATTTTGTGAATGAGGAAGTCCACTATTTGTTCATCATTTTAAAATACCTGCCAGAAGATATCTCTATCTGGCATGGAGGGTTTGTAGATTAGTCTGATTGTCTTGGACTTCTAAATGATGTTGCTGATAGCACAAAAATTTGCACCTACTGAAGCCAATAAATTAGCATGAGTGTTCTTTTCCCTAGGAATTTCTTTGAGATTTAAATATTCAAAGGATTTTAGCAAGTCCCAAACCTTATTCCTGTAAGCTTTTAGGTAGTGTTGTTTGCTTACACTTTTCTCGGTGACTTGGTTTACTATTAATTTAGAGTCTCCAAAGATATAAAGATGTTTGATACCCATATTTTTAGCTTTCTTAAGGCCTAAGCAGAGTGCTTCATATTTTGTTGTAGTGTTAGTGCAACTCTAGGTTAATCGATAAGAAAAAACCTTCTCCTCACATATTGGAGAGATTAAAACAATACCTGCTCCAGCTTGATTTTTGCATCTAGCACCATCAAATAAAAGTTTCCATAGTTGATTAGTAGATTGGTCTACCTAAGGGAGAGGAGTAGGTTTAATTTTCTTAGGTTTACAATTGTGTAACTCCCTAAATCTATTTTTATCATGGCATTGAAGTATTGGAGAGATAATTGGTCTTCTTGAAACACATTTAGAGCTTATTCCATTAAGTTCAAATCTTCCAACTCCTCTATCATCATATTCAAAGTGGTGGCATGCTTATCTTCATCTTCAAGTTTTTCAATATGAAAGGTCGAAGGTTTCTCATTAAATATTTTCACTCTTTTGACCTTGAATGGGATTTCTAGGTGTGAGAAATCTAATGATAAATATCCTCCTATTTTGGTAGTGAATTCTCTAGAGAGACACATACCAAAATAAGGTTCTAGATATACTACCACTACCTCTTGTATGACTGTGAGCTGAGGTAGTCTATGAAGAACAATTGGGATATCCTTAATTATCCCTATAGTTTTGATAGGATTTCCATCCAATTGTAAGACACCAGGACTAATCCTTGTGTATTCCATTCCCATGATATCACATACTACCTTGGGCATCATAGTGGTTATGGCTCCAGAGTCTATCATATAGTTGTGAACTACCCATCCCTCCATATAAAGGGATAGATAGAAGGGAGGGGGTCTATTTTTTTCAAATTGGACGTTAGGCTATCTTGTGCAGAATCTAACTGAGCTGGTGTTCTATGCTTGTTTTCCATAGATCTTAAGGATTCTTGCAATAAGTTGATCTACCCTATAAATTGCAAGGCTTCATACATAGTCACTTTGGAGGGATTTTTCTTCATTTCTTTGACTATGTTGAATGAGAGGGGCTTGAAATTTTTTCTTTCACAAATGTATCAAACTTTTTTTTGTACCCCTAAGTAGCATCTATCCTTTTACACTTAGTTAGCGAGGGGTATCTTAGTTTAACTCTAGATTATTCATGCGTGTTTGCTTCCTTCTACCAAGGTGCTTCTTTATGAGTCTCTGCTCCTTTTTGACTTGAATTCTGGGGAGCTTTCTCATAGGATGTTCTTTTCTCAATAGGGTCCCTTATAGGTGAAGGCACTTTCAAGGGGTTAATCTCTTGGGGATCAACCTGCAAGTGTTTCTTTCTCGATCTGGTTAGAACAACTACTTGTTCAACAAAAGACATCATGAAATTTTGATTCTCTTCTTTGATCATATTAACCTGACCCTTGAGGGTTTTCTTAGCCTTTTTAATAGCTATCCTCTAGATATGGTGTTGATAAATAATGCAATAAGTTTCATCGTGTGGATAATTACATGTGAAACACAAGAAGTTTAACTCTGTCAAAGTATTAATGGGTTCACTATCTTCATTGGCATAAACCACGTTAGATTTATCATAGCTTCTATCGGTTATGGAGGCTTGATATTTTGTTACTTGTGGAAACCTTCTTGGTTGTAAATTCCTTTTTGTTTCTCTTCTTTCCATTGATGTCATCTTATTTGTCAGAGTTTTCATGGATGTTTGTAGATCTTGTAGAGTTGCAAGTGGAAGACTTGGAGTTGACAGAATTATCGCTATTGGAAGTGCAAGAATGGTGGGAAGCATTGGAGGAGTGGGAGCAGGATTTAGGAAAGTAGTATTTTATGCTTGCGGTAGATCTAGGAAAATAGGCATTATCATTTTTGCAGGGAACCTCCCAATAGCAATAAGATATTTTTCCACATTTTGATCTTCTTGGTAAATTTTTAGGAAGGTAAATACTTGGGATTGCCTTATAGCCATGCTTATATCTGAGTTGAAGGCCCTTATATAGTAATACATTGATTTTTCATTTGTTGGTCTCAATATATCACGTATTATTTACCAAGTTTGATTGAATCTGATGTTAAAGTCAACTATCTCTTCCTGAGGGTGCTTTTGGATGATGGTAAACTGATTGAGTAGGGAAATAGATCTGCATGCTCATTGAAATATTCCAATATTTTACTAGCAACTTGGGCACAACTAGGTATAATTTGGCTACCGAGGGCTCTGTACCAATAGAGCATTTTTCCTTTCAAGGAAATAACTAGTAATCTTATCATAACATCTTCTTTAGTGATGTTATGTATCATGGTGAGCACTGCTACATATTGGCAATGTTCGTAGGTTATCTTTACAATACCGTCATACTGGGGTAATGCTTTTAGGGCTGCTACTAGAATCAGGTGCTGAGCTTCCATATTCAGGGGACCTGTATGGTTCCATAAAGGATAGGGTAGATTTGGCTAATTTATAGATATTACAACTATGGTTCTACAAGGTATTATGGATATATGGGTAGCTGGAGATAATGTTCCACTAGTAGTAGTCCTAGGGAGGACTACGGGGAAAATATTTATGTATCCTGTATTGATAATAGATGAAGTTGTTCTAGCAACTAAAATGGGATTATCTCTGAGGCTACCAAGGTGTAACTAAAAGAAATCGATGGGCTCTTTGGAATTTTAGCTTTAGAATGGTTATCATATAATATGGTACTCAACCAGAAAGTAGATAAAGGCTTTCTTAGGGTTCCTTTCTTAGGCAGAATCGCCAGGTGATTCATAAAAAATAAACAGGGCAAAGTTAATCACCAAAAATTTGATGTGTATATCATGGAATTGTGTCCCATCAGGCATGCCAAAAACTGTTGGAGCAATATCTACCTTTGGTATGTTTACACCCAAGAATTTGCCAATATTGAAAGACCAAGTTAAAACAGGGTTTACTCAGTTCAATCTCTAGAGGAGGTTGGTTCCTTGCTTCTTTGGGGAAAGAGAGAGAGAAGAAAATGCATAAAGAGATAAAAATATAGATATTACTAGAAATTTCTAAACGGTGCATATTAGATAACAGTAAAGTAACTTTATCAGCCTTTTATAGAGAAGCATCTATTTGAACCATCAAAACAGAGCAACTAATCCTCTGGTGTAAATCTACTCAAGTATAATTCTATTGGAATGGTTAAATTTAGAGTTAGCAGAACTTTACCACAAAAATTTAGAATAATAATTGAATCAAGTTATATTCAACCTAAATTTACATAGCAATTAACAATCCATACATACTTGATAACACACCAATGAGCCATAAACCAGAATGGATGATATTTTATTAGCTTTCAATGGTTTTTGTACATTTCCTTGTAAACATCTAAGAGCTGACTTTTTGTTTAGGTCGCTCATCCTATATAATAGTTTTACATAACAGAAAAATTGAAAATTGTTACAACAATATGCCCATAGGCTCATTCTGGTAGAGTGGCATTTAGGAGACTATAGCGCCTTCAAATGGAAATGGTTAAGATCTTCTTGTTACAATGATCTACCTTTATCTCCATAATGGCATTGTGGTCTAGCTATCTTTTACTGCAAAATATCGTGTCCTCGTGAATTTTGTTCTTCACTTATCCCCTTAGATTCAAAATTTTGCACTGTCATGACTATTTCTCTTTAATTGACCCCTTGGCTTCAAAATTTCATGTTGTCATCACTATTTCTCTTTACTTGGCCCCTTGGATTCAAATTTTTGCACTGTCACAACTTTTTGTTCTTCCCTTGGCCCCTTAGATTCAAAATATTGCATCGTCATGACTTTTGTTCTTCATTTGGCCCCTTAGCTTCAAAATGTCACGCTGTCATGAATTTTTCCTTTTTCTTGGCTTCTTGGCTTCAAAATGTAGTGTTGTCATGACTATTTCTCTTTACTTGGATTCTTGACTTGAAAATGTTGTGCCATCATGACTTTTGTTCTTCCCTTGGCCCCTTAGCTTCAAAATGTCATGTCGTCACAACTTTTGTTCTTCACTTGGCCCCTTAGCTTCAAAATGTCATGCCATCATGAATTTTTACTTTTTCTTGGCTTATTGGATTCAAAATATTGTTTCGTCACGACTATTGTTCTTCACTTGGCCCCTTAGCTTCAAAATTTCATGTCATCATGAATTTTTACTTTTTCTTGGCTTATTGGATTCAAAATATTGTTTCGTCATGACTTTTGTTCTTCACTTGGCCCCTTAGCTTCAAAATATCGCATCGTCGTGACATTTTTATTTTGCTTGGCTTCTTGGCTTCAAAATATTGTGTCGTCACAACTTTTGTTCTTCCCTTGGCCTCTTAGCTTCAAAATGTCATGTTGTCATGAATTTTGTTCTTCCCTTGACCCCTTAGTTTCAAAATTTCACACTATCATGACTATTTCTCTTTGTTCCATATTTAGGTTCAAAACTATTATGATTGTTTTCTATACTTAGTGAAATTTTGAGAAGACTACTTACTCCCCTAGATGTGGTCATTTTGATCAATAGGTAGCTTACTGCGTAGTTGTCCCTCCAGAATGAAGGATGGAGCCTCCTTCATCCCTTTGATCAATGAGCAGATCACAATCCCAATCATGAGCACCAATGACATATTAGCAGTTAGTGATTCAGCTGAGGTTGCCTCCACCCCAGGGAGGGCCAGAGGAAGTTGGCTCTTAAACATAGGAGAGGATAGGTTAGAGATTGGGATGACACACCAATTTTTGATTGTGGTGTGCATCCCTAGGTTGAGTGTACCGAGTATGTATTGTGGTACACCAACCTCACACGATGTACTTTTTTTCCTATGAGTAATACATAACTATGGATATTATTGTGATTTCATGTGTTCTATATTTAATGGTTTAATGCATGTTTTTTATGTGTTTTGCTTGTTTATTTTAAGTATTTTTATGTATGAAATTATCCTAATGCAAACTCCATGAGGATGAATGAATGAAAAAAGGGGAGAACAAGAATAAGGAAGAAGGAACAAAATAAGAGAAAGAAAGGAGAGAAGAAAGAAGAAAGAGAAGAAGAAAGAAGAAAGAGGATAAGATATAAGAAAGAGAAGAGAGAAGAAAGAGAAGAAGGAGAGAAAACAAGTGGTCCAAAGGTCAACCATTAGAAAAGGAGAAGAACGAGCGATCCATAGTATAAGACTAACGTAGGTTGCAATGAACCAGTGTAGCCAGACACTATCGATTGTATTAATGAGATAGCTAGACATGCTATGGGTATAGTACTTGCATAAATATGAACAAGTGTGTGTGAAGTGTTGACCCACTATGGGTGGTTGCTCTCTTATTGAATTTTGGGAGGTGATTATCCACTAGGATGTATGTC
The DNA here is from genome assembly GCA_028583015.1 of Wollemia nobilis. Taxonomy (NCBI): domain Eukaryota; kingdom Viridiplantae; phylum Streptophyta; class Pinopsida; order Araucariales; family Araucariaceae; genus Wollemia; species Wollemia nobilis. The sequence continues at coordinate 3,315,187 of JAQPPZ010017073.1, forward strand.
GAGGTCTACTAAAAATGACCAAGGAGCTTATCATGTAATGGGGTGTTGAGCCTGCTGAGTCAAAAGAGAGTATTAACCGATAGAAGATCATGAATTATGTAATACCCACTAGTATGTATATGTATCCCATGTGGAGTGTAATATGTATAATAATAGTATGCAAGTGCTATCCCCATATTAGGACTTTGAGAAAGACTTTGTGCAACAAGAGTTTTTATTATAATGAAGGAATCAAGAAAAGAATAAGGAAGGAAATAATCCCTAGGGGGGATCTTGCTATAAATTAGAGTCCTAGTGAGAAGTGCAATGCATGTGAACTATGACCTAACTAGGTATCATCACATGCCATTGTCACAAGATCCCTAATAATATATATGAGCAAGCAGTCATGAACAATCAATCATGAATTTATGATAGGTAAACATGCAAGGTGTTAGGTTAGATTTCAAGCAATCATGCAAGGATGACAAGAAATAATGCAATATGAGCAAGAAAGAGAATGCAATGGAAAATGAAGATGCAACTATATGAAAATTTTTGCTTGTTTGTTTGTTTTTTTTTTTATTTTTTATGGAGAGTTAAAATCAATGCAAAATATAAATGCACCATACATATTATCAAAATAAATAGGTGTGCCATGAGATTTTGGATCAAAAACATCCTCAAAATCATGAAGAAGCTCTTTTAAGGCTCTTAGTTCAACATCCATGGCACGATAATCACAACATTTCCTAATAGCACCATTCTTTTCAGCATAAAAGACATCATACAAATATTCATAATTTTATTGCATAGAAACAATGTTATTGTTAGAATGAACAAATACAACCATATTACAAGACATTATATTTGGAGGAAAAGAAAAATTAACACCTTTATTATCATCTATTTTCAACTTTTGATATTCCATGTATTCTGCATAGGTCATAAGATGATCATCATCCTCAAAAGGTAGAGGTTGATTATTATTAGGCATAAAACCTATACCACATATCCCAAGCTAAATATCAACATCTAAGGGTCATTGAATACCCTTATGTTGTGGTCCCAATATTTTACCTGCATATCCCATACCAGATAGGATCTGCTTAGTAAGGGGATAATCATTAGTGAGATAACATTGAGAAAAAGAACGCTCATTGAGAGACAAGTTTCTACCATGGATATTTTCTTCGAAAGCCATACCTCTGAAGATGAAAGCACACATGCCAATGTGTATAACATCACCCTTATTATGGGGTAAGCCCATAGTTCGGGGTGAAGGTGGTAGCTTGGCTAGATCCAAAAGAGGCTCTTGAAGAAACTGATTATCATGATCCAAGGGGAAAGAATAGGTTTTATGTTCCTCACTCACTTTTAAAATTTGAAGATGCTCATAATTTTGAGATGAGGAAAATGGAGAAATTGTTGAAGAAATAGAAGGACAAGAATAAGAATCTATTTGAGCTAACTCTATATTTGAGAAAAATTCAAATGGTCGAGGGTCACCCGGAATGGTGATAACTTGATTCTTGAATCAAACTTGAGACACTGACAAAAATTAGAAGGGACAACCTTCATAGTGTGGATCCAAGGTCGCCCAATAAGAAGATTAAAATATGCAAGGCAATGTACCACAAAAAACAAAGTATCCAATATTATCAACCCTACTTTTAAGGGAAGAGATATGACACCATAGGCCTCTTGGGACTCATTATTGAAAGCTTTAATGATGATATCAGTTTTTGTTAAATTTTCCTCTTTTAATCCAAATTTTTGAAAGAATTGATATGTACACAAATTTAGGGATGAACCATTATCAATAAAAACTCGCTTGATAAGGGTATCCCCAATAAGTGCAATGATGTAAAGTGATGAATATCCATGTAAGTTTGAGGAAGGTTTATCATCATCTGAGAATGAGATATGATGTATCCCAAAAGAAACTACAATATCAACTATGGCATCATGAGCGATGTCTGGGGAAATAGATTGTTGTTATAAAAAAATTATTAAAGCATTTATGTGATTAGGAGAAGTCTACAAAATTTCTAACTCTGATATATTTGCTGGTGTACTAGCTAATTGCTTCTGAAGATAAAATGAAACCTGCGATTGTTGTCTCAACACTATAGGTGGAATTCTTGTAGCTGAATCTCTTCTCTGATTTTCCTTTAAAACTGAACTGGGATGAGATGTTGAACTTTATCCTTGCTAATATTGATTCTGATTCTATTTCCTTGTAGTTACCCCAACCATACCAACCACATTACTATGGCATAGGGAATCATCTTGATGAGCCACCTGATTGGTTGTTTGTTGATCATGCTTTGGTAGGGGATCCTTAAATATCCCCATGTCTTGATTTGTTGTCAAAACCTGTTGAGTAGGAGTTTGATTACTTGTTGATTGGAGATTTCCTAAATCAATGCATCTTGCATCAATCAAGTCTTGAACCACATGCTTCAATTTCTTACAAGTGTTCATCCAATGTCCTTCTACCCTATGGTAAGTGAAATATTGATTTACCTTATACCAATGAGCTACAGTATCTGGTTGTCTTATTGGAGGTAATTCTATTGCCTCAGCATCTAACAATTATTTTAAAACTACTTCCATAGACATATTAAGTCTTGTGAAATTCCTTTGAGGAGGCTTCTGAAGTATAATATTTTGTAGGTTGTTATTAATATTTTTAACAAACCTACTATCACTATTACCTCCCATATACTTAGTCTTATGTTGAGATTTAGTTGGCTTATCTTCTTTAACATTAAGTTGACCTCTTCTAATGAGAGCTTGTTCCACTTTTTTGGATAACTCAATTGCTTGATCTAAATATGTGACAGTAGTAGTTTCTAGAGCATAAGATAACTATTCTTGTAAATTACCAATAAATATATCAAGCATATCTTTCTGAGACACAAGTTGTTTTAATAAGCCAACTAAACTTCTCCAACGAGCTCAAAATTCTAAAAAACTTTCTTCTTTACTTTATTTTAAATCATATAGATCTCTCATAGTTACTTCCTTTTTAATGTAAGAACTAAATTGATGAACAACCATCTTTACAGTCTTCTCAAAACTCTTCAAAGAATAGTTGGGCAACTGATAATACCATTATAATGCCACTCCAACAAGACTCTTTGGAATAAGAACATATCATCATAAATAAGATCATGGAAAGCTATTTTGAATCCTCTTAAATGCTCTATTGGATCTTCAATCCATTTATAAATTGGTAATATTGGTATAGTAAAATGCTTAGGATAAGGTCTAGTAGAAAATATAGGATCCAATGGTTGACCACACATTTCCTCGTAACTGTATGTAACACCTGAAGGTTGAATCATGTCCATCCTTGAAACCAACTGATTCACTACATTTACCAAATTCTGCATCTTAGAATTACTATGTATGTTTCCCAAAATTCCCAAAGGAGGAAAGTATGCATGTTGAAATCCTGATGTTTGATTCAAGTTTTGGATACTTTGGTTGTATGTGGCACTTTGTGGATAACTAACATTTGGTGGAACAAAAGCAATGGTGTTGATATTAGAGGATGAAGGAGGAAATTGAGAATAATTTTTTGGTCTAGCTAGAGAGACTTGCAAATTCCCTCCAACATTGGTGGTATTAGTAGTGGAACAAGTTACTTGGTTCTTAGAATTATTTTGATGCAAGGATTGAGATGTAGGATTGCCATGATGAAGCAAAGGAGACCTATTGGGAGAGGAAGGAGTAGCATCTTCTTTTTCAATATGAGCTTCTCATTCTACATATTCCAATAGTTTTTCCTTATGAGATTTTAAGAATCCCTAAATGTGATCAAATTATGAAAAGACATAACTTCCATTAGGTCTAGCAAAATATTCAGGATTAGTTTCAGTTTCCATGTCTATCTCTTCTTGCTCTTTTGGATCTACATTAGAGTCTTCCCTATCAATATGATCATATTACAAAGAAACGTAATCAGACTCTAGTTTTTTCCTCTGGATTCTACGGAAATGATCCATTAGAAGTAGTGAAAAACAAATAGGAGAAAACACTAACAAGTAAATTTTAATTACTTAAATATTTTTCAAATAGAATTAATGATCTTGCTTAGTGTTTGAAAGAAAATGAGGTGTTCACATCGGGTTCACCAAATATGTAGAGGGGGAAAACTACCCTACCACGTACAATTCCCAAACAAAAGGTTGGATCCATAGGAGGAGAACCTTTAGTGGGGTGAACCATGGGGGTATGTTGTGCTCTACACTCGGTGCTAGGGGGAAGGGTTCACCATGAATGGTTTAAGGAATCACTCCAAGTCTTCAGGATATTTAGGAATATTTGATGTATTCAATTTTAAGAAAATACCTAAGTTTTGTCTTTCTAGATTTATGCTAAGAAAGATAAAGGATAATGCAGAATATAACAATAGAAAATAGAATGCAAACATACAAGAGCTAACCTAATATGATTCTTTATTTTGAATGCTCACTAACCTATGGTTTATTTAAAAAAACCTTTAAAGCATAAAACACACAAAATAAATGCACATAAGTTATCCCTAGATGCAAACTAAATGTTTTTCACTTTTAGATGCCTAAGAATAAATAATTAGATCAGATCTTCAACCAATAAAATGATTAGATCACTTATCTAGACTGATATTTGATTTAGCTTTTTGTACCCCTTGTCCAATGATATCAAAAATACTTGTTTCTGGAAAATAACTTATAAAACACTTGAAAATAGGATTAGCATTAGGGGGCCTACTTAGGCTACTGTGTAACAGTCCTCATAGGCACAAAAATCAAGCCCCCTATGTCCTTTTAGATGAACTTTTAAAGAAAAAGTTGGAATTGACCTTTGGAAGATTAATCATAAAATAAAAATGCAGTAACATAAAATAAAAATAGAATGTAGCAATATGATCTAGATGCCAAATGGAATGCAATAGTGAAAATAGAATCTTGAAATTGCCCCCGATGTGCTCTCTAGAAAATTCATGCCTTTCCTAGAACGGGCATGATAACGTAGTAGTAAAGTTGTGCCATCCCTGGACGGGGTGCGATTTTGCTTCTGCGGACTAGTTTGCCCTAATCTGGACAAGCGAAGTTGCACCTCGCTAATACTGGGCATGATATTGTTGCAAACTAATAAATAATAAAAATTGAATGTAGAAAGAAAATAAATGTCAGAAACTAAGTAATCAAACCCTGATGGACATTGCAGAAGCAGGCAGATAAAATTGAAGTATCCAAGCGGGCACTCTATCTCTCTGAACCACACCATGAATCCACCAAGTCACACAGTAATCCAATCCAAATCATGCAATAGAAGATAAATTCCAAAATTTATACTTTGGTGTTAGCTTGCAGTAGAAGAAAGAAAAGGAAGAAGAGCGAACTATCATAAAAATTTTGAGCTTAATCAATAATTAGAATTTCCCATTAAATCGCTTATCACTTGTATATCTTTAAGCAAGAACATCCTTCCTTTTATATATGAAATCAAAGGGAAAAGATAGGAAAAATAAACCCAAAGTTGATGCCAAAACATGTTGGGAGGGTTTTAAACTAGGTTTAAGCAGACCAAAATAATAAAAATAAAAATTAAATTAAAACTGGCGGAGTCGCGCCACGAGATTACGGAGAATGAGATCGCTCTTGTGAAGTCATGTCCGGTCATGAAAGAGTGCGATTTCATCAAAGGCACTAAAAAAAGTAAGGTTGAGGGAGGATATACCTATCCTTGCCTTAGGCAAGGGTTAAGGATCTCTTAAGGGCTCTAAGGAAGATTACCCACTAAAAGTGGATCAATTTTTGTGTCTACAATACCATCAATTATAGATCTTCCTTTTACTGAACTGCCTTGGCAGGGATCTATAATTTGGGGAATAAATTATTTCACTTTGGATGCCATAGATTTGGTTAGGCTTTTATAAATCACATTACACAAACTGATGGATCTAAAATTTGCCATATATTGCACACAAGCCCTTTAGAAATAAGAGCTATGAAGGTAGAATTAATATCTCTAGGGATGGATTTTACATGTTGGAATTCAATTATTGCCTTGCACACATCTTGCTCAATAATGTCCCAAAAGGTTTGAAAAATCTGGGGGAGAAACCATCAAGCCTAGGGGATTTATCAAGGTGCATACTGAATAAAGCTTGCTTGATATCATCAGAAGAAAGAGGCTTGATGAGCAAGGAATTCATTTCTGGAGTGACAAGGGCAGGAATGTGATTAACTGATCCTTTCCTAGTCAAAATTTTTGGGATGGGTACCAAAGAGATCTTCAAAAAAGAAGAGGTTTCATATCGAGTTTCAAAAATATCCCTGGTAATGGAGTTGTCACCTCTAGTCAATTCCTTGATTTTGTTTGAACTTTTGTGCCTGAGGGTGGGAGCATGAAAAACGTTTGTATTGGAATCACCCTCCTTGAGCCAAAGGGCTCTAGATTTCTATGTCTATAACATCTCTTATTTGCCCAAAATGTTATTATACTCTACTAAAATTTACTTCTCCTCAACTCTGATTTGGTCACTCAGATGGCCATTATGTATTTGTTGCTCAATGCTTTTTAGTTTATCCATAATATGCTTTTTTGTTTCAAAAATATTGCTGAAAACTTCTATGTTCCATATTTTGAGGTTTTCCTTGACAACCTTGAGTTTGTGGGAAACTTGAGTAATGAAAGATCCAAAAAAATCCTGCTGCTGCCAATCAGATATTTGGTTATGAATATCAGGGTGTTGCATCCACATGGCTTCAAATCTGAAAGAAATATTGAAATTGGAACCTTTGTTAGCTTCAAACAAAGGGGGACAATAATCAAAGTTAACTCTCAGGATACAAATGAGATTAGTATCACCTATAACAGGAATAGCCTCTTAAGAAAGAAAAAATCTATCAAGCTTAACTTGGATATGCTAATCCCCAACTCTCCTGTTGCTCCATGTGTATTTTTCTCCTTTAATTTGATTATCGATTAATTCACTATCAGTTACAAAATTATGAAAATATTTAATGCTTTTGAATGGAGTGATATTTCCCCCTTGCTTATCTAATTGGAAAAGAGGGGAGTTAAAATCTCCAGCAAGGATCCACGAAATATTTTTGAAAGCATTCCTAATGTGTCTTAAGATATCCCATAAGGTATTTCTACTGATTGGATTGTTGGGGGCATAAATATTGGATAAAACCATGAATAATTGTTGTCTTTATAGTGGAAAAAAATATTCAGAACTCTGTTTGGCAAAAATATTATTCTACCTTCAAATTTACTAGAACACCATAGACAAATTAATCCCCCTAAAGTGCCTTGAGCAAGGCTAAAATTGAAATCACTATTCTTCCAAATAGATCTAGCAATTTTTTGAATTTTTTTTTTATTAATATTTTTTTCTTGCATAATCATGATAGTGAGTCTGTATTTCTTCCTCAAATTGCATGCAAGTATCTGCTTAACAACACTATTGAGACCTCTCACATTCCATGAAGGGATCCTCATTTAGAAATTTTGGAAATTATTTTGCCTCCCTTTGATTGTTGTAAGGGAGATTTGGATTTTTTTTATTCATCTTTCTCCTAACTAAAAAGGTCCTAGAAAAGAGTCTTTTGAATGCCATTGGCAATTTCGTTATCTATTTCTTTCTTTTTTTGGTCATTTATGGAAGGTCTTCCATTTTTTTCCCACTATTGATATCCATAGAGGTTTTATTGTAACTTCTAGTTTTGATAAGGCTAAACCCAGGTTTGGCTGAGTTAGGATTACATATTTCAGAGTCAGTATTAAAAAAAGTAGGACTACAAATTTCAATATGCCCTTTGGGGGTAGGCGAAGGTTTAGAAGGAAAATGGGAAGGTCCAGGTCTGGAAGGGGAGTGGGTTTCTACTTGGATAGTAGTGATAGGTCCAAGGGGTACAAAATCATGCAATAGGATTTCATCAAAGGGTTCATAAATAAAAATTTTAGCTAATACACCAAATTTGTTAGGGTAAGCAAAGGGAGATCTAACCTTAGCTTGGTTGTCCACTAGATCTAAAATTACAACTTGCTTCCCTTTAAGCATAGTAGAACTTGGATTCTTTTTTGGTAAGGCCCAGTGTAGTTTTTCTTTCCTTGGAACCTATCACCTAGATGCCCAACATGGGACCTGGAGCTAGCCATTTATTTAGAGAGTTTGAGAGACGAGCATTGAGCTTTGAGGTGACCTTGAGTCTGGAACTCAATACAAAAAGTGGGCTTATTCTCATATTCAATAGCTTGGCATCTACAATATGAGATGTAGACTAGGTTAATACAAGTTGACAGTTGAGAATCCAAATTTGTATTAATGCAAATTCTTGCATGAATTATGTGAGTCTAAGCATTAGTGATAGGATCAATAGCTATTAATTCTCCAATGGATTTAGCAATGTCATGCAATATGTCTTCGTGCTAGAACTGGATAGGCAAATTTGGAATACAAGCCCATATAGGAATGTAGTTAATACTTTGAGTTTTCAGGTTGAAATATTCACCCCACTTCCATAGAAAAATACTTTTCCAACCATAAAACTAGGGACCACCTATGAGAATTTGGGAGACATCATCCTGGTTATTAAGACGGATCAGAAAGAAAACCTCGATACAGGGCAACCATCTCCATGTTACCTAGGTTTCTCTACTTAGAAAAATCCCACCACCATATGGACTCCATGTCAGGTCTACCTTAAATAAATTTCCCAACCAGAGTGTGGGACTCAAGAAAATGATATTTAGTCATGGTCTCGTCAAGGATAACTAAATCTTCACCATTAAGAAGTAAGGTGTTGATATGTCTTTTTTTAGAAACTCACTTTTTTAGCAAAGGTGAGCAAGGGGTAAAAAATATCTTTGGGGGCCCTACTCTATTTATATAGAGCATATTTTCCTTGAAGAGGTTCCGCATTCCCTAAAAATCCCATACCATCTAGTTCTGAATCAGGACTCGCTTTCTTACCATCACATGCATCACCTATCTCTAATGAGTTCTAAGGGGTAGATCCATCTGTAGATATTTAAAAATTCATATTCCCATCTTCCCCTTGCTCCCTTGAAGTCATCTGATCACCTAAAATCGCTTGTTTGCTCACCATCACCTTCGCTATTGCTCAACCCAGATGAAACCCTCACACAGTTGCTTTCCAAAAATATCATTCGCACATAGAGATGCGCTAGTATCTGTATTGATCCAAATTATCTACAAATTTATGGAGATATTATAGGGTTTTCCAAGCATCTACCCTTAAAATTTCAGCTCAATCTGAGTCTGGATGATTTAAATATGATCGAAACAAGTTTGATAGTTTGGGTAGTCCTGTGAAAAACGTCCTCTTCCTTATGGAGTCTTCTTAAAATACACAATTTTATTCTAAAGAGAAATAATTTTATGCTATTCTAGATCACTTATTTTAATCAAATTTAAAGTGTATTACTATGTATAAAAATACAACAAAAATAAACTTGTACATCTTATATTTGTTGCACGTCTTAATATAAAGTATAGAACCACTTTAAAATTTCTTGTGTGCCTGAGTATTTCACGTTGGCTATAAATATTTTTAGTAAATATTTTTTATATACATCTAGGGTTGATAAATCTCATCCCCATTACAAATGATATTACATCACCACACTATTTTATTAGGTGAAGTGGTGAGTGGAAGCGAGTTTTACTTTCTTTAACCCTTGGTAATTTTCCTTGTTCTTTCACATTCTATGCCTACTTAATATCTTATGGAAGTATTTATTTATCAATTATAATGTTTTCTCTTCTTCATAATTTGCAAACTATGTTTTCACTTTTAACTTGTATTGTTGTTCTCAATTTATCAATCATTATGCTTTATGTTTGAACTCTTCATTTCATTGATGTTCATAAGTTCATGGTAGCTCTTAGTCTTCCTAAATAAATATGTAAAATAAGAGTCGGTATAAAATTTAATATTTTTAAAGTTATTTTACAAAATAAATAATAATAACCATAAACAAATAAGTATTAACATTATGTCATGATCCATTCTTGGTAGATTTTTTATTTTGATTAGTTTAATCTTTGTTATGTAGCATTGTAGTTGAAGTGAATGACAATTTCAGACTTGTTATGCAAAATATTTACATATTATGGAGAATGTAATATATGGATGTTATTGATCGATGTTGGATAATTCCATGCTTAGTTTAGTGGCAAATAAATTTTGTGAGAGAATAATATGTTGCTAATGAAAGAACACTTTTGCAGGAATAGGTATCTCTACAGTGGCAGAAAGAACTAACTACCGAGTATGGGATTGCCTACAGGAAATGTGTGATGGATAAAATTGTTGGAATTCAGGGGCAACATGAATGAATGCTCCTTGCATGAAGTGCATATCATATTTTGCATGTATTAAAAAGAAAGATAACACCAATCTTTCATTGAATTGGTTTTTGCATAGTAAATTTCTTATAAAGGGATTTTATTGATATGATATTATTGCTAAAAAAAAATTGTTCATTAAATGCTTTTATACTATGTATATTTAAAAAAAATGTATGAATAGGAATATGATGTTCTCGAGTGATGATTTGCTTGTTAATGTTGATTTTGTGAGTATCCTAACTAAAAAGGGGAACAACGGTTTGTAATCCTTTATGATGCTCGAAAGTGGACCTTTTAAGAATATTAACTAAAATTCGAGTTGGCCGAGATATTTTTCATAATGGAAAGCGAGTGTAGAATGAAAACGAGGGAACTAGCTGACAAAATGGGTAATGAGAATAAGGTTGGGTATCTCTTGAGAAAAGGAGGAGAGGAGACATTGGTTGGGGTTGGTATTTTTGGTTTAACAAAAAGAGACAAAGGAAAGGAGATGGAATTCATTTGGCAGAAGATTGCAATGAGGAACTATGGACCAAACCAAGTAGACTCAATTCTTTTTACTTGTTCACAATGTTCAGTTATGCGTTTTCGATAAACATCTAGCTTGTATTAGCTTTTATGTTTGTATTTGACTATGTTATTTATAAATCTCTAGATATTGATTAATGGTGAATAGTTCCTCCTACACTTTTAGCTAATAGATAGAGAGTGTTTTGGGTTGTTTTGAGGGAGTGGAAGCCTAAAATAATTATAGATGAAAATGGATATCGTAGTTTCCTATTTTGACATTTGATCTAGTGGGAGTGAGCTATAGCTTGTGATACTATTATTGCCATCAAATAATTTTGCATGAGAACTTCCAGATTCTATTTCGAGTGGAGTTTTGATATGTGGATTTTTGTTTTGGTTTTTGGAGCAGCCTTGTAGAGGAACATAGACTACTGCAGTACCTTCCAATCAACTAGGCATAATACCTTCGTTCCAGATCGATTTGACTAATTGCTAGTCTTAGCTATGTGTGTGTCTGACGAGTATAGTTGACTATATATATATATATATATTACCTTGGTAAATTTTTTGAAGGAAGAAATGCGTTCTGATCCATTATTTTGAAATGAGTTGCTGAGATTGTATATATGTGATAGGCAAGATAGAAATGATTCATAAGGAAACTTGCTTTAGAAATTGTTTCATTAGGAAATGAAATGATTGCTTATAGAATGTTAGGAGCTATGTCCTTTTTTATAAAATGAGTGAGCATGATCATTTATGTAAATAAGAGAATTATATGTGTGTTTCAGTGTGAATGAATACATGCTTAGAGAATTGCTATTTTCTATGAATAATAGCTTCATGGATGCTTGTATATGCATTATTGTAGGCGAAAAAAAAATTGTCTTACTTTTTATTATCTCTGAAGAACAACCTAATGGATGCTTTTTCATGTAATTGTCATTGGCAAGATAAATTGTCTTACTTAGTTATAGTACATATGTCTTTTTATTTACCTTCTAAAAGAAATATGGTAAGAGAAATAGAGCTTGCATATGATGAATAGCTTGTGAGTAGTTGAAGCTTGATGGCATAATGAGTTGCTCAATTTTATGAGCTAGAGCCATCTTTGATCCCTATGGAAAGGTAATCCCTCTCGGTGGTCTCCAATGCACTTACGAAAGGAATGGACACCATGCTGATTTTATTGCGGGTGATTTAACAAAGGAAATTTTGTTGATCGACTCTTATGGAGATCTGAACTGTGAACATTCTCTAGGTATCGAAGATGTGGGATGATCTGCATGTATACATATTGATGTATGTAACTTCTCTTAAGGAGAGGAGGAGAATATTTCCCTTTTTAAAGTCCTTGGATGGTATCCGGATGGTAGATGCTCTAGAAAATATATGTTAGTTGTACCCCCTATATAATTGGAATGTAATAGAAATTAATGTTGGGAAATCTAGCTTGGTGAACTATTGTAGAATTAATGTCAAGTTTCATTTAAAGGACTCAAATGCAATTATTAAATGAAATGTATATCCTTGAGATAATATAAACTCTCCATGATTTATCTAGATATTTTTTTTATTTCATTATGTTTTGGGATGCACCATTATTGTTCAATAGAAAATATTAGCTATTTTATTAATGCCATGAAGGGTAGTAATGGGATTAGTTTTTTAGAGAACGAGGTTATCTCATTTTCTCCTTGAATCTCTACGTTTTCATGGGGAACTGTAGTGGGAAAAAGTCATCATGGAGCATGAATGATGTTTTAGGTGAAACCATATAGTTTTCATTGTGGTTAAACCTGTGTGATTGTCTCCGTTTGATTTTGAGACACAAAAACATAATCTCTCTTAAAATAATTAAAGTGTCTATTTTAAAGGAAGGATAGATTGATAATTTTAAAGGATTAACCTTCTGCCATAAAGGTACGATAGATCCATATCTAACCCATGTATCAATTATAACTTTAGCTTTAAATAAGAAGATTTAAACTTAGACATTTATATTTTTTATAATATGCTAGTGGATATCTATTGTAACTACTGAATGATAAGTAGCCAACAGAGTCACGAGCTCAAGGGAAGTAGACTGGCTCATTGGTTAGATGAGATAATAGTTGAAATTTCCTGTGCTAAGTGCATTTATATAGAGATACTTATGGGGAATGCAAGGATTAGTACACTTCCTTTTGAAAGATCAAAAAGGAAAGAGATCTAGCTCATTGTAAAATGATAGGAATAACTTAACTTGAGCAAAAACCTAGTACTCTTACATTGGAAGATATATGTAAGAAGTAGTGATGGGTGAGTTATGTTATATGTACATGTTGGTTAATGGAGCTAATATCATATTAAGTCAATCAAATTGAATTGGTTAGGCTAGGGAGAGTTGTTAACATTTAACAAGGGATTGGTTAAATGTATTAAAAAAAGTATGGATTTAATAAAGGAAAAATCAGGGTGTTGACATTTTGGTATTAGAGCATGGTTAATAGTGGGATAGGTTCACTATGTAAAAATTAGATTTGTATGTAATAGAAAATATACTTATAAAATAATTTGACCTTACCAACAGAATACCCATTAGAATTAAAATATGTTTGAAGATACTTGAGATGATTGTGTAAATAATTTAGTAATATGAGCAATTTGAAGGACTAATTGCTAATGAATTCTTACTACCCTTTTTGTGTATGTCTAGGGACAATACCACCAAAGAGAAGAAGAGGAAGTGTTGCCCCATATACAAGGAAAACACAACAAAATAATATGGCGGATAGGAATCTAGAAGTGGGTTCAAGGAACCCTAGTGAGAAAAGAAAAATCCTAGTAATGAGAATCTTATGGAGATAGTGGCTCTACTTTGATAACAGATAAAAAACCAAAAATATTTTCTATATATCGTGTTGAATCGAGAAACATAGGTGGGTAACCCTAGAGTGAATCATTCGAATTAACCTCTTACCAAGGCATAATAGGCTAGGGTCAGATTAGAGGCCAAGTTGGGCAAGGAAATGAAACATTTTAAATCTTCCAAATTTAATGGAGAGGAAGATGGGGATAAGATTGAGGTATGGCCAAAAGAGATAGAAACATATTGTAACATGAATAAATTTTCCTCGGGTACTCAAAAATCCTATGCCACCCTACATTTGCAATGTGATGGTTTGGATTGGTGGGAAACACATTGTAATGAGTTGGGTCTTGCGGTAGTACTTAACCTAAAATGGAAAGAGTTTGTAAAAGCCTTCAAAAATAGATTTCTCATGGAATACTTCTATTCCCAAATGTTTGAGTAGTTCACTAAGCTTCGACAAGGAATTAGAACAGTGGAGAAGTACTACCAAAAATTTATCAAACTAATGAAATATGTGCATGCTTACAACGAGAAAATAAATATGCATAAGTTTATTCTAGGAGTAGATCCTAGAATAGGATAAAAAGTGGATATGCTACAACCTGGAACTCTGCAGAAGGCCTATGAGTTGGCCAAGAAAGCTGAAACATATCTCAAATCGTACTTCAATTATGAAGGATTAGATGAAAATATTAATGAGGCACTAAGAAAGAGAAAAAGTGCAGGTTTTATTAAATGGGGAGAGAAATAGGTAAGCAAGAACTTCTCTTAGCAGGATCAAGGAAATGATAGGAATAAAGGGAATTTTAGGAAAAGGTTTCATGGGAAGAATTGAAACAACAACAAGAGTAATGATAGATAGTTACAGGGACATGTTAATCCTCCATATACAGGAAAAGCAGAAGAGGGACATAAGTAGAAAGAACATCCAAAACCAAAATAAGGATGTCCATAGAGGATAAAAATTAATTCTAAGGGAAAAGAACCAATGTACTCATAAATTTCACCTAGGGAGCCTACGCACAAGATTTATGCAGCTATAGGAAACTAGAATATTGATGGTCAAGCCACACAATTAGTGATCAAAGGTAAGATTTTTGGTATTAATGTTAAAATATTGATAGATAGTGGTGCTACAGGTGGTTTTATTTCCACTAGTTTAGCTAAAGATATTTCATAAAGACCAAGAATCTTGGATCATGGGTGGAAGTTCGAGTATCGTTCAGGACAAACCTACTCTGTTAACCAATGTTACCCTATGACAAAAATTGCCTTACCTAGTGGAATAACTATAGGATGCTTGTATGTAGCTCTGCTGCATCTTTTTGACTTAATCCTAGGGATGGATTGGTTTCAAGCACACAAGGCAGTACTCAATTTTTAGGATAGACAAAATGAGTACATAGATGATAAGGGTGTTATGTATAGGATGTATAGCCTTTAGGAAGATTTGCTACCTCAAATCTTGGTGGAAATGCAACTTAAGAAGGCCATAAAGAAAGGAGTAATAATCTATGTAGTTATGATAAACGAAATGGATAAATATAATAAGGAAGGTGTTTGAGAAACACCCAATTCTTCAAGAATTTATGGATATTTTTCCAGAGGATTTACCTGGATTACCCCCTAAATGGGAATTTGAATTTACTATCGAGCTTCAATTAGGAATAGAAACCCATTCATAGAGCTTCTTACATAATGAATTCCATATAAATGCAAGATTTAAAGGTACAATTACAAGGGTTACTAGATAAAGGGTTGATCAAACCAAGTATATCACCTTGGGGTACACCACTACTCTTTGTAAAGAAAAAGGATAGTTCCTTAATATTATGCATAGATTATAGAATTTTAAACAAGGTAACCGTCAATAACATATATTCTCTACCTAGAATTGAAGATCTCTTCAATCAACTCAAAGATGCCACAATATTTACAAAGATTAATTTGAAATCATGATATCACCAATTGAGGATCCATGAGAAAGATACTCATAAGATAGCCTTTAAAAATCATTATGGACATTATGAGTTTGTTATCTTACCTTATGGTTTAACAAATGCTCCAAACGATATTTATGAATTTGATGAATAGTATCTTTAGGAGGTACTTGGATAGATTTGTACTGGTATTTCTACATGATATTTTGATATATTCTAGAAATAAGACAGAGCATGACTAGCATATTTGGATGGTGCTAAAAATATTAAGGAAGAATAATTTGTATGATAATTTATCCAAGTGTGAATTTTATGTGTCAGAAGTATAATACTTTGGCAATATTGTTTCGATTGAAGAGATCGTAGTGGATCCTAATGAAGAATACAAGCTTATACTAAGAGGGGGGTGAATAGTATAAGACCACTTTTTACTTTTCTTTACTTAAATTTTTTTATCCAATATATCAATGCAATGTCAACAACAGTAATCAAAGTAATGAAAAAACACCACACACAATAGAGACACCAATTTAACGTGGTTCACTCAATGTGGGCTACTCCATAGAGAAAATATTTCACTATAATTTTCTCAACAAATCTCTTGGAAATCCCTGCCTATTACAATATTTATGGACCTCTATCCAAAGGAGACACAAATATCCTAATATGGTTTATGGGCACCAACCCACAAGAGACACCAATCCCCTCAACTGGTTAGTGGATCTCTATCCACAGGAGAACTCCTTCTCCTCTGCTCTTGTTGGTGATCCTATAGAAGACTATTTCCTCCACTACACTGGCTTATGGATCTCTATCCACAGAAGACTTTTTACTCACTTAGAAGATCTTTGTCCTCACTACTCTAGCTAATGGAACTCTATCCATTAGAGACTACTATCCTCTGCTCTATCACCTCCAAATATTGCTCTCAGCTTTGTCTCAAATCTACACTAAACACAGTCCTTTAGTCTAGCACAAATTTGCTCAATCTGTTTCTCAAATATACACTAAACGTAGTACTTCAGTCTAGAACAAATTTGCACAATATTTATCTCTGATCTACACTAAATATAGTCCTTCGGTCTAGCACAAATATGCTTAATATCTATCTTTGATATACACTAAACACAGTCCTTCGGTCTAGCATAAATCTGCTCAATCTCTATCTCTGATCTGGCACAAACCTGTCCTCAAATCTGTACCAAACATTGTCCTCAAGCCTTAACACAAAGATTGATCCAATCACAAATCAACTCTGCTAGATCTGCCCCAAACCTTAACTCAAGGTTTGAACAAATCAATCAATCAAATCTTCTCACAAGTCTTCTCAAAGACTTACCTCAATTTTTCATTGTAAGCTTCCACAAAATCTTACACTAATCTATCCACAAGTCTTCACCAATACTTACCTCAAATCTGCTCAATGAGTCCTCACTAGAACTTGTCCAATCTGTTCAATAAGTCTTCACTAAGACTTACCTCAAATATGATTGTAAGATTTTGGCTGCACTCACTCACACTCACTTTCGGTTGCACTTACACTTAATTTAGGCTACACTCACTCTCAAATCATGCTTGTACTTACTGTTACACTTACTTCCAACTCATGATCACACTTTGTTGCACTTACTCTCAGCTCGCGCTTGCACTCGCTACTACATTTAATCCTAGCTTGTGCTCACAGTTGTTGCACTTACTCCTAGCTCACGCTCGCACTCATCGCTGTTGCACTTACTCCTGGCTTGTGCTCACACACTTTTTTCAATACAAAAATTGATATAATATAAATATATAGTTATAATAAAAATAAATAAATAAATTATATATTTGAAATTTAAATTCCAATACCTAGCTCTCCATAAATTTTTATTATAAAATGATATAATTTGTCCTAATTTCATTGCCTTCAAATTCATGCTAGTCATTTTTCAACAATTACCTAGGTAGCAATAAACTATATCACAACACCAATGTGTTTGACCAAAAATAAGGGGTAAGATCACCTAGTAAAACTGTGTTCATATTATTTTAAATATTCTTCATTATTTTTTAAATTTATCACTTTATCTTCTTATTTTTAGGTCATTCTTATATACTACTATCATATTTTTATGTTGTATTATTTTTAATGCCATAAATTAAAAAAATTGTACATCCTTATGTATTACATAATATTTTATATTAATAGACCTCTAAAAAGACCAGGAAACTTTGAATTGATATTAAAAAATAATAAAGCTACCATAATCATAAACCATAATATTTTGGTTTTAAATATTATGAAGAATTTAAAAATGAACCAAACTAACTCATCAAATAACAAATCCATAATTTATTAATTTAAAAATTCTTTCAAAAATTAATAAATTATAAATTTATGGTTTGAATCATGACTCTTTAGAAATTAGATATAGATAACTTTTAAACCATGAACTATATTTATAAAATTATTTATGCTAAAATTAAACAACAATGAGAGACAATTACGAGAGAGATCCACAAGATAGCATGGAAAGAATGTCACATTTGAAAGTCATAATGGGAAGTCAGGATGCCCTAGCTAGAAGTATGGGTTCCCAAGTTGGAGATAAGAGGAAAAGTAAATATATGGCAAGTTTGATCTAAGGAGCAGATGTTACACCAAAAGTGATTATCAAGGATGAGATGATCAAGCTTGATATAATGGTTCTTAGAAGTAGAGGGTTAATATATAATTTCCATGGATATTAGATAGGGTTTTTAGAGATTCAAAACTAGATCAAGGGAAAGTGGGGATTGAATTCAATTACTCTATAAAAAAATTTCTAAAGGTTTTTTCTCATCATATTTTCTAAATTGATAACTAGAGATAATATAATAGATGGTAGCCTATGAGATCATGGAGTGAGAATTTTTCTCTTGAGACAAAAATAATTAAAAAGCTTCCGATGTGGGTTAGGTTTTTTAGACTTCCATATTAGCTTATAAATAAAGATGTTTTGAAGAATATTTGAAATACCCTTAGGGGAATTCATCAAGGAGGGACTAAGTACTATGGAGAGAAAGAATCTTGTATATACTCAGATATGTCTTGCTATGGATATTATAAAACCTTTACCACAATCCATTAATATTAAATCTAAATCAAGAGAATGAAATAAAAAAGTCAATTATGAAACATTGCATTTCAATACGGTAAATATTATGAGTCTGGACACATGGCAAGAGATTACAAAGTGAAAACTATGAAGAAAGAGAAAATTTTTTGTTCATGAGATAAACTTCAATATGAAGCAACGAAATCATTCTATAATAGAAGTTGGATTAGATAAATATCCAAAGAATTTTTCTTTCTCAAATGGAGAATGAACCAAATGTCGAGAAAGAAATAGTTTATCAATTTGATGGTCTGGTAGAAACTGAAGCATAGGAGTAGAACCAAAAATAAGAAATCCAATATCAATAATATAAGGTTATTTGTATGAAAAACCTAAGCAAATATCAATTTAGGAAAAACTAGCATATGATAGAATCAACAAATGGAAGACACTCCTTTCCAAGGTCTAGATTGATCAAAAAAAGGTATGAACACATTGTTTAACTCTAAAGAGATAGTCTCTTGTTTGTTTGATGTTCTTCATATTTCCCTTGAAAAATCTCTGGTTAAACCTTGGGGTAACAAAAAAGACAAAATCCCTTCTATGAATCCTACTAGAAACTCAAGAAGAACAACGGATGTAGGAAGTGAGACTAGAGTATGAAGAAATAAATCGATTAAAATTAGAAGTATAGAAATTTCTAAGGATATAGCAAATGGAATACAAAGCATTTTAGATATGAGTGGAAGAAAATCCCCCACCTAGGGTAAGAAATGAAGATCATCTCTTGGAATGTAAGGGGTATGACTACCCCTTCTAAACAATGGATAATAAAAAATCTTAGGAAGGAGAATTACTAAAACATTATTCTTCTACAAGAGACTAATATTGATAGTAAGAATATTTTAGTAGTTAAAAATAATATCTAGAAAAATCTAAACTATGTAGCCAGAGTAGTGAATGGAGCCTCAAGAGGTCTTTGGATTTTATGGAATCTAGATTTGATTGATGGGAGTTGTATTCAAAATACAAAAAGGTATATATCAAATTTTTTTTATCTAAATAATCAAACTTCAATTGGATTTTAATTAATTTTTATGATCCTAACTCTCTCATAGGTAGGAGAGCTCTATGGGAAGAGCTAAAAGATATTAGATAGAATATTAGAGATCTCCCATGGGTATTGGCAAGATATTTTAACACTGCCTTCTTCCCAAGTGATAAAAAAGAGGAAAATCAAGATTTTAATGATATTATGGATGACTAATAATATTATTAGCCATTTTCATCTCATGAATATGGAGTTGAGAGAGACTAAATACACTTGGTCTAATAGAAGTATGGGGGATAGCTTGATTCATATTATATTGGATAAAGTTTTTGTCTCATGATTGGTTTACGAGGAATAACAATTCTTCTCTTTTTGTTTTTCCATAAATTGATCTAATCACAATCCGTTGATTATTAACATAGAAGAAATAAAAAAATGGTAAGAATTCCTTTCTATTTTGAGCTCATGTGGCTTTTTCACCCAGTATTAGAGGAAAAAATTAAGGAATGGTGGAATTGTGAAGTTGTTGGAACATGTATGTTCAAAGTGGTAAATTTTTTGAGAAATGTTAAAAATAATATTAAAAAATGGAACAAAAATGTTTTTGGTAATATTTTACAGCAAAAGGAGTGTTTGGTTAAGAATTTACAAGTTATTGAAGAGCAAATTCAATCTCAAAGAATGTCAAAAGATATAGCTAGACAAGAAAAGTATTTACTTAGTGAATTTCATTTAATTATGGCTAAGGAGAAAACCTTTTGGAGGTAAAAATATAGAGACTTATGGTTGAAAGAAGGTGATAAAGATTCTAACTTTTTAAATTTATCTACCTTAAGATATAAAAGCACCAACAAAATCAAAGAGTTTATTAAATATTGATGGAAGTAGTATAGTAACATCCCAAATTTGGCATCATATGAGATGAATGAAGCTCTAGTGAAACCTTTCTTAGAGGATGAAGTAAAAGAGGTTCTTATCAATATACAAAAAGATAAGGCCTTGGGTTTGGATGGTTTTCCAACTAGTTTTTTCTAAGATTTCTGGTATAGAGTTCATGATCACATTATGGCAACAATTAGAGAATTTCAAGTTGCTAATAGCCTTTAAGAGGTTGGAATTCCACCTTTTTGGTTCAATAGTTGAGAACATAGTTGAGGAAGAGAATCACCACCAAAGGAGCTTTTGTGAAGTTAAGTGAACCACCATTAGGGTTGCATAAACTCAATACAAGGCCATTGAAAGGAGGACAATGAAGAGCTAATCATCATTTGCATCATTTGATATAATGCTTGCTACATAATACAAAAGTAAGGTAAGATACTTGAGTAATGACCAGTGTAGCGTATACTTGTTGAAATAGAAGGAAGAGCGCTAGAATTGGTTGAAGATTGCTCATTAATGAGCATTACATTGAAAGGAAAGGCATTGAAGAATCAAGCAATCATATGGTATGTAAGGTAAAGAGATAAGGTTGTTTTTTGCCATTTGGCATGTCAGACACAAATTATATGGTGGGTAAAAAAAGAGGAGAGAAGATTGGTCATAAATCATACAACCCTATAACTAAGAAGACTATATGAAAAATAGTTGACTAGAGAGTACTATGAAGTTATATTTTATGAATTGGTCACTCCAAATATTCAAGGTATTATAGGTGTATTGTAGTAAACTTTTAAAATGGCATAACATAGTGTGGAGGATATGGTGGCTAAACTTTGTCAAGCTTGAGGCCAAAATAGATTATCTAAAGGAGATGGCAATTAATTTCATTGTCAATTGAAGGAAAACCACAAAAGGGTTATATAATACAAAGAAATATCCAAAGAATACAGAAGTGATAAATTTACAATCCCATGTAAGGATATATCCATTATAATAAACAAAGGAAAAGAAAAATATTAATCCAAACAAACCATCTAGGAATAAAAGGATGAAGAGGAAAATCCTATCAAGAAAATAATTTAAAGCCATATTGATTTGAATAATTGAATAGAGTAGGCCACCATAGGAATAATAATAAAAATTTATGCCAAAAACATCTTTAAAGAAATAAATCCCCTTTTGAAGAATGCATGACCAGTATATTTGAGCCATATCAAGTTAATCAAACAACTACAAAGGAAAAGATAAATCTAGAAAAAAGAGGCAAATACAAATGATACATACATGAAAATACTAAGGATGTTGTCTAGATATTCATTAAAATTTTGAAGGAAAAAAACTAATTTGTTTGGGCATTAAAGTAAATCCCATTTAGTGGAGAATTCAATTTGAACTAAGAATAGATGTTTTGTTGAAGGCCTTTGGTGTATGATGACTAGTCTTACACGATAAATAGTTAAACATTGAGAATGGATCTACTTTTAAAAAATAATAGCAATAACATAAACACACTTTCTAGTGACCTCTTAAACAAAAACAAAGATAAAGTAATTAAGAAAATGTATTGAATTTTCATTGCAATACAACCAACGAAGAGAAATTGCATCTGAAGTTGACTTGGAACCTTGTGCAGAATCAAAAGTCCTTGAATCATTGCCAACCATTAGTATTCCCATGCAATAAGATCAATAGGATGATATCTCAAAAGGTTAAAAATGGGTGTAAAAATCCTCATGTTGCATGGCCAAAGTAATCATCGAATCATTAGATCTAGTGGCCCATAGTAATTTATAACAGCCTTTTAAATGATATATAAGATAGACCCTATTATTGATGGTAGCTAATGAGCCTTTTTAATGCTAATTGAAAGTGCTCCATCATTGGTGGTGGTCCAATCCAAATAACAACTATGGATGAGCTATTTAGAGTAGTTATCATCCATATTTTTTGGGGGTGGTGACTCCTGACCCCTTATCCTTCATCTCTCCATATCATCCAAGGTGCATTCAATGGGGAGAGTCAATTGAGGAAAAGACAAATATAGGATTGGGTGAAGATTCATAGGAGTTGATCATCAAATATTCTAAGAGATAATCATTCCACCACAACTAGTTAAGGATACTATGTGGTGAAGCTCCTCTACACCATAATTCTTAGGAAGAAGACAATATTTGATGATAACAAAGTTACAGTCATATGAGAGCACTTCAAGATGGAGGCTCCATGGACTGACTAAATGTCCTCGTATGCAGTCTGCATTGAAGGTGATGAGTGATTATTTAGCACATATTTTTGTAGTAAATTGTTTCATTTTTATATTTAATTTGTGATTATAATGTATTTAAGTTAGTTGTTTCTGTTTATTTCTATGAATTATCAGTAAAAAATATGAATGTAGTTGAATCTCACAAATGTGTGCATTTCATGTAAAATACGTCCGATTTATGGGTGATTATGCAGGAAAGTATTAAAGGGTGTTTCACAAATGCACGATGTAGCAACGCAAGCTTCGAGATACACCTTAGACATAAAAATATAGACGTAAGGACAAAGGATTAAGTAAGATTTAGGTGCGGTGATAGAATAGTGACAAATTACTGTTACAGAATGTAGTAGCTGATGTGTATTATGAAATATGGTTACCGAAGTATGTTACAAAAGGTAGCTACTGAAGACTGTTACCAAATAGAATTCTTACCAGCAGTTACCGAAAAGAGTTGACCAACACCGTATGCCACATCAGCGACAACATGACGCTCTCACATGGAAATAAAGGATTACAGTTAACTTAGATTAAGTTGACTTGTCACATATTCTTCATGAGGATATTGTGATTAATAAAGTTGTTATCACTTTATTCAGTAAAGCTATATAATTAGAATATTGTTAGGTTGATTATATTTAGACACAATATTGTTGTCTTTCCCAAGAATAAAGGACATATGGTTATATTGTACATCTTGCAAAATATTCAAATTAGTATAGTTTTGTTAAGTGCATTCATAAAATGCCACTTGGACCACTTAGGATGTTTACTGAGTCCAAGTAGAATTAGGAATTTTATTAGTTTAGATTATTCTTGTTAGTGCATAGTTATCGCATTATCAAGTCCACAACTCCACATGGAAAATACATGGAAGAATTTCATTTAGAATGTCCAAGCGACATTATATATTACATAGGAGACCTTTGAAAAGTTCTAGCTAGCTAATGGAGATAAATGTCTAATATGCGACTATTCCTAATGTAATCCTCTGCATATAATTTCTGAAAGTTGGATGCACAACCATGTATGTTTGAATTTTCAATAATAAAGCAGCAATATTTTCTTCAAAATATGGTAACTATATCTTATAATTTCTTTACGCTTTGCTTGCCTTGGTAATTTCCATTTCTTTTGTTTCCCTACAACCATGAAATAATTAAGCATTAGATTAATTAAATGAGAGTAGATTACTGAAGTTAAAATAGAGTAGAGAAAGGGGAGGAGGTTAATACTAACCTTCTAGAGGCAAGGCCCACTCCAAAAGGTTAGTCCCTAAATCTCTTCCCCCAAAAACATGGTAGATAGAGTTAGAATGTAGAATAAGTCTTAGAGCATAAACTTAATTAAATTGCATAATAAATAATTATGAATTATACTATGCATCATTAAATCATACATGGATCCACACATATTCATATAGACTTAGTCTAAATTGCATCTTTAGTTTAAACACAATTTTATTTTATTTTACTTTCTGCAAACTTTAATTTCTACAAAACCTGAGACTAAAAGAGATCAAAATCAAGCTTAGAATTAATTACTACGGTACAATCTATATTGGATTTCTACTCTTTAAATCTAACCTTGATTATCCTTGGATTGATAAAATTAAATGTAAGCTATTACAACCGATCATTTTGGCACCATTGTTGAGGAGAGTAGCATCATAGTGGTTAATCAAAAAAGTTGTTTGGTAGTGCAAAAAGGTGAGGCTTACTTGTATGTGGAAAGAGGTATGTATGAGTCCTTGGCATGCATATGAGTCAGAGTGGCATGAGATGGTCCCAACAAGCCCCTTCGTTCGACGTTGCCAAGTTCATTTCTCTTGAGGAATCAATTTTATTGCTTTCTTAATTAGAATTTTATTTCCTACAAATTTCAATTTCTGCAAATTTTATTTCTTGCAAATTTCCTACTTTGGGTAATTATTATTGCTTAGTTTGACTTAGGACCTATGAGAAAAATAGGAAGTAGGTATGCCTAAGTGAGACACACATACTGAAACATACCTAAACTTGGCTTAGGATCCTGTCAGAAGTAGGAAGTAGGTATGGTTGAGTGACACAACCATAGTGAAACCCTCCTAATAATCAAAGAAGCAGTTTTAGTTTACCTTTTATTTTAGCAAATTTTATTTCCTGCAAATTTTTCTAGCTTTGGAAAAGGAAGTAGGTATGCTTGAGTGAGACACACATACTGAAATAGCCCTAAAATTGGCTTAGGATATTGTTAGAAGTAGGAAGTAGGTATGGCTGAGTGACACAGCCATAGTGAAACCCTCTTGAATAATCAAACAAACAGTAATAGTTTAACCTTTTATTTCCAGTTAATTTTACTTTTCTAGCAGTATTTCATATTATTCCTAGTGTGCTAAGGTTGGTTGTATAAAGATTCGTAGGAACACGAGTTGCATCTAATTTTAGTAAAATATTAGGATTATTGTGAAATTTATTTCAATTGTTCCCTGATGTATTAAGGATAATTATAAATTCAATTGTTGTGATTTGTATCTAAACTTGACAATAGTAGGATTAAAGTAGAAAACCAAAATCAAAACCCAAACCAAACCAAAACCAAAGAGAGAGAAAAGAGAATAAAATATAAGTTTCTAGATGGTGGGAAATAGTCTAAGACAATCTACTACAATAAACCTCTAGAAATTATTAATATATATATATATATATATATATTATTAATATATACCACTTTATAGTTTCATTTGTTCATTCCTGTACAATACCTCTATTTTATCTCATTATTATTATTATTATTATTATTATTATTATTATTATTAATATATATTAATAATAATAATAATAATAATAATAATAATAATAATAATAATAATGAGATAAAATAGAGGTATTATACAGGAATGAACAAATGAAACTATAAAGTGGTAGGACAAAACATATTGTATCATGAAAATTTCAATTAGAAAATATTTGGAAATGGTGCAGTAAAACTCAAAGCCTATCGATAACTCTTAAGGGGCAGATTTTTAAGATATACAAGAAGCCACTATCTAAAGAAAAAAATGCATACACGACTCTAAGCAACAAGCTGATCTACAATGTATTTCTGCACTGCAATCAACAACTATTGAATAAAAATTTTCTCTCTCTTCACAAAAAAAAGATTATGCTTCCTTTGTTTCATCATGAAGTTTCTATATTTGTAGTATTTCTATCTTATTTTCATCAATTTTTAGTCTCAATGTTTCAAAAATAGCCCAAGAGGATATTTCTTTAAAAAGAACTTGTAGGAAAATGGCTATCATATGTTGCATAATACCTTGTTTGCTAGATAAAATCTAGGTATTTTTCAATTACTCAAACAACACTAGTGTTTTGAGTAAATTTTCATTGAAATTCAAGCAATCTTTTGATGTTGTAAGTTATTCCTAGTTAATCAAACTTTTTCTTGGACTACACACATTTGCACATATAAAAACATTGTGAGATTTGGAGAGATTAACTCATGTGTTACTATTGCCATAAGTGAATAGTTTCCCTAGCTTATCCATCTATGCGCATGGTCTAGATTACTAATGAATTGGCAAAAGGACATGCTCGCCCTTCACCCCTAAAAAAAAGAAAAGGATAAGAATAGTAAGGATAGGATCAAATTCCCATCAATACTTTGATAGAGTGGTTGGGAATCCAACTCCCCAAAGTTCTTACTCCTTTGCAAAAAAAAAATTTAAAAAATCCCTTGCTCCTCATCTAATCGAGCAAGTATCCTAAAAATATCTTCTTACTTCCCCTAAAAGTAGGCAAGAATTCCAAAAATTAATAAAAATCCCTTGATCCCTCTCAAAATGAGCAAGTATCCCAAGAAAATTCAAATAAGGGTAAAAGAGCTTGAATCCTTGGAATTCTTAGTATTTCAAAAACCATGGGGTGATCCTCATTACAACAATGGATTGAATGAAAACTTCCTGGTAATAAGGTATCCTTACGCAGTAGAACTAAGTTTGGACAAGACCTATGGATGCTCATAGATAAGCTAGCTTGTTGGCATAAGTGACCTTTATTGTTACTCAATCCTCACTCATAATTGGAAATGAATACTCACTCCACACACAGTTGGTCCTAGAGAATATTGAAAACATTAGGGTAACTTTAACACCATATTGATTTGTGAAATGAATAGATTAAGTTGTTTAAAAATCACTAGGATGTTTGAAGTCTTTGAGAAATAAATCTAGAATATCATAAGCAGGTAAAAGTCAGAAGCAAATTCTTATGGAAGTACCATAGTTCATTTTCTCCTACACAAATGTGGCTTGTATCTCTCAAAACTTTGTATCTCTTAACATAAGCCATCATAATATCAGGATATCTATTCCATTTTTCTACATGATTGAAAATACCCCAAGCCTTTGATAGAAATATTTTTGGATACATTGATGACCGATTTCAAGATTTATAATCATTATTTTTATCTCACTTGGATACTCCTTGATGAAATTCAATAAGAACAATCACAAAAATTATAATAAACCCTCATAAATAAAACACCCTTCATATTGTTTTGGCTATATAGCCAAAATTACAATTTGGGAGGGAAGTAAATAGAGGTATACAAAGTTCACAATACAGTTTGGGGGGAAGAAACAAGTAAAGTATTTTCTCAAACTCTAACAACTAAAGTTCCCGTAGGTATCTTCTATAGACGTCTTCCATAGAGTTCTTCCGTATATGTATCCTGTAGAGGTATTTCTTAGAGGTCTCCTATAGATGTCTTCTGCAGATGTCTTCTATAGAAGTCTTCCGTAGATATATTTCGTAAAAATTTTCTGTAGGTATCTTCAGTAATAATCTTATGTAAGCACCATTTTTAGACGTTGTCTGTAACACACACCATGAAATATTTCTAAGTGTCGATATCTAAATTGACCCAAGTATAAGTGACACATGGCAATCCAAAACATGGCATAATGCGTCAACCGAGAATATGAAAGAACGTGTCAATGTTAAATATAAAATAATGTGATAATACAAATCATAAAAAGAATTTATCAATAAAGGTTTGGGGAGAGAAAAATATACGACCCTTTTTACCACCTTTAGTATATGGAATAAGACATCAAATTAAAATTTTTACTTTAAAAATTCTTTACATTGGTAAGTATGCTGAAAAGTCTGTCCACGCATAAAAGGAATTTATCAATAAAGGTTTGGGGAGAGAAAATATACGAATATTTATAATACCCTTTTTACCACCTTTAGCATATGGACTAAGGCATCAAATTAAAACTTAAACTTTAAAAATTCTTTACATTGGTAAGTATACCGAAAATCTTTTCCATGCATATGTAAAGGTAAACCTTAGCATGTGACGAACACACTCAAGATGGTGCCACGTATCGCCTATCTTTAATTTTCTTTCGAAAATCCAAAAGACATTTACACAATCCTATTAAAAGACTACACATAACCAAAAGGGTGAAGTTTTTTCTATCAAATATGTTGTCATTATTTCATTTGTGTTTAGGAAGCTTTGCCATTGAATAAAGTGTGCAGAGAATTTTAGCCCTCGATTTCTTCTTTTTTAAATCTCTGCATAGGATTGACTAATGATGTAGGCAAATTTCTAGGAAAGATGGGCCAAGACACATGTATGCTTAGCTCTGAACGAGTCCTCATATGACTGTATGGAAAGGAAATTATACGAAGCTTGTCGCCTCATCGTTCCTAGGATTTGTCATTGCAACATTATTATTTTTGCACAACAAGGATTTAAGTTGAACAAATTGAAATTTATTGTGTAATGTAGGGTATTGTGAGTAATTTGATAAATTTAAGAGCATTTTGCTTAAATACGAGGGCATTTTGGCTTATTTGGCAGAAATTTGAGAAGACGATATCAAACTAAGGCATCGAATCAATATAGCCTCCTGCAATGGTGGGCCCCACCAACATTATTGTAGGTTCTCGTGTATGGGTGGAAGATTCTGAAGTGGGTTGGATTGATGGAGAAGTCCTAGAGATTAATGACCATCAAGTTGAAGTTTAGACCACTAATAGAAAAATGGTGGTTGTGAACTTATCAAATGCATACCCAAAAGACACTAAAACGTTGCCTGGAGGAGTGGATGATATGACAAAACTTGCTTATTTGCATGAGCCAGGAGTTCTACAAAATTTAGCATCTAGATATGAATTAAATGAAGTTTATGTATACACTAGAAACATTTGGAAACACAAAAAAATTGTTAGAAATAATAATTCTAGTCATTTTGGTAAATTTGTGGATCTCCAATTTAACAAAATGGAAGAATATCAAGCGTTGTTGTGAGAACATACCTATTAGATAGATCTCGTATTTGCCAAATTTTAGATCCTGAGAGAAAGTATCATTGTTTCTATCTTCTTTGTGCTGCACCTTCGGAGGAATTTGGGAGATTCGAGTTCATTCCATTATCTGGACCAATCAAATTGTTATCAACTCGATATAAACTTAGGAAGGATTTCACAAAGCATACAAAATTGGTCCAGTGTACCTTCGCCCTTAAAATAGACATGCTAAAACAACTCATACTGGATAGGGTGACGAAACCTATTGATTCCATCAACCAACCACCACCTGTCGATTGTTCTCCCAATAAAAGCTCCACCACTAGTAGAAAGTAGAAAAAGTTCATCAACTTCAATAAAATAAACACCAACAAGCCCTTTGACTCTTCCAAGATCGTTGAAGAAGAGAGTTTGTTACCACTTGCTATTCTAACACAACAAAATAAACCTAAAATCTCGGATCCCTCCACCAAAATAGGAATTGCACCAAGGAATCTAGTCTTAGATGTCGAGATGCCTTCAGCAATTAACTTAGTTATCGATAATGCAGTTGTGTTGGTTGAGAAATTTTTGACTCTCAAAATGCAAGACGTAGTGCAGGGAGAGGAATCCACTAAAGTAGAGCACATCAAGACAGTCATGGTAGAAACACCATTCGATGAGTAGAAGGCCAAAGTGCAAGTACAGAAGGTGAAACATGGACATAGATTATCGCCAGCAAGACCGCCATCTTCAAGAATGTCCACCCGACAGACTCAAGTTTGATGAACTGATAAACTATTTAATATTTTTTATGATTTTTGGACTAAATATTTGTTGTTTGATATATTATTATGTTTGCATATTTTATATGTTTTATTTTACGTGACATATATATATATATATATATATATATATATATATATATATAGATCTCCGAAGATGAATATTATAGACAATATTATGCATATGAATTTGTTTGTATAGTATGATCATAGTTTTAGGTATATTATCACAGTGAAATAATTTGGAGGACTCATTTTTCTGCTAGGAATTATTATGTTATTATATTCTTGCAGGAATTGTTCTCTAAAATTTGTAAATGCTATATTTTCTCTGCAGATGATCAGATGATTTTATATTTATTGATGAAACTATTTCTATTACAAACAACAACAAAAATCATTATTTTCCAATTTGTCTGATAAGTTTCTATTAGAAATGATTTGTCACAACCTGAAATATTATGCTTTCAATTATAGGAATCTGATTGAAAATTGTGTATTGTATTGTTCTATGTTGGCTTATGTTTAAGTTATTTCTAAAATATTCATTTCTTAGTATTGCTACCAATGATCTACGGAGATAATATCTGATAACCTATTTGCTTATTTTAAAAATAATAATTATTATTATTATGATGTTTGTTTCATGGTCTTGCAAATGACTTTTAGGAAAAAAATGTAAATTTTGATTGATCTTAATATTTCATTTATTTGCAAATATCTGGATGTTGACAGTTGACATATGTGTAAAATCTGTAATATTTTGTTTGTCTCATTTTTCCCATGCATGAGGACATGCATATATTTCAGTTTGGGGGAAAATTATGAGTGATTATTTGGCACATATTTTCGTAGTAGATTGTTTCATTGTTATATTTAATTTGTGATTATAATATATTTTAAGTTAGTTGTTTATGTTTATTTCTATGAATTATCAGTAAAAAAGATGAATGCAGTTGAATCTGAAAATTGTGTGCATTTCATGTAAAATGCGTCTGAGTTATGGATGATTATGCATGAAAGTATTGAAGGGTGTTCCATAGATGCACGATGCAGCAACACAAGCTTTGGGATACACCTTGGATGCAAAAATATGGACGTAAGGACAAAGGATTAAGGAAGCTTTAGGTGCGATGACTAAATAGTGGTAGATTACTATTATAAAATGTGGTAGCTGACGTGTGTTACGGAAGATGGTTATCGAAGTATGTTACAAAAGGTAGCTACTGAATATTATTACCGAAGAGAATTCTTACCAATAATTATCGAAGAGAGTTGACCAACATCGTATGCCTTATCAGTGATAGCATGACACTCTCACATGGCAATAAATGATTACAGTTAGCTTAGATTAATTTGACTTGTCACATATTCTTCACGAGGATATTGTGATTAATGAAGTTGTTATCACTTTATTCAGTAAAGTTGTATAATTGGAATATTGTTAGGTTGATTAGATTTAGATGCAATATTATTATGTCTTTCCCAAGAATAAAGGACATATGATTATATTGTACATCTTGCAAAATATTCAAATTAGTATAGTTTTGTTAAGTGCGTTTATAAAATGCCACTTGGACCACTTAGGATGTTTACTAAGTCCAAGTAGAATTAGGAATTTCATTAGTTTAGATTATTCTTGTTAGTGCATAGTTTTCACATTATCAAGTCCACAACTCAACATGGAAAATACATGGAAGAATTTCATTTAGAATATCCAAGCAACATTATATATTACATAGGAGACCTTTGAAAATGTCTAGCTAGCTAATGGAGAAAATGTCTAATTTGTGACTATTCCTAATGTAATCCTCTGCATACAATTTCTGAAAGTTGGATGCGCAACCATGTACGTTTGAATTTTCAATAATAAAGCAACAATATTTTCTTCAAAATATGGTAACTGTATCTTATAATTTCTTTACGCTTTGCTTGCCTTGGTAATTTCCATTTATTTTGTTTCCTTGCAACCATGAAATAATTAAGCATTAGATTAATTAAATGAGAGTAGATTACTGAAGTTAAAATAGAGTAGAGAAAGGGGAGGAGGTTAATACTAACCTTCTAGAGGTAGGGCCCACTCTAAAAGGTTAGTCCCTAAATATCTTCCTCCAAAAACATGGTAGATAGAGTTAGAATGTAGAATAAGTCTTAGAGCATAAAATTAATTAAATTGCACAATAAATAATTATGAATTATACTATGCATCATTAAATCATATGTGGATCCACACATATTCATATAGACAGTCTAAATTGCATATTTAGTTTAAACATAATTTTATTTTATTTTATTTTCTGCAAACTTTAATTTTTGCAAAACCTAAGACTAAAAGAGATCAGAATCAAGATTAGAATTAATTACTATGGTACAATCTATACTGGATTGCTACTCTTTAAATCTAACCTTGATTATCCTCGGATTGATAAAATTAAATGTAAGCTATTACAGCCGATCAGAAGGAATTTTCCAATAACTTTTTGTTAATGTGAATTAGGAACACGATCAAGAATTAGAAAGCAAATCTAATGGGAGCTAACCAAAATTGAAAAAATATAAGAGCAACAAGAGGATGAAGATAAAAAATTCTCAATTTTTTTGATGAAAATAAGAGAACAAGAGTCCCAATATTTTCAAGATCTCAAGAAAATCAAAAGCGTAAAGAATTGTAAAAGTCTCAAAAGATGTAGAAGGAAAAGGATGTATGATAATCAAAATATTGTAAAAATACTACAGTGAAATAAATTTTTTTTGGAGAGGAGCTACACAAGCGAAGTATAAAACATTTGAAAAAATAAAAAAGAAAAGAGCTTCACCAAAATGCTTTTGAAAAAGCATCTAGGTCAAACTTGAAATTCTAAGAACTTCTAATAGAAAAATATTTCGATGGAAAACCAAGCATGTTGAAAATAATTTAATTAGAATGCACAAATTTTTAAGGGAGGTAGATAAGGTAGATTGATGTTCCATTAAAAGGGAAAAACACCAACTACCTACCAGAGTCACTTTAGTCCAACAACCCAAGCAAAGTAGATGGTCTAATGAAAACATAGGTATGATACCTAAGGTAGCAAAATTCCCAAAACTACATAAATTAGTGGTAAAGGACATCTCCAATCAATTCTCCAAGATCCTTAAAAAAGGAACAACTAAGATTGTTAGAAAATCCTGCACAATTTTGAGGGGAAATTTTTCTCAATTATATCTATAAATAGTAGTTAGTTCAGCATTGTAAAGGATCAATGAGTTGTATAAAATTTCCCTTAATTTCCCTTGTATAACAGTACATGCATCTCTAGCTAGTCTTACAAGAAACACAAACCCCCACTCTTAGCATAATCTTTGTAATACTTTTTCTTGCATATATATACTAGAGGCCTAAGCATATTTTAGGTTCCAAATCTATTTGGTTCTCATACCTTGACCCATCTCCTTTGTTTTTGTGTGCTTGCATTTTAATCCACACTTATTTATGTCAAGGAGAGGAAAAATTCATCGATGCATTATGGTCAGAGTTGTTATGTAAGGGGATCTTATTTTGTCTTTGGTGTATCATCACTTTATTAGCCTAGGTTTTTTTCTTTCCACTATCTTTACTTTTTTATTTCTTTAACCCTTCCCCCACAAGCCATTAGACTAGAAAATATGCACTCAAGATCACATCCTATAGAGAAACTGGCCTTTACAAAATCTTAGAGGCCCTTGACTAAGCCAAACCCCACACTCTTGGGAAAGGCCTTGTTGTATCACTTTACACAAGGTATGATAGCCCCAATTGCCTGGTCCACACCCCATCTAACAACCAATATAATAATAGAGGATAACAATTTAATGATAGACTCGATGGGATGCCGTTGATTTATCGTTGGTCCCATAATTACAAGAACAAGTTAGACTTAGACTTTGGTGAGGATCTTTGCCTATTTTTGCTTGTTAAAGGACTTCAAAACTCACCTAGTTACTCTACTCAAGAATGAGCATCTAAAGTTGTGAAGAACATTAGACTAAGGTCATGGTGAAAATCTTAGTCTATCTATTCTTAGAGCATAACTTGATTTCACCTGGTGACTCCACTACAACCAAAAGATTCAAAATTATATGAGCAATATACCTTCTACCAAGTCCTTTGCTATCAAATATCTGCAAGAGTTACTTCCTCCACTTGAAACTCTTTTACAAAGAAGAAGAGCTAGGGGTCAAAATATAACTGCTCCACAACCACCCAAAATATTATTTGCATGGAGTAATAGAGTTCCCTTGGCAACACCTACTCTACATGAAGCATGGTAGGAGATACCAATATTTTCTCTCAAATATATCTCTTACTTAATAGGGGAGGATATGACTACTCCCACTGAGCATCTAAACCACATGGTGAGCCTATATAAACTTCATAATATATCAGAGAAAAATATTAATCTAAGATTGATGACAACCTCATTTAGAGGTAGATCTCAAGAGTGGTATCTTGCACTCTGACATGGCTTCATAGCTAATTGGGACCAAATCACCACTCTATTTATTGAAATATTTGGAGAAAAATTAGATGGGGTATCTCTCCTGAAATAGTTTTCATCCATAAAGAGATCTCCCCTGGAGACAATAGACAATTTCAACCTTAGATTCCATAAGTCATGGTATAGAATACCTGAAGAGATTTGTCCTCCTCTAGGTATAGAATTTATTTACTATCTAAATGCTTTAGATTCTAAAATTTCATTAATGATTAATACCTAAGGTATAAACTCCCTACCAATTGCCTATGCTATAACTATCCAATTTGAACATGATATGATTTAGATTGGAATACTAGCATCTAGTCCTCTTATGCATTTGTATCCTAGAATGCAACCTCCTTGACAACCCTCTATTTGTCCAACCAATAACCTTTTAGCCAACCTCAGTCTCACCTATAGTCACTCTAGTCCCACCTACTCTAATGCCCTCTACTTTAGAGGACCTACAAAAAAATACAATGTAAAAGCTACTTACATTGGTCACCAATGAGGTTCTAACCATGAGAAGGGAGTGTAATTCCTAGAGGTATCCTTATTAGAGCAATCAAAAGCCTCCTTTCCCATAAGGGAATTAGGGAAAAACAACTTCATTTAATGGTTTCCCTAGGCCCCAGTTCCAATCCAATCGAGAAAATGGCCAAGCCTAGGGTTAAGAGTAATAAATTATGAGAGTACTAACCTGTTTATAGTAGGAATTCCTCGATGATTCTAGGTAAATAATGTGTATTTAGAATAAGTAAATAGAGAAATCCATTTCCTAGCACTACCTAACCCCAGATACCTACTCCATATAATTTAACCTCAGATATATCTCTTAGCTCCTTACCACTATAATAGTTGAGATAATACCTTCCTAGGCATCTACTTCATATCTAGGATCTAGAAGCTAGATGGCAGTTCAACCCAAATTAGTTCCATCCCTCCTAGAGTCAAGTTATGCTTCTTAGGAACAAATTGTAGTGACATGGGATAAGAAGGAGATTTATGCAGTATCTAATAGAGTAGGCGTTATGGTGCCCAATAGGCCATAGGTCTATTTAGAATATATGATAAGATCCAAGAAGTGGTAATGGAAGAAAATAATAAGAGAAAATCAATAACCCATGATAGTCAATATAGGCCAACCCAACTAAGATGGCAACCTTTCATTGTGACACTCGTACAACCAGGTGTATTTGTACCTCTTGATAGCATCCATAAAAGTGGTGAGAAGGCTTCAAGTAGCCATGCTAAAGTATACAACATCAACTCTAAGTTTTTGGTAGTTGTACCTCCAAAAACCCTAACAACCACCAAGAAAAACAACTTAAATATCCCAAGATAGAAAGCACCCTAACCAAAACTAGTCAAAGCCACCCAACCGATTAGAGAGCATCCATGATTTACTCCATCAATATCACTCAGAAGGCTATATCCCTCGTATCATTTAGTGTGATGGACCATATAAAAAGTTCCATATTTTAAATCCCAGTTTGGGATATATTGGCCATTCTTGGGTAGAAGGAGCATCTAAAGATGATGCTTAAGGAGGAAGAAAAAAAAAAATCAACAATAAGCATTTGTAGTTTTGTAAATCATGACCCTGAAATTAAGAGAGCCAAAGTCTCCCCCCTTTTATCTATCCCTCAACTATAAGGATAAATTAATCCATAATTGTTTGGTGGATTCAAGAGCAAGCACATATATTATGCCCAAAAGAGTTGTGGATATATTAGGGTTGAAATATAAACCTATGAATAGAAGGGTAGTGCAACTAGATGGTGATACTATACAAATATTAAGAGAAGTAAAGAAGCTTTTATTGGCCCTAAATGTATGTCCAAATGTAACCATCACATAGGATATATTTAATAAATCTCCTAGATTAATTTGGCCTTTGTCTATCTAGATATTTCACCACTAAGTTAGGGGTTATCTATATCTAGATTGGTCTATCATGGTTTTGAGAATGTGGTATGGGACTAGATTTAAAATCCAACCAAAGCCATTTTTCCAGCACCATGTAGGACACCTATCAATTTTCAAGCTAGATTTTGATCAAATTTTTATGTCAAAAGAGGAGATATTGCAATCCTTAGCCAATGAGATGCATTCATTCATCCTTGAAAACCAAATGGATTAGTGGGAAATTGAGGAGTGAAGACAAATCCCATAAAGACATTGAGTTACAAGAATAGGTTGAACACAAGTTTAGACACAAATATATTGACCCTTTTAGGGTCATGTATATATGTAAATATATATAATATTTTATATATTTGGTTGATTTTGTTGTGTATGATATCTTTTAGAGCAAGTGAGCTATTTAAAAAAATAGATAAAGACTACTCTTGAGATCAACACCAAGTAATAGAAACTATCAAATCAGTTGCGGTTTCAAAATACATAAACCTAAAATAAATAAAAAATATCGATGGGAAAGGTATACATGAAGGAAAAGCAAAATCATGTCATGCAAATCTAGCACTGAAAAGAGAAATCTATATTTTTTGGTGTCACCCTGAAGGAAGCAATGTAGGCTCAAATCAGACAAAATGAGAACAAGTAAAAAAGGACAAGTAAAGGAAGGTATAGGTTAAAAGGGGAATAAATTGGTATGGGTAAATACCTATGCCTTACGGAGAAGGCTATAAAAGACCACCAAATACCCCTTTTCATGACTCAAATGGAGACACAAGCTCACTCTTTCTCTAACTCCATGCTCAATAGATAAGGTCTTATTTTCTAAGTTTATTTCCTTCTATAAGTAGAATGATCCTTGTGAGTTGTTGAGGCTATAGTGAATTTTCACTACAATACACCAAGGAAGGGCAATTGCATTTGAAGCTAACTTGGAAGCTCATGTGGAATGAAAAGCCCTTGAATCATTGCTAACCATAAGGAATTCCATACCAAAATATCACTAGGAAGATATCTCCAAATTTTGAAAATAGATGTAAAATCCCTCATGTTGTGTGGCCAAAGTAATCATTGAATCATCAGATCTAGTGGAACATAGTAATTTAGTGTAGAATTTTCAATGATGTTTGAGTCAAACCCCATTATTGATGGTAGTTGATGAGCATTTTCAATGATAACTATAAAATCTCGATCATTGGAGGTGGTCCAATTCAAATAGCAATTGTGGATGATCCAGACTAGCTATCATCCATATTTATTTGGATTTGTAACTTCTAACCCCTCATCCTTCATCTGTCCACCTCACACGAGGTGCATTCAATGGGGAGAGTTAGTTGAGGAAAAGACAACTACAATAGTGGATGAAGACTCATAAGAGCTAATCATGAAAAGCTCCTAAGAGATAATCATTCAACCACTACTAGTCAAGGAGACTGCATGGTGAATATCCTCTACATTAGAATTCTTAGGAAGAAGACAATGTTTGATGGTAGTAGAGTTGTAGGTATATGGAAACACTTTAATATGAAGACTCCATAAACTGACTAAATGTCATCATATGCACTTCACATATAAGAAAGTTTCCAATAATTTTGTCTTAATGGGAATCAGGAAGAAGATCAAGAATTAGAAGGTAAAGCTAATTGGAGGTAAACCAAAACTGAAAAAATATAAGTGCAAAAAGAGGCAAAAGATCAAAATTTCTCAAAAGTCCCAACCAAAATAAGAGAAGAATATTCTCAATACTCTGAAGATCTCAAGAAAAGCAAAAATGCAAAGAGTTGTAAGAGTCCTAAAATATGTAGAAGGGAAATAATGCCCAATAATCGAAAGATTATAAAAGTGTTGAAGGAGTGAAATGAGAATGTTTTGAAGAGGAGCTACACAAGCAAAGACTTCTAAAAGTTGAGCATTAAAATAGTAACAAAAGGTAGAATAAATGAGCTACATAAAAATACTTTTAATAAAGCATCTTGGTTAGACTCATAAGTCTAAAAAATTAGAAATAAGTTTCAAATGGACAATCAAACACGTCAAAAATAATTAAACATAATGCAAAATTTCTAAGAGAGTTTGATAAGGCAAATTAATGTGCCATTAATAGGGATAAACACCAACTACCTACTAGAATCACTTCAGTCTAGCAACCCAAGAAAAGTAGGTGGTATAATGAAAAATAGGTATGGCACGTGCAACAGAAGCAATCTTGAAACTAGACAAAGTAGTGGTAAAGGACATCTCCATTCAATTCTCCAAGATCACTAAAAAAGGAACAACTAAGACTATTAGAAAATCCTACACAATTTTGAGGGGAAATTTCCTTAGTTGTATCTATAAATATAATTAGTCTAGCATTGTAAAGGATTGGCAAGTTGTATAAACTTTTCCTTCATTTCTCTTTATATAGTAGTATGCACATCTCTAGGTAGTCTTGTAGGAAACCCAAACCCTACTCCTAGTATAATCTTTGTAATACTTCTTCTTACATACATATATATATACTAGATGCCTACGTGTCTATTTTGTTCCAAATTTGTTTGATTCTCATACCCCGATCTGTCTCCTTTGTGTGTGTGTGGTTGTATTTTAATAAGTGATTATGTATATAGAGAAGAGGAAGTGTTCACAAAGATGAATTATAGTCATAGCTACTATGTGGTGGGATATTATTTGATCTTTGGCACATTGCTACTTTGTTAGCCTTGGTTTTTTTCTTTTTGCTATCTTTACTTTTTTATTTCTCTAACACTTGTCCCCCTAACTTATTAGTTTAGGAAATGTGCACCTGATATCACATATTGTAAAGGAATTGGCCTTTGTCAAAATCCATGAGGCCCTCAACTGAGCCAAACCTTACACTCTTAATAAAGGCCTTATTGTGTCACTATGTATGACGCAGGATAGCCTTAACCGCTTGGTCCACAACCCATCCAATAGTCAATACAATTAGAGGGGACAAGAGGAAACAAAAATATTGGTGAGAATTCTTCTTTAAGTTTGAATATTATAACAAAAAAAATTTGGAAGACTTGTTCTTCATCATGACTAGTTGTAATAGGATACCAAAACCAACTCAACAAGTTGAAAATTATACTCAATATATGAAAGATATCTTCAATACCAAGTGTTAGCTTTTGATTATCTATATTAAAGGGAATGCAACCACAAGATGTAAAATGATCAAGAAATGTTAACTAAATGATAATGGAAATATAAAATGCAAGAAAAGTATATGAGAAACTTATACAATAACTCACAAAATAGCCATTAATGAAAGCTCATGAATATAGTACAATTTAATATAATGGAGGACTTAAACACTCTATAAATAATGCATGATCTACATTGTACCTACTATACTCACTATACTTCCTAACTCTCTCTCTCTCTCTCTTCTATCAAAGGTATATATATAGGGAGACATATCCCTTGGCCTTTCATCTACCCATGACTCTTCAACTACCTATACTATGACTCATGTACATGTGGACTACATGCACATTTACATCATTGCACATTCTAACACTTGTGCATTTATTACAATGCATGAAGTAACTAATATAAACTTAATCTAAGATAAATTCCTCATCTAGAGATGTACCCAATGTGGTACATTGGCATGTACCAAATAATGTAATATTTCCAACACCCCCTATATTATATTATTTGGGTATTGAAGACTTTAGTCTTCAATATGGGTCTTCGTCTTTCAGATGTTCTTCAACTTGATCTCGTCCTTATTTAATTTGTAGATGATCAAGTAATCCATAGCTTTGTTGTCCTCTCCTTTTCTTTGTTTTTAATATTCTATTTCCCTATTAACTTTTATGATATATATAGGTCTTTCATTTTTTGCAATCGACTCCTTAGAAAATGCATTAGTGTTGTCTTGAAATACAACAATATCATGTGAGATCTTAATTGAATATAGAGAATATATATCTCTGTGTATTTATGTAGTAGCTTCTATCTCATTTTGATTTATGATGAGGCACATATTGACTCCATTTATGTACCTTAAATAAACCATACTTTTGCTTTCTATCAACTTGGCTACTAAAATAAGATTAGATGTTAATCCAGGAACATACATTACATTATGTAACAAGAAATTTGGAAATGTTGGACTAGGTGTTACACACCCATATCCATGTATAAGATAGGTTTTTCCATCTGCAATTTTCAACCTGAAATTGTTAGTGACTTCAAGGCAATCAAACCATTGTAAATTTCCTATCATGTGATGACTTGCACCAGAATCAATGTACCAAATGTCCTTTTCATTTTGACCTGAGAAGTTGTTTGTGTTTGAAGTAATTTTGCATCTTTGATATGGTATAATGGATGAATTTTGATCTTAAGTCCCTTTATAGTGTATCTTGCGATGATATGTTCCTCTTGCTAATTTATTCATTGTAGTATTTCTTGTCTCTCAATCTCTTCAATTTCTAGATTCTAAGCTTCAATTCTTGTTAGCTTCCTAGTGTTTTGATAATACCTTGAGAATCTTAATGTTCAATCATTGGTTTTGATAAAAATTTAGTTTTTCCAAATATCTATGTAGAATATCCTTTGATTCCCAAGTACTAAAAGCAATTTTGATGGAAGTTTTGTATTTCAAAACCTTTTAAGTTGTCTACCTTATGACTCCCTAGTTAAGAGTATGTGAACTAGTTTGATAAAACCTCTTTAAACCTTAAGTTTTGTATAACCCTTTATATCTCCCAAGTATTTGAGTGCACTAAAGTCTTGATAAAGTACTTGGTTTTCTTTAGATTTCCTTTTGAGTTGAATTCCTAATGTTTTGATACCAATTTTAATATAATGTTCAACTTCTAATTTCACCTTATTTCTACTTATTGATATTGTAGACACGAAAAATTGACCCACTTTAGTGGGAAATCTTCCTTGAACCTTCTAAGAGGCCTCTAACACTTGCCCAAGGCATGGGATAGGCCCCTTTTCCTTTGTTTCTCCCTTTTTCCTCCTCTATGTGAAATCACGCCCGATTAAGATGGGGTGCGACTTCGCATAGGCGAAGTCACGATCGGCCAAGATGGGGTGCGACTTCACATTTTTAGGGTTTCTCCCATAGAAACCCTAATTCTTCTAGCTGGCGTGTTTTGGCATCGACCTTCCTAGGTTTTTCTTGCTCTTTTCATCATCAAGCTCGCTATAAAAGGAGGGTTTAATCCCTCATTTAAGAGACACAACTTGATGATTTTTACATGCGATTATTCTAACACGCTCGTAATTGTTTTCTATCTACTTCCTATTCTTCTGCAAGCAAGCTAACACTTAAGTGCAAATTTTATCTTCTGTTGCATTGATTTGATTTGTTGTTCACTCTGGTGGATTCGTGTCGTAGCCCGAAGGAGAGATTAACTACTCGGAGGTCTCGACCCTTCTACCTACTTCTACACCATTCACCAGGTGTTTTTATTTGGTTTAAGATGTCTGCATTGCATTTCATATTTTGTTTCTATTTTTCTCACATCTCAGGCAAAGTCATGCTAGGCATTAGTGGGGCATGACCTCGTAGGCCCAAACTTAGGGCTTCTTTTCTGTAGAGGTGAAATCGCACCCGATCTAGGTAGGGAGTGACTTTGCCTTCTATGTTGTTGCACTTACTCTCTGAGGAGCGCGACTTCACCTAGAGTCAATATGGGGGTAATTTGATATTTCTAACTGCATGATAACATTTTAGACTACATTTTGATCATATCTGCATACTCTGTATTCTGTTTATATTTTGTTGCACTATTGTTTTATGATTAATATCCAAAGGTCAATTTTTCTCAATTATTTTTAAAGGTCATCTAAAAGGACCTAGGGGGCTTGACTATTGCACCTCCAAGCATTATTGTACAGTGGCCTAAGCAGACCCCCTAACGCTAATTCCATTTTCAAGTGTTTCTTAAGTTATCTTGCAGGAACATGAATTATTGATATCATTGGACAAGAGGATGAAAGCTTGGATCAACCACCGGTTAAGATAAGTGTTCCCATTAAACTATAGGTTGTTTTTTGAGTGCTTATAATTTTGTTTCAAACCCTAGATCTGATTTTATAGAAATATATTTAATTAAGTTCTAGGCATTAAAAGATAACAACATATAGTGTGCATCTAGGGTTAATTTTGTTTGTGCATTCTTTCTTGAGCCCTTGCTTAAATATTGTTTATTTAAAATCCTAGGTTAGAAAGCATTCAAAGAAAGAATCATTCTAGGGTTAGCTCTTGTATTTTTGCATTCTGTATTTTTGCATTGTCCTTTATATTTCATAGCATAGATCTAGAAAGGCCAAATTCAAGTGATTG
Organism: Wollemia nobilis; assembly: GCA_028583015.1. Lineage (NCBI taxonomy): Eukaryota > Viridiplantae > Streptophyta > Pinopsida > Araucariales > Araucariaceae > Wollemia > Wollemia nobilis. The sequence goes on from JAQPPZ010017073.1 coordinate 3,357,931, forward strand.
CTTTTAACTGAACACATCAAACATTCCTAAAATTCTAGAGGACTTGGAGTGAGTCCTTAAACCATTCCTGGTGAACCCTTCCCCCATCCTTCACACTCGAGTGTAGAGAACAACACAGCCCCCATGGTTCACCCCATAAGGCTTTCTATCCTTGTGGATCTAGCCTTTTGGGAATTGTACGTGGTAGGGTAGTTTTCCCCCTCTACATCTTTGGTGAACCCGATGTGAACACCTCCTTTCTTGTAAAATATTAATCAAGATCATTAATTTTGCTTGTGTGTGATTTAAAACCTTTAATAACATTATTAAAAACCCCTACATTAGTGTTTTCCTCCATCCGTCTTCACTCCTTCTAATGGCTCCTTTCCTTAGAAGTCAGTAGAGACAATTGGAATCTGATTATGTTCCTCCAAAAGATGATCAAATTGATAGGGAAGACCCTAATGTAGATCCAGAAGAGCAGAATGATATGGATATGGAAATTGATACAAATTTTGATCCTTATGAAGGACCCAATGGTGGGTTTGTATTTTCATCATTTGATCATATTTGGGGTTTCATGAAAGCTAATAAGGATAAGTTGTTGGAATGTATAGAATGAGAAGCTCATATTGAAAAAGAGGATGCTCCTCATTCTCCTCCAATTAGGCCTCCTTTGCTTAATCAGGATAACCCTACATCCCAATCAATGCATTTTGATAATCTAAAAAACCAAGTGACTAGTACCATTACTACAACCACCAACATTGGAAGGAATTTACAAGTCCCTCTAATTAGTAATGGCACCCAAAATTATCTTCAATTTCCTTCTCAATCTCCAAATGTCAACACTTTTTCTTCTGTCCCACCAAATGTTAGTCATCCATTTTCACAAAGCATCATAAATAATAAAAGTATCCAAATCCCCAACTTAAATCCTCAATATACATACATCCCTTCTTTAGGGAATCTAGGGAACACACATAGCAGTAATCCAGAAGTGCAAAGTTTGGCAAATATGGTAAAATAGTTGGCTTCAAATATGGAAATGATTCAGCCTTCAGGTTTCACTTACAGTTATAAAGAGATGTGTAATCAACCATTGGATCCCATTGTTGTTGCTAGACCTTATCCTAAGCATTTTCCTATGCCAGTGCTACCAATTTACAAAGGGATAGAAGATCCAATAGAGCATTTAAGAAGGTTCAGAACAACTTGCCATGATCTCATTTATGATGATATGTTATTATTGAAAACTTTTCCAAAGAGTCTTGTTGGCATGGCATTAGAATGGTACTATCAATTGCCTAATTATTCTTTGAATAATTTTGGAGAGACTGCAGAATTATTTGTTCATCAATTTAGTGCATATATTGAAAAAGAAGTATCAATGAAAGATCTTTATAATTTAAAGCAAAATAAAGAAGAGAGTTTTTCAAAATTTTTAGCTCATTGGAGAAGTTTAGTGGGTCGGTTAAGACATCATGTACCTCAGAAAGATATGCTTGACATATTTATTGGTAATCTGCAAGAACAATTATCTTATGCACTAGAGACTACTATTATCACATATTTTGATCAAGCAATTGAGTTAGCTAGAAAAGTGGAACATGCCCTTATTAAAAGAGGCCAACTTAAGGTTAAAGAAGATAAGCCCACTAAATCTCAGCATAAGAATAAACACACAGGAGGTGATAGTGATAGTAGGCCTGTTAACAATGTCACTAATAGCCTACAACAAAAGATAATACTTCAAAAACCTCCTCAAAGGAATTTTACAAGGCTTAACATATCTATGGAAGTAGTTTTGAAGCAACTTTTAGAAGCCAAGGTAGTTGAGTTACCTCCCATAAGACAACCAGATACTACAACTCACTGGTATAAAGCAGGTCAATATTGTGCATATCACAGAGTAGAAGGACATTGGATGAATTCTTGTAAGAAATTGAAGCATGTGGTTCAGGATTTGATTGATGTAGGGTATTGATTTGAGGAATGCTCAAATAATGAACAATCATATTCCCACTCAACAAGCTCCAACTACTAATCAAGACATGGGAATATTCAAAGATCCACTACCAAAACATGACCAACAAATGGTAAACCAGGTGGCTCATCACAATGAGCCCCCATGCCACAATAATGTGGTCGGTATGGTTGGAATAACCACAAGGAAACAAGCTCAAAATCAATAGAATCAGCAAGGACCAAGTTTAGTGTCGCATCCCAGCTCAGTTTTAAAGGAAAATTAGAAAAAGGATTCAGCTACAAGGATTCCACCGTTAGTGTTGAAACCACAACCCAAGATTTCATTTGATCTTCAGAAGCAGTTAGCTAATACTCCAACAAAGATATCAGTTTTAGAACTTTTGCAGACCTCTCCTGATCATAGAAATGCTTTGATGGAATTTTTAAAGCAGCAATCGGTTCCTCCAGATATTTCCCCTGATGCCATAGTTGATGTCGTAGGTTCTTTTGGGATACATCATGTTTCATTCTTAGATGATGATAAACCTTCCTCAAACTTACATGGAGATTCTTCACTTTACATCACTGCACTTGTTGGGGATACCCTTATCAAACGAGTCTTGATTGATAATGGCTCTTCCCTCAATTTGTGTACATATCAATTCTTTCAAAAATTTGGTTTAAGAGAGGAAGATTTAACAAAAACTGATATCATCATAAAAGCTTTCAACAATGAGTCCCAAGAGGCCTGTGGTGTCATTTCTCTTCCCCTCAAAGTTGGACCTAAAATATTGGATACTTTATTCTATGTGGTACATTGTCTTGCATATTTTAATCTTCTTCTTGGGCATCCTTGGATCCATGCAATGAAGGTCATCCCTTCTACTCTTCATCAATATCTCAAATTTGAATATGGTAATCAAGTTGTCACCATTCTGGGTGATCCTCGACCATTTGAATTTTGTTCAAATATAGAGTTAGCTCAATCTGAAGTCAATTCATGTCCTTCTATTTCTTCAACAATTTTGCCATGTTCCTCATCTCAAATCTCAAAATATTTTCAAAGTCTAAAAGTGAGTGAGGAACATACCTCCAATTGGTCATCTATGGATCATGATAATCAGTTTCTTCAAGAACCTCTTCTGGATCTGGCCAAGCTACCACCTTCACCAAGAACCATGGGCTTACCCCATAAGAAAGGTGATGTTGTACACTTTGGCACGTGTACCTTTATCTTCGGAGGAACTACCTTTGAAGAAAGGATTCATGGTAGCAACCCCTCTCCTAGTGAGCGCTCTTTTGCTCAATGTTACCTCACTAATGATTACCCTCTTCCTAAGCAGATCCTATCTAGTATGGGATATGTAGGTAAAGGTTTGGGGCCACAATAGAAGGGCATTCAAGAACCCTTGGATGTCGATATTTGGCCTGGGAGATGTGGCATAGGTTTTATACCTAATAAAAACCAACCTTTACCATTTGAGGATGATGACCATCTTATAACTTATGCAGAATATATGGATTATCAGAATTTAACAAAGCATAAAAATAAAATTAAAAATGATGCTTTTCCTTTTTCTTCAAAAATATTGTTTTGTAATATGGTTGGTTCTATTCATTCTAACAATAGACCTGCTATTGTAAAATAAAATCATGATTTGTTATATGGTGTTTCTTATGTTAAAAAGAATGGTGTTGTTCAAAAATGTAATGATTACCATGCCATGACTATCAAAAGAGAAGCCTTAGAGGAATTCCTCTATAATTTTCATTATCGAGAGGACATACTTTTTGGGGATCTCCTCGATCCGATAGATCATGGCATGCTTATTCATTATAATAAGATAAATGGTGCATTTAGATTTTACATTGAGTATAATTCTACTCACTCAGAATAATAACAAAAAAAAGAAAAATCATCATATTAGTTGCATTTGCATCCACCTACTTGCTCATATTGCATTGTTTCCTGTCATACTTGCATGATTGCTTGACATCTAAAATAACTTGCATGATTGAGTATCATAAAATTGCATGGTTGATTGTTCATGACTTCCTGATCATGTAGATTTTTGGGGATCTGGTGACAATGGCACGTGATGATACCTAGTTAGGTCATAGCTCACATGCATTGCACTATCACTAGGACTCTGATGCCTAGCTAGATCCCCACCTAGGGATTCTTCTTCCATCTTCTCTTTGGTGTTGTTTCCTTCTCCTTATTTCTTCTTGCTCTTGTAAAAACACAACTTTATTTTATTCTTCTCTTCGACCTCTTTTTCACATTAGCACACACTCACAGTGTCCTCTGTATTCTCAAAACCCCTATCTGGGATAGCACTTGCAAAAATTTCATATTACACCCCACATGGGATACTTGTACATCCTAGTGGGTATTACATCATCTATGATCTTCTATCGGGTCATACTCTCTTTTGACTCAATAGGCTCAACACCCCATTACAGGATAAGCTCCTTGGTCGGTATCAGTAGACCTTGACATACATCCTAGTAGGTAATCACCTCACAACAATCAATAAGGGAGCAACCACCCATAGCGGGTCAGACTCTAAACATTTTGCACTTCAAGCAAGTGCTAGGCCCATAGCGGGTTTCACCCTTCTTTTTTGGTATGATCCATAATATTTAACTACACTGGTTCCTTGCAACCTATGCTAGTTTTATATTGTGAATCGCTCATCCTTCTCTATTTCAGATGGTTGACCTTTGGATCTTATTCTTCTTCTTCTTCTCCTTCTTCTTCTTCTTCTTCTTCTTTTTTCTTTCTTCTTTTGCTTCCTTCTCCTTCTTATTTCTTCTTCATATTTCTTCTTCTTTCCTTTTCATCCATGCATTTCATGTAGTTTTGCATTAGGATAGTTTTTGCATACATAAAACATAAAACATAAAGTAATGAACAAAATAAATTAAATCATCATACATGCATAACACATGAAGTAAAATAAAGGAGCAACTATGTATTACTCAAGATAAAAAGAGATACAACTTAGTGTCTGGTTGGTGTACCACAATCTAGACTCGATACACTCAACCTAGGGATGCACACCATAATCCAAAATTAATGTGTCATCTCGATCCCTAACCCTAGCTCTAGGAGCTTGCTCCCTCTAACCCACCCTAAGGAGGAGGTAGCCTAGGTTGTTGCATGCCCATGGACTATGTAGCTGACACTATCTGGGATCGAGATCGTGACCTACTAGCCGACTGGAGGGATGGAGGGAGTGGCATCCTCCACTCCATCGAGACCGCTGCATAGTACACTATCTCAAAAAATGTAGCCCACTGAATAGCTACCTCCAGCCTCTCTCCTATCCTTCATAGCTCTACCTGTAAGAGTTGGGCCCCATCACCCACTTGGCTGCTCCTGATGATAGCCATACCCTCAACCTTAGCCCTTTGATGCTCCTCATCTAGATGGGTCACCTCCCCTTGAAGTCGATCAGCCTTCACTCGAGTTGCATCCCTCTCTACCTCTATGGCACTCAATGAGCTTCGTAGTCCCTCTAGCCTCCTAGCCCTATCCTCCTAGATCTGGGCCATCTACCCCTATAGAGTCACTACCTATACTCGTAGCTCCTCTATCTCTCCTCATCCTTGGTCTAGCTAGCCACTACTATAGATGTCGAGGCCTCTCTAGGATCTCCACCATGTAGCCTCCTAGCCTCTATGGGGGCAACTCTCACTGTCCCTACCTCCCTAGCTCCTACAGAGTTGGTGGCCTCCACCACCAACATAATCTAGGCACATGTCTACCTCTACCTTGGGTCTGTAGGACCCTACTATACCCTCTCCATGGCCCGATGAGCAACCTCTCAAAAATCCCACTGCATGATCGAGCTCATGACCTGGTACCTCTATATTGGGATAGGTGGGGAGATCCTCTAGGGCACAACTCCTCTATACCACCACCTATACCCGACAGCCACTCCTACATCATCTACCCTTAGGTCAACATAAGGAGGGTCATCCAAGTCCTCCTTGACCCACCTGGTGAGGTTTGGCTCACCTTCAACCCCTACTGGGTCCTGGTATACCCTCCGGTACTAGTAGTCCCCTAGGTTTGGGACTCCCTACAAGATCTTAAGCTACCTCAAGACTCTATCAAATCGAAAGACCTCTAGCTCACCCTTCTCTATCATCAGCCATCTCATCCTCCTCACCCTAGCTAGCTCCACCCTATCCTCAGCCCATCCAAGGTGAAGATGCCATGGTCACCAGATGATATTCACCTCCTGAAGCTCATCGATCACCCACCTAGCTAGTGGTAGGTTCTCAGCATAGGCCCTCGTGGACCTCTCAAGGGACCTCGACCACCTGTATGCTACTGGCTACTCTAGGTTGGGTAGTGGACCTGGTAGTGCATGTGGCCTCTAGACTGCTATGTGCTCCCAACACCACACCTAGAGCAAAGTCATATAGACTAACCCTGTACATCGCTTGTACACGATGTTATACAACATCCTGTACAAATGGGCCAACACATATGGGCCCCATGCGAACCTCACTCCCTAGTCTCGCATGTCTACCACTACTCCTACCATGGCCCATGGTAGATGTTGCCTACTAGTATGGCACATCAGTAGCCCTACCACCACCCCATAGAGCATGATCATCAGTGGGTCTACCCCATATCTACCCACCAGATCATCGACTACAATGGTGCTCTCTCACACCTGGTGGGCCCAGCCTCCTAAAAATCATTGAAGAGTGGTTGGTCATCCTCATGCCCTATAAAATAATGCTCCCCTAATGGGAATGCATAAAATCCACCACACATCCTCTAGTGTGATAGTCAGCTCCCCTATTATAATCGAAAGGTGGATGACTCCAGGTACCATCTCTCTGCTAGGGCTATCAACAAAGCCCTATCTGTCTCAATGTGAGGCATCCTCACTAGGTGGCCTAAGCCCCATCACCTCTAGTCGAGCCATCTCCACCGGCCCAGTGCATCTAGCTCCACCTCCAATGAGCCCGCTCACCACTCTCAGCTCTTGAGTACACCAAGTTGCATCCACAAAAATAAATAAAATTTATCAATCTCATAAATTTAATAAAATCATAATAAAAATAATAACCAATTAAAATTAAGTATTATGTTAGCTTGCTTGCCTTTCCCTCTTCTTCTTCTTTTTTTTCTCTTTCTTTTTTTCCTTTTTTTCTTTCTTTCCCTTCCTTCTCTTCGATGAAATTGCACCCCATTTTTTGGATGCATGATTTCATCGGAGCAAAATGCACCTTGTTTAGGAGACGTGATTTCATCGCACGTCAACCAGGGAAAAATCGTGGCCAAGCCACGAGGTCATGCCCCGGTCGAGCATGAAAATTACCACCCTTCATGATGATATATTTTCTAAAAACCCCTAAAATCTAGAAAAACATGTAAATTTAAACAAAAATTTGCATAAAAGTGATGGTTTTTGGGTCTACCTATGCTCGGTCCACCTCTATGCTGGCCTCACCTCTCGCAATCACTGAATCGGTAGCACCATCACTATTTTTTCCAGAGCTCTCTTTTCCTCCTTTGCATGGTGAAAATGAATTAGGGTTTTACCCTTTTTCACTTTTAACCCTATTTCTTTTTACCCTCTTTTTCTTCATTTTTCATTTTTTCTCTCTCTTCTTCTATGTCTACCTTTTCAAGTTTTTATGAGGAATGTCTCCCTCATAAAACTCGAGGGGGCACCCCGACCTATAGAGGCATTAAAGTCCCTAATGCCTCGATTTACGTGTAAAACAAGAAAGTGTTTGAAATGACACCATTTTTGCACCATCCCTTTCTTCTAAACTAGCTACCCCATTTTTGCTTGTTGTTTCTTGTTTGAGTGTGTGTTTACATCTCTTCTTTGACACATTTATTAGGCCATAAATGCATCAAAGAGGGGGTAAAATGTAGACACAAAAAATTGACCCACTTTAGTGGGCAATCTTCCTTGAACCTTCTAAGAGGCCTCTAACACTTGCCCAAGGCATGGGATAGGCCCCTTTCCCTTTGTTTCTCCCTTTTTCCTCCTCTATGCGATATCACACCCAATTAAGATGGGACACGAATTTGCATAGGTAAATTTGTGATCGGCCAAGATGGGTGTGACTTCACCTTTTTAGGGTTTCTCCCATAGAAACCCTAATTCTTCTAGTTGGCATGTTTTGGCATCGGCCTTCCTGGGTTTTTCCCACTCTTTTCATCATCAAGCTCGCTATAAAAGGAGGGTTTAATCCCTCATTTAAGAGACATGACTTGATGATTTTTACATGTGATTATTCTAACATGCTCGTAATTGTTTTCTATCTACTTCCTATTCTTTTGCAAGCAAGCTAACACTTAAGTGTGAATTTTATCTTCTACTGCATTGATTTGATTTGTTGTTCGCTCTGGTGGATTCGTGTCATAGCCCGAAGGAGAGATTAACTACTCAGAGGTCTCGACCCTTCTGCCTACTTCTATGCCATTCACTAGGTGTTTTTATTTGGTTTAAGATGTCTGCATTGCATTTTGCATTCTGTTTCTATTTTTCTCGCATCTCAGGTGAAGTCACGCTAGGTATTAGTGGGGTGTGACCTCGTAGGCCCAAACTTAGGGCTTCTTTTCTATAGAGGTGAAATCACGCCCGATCCAGATGGGGCATGACTTTACCTTCTATGTTGTCGCACCTACTCTCTAAGGAGCGTGACTTCACCTAGAGTAAATCTAGGGGTAATTTGATATTTCTAACTGCATGATAACATTTTAGACTGCATTTTGATCATATCTGCATACTCTGTATTTTGTTTATATTCTATTGCACTATTATTTTATGATTAATATCCAAAGGTCAATTTTTGCTTCTATTTTTAAAGGTCATCTAAAAGGACCTAGGGGGCTTGACTGTTGCACCTCCAAGCATTATTGTACAATGGCCTAAGCAGGCCCCCTAACGCTAATTCCATTTTCAAGTGTTTCTTAAGTTATCTTGCAGGAATAGGAATTATTGATATCATTGGACAAGAGGATGAAAGCTTGGATCAACCACCGGTTAAGATAAGTGTTCCCATTAAACTATAGGTTGTTTGTTGAGTGCTTATAATTCTGTTTCAAACCCTAGATCTGATTTTATAGAAATATATTTAATTAAGTTCTAGGCATTAAAAGATAACAACATATAGTGTGCATCTAGGGTTAATTTTGTTTGTGCATTTTTCCTTGAGCCCTTGCTTAAATATTGTTTATTTAAAACCCTAGGTTAGAAAGCATTCAAAGAAAGAATCATTCTAGGGTTAGCTCTTGTATTTTTACATTCTATATTTTTGCATTGTCCTTTATCTTTCATAGCATAGATCTAGAAAGGCCAAATTCAGGTGATTGCTTTTAACTAAACACATCAAACATTCCCAAAATTCTAGAGGACTTGGAGCGAGTCCTTAAACCATTCCTGGTGAACCCTTCCCCCATCCTTCACACCCGAGTGTAGAGAACAACACAGCCCCCATGGTTCACCCCATAAGGCTTTCTATCTTTGTGGATCCAACCTTTTGGGAATTGTACGTGGTAGGGTAGTTTTCCCCCTCTACAAATATATGCACTTTCAATTTGATAATGTTCTTTATTTTTCAAGACTCTATAGTTGGATTCCTTTTGTCCCTTCAATTTGTATAGAGACAAGTATAAATAATAATTTCCAACTTTTAAGAAATGCTATGAAAATTTCTCTTTACCCTTTAATTCTCAATGGTTTGGTTTTCTAAATTTCAATGATCTAAATTTTGATGTAGTATTCCTTATATCTCCCTATTTGGAAATTTAGAAAATAATAATATTTGCAAAATAATGTTTCAATTTTTCCAAGGTAGAAAACCCTATATCTCCTAGTTTAATTATTTGCAAATACTTTGATATTTGAATCTCAACTAATGCAATTTGAAATATCTCTTAAAGATATAATCTCCTTGTTTTAATTGCTTTCTAATCCACTAAGGTTGTAATTTCTCCAATGCAATATTAAATAAACTTAACCTTAGATATAATGTACCTTATATCTCCTTGTACTTAATGGAAAGCAAATATTAATTCAATGTAAATGTACCTCTCTTGTAATGTGATATATTGTGTGTTGATTGACTTCACATTCACAGTTTTGAAGCATTGTATTCCCTTTGTCTTCAAAGTATAACATTGAGCATTAAATGTTCCACATTCTATGGCACTCTTTAGATGATCTTCTTCTCCCTTTAATGCACTTTGACATGTGTAAGCTTGATGTTTTCACTCTCTTTAGGTAGGGTATTTATACTCCTCTTTCTCCCTTTGGAATGCAAGCCACATGGTGCTTACATTACCTTGGAACGTATGTCTTCTCATTAGGTGGCGCAAGGCGGTTAAAAATTTGAGAATGCATTGATGCGGGTGTTATCTCTCTCTATGGATGTTATAGTAATGATTATTTATTCCCTTGTGCTTGTATAAAGTGTTATCAAATCCCATAGATAGTGGGTGGTGTAGGTGCAAGTGCTAAGCATAAAATATTCCTCTTGAGGTGTTACTAAAATTTAGTGGGTGCTCTTCTCCTTTGTGCCAAGTATCACACGATTCATTTTATGGCTTGTAACAATTGGATCCTTCTTCCTATGCATGTAACCAAGCTCTTCAATGTCACTTATCTTCTTAATGCTCTTCCAACTTCTTGTAATTTGTTTGGCTTCTTTTCCAGTGTGCTTTCTTGACATCCAATGTATGGTGGCTCCTCTCCATTGAAGGTGTCTCCTCTCCACTAAAGGTGGCTCCTCCTATGGTGATTCAATATTTTCTTCAAGGTAGTCGTTCATCCAAGATTCTCTCCTTTTACACTTGGGTAACTCTTTGACGTTATTCTCCTTGAATTATCCTTCTTGCAACTTACACTTTTATTATTTTATTATGTCCTTGCTATTGGCTCTATGCTATCCTTACTCAATATTCTCCTTGTTGTAGGTTCCTTGTGTACTATGAGTGTTGCTTTCATGATACTATGGCATTGAATTCAATGTCTTTTGATACCTTTAATGGGATTATATTGAGCCCTTATATGGCTCTATCTCCTTTTCTTCATACCTTGAGCTAACCTGGTTAATGTTGTCACTTGATGAATGTAATTTTATGCTATGTTCGTGTCTTAAGATACTCCAATTTTGTCTTCCTTTTGCTGCTTTGGAAAAGATAACTATGGTGCTAATATGAACTAGAAATAAATCTATTATATACTATTATAGAATACCTTGAATACACCTATACTTTGAGACCTTTTAGTCTCCACTTTGTAGATTTATTTCTTGTCTTTGATATGGTTGCACCCTCTCTATTATTTGGTGGTTATAATGCTCCTTTGGCAACTTCTCTTCACCAAAATTTGTTGTAGTTTATCCTGTATTCAATGGTGTCTTCAATGGTGCTCTCTCATCCTTGGAAACCCTCTCCTAAGACTCCTTGCTTTGTTAACTTTCCAATGATTATTCCAAGCCTTTTAATCAGGCAAATGCTATACATTTTGGATGGCTATGCTTTTCACTATTGTATATGCAATCTATACTTTATTATGATGTCTTATTTACTTTCAATAGATAGTAGTGAGTTGATATTTTTCTTTCTCTTGATATATATCTAACTCCACTTTCTTTTGTGTAGGTTTTACTCTTTGTAAAAATGATCTTCTACACTTCCTTGAAGACTTAAACTAGAAACCATCCTTTTGCAACTTTAAACCTTGAATTTTGTGCTTAATAAAACTTAATAATAAGATAAATATAAATGTTCAATTAATTAACCTTTTGCACCAATGTTGCATACTTTTTGGACTCCGTATGATGATGGATTTATTGGTGATATGGATCACTTAATTGCTAATTTGAGTTTGATAAATTTGCAACTTCAAGTTGTATTACTTTGCTACTTTAAACTAGTATATTTTGCAGTTTCTTCTTGCTGTTCAAATTCATTTTTTAACTCTCCCAATTTTCAGCTTTGTATCTTCTTTAACTTGCTACCATAGGACCCTAAAATTTACAGCAATTAGTGCAATCAATTTCTCCTTCATTTTGTTGTCCTTGGATCTCTTAAATTTGCTTGGAAACTTCTCCCAAGTTTTAGTTCAATATTGAATTCCTCTATCTTGCAACTTCCAATGTTGCCTATTTTTCTTCAACTTGTTCTAGGAACCTTCAATTTTCTATTGTAAAATCAGCAAACTCCTTTCTCCAAATCAGCCTTCAATGACAATCTTCAAATCCCTCTAATTTTGTGGATTATTCTAGCTCCTTTCTCCTTCAATGTCCTTGTCGAATTTTAACTTTAATATTGGCCTATTTTTTGGTCTTCTTCTCGAGAATTTGAATGTCCTGAGGTCTTTGGAAATCCTTTTCAGAGTTTGGCAAACTTCTTGCCAAATATTGTTTTCTTTTGGGCATGTTTTTGGATGGCGATAATTGTCCCAAATCCTTCTCTATCAGGAACTTCTAGCTAGTAATATTCTCACTTGAGTTCTCCTCAAGTCTTCTCCAATGGAATTCTTCAAATCCCTTTCAATGAGGCTTTCCTAGTCTTCTTCTTCTTTCTCCTTTCAATCCTTTCTTGAGACCTCTTATCTTGGGCCTTTAATTTTTTCAGCTTCTTCGCTTCTAAAAACTTCAATGAGACCTTTCCTTGATCTCTTCAATCTCCAACTATGAAATTTTTGCAATGATATCTCTTTCTTGGATCTCCTAATTCTGTTGCTTATGAAATATGCAATAGAAAATTTGCTAGTCCTTCTCTATCTTTAGTCTTCCAAATATGGAAGTTCTTCAATGAGACCTTTCCCTTAGGTCTCCTCCTTCTAGAATTGCTTTGTTCTTTATTCACTCTGAAGTCTTCAATCTTTAGATTTATATGAGGACCTCCTTATTGGTTCTCCTCAATATTAAATTTGCAATGGGACCTTCTTTATTGGACTTTCTCCTTGATCTATAGTATTCATTGTGGCTTCCTTGTCCTCTTCTTATATTCTCGATATTTTACTTGGAATATTTAATATGCAAATATTGCAATGGGACCTTTTCCTTAGGCCTCCAAATATTTAATCTTCAACTTGTTGCTTCAAGTGTTGGGTTGATTCTAAAGAATATATTCTTCCTAGCTCTCTTGTAGAAATCTTCCCAAATTTCTTTGAAACTCCTCTTCTCTGCAACAAATTATTAGAAAATGATAATAGTAATTTCATTAAATCTATAGATAATAAATCTTCACTAGTTGATTTATCAATCTAGTGGAATCAATGTTGAGTCCTAGTCTTCACAAGTTTTGCTGCAACTCTGTGAAAAAACTCTAACCAAATAGTAGTTTCAAAAATTTTGAAAATGAAATTTTCTATCTCCTCTCAATATCTCTTGTGGCTCACTCTATTTCCCATAAATATACCTTATGCTTTGGTACCACTGTTAGCTTTTGATGATCTATATTAAAGGAAATGCAACCACAAGATGTAAAATGAGCAAGCAAAGTTAACTATATGATAATGGCAATATAATAGGTAGGAAAAGTATATGAGAAAATTCTGCAATAACTCATAAAATAACCATTAATGAAATCTCACAAAAATAGTACAATGTAATATTATGGAGGACTTAAACACTCCATAAATGGTGCATGATCTACATTTTACCTATATACTCACTATACTTCCTAACTCTCTCTCTCTTACTCTTATATCAAAGGTGTATATAGTGGGACATGTCCCTTGGCCTTTCATCTACCCATGACTCTTCAACTACCTATCCTATGACTCATGTACATGTGGACTACATGCACATTTACATCATTGCACATTCTAACACTTGTGCATTTATTACATTGCATGAAGTAACTACTCAAACCTTAATATAAGACAAACTCAAAATTTAGAGATGTACCCAAGGTGGTTGGCATATACCAAATAATGTAATATATTTCAACACCAAGAGCCTAGGTATCGAGGAATATTATCTCAATTCAACTGTAAACAAGATAAATATATAGAATGACTACTACATCAAGTAAGAATAAAGTAAAATAATGCAAGTTGTGCTTACCCTTTATCTAACCCTTTTGAACATTGTCTAAGACCAAAAAAATTTATAGGGTTATAATATTTTCTAGTAGCTTTAGTTGAATTTGTTGAATCTAACTACGATAAGTAATCATTAGTTTGTTAAAAATTTTATTAAAAGTTAGTTATAACCAACTTAAGCTAGTATAAATAGAATGAATTCAAAGAGATAAGGCTTCACTAATGTAATAATGTCAAATAATATTATACTTGGTCATAAAATATAAACTTTATGTATAGTTTTAAATAAAAATAATGAAAATGACATTTTCAAAGTTTTTTGTAATTGTTATGATGTGCCTTAATAATGAAACTTTATGATCTTCCTTTAGATTTAAATATTTACATTGTTGTTTTAAACTAAGAACAATGTGTGTTTCTTCATGTCTTTTTTCAAAAAGCTTGCTTTTTAGTTGAAATTATTACACGACCAATAATGACAAAGTTTAACTCCTAATCTCAAATATAAATATTATTATTTATATTTCAGTATATAAGTATAACTCTAACCAATGGGTTCTTAGTTCAATGGTTGGGACAAATAGTTGATTTAGGCCACACCAAGGTTCAAATATTGATGGAACCAAATAGCTCAATGTGACTAATTCAATTTAAAAGGGAAGGGGAAACCCTTTCAAAACCCTACTTAAAAAAAAGTATGTAAGAACTCTTAAACATACATATCTTTTGAAGGGACCACCTCTTGTAAAATATTTGTTGAGGGTTTTTACTTATTGTGAAGTTGAGAATTTACTCTTATCCTCAAATTACCTAATTGAAAGACAAAACCACTTATCAGATTCAATAATGGTTTTATTTTTACCTTGGACTATATCTCATTTTATTCATAATTTTGATTCCAATATTGAGGAAATTAAAATCTAATGGTAAAATCTTCTTTAATTTTTTATATGTATTTTGTCTTCTATTGACAAATCTAATGTACCATTATAATGCATCATTTCATAACATGTAGATGAATTCTTAAACCATGGAGTCCTCATTAGTTACACTCTTCCTTTTCTAGAGGTTATCTAATATGATTTTTTATTTTTGCATATTTTATATTTTTTTCCAAGATAGGTAGTATTGAGATTTATGTGGAAAGTCCCTAAACTTGATGCAATTGATGCTTTTGGATGATTTCCTAATGTTTGGAGCTTTTTTTTACTTGTATTATGTATTACAGCCTAGACAGTTGATTTTTGGCTAATAAGTTTATATTTCCATATTTACCTCTCTATAAAAAATATATCAAAGTATGTTGTTCCCATTACTTCTATGATCACTATCATGATTTGACAAGTTTCTTCACCCAAGGAGTCTTCCTCACAAAATTTATTGTTTTAATTA
This sequence comes from Wollemia nobilis, assembly GCA_028583015.1. Taxonomy (NCBI): domain Eukaryota; kingdom Viridiplantae; phylum Streptophyta; class Pinopsida; order Araucariales; family Araucariaceae; genus Wollemia; species Wollemia nobilis. The sequence goes on from JAQPPZ010017073.1 coordinate 3,373,317, forward strand.
ATGAAATCTAATGGTACATGTTCATGAAATATGGATATTTAAAGATATTGATGATTTATTTAGTATAGAGGATGTCTTTATCAAGCGGTGTCTATTTTTTTTAATCAGTTTACACATGTTTTTATGAGGGGTCCTAGTCCCCTCATAATTAGTAGGTTTTAAACCTTGGACCTCTCAAATAGAGGCTAAAGCCCTTAAAACTATAGTAAGCTTGTAGCTAGTAAGGGGTGTCTATTTCAATGACCAAGTTTTCTTGATTTTTACAAGGGTTATCACTATATTTCCTTCATAGAGAGATATTTTATTAGGATTCAAAGGGTTCATGGGAGGATTTAAGAACAATATAATATTTTATATGTTAGAAATCATAGGTTCAGTTAGATTATATTTATTTAGCCCTTTGTTTCTTAGGTTGGCATGAACACCAATGTCACTTGTCATCCAAACACTATTCCCAACCACCATGGTTGCATTGGTACCAAGGGACCTTTCAAGCATCATTACAACATAAATTATATTGCATTTTTTTGACCAATGGGAACCTCAATTATGGAATCCAACCATGAAATATATATATTAACATTATCAACTTCTACTTTTCTATTTATTTTTCTTATATTCTCTAGTTTATTTCTCCACTCACTTTATTTTTATTTTGAAAGTATTTATCATCCATGTCCCTCACATATCTTTGATTCTTTTGCATCCCACACCAAAACTTTGTTTAAATCCACCCTCTCTTAAGACTCCATTATGTTAGAGCCCACTCATCCTTTATATGTCCATATGGGCATCAAGTAACACATTGTATTCTACTATAAGGATTTCAAATACTTTGTTATATTTTTTAATGAAATTTCCTGAAATAAGTCTTTGAAAATGTTAAAAATAGAAAAACCTATAATATTCACTCTTTATATACTCATTTAGGGTGTACCCAAGCCAAAAATAAACTATAATAATCCACTAATCATTATTAGTTCCCAATCTAACTTCCTTAAGATACACTTGTTGATATGATAAATTTATATTGTGGTGAAAAGGTAAATTTATTATAAATGCACTATTGAAAGTGGTTTACAATGTCTACCCAAAATTCTTCATGTATGTTATTGTTAATTTATTCCTTTATTTTTTACATCATTTTTTGATTCCTTTCAAACTACTGATCTTCAATTTACTTTTTACTTGGGAACTAATCATTGTGTTTAGAATCTATATACTCAACCTTTTACTAGTAGGTCTTCTAAAATTTATTGTTGCTCCCACCCAAATTAAATCATAATAATATTTCCCAAGGATGTTTTTCCCCTTAATTATCTAGTGGTAAAATATGGGTATATTCTCAACTAGTTCAAATTTTAGCATTTAGGACTAATAGTTCTCTCATAATAGAGAAAGAAACATATAAACCAATATTCAATACATATATATTGAATAGAAAGAGTAGTACCAAAATACATAATTTTTTTAAATAGGTACACCATAATTAATAATTGTAATATAAAATAATTACTTTACATTAGTATATTAATTCATATGTGTCCATATTAATAAACTCATTCATCATATGTAGGCCAAAAAGTATCCTTTGGCCAAGTGACATAACTAATTGACATTACTAACTAGTATAGTGACTAACTCTTAACTAGTGCCTAACAAACCATATGTTACCTAAGTGTTAATACTTGGCATAAGCCTATGGCATTAATGTAGGAGTGGTAAAAATATATAACAAAAATTTCTCTTGTAACAAAATAAATAGCACCAAACAAACATGCAAAAATTAAAACTTTTGCAAATAATAGAATGATGTATCTTGTATTAAATAGGGGAGCCTGAATCTTCCAATATTACAGATATTTTCCTTTGAATTACCCCAAATGTGTTGGGTGCAATGTTACAATATGTGAGATGAGTGATCAAATGACAAAATGGGGCTTCTCCAGATAAATCAACTGGTGTTCTTCCTTCCTCTGCTACAACTCTAAAAAGTGAGTGGGCTTTGGTATCCAATACGGGGACCACTCCAACTTCAATAGCTCTTCAACGTACCTGCTTCCTACACATGCATACAAAGAAAAGTAGGGTTTAGTAGCACCTACATACAAAGATAAAAGCTATGTAATAAAAACCCCTCGAATGAAATGATGGCACAAAAAAAAGCAAAAAAATAATAAACCTAATGCCTTACTGTAAATGTAAACTTACTGATTTGATCTATCATGTGCTCTCAGCTTTGAGAAATTATGGATATGTGATGAAGACTGCTAAACCATGCACGAGCGATGCACAAACCATGCAGATGTGGTTTCAACTATTAAATCATGGGCTTACAGTTTGGGTTGAATGGCATATTACTTCAAACGAGACCTTTGGGCTTCGAATCTTGATTCTCCTCGGGATGCATGTAGAGATCTGATATTATTTCAGCATCCTGATGGTAAAAATGTTCAAACTCCTTTGGTGGATCGAATGAAGGTGCCTTTATAGGCCCCTTAGGGTTTTGGAGAGAAATGAGAGGTGGCAAGCCAAGATTATCAAGTGGCAATTATGGGTTGTCAAATGAAGGGGGCAATTAGAGTGAGTCACCCAAGGTATATCACTTAACTGGGGTGATGTGGATGCAAGTGGAGTGTTATGTGGAGGGTTACCCCATGTGAAGGGACAAGGGGGACAAGGGTGTATGAGATATGGTTAGGGAAGTTGGTGAGGTGGCTAGGACACATGTCTAGTGGGTAGGCAGGGTATCCTAGGCTAATTTTCTAGATTTAATAAATCTAGAAAATAGGATAATGTGCAATATTTTATATACCTAAGTCTAAACTTAGGCATATAAATTATTATGCAGGATTTGATGTGGGGTGGCAAATGGTGACTTTGTGGATGACCAATTTTTGGTGTCTACATCATTATTGTGATACAATAATGTAATTATTTTTTTTATATTTTAAGTAGCATGTTTCCCTTATAACAAGTATACATCATTATCCTCAAATTGGTGATGTTTCCTTATTAGGATAGACATACTAGATATAGTTTGTACAAGGAAGACATATGTTCTCAAGATAATAAAATATAAATTTTTGGATCAAACATTATTATTTATTACCTCAATAGGTATTAGAATATAAAAAATCCATGCAATAATTGTACATGCATATATTAGAATCCTAATAAATAATATTAATCCTCTAGAAGGGGAGATACTATCTACTTTTTACAAAGAAATAAGTCACATTCGTCACATCCTTATTGATGATATGAGCTTCATAACACCAAATTTATAAAAACATAAATGAATGTTTGCTTCAAGTGTTTCCACAAAATAGTCAAATGTATTTTAGGTTTTGTTTTATGATTATTCTTATGGATCTTGGTTAGTGTAGACACCTAAAATGCATCATGTCGAGGGTGACTACTCATATGGACATGCTACAAGACCATATGGAGGATCTTGGACAGACTCCAAGATAGAGCAGTGGTTCTAACCACTCAATTTGGGCTCCTTGGCCTAATCAGTCTGAACCGTAGCCCAGACCTACGGTTTACAGGCTGAACCATGGCTGAGACCTACGGTTTACAGTCTAGACCATAGTTGTGACCTGCGGTCTTAACTGGAGTTCAGTTGGCCTTCAATCCGAGCCAAATCGGTTTGAACGGCCATTTGATCTAGAAGAAGGTGGTTAATGGATGGAAGATTCTAGAGGCTTCCATTCCAACTATCCTAACCACCTCTTCTTGATCTTGGCTTCTCCAGGAAGCCACCCCTAGTCCTAGGGCATCCTATAAATACCCCCTCCAAATGGGGAGAAGATATAGAGGATTTGAATAGTGAAGCGCTGTCGAATTGTCAATAGAGAGTTAATTGATCAAGCGAGCAACGAAGCCCTATCGAATTGCATACTGAATTCATGCATTTAAGAAGGCCACTTTGCTATTCACCCAAAGATCAATTTGCCATGGAAGTTCTAGGAGCCTAGAAGAGCCAAGAAATACAAATCTAAGCAAATGAAGGCCCATCATAGTGATTCAACCACCAAACCAGTCAGAAGGACACCGAAGGTGACCCTTGAACATCAATTTGGACAAGGAGGTCAAGCCCACTACCCTTGGAATTGAGGGTAAGCCTATCAGAGTGCTAACCATGGCTTTCAACCATGGTTTACAGTGCAGACCACTCACCAGAGCTGCGGTTTGTAGCAGAGGTATCACCACCTTCCTCTTTTCATTTATATCCAGTTAATTAGCTTAGATTAGCTATTTTCATGGTTTAATTACAGTTTAGTAGACTTCTGACCGTAGAATTAGGTTAGATTAGTTTCTTTATGTTTATCTTCAATTAGGACATAAATGGGTTCTTTATGCATGTTTATGCTTCATTTTACACAATTGATCCATGCATAGTGTAGTTGCTATCTTTCTTTATGCTATTATATGAATCTTGATGCAATTAACATAGTTTAGAAGCACTTTTCATGTTTTCTTGATTATGCATGTTTAATGGTGTCATTATGCAATTTTCCTAAAAGGGCCTCATCATGAGAGGTTGCCTATATTTTTGACACTTCTATGTTGTTTCTTGACCGTAGGGAATAGTTTCAAAGGAGAACCAACCATCAAGTTCCTTCCCCAACATGAAGAAGAGGGCACCTCCACCCTAGAGCAATTTGTGACCAAGTGAAAAGCACTATTAGTGCACCTACCCTTAGAGGGAACATTACACATCCTATTGTAATATTGTATCAAAATTTGGATTATCCCTAAGAGGGATGTAATTGTAACCATTCATTTTACTTAAATATTAATACAAGAAAGTCTATTTCTTCTTGATTCTATATATTGTCAATTTATGCTTTGAATGAATGAATACTTATCAATTAATACAATAGATGGGTGTCACCCTTTTTGGTTGGATCAGAAGGTGATCATGGTGGAACCCCACATTTATAGGATCTGACTATGTTTTCTTGTTTTTTTGCACTTGCAGGTATAGACCGCAACTATCAATTGCAGGCCAACAATTGAACCGTAGGTACAAAGCATGGTTTACAATCATAACCATAGATCAGACCTATGGTCTCCTGCTAACAACACAGATAGTCAGATTCAAAATATCAGCCAATGTAGGACTTGAGGTAGGTCCTATTTTCAACCCTCTATTACTTTTTTACTCTCTATGTTTTCACAGTAAGTTTAATTCGAATGCAAATTAGGAAAAGAACTAAGAAAAGGGTAAATCAATTAGGTCCTAGTTTACTTTCATATTTTGCTTCCAATAGAAAGGCATTGCTAGGAATAGCGGATCTCTGATTGTAATCCACCCTAGAATACAATGTGCTTGATAGAAATGTGTGGATGGTTTGCATGTGTGAGGCCCAATTAGTGGCCAATTATCATCGTAATGTGCATAGTCTTAAAGAGCATCTAGAATAGCTTGCATTTTCTGAATTTGAAATGTTCTTTCATTTGCATAGCATTTAGAAAATGAGCATGTATGCTATATGATGCATTTCTTTTATGTACATTAAAAGGAACCACACACACCACTTGGCACTTAAACGCTAGTGAGTTGGGCTTGACATCCAACCACTAGTAGGGTTCAACGACGGTGGGCGTAACTTCCATCCGTTGGCCCAAATCCCATGAACCTTTTGGATACTAGACCAATACCGGATCCGAGAACCTTTCGTACCCTAGAAAATTTGCATGTATTCTCTTCGGAGGGTATAACATTGACTGGGGAAAAATGGGTGAGGATCTGGGAGGACCTGTGCTCCCTGACCATGTGTGGGCTTCATTACCACACATTATAGGTTGGATTACATGACTTGGAGTTCATAGCCAAGTTGTCGAGCTACGAGCGTACAGGTGAAAGCCATTAAACTGAGAATAAAATCCAACAAGTTTTGCAAAACATGATAAGAGTTTCTACACTGATACAACAAATCATTGAAACACATCAAACAGTTTAGGGCTCAAATTTTAAAATGTAAAGGAGATAATCACATTGTTTACTTTGTATGCTTCTTTATTGCTTAATTCATCAAGATAAGGCCCTCCTTGAGGCCATAATTTTTAGTAAGAGAGGAAACCTCTCGAGTCTTGTTTAGTCGGTTCATCATGATGACTAGGCATGATAGAGCTCAATCACGAGCTAATGAGTCAGAGAATTCATGGAGGGGCTCTGAATGCTCCCGATGTTCTCCTAAGGATATTTCAAACCTCGTACACCTCCTTGCTAGGCATCACACTCATCATGCACCTGAGGATCCAATCCTCCTAGCGTGACATTCTGAGAGTCATCATGAGCTCCCTTCATCACGCAGGGGGTTCACCCATACAGATCATGGGGTTTCTTCACATATGGTGAGAACCCAAGTCACTAGGTCTCCACCTGGGGAGATAGAGAGTTGTGGATCATACTCCATGAGTCAATCCTATAGGGAATCTGAGTCTCATGCAGCCCATGAGAGGCAACTACTCCAAGATCAATTGGAGGAGGTGCACCGTCAGCGTAAGCGCCTAGAGCGTGAGTCCACAGAGAGAAAGAGAGTGCATCAACAAAGGTTGGATGAGCTCCAACGGTGTGAAGAGAGGATTTACCAATAGAAAGCATGTGAAGAACAATCATGTGAGGTAATTCTCGAAAAGAAGCTCATACCTAGAGTGCTTAGGCAACAAGTCAATGCGATGCACCCAGTGCATCATCAAGAGTTGCCACTTAAGCAAGTAGATAGCCATTCTTCTAGATAGATAGACATACCTAGGGTTATCGAAGAGCAATAGAAAGAGACATCTAGGGATCCCATGCGTAAGCATGAGGTCGAGAGTAGTCAAGTTCGATAGGTGAGCAGTGTCAATGCTCGAAAGTCATCACAATCCTTGGGGCATATACAATCTATTCCACCATATAAGGAACCTATGATTACTTTCCATAAATAGGAAGTCAAACCTATCCCTATCAGGGAATCTGATCCTCCATTGCATATCATAGCGAGGATACAATAGATTGTGTATAAGCGAGTGTTGGTGGATACAAGATCATCGATTAATATCATTACCACCTTAGCATTCAAACATCTCAAAATTCCACCTTCTCACATCAAGGAAACAAATTTCATATTGCAAGCCTTTAACGATGTGGAATCCCCTACAATAGGCACAATAGTCCTCCCCATCGAGGTGGGACAAAATATTATTCCTACATTGTGCTACATTTTAGAGGGATCAAGACAGTATAATCTGCTGCTTGGAAGACCGTGGATAAGAGCCATGGAGTGTGTACCATCAATAGTGCATCAATGCATTAAGTACACCCATGGAGGTGAAGTTCATGTAGTTGAGGTGGACCTAGATCCCTTCAAGTATTATAAGCCTGAGGATCATCCATAGGAACCTAGTGAGGCGCCTATGCATCTGCAAGTTAAATTGGATGAGTCTATCCAAAGTGTGGATGCAGCCTCACAGACTATGGTGGAGTTACCATCCCCACCGCTATCACCTGTGGAGTCACCTACAACCCCTGCACTCTCAACACCGCTTAGCAGGGAAGGATTAATGAATGCCCTTATAGAGTTGCTCATAGCCACTTCGGAGGTATCATTAGAGGATCTTCACACTCCTATCAAGGAGGAAGAACCTAGCATGGTCATGGATGCACCCGAGTGTATCACACCCTCTTCATCCAACATGTCACCAGATAGTTCTCATGAGGACTATGGTGAATATGAAGAGCTTATAGAGGCCAGCATTATGATGCTGCCCACCATAGAGTCCACTGAGGATCTAGGTCAACTTTTCATCGAGTCTCCACCTACGGATCCTATCCCGGAGACATCGTATGAGCATGAAGAAGGTTCAGTTATCATGACTGAAATAGAACAACCTCAGTATGTTGATGAATTACCTATGAAGCAGTTGTGGAGTTTTTCTCATGAGTTTGTGGGAATGGTCGACATTAGGCTAGAAGATCAAGTGATTCCTAATCACATAGAGCAGGAGATGGGGTAATCCAATGGTGTTTTCACATTGCCAAGGCCAAAAATTTTGAAATTAGTCACTCCTGACTCATTTCTCATGGCACCATCTCAAGAGCACAAACAAGTAGGTTCCTCACATCAGATTGGGGGTACCGTAAGTGACACAGTTCAACACAATGAAGTGAAACAAGAGCTTGAGCTGAGTCATATGCATGAGCATGTGGATAGCACTGACGAAGTGTGTCATCAAGAAGCTTCCACATCAACTCAAGTGAAGGAAATAGGTGATTTGCAATTACCTAATGGATCCATAGCATCCACTTTTCTATTTCCTTCAAATGACAAAGGTATTTTGAATCAGTCATTGGAAATACATATGAATTCTTTGTCAATATTGTGATCCATTTTAAGTCATCTAGAATGGATGGAGCATCGAATGGATGAGCAAGATAAGGCATTGCATTTTATCAAGAACCAGATTGAAAATCTAGAATTACAAAAGCAACCCTTGCCTGAGGATGAATCGCTTCCTATGCAAGTACAGGAAAAGCCTCAATGAAAGCAAAAGCCCATGCGGCCAACCCAACCATTGGATTCTCAAAGCAAACCAATGTGGGGCAAGAGCCCAAAATAGTCGCAACATAGTGGGACTCCATTACAAGAGTCTATGTCTGATATCTTTCAGAAGCTACAAGAGGCTAAGGTCATCACCTTACCTAATGTCATCCCTCTAAACCCAAATAGAGTTAAACCTATGGGTTATAGGGAGCATCACTACTATCTCTATCATCGAATAGAGGGTCATGGCATTCGATATTGTCATGAATTTAAGAGTGTGGTGCAAAATTTGATAGATAAGGGGGTTTATCATGTAGATGGTTCTCTTAGAGTGCCCCAACATGCTGAAGTGGAGGTCACACCTCCTCAAGAGTGACCTCGGAGTCGTCAGTCACCTCGTAGGCCCAATAGGCCAGTGCAACGAGTAGTTTCATTTCAGATGACTACTCTAACTTTGTTTCAAAAGTTACATGAGGCACAAGCATTCATATTACCCAAAGTCAAGCATAGGGCATCCGAGACTAGGTCACCTGATAGGGGTCCCTTTTGTGTGTATCATCGAGTGCATGGACATGACATTCGAAGTTTCCAATAATTTAAGAGGGTCATCGAAGACCTAGTAGAATGGGATGAGATCCATGAGGATGGTTCTCTCATTCACCCATGCCAAAGCATAGGCACACCGGTGAGGTCCGATATTCACCTAGGGGAGTCGAGTTCTATCACTCTTCCTAAACAAGCTGATTACTTTTAGTAAATAGCATGCACATTGGGGGTCTTCAAGGTAGCATACCTTTCCCACCAGCCACGCCAAATTCGATAAGGAAAAATGAGGAATCTAGAGGTATTGCACCTCCCTCACCATCGTCGAATGGCACACTCACTAGGGGTATATAGGGCAGCATGCCCTTCCCAAAAGGCTCCAAGGGTTCCTAAAACCGCTTGGTCAAGTCATAAAGGCCATTTTCCAAAAGCCAAAGGCATCCTAAGCCCTTTGGTCAACCTCAAAAGCTTTGAGGGTTTGGTCAAAACCACTCGATCATCCCAAAAGGCTCCAAGGGTTCCTAAAACCGCTTGGTCATGTCAGTTAAAAGCCCTAAGGATTTTCTTATAATCGCTCGGTCATCCTAAAAAGCTCCAAAGGCATCTGTAAGCCCTTTGGTCAAATTCAAAAGGCACCAAGAGTTTTTAAAAACTGCTTGGTCAACCCCAAAGGCTCCAAGGATTCTCAAAATCGCTTGGTCATCCCAAAATGCCCCAAAGGTACCCATAATCCCTTTGGTCAATCCTAAAAGCTCCAAGGATTCTTAAAAATTGCTTGGTCAATCTAAAGGCTCCAGAGGCATGTACTCATCGTTTGGTCAATTATGAGGCTCAAAACCCATAAAAATTATAAAATCAATAAAATCCAAAAAAATTGGTAAAGCATAAAATCCAAAAACATTTGCATTTGCATTTGAATTTTGCATTCTCATTTTGCATTCACACATGCATTCGTTGCATTACTGCATTGCATATAGGCATTCGTCATCCGTTGCATTCCGTAGTAGGAGGGATTATGTTTGTCAGTCTTACAAACGACACCACGTTTGTGTTTAAATCATGCATCTCTGCATTTATCATGATCCATCATTCATGTGAGTAATTGTGTTTTTCAACACAACCTGTAATGTTGCTATGGAGATATACTAGGGTTTTTCGGTCACTCAACCATACCTAGTGGTCTTATCAAGAGTTGGTAGAAAGCTTGCTTTGCTTTTGTAGCTAAGGTTCAGTTAGTATAGCCCTTAGCATATCAGAAGCCTATCACTAATCAACAAATTTAAACAATCCTAACAAGGACTAGGGGAAGATGAAAGCCGTGAAGCAGGACCGGGTATCCTGAAGCGAAAAGAGTTATTCTTGCTTATCCCTCTGTGCGGACGGTATGGGAAATGTTGGCAGTTGGAAAAAGGACAGGTTAGTTCCCTATTCAGAATCCCTTGCTTACGATAAAATGAGCAATATCCCATAGAGATATCCCACATCAATCCTCATGATTGATACCCTAGATCGATATCATAGATCGACTCCCCAGAGTGATATCCCATATTGATATCATAAGATCGATATTCTCAATCGATATACCAGAAACAATTTTCCCAAGTAAATCCCCCCAAAGGAAAGTTTCTGAAGAAAATTATCAAATGTAAATGCCGAAAAGTGAAGATCGAGTGAAGATCAAAAAATAGGCTTAAATCAAAGTTCAAAGTGAAGATCAAATGAAGATCATAAATCAAAAGTTCGAGCGGAGATCAAATGAAGATCCAAAATCTAGTTTGAAGAGAGATCAAATGAAGATCCAAAGACAGTTCAAAATGAAGATGGAATCGACTCCCTTGCTTCACTACATATGAGCAAGTATCCCAAAAATTGAAGGATAGAAAGGAATGAGCCTGAATCCCTAGAATTGTCGGCACTACTATACCTTACGCATGATGATATGTCTGATGCATTAGCACCTCGCTTATGAACAAGACCAATGTTTGAATGTGGAAGAGCTAGCTTCAGGTGTCCTGCATTGCCTAGTGGCTTAGTCCAACTAAAATCTAAACTTGAGATTGGATAAGACATTTGTGGAACCCCTATCTTAGCAATGGGCTGAAAGAATCTCACCTGACATCGGGGAACGCTCGTGTCTTATCTTAAAATAATCATGTGCACACACAAGGATAATGAACAGTTAGGGTCTATCCTAGCAAAAGCCTTTTATCTCAAAAGTCTAGTGTGGTTAGTATGCAACTTTTGATAAGTCTATTAGGGTGTTTGAGTCTCATGGAAAACCTCAAAAATTTCTCCCATAGCAACAAAATGTCAAATATCGCAACCATATAAATCATCAAATTGCAAAGTATCGAATCCATGATACATCATTATATAAAGCACAATCAACATATAGGATAGATACCGGATGGATATTAGAAATAATATTTAGATGACCACTGACTATATCGTGCATATTTTTCAAATTTTGCAAAAGAAAATCGAATGACACATTATATCATTCGCATCATAACATCGCATACCATTGCATTTCATATATGGGTGATTAATTGATTAAATTCTTATCTTAAGGATTTTCAATTACATTCATGATTTTTATACATTCTGTGGTGTCATCCATTAGATTGATAAACATATCTGCATTTATTCCTTATGTTTTAAGTGATTAAAGCATACAGGTTCATTTACATTAGATTAGCATCATGTAAATAAATCATTACATACATTAATGCATACAATAAAGCAATATCAAATATGCGTTAAGAAAAAACATTGCATCCATATGCATCCATCATAAAAAGCACATCTAAGCATCTAGATCACTGCATACCATCATCATAAATTAAATAGCTATCTAGTGCATGTCATCCATACATCACATCATATAGCATCAACATAACATAAGCATTGCATCCATGTGCATCACATAAACATAAAATAAAAAATAAATGAGTACACAATAATGAGCCATAAAATGATCAGTCATATCATATATAAATATGTGTCTCAGAGTACATCGAGAGTACAAAAATACCCGTAGGCTACAACTGTGTAGGTCCTCGACCTTACACTCAAAAATGGTACAATACATATATCAAAAATGTGTACTAAGGAGGGCCCTGCCCCCAACCTATGAATCACCTCCTGTATCCCTATGGCTCCTATGAGAGCTAGCTCCATGTGTGCTAGAAGATCGATGAGTCCGCTCGGTCCTATGAGTCCGATGGCTGGAACTCATTGAGGACTGCCCTGTAGTCCTGGTCCTGGTCCTCTATGACCCCGTAGCCTACCTATCCTCTAGAACCTATAAACCCCTCAGCTCGATGAAGCCCTCTAGCTGAGAGATGTGAGCTGCCCTCGCATCCAATCGGTCATTTCTCTCCTCCATGAGAGAAGTGAGCCACCTGATCTCTGCCATAGGATCCACACCTATGACTAGTGGAGCGGCTGGAGGTCCCATGACAATCTGAGAGGATGGAGGGTCTCCCCTCTGTAGCCTAAGAAGGTCCCTCTCTACAACTGCCTCACCCTATTGTGCCACTGCTACATCATGGGTGCTAGTGAGCTCCTGAACTCAAGCCTCTACTACTGTAGCTCACTCTATGAGACTAGTGATCTCCTCCTATGCCTTAGCTAGCTGCCTATCTTGGTCAGCTAGCTTCACCTCTAGAGTGGTGATAGTAGTGTCTCGCTCATGCTACTGAGTCTGATATCTACCAAGCTGACTCTACAAGTCAGCAACCTAAGCTAAGAGTAGCCCCTCTACACTATCAAGAGGAACCTCACCCTCCTCTAGAGCCTCATCATCTGGGTCATCCATGAGAGCCTCCTCAATGGTGGCCTCTATGCCCCATCCACCCTTAGTCCACTGGTGCACCCTACACCCATCAGGATCCACAACTGCCTCTGCCTGATCATCAACTCTGCCTAGAGGCCCTGATCCATGCCACCGTAGCATCGACCACCATCCATCGTATGCTAGAGTGGTAACAGCCTGGTCAACTCTAGTCTCCTAGAAATCATCTAGATCATCCCCTAGAGCCGGAGGCTGGATCCATGGTAGATGTGTCTCTAAAGCCAAGCGCCTATAGACGAAGGGGATCTCTAGAATGTCCTGCACTAGGTCGAACTACCATAGGATGCGAGAATAAAATTGGTACTCTCTAATCTCGACCTTTCGACTGAGTAGCCATCTATCCCGATGAGCCTGTCAAAGCCACTCATCGACCTCAGTCCAGTCAGGGCACTCCATGTAAGGCCACCACTCGATATCATCCGGCTCGAGTCCTACAAACCATGTGATATAATGTTGGACATCACCAGCATGGGTCCTACTCTTGAACCCCTCCTCCTCTCGAGGCCAGCAGGTAGCATAGCACTGGTGAGCATCATCGATCTCCATGATATGCAGTGGTAGCTCCCTAGGATGCTCTATCCTGATATGCTGCCAACCCCAAATCTGAAGAAGTAAACTATAGCTGATCCTCCAGTGGCTCCGATCAGTAATCTGGTATAGCTCTCTATACAACTAGCAGAGTAGGGTGCTCCCCTAGGCTAGTCACAGTGGTCGATGGATGGTGCTCTGAACAACTCTATGGATAGTGGCTAAGAGGTTCCAGGGAATCCTCACACTCGAGGAGTCTGGAAGCACAACTTGCACCACTAGGTGCATAAATATGACCTCACATACGAAGAAGACATTCTTCCCCTACCAATAGCCGATATGGACCCCTCCATGGTCAATGTCACGTTGAGCCTCCTCGCTTCAAGTACCGAATATGGCATCAAATATGGACTCCTTAGCCCTAGAAGTAGAAGAGATGATGGCCTCACCATCAATGGGGATCCTAAAGATCCTGTAGACATCCTCTAAGGTCACCATCATTTCACCTATAGGCAGGTGAAATGTGTTGGTCCACGCATTCCAACGTTGGGCCAACATAGTCAAATAGGCTTGATCTACCCTGATAGTGGGTAGATCCAGTACATAGCCGAAGTCGACAGCTTCGAACCATTCTCACTCCTCGAGAGTGAGCTCTCCATGGAGAGTCTTAAGAATGTCAAGCTCTCGAGCTCTAGAGGTCAATCTCTAAAATAAAAAGCATAATATAAGGAAAAATCTAACTAAAAACAAGCAAAAACATTTAAAAATGACCTAAAAATCATCAAAAACATCTAAAAACTGATAAAATTGCAAAAACATGTCATCATGCAGGCCTAAAAATCAAAAATGTCACTCAGATAGGTCAAAAATGCATTAAAAGACATTAATTGCCTATTAAAACTTAGAAAAATTAAAAATTTTATAATTTTTTCTAAAGTTTGTGAACCGCGGGTCAACCCTACGGTCCGCATGCGGTCAAAAATTGATCATTGGGATTTTAAATGTTGACCATAGTTGGCAGCTATGGTCCCCAATTGATCAATTGGGAACCGTAACTGGTACCTACGGTCTCCGACTGAGATCCCATCTGGTCTAATACCATGGCCAAAAATTAAAAAAATTAAAAAAGTAAATCCTAAGCTACCCTAGCCTAAGGTGGGGTTCATTGCCAATAATTTAGTGTGATTGATTAACCAATTACTTAATTTGGTTCATTTTAGTGGTAATGGATGTGAGGTCTTGGTTTTTGAATTACCTTGCCCTCGCCTCGTCCGTCGTGGCTAGAAGAAGCTTGCCCGCGCTCTGCCATCATGTTGTGAGTAGGTGTGTATGTGAAGTTTGGTAGGGTGTAGGTCAGTTTCTCATCTGTCACTATCAGAGCTCTAGATTGCAAGTCATTGTTAGGGAATAATGAGAGAAATTTGAAAATTGGACTTTTTATAAGCTTTTCATATTTCGTGCGGACCGTAGGCCCTAGCCATGGTTCCCAAAATTGCAAATGGGAACCGTAGGCCCTAGCCATGGTTTGCAACTGGTAGCAAATTTAATAAAATCCCACCATGGGAAGGTTTAAAAAGATAAATTAATGCCTCCCATTGGATCAAAATTCAATAAAAGCAATCAATTTGGAAATTTGGTGATAATAAAGCATCGGGATCCAATTAAAAATCAAATATCTGGCTGAGATTATAAAGTACATTCAACCGAGGTCATCGCTATGACAATCCTTTCATGGAGTGATGCACCTCCCAGCCAAATAAATAAACTCAATTCATAATTCAAAACATTCAAAAAAATCAAATAATTAAAAACACCAAATGCGCCTCGTATTCAGTAATTTACCCTATACACTTGGCGGTTGCAACGACTTGCGCTCCATGCAATCCGACAAGATGAGTAAATTACCATAAGGACATTTGGGGTAAAATGGTCATCGTTGATCTGATATGCTTCTTTTCAATCCCTAAGAAGGCCTTCATGGCTGGACTGCTCCATGGGAACGAGGCGTTGCATGTCATTTCTTCTATGACATCTTTTCAGCAAATCATCGATAATTTGATTCAACACAAATCTGATTGGATTTGTATCAATTCGATTCCCTAAGATGGCTATTGTAGCCTGACTGCTCCATGGGATAGAAATGTGCAAATACTATTAATAGTTGGAATCAAAAGCTGAACTAGGCCTAGCCAAGGCATTAATTTGCTCAAATCTAAATTTGTTCAGATCATCCATGGTGGTCAAGCGACATCGTCGCTTTAATCATTGTCATTACCCTCATCGACTCATCGCTTGAGGGGGTAGTCATAATATCAAATCATAATCAAAATCAATAGAAGATCCCTAAAATCGTAGATCCCTTGATCTTGTCAAAATTGTATTCATCCTTGCGAATCATTGTCAACAACTATCATAAGCTTACCCCTTTGCTTGGGGAAAATAGCAAATATGATAATTTGCTTGTTGTTCTTCACCTTTCAGATCTATGGGTCAGAAGATACCTATGGAATGCATAGCTACACCGAATGAGATGAGAAGGGCACAAGCTTTTCAAGTTTAAGCCTCCAAAGAGTTGGAAGCAATGATTCCAAGATGCACATCCTTTTGCAGGACCTGGGGCATCTAATGTTGATCTGACTAATGATCATCATAGAACCTTTGACATCATTTTAGGAGGTCTATTTTTGCTCAGCATTGTTCGATCTCACAATGCATCTCAAAAGGGGCATCTGTAGACACCTAAAACGCGTCATGTCGAGGGTGACTACTCATATGGACATGCTACAAGACCATATGGAGGATCTTGGATAGACTCCAAGATAGAGCAATGGTTCTAACCACTCAATTTGGGCTCCTTGGCCTAATCAGTCTGAACCACAGCCCAGACCTATGGTTTACAGGCTGAACCATGGTTGAGACCTATGGTTTATAGTCTAGACCATAGCTGTGACCTATGGTCTTAACTGGAGTTCAGTTGGCCTTCAATCCGAGCCAAATCGGTTTGAATGACCATTTGATCTAGAAGAAGGTGGTTAATGGATGAAAGATTCTAGAGGCTTCCATTCCAACTATCCTAACCACCTCTTCTTGATCTTGGCTTCTCCAGGAAGCCACCCCTAGTCCTAGGGCATCCTATAAATACCCCCTCCAAATGGGGAGAAGATATAGATGATTTGAATAGCGAAGCACTATCGAATTGTCAATAGAGAGTTAATTGATCAAGCGAGTAGCGAAGCCCTATCGAATTGCATACTAAATTCATGCATTTGAGAAGGCCACTTTGCTATTCACCCAAAGATCAATTTGCCATGGAAGTTCTAGGAGCCTAGAAGAGCCAAGAAATGCAAATCCGAGAAAACGAAGGCCCATCACAGTGATTCAACCACCAAACCTATCAAAAGGACACCGAAGGTGACCCTTGAACATCAATTTGGACAAGGAGGTCAAGCCCACTACCCTTGGAATTGAGGGTAAACCTATCAGAGTGCTAACCATGGCTTTCAGCCATGGTTTATAGTGCAGACCGCTCACCAGAGCTGCGGTTTGTAGCAGAGGTATCACCACCTTCCCCTTTTCATTTTTGTCTGGTTAATTAGCTTAGATTAGCTATTTTCATGGTTTAATTACAGTTTAGCAGACTTCTGACCGATAGAATTAGGTTAGATTAGTTTCTTTATGTTTATCATCAATTAGGACATAAATGGATTCTTTATGCATGTTTATGCTTTATTTTACACAATTGATCCATGCATAGTGTAGTTGTTGTCTTTCTTTACGCTATTATATGAATCTTGATGCAATTAACATAGTTTAGAAGCACTTTTCATGTTTTCTTGATTATGCATGTTTAATGGTGTCTTTATGCAATTTTCCTAAAAGGGCCTCATCATGAGAGGCTGCCTATATTTTTGACACTTCTATGTTGTTTCTTGACCGCAGGGAATAGTTTCAAAGGAGAACCAACCATCAAGTTCCTTCCCCAACGCGAAGAAGAGGGCACCTCCACCCTAGAGCAGTTTGTGTCACCCTGAAAGGCACTTGGAAATCACACCTACCCTTGAGAGGGAAACAATTACACACTCCTATTGTAATATTGTATCAAAGTGATTATCCCTAAGAGGGATGTACCTGTAATTTGATTTTGACTTTGAATATAATGGAATAAAGCGTATTTCTTCTTGATTCATTTGTTGTCAATTTCTTGTTCTTGTATGCATGTTATGCTTTTATCAATTATTGCAATAGGATACGCTTCGGGTGTGAGCCTTTTTGGTGGTTACAGTTAGCTACCACATATGAAGGAAAAATTAATTTATACAAACAATACTAAAATGAATTTGCCTACAACAAGAAACTTAACATAGAAAATATGCACTAAAATGGGAAATGAAGCACGAATTTTACTAATTGCTTGAAATATTATCACAGGGCACTTTGAGGGGTCTACCTCCTTTAGAAATCCTAATAAAAAAATGAAACTCCCCCTTCTCTTATTACAATCCAATATATAATAAGTAACCATACAAAGTCTTACAAACCCTAACCCTAACCCTAAATAGACTTTGGGTCCCCTTAACTAGTGACAACACTAACTACTACCAATAACATGACTAATTACAATAATTAAATAGTTGGGACATTAGGGTCCCAACATGACCTCCCCCTTCAAAATATTTGTCATCAATGCTTAAAATGTATAAATTATTATTAAATATGGTGAAGTAGCTCCTATGTTGTGTCTTCCAATTGTAAACCTCACCAATGCACTAACAATTCAATAAGAGTGTGATTGCAAAGCTGGTAGGACCAACAATCCAAGATTATCCTTGGTTCAAGAAGAAATACCCTTAGGAAAGGTCATTTATAATTGAACATGTTGAAAAAGGACCTTCTTCAAATATTAAATATGAAAAACTAGGTGGATCTTGAAGGTGAATGGAAGGTCCAATTTATAAGCCATTGATCCAATGCATTATAAAATGCAATAAGGCCCATAGAATTTGGGAGCTAATTTGTGATGGTATTTTATATTTATAGATGTTTGATTATAGGGATGCATATGTTAAACACCATATCACCTTCAATAAAGGACCACTCACAATGTGTTGGTCAGATTATTGCTTTATTCAATTATGGGCCACTATCAAGTTGTCCTTAAGAACTCAAATAATGCTCTTATGAGTGGAAATAGAAGAATCCACAACTTGTACCTTAGAGCTACCTAGAACATAGGAAATAAGTAAACATGGTGATTACATGTATACTACATCATAAGGTTTCATCTTCATCACCATATAACATGTGGTGTTTAGCCACCATTCTGCTAGGGGTAACCATTTGATCCAATGATTCTATTGCTTTGAGATCAAGCAAAAGCAAGTAATCTCTAGTCACTCAAAAATTTCTATCTAGCCATAATTTTGTGGATGATATGAGTAGCTCATGTTTAGGTATGATCCCTTGAGCTTAAAGAGTTCCTTCCAAAAGGTGTTAGTGAATATTGAATCTCACCACATACTATAGAAGTTGGTATTCCATGGAGGTAGAATATTTGATCAAGGAAGGTTTAGGCAATAATGGAGGCTTTATATGGGTAGAAAAGTGGAAAAAAGTCAGCATACTTGGAGCTATGGTCCACCACCACAAAAATGATTGATTTTCCTCTTAACTTAGGTAACCCTTCAATAAAATACATGGCTATATCTATCCAAACTCTCATTGGAATTGATAAGGGTTGCGGCAACCCTAGGGTCTTTATCGTTTCTCCCTTATGATGTTGATAGGTGTCACATTCTTCAACAAAGAATTTGATATCCTATTTCACCTCTATCTAAAATAAATTTTGATGAACTCTTTCATAGGTCTTGATAAATCTAGAATGCCCAATGTATGGAGAAGCATGAAGTTCTTGCAAAATTAATATAATATACCCTTCATAGAATAATTAATTTCCATTCCAAGAGTAATAAGATTTGTTGCTGAAATTGGAAGTAATCTACCAAAGGAGTTGGTGACTTTAAACATCTAGATATAATTCTAGTTGAATATTCTGCATCCAATTGGGTATTTGTAATGATATATCACACAATAATGGCACAGCTTCAAATTTGTAGGAGAGAGTGTCAGCAACTACATTATCCGTACCCTTCTTATATACAACATCGTAATCATAGCCTAATAGTTTGGAGATCCAATTGTATTGTTCTATAGAGGATACACATTGTTTTAAGAATTATTTAAGGCTATGATGATCAATATTAATATAAAAGTACTAACCCACAATATAAGAATGTCATTTAGTCACTGCATAAAGTATGGAAAGCATCTCTTTCTCATAAGTTGATCTAGTCAAATTCTTCCCTACAATGATTTTGTTGGTAAAGGCTAAAGGTTTTCCTTGTTGAATAAATACTACTCTCATGTCAATTCCATAGGTATAACTCTTGATAGTAAAGGGCTTAGATAAATTTGGTACGGCTAAGAGGGGTTTTGTACACAACTTTCTTAAGAATATCAAAAGTTGTTATAGTTACCTTGGTCCATGCAAATATATTTTTCAGCAAGGTGGTCAGAGAAATTGCAATCTTATCGTATTGCTTCACAATTTTATGATAATACCTTGTGAGCCCTAAAAATCCATGGAGAATCTTGAGAGTTTTTAGAGTTGATCAAATGATCCCAACTTGGAGTATTTCTTGCACCATATTTTCAATATTTGTTTTTGCATATAAGGATAGTGATAGAACCAAATATTAGAAGGCATACATCTTGGTAACAACTAAATGGTATGGTCATGTGAATAGTGAGTAGGAAGCTCATGCAGACCATTGAAGACTAGGACATGGTGGTCCAAGATTTTAGTCAATTCAATAGATTAGCTCAAATTGATATACTCTATACGCTTCATGGTATAAAGCTAAGCCATAATTCTATGAGAACCCTTTTTTAAAAGCTTCTCCATGTGGTGGGAGATTATGATGCTTAATAATATTGCTTGAAGACCTTGAAGATTATAATTGCATCCACATTTTTGTAAAGTCCCATAATATAGGTCCTAAGGTGTGTAACCATTGGGCACCTAAAACCACATCACAACCACCCAAGGGTAGAACAAACATATCTGAATTTAAGTTGTAGTCTCCTATCGAGAGTCAAACATTTCTACATTTGTCCTTACAAGGTAGTGTTAACCTATTAGCGATCATGACTTCAAAGTTACATCTTAGATACACAACATTATACTTTTTTTGCAATTAGAAGATCCAAGATGTTATGAGTACTAATAATATCTATAAGAATAATGAGGGGATGCTTATTAACCCTCAAACCTTCATGGTTTGAAGTGTAGTAATCCTTGTTAAGGCATACACAAAAATTTCTTATGTTGGGTCCTCTTGGATGTCTTGTTCTTACTCTATATCCTCTAGTTGTCAATATTTTGGTGGATTAAAATATTTAGAAGGAATAGTTGACCCACATCTAAGAGATAATTT
Source organism: Wollemia nobilis (assembly GCA_028583015.1). NCBI lineage: Eukaryota > Viridiplantae > Streptophyta > Pinopsida > Araucariales > Araucariaceae > Wollemia > Wollemia nobilis. Next base: position 3,394,277 of record JAQPPZ010017073.1, read on the forward strand.
TTATTCCACGCATTTATGCACAGAGGATTAGTTTTCATGACATTTATAATAAAATCCCTTGTCATGATGAACCTTCATCTCAGTCTCATTCAAGTGCTTGATAGGTGTCACATGCATGTTATAATTGGATGCATTAATAGGTGGTAAATTTTTAAGTGGTGGTGGTTTGTAGGTATGTTGTTGAGCAACAAATTTATTTTTACCCAATAGCAAAAATCACATCTTGAAGGTTAAACATTTTCACTTATGCCCTAATGTCCTCCTTTAACCTAATAATAAATAACTATGAAATAAGGTATCATCTAGGAATTTTATCCTATTTGCCAATTTTTTAAATTGGGTTTGATAGTCATAGACTAACTCAGTTTGTCCAACTTTGGATAATGCACCTATGAAATATTTATATACACTAGGCCCAAAATGAACAAGCAAATTCCTACAAAATTTCTTCTAATAAGGTTTGCTAGAGGTCTTATCAAACCACTAATACCATTGAATGGATTCATGCTCCAAATTAAATAAAGCAATGGATACCTTTTACCAAAGTAGGATGTGATTTAAGGAGAAATATTGTTTGGCCCTATAAATCCAACTAGTGGGTTCATCTCCATCAAAGTGATGGAAGTCTAACTTAATTGTTCATTAGTGGGGTAGCTAAAATGTAAGCATGCCAAACCCTAAAGTGTGTCCATGTCTTGGACCTGAGGCTAGTCCCTATCCTAAACCTAGAGTTGATCCTTATCCTAAACCTAAAGCTAGCCCCTATCCTAAACTTGGTGTTGATCCCTATCCTGAACCTAAAGCTTATCCATATCTTGAATAGGATCATCTAGTAGTAGTAACTATGAGAAAGTATCATGTAACTAGTCTTTTTTAGTGCTAAGCCCAAGGATCCTAGACTCAATTTCCTCAATTTTGTCTAGTTTATTGAGTTTGCTGAGAGTTGTGAAGTTCTCCTTGATTTTTTTGAGATCTTAATTCACATTTTACAAGGGGAGTTCTTAAGAATAGGTAGTTGGTCCATATTGAGAACAAAAAGGGAGTCTAAAAAGTATTATCAAGGCTATATGTCAAACAATAAAGTCAAAAAGAGTACTACAATAGAATAGGTGCCAAAATAACTAAATATTTTTGGGACATAGGATTCATTGTTCTAAAAATAATAGAACTGATTTTCTAGCAATGTCTAAAAATCTAACTTAAACACTACTGTTTGGCCCTAAATCTCCGTTGATTGGAATAAATTCATCATGCATGATCTTGAAACCCTAACCTAGAAATTTATTTTGGCTTGGATCTACATTTCTAAAGAATATCAACCCAATGAATTGGATGCTTTGAGATATCTATAATTGCTTGGAGCTGAAGATATCAAGAGCTAAGTAATGGGTCCTAGATTATGGCTTCCTAGGGTTAAGAAGAAAATATCACCATCTAGAAATGCTATATAAGTTAGCACCACTCTTCGGGTACCAAAAACTTACCCAATCTAAGTAGTTATATTGATAATCCAACCACAAATTTATTTCCAAACAATAGCTCTTTGTATACACTAAAAAGAAAAAATAGGATATAGGGTCGTTGACCCTTTTCACTAGCGACACACTTAGATATATCTACTTAGGGGTTCCTAGGGCACACCTCAAAATTAGTTTTTTTCCAAACTTTGACCCAAGTACTTTCTCTAGTTGAATGGTCAAAACTTACACTCGATCTTACAAAAGGGTATTAACCAATTACAGTCATGATTTAAGCATTGTAATGAGTTTATTTTTTAGACCTATGGTTGTTGCTACATAAATTAGTTGCATGATGCTATGAAAAGTAGCCTTGGAAGGTTGATATATTACTAGATGAAACAAATATGTCTGCAACAATAAAATTAACATAGAAAATATACACCAAAATAGGAAATGAAGCACAAATTTTATTAGTTTCTTGAAATATTAAAATATCACAGGCCACTTTGAGGGGGCTACCTCCTTTAGAACTCATAATACAAAAATGCAATCCCCCCTCTTCTCTCATTACAATCTAAAATATAATAAGGAACCATATAATATCTTACAAACCCTAACCCTAAATAGACATTGGGTCCCACTAACCAGTCACAACACTAATTACTACTAATAACATGACTAGTTACAATAATAAAATGGTTAGGACATAAGGGTCCTAAAAAATACTTGTGCTATAATGTTGTGGAAATATTTTGAAAAAATAGCCATGTTTAACGTAATATTTAGGCAATAAAATACCAACACAAGTCAAGTTTTATGATGTCCAACATAAGAAATGGACTTCCAACAATAGAAGATTATAATATTTTGATGTCAACAGATGAATTTTTATTCCCTAGAAAAATAAAATTATTTTAGTATTCCCCCCACATTTATGCAACAAATGATTTTGTTTCACTACAAAACAAGCACATGCTGAAATCCTTACATGTATTTATTTCCTATTGCAATTCCATGTGTGTGCCAAGCAAAATATACATAGGGTGGGTGTTCAGCCCTATACTTAATAGTTATAAGCCAAATTCTTGTTATGCCTTGTTGAACTATTAATTATAAGTTCCACCTTATGGGTTTTTATGAGCTTAGTGAATGGATCACATTAGAAAATATTTGATACACATACATACACACCTCTTTGATTCAAAATCTTCATATCTACTCCTTTTATTATTGTTATATTTGACAATTATATCATATCCATGTAGGACCTCAACAACCCAATATATGTATCAATTGATCTAATAATTAAAGGTGGACTCAAGCAAGTACCCATTTGAATGGAATAGGATCTAACAACACATAAGTCAAAGAGCCTAACCCTAGATAAGGCAACTATTGATACTAGTACCATTAAGCACTAATGGTTAATATCCATGTTATGTCAAGAGTTTGGTATCTCAAAGATATTCAAATTTTGTCTCATTTCTCATTCTAATAGTATTTCAATATGCAAAAAAGGCCATACCTTATACAACCAAAAATAAGAATAAAATGCTTGTCATAATCATCTTCACGAAACTTTTAGAAATAATCTTATATTTCAAAACTTTAAACATTTCTTTCTATTATCATGCTTGTAGACTCTCAAACTACATTTTTTATTCTTGTGCATTAACATCAGAACTATATGTAACATTGTGCATCTTCAACACATACCCATCCCTATCAATATTTTATTGTAACTTGAATAGAAACTACTATTATTGGTGTAAATTGGAGACTTTTTCAAGGACATTGATAAGACAAGTTAAAAGTACAAGTACCAAATTTCTATTAGATTTTAGTCTTGTGATGCTTTTTTGTCATATTATTTTTGGTCAATCTAATCTTTAAATGCTTTTGAAGAAATTATACTTGAATTTTTACCATAATAAAAACCTATCAACGGAATATAAACTTCTTATTTTTTATAGTCATACAGTTTGATGTTTTAATATTTGTTTTTCTAAATCATACAAGGACCTTTGTCTTGTTCATATTCTCTTTTCAATGTTGGAGTTCCAACTCAACTAATGTTAAATAAAATATAAAATCTAATATGATAGAACTTATTTGGAGGGTGGATTTTGAAGAAAACATTTATTTTCATATTTTAAAGCACACAAGGACTTCCATTTTGTCTATATTCTTTTTAATGCCAATGTTATTTTTTCTTAATGGCTAAATTTTATAATTGAATTTAACATCTAGAAACTTATAATATTGAATTTATAATTATAGTTTTGTGACATTGCGCATCAAAATAAAGTTATTACAAAGTATTTGAAGTGCTCTTATAAATGCACCTTATATACCATTATTCCCCATTATCTTCGAAAAAATATACTAGTAATAGTAATTGGATTGACTACTAAATACTCTTAGATCCATTAAATAAATACAAACAAATGGATACACACACACATATATGTATATAATTTTAATAGGTCATCATGATTTTTTTTTTAATAATCTATGTGTGTATTCTATTGGGAGCCACTCCCATTACAAAAACAAAACATTACATTGCTCTCATTACATTTATAACAAGTTAATTAAAACATATCCAACTTTACCTTTCTATCAAAGATATTTTTCATTTGCCTTTTTATCCAAGATATTCTCCATCTTCTTCAAACTTTTAAGTTTCTACAATCAACTCTTTTTATATCAAATGCCTTCTAAAATTTAAATTTTGTCAAGATGAAATTCAACACCGCAAATGGCTAAAATATTTGCTTCCCATCTTCTATATACTGTAATTATTGTCATTGTTATTTTTTGTTTTTATTTGTAGGTTTAGCCCCACTTCTTGTTAACACTTGTGATATTTTATTTCATTTTCCTATATCAATATCCCTCTAGGTTTCTTTTTCTCTTTTTTTTTACTTCTTCGGTATTCCTCTCTTTTTTCATTCCCAACAATACTTTCATCTTCATCAATCTCTTCAATCTTCTCACATTGCTCATAGTAAGACTTATCATCTTTAGGTTTATCTTGTTCTTAAGGATTTAAAGTACAAGGAATAACCTCAAAGCACAATCTTCTTTATGTTGCCTTGGAAACCCTAAAGTGCAAGGATGCCTTTCTGTAGAAATTACCTTCTTTTTCTACACTAAAAATCCTAAATGGGTTTCCTCCATCCTTATTTCTTTATTATGCTACTCTTGAAACCTTTAAGTGTGAGGGATAACATCTTCACCACTTTCACTTTTATTATATGGAGAGGATTTTATACTACCTGAGGAAAAATAAGATGATTTACCAGGAATAAACTTGACCTCTTTTGTCATACTTGTTTTAGGATTTATCTCCACATCTTCTTTTGCACCTTTAATTCCTTTTGACTTTGCCAAATTACTATAAATAATGTTTCTTCGCCTCATATTTTGGAGAGGAATATCCTTGATCTGATCTAGCTTCTATCACTATATGATTTCCCTACTTCATCTTGAATTTTATCTCATGGCTAAATTTTTTTGCCTCTTTCTTCATAGTTTTCACTTTGTAAACTCTTGTCATGTGTACAATATCATAACAATTATAGCAATGAAATGCGATATTTTCATAATCTACTTGTTGATAGTCCTTCCTTGATGAATTCCCCTAGGGTATTTCCAATATTATTCAAAACATATTTATTTAAAAGTTGATATGGAGGTACAAAAAGCTTGACACACATTGGAAGCTTCTTAATAGTTTCTATCTCAATAAAAAAAACATTCGTATTAGCTTTTGATGTTAGATAATTAGAAATCAACTACAAGATATAAAATGAGCATGCAATATTAAATATATGATAATGGCAATATACTAAGCATGTAAAACTCATAAGAAACTTGTGTAACTACTCATAAAACTGCCATTAATTAAGGCTCACAAAAATAGTACAATGATATAAAATGGATTTCTCATACACTCCATATTTCTTACATGCTCTACATTATATCTAGTATATCTACCTTCACTATGATCTCTCTCTCTATCTTTCTTTACAACATCAAATTCCTATATATAATGAGATGTAACTCTTGGTATTTCACCTACCTATGACTCTTCGTCTTCCTATTCTATGGATTCATGTACACATGGACAACGTGCAAATTTACATCATGTTAGCTTTTGAGTATATGATATAGGAAGTGCAACCGCAAGATGCAAGATAAGCAAGCTAGAATATCTATATGATAATTGCACTATAATATACAGGAAAATAATGAGAGAAAATTTTGCAATAACTCAAAAATATTCCATTAAGGAAAGCTCATTAAAATAGTACAATGCAGTATAATGGAGGACATGAACACTCCATAAATTGATATGAAAGGACTACATTGTACCACACTACTAATCTATACTAACCACACTCTATATTATCTATTATCTAGTTTCTCATTATAAGACCTTTATATAGGAAGATAGGTTCCTTGGCCCTTACTCTATCTTATGAATCATGTACATGTGGACTACATGCACATTTACATCATTGCACATTTTAACACTTGTGCATTTATTACATGCTAAAGTAACTACATAACTTTACTCTAAGGTAAACCCCTACTCTAGTAATGTACCAAATATGGTACATTGATATGTACCCAATAATGTAATATTTTCTCTAACACCCCCCATGTATTACATTATTTAGGTATTGAAGACTTATCTTCAATATGGATCTTCATCTTGGTTCTGGAATTTGATCTCTTCTCTCTTGCTTCCTTCATTGTCTTATTTATCTGGAATGGGATGAGTATCATGTTCTAGTTCTTCTTATTCTTCTTTATTTTGTAGATTTCCAAGTAGTTTATAGTTTTGTTGACCTCTCATTCTTTTAATTTTGAACCTTCTATTTCTTCTTCTGCTTTTATGATATATAGGTTCTTCATTCTCACCAATCTATTCTTCAGGAAATGCATTAGTATTGTTTTGAAATACAATAATATCTTGTGAAGTTTTGATAGAATCTAGAGCATATATATTTCTATGGATTGATTTAGTGGCTTCAATCTCATTTCAATTTATAATGTAATACATATTAATTCCATTTATGTGTCTGAAGTCAATGATTCTTTTTATCTCTACTATATTTTCTACTAAAATAATATTGGATGATAATCCAAGGACATGCATTACATTATGTAGTAGAAATTTTAGAAATAATTTACTAGGTGTTACACACCCATATCCATGTATGTGATAGAATTTTCCATCTAAAATTTTCAACTTGTAATTGTTAGTGACTTCAAGAAAATCAAACCATTGTAGATTTCCTATCATGTGATGACTTGCACCAAAATAAATATACCTAAAGTAGGGAAAAATGATGCACCTAATTATGAATAACAATATATGTATCTATCCCGTATAGCGTATGAGCATCAAACGGAAGCATGCATGTGAAATGGAAGCAAAAACCAAACAACAAGATATGAAATGAAACAAGTATCCTTCTTATTAATTTGGTGGATCAGATCCAAGGTTACACAGCAGTCCCCTTGAGGGATCAAATTTGATACAATTGTTACAAATTTTGGGTGCCCAAGGATCAAATCCTTCAAGAAATATGGGTGCACATCCAGTGTCTTTGCTCATACCCACAATCGAGGTGGGTGGGCAAATGCCACCGCTTCTTGTATCTCTGATCTTTTATGTATGATATTACTTCCTAATGCCTTCTAGGAACCTACACCTGCACATGAGAAAGCAAAAGGGGTCAAATAGCAAGTGCGTGTGAAGGAAAACATGCAATCCCCACAGGCACAAAAGGGTATATATATTTAAAACATATCAAATAAACTCAAAATGACTTGAAATTTTATAGGAATTTTAAATAGGAGGTTTTGAATGGATATCACCAAAAATAGATCTGAAATTGCATCCGTAGACCCCTCGATTTTGCGCCACCAGTCTGCAACCTATGAAGACCAAGACAAGCAATTCTCGCCCCTAAACATGTCCAAAACACATGAAGTCTATACAGGATGTATAAATCAACATTTTAAGACAACCCATGTGATTATATTTTAAAAATGAGGTGTGGATCCACCTGCATGCAATTGGGGTGTCCGGATGGGCCCTACAAACCTGCAAAAACTTAAAAATATGATATCTCGACCAATTTAACTCCAAATTGCATGAAATTTGAATTGTAGCATCCTATTATAGTCTAGAGTAATACTAAAAAAATAATAAATAAATTGTGCAAGGATTTATCCTCGTCCTGGGGGGACGATGGTGACTACAACTAATTGGAGGGCACCCTGGGAGGGGATACCCATAAATTTTGCACACCTTTTGCTACCAATCCCACTAGGGAATGATCCTAAACACTCTAATGGGTATTACCATCAAATTTGGTGAAGAAATTCACCCAGATGGTAAATTTATGCCCAAAAGACCCTCTTGAAGTCACCCAGTAACCTCCTTTGCTAAGAAGAGATTTCTAGGGGAAGAGAGCACAAAAAAGTGAGGGGAAATCTTGGCAACACTCCGTTCCATATCCTAGAACTCCTCTCTATGTTTTTGTGTGGAAATTGAACCCATTTTATAGCCCAAAGGGGCTTATGTGCAAAAAGGCATGCAAGGGCATGCATGGCAGGAGGCATCATTTGTCAAAATGGAGGCATGCACTGGATGTGGAAGATAATCTCCATTTTTGGCCTCTATTATGATGCATGTCATAAGAATGCAGTGCCCTCTGACCTGCATGCTTCAATTGGTAGGGTAAATGGTAGTTTTTGGGTGCCATTTGTCCCAGATTTGACTTTTTCTTAGTCAAAATTGCTCACCATCCCACCCTGGGACGATGACTCACCACCATCCCAGGGTGGGACGATGGTAATATACCACCGTCCTAGGGTGGTACGATCATGAATTTTGGGCCAAAACCTCCCAAAATCAGGCTAGAAGCCTCCAAAACCTCTTTCAGAGTGGCTAGAACCACTATGAGCCTTCTAAGGGCTGCCCAAGGGGCCATATGATGTCAATTTGATCATTTTTTGTGGATACTTAATTGGGTTAACCATATTTTAGTGTCTAAAGATGCCCTTTTTGAGATGCATTGTGTGCAGCACAATACTGAGCAAAAATAGATGACTAAAATTTTGAATTATTAAGGTTGCTTGATAACCTAACCAACTTTAGATGCCCCAATCATGGAAAGGGTGTGCGTTCTTGAGTCCTTGTTTCTAACGTGCTAAATGAGCTTGCCTAAGCTTAGACATTGTCTATCATGAAGGGACAGGGCCCATGACTTCATGATGTCAGTAATGTCAAGTGTTATGATGTGATATTATGTGCTTGTTTGCTGCCCCAAGCAAGGGCATGATTGTCTTTCTCAAAGATTCATTGAATGACCGCAATTTGCATAATTGAGTGTGTGCTTGCTGATTTGGACTGAGTATGACTACCCCCTCAAGTGATGAGTCAATGAGGGAATGACCAATGATAAAATCTATGAGTCACTTGACCCAATTGATTTGTGTTATGCTTACCTACAGTTTTGTCCTATGAAAAATAGGGCAATTTTGGAGAGGATTTTTGTGACTTTGTTGAGTTTTCCTGGAGGAAAGGAGTTGAAAATTGTATGCCTGGGGGGTGGTCCAGCCATAATGGCCTTCTTAGGGAATTATTTAACAAATTTACATCTCTCCTAGGATCCTCATGATTGCATTTTGATTCATGTGAAATTTGGACCCAATTTGAGCTGTTTTGGTGCAGTTTTGGACCTGTTTTGGGTCATTTTGGGTTGTTTTGGCCTATTTTTGCTACCACCGTCTAGGGTGGGATGGTGGCATGTTCTACCACAATCCCGGGGTGGGACAGCCAGAAAAATGTGTGCTCTTCCCACCCTGGGATGGTGGTGACCCTTGTATCTCTATATAAACCCAAAATATGAGGTCTAGGCTCACTTATGCATGCTTCTTTTTGTAGTTTTGAGAGGTGAGGAGTAGGAGAGTGATTTTGAGTAGCGGAGCACTATCAAATTCATTCCATAATCACCATGATCCAGAGAGCAGAATTAGCCAGTGGAGGAGCCAGTGCGAGACAGGTATGCCAAGTCTTTCTTATTGCATTTTCCTAATGTTTTTTTGAAAAAATTGAAAAAACTTGTATTAAAACAAATATCAGTTACAAATGGGAGTAAACACATCCCAGTCGAGAACAAAGAAGCATGATTACAAGGCATGAAAACATGGCACTTTCCATCGTAGACCACAAAAATTCAACAAGGCACAAAAACGCGACATGTCGGGATATCGCGACAAGCAAACCATCCATGGCCACGCCAGAGCAACAAGCCGCGAAATCGCGACAGCCTGTCCCCGCGGTGCCTATTCACAAAAAGTGTCACGAAATCACGACGGCTTTTCCCCTTGGCACCCAAACACCAAAAGTGTCACGAAATCATGATGAGTTTTCCCAATGGTGCCAATTCTCCAAAAGTGTCGTGAAATCGCAACGAGTTTTCCCCTTTGCGCCCAATCTTCAAAAGTGTCACGATATCGCGACGAGTTTTCCCCTTGGCACCCATTCTTCAAAAGTGTCACAATATCATGACAACTTTTCCAAATGGAGCTTCTTCTCCATAAGTGTCATGAAATCATGATGAGTTTTCCCCTCGGCAGCCAATCTTCAAAAGTGTCGCGATATCGCGACGAGTTTTCCACTTGGCACCCATTCTTCAAAAGTGTCGCGATATCACGATGATTTTTCCCCATGGCACCTATTCGCCAAAAATGTCGCGATATCACGACGAGTTTTCCCCTTGGCGCCCATTCTTCAAAAGTGTCACGAAATCGCGACGAGTTATCCCCTTGGTGTCCATTCTTCAAAAGTGTCATGATATCGCGACAGCTTTTCCCCTTGGTGCCAATTCTCCAAAAATGTCACGATATCACAACTTTTCCCCTTGGTGCCCAATCACCAAAAGTGTCACGAAATCGCGACGGCTTTTCCCCTTGGCGCTCATTCTCCAAAAGTGTCACGATATCGCGACGTCTGTTCCCCAAGGCGCTAATACTCCAAAAGTGTCATGATATCATGACAATTTTTCCCTTTGGCGCCCATTCTTCAAAAGTGTCACGAAATCACGACGGCTTATCCCCTTGGCTCCTATTCTCCAAAAATGTCATGATATCGCGATGATTGTCCCCCTCGGTGCCCATTCTCCAAAAGTGTCACGAAATCGTGATAGCTTCTATCTAAAGACCGCGATGATGCACCAGGTCGCAAAATCGTGACAACTTCCCACCAAAGGCCGTGACGGTGCACCAGGTCATGAAATCGTGATAGCTTCTCTCCAAGGGCCGTGATGGCATGACATGTCACGTGTCATGACAGCTTCCCTCCAAAGGCCATGATGGCGTAGCATGTCACGATATCGCGACAACTTCCCTCCAAAAGCCGCGACGATGCAACAGGTCACGATATCACGACAAAAACCACCCTTAGCATTATCTTTGCTCATTGTCTCAAGGATCGTTCAAGACCCTACCTAATCACTTCATCCTCCAAAGGCATGTCACTATGCAGCTACACCCCTACCTCTTTCTCAGCACCCATCTTCGCAATGAAATCAGTCGCTTTATTTAATTATCTACTCACATAGACGGGGATCACATCATCTAATTCTCTCTAGAGTTCCTTAATTTGAGAGACCAAAATCCACAACCTCCATGCTTTCGAAGCAAAGTTCCTCATGTAGTCAAGAGCGCCAACCAGAATTTGGGAATCAGACTCGAGAATTATCTTCCTGTGACCCTGATTAACAGCCCAGATGGAAGCAGATTTGATAGCAATGGCTTTTGCTTCATTGTTTGTGGCTCTTCCTAGACCTTGCAGTTCCCAATAGAGCACTGAAATAGCATGATCTCGGTAGACTACACCAATTTCGGCACTATCCGGATTGCCTTTTATAGCTCCATCAGTATTGATTTTTATCCAACCTTCTAGGGGAGGTTTCCAGTTAGCTTTGTCCTATCTCTCTTGCTCTTCAGCTCCCTCTTCCAGTGGCCCAGGACCAACCTGATTTTCCTCTTTAGCATAGATGGCAACCATTTCTGTGACTTTGCTCCAGATGACCTGCCAAACTCCATCTAGCGAGGAGAAAGTTTCTCTAAAAATATGAGCATTTCTCTCCAACCACACCTGCCACCAGATGAAAAGTAAGCCAAGCTCCCAACCAATTCGAAGAGCTTTAGATTTAAATCTACCTCTCTTCCATATTTCCCAAATATTGGTCCAAGTCATATCACCATTAGCCTGGAGTTTATAGTGAGAGAACCAACGCTTCCAAATCGGCGCGTGAAATGGCATTCAAACATCAATGATCAGTTGTTTCCTCGTTCTTGTGGCATAATACACACTGAGATGGACCGATGATTCCTCTACTTCTGAGATTATCAAAAGTGAGAATTCCATTATGCATAAACTGCCAGGCAAAGAAATTCACTTTCGGCCAGCCCTTGGAATGCCATATCTTCCTCCAATATTGAACCAAAAATGAATGTGGGGGAGGCTCTGGGAGGATCTTATCATATCCGTCCTTCACTGTATATACCCCAAGGTTCCCATAGCCCCAAGCTAATTCATCCTCCTCGTATCTCCCTATGAGAAACCTTTCTGTCAATATTTTGGTCAAGATGGGTGCCAGCTCCGGAGGGATTGTAATTGGCCACTCCTCCAACCTCTTAAACTTCTTGAACTTATACTCCCCCATTTGTCTAGTGTTGAAATAACTTTCAATTTGGACCTAGCCCTTGGCTTCTATGGCAGATTTAATTGGTTGCAATTCGGGAAACTCAACAATGATGGGTGGGTACTGGTCCCATGAATCAGTCCAAAAATGTGCCTTCTCCCCTCTCCCCACTTTCCAAAATAATTGGTCTTTAATAACCTGAGATCCAAGCTTAAGAGCCTGCCACACTAAGGATCCAGTACCATCCAGAGGGAAACGACCCACTTCATTGGGGTGAACATGACCCAAATATTTACTGGTTAGGATTCTACTGAATAAGGATGTTGGTTGGGAAATCCACCGCCAGTACAGTTTTCTAGCCAAAGCTTTGTTATTAATCTTGGAGCTTCTCAGTCCCAACCCTCCTTTTTCCTTAGGCTGGGTAACTTTATCCCAACCAACCAAGGCCCATTTCTTCTCCCCTTTTGCTCCTTCCCATAAAAATATTTTGGCCATTTTGTCCAGCTCTTTCCAAATAGTATGTGGGGTAGCCAGGATAGAAAATTTATAAATAGGCATGGCTTGAATAACTGACTGTAAGAAAGTTAATCTGCCCCCATAGCTTAACCATTTATGATACCAATGATTCATTCTATCTTTGATACCATCCAAAAGATCCTTCCAGATATCTATTTTTAATTTTTTGAAATGCAAAGGAACCCCCAAGTAAACTACTAGAAGAGAGGTCCTAGTGAATCCCAAGATCTCTATAACTCTGTCCTGTAGCCTTTGGTCAAGATTGAAGAAGACCACTTTGGATTTTTTATCATTGATGACTTGGTTTGAGGCCCTAAGGTAGACATTAAGAGTATCTCTGATTCCTCTAGCTTCCCTGAAGCTGGCCACTCCAACCAGTCCAGTATCATCCACAAACTGTAGGTGAGTCAAAATTTCCTCACCCACCTTGATACCTGTTATCAGGCCTTGATGTCTTCTCCTCAAGAAGAGTCTACCTAATCCTTCAGCCAAAATGAGGAAAAGATAGGGAGAGCAAGGATCCCCTTGATGAAGACCACGTGTGGCTCCAAAAGGTTACGAAGGAAGACCTTTGATTAGAACAGAATAAGAAGGCGTAGAAACACAACTCATGATCCAATCTATCCAATCCTGAGAGAAACCAAAGGCAGCCAACATCTTTGATAAGAAACCCCACTCCACCCTATCATAAGCCTTGGACATATCTAGTTTAATGAACATTCCTTTGTTACTAGATTTTTGCATTGAATGTATTGCCTCCTGGGCGAGAACCACCCCATCCAAGATCTGTCTACCCTCTACAAAACCCCCTTGCTCTAAGGAAATGATGTTATGAAGGAGAGGTTTTAGCCGTTCAGCCATTATCTTTGTGATTATTTTATAAATCACGTTGCATAAGGCAATAGGTCCGAAATTAGAGATATGAACCCCCTCCTCCCCCTTTGGAATTAAAGTGATGAAGGTATGATTTATTGCCTTAAGCATTCTTTTATTAGTTCGGACTCCTCTCTGATGCCAAAACATCCTCCTCCAAGGTATCCCAAAAGGCCTAAAAAAACTCAATAGGAAAACCATCTGGACCTGGAGATTTGCCAGTGCTCATTCCAAAGACCACATTTGATGAGGCCAAATATTGCCTCATTTTTTATTATTTTGGACATCCTTAGTAGACCTTTTTGATATGTTTTAATGTTAATTTTGCTGATGAAATGCAATATTTACTACTATTTACATATTTGATTGTTTAGAAGCATAATATTCTATTTTTACTAATTTTTTGTATTTTCTGCATAAGTTTTGTTGATAAATAATGATTTATTGTGAAATGTGTTAAGTGCAATCACGTGTGGAATATATATCATTCATATCATGCTCTCTGAAGTTGTCAAATGCAGAAAATAGCACTAAAAATAGGTCAAAACTGCAAGCTGTGCAAAACTGTTTTTGACTGTTTTGACTTGGACAAATTCCAGCCAGATTTGCAAGGCTTGGGATTTGGTCAAATTCAACTTAGGAAAGCGTGTGACCAGGTTATTGAAAGACTTATAAGTCTGGTCCACCCAATGCTCGGCCAAAGAACCGCAAACAGTGTTGAAAACAGTCATTCTGGCGCTGCTCTGAAAAATAACAGGGATTCTGCTCCGGAATAACAGGACTGCTCCGGAATAACAGGAAATGCACAGTTTTGACCAGAACAGCTCAGGAAAGACAGCAAATTGTAGGAGAATGATAGGGATAGCTATGTAAATCTGTTATGCATCTTTTTCAACGCAGAAGACCTCTAGCAAGTGTGCAATGAATAGATTTCATATGTAACCATATTCTGCATTTTAGGAATGCAGTTTTAACAGCATTCCTAAAATGCCTGAATTTGAATCATTCCACATCTGATTTAGCTATTTTTAATATAAATAACTGGCTCCCATCTGGGTTGAGCTAAGTAGGAAGAATTAGGATTGCAATTAGTGTAATTCTGAATATTGTGAAATCAGATTTCTGTAGCAATAATATGCAGAATTTTTCTGCATGTTTTTAAATCAATAAAAAGTGCAGTTTTTATCAATTTTATTTTATGATTGAAGGAGTGATTAGGTAGAACACCAGAGCTACTTCTTCACCTTCTTCTGAACCAGGGAGCAAGGGCCACTCCCAGGAGCAGAAGAAGGTTCATATCAAGTTTTCTTGTTTAATTCCATGCTGCAGGAGAATAGCAGGAAACTTGTCATTTTTCTGCATTTTCTTATTTTGCTGAATTTATTTCCAGTTTTAGAATTTGTAGTTACATTTTCATTTCTGAGTTTATTTCTAGATCTGTTCTTTTATTTTGCAAGATAGTTAAGTTTATTTTCTGCAATTCTAATTTCAGCAACTTTCATTTCAGCAATTTTACTTCAGTTTTTGAGTGCATTTTCAGATTCAGCAAGAGTAAATAGGTTTCTTTCACTGTCATTTCATTTCTGCAGTTTTATTTCAGCAAGCATAATTTAGTTTCCTTTCAAGTTATAGGGTTTAGAGTGACAGAAGAACCCCCAGCAAACACTAACTGTTCTACCAATAAAGCCATTTTCTGAATGGAGTGTCTTACACCTGCCTGAATTGACTATCGTAAACAACCTTAGGACACCTGCCCGGATTGATAAATAATGATCAAATGATGAATTAAACGACACTCATCATTTTTGGCGCCGTTGCCGGGGATCATGGTGTTGTTAGTCAAATCTAAGTAGGTCAAGAACTGTAGGCTGGATACAGAAAATAGTTCTTGTAAATTCTACATTCTGTTTAGTAAATGTGTATGAATGCATAGGCTGAGAGACGAAAGAGGGAGGTTTATCCGAAGTGGCTCTGAGCCACCAAAGAGACCTACTCGGTCTGATGAAGAATTGCCTTCATTTGACATCATTGAGGAAAAGCCAGACATACCTTCTTCATCAGAAGAATTGTTGGAAAAATTAGAAAAGGAGCTTTTTGAAGCACTAGTTGCTAAACACTCCCCTCTGACTAAACTATTTCCAGCATCCTTTAGAAAGAAGACAACTATGGCTGCAGCAGCAGCGACAGGAGGATATGTTGATCCTGATGATGCTCCTAAAACTTTTGAATATCCTATTCGGTTGGATCCACTTCTAGATGCCCCCATGAAAACAATCTCCCCATCTATATTGCCAATCTTTAGGGAGGCTGTTGCAGAAGATCCTGATCAATTTCTGTTTGAATTCAAAGTGTTATGTCAGACTTATGACTACATAAATGATAATCAGAAATTGAAGTTGTTTCCTTCTACACTTAAGGACGCTGCTCTCCGATGGTTCATGAGCAATCTTGAACCTAACTCAATTACTACCTAGGATGAGATGGAGACTGCATTCTTAAATAAATATCGGGATTATTGTAGAGTAAGAAACAGGAAAGATGAGTTGTTTAGGATCAAGCAAGAAGAGGATGAGAGTTTAGAAGATTATCTTGATCGCTTTGCCTTTGTCCAAAAGAGGTGTGGTGTTGTAGAGCCTGATTTCTTAAAGCCTATTCTCTTAAGAGGATTACAGGATGAATCTAGGGAAGTGTTAGATTTAATGGGAAAAGGAGACATAGATCAACTTGACCTTGATGAGATTGTGGAGTTATGCAAAAATTATTCCCGTACACACCACCGAAGAAAGAAAAAGAATCTTGGCAATAATGGTATGAAAGAGTTGATGGAGGAAATGGCCAATTTAAAAGCGATATCCTTGTTCAACTTAATACTGCATTAGGTGAGAAAAACACAAGAAATAATTCTACACCACCTTTAGCAATTTATTGCCCAAGGTGTAGGAGTAAGCATGCCTTGCAGGATTGCCCCCTAAACAAAACTTCTATTTGTGGAATTTGTTCCAAGGAACATTCAACGAGATAAATGCCCTTTGTTGCCTCATCTAAAATCTGTTTTGGGCACCCAAGCAGAAGAACTCAATGCTATTGGGCAAAGACCTGGTGGTGGTTATGCACAATATCCCAATGCTCCTAGATTTCCAAGCTGGGGACAATCTCCTTGGAATATGAATATGCCATGGGGACAGGCGGAAGCTTCTGCACAACCTTGGAACCAACCTTGGACAGCTCCTCCAGATTGGTCACAATTTGGATGGATGAACCCACCTTGGCATACCATGCCTCCACAATGGACACAACAAGGACAAATATGGGGACAGCAATATCAAGGACAACCATTTCCACCACAACAATATCAACCTTATCAAGGCCAGCAATATCAATCCCATCAAGGACAGCAAAGGTATCAAGGCCAAACTCAAAATTTGTTGCCAGCTCCTAATCCAAATTTTTAGGGAAGAACACAACATCAACAAGCACAACCAGTAAGACAACCTCCACTCCCAGCTCAGCCTGTGACTAACCCCAATAATGTCAGACAAGCAGCCCCTGTTTATGAGGTTGAGTCTGAAGATACTGCTGCAGTTCATGTACTTGACTGTGGTAACATCCAATTACGCTCAGGGAAGGTCTTACGACCTGCTCCACCTACGATTGAAGAAATTCTAGAAATTTCAAGTCCAAAAAAAATACAATCAGAGCAAAGGAATGCAGAAAACTTACAAAGAAAATCTGAACGTGTCACATCAGATTTACCATTTCCTGAAAGGTTTGATCATCCCATCACTACCCCTGAATCAGAGTTAATCACAGAATTAAAGAAAATGTCAATCTCACTTCCTCTGTTGCAGGCAATCAAGGATGTACCATTGATTAAGAAAACCATTCAGGATTTATGCATAAGGAAACCTGGCAAGAAGAAGAAAGCCTTTCCACAAACCTGTACAAGTGGATGGAAAGTTGGGTGATCTTCTCTCCGGGAAATTAGTACCTCCCAAATATGGTGATCCCGGGAAGTCCAGGTAATCACCATTACTTGTAGGATTGGTTCAAATTCCCAATGTACTTATTGATTTAGGAGCTGCAATTAATGTCATGACCAAAGATATTATGCAGAAATTGCAGCTCACCGATTTGAGTCCTACGACTACAGTTTTGGAAATGGCAGATAGGTCAGTTGCCAAACCAGAAGGACTTTTGGAGGATGTTCCCATTGAAGTATCTTCTTGGGAATACCCTGTAGATTTCCTAGTATTACAACCTAGGAGTACAACTAATGGCTATCCTATCATCCTGGGACGACCATGGCTTGCTACTGCAGCCGCTTTCATAGACTGTAGATCAGGAGAAATGACTATTTCAAATGGAGTAGATCTTAAGAAAATTTCTTTGTATCCACCTGCTAAACCATCATCTAAATTTTTTGGACAGTTATGGTATCCTGAGTCCGATGAAGAACAGGAGCCTCTTGTTACCCTTGCCACCATTGTAGTACAGGAACACATTGAAGAATTGAATTCACCAGAGAGAGAAATTTTTGAACATGAAAGCAGTCTTGGTGAATACATTGCATGAAGAAGGCCTCGGGGATGATCAAGTTATGTTCAATCGCCTATTATGGAAAGATGATGAACAAGTTGCTTAACATTTACCATCTATTCCACTTCATGAAAGTTCCTTTACATTGCCACATGGGTGGCATCATCATCTTTTGACTTCTTTCACCTGTCCTATGCCAATGCTTCCATCAGGTATTGCATTTAACTCAGAATCAAGAGTATTTCATGATCTGCAACCACATCATTGTCCTTTAAATGCTTTGATCAGCAAATATGAACATGTTAACTCTGTTTATCCCGGAGTCAAGCAAATTGAAATTCAACCAGGAAAACCTGTAAATGTTAACAGTTGGTTGACTGACGATCAAGAAGCCAAACTATTTGTTGTTTTGCAGAAACATGTTCAAGCTTTTGCTTGGAATTATACGGATATGGTTGGAATCCACCCTGATGTATGCACACATAGGATATACACTGAGGATGTCAAACCAGTTAGACAACCTGCAGAGACGTCTGAATCTTGCTTTAAAAGACATTGTTAAAGAAGAAATTGAAAAATTGTTGGAAGTAGGATTCATTTATCCAATTTCAGACAGTCAATGGGTTTCTCCATTAGTTATTGTGCCTAAGAAGAATGGAAAGATGCGAGTGTGTGTGGATTACAGGGAATTAAACAAAGTCACACACAAGGACCACTTTCCATTACCCTTTATAGACCAAGTCTTTGGACACTCTTCCTTGGTAAGAAATATTTCTATTTTACGGATGGTTTTAGTGGGTATAACCAGATCCAAGTGGCACTAGAAGACCAGGAAAAAACAACTTTCACATGTCCTTGGGGGACATTTGCTTATAGAGTATTACCCTTTGGATTATGTAATGCACCAGCAACATTTCAACGAGTTGTCTTGGCCATTTTTTCTGATTTAACCAATGAGAGTGTAGAGATTTACATGGATGATTTCACAGTGTTTGGTGACACATTTGAGTATACATTAGAGCAACTTGAAAAGGTTCTAATACGCTGTGAAGCATATCATTTATCTCTTAATCCTGAAAAATGTTTCTTGATGATGGAGGAAGGAATTGTTTTAGGACATCATATCTCTGCTCACGGTATTAAGGTTGATCCTAAGAAAGTAGAGGTCATCAAGAGTCTTCCTCCTCCGAAATCTCAAACTGATGTCCGTAGTTTCTTAGGACATATTGGCTTTTATCGCAGATTCATTAGCGATTTCAGTACCATTGCTAATCCAATGTTTGCATTATTAATGAAAGATTCTGAATTTGTATGGTCTGATGATTGCCACAAGTCCTTTGAAGCTTTGAAAGAAAAGCTAACCAGTCCGCCAGTACTAAGAGGACCTAGCAGGGGCTGCCCTTTCATATTCAGGCTGATGCCTCCAATATTGCTATTGGAGCCGCACTAGGGCAGATTGAAAATGGACAACACTATGCCATTTATTATATTAGCAAAAACTTGACAGGAGCTGAAAAGAATTACACTACAACTGAAAAGGAATTCTTAGCTATAGTATATGCCATTAACAAGTTTCGACACTATATCACAGGATACCCTGTATTCATCCATACAGATCATCTCTGCTATCAAATATTTGATGAATAAGCCTTTGGTTAGTGCACGAATTATTCGTTGGTTGATTTTACTGCAGGAATTTGATATTACTATAGTAAATAGACCAGGAAAGGCTAATGTAGTGGCAGATTTCTTGTCAAGATTGCCAAATGCAGAAAGTGAAGAACTAGTTGAAGACGCATTCCCTGATGAAAAATTGTTTTCTGTCTCTGTTCAAACTCCATGGTTTGCGGATATAGCTAATTATTTAGCTACAGGGAAGATTCCACTTCATTTTACCTCAAAACAAAAAAAACAGTTAATCAAGCAAAGCTCTTCTTTTGAATGGATAAAAGGAATATTGTTTAAATGCAGTCCTGATCATGTTTTACGCAGGTGTGTTCGTAAGGATGAGATATATGACATTTTGAGAGCCTGTCATGATGAACCTTCAGGAGGGCATTATTCAGTAAAACATACCATTCGAAAGATTTTGGGTACTGGTTACTATTGGCCATCATTGCATAAAGATGTAAAAAGGTATATTAGAAATTGTGATGCATGTCAAAGAATGGGTAAGCCTACTTTCAAAAATGAAATGCCTTTACTGCCTCAATTAGGTGTAGAACCGTTTGAGAGGTGGGGGTTAGATTTTGTAGGACCTATTGATCCACCCTCCCAAGGGAAGGTGCACATCCTAGTATGTGTTGATTATGTAACCAAATGGGCAGAAGCCCGTGCCTTTAAGCATGCCCGAGAAGACAAAGTGGCTGATTTTCTGTATTCACAGATTTTTCTGCGATTTGGAGCCCCACAGTCTATTACTTATGATCAAGGACCTCAGTTTATTTCAAAGGTTGTTGAAGCCTTTGTAAAATTATATGAAATCAAGCACAGGAAGTCCTCTCCTTATCATCCACGGGCCAATGGTCAAGTTGAAGTGACAAATAGGGAATTAGAGAAAATATTGACCAAAACTGTAGCAGTTCATAGAAGGAATTGGGTAGAAAGGTTACCTGAAGCAATTTGGGCTTATAACACTACTTGGAAATCCACTACGGGATTTACCCCTTTTGAATTGGTTTATGGTAAAAAACCCCTTTTGCCCATTGAATTTGAATTACTAACTCTTGAACTGCTTTGGAAGTTGGTATTGATTTGTCACGAGCACAAAAGGACCGGATCCTGCAACTCAATGCATTGGATGAAATACGAAGAGACGCTTTGCATCGAACGAGATGATTCAAGAACAACGTAAAATCTAGCATGATAAGCATATCCAAGAATGAAAATTCCAGCAAGGGGATTGGGCATTGTTGTTTGACTCCCGTTATGAAGATTTTCCTGGGAAGTTGCAGACAAGGTGGCTTGGACCATACCCAGTTGAAGAGGTTTTCTCGAATGGAACAGTTTGTCTCTCACCAATTGATGATTCGTGAAGGAAGTTAGTGGTTAATGGACATCGTCTCTAGATTTACCATAAGCCACTAACTAAAAATAAATTTTAAAACAAATAGAGCACTTGGATGTGCATTTAATGGAAGAATTCCCTTCTTCCACTAAAGCGCGATAGTATAGTTTTTGTCGAAAAAAAAAAAAAAACATTTAGTTTACATGAAAACCAGTTATCTGGCATGTTTACTAAGTCCCATTCCATCACCATCCATTTCATCACTATCCATTCCATCACCATCAACTTCATCACTATCCATTCCATCGCCATTCATTCCATCACCATACATTTTCCGCCATTGTCATTCACCACCGTTGTCATTACCATCACCCATTTTGTTTGTGTTTTTCGGGATTACATTTGCACTTGTCAGCAGACAAACAACAAAGCTAATCAATTGTATGAAATGTAGAAAGGTAGTCAAGACAGGTATGTGTTTCTTTACATTTTAAATATTGTAAATAGTTAAAGTATATAGTGTATAGATTCACTTGATTAGCATTCAAAGCATTCATAAGGTTTAAATTGGGGATGTCTAAATTAGTCAATGAAAAGGGGGAATGACATATGCTCCGGAATGACATATGCTTCAGAATGAAGTTTGCTTCCGAATAACCACTGCTTCGGAACAGCAAAAGCTCCGTAATAGTTGTGCTCTGGAATGGGTAATGACAGTTGTGCTCCGGAATGAGAATTGAGAGATATGCTCCAGAACGACAAAATAACGACATGTGCGCAGTGCATCGGAATAAGTTGACGTTTCTTTAAAAAAATTCATGCAGGGACACGTGGCAAACGATTGTGAAACACGTGATTTTTGAAATTTATGATATTTAGATATCATAATTTCGTGATACGCGTAATCATGGCACACGCCTCAAAGCACATCGAAAACAGATTTTGTTTGCCTTGAAAAATTCACATCAAATTCATGGATGCCAACTCAGCAAACCGTAATCGTGAAATCTGCATTGGCATTAATTTTTTCCGCGTTGTCAGCATATTCCATCGGTTTTAAAAATAATGAATCAACAAGTCGGTTTTACATGCTCTGTTTCGATGCACGAACTATTATTCCAATGCATGTACGATAGAACTGTCATTCCAGTGCATGCATGCTAAGACTGTCATTCCAGAGCTTTCGAAACATATTTACGAACAGAGCAAGGAAAAATGGGTGGCAGAAAGAACAGGAGTGAACCAGAAAATGCCAGCTTCATACTGGAAAATCCTACGCTGCTGCAAATTTTCACCGATGTTGGTTTGATGCCGTTTCTGCAGAAATTTGATGGGAACTCCGAAGGGTTGGCTGCAGAATTTGCACGAACCTTCAGAAACAACAGGATCAACATCAATGGCATGACAATCCAGGTAACTCCAGACATTTTGAGCCAAATTACTGAATTTCCTTTGCAAGGAATTAATCTTGGGAAAATAGCTAGAAATACCTTAAGTGAATTGGCCAACCAGTTTAGGGCAGAAAACGATAAACCGATTGAATATGTCATGAGCAAAAATGTTTGTAAAGGAGTTAAAAGGGAAAGTCTGGAATCTCCTTGGGATGAAGTAGCTGAATGGATGATTAGATTTATCACTTGTGAAGGTCAGTATGTTGTTTTATCAGGGCATCATATGAAAATTTTAATTTATTTGAGATATGGCCACACAAACCCTGAATTCCAAGTTAATTTTCCCCTGTATTTTTATGAAGATTTAAAAACTATGGCCAAGAAATATCAGGAAGGAAAAGGAACCCCTAGGCATCATGGTTTGATCAAAATAATTTGTAAACATCACTTTAGGGGTAATTTACAGAGCTTTGACAGATTCTTTGCTCCATGGGACGAAACTAGAAGCCCTGCATTTGCAGATGAAGCAGAAGAAGTTGAAAGCCCTAAGTCTGCAGAACAAGTTGAAAGCCCTAGGTCTGAGCTAGTGGTTGAAATAGAGTCTGTCCAAGAAGTAGGTTCATCCTCTCCATAGGGACCTCCCTCTTCTAGAACTAGAAGGCAAAGAAAAAAGCATGCTAAAATAGACTCTGCTAAAAAATGCAGAAAAGTATCATTTTCAGCAGATGTAACTGTGTTGCAGTCCAATAGCTCTGATGAGGCAGAACCAGGAGAAGCTGTTCAGAAAATGCCCAAAACAAGGAAAAGAAAATCTCCTGTTCAAACATTACGAAGGTCTGCAAGACTTCAAAAGGATACAACATCATTTGACCAAGGAGGTCAAGAGGCAGTAGCAGCAGAGGTAGACCTAGCAGAATCAACAGAACCTACAATTAGCAGAATCAGAACCAACTACAAACATAACAGAACCTAAATCCAGCCCTGTAGTGATCTTGGTGGATTATTCATATTTCGATTCTAAGGAAGATGCGGAGGCGGAAGAAGAGTCGGAGACGGGAGAAAAATCAGAGACGGAAGAAGAAGCGAGAGGAAGAAGAAGATATCCAACTACGGCTATTTGCGGCAAGAAGTGTGGTAAAAACACAAACAGGATGGATAGAAGAAGTGTCAAGCTTCTATTACAGAAAAAGATCAAATGATTGCAATGTTGCAGAAGGAAGTGGCAGGTTTAAAAGCAAAAATTGCATCTTTAGAGCCACAACCTGATGAAGGTATACATGACACTCAAATGGCTGACATCTTGTTGGAATTAGCGACAGCTGCACATATAGTAGAATCACCCATCAGGGAAGAACCTATAATGGATATTGAAGGAGAACAGGGACAGGAACAACTTCTGATCTCCTCAATTCCTGCTGTAGATATAGAACTATATGAACCTCTCATAGTCACACAGGACATGGGAATTCAAACTGAATTACCTATGGCGAGAAATAGAAGAAAAGGAAACACAAACAGATTACGTCGGGGTTGACATGGTCGATAAAGAAGTACGAGTTCATATTGTTCCTCAAATGCGACGAACTTGTTCGCAATCCCCTTATGGTTCCACTTGAGGAATATAATGCGGATTTATCAAAGTGGATGATGAAATGCCAAAGGTTGGAAGAAAAGGTTTTAGCTTTGAAACCTTTGGAGGAAAAATGTGAGGCTAAAGAGGCGAGAAATAACCAAATTGAAAAACCAAGTGCGGGATCTCCGTCGGAATGCGAGTGTTTAGTCCAGTGCGAGAAGACCCGCAAGGTTTTACACCTTAATCCTTAGGGAAAGATTTATCCGTTGGCAAATTATGAGAATCCACTCTAATTTGCCATACAAAATGGAAAATCTGAAGAATTTGTGGATACCTACCGCACGACCCAACGGAACAGAAAAATCTGTTGTGTGAGTTATTCATACATAATTTCTTTATGCCTAAGGATGACACATTCCTACCTCACATTTTTACGGGGGATATTCAGTTAAGAGCTTTCCTGTCCACTCTGCAAAATCAAGAATATTGGGAACAGTAGAAGCAGATGATTAAGGATAATGAGGCAAATGCAGCACTGTATCTGAGGCCAATGCATGGTGATTACAGGGGTGCAGCCAATCAACATTTCACTATGATGAGAGAAGAAAAGGTGAGAAAACTTTATGAAACAAATCTTCAGAGATGTTTAGTTGATGTTCAGAATTTTATTCACCAGCATTTTAATAGTGCCTTAGCAGCCTGTAGAAATCGTTGGGGTGAGTTACCTCTTTCCTTGCAGAAGAAAGAACCTATCTCCCCCAATAACTTGCAGTGGTCAAAAAGAAGAGTTGAAGGTATCATGCAAGTTATTCAGCGAATTACAACATCAGTGGATAGGATTAAGATACGGATTGCCTATTGTAATCACCCCTGTTCCATGGTTTTTTGATGAAGACCCCCAGCCAGACGATCGGTTTCAGGCATGGCTCAAGCAGATAAAAGAAATCAGAGGGTTTTACAAGATTCCTGGTCCAAAGTTCAGCTACCAAGAAAGAGTTATGGACAAGGATCTATGTTCTATTGTAGCCTCACAGAATGCATGAGGACATGCATCAGAATAAGTTGGGGGGGATGATGAGGCCAAATATTGCCTCATTTTTTATTATTTTGGACATCCTTAGTAGACCTTTTTGATATGTTTTAATGTTAATTTTGCTGATGAAATGCAATATTTACTACTATTTACATGTTTGACTGTTTAGAAGCATAATATTCTATTTTTACTAATTTTTTGTATTTTTTGCATAAGTTTTGTTGATAAATAATGATTTATTGTGAAATGTGTTAAGTGCAATCACGTGTGGAATATATATCATTCATATCATGCTCTCTGAAGTTGTCAAATGCAGAAAATAGCACTAAAAACAGGTCAAAACTGCAAGCTGTGCAAAACTATTTTTGACTGTTTTGACTTGGACAAATTCCAGCCAGATTTGCAAGGCTTGGGATTTGGTCAAATTCAACTTAGGAAAGCGTGTGACCAGGTTATTGAAAGACTTATAAGTCTGGTCCACCCAATGCTCGGCCAAAGAACCGCAAACAGTGTTGAAAACAGTCATTACGCGCATTGCTCGAAAAATAACGAGGATTACGCTCCGGAATAACAGGACTGCTCCGGAATAACAGGAAATGCACAGTTTTGACCAGAACAGCTCAGGAAAGACAGCAAATTGTAGGAGAATGATAGGGATAGCTATGTAAATCTGTTATGCATCTTTTTCAACGCAGAAGACCTCTAGCAAGTGTGCAATGAATAGATTTCATATGTAACCATATTCCGCATTTTAGGAATGCAGTTTTAACGACATTCCTAAAATGCCTGAATTTGAATCATTCCACATCTGATTTAGCTATTTTTAATATAAATAACTGGCTCCCATCTGGGTTGAGCTAAGTAGGAAGAATTAGGATTGCAATTAGTGTAATTCTGAATATTGTGAAATCAGATTTATGTAGCAATAATATGCAGAATTTTTCTGCATGTTTTTAAATCAATAAAAAGTGCGGTTTTTATCAATTTTATTTTATGATTGAAGGAGTGATTAGGTAGAACACCAGAGCTACTTCTTCACCTTCTTCTGAACCAGGGAGCAAGGGCCACTCCCAGGAGCAGAAGAAGGTTCATATCAGGTTTTCTTGTTTAATTTTGTCTGTAGCAGAATAGCAGGAAACCTGTCATTTTTTCTGCATTTTCTTATTTTGCTGAATTTATTTCCAGTTTTAGAATTTGTAGTTACATTTTCATTTCTGAGTTTATTTCTAGATCTGTTCTTTTATTTTGCAAGATAGTTAAGTTTATTTTCTGCAATTCTAATTTCAGCAACTTTCATTTCAGCAATTTTACTTCAGTTTTTGAGTGCATTTTCAGATTCAACAAGAGTAAATAGGTTTCTTTCACTGTCATTTCATTTCTGCAGTTTTATTTCAGCAAGCATAATTTAGTTTCCTTTCAAGTTATAGGGTTTAGAGTGACAGAAGAACCCCCGACAAACACTAACTGTTCTACCAATAAAGCCATTTTTTGAATGGAGTGTCTTACACCTGCCTGAATTGACTATCGTAAACAGCCTTAGGACACCTGCCCGGATTGATAAATAATGATCAAATGATGAATTAAACGACACTCATCAACATTCTTTAGTTCATCTCTATCAATGGGTCTAAGAAGGGCCTAATTTTCTTCTTCAGAGATAATAGAGGGTATGACATCAATTACTTCATTTTGAGCCTCTACATCTTGCTCCATACTTTCGTTAAAAAGTTTAGAAAAGTAATCCATTGAATGGGAATGCATACCAGGAAGAGTATCAAATGAGTTTCCATTCTCATCTTGAAGGACTTCCATGTTATTCATCTATCTCCTAGCGCAGGCTGATCGATGGAAAAATTTTGTATTTCTATCTCCTTCTAATAACCAAGTGTTTCTTGCTCTTTGTTTCTAGTAAGTCTCCTCTTGGTTATCAATGTCCTCAACCGCTTTGCGCAAGGCATCATCCTCAGTTTTGAGCTGCTCAGTAATTGTTCCTTCCCTAAAGTGTTTTTGAACCTCTTCCCATTTGGCCACCAAGGGAGATTTTTGGAGCTGGAAATCTGACTTATTAGCTTGCCTCCACTGTTTCAGTTTAACTTTGACAAAATGAAGCTGTTTGTGGAATCGAAACATTGTTGTCCCAAAATATAGACGACCTTCTTCCCACCACTGCGGAATTTTCTTTCGAAGATCCTCCTTTTGTAACCAGAAATTCTCAAATTTAAACGATTTGTGATGCTGCCCTGTCATAGTCCCTCCCTCCAACAAAATGGGAAAGTGATCTGAAACTGGGCCCTCCAAAATCTAGAATTTAATATTCCACTTTACAAATGCCTCCTTTGAGACCAGAAAATGGTCTAGCTTTACCTTCCTGTTGTGTGGCTCCCTCCTCTTGTTAGTCCAAGTAGAGTAGGTTCCAAGGCCTTTGATATCCACTAGGTGAAAGGCCTGGACTTGGGCAATCAGAAGCCGGTCCCCTGGATCCAAAATTGGGGTTCCACCTTCCTGATCACGAGCAGATAATTTAGCATTAAAATACCCAACAATAATCCAGTCTAGATCTTCCCTTGAGGACCTCATGTTGTGTACAACTTTCCATTGCAGCCTCTGGCCTTCAAGGTTTTGAGCCCCATAAAAATTTTTAATTAAAACATGTTCAGCTGTGACATTATTCCTAAAATGAGATATGAGAACACCCCTCCAAGTTATATGTTCTAGTGCAGTCCATTCCAAAGGGTTCCAAAGAGTAACAATCCCCCCTAAGGCACCTTGGGCAGCCACATCCATATGGCCAGCGCCCCTCCAGATTCTACTAACTGTTTTACACATAAGATCTAAAGACATTTTTGTCTCCTGGAGGAGCAAAAAGTCTGTTTTACATTTTCCTAAAAGTATTTGAATAGCAGATTGATGGGTTCTATTGTTTAAACCCATAACATTCCAAGATTGAATAATCATTGAAAACCTTGAGAGCAGTAAGAATCAATTGTCCTCACTGATCCTCCAGTGTGATCGCCTTGTCTCCTTGAACTGCTAGCAGGTCCTTATTAGACTTTCTGCTCGCTCCTTGAGAGTTACTATTTTTGGATCTCTTTTTCACCTGAGTTATCCCTAGGGCTGGCCTTTCTCTATTCTTTTTTGCAATTCCCATGCTGACATCCTTAATTATTGGTTGCGCTTGGGAGTGCACTATCAGTGCCCCTACATTCTCTGGATGCGGTAACTCATTGGACTCAATCACCTGTTCTATGACAATGGGGATGAAGGAGAAGCATGAGTGTGGATGTTATTATCCTCAATATTCCCATCCACTCCTTCCATGACTTGATCCTCTTGATCCACTAGTGTCTTAAAAATTTCATACCTATTTGCTGGCTTGAGTTGTGATTGCTCCTTACCATTTTTCTTTTGCTTTCTCCTTCTTTTGGCCTGTTCAAAGCCATCTTTCTGGACATCATTACCCTGAGGAGTATTGGATGGTTCTTTGACAAGAGTAGACTTACCCTCTCTAGGGCGATTTGGCATTCCAAGCGAAGCCTCCGCTTTTGTGTTCACAATATTTGGACAAAACCGTGCCAAATGGCCATGTTTATGGTAAACTCTACATCTGAAGGGCAAAGCCTCATAATCTAATTGTTGGATCCAAGATAGTCCTACCAGTTCCAGTTCCACCTCTATTGGGAGAGGCTGGCTAATATCCATTTCCACGCAAATTCTTACAAAGACAGCTGTGTTACCTTGTATGGTGTCCTTGGAGACGCCCAGATGTCTATCGAGGGAGTTACCGATCATTTCTAGAACCTGCTCACCCCAAAACTCCATCGAAGAGCGTACAACTGGATCCAAACCGGGATAGCCATGGGTTCAATACGAGGATCGAAACCCACTCTCCAGGGTTGAACAAATAACCCTGTCGGACCGTGGTTCCTCTTTTCTGATTCAAACGCCCTGTTTCTATCGGCTAGAGAAGAAAAACTCACAATGAAATACCCATTGCTGATAAACCATAAGGAGTACTCACCGTGAGGCTCCCAGTTCTGTCTGACCCAGGTATGCAAGAAATTTAGGGTAGGTCGGATACCCATGAATTTACAAATCAGATCATGGTTAGCTCTGTATATGATTGTGTCTTCGACCATCTTTGGTTCGATGACAATCTTGGGTCTTGAGGCGGATTGTGGGAGGCATCCATTAACTCGATGTGCTATTGAGCTCTTTCTAGCATTCTTGAAGAGCGTATGAAGAGCATTCCTCTGAGCTTCATCATTGGCAGACGAAGAATTTTCTTTTAGCAAATCAGCATATGAGCTCTTTCTCCCAGAGAGAGGATCTGGAGGAGACCCCATTGGGCCCTCCTGGGGCAGCAAAAGTTCCTTCAGATCCACAGTAACCAGAGTAACACTATGTCAACCCACCAATTGCCCTAGCTATTCCTTCACTCCACAAACCCTAGAGCATCGCCTGTCGCCTGCACAAAAATTTTCCCGCCAGTTCGCCAGAGCTCGAAAAATTTTCTCGCCCTACATTTTCCTAATGTTAAGAGTTGATTTTTTTGCTTTTATGGCATGTTTTTGGTTTGGAAGCATATCACACTGGATTGTAGGTAATTATACCTAATTTATGAGATATGTACCAACTTTTGTGTTTTATCCATGTTTTTGTGCAATTAGATTGCATTTTATGGGTCCAATTTTGCCTTGTTTTTGCTATTTTTGATGGCCTGAAAGGCCTTTTTGAGCCCAATTTGTTGGAGTCATCCCTAGGTGGGATGGCTAGTGTGGGATGATCATGGGCCATCCCTTGGTGGGATGGTCTTAGGGTTGGGGGGCCATCCCTAGGGGGAATGGCCACAACTAGCCTCAAAGAGGGGCCATTTTGAGTCTTTTCTTTTGAATGTTTTTGGGGCCATTTGAGGCCATTTTGGAGTTGTATTATTGAGTTGCTTATCCCTATCAGGTGGTGAGGAGTCGATATCGAGTACCTACTCTCTTTGATTCCATGAGGGATACCTTGACCATAGAGGACTGGGAATGGTTGGATGCCATCGACCTCAAGCAGGTGACACGATTAGAGCCTATGATAGGAGACCGTGCATATTTGACTACCCTGATTGATCTATGGGATCCACGCACCAATACCTTCCACCTACCCATAGGGGAGATGATGGTGACGCTTGAGGATGTCTATCATATTCTTCAAATTTTGATAGAAGGGCGACTGATTCGTATGATGCCACGAGACCAGAGACGTGCAGTGCTCGAGAGGTACTTCAGTTATGATCTAGAGATGACAGAGTTGGACTACTTGAAGGGGGGTATGTTGGTAGGATTTTGGCATGAGGTGAAGGTATTGGGGGTGAGGCATACACTACTTATGATGCTCATCTCCAATATGCTATTACCTGACTCTTTTAGAGTGAGGTTCCCATGGAACCTAGTGGAGATAGTGTTTGCGCTGGTGAGGTGCACTATGGCGGAGCCACTAGTGATGGCATGGGGTACTACACTATTGGCACAACTCTATGATGAGCTGTATGAGATCCACTGCCATCGACGAAAGGGTGTGGGGTGTAGCTTTTTGTTGTAGTGTTGGGGATGGCAGCACATAGTTGTGGGGTGACCACATGGGCTACCATGGATGACTCGAGCACAACTAGCAGACAAGGAGATAGGATATGGTATCCTATGGTAGAGGGCTCAGGAGAGGGGACAGAGTTGATGATTCGTAGGTGATGTGGCTCACTATGCAGATCTATTCTCATGACTCGAGGTAGGCTAGGTGTTTTGGAGGCCATACAAAGATTACCCAGAGTGGGTAGATGCTGCTGTATAGCTCCGTAGGGTGCAACGAGGTAGATGGCTTGTTGGAAGACATGGCATGAAGCGGGAGTACTTCCCTTTTGCTTGGGTGATGTGACAATTTGGGTTGCACCAGGGGGTACCCAGTGAGTCGGTGCCTTATCAACATCATGAGGATGAGAGGACATTGGCGTGGCCAATAGTAGAGGCAGTGGCATGGGATACGGATCCTATAGTAGACATTCTAGATGTGGACGATGTCGGGACTACAATGGAGTATGATGCTTGGTGGGTGATAGGCCAATGGCATGGAGAGGGGCCACTAGGGAGGGGTGTAGCTAGGGAGGCACATCAAGAGGTTTCTAATGAGGACCAGGGTGAAGAAGGTGATTGGTAGGGATACATGGTAGGGGAGCATGTGGTTCTCCTAGATTTAGGAGATCGAGGTGACTTTGGGGATGATGCTATCGGGGATGAGGAGGTGTAGGTACCATCGATGGCACATGGTGATATAGAGGTAGAGCTATGGGATGAGCTACTCAGGGTTAGGTAGGAGAGATATCTCCTATGGATATAGGTGCATGATGTACAAGTGGAGCTAGCAGCACAATGAGTCGAGGTATAGGTGGCTCAAGATGAGATATCATCTCTTCGAGCACAGTTATGATCTCAGAGCCCTACATGGAAGGATTCCAATAGTGGGGAGGTGGCTAGGCTACAGGTAGAGGTGACATGACTCCATTCTATGGTGGAGACTTACCAGGCATGGTTATGATAGGGTCAGGCCTATGCGAATGAGCTAGAGACTGAGGTAGTGCACCTTGGAGGGCATCTAAAGGATGATGCAGCTACCAATGGGTCATACTAGAGTCACCATAGTAGGACAGGGCAGTCCTCCTCTACTATGGAGGCACCAAGGTCTAGGTGGAGGGCTTATAGGGTAGGTGGTAGTAGGTATGGGAGTTCACAAAGGACTTCGACTGTAGGTGGGAGTGTGAGTCGTAGTATCGGTCCTGCATGACCATGGTAGTGGCTCGCATGACTCTTTTTGTGTTTTTGGATGTTTTAGCAGTGTGAAGTCTAAGGACTCCTTTTATTGTAGCATACGAGCAACATGATGTATCTTTTTGTCCCATACATATACACATATATATATGAACTTTTTTATGTGGTTTATCATCATGTGTTTATTGTTTTATGAAATGTATGCAAATGTATGCAATTTGATTTATGAGATGATGATGGATGTCTACCCTGTATGCATATGTTGTAATGTGATTTGATTTGATTTTGTACATGCATGGATGTATGGTGAGATGGATGATTTATTGATTTAGAGGATGAAATGTGTAGACTATATGACATATTATGCTAGCACCATAGACGATGTATATTGCACCAACTCATATGTAATGTTGTCATGAGACTTATATAATGGATTTGTGAATAGTGTAACTGAAATGGATGAGGTGAAGTAATATGAATGACATGATGTTTAGAGAATGTCCATGAGGTTTTCACGAGGCTCAAACACTCTAGTCAACTGATCAAAAGTTGTATACTAACCATGCAAGACTTTTTGACAAGGTATGAATCTGCTAGGATGACCAAGGTACTTCATATCCCTGTGTGTGCAAGTGAGTTCATTCCTATGAGATGCATAAGGATACCACTAGTGCCAAGTAGGCTCTCAACCAAACCTATAATGAGGATCACCCAATGAATGCCACCATCCTAGGTTTCGTACTAAGTATGGATTAGACCACTAGGTAATCTAGGTGACCAAAGCTAGCTCATCCACATGCAAACATTGGTCTACACACACAAAAAGCTAATGTGGTAGACATATCGTCATGCGTTTAGGATACCACCATTGACGGATAGGCTATCCACCAAACCCGTAATGAGGATCACCTAGATGGTTTTCCAAATGTTGAGAGTTCCAGGGATTCAAGTTCGAGCTCCCTACTTTCTTCAATTTTATTGGGATACTTGCTCTCATATAGAGTGATAAGAATCACTGTTTATTTTTCTCTTTCTAGTGATAATAATCACTATTTATTTTGAGTTTTTTCTTTTTCTCTTGAGCAAGGGATTTGAATTTTGAGTGATGGGGATCACTGTTTCTTGTGCTTTTTGATGTGTGCAATTTTTGATTTTTTGTATTTTTGTAATTTGAATTTTTGCTTTGTGGGGGTTTGCAAATTTAGACTATTGCAAATATGTGAAAATGTGGGATTTTGATGAAAAAAAAGGGGGAAAACCACTTATTATTGTGGGGGGAATTGGGTAGGGGAGAACTTGTCCTTTTTCCAACTCTCAGCATTCTTGAACCATTCACACAGGGGGATGAGCAGGATGACATTTTCGCTTAAGGTAACCTAGACCAATTCATGGATTTCATCTGTCTTTGTGCAAAACTTGGATTGTTAATGATTAATTGTGTTTGGGATATGATGTATACGAGGCATAATCTAAGCAAGATTCTACCTCCTAAAAATCTTGCTAGCCTTCTACAAAATATGAGTAGAGACTGGATATGGCTGAGTGATCGAAAACCCTACTAACATTCTAAAACAAATGGCTAAGTGAAGGGAATAGACATGACTATGGAAATGTAGGAAATGTAGATGGAAATGATAAGTAACTATGGAATGAGGTGAGTGATGACCTTGACAACATTGATTGTGAATTATGACTAGTGTACAATCTTAGTGCTAGACATGTATGATCAATTCTAAAAAATGCAATGTGCGATGAAGAATATGCCTAACGAAAGTGATAATGCAATGGTATGCAACTTGATGGGAGTGCAATATTTTTGTATTTTTATGCTTTAATGATGTTTTTGAGTTTTTGATTGATATGTATACACATGTGACCAATGGGCTTATTTGGGGGCCATTGGGGCATTTGGGGGGACCAAAGGGCTTATGGATGCCTTTGGGGCTTTTTGGTTGACCTAGATGGTTCTAAACCATCTAGGAGCATTTAGGTTGACCAAGCGAGATATAGGCACCCTTGGAGCATTTTGGGGTGACCTAGACGGTTCTAGACCGCCTAGGAGCCTTCTAGGTTGACCAAGCGATATGTAGATACCCTTGGAGCCTTTAGGGTTGACCTAGATGGTTGTGGATAGTCTAGGGGTATTTTAGGTTGACCAAGTAGGTTGTAGACACCCTTGGAGCATTTTTGTTTGACCTAGATGGTTATTGACCACCTAGGAGCATTTTAGGTGACCTAGATGGTCAATGACACTCAAAAAGTGTTACAGACTACCTAGAGGTATTTGGTTGTGACCAAAGGGCTTATGGATGCCTTTGGGGCTTTTAGGGTTGACCTAGATGATCGTAGATAGTCTAGGAGCATTTTTATTTGACCTAGACGATGAAAAACCTACTAGGAGCCTTTTGGGTGACCTAGAGGGTCAATGACACTTAAAAAGTGTCTACGAATACCTAGGGATATTTGGCTATGACAAAAGGGCTTATGGATGCCTTTTGGGCTTTTAGGGTTGACCTAGATGATCGTAGATAGTCTAGGAGCATTTTTATTTGACCTAGACGATGAAAAACCGCTAGGAGCCTTTTGGGTGACCTAGACGGTCAACGACACTTAAAAAGTGTCTATGACTACCTAGGGGTATTTGGTTATGACCAAAGGGCTTATGGATGCCTTTGGGGCTTTTAGGATTGACCTAGATGATCGTAGATAGTCTAGGAGCATTTTTATTTGACCTAGATGATGAAAAACCGCTAGGAGCCTTTTGGGTGACCTAGACGGTCAATGACACTTAAAAAGTGTCTACGACTACCTAGGGGTATTTGGTTATGACCAAAGGGCTTATGGATGCATTTGGGGATTTTAGGGTTGACCTAGATGATCGTAGATAGTCTAGGAGCATTTTTATTTGACCTAGATAGTGAAAAACCACTAGGAGCCTTTTGGGTGACCTAGACGGTCAATGACACTTAAAAAGTGTCTACGACTACCTAGGGGCATTTGGTTGTGACCAAAGGGCTTATGGATGCCTTTGGGGATTTTAGGGTTGACCTAGATGATCATAGATAGTCTAGGAGCATTTTTATTTGACCTAGATGATGAAAACTGCTAGGAGCCTTTTGGGTGACCTAGATAGTCAACGACACTTAAAAAGTGTCTACGACTACCTAGGGGTATTTGGTTATGACCAAAGGGCTTATGGATGCATTTGGGGCTTTTAGGGTTGACCTAGATGATCGTAGATAGTCTAGGATCATTTTTATTTGACCTAGATGGTGAAAAACCACTAGGAGCCTTTTGGGTGACCTAGATGGTCACATCACTTAAAAAGTGTCTACGACTACCTAGGGGTATTTGGTTGTGACCAAAGGGATTATGGATGCCTTTAGGGATTTTAGGGTTGACCTAGATGATCGTAGATAGTCTAGGAGCATTTTTATTTGACCTAGATGGTGAAAAACCGCTAGGAGCCTTTTGGTGCTCTCTAAGCATGAAATGGCCACAAGTGAAGGATGTTCAAGGGTTCAGGATCCTCGACACCTTCAAGGGAGGCTAGGTGATAAGTTCTAGGCCATATTTGACTAGTGATGACAAAGGGACCTAACCAGTTTATCATAAATTTGTCCCGTAGGTGGGGCGGCAAGCTAGAGTTCTGTTGGTTCTCTTTTAGGATGAGATCACCAACCTGAAAGTCTCTAAGATGGACTTTCATATTGTAGGCTCTTTTGAGCCACTCTTGATACACACGTAGATGCTCAAGAGCATTAATGCGATGTTCATCCAACAACGTAAGATGATCTAGGTGAGCTTGTCATGCAGTATCATCATCGATAAACTCTTGCATGGATATGTGTAGTGATGGGATTTCTAGCTCTAGAGGCATGACTGCCTCAATGCCATACACTAGTGAAAATGGGGTTGCCCTAGTGGGCGTCCGAATGCTAGTGTGGTAAGCCCATAGGGCAAGCGGCATTTGCATGTGCCAATTGGTATGATTCTCTTTGACTATTTTCTTCAATATGGCAATTAATGTCTTGTTTGATGCTTTTGCTTGCCCATTTGCTTATGGATAATAGGGTGTTGAAAAGTTGTGTTGGATATTATATTTTGCTGTCAAAGCATGCACATATTTATTCTTGAATGATGTCCCATTATCCGAAATGATCTTGGATGGAATACCAAAATGACAAATGATATTATGCAATATGAACTCCACTATGGGGGGTCCTATCATAGTGGTAAGGGGGATTGCTTCCACCCACTTTGTAAAATACTTGATAGCCATAATGATAAATGTGTGATGAGTCAGAGGATGCAAGGGAGATTTTCTCAATTAAATCCAATCCCCATTGTGAAAATGGCCAAGCCGATTGGATCGGTTGTAAGGCCTGAGAAGGTACATGTGTCAAGTTAGCATGGTGTTGACATTTCATGCACTTCCTCACATATGCGCAACAATATCACTCTAAAGTTGGCCAATAATAGCCCATGCAAAGAATGTGCTTTGTGATGGCCATGCCACTAAAATGGCCACCACAAGTATCATCATGTGCTTGGGCCATTGCCCAAGTCGATTCTTGATAATCTAAGAAATGAAGGAGGATTCCTTCATAGCTCCGATGGTATAGGATGTCTCCTAACAAGACAAATTTTGTTGCCTTCCATTTAAATGTCCTTTTGGTAGCATGCGATAATCCAGGAGGGAGATTACCAAGCTTTAGGTACTCTCTAATTTGTGTGGACCAGTCCTGCTATGTGGAAGCCTCGATTGCATGAATTGCCTATCCCTCATGAAGTTCATCCCGAGAAAATGTTGATTGGGAAAGAACTTGTAAGAATAGCACTGTGTTGCTATCAAAAGGGGTTTGGGGGAACAAAGTCCCCCAAGCGGCATGATTCAAGCACTCATGAATGTGCGAGAATCTCTCTTGATGAGGTTCTATTTGAATCAAGTGGACTTTTGGCATGGCTTGAGTGCTCTCACGCTCAACCACTGATTGCGATAGCATCTTGACTTGAATGGTTGTCATCTCGTCTATGGGGTCTTGTGGGATCAAGGACCCTAAGGAGGCCATTGTATCCACAAAATGATTAGACGATCGAGGGAGTGCCTCGATGTCATACCATTCAAAATTTTCTAGGAGTTTATCCACAAGGGCTTTGTAGGCTTGCAGAACTGGGCACTTGCACTGGTAAATTCCCTTGACCTGGTTCACTATAAGCAAGGAGTCACCAAAGATATTGAGTTTGTTTATTTTCATGGTGATAGCCATTTGAAGACCTATGAGCAAGGCTTCGTACTCAACATTGTTATTGGTACACAAGAAATTGAGTTTAAATGACAGGGGTATGGGAGCCCCATGCGGTGTGAAAAACATGATCCCTACGCCACCCCCTTGCTCGCATTTGGAGCCATCAAAGAAAAGAGTCATATCTTCCTGTGACTTAGGCTCGTCAGAATCGGGTGATTCTGATATTTGGAAGACTCCATCATCGGGAAGCTCCATGCTAAGAGGTTGATCATCCTAGAGAGGAGCCTCTACAAGTTGATCAACAATGACCTGGCCCTTGATTGACTTTTGTCCAATGAATTCTAGGTCAAATTCTGTCAACAACATGATCCATTTTGTCATGTGACTACTATGATAAGTATGACTCATCATGTATCACAATGGATTCTCTTTAGATACAACATACGTAGTGTGGCTGAGCATATAGTGTCATAGCTTCTTGGTAGCAAAAACCACCACTAGACATAACTTTTCAACGTATGCGTACTTGATCTCATAGCTCACCAGGGTGCGACTGAGATAGTATGTGGCCTGTTCCTTGTGCAATTCATTGTTTTGGGCTAACATGGCGCCCAATGCAGTCTCAGTAGCTGAGATATATAATCAGAATGACACCCCTGGTCTAGGTGGAGCTAACACTGGTGGTGAAGCTAGGTATTGTTTAATTGCATCAAAGGCATCCTGACACTCATCGTCCTAGTGGAATGTGACCCCCTTGTGCAAGAGTTTGTTCATGGGTCGACACTTGTCCGACAATTGTGCTATGAAGCATTTGATGGATGCAATCCTCCCCTGCAAGCTACGAAGCTGCTTGATGGTAGTCGGGGAGGCATTTCAAGGATTGCCTTGACCTTGTTAGGGTCCACTTCGATGCCTCATTTGGAAACTATAAATCCCAAGAGCTTTCCAGATGTGATGCCAAAGACACACTTCTTGGGGTTCAGTCTCACATTATGTTCAATAAGGCGATCGAGGACTTTGCGCAAGACATCTAGGTGCTCATGACGTAATAAATATTTAGCCAGTAAGTCATCCATGTAATCTTCCAAAATCTTGTGCATGTAGTCATGGAAGATATATGTCATGGCACGTTGGTAGGTGGCACCGATATTTTTAAGGCCAAAGGGCATGACCTTGTAACAAAATGTTCCCCAGGGCATTGTGAACGCCATTTTGAGCTGGTCTTCAGGGTTGATACGAATCTGATTATACCCAGAGAAGCCATCCATAAGGGAGAGCATTTCATGGCCTGCGATGGCATCTACCAGGGCATCGATGCTTGGCAAAGAAAAATCATCCTTAGGACTCGCTTTGTTTAGGTCTCGAAAATTAGT
Source organism: Wollemia nobilis (assembly GCA_028583015.1). NCBI lineage: Eukaryota > Viridiplantae > Streptophyta > Pinopsida > Araucariales > Araucariaceae > Wollemia > Wollemia nobilis. Next base: position 3,432,827 of record JAQPPZ010017073.1, read on the forward strand.
GCAAATGTGAATCCTCCCATCAGGCTTCTTGATGGGGACCATGTTGGACAACCATGGTGGATAGTCTATAAAAATGACAAACTTGGCATCCAATAGTTTTTGTAGCTCATATTTGACCATCAAGGCCACTATTGGGTGCATATTTCTCAACTTTTGCTTGATAGGCTTGGCTTTGGGGTCAAGCATTAGATTGTGGGTGACCAGATTTGGATCTAGTCCCGGCATGTCTTTGTAAGACCATGCAAAAGCTGCCTTCTTCTTTGTGAGAAGGGCTATGTAATTGGCTTGCTCTTCGAGGGATAGGCTTTCCCCTAGCTTGATACATTATGGGTTTTCAGGATTTGAGCTGATATCTTTGTCAACCGTAGGCTCGATTGACATATGTGACCCCTCTTCCAACTGGTGGGGAGTAGGGATCAAATGGATATCATAAGCTAGATTTAAATCCTTGATGGGAACCTCAAGTTCCTCATAATAATGGAAGACATCATGAGTTAGACCTATATAGAAGTGAAAAAACCCATCGCAAGTCCAATACTCAGAGGGTGATGGGGGTGAATTAGCATGATCCCAATCAATAACATCTAGATCTAGATGGCATGGCTTGGAAGGATCAGTTGGGTTGTGAAGTGGTGTGGTCAAATCAATGGAGATCATATTGATGGAATGTGTCTGCTCTCCAGGACCATGGGCATGTGACTGTATATTGATATCATCTCCCACCCCCAGATGTGGTTCTAGGGGAATGGGGATCATCGGATCCTATCTGGGAACAGACTGTAGGATGGGATCATTAGGCTCAAGGAGCTCCATGTGTGTGGGTGGGTCAGGGAAGACCTCATGGTGAATCTGGCCTAAATTGATAGGCCTTGCCCTTAAGCATGGGCCAACGTGCAACTGATGATAGACTTCTTCTATGTCGATGGGCTCATGACGATGATGCAAGTAATGAGGACCAAGGTATGCCCTCTCTGTTTCATCCTCATAGTCACTATCGTATATGGGAATCTCATTGTTGCCTCTTGGGATCGGGAGATCAGGTAAGTGTGGTCCCATATATGCTCGTTCCTCATAATAATTATCATGGATGAGGACTTCTTCATTCTCACCTCATAGTGCCTCAGGCTCATGAGGATCCAACTACTCAAGTAAATTAATTGTGCCCTCCCTGGGAGGTCTAGCTTCCTATGGGCGAATCGGCTCTTCAGGAGGAAGGAGCTACCACCAGATAGGATCAGGGAAAGGGAACATATGCAAGAGGTCCTCCTATTGGTCATCAATAGGAACAACTTGCGAATGATCACTATCCAACTCAAAAGGGTCATATGGTGCCACCTCGTAACCCGACTCATCATCTGAGGTCCATTCATATGAGGTGCCTTGATCTGATTCATCACAGACATGGGGACAACTTCATGAACCTTCCCCTCTCTCAAAATGGGGAAGGATGTCACTGAGGATCATGGGGTTCCCATATGGCAGTGGGAAGTAGTCCCCCAGGGAGTAGACTGTATTGGGATTGGCATAAGGGTCTTGAGCCAACCTATCCCTATAGCCTATATTTAAGCGATCTAGGCCATCCATGAGGACATCTAGAGGCAAGGGATTGTTGTGTCCCACTCCCGACTTATCATAGGGTATTTGATATTACGGTTGATAAGGGATTCTTGTGCCTTGCTCATACAGGCCTAACCCATAACCATACCAGTTGCATAGGTCAAGGTACTTCAGGGCAAAGTTAGGGTTAGACAAGTAGTTAATGTCTTCTCCAAAAGGCTCCTCATCCTCCTCCTATTATTGGTAAGGTTTGATGCCATAGTCAAGGTCCCCATAGACAAAATTTGTTTGATTAGGGGGAATACCAAGAGGTATGATAGTGCCTATGGGAAGATGGGGTCTACCCATGTCTTGCATCGACTCTATAGCAGGAGTAGTGGTGATATTCCTAATCATGTATTCTCCCAATCTGGTAGAAGCTAGGTGCACTATAACCTAGGCCTATGGATAGAAGAGGGATGAGAGTGAGACTTGATCTGGCTCATCGTTTGCCTCATGTGGTGTCTCTTTATCATCCAAGCTAGGTATCTCCTCTATAGAGATAGTGGATATGGTTGGTTGGACCTCATCAATGGGCCACTTCTCTGGGTTCCTAGGCAAAGGATCCACTGGTGTACTAGGCGTCCGGGGTGGAGCCGATGATGAGGATGGCATGGTATTTGGTAGTGGTAGGGTCAAACCTCGGCTGGATTTATTCGACTAAAAATCTAGATGTGTTGATGGTAAGGTCGACTCGGGTAACTGCTGCACCATGTTGTAGTACTTGAAGGGCTCTAGGTCCATGGGGATGACATGAACTTGCCCTTCATGAGTGTACTTGAGGCACTGGTGAGCGATGGAAGGGACACACTTCATGTCCCTGATCCATGGTCTTCCTAACAAGATATTGTATGCCATATCCCCCTCTAGGATGTGGCACATTATTGGGATGATCTTTTCTCCTACCTGAATAGGTAGGATGATTGTACCAATCATTGAGCATATGGCATCATTGAATGCTCGAAGGGTGTAGGTAGATGTGACAATGTGGGATGTTGGGAGCTTCAGGTGCTTGAGAGCTATTGTAGTTATGATGTTGCTTGAAGACCCAGTGTCTATCAACACTCTCTTGTAAGGTGTTCCATTCACACATGCGACAATGTGCAAAGGGGGATCCACCATATCATGTGGAACCGGTTTAAGTTCATCTTCTCGAAAGGTAATCACCGATTCCATGCATTGCCACACATGCCCCACAAAGTTGTTGAAGGAGTTAGACTCCTAGGGCTGAAGCTCAATTGCCTTAAGGATCTCCATCAAGGCTTCTCTATGAGGTTGTGATTGCTGGATGAGCTCATAGATGGAGAGTCGAGCAGATGTTGTTCTTAAGATCTGAGCGAGCTTACTCTTAATGGTGACTACAGGCTTAGGTGGGAGGCTCAGCCCGAGAGGTGGTATAGGCTACGATGTCGAAGGGACATCATTCTGAGCCGTAGGTGGTGTGGCTGGACTTGGATACCACCTATTTCTTGTCACAATACTGACCATGCCAACATACCCTTGCTTAGGAGGGGCATGGTGAACCTCATTCACCTGGGGCACTAGTTTGGCCTGCTCCGTGTGGGAAGGCAAGGGGTCCTTGAAGACCTCCATCTGTTGGTTGTTTGGTGTGATAGGGTTGTCTACCTGGAGGGCATTCCTATCAATTAGGTCTTGCACCAAGTGTTTGAATTTGTAGCACATTTGCACATCATGCCCATTTTGCCTATGAAACTTGCAATATAGGTCTTCTCTGTATCCTTTGGGCTTCGGTGCATTTGGGTCGATAGGTCGACTCTCAGGTAGATGGATTGCATTGGCCGCTAAGAGGTGATCAAACAATGAGTCCATAGATTCTGCAATGGGCATGAATTGTTGCTTGGGGTGATGCTATTGATTTTTCCCTTGACCATTCTGGTTATCCTTGGCATAGTTCCCAGGAGTGGCCTGATAATTAGGCTTTTGAGGTGGCGCGGCTTGCATTGGCCCCAGGACACTAATTACAACCTGATTTACTACTACTGACTTTGGTTGCACTGGGGTGTTTTTAGCATTCTTGTTCCATTCCTTCTTGTGAGGCTTTACAATATCACCCTCTTGAATCTTGATTTCTTCAATGATCCTAGCCTATGCTAAGGCATCTTCAAGAGTGGGGTATTGTTGCAACTGCAACAACAAGGAGATTGGCTTCAAGAAACTTTTGGAGAACATCTGAGTCAACTCCAACATGGGGAGAAGATAAGGCAGCTTGGCGAGTAGGGTTCACCATCTATTGCCATAATTTGTTATTGACTCATCGTCATACTATTTCAACCTAGCTACATCGGCCAACATTGCCTTCCTCTTGGTATTGAAGGCAAAGCGCTCTAGGAAAGCATCCACAAGTTGATCCAGATTATGGATGCTATGCTTAGGGAGTTGGTAAAACCACTCGGAGGTGGGGCCGATGAGGGTAGTCATAAATATCCTCAAAAGAAAAGCATCATCATCATGAATGCCGAAGCATTGACTTAAGAACCTAGTGACATGTTCTTGTGCATCCTCTTCTCCCTTGAAGGTGGCCAATTGAGGCAACTTAAATTGTTCTAGATAGGGAGGTGTAGGTACTGAAGGATGGATGGGTTGACTACGCAACTGGTGCATAGTGGGATTTTGAGATCCCAACCCAGAGGTCTTGTTCTCAACTGACTCTAGGCATTCTAGCAATGCTTTATATGGGCCTGAGGACTTAATCTCCTCATCCTTATTCACATATTGCGATGGAGGTCTAGGGTCCTCCAACCTATTGCGGGGCGGTGGTAAATCACCCCCCTACCTTGGTAAGGCGTCTCCACATACTCTATTTCTAGCTCATGCTCAATATAGGCCCCGTAAGGTGTCTCTCGAGCTAGTCTATAAATGGGGGTATCCACCCGTGGTGGGCGCCCTATGTTTGGCCTGGGAGGCATCTCCCGATCTAGCCTAGGAGGTCATGGAGGTAACATTGGATAAGGTCTCGGGGACCTATCTCGAATGAGCATGGGTTGCCTCGGATGGACTTCCTACCTATGTGTCTTAGGGGTAGGGACCCTCTCTCGTAAAGTCTTCTAGAACAGCTCATTGGTCTACTCATTCAATCCTTTCTTTCTCAAGCTGGTGCAAGTGGTCTAATTGCTCTTTGTCTCATCGAAGCTGCTTGAACTAAGCTTGGAATTCTGTATATCTTGCAACCACTTGCCTGATTTGATCCATAGTGTGAGGCCTAGGGGGCCTAGGAATCTCACCCTAGGGCCGACCTCGTTCAAGATACTTTGTGGTCTCCATAGGGTGCTTGCCTCTCTCAAGGTTCATCGCATTGACTCAAGGTTTGGGTTGGAACATATGTTCATTATACTCAGCTAGTGCAGAGGCACATCGGGCATGCACAAAATATTGTTCTTGAGGAAAATATAGGATCTCCTCATGTCTTCCCTCTTAGACGAGGAAAGGTAGGGCAGAATTGGCTCACCCCAACCGATGAGTGTCATTCCCATCAGGCTGCATGAGTTGTTGTATCCTATCAAGGTGACATAGAGGTAAAGTCGTATCAACTTGCTCCGACTAGTGTGTGAAGTCATGCTCCTACCTATGATTAGGCATGTCAGCCCTAATGGGTACGTGGATGCATGGCACCACTCTATCTATTAGCACCTTGATGCATAGTTGCCTTTCACCAAGGAAGGCCTATGAAATATCTACATATCGAGAACACTCTCCCAAGTAATGCTCATCATCCCTCGGGGTGTCTCACAGAGGATCCCTTTGGATATGAGGCTCATGCCCTACTATCTTGGGGCTAGGTGGAGTAGAAGCTCACTAGGGAGGTATAACCAAGTCCCTAGGGCTATATCAAAGATGATTCATGTCTCCTAATCCACTCTCCATAGCTTTCACCCATGTTTGGGCTTGGCTACGGGTGTGCACCATCACGCTCCTCTATCAATACCCCAAGTGATTATCTTATTTACAAATTTTTTAATGAAAAAAACAAATAGAAAAGGAAACACCCAACAGAAAGATGATTATCTCTTTTAAGTTTTAGATGTGAGTCCCTAAACTATTTTGTGTGTTTCAGATGTGTTGTTTGTAAATAATGACCTTGTGTCACGTATTTGAAATATTGTTGGATGATGTACTCAAATGTTTAATTGGATTTCACCTATATACTCATAGCTCGTCAACCTGGCTATGAACTCCAGGTTGCATTATCCCACCTATAATGTGTGGTGATGAGGTCCACACACGACCAGGGAGCACAGGTCCTACCAATTCCTCACCCAGTTCACCCGTAGTCTGCGATACACCTCCCCAAAGGGTGATGCATGCTATAACCCATGGGCTATGATAGATCTTGGAACCAGCCTTGGCAAGATGGATCGGGTTTCATGGTACTTTTCACATGAGCCAAGTGGAGTGGAGATGAAATCCACCTTCACTTGCGCTCTACCAATGGGTTGGGGATGAAGTCCAACTCGTTAGCGTTTTAAGTGGATCGTGGTGTGTGTGGTTCCTTTTAATCCCAAGAAAGTAAGCAAAGAAGCATTCGATGATCATTCACTAAATGCATGAAAATAAGTGTGTTTTACTTTCATAAATTTAGGATAAAGAACCTACAAATGTAACTTATGAATGCAAATCCTAAATGCTAACTTACCCATTGGGTAAGCCACAAGCAATCAAGCCACAAAGATGCATTGCTACTTCAAATTTATTTCGATTTTCTTCTTCTTATTTTGTTACTTTATGTTATAAGAAAAGTAAAAATATGACTTTTAACCTTTCTATGCAAACAAATGATGCAAGAAAAACCAATTTTTACAGTCTCTAAAAATGCAGCAGAAAAACAGAGGGTTTAGGCACTCACCTTATCAGTTTTGAGACCTCCAAATTCTGGGTTTTTGAGCAAAAATTTCTCTGTTTCTTCAACGCTCCAGGGTGGGATTATTAGAAGCCTCACCACCATCCCAGGGTGGGACGGTGAAGCCACCATCCCAGGGTGAGCCAGATAAAGGTTCTGCCACCGTTCCAGGGTGGGGAGGGGAGCACCTGCAACACAAAAAGGGCAAAAATGGCAAAAATGGAGTCAAATTTTCACCCAAAGCACAAGGGACAAGGGTCCCACCATGATCACCACTGAAGTAGGGAAAAATAGTGCACCTAATTATGAGAAAAAATATATGTATCTATCCCCTATAGCATATGAGCATCAAACGGAAGCATGCATGTAAAATGGAAGCAAAAACCAAACAACAAGATATGAAATGAAACAAGTATCCTTCTTATTAATTTGGTGGATCAGATCCAAGGTTACATAATAGTCCCCTTGAGGGCTCAAAGGTGATACAATTTTTACAAATTTTGGGTGCCCAAGGATCAAATCCTTCAAGAAATTCGGGTGCACATCCAGTGTCTTTCCTCGTACCCACAATCGAGGTGGGCGGGCCAATGCCACCGCTGCTTGTATCTCTAATATTTGATGTCTGATATTCCTTACCAATGCCTTCTAGGAACCTGCACCTACACACAAGGAAGCAAAAAGGGTCAAATAGCAAGTGCGTGTGAAGGAAAACATGCAATCCCCACAGGCACAAAAGGGCATATATATTAAAAATATATCAAATCAACTCAGAATGACTTGAAAATTTATGGGGATGTTAAATAGGAGGTTTTTAAGGGATATCACCAAAAATAGATCTGAAATTGCATCCGTAGACCCCTCAATTTTGTGTCGCCCGTCTGCAACCTACGAAGACCAAGACAAGCAATTCTCGCCCCTAAACATGTCCAAAACACATGAAATTTGGAAAGAATGCATAAATAAACATTTTAAGACAACCCATGTGGTTATATTTTCAAAATGAGGTGCATATCCACCTGCATGCAACTGGGGTGCCCGGATGGGCCCTACGAACCTACAAAAACTTAAAAATATGATATCTCGGCCAATTTAACTCCAAATTGCATGAAATTTGAACTGTAGAATCCTATGATAGTCTAGAATAATAATAAAAAAATAGTAAAGAAATTATGCAAGTATTTATCCTCATTCCGGGGGACGGTGGTGACTGCAACTAATTGGAGGGCACCCTGGGAGGGGATACCCACCAATTCTGCACACCTTTTGCTACCAATCCCACTAGGGAATGGTCCTAAACACTCTAAGGGGTATTTTCATCAAATTTGGTGAAGAAATTCACCCGGATGGTAAATTTATGCCCAAAATACCCTCTTGAAGTCACCCGGTAACCTCCTTCGCTAAGAAGAGATTTCGAGGGAAAGAGAGCACAATAAAGTGAGGGGAAATATCGGCAGAACTCCATTGCATATCCTAGAACTCCTCTCTATATTTTTGTGTGGAAATTGAATCCATTTTATAGCCCAAAGGGGCTTATGTGCAAAAAGGCATGCAAGGGCATGCATGGGAGGAGGTGCCATTTGTCAAAAGGGAGGCATGCATTGGATGGGGAAGAGAATATCCCCTTTTAGCCTCCATTATGAAGCATTTCATAAGGATTCAGTGCCCTCTGACCTGCATGCTTCAATTGGTGGGGTAAATGGTAGTTTTTGGGTGCCATTTGTCCCAGATTTGATTTTTTCTGGGTCAAACTTGCTCACCATCCCACCCTGGGATGATGGCTCACCACCATCCCAGGGTGGGATGGTGGGAATCTGCCACCATCCCAAGGTGGGACGATGGTGAATTTTGGGCCAAAACCTCCCAAAATTGGGCCAAAAGCCTCCAAAACCTCTTCCGGAGTGGCTAGAACCACTGTGAGCCTTCTGAGGGCTGCCCAAGGGGCCATATGATGCCAATTTGATCATTGTTTGTGGATGCTTAATCGGGTTAACCATATTTTAGTGTCTACAATACCAAATATTCTTTTTAGTTTGACCTATGATTTTTTTTGAGTTTGAAGTGATTTTGCATCTTTGATATGGTATATTGGATGGATTTTGATCTTGAGTCCTCTTGTAGTGTGCATTGTGATGAAATATCCCTCTTGTTATTTTTCCATTGTAGTATATGATAGGATTTCTTTAGTTCTTTAGTATTTTAAGAATATTTTTGATAGATCCTTTGTAGTAGCCTTGTTAGAGTATAATACATTATTTGGTACATGTCTTAGATTAGGTATTTACTTTATGTAATGTAATAAATGCACAAGTGTGCATAATATTCAATAATATAAATGTACACATTAGTCCATGTGTACATGAGTCCATAGAGTAGGAAGTTGAATAGTCTAGAAGTGTGAAGGCCAAGAGTGCACCATATGAAGAGTCACATACTATTATATATTTGTGACAAATAATTGTAATATGGATCGAAGGTGCATTGCTCATAGCATGCATTAGTAGAGTAGTTTCATCTATTGTATCAAGTTCCATATTTTTGTGAGTTTCCATTAATAGAATATTTTAGGGTTATTGCATCTTATTATTTCTACATACTTTACATCTTGTGATTGTTTTTCCATATCATACATTATCAAAAGCTAACATTAGTATCAGAGCCACAACAAATTTTGATAGGAGATAGAGAGAATTATTGCAAGGTTGTGACTTGCGTAGGTTTTTAAATTACAAGGGAGAATTTGAATGGTTAAGAAGAAACCAGTGAAGGTGAGGAGATTATATCTGGAAGGTGAAACTAGAGAATATTGGAGAATATCTATTCCAATAACAAATTCAAAATAGAAGGATATTTTAGGTCTTGAAGTTAGACCTTGATATTATGGATATTAGGATATTAAGAGACCCAAGAAGGAGGTCCTATTGGAGAAGTTGGTAGATTGAAGAAGACTGCAAATTGCAGATTGGCTAGAGTATTTCCACAAGATTGTGAAGACTAGGACTCAACATAGAATTTGTTCCACTAGTTTTGAGAATAACTAGTGAAGTTGATTTATTTTAGAATTCTAGAAATTCTAATTTATTTGGTTGCAAAAAATTAACACCCAAAAGTCGAGAAGCTTCCTACAATAGATAGAGAAGAATTTCATCTTCATTACCGAAAATTTTATGTGCTTTCCTTGTGTAGAGATTAATTCTTGTTGCAAAAAATTAGATATTGAAGAGGTCTAATAAAAGACCCTATTGGAGATTGAAGATTGAGGAGACTCGATAAGTAAGTCCCCATTGAATATTGCAGATAGAAGACTATAGATTGGAAAAGTTGAAGAGACCTGAAAGAGGTTATATTGAAGAACTAGTTTTAGAAGATAGAATATTGGAGATAGAAGACTACATATTGGAGATTGAAGAGACCCATGTAGAAGGTTCTCATTATAGATTAGAGATTGGAGATAGAGAAGACCTAAGAATAGGTCCTATTGCAGATTTGAAGAGCACTACAAGACTTTAGAGATTTAGAATATTGAGAGTAGCAATTTTTGGAGATCCAAAAAAGAGATCTCGTTACAGTATTCCCATAGTTGGGATATTGAGGAGACCAAGAATAGGTCCCATTGAAGCTTCGAGAAGAGAAGTTGAAGAGTTGTAGAAGAGGAGTTGAAGAGTTGCATAATTAGAAGACCTGAGAGAAGTGGTATCAAGAGAATTTAGATAAGAGGAAGAAGGTCAAAGAAATCCCTACTAAAGAATTGGAGAAACGGTCATTGAAGGTATTGTTGAAGAAATCTAGGAGCAAGATATTGCAAGGAGGAGTAACTTTGCAGAGTTGAAGAAGTATCCAATGAAGGAGATTTGGAGAAGGTTTGTGATAGGATATTAGAAGCAAGAAGAAGTTTTTGATAAATAGGTTTTTGGGACAATTGTTGTCATCCAACCCAGGTGTTGTAGGTGATTTGGAGAGGAGAGGGCAATCCTCAAAGGGAAGTCCTAGGTTCAAATCTCCACCCTACCAAAAAGTTGAATTGGGTATCCAAAATCCAATTGATAATGTTGGTGCGGGCAGGGTCGGGTGCGACTCCCGGGTGACTTTGATGGTGTAGAACCCCCTGTTCATGGTCTCTCAAACCAAGGCAATCCCGCAAGGGGTTTTTTGCTTAAAAAAAATTGTTGTCATCCAACAACAAGCCCTAAAGGAAGAAGTGTTTGGCAAGAAGTTTGCTACATCTTGGAGAAGGGATTTGAAGATCTCAAGACATTCAGATTCTTGAGAAAATAGATAGTGTAGGAGATCAGTTTTGAAGTCAAAATTCAACTAGGAGATTGCAGGAGATGAGAATATTGAAGAGTCAAAGGTTTTGGGAAATATAAGGACTGCCACAAAAGTTTTAAGGTTGATTTGCAGGAGAAGGTTACAGTTTTTGAAGTGAATATTGAAGGTTTGCCTAGAGCTATAATTTGGAGAAGACTTGGGTAGATTTTGGAGTACCCTTGAATAGGAGACTAAGGGAATTTGAAAATAACTATGGAAGGACTTTCATTGCAGGTATTGGATAGCAAAATAAGGAAGGAGTTGACTATGAAATTGTAGCTTTTGGACAACATTTGGAGTAGCATCAATAGTTTCTAGTTTCAATATTTAGAAGAGAAGACTTGGAGGATGTTGGAAACCACAAAAATCAACTTTGTGTATAGCATTGGAGAAGGTAAAGGAGTTGCAAGTTTTGGAAAACTCTAGAGAATATTTAGAAGAGTTATTAGACAACAAACTTGGAGAAAATTGGGTAGAAACTAGAGATGCAAATTTTATAAGCTTTGGAGAAGAAGAGTGAAGGAGAATAGAGGTGCAAGTTTGAGATAGCGAGTTGGGTGAATATAATCACCAACAAAATTAGCAAATAGACATTAGAAAGGTATGCAGTATTGGTGCAATATAATTTTATTATCTATATAGTGAAATAAGCTTTACATAAAGAACTTAAGAACATCATATTATTATTTGAGATTTGCATCATATTATCATTTGGAGTTTGAAAATAAGAACTTAAAGGAGTTCTTTAAATCAAGGTGATATTAGTGCTTACACCTTATAATTTGCAAAACAAAATAGGAAGATTTTAAGCTAACAACTAAAGGAGAAATAAGAAGAAGCACAATATTATTGAATGTTATTTTATAGTGATTAAGAAGTGCAGATTTATCTGTGGAAAAAGGAAACCAAGTGCAATAGTGTAAATGAGCGAAATATCGAGCAAAGGGTTAAAGAATCAAGATAACATTATTTAGTGTCCAAATACACTAGATAGCTACAAGAGCAAATGTAGAATAGTCGAGCATCATTGTTATTCAAGGAAGAGAAAACATTCATCATAGAAGACTCGCTCCCATTGGATAGAATATCAACACAACATAGAAGCACTCTCACAATGCTTATAATATCACCACGATAGAAGGAAGAGCCATCACCTTGTAGTAGAGCATCATTGTAGTACAGAGGAGCGTACATCAAGTTGGAAAATATCACCATCACACTAAGCCATCATATTCTCACCAAGGAAGGTAAAGTGAAGACGTTCCTGTGAATAACATTCTAAATTTTGTGTGAAAAGGAATACGTAGGAGTAAGAAGATTCTAGGGTTCAAGGAGAGGCTACAAGTGTCATCCATTATAGCTCATGCACATGCCACATAAGGAAGATACTAAGATAATTATTTGTACATTGGAGAGGCATGAAATCAAACTGAAAACGTCTATAGAGTAACATTCAATGTCATTGTGAAATTTTTCCAGGAAGAAAAACTTTTTTGGAGTAGTGAAAGAAGTTGAGTACTAAGTGGCACATATAAGGATAAATATCAAATGTTTGTGTCAATTCAAAATAAGGTATTCTTTAGATGTTAAATATAGAGGAATAGGAGTAATGAAGTAGTAGTGAAGCGTAAGTGATCAACGAGCACATAGATTTTTTGATTGGATGTAGAGAAGGGAAGGTAACACTTGGCAAGTTGAGGCATAAGCCCAAGGTACAAGTGTGGAGGTTGAATTTAGTTCTAATAGCGAGGATTGAGGTGCAGAGATGTTGAAGTTAGAGTGGAGGAAATAAACACTCCAAATAGATTAGCATACACCAAATGCTAGTGAACATCGATGACGTACATAGAGGAGAGAAGACTCAAAAAGGGGTCAAGCCTTGTTGACCAATGGATTATCAATTCCAAGGTGAAGGTAATCCACTTTATTAAAGTTACTTATAAGATTGGATTAGGAGAAATAAGGATATACGTAACTATTATCCTCTAAGGTTGAAAAGTAAATTATTTTGGAGAAGTGAATTTAACCTTAGACATATTATTGAAGATTGATTTTTGGATAGAAGATATTGAAGAAATAATTTTAAGGTTTTGTAATTTAAATCATTTGAAGTTACAAAACAATTTTGGGATATTTGCAATTTAATTAAAGAGGGAGTAATAAGGGTTTCTACATAAAATTAGACTTATAGAATTGCAAATATAATTTATCTAAATTTCTAAGCTTGGAGTTATAAGGAATTCAACATCAACATAGGAATTAAGAAATTTAGAGTTTATATTTTTTGTGACTAAGGAAGTAGAAGGGTAGTCAATCTCAAGGGACTAAAGGTGTATTGTTAATTAAGGGTTACAAGAAATATTACTTTAAAAGGAAACTATGGAAATATTTATTAAGTATACAGGGTTCAAGGATTGGAGATGGTTCAAAGACATACTTGATTCTAGAAGTGAGAAGAAGGAAAATGCAAAAGGAGAATCAATATGGCCTAGAAATATTTTTGAAAACTCACAACCTAATAGTATGGATAAACTAGCTACTAAAGAGTTAGTTTCTAATGATATAATAAAAGGAGTTGATATATATATTTATATATTATTAATGAAGATATTTTACAAATCATGAAAGGAAGTAAAAAAATAATTACTTCAGTTGTACGAAGTTGGTTTGATTACCTCATCAAGGAATTGGACAAGCTTGATTCTTCTAAGTCAATTGATAAAGAAGTTGGGACAATCTTACAGTGTACCTACTGCAATAAATTTGGTCATGAAAAATAAAATTGCTGGAACTTCCATCCATGCAAATATTGTGGAGGAAAAACTCATCCACCTTTCGCTTGTTATTATAAATTCAGGTTCTATAAAATTTTTGAATAGAAATTGGTATTCAAACTAGATTGTTTATTTCAAGTTCTCATTTCTGAAGCATCTACTAATGATGAATTCAAGTTGGATATTTTTGAAGATCACGAAGACATGTTGTTCAAAGAATTAAAGGAAATAGAATGGATGAATCTTGATCCACTCATGACTTGTAAAATTATGAGCTCTATAGTTCATTAGAGATACTTGAAATATTACAAGGATAGAGGGAAAGAGAAAGTTATTTTGTAGGAATCACCTGACAATATGGCATCAGTGAAAGACATACAAAGCAACACTATTGATGAAAAAAAGCAAGAGGAGAAAGAGCATGACCAAGAAGGGATACAGTGCAAAGTGAGTTAGATAATGAAGATCCATATTGAAGACTAAAGTCTTCAATAACCAAATAATGTAATACGAGGGTGTGTTGGAGTATATTACATTATTTGGCACATGTATTAGATTAGGTATTTACTTTATGTAATGTAATAAATGCACAAGTGTGTATAATATTCAATAATGTAAATGTGCACATTAGTCCATGTGTACATGAGTCCATAGAGTAGAAAGATAGATAGTCTAGAATTGTGAAGGCCAAGAGTGCACCATATGAATAGTCACATACTATTATATATTTTTGATAAAGCATTGTAATATGTATCGAATGTGCATTGCTCATAGTATGCATTAGTAGAGTAACTTTATCTATTGTAACAAGTTCCATATTTTCATGAGTTTCCATTAATAGCATATTTTAGGGTTATTGCATATTATTATTTCTACACACTTTACATCTTGTGATTGTTTTTCCATATCATACATTATCAAAAGCTAACATCCCTAATGATTAAAATATATTCTAATCTTGGTAATAGTTCACCTTTTGAGTTGATGATGGTAATATAATAATCAACTCCTACTTCATCTTATTTCTCCTATTGAACTATGCACTTATCAATTTATGAAGTTCTCTATGGTTGGATTCTTTTATCTCTTTAATATGAGTGTGAGACAAGTAAATAGTTCCAACTCCTTGAATTAAATAATGAACTTCTTTTTATACCTCTTAATATCCAATAGTTTAATATTTATGAATTCCAATAAACTATGTTTGATGTAGTATTCCTTATGTCTCTCTAATTTGGAATATTAGAAAATAATATTTGCAATAATAATTTGGTTTACTAAGTAGAAGCCCTTATATATCCTATGATAATAATTGCAAATATAATTGTATTTCAACTAATGTGCTTTGAAATACTCTTAAGGATAAACTCCTTTGATTTGCTTTCCAATGTATTAAGGTTGATTGTTTCTCCACTATAAATGATAAAATCAACCTTATGATATACCCCTTATTACTCCTTTAATGAAAGAAATGTTAATCAAGGTGAAATCTTACCTTTATAATGCTACAACTCCTAAATAGTAGACATTGGGGAAGACAATTGGGAGCAAGTAGTGGACTATGAGAACATTCCTTTTCGTTGTAGAATTTGCCATGAATATGGTCATTTGGCCAGTGCTTGCCCAAATAAATTTTTTTATCAAAAGGAAGAAGATATAAACTCAGCAGGTTTCCAAATACCTAAGAAGAAGAACACTCAGAAAAAAACAGTTATGAAGGATCAATCAAAGTCATCTGCTAATATGTTTGAAATCCTTTCCATAAATGATGTCCCAAGTGAGGAAGAGGAAATAATGGAAACTGAAATCTTAGAAACACAATTTAAATATGAAGGGAAGAACTCAGAGACAAACCAACAAATCAAAGGTTTTCAATAGAAAAAAAAGGAGAAAAATTACACAAGAAAAACAATATTTCAAATGTCAAAACTTCAAATAATGCAGGTCCCAATATAGACTCCGTTGAACCATCTAGTAAAATTTTGGCTGTGTACGAGCATTCTTCAAGGTTATAAGCCATCTTAGATTCAATTAGAATAAGTCAAGAAACAGGGAAAAAAAATTGAAGATGGATTCTAATCAAAAAGTAGGTCGCAAGACCAATCAATATCATATGGTAAAAGAAGGTGAAAAGCTTGTAGAGGAAGGTAATATTAATGCCCTTCCCAATTTTTTTAGCCCTGGTATTAATGAAGATCATCACTTGGAATATTAGAGGACTCAAAGGGAGTCTTTCAAAACAAAATTAAATTAGAAGAATGATTCAGGTAAATCATCCACATCTTGTTTTCCTTCAAGAAACAAAGATGTCAATGGAGGATATGGACTTAATTTCCAATAAAATTTGGCCAGCTGGAAAAGTGGTTTCCCTCAGTTCCCAAGGGACTTCGGGTGGCATTGCTTGTCTTTGGGATCCAAAAGAGGTAGTTATTCACCATATGGTTGGCAGTTGGGGTTTGTTGGCTATAGCTATTCAAAGTAGACATTCCAACCATATTATGCTTTGCATTACTGTTTATGCTCCGACTTCTTTGGAGGAAAAAAGAAGATAGTGGAAGGATATTACTCATATTATCTCTCATTTTCCTAAAGCTTGGATCTTGATCGGAGGAGATTTCAATACCATCCTCTCTCTGGATGAGAAAAGGGGGGGAAATAGAAATTTGGACAAAAGCACTGACCTCATGAGCAAATATATTGCAAACCTCCATCTTGTGGATATCCAACCAGATAATGGCCTTATGACTTGGTCTAACAGAAGGCAAGGCTTAGCTTGTATAATGGAGATATTGGATAGGTTTTTGCTCTCTAAAAATTTCTTAATCCATGGTCACATTCCTAAAGTGAAGACTCTTAATAATGTTGGTTCGGATCATTGGCCAGTCATGGTGGAAATGTGGAAAACCAATGTGAGTTTCTCTCCTTTTTGTTTTCAATTAATGTGGCTTAGAGACATTTCCTTTAGACCTCATGTGCAACAATGGTGGAAGGAAGGTAAACCTAGGCATGGGACTAAGATGTTCTATTTTTCCAAAAGACTACAATACATTAAATCCAAAATCAAGACTTGGAACTGGAAAGAGTTTGGGGATGTTCATAAAAAAAACATGAAGTTATTGCTCATATTGAAAATTTGAATAAGAAAATCTGTTTAGATGGCCTCACAGAGAAGAGAAGTGCAGATGAAATTAAACTCACAACTCAGTTAGAGGAATGGGAAAAAAGAGAAGAAATCTTATGGAAGCAAAAATCTAGAATTCAATGGCTCAAAGAAGGAGATCGAAACACAAATTTCTTCCACAAATATCTTCTAGCTCGAAGATCTCACAACTTTATTTCTTCCTTAAAATCAGATTCTGGAGATGTTGTTTATACTTGGGATGGCATGAACTCTATTGTTGTTGATTACTTTTCCAATATTTTTGTTGCTACTCCCCTTGACTCAACTTCACAATATAATGTTCTTCAAGCAATCCCTTCTCTTATCACTTCTGAGGAGAACTCTATTTTTACTGCTCCTATTACTATCAATGAGCTTCAACAAGTAGTTTTTAAAATGCAAAAATGGAAAACCCCAGGTCCTGATGGTTTTCCTATTGAGTTCTACCAAGAGTTCTAGGATATCCTTCATGTTGATTTATTAGAGGTGGTGGAAGAAGCCAGGAAAGCCAAAGAAATTTTGAAGGTTATCAATAAAACTTATATTACTCTTGTTCCAAAAGCTCAAGAGGTTGATCATATCTCAGATTTTAGACCTATTGCTTTATGTAATGTTCTTCTCAAAATCATTACTAAAATCATGGTAGAAAGGTTGAAGCCTCTTTTGCATAAGATTATTTCCCCAGAGCAAGGGGGTTATGTGGAAGGACGTCAAATAGTAGATGAGATAGTTCTTGCTCAGGAAGCCATCCATTCCATGGATATGCAAAATTCTCCTTCCATGTTCATTCGGTTAGACTTATCCAAAGCTTATGACAGAGTGGATTGGCACTTCCTTATCAAAGTTTTGAGGCAATTTGGTTTCTCTAAGGATTGGATGGATTGGATTATGGGATGTATCTCTTCAATTTCCTACTTAGTTCTTATCAATGGCAGGCCTTCTCATTCTTTCCCATCTTCCAGAGGTATTAGGCAAGGTGACCCGCTATCCCCTTATTTATTCATCATTCTTGTTGAATGCTTGGGTAGGACTATAACCAAAAAGAGGGAAAACAAAACCCTTGAGGGAGTTACCATTGCTCATGGAGCTAGACCTATCTCTCATCTTCAATTTGTGGATGACTCTACTCTTTTAGGTAAAGCTACGAGTTAAGGAAGCTTCTAATATTAAGCAAATCATTAGTTGTTTTTCTAAGGCTACTAGGCAGTTGATCAATGAAGACAAATCTAAAGTTATTTTCTTTCACTGCTCTGCTAGACAAGAATCCATGGTCTTGGATAAACTAATATATAAGAAGACCTCTCTTCCAATCACTTATTTAGGTATTCCCATAAATATTCAAAGGCATAAAAATAAATATTGGAATTGGTTGTTGGACAAAGTCAAGAAGAAAATTGGAAAGTGGACCAACAAGTGGCTTTCTTTTGGGGGTAGAATCACCTTGGTAAAATCAGTCCTTCAAGCTATTCCTATTTATGTTTCTTCCATTTTGAATATCCCAAAGGTTGTTCTTCAAGAATTGGATCAAATCAGTCATCGTTTCCTTTGGAGTGGTACTAAGGAGAAAAGAAAATGGGCCTTGGTGAAATGGGATACTTTATGTCTTCCTAAGAGTGAAGGGGGGTTAGGATTATGGTCTTCAATTAATAACAACAAATATTTAGCTACTAAATTATATTGGAGGATGTTGCATAACCCCAATGCTCTTTGGGCCAATAATCTCCGTGCTAAATATGTTGAGAACAAAAGTCCTGAAGACCTTGTTCGCTATCAACTTCCTACCAAAGGTTCTCCCATTTTAGCGAGTTCTTAATACTGGTGAGGATTTGATAAAGAAAAAATTATTTTGGATCATTCATAATGGTCAACATGCAAATTTTTGGACAGATTCTTGGGATGGTCACAAGCCTTTGATAACTCAGTTTCCCGATTGGAGGCCTTGGATGGAGGAGCTTCACCGAGCTAATTGGATAAAGGTGGCTAATTACTTGTCGGTACCATACTGGTAATTCAAAGGTTGGTAGATATTGGATCCCTATTGAGGACTGGCCTATTCAAATCCCAGAAAGGCAAAGACAAGATATCCAAGGCATCCTTCATATGAGATCCCTCTCTTGGTCCCATGAAAAATATTGTTTTGGATGGAACAACACTACTAAGGGTGAGTATTCGGTTGCTCAAGGTTATTTGACCTTATGCCATAATAATCCCAACCATTCTTCTGACATCTTTTCTCGATTGTGGGCTCAAAAGCTCTGGCCTAAGGTGAGGTTCTTTAATTGGCTTTTATTGCATCGTAGGGTGCTTACTGGTGAGCAACTTATGAAGCGTGGTTTTCATGGCCCTTTTAGATGTGAAATGTGTGAAGAGAATGTAGAAAATATCAACCATATTTTTATTGAGTGTACTTTAGCCTCTGAGCTGTGGAGGAGAATGGCCACTTTACTTGGCTTATAGTGGTCCAATTTTTTTACTTTTGAATAGCTTTGGAGGGATTGGCCTAATCAAGAGGGTGTTGATCATTTTATTAGGCAGTTAGTTTGGATGGGTTCTACCATTCTTCTTTGGAATATTTGGAATGAAAGGAACAACCAAATTTTTAATCAAGATAGGAAGGATATTCACTATATTTGGCAAAAGACCATAGCCAACTTAGTTGAATCAGTCCATCATCTCCTTAATCACCCCCAAAACTCCCACCAAATATGGGATCAAGTGATGCAAAGATTGAAGATTAAAACTTCTAAGGGCAACCAACTTAAATGGAATGTGAGTATTAGTAAGATGGATAGGAATAGAAATTGGCAACCTCCTCCTAAGGATTTTGGAAAAGTCAATACTGATGGAGCCTCTAGAGGGAACCCTGGAAAATCCAGTGTGGGAGGAATTGGTAGACTTTCAGATGGCTCCCTAGTTTTTACTTTTGCTTGAGAATTTGGGTATTCTTTCCAATAACCTTGCTGAGGGGTATGGTATCCTCAGAGGCCTTTAGGAGGCTACTAAGGTTGGATGGGAAAAGGTGTTAGTTGAGTCTGACTCTCAACTTATGATTAATCTCTTGAAGAATCCTTCTAAGAATCATAAGGTGGATTGGAGAATAAAAATAATTATTGAGAAGATTCAATTAATCCAGATGGGATTTTTGAAAGTTGATTACAATCATGTGGTCAGAGATCAAAACAAGAGTGTTGATGCTTTAGCTAATTGGGCTTTGGACAAAGGTGATCTTACTTGTTATGGCCACCCTCCTATATGGTGGGCTTCTCAAATTAGGGAAGCTCTTCTTTCTATCATTTCTTTGGATGGCTCCAGTATCGAAGGTACCTAGTTTCTTCTTGTTTTTTTTTTTTTGCTTCTCTTTGGTTCATTCAGTTTTTTTTAGTTCCCTAGCTCATTCTATTCTTTATTTTGTTTCCTCTGTTGATTCTTGCCTTAATAGTCTTCTGGTCTAGATAGGTCATTGTTTTGTTCATTTTTTATTTCTTTTTTCTTTTTGTTTTTTTTGTTTAGTTTTTTAAGGTGGGTGGGTTTTTTTATTTTGTTTTGTTTTTGTGTTCTTTGTGTTGTTTTTTGTTGTTCTTGTGTTTTTGTTGTTTTGTTTTTTTTTTATGTTTTTTGTTATTGTTCTTGTGTTTTTTTCATTCTTGTTCTTGGGTTTCTCTTTGTTTGTGTTATTTTGTGTTTTTATGTGTGAGTGTTTTCTATGTTTTTTGTTTTTGTTTATTGTCTATTGTTGGTTGTTTTTTATTTTTATTTTTATTTTATTTTTTAATTTTTTAGGTTTTGGTTGTGTTTATTTTTCATGTTTTTTTTGGGTTATGTCTTTGTAGTGTTCTATTGTTTTTGTCTTGTTTGTGTTTTGTTATGTGGTTCTTGTGTTTTTCTATGTGGTTTGTGTTGTGGTTTCTTTTATCTTATTGTGCGTGTTTGGTTGTGCTTTTGTTTTTGACACACTCAAGGAGCATGTTTTTTATTTTATTTTATTTTATTATTTTTGTTGTTATTTACTTATTTTTAAATTGGTTTTGTGTGTTTGTTTGCTCCTTGAGTATGTCAAAGGTGGTAGGCCAAGTCCGAGTCCTGGGCATTTTTTGCGGAATGGATACCCCTGCCTCCTTGGGTCTTACCCAAAAGTGGCATCCCTTTTGGGATGTTTTCCACAAATAAAAAAAAATGTAGTCTTATTTGTTATAACTAGATAATAGGAAGATGATATTTTTCTTTCTATTGAAATATATCTAACTCCTATTTTAATGTGCAGGTATAAACCTTAAAAGAAACTATTTGTTGCACTCCCTTGAAGTCTTTAAAATGAATCCACTCCTTGCAACTTTTAAACTAATATGGTGCGTAACAAATTTTAATAAACAAAAAAGCTAAAGTTCAACTAGTGAACCTTTTGCATCAAAGTTGCTTACCTTTAAGATCTATGAATATGGTGGATGTATTGGTGATTTGATTCACCAAATTGTTGCCCTTAACTGGATGAACTTGTAGCTCTTCTTGGCTGTCTGAAACAACTCTCTAACTCACCTATTTGGAGCTCTGAAAACCTTCTAACTTGTTGCCCTGTGACTTCAATTCTCCTTTAGGATGCTCTCTATAAATCTAAAGTTCTGTAGCTAGTAATGTTGTCCTAATTGATGCCCTTTTGCAGCCAATAACTCCACTAAAATGTTATCCTTGAATCTCAAAAATTTGGTATGGAATTTCCCTAAATCATAGCTGAGTTTTTACTTCAATAACCCTTGAGTATTTTGCTAAAGATTCATCAAACCCCTATCTTCGAATGAGCCTTCTAACCTTCAAATGCAATCTTCAAACCTCTCAGGTCTGGTAGTAATATTTAGCTCCTTTCTCCTTCAACATCCTTGTCAAATTCTAACTTCAATCAATATCTTCTTCTCAATAATCTAAAATTCTTGAGGTATTCATCAATATCCTCTAAAATTTGGCAAACTTCTTACCAAATCCTTCTCTTTTGGGCTTTTTTTCGGATGGAAATAATTATCCCAAAAAATTTCTTTATCAGGAACTTCTCATTGGTGGTAAATTTATCCAATTATTTCTCTTAGGAACTCCTTTAATGGCCTTCTATGAATCTCTTAAAATAAGGCTCACCAAGCCTTCTCCTTGTTTCTCCTTGATATCTCTTGTAAATCTCTTCAGCTTCTCAGGCTGATTTCTTCTTCTCTTTCAAGGTGAAGTCTTTGATATTCAATGGAGATCACCAATATCATATCTTCACCAATACTCTTCTATGGAGTCTCTTAAATCTATTGTTTATAGTATTCAATGGAGATCACCAACCTCCAATATTTTCCTGGACTCTTCTCTAAAGTCTCTTCCTTGAATCTGCAACAAGGCTCTTATGGCCTTTTCTTCTTCTACACTCTGTAGGTTTAAAATCTCTAGCAATGGGACCTTTTATTTATACCTCCAAATCTTCATTCTTCCTCTTGTTTCTTCTAATGTTGGATTGATTCTAAAGAAGATATTCTTCCTAGCTATTTTGTAGCAAGCTTCCCCACTTTCTTTGAATCTCCTTTTTCCTACAATAAAGTGTTAGGATTGTAATGGAAGAAATTCTAAATCGAGAGATGACAAATCTTCACTAGTTGATTTTTCAATCTAGTGAAATCCTTGTTGACTCCTAGTCTTCACGAGTTTTTCTACAACCCTATGGAAAGACTATAGCCAAATGCAATCTCAAAAATTCTATAAATGAGATTTTTGGATTTCTCTCAATATCACTTGTGGCTCTTCATATTTCCTATCGATCTACCATGTTCTTTGATACCATTGTTAGCTTTTTATGAGTATATGATATAGGAAATGCAACCAAAAGATGCAAGATAAGCAAGCTATAATATCTATATGATAATGTTACTATAATATGTAGGAAAATAATGAGAGAAACTTCTACAATAGCTTTAAAATATGCAATTAAGGAAAGCTCACAAAAATAATACAATGTAGTATAATGGAGGACATGAACACTCCATAAATTGATATGAAAGCACTACATTGTACCACACTACTAATCTATACTAACCACACGCTATATTCTCTCCTTTCTATTTTTACTCATTATAAGGCTTTTATATAGGAATATAGGTTCCTTGGCCCTTACTCTATATTATGACTCATGTACATGTGGACTACATGCACATTTACATCATTGCACATTCTAACACTTGTGCATTTATTACATTCTGAAGTAACTACATAACTTTACTCTAAGGTAAATCCCTACTCTAGTAATGTACCAAAGGTGGTACATTGATATGTACCCAATAATGTAATATATTCTCTAACACATCATTGCACATTCTAATAATACTTGTGCATTTATTATATTGCATAAAGTAAATACTGAAACCCTATTCTAAGAAACTCTCCTAATATAAATATGTACCTAAGATGGTACATTAGCATGTACCAAATAATGTAATATATTCCAACACTCCCATGTATTACATTATTTGGTTATTGAAGACTTTAGTCTTCAATATGGTCTTTGTCCTAGTTCTAGAACTTGAGCTCTTCTTTTCTACTTTCTTCATTTTTCTCCCTATTTGTATCCTGATCAAGTAAATAATTAGTATCTTTATAAAATACTATTTTTCTAAAAGAGCTTTAACTTCATGTTCATCTATAGGTTTTTCCAGTTCTTGAATTTCATGAATCTCTTGAACTAAATGTCCTTTTTGTTTCCCTTCTCCATATTGTAATTGAGGATGATTGCATTGATTCTGTTAAGTATGTTGACACTAAAATTGTTGCTGATGTGAATTATACTAATTCTAATATCGTCTTGGTTGGAATGGCCTATTTGATTGGTCTCCAAAATTTGTTTGAATCTACAATAATTGGTACTATGTCATTTCTTTTTGCATACTTGACAATATCTATTATTCCACCCTGATCTACCCTTTGAAAATAAAGTAACATTTCCTTGTGAATTATCTTTTGAGACTAATGCATTGTTAGTCATTTCATATTTCACTGAATTTTCTACCTCATATTCTTGTAGTATATTCAAATGATGTATCTTTACTTAGAATTTGTAAATATGTGATTAAATGCTTATATCTTTTTGGAAGTGCTCTTAGGATCACTTGGACAAGAAACTTGTCTTCTACCTTTTCTCTTAAGGTTAACAATTTTCCTTTTATATCTCCTACTTTCCTTTAGAAACAATTCTATACTATCACCACTATTAACTTTTAGAGAATATAATTGAGTTTAGAGATTCAAGATAGTGGCTTTGTTCCTTCCTTCAAATATTTTGGCTAAAGTTTTTCAATCTTCTGTAGAATTTACTGCTGAACTGATGTATGGTTGCATTTCATCTATAGTTGCAAATGTCATTATCATTAGTACTTTTGCTTCATATTCTTCAAACTTTTGAATCTCTCTATCATCTATAGTAGGTTTAATTTTTTCTCCTTTAACTATATCCCAAAGCTTTTCAGCTATCAATATTGACCTCACTTTATTTTTCCATGAAGTGTAATTAGGTCCTTTAAGAAGTTGGGATTCTAAGAGTATGAATTTATTTGTTGTCATGATGATACTTGTAGACTACCTTATATCTCCCTAATGCTTCAATATAATATGGTCTTGATAAAATACTTAGCTTTCTTAATTTTCCTTTGAGTTGAATCCCTTTTGTCTCCCTAATGTTTTAATGACAATTTCAATATAATGTTCAACTCCTATTCTTCAAGACAAGCATTTTATAAATGGAAAGCTAAAGATAATTTTGATGCAATTTCAATTTTTGATAAGGTTCTATTTTCAAGACCTTTAAGTTGGATTCCTTATGTCCCTTTAATTTGAATAAGAGACTAATATCAAAAGTAATTTTCCAACTTTTCAACCACTTTATGTTGTGCTTCAATTTTCAATTCTCAATAGTATGGTTTCTAAATTTCAAGCACTTAAATTGGTGTTGAATTCCTTATAACTCCCTAATTGGAAATTTAGAAAACAAAGGTATTTGCAAATTTAATGTTTCAAGTTTTGTGTAGAAATCCTTATACCTCCAAGTTAATCTATTTGCAAATATTTCAATGCAATATGAATTTCAAAATTGAATAAAGTAATTTCAATGCTTCTTACTTCAAATATCTTCTAAGGCATTCAATACTTCATCTAAGGTTATAATTTATCACCTTATTTCTCCTATTATTCAAATAACCTTAAGTATAAAAGCTTAATTAATTTTATCCTCAAAGATATGCCTTATACCTCCTTTAATATTTGCAAAGATTTAAATTAGATTAAATATTTCATACCTCCTTGGATATGGCACGCTAATCTTCAACTTGCTTCAACTCTAAAACCTGTGCTTTACAACAGTCTTCACTCTTTGCAATTAATGCTCCTCCTTGTTCATTAAATTTGGTCTTGTGGAGTTTGACTACCCTCTACATTCTTCTAAGCTTCTCCAAGGTGCTCAATTCAGAATCCAATGTGCTTGCTCTGTTGTACTCAGACTATTCTTAGTCCATGCATTAATAGGTGCTCTTTAGATGTTGCACCTTGCTCCAATCATGATTGGCATTCTGAGTTTCAAGTGCCAAGTGGCACCAAATATCTCTTGCACTCCTTTGACCATTTCTTGTGGCACTCTACCCAACTGTACCTTGCTTAACACTTGGCAAAAGTATTATATTTCATGGGCTTGAATATATTATGACTGCCTAAACATTGTAAATAGAATGTTCCTCTCCTCCAATGAAAAATATAACATCCTCCATGTGAAGATGGCTTCTTCAATGCTTGATGCTCCTAATTCACCCTAATTTGATTCTCTTGTTGCTTGGATTTCAAATATTCAAAACTCCTCTATGTTGTTTAGCTTTCCAACGTTCATCCAAGTTCTTCTACTCCAATGCTCTCCTCCTATGGTGGTTATATCTTGGTGATTCTTCTCACCTCTTTGGTTGTAGTTTCAATGTCCTTTGTAATGGTGCTTGCTCTCAGATTTAGTGGCTCTTCGGCTTTCGACGCTCAAGATTTTCAACATCTCAACTTCCCTTCATAATGCAGCCTTCTATAATGCTTTCCTTCTTCCTTTTTTACGTTACTTTCTTTTTCTAATGTTGTGGCTTTTCTTTACTATGATAACTCCTCCTTTTGTATGGTGGTGCTTCTTTACTATGGTGGTTCTCTACGCCTTTGATGACTTGTCTTCACCTAAGTTTTGTAATTCTTGGTCCACCTTTTTGGTGTCTTTAGACACCTCAAATATGCCTTGCCTTTGTTCTCTATTGAATCTCTTCTTTTTACTCAATAGGACTTAGAAAAAATCTGCATTTCAAATATAAAAACAACATATACTATTTCTACTTATCTCTCCCTTTCAAGCAAGTTTTTAACTTCAATATTTGTTGTTATGTTTTTGCATATTTCAAGATAATAATGTCTCCTTCCTTGGCTTGGAGATACTCAACTTAAACTAGCTTTTGCTCCTTAAATAATTCTAATATGGTGCTTTCAAAAACCTTAAAATGAACTAGTTTTAATACTTAAAGAATGAACTTTCATAGCACCACTTTTACACACCTTTTGACCTCCTTTTGTAGCTAGTCTTCTTGGTGATTTGGTTCACCTATTTGCTGCCCCAAATTTATGAAATTTGCAGCTCTCTTTTCTACTACCTTAAACTTATCAATATTGCAACTTCAATTCCTTGTGCTTTGCTGCCCTTAACTTGTCAATATTGCAACTCTAATTGCTGCCTATTTCTCCTTCAATTGTGTTGTCCAAGAGTGTATAATTTTGCAGCTATAATGTTGTCCAATATGCTGCCTTCAACTTCTGAAATTTGCAGCTATATTTCTTTGACCAAATTTTTTCCAATGCTACTCGTAAATCTGCCCCTAAATTCTCCAAAACGCAGCTATATTTTCTCCTTCTAATGCTGCCCAATATTGTAGTCCAAGTCTCTTGATTTGTTGCTCTCAAAACTCTGATTTCTCCTTCTTTATCTTGCTGTCCAAAAACAGCATTCAATTCCTCCAAATTGTTGTCTTCTTTTGCTATCAAGCCTTCCTTCAATCGGCTATTCAAGGGCACTTCAAAAACTACCCAAATATTCTTCTATTTGCAGCTATATGTCACCTTCACCTTCTACTGCAAAACCAATAATCTTCTTCTCTATAAATAAGCCTTCAAATCCTTTATGGTTGTCTTCAACTCTTTCAAATATGGTGGCCTCTTCTATCTTCTTTCTCCTCCTTAGCTCTTGTCAAATTTTGACTTCAAATTTGGCCTATTTTCTTGACCTCTTCCTCAAGAATCTAAATGTCTTGAGGTCTCCAAAAATACTTTCCAAAGTTTGGCAAACTTCTTGCCAAATCCTTATTCCTTTTGGGCTTGTTGTCGGATGGAGATAATTGTCCCAAATTCTTCTTTTTAGGAGCTTCTCCTACTTGCAATATTCTACCTTGAGCTTTCTTAAAATCTTCTCCAATGGCCACTTATTTAACTTCTTCAATAGGGATTTTCTAGCCTTCTCTTTCTTTCTCCTTCCAAATTTGCTTGAGACCTCTTTTCTTGGGTCTTCAAATTTTGTAGCTTCTCAAAAATTCTTCTATTGGACCTTTTCTTGAGTCCTTCTCTATCTTCTTTCTCTAATCTTCTATCTTCCAAATTTGGAATTTCTTCAATGGACCTCTTTCTTGGGTCTCCTCCTTCTAAAGTTGATTTCTTCAATTTGCAATTTGCAATCTTCAATATTTTATGAGAACCTCTTAGCCCTAACCAAAATTCAGGGGAATATTTCTTGAGTCTTCTCTTTCTTCAATATTCAATAGGGCTTCTCTTGACCTCTTCTCAATTCTTCAATCTGAAATCTTCAATCTTCAAGCTTCTATGGAGACTTTCTTCTTGGTTCTCCTCAATCTTCAATGTCTACTTTTTCTACAACAAAGAACTAATCCCTGCATGAGGAAAGCACATAGACTTTCAGGCAATCGAAGATGAAATTCTTCTCTATCCGTTGTAGGAAGCTTCTCAAATTTTGAGAACTAATTTTCTGCAACAAAAAACTTAGACAACAACAAGTAAATACATGCAAATCTCTAGATCTCTAAAAATCAATAAACTTCACTAGTTATCCTTCAATCTAGTGGAATGAGATCTATGTTGAGTCCTAGTCTTCATGAGTTTTCCTGCAACCCTATGGAAAGACTCTAGCCAAAAAATAACTTTAAAAATTTTGAAAATGAAATCTCCCTATCTCCTCTCAATCTCTCTTGTGGCTCTCCCTATATCCTATCAATCTCCCTTGTGCTCTGATACCACTGTTAGCTTTTGATGCTAGATACTTAATGAGAAATCAACCACAAGATATAAAATGAGCATGCAATATTAAATATATGATAATGGCAATATACTAAGCATGTAAAACTCATAAGAAACTTTTGTAACTACTCATAAAATTGCCATTAATGAAGGCTCATAAAAATAGTACAATGATATAAAATGGAGGTCTCATACACTCCATATTTCTTACATGCTCTACATTGTATCTAGCATATCTACCTTCACTATGCTCTCTCTCACTCTCTATTTCTTTACAACATCAAAGGCCTATATATAATGAGATGTAACTCTTGGCCTTTCACCTACCTATGACACTTCATATTTCTATTCTATGGACTCATGTACACATGGACAACATGCACATTTACATCATTGCACATTCTAATAATACTTGTGCATTTATTACATTGCATAAAGTAAATACTCAAACCCTAATCTAAGAAACTCTCATAATCTAAAGATGTACCCAAGATGGTACATTAGAATGTACCAAATAATGTAATATATTCCAACAATTTCATCATCTCAAATAAAGTGCATCTCTTCCCCTAAACCATGGGCCACCAACCATTATTTTATCCCTAATTTTGAACTAGAAAATATGATGAGGGAAAAACCTTTAGTAAGAAAAGTCACAAAGTAATTTGAATTCAATCCCCACTTCCACTTGGTCCAATTTTGAATCTTCAAAACCCTTGACCAATATTTGTGGAACTTACATATTAAACCTCTACTTTTAAGAACCATTATATCATGCTCAATCATCTCATACTTGATACTTACTTCTGGTATAACATCTGTAACAAGGATCAAAATTTTTATGTATTTGCTCTTCTACTTATCTCTAACTTGGGCCTCCATACTTCTAGCTAGGGCATCCTAATTTCTAGCTAGGGTATCCTAAATTCCTATTAGGTATTTTAAATATATCTTTCCTTCCATACTAGCTAATGAGGCTCACTCTTGGCTTGCACTCCCTCTTGGTTCGCACTCCTTAGATTGCATGTGCTCCTGGTTTGCACTCTTTCCTACATCGCACTCGCTCCCAAATTGCACTCCCTCCTATCTCATAATTTCCCTTATCTCTTATTTTTCTCGATGTTCCTTCACTTCAATATTTTTTTGGAAATAATATTTCATGCATTCATGGTAAGATTTTGAAGCATTGATGCACTTTGGATGAACCTATTGCTCTTATGCCATGACTAAACTCAAACTCACACTCCCTTTTGTTTCACACTCCCTCTTGACTCGCACTTGCTCCTAACTTGCACTCTCTTCTACCTCGCACTTACTCCTAGCTTTCACTCATTCCCTACTTGCACTCCCACCTGGATCACAATTACCCTTGTATCTTCTTTTTCCATATGTTATTTTGCTTCAACAATATTATGGATTTATTTTAAATAAATATTTAAAATTATCCTAATATCTAGAACAAGAAGTGGAACTTATTCCTTGATTGTTCTTGGCTTTCCACTTCCTGTCACACTTCCTCCTCATTCTTGGCTTGCACTTCAACTAATCTCACTCCTAGCTTGTACTCACTTTCGGCTACACTCACTCTTGGCTTGTTCTCACTTTTGACTACACTCACTCTTGGCTTGTGCTCACTTTTGACTGCACTCATCCTAACTCACACTCACTTTTGACTACACTCACTCCCATCTCATGCTCACTTTTGACTGCGCTCACTCCTAGCTCACGCTTGCTTCTAACTGCTCCTCAGGCCATCATGACTTTATTTTTATAATAAGGATAGAAAATTTAGTTGGGGTTCAAGCACCTACCATTTATATAGGATCCTATATCCATTGAGACTTGAACCTAAACCTTCTTCATAGAAGACAATGAGTCTCAACAACTCAAACGTAGCTTAATGAACTAAATATAGATATAATTTTGATTGGTTGTATGGAATTTGAATTATTCCCACATGGATTACATTATGACCATGTTATCATGGTATTCCAATGAACCATATTATGGTATTCCAACAATCCATATTGGCAATTATGCATGTATCACTTAGTAAGGTTTGAACCTAGGTCTTCACCTTGGGAGCTCAAGTTTTTAACCACTTGATCTCATACCATTTGATAAAGCATATATAATGTTAATATGGAAAAAAAAAATATAGTATAAATATTAATGCATGTTTTTTTAAAATATATGATTTTTTAAAAATTATTTAAGAACCATAAATTTTATTTGATACATTTATATATAAATAAGTATTAACATGAATAAAATCTATGATACTATTTATTTTTGAACTAATTTTCATGTCATTTTTATATAGTCTTGAAAATAAATAAATAATCAATAAAATATTTAAGAAAAATGTTACTTCAAAACTATATAGGTTTTGTAGACAAGTTAAAATTGTTAAGGAAATGATAGCAACATAAAATTGTATATTAGACGGTTTGTAACTGATCAATACATATATCAAATGGTTGATCAAGTTTTGGTCTAATATATGTTTGAATCCTAACCCTCTCATTTATAATTCAAAATAAAAATCATTAGTTGTACTCTTAAACAAAGTAATAGATGAGTTGCAATTCTAGATATGATCAACAATGCAAGATCTTGTATTCTATTAGAAATCTAGTAAAGGGATATGATCTTAAACAATTGATTTATGAGCTACAAAATATGCTTCAATGGTCTTATTTTCATATTTTCATAGAAGTATTATTTGGTTTAGAATCTATCAAATATGGTGAATGCAAGTACTTTCATCTTTCCTATATTCTCTTTTCAATGTTGATGTTTTGACTCATATTACGTTAAATTTGATATCTAAATTCTTCCATGGTATAACTTATTTAAGGTGGTGGATTTCAAATAACACTTTCAACTTTTATATCCAAAAGCATACATGGACTTCCATTTTGCCTATATTCTTGTTTCAAATAATATTTTCTTACTTAATTTATGTCTAATTTTTGTAGCTAAATTTAATAACTTTATACTTTACAAAATTGAATTTGTAGTTTTGGTATTATGACATTAATCTTAAAACTAAATATATTACATAGTATTTGGGATGCTCTTACAAATGTATCTTATTCACCATTACTCTCCAATACTTTATAATAAATTAACTAATAATATTAAATGGAGTGACTATGAAATTCACTTATAAAATCCATTTAATAAACATACTCAAGAAAATGGGTAGACACACTTGGCTATATATTATTTTAATAGGTTTTCAAGGATTTAGTTAATGATGCCAAACAATTCACTTGGGATTCAAGGACCTACCATTTATATAGAACTCTATGTCCATTGAGACTTGAACTTGATCATGCTATCATGGTATTTCAATTAATTGCATTGTGGTCTTAAAACAAACCATATTGATAATATGCATATTTTTCCTAAAAATATTTGAACCTGGGTCTCTACTTTGGACTAATTTGAAATAAAAATCATTAACTCAAATATTAAACAAAGTAGTAAATGAAATCTAATTCTAAATATGAGCGTGCACTTACAAAATCCATCTAATAAAGATAAGCAAATAAATAAACACATGGAATTTTAGTTTATGATGAGGTAAGACAACTCACTTGAGATTTAAGCACTTACTATCTATATAGGACCTTATGTCCATTCAAACTTGAACTTGACCATGTCATCATGGTATTTCAATTAACCACAATATGGTATTAAAACAAATCATATTGACAATTATGCATATTTTCCTAGCAAGGTTTGAATCTAGGTATTTATTTTGGACTAATTTGAAATGAAAATCATTAATCCAAATCTTAAACAAAGTAGTTAATGAGATCTAATTCCAAAAATAAGCAATAATTTCAAATCTTATATTTCTATTAGTAATCCCATTAAAGGATAGGACCTTAAATAAGTAATAAATGAGATCTAAATTATGCTTAAGTCCTATATAAAGACATATATTTATATTTTGGAAGGATGAGTTGGTTTAGGTCAATAAAAATATTATGAATACTCCATCAAATTGGGATAAAAGGATTTGGAGCAATTATAATTGCCTACTCCCAAGTTTTCCCTTGAAAAATATTTGGTCACCTTGGCTCTCCTTAAGGCCTCAATATTCCTTTAGTTAGGAGTCCAAAGTAGAATTCTTATGAGTGATAGTCTACAAGGAAGAGGACATCATAAATATTTTAGGTTTATCTTGAGTAAGGAGAAGCTAGAAACATGATATCATCTATTTATTCATTGTCCCTTTCCTTTCATCATTTGGGATTTTTTTTATATTAGAATATATAGTTATGACAAGGATTCCTATTATTGTGTTGTTTGTTACAATAATATTTTAGGGATAACTTGTTAGGATTTGTAGGAATAAGTTGTTGATATTTTTAGATAAAATTTATTAGGATTTATAGGGATAAGTTAGGATTTTTAGGTATAACTTGTTAGGATTTTTAGGACCTGCTTTTATTAGCACCAAATGGTTACTAGATTGTAAATTATTATAAATTTGAGCTTAAAAAGTATATTAGTATTTTGTGTTACACTCTTTTATGGTATCTAATCCATATAAAGGAGAAATAAGGATTTTGTCTCACACTGTTTATTTTAGCTAAGTCATTGTTTTTATCTTTGGTAGCTAGTAACTTTGTATAATGTTACTCTTTAGTCAATTATTGTATTTTCATGTTGTTAATAGAGGTTTTCTCCTACATTGTGTTTATATCTACTAGATTTGACAAACGGTGTTTGTGCTTTGATACTTGGTATTTGGTGGTTTTATCCTCACTTGAAAGAATTTTCCCTTGCAATTTTTAATGTTCACCTACGTCATGATAAAGTGTAACTTGAAGTTTGCCCAAGTTTTGAGCTTGGGTGGAGTAAAATACAATGTTTCACATTTGTTGCTTTGAGTTTGATATTCAAGCTTCTTTGAAATTCAGTATTCTACACTTTCTGTCTAGGCTTGTTATTAGTGGAAGAATTGCAAATATTCAAACTCGTGTTCTTCTAGATTCACATAAACTAACTAGAAGAAATTACAGTGCATGAAGCCAAAAGAAATTTACAATTTGTGATTATCAGGATTTGGAAAATATAATTTTGAAGAAAGAAACCATACTAGAAGATAATATTAATGACATAAACAATGACATAAAGAAGATTTGATGCTTCTCAAATTTTCTATTATATATTATTTGGTTCCTAAAGTTTGTAATGAGAATAATATTGCAATATTGTGGATAAAATTACAGAATAAGTTTTAGATATTTGAAGCAGGATATGCTTTGTATTTGAAGAATATTATATATTCTTATTGAATAGAGGAAGGAGGATTTGTTTGTGAATGCCTTATAATCTATAGGATCCAAGATATCATTTGACTACTATTTATATGATAGTTGGTGTTGAGGAAATAGTTGACATTGTTTTGCAAAGTTTGCCTGTATTTTATGAGTCTTTTGTTGAGTCTCCACATTTTCTTCTAGAAAGTCAAACTATTGATTTTAAAAGATGTATCCTTTACTTTAAAAAAAGATGAGACAATCACAAATGTTAGAATCCACCTTAGGGAATGCAAAGAGTGCAATTACTACTAAAGTCAAATACAAAGGTAATTAGAATATCAAGCCCTTATCATATGATCACAAGGAAGATAAAATTTCTAATGTAAAGTAGTCCCAATTCATTTATTTTTACTATAGGAAACTTGTTCATTTCAAATGGGATTGTAGTAAGTTATGGAACAAAAAAAGTTAGTAAAGAAAAAAATGAATGTTATTAAAATATAATATCAATAAGAGAACTCTACTTTTGTAATAACTTATAGTTCATCTAGTCAATCTATTGAGTGGTACTTTTATCCTAGAGTATCTATACATTAAATATATCAAAAATATTGATATGTTAAATAATAATGAGTCGGTTTCACTTGATAATGGTATATCATACTTTATTGAAGTATGTAATGATGTTAGTGCAACATCATTGAACAACAATGTTATATACACCTTCAAGAATGTTCAATATGTTCCTCATAGGAACAAAGGTTTATCCATTAGTAAAATCATAAAAAAATTATTAAATTGTTGTGTATGGTTATAAAAATAGATGCGAGGTGATGAATGTAGGTAAAAACAAGCTCATTGATTATGGTATAGGCGAGAAGGTACTATACAAGTCAATTGATGCCAAGTTCATTAATTCATTTGCCTTAATAGTTAAAGAAAATAGTTTTTTTCTTTGGCATGAGAGGTTTTGTCACCTTAATAATAAGTATTTATCAATGCTTACAAACATGGTTCTTGGATTGTCATCCATTCAAGTGTAATAACACTCATGTGTAGGATGTAAACTTGGAAAACAAAGTATATGTTTGGTGTAATAACAAAGAATAATTTGGATTAAGTGTATGTTGATTTTTAGGGTCCAATGAATATATATCTTTGGTTTGTTGTACAATATATTTTTTGTTTATGGTTGATGATTATTCGAGGAAAATGTGGGTATATTTCCTTAAGTATGAATATTTCTCATTATTTCAAAATTTTAAGGCCCTTGTAGAGAAAAAATTTGGAAATTAAATCAGGGCCTTGAGGTGAAATAATCAATGTGATTTAATCTCAAAATAATTTTAGTAGTTTTCTAGGAACGAGGGTATACATAAGCAATACAACTTACACTCCAAAACAAAAAGGAATAGTAGAGAGGAGGAATAATACAATCATGGAGATGACTATATGTAGGGTGCATAAGTAAAATGTACCATATTGTTACTTAGAAAAAGTAATAAATACTACAATATTTATTCTTAACAAGTATCCATGTAAAGATATACAAAATATTACTCTAAAAGAAATATGGTTTGGAATAAAACCTTTGGTTAGTCATTTTTGTATTTTTGGTTGTGTTGCTTTTGCAATAATTCCTAAGGATAAAAGAAGTAAGTTAGATGCAAAAATAAAAAATTTATGTTCATTAGCTATACTAAATAATCCAAGGCATTGATTACTTGATGTATCTACTAACAAGATTGTAGTTAGCGAAGATATTATTGTACATAAGAAGACTTCTTTATTCTAATATGATGGTAAACCTATTAAGATTTATGTATATTTTAGAATTGTTGATAGTACTCCAAAAATTACTAAAGTTTACTTGGATTTAGATACATAAAAGACTAATGATGAAAAGAAAAATGTGAAGACTCAACCATATTGATTTGTTGAAATCCACATTGGGATGACCTTGGAGAATAGAGCTTGACAGAGATACACCCAATTGAAGTTTTCCAACACATCAATGACCAAAATGGTATACACAGACAACAAAAGGATAGTAAAATATGTCAAGGAGAATGATAAAGTGATAGTTGGGTAACCTAAATGAGCTTGAAAAGAGCCCAAACAAGTGAATGATTAAACAAATTTTGCTTTATTTCCATAGGTTTTTGAATTCAATAGATATGAAGAGGCCAAAGGTAAACCAGATCAAGAAGTTGCCATGAAGATAAAATTTGACTCTTGGATAAAGAACAAAATATGGGAACCATGTAAATTATCCCATGGAAATAAAACCAATATACGTAAATGGGTTTATAAGATAAAATATAAATCAAATGATTTAATTGTGAAATTCAAATCCCAAATTGTTGCTAATTGGTATACACGACAAGAAGGTATAGATGATGGAGAGACATTTGCTCCAACTACAAATATGGTGGTTTTTCAATTACTTATCTTCATTGTAGTATAGTTTGGTGGAGAGGTGTACCAGATGGATGTTAAGAGTTTCTTCTAAAATGGATATTTGGAAGAGGAGGTATACATGGTGAAACCATAAGGGTTTTAAGTACCGAAAAAATAATATTTGGTTTATATATTGATTAATTCCTTATATAGACTCAAGTAGGCTCCCAAATATGTCATCCAAAATCTTTTCAAACATGTGGTAGTAATGACAATTTGAATTACCTTATGTCCACTCAAGTGCATTTATGTTTTGTAGTGAGTCATTTATCATATTTCATGTCAAATCCCTAAAGAGAGCATTACCAAGATGTAAGATGTATTCTTGGATATATCAAAGGTATCCTTAGTTTTGGTATATTGTACCAACAATCTAATGATTTTTAGTTGGTTGGGTACATTGATGCAAATTAGGCAAAATCAGTAGATGATAAAAAATCTACTACTAGTTATGTGTTTGCTCTTGGATCAAGGGCTATTTCTTAGTAGAGTAAGCTTCTATGTACAATTGATTTATCATCAACTAAAGCAGACTATAAGGCAAAACACAATGCAAGTTTTCAAGCTACTTGGTTGTCATGCACTGTATGATTTTAAAATAGATTAAATAGCATTGACATTGTTTCAATGTGATAGTCAAAGTGTGATCAAGTTGGTGAAGAATCTAACATATCATGTTAGAACAAAATATATTGAATTTCATCTCTATATATCTAGCAACTAGTGGATCATGAGGAAATTTTCCTAAATTATTCTACAACTTCTAAAATAATTACTGATGTAATGGTTAAATATTTAAGCAAATAAAAATTTGTAAAATTTAGAAATAATTTTGGAATCGTATTCGGGTTAGTCATTAAGGAGGGATGTAAGAATAAATGGATATGATAAGGATTCCTATAATGATATTGTTTGTTACAATAATTTTTTAGAGATAACTTGTTAGCATTTGTAGGGATAAGTTGTTAATATTTTTAGGAATAATTTGTTAGGATTTTTAGGATTTGATTTTATCAACACCAAACGATTACCAAATTGTAAATATTTATGAATTGGAGCTGAAAAATACAAATAGAGAATCCTTTGTTACATTTTTTTTCTATAATATATTGAGTTGCTTCGTCAACATTGAACGAGTTGATAAAATATTGGATTAATTGTAACAAAGCTAAAGCATTAAATATTTTATAAATGATTGGTCCTCCCATTATTTGTTGGAATCCATAGATTATAAATTATTTTAAAATTATTAAAAGCAAATCTCATAATCACATCCAAGTTTGAATTCATGTTGTTTCCTCTCTTATAAAATATTGAGAAACATGGTTCTCACCATGGAAAGTCGTAGGTGTGGAAAAAGGCATGTTAGCCTCTTAATTACATGATTTGAATATACATGCAAGGATCATCCACAAAAATGGAGTTAATGCAAATAATTTGTGTTTATTTGAAATACAATGGTAATGTTCAAAAGGTGGGTCAATCAAACTCAATTTTGATGATGCTTTTAAAGGAAACCCTAAAGAAACTAGAAAGTATGGTATTTTTTTAAATAACAATGGAATAATTTTCATCACCTACTCACAATCATATGGAACTCCAACAAGCAACTATGTAACGTCTAGGACACTTGCAATGATTAATATTGCCATTGAAAAAGTATGAAGATATATTTCAATTCAAAGGGTTCACATATTTTTTTTAAATATTATTTTTAATAGGCTATATGTGGCTTCTATTTGGGGCCACTCCCATTAAAATAATAAAACAATACATTGTTCTTAGGTTAATTAAATCGCCTCCAACTTGTATTTTTATCAAATATATTCTTCATTTGCCTTTCTATCAAATATATTCATCATCTTCCTCAAACTACTATATTTTTGAAATCAACTCCTTAATATCATTTTTATTAAGAGATAAAATCTTACTTGTTCAATTGTATTCT
This sequence comes from Wollemia nobilis, assembly GCA_028583015.1. Classification (NCBI taxonomy): domain Eukaryota; kingdom Viridiplantae; phylum Streptophyta; class Pinopsida; order Araucariales; family Araucariaceae; genus Wollemia; species Wollemia nobilis. The sequence goes on from JAQPPZ010017073.1 coordinate 3,470,529, forward strand.
AAAACTTAGTTTTTTCCAAGATAAAATCAACATCGTGAATAGCTAAAATATTTGCTACCTAGTTTCCATATATATATATATATATATATATATATATATATATATATATATATATATATATATATATATATATATATATATATATATATATATATTGTGTATAACAACCTATAAATTTCCTAATACCTATTTTATAGGGCTATTATTCATGCTCTTGATATTCCAAGATATATTTTTGTCATTAGTTTTTGTTTTTTTTGTGGGTTTGACCCCACTTATTTTTTTTTAATAGGTTATATGTGGCTTCTATTGAGGGCCACTCCCATCAAAATACCAAAATATTATATTTGTTGCAACATACCTTTTTATCATATTTTTTTCATTTATTTTTTCTCTTAAATATATTCTTCAACTTCCTCAAAGTGTTATGTTTACACAATCAACTCCTTGACATAATTTTGATTAAGACATAAAATCTCACTTGGCCAATTGCCTTCTAAATTTTGAATTTCACTAGGATGAAGATCAACACCATAATTCGCTAATTTATCTACTACTCAATTTCCTTCTCTATAAATATGCTCACACTGCCAAGAGATTGCCTCTAGTAATAGATGATGAACATCAACAATATATTACTTTGTATCCAATCTCCACATCCACTTTTGTTAATAGCATTGACGATAATTTGTGAGTCCCCCTCAATTGAAATATATTTCATGTTAGCTTTTGATGCTATATATTTAATGAATTAACTACCACAAGGTATAAAATGATCATATAATATTAAATATAAGATAATGGTAATATACTAAGCATGTAAAACTCATAAGAAACTTTTGTAACTACTCATAAAACTACCATTAATGAAAGCTCATGAAAATAGTATCTTCATACAAAAATTGGAGATCTCAAACTCTCCATATTTCATACATGCTCTACATTGTATCTACCTTGCTCTATACTACTCTACTATTCTCTCTATATATTTCTATATCAAACACCTATATACATTCACCTTCCCATGACTCTTCATCTTCCTATTCTATAGACTCATGTACACATGGACAACATGCACATTTACATCATTGCACATTCTAATAATAGTTGTGCATTTATTACATTGCATAAAGTAAATACTCAAACCCTGATATAAGACACACTCCTAATCTAAATTTGTACCCAAGATGGTACATCAACATGTACCAAATAATATAATATATTCCAACATTTCCATCCTTTTTTTGCTGCAATTTTAATCTTTGTAAGAAGTGCCCTAGCCTTTGCATAGTTGTTAGTTGAAGTTCCATATGATTCTGAATAAGTGAGGAGAATTTTTCCTTCACTATTTCTAGAAACACTGCCTCAACTAATTTTGATAAACCCAATTTTTGGACATTTCTATTTTACCATAGATTGAAGTAGATCCTTTGTTTTAATTCCATTGTCATAGATGACTCTTCCATATATGTTCAAATCCTATAGCCAAGTTATTAGCACCTATTTTTTTGCAATTGAGACTTCCCATGATGAGCAGCATATTTGTAGATATTCTGCAAGAGAGACACAAGTACAATTCCAAAATTGGGCATGATTTTGATATTTATTTTTAAAAAAATTGTTATTCCTTTCAAGCCATAAATTCCAACAAATAATGGTTGGGCCAGTCCTCCAAAGAATACATAATGCTTTAGATTTAAAATAAGTTATCCAACATTTTATCAACTCTTTCAATGTTGATGGAGCCACCCAATATAATTCCATATTTTTTTTAAAAACCCCAAATGGTGTGAGCAAACAAACAATAAAAAAGTAAATGGTCTGACGTTTCTAAATCCTTCTCACATAAGGCACATCTGAAGGGTCCACAATATCTCTTCTTTGTAGACTCTCTCTCGTAAGATTCTTACTTTGAACTACTAACCAAAGAAATGTTGAGGCCTTACTGAGAGCCTCTAATAACCAAACGTTCTTCCAATAAAAATATTTGGGAGAAGGAAATCTTGATTGTTCTAAATTCTCATATCCCAACTTGATCGAGTATCCGCCATCCTTTGATAAATTCCAAACCAACTCATCCTTTCATGTAAAAATCAGTAAATAAAACTCTCTAAGCATCTTTTGAAGTTCTTATGCAATTTGTTTGAGTTCCTCTCCTTCAACTAGGTTACTAAAAGAAATCCATGATATGGAGTTTTTGCTCATAATAATATAATCTTTGACCTTTGGACCTTTACATGCTAGGCACACTTGAGCCAATGGTTTTCATTTTGAGTCAGAGATAAGAGGATAAGGATTCAACCAAGCATCAAACCAAAAAATTGCAGAACTCGCCTCATTGACTAACCATCTAATATATTTCTTTATCAATTGTAAACTCTCTAATATGAAGTTCCTAAATAAATTCATTGCATCAAGAGAACCTATGTATTTTTTAAATAATATTTTTCCTAATTCTTTCCTTGATCTATGAAAAATATCCATCCAATATTTGCTCCTAATGCCAAATTTATAAGTCTACAATTCCACAAGCCTACTCCTCCAATATTTTTTCCTTTGCAAACCCTATCCCACTTACAAAGAGGAAACCTAAAATTTTCCTCACAACCTTTCCATAGAAAGTTTCTTTGAATTTTATCTATTTTTGATGCAATACCTATTGGTAGTCTTGAAAGTGACATCATATAAATAGGAATGGATTGCAATGTAGTATTTATGAGTTGTAGCCTTCCTGCCATGGTTAAGAACTTACCTTTCCAACCTACCAAGCAAGCTTTCATTCTATACAAAAAAGATATCCAAAGCTCATTTTTATTTCATTTAATTAGACAAAGGAATACCCAAGTAGGTTGATGGAAAATTTTCAGTTTTAAACCCTAAAATATTCACAATAATTTGTTGTAAATCTAGGATAGTATTAATGAAACAATCTTGGATTTTGAAGTATTTACCAACTATCCAATAGACTTATGATAGGATGATAATATTGAATTAAACCCCATGGCCTCATTGACTGGTGGATAGTCCAAAAGAAGAGTATCATCAACAAATTGGAGATGATATTCAAAGGAACCATTTTTTGCAACTTGAATACCCTTGATTTTTCCTTCCATTTTTACCTTTGAAAAGGCTCTCCCTAATGCTTCCACCAGAATAATGAATAGATAAGAAGAAATATGATCACCTTGATGAATTCCACAAGATGACTTGAAGTACCCAGTAGGAGAACCATTGATCAAAATAGAAAAATTTGCAATGCTATAACAACATTTAATCCACTCACACCAACTATAATCAAAGCCAAACTTTCTGAGAATAGCATGTAGAAAATTCCAAGAAACCCTATCATATGCTTTGTTCATATCTAATTTCAAAAGCATACTTATTTTTTCCATGGAATGAAGAGAATGTATAGCCTCTTGTGCAATAATTATACCATCAAGAATTTGTTTACCATGAACAAATCCACCTTGCTTCTCTGAGATAACACACCCTAGAATGCACTTCAACATGTTTGCCATAATTTTTGAAATGATTTTTTAAATCACATTACAAAGGTTTATTGGACGAAAATTATCAAAATATTTTGTCCCACCTTTCTTCGGAACCAAGGTAATAAAATTAGCATTGATACCACTTACGATAGCCTTCCTTTTTTAGGCCTCTTCAACTGCATCTAACATACCATTCAATAAATCCTAAATGTTTTGAAAGAAAATTGTAGGAAATCCATCTGATCTAGGTGCCTTGTTAGGATGGAAAGAGAAAACTACTTCATGGAGCTCCTCCATAGATATCTTCTTCATCAATATTTTATTTTGTCCCTGAGTGATAATTGATGGAATATTTTGTAGAAGTTTTTCTTGTGCCTCCTTATCTTGCCTAGAATATGATAATTTGTTTTTGAAATAATTAATTGCTTCCTTATTTATATATTCTTTGTCCTTAATATTTCTTCCACTTAGAGTTATAATAATTTTGATATGATGAACATTAAAAATTATTTTTGTTGTAGCAATGAATATTTTTATATATTTCTTGAAATGCTCAAAAACAATGCACAATAACTTAAAAACGTATGATTGCAAAACTACCAGATATAAAACCATAACATCATGATAAAACAAGAAAGGTATGGGGCAGATCCATTTTATTAATGATAGCTTGTTTTCTCAAAATGTAGTTACAACTTCATTCCCTCAAGGGAGTTCATCATTTTGATACAATCGATATAATAAATAATTGAGAATATTTGATTCTCTTCTCAGGACAAATCTAGTGCGCTTTTAGGGTTCTCTCGCATCCACAAATCATCTTGCAAAGGGTTTCATAGTGACATTTACAAGGGGTGATATCAAACTCTTGCATTCCTCCTTCCTTGCATAAAACCTGTAATCTACACACAAGGAACACAAAAAAAGGTTAATAGCATGTGTAGTAAAATGATAAGTAAAAAGGTCCGAGGTGTAGACCAATTGGTTCATCCAAACCTCATAAGGGGGGCGGAGGTCCAAGGTTCAAATCTCGGGCCTCGTCGGACTGAACGCTTGTCTCTTTCCTAGTGCTTTCAGCGACGTAAAAGGTTTAAAATGATTGTGGCATGGTGGTTATAGGGGCGGACTACGTGAATATCTGTATGGCGGCTTCTGGGGCGGACAACACAGAATACTGTGGTGGCCATAAAAAGCTGGATAGCCTGCCCAGATTCGTGGTGGCTACCGATTCCACCATGTAAATTCAAAAAAAAAAATGATAAGTAAAAGCGATAAATGACTGAAAAATGATGAGTAAATATGTAAAACAAAATGCAACTATGCTAAGATGATGAAGAATGTAAATAGCTTGAGGGTGTTAGCATATTTCAATATTTTATTTGATTTATTATGATCCTAAGAATCTTATATTGTTGGACATATTTTAGGCTTGTTGTTATTTGTTATAACAACGCCTATTTTGGTCTTGGGTGGTTCCGTAACCTCCGGACTATTATTGGCTTCAAATGTATTATTTATATTTGGTCATATTAATGAGAATCAGTTCCAATGTTCACATGGTATCAGAGCCACCACCTCTCCGCTCTCATTTTTGAATGATTAGTAGCGATCGAGGCTTTGATGATTAGGGGCGAAGCTTTTGTTTTTTTTCTCCATTGGAAATCGAGTTTGGAGGAGTTTTTTTTCTCCATTAGAAATAAGCCCAATCGGGCAGTGTGAGACTCGGGTGGAGCGAACATAGGTCGGACAAAGGCCTGACTCGACTCGGGTGAAGCGAACATAGGCCAGACAAAGGCTTGACTCGACTCGATCGGGGAGGAATCCCAAATTTTTTTGGGATCGACAAACAACCAAGGCAAATTGACTACCAAGTCAAAATTCAACAAGGCACAAGTCGGATCGAACAACAAGGCACGTGGTGAAAGCCAACAAGGCAGCAGGTGTCAGCCAGCAAGGCGGCCAACCCCACGCGGGAGGAGAGCCCATGCCCTCTCGAGGTAGCATCTCCCCGATAGGAGATACTCCTAAGGGGAGTATAAGGTGTTATAAACACCTTAAAACCTCTCAGTCCCATTGATGTGGGATATTAGAAATAAAACCAAACTCAATGCACTCTGTTGCAAACCCGTCACTATCAAAACGCATCAAACCAGTTTACCAATTGCTATTTTTGGTTAACTCTGGGAGCATTGGATCTTGTTTCTAAAACTTTATCTGGCTTCAGCATCTAAATCCGAGCATATTGGCTGGATTAGAATTTCAATTTGGTCCTCGAATTTCATCCAGTGAATGATTTTTACTCCCGAAGAGCGTCATTGGCACTGTGCATTGCAGCATTTTTTGAGTAGATTTGAGTTTTTTTTAGTGTGGAGTTGTTTAAATCAAGCCTCAGATAGCACTGTGAGGCAAACGAGGAGTTTTTTGCAAGGTTTTTTGAGTGAGATAACAATTTTTTTTTTTCACTCTCGTCGTCGCCATCCGTCCGCCGCCTTAGCACCACCCGAGCCGCAACCAAGGTGGAGGTGCGGCGCTGCTTTGAGCTATGGGCCCGTGGAGCCTCCTTTTCTAGGAGGGCTCCCAAGATTCTTAGCATATCAGCCCGCTAGCTCACGTGGTCGTGAGCTAAGCGGTTGGGCTCTAGGAGCCCTGAGGTCACGAGGTCAAAACCCGCCGACCCCCCCTAAACAAGGTAGAAAAAAAAAATTTAAGTTATCTTTTTAATTTTTTTTTTTAAGGTTAATAATTAAATTTTTAAATTTTTTTTTTATATAGTTAAAAAGTTATTTTTTTAATAATTTTTTACTATAAGAAGTAATTTATTTATTTTATTAACCTTAGTTAAAAAATATTTAAAGATGCTTTAGAGAAATTTTTTTAAGGGGGGAACCATTTTTTTTCAAAAATCATGGGGGGAAAGAGAGTAATTTTTTGAAAAAGGCAATTTTTTCATTATTGTAAAGGTGCATTTTCGGCAGTGCTTGACACCTAGTGGTTTATTTCTGTGGGCACTTTTATGTTGTATGTTGCATTTTCCATTTTTTGCACTACTTCATTAAAAGTTAAAAATCAAATACACTCCCTAAGTCCCAGAAATAATTAAAACTCATCCGTGCAATTTATTGCACTGCATCGTTTGGTATTTGTGATACCTTTGGCCAAAAATTACAGGTAAAGTTGTCGTGATTGTGCTACTATATCCGTCGCCTAATATAGCAGCCAAAACAACGTTTGAGCTTGTTATCTATTAATCGTCGGGGATATATAAGTTTGCCATTTTGCTATTTTTTTACTCCATTCGCTACCCCAATCGCTCTCGTTTTTAGGCTTAAATCTCGATGAAAGTTTGGATATCCAAAGTGTTTAGGGGAAGTTACGCCCCACGCATACAGATTGAAGGCTTTCTAAGGTGGGTGTCATCAACAAGGCGATTCCCTTTCAGTACCGCCTAAGTACCACGTATCGTATAATCATTAAAATTACCTACAGTATCCCTCACGTAAGGGCAGGTAATTTTTTTGGTTTTTTAAAATACCTATAGTCTCCCTCACATAAGGGCGGGTATTTTATATGGTATAATAGCCTAGCATTAAGGTATATCGAAGGTGGGACCATTTGGTGTTATAAGGAACCTTCACAATGTCTACAAAATTAATGACTGATGCTCATCAGTTGTTGAAAGGTCCAAACTATACACCATGGAAAAATAAGATGAAGGCAATCCTTGAGATGGATGATCTTTGGGATGTTGTTTATGGAGCAACAGTGAAACCTTCATCTGTAGCTGAAGCCAAAACTCTAATGAAATTTTGGATATCCAAAGTGTTTAGGGGAAGTTATGCCCCCCGCATGCGGATTGAAGGCTTTATAAGGTGGGTGTCATCAACGAGGCGATTCCCTTTCAATACCGCCTAAGTACCACGTATCGTATAATCATTAAAATTACCTACAGTCTCCCTCACATAAGGGCAGGTAATTTTTTTGGTTTTTCAAAATACCTATAAATCCTGACGAAAGTTCAAATATCCAAAGTGTTTAGGGGAAGTTATGCCCCACACATGCATATTGAAGGCTTTCTAAGTTGGGTGTCATCAACGAGGTGATTCCTTTTCAGTATCGCCTAAGTACCACGTATTGTATAATCATTAAAATTACCTACAGTCTCCCTCACGTAAGGGCAGGTAATTTTTCTGGTTTTTCAAAATACCTATAGCCTCCTTCACGTAAGGGCAGGTATTTTATAAGGTATAACGGCCTGGCATTAAGGTATATCGAAGGGGGGTCCATTTGGTGTTATAAGGAACCTTCACAATGTCTAGAAAATTAATGACTGATGCTCATCAGTTGTTGAAAGGTCCAAACTATACACCATGGAAAAATAAGATGAATGTAATCCTTGAGATGGATGATCTTTGGGATGTTGTTTCTGGAGCAACAGTGAGACCTTCATCTGCAGCTGGAGCCACAACTCTTACTGCTGATCATAAAGACTTTGATAAGAAATATAGCAAGGTAAAAGTGCTCATTTTGCTTGTTGTTTATGATGAAGTTCAACCCCATATTACTGACTTTCAAAATAGTAAAGAGGCATGGGATGCCCTTAAAACTATATATGAAGGAAAGAATGATTCCACCATTCTATTTCTTCAATCTCAATTACACAGTCTAAGCATGAAATAGGGAGAGACAATTGAACTCTTTCTTTGCAGAGTGTCTGAATTGAAAGGAAAGTTGAATTCTTTGGTAGCACCATTTTATGATAAGCTCCTTACCTCAGTGGTATTGAGAGCATTACCTAATTCTTTTAGAGTGTTGATCACCTCACTTCAGGTATCACAAAGACAAGTTACCTTTGTTGAGTTGATAAATTTGCTTCAAGAAGAGGAAGCATGCCAACTACAGCGAGATGATTCTTCTAACACTGCCCTCTACTCCAATAGGAAGGACTCTAAGAAGAAGGGTAATTTTCAGAAGGGATGGAACTCTCAAAAGGATTCAAAAGGGAAACAAACTCAACAGACTAAGAGATATTGCAAAATCTGTGACAAGGAAGGTCATGACACAAATAGATGTTGGCATAAAAATAAGCAACCAAAACTGAAAGGCCAGAACAAACCACAAAAGAACAAGCAACCCAAAGTTAATGTTGTTGTTGAGGAATCTGACATAGATTCTGAGCGAGCACACAAAGTGCTCATGACTACCATAGTCTCCAAGCAGACGAATCCTGTATGGTATGTCAATTTTGGAGCCAGTAAGCACATGACTGGCGATAAATCATGGTTTGAGTCTTTTGAGGTCAAAGAGGGCAAACCTGTTACTATTATCGATGATAAATCCTACAAGGTTCAGGGAGAAGGTACAATTTTTTTTACTCTTCCTGATGGCAAGTGTCAGATTGAGAAGGTTCTCTATGTTCCAGGATTGGCGAACAACTTGTTGTCAGTCACAAATTTTGGATAAAGACATGGTTGTAAACTTTAGTGTTGAGGGGGGCAATAAGTGTTGTTCAACTACCAATAGGGGTAAGAACATTGCAACCGCTTCATATAAGCATGGCTTATTTGCTCTAGATGCTATCTCTACTCCAAATATAGCCATGACTATCTCTACAAAGGAGGCAACTTCCCTGTGGCATAAGAGATATGGGCATCTAAGTTCTGGTTAATTACTCGAGCTAAGTAAGTATGAGATGGTAAAGGGTCTTCCTTCCCTTTCTACCACATTACCAGTTTTCTCTAACTGCTTGGTTGGAAAGTAGCATAGAGTACCTTTCGAGAGAAGCTCTACAAGAGCAAAGAAACCTCTGGAGTTGGTTCACGTCGATCTATGCGGTCCTTTTACACCCATCAATTGTGGGGGAAGAGGTATTTTTAGTTATTCATGGATGATTACTCACAAAATATGTGGGTTTTCTTTCTTCAACTGAAATCTGAAGCATTTGGGTTCTTCCAACAATTCAAAAAATCTATTGAGGAGTCAAGGACTTCTATAAAGACCCTTCACTCAGATCGAGGGGGGAAATTCACCTCTAAAGAATTTTTTGCATTCTTGACTAAAAAAGGGGTCACACAATAGTTAACTACTGCTTATACTCCTCAACAAAATGGAGTTGCTGAAAGGATGAACCGTTCAATCATGGAAATGGTTCATTGCATGCTCACTGGAGCTAGAATTGGGCAACAATATTGGGCAAAATCTGTCACCATAATAGTATATCTGTTGAATAGGGCACCCACAAAGGCCCTACAAGGAAAGACTCCACAGGAAGCATGGAGTGGTAGGAAACCCTCCATTTATCATCTACGCATTTTTGGTTGTAAAGCATTCATGCACATACCGAAAGAGAAAAGGAAGAAGCTAGATGAGAAAACATTGAAGTGTATTCTTCTTGGGTATGATGAGCACTCTAAGGGTTATCGATTGATTGATCCCTTGACCAAGAAGATTCACGTCGATAGAGATGTAGTTTTTGATGAGGCTTTCACATCACAAAACACATCAGATGTATACCTAGATCTTGTGGAATCTAAAGTTGAGAAGTCTCCTTCATCATCAAAGATTGGAGGTCCTTCTTCATCTTCTTCAACACCACAGAAGAAGAATCCAAAGTGGTATACAAGTACAATCAGAGACTCCAAGCTATCCACTCCACCAAATTTAATTTCGCATAGGCTTCGTACTTGCAGCATGGCTCGACAAGAGAGAGCAGCAGCAGAGACTACTGAGGTTGATGATCTTTGTCAATATTTTGAGGAACTTTCTGTAGATCCAAAGAGATACAAAAGATATGGATATTGATGATGACAGGGTGTTTATGTCTTCAATAGATGAACATGAACCTTCTTTAGTGCAAGATGTCCTTAGTGAGCCACAACGGAAGGCTGCTATCGATGTAGAGTATAAGTCTCTAATGAAAAACAAAACTTGGAAGCTTGTCAAGCTGCCTTATGGAAAGAACCCCATAGGCTGCAAATGGGTGTACAAAGTCAAGTATAAGGTATATGGGACAATAGATAAGCATAATGCCCATCTTGTTGCAAAGGGCTATGCTCAAAGAAAAGGCATTGACTACAAGGAAACTTTTGCACCTACTACTCGGATGACAACCATTCGAGTTCTTTGTACTATGGCAACATGGTATGGGTGGAAAGTTCACCAAATGGATGTCAAGAGTGCTTTTCTAAATGGTGATCTCCAAGATAAATTCTACATGACACAACCTGAAGGATTTGAAGTGGAAGGCCAAGAGCAAAAAGTTTGCAAATTGGTCAAATCCTTATATGGTTTGAAACAAGCTCCTCGAGCTTGGTATATAAAAATGGATAATCACCTACTGCAACATGGATTCAAGAGATGTCCGTCGGATGCAAACCTCTATTTCAAGAAACAAGGTTATGAAATAGTGTTGCTTGTACTCTATGTTGATGATCTTCTCATTACAAGGAGTTCAGAAACTATGATCTCTACTTTCAAACAGGATTTGAGCAAATATTTTGAGATGACAGATCTTGGACTTCTCCATTACTGTCTTGGTCTGGAAGTGAACCAGAAGGAGCACTACATCAAAGTGTCTCAGAAAAATATGCCAAGACACTACTAGAAAAATATCGCATGATTGATTGCAAGCCGGTGGCAACACCAATGGAATCAGGACTTCAGTTATTGTGATATGACAAATCACCTCAGGTAGATGCTACTCTTTATCGTTAGTTGACTGGGAGTCTCATATATCTGACCAATACTAGGCCATATATCATATTTGTTGTCAACTATATTTTGAGGTTCATGCAGAAACCTAAGACTACTCACTGGAAAGCAACAAAACGAGTTCTTCACTATGTTTGTGGCACAATGGAATATGGCCTATAATACAAGAGGAACAACAAATTCTTCTTATAGGGATACACGGACTCAGACTATGTCGGGTCATACGATGATCGTAAATCAACTTTAGGATATTTATTTCATCTTGGATCCAATCCTGTCTCTTGGCACAACAAGAAGCAACAGGTGGTTGATATCTCATCGATAGAGGTAGAATATCGTGTTGCACGTGAAGTTGTGTGTGAAGTGATATGGTTGCATCGCATTCTAACAAGTATGGGTCTTCCATAAAAATCTCCAATACACTTGTTCTGCGACAACTAGGGTGTTTTGAACCTTGTTAAGAATCTCGTGCATCATGAGAAAACCAAGCACATTGATACACAATACCACTTCATTCGAGACGAAGTACCAAGGCACCAAAACTAGCTTCAATTCATCTCCACCAATGCCCAAGTTGTAGATATTTTCACTAAGGCACTTGCACGTGTCAAATTTGAATTGTTTCGCAGCTCTCTATGTATTGCAAAATGATGTAAGCAGGGGGGATGCTAGTATAGCTATTAGTTATATGTTTACTCAAATATTGTAATAAGGGGGTATGTTAGCATATTTCAATATTTTATTTGATTTATTATGATCCTAACAATCTTATATTGTTGGACATATTTTAGGCTCGTTGTTATTTGTTATAACAACACCTATTTTGGTCCTGGGTGGTTCCATAACCTCCGGACTATTATTGGCTTCGAATGTATTATTTATATTTGATCATATTAATGAGAATTAGTTCCATTGTTCATAGAGGGTTCGTGGTTCCATTCTAGCAACACTTCATCACTTGAAAACTCTAAAACTTGGTATCTCTTTGAATGAGGGTGGATGCCAATTTATAGCTCCTTCGAAAGGAACCTATTATTAGCAAAGAACCCTCGCATGGGAGAGGTGGATTGCATACTCTTCTCCAAAATCCCATGCAATGCCACTTGGTTGTGCATGCTTACGCAATGCTATTATGGGGTTAAGTGTGCATGCTAAACTGGGCTCGAGTGTGCATGAAATTGACGATGCAAGCCCACACGTGGATTCTCTTTTTTTTGTTCCACTTCTAGTGTGATCATCTCAGGGTGGGACGACCTTGACTGGGGGCTACTCCTTGGTAGGATGACCTCTAGCTATGGATTGTCCTTGGTAGAACGACCTTTGGAAGTAGCCCCTAGGAGGAACGACCTGGGTCGCAAAAGGGAAAGGTCCCTTGTTTGAGTGGTGAAAACCACTACCCAAGCCCTAAGGCTATCCAAAGTAGGTCACTTGGTATTTAGGGAGTCCATATAGGTAGTATCCTCAACATGATATATTTTAGGTGTCTATATATGCCCCTTTTTGGGATGCATTGTGTGAAAACACAACACTGAGCAAAAAATAGATGACCTTAGGTCAAGTTGAGGGTTGATGTTCACTGATCTAATTAATGTTGGATGTCCCAATCATGAAAAGGGTATGCATTTTTGAACCATTGCTTCTAACAAGTTGAGGAACTTGATTTTAGTAAACCTTTCAACCAAGATTACGATTTTGAGGTATACTTGACCTTGGTAGACTTTTCAGTCATGGGGAGATATTATGGGTTTATGAACCTCCATGTTGCACGAATGCCAAGAATTTATTTAATTAAAATTTGTTCTTTTACCCCAACAAATAGGGAAGTGTATGATAGTATCTGACAATGATTCTTAAATGAATGCAACTTGCATGATTGAGTGTCTGATTATTGATTTGATTATGAATTTAATGATGTAATGACTACCAACTAAAATGCTCAAAAACTAGTACACAATGACTTAAAAACGTATAATTGTAAAACTACGAGATATATAACCATAACATCATGATAAAATAAGAAAGATATTAGGTAGATCCATTTTATTAATGATAGTTTGTTTTCTCACAATATGGTTACAACTTCATCCCCTCGAGGGAGTTCATCATTTTGATACAATTGATACAATAAATAGTTGAGAAGATTTGATTCTCTTCTCGAAATAGATCTGGTGCACTTTTAGGATTTTCTCACTTCCACAAACCATCCTGCAAAGGGTTTCTTCGTGACCTTTAGAAGGGGTGATATCAAACTCTTGTGTTCCTCCTTCCTTGCACAAAATATGTAATTTACATACAAAGAACACAAAAAAAGGTTAATAGCATGTGCGGATGAAATGATAAGTAAAAGCGATAAATGACTGAAACATGATGAGTAAATATGTAAAACAAAATGCAACTATGCTAAGATGATGAATAATGCAAATAACTCGAGGGATCGTAATTCCATTCGAACAGCACTTCGTCGCTTGAAAACTCTAAAACTTGGTATCTCTTTGAATAAGGGTGGATGCCAATTTATAGCTCCTTTGAAAGGAATATATTATTATCAAAGAACCCTCGCACGGGAGATGCTCTTATCAAAAATACCATGTGTTATCACTTGGTTGTGCGTGCTTACGCAATGCTATTCTAGGGTCAAGCGTGTGTGCTAAACTAGGTTCGAGCATATGCAAAATTGATGGCATAAGCCCACACATGGATTCTATTTTTTTGTTCCACTTATGGTGCGATCGTCTTTGGATGGGATAACCTTGATTGGGGGCCGCTCCTTGGTAGGATGACCTCTGTCTGGGGGTCATCCCTTGGTAGGACAACCTCTAGAGGCTATCCCTAAGAGGAGTGACCTGGGTTGCAAAAGGGAAAGATCCCTTGTTTGAGTGGTGAAAACCACTGTTCAAGCCCTAAGGCTACCCAAAGTGGGTCACTTGGTCTTCAAGAAGTCCATATAGGTAGTCTTCTCAACATGACATGTTTTAGGTGTCTATAGATACCTCTTTTTGGGATGTGTTGTGTAAAAACATAATGCGGAGCAAAAATAGATGACCTTAGGTCAAGTTAAGGGTTGATGATGTTCACCGATCTGATCAATGTTGGATGCCCCAATCATGAAAAGGGTATGCATTTTTGAACCATTGCTTTTGACAAGTTGAGGAACTTGATTTTAGTAAACCTTTTAGCCAAGATTATGACTTTGAGGTATACTTGACCTTGGTAGACTTTTTAGTCATGGGGAGACACTATGGGTCTATGAGCCTCCATGTTGCACGAATGCCAAGAATTTTTTTAATTGAAATTTTTGCTTTTGCCCCAACAAATAGGAAAGTGTATGATAGTCTTTGGCAATGATTCTTAAATGAATGCAACTTGCATGATTGAGTGTTTGATTATTGATTTGATTATGAATTTTATGATGTAATGACTACCAACTAAAATGCTCAAAAACTAGTGCACAATAGCTTAAAAACATATGATTGAAAAACTATGATATATATAACCATAACATCATGATAAAAAAAGAAAGATATGGGGCATATCCATTTTATTAATGATAGCTTGTTTTCTCAAAATATGGTTACAACTTCATCCCCTTGAGGGAGTTTATCATTTTGATACAATCGATACAATATATAATTGAGAAGATTTGATTCTCTTCTCAGAACATACCTGGTGCAATTTTGGGGTTCTCTCACATCCACAAACCATCCTGCAAAGGGTTTCTTCGTGACCTTTACAAAGGGTGATATCAAACTCTTGCGTTACTCATTCCTTGCACAAAACCTATAATCTGCACACAAGGAACACAAAAAAAGGTTAATAGCATGTGCGAATGAAGTGATAAGTAAAGTAATAAATTATTGAAACATGATAATTAAATATGTAAAACAAATTGCAACTATGCTAAGACGATGAAGAATGCAAACAACTCGAGGGCTCGTGGTTCCATTCCAGCAACACTTCATCGCTTGAAAACTTTAAAACGTGGTATCTCTTTGAATAAAGGTGGATGCCAATTTATAGCTCCTTCGAAAGGAATCTATTATTAGCAAAGAACCATCTCACAGGAGAGGTGGATTGCATGCTCTTCTCCAAAATCCCATGTGATACCACTTGGTTGTGCATGCTTATGCAATGCTATTTTTGGGTCAAGCATGTGTGCTAAACTGCGTTCGAGCATGCACAAAATTGATGGTGCAATCCCACACATGGATTCTCTTTTTTTGTTCCACTCATGATGCGGTGATCTCAGGGTGGGATAACCTTGACTGGGGGCCACTTCTTGGTAGGATGACCTCTGGCTGGGGATCATCCCTTGGTAGGAAGACCTCTAGAGGTTGTCCCTAAGAGGAGCGACCTGGGTTGTAAAATGGAAAGGTCCCTTTTTGAGTGGTGAAAACCACTGTTCAAGCCCTAAGGCTACCCAAAGTGGGTCACTTGGTCTTCAGGAAGTCCATATAGGTAGTCTCCACAATATGACATGGTTTAGGTGTCTATAGATACCCCTTTTTGGGATGCGTTGTATGAAAACACAACACGGAGTAAAAATAAATGATCTTAGTTCTAATTAAAGGTTGATGATGCTCACCGATCTGATCAATGTTGGATGCCCCAATCATGAAAAGGGCATGCATTTTCAAACCATTGCTTCTAACAAGTTGAGGAACTTGATATTAGTAAACCTTTCAGACAGGATTACGACTTTGGGATATACTTGACCTTGGCAACCTTTTCAATCATGGGGAGATATTATGGGTCTATGAGCCTCCATGCTGCATGAATGCCAAGAATTTTTTTAATTGAAAATTTTGCTTTTACCCCAAAAAATAGGTAAGTGTATGATAGTCTCTCGCAATGATTCTTAAATGAATGCAATTTGCATGATTGAGTGTTTGATTATTGATTTGATTATGAATTTTATGATGTAATGACTACCCCCTCAAGTGATGAGTCGATGAGGAAATAGAAAATTGATGAAAGCGATGAGTTGCTTGACCAAGATGATTTGATTTGGATTTGCTAGGACCATTAAAAAATTTTAAGGGCTCATGCCCCATCACAGCCTTGATTTTGACCCATTTATTACTTATTTTTGATGAATGATCTTATGGTAGTTTACTCATCCTACCGAATTGCATGGACAACCAATCGTTGCAATCACCAGGTTTATAGAGTAAATCACTAGATGCAAATTTAATTCAAATTTTATTTTTAGATTTGTATGTGACCAAAGGGGTTAGGTGCCATTGGAGCCTTTTGATGTTGACCAAAGGGTTTAAGTGCCTTTGGGGCTTTTGGATGGTTATTTGACCAAAGGGCTTAAGTGCCTTTGGGGCTTTTGGATGGTGATTTGACCAAAGGGCTTAAGTACCTTTGGGGAATTTGGATGGTGATTTGACCAAAGGGATTAAGTTTCTTTGGGACATTTGGATGGTGA
The DNA here is from genome assembly GCA_028583015.1 of Wollemia nobilis. Classification (NCBI taxonomy): domain Eukaryota; kingdom Viridiplantae; phylum Streptophyta; class Pinopsida; order Araucariales; family Araucariaceae; genus Wollemia; species Wollemia nobilis. Next base: position 3,487,161 of record JAQPPZ010017073.1, read on the forward strand.
TTTGACCAAAGGGCTTAAGATACCTTTGGGGTCTTTTGATGATGATTTGACCAAAGAGATTATGTGCCTTTGAGTCCTTTCGAATAGATGACAAATGTCAGGAAAAGGGTGTAATCTTTGACAAAAGGACATAACCTTTTGAACCTAGCAGTTGATGTGTTGATTGATATGAATGCAAGGTAAAGGGTGCAACCTTTTGAACCGAGCAATTGATTTGATTATTGATATGTATGCAAGGCAAAGGACACAACCTTTGACAAAAAGGATGCAACCTTTTGAACCTAGCAATTGATTGATGTTTATGTGATTGATTGGGGGAAGGTGTGATACCTTGAACATCCCCAAGGAGATTGATTGTTTGATTGATTATGGGGGAAAGGTGTGATACCTTGATTTCCCCAAGTTGTTGAAGATGATGGTGCATGTACGTTAGATTTTTTTTTTAATCTAAGATGCAAAACAACCTAAATGTAAGCACCACAAATGTATAAAAGTCATCAATCAAAATGTTAACCTTTCATAAAAGTCATACATTTGAAATCCAACCATATGTAAGATAATAAAAATGTAGATGATGGATGGGTGACCAATAAGATGCTATGAGGGAACAAAAATTGTTTACATGAGACTCAAATACCCTAGTTGACCAGTCAAAATATGTATACTGACTACACATGACTCAAAAAGATAAGTCTGCTAGGAAGACCCAGATATTCAATATCCCTGTGTGTGCATAGTTATTTTCATTAAGATGACGCGTAAGACTACCTCATTTCCAAGCAGATTTCATTCAACTCATTGTTGTAATGAGGATCACCTCATTGTCATAATTATCCTAGTTTTGGACATAGTTGGATTTGACTACTAGGTAATACAAGCCACCAATGGCTAGCTCATCCGCAAGCTGACATTGATTTGTACAAAAGGAAGGTCACTAATATGACAGATATATCACCATGCGTAATACTACCCCATTACCATGCGGGTTTCATTCAACCCATTATTGTAATGGAAATAATCCCATGGTTTTTGAATAACTGAGGATTCCAGGGATTCAAGCTCATTATCCCCTTCTTTTCTTTTAATTGCTTGGGATACTTGCTCATTCTTAGTGGTGAAAACCACTTTTTTTAATTTATTTTTTATGCAGGAGCATCCGGCAATAGTAGAGCAATCTTGCATCTTCCAAAATTTTTCTAGTTTTCTAAGTAGTTTTGCATCTTGTTTTACTTATTTCCAGCTTGGGAGGAGTTTTGTAAGGCAATGTTCAGTTTGGGGAAGGTTTGTTTAAGCAAGGGGGGTGGGGTCGCGAAATCGCGACCTCCGAAAGCTGCATTGTAACTTTTGAAGTTGCGTCGCGATATCGCGACGGTGTTTATAAACGCTAAGGCAAGGGCCACTGTCGTCGCGACATCGCGACGTCGCGATATCGCGACGTCGCGATATCACGACGGTAGTGAAGAACAAGGCGGAGGGGGAGAGTCCTGTCACGATATCGCAACAAGTCACGATATCGCGGCCTATCGCGATATCGTGACCAGTTCGAGACTGCCACATGGCAAAATCTTAAGGCGGCACCGAAAGCAAACACAGAGCGGAAAGCATAGCAAAGACTTCGGCGAAGTGAAGGCACAGTTAAAGGGGAGAGGGGGTCGCGAAATCATGACACTTTGGCAACGATGGAGGCGTTGTTGGCCGTGATATCATGACATGTAGCGATATCGCGACATGCCGTGATATCGGACATGTCGCGATATCGCGGCCTAGTAAAGACTTGGCTAGAGAAAACAGCGGACGACCGGGCAAGACCAGATTTGACACGTGGAAGGCCACGTGTGTCATGACAGTTTTAAAAGGCACGTGGAACAACTAAATTGCGACAAGAAGAGGGCATGGCAAGATTTACACGCGGTTGGCTACGTGTAAGAAGACAAAGATGAAGGTCTCGAAGGTTGATGAGGGAAGTGTCGGCCACGCATTTTCTTTTAATTGCGTCTGGCAACACAACATTTACGGATGTTGGCTTTATGAAGGAAACAACAGTACAGAGTACAGTCAGAAGGAAGCGGCCAGTGCAGGGTATGGGAAGCCATTAATGCAAGCTTCTGGGTGGATCGGGCAGTTGCCCATTTATGGCAGGAGACAAAAATTTGAAAATTCAACCGGGGAAAATCGAATTTGAAATTGTTGTTGGGCGGGAGCATTAATTTGCCAGAGGATCGAGGCCTCGATAAAAGACTCAAAAATTGTAAGGGTTGGGGATGGTGAGTTCGGGATTGTGGGAGAAGAAGTATGCTGGGAAAATTGTAACAGAGGACTGTATTAATGAAATTTACTGCAAATTAAGGAGAAAATTGCTTGTTTGAATCTCGACCTCGCCATCAATTTTTCTCAAGGGGATTTGATTAGTGGTGAAAACCACTATTTTTTTTGGATACTTTCTTATTTTTGTGGAGCAAGGGATTTTATTGCTTTGGGTAGGGGGGAGCTTGTCCTTTTGTCAATTATCAGCATCCTAGACCATGCGCATAATAGGATGAGCAAGGGAGACCTTTCACTTAAGGGGTAAGGACTACTTTGTAGCTTCGTCCTTCCTTGTTCAAACTTGGATTTTAATGTGTGATTTTGTGTTTGAAATTTTGAGATATGCAGTGTTTTATTAAAGCAAGACCCTACCTTCAAAAACCAAGATAGCTTTCTACACAATCTGAAAGGAAAACTATAAATGGTTGAATGATCGAAAACCCTAGTGAACACCCCATAACAACTTACTGGTTGTGTTGAAAAACATAGTTACTCACAAAGGGTATATGATGTCTGTGATGTGGGGGTTTTCCCTATGATATTTTGTGAACTAAAATGTGTTCATAAAATATTCAGTGGTCATCTAAACATCATTGTTGATGTTCATTCGGTATCTACCCTATTTTATGAAGACCCCTTAATAAGCAAGAGCTCATAAGAAAAACTGCAAATGATGATGATGGATAAGGCTGATTAAGACTTATGACAGTCATACAAGCATGGTGCTTATTTGTGGTAATGCAAGAACAACATATCCTAATGGAAATGTAATGAATATGCCTAATGCAACTAGTATATCAATGTAATGATGAGAAATGCATGATGAAATGCAATGCGATTGATGATGCGATGTTTTTGTATTTTGTAATTTTCTGATGTTTTTGTTTGTTTTATTGATTTTGATTTTTTTTTTGGATTTGACAAAAGGGCTTAAGTGCCTTTGGAGCTTTTTGTTTTTTTGTTTTTTGTTTTTTTTTAAGGGGAAGGTGTGGAACCTTAAGCACCCCCAAATTGTATGGTGATTTGCGAATGTGGGGAAGGTGTGATACCTTCAGAATTCCTAAATTGCATAATTGGTTGTGATGTGATTGATGGGGAAGGTGTGATACCTTGAGCACTCCCACTATGCATTATTCTTTATGTGATGTGATGGACCTGATTGGGAGGAGTTATGAGAGTCAACCCCTCCTATTGTGGCAATGAATCCTAGTTAATATCAAGATTCTGATGAGATGAAATCAGTAGACCATCTATGGAAAAGGTCCCCTTACCAATAAGGTTTTGGATCACATTTTTGAATGTATAACAATTATTGATGTCATGGCCCTCTTGCCTGTGGTAGACACAATATAAATACTCCCTATACCACTTTGGTTTAGGTTTGTTGGGATCAAGAGGGTGTATGTCAGGTAAAACAATTACCTCCTATAGCTTGTGAAATATTGTCAACATGGGCTTGAATAGAGGAATCCAAATATGGGGTTGGTGCCTTGAATGTAGTAGACAAGGCGTATCAGTCTAGTGAGGTGACAAGGCTATGTGTATTTTATTTTCCTGCCTAGGTTGTTCTACTTGACCCCCATGCGTAGGTAACGGACCCTTGAATATTCTCATTTGTTGATTGTTGGTCATAAGAGGATTGTTGATTTGAATATCATTCTTGTCAAGCATATCCTAATTTTTTTTTTTAAATTTGATACATGATTGGGTGTCATGACCATTTACTCGATGGTAAGAGCAATGCATGTCCTCTTGATACCACTTAGGTTTTGACCTATTAGAATTCAAAGGGTGAATCTCTAGTAGATCGATAGCCTTCGCCTCATATAATTGATTAAAGAGTGACATCAATGATTCAAGCAATGGTGTATAATTGTGAGGTGGGTGGTGTTGTTGCTTTTGCCCTTGATTCTATTGAGACTTAACATTGGACCACACACGAGGGTTTGGTCATGACAATAAGGAGGTTGAGATTTTTGATGACTCAACCGTAACTCAATGCTTGTGAGTCGATTCAAGATATGTTATAAATCATTGTGTTGGTGACTCACTTGTAACTCAATACTGGATAGTCTATCCAAGATATGTTGAGAGACTAGTGGTTGGAAATGTTGGATGGCTATTGATGAAGTTGGATAGCAACTGGCAGGTGGTGGAGGTAGATTGGATGGAAGTGCCTAGAGATAGTTAGGCAGGTGCAGATCAAAAGTCCTCAACATTTGAGCAGATGTGGATGGCCCATGATGATATCATCTAGTGAGTACATCCACATGCTCTTGTTCCTGGTTTAGCTCATGCTCTTGTCCTAACTTAGAGTGTTTAGCTATAGTAGCTTGATTATCCCCATTTTGGTAGAGTGAGTACACATATTCTTGATCTTGTGAAGATGTTGGGTGAGATGTAGTAGGCATGACTGGATTCAACGATGGTAGCACTAGTGGTATGAAGGGAATGTTCGATGGAGTCACAAGTTGCATAGATTGATTTGGAGAACTCTAGTTTCCTATCATGACATTGATCATTCCCACAAACTCGTGAGAAGATGCATTTTCATTTGGACAAGCCATGGATGCCTCATCAACTTGTCTAGAGTGATATGCTTGTCCCCCATGTTTGGGTGACGAACAAAAAATGGTACCAATGGATAGCGATTTGGCAAGAGGATGACCTAGATCCTTGATCTAATTGATGATAGGCATGAACATAATGTTGTATGTTATGTATTCATTGATTGTAGGACTAGTCAAACAAATTGTGTCTTCAAGTGTGGTGGATGAAGATGGTATGATATGATCTAATTCATCCATGACAACTATGGGTTCTTCCTTGTTTGTAGGAGTGGGAAGGTCCTCTGCTAACATGTTGAATATGGCTATGGGAATCTTCGTGGTTGACCCTTTCGACTCTTCCTCACTCAAAGAAATCAAGGATGAAGGAGTGGTAATAGAAACCAATGGTACCAGCAATGCTGAAGATAGCTTCATGACTAACCGTGGGGTTGAATCTATAATCTAGATAATATTGTTGGGTTTAGTATCTAGGTGTGTGGATGGTAGGGTATACTCCTATAGATGATCATCCTTATTATAATATTTAAAGGGGTATGGGTCAACATGAACCACATGGACTTGACCTTCATGCATATATTTTGTGCGTTGATGCACGATGGAGGGGATGCACTCCATGTCTCTCATCCAAGGCCTTCCCATAAGTATGTTATACTATCTTGAACCTTCCAATATGTGGCACAATGTAGGCATAGTCTTTTATCCAACTTGAATAGGGAGGACTATCATACCAACAATGGGGTATAAAGCATCATTAAATGCTTGCAAGGTGAACGTGGATGTTGCAATGTGCGAAGATGAAATGTTGATATGTATAAAGGAGAATCTGGTAAATTGGAGGGCACAGGTTTGATATCATGATCTTGAAATATTATAATAGGATCCTTGTACGTTTGTATGTATCCCACAAATTTGGTGAAAGCATAAAGATCATGTGGTTATAACTCGATTGAATTTAAAATATCCATGAGAGTTTCCTGATGCTTGGGAGATTTTTGTATTAACTCATCCATGATAATGTTGGTTGATTGCATATGTGGACTTCGCATAGGCCTACTCTAGATTATCACCATTGGTTCATGTGGTGGGCTTTGGATGGGATTTCAATGTGGCAAAGGCTGTGATGTAGAGGGAGTGTGGACTTCTCTACCAGACCCCAATTATCAGTGTTGGCTAACCAAATAATCCACTTGATCATGTGGATAATCCATTGGTGTTCCCCTGGTAGAGGTACCTTGGTGGTTAGATCCTCTAGGTGAGGGGTTGACCTTGCAATAACTTTTAGGGAATTGTGCAGGAATGAGGAGATCCTTAGGACTGTATCAAAGATGTTTAGGACCTCCTGGTAATTTTTTCACTTCATCGACTCGTGGTTAAACCCAGCTACATGTACTTATCATGTTATCTTGATTACACAAAATAGAAGGAAATAATCAAAGCATACAAAATGATTATCTTGTTTAAAAATTTCTTTGTGAATCCTAGATTGTCTTGTGTGTTTTGATGTGTTGCTTTTATTTCTTTCTTGTTCATGTTTTGCTTTTTTTGATGATATCTCTTAGTTTAATGGTTTTCACCTATATGCTCTCACACACTGACTTGGTGATGAAGTCCAAGTCATGAAACCCACCAAATTTTGGTGATGAAATCCAAACCATATGAGGGAGCCCAAGTCCTACCAGTCCTCACCGCATGACACAATTCTTAGATCGACCTTGGCCAAAATAGGATACAAAATGACAATATGCAAGTCAACGAGGTGTATATGAAACCCACCATCGTTGGTCTTGATCAATAGTTAGTGTTGAAATCCAACTCATGATTATTTAAGATGTTTCGTGGTGTGTGGGGTTCATTTTACGCAAAGAAAAATAAATCAAAGAGCAATCTATGATTTTCACGACTGCATAAATAATATTTCAGATTCCTATGTAAAACAACATTTTAACTTCAAAAATATAAAATATGCAAAACCCTACATGATTAGCTTAGGTTCAGACAATAAGTAATTAGTGCAGTATGCAGTAGACAAGGGGCCATCTCAAACAAAAATAACTTCAAATAGGGATCGTCTTGGCCAGGGAAAGTCACCAGTAGAGGTCATCCCACATAGAGACGATCACAAATAGGGGCCATCTGGACCAGAAGAAATCGTAGATAGAAATCCCGAATCTAATGATTTCCTATTTAACCTTTGCAACTCTATAAATTTATGTGATATTTGATAAAAAATGTAGAGGAATAGGTTTGATGTACTTACCACGAGAGCCTACATTCGATGATGTTCCAATTGTTTGCTTTCTTTGCTCTTCGATATGAGGTGGATGGTGGCACACTATTCGTAATGGCAAGCATCCAGAAAGGGGTTCAAGAGGTTTAGGGGTACGACCATATCAGGTCAAAATGATTTCAAATAGGTGTCATCTCAGGTTAGGATGGTTGTAGAAAAAGGTCATCTCAGGGTTAGACGGTCGTAGAACAGGGCCATCTCAGGCAGAGACGGTCATAAAACAAGGGTCGTCTTAGGTAGAGACGGTTAAACCTACAATCTGCAAAAAAAACAAAAAAAAAACAACAATCATCCGAATAATGTAAAACAAGGGACTAGGTCCCACTGTGATCACCACTAAAATGCTCAAAAACCAGTGCACAATAACTTAAAAATGTATGATTGCAAAACTACGAGATATATAACCATAACATCATGATAAAACAAGAAAGATATGGGGCAGATCCATTTTATTAATGATAGCTTGTTTTATCTAAATATGGTTACAACTTCATCCCCTCAAGGGAGTTCATCATTTTGATACAATTGATACAATAAATAATTGAGAAGATTTGATTCTCTTCTTAGAACAATTTTGGTGCACTTTTGGGGTTATCTCGCATCCATAAACCGTCATGTAAAGGGTTTCTTTGTAACATTTACAAGGGGTGATATCAAACTCTTGCGTTCCTCCTTCCTTGCATAAAACCTGTAATCTGCACACAAGGAACACAAAAAAGGCTAAGAGCATGTGCAGATGAAATGATAACTAAAATAAATAAATGACTGAAACATGATGAGTAAATTTATAAAACAAAATACAACTATGCTAAGACGATGAAAAATGCAAATAGCTCAAGGGTTCGTGGTTCCATTCCAACAACACTTTGTCACTTGAAAAATCTAAAACTTGGTATCTCTTTGAATGAGGGCAGATGCCAATTTATAACTCCTTCAAAAGGAACCTATTATTAGCAAAGAACCCTCACATGGGAGAGGTGGCTTACATGCTCTTATCTGAAATCCCATGCGACGTAACTTGGTTGTGCATGCTTACACAACACTATTCTAGGGTCAAGCATGCGTGCTAAACTAGGCTTGAGCATGTGCAAAATAGACGATGCAAGCACACACATGCATTCTCTTTTTTTTTTGTTCCACTTCTGACATGACCGTCTCGAGGTGGGACGACCTTGACTAGGGGTTGCTCCTTGGTAGGACGGCCTCTGGCTGGGGTTCATACCTTGGTAAGACAACCTCCGGAGGTCGTCCCTAGGAGGAGCGGCCTAGGTTGCAAAAGGGAAAGGTCCTTTGTTTGAGTGGTGAAAACCACTGTTCAAGCCCTAAGGCTACCTAAAGTGGGTCACTTGGTCTTCAAGGAGTCCATATAGGTAGTCTCCTCAACATGACATGTTTTAGGTGTCTACATTTCTATCTCCTTCCTTGAGCCATTTCTCTCTAGATTTTTGAAACCAATATGACTCCTCCTTTTACAATGCATTATGATAATAAAAAATTAATTGTTTTTATTTCACATAAAAATCTCTTGTAAATTTTTGAGCTTGGATTCAATTTTTTTCTTTTCTTTAAAAATATTACCAAAAGATTTGGCATTCCATATCTTCATTTGCTCCTTTAAATATTTCAACTTTTGAACAAACTTGTACATATGCGATCCTTCAAATTTTGATTCATCCCACCGTAACATAACCATATGGAAAAAATCAATGGCCGCACTTCTTTATAATACTAATGGTATTTATTTTGTTTCCATATCAATATCCCAATGAGTTTTGGTTTTTATTTATTTTTGCTTCTTGGGTCTTCCTATCTTTTTTTCATTTCCACCAACACTTCCATCTTCATAAATCTCTTTGTTTTTTTCACACTATGTTCATAGTGAGACTTATCATCTATAGGTTTGTATTGCTTTGGAGGATTTGAAGTGTACTTTCTTCTTTATGTTTTCCTAGAAACCTTAAAGGGCAAGGACGTTGCTCCATATCCATCATCTTCTTATGATACCCTAAAAACCCTAAATTGATATGGGTTTCCTTCATCCTTATTTCTTTATTTTGTTACTCTTGAAACCATAAAGTGAAAGGGATAACCTCTAAACTATGTTTATTTTTATTGCAAAGAGAGGATTCTCTACTACTTGAGAAAAAATGAAGATGTTTTTTTTGAATGGGTTATAAGGGATTGAAACGGGCCCCACCCATATTACATCATCACCACATAGTGGTATTACAACAAAGCTTGGATATTATCCATATATCGTTTGAAAAGATTCAAACCTGGGTCTCCTCCTTGAAATGTTGAGGAATCTAACTCATTGAACTAATGCCACTTGACCTTTTCTACCTCCTTTGTTTTGAATTTTTCTCCACATATTCCTTTGCACCTTTAATTCCTTTTAAAATTAAAATTGCACATTGTACTCTCTCATCCCTTGTATCCTTCTTTTTGTTTTCTAACGATTGATCTAAGTGAACTATGGTGGCCTTTGCCATATGATGTTGTAGGTAGGATTTCTTTACCTCTTCTTTTGGAGTGAAATATCCTAGATCTAATCTTAGCTTCTACTATATGATTTCCCTACTTCATCTTGAAGTTTGTCTCATGACCTATTTTTTTGGTCTCTTTATCAATTTTACTCTGCAATCTCTTGCTATGTGTCTAGACTCATGATAATCGCAACATCAAAATGCAATATTTTCATAATCCACTAATCGATCTCATTCTCTTGGTTCAAATTTAATCTTAATGGATTGTGGCAAAGGGTTCAATATATCCATATCAACACATATCCACGTATTTATAGCTTGCTTTTGCTTCTTAGTGGTTGATACCTCTTTGCTAAATTTCTTTAGGCATTTCCAATATTCTTCAAAACATCCTTATTGATAAGTTGATATGGATGTACAAAAAGCCTAACCCACACCAAAATATTTTTAGTAGTTATTGTCTTGATAGAAACATTCTCACTCCATGGTCTTAAATAATGGGCATCTCTCCCCCTAAACCATGAGCCACCACCCATTATTTTACCCTTGATTTCCAAACTATAAAAGATAACAAGGAAAAAATCCTTCGGAAGAAAAGTCATGGAGTAATTTGAATCAATTCATACTTTCACTTTATCCAATTTTAAATCTTTGAAAATCTTGACCAATATCCATGGAACTTGCATATTAACCCTCTACTTTTAAGAACCATTATATCATATTCAATCATCTCATACTTGATAATCACTTATCTAGTCCCTAGATTGAACTTGTCATATATTCATTCCTCTTGTCTCTAACCTGGGTATTTTAACTTCTCATTAGAGCTTTCAAATAGGGCTTTCTTTCCATGCTACCTAGTGAGGCTCACTCCTAGCTTGTACTCACACTATCATACTACTCTCTCTATTATGTTCCCTTCAAAACCCTAATTTAAAGGGGTTCATATATTCTTAATAATACTATAAAATAAAATGAATGTGAGGATTCAATCAACAATAATATTATTTTTTAGTAAGTGCACCAACAAGTGCGAGTGCGAGTCTAGAGTAAGTGCAACAACAAGTGCGAGCGCGATCTGGGATTAAGTGCAACAATAAGTGTAAGTGCAACAAAAAGTGAGTGCAAGTGCAAGCTGAGAGTAAGTGCAATAGTGAGTGCGAGCGTGAGCTGGGAGTGAGTGTGCAAGCTAGGAGCGAATGAGATCAGAGAGGGAGTGTGAACCAAGAGGGAGTGTGAGCCAAGATTCAATCATGGCAGAAGAGTGATAGGTTCATTCGGAGTGCATCAATGCTTCAAACCCTTACCATGAATGTGTGGAACATTATTTCCAAAAAATTGTTGAAGCCAAGGAACGTCGAGAAAAAGAAGAGACAAGGGCAATTGTGAGCCAAGAGGGAGTGCAAGCTGGGAGTGAGTGTGAGGTAGGAGAGAGTGCGAGGTAGGAGAGAGTGTGAACCAAAAGGGAGTGCAAACTAAGAGGGAGTGCAAGCCAAGATTCAATCATGGCAAAAGAGCGATAGGTTCATCCAGAGTGCATCAATGCTTCAAACCCTTACCACGAATGCATGGAACATTATTTCCAAAAAATTGTTGAAGCGAAGGAACACTGAGAAAAAGAAGAGACACGAGCAATTGTGAGCCAGGAGGGAGTGCAAGCCGGGAGCAAGTGTGAGGCAAGAGAGAGTGCAAGTTGGGAGCAAGAGCGAGTGCGAGCAAAGAGGGAGTGTGAACCAAGAGGGAGTGCAAGCCAAGAGCAAGCCTCATTAGCTATTGTGGAAGGAAAGTCATTTTTGAAAGCCCTAATGGGAAGTCAGGATGCCCTAGCTAGAAATCAAAATGCCCTAGTTGGAAGTATGAAGGCCCAAGCTAGAGATAAGTGAAAGAGCGAATACATGGCAAGTTCGATCTAGGTAGCAGATGGTACACCAGAAGTAAGTATCAAGGATGAGATGATTGAGCATGATATAATGGTTCTTAAAAGTAGAGGGCTAATATGTAAGTTCCATAGATCATGGCAAGGGTTTTTGGAGATTCAAAATTGGATCAAGTGGAAGTGGGGATTGAATTCAAATTATTTTGTGACTTTTCTTCCTAAAGGTTTTTTCCTCATCATCTTTTCCAGTTCAAAAATTAGGGATAAAATAATGGTTGGTGGCCCATGGTTTAGGGGAAGAGATGCACTTTATTTGAGACCATGGAATAAATTTTTTTCGTTGAGTCAGAAACTATTAAGAAGCTTCCAGTGTGGGTTAGGCTTTTTGGACTTCCATATCAACTTATAAATAAGGATGTTTTGAAAAATATTGGAAATACCCTAGGGGAATTCATCAAGGAAGGACCAACAACTAAGGAGTGAAAGCATGCTATATATACTCGAATATGTGTTGCTATGGATATTTCAAAACCTTTGCCACAATCCATTAAGATTAAATCTGAATCAAGAGAATGGGATCAACAAGTAGATTATGAAAATATTGCATTTTGTTGCCACAATTATTTTGAGATTGGACACATGGCAAGAGTTTGCAAAGTAAAAACTATGAAGAAAGAGATAAAAAATTCTAGCCATGAGATAAACTTCAAGACGAAGCAAGGAAATCATTCAATAATAGAAGCTAGATCAGATCAAGGATATTCCACTCCAAAAGAAGAGGCAAATAAATCCTATCGACAATATCAATTGGCAAGTTTAGAAGGAATTAAAGGTGCAAAAGAAGATGTGGAGATAAAACCCAAAACAAAGACAACAAAAAAGGTCAAGTTTATTCTAGGTAAATCATCTTCATTTTCCTCAAGTAGTATAGAATCCTCTTCAGGTAATAAAAGTGAAAGTGGTGAAGATGTTATCCCTTGCACTTTAAGGTTTCAAGAGCAAAATAATATAGAAATGAGGTTGGAGGAAACCCATAACAATTTAGGATTTTTAGGGCAGAATAAGAAGGTAATTGCTATAGAAGAGCATCCTTGCACTTTAGGGTCTCTAGGGAAATATAAAGAAGATTGTGCTTTTGAGGTTATTCCTTGCACTTCAGATCCTTCAGAACAAGGCAAACCTAAAGATGATAAGTCTTACTATGAGCAATGTGAGAAGATTGAAGAGATTGATGAAGATGAAAGTATTGCTGAGAATGAAAAAAAGAGAGGAAGACCCAAGAAGCAAAAACAAAGAGAAAAAGAAACACAAAGGGATATTGATATGGGAAAACAAAAGCAAATATCACAAGTGTTAACAAGAAGTGGGGCTAAACCCACAAATAAAATAAAAAAATAACAATGAAAATAATATCTTGGAATATTAGGGGAATGAATAAGAACCCTAAAAAAGGTATTAAGAAATTGTGAGGTTGTTATAGACAAGATATTTTTGGATATAGAAGTTGGGCAACAAATATTTTAGCCATTCGTAGTGTTGAATTTCATCTTGACAAAATTTAAATTTTTGAAGGCATTTGATATAAAAGGAGTTGATTGTGGAAACTTAGCAGTTTGAGGAAGATGAAGAATATTTTTGATAGAAGGGTAAATGAAGAATATCTCCGATAGAAAGACAAAGTTGGATATGCTTTAATTAACTTGTTAGAAATGTAATGAGAGCAATGTAATGTTTTTTTTCGTAATGGGAGTGCCCCCAATAGAAGCCACACATAGCTTATTAAAAAACAAAAATCAAAAATATTATTTTTAATATGTGTGAATTATTAATGAAGACAATATCATACAAATGACAACATATCTATAAAGGAAAAAATAAAAGAAAATAAAAGATAATTTAATCAATCAGTGTTAATATTAATCCTATTTTATCAAAATCTAAATTCTAAGAAATAGTTCATATATATATATTATTTCTTAATAAAAATTACATCCACAATTCTAAAAAATAATAGTTAATGCAAAATAAACATTATTTTTAAATAAAAAATTAAAATAATTTATAACATTAAGAACTAAATTTTTTAACCTACCAACAAATATAGTATTTTATTAAAAGTAATTTCTTATAAAAGTGTTTGTCTGGCCACACACTTACCAAGAAGATACCCAGGTTCAAACCTGGGGCAACCTGTTTACAAAGGTAGTAATCTGATTTGAACTCTCTAAGTGTGTATTAGACTAATAATGATAGTATGAATTCTGAGCAACCAATGGTCTCCTTCACGTCGGGTCAACAATAACAAAGCAAAATAGGTTTGGTGGGAGCAACCCCTGTGGTTTAAACCCTACACTTGTTAGTTACTAAAAAATAGTGTGGTTGTGACCAACTCTCCTATGCCAAAAAAAAAAAAAAAAAAAAACTCTTCATAAACTTAACATATAACTTAATGAAAAAATTACATACAAATATATTTTTTATAAAATATAAATATAACGGGTCATTTACACTCATATCGTAGTTTGAACTTGGGTCTCTTTGATGAGAACCCCAAAAACAAATTAATTTGATAGCTATAAATATCTCTATTAGGAAAACTATATTTTTTTTCTTTCTAATTTTAAGTATATATTTCGTGATCACGTAAACATGTAGATATTTGTTATAAGAATAAACCATTTTTTTTAATAAGTTATGTGTGGCTTCTATTGGGGCCACTTCCATTACAAAAATAAAAAAAAAACACTACATTATTTTAAATACATTTATAACAAGTTAATTAAAGTATACTTATCTTTGCCTTTCTATTAAAGATATTTTTCATCTTCCTCAAACTGCTAAGTTTTTATAATCAACTTTTTTTAAAGAAATTAACAAGAAGAACAATCATGACACACAAGGAAAACAAACATAACAATCATCTATCAAAGAGGAAATCAGTTCGATGTAGCAGAGGTTCTTCCTCTTTTAGAGTGACAAGATGTAGCAGATGTTCTTCCTCCTTTAGAGTGACAAGATTTGAGAATGCATTTTTGCATTTGAAGCTCCTAAGGTAATATCTAGTTGTAACACATTTTGTAGGAACTTCATTTTCAGAAAACTGGTCATTACCGATTAATTCATAATTAACTTCAAGAATACCATCTGAGGTGTTAATATTTTCCATGGAAACATTTGTATGGTCTTTAGTAACCATTTGGATTTTATCAATGATCTGATTCAAATTCTTCTTTTGGGGTTGAGTCTTTTGTTGCTCGCATGATTCCTGCTAGATAATTGGTGGATCTAGAGGATGAGCTCTTTCTTTTCAAGGTTTAAAATTATTCACATATAGGGCCTTCTTCTCCACTAAGGAGGAATTAGAGCATGATCGACGATCAAACATCTCTTCTTTAGGTGGCCATATTGTTGACAACCATAACATCTTAGTAAGAAGTTTTCATATTCAATATTTTGGATCTTTAGGTGGCTATATTGTTGTCAATCATAACATCTTAGGAAGAAGTTTTTATATTCAATATTTTGGATCCATTCCCCTTTGCTTGAGGAGATAATAATGGATTAAGGCCCAGGAACTGAAACATCCATCCAAACAATTAATTTTATTGGATAAATTTTCCTCTATTTAGGCATCCATATATTGGAATGTACCAATGACATTACTGATTTTGGTGAATATCTTCTCTCCCTACTGGAATGCACCAATGACATTATCGATTTTGGTGAGTATCTTCTCTCCCCAAAACTCCACAAGAAGAGCATAAAGATTCACCCAAACAAGGAAGCCATTAACTTCTTTTGTAAAGACGTTGAAACTAGGAGCCCTAGGTTTTATATAGACACCCATTTATCTGAAAAACCAATGATATCTATAATCCATTACTCTATCTCTATCCACTAAATTAGAAAAGTAAATAGAAAATATTTTTTTGGATAAGAAAGCTACTTGAAATTATGTATTGGTCCACCAATAATTTTTAATATATCTTTTGAGCTCCTCTAGGCCTGGTCTTTTGCCCTTGTGTTTGCAAATAATTGTTTAGGCTTCATGATCAATCAGATCCAACCAAATTCATCTCCCAAAATCACGATAAAAAGTAAAAGTTCATCTACCCGTAAATCCAAAGATCGTTCTTCTATAGAAGAAGCTTTCTCTCACAATTTAAAGAAACTGTTTAAGAACAACCTTCTTCCTTCAACATTTGACTACACCTAAGGTTGCATCTCTTTCGCAAAGACTTTAACCAAATATTACACCTAGAATTTACACCTTTTAACGAAGACTACAACTGAACCAACTTTTCAATAAATTATCAAACCACAAATTTTATTAAATAATATTAATTTAACTAATTAATTTTTGAATTACGTTGATAAATAATATTCAAGTTTTATTAAATCAAGCGTTTTAATCCCATCCTATATAATTAATTGAAAATAGATAAATAAACTACGTAACTTTAATAAAATGGTGAATAGTACGTTTCTTATAAGAAGTTCAAATTAATCTAAAGACATAAAGAATAGATAAATAAACAACGTAACTTTAATAAAATGGTGAATACTACGCTTCTTATAAGAAGTTCAAATTAATCTAAAGAAATAAAGGTTCAAATCCTCATGTCCGCTAATGCCATATAATATTTTTTATTTTAAATAAATAAATTTGATAAATTCATAAAGACCACAACGCGATGCACTTGTGGCGCAGGCCAGATTGCTGTGGCAACTAACTCAGAACTCTGGTCTACTCTCCAAGCCAAATTGATGGCTGGTAATGATGAGCAGCACATTTAGCTTTTTAACGGGGAGTTGTTACGTTACCTAGGCAGTGGATGAGTAATTAATCCTTAAGCAGAGTCGCTGGCATTGGAGTGGAGTGAATGTGATGGCAGATGAGGAGAGAAGAGGAAGGCAGGAGAAAGAGAAAGAGAAAGAGAAGGACAAAATTGTAGAGGCGGAGAATGCGGAGGCGATCATCGCGAGGATCGAACACAAGTCTCTCCAAGTAGAGCGTTTGCTCAGAGTGTAAGACAATTCATGGTGTTTATGATGTTTTTTTTTGTTTTTGGGTGCCATTGGAAAGGGAAATGTTTAGTGGAATGTATGGACGGGAAGGGGTGACTCGTTCTTTTGGTGTTTCTCAGATCTCGGTATACAGAGGCTCTTAAAACAGCTTTGGAAGATTCTCCTGTGCGAACAAGGGATGAGAGGTGCAAGGTCAGGGTTTTTGTTCCCTTATTTCTTTTTCCATTTTTATTGTTTTTGAAGTGCAAGTTATTCGAAAGCATCCAAATCCACTTCAGGGCTTGAATTGTGCCATTTTGTGATCAACCTTTTATTCTAATTCTATACTGAATCTGAAATTCACAATAGGCATGCCATGGCATGAATTGAATGATTGCCATTTCGTTTTTTTTTTTTTCCACTGCCAGTATGTGCATCCTTGTTTTCGGGAATTTATTATTATTATTTTTTCTGCAGAAAAGAAAAAGGGGTTGTATTCCGTCCTTTACAAATCACAACTCTCTTCTTTAGAGCTTGAAAGTTTACAAACAAATTCAATTCTCATCTCAATTAAGTTGCTATAGCTAGATATCTACATCTTTTTTATGTTCATTTTCTTGATCTTATTCAACTTTTATTTTGCAAAACAAATATTCAAAACTTCAGTTTTTATGTTCATTTTCTTGATCTTATCAACTTTTATTTTGCAAAACAAATATTCAAAGCTTCAGTATCCTTCTTCTTGACATTCTTCTTGACATTTTCCTGTAGCAGCCTTCACAATACCAAAACTCCACCTCTGTTATCATAGTTCACTTTACCAGATTTGGACAACTAGTTTTCTTTGTGAAGCATAAATGCAACCGAAAAAATTGTAATAAATAGGTTATATGAAAACACATTAATATTACAAAATACAAAAAAATATTAACATCAAAGTAAATTTTAATTATTACTTGATTCAGGTAGTCGACATTTTTTTTGTCAGCTTCAGTTAAACTTACTACTTTGTATAACCATGGGAAAAAGAATTTAACTTCATGATCCTCTCTTAAAACCCCTCTATTGGCTAGCGTTTAACGTATGTGTAAACTTGATTCCTTCAAACTTTGTAGCAAGGTCTTGTATTTCCACAATGATCTCTTATATGTTCCATGGAGCCTTTGCTTTCCTCAAAATTGCATTTATTACTATTAGTGAATCGCCTTTCATCCATACTCTGCTCCATTTCATTTGCCTGTATATTTTTAAACCTTCCCAAGCTGTGCAAGCTTCAGCTTTATTATTTGTCTTAAACCACTATTGTGAAAGGAAGCAAGACAAATGCGGAACAACTTCCTACTTAATCTTTAAATGAAAGTAGTGCAAAATAGGCTCGACTTTCAATTCAACAAACAAAATCGCATATATTTCACATAGGAAGCAACTTATACCTTAGGAAACCCTTTCGAGAAAAAACCCAAAGGAGCACTTAAAAATGTATCATTTAGTAATTAGCAATCTGCTTTTTACAATACAATTTCTAGTGACACAGTGTTCGAAATAGACCTGCAGTAATGCAGCTGCCCTGCAGTGACACAGTGCTAGAAATAGACCTGCAGTAATGTAACTGTCCTGCAAAGACATAGTGCTGGAAATAGACCTGCAGTAATGCAGTTGTCTAGCAGTGACATAGTGCTGGAAATAGACCTGTAGTAACACAGTTGTCCTGCAGTGACACAGTGCTGGAAATAGACTTGCAGTAATGCAGCTGTCCTGCAGTGACACAGTGCTGGAAATAGACCTGCAGTAATGCAGCTGTCTTGCAGTGACACAATGCTGGAAATAGACCTGCAGTAATACAACTGTCCTGTAGTAGACCTGCAGTAACACAGGTGTCCTGCAATAAAACCATGGTCTAGTTCACCAGTTTTTTGTCCTTTATATATACTCTTAACATAAGACATGAGACAGTTAATGTTTGAGAGGTGTATGACACCTATTCCCAACATATTGAAAGCGTAATGTGACAAAATCTCACCCCTATTATTTCTAATTATTCCTCCTCCTCCTGTTGGTCCTGGATTTCCTTTAGATGCTCCATCAAAATTCAATTTGACCAACTCCACTTCTGGTGGTTTCCACTTTATATTCTTTGCCTTCCTTTTGTTTCTCCTGTACCCAACATCATAATTCCATTTGATGACTTGACTCCATCTATCAAGGCTCTCTGCTTCAAGATTAGGGATTGGGTGAGTTGATAGGGTTGGTTTAGACTCCTCTATGGCTAAACAAATCTTCCTTTTCATTACCTCTAAACTGCTTTCCTTTCCTTTAAATATTCTTCTGTTCCTTTCCAGCCATACAGTCCAAAGTATTGTATCTTTCGATGTATCCCAGATTGTCTGTAATGCCTCACTTTTAAAAGTGCTCTGCCATTGCTTTAACCATTCTTCAATTCTGCCATTCATCACCATGCATTTACCAAACATATTAAGAATCCATTGCCATAGTTCCCAGACTATTGAATAGTGTCCCAAGAGATGGTCTATACTCTCCTCCTTTTTACATAGAACACATTGTGAGGGGCCATGAAAACCCCTTTTCATTAGGTTATCCCAAGATAAAATTTTC
Source organism: Wollemia nobilis (assembly GCA_028583015.1). NCBI lineage: Eukaryota > Viridiplantae > Streptophyta > Pinopsida > Araucariales > Araucariaceae > Wollemia > Wollemia nobilis. Next base: position 3,506,304 of record JAQPPZ010017073.1, read on the forward strand.
CTATGACCTACTAGCCATACAAACATTTTGACTTTTGGAATGCTTGGGCTATCCCAAATATCTCTCCATATTCTTGTGGTATTCCTATTTTGTTGGTGCTTTACATTATATCTGCTTCTTGTGTGTATTCTCCTGAGCTATTCAACTCCCAAATCAACTTATCCTTGACTCCCCTTAGAATAATCATTATTGTTATATTTTTACTCAACTGCCTCCTAGCAACAATGTCTAGTATACTTGTAAAAAATCTTCTTTCCATTTGTATCTTCCTTCTTAATCCTTGTACATAATGTTTGAAACCCTATCACCATATTTATCTTGAAGTAATCTCATCCATGGTTTCAAAATTAGATCTAGATTGAGTGGTTTTTTATCACACCAAGTATCCATCCAAATATAATTTTTTCTCTAATTCCCACCACCCATCTTAGACCTTTAATCACTAGATCAATTGATTTTTTAAATTATTCCATAGTGCAGAACCATCTGGTAGTGAGAATGTAATAAATATTAAGCTTGGGTCATTGGGCTCAATATACTTAGAAGAATTCTTGCCCATTGTCTTTGACTCTCTTTGTACAATCTCCAAATTACTTTTCCCCTTAGAGCTAAGTTTGCATCCATAAGAACTCTTAAACCGAGACCTCCCCTAGTTTTATCATCACACACCTTGCTCCATTTCACCAAAGGAAATTTCCTTTTATCATGTAATCCTGACCACAAAAATGATCACATAATATAGATTAAACTTTTTCTACCAATTTTGGCATAATATACAAGGACATATAATATGTTGGAATGGCTTATAAGACTGATTTAATTAGTTGCACTCTTCCTGCTAATGATAACCATCTACCTTTCCATGCTAGTAGTTTATTCTAAACTTTACTTATAACTAGATTCCACAATTCTATCCTCATTCTCCCCTCAAATAAGGGCATCCCTAGATATGTTGCTAGCAAATTTGCCTCCTCCATTTGAAGTAACCTGCATATCCCTACTTTGATTCTAGCTAGAGTGTTTAGGAAGTAAATTTTAGATTTTGTCCTATTAAATTTCTGCCCTAATGCTCTTTCATATTCCTTTAATAAGTTATTCAAAGCTCTAGCCTCATTTATCCTTGCCCTCCCAAAAGGGTTGTATCATCTACAAACTATTGATGGGTGATGTTGTCGATGTTATTACTAGCCTTAAGTCCACTTATTAGCCCATATTTGTATGCCTTCTTCAAGTTCCTTCCCAATACCTCTGCCATAATAATGAATAAATATGGTGATAGAGGATCTCCCTATCTAAGACCCCTCTTGGCTTTAAATGATTATGTTACTAGCCCATTGACCAACACTGAATATGATACTATAGAGACACAAGCTTTAATCCATCTGACCCATTTCTTCCCAAATCCAAACTTTTCTAATATTACAAAAAGAAAATCCCATTTAACCCTATCATAGGCTTTATTCATATCAAGTTTTAAGATCATTGCTCTCTCTTTTCTAGAAGTTGTTGAATGCATTACTTCATGAGCTACTATGATCCCATCCAAAATCTATCTCCCTTTCACAAATCCTCCTTGCTCTTCTAAAATAATTTTGTCTAATAGTGGTCTTAACCGATTTGCCATCACTTTGGAGATTATCTTATATGCCATATTACATAGGCTTATGGGCCTAAATGAATCAAACAATTATGCATCCTTCTTTTTGGAATCAAGGTAAGATATGTTGCATTTATTTTATAAGGTATGTACTATTTTACCCTAGACTGTTCCACTACCACCAATAAAGAATCCTTCACTATTTCCTAATTATGTTGATAGAATGTTATAGAGAGTCCATCCAGACCTAGGGATTTATCCTTATCAAAAGAGAAAAGAGTTGAATGAACTTCTTCCAAAGTAATAGGCTCCATCAATTTGCTATTGTCTTCATCTATTATAACTAAAGGTACTTCTTGTAGTAGTTTATCATTAAGAACTTCAATCTCCTTCGATCCTAGAATATTATAGTAAAAAACCTTGCCTCCTTTCTAATTTCACTTTAGTCTTCAATCCAAACCCCTTCTACTGATTTAATTCTACTAATTCTAGATGTTGATCTTTATACTATTGCCATCCTATAAAAACTTTGTGTTTTTATCTCCTTTTAACCAAGTCTATCTCGATTTTAATCTCCAAAATTTCTCTTCCTTACTCAAAATATTATGATATTCACTAAGCAACTCCCTTTCCTCCAAGCTTGGATTATTGTGCTCACCTTTTTGGAATTTTGAAAGTTTCTCTTTTAGTTCTTTCTTCTCAAAAATATTTCAAAAGTGTTCTTGTTCCATTCTTTTAATCTAGATGTCATTGATTTAATTTATTTTGGAAGTGTATACAACCCACCATTTCCTAAAGAATTCCATGTTTACACTATCATATCAACAAATTGAGGATGGTCTTCCCACATCTGCTCATATTTAAAATATGATATTTTTTTAATTCACTTACCACCATTTTAACTCTTATTGGCTAGTGATCTGAACCAATCCTTGTCAAGGTATTAATTTTAGCACAAGTCCCTTCATCTAGCCAATGATCTGAGAGTATGCATCTATCTAATTTTTTTGCTATTAAGTTTTAGCCTATCCTATTGTTGGTCCATGTATAGTTGTCCTCTTCAAACTCAACCTCCCATAGATTATTGTTTTGAATAAAAGCTGAGAAATCTCTCATACTTTGGGTTATTTTCCTAATTCCCCAAAATTTTCATCCAACTTGGTTATGGCATTAAAATATCCTATGATCATGAATCGAGTTTCTTGGTCTTTACTTCTCATAAAGGCTTCAATCCCACTCCATACTTCTGATCTGCCTGACTGAGTTGTAGGTCCATAGACATTGATAAGGATGAAATAAATATCTACAAAGTAGCATGTGACTAATGAGGCTATCCAATGCCTAGTTTTATGAATGGTTTCATAAGAGGTTCTAACTAGATTCCAACATGTTAGAATTCCCCTCTACTCCTTCTAAATCCACAACATCCCATTCACATCTTGCCCATACTACTTTCATAGTTTTGGAAACTTCTTCCTTTGTCATTTTAGTTTCCTAGATACAAAGAATATCAAGCTTATTACTTAAACAAAGGTCCTTAATACACCTCTACTTTGAGGGGGCATTAGCACCCCTTATATTCCATGAGATGGTAATCATGTCTCATTAGGGGCTATTGGCCCCCCTATAAATTACCAATATCATTTTATTATTTGGTAAAGAGAAGTTCAACCAACTTAGATTGTGTTCCTTTCTCTATGTTTGCTCTTGCTTCCCTAGCTCTCGCTTGATAATTTGAAGGTTTTCCTCTTTTTGCCTTGCTAGTATTGAGAGTAGGTCTTATTATTCTATTCCTCAATATTCTTTCACAACTTTCCTTTTCATTAGATTTATCCTCTCCTAGCTCTACTAAGGAAGCTTTTGACTTATCCTACTCATTTTTTAGTATTTCCTTATTAATGGTAGAGGTATTAACATCTAACACTATATTTTCTCTACCACTTTCCTTCTCATGAATGGTGCATGGTACTTCAAGAGAGTCTTCAAAATCTGATGAGGCACATTCCTTAGGTTCAATAAGAATGTTCATCCCTAAATCAAGATCATACTGAGTAGACGGTTCCTTGTTAATATTTTGATCCTATTGTACCATGTCCTCTAAGCTCTGATCTGCTTTTTCTTCATAGGCTAAAGCCTCAAAAGAATTGGTATTTCTTCCAATATCCTTACTTATTAGTCTCCACTATTTATTTACTTTCATCTATCTAGACCTATTTTTTGGAAGTTGAAAACCATCCTCATCCATATCCATTTGTAAGTTTCTCTTATAATTTTCTACATATGTTTTTATTGGACTCTTCTTAGGGCATGATCTCTCAATATGCCCCACCTCATGACATCTTCTACATCTAAAAGATATATTTTCATAATCCATGGTTTGGATCCACAACTTACCCCCATACTTAAGAATGATTGATTTTGGTAAAGGTTTACTGATATCAATCATGACCAATATCCGAGCATAAATAGCCAAGAATCCATCTTTTGTAGTTTTTAAAATCTCAAGGAATTCTCCTAAAGTGTTGCCTATTGCCTTGAAGGTATCCATTTCCTAGAATTCAATGGGCAACCCATACATCCTAACCCAGACTAGTACTAGGGATAGATTTACATTTTCAGGTGCAAAGCCTTCATACCAACGGGTAAGGAAGAGTCATGCTCTTCCCATAAACCAAGGACCCCCTTTTAAGATTCTATCTCTTTCCTCCCTAGAACAGAAAATGGCTAGGAAGAAACCTTTGGGAAGAAAGGATAGACTCACTCCTAGAGACTTCCATCTCCTATCAATCCATTTTCTTAAAGCCGAAGCCCTTAGCCAAGACCCATTAAATTTACCAATGACTACCTTATCTTTGAGCAACAAGGATCATTGCTCTATGAGGTCCTCCCTAACCTCTACTACTAGGGATGATTCTAAGGATTTAGTTATAAATTGATCCATGGGAAGGAAACTATAACTCAATATCTACTAAAATTTACCAATATATCCTATAACAATTATATTATTTGAAAATAAACCTACAATAATCTACATGCAAAACTTCTAAGATAATGAAGGGATAAATGAAACTTAGCTAAAAAATTCTATACCTAGATAGAATGTCCTACCTTATTGATGCCCTAGCCCTCCATTGCTCCTCCCATCATCCAAACCTTAGTTGATAGATATCTACAATTTTATTTTCTATGACTTGAAAAATCATCACTACCCTTGTTTTAGATGGCTGACTTCATAAGGTCATATCTCCCTCAATACTACTTGATTCCTTCATATGACCACTCATTTTAAAGCTCTTCAAATTTTGCACAAATTGGTCCAAGAATCATCTGAATCGGACAACCCTTCGCAAAGATATGGCTCCTAAAAGATGAGATGTTTTTCTAAAAAAATTTGCCCTAACGTTGCCCTTGTTCTAGATGACTGTCTTCACATGGTCATATCTCCCTCAATACTGCTTGGATTCTTTCGTATGACCACTCATTTCAAAGCTCTTCAAATTCCGCACAAAATGGCACAAGAATTGTTTGAATCAGACAACTCTATGCAAAGATATGGCTCCTAAAAGATGAGTCATTTTAAAAAAAAATTGCCTTCAGGAATTTATTATAACCACAGTACACAGCACAGAAAACTGCAGTGTATAGAGAATGTAAAAAATATAAAGGAAAACATTTATGAAAGCTTGAGATTTTAATAATGCTATAGAAATTACAAGGGCTTTTTGTTTGATACATTGGATTGTTCTTGGGAAATGCATTACTCTGGTAATCCCATAATAAGCTATGCACGTTATGATTTATTGGAGGCAGAAATTAAAAGCTGGCGTTTTACCGGCAACACTTCATCTAACAAATGATGCTTATATATGGTGGAATTCCATACAAGCTAAGCACATTGGGACCTCATCTATTATTGTTTGTAATAAATGCACCGTGGTTTTCATTGGAGATATGCACTTTTTTGAGCTCACTCCCAAATATCTATTACCTAATGAATTTGCAATAACCTATAATGAAAGGGAAACTCTTTTTTTCAGTTTGAGATCCAGTTATGGTAGGGATTACTTAAGGATATTAAACTATGGTTTGTTTGGCTTATACAAATTACAAACAGAGGACTTAGACAGATTGGCAAGACTCATGATTTTTCATGAGCTTGATCAAAGGTGCAAGACCCATACAATATTCAACTAAAAACCTAAGGTAAATTAAACACTTCCCTGCTCCAACAAGCGGTTTCATATATCCAAGAGGTATGCTGGCTTGGCTGTGATCTAAAAATCGCTTTACCTTTGCAGGCCTCTGCTCTTTTTTTCCAAGTCCTTAGTGGGAATGGTACATGAAATATCCAAGAGTGCCCTATTGGCTACAACGGATTGTCTTGAGTCCCCTGTTTGCCATTGGGGGTGGCCAGAAATTCTCTTTTGGCCACAAGCGATAATGATTAATATCTTGTTGTCCAGGGGATGGCTCAGAAATGGGAAGTGCATCTTTGATGGTCTGCTATCATAGGGAATGTCTCAGGGATGTTTCCCCTGCATCCTTACTCTCCATCTCCCTATTTGTTAAACCCTTCCTTATCCACATGGCTTGTAAGCATAATCCCCTGGTGAACAATGTGGCAAACTCCTATACATATTTAAACTTCTTTCTCATTGCCCAACAGTCTTGTTGTGTGTAGAACATTGACCATGCTATGTGTTCTCTATTTTGTCACATTTAGCTTTTGGTTATTGCAGCAATGCTATTTTTAATCTAGAAAATGACACTGATTATTTATAATCTGTTGCATCTGATTGCAGTCAGCAAATTGGATTGTAGTGCATCGCGTTTTGATGGCATGTAAGGATGTAGATGCAGTGTTCCTGTCTTTGGATCCAGAGTACTATGACATCCTCATGAAGTAAGTCTTATGTATTCTCCAATGGATGATGGCACCACGGCCATCGTATTTAATTGATGTTTTGACAAATTTTGTGGAATACTTATATATTTATTTACATGAATGAGTATACAGTTTCTATTCCATTGTTGTTGGAGTAGTGGAATGAGTAAAAAATTACTCTATTAAAAGTCTAATTTCTTACTTGAGGCCAATAAGCCAGCACACAAATAGACAATACGAATTGCATGCTAAAAATTTTTAGTGGATTGTGTTTGCCACATTCAATCATATTCAACACGAATCTTGTAGCAAAATGAAACTGTAACTTTGAATGGAAAATATTGTATGGATTAAAAATCTCTGAAAAGGCTATTTGTTTATCTTTCACCCTTGGGACCTGAACTTTTGTCCTACCAATGTGCTTCCTAGACAAGTTCTACCATTACTCTGCAAGTTGAGCATATGATATGCCCCTGCAGTAAAATTATGACAGCAGTATTCACTGACTGGAATACAAACGGCAGAATGCACAGACTGAAGAGCAAATGTGAGAAGATATTTACCAAAACTGTTGATGTACACTTTCCATTAGTGAGGCATAAATACATTTACAAATATGAGGTTGAAGGGTTGCAAACCGTCCTTTGAAATGGGCATGCACAGATACCTCAATTAGTTTGACTTACATGCATTTAGTGACTTGTACATATGCATGGACATCTCATTCGGTCCAACTGAGATGAACTGGACATGCAACCGGGGACTCTAGCTAGCAACCAAGATGAACTGGACATGCAAACTAGGACTCTAGCTACTGTGATAACTACAAGGAATTAGAAGATAATTAGGAATAAATCTCATCGTTTCCTCCATGCTTAGTGGAAGTTGTCCCCAACATCTACAATAGGTGAGGAATCTGAATATTGAGCAACATCCACCAAAGGCTACTAAAAATTGGGAATTGGATCTTTAGAATGAGTGATAGAAATGCTCTCCCCCAAGTGACAAGGCTGTGTGACCTATGTTTGTCCAACTGAAGCCAAACATGTTCGCAAACTTGGAAAAAATCTCGAAGTCTATCATGAAGTGGCTTGAATGTAAGTTGTGGATGCTGAAGAATGACCTGAACTTTGGTGTGAAGATTTGCCAAATTCTAGACAAATGAAGAAGCTTTGTTTCGCTCCTTTTGTTCATGATTCAAATGTGGAGCTGGAAGAGCTACTGGAAGAGAGGTCAAGGGTTGGAAGCCATAACAGATTGAATGTTCTATCTGCTTAAGAATTGCATCAATGGCATACTGAGAAGCATTTGTCTCAAGAATGAAGTTATGAACAATTGTAGGTGAGGTGGATCAAGCATAGGAGCAATGCAATGAGCATCTTCTTGAAGGGTACAAAGAGTAAGAAATTTGTGCAAATTGACTTGTTTCATTGCAGGTCTACCAAAAAGCAAAGGATTAATAGAAGAAGAAGTGAATTTATACACTTTACCATCCTTGTGCAACAGGTAGGTCTTGTAAAACCCGTCAAAAATAACCTTGTGATTATATTGATATGGCGCCCCAAGTAGCAAACTGTAACAATCCAATGTAGTGACATCACATATCACCATGTCTTGGAATGGCTTAATGGCAAATATCACAGAACATTTCCTTCTTGACCCGTAGCGATGGGTATGGGCTTGGATGCTTTGTAGTTGGTAAACCAAGATCATGCATTAATTTTTGTGAAATCAGGTTCTTTTGACTGCCATTATGAAGGATTAATTCCACCAATGTGTCCTTGATTTGACAATTTTGTGTGAACAAAGCTTCCCCATTTTTAGCATTATAATTAGTGACCATGAAAACGAGTTGAAGATTTGAAATTTTGGGATTGGTTACCTCAATCATTGAATCATCATGCTGCGGCTGCGACTGTGATTGCGACTCAGCTAGAAGGGCTTAAGCCTTCATGGATTGCAAAACATGACATTCTTTGGTATAATGTCCAAGTGCTTATGATAAGCACAAAATCTTCCTCTCATTGCCAAACCCCTAAGTGGGGCCACATTGAGAAGAATTTACTTTCTTGGAAATGGTGGCAGGGTGCCGCAAACTAATTTGGTGCCTGGAGCAGAAAATGCACAGCAAATTGAACAGCAGGGCAGGGTGCTGCAACTAATCTCAAGCGAGCAAACTCAGCAAGGATGGATCTCAAGTGAGCAAGGACCTATTGACCTCAACGAGGCTCTGATACCAATTGCAGTAAAATTCTAACAGTAGCATTCACTCAGTGGAATACAAATAGCAGAACGCACAGACTGAAGAGTAAATGGGAGAAGATATCTGCCAAAACTGATGATGTACATTCTTCATTAGTGAGGTATAAATAGATTTACAAAGATGAGGTTGAAGGGTTGCAAACTGTCCTTGAACTAGGCATGCATAGACACCTCAATTAGTCTGACTTACATGCAGTTAGTGACCTGTACATATGCATGGACACCTCATTTAGTCCAACTGAGATGAACTGGACATGCAAACTAGGACTCTAGTTACTAACTGAGATAATTACAAGGAATAAGGAGATAATTAAGAATAAATCTCATCAGCACAAGGGAAATATTTCTTCAGCTAAGATTGTTGCTGGGTAAAATTTTTTTCATACTTGAAGCAAGAACAGTGGGCATCCAATCAATGAAAATGACATGTAACATTCATAGTTTTGAGTTTTGTCATTACTTGAAAGTTTAGAATTTCAATATAGAGAATAACTCTGAGTTATGTCATACTTCAAAGTTTAAAATTTCAATATAAAGAATAACTCTGTACAAGTGGGGAAAAATCCGGTACAATGCATACATCAGGACAAAAGAATGACTGTGAATGTAAGTATTATTGTTCCCATAAAAGAGAAATCTCTAGTAATAATAAAACATTGCATAATTGGCTGGAGCACCTGGTTCACCCCAAGCAGACTGTTTCTCTGCTCGAGTCTTTGATCATCTCCAAGGTATATCTTAATCAATATGAAAACAGGACATAGTTGGCTGGAGTGTGTGATGCTTCCTAATAAGAATAGCTCTCTACTTGTTTCTTGCTCATTTCTGAGGTATAAGTACTCAATACTAGTGTAATGATGGCATTTTTCTTTATATTGGGTGCAAAGTTTCAACTGATCCCAACACCATAACTTCCTACAAAGTGAGCCTTTATTGTACACAAATACAATAAATAGGGCATTTGAACTCAATAACGGAAGTCTTGATTTAGAAGGTGTCATGTGATCCTCAAAAGAACCTTGTCCTGATTAAGACATCAAGAACTACATACACATAGAGGTTTCAGCAAGAGTACAAGTGAGCCATGCCAGCAAATGTTATTGGCCACTATCATGGGAAAATTATGTTATATGTTGATGTGGCAAACAAAATTCTTTGAAGAAGGCTTGTGCATATAAACTTGTTGTGTTCTGGATATACTTGTGCAAATGAAACGAGGGGAATACACGGACATTTTGGATCACTCTTTGTGATCCATCATCAGGATAAATAGGATTGCATGTCAAAGACCTCTTACATAAGATGTTGATAGGACCTGAAAGACGGTCAACTGGCAATTTAATTTTAATTTTCCAAAGAATTGGAATATTAACTTCAAAGTATTTGGAGAAATGAAATTTAAAATTACAATAATGGACTCACCTAGTTAATATGGGCCTGATCTCTAATATAGTTTCTAACTGGTCTCCTAGATGGGCTAGTATGCAAATCTTCTTCCTTGTTGAGGTTATCTATCTTGATTACTTCTCTTAATCACCTTTTGAAGTAAGGATCTTCTCTTGCAATGACTTTGGTCTCCTCAAAGCAAATTCCAGGGGTGCCCTTTGCTGCTTAACATGTTCTTTTTAAATATTTTTCCAATATTCGCAGTCAGTTTCCTGTCTTTTGTTCTTCTATTCTTCCAAACATGGCACAATTTGAATGTAAATGCACCATAAATTTCTCCAAAGTGCTATTGTAAGATTGTCTCAAAAGACAAAGTAGTCATGTTGTTGCAGGTCAGAATGGTCATGCTATATCTTCAATCTGATCTTGAAACTATGAACATAGTTGAGAAAATCGGAATCAGCATGGAATCGGCAAATGATTGACTCGGAAAAAATCGGCAAAAAAAAAACCCGAAGAAAATGCAAATTTTCATTGAAAAAAGTTTTTTTTTCATGCATATTACAATGAATTAACATTATGCAAATCAAATATTGCAATAAAAGCAGTAATTCATGTCAAGACATCATACAAGGCTCAAGCTTTAACTACACATGAAAGTGACAAAACACATCTTGTATTGCTTATAATATGAAAAGGTACAAATTACAAAATGTGTCAAAATGCCTCAATAGGCCCACTATCTAGTGTCTTGCAATTCCTTTGCCCTTTGCCCTAGCAGAAGACCTAGTCTCTCTTTGTTGACGTGCCCTTGCCGCTTCTTGTGCATGTGCCTCTTCTTGGTCCTTGGCTGCTATCTCCTCCGCTAGGTCTTCAAAGTTTTGTAATTCATCCAGGGAGAAGAGAGGCTCTTCTTGCTGCTCCTGCATTGCATCTGTGATCCATTCAGATGATGGATCAATGTCACTTAGGTCAATGGGCTGAGTACTTGTTTTTTCAAAAGTTCTTTGGTGGAGACGAAGGTTGTAATGCACAAACACAAGATCATTTAACTTTTCTTGTGTAAGTCTGTTGTGCTTCTTGGAGTGTATGTGCTCAAACATACTCCAATTGCGCTCACAACCTGAAGCGCTGCATGGTTGAGATAAGATTCTGACGGCCATGTGCTGCAAATTGGGCGTAAAATCACCAAAGTCATCCCACCATAAATCTAGAAACAACAAAAAAAGAAATTTAATATTTCACATGTAAAATAGTAAATTGAGATTATTTTTAAAACAAAATCAAAAGACAATAAATAATAATTCGATGAGGGTTACCTGGCCTCAATGTTGACCTAGCACTCTTGCATTGCTTGGATGGGAATTGGCGGCCATGACATTCCTTATAATCTTGTATCTCTGCACGCATTTTATTGCGCAATTGTTTACTAGCTGAGAACATGCGGTCAATGCAATCTTGAATGCCAACCTTCACCTCATAATCAACACGAAATGTAGGAGAATAAAAAATTTGGGGGTTCAAGTAGTAACCCGTTGCATGAAGAGGGCTATGGATTTGTGATGTCCATCGGTTATCAATGATAGTCCAAATGGGATCGTATTTGGTGCGGGCATATCCATAAAATGTAGCAATTGCCTCTTTTGCCTTGTCCATAGCCTCATATACAAATCCCATTGGAAATTGTTCTCCATCAACAAGATGAAGAACCTTCACCAAAGGCTCTGACACCTGAAAAAAAAGGAAAAATAATTTAAAGGAAAATATTTTACAACAAAAATAAAATAAAATAAATTAATAAACTTAGTCTTGTACCTTGATGGCCTCATCCATGGCCATCCAGAAGTCCTCCTCAAACAAATAAGTATATACATTATGCCCCTCAGGTGACATTCGGTATCTTGCAACTACTTTGGAATTCCAATCATCACTCACAAACATTTGCTTCAGTGACCCTCTTGCATCATAAATGCTCTGCAATGTCACAAAGTTTGTGGCGAAGCGTGTAATGCCAAGCCGCACTAGCTCCCTCCCATTAGTAAATCGCCTCATGAGGCTAAGGACCCATGTATGGTTGTAAATGAATTTTGTGATAGCCTTAGCCTTCCTTACAACCTTTGCCACCCAAGGTAATTTCCCAATGTCCTCGAGGAGCAAATCGAGACAATGGGCTGCACATGGGGTCCAAAAAATAGTGGGGAATCTTTGCTCCAAAATCCTATCGGCTGCCTTATATGCTGCTACGTTGTCCGTGATGATTTGGACAACATTCTCCTCCCCGACCTCCAACACAACCTCCTCCAACAACCTTGCAAGCATTTTGGCACTCTTAACTTGTGTCGATGCATCTACTGACTTGAGGAATGTAGTTCCTCTTGCAGAAGCAACCAAAAAATTAATCAAGGTTCTTCCCCTCCCATCCGTCCAACCATCAAACATTATACTGCAACCCTTGTTCCTCCACACCCTACATTGGTCTTCAAGCACAACCTGAAGTATAAAAAAAATTTAGTCATGCACATTGCATATTATCATATATATATATATAATTAGTCATGATATATATATATATATATAGTCAAGCACAACCTAAATGTTGTCCACAAATTGTTGAAGGAGAGGGCCCCTAAGGTCATCATAAGTTGGCGCCTTAAAACTTGTGCCACAACTTGCGACGACATCTATCATGCGCCACTAGTATGGAGACCTTGCCACATTGAAGGGAATGTCAGAATAATACCAAAAAGTGGCAATGGTTGTCCTCGCTGCATTGTGCTTCTCTTGGTTCCATGTGGCCATACCCTCAAGCGTGGGTTGTGCCCCTGGCATGGAACGGTCTACAAAATGGGACTCTCCCATCCCACTAGCTGCTTGTGCACATGATGGACTCGAACTCTCTTGCTGAAATCAACTAAAGTTGCTGCTGGTACGGGGAATTCGAGAAGGGGGGTTGACATGGCATCGATATGACTCCTTTTGAGATTACTTTTTACTAAGGTTACGGAAGTATCGGGGACGGGCGGGGGGATGGGTTTCTGGGACAGCAGGGGACGACAAGCCGATTTTAGGAAATGACTAGGGGATGGTTGGGGGGTGGCTAGGGGATGATAAGTATAATAATATCTAAATAAAATATTATAATAATAATAATAATACTAAAATAATATTCTCCTTTTAACCACTTAAAGATTAACAAATAAATGTTATATTTTTATGTTCATGTTTAAATAATAAAAAAAATTATGTAAATATCCATACCATGAAATTGAAATCCAATTGATTAGAATGTTCCTAATTTTTATTTATTCTTATATTTTTATTTGTCCCCACATACACATAGATATATATGCGGTGCACTTTAAATGTCATCTAACAAAAAAGAAAAGCAAACATGACGACTTCCCTCAGACTATTCTTTTGTTGGGATTCTAGCTGTATACTTTAACAGCTCAGAGAGGAGCTTCTTTTAAGTTACAGGGTTGGTAAAGGCTGCTGCAGAATAACATTTTTCCAAAGTAAAAGGGAAAGGAAGAAATGGATTAAGCAAATTCTACTGGGCCCTAAAGAATATATGCTTTTTTAAAGTTGTACGTGACAAATCCAATAAGGCAATAAGGCACTAAATTAATGTTATATGGAGGGGATGTTGTCCCCCACGGTGTCCCCTCATAGTAGGGGTACCGGGGACGGTCCCCTGTTGCCTTGGGGCATCCCAGGGACGTCCCGCTTGCCCCTCCCAAAAGGGGGATGGCGGGGAAACGTCCCCTTTGCCGTCCCCCCGTACTGGGGATGCATCCCCGTGTATCCTTGCTTTTTACCTTTGAGTTATAGATCATGGCCTCTACTTTATTTTTAATTTCATTCGGCACCTTAGGGTATATCTTGACATCTCTGCAAGCTCTCTTTGCCAAATAGAATTTGAGGTGGAAAACGCCTCCAATAAGATGTTCGTTACAAAAATTGCATGTAACATCCCCTTTCTTTTCCCCTGGCGTTCCATACGCCCATGCTGGATCTTTTGGTTTCATTTTTTCTATGCCTATGCATGGAAACAAGTAACAACAAAGTTACAAATAATCATTTATAAATAACTTAAAAAAAAAAAATTAGACCCTAAACCAAAAGGCTAGGGTTTAGGGTTTAAAGTTGAAACATTGACAGTTGAAAAATGGGCTTGCATACATAGTTATCAGGCAGCAATATTTACTTAAAAAGAGGAGGGAAAAAAAAACCCTAAACCCGAAACCCTAGACTAGGGTTTAAACTTTAAAGTTCAAACATGGGCTTGCATACATAGTTACCAAGCAGCATTAAGCAATATTTAGTTATTTACTTAAAGGGAGAAAAAAAAAACCCTTAGACTAGGGTTTAGGGTTTAAAGTTTAACTTGAAATATTGATAGCTGATAAATGGGCTTGCATATATCAGGCAACAATATTTACTTATTTAGTATCTACTTAAAAGGAGGAAAAAAAAACCTAAACCCAAAACCCTAGACTAGGGTTTAGGGTTTAAAGTTTTAAACTTCAAAGTTCAAACATTGACAAAACACAAAACTATTTTCAAACAGCCCTAATCTAGATTCTAAACCTTGTTTCAACTTGGAGGAAAAAAAGAGAGTTTTCAATGACTTTCTTACCTCGGATGAATCCTTTGGGTGGCTGTTGTTGGCTGCCGGATTCCTTCAAACTGCAATCGCTCGCTCTTAGGATGCCCTAGTGTGTTTGGGTTGGGGTGGTAGCAGGTAGGCAAAGTCTTTTCCTTGTTTGGGAGAGCTTAAGTTGAAAAAAGAGGGAAAAAAGTGAAGTTTTCCCTTAAATCAGCCGCAGCCTGTGAGGCTGCGACTGATTTTTTTGAAAAAATTGGCAAAGAATCGTCGACTTGGCGATTTGATGCGATTTTACTTGATAAGTCAAAGAATTACCTTGGAATCGCGATTTTTCCGATTCTTTGCCGATTTTCGCTACTATCACTATGAATATCATGTGCTGGACAACATGTGGAATTGATGTTCATCTCTCAAAATAATGAAAATCTTTTATTCCTGGGAGAATTGTAATACTGCTGTAGTGCCTATTTGAAAACAGGGACATGGGATTAATGAAGTCATTAATAAATGTGTCACTGAAACTCATATCTCAAGACCACATTTACAAAGTTTCCTTGGCCTGATGAAGACTTAGGAATATTGTTCTGTGACATTCCATTGTTTTTTTTGAAAAATAATTTGAAAAAACTTGTATTAAAACAAAGATCATTTACAAGTTGGGATGAGACTTCTCCCAGCCTTAGCCAAAGAGAACACATGTTTACAACAGTAAAAGAAGATTTGCATTGGAGCCAAATCTCTTAAACCATATTTCTACAATGGTTGTTCACCTGTTTACAACTGTAAAAGAAGATCTACATTGGAGCACAAATCTCCTAAACCATATTTCTGGAATGGTTGTCCAAATTAGCTAAACACTGGATTTGCTCACCAACCTGCCTAATCATCTCATCCTCAATAGCCATGTCATTGTGCCACTGAACCCCTACCTCCTTCTCAGTGCCCATCTTAGCCAGGAAGTCTGCCACTTTATTTAGATCTCTACTCACATAAACTGGAATCACATCATCTAATTCCCTCCACAATTCCTTAATTTGAGTGACAAGAATCCTCAACCTCCATGTCTTCAAAGCAAAGTTCCTCATGCAATCTAGAGCTCCAACCATTATTTGAGAATCTGATTCTAGGATTATCCTCCTGTAACCTTGTTTTACTGCCCAAATAGAAGCAGATTTGATAGCTAAGGCTTTCGCTTCATTGTTTGTGGCCCTTCCCAAGCCTTGCAGTTCCCAATAGAGCATTGTTCCAACATGATTCCGGCAAACCACTCCAATTCCAGCTCTACCCGGATTGCCTTTTGCAGCTCCATCAGTATTAATTTTAATCCAACCTTCTAGGGGTGGTTTCCAACTAGCTCTGTCTTGCCCCTCTTGCACTTCAACTTCCTTCTCCATTGTCCCTATAACAACTTGAGTTTCCTCTTTAGCATACACTGCCACAGTTTATGTGACTTTGCTCCAAATGACCTGCCAAACTCCATCTAAAGATGAAAAGGTTTCTCTAAAAATTTTGCCATTTCTCTCCAACCACACTTGCCACCAAATGAAGTTTAATCCAAGCTCCCAACCAATACAAAGAGCTTTAGATTTAAATCTACCCCTCTTCCATATTTCCCAAATATTAATCCGATTCAAATCACCATTAACTCGAATTTTATAATATAAAAACCATCTCTCCCAGATCTGGCGCGTGAATGGGCACTCAAACATCAAGTGATCAGTTGTTTCCTCACTCTTGTAGCATAAAACACATTGAGATGGACCAATGATTCCCCTACATCTGAGATTATCAAAAGTAAGAATTCCATTATGCATGAATTGCTAGGCAAAAAAGTTTACTTTCGGCCAACCCTTGGACTGCCAAATCTTTCTCCAATCCTCAACCTGATATGCATGAGGAGGAGGCTTTGGAAGGATCTTATCATATCCATCCTTCACTATGTAGACACCAAGGCTCCCATAGCCCCAAGCTAATTCATCCTCCTCATCTCTACCTGTGAGAAATATTTCTACCAAGATTTTAGTCATGATGGGTGTCAAATCCGGAGGGATTGAAATTGGCCACTCATCCAACTTCTTAAACTGCTTAAACTTATAATCCCCCAACTGACTAGTGTTGAAATAACTTTCAATTTGGACCCAACCCCTGGTTTCCATGGCTATTTTTATTGGTTGCAGTTCAGGGAATTCAACAATGATAGGTGGGTATTGATCCCATGAATCTGTCCAAAATCGTGCCTTCTCCCCTCTCCCCACTTTCCAAAATAATCCATCTTTCACTACCTGAGATCCTAACTTAAGAGCCTGCCACACTAAGGATCCATTACCATCCAAAGGGAAATGACCCACCTCATTTGGGTTTACCTGTCCCAAATATTTACTAGTTAAAATTCTATTGAATAAAGAAGTTGGTTGGGAAATCCACCTCCAGTAAAGCTTTCCAACCAAAGCTTTATTATTTAACTTTGATCTTCTCAGTCCCAAACCTCCTTTTACCTTGGGTTGGCTTACTTTCTCCCAACCTACTAAGGCCCATTTCCTCTCTCCTTTTACTCCTTCCCATAAAAATTTTCTAGCCATCTTGTCCAACTCTTTCCATATGGTATGTGGGGCAGCAAGGATAGAAAATTTATAAATTGGCATGGCTTGAATGATTGACTATAAAAAAGTTAATCTACCCCCATAGCTTAACCATTTGTGAGACCAATGATTAATTCTTTCCTTGATACAATCCAAAATATTCCTCCAGATATCTATTTTTAGTTTTTTAAAATGCAAAGGGACCCCCAAGTATACCATTGGGAGAGAAGTCCTTGTGAATCCCAAGATCTCTAAAATTCTATCCTGAAGCCTTTGATCAAGATTGAAAAAGACCACTTTGGATTTTTTATCATTGATGACTTGGTTTGTAGCCCTAAGGTAGACATTAAGTGTATCTCTAATCATTCTTGCTTCCCTGAAGTTGGCCACTCCCACCAATCCTGTGTCATCCACAAATTGTAGGTGAGTCAAAACTTCCTCACCCACCTTGATACCTGTTAGCAAACCTTGTTGTCTTCTCCTCAAGATGAGTCTACCCAAGCCTTCAGCCAATATGAGAAAAAGATAGGGGGAACAAGGATCTCCTTGATGAAGGCCTCGAGTAGCTCCAAACGGTTGTGAGGGAAGACCCTTGATTAACACTGAGTATGTCGGAGTAGAAACATAACTCATGACCCATTCTATCCAATCCTGAGAGAAACCAAAGGCTGCCATCATCTTTGACAAGAAGCTCCACTCCACCCTATCATAAGCCTTTGACATATCCAATTTTATGAACATTCCTCTATTACCAGATGTTTGCATTGAATGGATTGCCTCCTGAGCTAGAACCACACCATCCAAGATCTGCCTACCCTCTACAAAACCCCCTTGCTCCGAGGAGATAATGCTATGTAGAAGAGGTTTTAGCCGCTCAACCATTACCTTTGTGATTATTTTATATATGACATTGCATAAGGCAATAGGTCTATAATCTGAAATATGCACCCCCTCCTCCCCTTTTGGAATTAAGGCAATGAAAGTATGATTTAATGCTTTAAGCATTCTTTTACTACCTTTGGACTCCTCTATAACAACCATTACATCCTCCTCCAAGTTGTCCCAGAAGGCCTGAAAAAACTCAATTGGAAAGCCATCTGGACTTGGTGTTTTTCGATGCTCATTCCAAAGACTACATTCTTCAGTTCCTCTCTATCAATGGGTTTAAGTAGGGCCTGATTTTCTTCTTCAGAGATAACAGAGGGTATGACAACAAGAACTTATTTTTGAGCCTCTTCATCTTGCACCATACTTTCCTTAAATAGTTTAGAAAAATAATCCATTGAATGGAAATGCATACCTGGAATTGTATCAAAGGAGTGTCCATTCTCATCTTGAAGAGCTTCCATGTTGTTCATCTGTCTCCTAGCACAGGCAGCCCGATGGAAAAATTTGGTATTTTTATCACCTTCTAATAACCAAGTGGTTCTTGCTCTCTATTTCCAGTAGGTCTCCTCTTGGTTGTCAATGTCCTCAACCGCTTTACGCAATGCATCATCCTCTTCTTTGAGCTGCTCTGTAATTGTTCCTTCCCTAAAGTGTTTTTGAACCTCATCCCATCTGGCCACCAATGGAGCTCTTTGGACCTGGAAGTCTGTCTTGTTAGCTCGCCTCCATTGTTTCAGTTGATCTTTGACATAATGAAGTTGTTTGTGGAATCTAAACATTGTTGTCCCATATGTTGGGCGGCCTTCTTCCCACCATTGTGGAATTTTCTTTCGAAGTTCCTCTTTTTGTAACCAAAAGTTTTCAAATTTAAATGGTTTGTGATGCTGCACTGTCTTGATCCCCCCTTCCAACAAAATGGGAAAGTGATCTGAAACTGGACCCTCCAAAATCTGAAATTTTATATTCCATTTTACAAATGCCTCCTCTGAAACCAAAAAATGATCTAACTTCACCTTCTTGCTATGTGGCTCCCTCCTCTTATTAGTCCAAGTATAGTTGGTTCCAGGGCATTTAATATCCACCAAGTGTAATGCCTGGACTTGGGCAATCATAAGTCGATCCCCTGGGTCCAAAATTGGGGTTCCCCCTTCCTGATCTCTAGAGGATAATTTAGCATTAAAATCCCCAACAATAATCCAGTCTAACTCTTCCCTTGAGACTCTCATGTTATGCACAACTTTCCATTGATGCATCTGACCATCTAGGTTTTGAGCCCCATAAAAATTTGTGATTAAAACATGTTCAGTTGTGACATTGTTCCTAAAATGTGATGTGAGGACACCCCTCCAAGCTATATGTTCTATTGCAGTCCATTCAAGAGAGTTCCAAAAAGTAACTATCCCCCTTGAGGCCCCTTGGGCAGCCACTTCCATATGACCAACACCCCTCCAAAGTCTATTTACTATTTTACACATAAGATCCAATGATATTTTTGTCTCCTGGATAAGCAAAAAATCTGTTTTACATTTTTCTAAGAGTCTTCGAACAACAGATTGATGGGTTCTATTGTTTAAACCCCTAACATTCCATGATTGTATAATCATTGGTTACCTTGAGAGCAGTAAAAATCTATTGGCCTCACCGATCCTCCAGTGATCAGTTTGTCTCCTTGAACTGCTATCAATTCCTTATTTGATTTTCTACCCACTCCTTGAGAGTTGCTATTTTTTGATCTCTTTTCCACCTGAGTTATCCCTAGAGTTGGCCTTTCTCTATTCTTTTCTGCTATGCCCATGATGACATCCTTAATTATCGGTTGCTCTTGGTTATGCACTATCAATGCCCCTGCACTCTCTGATTGCGGTAACTCACTGCACTCAATTACCTGCTCTATGATGGGAGGAGGTGAAAGAGGGGCTTGAACATGGTTGTTATTATTTTCATTATTCCCATCCACTCCTTCCATGAATTGTTCTTCTTCTTGGTCCATTAGTGTCTTAAAGATCTCATACCTATTGGAGGGCTTGAGTTGGGTTTGCTCTTTACCATATTTTTTCTTTTGCCTTCTCCTTCTTTTGGGTTGTTCAAAACCATCTCCCTGTGCTTCTTTACCCTGAGAAATATTGGTTGTTTCTTTATTGATTGTTGACTTACCCTCCTTAGGAAGATTTGACATTCCCAGAGGAGCCTCCATTTTTATGTTCATATTATTTGGGCAAGATCGGGCCAAATGCCCATATTTGTGGTAAACTCTGCATCTGAAGGGCAATGCCTCATAATCCAGTTGTTGAATCCAAGATAGTCCTGCAAGTTCGAGTTCCACCTCTGTCGGCAAAGGCTGGCTAAGATCCATTTCCACACATAATCTTGCATAAACAGTTGTGTTTCCTTCCATTGTGTCTTTGGAAACACCCAAATGTCTTCCAAGGGAATTGTCGATAATTTCCAATACCTGCTCACTCCAAAACTCCATTGGAAGTGCATACAAACGGATCCAAACCGGGACAACAGTGGGTTCAATTCGAGGATCAAATCCCACTCTCCAGGGTTGAACAAATAATCCTGCCGGACCATGATTCCTCTTTTCTGATTCGAAAGCCCTATTTCTATCGGCAAGTGAAGAAAAACTAACAATAAAATATCCATTGCTAATAAACCACAAAGAATACTCACCAAGAGGCTCCCAGTTTTGCCGGACCCAGGAATGCAAAAAATTTAGGGTAGGGCGAATACCCATGAATTTACAGATCAAATCATGATTGGCTCTATATAAAACTGTTTCTTCGACCATCCTTTGCTCAATGACAATCTTTGGCCTTGATTTCGACTGTGGCAAGCATCCATTAACTCGTTGAGATGTTGATCTATTTCCAGCAACCGTAAAGAGCATTTTTAATGCAGTTTTTTGTGCTTCTTCAGTCTCTGATGGAGATTTATCCTTTAACAAATCTGCAAAAGAACTATGTCTCTCTAAAAGAGGATCCGGAGGTGTCCCCATTGGGCCCTCCTGGGGCAGCAATCTTGTCTTCAAGTCCACAATAACCAGAAATCTCTTCGGCTACCCAACTGATGCCCTAGTTTTCCATAGCAGTAGCCAAAACAAAATATTAAATTAATCTATCCTTAGATTAATTTCAAAACTTTAAATTAATCTATCCCTAAAGGAGGTTTGATAAATGACCACTAACACAACTGGTCAAATCTATCACAGTCAACGGTGACAGCAAGGCGAGTCAAATAGCATGTGGTTCAAACAAATTGCCCAAACAACAACGAACAAGCTGATAGACTACGCCAACCACCGGTGCACTAGCCCCCACCAAGTGGTGGCTTCCATGACCACCGCTTGGTGGTCCTATGACATTCCATTGTTGGTTTGCTATAAAAATAGAGATTTGTATCACAGAGGCATATTTTTTAATTTTGGAACATCAGTTTTACCTGCACTACATTGTTGCATGTGAGATGTATATTTTCTAGTGATTGGCTAACTATGGTTTTAGTTAACCTTCATATGCTATCACCAAAGAGGTTACTAACTATTACCAAACATACTGCAGGCTATAACATAAAGGCATGAAAATGACAACAAAATGAGTTAAAAGTGATGAATAGTGTCATTTCTCCACTCATCGGAGTTCTCCTAATATAGTCTTTTGATTTTCTAATCTTGAGAGATCATTCGCTATGCCTTAACCACATCCATCATCCTTACCCTTTCTGCTGAAACTCAGTACCAGTTTCAGGAATATCTTACTTTTTTGGAGCATTAGTTTATGTGTTTGAGAGGGATAAGTCATGATAATTGTACGACTCTTTTGTTGGTCTTGGCAATAGAATAATAAATTCCATTGCAATCATGCATCCTTCATCCTAAATTGAAGGATGGTGTAAAGGTGACTTGATCAACATGTTATATACCATATTGCAATTTACAACCTAATTCAAACTAGCAGTTTTCTTCATTCTGTAAATTAAGAGGTCTGATCTCCTCCTGACCATCAAAGGATAAGGTTTAGGCTATTTGTCATGTTCAAGGTTTGATTCTTGCAATTTAATTCAATTTCTATTTCATTCCTTTATGCAGATATCAATTCAAAAGGTTGCAACAGTAAGGATTTAATGCTGTATTGTGTTTTGCTTGAATTTGCACAATTATTTACATTACTGTTTCTTAGGTTTCAATTGCATAGACAGATTCAAGATGGTGTGTAATTCCTTCACAATTGTCTCATAGAGTAGACTTCCCTGGACTTGATCTTAATTAATTTTTAATCACATTCTAAAGCATAGCAACCAATTTTTTGAACTTTCTAGGAGAGCACACCATCAAAGGGGTATTTGGCCCATTTCATCCTTTTTTTTCGATTTTCAAGCACCTGGGAAGTTATTGTGCATGTATTTAGAATGAATCCTTTTATAGAACTAGTCTTCCTGACCTATAACCACAACACAAAAAAGAAACTGTTATAGATAAAGCTGGCATGCAAAAACAACTCTAAATGGAGACCTAGGGGAAATGCAATCAACTGACTGGCATGCCTATTAAACCACTTCATCAAGGAAAGAATGCGACCATCACAAACTTTCTCTTATAAAGGTTAGCACTATGAAGTTCATTGCCACCTCATAGCCTAATAGTGACTTATGAATTGTTTCCCCTATCTTGCAACCCTTGCACCCATGGATGCATGGGGTTTCTCCCTTCAAGCCCCTCTTCCTTGTAGATATAAGCAATGACTTTCAACATTATGACGCTTTAACAAAACAACTTCTAGAAAACAGTGACTGCAACAATAAGTTTTAGAATAATAACATAATAGCATCCACAAGAATATTCGCAACAAAATCAGATTCTAGAATATCAAATCCAATAAAGTATCATAGATCCATGGTTCTCAGAAAGTTTCAGAAATCACCTAGCTCAGCTAGCTATCACCTAGCTCAAAGTGTTGTTTTGAGCAGTGTAAATTTTGTTGTTGCTTCATACGATTCTGGGCCTAACAAAGATTGTCCTTGAGGAGGTGGAGGATAGTCTAATGCTGCTAGAGGAAGTCATCCACTTGAGCAACATGGGAAGATCCCAAATAATAGTCTACCAAGGATGGGGGTTTCTGCCCATGCAATGCCTCAAACGGGGACATCTTAGTGGAAAGATGATAAGAAGTATTGTACCACCATTCTGCTAATGGAATCCATTTAACGCACAATACTACTTATCTTGGGCAAGGGATCTTAGATATGTAACCAAACACTTGTTCACAATTTCTATTTGGCCGTCCAACTGAGGATGATAGGAAGAGCTCATATTAACTTGAGTTCCATTGAGAGTGAACAACTCCTTCCAAAAGTTGCTAGTGAAAATAGGATCACGATCACAAAGAATAGACTTGAGCATACCATGTAATTTGAAAACAGAATAAAGGAATACCTTGGCTACCTTGCTAGCGGTGAATGGATGTTGTAAGGCATAGAAATGGGCATACTTGGAGAGGCGATCCACCATGAGAAAAATCATTGTTCTACCCTCTGATTTTGGAAGACAGGTAATGAAGCACATGGAGATGTGTTCCGACTGGTGATTTGGAATAGGAAGGGGCTACTAAAATCTTAGAGACTTCATTGTTTTGCCCTTATTTCTTTGGCACACCTCACATTCTGCCATGAACTGTTTGATAGCAACTTCCATTCCTATCAAAGAAAAGGACTACTTAACCTGTTGATAGATTTTGATAAACCCAGTGTTGGACTTTGATAGTATATATTTTTATTCCTACGTAGCTAAGTTTGTTTAGCGCGTTTGTTGTTCTTGTTGAGAGCCTTAAGGAAACTTTGTCTAATTTAGGGAGATTTGGTTTACGTAAATAAATGGAGCTAAACACCTATAAATTGTAACCTGTTTCAGCAATGATTAATTCAATGAGTATTCAATCTCATTGTGGTATTAGAGCGAGAGATCCATTGGGTTAGAAGTGAGATTGTGGGTGCATTGCAAGCATTAGTAAAATTCTTGCAAATGTGTGAAGCCCAAAGCGCTCGTGAGTGTTGCTAGTCGTTTGTGGCTTGCTGTTGTGCTGAGGAATACTGGTTGTGTTGAAGAAAGCCTACATTCTATGGAGACCAGAGTTGAAGAGTAATAACATTGAGAGTGCTGCGTGAAGGAAAGATCACGTAAGACTTCAATCGCGATTGATATCCTGCAATTTGCGTGTTTGATCTTTGTTTTTCAGCGAAATCAATCTCTATGCGATTTGCTGCGAAGACCTACGTCACAACACGTATTGAGAGTGTGGAGCTGAGGAGACAGCGCTGCTGAGCGAGCGCTGAGTCTTCCGTTTGCGTGAATAAAAACACATAAGGACTGCGAGGACGTCAATATAAAAAAAACAATTCGAGATAGCGAGTGCGTGAAAACCGAGAAGCGATTACAGGCGGAATGCAAGCTTGTTTGAATCGCAGTATGTTTCATTCGACCGTTTGAAGGATTGAACGTTACGAAATTTCTTTTCGCTTGCCTTTCGAAAACTGACGACGTAGCACGGGATCGGATTCGCACGCTAACGATTTCACATTGCCGAACAGTTTCGCGCAGGACGAGCGGAGAAGGATAAGCCACGTCTGTCGTCAAAGCGCAGGATTAAATTGCTGTTTGCAGCAGATTGAAGCGGGGTTCATCGTAGACGTCGTGGACGTTGTGGAGACCATTGCTTATGTGTCTCATGGAGAAAGGTCTAAGAACCGCCTTCATTGCTATTTGATATAATAGATGTGCATTGGTTGTTACATAAGACAAAGATAGATGCGCATTGTAATATGGTGTGTAGAGTATAATCTGTTGTGTCAATTGGTGATTGGCTGTTACAAAACAACAGATGTTTTAATAACATCTGCGTTTTTAAGATGTGAATGTGCCAAAACTTAGAGTGAGGCGGACCACGTAAGGCAACGATTACGCAACAACGTAGAACACAACGCAGTTTGCGGAGGGAGGAACTCTGCTGACTGTAAAAAAAACCTGCGAATATTTTGCTTTGACGAGGAGGTCAAACGAGGTGATCCTGCGTTGTCAAGAGCTTGCTGATTCTGAAGACCACGTCCTCCAGAGAGTGTCTGCAAGACAGGAAGTTGGTTGTTATTTGCTGCTATTGTTTGATACAAATTTGACAAGGAGTGCCATTGTTTGGTGAATCACACTGCTGCCCTAAGAAGTGAGAACCACGTGAGGCTGGTTTCACAAGAAGTTGTTGCTGTTTGTTGCAAGAGAGACAGAGGGTGTCTGCTATTGTTTGGTGCAAATTACAACAGCGAAAGGTATTTCTATTTCTTCCAACTTCTTGTTGATTACGAAATGGCTGCAAGTAATAATATACCCATTTCTGAATTTAATGGGTTAGATTATGAGTATTGGTCTATCAAGATGAAGACCTTACTCATAGGCAAAGGGTTATGGGATATTGTAGAAGAAGGCTACAATGAACCAGCAGATTGGACAACCTTGAGTGCAGCTAATAAAATTGCTAAGAAGGATGCCCAAAAGAAGAACTCATTTGCTCTCTACCATCTCCAAGCAGCTTTGGAGAAAAGCATCTTTCCAAGGATTGCTTCTTGTTTAACAGCTCTAGAAGCATGGAAAGCCTTGCAAGATAGCTATCAAGGGAGCACTCAAGTGAAGCAAGTGAGGCTTCAAACCTTGAAGAGAGATTTTGAGAATCTCAAAATGCAAGATGATGAAAAAGTAGGTGATTATTGTGTTAGAGTGAAAGCCATTGTAAACAAAATGCAAACCCTTGGAGAAGACATCAAAACTGAAGTGGTTGTGAAGAAAGTGTTGAGAACACTTCTTCATAAGTGGAATCATATTGCTATTATTATTGAAGAATCTAAAGATTTGACTACTCTAACTTTTGATTCTCTAATTGGTTATTTGATGTCTCATGAAGAGAGACTACAGGGTTCTACATCATCAAGCTTTGGAGGTGATGACAAAGCATTCTCATCCAAGGAAGGTGAGACTCAAGGAAGAGGACAAGGAAGAGGCCAAAGCAGAGGCAAAGGAAGAGGAAGAGGTAGATCAAGAGGTGGCAACCAAGGAAGAGGAAGAGGAGGTGACAAATCAAAGAAAGCTTGTTACAATTGTGGTAAGCTTGGTCACTTTGCTAAAGATTGTTGGTCCAAGACTTCTCAAGAAGGGAGAGGTCAATATGGAAACTATGGAGAAGAGGAAGGAGCTTCTTCAAATTTGTTCCTCACATATGGAAAATCAGATCAAAATCTTAATGAAACTTGGATTTTGGATACTGGTTGCTCAAATCATATGAGTGGCAAAGAAGAGCTATTTGCTACAATGGATTCCACCTACAAGTCAAAGATCAAATTGGGATATGACAAGGCACTACAAGTTGAAGGCATGGGAGCCATGGAGGTTCCAACAAAAGAAGGCACAAAATAAGGTGAACAACATCTATTACACCCCCAAACTCCAACATAATTTGCTTAGTGTTGGACAAATAATGGAAAAGAACTATAGGCTTGTTTTTGAAGATGGAAAATGTGTAATTTTTGACAAAAACAATTGTAATAGAGTTGTTACACAAGTACTTATGACAAAGAATAGGTTGTTTCCTCTCAAGTTTGGGGAACAAGAAGGTGCCCAAGTTGCTAGTGTGGCCATAGAAAATCCAAGTGTGCTTTGGCACTTGAGATATGATCATCTTAATTTTGTAAGCTTGAAGTTGTTGACTTCTCAAGCTATGGTGTGTGGATTACCAAGAGTTGAAGAGCATAAGGAGGTGTGTGAAGGATGTGCTTTGGGAAAGCACTCAAGAACAAAGTTTCCAAGAGGTCAAGCATGGAGAGCAAGCCATCCACTACAATTGGTACATTCGGACATTTGTGGTCCAATGCATACCAAAAGCTTGGGTAACAATTCTTACTTTCTCACTTTCATTGATGATTTCTCTAGAATGTGTTGGATTTATTTTTTGAAAACTAAGGATGAAGCTTTTGAATGTTTCAAGGATTTCAAAAATAATGTAGAAAATCAAAGTGAGTATGTTGTAAAGAGATTAAGGGCTGATAGAGGAGGGGAGTTTTGTTCAAATGCATTTCTCAAATATTGTAAGGATTGTGGGATCAAAAGGCAATTCACTACTGCCTACACCCCACAACAAAATGGTGTGGCTGAAAGAAAGAACCGCACTATTGTAGAAATGGCTAGATCAATGCTTCAAACAAAGAAACTAAGTAACATGTATTGGGCTGATGCTGTTAGGACAAGTGTTTACATTTTGAATAGGAGTCCCACTTCTAGTTTAGATGGGATAACTCCCTATGAGGGATGGTATGGCAAAAAGCCAAATGTAAAACACTTCAAAGTTTTTGGTTGTCTTGCATATTCACACATTCCTGATGAGATAAGAAAGAAACTTGACCTCAAAAGTCAAGCATGTATTTTCATTGGGTATTGTGAGTCTTCAAAGGCATATAGACTCTACAATCCAAAAACACACAAAGTTGTAATTTCCAGAGATGTGATTTTTGATGAAGGGGGAGTATGGGGTCATCAAAAACTTTTTGTTGATGATGGATCTCAAGATGCAAACTCCTCTCAAGTGCAGCCCATTAATAAAATCAGCATTGGAAATCCTCCTCCAAGTCCAAAGAAGAGTTCTACTCCAAGTACAACAAGTGCTACTCCAAGTACAACAAGTGC
Source organism: Wollemia nobilis (assembly GCA_028583015.1). Taxonomy (NCBI): domain Eukaryota; kingdom Viridiplantae; phylum Streptophyta; class Pinopsida; order Araucariales; family Araucariaceae; genus Wollemia; species Wollemia nobilis. Next base: position 3,534,222 of record JAQPPZ010017073.1, read on the forward strand.
TACTCCAAGTTTTTCTCCACAAAGATCAGCAAGTTCTTCTCCAATGCCAATGGAAGTAGATTCACCATCAAGAGGTAAGAGAACACTTCAGTACCATCCCTCCTACCAAATGATGGACAAGAATTTTCAAAGAAGATACACTAGAAGCCAAGCTAGTGAAATGAATGAAGTCTTGAAAAGACTTGAAAATTTGCACATGTATGGTGATGAAGACTCTCATGAGCCTAAGGGAGATGTTGTAAACCATGCTTTAATGACTAGTGTAGAGCTAGAGCCATCTAGTTATGAAAAAGCATGTACTTATGATGTATGGCGACAGGCCATGAAAGAGGAAATGACCTCTATAAAAAAGAATGATACATGGGAGCTAGTGAAAGTTTTTGGTTGTCTTGCATATGCCAACATTCCTGATGAGATAAGAAAGAAACTTGACCCCAAAAGGCAAGCATGTATTTTCATTGGGTATTGTGAGTCTTCAAAGACATATAGACTCTACAATCCAAAAACACATAAAGTTGTAATTTCCAGAGATGTGATTTTTGATGAAGGGGGAGTATGGGGTCATCAAAAACTTTTTGTTGATGATGGATCTCAAGATGCAAGCTCCTCTCAAGTGCAGCCCATTAATAAAATCAGCATTGGAAATCCTCCTCCAAGTCCAAAGAAGAGTTCTACTCCAAGTACAACAAGTGCTACTCCAAGTTTTTCTCCACAAAGATCAGCAAGTTCTTATCCAATGCCAATGGAAGTAGATTCACCATCAAGAGGTAAGAGAACACTTCAGTACCATCCCTCCTACCAAATGATGGACAAGAATTTTCAAAGAAGATACACTAGAAGCCAAGCTATTGAAATGAATGAAGTCTTGAAAAGACTTGAAAATTTGCACATGTATGGTGATGAAGACTCTCATGAGCCTAAGGGAGATGTTGTAAACTATGCTTTAATGACTAGTGTAGAGCTAGAGCCATCTAGTTATGAAAAAGCATGTACTTATGATGTATGGCAACAGGCCATGAAAGAGGAAATGACCTCTATAAAAAAGAATGGTACATGGGAGCTAGTGGAGCTTCCTAAGGGCAAGAAATGTGATGGATGTAAAGGGGTCTATAAGACCAAGTTCAATGTTGATGGGAGCATTGAAAGACACAAGGCAAGGCTAGTAGCAAAAGGGTTTACTCAAAAGTCAAAATTATGGGATTGACTATGAGGAGACCTTTGCTCCCGTTGCTAGACAGGAGACCATTAGACTAGTACTTTCCTTGGCTTCTCACAAAGGGTGGCACATTCAACACATGGATGTTAAGAGTGCCTTCCTTAATGGGTACTTGAATGAAGAGGTTTTTGTGCAACAACCTCAAGGATTTGAAGAACAAGGTAAGGAGAACCTTGTGTACAAATTGAATAAAGCATTGCATGGCCTAAAGCAAGCACCAAGGGCATGGTACTCACGCATTGATGGCTACTTTCAAAAGTACGGATTCACTAGGAGCAAAAGTGAACCTACTCTCTACTACATGAAACAAGGTAAAGACATTCTAATTGTGTGCTTATATGTGGATGATCTAATATTCATGGGTAGTAGTGCTGAAATGAATGAGGAGTTCAAACACTCCATGATGAAAGAATTTGAAATGAAGGATCTAGGTTTGATGCATTATTTCCTAGGAATGGAGGTATATCAAACAGGAAATGAGATCTTCATATGTCAACATAAATATGCTCATGACATGATAAAGAAATTTGCTATGGAGCAATGCAAGTCTGTTGCAACTCCAATAGGTCATGGGATACAATTAAGCAAAGAATATGGAGCACCAAAAGTTGACAAGACCACTTACAGGAGCATGGTTGGGAGTCTAATGTTTCCTCGCCAACACACGGTTGGATATTCAATATGTTGTTTCTCTAGTATCAAGGTATATGGCTGATCCATTTGAACTTCATCTACAAGCAACTGAAAGAATTTTGAGATATGTAAAGGGTACAATGGATTATGGGATCCATTACCACAAAAAAGATGATGTAAAATTAGTTGGCTTTAGTGATAGTGATTGGGGCAGCAATACAGATGATAGGAAATCTACGTCAGGGAATATTTTTAGTCTTGGGTCAGGACTAATTACTTGGAGTTCTAAAAAGCAAACTGTTGTAGCACTATCATCTACTAAGGCTGAGTACATAGCAATCACAAATGCTAGTACCCAAGCCTTATGGTTGAGAAAAGTACTTGAAGAAACAGGTGAAAGATAAAATGATCCTACCATATTGTATTGTGACAATATGAGTGCCATTCAATTGGCACATAATCCTATCCACCACAGTAGGTCAAAACACTTCGACATGAAGTATCACTTCATTCGAGACATGGTGGAGAAAAAGGTGATTGAGCTACGACATTGCAGCACTTTGGACAACATAGCGGACATCTTCACCAAAGGAGTTGCTAAAGCTCAATATATAAAGTTGAGAGACTGTCTTGTTAGCCCTCTCAACTTTAAGGGGGAGAATGTTGGACTTTGATAGTTTATATTTCTATTCCTATGTAGCTAAGTTTGTTTAGCGCGTTTGTTGTTCTTGTTGAGAGCATAAAGGAAATAAGTTAGACTTTGTCTAATTTAGGGAGATTTGGTTTACGTAAATAAATGGAGCTAAACACCTATAAATTGTAACTTGTTTCAGCAATGATTAATTCAATGAGTATTCAATCTCACCCAGAATGTCCTGTTAAGGGAGAAGCATGCAATTCCTAAAGGATGTTGTTCTTGACCTGGGAGGACTGAATGAGATAAATGTGGTCCTTCTTTCTTAGAATCCCGTTAGATGAAGAGAACAATGGATTATGTGAAATACTAGCCTCAACATCATGAATCAAACAAATAGTCGTAGGATCTAAATGCCATTCATCTTGAAGCTGGGTGATCTAAAGGGCAAGCGGATTGGATATAGCATGGACAGCTACAAAGTCTTCATACTTGGCGAGAAAAAGCATATGCAACAACATTCCCCTACCCTTTATTTTATTCAATCTCAAAGTCATAGCCCAAGAAGTTGGTCAACCATTTGTTTTGCTTTAGACAAGAGAGACGTTATTCTAAGAAGTACTTGGGACTGCTATGATCAGTTCTAATAATAAAATGTTGATCCAACAAGTAAGGCTCCCATTTGTCCACTACATGCAAGATGGCTAAAATCTCCTTCTTATAAGTAGAACGACCTGGATTTTTGCTAGAGAGCTATTTGCTTTCATAAACCAGAGGATGACGTTCCTGCATCAAGATAAACCAATACCTGTTCTAGAAGCATCACATTCAACGATAAAAAGCTTGCTGAAGGTTGGAGTAGCTAGAACAAGATACAACCTCTTATAAGGCATTGAAGGATCTTGGAGCCTCATTGGGCCAATCAAAGGCATTCTTTTTGATGAGTGCCGTCAGGGGAGCTGCATTCTTTTCATAATTCTTGACAAATTTCTTGTAATACCCAATGAACTTAAAAATCCCTCAAGACTTCTGAGATATTAAGGCACGGGCCAATCTTGCATGGCCTTGATATTGTTTGCGCCCACTTCGACACCTTCAGGAGACACTATGTGACCAAGATACTCTACTTTAGATACACAAAAGAAACGTTAGGACCTTCTGACATATAATTGTTCCTACTCTAGAAGTTGGAACACTTGTTCGATATGATGCAAGTGGGCTTCCCAAAAGTTATTGTAAATTAGGATGTAATTAAAAAAGACTAGTCCATATTTTCAATGGGAAGGACAAGACAAAATTCATTTAACTCTGGAAAGTGGAAAGGGCATTTGTAAGACTAAAAGGCATGACCAAAAACTCATACTGACCCTCTTGAGTACGAAAAGTAGTTTTGGTAATATCCTACCCTCTAACCTTAATTTGATGAAACCTAGAACACAAGTCTAGCTTCGTAAAAAACTTTGCACCATGCAATTCATTCAATTTTTTTTAATAACAGGAATAGGGAACTTATCTTTGACAGTGATCTTATTGAGTGTTCTGAAATTTGGACACATTTGCCAAGAATTGTCCTTGCGCTTGATTGTGACTATCGGGGACAAAGAGGGACTGGTACTAGGGCGGATAATACCTTGCTCCAACATATGTTGAACCAACTACTCATATTCTATCTTTTGAGGTTGAGGATAGCGATGAGGACAAAAATTGGGAGGTTGACTTCTTGGATTAATAAGAATAGCATGATCATGTGCATGCTCGAGAGGAAGACCCTTGGGTTCTTCGAAGATTTGAGCATATTTGTTGAGAAGAACTACATGTTGGAAGAAAGAGTAGGAGCTGATTACTCGGAGGCCATGACTTCCATGCAACAAATCTAGGCTAAGATACCCTTGCTACCTTTATTCAACATTTTTTTCCATCTGGTTGAGGTAGATGACCTTGGATGGTGGGGGTTGCAAACCCCATAGATGGACGACCTTGGCCATTTTTTGTCCATTGTGCATGTAATTGTTGCAAGTTCAAAGTAGCATCCCCCAATTGAGATAACCATTGAGCTCCAAGGATAACATCCACACTACCCAAATCCATCACATATAGGTTGTCGATCCAAGTATAGGTACCCATCTGGATGTGGACATTAGCAATGTGATCCACACGTCGAGCATTACCACTATTGACAACAATCAGAACATTGAATTTGTCTTTGTTAGTATTGTTGATATACAACCCAAGGGCTTTGACCATATCATGGTTGATGAAACTGCCGCTCGAATCAATCAAAACAATGGTCCATTCTCTTCGTATGAAGCCATGTACCTTGATAGTGTGATGAACTTGCTCTCCATTAGGGCAAATGCGAAGAGAGCCATAGTACTTGTACCTTGTTCAAGCTTGCTAGGTTTTGTTGGTTCCTCTTGATGTGGTGATGCAAGTGTCTCCTCATCTTCAAAATCTTCATCCTCAACTTTCATGTGGAAGTTTTGCCGCTCCTCATAGGCATTATCCGGTGGTTGTTATGATTGATGTTGGGAAATAAAAGTAGCCTTGTGGGTGATCCTAATTGCAGTTATTGAAGTTTGCGTTGCGAGGTTTGAAATCACGTTGTGGCTGAAATCTAGGCAACTGGAGCTTCTTTTCTTTTACTTGGGTCACACACTTGGCATCCTAGAGGATGTACAGATTGTGAAAATCTACTTCCTGCCAAATTTCATTTGAGCCTATGCCTAAATGCTAAAACTACTATTGTGGGATCTAGATTGCATGTGTATGTGAGGAGGCTCATGAATTTCGTGTAGTACTCATCCATAGTTCCTGTTTGCTTTGTTTGCATTAACCTAACCACATAAAAGGTAGAGAGACCTTTACTGAACTTCATGAGGAACATCTTCTTAAATTTTGGACAAAAAAGATGACAACCCCTATGTCGCAATTCCCAAAGAAGCCACTTATGAGCATGGGTACCCAACTTAGAGGTAACGAGAGTCATACCCTCTTTAGGTACCTTGTGCAAGCATATTAGGCAATCCATTTTGGAAATCCATCTGGGAGGGTCTTCACCATCAAAAGATAGTATATCAATTTAAGGGACCAGAACATCATGGGGCCGGTCAAGTAGATAGGCGACACCACCGATTGTGGAATCCAAATCAGGAGCAAAATCCCATTCATAACCAACCATACCTGTATCATTTCTCATTAAAGGTTGAGTATGCATTTGGGCAAAACGGGAGCAATCGTGATCATGCTTCAAAGTCATCTGTTGGAAGTGCCCTTAATCCTACTTGAAAGTTGTCTGTTCGAAGTGTCATGGATTTTGTTTGAAAGTCATCCTTTGGAAGTGCTCTTGATCCTGACGTTGGAAGTACTTGACAAGTGCTAGTTCGTTTTTGGGGATCTCAAGTCCCTTTTGCCAATCTTGATTCTGCTCAAGGGAAACGTGTTGGAATTTGCCTTCCAATGCCTGCTTTGTTTTTGGAAGGTCAAGGTCTTATTACCTTCAAGGATGTTGAGCAAAAAGTAACTTCATGTGCTCCTTGATGCATGCAAGAGACTCAATGCAAGCAGTTTAACTAGACCCTATCTGATCAAAATCCTATTGTGCAAATTTATTTCCGTTGTTTGAATGTATTAGCGAACCTTTGGTTCTAGGTTTAGAGGGGGAGGATTTAATGAGATGAGATGTTTTGTAGGAGGGGTGGAAGAGGAACTTATGGTGCCAATGGCTAATTGAGTGTGAGGGTTGAAGTTGTTAATGCCTTTCGAGACGTGGTACTTGCCTTGATTCCTTGAATGACGCTTCTTTCAGCTCATACAATCTTCATTAGTTAATTGATAATTCTATTCTTCACAGGTGCTTGTTGATCTGTTCCTAGCCTTAGGAAGCCAAAGGATTGAACATACATCCCTAGTCGAACGACGAGGCCCTAGTAGACCTCAAAACTACCCAAAAAAAGGATTTCTAAAGATACATCTTGTTTTGTCAACTCAATGAGATTTCAAAATGAGAGAGGTCTCCCACAAGGGTCTCGACAGACTCGATACTCTTTAATTTCGGGTATGGGGAATGCAAATGGTTTTGGCTTAATCACAAAATTACGAAAGATAATTACTCTAGAAAATGGGAAGAAAAAAAAAAATTGGTCTGAAATTACATGATTGGAAGATGTGAATCTGACCAAAAGGGGTTTTGAAATAGGCTCGTTCACAACTCTGCTGCCATAGGGAGCTAAAATCGTTGCTCTTATAACACTTGTAACAAAACAAGTTCTAGAAAACAATAATTGCAACAATAACTTTCAGAATATTCACAACATAATCAAATTCCAGCAACAAATCCAATGAAGTATCACAAATTCAGATTCCAAGACTTAGAAACAATCCAAGCCACTGCCCTTTCTTAGCCACTTAAAGAGGGCAAAGTCTCTTATGCACATTAGAGGCGATAGAAGTTAGACAAATGAATGATGATCCAACTACATCACATTCTCTCCTATTTATAGTTAATCAAAATAACAAAACCTAACCCTAATGCTCAAGGGCTGACTATCTTACCCTAAGGGCCTGAGCCAACAAATAAAGATGGTTGATGTTGCTAGACACCAAGAGGATTTGTCTTAGTAGGCCTTAGGACTTATCTTTTCAGTTACGCTGGAATTTACTACCACTGCTTCAAATCTCCTTGGACTGCCCATGTGTACTTGCCTTTATGCATACAATACTACTGATAGGAAAGGTAAATGTAAATGTAATTTTTGTTGTATAATGTGATTGCCTAACCATGGGTAGTAAGTCAACTATCAGCCTCTATGAAGTTAAGGATTCTTATGGGCTTAAAAGTTACTAAAGTTTCCAGTGGTAGATTCATCTTGGTGACACACTAGGTCTAAACTAGCTCGAGTGCATGCCGTTGTGTGCCCATGCAAAAAATTACTCCTTAGGACACTATATTTCTCTCTCAAAGGCCTCCATTCCCTTTATTTAAGCTGCTACTGGCACAGGGTCAGCCTAGTAGGTCCACTCTATGGCAAATGAACAAGTGGAATCGAATAAAAAAAAAAAATACATGTCATGTTATTCAAAGACTTGTATTGCTCCTAGCTGAGAAGAACAGACATCAATGCATGAAGTGATGTCTGGAAAGGTTAATTTGTATTGGAAGGGCTAGCATGTGTATGATGAAACACTGATAATGATATGGTATTAGATTGAAGCACTGATAAAATGTTACTAGGTTAAAGCAATGTTAAAACTTAATAGAATGAAGTAACTCTTTTTTGTTAGAAGTATTTGGATTGCTTGGCAGAGTACTACTGAAAGCTGTTACTTTAAACTTTGGTTGCCTGTTTTTGGACTCTACTGGAAGGATTGGAACTACTGTAGTAGAATATATTCTTTTGATAAAAGGCATTATGCTCATGTGAGACATGCTTCTGTACCATGTTTGAACAAACGTTCGAGTGTATTTAGTGAGCACATTTTTGCAGTGTTGGCCTTACAGATGTGTAATGCCTTCTGTGTGGGAGAGAAGAGACCTCGATCCGTCTATTTTAGAGATGTAAATCTTCTAATTTGTTTAGACAGGGTTGGAGGCAGAATTCAATACTCTATTGTGCCTCTCTCTTAATGTCATTCCTTTCTTAATGACCATGGGCCAATAAATGGAAACTACAAATGTATTTGGTCAACAACTAGGGTGGCTATGTTACCTTCTTGTCGAAGAAGAAAAGTAAAGCGCTGTTGCAGGAGGTTTTTTAAACATAACATAGGTCTTCTGTCTTCCATGGCCATTTAATGAGGATTTGGCTTTGTTACTCAAAGCCCAACTGACTCGGACATGCAAAAGCATTTGATCTTGCCCATTGATTTGCAAGCTTAGGTAATATCTTTCTAATATGTTACTAAACTGAAAATGTAATAGCAATAATATTTTATTTTGAAGGTCTTTTCTCATATATTTGTTGGTGTCTTATCCTTGTTACTAATAGTTTTTTTTTTTACATCATATACAAAGGGAGTATTGCTTGGAGTTGAAAAGCTGATAAGACCTGGAAGAGGAATTCTGGAAATGGTAGGAAATTATGAATAAGTACCAGAAAGATTTTGGTGCCAAAAGAGAATTAGGAATGTGTATTGTGTTGAGGACCATAAAAACTATGTTCACCAATTTTGTGATCCAGAGAGACAGAGTTCTGCATTAGTGTTATTTTGAGACTTTGTTAAGGTTGATGGTCATGGAAAGGGTGTACTGCCATCCTGCAACTGCCTTCAAACAACAGCTAAAATTGGGGGAGAAAGGTCAATTCTTTTGGTAAAAGCTGAATTCAGTTCTAATGATGACAGAACAAAATAAGATCAATTATTTACCCTTTAAAAGCATGGTGTGGACTAGCAACTCATGAAGTTTAATGCATTCATCAATCTATCCATAATTCATTTCCAAGTTTGGGCAAAGTCATACAAGATAAAGGTTTAAGAACATCATTCATGCCCATGAAAATAGAATTCAAAATCAGATTCTATTTTGCCCTTGTTTTGCCTCACAGTTTTACCACTTATGAGCAATGGAAATATGAAGAGACAAAAGAATAAGATAATGGAACAAATCTATTGCTGATGCCACCTATGACCCTTTTGACCTTACTCAACAGAATAATTAGGTGCTTTTTATAAATTTAACAGGGAATTATGATCTGTTTTTTTACACTACCCTCTGAACTACAATTTCTTGACCTTCTCATCCAAAAATGTGTGTGCCTTGTATTTTTTTTGGTGGGGTTTCATAAACCCTTTGAGCTGCAATAGGTCTAATGGCTACATCTTTCGAAGGAACACTTGCCCATATCAATTAGTTGTTGCCTACGAAGTACAGACAAAGAAAAACCTAGAATATCTACATCATGCTATTCAGCTTCTAATTTATTTCTGAATACTCCTAACAATATCAATTGAAGGCTAGGTTCACAAACGTATCCAAATTTTCAGAAGGTATGGAGGTTGCTGCCCATTTGCATTTACTACATGAACAATGAGATGGGTACGGCATCCAATAGGGATATGCCAAATTTTCAAAATCCCCTAATATGGATGTGGTTGGATACATGATTAGAAGAAGCATATATATTTTATATATTCAAAGAAAAAACATAGAACATAAAAGTATTTACATTATATAATATTTAAATAGGATATTTTCAATAATTTAGAAGTAAATTGCCAATTTTTTTTAAATGTGTATTTTTCTTTTAATCTCATGTCATGGATATAGCTCTAGATGTGCCTAGGCCATATGCGGATGCATTAGATATGGATGGACCAGATAGGGGCATATATTCAGATACGTCTGGATATGATATTCATATATTTATATACGTTTGGATATGGTATCTAAGAGGTATCGTATCCATATCCGTATCTGATACATGGATATTTGTGTCCGGGATATGATAACTATGGGTTAGTCCCTAAAAACCCATGTATATTTTGTTGTTTATTTGTGCTTATACTTTGTGTGATGCATGTTCTGTTTAGGTGATGGACAAATAACAATTTCAACACTATGTCTAATTAAATGAATCCTGGGTGCAGTATGCTTACGTTGGGTTTGAGATCCACTTGATTAGTAGGTGTAATGGTACAATTTTATTGCAGTGCAAAATTATATTATAACAAATGAACAGAAAATAAGTAGCAAAGGGGAATAATAAACAGGCAACCAGATTGCATGAGAAGACCATTAAACATAAGAGATGGATTACATAAAGTATTAGAATTGGTATGTGATGGACCAAAAGAAAACATACCTAATACAGCAAAATAATGAGGGGATTTGACATTAGCAGAGAATGAACCCAGCTGCATGGCAGGGTTGAAATCAGGAAGGGACAGGGGGAACTGAGACACTGAGGCCATAGAGAGATGAAGGTCTGGCTCAAGTCCACCAGAAAATGGTAATGCTGAGAAGGATTGGTCTCTGAAAATGTGAAACTATCTTCAATATATAGACTTCCATTTTTTAACCAAGAAGACAGTGAAAACCCAGTGTCATACAAAGACATGTTAGTAGGTGTGGGCAGCCAATGGTGAAACAGATTTTGGACAATGGCAAAGGTTTGTTTTTACCACTCTAAAGGGCTTAACAATATATTGGCATATGACTTGAGGATATGAAACAAAGAAAACATGGAATAATTTAAAACAAACATATCATTAATTTAAGTTGATAGATAGTTGTCATGAAGTTTATGAACAATGGTATCACTTAAAAAAAAAACAATATATGCTACAAGTTCATGCTGCTTAAGATGACTAGTTTAATATAAAATCTAAAAGCAATTCCACCAGATGAAATGAGGTCACAATGGTTTGTGGAGGGATAATTGGAAATATACAAAAAAGAGCTTTGCCCAAATTATATGCTAAAGCATTAAAACCAGTTTTTTTTTTTTTTCCTGGTGCTATTGAATTTAGAAAGACGAGATGCAGATTGTTTCATTTTACATTCACAAGACACCATTCCTGACTTACAGCCTCTCTTCTCCAAGCATACACTCGAAAAAATGATATAAATTGCCAAGAAGCAAACGAGAACACACTTGTCTGTATCAATCTACCTTTGAGCAAAGTGTCCTTATTTGCAATAGAAATTGGGGACAATTTCCTCCTAAGCAGGGAGGAGATGACAAACACTGTGTGAATTTTCATGTGCTCACTAAATGCTCACTGTTAGTGCTTTTCATTAATATTTTATTTCAATTCGTTCTAGAGTGACTCAAAACTGCTACTAATTAGGAGTTGTTAGATTCTCTTATGCAAGGTGGTAATTACTCGAGAGACATTATTAAAAAAGGAGTGCATTTGTTTTCATGTGTCTACTCCATAGACATTAATAGTTATATTAGATACGGTTCTTGCCATCTTGGTTTTTTTTATTGAAAAAATACTTCATATTATCAAAGAATCAAGCAATCAGAACCGAAAAACCAAGATGGTTATCTAGTCTCAAGCCATCTTGGTTTTTACTAGCAGTTCAGCATCTTTCAGTTCTTTCTCTTGTACATATCAGTATTCTTATTGTATTTCAACTCGATGCAACCTTGTATTTTTTTCTGTATTCTAAGGTTATATTGTCTAATGTCTGTTCAATTGACCAAATACGTAAGCCTCAACTCTTTAAGAAGAGGTAGATGGAGGGTATCTATTTCTGAGAATTGAGAACTGCTGCTATCATTGTAGAGATCTAGAATTGTTTATGTCTATTGTCATGAAAGCTTTTACAGGTTGGCTACAGTGGTAAAATTTTACTGAGGAATGTGATTACCTGTATCTGGTTTGTGCTTAAAGCATAAGTTATTGTCAGCACCTTTTAATCTTGGTATAAAAATCCCATGACTTCATTGGCCACCTTCTTGTTCATTGTCAATTACTTTATTCTACTGCAAATTAGGCATTTGAGTGTGTCATGTTCATGTCTCTTGAGATGGGTTATTTGTTATTAGCTTATTGCAGGCAATGCTACCTTTGAGGGTTGCTTTGTTCTTTGTATGAATGAGTTGTAGCATGTTTGTTGTGCATGCTTTCACTCTTTTATTTATAATTGGTGATCTGGTGTTACCTTATCGAATGGATTTTCAATATCAACTGCAGTAGTCACAATTCATTGTAGATGGTGATTTGGGCAAAATTTATTACATTATGTGTCATCACAAATTCTTATGGCATGTTCAATATATGGAAATGGCACGAAATCTCTTTTGTTTCTATTTATCAACTAGGAATAATATTGCCCACAAATGTATCCTTTCTGTACACAGGAACAAGGTGAGGGTAATTGCACTACTATGATCATGATGCTAAAATATTAGACCAACTTTAACATGGTTTGGTGTAATTGCCACATATGCTACCCTTTCTTTAAACTATTGCTGATAACTAAAATTCATTCTGTAAAATGTTTCTCTTTGTGATTCAGATACCTATATAGAGGGTTGGCCACAGGAGATAGACCGACTTGTGATCAATGTCTTCGACTTCATGAAAAACTGACAGAGAAAGCAGGTCTGGGCTGCATTGTACGGGCCCTTGCAGATACGACAAATACTGTTTAATTTGCCTGCAATTTTTTTTTTCTTATATCTTAAGTCAGGAACAATGAGCAAACTAACCGAATTGGGTATTACTTTGTCTCATATGTTCTTACTGACATTCTATACTTTTTACAGTAACCTTTTGGGTTTTATCCCATAATTTCTTTTACTATAATTGCACCTATTACTATTGTTCATAAAGGGCAAATTAATTGTAAGCAATGAACCACAATACTGTTCATTGGAGGGATTTCAGATTTAGAGTAAGCTGCACATTTAGCCCATAATATTCAATTATAATTTCCAGAGTCAAAGTTCATTTTTGATGTTTTTTGAAGTATATATGTTGACATGTAAATTGATGTCTATTATACTATTGTTGTTTCCATGGAATTGGAACCTTTGTGGATCTTAAAATTAAAACCTGAGTACAAATTTGATCTGATTCATTTCTCTCTAGTTCAACTTCACGTTCTTCACTTAGGCTATTATCATCTTGACAATAAATGACCTCCCTCTGCTTTTGGCAAGCTTTGACATTTTTCAACCTACCCAGCTTTTGATAGAACAACACCATTTCTGTTCAATATCAGGTCTTAACAAGATAGGTATCTTGTTGGCTATTTTTTTGGGTATGGGAGTAATAACATCCATGTCTGGTTGATCAATGCCCTTTATAGAGTTTCCTTCTTCAGCTCTAGAGTTGTTCATGCTTATAAAAAGGCATTTACCCTATGTCTTTCAGGGATGGAATAAAGCATTATATGCAAGGCCTCTAAGGATTTAGGTCACCTTCTATGGTGGAGACCCTTTCTTCAAAAGTGAATTTAACACATTGGTAGGTAGATGAAGCAATGGCTCTCATCTTACTAGTCTAGGGCCTTCCTAAGATTATGTTATAGTTAATCTTGAAATCAAATACTGTGAACTTGAGTCTTACCATTTTAGGGCCAAATGAAATGGGAAGCCATATGCAACCTGCTAGGTCTTGGCAATCACCATTGTATGAAAACCATCTATTTCTTGTGGACAACACATGTTGTGGATTAATTTAGAGACATTGACATGACACACTTTTTACTACCCTCATCAATCAGGGTTCTACAAATAACCATGTCCTTAGAGATAATCGTTATCATCAAGGGGGGATTATCAGCCCCTGCATAATCTATAATGATCATCAACTTGAAAGGAGGCCTTAGCATGAATTCTTAAGTGGTATGGGCATTAATATTCAAGTTTTTCTTATAGATTGAGTATATTGGACTTCATAGGACCTTGGGATAGTAGGCATATGATTGGTGTCTTAGGATTTCCTTTTTGTCTAGGAGCACCTTCAACCTTTGTCATTGATAAGGAGAGGTTCTAAGCAACTCTAAGTAGGGAAATCTTACATGGAGTTGTATGGAACTCCTTTGTAATATCCCAAGCCTCAGTCTTCCTAGGGACAATCTTCAATAATGACTCATATGGCTAGTGAGACAAAAAAAGCCAAGCAAACACCTTGATTGGGTGGCATTGCTTGGTAAAGGAACTCTTTAGGGGGTTCTATAGTTTTGGCTGTAGATGCCTCATCCTTAATTGATTCCTTGCTGACAAGAGGAGGATTACAATGCTAGCACTTATAGCTAGGTTAAGATATGTTTGAACAACGCTCTCTTTATCTATGGACTTTGTAGATGGATGGTTATACTATGGGGTTGTGCATACAAACTCTCCATTATCACCCCTAAGTTTAGCATTTACTTGATTCACTTATGGAGGAGTTTGACCTTGTTGAGCATTAGGCTGGTTTTAATTCTGAACCAGCTGTTAATGTTGATTACCCTGACCCTTTCTTTGATTATTCCTTTGGTTTTTTTGGGGTTGATTTTGGTTAGCTAATGGTGTTTATTGATTAGTATAAGAACTAAAGGCCCTGCTTTGTGCATTATGATTAGGGAAGGGATTGTTGTAGATCCCCAGATGTTGGTTCTAGAGATGGTTATATCTTGCAGCCCGAATTTCCTCCGTTCTTAATACTCTTGCATATGTTTTTGTTGGTTTTGTTTGAAATCAAAGTTTGGACCAAAATTTTGACTATAAAGATAATGGTCAAGGTCTTTGTGGTCATATGATGTTGGCCCAAACACCATGCAAGAAGCAAAATTTGGTGTGATCATACCATTATGGCATCTCAATATTATGATTAAAGACTTGCTCTAATCTTGGGGATAGGAAAAATTTTATTTGTCATTGTATCCATTGAGGGATTGGGGCTTTAGGCATGCTAACGGCCTCCTTGCATGGGATAAGGGTGGATTAACTTAGTTAGTCCTTGGGTAGGATGACATTGGAACAACTACTCTGAATGCATATGCCTACCCCATTTGAGTCTTCTTCCCTTTTCCACGTCATCCATGCATCATTCTCATTTTGCTTTGTGCTTTTCACAGTTAAAACATGTAACAATTCCTAAACGCTTAAGTGTTTTGCCACATGTGACATGATACTAGAAATCAATGGTTGGTGCCATCACCACTTTAAACAGTGATGGGGCTTTGTTTATTTCATTTAGGGTTTTCAACAAAACATCAAGAAACCCTAGTGTGTTTAGGCATGTCAAGTGGAGCAAATTTGTCATGTGAATTAAGAGTCATGAGATAAATAGTTACTTCTCCACCATAAATCTAAGGGGAAGGGTTTGTTGTTTGTGTTCCATCTTTTATAATAAGTCTACCCATCATTTCACACAACCAAGAATACAACAACCCAAAGAATCAATTTTGCATCTCTCTAACTTTCCTTTCTATGCTAAAGTTTTGTATCGCTTTGCTTTCTGAAGCTCTCTTTCTCTCGATCTCATTCAAGATGGAGGATCAAGCCAATGCTATTTGTGCCAACAATTGCTTCAGTGCCATCCATCAAATGAGGTCAAGGCACTCTACAAAAACCATGCAGGTTGTCCAACAATTAGCAGAATGGGTGGTTCCTTGCTATCTAGGTTGCCTCAACGGTGTTTGTGTAGCTTCCTTCTTTTAGTTTGGTTTTGTTAGCAAGCTTGATTGATTTAGTAAAAGAGTAGCTTTATAAGTGCTTCAGAAGAATTTTAAAAGAGTTTGCTTGATTTGCATTGTTTTCATTGAAATTTAAAAAAAAATACTCTATCTGGCTAGGGTTCAAACTTTATCTACATAATATTTGAGTGGCAAATCATCCATAGGTTATTTTAGCTGGTTGCCATTGTTGTATCTATATTTTTTCACAATAATTTTATTAGTCTTTGAGTCTTCCAATTTAAAGAAAATTCATTATATCAAAGGCTAGTTTTATTATTTCTGCCAAATTTATTGAAACACTTTGATGAATCTGATGTGAAACACCTTCTGGGTTGTTTCTGTCATTCCATTGCTGCTATGGCTTGGTAGGGTTTTAGTTAATAGCTTAGTTTTCTATTTCCTAAGATTTCTATTTTATCTCACACCTAGGGTTAGCTTTTTCTTCTCTTTCCCTTATGGTTGAAGATAGTTCTCGAAACAATGGTTAAAAAATTAACAGAATAGAAAGTGACTCCTAGTCCTGCTGCTTTTAAACCAAAAATCGTAGAAGTGGAATAAATGAATCACAATCATAAATTTAAACAAGTAGTAGGTCATCCCCAGGTTCTAGTGGATGATGAATATTGTAGGCCTCCTGTGTAGATTCAGAACAATCCTAACCCAACCAATGATGGGGAAATCCCATATCTACAATATCCACCTACCAATTTGGAAGGTTGTTGATAGGTATTCAAAAGTTTGTATCGAGTGCAAAGGCAATGAGGATGTTTTGTGGGTATTTATCAGATATTATGGGTCATTAATAAATTGGCACATGGCATATAACCACATCAAGAAAACTCTGGTTATGAGAAAACTAAGATGCAATCACCACTTAAAGCAACAAATGTGTTTACACATGCCACAAAAATAGGTGCATGCACCAAACCTGGAGCTTTTATAGTCTTCTCCTTCCCTACTACTTTCTATTCTAAATTAGATATAGAAACAAGAGGGTATGCAAAAACAATTGGAAATGTTTATGTAATATATCATTTCAAATAATAGTAAGGCTCTTATAGTTACACTTCCACAAATCTCACATTTTCCTTCTATTGATGTCAATGCTTCCCTTTCTCCTCTTCCTTTAGCTTCACCTGGAATATAGGTTCCCATATCAATAGATCCTATTATCAGAAATTATTAATGTCAAGCTCTAGCTCCTAGGGTTGAGGTTGTGGTCTTGAAGGGGCTAATTCCCAAGTTTTTCCATGATAGTAGTGGAAGGGCACAAACTTTTATTGACAAATTTCCATTCTTCTACTATGAGTGGATTTTTAATGAATTAGCATTGTCTTTTCATCAGGTTACTTACAGAATTGTTCTAGATTGGTGTACATCCCTATCCAAGCACTTTGTTAACAAGTTTGATGTTTTTGTCAAAAAGCTAAAGCATGACTTCGAGGATATTTCATTCCTTCTGAGGCTATTGATGCTTTTCTAAGTTACAAACAAGGTCATAATGAGTTTGTAATCGATTATCACAAAAAGTGGGACAGGTTGAAGGATAATGTCCATGTGGTCATTGAAGAAGTCTTAACCTTTGTTTGTTAATGGATTAAAATTGTTACTAAAGATAAAGTCCATGAGCATGACCATTTTGCCCTCCCAAACTTGGAGAAAATGGTCACTTTCACCAAGAACTTTTTGCATTAGGAACAAAAGACTAATCCCACTACGGCTCTAGAGACTAAGAATCCCAATAAGAATGTTGTAGGTGATAATAAATGTCTGAATTAGAAATAGCAAGTTCCCAGTTAATATGTTAACTAAGGTGGATGTCATACCTAGCCTCAACCTATCAATGGGCACATAGTGGCATAAAGGGAATTTAACCTTAGCTTAATATTGAGGTACTAGAATGGTTTAATCACACCAATTTTTTTTTGTGACAGGGTGTTTAGGATCATCATCATAGTGATTACATATATTTATAGTCAAAATTTTGGTCTGAATTTTGATTTCAAGAAAATCCAATAGGAACAAATGCAAGAGTGTGAAGAATATAGGAAGGTTCAGGCTACAAGATATAGCCATCCCCAAAATCAATATTTAGGGATCTATGGAACCCCTTCCCTCATCATAATGCATAAAGTGGGGTCTCTAGTCCTAATGCAAATCAACTAACACTCCCAACTAAACAAAACCCTCTCCCAAACAACCAAACAAATAATAAAAAAGGGTTAAGGGTAATCAACATTACTAGCTGATTCAGAATCAAGACTAACCTAATATTCAACTAACTTAACTCCACAAGGGAATCAAGTGAATGCCTAATCTAGGGTGATAATAGAGAGTTTGTATGCACAAACCCTACAATATCTAGATTTGTCAGTGTTGTGAATGTTAACCATCAATAAATAGAGTCCATAGATAAAGAGCTAGTTGCTATTACTAGAAGTATGTCACAATGTAAGGAAAAACATCCATCTAAAGAGGCAATGTGTATCAAAAAAGGATCATTAATGTTTATATTGGAGCTGATGAAGAGACTCAACCTCCTTGCATGGGACATTGATGGAGTAACCTTAGTCCTTGGGTAGGATAATGTTGAAACAACTAGTCTAAACGAATGCCTACCCCACTCGAGTTTTCCTTCCCTTTCCTATGCCATCCATATTTTGGTCTCATTTCATTTTTTGCTTTTTGAGATCAAAATGCAAGCAATAACCTACTAAATTCTAGTTGTTTTGGCACATACTTAATGTAGGAGATGTGGTGACACATAATATGGTACAAATTGGATTGAAAATCAATGGTTGATGCAATCACTACACCATTTATTTAGCTTTATGATTTTCGATGTCATGTCACAAACCCTGTTATGTTTAGGCAAATAAAATATAATAAATGCATCGTCTTAATTGATAGTCATGAGATATGATCCCAAAAATTTTAATATCTCCATCGTGGATCTAAGGGGAAGGATTTGTTGTTTATGTTTCAAATTTTATAATGAATCCAACTATCATCTCATACAACCAACAATACAACAATCTAAATAATTACTCTTGGATATCTCTCACTTTCCTTTTTGTGCCAAGGTCTTGTATTGGTCTACTTTTATGAATCACTCTCTCACTCACTTTCGTGATGGAGGATCAAGCTATTGCTCTTTGGGTGTTGCCATGCTTCCACCAATTGCTTCAATGCCATCCCTCAGAAGATGGCAGAGAAGTCTATCAAAACCATGCATGTCATCCAACAATCAGCACAACAAGCTATGCCTTGCTATCTTGCTTCCCTTAGTGGTGTTTGGGTTGCTTCCTTTTGTTTGGTTTTTGTTAGCAAACTTGATTGATTTTGTGAAAGAGTGGACTTAAGAGTGCTTCAAGATATTTTAATGATATAAGCCTAATTTGCATAACTTTCATTGAGATTAAAAGAAGCATTTTTTGTTTTGCTAGGGTTCAAACTTTATTTATATAATGTTTAACAAATATTTCCATAGGTTATTACAATTTGGTTGTTATTGTTGTATCTTTAGTTTATGTTAGTCTTTGATTATGTTCTGATTAAAGAAAGTCCATTAGATCAAAGGCTATATTTGTTATTTCTACCAAATTTATTGAAACAATCCCAACCATATATTAAACTGTTAGAGTTTTATTTACCGATTTTTACACGAAAGGATGAGTTGGTTTGGAATTTATCAAAGGATGGTGGATACTTGGTCAAGTTGGGATATGAGGATTTAGAACAATCAAAATTTCCTTCTCCCAAAGATTTTCCTTGAAAGAACATTTGGTCATTAGAGGCTCTCCCTAAGGCCTTAACATTCATTTGGTTAGCAGTTCAAAGTAAGATTCTTATAGGAGAGAGTCTACAAAGAAGAGGAGATTATGGACCTTTCAGATGTGCCTTGTTTGAGAAGGGTTTAGAAATATCAGACCATTTACTTCTTCATTGTCCGTTTGCTCATACCATTTGCGGTTATTTTTTAAAAAATATGAAATTATATTGGGTAGCTCCATCAACATTAAAAGAGTTGATAAAATGTTGGATTAGTTACTTCAAAGCTAAAACATTATGTATTCTTTGGAGGATTGGCCCTACCATTATTTTTTGGAATTTATGGCTTGAAAGGAATAATAGAATTTTTAAAATAAATCTCAAAATCATGCCCAAGTTTAGAGGTGTATTACTGCCTCTCTTACAAAATGTTTACAAATATGGAGCTCATCAAGGGAAGTCTCAATTGTAGAAAGAGGTGCGAATTTGAACATTCATGGAAGAGTCATCCACAACAATAGAATTAAAACAAAAGATCTACTTTGATCTATGGTAAAATAGAAATGTCCAAAAATTGGGTTTATCAAAATTAGTTTTGATGGTGCTTCTAAAGGAAATCTAGGAAAAGTCAATGGAGGTGGTGTTTTTAGAAATAGTGAAGGCAAAATTCTCCTCGCTTATTCATAATCATATGGAACTTCAACTAACAACTATGCAAAGGCTAGGGCACTTCTTACAGGGATTAAAATTGTACTAACAAAAGGAAGGATATATATTTCAATTGAGAGGGATTCACAAATTATCATCAATGCTATTGACAAAAATGGATGTGAAGACTAGATAAAAAATAATATTATTGTTGATGTTCATCATCTATTTTTTTTTTGCTGGATAACAAGGGGTTGTACTCGGGTCCCCCACCCTTGACAAATTACATCTCTTCTTTAGAGCTTGAGAGTTTACAAATAGATATCTCATCTCAATTGAGATGCTATAGCTAGAAACCTACATTTTACATAAAATGTATGAATTATTGATTTTCTTTTTTTGGATCTTTTAAATTTTTTGCATGAATACAATTACTCTAGAATTTAGCATCTTTCTTGACATTTTCCTATAGTAGCCTTCACAATGTTAAAACTTCACCTCTACTATTCTATGCCTTGTATCATAGTAGAGTAATATTTCCAAAACATCACACTATCATAGTCCGCTTTACCAAATCTGAATTGCTAGTTTCCTTCCTCGTTGAAGTCATAGCCCTTCATTGCTCTTCCCATCGTTTGAACCCTAGTTGGCAAATATTTGCAATTTTGTTTTTCGCAACTTGAAAAATCGTCACTGCTCTTGTTTCAAATGGTTGACTTCACAGTGTCGTATCTCCCTCAATATTGCTCAGATTTTTGCATATGACCACTCATTTTAAAGCTATTCAAATTTTGCACAAGTTGGTCCAAGAATCAATTGAATCGGATAACTCTTCGCGAAGATATGGCTCCTAAAAGATGAGACGTTTTTCAGGAAAAACCCTAATCCTTCGCACTTTGCAATTTTTGTTTTTCGCAACATGAAAAATCGTCATTGCTCTTGTTTCAAATGGTTGACTTCTCAGTATCGTATCTCCCTCAATATTGCTTAGAGTTTTGCATATGACCACTCATTTTAAAGCTATTCAAATTCTGCACAAGTTGGTCCAAGAATTAGTTAAATTGGATAACTCTTCTCAAAGATATGGCTCCTAAAAAATGAGATATTTTTTTAGGAAAAAACCTAATCCTTCACACTTTGCAATTTCATTTATCGTGACTTGAAAATTCGTCACTGCCCTTGTTTTGAATGATTGACTTCACAGGATCGTATCTCCCTCAATATTGCTTAGATTTTTGCATATAACCACTCACTTAAAAAGCTATTCAAATTCTCCACAAGTTGGTCCAAGAATCAATTGAATCGGATAACTCTTCGCGAAGATATGGCTCCTAAAAGATGAGACATTTTTCAGGAAAAAACCCTAATCCTTCGCACTTTGCAATTTTATTTTTCTCATTGTAAGCAGCCTTCCACGTTCCTTCAGCCTTCCCAACCTTTCATTGTAGCTCCTTCAGCTAGCCCAACCTTCCACGCTCTTTCAGCCTTATCAGCCTTCCATGTTCCTTCAGCCATCCCAAACTTGCACTCAACATCCCAACATTTCGTTGTAGCTCCTTCAACCAACCCAACCTTCTACACTCCTTTAGACAACCCAGCCTTCCATGCTCCTTTAGCATTGACACTCCAAATATCAACTCATTATTCAACCTTCCACGCTCCTTCAACCTCCAACCTTCCATGCTCCTTCAACCTCCAGCCTTACACGCTCCTTCAGCCTTCAGATTTGTTGATCGTTAAAGCACCAGACCATTTGCCAAGCCCCTTAGGGGGCAACCCCCATACTCGATGTTCATCATCTATAACAAGAGGCAATCTCTTGGCAGTGTGAGCATATTTATAGAGAAGGAAATTGAGTAGCAGATAAATTAGTGAATTATGGTGTTTATTTTCATCCTGGTGAAATATAAAATTTAGAAGGCAACTGGACAAGTGAGATTTTATGTCTTAATCAAAATGATGTCAAGGAGTTGATCGTGTAAACATAACACTTTGGGGAAGTTGAAGAATATATTTAAGAGAAAAAAGAAATGAAAAAATTGTGATAAAAATGTATGCTACAACAAAAGTAATATTTTGGTATTTTGATGGGAGTGGCCCTCAATAGAAGCCACATATAACTTATTAAAAAAAAAGAAATAAAAAGAAAAAAAATTGTATTTTGGAGATAAGGGTTGTTGCTTTTGATTGTGATTTTAGAAGTGGTTAGATGTCCAAAAATGGTCTACACTCATTAGTATTGCAAACTAGATTTTGGGACTGTTGTATCATCTTCCTAATAGTCATAGAATGCTCAAAACTCGTTCTCACTTGTTAGCATTACAAATTAGGACTTTAGAAGATTATAACATACAAAAGCAGAGATGTTAAACCTTAATCTTGTTTTAATTGGAAATAATTGGTTCACTAAGTATTGCTTGAGCTTTGTGAATAAATAAAGGGGAATCAATAACTCTAAGAGTAATAAGAAATAACTTTGTGAGAAGGCAACTGTAAGGAAATATAAATTTTACATAGTGTATTAGATCATAATTGTGCTCTCGAGCTAGGTTATACAAAAGCGCAATGCCACATACACAAATCCCAATTTTATATCCTTTATTAAGTTGTTCAAGAAAGAGAGGAAAATTTGTTGGGCTAAATTTATTTGCAATGCTTTGCATGAATTGTTGGTTATAAAAGAGATTATGTATTTATATGAAATCATATTTAGCCTATTTAAATATGTAAGAAGTCACTTGGCGTATTAAATTGATGGAATAGAGAAAATCTACACTATGGTATTATTTTAGATTTTGAAAAGAAAAAAATTAGAAAATCTACACTATGGTATTATTTTAGATTTTGAAAAGAAAAAATTTAAGTCTAATTATACAATGGTTTGTAATTATTTTCTATTTTAGGTGGTAAAAAAATTAATTTGACATCAAGAAGATAGAATGTCCTCTAAGAGGATGATATTTGTACAACATACATGAAAGAATGGCATATATAAAATAAAAACTTCATCTACATGATATCTTTTAAGGGTGAACTGTACATTGGTGGTATTTGTTCAAGGGCTCACTGTTGGTGGAGGGACATCTCATTGTGTGATTTTATTCAAGAACTATATCACCCATTAAAAGTTCATAGTATATTATGGAAGAAGAATGTTTGAAGGTACACATCAAATGATTCAAAATGTGCTCTTTTAAATCCGTTCTCTTCCTTTCACATGCTTGGGCTATTGGTTCATTTTATTCATGAAGATATAACCATTCACGATCGCTTCTCCTAATTTTTTTCTATGTATTCTTGGAAATTTGTAATGGCTCTTCTCATAAACAAGTTCATGCAAAGCCTCTTTTGGTGATGGTAATCAGGTGGTCCAAGGGTAGGTTGAAGTTTTCAAATAAGGTGAAGTGTGTTGTAAAAGGGAAAGTCATGCTTCCAAGTCTTGTCTTGGCTTGTCTTCCTCATATGGAGTTATGAAGGAGTTATTCTTTGTACATGTGTAGGAGTATTTGATATTGTTTATGGTGACTATGGCAAGCCTGAGTAGATTCTTGTGTAAGTGCAGTTGTTTCTTCGTATAAGCAAACTTCTAGATGATGAGGGAGATTTAGCTGGGTCTTCCTCAAGTGTAGTGTGTTGAACCCTATATGTAATGTGTGTGTGAATGCAACTTTTTCTACGTAACTAAGTGTAGGTTAGCATCTTTGTTGTTGAGAGAGATTATAGGAGAAGGTTAGAATAAGTCTAAGTTTAGATTTTGTTACGTAATTCATGCATTATGGCTGTGATGAGCTATGATCTGTTAGATCTGGTTCTATATATTGTAAATCATATTTCTGAGCAATTGTAAGTTGTATGTGAATCATTTTGCACATTTGGTATCAGAGCTAGATAGGAAAATACTTCAAACATCGAGGCTGCAAGATTGTCCATCACAATATTGTGAGTTCAATCGTGACGCTGGTTTGGAAGAAACTGCGAGAGGAGAATTTATGGAAGGCAGTCATTCGGTGTGAGATACACAGGCGACATTCGACGTGCTAAATATTTGCTGCATGACCGTTGTGAGGAGTTCGTTGGTGAGCGCGAAGGATTCGTAGCTGAGCGTAGACGCCATTTGGAGCAGGCTGTTGTGCATGATTCGTTGGAGTAACGATGGAGTAAGGAGACACAGTAAGTAGACGCCATCCTCGGAGAACGTGTCTGCGTTGGAAAATCAAATCTAGAGAATATGCTTGTAAGTGGATACATTTTTTTTTAAATCTTTGTTGTAAACGATCTGCAGAAAAGAAAAAATCTGCGATTTGAGGAGCGAGAGTTTGCTAGAAACGATCTGCAAAAAAAAAAATCTGTGTTGTGAGGATGTAGATAGTTGACGAAGCGAGCAACACATCTATGTGTAACAAATTTGAAGACTAGCTCAGAAAATTAGATTCGCTCTATAAAAATTTGAAAGGAGAAGCGCTCCATGGACGGAAAGTTAAAAAAAAAGTGGAGATTTGAGCCAAAATTGTTTATAGGCTGCGTGGAGACAACAGTTGGTAAATACTGCGTTAATCGTGGAGGACTGTGAACGATTTGTGGAGAGAAAGGCTACATTGAGATCGTCGGCAAGCATGACGCTCATTGGAGATTAAGTTTGGAGTTGTTTTTTTGATGGGGTGCTGAAGAGCAGAGTGTGGCCCGTAGCGGGGTGCTGAATAGCGGAGTTGCGAGTACCAGCTTCAGCAACAAAATCAACGAGTACCAGCGAGTTGCGGACATCCATGTGACAAGAACAACATTCAACTGATGGATGCTAGAAGTAATACATTGCCAAAAATAGTGTGGAGGCGATCCTAATCCAAGGATTCAGTTGTGATCCGTGGTGACATAAGTTGGACTGTTCTAAGGGAAAGCGAATGGCAGAGAAACACCGCCGACGGAGTGTCCAGCCAAGGAGGAGCCGTTGGGTTGAGTGTGAAGGAGCCGCCAGGTTGAGCGTGGAGGAGTCACCGAGTGGAACCGTCAACCGAAATGGTAGTATAAATTGAAATGGAGCCGCATAGGTTGGTTTTACTTTTGTAAATAATTTTTTATCAATTTTTTTTAATAATTTAATATTATTTGATTTTAAATCAAAATTATTTTATTATTATTTAATAATTGATAAATTTTTAATCTTACAAAATTAAAATCTAAGCATTTCAACCAACTGGAAGGGAACTTTGTTTAAAGATCTTAACTCAAAGAAGAACTCTCATTGTTTTTGTTAAAGTTAGCAATGACTACTAATAATAATCTTCCTATCCTTGAGTTCAACGACCTTGATTATGAGTATTGGTCCATCAAGATGAGGACCCTACTCATTGGAAAAGGGCTATGGGATATTGTCGAGAAAGGCTACAATGAACCTCAGGATTGGACAACCTTGAGTGCAGCTGATAAAACTGCAAAGAAGGATGCCCAAAAGAAGAACTCGTTTGCCCTCTATCATCTCCAAGCAGCCTTGGAGAAGAGCATCTTTCCAAGGATTGCTTCTTGTACAACAACACTCGAAGCATGGAAAGCCTTGAAATATGGCTATCAAGGGAGCGATCAGGTGAAGCAAGTAAGGCTTCAAACCTTGAAGCGAGATTTTGAGAATCTCAAAATGTAGGAAGATGAGAAAGTTGGTGACTACTGTGCGAGAGTGAAAGCAGTTGTCAACAAGATGGAGACCCTTGGAGAAGACATAAAACCTGAAGTGGTTGTGAAGAAAGTGTTGAGAACACTTCTTCATAAGTGGAACCATATTGCTATAATTATTGAGGAATCTAAAGATCTTTCTAATCTCACTTTTGATGCACTAATAGGTTCTTTGATGTCTCATGAAGAAATATTGCAGGGTGCTACATCTACAAGCTATGGAGGTGATGAGAAAGCATTCTCATCCAAATAAGGTGATAATGCACAAGGAAGAGGACAAGGACAAGGAAGAGGCCAAAGGAGAGGCAAAGGAAGAGGACGAGGTAGATCAAGAGGTGGCAATCAAGGAAGAGGAGGTGACAAATCAAAGAAATCTTGTTACAATTGTGGCAAGGTTGGTCACTTTGCTAGATATTGTTGGTCCAAGACTTCTCAATATGGGAGAGGTCAATATGGAAACTATGGAGAAGAGGAAGGAACTTCAAATTTGTTTCTTTCTTATGGAAAATCAGATTCCAATCTCAATGAAACTTGGATTTTGGATACTGGTTGTTCCAATCACATGAGTGGCAAAGAGGAGCTCTTTGCTACAATGGATTCCTCCTACAAATCAAAGATCAAATTGGGAGATGACAAAACACTACAAGTTGAAGGCATGGGAGCCATGGAGGTTCCAACCAAAGAAGGCACCAAGAAGGTAAATGACATCTATTACACCCCCAAACTCCAACATAATTTGCTTAGTGTTGGACAAATGATGGAGAAGAACTATAGGCTTGTTTTTGATGAAGGAAAATGTGTAATTTTTGATAAAAACAATTGTAATAGAGTTGTTACACAAGTACCTATGACAAAAAATAGGTTGTTTCCTCTTAAGTTTGGGGAACAAGGAGGTGCTCAACTTGCTAGTGTAGCTATTGCTAATCCAAGTGTGCTTTGGCACTTGAGATTTGGTCATCTTAATTTTGCAAGCTTGAAGTTGTTGACTTCTCAAGCTATGGTGAGTGGACTTCCAAGAGTTGAAGAACACAAGGAGGTGTGTGAAGGATGTGCTTTGGGAAAGCACTCACGATCAAAGTTTCCAAAGGGACAAGCATGGAGAGCAAGCCATCCACTACAATTGGTGCATTCGGATATTTGTGGTCCAATGCAAACCAAAAGCATTGGTAACAACTCTTACTTTCTCACTTTCATTGATGATTTCTCTAGGATGTGTTGGATTTATTTTTTGAAAACTAAATATGAAGCTTTTGATTGTTTCATAGATTTCAAAAATAATGTAGAGAATCAAAGTGAGTTTGTTGTAAAAAGTCTAAGGACTGATAGAGGAGGAGAGTATTCTTCAAATGCATTTCTAAAATATTGTAAATATTGTGGAATAAAAAGGCAATTCACAACTGCCTACACCCCACAACAAAATGGTGTGGCTGAAAGAAAGAACCGCACTATAGTAGAAATGGCTAGATCAATGCTTCAAACTAAGCATCTAAGTAACATGTATTGGGTTGATGCTATTAGAACTAGTGTTTACATTTTGAATAGGAGTCCTACTTCTAGTTTAGATGGGATTACTCCTTATGAAGGATGGTATGGCAAAAAGCCAAATGTAAAACACTTTAAGGTTTTTGGTTGTCTTGCATATGCCCACATTCCTGATGAGCAAAGAAAGAAACTTGACCCCAAAAGTCAAGCATGTATTTTTGTTGGATATTGTGAGTCTTCCAAAGCATATAGGCTCTACAATCCCAAAACACATAAAATTGTACTCTCCAGGGATGTAATTTTTTATGAAGGGGGAGAATGGGGTCATCAAAAACTTTTTGTTGATGATGGATCTCATGATGCAAGTTCCTCTCAAGTGCAACAAGTGCAGCCCAAAAACAGCAAAGGAAGTCCTCCAAGCCCAAGTATGAGTACTACTTCAAGTACAACAGATGCTACTCCAAGTCCTTCTCCACAAAGATCAGTAAGTTCTTCACCAATGGATATTGATTCTCCATCAAGAGGTAAAAGAACACTTCAACACCATCCATCTTTTCAAATGTTGGATAAGAATTTCCAGAAAAGATACACTAGAAGTCAAGCTAGTGAAATGAATGCAGTTTTGAAAAGACTTGAAAATCTGCATATGTATGGTGATGATGACTCCCAAGAGCCTAAGGGAGATGTTGTAAATTATGCTTTAATGACTAGTGTAGAGCTAGAGCCATCTAGTTATGAAAAAGCATGTAATTTTGATGTATGGCAACAAGCCATGAAAGAGGAAATGACCTCTATAAAAAAGAATGATACTTGGGAGCTAGTGAAGCTTCCTAAAGGCAAGAAATGTGTTGGATGCAAATGGGTCTACAAGACCAAATTCAATGCTGATGGAAGCATTGAAAGACACAAGGCAAGACTAGTAGCAAAAGGGTTCACTCAGAAGTATGGGATTGACTATGAGGAGACCTTTGCTCTTGTTGCTAGACAGGAGACAATCAAATCAATACTTTCTTTGGCTGCCCACAAAGGGTGGAAAATTCAGCACATGGATGTTAAAAGTGCCTTTCTCAATGGGTACTTGAATGAAGAGGTTTTTGTGCAACAACCTCAAGGATTTTAAGAACAAGGTAAGGAGAACCTTGTCTACAAATTAAATAAAGCATTATATGGCCTCAAGCAAGCACCAAGGGCATGGTACTCACGCATTGATGGCTACTTTCAAAGGTATGGATTCACTAGGAGCAAAAGTGAACCTACTCTCTACTACATGAAACAAGGTAAAGACATTCTCATTGTATGCTTATATGTGGATGATCTAATATTCATGGGTAGTAGTGCTAAGATGAATGAGGATTTCAAACACTCCATGATGAAAGAATTTGAAATGAAAGATCTAGGTTTAATGCATTACTTCCTAGGCATGGAGGTACATCAAACAGGTAAAGGGATCTTCATATGTCAACACAAATATGCTCAAGATATGATCAATAAATTTGCTATGGAGCAATGCAAGCCTGTTGCAACTCCAACGGGTCATGGGATCCAATTGAGCAAAGATGATGGAGCACCAAAAGTTGACATGACCACTTATAGGAGCATGGTTGGGAGTCTAATGTTCCTCACCAACACAAGGCCGGATATTCAGTATGTTGTTTCTCTTGTTTCAAGGTATATGGCTGATCCATCTGAACTTCATTTACAAGCAACTAAAAGAATTTTGAGATATGTAAAGGGTACATTGGATTTTGGGATCCATTACCACAAATGTAATTCTGTAAAATTAGTTGGCTTTAGTGATAGTGATTGGGGCAGCAATATAGATGATAGAAAATCTACTTTAGGGAATTGTTTTAGTCTTGGGTCAGGACTAATTACATGGAGTTCCAAAAAGCAGATTGTTGTAGCATTATCATCTATTGAGGCTGAGTATATAGCAATCACAAATGCTAGTACTCAAGCTTTATGGTTGAGAAAAGTTCTTGAAGAAATTGGAGAGCAACAAAGTGGTCCTACAAGATTGTATTGTGACAATATGAGTGCCATCCAATTGGCACATAATCCTATCCACCATAGCAGGTCAAAGCACTTTGATATGAAGTATCACTTCATTCGAGACATGGTGGAGAAACATGTGGTTGAGCTATGATATTGCAGCACTTTGGACAACATGGCGGACATATTCACCAAAGGAGTTGCTAAAGCTCAATATATAAAGCTGAGAGACTGTCTTGTCAGCCCTCTCAACTTTAAGGGGGAGAATGTTGAACCCCATATGTAATGTGTATGAGAATGCAACTTTGTCTACATAACTAAGTGTAGGTTAACATATTTTTTGTTGTGAGAGATTATAGGAGAAGGTTAGAATGTGTAAGTTTAGATTTTGTTACGTAATTCATGCATTATGGCTGTGATGAGCTATGATTTGTTAGATTTGGTTCTTATATATTGTAAATCATATTTCTGAGCAATTTTAAGTTGTATGTGAATCATTGTTCACATAGTGACCCACTAGAGCATCCATGATAGGAGGGAAGATGTTATTGTCACTAATGATTTCTCTCCTTGGCCCTTCAATTCATATTATGAGGGGGTATTGAAATTTGTAATTTGACTTATGGGTAAAGTTTACATTGTATGATGTACTTTTGTATAGGCCTAGAAACAATTATTGTCCAATGTATTTAATTATTATTTATGTAAGCCCTATGGACCATGGTTAATCTTGTTATGACCAAACCTAACTTTTAACTTGTAATTAACTTAAAGCCTAGTTGTTATGTCAACTTAAGTTAACTTATGTTTTGGGGTTATAAATACCTCGTAACTGCTCCATCCATTGTATTGGAGTGTTGTGATCCTTATCCACAAATAATGTAGTGAGTATTTATGGTGCTCAAGGGCACCCACAAATTTAGTGTCTTCCATTTTCTATTCCATTCTTTTATTCTTTTTATATAAGATTTGAGTGAATGGATTGCTTATGTTTGTTATAGAAATTTGGTGTGAAATTCAAGATGGTATTAGAGCATAGATGGAGCAAATTCACATTGCTAGGTGAAGAGATTGTTTTTGAAGTAGTTTTGAGGAAGATCTTGTTCAACATATTAAGGGATTTATCCTTAAAAACCCTAATGGGAGCTTGAATCGTGGGGATATCTTATGCAATGATGATTTATGGGCTCAAGATAAATATTCACTAATATGTTCACCATGTTTATCTTTTTTGATATTCAATCCATTTTGTTGATTAGTTATTTTTGATGGATGATGCCAATAATTCCATGAAGAAGCAAATTTCTATAGAAATTATTGGATTGAATTTTTGAGGTTTTTTGAAACCTAGTTGTCTTTTACAATTTTTTATAAAAAAACATTTCCTTCTCTAGTTCAAATTTTTGTTTTGGTACCGATGCAACATAGATGATGGGTAGTCTACATTTTCAAAAATTGAGAAGAAGAGTTTGAACATTTGACATATCACCCCAGTTTCTATAAGCCATGGGAAGGCTTTAGTATATGGCAAAGCACTTCGAGCCATTGACATGTTTGTTGGTTTAATAACCTTTTATGCTATTTTGGTGAGAGAAGATTGCTTGACATGTTATGTTCTAGAAAATGGTTATACAGGGCAAACCATGGATATGGATGAATCGTCAACGTTTTTGGAGAAGATTGCCCATTTTCATCCAAATTTTGAAGTTTAAAATTTTAAAATCATAATATTTTATTGAATATTCCTTTGCTTGGTGGTGGGAAAAGAACAAGTGCATGCAAAGTACTTGAGCACCTCAGGCCCCATTTGATTTCTTAGGGGTAAATATGAAATTTTTTGACGTAGCGACAATAGAATGGTAAGTTAGACAAGTTATAGGACACAAATGTTGAGTTTGAACATTTTTTGGTTCAATTTAGTTGACATTTGGCAGGTTCAACCATGAGAAAGAAGCCTCTTAAACTACATGCTTGAGTGGCTAACAACCTTTGTGGACCTCTAGACAAATGAGATAGAAGGGGTTTGTACTTCATTTATGTGTCAAAATGTAACTTAGTGGTAAGGCCTTATGAAATAAGGTAGAATGTGTCACGTTCAAATGTCCCCATCGATTGCCACTTTTTATTGACAATGCATAGACTTGATGGAGAGGATGCATGCAAGATTGTCAAGGCCTCACTATTAGGATAAAAGACTATTTTGGGAAGTTTGAATTTATTGTGGAGGTGGCAAGGTTGACCTTATTGCTAAGTTGAAGGTCCATAGTGCCCAATGACCATCTAAAACCATTTTTTGGCTATATATACAAGATCTAACAATTCTTGTTTAGACATGTCCAATGATGAGCACCAGAAATGCTCATATTTTGTACATATTTCTTGGATCAATATGCGGTTGTATAATAAGGATTGCGTACTTTTATGAATGATTATATAGATATTTGATATAATTATGCGTGTTATCTAATTTGTGTGCTTTTAGTATGTTTTGTGGAATTGCGGTTGATTTAGTTAGATTTGGAACGGTCGAGGTCCTTTTGATGGACCTGGCACTTTATTTCATCGGGGGTCAATGTAGAGAACATAGGCGCCTCCCTGCAATCGGAAGGCGCCAAGGGAACAAGCGCCTCCCTGCAGTCGGAAGGCGCCAACTGAATACAAGCGCCTCCCTACAGTCGAAAGGCGCCAATTGAATACAAGCGCCTCCCTGCAGTCGAAAGGCGCCAACTGAATACAAGCGCCTCCTCTAGTCGAAAGGCACCAAGCTGAATACAAGCGCCTCCCTACAGTCGAAAGGTGAATACAAGCGCCTCCCTACAACCGAAAGGCGCCAACCAAAGACAAGCGCCTCCCTACAATCGAAAGGCGCCAACCAAAGGCAAGCGCCTCTCCATAGGAAGGCGCTAATAGAAGGCAAGCGCCTCCCCACAGCTGGAAGGTGCTAATAGGAGGCAAGCGCCTCCCTACAACCAGAAGGCGCCACTGATTCTTTGCCCGTTGACCAGAGTTGAACGACGTGGACGGCAGAGGCTGGTGCGGTTCTAGCTCTACGTCATGCATAGCTAAATTGGAGATAGCACCAACGTATCCAAATGTCTTACCGATGCCAGGCAAAGCACGAACCGAAATGAACATGCCGCCATCAGAACAGAATGCCAGACGTCGATTGCATTCGCGGACTATTCTAATTTAGTCTGGGAAGAATCGACTGTTGTAACCACTTCGTAATAGAAGTTCTGCGGGTGTGTTATATAAACACACGCAGATCATTACGAGGATATATAGAAATAATTAATAAAGATCCATTTTGAATTACAGAAGATAGATTGTAATACGTTGATAAATATATTCCAGTTCCAGAAGTTCTAAGCGCGTGTTCGATCGGGAAGAAGTCTGCTGGAGCCTAGGCCCACTCCAAGCCAGTATTTCTTCCCCATTTCCTTTTTGTTTATTTATTTTAATTAGTTTATTGCTTTCATAGGAACGTTCATTAGTTTGCTAGTTCCAGTATTTGCAGTAGGTTTATTTTCGGGAATGTGTACATGATTTATTTTTGTAGATTTAATTTTGTTCTTCTTACGTAATTTATTGAGGAGTGCGGGAATGATTGACAACCATCTCAAGAACACCCCCCAAATGTAGGATTAGCAGATTCACCTCCGGTGGTATTGTAGTAACCTAATTCCGACTCTTCGCAAGTTTACGAAGCTCCCTGGGTTGATAATTAAATGCACGGGCATGTGACAAAAATAGGAAACCATTCACCTTGTTTGGCCCGCAACATTTTGGCGCCGTTGCCGGGGAAGCGTCTTAATTAGATTACTTACAATACCCTGAAACCTTCATCTGACCTTGTATGAGTTCTTCGAGAAGAAGAGGACCTGACGGTCGCTTTATAAGAACTAATCCATCAGGACCTGAGTCAGTCGAGCATTTTGGATTTGAGTTAGACTCGCCCGACCTACCAGCAGTCCATTGGAGTGAGGAACCGCACTTTGTGCAAAGTGCCGCCTCATCCCATCAACAAGGGGAAGAACGAATCATCATAAATCCCCTGTTTAATAGGACTCCTCTAGAGGAAGCCCTATTGTGGAAGGCTGTGGAGGATCAGACGATCTCGCCAGACAACCTTAGAGCATTGACTCAGAAAGTTTTAAATGATCGGAAGGCCATAAACGCTGCATTAGAAACCACATTTCCTAAAAAAATGGTAGATAACGATGAAGTCTCATCTGGCTTTAGTTTCCCAATAGAGGAGGGAGTAGGAGATACCAAAATGAAAAACATATCCCCTGCTCACCTCCCGTCCTTCAGAGGACACCCGATTGAGGACCCTGACCTATTTTTATTCAAGTTTGATGTTTTGTGCAGGTCTATGGATTACAAATCAAACGCGTAGAAGTTGAAATTATTTCCTTCTACATTAGATGATGCAGCTCTGCGATGGTTCATCGATCTAGGAGACAAACACATCACCACATGGGACCAGATGAAGACGCTCTTTCTAGAGCAATATCAAGATTTCGGGAGAGCAAGAGACTCCGGGGAGGAGGTCCTGAGCATGACACAAAGAGAAGATGAGTCTCTCGAGGAGTATTGGGAGAGATTCAGCTTTAATCTTCAATGGTCCCCTCACTCGAAGCTATCCGATAAGTCCCTCAAAAGCATCTTCTTGAGGGGACTTACCAATGAGTCACTTGGAGGCTCTCAACATGATCTCTGGAGGTGATGTCTATCAGCATGCTATGGATGACATCCAGAAATTATGCCGGAACTACTCGAGAAGGTGAGGCAAAATCATCGCCAGGACCATGAAGGCGACTGCTTCAGTCACCAAAATAGAAATAGGCAACATGTTGGAGGATTTGAAGAGTGAAATGCTCTCATCTCTAGCACTGTAGATGGATACGCTGCTGTTAGAAAAGAAGAAACAAGAAAATGATGCAGCATTAGCCTATTTCTGCCCAAAATGTAGAGGAAGGCATGCAAAGAATGCATGCCCAGAAAACAAGGTCAGAGTATGCATAGTTTGCAGGCTGAATCATAAAACTCGATTGTGCCCACAACTGCCCAGTAACCAGGAAGCGGCTGAGAGCACGGAGGCCTACTTCATAGGCAATAGGAAGAGTTGGCCATAGCCCCCATGGGGAATATACCAACCGGAATGCCATCATATGGGGGAGGGTCATACATGCACCAAGGACCCCCTCAACCACCTAATATGGGGTGGTGGGGACCGTCACCCTGGACGAACGCACCCCCAACAGCATTCTCGAATCAGCAACCATGGATGCCATATCCATATCCTGGGCAGCAGTGGAGAGGCCACAATGCATGGAATCAGACTCCATAGAATGCAGCTCCTGCTCACATCCAACAGAACTTACCAGCATTGCCAGCAGCGAGACCTGCGTAGCTACCAGCACAATCGACAGCAAACCCGAACAATAGAGTAAATCAGTCGGCATACAACGTAGAAGGTGAGATGTACCATATGTACAATATTCAGCTTAGATCAGGTAGGCAGCTAGGAGTAGAGACACCGCCTCTGGTAGAAGAGGAGGAAGAAATAGTAGAGATACCTCCATTGGTAGAAGAGGAGGAAGAAATAGAGGAGACACCTCTCATAGAAGAGGGAAGAGCACTTGAGAGAGCGGAGGCTCCATTTCCTAGCCGGTTGTAGGAACAAAGAAAAACAACACAGCCAAAATTTGACATCTTGTCGAGCTTGAAGAATCTCACGATGACAATCCCATTATTTCAAGCAATTCGAGATGTCCCCATTTACACCAAGGCAATTAGAGAAATGTGTCTAAGGAGACCGGGATGAAAAGCTACCCAGGACTATCAACGTCGTGGGTAAAGTGGCAGATCTAATGATGGGTAGAACAAGTCATCCAAAGTATGCAGACCGAGGCAGCCCAGTGCTGACCATAAAAATTGGAGGACATTCCCTATCCAACACATTGGTTGACCTCGGGGCAGCCATCAACGTGATGCCTCAAGAGACCATGCAGAGGCTACGGCTCACGAACCTGAAGCCAACCACGACAGTGCTACAGTTAGCCGATCGATCAACCGTATCATCGAAAGGGATGCTTGGAAGATGTGATCGTAACAGTCAGTGCATGGGAATATCCAGCCGATTTTTTAGTTTTGCAAACCAAGACCAGGTTGGGCGGTTACCCGCTCATTTTGGGGAGGCCATGGCTGGCAACAGTTGATGCTTACATCAGCTATCGGGATGGGCTAATGACCATCTCCAATGGGAAAAATGTCAAAAGGCTGACCATTTCACCGCCAGCTCAGTCTATGGACTCGGTAGAAGAACCCAGGATCACCGAGCATGGAACTACGGAGTTGTCCATAATCCAGCCGGTGATGACCTTGGAGGAGGTGGTAGAAGAGGATGAGGATGGTGCTATCATGGAGTTTCTCCATGGAGAATCATCCACCCCCACACCTGGATCACCGTTGACTGGCACCCAAGATCAGCACATCCAACAAATACACGTTGGGCCGGGAAGGACATTAAACGTCAACAGCAGGTTGATGCCCACACAGCTAGAAAAATTGGAAGAGCTTATGGTAAAACACCTGCAAGAATTTGCATGGGACTACGCAGATATGCATGACATCAGCCCAAAAATATGTACCCATCGGATTTATTTAGATGACCGAGGAAACTCCTAGTCGACGACCACGAGAGAAGGATGAACCCAGCAATGAAAGACATTGTCAGAGAAGAACTGCACAAACTTATGGCTGTCGAATTCATATATCCGATTTTTGACAGTGAATGGGTATCACCATTAGTGGTGGTCCCCAAAAAGAATGGGAAATGGTGGATCTGCGTGGACTACCGGGCGTTGAACAAGGTGACTAAGAAAGACCACTTCCCGCTCCCGTTCATCGATCAGGTCTTGGACACACTCTCGGGGAAGAAAATACTTCTCCTTTACGGATGGTTTCAGTGGTTACAACCAGATCCAGATAGGGGAAGAAGATCAAGATAAAACAACGTTCACCTATCCATGGGGAACGTTTGCCTATAAGGTATTGCCTTTTGGACTGTGCAATGCACCGACCACCTTTCAAAGGGCGGTGCTTAGCATATTCTATGATATGATAGGAGACGGGGTGGAAGTATACATGGATGACTTCACCGCCTATGGAGAAACCTTCGAGGAGGCAATGACAAATCTGGAAAGAGTGCTCGACAGGAGCAAGGAAAATCATTTGTCCCTAAGTAATGAAAAATGTTTTATGATGATGCAGGAAGGCATCGTGTTGGGACACCACCTCTCTACAGAAGGAATAAAAGTAGACAAGAGGAAGATCGAGGTCATCAGAGACCTACCTAGCCCCAGAACGTAGAAGGAGGTAAGAAGTTTCCTTGGATCAATCGGGTACTATCGATGATTTATCATCGAATTTAGTAAGATTGCCAAACCACTGCACACCCTACTTTCTAAGGACGTAGAGTTCAATTGGATGGGAGATTGTGAAGAAGCGTTCCAATTGTTGAAAGAAAAATTGATATCTGCATCGATCTTGAGAGGACCGAATTGGGCCATACCATTCCATATTTACTGTGATGCATCTAACGGTGCGATCGGAGCAATCCTCGAGCGAGAAAGATGATGAAGAATTCTATGCCATCTATTATGTCGGTAAAAACTTGGCAGGAGCGGAGCTCAACTATACAGTGACAGAAAAAGAATTCCTCGTAGTTGTCCATGCAATAAACAAATTTTGCCACTATATAACGGGATACAAGGTCTTCGTCCATACGGACCATGTGGCTATCAGGTATCTGATGAGCAAGCTGGCCATTGGTGGCAGAATTATCAGATGGTTGTTGCTATTGCAGGAATTCGACATCACTATAGTCGATAAACCGGGCAAGGACAATGTCGTGGTAGATTTTCTATCCAGATTGATACCGACAGATCATCAAGTAGTGGAAGATCAGTTTTTGGATGAACATCTATTCGCTATTAGTGAACAAACTCCATGGTATGTAGACATAGCCAATTACTTGGCCATCGGAAGGACCTCACCTGCTCTCTCCTATCGAGAAAAGCAGGCGGTCATAGAGAAGAGTGCATCATTCCTTTGGATGGATGGTCTCCTATTTAAAATAGGATGGGACCAAATTATAAGAAGATGCGTAGCAGAACAGGAGTTTTCAGAAGTGCTCAAGGCATGTCACGATGAGCCATGCGGAGGACACTTTGCAGGGAAATGAAGTGCCTACAAAATCTTGAGAGTTGGGTATTTTTGGCCCACTCTATTCAAGGACGCGGCAGCATATACCAGCAAGTGTGACGAGTGCCAGAGGATGGGTAGACCAACCCATCGAGATGAAATGCCCCTGCAGCCCCAGGTACACCTGGAACCTTTTGATAAATGGGGCATGGACTTCGTGGGACCATTTAATCCACCTTCGATGGGAAGGAGGTTTATTATAGTCTGCACGGATTACGTCACCAAATGGGTGGAAGTGCAGGCATTAAGGGACTCAAAGGAAAGAACGGTCATCGATTTCTTATTTGCCCATATTTTCACATGATTTGGGGTTCCTCGGGAGATAACAATAGACCAAGGGCCCCAATTCACCTCCAAATTGATTGAGGAGTTGATGGAGCGGTATAGAGTTCGGCACAATAAAACCATGCCCTACCATCCACAGGCGAACGGGCAAGTAGAAGTGACAAACGGGGAGATAGAAAACATCCTGACCAAAACCGTGCAGCAACACAAGAAATATTGGGCCACACGGTTGTCGGAGGCGGTTTGGGCATACAACACCACGTGGAAATCCACCACGGGATGCACACCTTTCCAAGCTGGTCTATGGAAAAAATGCGATGATGCCCATCGAGTTCGAAATCAAAACTATGAGGACGGCTTCAGAATTAAATTTGAGCTTGGATGAAGCTCAAAAATAGAGGATTCGCCGACTAGATCAGGTGGACGAAATCCGATTGGATGCTTTGCGAGAGGACAGAGATTATACAGAAGCGGAGAAAGAAGTGGCATGATAACCACATCAAGTTGAAGAAGTTCCGGGTAGGGGAATGGGTACTGTTGTACGATTCTCGATTCCAGGAAAGGAAGGGCAAACTTATGCGAGAGGTGGATGGGGCCGTATGAGGTGGCAGAGCTCATTAGGAATGGGGCGGTGCGCGTTAAGACAATTGATGGCAGCAACACCATGTTCACGATCAATGGCCACCGACTACGCCCCTATAATACGTCCGAAACGTTACAGGTGGAATCCAGAGTAGGCGTGGGGGAGACCCCATCTTGCTAGATCTGGACCGAACTCTCACAGGTGAAATGGTGGGCACGAAAGTGCTCACCCAATTTTTTAGTTAGTTAATATAGTTTTTTTTAATGTGTGTTTTTGCAGGGACGACGCCCGCATGCAAGCTGAGGCATCCTAATCCAGGGCCTAACAGGCACGGAACGCGTCTAACTGCCTTTATTTTCCTTTCTTTTTTGGTTGCTTTTTGTAGGTGGAGGACTGACAGCACGAGGGATAGGTATCTGGGAAACCAGGCCTGATTCGGCTCAGCATTTCGACACCGGCTCGTAGGTAGAATTTGGGCAGCATGAAAAACTGGGAAGGTTTGATCACCCTTTTTCCAGTCAAATCGCCATCCAGAAGAAGGCGCCTTACTGCATCCAGAAGGCGCCAAGACAAGAAGAAGGCGCCTTACGCACATAGAAGGCGCCAAGACCAGAAGAAGGCGCCTTACTGCACCCAGAAGGCGCCAAGTCCAGAAGAAGGTGCCTTACTGCACCCAGAAGGCGCCAAGCCCAGAAGAAGGCGCCTTACTACATCCGAAAGGCGCCCATCCAGAAGAAGGCGCCTTACTGCATCCAAAAGGCACCAAGTCCACAAGAAGGCGCCTTACTGCATCCGAAAGGCGCCCATCCAGAAGAAGGCATAAAAAAAAAAAAAAATATATATATATAGGCGCCTTCCGTGGCAGGAAGGCACCAAAAAAAAAAAAAGCCAGCCGAATACGCCTTCCAACATCAGGAAGGCGCATTCATCCACCGAATACGCCTTCCAACATCAGGAAGGCACATTCATCAAGACGAACGCCTTCCAACATCGGGAAGGCATGAACCAGAAGGAGGCGCCCCCCACATTGGGAAGATGCATGCAGGCAAAAGTGCCTCCCACCAATCAGAGGCACCTCGTAGCATCGGAAGGCGCATTCGTTCGAAGAAGAGCATCGACAACGTTGGAAAGGTGCTACAAGGGCACCATCCACATGGGGAAGGTACCAAAGAATGCCTCCCGCGTGCAACATTTACATCTATCGGATGCCTCGAGCGGAATGAAGCATCGCACGAATAAGCGACATCAAATGACCATACCCCTCCCTCGTGTCACAAGTCAGCAAATCAGTGGCTACCATGACAACTGGAATGTCGAATCAGGTACGTGCATATTAAATCAAATCTTTTATATAATTATTTATAAATACGCAGTACCAAAAAATACAGTTGTCATAGAGATCGTACCCCCCATAGCCGGAAACGCGTGCCAATGAGAGGGCGCCTTCCATAACTGCTAGGGTTAGGCGTCTTTTCTATAAGAAGGTGCCTTCCTGAAGAAGGAAGGACAGAAAAAATACAGCAACAGAAGGCGCCATGGGAGGAAGGTCCAAGAACCATGCGATCAAGAAGAATGAACCCAGTGACACTGATGGGATCGGAGGGGCAGTGAAGACCCAATTCGAAGCCGAGGGGTGGCTCGAATACTGCACCCTGGTCAGTCAGGGCCAGGACGTGGAGGCAGCTAGAGAATTCACCACCTCTTTGAGGGGCGATGCGGCCCAAGTACGAGGGATGGAAATTCCAGTCACCCCTGAGTTCATCTCACAGGCGACTGGATTGCCTCTCACGGGGGAATGTATATACAAGGGCGGAGTATTAAAACTATACGCCGAAATACTACTGTCGGGAGGAAATGTGCAGATAGACGGGGAGGGGTTACTCAAAAATAGTCTCCCCATGAATATGCGAAAGATGTTCGAGCAGATTGCTCGATTCTTCACATGCACAGGGAAGTATACCCATCTGCACCTTAATCATGTGCACTTCCTCAATCACCTAGTGCATGGGAGGAAATTAAATATACCTTTCTACCTAGCGAGTGCTCTGAAAGATGAAGCGGCTCGGTACCAGAAAGGGGCACCGTCCGCCTTAGCCCACCATGGGCTGATATCGGCATTGGTCCGCCACGAGAAGCACAAGGACAGAACCACGATGCAGAGGGAGATGGCGGCCAAATAGAGCAACACAATGCGGTTGCCGAATTAGGGCAAGGTGAAGCATCCCCTGCAGAGGAGATAACAAACATCGGGCAATTGGCGTTGCCCTATTTTCTAGGAGGAGCAGAGCAGTCACCGGTGCCCGAAGACATAGAGGATAGAGGGCATTCCCTAGTGCCCGAGTATGAGGAGGAAGGAGCGCCACTCGCTGGTGGTGAGGACGAACCAATTCCTAGGAGGAAACGTCTACGATGATTCCTCTCGATAGAGGAAGGACAGAGTGACACAGAGATAGACGTTGCCGCCCAAACCCTCCGAGAATTAATGAACTAGAGCCCACGGAATGAAGGAACTTTCGGGAGTAACGACCAGATCGATGCGGCCTTGGAGGAGGCGCTCGGCGGCAAACTGATTGCTGGATGGCACAACAGATTCTGGAAGATTGCCAGAACCAGCATCAAAGGGAATTGGAGGAAAGGGATAGATGAATCGCTCAGCTCGAGCAGCTGGTCCGACAGTTGCAGGAGGAAAATCAAATGCTCCAGGACAGAGGAACAGCAAGACAGGAGGCGTCCACTCAGACTGATTGGGCAGAAGAAGTGCCGACGAACTCTCCCACATCCGTCGAACGAGTATTCTCTTCAGGGGAGATTCGATCGGACGCCCGACAGAGCAGCCGGAGGCAGGGGAGGATTCCTCTATTTTTAGGGGTGAAAAGGAAAGAAGTCCTACGATGCCCCCTATCATTGTCCTGAGTGACACAGAGCGGGACGAAGGTCTCCAATAGCAGATAAGACCAGAGGATACGGAGGACCTCCCCAGGCCTGAAGAAGGAGAAGAGCCTGAGGGGTCGACACCGGGTAGACAGGAGAACGAAGGATCACCCCTGGAGATAGCAGCACAGCCGATCCTTCGGAGTAAAGAGAAGTCCCCAAAGGAGAAAGAAGAGACCCCGGTCCAAGCCGCCACATTTTCTGAGAGGCCAAGGCAAAGAGGCCCAGGACGGCTCGACAGAAGGTGAAAGTGACCTTCGTCGAGTCAGAGGAGGATGAATGGGACATGCAGCTATTCGTCGAAAGGCAAAAATATTTTGAGCAGCTGTGCAATGAAATGAAAGCGGCCAAGGAGGCCAGGAAGGCATCCTCGAGGATAAAAGGAGATTCTGGCATCTGCGTCAATCCGACAGAAGACAGCCAGTTTTGGGACATCTATGGTTCATCCTGAGGGTGGCCTTCCATGATGAGGAGGTACTTGGAATGGTGGGGAGTATATGGCCCACAATTGGAGGCCGTTGCAATTGCAAAGGAGAATGCAGGGCTTACCCCTAAAGTGGCCGGATTATACAAGGCCCAAGTAGTGCCTTCTAGAGAGGATAACTCGGATATCCCTCTGGCAGTGGTCAAACCTCCAGACGTCGACCTATGGCAAGCTATCGAAGCTGCATTTCAATCGGCAGGAACAACGCTGGCTAGACCACCACCAGTAGCGGCCAGAACAAGAAGGGGACAATTGACAGCCATAGTTTCCCATAGGCAAAGGCGAACCACACCTTCAAATGCCGGCACGAAAAGATAGACTCGGGCCGTAGGGGCAGCCGAATCCTCCAAGAGATGGCGACGATGAAAAGTTAGAGGGCTACCTACAGTTTGGATGCCACGAGGGCGTGGCATATGTTAGGCGTGGGGGGATGATGAGCACCAGAAATGCTCATATTTTGTACATATTTCTTGGATCAATATGCGGCTGTATAATAAGGATTGCATACTTTTATGAATGATTATATAGATATTTGATATAATTATGCGTGTTATCTAATTTGTGTGCTTTTAGTATGTTTTGTGGAATTGCAGTTGATTTAGTTAGATTTGGAATGGTCGAGGTCCTTTTGATGGACATGGCACTTTATTTCATCGGGGGTCAATGTAGAGAACATAGGCGCCTCCCTGCAACTGGAAGGTGCCAAGGGAACAAGCGCCTCCCTACAATCGAAAGGCGCCAAGCGAATACAAGCGCCTCCCTACAGTCGAAAGGCGCCAATTGAATACAAGCGCCTCCCTACAGTCGAAAGGCACCAATTGAATACAAGCGCCTCCCTACAGTCGAAGTGCCAATCGAATACAAGTGCCTCCCTGCGATCGAAGGCACCACTGAATACAAGCGCCTCCCTACGGTCGAAAGGCGCCAAAGCTGAATACAAGCGCCTCCTCTACAAAGGCGCCAACCAAAGACAAGCGCCTCCCTACAAAAAGGCGCCAACCAAAGGCAAGCGCCTCTCCACAGCCGGAAGGCGCTAATAGAAGGCAAGCGCCTCTCCACAGTCGGAAGGCGCTAATAGGAGGCAAGCGCCTCCCTACAACCGGAAGGTGCCACTGATTCTTTGCCCGTTGACCAGAGTTGAACGACGTGGATGGCAGCGGCTGGTGCAGTTCCAGCTCTGCGTCATGCAGAGCTAAATTGGAGATAGCACCAACGTATCCAAACGTCTTACCGATGCCAGGCAAAGCACGAACCGAAATGAACACGCCGCCTTTAGAACAGAATGCCAGACGTCGATTGCATTCGCCAGACTGTTCTAATTTAGTGCGGGAAGAATCGACTGTTGTAACCACTTACGTAACAGAAGTTCTATGGGTGTGTTATATAAACACACGCAGATCGTTCTGAGGATATATAGAAATAATTAATAAAGATCCATTTTGAATTACAGAAGATAGATTGTAATACGTTGATAAATATATTCCAGTTCCAGAAGTTCTAAGCGCGTGTTCGATCGGGAGGAATCTGCTGGAGCCTGGGCCCACTCCAAGCCAGTATTTCTTCCCCATTTCCTTTTTGTTTATTTATTTTAATTAGTTTATTGCTTTCATAGGAACGTTCATTAGTTTGCTAGTTCCAGTATTTGCAGTAGGTTTATTTTCAGGAATGTGTACATGATTTATTTATGTAGATTTAATTATGTTCTTCTTACGTAATTTATTGAGGAGTGCGGGAATGATTGACAACCATCTCAAGAACACCCCCCAAACGTAGGATTAGCAGATTCACCTCCAGTGGTATTGTAGTAACCTAATTTTGACTCTTCGCAAGTTTACGAAGCTCCCTGGGTTGATAATTAAATGCACGGGCATGTGACAAAAATAGGAAACCATTCACCTTGTTTGGCCCGCAACATCCAAAATATTTGTTCTTATGCCCTATCAATAGATGGAGAGAACATATGTAAAAACATGATTTGCCTTCTGCCCAATAACTATCCCAATCAACAAATACAACTATAGAGGACAAGTGGCAATTTTTTGTCTAGTAGTATTGCAACACATGGCACATTCTAATTTATCATAGGTATTTTATTTAAAAATTTGAATTTTCAAATTTTGATAGTTTTTTCAATGCATGGAGGGAAAACTTTTGGAGGTTATAACTTTTTTACATAGAAGCATTTTTAAGACCATTTAAAAAAAATTGTATGGTTTTTCTAGCCATTCACAGTGGTTGTAGTTGTTTTGTTCTATTTTGCTAGTAGAATATGGTTTGTAGGAGCATCATGGATCATATAAGTTGCATTTGTTTGAGAACCTATTATAGTTTTATAGAGGTTTTCTTTTGGATGCAATAAGAGTAGGTTTTGGATGGCTAGCACAAGGTATGCCTTGTTCCTGTGAGTCCCTTTTCTAACCATAGGGTCAAATTATTCAGAAACCTACCTTTCACTTGATGTTTCGATTATTTTATTTTTGAGATTGGAGGACAAGTTGTGGTCACCATATTGCATGTTGAAGAGCTACTCACAGGAAACTCAACACCTTGGATCCAAACGTGGAGTCACAACTTCATATTTGAGGAGGGATTGATCTAGTTCATGTACCTTTGTCAAGAGAAGATAACATGATTCATTTTCCTTAATAATGGGTAAACTTGACCCAGATCATCCTCAAAGTGTCGTGAGAGTCTTGGACTTGGCAATGCATTCCTTACAAGGAATTTGGTAGTCTTCGATATGGAGGTGGATGCTCATTCTTGACATCTTATTAGTCTTCCAAATTGAAAGGGAGAATTAATTTTTGACATCTTGACAATCTTCC
The DNA here is from genome assembly GCA_028583015.1 of Wollemia nobilis. NCBI lineage: Eukaryota > Viridiplantae > Streptophyta > Pinopsida > Araucariales > Araucariaceae > Wollemia > Wollemia nobilis. The sequence goes on from JAQPPZ010017073.1 coordinate 3,578,761, forward strand.
AGATGGTCATTGAGGCTCTTTACTTGGCAACTTGACAATATTTTAGATTTTGTAGGAGGCTTAGTGGTTCCAATATTCTTTGGTCCTATAGAGCATTCATTATTGGGTAGGAGGTGACATCATCTCTAATGTCTTCTCTCCTTGGACCAAATCTTGGATTATAGGGGGTGTTGGAAGATATGGTAAAATGACGTTATTGGCCAAGTTTAATAGACGATGATGTAAGTCTACGATCAACATTTGATGTAATCATATGAGCAATATTGTTGTACTCATCTCTTATGAGATTCATTAATCCAATTGGATGGTTATGTATTCACCCCTTGTGGGATTGGCTAAACCAGCTTGATGGTTAACCTTAACTAAATCTTTAACATTGAACCTTAGTTTATCCTTGGTTAACGTAATTGTAATTGTAATTGTAATTTGGGGATTATGTATTTGCTATAAATACTTTCCAACCACTGATCCAGTGTATCAAGGTGAAGTGTAATATTCTTATGTGAGCTTTTATTGTGGATGCCCACCTTGGGCACCCACCCATCCTATCTCATATTACTAATATTTTTGTTTTTCTTCTCTATTCTCTTGCATATGGTTTGTGGTGAATGTTATGCTTCATGTGATTTTTGGAAAGTATTATGAAATCCAACAAGTATAAATCAATACCTTTTTGTTGTATTTTATTGATAGATTATAGGGTTCTAGAAATATTTTATTGAAGTCATTTTTTTAATGTATTTTGCATTACTCCCTCCCCCTACCTCCTACCAAAAATGAAAAACCTTAAAGATCTTCTAAATCATTGTAATGATCCAAATTAGTTCAATTTAATAATACTAAGTAGTACATTTCTAAATTACATTATGAAACTTATTAGAATAAGGTTGTGTTGATCTTCCTTAATCATTACCCTCTTTACTTTAGCAAATAGAAAGTTGAACAAAAACTTATCTTAGTGATGAAAAGGGAACAAACAAATAGACAATGGATTACCATCCACCTAATTACCAAGCTAAGTATGTCCCTTATGTTTTTGCATAGGTTGCATAGTCCACCATTATAATCAAATACATTAAGCAACTTCAAGTGTATCTACAATTTTTTGAATTCTACCCAAGGTAGCATAATTTTTAGGATTCTAAGTAAATGTAATCATGTGAATATTATAGAATCAATCATATCTATACAATATCAAGATTTTACTTTAGGTGGACTCCATCCATTCTTATGTCGAGATCTTTCATAGACTTGCAACTATCTTGTGGGGATCTAAGGACCACAATTATATGATCTTAAGGAATATCCCCACCTAATCTATAATTTTTTTAGTATACTAGAGGAATTGATAACTCGTTACAATTTTCTACGCCTCTTCATGGGTTTGAATCTCGCTAGTTGTCGCCACTATAACCTCCAGTTGCATTGGGTAAAATTTTTACATAGCTAGCTATGCTGACATGACACGCTCACTAGTACTACGGGGCCTGAGGGATTGGAACCCTGGTCTTTGTGCCCCACCTAATTTATCATATCCACAACTCTTATAGACTTACATCTACCATATAAAACTAAGGACCATAATTTTATAGTGTTTTATATCTAATAACCAGTTCTTAAGGATGATCCTTAACATCCTATAACTAGAGATCTATAAATACACACCTACCATGTGGGGAGATATGGACTATAGATCCATGGTGTGTAGGGGAGGGATTATTAACCTAGTAGCTTAGGATGGACAAGTTGCAAACTATGCCACTATTATCCTCAATCATTAATATATATATATGGTAATATTGAATAACAAATAATAGTAAAGATCATCTTTGCAAACAATGATTATACTATCAACACAAAGTATTTGGCTTACCTCAGCAAGCTCTTCCAAGCTATTCCTTTTTTTCTTATTGCAAAGCTTACCAGGTCCTAATCTCATGATGAACAATGTTGTAGACACGAAAAATTGATCCACCTGAGTGAGTCATTTTCCTTAGACCCTTAGGGAGACCTTCCAACTTGCCCTAAACAAGTTTGGACCTCCCTTTCCTCCCCTTTCCTTCTTATTTTTCACTTTATGCGAAATCGTGGGTAGCCTTTAGGAGGCACAATTTTGCATAGCTAGGGTTTTCTCCTAGGAAACCCTAATTTTTCAAAGTTGATCTCTATTGAGGTCTGATTTATTGTTTTTTCCATCCATTTTTATTTCAATTTCCTTATAAATAGAGGGTTTGAATTCTTCTTTCCCATAAGTAAGAAGTAACAAGTTATCAAGTTTCCAAGCAATATCTCAAAGGCAAGCAAGTTGAAAGTGATCAAACAAGACTAAAAGTGCTTATTATGCAAGTAATTAATATAGTCTATTGAAGCTTTGTTTTGGAATAGAATTTCGCTACATTTGATTGTGTTGCTGCTCTTGGTGGACAAGTGTTGAAGCCCTAAGGAGGAATCTTCTACTTGGAGGTCTCCATCCTTTGATCTGATTTTTTTCTACCGTCAGGTTGTTTTCTCTCATCTGTATTTCACATATTAGTTAGAATTTCATTACGCATAAATTCGTTTGCTTTTTGCTAGGTTTTTTCCCTCTGTTGCAAAATCACACCTGGTAACTTTGAGGCACGATTTCGCTATTATGTGAAATTGCGACTGCTACGTACGGAGCACAATGTCACACAAGCTAGGATTGGGGGCAATCTATTGTCTCCAAATCCTAGGTTTACATTTTATGTTGCATTTTGAGCATAGTAGCACATTTTGTTCTCTGTTCATCATACTGTTCTGTTGCATTTTATTCTGCTTGGCCATATTCTAAAGGTCAACTTTCACTTTTGTATTTCAAAGGTCAGCTAAAAGGACCTAGGGGGCTTGAATATTGTGCCTCCAAGTACAACTATACATTGGCCTAAGCAGGTCCCCTAACGCTGATCATATTTTCATGTTTTTGTGAAGCTATTTTGCAAGAATACGAATTGTGGGTATTGTTGGACGAAAGATAAAATCTTGGATCAACCATCGGATGAGATAATTTCTCTATTAAATCTTTAGACTGCTTGTTGGGTGATTTCTATTTCTATTAAAAACCTAGATCTGATATAAAAGGGAAAATACTTAATTAATTTCCTAGACATTTTAAAGAATAAAAAATATATAATGTGCATTTAAGGTTTGATAGTGTTTGTGCATTCTCTCTTAAACCCATGCTCAAGGACTTCATTTTTCACTATCTTAGAGTTAAATATCATTCAAATAAAGAATCATTCTAGGGTTAGCTCTTGTCTTCTTGCATTGATCTTTCGTTTCATAGCTTAGTTATAGAAAGGCCAAACACAAATGATTATCTTAAATTGAGCACATTAAACACATCCCATCCCAAAACTTGGAGCAAGTCTAAAATCATTTCTGGTGAACCCTTCCTCCTCCACATTGAGTGTAGGGTTATAACATACCCCCGTGGTTCACCTTGGGTCCTTGTGGATCCAACTGAGAATCATACATGGTAGGGCAATTTTTGTTGAGAAATGTAGCTTGAACATGAACTTATTGTACAAGCTTTAGTATGAATGTACTAGAAGGTGGTTTGAGACATTTCAAATTCTATTTTGAAATTCACTTAAGTATTTTTTATTTTTAAGTTCATTTAAGTGATTCTATTTTGTAATTCACTTAAGTGATTCTATTTTGAAATTCACTTAAGTGATTTTCTATTTTTAAGTCTACTTGAGTGGTTTTATTGTGTAATTCACTTAAGTGATTCTATTTTAAAATTCACTTAAGTGATTTTCTATTTTTAACCTTATATATCAAGATGAGATGAGATCTAATCTTAGGGTTACCTTTTTCAAGGATAAAATGAGAAGGTCAATATTATTTTATACACAGAAATAAGAGAAAGAGAAAAAATTGTTGAAGGAAAAATACAAGCTTAGGAGGAGAAGAAAATGAAATTACTGGCCAAAAATGCAGCAAGAGAACATGGTGTCCTGTTGTAGCTGTGGCCTTCTTTATTTGTAATATTTTAGGTTTAGAAATATATTTGATTTTTGCTATTCATGCTATTTATTTTTCCATCCATCTGTGTGACTGTTGCATGTTTGAATAAATTCTTTTCAAATCTAATTTATTCTAAAATAACATAGGACAACATTTATTCTGTGATTGAGATCCTTAAGGGTTTACAACAGTAGATCACTGTTGGGTATTAAAAAAATAGTAGTTAGAGGATTTCATATTTTTTTCTTGAAGGACTAAGCTTATTTGTAGGACATTTTTTTTGAGTTATTCATATCAGATCTAAAAGTTTGTACAACAGATCTTAGAGATGGCAACAACTAGCCTCATATTTGAGGATATATTGGAAGGTGCCTCCAATTTTTTTCCCTGGAAAGTTAGGGTAATGTTATTATTGGAAGAGAATGATCTCTAGGATATTATCAAGGATGATGTGACTCTGCCTACAGATCCGTAGCAATTGGTAGCTCATAGAAAGAAGGAAGTGAAGGCCAAGCGAATGATCTTGGAGACAATGAATGATCACTTTATTCCTCATATATCCAAGAAGACTAAGGCAAAGAAGATGCTTGATGCCCTGGTTAGTCTCTACCAAAGCGAGAATATAAATAGAAAGATGATACTGCAAAACAAACTCAAATCTATGGAGATGATGCGATCTCATACCGTTACCAGTTAGTGAACGTTGAAGGTTGAAGACATAGAGTTGGTGAACGTGGCACTGAATGGTTTCTCAGCTTCATGGGAACCATTTGCCAAAGGCATTTGTGCTCATGAGAACCTTCCCACATTTGAAAAATATGGGATAATTTCATCCAAGAGGAGACTTGGATGGAGTCAAAGACCAACAAGAAAGGTGGTGACGATAACCTAGCTCTCTTTGGGAAAACCAAGAAGGAAAAAGGTAAAGGACCCTTCAAAGGTAAGGTAAAGAGTGAGGATTCAACCTCACAGTCAGGGAAGAAGAACTTGAGCAAGATCAAGTGCTTAATTTGTCATAAGCACGACCATTATGCATCACAATGCCCAGACAAGAAGGGCAAAGGGAAGCAACAACAGACACATGTAGCAGCCTCTAAAGAAACTCAAATGAGTTTGCTACCAGATTTGAGAAGGATTTCTCGTTGGTATCTTGCCTTTCTACCAACATGGTTTCGATGGATGCTTGGTATGTGGATTGTAGGGTATCTCGACACATGATATCAACCCAATAGTGTTTTACCTGTCTACAAGAGTAAGATTCGGGGGTTCAGGTTGAGCTTGGTGATGATACCAAATATCCAGTTGAAGAAATTAGTACCATTTCGTTTCGACTCCTCAGGGAACTCTTTAGAATTTTATGATGTTTTATTTGTTTCAGGTTTCAAGAACAACTTGCTTTGAGTTTCGATTATGGAGGATAAGGGTTATGCAATGGAGTTCAAGAACCAACATGTCTTTATAAGACCAAAAGAATCTAACTCGAAAAAAACACAAGTGATAGGGGTTAGAGAAGGTAGTCTATACAGGTTGCAGGGTGAACCTGTTCGAACCCTAGTTCATAGCAGTAAAAACTTGTGTGAGTTGTGACACAAGAGGATGGGACACCTGCATCATATAGTGTTGCCTATTCTGAAGTATATAGTGACAAGTCTTCTAGAGTTCAACATTGAGCAACAGGAAGTATGTAGAGGGTGCACGCTTGGCAAGCATGCCAAGGATGTTTTCCCAAATAGCGAGCATAGGTCTAAGGAGATACTAGATCTAGTATATTTAGATGTTTGTGGACCAATGTCAGTAGCATCAATTTCAGGTAGCATGTACTATGTTTCCTTTATTGATGATTTATCTTGTAAGACATGGATATACTTCTTAAAGACCAAGGATGAAGTCTTTAATAGGTTTCAGGAGTTCAAAGCTCTAGTTGAGAACCAGACAGAGAAGAAGATCAAGGTCTTGATATCATACAATGGGCGTGAATATACCTCCAAGGAGTTTGATGGTTTTTGCAAGCAGGAAGGAATCAAGAGGGAGTTGATTGTTCCATACAATCCACAACATAATAGGATTGTAGAGCGAAAGAATCGATCCATCATAGGGGCTACTAGGGCCATGATTCATGACCACGGCTTGCCGATGTTTCTTTGGGCAGAAACATGCAACACAACAGTCTACATCCAAAATAGGTATCCTCACAAGATCTTGGAGGACAAGATGCCAGAGGAGGCATTCATTGGTGTGAAACCAGAGGTGAGTAATTTCTACATCTTTGGATGTCCAATTTATATCCATGTTTCGGTAGAGAATAGGACCAAGTTGGAGCCCTCCAGTAGGAAGGGCTTATTTGTAGGGTACAATGAGACTTCAAAAGCTTATAGGGTTTATATTCCAGAGAAGAGGAAGATATTAGTGAGCAAAGATGTACATTTTGAGGAGGACATTGCATCTAGGAAGTCCAATGAGCCTATTCTAGTGATAGAGAATGAGGAACATGAATCTCCAAAGGTTGAGCCACGATCACCAAAGATACCAATGGTTTACAGTTTAGGACAACAACCTTTAGGTGAGGAGCTAGATACATTAGCCCCTTCCAGTTCTATTAGGAGGCCTCGATGGCTTATAGATACATTTCTGAATGCTCAAGAGTATGTTGAGTCTCCTAGCAGCATGATTAGGGAGAGTAGACCCCTAAGGAAGTTTTCAAACTACATGGCATTGATGAGTAACATCATAAATTTAGAGTTTTCCAGTTTTCAGGAGGCAATAGACCAACAGGTTTGGCGGGATGCCATGGTGGAGTATGCCTCCATCGTGAAGAATGACGTTTGGGACATAGTGCCAAGATCGAAGAGGAAGTCAATTGTGAGTTCCAAGTGGCTTCTCAAAATTAAGCATGCTGTAGATGGCAACATCGAGAAGTTCAAGGTAAATTTTGTGGCGAGAGGGTTCTCCCAGAAAGAGGGAGTGGACTATGAGGAGACTTTTGCTCCAATTTCCAGATACACTTCCATTAGAGTAGTTATATCTTTAGCTTCATCTATGGGATGGCGGATTCATCAAATGGATGTGAAGACAACTTTCCTTAATGGGATCATTGAGGAATAAGTGTACATAGAGCATCCTTAGGGCTTTGAGGTAAATGGGAAGGAGTACCATGTTTGTAGGCTAAAGAAAGCCTTATATGGACTCAAACAGGCACTGAGAGCATGGTATTCTAGAATAGATGGATACTTGTAGAGTGTGGGCTTTGCAAAAAGTGATGCAAATCCTAATCTATATTACATATTTGTTAGGATTGATCTATTCATTTTGGTTCTGTATGTAGATGACTTATTTTTTACGGGTGCAGAGAAGCTCATTGCAAGGTGCAAAGCAGATATGGAAGTTGAGTTTGAGATAAAGGTCATTGGCATGATGTATTACTTCTTGGGTTTGAAGGTTTGGCAAAGACTAGAGGAGATATTCCTTGGGCAAGGTAAGTATGAGTTGAGATCCTGAAGAGGTTTCAGATGGAGGACTGCAAATATATGGCCACACCCATGATCATTAATATGAAGAAGGCGACAACTTTAGATTCAAAATTGGTGGACCTACGTTGCACAAGCAGCTGATAGGATCCTTGATGTATTTGGTCAACATTCGACCGAATATATGTTTTGTAGTGAACACCTTAAGTTAGTTCATGGTGGAGCCAAGGCAGGAGCATTGGGTAGCAAATAAACATGGGGCACAATGGAGTATGGTCTGATATATCTTGGAGATGGTGAAGCGAGGTTGTAGGGGTATACAGATTCACATTGGACAGGCAATGTAATAGATATGAAGAGCACCTCAGGGTGTTGCTTTAGCTTCAAATCAGGCATGATATCCTATTTTAGAAGGGAGCATACTTCTGTGGCACTTAGCTCAATAGAGGCCAAATACATGACAACCAGTATTGTTAGTTATGAGGTCATCTAGATTTGTAAGTTGCTTACAATATTGATTGATCAGGAGTTGGATTCCATGGTGATATATTGTTAAAATAAGAGTTGTATTAAACTCTCTGAGTATCTAGTATTTAATGACAAGTCCAAACACATAGACATCAAATATCGCTTCATACAAGACAAGATTCACAAGGGAGCTGTAAATCTCCAGTATATTCCCACAGATCAACATGTAGTTGATATTCTGATCAAGCCCTTAGTAAAAGGAAAGTTTGAAGCATTCATAGATAAACTTGGATTGATGCAAAATTCCTTCCTCACTAAGAGGGAGTGTTGAGAAATGTAGCCCGAATAGGAAATTCTTGCATAGGCTTCAGTATGAACATGCTAGAAGTGGTTCAAGATATTTTGAATTCTATTTTGAAATTCACTTAAGTGATTTTCTATTTTTAAGTTCACTAAAGTGATTCTATTTTGTAATTCACTTAAGTGATTCTATTTTGAAATTCATGTAAGTGATTTTCTATTTTTAAGTTCACTTAAGTGATTCTATTTTGTAATTTTCTTAAGTGATTCTATTTTGAAATTCACTTAAGTGATTTTATATTTTTAATCTTACATATCAAGATGAGATGAGATATAATCTTAGGGTTAGACAAATTATGGTTACCTTTTTCAAGGATAAAAGGAGAAAGTCAAGAATTTTTTATACACAGAAAAAAGAGAAGGAAAACAAACTACTGAAGGAAAACTACAAGCTTAGGAGGAGAACAGTGAAATTGTTGGCCAAAAAGGCAACAAGAGAGTAGGGTGTTCTGGTATAGCTGTAGCCTCCTTTATTTGTAATATTTTAGGTTCAAAAATATATTTAATTTATGTTGTTCATGTTGTTTATTTTTCCAACCATCTGTGTGACTGTTGCATGTTTGAATAAATTCTTTTCAGATCTGATTTATTCTAAAATAACATAAGACAACAATTATCTAGGGTTTGGAAAATTTATAGTTTTTCCCCTCTACATATTTGGTGAACCCAACATGAACACATGTCTTAGTGGCCAAGATAGGAAGCCTTCTTCTTGTTTGATTTTCTTTTGAAAACTTTAAACAAGACCACTAATTTTGTTTGTTTAGATCAGAAAACATTCTAAAAACATCTTAAAAATTTGTTGATTGTTGATGCAGGAGCATCCGATGGCAACAGAGCAATCTTGCATCAACAAAAAAAATTTCTAAGTGTTTGCCTTGATGTCGCGATATCGTGACAGAGAAAAGTGTCGCGATATCGCGACATGTCACGTTTTCGCGACTCAGGAAGGAGAGAGAAGGCGCGGAGCAAAAATGTCGTGATTTCGCGACATGTCACGAAATCGCGACCGAAAGAAGACAGGAAAGGCCAGAGAAGAAAATGTCATGATTTCGCGACATGTCGCGAAATCACGACCGAAGGAGCAGAAAGAAAGCAAGGAAGGAAACTGTCGCGATATCGTGACATGTCACGATTTCGCGACCCGAAGAGAGTAAAAGCGGAAGGCAAAGTTGTCGCGATATCACGACCCAAAAAGAGAGAAAGCAGAGAGCAAAGTTGTCACGATTTCATGACCCAAAGAGGCGAGAAGGAAGCAGAAAGGAAGAATGTCACGATATCGTGACATGTCACGATTTCATGACCCAAGAGGCGAGGAGGCAGAAAGGAAAGATGTCATGATATCATGACATGTCATGATTTCACGACCGAAAAGGAGAAAGAAGAGCCAGAAAGGAAAGATGTCGCGATATCGTGACATGTCGCGATATCACGACCCAAAGAAGAGAAAGGCAGCGAGGAAGAAAAATGTCGTGATATCATGACATACTACTAGTTCACGATTCGAAAAGGCACGCGTTCCCAGATGGTGTTTCCCGAGGTGGTCAAAGGCCTCATTAATGCATGATTTCTTGCCCGGTAAGCTTGCTGAGCATGGCGGCCACTCGAATGCTGCGCCCAGAGGTCAGAGACGTTCAGACGGCTCATCAATGCATGTTTTCATGGCTGACCCGATGGCAGTTGCTAGTTAGGGTAAAATATGTGAAGGTTTAGTCATGAAGGCGAGGAAGAGCCAACTTTTTAGATTCTGAGGATGTATTCTTCAGGTGGGTGATTAATGGCCTAGAGAGGGGATCTGGATTTTAGATGGTGAATTTGGGCTCCCCATCAAGTGGTATCAGAGCAGGAGTTCCTGAGTGTGTGAGCAGATCGTCGAAAGTGAGGCAGCTTGCACCAGGATCTATGGAAGGGTTGTAAGAGAAACAAGCAGAATGCCTCCATGAAGAAACCATGGTGGTGGAAGAAATATGGTGCCAGCAGAAGATTTTAGAGCTTTGCAGAGGCAAGTTCAGGCCCTGCAAGAGGAGCTACGCAGAGGGCTTGAACCCAGAGGAGAAGAAGGAAGTGAAGATGAAGTTGATGAAGAAGAGGACCAGTTTGAGGAAGAAGAAGAGGTTGTAGATCCTGCACAAGCCAGGTTATACAGAGCCATCTCCCAGATTGGAAAGAAACCAAAGATGGAGGTTTCTGCGTACTCTAGAAATCTAGATCCAGAGGAGTTGATTGACTGGATCAATGACCTGGAAGAATACTTTGAATATGAGGAGGTCGAAGATCCTGATCGGGTCAGATTTGCTAAGACCAAGCTGAAGGGTCATGCCAGCATCTGGTGGAAGGGAGTACAACTGGAAAGAAATAGAAGAGGAAAGGAGAGAATAACAAGATGGGATAGAATGGTAGATAAGTTGAAAAGATAGTTTATTCCTGTAGATTACGAATTGGATCTGCTAAGGAAAATGCAAAGTTTGAGACAGTCAAGCAAAACTATCAAAGAATACACAGAGGAGTTTTATAAGATCTCCATCAGAACTGGCCATTCAGAGGCTAACAAGGAGAAGGTGGCCCGTTACATCAATGGGTTGAGAACCAGTATTCAAGAAGAGTTGAGTCTGGTTAGGGTGAGCACCATTGAGGATGCTTACCAGTTTGCCCTCAAAGTCGAAGAGAAGCTGAACAGACGGTTTGAGGGTAAGCAAAGAGGAAGAGGTCATGGTGGAAGAACTGGTGGAAGGACCAGTGGAGAAAAATATAAGGATCAGAAGAAGGCTGGTGAAACCAGTAATACCCAAGATCAGAAAGAGGGGAACACCTACCAACCCCGTAATCAGAACAATGGTTACCCAAGAGGGAGAGGTAGATCTGGACGTGGATTTGGAAGGGGAGGATTTCGTGGAACCTGTTTCCACTGTGGCGAAGAAGGACATCGAGCATACGAGTGTCCACAACATCGAGAAAGGATGAATAAGAGACCTGAGGGTCCTGCCAGAGCTGTTGTAGCAGATGAAGGTGCTGAATCAGAACATTCTGAGGAGGCAGAGAGAGGAGAAGTTATGGTCACAAGGAGGACCCTATTGAATGAGGAGAAAGGATCAAACCAGAGGAGGAGCCTATTTCGCACAAGGTGCAGAAGTTCGGGTAAGGTCTGTAATATTATTATAGATAATGGTAGTACTGATAACTTGGTCTCAGAAGAAATGGTTACTAAGTTACAGTTAAAGAGGAGGAGACACCCGCATCCATATCGGATTGCGTGGTTACAGAAGGACCATAGGGCTTTGGTCAGTGAGCAATGCTCGATGAAATTTAATATTGGGAATTACTGTGATGAGGTCCTGTGTGACATCCTGCCTATGGATGCTTGCCATTTGTTGTTGGGAAGGCCATGGCAGTTTGATCGGTGTGCAGTGCATGATGGTCGCGCCAACACTTACTCAGTGACGAAGAATGGAGTGCGCCATAAGCTGAAGCCCTTGAAGGAGGCGGGCGAAAAGGTATGTAGCAGCGCTAGAATCTGTTTAGTTGAAGGGGGAAGATTTTTGGATAGTTTAAAGCATGAGCATATGTGCTATGCATTAATTCCTAGAGTTAGGAAGGAAGAATGCAAGGATACCCCTATAGAAGTCTTAGGACTATTAGAAGAATTTCCAGACATTATATCTGATAATGTGCCTGAGGGTTTACCACCAGTGAGGAAGATCAGTCACCATATAGATTTGGTACCAGGATCTAGTTTACCCAATAAGGCAGCACATAGAATGACTCCTACAGAAACTGAAGAGCTGAACAGGCAAGTCCAAGAGTTGCTGGAGAAGGGACTGATTTGGGAGAGCTTGAGTCCATGTGCAGTACCTATAGTACTAGCACCAAAGAAATATGGAGAGTGGAGAATGTGTACAGACTCTCGAGCCATTAACAAGATCACCATAAAGTACAGATTTCCATTGCCAAGGATGGATGACATTATGGACTGTTTGAGTGGAGCCAAGTACTTCACAAAGATTGATCTGAAGAGTGGTTATCATCAGATTCATGTCAGAGAAGGAGATGAGTGGAAGACAACCTTCAAGACCAGAGAGGGTTTGTATGAATGGTTGGTCATGCCATTTGGGCTAACCAATGCACCAAGCACATTCATGCGACTGATGAATGAGGTATTGAAAGAATTTTTAGGCAAATTTGTCATTGTCTATTTGGATGATATTTTAATATTTAGCAGAACCCTGGAAGAGCATCTGATGCATATCAGAAGGGTTTTTGAGAAGTTGCGGGAGGAGCAGTTGTTAATTAATCTGAAGAAGTGTAATTTCGTGAAGGAGTTAGTGTACCTAGGATTTGTCATCTCAATCGAAGGTCTAAAAATGGACCCAAAAAAAGTGAGAGCTATCATTGAATGGCCTACTCCGAGAAGCACGACTGAGGTAAGATCATTTCATGGTCTAGCAAGTTTTTACAGGAAATTCATTAGGAATTTCAGCAGTATTTGTGCACCCCTTACAGAAACAATGAGAGGGGATAAGAAAGAATTTAAGTGGACCTTAGGAGCAGATAAGAGCTTTGATATGTTGAAGAAGAAGGTTACAGAGCAACCTATTTTGGCACTTCCAGATTTTAATAAGGTATTTCAGGTAGATTGTGATGCTAGTGGTAGTGCCATAGGAGCTGTTTTGAGTCAAGAAGGTAAACCTGTTGCTTACTTTAGTGAGAAACTCAATGATGCTAGGAAGAAGTATTCAGTTTATGATCAAGAGTTTTATGCTATAGTTCAGGCTCTAAAGAAGTGGCGACATTACTTGTTGCCAAAAGAGTTTGTTCTATATACTGATCATCAGGCCTTACAGTATATTAATAGCCAAGGGAAGCTAAATCAGAGGCACCTGAAGTGGGTTGAGTTTCTACAGAGTTATACCTTTGTGTTGAAGCACAAGAGCGGAAGGTCAAACAGAGTTGCAGATGCCTTAAGTAGAAGGTAGTGTTTGTTGATAGAAATGAAGGTGGAAGTGGTAGGATTTGATGAACTGAAGGGTTTGTACCCTGAAGATCCTGATTTTGCAGAAGCTTGGAAGGCTTGCTTGGCACTTATTACTTTGGACAGGACCAAGTGGTTGGATTTTCTGATCCAAGATGGAATGTTGTTTAGAGGAAGTCAATTATGCATTCCAAGGAGTTCAATGAGGGAAAATCTGGTCAAGGAGAAACACAGTGGAGGGCTGGCTGGACATTTTGGTTGGGATAAGACCATTGCCCTGGTTAGTGAGAACTACTATTGGCCGCAACTACAGCAAGATGTGAAGAGGTTTGTGCAAAGCTGTAGAGTATGCCAGATGGCGAAAGGTGTGAGCCAGAACACTTGGATTATATCAGCCATTACCTATACCAGAGAGACCATGGGAGGACGTCAGCATGGATTTCATTCTTGGTCTACCAAGGACACAACGGGGAAATGACTCCATATTTGTGGTGGTTGACAGGTTTTCAAAGATGGCACATTTTATCCCCTGCTAGAAAACTAGTGACGCAGTTCACGTTGCAGGTTTATTTTTCAAAGAGGTGGTACGACTTCATGGTCTACCAAAGAGTATCATTTCTACGAGAGATACCAAGTTTGTGGGGTATTTTTGGAGGACCTTGTGGAAGAAATTGAAGACAGATTTGAAATTCAGTTCTGCATACCACCCATGAGTCGATGGCCAAACGGAGGTGGTGAATAGAAGTCTGGGAAATCTATTGAGATGCTTGATAGGAGATAAGCCCACGGGATGGGATTTGGTTTTGCCATAGGCAGAATTTGCATACAACAATTCTGTCAATAGGAGTACTAACAAATCTCCATTCCAGATAGTATATGGGAGCAGTCCAAGGAATGCTTCTGAGTTGAGGAAGATGGATACAGGGGAAAAGTGCAGTGTCGAGGCTGAGGACTTTGCAGAGCATCTGAAGAGCGTGCATGAAGAAGTGAAGAAGCACATTACTAACATGAATAACCAATATAAGACAAGGGCAGACCAGAAGCGACGGTTCAAGGAATTCATAGTGGGAGATGAAGTCATGGTCCATCTGAGAAAAGAAATATTTCTTGCTAAAACCTATAACAAGCTGAAGATGAAGAAGTTTGGACCATGCCGAATTATAGGAAAACGGGATTCAGGCAATGCATATGAAGTGGAATTGCCAAGTGGCCTTAACATATCACCTATTTTTAACATTGCAGATTTGGTAGAATATCATGAAGGAGGCAGTAGCGAGACACCAAGTACAGAATTGTGGAGTATTCCAACATCTACTCTAGCAACAGACGAGATCGAGGAAATACTAGACACTCGAGCAGGCAGAAGTACCAAGAACAAGCAGTATTCTGAATATCTGGTCAAGTGGAAGGGCAGGCCTATCGAAGATGCAACTTGGTTGTCAAAAATAGAGGTCGACCGCTTGGGTCTTCCTCCAACAGTACAGAAGTGAAGGACACTTCTCAATCCACCTCGGGTGTCTGATGCAGGAGCATCCGGTGGTAGCAGAGCAATCTTGCATCAACAAAAAAAATTTCTAAGTGTTTGCCTTGATGTCGTGATATCGCGATAGAGAAAAGTGTCGCGATATCGTGACATGTCACGTTTTCATGACTCAGGAAGGAGAGAGAAGGCACGGAGCAAAAATGTCACGATTTCGTGACATGTCACAAAATCGCGACCGAAAGAAGACAGGAAAGGCCAGAGAAGAAAATGTCATGATTTCACGACATGTCACGAAATCGTGACCGAAGGAGCAAAAAGAAAGCAAGGAAGGAAACTATCGCGATATCGTGACATGTCACAATTTCATAGCGAAAGCGGAAGGCAAAGCTGTCGCGATATCGCGATTTCATGACCCGAAACAGAGAGAAAGCAGAGAGCAAAGTTGTCATGATATCGTGACATGTCACGATTTCGTGACCCAAAGAGGAGAGAAGGAAGCAGAAAGGAAGAATGTCGTGATATCGTGACATGTCACGATTTCATGACCCGAGAGGCGAGGAGGAGGCAGAAAGGAAAGATGTCACGATATCGTGACATGTCACGATTTCATGATCGAAAAGGAGAAAGAAGAGCCGGAAAGGAAAGATGTCGCGATATCGCGACATGTCACGATATCGTGACCCGAAGAAGAGAAAGGCAGCGAGGAAGAAAAATGTCATGATATCGCGACATACTGCTGGTTCACGATTCGAAAAGGCATGCGTTCCCAGATGGTGTTTCCCGAGGTGGTCAAAGGCCTCATTAATGCATGATTTCTTGCCCGGTAAGCTTGCTGAGCATGGCGGCCACTCGAATGCTGTGCCCAGAGGTCAGAGACGTTCAGACGGCTCATCAATGCGTGTTTTCATGGCTGACCCGATGGCAGTTTCCAGTTAGGGTAAAATATGTGAAGGTTCAGTCACGAAGGCGGGGAAGAGCCGACTTTTTAGATTCTGAGGATGTATTCTTCCAGGTGGGTGATTAATGGCCTAGAGGGTCGGGACCTCGGAGGTGAATCTGGGGCTCCCCATCAATTGTTCTTGTTGGCTTTGGCTTTTTATTTTTCTTTTTTTGCTCTCTCCTTTTTTCTCTTCCAATGGATCTCAACCTTAGGAGTGGACGAAGGTTTTGAGAATTTGATGAGATTTTCCAAGAGGATGATAAAATTGATAGAGAAAATCATAATCTTGAAGAAGAGGAGGAAAATGAAGAGATTGATAAGTCTTGATCCTATTAAGGGAACCAATGGGAACCTTACCTTTAAATATTTTGAACATATGTGGAGCTTTTACAAGCATCATAAGCATGCCTTGGATGAAGCTATGGAAGAGGAAGCCCAACTCGAGGAAGTTAGAACATCTCATCATCAAACCATTCCTCCTCAAGATGTCCATAATAATTCCTTGAGTGAATCTTTGAATTATAGTAATATGGTCCATCAACCAAATTATGCCACTACTGTAACCACCAACATTAGAAGGAATCCACTAGTCCCTCCAACCAGTAGCGTACTTCAAAATTATTTTCATTTTCCTCCTCAATATGCTAATATCGACCTTTTTTCTTATGTTCTAGAAACTATTAATTATCATCTCTAGCAAGGTACCACATATCACAATAGTATCAATGCCTGCAATATGGGTGAAGTATCCTCTCAACAATCTTATTTAGATAATATAGGGGCTCTTCAAAGCAACAATCTAGAGGTGCAAAGTTTAACTAATATGATGAAACAACTCATTTCAAAAGTGGAAATGATTCAGCCTTCCAGTTTCACTTACAACTATAAAGAAATGTGTAATCAACCCCTAGACCCTATTGTTGCTGCAAGACCTTATCCTAAGCATTTTACCATATTGAATATGCCTATATATAAGGGGACAAAAGATCCAATTGAGCATTTAAGAAGATTCAAAATAACTTGCCATGATCTCATCTATGATGATATGTTAGACATTCCCTAAAAGTATTGCAGGCATGGAACTAGAATGGTATTATCAGTTGCCCAATCATTCTTTGAGGAATTTTGAAGAAACAAATGAATTATTTGTTCAACAGTTTGGCGCCTATGTTGAGAAGAATGTAACTATGAAAGATGTCTACAATCTTAAACAAGATAAAGAGGAAATCTTTTTAGAATTCTTATCTCGTTGGAGAAGTCTAGTGGGACACCTAATATATACCTTACCTCCTCGAGATATGCTTGAGATATTCATTGGAAATTTGCAAGAACACTATCCTATGCATTAGAAACAACAAATATCACATCTTTTGATAAAGAAATTGAGTTAGCAAGGAAAGTGGAACAATATTTAATTAGAAAAGGACAGCTTAAAGTAAAAGAGGATAGGACCACTAAAAATTAGTATAAGAATAAGCATGTTATAGGAGATGGTGTAACAGATAGTAGGCCTATTAATAGTATTCCTAACAAGCTACAAAAGGTAATACTACAAAAATATCTACAAAGGAATTTCACAAGACTTAACATACTTATGGAAGTGGTTTTAAAGCAGCTTTTGGAAGCTAATATGATCGAATTGCCTCCCACAAGGTAACCTGATACTAAAACAAATTAGTATAAGGTTGGTCAACATTGTGCATATCACAGGATAGAGGGACACTAGACAAATTCTTGTAAGAAGTTAAAATATGTGGTTCAGGACTTATTTGACGCAGAACGTCTTGTTATAGAAGATTCTCGCCCGAAGAACCAACCTCCTACTCAGCAAGGATCTACAAATAATAAAGATATTGGAAAAAAGTTAGCTAATCAAGTATCTTATAAGAATGTACCACCTCCTTATGGCAATATGGTTGGTATGATAGCAACGACTTTAGAGCAGCAAGTGTAAAATCGATAAAACCAACATTCCCAATAGGAGGAGTTTTTCAGCAAAAACTTCTCTTAGAACTTTTGTAA
This sequence comes from Wollemia nobilis, assembly GCA_028583015.1. NCBI lineage: Eukaryota > Viridiplantae > Streptophyta > Pinopsida > Araucariales > Araucariaceae > Wollemia > Wollemia nobilis. The sequence goes on from JAQPPZ010017073.1 coordinate 3,596,454, forward strand.
AATTCTCCCATTCATGGAGAATCCTTGATAAAAATTCTAAGACAACAATTTGTCCTCACAGACATTTCCCCTAGTGCTATGGCTAATGTTGTAAGCTCTCTTGGGATATATCATCTCACATTCTTAGATGATGATATTTCTCCCTTAGACCCTCAGAGGTATTCCTCTCTCTACATTATTGTATTTATTGGAGAAAATTTTGTCAAGAAGGTTGTGATTGATAATGGTTCCTCCCTTAATTTATGCAAATTTCAAATTTTCCAAAAGTTTGGATTAACAAAGGAAGATCTAACTAAATCCAATGATCCTTAAAAATTTCAACGAGTCCCAAGAAGCTTATGACATTATATCTCTCCCCCTTAAGGTTGGACCCAAGATTTTAGATACATTGTTCTATGTGGTGTCTTGCCCTACATATTTTAATCTTCTTCTTGGATGGCCTTGGATCCATGCAATGAAGGTTGTCCCTTCTAATTTTCACCAATGTTTGAAGTTCAAATTTAAAAATCAACTCATCACCATTTTAGGTGATACTCATCCATTTGAATATTGCTCACCAGAAAAACAAGCTCGATTTAATATATTAGATTCCTCCTCTTATATAACTGAGCAATGCAAAAATTTAAACATGAAAGAAGAACCATTAATCAAAGTATCATCACATGATCAAGATAATTCTTCTAACATGAGCCCATTATAGATGAATATCATCAGGATATAGAGTGGAGTATGGAAGATGAGGGGCCACCCTCTCCTTCCTTGCTAATCGTGACCCCAAAGCAGTATGCCAAAGATGAGGATGTTCCTCGAGATGACATCTACTTTGACGGGTCTGTCCCTTGCACAATGCAAGTTGAGTCTTCCTAGTTCTCAAGAGGAATTTGGCTCTATGTCTCCCAAGGATCTTGAGCAACTAGGAGTGATTCTTGGCCTACCTCCTCTTGAGGACGAGTCATCCATTCTCATTGAGGAGACCATAGATGTGAACATAGGTTCTACGGAAGCCCCTAGAATCCTTAAGTTAGGTAACGCCTTGTCCATGGATGAGCAGGAGAAATTGACCAATTTAATAAAAGAGTTTCAAGATATTTTTGCTTGGTCATATGCTGACATGCCAGGGCTTGATCCCTCTCTTGTTATGCATCATTTGGTAGTTTTTCCTAATGCCAAACCTGTTAAGCGAAAACTTAGGAAGATGCATCCTAAGGTTGCCCTTTTGATCAAGGAGGAGCTAAAAAACTCCTTGATGCCAGTTTTATAAAAGCCATCGACTATTCTGATTAGATATCCAATATCGCTCCTGTGGCTAAAATGGAAGAAACAATCAGAATATATACCGACTTTAGGGACATTAATTTAGCATTTCCCAAGGACGATTTTCCCTTTCCCAACATAGATCAAATCTTAGATTTCACTTCCAAATGTGAAATGCTTTTGATCATGGATGGTTTCTCAAGATATAATCAGATTATGATTACCCATGAATATTAGGCCAAGAAAACATTCATCACTCCATGGGGTACCTTATATTGGAAAGTCATACCTTTTGGCTTGAAAAATGCTGGTGCCACCTATCAGCGGGCCATGACTTATATTTTCCACAACATGATGCATGATATTCTCTAGGATTATGTGGATGATATTTTAGATCGTTCCATAGAACGAAAGGATCATGTCCATGATTTATTACATATTTTTGAAAGACTTCGGTATTTTAGGGTTCATCTTAAGCCTGCTAAGTGTGTTTTTGGAGTCACATCTAGAAATTTGTTAGGATTCATAGTTTCCAGGTGAGGTATTGAAGTGGAAGTTGCTAAGATAGCGACTATCACTGACATGCTTCCTTCTCGCATCCTGACCAAACTACGTAGCATGAAAAATAAGCTACAGACTATCTGTCGGTTCATCATCCAGTTAGTCGATAAGTGTCAGCCATTTCATAATCTTCTTAAGAAATATGTCTTCCAATGGGGTTTTGAGTGTTAAAAGGCTTTTGATAACCTCAAGCAATATCTCACTTCCTTGTTGATTTTAGTTCATCCTATGCCTAATAAGCATTTGATGCTTTATATAGCAACCACAACTCATGCTTTGGGAGCCATGTTAACTCAACATGATGATCAAAACAAAAAGTGAGCTATCTACTATATTAGTAGAACTTTGGTTAGTATAAAACCAGGTACACTCCCTTAGAGAAGCTTTGCCTTGTTGTAGTGTTCGGTTTCAAGAGCTAAGGCACTACATGCTCAACCATAAGACATTAGTAGTTGCAAGGATTGACCCTTTGCACAATTTGATGTTTAAGCTCCACCTTTCAGGCTGAGCTACTAAGTGGATGTTAGCCTTTAGTTTGATCTGACCTTCGTCAGGTAATTGTTGATCAGTTAGCCTTCGCTCCCTTAAAATTTTCTCATCCTTTGGTTGTTGAGTTTCCTGATAAGTGCTTCAACGTTGAAGTTGAAGAGCCAATGTCTTGTACTTTATTTTTTTATGGAGCCTACTGCATGAAGGGTGCTGGTGCTAGAGTCATTCTAGCTACCCCACAAAAACAATTCATCCCTTTGTCCTTCAAGCTTTGTTTCCCTTGCATGAACAATACTGTAGAGTATTAAGCTTTGATCCTTGGCCTTAGAGCAGCCTTAGCTTTGCAGGTTAGAGTCCTTTCGGTCTTTGGTAATTCTTAACTTGTAGTCAATTATATAAAAAATGCTTATAATACTCAGGATGATCAAAAATGTGAAGAACTTAAAGAACCAATGAACATAATGCATCTCAAAAGATATTATGCATGATCTCTCATCTGCATTGTATTTTACATATAGCTTAGATCATATTGCATTTGGTTTGCTTGCTCATACTACATGATTGCCTATCATATTTTGCATGGTTACCTGACATTTTGTTCCACTTACATTTCTGCTTGTCATAATTGCATTGTTGTTTTTTTATGATTGCATGATCATATAACTTTTCGAGAATTTTGCAGCAATGGCAAGTGATTACACCTAGTTAGGTCATAGCTCACATGCATTGCACTCTCACTAGGGCTCTTATGAAGTTCCCAACCTAGGGCCCATGCATCTTCATCCTGTCTTCCCTTATATTCTTTCTCTCCATTTTATCTCCTTGTATTCCTTGAGTTTGAAAAATTTTACGACCAACAATTCTCTCTAAAGTCAAGGAATACAATGCCCACATGTTGTAGGTGAGTTGGATAGGGTAGGTCAATCCTCCAAGGGAGGTCCCTGGTTCAAATATCCACCCTACCGAACACACATTGGGTACCTAAAATCCAGTTGATAATGCTAGTGCGGTCAGGGATGGGTATGACTCTTGGGTGATTTTAACGGTGTAGAACCCCCTGGTCATGGTTTCTTAGACCAAGGCGGTCCCGCAAGGGGTTTTTTGCTAAATTAAAAAAAATTCAAGAAATGCAATTCTCTTCTGGGTATATCCTTGTCCTTTGCATGTTTCTTCTTTTTCTCTTTTGCTTTTGTGTGCTCTTTTCTTCTTCTTCTCTTTCACTTCTACATGTTCTTCTTCTCGTTCAGATTCATCTCTGCTCGAGTAATGGATAATTTTGACACACAATTTATTTTCTTCTCATTCTTATTCCTCTCTTTTCTTCTAGCACATGCATGCGTTCACATTGTGTTATGCTCAGATCATTTGGTCCATTCACATTTTACACCCCTATTGGGTAGTACTTGCTAAGACATCAATTGCACACACACCACACTCCATATGAGATAACTTCATGGCCACACACTAAGATGAAAAGATGGTCAAAAGATACCCACTATGGAGTCATTTTCCCTAGACCCTTAGGGAGACCCTCCAACTTGCTCTAAAATATTGGGTAGTACTTGTTAACACATAAATTGCATACACAACACACTCCATATGTGATAGCTTCAAAAGATACCTGCTATGGAGTTATTTCATCAAATAGTACTTGAGTGAGTCATTTTCTCTAGACCCTTAGGGAGAACCTCCAACTTGCTCTAAACTATTTGGACCTCCCTTTCCCCCTTTTTCCCTCTTTGTTTCTCTTTATGCAAAATGGTGGTTGGCCTTTGCAGGGTGCGATTTCACATAGCTAGGGTTTTCTCCTAGGAAATCCTAATTTTTCAAAGTTGTTCTCTCCTGAGGTTGGCTTTATTGGTTTTTCCTCCCCATTTTTTTATTTCAAATTCCTTATAAATAGAGGGTTTGAAGTCTTCTTTCCCATTAGTAAGAAGTAAGAAGTTAATAAGTTCTCAAGTTTCCAAACAATCTCTCAAAGACAAACAAGTTGAAAGTGATCAAACAAGGCTAAACTTGCTCATTGTGCAAGTGATTAATATAGTTTTTTGAAGGTCTATTTTGGAATGGAATTTCGTTGCATTTAATTTTGTGTTGCTGCTCTTGGTGAACAAGTGTTGAAGCCCTAAGGAGAAATCTGCTACTTGGAGGTCTCCATCCTTTAATCTAATTTTTTTGCTATCGCCAGGTTGTTTTCTCTCATATGCATTTCACATATTAGTTAGAATTTCATTGTGCATTATTCATCTGCTTTTTGCTAGGGTTTTTCTCTCTAGTACAAAATCATACATGGTAACTTCAAGGTACGATTTCGCTATTCTACAAAATTGCGGTTGCTATGTATGGAGCGTGATTTCACACAAGCTAGGATTGGGGGTAATCTACTATCTCCAAATCCTAGGTTTACATTTTATGTTGCATTTTGAGCATAGTAGCACATTTTGTTCTCTGCTCATCATATTGTTCTGCTGCATTTTATTCTGCTTGTCCATCTTCCAAAGGTCAACTTTCACTTTTTATTTCAAATGTCAGCTGAAAGGACCTAGGGGGCTTGATTTTTGCACCTCCAAGTACAGTCGTACAACAGCCTAAGCATGCCCTCTAATGGTAATCATATTTTCAAGTGTTTGTAAAGATATTTTCCAAGAATATGAATCGTGGGATATTGTTGGATGAAAGATAAAAGCTTAGATCAACCACCGAATGAGATAAGTGCCCTATTAAATATTTAGGTTGTTTGTTGGGTGATATTAATTTTTGTTAAAAACCCTAGATATGATATAAAAGAAAAAATACTTAATTAATTTATTGGGGGATTTGAAAGAATAAACAACATGTAGTGTGCATTTAGGGTTTGATATTGTTTGTGCATTCTCTCTTGAACCTATGCTTGGATTTCATTTTTTGCAATCTTAGGGTTAGAGATCATTCAAATAAAGAATCATTCTAGGGTTAGCTCGTCTTCTTGCATCTTGATTCTTGCATTGATCTTTCATTTCATAGCTTAGATATAGAAAAGCCAAACACAAGTGATTATCTTAAATTGAACACATTAAACACATCCCATCCTTGGGCTTGGACCGAGTTCTAAAACCATTCCTGGTGAACCCTTCCTCCCCACACTAAGTGTAGAGTTATAACATACCCCCGTTGTTCACATTGGTTCCTTGCAGATCCTGAGAATCGTATGTGGTAGGGTAGTTTTCCCCCTCTACAAATGTAAAATCATAATAATACTTTCATAAAATTGAGGGTAGTACAAACCATAAATATAAATTCACAATACTAAGACCAATATAAATACAAGAAAAATTCACAATATTTAGGCAAGAAGCGATAACAATCAAAATAACACATCACAAACTCTCCTTACCAAAAAGTAAGGAAGAGTCTTCTTCCCATAAACCAAGGACCCCCTTTTAGGATTCTCTCTTTCCTCCCTATAATAAAAAATGGATAGAAAGAAACCTTTGAGAAGAAAGGATAGGCTCACTCTTGGAGATTTCATTTTATCATATTTGAAGCCCCTCGCGAAGACCCATTAAATTTACCAATGATTGCCTTAACTTTGAGCGACGAGGATCATTGCTCTAAGATCCTCCCTAACCTCTACTACTAGGGATGATTCTAATGATTTAGTTGTAAATAATTCCATGATAAGGAAACTATAACTCAATATCTACTAAAAATTACCATTATATCCTAGAGCAATTATACTAATTGAAAATAAACCTATAGTAATCTACATCCAAAAGTTCTAAGATAATGAAACTTGGCTAAAAAATTATATGCCTAGATATAATGTATCTCCTTGCTGATACCCTAGCCCTCCATTACTCCTCCCATCATCTAAACCCTGGCTAACAAATATTTGTAATTTTGTTTCCTACGACTTGAAAAATTGTCACTACCCTTATTACTAATGACTAACTTCATAGGATCATATATCCCTCAATACTGCTTGGATTCCTTTATATGACCACAGCAGGGCCACAGATGAGAGCATAGGGTTTGGCTCAATTAGGGACCTCCAAAAGTTTTTTAGAAATTTTGAATCCTTGTTAGGATGTGATATTTAGGCACATGTTAGCTCAAGAGGAGGAAAAATGATGAGAGAAAAAAATAAAATAGAAAAAAAGAAAAGGGTGGCAATGCATCAAAATATCCACTAAGTTCTCCCTGCACAATAGGCTTGAATGTTATGTGTTAGTGGTGAACACTTCCTCTCCTTGACATAGTTAAGCATATATGAGATTTACTAATATATATGTGCATGAAGAAACATGTTAGCAGAGAACCATATATGGCTAATCCAAAAACTAATGTGGACCTCCCACACACATGCAAGCAAAATCCAAAATAGATAAAAAACTACAAACACATACACACATACAAAAATGGGTCAGCAAGAGAACCACATATGGTTAGTTTAAAAATTGACGCAGGCCTCCATATATTTATATACATACATCCATATATGTGTGTGTATGTATGTATATAACTAATATTTACAAAGGATTGTGCCAAAAGAGGGAGTTCAATTTTCCCACAAGCCCATCAGGAATTGACTTTTCTATAGAAGGAAATGAAAGGAAAGCTTACGATAGACTACAAATGCAAACTCATCGATCCTTTTAACAATATAGACAGCTATTATTTATAGACTATGAGAACGAAATTTTCCCTCCAAAATTATTTGCAAGTGCTTCTGATAATTTCAGCTACCTTTTCTAGGGATATTGAAAATTAAATGAGGTACCCTTGGTCATTACAGTTGTCAGATCTAGTATTGTCATCACCATACATTAATGAATATCTAAACCACTTAATCAAGATGTCATCTGGTAGGTGGTCTTTCTCTTCCCAAGCAAGAAATATTAATTCATCTCACCTACCTCTAGTATAATTCCATGCAATTTGACTTGATCAAGATGTTGCTGGTATCTCAAAAACATTTTGATTTGCCCTTGGTTTTTTCAAAACCTAAGGTCTTCCTATAGGATGGTTGAGATTTTGTTGCTAGCACTTAGTCATAGATCACAAAAATTTTGATATCGGAGTTGGTTCAAAAGGAAAATACTCCTTTTTTTCCTCATCATTGCATCTATCAGTACTTCTCTTTCCTTCATGTAATAGGTTTTGCATAACCTCTGACTATCAAAACTTATCTCAACTTCCTCCTCTTTAAGATATATTGCACACTTTAGGGGGAAAAGTTTGTCTCCTTGGCTCATAGCTTTTATAAAATCACAATCTCCTATGATTGGAACTTTGACTTAGGCAAGTCACTACAGAGACCAAAAGTTATTTCAAATAATTGTTTATCTCAAAATTGTTGGATACACAAGGTCAAAAAACCATTCTCAATTTAATTACCAAGGTTATCACAAAAGAACAAAATTAGCTTTTGTTGCATTTTTTTCAAAACAATCATATTCATTCTACAATTTTTAGTATTGGCAAAGATAAGACTCTAGCACTATATGGTTGTCCACTAAGTTTCTTCCAAATATTGTAGATCATTAAAAAGGGCATCATCAAAGTAGTTGAGGAATATCTAAAAGAATTAAACTTAAATTTTATTGATTTCATTCTCAAAATAGTGTATTATGTACAAAATTTAGATAAGAAATCCATCTCCTTTTTTAATATGGTCAACAATATTATATTAAAATATGTCTAGCAAATTAAAAATTTGCTTAGACTCTATAATCCTAGAATAAGGAGGTTCTATGGTAGGGAAGTAGATACTTAATGGAAAAATTTTAAATCATAAATCAGTCCACTATATCTCCCATAGAAAAGGGATGGAATGCTTATAAATCTTGATATATAAAACATATGATAGAGAAGAGTGAGACATGCTTCTTAGAATCTAGCAAAATTAAGATTCTCTATAAAAGTTGATTAGGTGCATTTATAGTTGTTTCTCCATTCCTATATACTAAATAATGGTGAATGGAATCCTAATGGGATTACTTTTAATGCAATACATACCTAAAATATGGGGCTATCCTAAACAAGAAGGGAACTACCCTGTTACCTCTATATTATTCTAATTAAAACCTTGTAGAGTATTTTTATTAATGCTAGAACCCATGTACATATTTAAAACAAAAAGTCCTTACCCATCTACAGTTTGTAGATGAATACCCTATTATTTTGGGTATCTTCAAAAAGGTATATTGGCCACATAAGGGTACTTTTGGATTTGTTACACTGAAGCCACATGTCAACTCATTAGCAATGAGAGGATTTTAGATTGGGTCTCTCCCTAGAACATAAATGGAAATCCTAGTATTTTCAAGAAGAATGATAAAAAATATTTGGAAACCTCTATTGGATAGAAAAATATCTAGATTGGAATGATGAAAAAAACAAGTGTCTAACTTTTACAGGAAGATTCCAACTCAACCACTTTGCTTTGTAAGTTGTCATAGTCTATTTATTCTCTATGATAGAGATTAATTCAATAATAATCAAGAAACCTATGACTATGCTCCACACCATTCTATGAAAAAAATGCTTCTAGCCATGAATTTATGTTGGTCAATTAGAAGGATACCTTTATCCCCAAGAAAAAAGAGGGTTGACACCTAAAGAACCTTGAGGTATTTAACAAGGCTCTTGGAGATAAGTTGGTATGTTAATGCTTTAAGAAGATTGACAAGATTTGGATTTTAAATATAAGGACTAAATACTTAGATAATGAGTGTCCCCATAGAATATTGTCATCTAAAATCCTTCTTGAGACTCAAACTTTTGCAATTTCATTATGGAATGTAGATATGTTGTTTTAATAAGTTAAAATGGATATTAGGGATGATCAAATAGTGAATTTCTAGGAGGACCATTGGACTAGTAATATTATAATAGAGAGAAATAATCATATAATATCTTAAAGTAACCCCTACAAGTAGTTTGAATATCTATAATAGCATACTAAATAATATGGTAAGAATAATCTTAGGGCCTTGCTAGCTAGAAAGATCCTTGCATAGTCCCAAATATGGATATAATGGTTGTTGAATATTGTGGTCAGAATCATTCAAGATCCATTGTCCTTCCCTCCTTCATATTGATTCCCTCTCTTAGACAAAAGCTTATAAAGGTGTACATTCACACAAGATTGGTTACAATTATATGTTTTACCAAATGATTAGCCCTGTGTTTCCTCCCATATATATTTGATAACCATCTACATGCCTAAAGCTGCAATATTAATATGATTGGTAGCAAAGTATAGGGCTCTAACACAAGACCATCCTTATTGGATAGGATTCAAGGGGCCATATACATGTGAAATGTGTTGTAAGGCATAAGAATCTAATGATCTTTTATTCTTATCTAGAAACTTTGCAAAAGCAAATTGGAATTAGTTTATGGTAAATTTTAATCTTTGTTGAGCCCTTTCCAACACAATTCTAGATCTACTTTATTCTTGAGATTTATGATTCAAAGAGCCCTCCTTTACTATATGGATTCATGGTCCACCATTAATATTCTAGTCTATCTATAAAGAACACAACAAAAGACTATTCTAGCAGGAAGCACAGTCCATGGATAGATTCTTAATAGGAATAAAGGTTTCTATTAGCAAGATAGATAATAGCACACATGGTTTAAGCACAATACCTATGAAATAAAACATACATCCCATTTTTGGTAAATGAACTTTAATTTAGATGGCTACTAATAATAGGAAGGATTGTAAATGGAGATAAAATATCCTTACATGCTAGCATCCCCCACTAGTTGGGATAGCCAAATTAAATTTTGATAAGAGTGATAATGAGAACCAAGGTCCAAAATGTGTACACGATATTTTTAGAGATAGTAATGGTCAGTTGCACTATGCATATGTTATTTGCCTTTTTCCATACACTTTGAATTAGACAAAGGTAGTTAGTCTGAGAATGACCATTGAGCAAGGTTTTGAGGAGTTAATTGTTGAGGGGACTCAAATATTATGAAGCTTTTCAAAAAGAAAAGCTTGATAATTGTAGACTTTATACAATCTAAGAATCAAACATAGACTGAGAATTAAAGACTTATGTCTACACTTCGTAAAGGTAATAAGGTAGTCAATAAGCTTTCCAATATGCCAACCATTTTGAATAGGTTATATAAATATATTTATGGTAATGATATGGAAGTATGGGCTACAATAATGGGTCTATTCTCACCATGTCATCAACTCATAGTAATAAAACTTAAAACAATATAGTTGGGATATGTTTTCATTGTTCACATTATGTTTTGATGTTTTTATATTTTTATTGATGTATTAGGGGTTTGTCATGTCTTGCTTTATTATGGTTAGATAGTCTAGCATTATGCGATCTAAGTATTATCCCATTTTGTATATACTTCCACATATAGGCATCAAAAATATACATTTGTTTATATTTTCTTTCATGGGCAAGACCCCTAGTAGAAACCCCTTTAAATTTACAAAAATAAAATGTGAAATAAAATATAAAAAAATACAATACTTTCATATTGGAGAGAGAATATAATTAAGGGACACTTTGGAAACTTGAATAAAAAGATATAGATTGATATTGACAATCACCACAATAACTTGAATCACAACATGAAAAACACGAGGCTTAAGAAGAAGATTATGATTGATAAGAACACGTAATTTTTTTGATAATAAATTAAATAAAGTATTCTCTCAAGTAGATGAATCACGATAAAAAAATGAGACTGACAAGCATTAGAATAAGTTGGGTTTTAATAACTTAATATTGATAATCTAGTTGGTTATTCATATATAAAGGGCACTTGGAATTGTATAGATACTTCTTTAGAAATATTAGGAGGTTTATTTATGCAAGATGGAAGAATTATTGTATATGTAAAGTAGAAAGCTCAATGATTATGAGCCTACTTATTCAACCCATTATCTTGAGGAAAAAATTATAATGCATGCCCTTATGCTATGGCTACATTCTTTAAGAGGGCAATCACTAAGATAAAGACTAATCATAGTAGTTTATATTATCTTTTTACTTTGTTTAATTTGAATGTAATACAGATGGGGTGGATGGAGATATTATGTACATATCATTTTCATATGACATATATTGAGTAGAATATTGTTGCAGAAGCTTTGAGTTGATATAGACATATATATGCTATCACTCAAATATTATTTGATATTAGGAGATGCATCTTGGAGTAGTAACCTCACAATGAGTTACAACAAAGATATAACAAACAATGTCTTTCGTTAAATATGAGAAGTAAGGACTATAGGAATAGTTTTGAGGGAGATGGTCTACCTTGATTTCATGAGTGAAATTATGTACCTGGAACATGAGATGTACATATGTTGATTCTATCAAAAGAAGAATGATCTTCTTATGTCACACACCTTAAATTTAATATGTGTGTCCATGTGTAGAAAATGTATAAAATTTCTAGCAAGTAGCAAATTTTATGTCTAAATATTTAGAATACCAAAAGAGGTTAAACTAGAGTTATGTCCAACTAGATTTCTTTATGTACGTGTAATTCTAGTTAGAAGAACGACGTGGTATTTATAGATTTTTTTTTTATTAAAAAATTCAAACTTAGACACGTTGCTATTATGATAGTTATAGATATATTAACTAAAATTGCTCATTTTTTCCCATATGAACCTTTTATGTTGTTTTGCATGGGCACTCATGTCAATTTTCCCAATTTTTGGTTTTATTAGAGGATAAATTTATAGTGAGTACAAATGTGCTCAAAGAAGGATATCCAAGAGATATGATGTGAACTTTTAAGAAGAAGTTTTTTAAGGAAAATGTCATGTAACATTTTTGCTCCTTGGATTTTAATGGTATTTTGAGGTTATATGAGTGTCTTTTTGTTAGATAATTTTTTCTTTTTAATTGATTATAAGGGATTGAAATAGGCCCCACCCATATTACATTGTAACCACATAGTGGTATTACAACAACTTGGCAATTATGCATGTATTGCTTAGTAAGATTAAAACCTAAGTCTCCTTGAAAGTGGAGGAATATAATTGATTGAGCTAATGCCTTTTATTATAGAGATATTAATATGTTATAATATAATTATATTGTTAAATAAAATTAATATTTTTAGCTCTCATAATGACATGGGAGATCTGTGAGATGGTTTATGATTAATATGATATTATAATTAAATTTATGTTAATGGGGATATAAGATATGATCATTGGTATGTGTGTGAGTGCATTAATAGATAAAAAAAAACTATTGTGTTTGACAAATATTACATATAAAGTAAATAATTTAATAATTGAGAGTAGAATTATAAAGGCATTACTTTAAAATAAGATTATTAAAAAAGTTAACTTTCAATGTCCAAAAGCATTATGCATATCAAAACACCATGTACTCCTTTGTCCACTATGCATGGGAGGAGGCATTGTGCTATTCACCTATAGGGCATGCATACCCTAACCCTTTGTCGATTTGAACCTTGGACCTCTTATCTAGATGACCCAATCCTTTATTGTTAGGTCTAAATATAAAGATTTTTAAATTTTTTTTTAATTAACCATAAAAAGGAATTCTAAATAATCAAATGACATTAGCTCAACCGGTAAAATTTCTCAACTTTCAAGGAGGAGACCCAAAATATTGTCAAACAATACATGCATAATTGTCAAACTATTATAATACCACTATGTGTTCATTGTAATATAAGTGGAGCCCACTTCAATCCTATATATTGATGAATATTACATTTCTATAAAAGATACAATAAAAAAATTTAAATAATTATTAAAAGGAATTTTAATATCAATGTTTTCTATAATAATAGCAAACTTATAAATAAATAAATATATTTTTAAATATAATGTATCTTCTATAAATAAATTAAAATAAAACCTCCAAAAAAGGAGATGGGTGTTTTTTTGAAAATAAAATAATGAGAATATATCCCTAGTACTAGTATTGGTCAAGATGTATGGGTTTCCTATAACATTTTAGGAAATGGACACCTTCAAGAAAATAGGCAACACTCTGGGAGAATATCTTGAGTTTTCAAAAACTATAAAAGATGAAGTCTTGGGTATTTATGCTCGAATATTGGTCATGATTGATACCAGTAAACCTTTATCAGAATCAATAATTCTTAAGTATAGGGATAATTTGTGAAACCAAACCATGGATTATGAAAACATATCGTTTAGATGTAGAATATGTCGTGAGGTGGAACATATTAAGAGATCATGCCCTAAGAAGACTCCAACAAAAACATATGTAGAAAACCACAAGAGAAACATACAAACTGATATGGATGAGGATGGTTTTCTACTTCCAAAAAATAGGTTGAGACAAATAAAAGTAAATAAATAGTGGAGATTAGTAAGGATATTAGAAGAAATACCAATTTTTTTAAGGCTTTAGCCTATTAATAAATAGCAGATCAAAGCTTAGAGGACATGGTACAATATGGTCAAAATATTGATAATGAACCATCTACTTACTATGATTTTGGTTTAGGGATGAAAATTCTTATTGAACTTAAGTAATGTGACTCATTATATTTTGAAGACTCTCTTGAAGTACCATGAATCATGTAAAAGAAGAAAAGTAGTAGAGAAAATGTAGTGTTTAATGTTAATACCTCTACCATTAAAATAGAAATACCAAAAATGAGTAGGATAAGTCAAAAGCTTCCTTAGCAAAGCCAACAAAGGATAAAAAGTTGTGAAATAATATTAAGGAATAGGATAATAAGACCTACTCCTAATACTGGTAAGGAAAAAAGAGGAAAGACTTTAAATTATCAAGTGAGAGCCAAGAAAGAAAGAACAAACATAGAGAAAGGAACACAATCTAAGTTGGTTGAACTTCTCTTTATCATATAGTAAAATAATATTCGTAATTTGTAGGAGTGGTAAAAAACCCTTAATGAGATATGATTACCATATCATGGAATATAAGGGGTGCTAATGCCATCTCAAAGCAAATGTGTATTAAGGAACTTTGTTTAAGTAATAAACTTATATTTGTATCCAGGAAACTAAAATGACAAAGGAAGAAGTTTCAAAAACTATGAAATTAGCATGGGAAATATGTGAATGGGAAGCTTTAGATTTAGGAGTGATAGGGGGAATTCTAACATGTTGGAATCTATTTAGAACCTCCTATGAAACTATTCATAAAACTAGGAATTGAATAGTATCATTAGTCACATGCTACTTTGTAGATATTCATTTCATCCTTATCAATATCTATGAACCTACAACTTAGTCATGAAGATTAGAAGTATGGAGTGGTATTGAAGCCTTTATTAGAAGTAAAGACCAAGAAACTTGATTCATGATCATAGGAGATTTTAATGCCATAACTAAGTTGGATGAAAATTTAGGGGAATTAGAAAAATAACCCGAAGTATAAGAGACTTCTTAGCTCTAATTCAAAATAATAATCTATGGGAGATTGAGTTTGAAGAGGACAACTATACATGGAATAACAACAAGATAGGCTAGAACCTATTACAAAAAAACTTAGATAGTTGCATACTCTCAGATCATTGGCTAGATGAAGGGACTTGTGCTAAAATTAATACCTTGAGAAGGATTGGTTTAGATCATTGACCAATAAGAGTTTAAATGGTGGTAAATGAAATAAATAAAATATCATATTTTAAATATGAGTAGATGTGGGAATACCATTCTTAATTTTTTAATATGATAACATGGACATGAAATTATTTGTTGGAGATATTACATTATTTGGTACATTGAAGTACCTTTGAGTAGAACTATAAATATTAGATTAGGAAGTGTACTTTTCTAAAGTATGTGTTAAAGTGTGAAGAGTATTATATTTTATGTAATAAAGTGTGAAAGGTGTCAAGAGTACAAGTGTGAGGTGTGCAAGGTGTCAAGAGTGCAAGTGAAGAGTCATAGGTGATAGGTGTCAAGTGTGGTAGTAAAGAGATAAATATGTGTCAATATGTGAAGTGGAAGGTTATGTAATCATGAGAGTTTTGTCATAATGCAAGCCATATGAAGAGTTACATCTCTAAAGAGTTCGAGAAGAGCAAAAATCATGAGAATTATATATTGGAGACAAAGCTCCATGCAATGTAATAAATTTCTATGTAATATTTTATGATTTATGAATGTAATAGTGAAGTTTCTTATTATGAAATACTTGTGTTACTTGTGGATGTGATTTTATGTGAGTGATATTTTATCCTAGTGAAATTTACGTGTGAGATAATTTGGCATAATTGCCAATAGTGGTATTAGAACCTTCTTGGTTCAAAGATCCACTTAAACTTGTCATTTCCAAGGTGGAGAAAGTGAGGAAGAGTGAGAAGATTTATGATGAAGAAAGAGAGAAGAGAAGATTACTAGAGAAGAAAAATATTAGAATAATATTTGAGAAGATTAGAATGTGAAAGAGAATATTGATTGTAAGAAGAAGAGTTGGACCATGAAAGAAGTTTGAAGAGATTGAAAGAGTTGTTGAAAGTGGATTGTGAAAGAGTGGAGGAAGATTTCTTGGAATGAGAAGAATACTAAGAATATTAAGGCATTGATAATATTAATGTGTAGTTGAATATATTGATATGTTGAATACATGATAATATTAAAGCATGATGAACATTGAAAATAATTGCATTGAGAACGTGAAGGAAGTTTTTGCTTGCGGTAAAGAAGAGAGCTAGAGGTTGAAAAGATATTGAACACTAGAAGATGTAGATTGAAAGCCTAAGAAAGCATCCTGGTGAGGAGACATTGATCCTATGAGAATGTGGCTTGGTACATAGACATTGAGCTTATGAAGATGAAGAACATGACTTGGTGTTGAAGCAGAGAGTTGTGAAACATATAAAAAATTCAAATGTTCTCTGGAAGCAAGAAAAGTCATAACAGAAGTGAGTAGATTCATGACAGAAGTAGAGTGCATAAAGAATTATCTAAATTCTATTTAATATGTGGTGAACATTTAGGTAAAGAATCATAATTTAGGGCACATTTACCTTATAAAGTTATTTCCAAACGCTTTATTGCTTTTATTAGAGTTATAAGGTTTTTAGGGATAAAATTGAATATATTGATAATTTAATTAAATATTTGGAGATAAAAAGATTAATTATGGATTGAATTAATTATTGGTAGGCATAGGGAAACTAAGCATTTGAAATTTGAATTAATTATATTTTAGGTGAAGTTGAAATTTAAAGGTGAAATAGTGATGTAATGACCTCAAAACAAGCTGCAAGAAACACAGAAAATAAATGTTTTTTTTTAAACTATGGTGAGGGATTCATAAACCCCTAACCAATATGTGGTTTGTCTATTGTTTAATTTTACTAAGATTCCAAAATTTCCCATTGAGTTACATCTCATAAAATACCCTACACAAGTCTGTCTGTGTAGGTATACTATGTGTTTTCGCAAATAAGTATATCCATATCATCACTCTTCATGAGCTAAAATTATCACCCTCAATACAATCGAAGGTATAAACCCATCACCATACCATACACAAGTCCATATGTGTAGGTATGCTACATGTATTCAAGTTCAGCTATCCATCTCGTCTCTACGACAAGCTATCTTAACTCAAATGTAATCAATTGGTTTTCTTAGTTACCATACTCTCTAAGGGGGTCTTAATTCCCTTAGGTCTTCCTATGTTCACCCTAAGAGGTATCAATCTCTTAGGTTTGTTCTAGGTTCACCCTAAGATTTCACTTTCTTAGGTTACTTTCATGTTTAGCAAGAAGACAAGTTTAACTCTATCTACTCAATCAAACAAAGAACAAAACTCATAAAATATACATGAGATACTTAGAAAGGAAACAACATTTAAAAGAAAGTAAGAATTAGATAGAAAGAGAAGCTAAAAAAAAAAAACATTAATAATTCATAACGGTAAATCAAGATACATTTCCCATCAAATCAGTAATTTATTACATATAATTCAAGTATGGTAAAACCTCCATACTTATAAAAGAATAAAGTAATACATCAATTATCTAGGGATATCTCCCTACAATTCTAGTCTATTTGAGCATAAGTAAATCAAATTGATGCATAGGTTCCAGTTGCCTCTTTTGTCCTCTGCCTCTTTCCATCGTTCATTTGAGGATAGTAGGGGATCAAAGCAACTCTTGGTTATATGATAAACATATATCTAAATGCATTTAATATTTACTTTGCCAAATTGTAACTATACAAATTAAATCAAAGTATCTAACCATCTACTGTATAGTTGATATCATAAAAATCTCTATTTTTATTTTCACCTCTCATTGCCCATAGAGAGTCTTTCAACAAATACAACTAGATCACAAGTTTTACTTTAATCAATTCATTTCAACCTTTATTCAACAAATTAAAGTCCCATACCTTTAATCATTAAATAAACTAGGTTCCTTTATTTCCATAAATCAAATATCTTTATTTAATTCATAAAATAAACCATCCTTCATTTATTTCATAAATCAAAGTCCCATACCTTTAATCTATAAAATAATTTATTTTCTTTATTTAATAAATCAAAGCCTCATTACTTTAATTCATAAATAAACTATTTTTCCTTTATTTCATAAATCAAAGTCCCATACCTTTAATATATAAAATAAACTATTTACTTTATTTAATAAATCAAAGCCTCATTACTTTAATTCATAAATAAACTATTTTTCCTTTATTTCATAAATCAAAGTCTTATACCTTTAATCTATAAAATAAACTATTTCCTTTATTTAATAAATCAAAGCCTCATTACTTTAATTCATAAATAAACTATTTTTCCTTTATTTCATAAATCAAAGTCCCATACCTTTAATCTATAAAATAAACTATTTAAATCCTTTTTATTCAAATAAACCAAAAGTTTTTAAATTAATAGATTCCTTTATTCAACCTACGTGATCATCCTTTCCATTAATTAAATAACCAACTCTATAATACATTAAACAAAAGAAGGATGTTCCCTAAGGAAACCAAAGTCTCAAAGAAGATCGATAAAGTATTACTGATCAAGGTTAACACAACTGCTCAAGAGCGAATCCATAGAGAAGGCAGAGTGCACGTAGAGCAAGCGATCGAACAGGGTTTCCTTTCGGATGGCCGATGTTGTCTACGTGGTACCACAGTGGCCCACAACACACAAGTGGCATCCCCTAGGTTGAAGAGGGTGAATAAAAAAACAAATGATCTTCCTAACCAAAACCCATGAAAGACAACACTTCAAAGGCTTATTTCAGGGAACGTGAGATGCACAGTCAGTTTGGGATGACTCTGCATCAGTAAGGGAGGTGGTGATGACCCAAGATGAGCTAGCCACTGGTAATATGGAAGGCAATGACAATGTTGAGATAAGATCAATGGAAATCCACAAACTTGGTTGAGCGCTCACCTCAAACATTTCCATATACACAAGGGGATCAAGATCGATTACGAGTCTTAGACATAGAGTGGGTTGCTTAACTGACTAAGACCAGGTTTCCCCATCCTAAACACAGATAACATTAAACTAACGCAGGTTGATGGTAAAAACTAGATGGATATTAGTCTATCAAGGTTTCACAACTCATTACTCAATAGAAAGCTCAAGAACCTCGTCCTTTGGCCAGATGAATCGATAGATAGGAGTTATGCTCCAAAAAACCAACATAATAAAGTTCCATATTTAATAGAGATAGGCTAGACATTAAGCTAAAAAACCAATAAAAGCTAACCCAAGAAGACCAAAGACGAACGCCTGGTCTAAACATAAAATCTAGCTTAATTTAAGGAGAATAAGGAGATAGTTAACCCGAATTCAACCTAAGTTTAAATGAAGTAGTTCTCCCTCTCCTTATGGTGTTTCGTCTTCAGCTCGTTCATTTACTTTTTGCTTCATTTTTACTCCTTTTTATCTTTTACCCCTCTCCTATTTTCACCTAGTCCTTCCTCCTTTTACCATCTTCTCTCCCCACATAAGGAGTCGTGTCCCTTCTGACCATGCTTCTGATATATCTATAATTACCACCCACCTGCCAATCTTAACTCCTCTCTTATATAACCAGCGACTGAAGGATATGTCTATATATTTTATATTTTTTTCTTGAAGCTTCCAAGTCAGCGAAAGACTTCCATGAGCAAGATAAAGTCTTCTCCTGCATCGAAGGTGACCTCATTAGAACCACGTTGGTGGATTTTAAAAAGAGCCCTACCATATAAAGCTCTTCACCTTTTAAAATGATATCTTGCATTTGAATTTTTTCTTTTGGTGTCTTATAATTTAATTAAAGACTTTAAATTTATTTAAATAGTTTCTTTTACTATTTAAATAAATATTTAATTATCTAAATTAAATGAAATTATATTATCATTTAAATAAATATTTCATTATCTAAATGAAATTCTATTATCATTTAAATAAATATTTTATTATCTAAATGAAATTCTATTATCAGGATGAAGTTTTAGATTAAAATTCTCAAGATGAAATGGAAGATTTTTGTAGGAGAAAGTTACAGGTTGAAGACTATAGTTTTTGCAAGATTTCATTTACGGGTTGAATATTAGGGTTTCTACAAGATTTTAGAGTGAACAACATTTACATGCTGAAGACTAGGGTTTTGCAAGGTTTTGTGGTGAACAATAGGATAAATTTACAGGCTAAATAATTGGGCTTTTCTAGGATTTCATTTTTGGGTTGAAGACTAGGGTTTTTGCAGGATTTCATTTATGGGTTGAAGACTAGGGTTTCTATAGGATTTTAGAGTGAACAACATTTATAGGCTAAAGACTAGGGTTTTGCAAGGTTTTACAGTGAACAATAGGAGGAAGTTGTAGGCTGAAGAATAGGGCTTTTGTAGGATTTCATTTTTGGGTTGAAGACTAGGGTTTTTGCAGGATTTCATTTATGGGTTGAAGACTAAGGTTTTTGTAGGAGGAAGTTATAGGCTGAAGACTAGGGTTTTCATTTACAGGTTGAAGACTAGGGTTTCTACAAGATTTCATAGTGAACATGAAAATTATAAACACTTTCAATATACTTTGTTGAACATATAAAACCTAAGGGTTTTGAACATGAGTGTGGATGGGAAGGTGAGTGTGCAGGGTGGTCGGGTGTCTGAGAGAAAGGTGGAGGGTGGCCTGTAGAATCTGATTTATGATGGTACCAATTAAGGTGGAAGTCCCGATGGTGGTCTTAGTGTTGGTTCACAAGCAAATGGGGTGTTTGGGAAGGTTGAAAGTTAAGATGACAATTAAGGTGTGTGGGTGGTGAGCTTGGGAAAGCTAGTAGTCAACCATAGCAAGTGGTCCTTGGAGGGCCCTCCCATGGGATTTATGGAGCTATGAAGTCAGTGGATCTAGCAGTGTCCTATGGTGAACCCATGAAGGGTTCCCTTAGAAGTGGTCATCCAATTGACCCAAGTGAGTCTTATTTCGTTGTGGTTATAGCTAGGATTTTATTTTATTGAGCCTCGAAACCTCTTTTTGACCTTTCTCCAGTTAGCAAAAAATTTGTCATTTCGTATGAGTTGGTGGATGCTACCATGGTTGAAGGCTCATGGAACCTAGTTGGGAAGTTTTAGGGAACTCAACTAGACCTCGATTCCATTCGATGGTGGGCTCTATTTAAATGGAAACCCTTGGGCTCCCTTGATATTGTGGCTCTGTCCAATGCTTTCTTCCTTATCAAGTTGAGCTGCGAGGAGGACTCGAAATGGATTCTTGGGGGAGGCCCATGGTTTTTTGGTAAATGAGGGATTTTTTTGCAGAAATGGGGTCCAAACTTCAACCCCAAGACTCAAAATATTAATCTGGCACCCCTTTGGGTTCGCCTACCTGATTTACCATTTCATTTATGGCACAAAGATATCCTAAGGGGTATAGCCAAAGCCATTGAGAACTGGTTCTTATTGACTCAACCACCAAAGCCAAGTCTAGGATGATATTTGCTAGGATGTGCATAATGGCAGACCTAAAGGTTGAGCTACCAAGCCACATTGAACTTATCTCCAAGCAGGATCCCTAGATGCAGCAGATAGTCTATGAGAATTGATCCATTAGGTTTTTTTCATGTTAGATATTCATGCATGTGATGGGGTCTTATCCTAGTAAATATTCTGGTAGTGAAGCTCCATAGAAGAACAGGCCGAAAAAGCTAGTTGAAAAGACCCAAGAACAAATGGTTTATTTTGGAATAGGATAATCTGAGTCGAGCCTGAATGAGCTGGAAATGGGAGATAATACTGTGGATCAAATCATTCCAATTAATGTGTCTAATTTTGGTGAGGTGGTGGTCCATACCCTAAAGGGTAGCCTTGTCAAGTTGACAACCCTAGAAATAAAGACCTATATTCCATAAAAACTTATTCACAATACCAACCAATGTCTGGCTTCTCAAGATCCGATTTTGGAGGAACTTAGTTCTCCCTAGAAGGCTAGTGAACTTGTGGTCTAGGAGGAAATCAATTCTCCTCGAAAGGGTTCTGAACTTGCGATCCAATAATCAGAGTCTCCAAATTTATTTGACTTTAAAAAATCCCTTTGTATGGGAGCAGGATCTTTAGGAACTTCAAAGTCCAAGCCAAAAACCAGAAGTTTGAAAAAAATTCAAATGGATGTGGGGACTAGTCGAAAGCCTGGTAAACCCTCAAACAAGATGGTAAGGTTCAAAGGAGCAAAATCAGATATCGCTGATGGAATTCAAACTCAACTTAAATTTGAGAAAGAGAAGGAGAATAAAAATAAACAACTCAAGCTGGAATCATTTTGTGGACCCCCCAATCCTCGAACGGGGGAAAATCTCCCAAACCATACAAATGAAGATGCTCTCTTGGAATATAAGAGGCCTAAATGGGCCTACAAAGAAGAGGATTTTGGCATCTATCAGAATAGAAGTTCATTCAGAAATTATATTTATCCAAGAAACCAAAATGGACAGGACCAATGCAGAAATTACCAAGGACATCATCTGGAAGGAAGCTGAGTTCACAGTAAATTCTGCTATTGGGGCTTTGGGAGGTCTTCTATGCCTTTGGGATCCCATGAAATTGGATGGTTTTGTACTTCTTATATCTGAAAGGGTGATAAATATTCTTTTTTGCTACAAAAATTCAGGATTTAAGTGGATCTCCTCTAACATTTATGCTCCTAACACTGGTCTGAATAGGGTGATTCTTTGGGATACACTGAGCACCATGAGGGGCTTGTTCAAGGATGAGGCTTGGGTTCTTGTAGGGGATTTTAATACCCCACTCTATCCCTCTAATAAGAAAGGGGGCTCTGATGTAAATTCTAGAAGCATGGAAGAGTTTGCTTCTTTCGTGAACAACCAGGAGCTGATGGACATAGAGTTGAAAGGATCCAAATTTACCTGGACTAATAGGTGGGTG
Organism: Wollemia nobilis; assembly: GCA_028583015.1. Classification (NCBI taxonomy): domain Eukaryota; kingdom Viridiplantae; phylum Streptophyta; class Pinopsida; order Araucariales; family Araucariaceae; genus Wollemia; species Wollemia nobilis. Next base: position 3,619,119 of record JAQPPZ010017073.1, read on the forward strand.
GGAAGCCAAAACATTCAAATCAGACTAGATAGAGTTCTAGTTTCAAAGGAAGGTCTCCCCTTTTTTGGTGATGCTCTCCTTTGCTCCTTGCCTAAAATTGGGTCTAATCACAACCCATTAGTCTTGGAAAAAGTTCAAAATAAAATTTTTTCCCTAGGCCATTCAAATTTGAGGCGATGTGGCTGCAACACTCGAATCTGGAGGCCAAAATTAAAGCTTGGTGGCCATAGAACTTTCTTCGGTCCTTTGATTTCCCAAGTGGCATCTAAGTTAATATTTTTCAAGGCTAATCTTAAAACTTGGAACAAATTTATCTTTGGAGACATATTTCAAAGGAAAAAGGAGATATCCGAGTAATTAAAGGAGTTCAAAGTTGATGTAGCATCAAGGGAAGTAGAGGAAAGGGACCAAATTAGAGAAAAAGAATTATTATCAAAATATCATAACTCATTGGCCGAGGAGGAAATGCTATGGCAGCAAAAATCCAGATCTCTCTAGCTCTGGTAAGGAGATAGAAACACAAAATTTTTCATGCCTCTACCTTGAGGCATAGAAGCAATAATAGGATTAGAGAAATTCATTGTGCCAATGGGATGGTATTCATAGATATTGAGGACATTAGGAATGAAGCAGTTAGGTATTTTAGAGATCTCTTGTGTGTCATTGAAGACAGGGACCCACTCACGGAAGATAGACTTCTCCAAAATATACTTGCTTCAATTTTGGTAGAAATAAACTTTGCTTTGTGTGCCCCATTCAATGATGAGGAAATTAGGGAGGCGGTGTTCTCGATGGGGGGCCTCAAAGCTCTAAGCCTAGATGGATTCCCACCCATTTTTTCCAGAGGTTTTGGCACATTTTGGGAGAAGATATTTGTAATGCCATGAAGGAAATCTAGGCATCAAATTTTATTCCACCTGACATCAACTCTACTTTCCTTGTCCTTATTCCTAAGATGAAAGGTGCTAAGGAATTCAAGTATTTTAGACCCATCAACCTCTGCAACACACTACTGAAAATTATCACAAAAACTTTAGCAAATATATTGAAAGTCCACCTTCCAGGTATTATTGATTTATCCCAAAGTGGGTTTGTGGTTGGAAGATAAATTCTTGATGGCATCATTGAAATTCATGAACTGATACACTCTCTGGATAAGAGTGGTAGACCAGGTACCCTTCTGAAACTTGACATGGATAAGGCCTATGATCGGGTTTCCTGGGAATTTCTATTAAAAGTTATGGAGAAATTTGGATTTAATCAGGAATGGTTGAGTTTGATTAAATCCTGCATTTCATTAGTGAAGTTTTCTATCATTGTTAATGGATCCCCAATAGGTTATTTTGGTAGTTGTAGGGGTCTCCGGCAAGGGGATCCCTTATCTCCTTATTTATTCATCTTGTTGGCAGAATCCTTGGGAAGAGCTATCAAATATTAACCTTCTATAGTAGGCATCAACCCTGCAAGTAATTCTGATCCAATTTCACACTATTAGTTTTTGAATGATACATTGTTATCTTTCTTGGCTTCGGTTCCACAAGATCGAGAGATTAAAGCCATTCTTTATAACTATGAGCAAGTCGTTGGATAGAATATTAGCTTTAGAAAAAGTAAGATTCATTTTTCAACACACTAGTTAGAAGGTAGAGAAAAATATTTGAAATCCTGGGGTGTGTAATTGATTCCCTTCCATATGTTTACCTAGGAATACCACTCTTCAAATGTGGAGTCAAAGCTTCTTTGTGGGAATCGATGGTGGAGAGATTCCAGAGGAAGCTAGCGGGGTGGAAAGGGGCACTCTTGAGCCAAGCTGGTAAGGCCCTTCTAGTTAAAACTACTTTACAAAGCATTCTTGTTTATTTCCTTTCTCTATTCAAGGTGCCAGGGACAATTCTTAGAAAATTAGAGCAGATTCAACACTCATTTCTTTGGTCCGGATCTTAGGACAAAAATAAGTTTTCCTTAGTAGCTTGGGATTAAGTTTACAATTGTAAGGATATGGGAGGACTTTGTCTGAGGAAAATGAGTTTAATGAACAAGGCCCTTATAACTAAGCAAGGGTGGATGTTGGCCCAAAATACTAATACAAACAAGGTAAAAATTTTAAAATCCAAATACTTGAGGAACAAGGATTTTATTTTATTTTATCCCATCCCGAACTGTAACAATCCAAAAATAAAGAAACAAAACACACAAAAAGAGAATTGATTTTTTTTTGACTAAGGAGAGGGGTTCGTAAACCCCTAACCAATCTTAGATTGAATTAATGTTTTACAAACCCTAAGTTTATTAAGAACTATACCACATAATATTCCCCTCACGCAAGTTCCTTCTGTGTAGGCATATCTCATATTATGCACATAAGTCCATCCATTTCATCAATCTTGATGAGCTAGACTTACCACCTTCAATAATTATAAGGTATACACACATCTCCATATTCCACACAAACCATTATGTGTGGGTATGCTATGTGTACTATGAGTTAAGCTATCAACCTTATCCTCTAACAAGCTATCTTAACTCTGGTATGATATTTTAAACCTAGTTACTAATCTCTTTAAAGAGGTATCAAGCCCTTAGTTCATCCTCTAAGTTCACCTAGAACTTACTACTATTATTATTATTATTAATAACACAAGAATATAAAGAATAGATCTAGATACTAAATCTAACAAAACATGAATCATTAACAAGCAAAGAATAACTAAAACATAAGGCAATAATTAAAGGATAAACATGCAATATACTTCAATCAAATACAAATACATTAAATTAATGGAATACAAGGTGCATCAATCATATTGTTCATTTATTACACAAGTGTGTATGGTAAATCCCATACCTTCAATCAATACATTACATAAATTTCATCGGGAAAACCTCCCCACAAATCTAATCTATTTGTATAAATGAGTAGGATGTAAGGTAGAGAGCAAAATTGTGCATCGGTCCATCTCATGACTTTAGTCCTTCCGCTCTTCCATCAATCAAGTGATGATAGTAGGGGATCAGGACACTCATTGTTCAAGATAGACATGCTTCTAAATGCATTTATTTATTTCATTGTCAAATTGTAACTATACAAAAAATCCAAGCAATTCAAATTTCTAATGCATAGTTGATATCATAGAAAGCTACTCTTTCATTTTTCCCTCTCATCTCCTCATGAGAGCCATTCAACCATGCATCAAGATCACATGCTCTTACTTGTAATAAATGGTCTAACCCTTATTTAACAATCAAAGTCCCATACCCTTAATTGCTAAATAATCTAGGTTCTCATTCATTACCCAATTAAAGCCAACTACTTTAATATTTAAATAAAAAAATTTCTTAATTTCATAAATTAAAGTCCCATACCTTTAATTTATAAAATAAACCATATTTCACATTCATTATCCAATTAAAGCCAACTAATTTAATCTTCAAATAAATATTTTTCTTTATTTCATAAATTAAAGTCCCATACCATTAATTTACAAAACAAACCATAATTCACATTCATTATCCAATTAAAGCCAACTACTTTAATCTTCAAATAAACATTTTTCTTCATTTCATAAATTAAAGTCTCATACCCTTAATTTACAAAACAAACCATAATTCACATTCATTATCCAATTAAAGCCACCTACTTTAATCTTCATATAAACCTTTTTCTTCATTTTATAAATTTAAGTCCCATACCCTTAATTTACAAAACAAACCCTATTTCACATTCATTATCCAATTAAAGCCAACTACTTTAATTTTAAAATAAACCTTTTTCTTCATTTCATAAATTAAAGTCTCATACCCTTAATTTACAAAACAAGCCATATTTCACATTCATTATCTGATTAAAGCCAACTACTTTAATCTTCAAATAAACCTTTTTTTTCATCTTATAAATTAAAGTCCCATACCCTTAATTTACAAAACAAACCATATTTCACATTCATTATCCAATTAAAGCCAACTACTTTAATATTTTAAATAATGAAATAGCATTTAAATATTATTTCCTTCCATTAACCTAAAATCTACCATTTTAGATAATGAAATAACATTAAATATTTCTTTTCTTTCATTACCCTAAAATCTACCATTTTAGATAATGAAATAACTATTATAGGTTTGGTTCAACCAACATAACTTACGCTCCCTATCCTGCGCAATGGATAACCATCGGCTGATTCAAGAGAAAGGAGAGCAGATCACCATGGAGTGGTTTATGACAGAGGATGACAAGGGTGCACCTTGAAACAGTTTTGTTCCACAACACCAAATTACAAGTGTAGTTTTTAGGGGTCTTCATAGTGTTAACTATAGTCATAGCGTGGTCAGACTTTCTAGTGCTAATGTAGCCTAACGGTGTTATGCTAGCTCTGCCCGAAGGTGGTTAGAGAGTTTGGTTGAGGACCTACTATGCAAATATTGCACTACTATGAATGTCAGAAAAGGTTATCTCGATGAACAACGAATGACTTATATTAAGGCACTCCTACTCCATGTTATCTACACTTACCAGCCTTAGTTAACATCTGTAACAACAAACACGGTGGTGAATGTGGTGTTGCACAACCAACATACCAGACAAGGTTTACCATGGACCGGTCATCCATGCAATATCTGATTAACAGAGGTAAAGTTGAGGCTTGGTCAAGGAGGTTAACATGGTCATGAACTCACAGTGGTTTCAAAAATAGTCAACCGAATAACAACCAAAGGCCACCTTACTAGTATTAACATTACACTCTTATGGAAGTGGGTTTACCATAGTTGTTAGGGTACCTAGGAATAGATATTTGGGGATATATTATTATATTGTATAAGGGTTGGCATGGGCCACACATAACCCAAGGTTGATTGTATTATAATATTATATTATAATATAATATTATATTAGTAGTAGGCTCCCCAAAGTAGAATAAGAAGATGGATATATAAAGAAGAGATATTTGTCATTGTAATCATCATGGAGATCAATCATATGTAATCGTCTTTGCCCACGAAGTGGCTTATGGGACTTTGCCCTCCTTAAGTGGCTCTCTCATCTTGGGAGATCTTGTGGAGTTATTCCTTCCTTAAGGAGTATTATTGGTGTTTCCCTACCTTAAGGGTATTATCTATCTCTCTCTCATTTGTGGATTGTTATTGTGGATAATTATTTGTGGATGAATGATTTGATATTTCTGCATATTGGTGAATGATTTATATTAATGATAATAAAGTTTTGCAACAAGTGGTATCAGAGCAACGATTTTGGCAAAGTGGGGATTTTTTTGTGGAATTGCAGAATTAGGGCAAATTTTTTTGGAAAAATGTCTCATCTTTCAGGAGCCATATCTCTTGGAAAGTTTATCCGATTCAGGTGATTCTTGGATCAGTTTGTGCAGAATTTGAAGAGATTTAAAATGAGTGGTCATATGAAGGAATCCGAGTAGTATTGAGGGAGATATGACCTTTTGAAGTTAGTCATCTAGAACAAGGATAGTGATGAATTTTGCAGATTTTTTTGGAAAAACATCTCATCTTTCAAGAGCCATATCTCTACGAAAGTTTATCCGATTTAGATGATTCTTGGATCAGTTTGTGTAGAATTTGAAGAGCTTTAAAATGAGTGGTCATATGAAGGAATATGAGTAGTATTGAGGGAGATACGACCTTTTGAAGTCAGCCATCTGGAACAAGGGTAGTGATAAATTTTCAATTCGCAATTTTTTCGAAAGATGAAATTTGTTTAGTTTGGGTAAGCAAATCAGTTGCAATTTATTTTGTTTGGAAGAAAAATTGTAGATCTAGTTGTCTATGTGGAATTTTAGCTTCAACTCAGTGGGAAGATATTTATTTCCATAAAACCCTAGTTTGCATTAGGGCATGATATATATTTTCAAAAAACCCTAGTTTGCATTAGGGCATCAACTATGGAACTACAAAAGTTTATGGAGAAGATGATATTGATGTTAGGGATTGGTGGAAAAATTTTAAATGGTTGTATCAACCTCTTTGGAAAATTATGCTTCCTCGCTATCTTGGAGGAGAAGCTCTCTCTTGGTTTTATAGTTTTAATAGTGTCATCACTTGGGATGAAATGGAGCATGCATTCTTGAGTAAATGGGACCCATATAAAAAGATAGCTAGTTTGAAGGTCACCATCAAGGGATATGAAGAAGAAATAAATATGCTTCAAAAAGAACAAAAGGAAATAAAAAGAGAGCTAGAAAATTTCAAAGAAGTGGTAGAAGATAAAAAAGATGTTAGTATGCAGACAGAGGAAACCATACCTTTGGTAGAAGATAAATTAAAAAGTGGACAAAGGGATTTGTTTGAATCTAAAAAGTCTATTTTGTAGGTTCATGGAAGCATTCAAAAGGAACAGGTTATTATTTCCATTGACCCTAGTAGCAGATATAATTTTATTAATATTGCTTTGGCTAAGAGGTTGCAAGTTCAAGCAACAAAAATTAAGGACACACATCTTGAGGGTGAGAATGTTCAGATTTTTGAAGATTTGAAGATCACCATGGATAAATATGTTTTACATTCAGATTTTCATGCTATTGAGATGGATGATGAGGATATTGTTCTTGGTTATCCTTGGTTAGATTCTTTGGGTACTGTTAACATTAATGTGCAAAAGAAGTTTATGAAGTTATGGTACAGGAAAAAGAAGATAACATTGCAGGATATTTCTCAGCTTAAGGAGCAAGGATCCAAGGAAAATCAAGAAGTGGTTGTAGAGAAACAAATTGAAGAACCTGAAACAGAATCCAAGAAGGCAATAGCAGCAATAGAGTCCATGGAAGAAGTAGCAGCAATTGAGTCCATGGAAATAATAGTAACAGAGTCCAAGGAAGCTTTGATAGAAGAGCACAAGGACACACCAAACAAAGAGAACATGAAAGAACAATGTGTAGAAGAATTTAAAACAATGGAGCCAAATGTTGAGGAGTCAAAGAAGGTAGAACATCAAGTTAAGGTTGCACCATATCGCCATCCACACCACCATGAGCGGCAACAATCTTGGAGGCATGGCTCAAGGCAACAATATTATGGTTCTACATGGAATCAGAAGGGCACCAACTATGGCAGTGTTTGGCAGAGAAAGCATAGTGATCCTGGTTTTCAGAGTGGTTCATCAACATCAAGGAACAAGTGGACCCATCATTCAAGTTATCAAAATACAGCAGTAGAAGCATGGAGCCAACGAAGCAGATTTGGATACTCAAGTAACAAAATGGCATACCAACATCAACGTGTTTCACTTGGATGGATGGATGATCGAGATTGGTACCAGTTGCTAACATTGCTTAGCAAATCATATTATCTTGTTTCTTCATATGTTTCGAGGATGAAACATTTGTAAGGAGGGTGGCATGTTAGGGTACCTAGGAATAGATATTTGGGGATATATTATTATATTGTATAAGGGTTGGCATGGGCCACACATAACCCAAGGTTGATTGTATTATAATATTATATTATAATATAATATTATATTATATTAGTAGTAGGCTCCCCAAAGTAGAATAAGAAGATGGATATATAAAGAAGAGATATTTGTCATTGTAATCATCATGGAGATCAATCATATGTAATCGTCTTTGCCCACGAAGTGGCTTATGGGACTTTGCCCTCCTTAAGTGGCTCTCTCATCTTGGGAGATCTTGTGGAGTTATTCCTTCCTTAAGGATTATTATTGGTGTTTCCCTACCTTAAGGGTATTATCTATCTCTCTCTCATTTGTGGATTGTTATTGTGGATAATTATTTGTGGATGAATGATTTGATATTTTTGCATATTGGTGAATGATTTATGTTAATAATAATAAAGTTTTGCAACAATAGCTTAAAGGAGTCATCACAAACTAACAAGAGTCCACAGCTTGACAACTGTCTAAACCAACGAATGAAAACATTAAACATATTTTATTTAAAGTTCCATGAGTCCAACCTGGTTTTATTCGTTGCTAGCTGGTTAGTTGAAGCCCGTCATCCACTTCCTCCTCTTCCCACTAGACTTCTCCCTTAGCTCTGTGGTGCCTCCTCCTTTCCCTAGTGATCTCCTCATTCCTTATCCTATCACACTATGTTTTTCTTTTTTTCCCTTGTTTGCATCGTCTTCCCAACACATACCTTACATCGTTCTCCTTGGCTTTCGTCCACCACCTACTCATCATAATTTCCCATCTGCATCCATCAAATGGTAGGGGAGAATGTTCCTTCTTCCACATTTCCAAGATGCTTGCCATAAAGAAGCCATCTCCTCATGTCAGAGGGAGCCTCACACAGCTGGATTGATCCCCTTATCTGAAGGCGGTCTTATCGTATTTAATATCAACTTTAGTTGGTCATTTTATTAAGTGAATTCTCCATCAATTCGATAACCAAATTCTAATCTCCATAAGTTCAATGAAATGTATTTTTCATAGCAATTAGAGTGGTCATTTGCTTATGATGGGGTTATTTTATTATATAAAACAACCATTTATTTTCCCCTTTAAAAATATTTTAAAATAAATCATATATTTATTAAAATGAAAACTCTTTATTATCATAAAATAAATCAACCATTTATTTAAAACGGAATGCCCTCAACATTCTAAAATAAATTAATTATTTATTCAAAATGAGATCTCTTCATTATTTAAATAAATTAACTATTTATTTAAAATGATATCCATTTACTATTTAAATAAATCAACTATTTATTTAAAATGATATCCATTTACTATTTAAATAAATCAACTATTTATTTAAAATGATATCTATTTACTATTTAAATAAATCAACTATTTATTTAAAATGATATCCATTTACTATTTAAATAAATCAACTATTTATTTAAAATGATATCTATCTGCTATTTAAATAAATCAACTATTTATTTAAAATGATATCCATTTACCGGGGCATGCAAGGAGTTATGAAGACAACCTATTCATTCATAGCTCACAAATTATTAAGGCAAATAGTGCTGAAGTAAAAGACAATCAAGCATGTGCAACAAATAAAGAGGGAGTCTTTCCATCAATCTAGTCACCTGTCTCAGCCTCTAGAACTTATGATAACTACTAGGCCATCAACCTGGGGCTCGAGGTGGCTAGCTATTAATGATTATCCCTTAACCGAATGTATACCTATATGAAGGTATCTATACTTTTTACCTCCGAGTTACCTTTTCATCACTTTCCCAACCTCAAGTACCCTCATCTTCAGTGGATGACTCAACTTATTCCACTTACGAGTGCACCTGATCCTACACATTGGCAATTTGTTAGCAGTATCATGCTCTTCAATATCTATCAATATCACATAATTGCTTAATTGTACATAATAAAGTATTAAAGCATCATCAATTAATACATTGTCTTCCATGCCAACAAGGTCCATATGGGAGGGTCATGACATGTACCAAGGATTTGCATTCTAGAAAAGCATGGTTAAAAGTCGAGCAGATGTTATGAAGGGTGGTTGTTGGCTTTTGGGTAATGGTCAGAGGATCAATTTTTGGAGAGATAGGTGGGCAACATATAGACCTTTAAACTCCATTCCTACCTTCTCTTAGGTCAAATTTATCACAACGCAGGTTTTTAGATCAAGGGTCTATGATTACTTTGAGATGGTAAATGATAAAAAATGTTGGAAACCTCTTTCCTTCCTTGAATGGTCTCAAGATGAGGAATCTGCTTGTAAAGACCTTTAAGAATTGATAAAATACATTGTTATGGTCTCTGAAGATAAACAAGATAAGCTGGTTTTGGGAGCTAAAAATAATGGATGTTTCTCGATCAAATCAGCGTATGCACTCCTTGAAAACTATGAAGAGCCTTGGTTCCCAACTAAGAAAAATTAGCACAAAGGTCTCATGCCCAAAGTGAATATATTTTTTGGTTGGCTATGCAAAAAAAGGGCTTAACGCTAGATAATTTATAGAAGAGAGGTCTTAGTTTACCTAAAAAATGTTATTTGTGTGGGCTGGCAGAAGAATCTCTCGAGCATCTGTTCTCCCTATGTTCCTATTCTAAATATTTTTTTGGGATGTTGCTTCATCTAGTGGGAATGGATTGGGTCCCCCCTAAAGAGCTAAATGCCCATGTGGAGCAATGGATCACTCCCTAGTTGTTGCCTCAAATTTGATTATTCACATCCTTTGTCCTCCCTCATCTGTGGTGGCAGATATGGAAGGAAATAAATTCTAGAGCTTTTAAGAATACTTCTCATCGTCTAGAGTTAATTTTAATTAAAATTGTCCTTGCCATGGTGGAGAATGTTGATCTCCTATACTTGGATGTGGGGAACACTGGTACGAAAGCTATGATAGAAAATAATTTGGATTTTAAACATTCTCTTTCTTTAGTCCCAAGAATCCATCACCTAGTAAGAGCAAATACTATTTGGGAACCTCCCCCTCCTAGGTGGTTAAAATTAAACTTTGATGTTGCGTGTAAGGGTAACCTAGGTTGGGCTAGAGCAGGTGGTGTTATCAGGGATGTAGAGGGGTGAATTTTTTTGGCGTTTACTAAAAAAATTGGAACCCAAACTAGCCATGCAGTTGAGGCTAGATCTCTCTTTCAAGGAGTCTTGTAGTTAAAATATTTAGATTTTAGAAAATTCATAATCGAAGGTGACTCACTCAATGTAATTAATATGGTTAGAGGGATGCAGAATCCAACTTGAACAATATCAAACCTATTGGAGGAACTGTATAAATTGGCCCAAACATTTAAAATTTTCTAGTACCAACATGTGTTTAGAGAGGATAACAATTCGATCAATTTTTTGGCTAACCTGGGCACCTCTCAAAATGGCATCATAGTTTAGAATAGGGAGTTTTCAAAAGGATTAATCCAACTAGCTAATGATGTCATAAGAAGGTAATTTTCTTGCTGCCTATTTGGTGTCCAAAGTTCGGCTCTATTCAAGGGGGATTTCGTGGTATTTTTAAATTTTAGGAACCATATTTTTTTAATTAAAATAAGAGGATATCCTGGCCCTGATGGGGTGGGAAGAGTGGGAACCGAAGGATGAAGAGTTGGGGAAGGAAGCTAGACCCAAAGAAACCAAGAACTAGGTTTCGGTTTCAAGTGGTTTGTTGGGAATGTTTTTTGTCCTATCCTTTTTGTTTTGTTAGTCTAGTTAGCTTGGCTAGGGTGTTTGCTCTCCCCTGTGTGGGATTGATATGCCTTAGGTTGTCTCAAAATTTAGGAGTATGTATGGAACTATTTTTGTAGCTTTTTCTGGGTTCAATCCTATTGGATCTCTAGATCCTAATTTCTCTTTTTGTGGCCTATGGGCCTCCCTTGATCTCTCAAAGCTGTGTGGATCCATTTTATAAAAGGTTTGGGGTTCCTTTCAAAACCTCTTCTTCCACAAAAAAAAAAAAAATCTATTATCATTTAAATAAATATTGTATTATGTATATATATATATATATATACACATACATACTAATACGAAGGGTTATTTTACGAATTATTGACATCATGCTACCCCTTTTAAACAACACAAATGTTTTAGAGGCAATCAAGCTATGTACATTCCCAAACCAATGATGCTGTAAAGTTATGAAATAAAAGATAACCAATTAGATACAACAAGTAAAGAGGGAATCTTTCCATCAACCTAGTCATCCATCTCAACCAAAGAAATAATGATAGCTACTAGGTATTAACTGAGGCTCTAGATGGCTAGATAATTGACGATTATCCCTAACTGATAATGCATACCTATATGAAGGTATCCACCATGTTACCCCCGAGTTGCCTTAGTCATCACTTCCCCAAACTTCAAGTACCTCATTTTTGGTGGAGGATTCTACCTCTTCCACCCATGAGTGTACCTGATTCTACACATTATCAATATGTCAGTAGTACCATGTTCTTTCAAAAGATTAAACTAAGAATCGCATAGTTTATTCATTTGCATAAAACTAAGAATTAAAGCATCATAAATCAATATATAGTTTTCATGCCAAAATCTTGCAAGGGAGGGTCATAACAAGTGAAATTGTGAATGAATTTAGAAAAATTAAAGAATTGAATGGAATGAAATGAATGGTAAATTAAAATTTGAAGACTAATCTATTAATATTGAACGATTTTTTTTTTAAATTTGCAAATTTGGGAGATAAAAGGAGATTTAAACAATTTAATTTGAAATTTGAAGAATTGAATGGTTGTTTAAGTTGAAGAAAAAACATTGAATCTTAATCATTGGGAGTCATAAGAAAGTCTACATCAATGTAAATTTAATTTTGAAGAATGAATACATCAAGAAGACCATACAAATTTAAAGGATCAAATTTTATGAGAAGAAAATTTCAAACTCAAAGGTATTATCAAAGGCATGTGACAAGATGACATGAAATTAATAAAAAATGATATATATAAATTATTCATGGTACATAGATTCAAGTGCACATCACCATATGACAGGAAATTTATACTAGTTTGATTTGATACAAATTAAAATGAACATTCCAATGAAGATAACTGATGTAGGAGCATCCGGGGACAGAGGGCAATCTTGCATCTTCCAAATATTTTTAGTTTCCTTTCTAAGTTCTTTGCACTTAGATCTATTATTTTCAAGTACTGTGAAAGGTTTGTGAAGCAAGTTTTGGTTTGGAAGGTTTTGAGAGGCAAGGAAGGGAGGGGTCGCGAAATCGTGACATGTCACGAAATCGCGACCCCAACGCAGCGTTGCAACTTTGGTGAAGTTTTGTCGCGATATCGCGACGTCGCGATATCGCGACAGTAATGAAAGGAGGAGGCGAGAAGTCTTCAAACGTCGCGATATCGCGACGGTAATGAAAAGAAAGAGCGAGGGTCTTCAAACGTCGCGATATCACGACGGATCGCGACGTCGCGATATCGCGGCCAGTTAAAGGCCGACACGTGGCCGGTATTTCGATAGTGGTGAAAGTTAAAGGGAGATAGAGAACGAGACCAGGGGTGATTAGCGAACGGTCGGGCTAGACCAAACCGAACACGTGGCGCTTGTGAAGGACACGTGGGTCGAGTATGTTGCGACAAGGAGAAAGATTGGATGGATGTACACGCAGCCGACCACGTGTATGCAAGTTAATTTGGGGGTCTCTTAAGCTGTTAAGGAAGGTGTCGACCGCGCTCTTTCCGTCTTGGCTTTACTGGCATCGAAGCATTTACGGGTGATGGTTTAATGGAAGGGACAACAAGACAAAGGACGGTCAGAATGATGCGGCCGATGCAGAGAGGCCATCAATGCCGTTATCTTGATAGATTGGGCAGATCGACATTTAATATTGGAATTTCAAAAACACAGAAGGGGGGAAATTTGAATTTGAAATTTTTATTAGGTGGAGGCATTGAATGCCTGGAGGATCGAGGCCTCGTTAAAAACTCCGGGGGGATATCTTTGGGGAGGATGGTGAAGTTCGGGATTGGGGGAAGAAGTGTTGTGCCGGGGGAAAGTTACTACAGTATTTTGGTATTGAATGAATTAATGAAAATTTTTGTGAATTTACTGTGAGATTGTCTGTGTGAATCCCGGCTTTGCCATCAAGTGGTATCGGAGCAAGAGCTCCTGAGCGTGTAACAGATCGCTGGAGAAAGAGGTAGTTACACCAGGATCTGTGGGAAGATTTAAAAAAAAAATATATATAATAAAAAAAAAATATATATATATATATATATATATATATATATATATATAATGCCTCCACGAAGGAACCGAGGCGGAGGAGGAGGTGTGGTGCCGGCCGAAGACTTTCGGGCCTTGCAAAGGCAAGTTCAAGCCTTGCAAGCAGAGTTACGCAGAAGGCGCGAACCCGGAGGGGAAGAGGAAAGTGAAGATGAAGTTGAAGAGGAAGAACAGTCTGAGGAAGAAGCAGAAGCTGTGGATCCAAAGCTCAGGCCCGGTTGTATAAGGCCATCTCTCGATTGGGAAGCAGCCTAAAATGGATGTTTCTACATACTCGGGAAACCTAAATCCAGAAGAAGTGATTGACTGGATAAATGATTTGGAGGAATATTTTGAGTATGAGGAAGTTGAAGACCCTAACCGAGTCAGATTTGCTAAGACGAAGTTGAAGGGCCATGCCAGCATTTGGTGGAGAGGAATCCAGTTGGAGAGGAACAGGAGAGGGAAGGAGAGAATAACGAGATGGGATAGAATGGTGGAGAAGCTTAAAAGATAGTTCATCCCGGTAGATTACGAGTTGGATCTGCTAAGAAAAATGCAGAGCTTGAGACAGACAAACAAAACTGTCCAAGAGTACACTGAAGAGTTTTACAAAATTTCTATTAGAACAGGGCATTTAGAGGCAAACAAAGAGAAGGTAGCCCGTTACATTAATGGGTTGAGGCTTGGTATCCAGGAAGAACTGAGCCTGGTTCGATTAAACACCATTGAGGATGCTTACCAATTTGCCTTGAAGGTAGAAGAAAAGCTGAACAAAGCGGTTTGAAGGCAAGCAAAGAGGAAGAGGCCGAGGTGGAAGGACTGGTGGGAGAACCAGTGGGGAAAAGTACAAGGATCCGAAGAAGACTGGTGAAGCCAGTAGTAACCAGGACCAAAAGGAAGAAGATGTTTATCAGCCTCGAGATCAGAACAGCTACCCAAGAGGACGGGGTGGATCTGGACGAGGATTTGGAAGAGGAGTATTTCGTGGAACGTGTTTCCACTGTGGTGAAGAAGGACACCGGGCATTTGAATGTCCACAACACCGAGAAAGAACAAACAAGAGGCCTGAGGGTCCAGCCAGAGCTGCCGTGGCAGAGGAGGATGCCGAATCCGAGCATTCCGAAGAAGCAGAGAGGGGAGAAACAATGATTGTAAGAAGAGTCCCGTTGAACGAGGAGAAGGACACGGACTCGGAGGAAAAGCTTATTCCGCACTAGATGTAAATGTGCGGGCAAGGTTTGCAATATCATTATTGATAATGGTAGCACGGATAACCCGGTTTCGAGGAAATGGTTACCAAGTTACAGACTAGAAAGGAAGAAGCACCCACACCCATACCGGGTCGCATGGTTGCAAAAGGACCACGGAGCTTTGGTCAATGAGCAGTTGTTCTGTTAAATTTAACATTGGAAATTATTGTGATGAGGTCCTCGTGTGACATCTTGCCCATGGATGCTTGCCACATGTTGCTGGGGAGACCCTGGCAGTTTGACCGAAGTGCAATACATGATGGCCGAGCCAACACCTACTCATTGACAAAGAATGGTGTACGCCATAAACTAAAGCCCTTGAAGGATGCAGATGAAAAGGTATGTCATATTTCCGTAGTCTGTTTAGTTGAGGGGAGAGAGTTTCTGAACGGGTTAAAGCGTGAACATTTATGTTATGCAATAATCCCTAGAGTTAGGGGGAAGGAATGCCAGGATACCCCAGCAGAAATTCTAAATCTGCTGGAGAAATTTCCAGACATTGTGTCTGACAATGTGCCCGAGGGCTTACCCCTGTGAGAAAAATTAGCCATCATATAGATTTAATACCAGGATCAAGCCTGCCAAATAAAGCTGCACACAGGATGACACCTGTAGAGACTGAGGAATTAAATAGACAGGTCCAAGAATTATTAGAAAAGGGATTAATTCGGGAAAGCTTGAGCCCATGCGCAGTCCCTGCAGTGCTGGCGCCAAAGAAGGATGGGGAATGGAGGATGTGTACAGATTCACGGGCCATCAACAAAATTACTATTAAGTACAGATTCCCGTTACCAAGAATGGATGATATCATGGACTGTTTAAGTGGAGCTGAGTACTTCACAAAGATTGACCTGAAAAGTGGCTATCATCAAATCCGTATCCGAGAGGGAGATGAATGGAAGACAACCTTCAAAACAAGAGAAGGCCTGTTTGAGTGGTTGGTCATGCCCTTTGGACTTGTCCAATGCACCAAGTACCTTCATGCGGCCGATGAATGAAGTACCGAAAGAATTTTTGGGAAAGTTTGTTATTGTTTATTTAGATGATATATTGATATTCAAGCAGACCCTGGAGGAACACCCGATGCATATCGAGAGGGTCTTTGAAAAGCCGCAAGAAGAACAGCTTATTAATAAATTTGAAAAAGTGTAATTTTGTCAAGAAGGAATTGGTATACTTGGGGTTTGTAATCTCAGCAGAAGGCCTGAAGATGGACCCCGAAAAGGTGAGAGCCATCATTGAATGGCCTACTCCAAGAAGCACAACAGTAAGTGAGGTCATTCCATGGTCTCGCCAGTTTTTATAGGAAGTTCATAAAGAACTTCAGCAGTATTTGTGCACCTCTCACAGAGACAATGAGGGGAGATAAAAAGGAGTTCAAATGGACATCAGGGGCTGAAAGGAGCTTTGATACATTAAAGAGAAAAGTTACCGAACGGCCTGTTTTGGCACTTCCAGACTTCAACAAGGTATTTCAGGTGGACTGTGATGCCAGTGGCAGTGCAATAGGGGCTGTACTGAGTCAAGGAGGCAAGCCAGTTGCTTATTTCAGTGAGAAATTGAATGATGCTCGGAAAAAGTATTCAGTCTATGATCAAGAATTTTATGCTATAGTTCAGGCCCTGAAGAAGTGGAGACATTATTTATTACCAAAGGAGTTTGTACTGTTTACTGACCATCGGGCTTTGCAATACATTAACAGTCAGACAAAACTGAACCAAAGGCACATGAAATGGGTGGAGTTCCTCCAAAGTTATACCTTTGTGCCGAAACACGTAAGTGGGAAGTCAAACAGAGTTGCGGATGCCTTAAGCAGAAGGCAGGCTCTGCTGACTAGATTGACAGTAGAAGTAGTGGGATTTGAAGAACTGAAAGGTCTATACCCTACAGATCCGGATTTTGCAGAAGCCTGGAAGGCTTGCTCGATACCTATTACTATGGATAGAACAAAATGGTTGGATTTCTTAATCCAAGACGGAATGTTGTTCAAAGGTAGTAAGTTGTGCATTCCCAGAAGTTCCATGAGGGAGAATTTAATCAAAGAAAAGCACAACGGAGGGTTGGCTGGGCATTTTGGTCGGGACAAGACCATTGCCTTGGTTGAGGAAAATTACTACTGGCCACAACTTCAGCAAGATGTGCGGAAGTTTGTGCAAGGTTGCAGAATATGCCAGATGGCAAAGGGTGTAAGACAAAATACAGGGCTGTACCAGCCATTACCAGTGCCTGAGAGACCATGGGAGGACATAAGTATGGATTTTATTCTTGGATTGCCGAGAACACAGAGGGGAAATGACTCAGTATTTGTGGTGGTTGATCGGTTCTCCAAAATGGCACATTTCATTCCCTGCCAAAAGACAAGTGATGCAGTCCACATTGCTGGGTTGTTCTTCAAGGAAGTGGTCCGACTTCACGGTCTACCAAGAAGTATAGTTTCAGATAGAGATACAAAGTTCGTTGGGTACTTCTGGAGAACTCTGTGGAAGAAATTGAAGACAGACCTGAAATTCAGTTCAGCATACCATCCACAGACAGATGGGCAAACGGAGGTGGTCAATAGGAGCCTGGGCAATTTACTACGATGTTTGATAGTGGATCAACCCAAGGGATGGGATTTGGTCTTACCACAGGCAGAGTTTGCATATAACAATTCAGTTAACAAAAGCACAAGTAAATCTCCGTTTCAGATAGTATATGGAAACAGCCCGAGGAATGTGTCTGAACTAAGAAAGTTGGACAGAAGAGAAAAATGTAGTGCCGAGGCAGAAGAATTTGCAGAGCATATGAAAAGTCTGCATGAGGAGGTAAGAAGACAAATTACAAAAATGAACAGTCAATACAAGACAAGGGCCGACCAGAAGCGGCGGTTCAAGGAGTTCAAGATTGGAGATGAGGTTATGGTGCATCTCAGGAAAGAGAGATTTCCTGCCAAGACTTACAATAAATTGAAGATGAAAAAGTTTGGACCCTGCAAAATACTGGGAAAGCGGGAGTCGGGAAATGCGTATGAAGTGGAATTGCCGAGTTGGCTTGATATTTCACCTATTTTTAATATTTCAGATCTAGTAGAATATCATGAGGGAGGAAGTACAGAGATGCAAGATCCAGAACCACGGCAATTTCCAACCTCTACACCAAGCACAGATGAGGCCGAGAAGATATTAGATACCCGTGAAGGCAGAAGCACCAGAAACAAACAGTATGCTGAGTATTTGATCAAGTGGAGGGGCAGGCCAGTGGAAGATGCGACTTGGGTATCGAAGACGGAGGTTGACCGCTTGGGTCTTCCCCCAACAAAATAGAAGTGAGGATCACTTCAAATCTACCCCGGGTGTCTGATGCAGGAGCATCCGGGGACAGAGGGCAATCTTGCATCTTCCAAATATTTTTAGTTTCCTTTCTAAGTTCTTTGCACTTAGATCTATTATTTTCAAGTACTGTGAAAGGTTTGTGAAGCAAGTTTTGGTTTGGAAGGTTTTGAGAGGCAAGGAAGGGAGGGGTCGCGAAATCGCGACCCCAACGCAGCGTTGCAACTTTGGTGAAGTTTTGTCGCGATATCGCGACGTCGCGATATCGCGACAGTAATGAAAGGAGGAGGCGAGAAGTCTTCAAACGTCGCGATATCGCGACGGTAATGAAAAGAAAGAGCGAGGGTCTTCAAACGTCGCGATATCGCGACGTCGCGATATCGCGGCCAGTTAAAGGCCGACACGTGGCCGGTATTCCGATAGTGGTGAAAGTTAAAGGGAGATAGAGAACGAGACCAGGGGTGATTAGCGAACGGTCGGGCTAGACCAAACCGAACACGTGGCAGTTGTGAAGGACACGTGGGTCGAGTATGTTGCGACAAGGAGAAAGATTGGATGGATGTACACGCAGCCGACCACGTGTATGCAAGTTAATTTGGGGGTCTCTTAAGCTGTTAAGGAAGGTGTCGACCGCGCTCTTTCCGTCTTGGCTTTACTGGCATCGAAGCATTTACAGGTGATGGTTTAATGGAAGGGACAACAGTACAAAGGACGGTCAGAATGATGCGGCCGATGCAGAGAGGCCATCAATGCCGGTATCTTGATAGATTGGGCAGATCGACATTTAATATTGGAATTTCAAAAACACAGGAAGGGGGGAAATTTGAATTTGAAATTTTTATTAGGTGGAGGCATTGAATGCCTGGAGGATCGAGGCCTCGTTAAAAACTCGGGGGGGATATCTTTGGGGAGGATGGTGAAGTTCGGGATTGGGGGAAGAAGTGTTGTGCCGGGGGAAAGTTACTACTGTATTTTGGTATTGAATGAATTAATGAAAATTTCTGTGAATTTACTGTGAGATTGTCTGTGTGAATCCCGGCTTTGCCATCAATAACAGATGACAAGGTTTACCATGTACAAGGATCTGGGAATATGACAATTGGTTTACCATATTATGAATGCATATTAGATGTTTTGTATGTTCTAGGTATAACAAATAATATCATTTCAATATCTTAATTGGCTAATCAAGTAAGAACAATGGAATTTAAATACATCATTTAAAATTAAAAAATGTCTCATCAAGAGATAAAATAAAATTGAAGCTATGGGATCTATCAAGAATGGAATATTTGCATTGGATGTAATCCGATTATCACCAAAATTTTTAGATCAACTTTTTTCATCAAAACAATATAATAATGCATTTGTTGACTTATCAAAAGAATAGAAAATAAGACATTGGATTAGACACAATGCCAAAATCTCAAGCAAAATCAACAAGTAGAATTCGTGGATGGAAACAAGACGAAGATAAAATATGAAGATAAAAAATTAAAAGTTTTCACACCAAATAATGTAATATGGGGGGAGGGGGGTGTTGGATATATTATATTATTTGGTACATTGAAGTACCTTTGAGTACTATTGTAAATATTATATTAGAAAGTGTGTTTATCTAAAGTATGTATCAATGTGTGAAGAGTGTTATATAATAAAGTGTAAAATATGTCAAGAGTACAAGTGTGAGTGTGCAAGGTGTCAAGAGTGCAAGTGAAGAGTCATAGGTGATAGGTGTCAAGTGTGGTAGTGAAGAGTCATAAATATGTGTCAAGATGTAAAGTGGGAGGTTATGTAATCATGAGATTTTTGTCATAATGTGAGGCATGTGAAGAGTTGCATATCCCGAGATTTAGAGGAGAGCAAAATTCATGAGAATTATATATTGGAGATAAATCTCTATGCAATGCAATAACTTTCTAAGTAATGTTTTATGATTTATGAATGTAATAATGAAGTTTATTATTTAGCAATACTTGTGTTACTTGTGGATGTGATTTTATGTGAGTGATATTTGATCATTGTGAAATTTACCTATGATATAATCTAGCATAATTGCCAAAGTTCTTAAGGAAATGAGAGGATGTATACACTTCCAAAATGAATTAAATCAATGACATCTAGATTATAAGACTGGAATAAGAACACTTTCAAAAACATTTTGAGCATAAAGAACTAAAAGAGAAACTTTCAAAATTCTAGAAAGGTTAGCACAATAATATAAGCTTAGAGGAAAGGGAGTTAGTGAATATCATAATATTTTGAGTAAGGAAGAGAAATTTTGGAGATCAGAATCGAGATAGACTTGGTTAAAAGGAGATAAAAACAATTTTTTTTTCATAATTTGACAATAGTACAAATATCAACATCCAAATTTAGTAGAATTAAATAAATAGAAGGGATTTGTATTGAATGATAGAGGAAAATTAGAAAGGAGGCGAGGCTTTTTTATTTGAGTATTCTAAAATTGAAGGAGATTGAAGTTGTTAATGATAAAATTCTACAAGAAGTACCTTTAGTTATAATAGATGAAGACAATAGAAAACTCATCGAGACTATTACTTTGAAATAAGTTTATTCAACTCTTTTCTCTTTTGATAAGGATAAATCCCCTAGTCTAGATGGGATATTTACAATATTCTATCAATATAACTAGGAAATAGTGAAGGATTATTTATTGGTGGTAGTGGAATATTCTAGGGTAAAACAATAGGCACCTTATAAAATAATTGTAACATATCTTACCCTAATTCCAAAAAAGAAGGATGCATAATTGTTTGATTTATTTAGGACCGTAAGCTTATGCAATATAACACAAGATAATCTACAAAGTGATGGTAAATCAATTAATACTACTGTTAGACAAATCTTTTTAAAAAGAGTAATTATTTGTGAAAGGGAGACATTCTGGATGGGATCATAGTAGTTCATGAAGTAATGCATTCAATAGCTTCTAGAAAATAGAGAGAAATGATCTTAAAACTTGATATGAATAAAGCCTATGGTAGGGTTAAATGGGATTTTCCTTTTGTATTTTTAGAAAAGTTTAAATTTAAAAAGAAATGAATTAGATGGACTAAAGCTTGTCTCTATAGTATCATATCTAGTTCTGGCCAATGGGCTGGTAATAGAATCATTAAAAACCAAGAGGGCTTTTAGATAGGGAGACCCTCTATCACCATATCTATTCATTATTATGGAAAAGGTATTGAGAAGGAACTTGAAGAAGACATATAAATATGGGTTAGTAAGAAGATTTAAGACTAGTAATAACATTGACAACATTACCTATCAACAATTTGTAGATGATACAAACCTTTTTGGGAGGGTAGGAAAAAACAAATCTAGAGCTCTGAATAACTTTATTAAACAAAAATGAAAGAGTCATAGGGCATAAATTTAATAGGACAAGATTCAAAATTTACTTCTGAAACACTCCAACTAGAATTAAAGAAGGGATACACAAGTTACTTCAAATGAAGGAGGTAAATTTGCTAGCAACATATTTAAGGATGCCCTTATTTGAGGGGAGAATGAGGATAGAATTATGGAATCCAATTATAATTAAACTTTAAAATAAACTACCAAAATGGAAAGGTAGATGGTTGTAGTTAGCAAGAAGAGTGTAACTAATTAAATTATTCTTATAAGCCATTCCAACATATTTTATGTCCTTGTATATTTTACCAAAATTGGTAGAAAAATGTTTAATCTATATTAAGTGATCATTTTTATGGTCAAGATTACATGATCAAAGGAAATTTCCTTTGGTGAAATGGAGCAAGGTGTGTGATGATAAACTTTACTTTAAGTGTTCTTATGGATGCAAACTTATCTCTAAGGGGAAACATAATTTAGATATTGTACAAAAAGAATCAAATACAATAGGCAATATTTCTTCTAAGTAAGCAAGTTGAGCCCAATGACACAAGCTTAATCTTTACTAGATGGTTTTGCACTATGGATTTTTTTTTTAAATTAATTTATTTAGTGACTAAATGTCTAAGATGTGTAAATTGGAGAAAAAAATCTATTTGGATGGATACTTGGTGTGATAAAAATCCACTCAATCTCGATTCAAATTTGAAATCATGAATGAGATTATTTCGAGAAAAATATGGCGATAGGATTTCAAATATTATGTAAAAGGATTAGGAATGAAGATACAAATGGAAATATGATTTCTTTACAAGTATACCAGACATTGTTGCTAGGAGGTAGTTGAGTAGAAAGATAACAATAGTGATTGTTCCAAGGGGAGCCAAGAATAAGCTAATTTGGGAGTTGAATACCTCACGATAATACACAATAAGAATCAAATATAATGTAAAGTACCAAAAAAATAGGAATATCACAAGAATACAGATAATTATTTGGGATAGACCAAGCATTCCAAAATTTAAGATGGTTGTATGGCTAGTAGGTTATACGAAGATTTAATCCTAGGATAACCTAATGAAAAGGGGTTTTCATGGCCCCTCGTAATATGTTCTATATAAAAATGAGAAGAAGAGTATAGACCATATCTTAGGAAACTAACCAATAGTATAAGAACTACGACAATGGATTCTTAATATGTTTGGTAAATACATAGTGATAAATGGTATAATTGAAGAATGATTAAAGTAATGGCAAATCAATTTAAAAAATGAGGCATTATAGACAATTTGGGATACATCAAAAGATACAATACTTTAGACTATATGGATGGAAAGGAATAAAATAATATTTAAAGGCGAGAAAAATAGTTTAAATGTAATGAAAAGGAAGATTTATTTTAGCCATAGGGGATTCTAAACCAACCCTATCAACTCAACTAATCCCTAATCATGATGCAGAGAGCCTTGATAGATGGAGTCAAATAATCAAATGGGATTATGATGTTGGGTGTAGGAGAAACAAAAGGAAGACAAAGAATATAAAGTGGAAACCATCAGAAGTGGAGTTGGTCAAATTGAATTTTGATGGAGCATCTACTAAAAATACAAGACCAACAAAAGGAGGAATAATTAAAAATAGTAGGGGTGATATTTTGTCACATTGCCCTTTCAATCATGGATTTAAGACAAATAATGAATTTGAAGCTTGGCTAGCTTTGGAAGGGTTAAAAATATACAAATAAATGAATAGAGTATGGATGGAAGATGATTCACTAATAATAATAAATGTAATTTTGAGAAAAGCAAAGGATCCATGGAACATACAAGAGATCATTGTGGAAATACAAGACTTTACTAAAGATTTTGAAGAAATAAGGTTTACACATATGTTAAGGGAAGGGAACAAATGTGTATATAGTCTAGCCAATAGATGGGTTTTAATAGAGGATCATGAAGTTAAATTTTCTTTTTCATGGTTAGAGGAAGTAGTAAGTTTAGTTGAAGTTGAGAAGAAAATATTGACTGCCTGAATCAAGTGATGATTAAGATTTAATTTAATTTTTTCAATTGGTAATATTTATTTTATTTTATAACATTAATGTGATTTCATATAAAAATTTTATTATATTTTTTTGGTTGCACTTATGCTTTAGGAAGAAAACTAGCAATCCACATCTGGTAAACTAGACTATGATAGTGCAAAGTTTAGGAAATATTACTCTACTAAGATGTAGTGAGTAGATAGTAGAGAATGAGTTTTGGTATTGTGAAGGCTACTATAGAAAAATATCAAGAAGAAAAATGCTAAGTTTTGGAATATTTGTATTTACAAAGAAAACTGAAGAAGATCCAAAAAATGAAAATCAAGAATTTAGACCTTTTATGAAAAAAGATGTAGGTATATAGCTATATCAACTCAATTGAGACAAATTGAATCTATTTTTAAAATTTCAATCTCTAAAGGAAAGATTTGTGATTTGTCAGAGGTAGGAGACCCGAGTACAACCTTTTTTCTCTAGAAAAAAATATACTTTTTATAATCCCATTTCCAGTTATTAAAGTATATTATAAAAGTACATATATTTAAGCATACTAATTTATTTCTAATAGACTACAATGAGTTGTAATCTATAATAAAACTAGGTAAACTCATTGGAGGTTAACAACCCACCACTCAAAATTTGGACCTTAACATCCATCAAGATTAACTTGAGTTTTCTCAATGGAATATGACCCATATCAACAATTCAATCTTATCTCTATGGGTTATAAATTGTTTCTCTAATCTACTAATATATCACATCATTCTAATAATAATATATCACACCTATATTAAAATAATAATAACTATAGTATCACATTAATCATAAAACTTCTCATACATCTCCCATATAGGAGGTCTAAGGTTTGAATTAAATAGAAAATAGGGTTGTACATGATGTGTTAAGTAGAGTCTAGTTGGATAAACACATATAGGATAAAAAACATCCTAAGGACCATCCCAATATCCTATGGCCTTTTGGATATTTAAAATTGCATTACTTTATATTAAATTTTTACTAAGTTATGGGTGGCTTCTATTGGGGGCTACTCTCATCAAAATACCTAAATATTATATTTGCTATAGATCAATTAAACCATATCCAACATGCCTTTTTATGACAAATATTTTTTATTTCTTTTTCCACCAAATATATTCTTCAACTTCCTCAAAGAGTAATGTTTCCACAATCAACTCCTTGACATAATTTTTATTAAGAGATAAAATATTTATTGGTTAGTTGCCATCTAAAATTTGAATTTCACCAAGATGAAGATTAACATCATGATTGGCTAAATTATTTGCTACCTAATTTTCTTCTTGATAAATATGCTCACATTTCCAAGAAATTACCTCCAATAATAGATGATGAGCATAAACAAAGATATTATTCTTATCCAATCATCACATCCATTTTTGTTGATAGCAATAATGATAATTTTTGAATCCCTCTTAATTGAAATATATTTTCATCTTTTTTCTCACTACACCAAAAAAAAAGCTTTAACGATGGCTAAAATAAGGTGATTTTTTACGGTGGTAAAAAACTACCCTAATAGATCCTAAGAGGATGGTTATATTAGGATAATTTTCCTCTTAGGGTCACCCTAAGAGGGTGGTTTTAAACCACACTCTTAGGGCTAAGAGGGTGGTTTATAACCACCCTCTTAGGGTGATGTCACCCTAAGACGATGTCGTATTAGGGTGACATAAGAGGGTGATTTTAAACCACTTTTTTAACCCTAATAGGGCATTTTAGGCAACCCTAAGAGGGTGGTTTACAATCACCCTCTTAGGGTCTCAACGAAAAAAATGGACTGTAGGAAAAGCAAAATGAGCATTTTTTTTGCTTTTCTTGCTAGATAGAGAGCTCAAGCTAGGGTATTCACTCAGATGGAGGCTAAATAGAGAGCTTGAGCTAGGGTATTCACTAAGATAGAGGTTGGATAGAGATATCAAGATAGGGCATTCTAATGCAGGAGCATCCAGTGGTGTAAGAGTGATCTTGCATCACCCAAAAAAAAATTGTAATTGTTTAATTTTGTAAAACTAGTTTAACTTGCAGGAGATTTTTGAAGGTCTTAGAGGTCGAATTTGAGGATTTTTGGCTAGACACAAGCCTTGGCATGAAGAGCCAAGGTTCACCCCGCTTAGCTCGTTTCATGTCGTTTTCGAAAACATGTTGTAATAGTCAATCGGGTCAACGAGTGCGAAGTTATGACCTCGACAAGTTGCCCCCAAAATTCAAATTTGAATTTTAATGGTTTTAGGTGGGAAAAAGGGAAAACAGGGTATTTGAGGGAATTTTTGAAATTGTAAAGGGGTCTTTTCTCTTGTATCCTTATTTTTGGCATGAAATTAATGAAAGGTTTGATTCTCTGACTTGTTCAAAGGAAAAATACCTGTGTATCATTTGTTTGGTGTTGCTTGTGTAACGTGATCTACACCAAGTGGTATCAGAGCGGGAGTTCCTGAGTGTGTAAAAAGATCACCGGACATGAGGCATTTTACACCAGGATCTATGGTTAAGGTTTGTGAGAGAAGTGAGCAGAATGCCTCCACGAAGAAACCATGGTGGTGGGAGAAATATGGTGCCAGAGGAAGATTTTAGAGCTTTGCAGAGGCAAGTTTAGGCTCTGCAAGAGGAGTTGCATAGAGGGTTTGAGCCAAGGAGAGAAGAAGGTAGTGAAGATGAAGTTGAAGAAGAAGAGGACCAGTTTGAGGAAGAAGAAGAGGCAGTAGATCCTGCACAAGCTAGGTTATACAGAGCCATATCTCAAATTGGAAAGAGACCAAAGATGGAGGTTTCTACGTATTCTAGAAATCTTGATCCAGAGGAGTTGATTGACTAGATCAATGATTTGGAAGAATAATTTGAGTATGAGGAGGTTGAAGATCCTGATAGGGTCAAGTTTTCTAAGACCAAGCTAAAGGGTCATGCCAGCATATGGTGGAAGGGAGTGCAGCTAGACAAAAATAAAAGAGGAAAAGAAAGGATAACAAAATGGGAGCGGATGTTGGAGAAGTTGAAGAGGCAGTTCATTCCAGGTGACTATGAGTTGGATCTGCTAAAGAAAATGCAAGGTTTGAGGCAATCAAGTAAGTCTATCAAAGAATACACAGAGGAGTTTTATAAAATTATAATCAGAACAGGCCATTCATAGGCCAACAAGGAGAAGGTAGCCTCGTTATATTAATGGGTTACGAGCAAGTATTCAAGAGGAGTTAAGTCTAGTCAGGATGACCACCATAGAGGATGCTTACCAGTTTGCCCTGAGGGTTGAAGAGAAGCTGAACAAAAGGTTTGAGAGCAAGCAAAGAGGAAGAGGTCATGGTGGAAGAACAAATGGAGGACGAAATGAAGATTATAAGAAGAATGGAGAAGCTAGTAGTAGTCAGGACCAAAATGGAGATAATGCTTACCGCCCCCATGATCAAAAAAATGGTTACCAGAGAGGAAGAGGAAGGTCTGGATGAGGGTTTGGAAGAGGAGGATTTCATGGAACCTATTTCCACTGTGGCGAAGAAGGACATCGAGCATACGAGTGTCCACAACACCAAGAGAGGACAAATAGGAGGCCTAAAGGTAATGCTCGAGCTGCGGTCGTTGATGAAGGTGTTGAATCTGAGCACTCTGAAGAAGTAGAAAGAGGAGAAGTGCTAATCACAAGGAGAGCCTTGTTGAATGAGGAGAGAGACCCAGATCAGAGGAAGAGCTTATTTTGCACAAGGTGTAAATGTGCAGGTAAGATTTGTAATATTATCATAGACAATGGTAGCACAGATAACCTAGTTTCAGAAGGAATGGTTACCAAATTGCAATTAGAGAGGAAGAGACACCCGCATCCATATCAGATTGCGTGGTTACAGAAGGACCATAGGGCTTTGGTCAGTGAGCAATGCTTGGTAAAATTTAATATTGGGAATTATCATGATGAGGTCCTATGTGACATCCTTCCTATGGATGCTTGCCATTTGTTGTTGGGAAGGCCATGGCAGTTTGATCGATGTGCAGTGCATGATGGTCATGCCAACACTTACTCCTTGACAAAGAATGGAGTGCGCCATAAGCTGAAGCCCCTGAAGGAGGTGGACGAAAAGGTATGTAGTAGTTCCAAAATCTGTTTAGTTGAAGGGAGAAGGTTTTTGGATGGTTTGAAGCATGAGCATATGTGCTATGCATTAATTCCTAGAGTTAGGGAAGAAGAATGCAAAGATACCCCAATAGAAGTCTTAGGTCTGTTAGAAGAATTTCTAGATATTATATCAGATAATGTGCCTGAGGGTTTACCACCAGTGAGGAAGATCAGTCACCATATAGATTTGGTACCAGGATCTAGTTTACCCAATAAGGTAGCCCATAGAATGACTCTTGTAGAAAGTGAGGAGCTAAACAGGCAAGTCCAAGAGTTGCTAAAAAAGGGACTAATTCGGGAGAGCTTGAGTCCATGTGCAGTACCTACAGTACTAGCACCAAATAAATATGGAGAGTGGAGAATGTGTACAGACTCTCGAGCTATTAACAAGATCACCATAAAATATAGATTTCCATTGCCAAGGATGGATGACATTATGGACTATTTGAGTGGAGCCAAGTACTTCACAAAGATTGACCTGAAGAGTGGGTACCATCATATTCGTGTTAGAGAAGGAGATGAGTGGAAGACAACCTTCAAGACCGGAGAGGGTTTGTATGAGTGGTTGGTCATGCCATTTGGGCTAACCAATGCGCCAAGCACATTCATGCGGCTGATGAATGAGGTATTGAAGGAGTTTTTAGGAAAATTTGTCATTGTCTATTTGGATGACATTTTAATATTTAGTAGGACCCTAGAAGAGCACCTGATGCATATCAGAAGGGTTTTTGAGAAGCTGAGGGAGGAGCAGTTGTTGATTAATTTGAAGAAGTGTAGTTTTGTGAAGGAGTTAGTGTATTTGGGATTTGTCATCTCAACCGAAGGTCTAAAAATGGACCCAAAAAAGGTGAGGGCTATCATTGAATGGCCTACTCCAAGAAGCATAACTGAGGTAAGATCATTTCATGGTCTAGCAAGTTTTTATAGAAAATTCATTAGAAATTTCAGCAGTATTTGTGCACCCCTTACAGAAACAATGAGAGGGGATAAGAAAGAATTTAAGTGGACCTTAGGAGAAGATAAGAGCTTTGATATGTTGAAGAAGAAGGTCACAGAGCAACCTATTTTGGCACTTCTAGATTTTAATAAGGTATTTCAGGTAGATTGTGATGCTAGTGGTAGTGCCATAGGAGTTGTATTGAGTCAAGAAGGTAAACCTATTGCTTATTTTAGTGAGAAACTCAATGATGCTAGGAAGAAGTATTCAGTTTATGATCAATAGTTTTATGCTATAGTTCAGGCTCTAAAGAAGTGGAGGCATTATTTGTTGCCAAAAGAGTTTGTTCTATATGCTAATCATCAGGCCTTACAGTATATTAATAGCCAAGGGAAGATAAATCAGAGGCACTTGAAGTGGGTTGAGTTTCTATAGAGTTATACCTTTGTGTTGAAGCACAGGAGCGGAAAGTCAAATAGAGTTGCAGATGCCTTAAGTAGAAGGTGGTGTTTGTTGATAGAAATGAAGGTGGAAGTTGTAGGGTTTGACAAACTTAAGGGTTTGTACCCTGAAGATCCTAATTTTGTAGAGGCTTGGAGGGCTTGCTTGGCACCTGTTATTTTGGATAGGACTAAGTGGTTGGATTTTCTGATCCAAGATGGAATTTTGTTTAGAGGAAATCAATTATGCATTCCAAGGAGTTAAATGAGGGAGAATCTAGTCAAGGAGAAACACAGTGGAGGGTTGGCTGGACACTTTGGGTATTTTTGGAGAACCTTGTGGAAGAAATTGAAGACAGATTTGAAATTCAGTTCTACATACCACCCATAGACTGATGGACAAACAGAGGTGGTGAATAGAAGTTTGGGTAATCTATTGAGATGCTTGATAGGAGATAAGCCCAAGGGATGGGATTTGGTTTTACCACAGGTGGAATTTGCATACAACAATTCTGTCAATAGGAGTACTAACAAATCTCCATTCCAGATAATATATGGGAGCAGTCCAAGAAATGCTTCTGAGTTGAGGAAGATGGATACAAGGGAAAAGTGCAGTGTTGAGGCTAAGGACTTTATAGAGCATCTGAAGAGCTTGCATGAAGAAGTGAAGCATATTACTAAGATGAATACTCAATATAAGACAAGGGCAGACCAGAAGCGACGGTTTAAGGAATTTGAAGTGGGAGATGAAGTTATGGTCCATCTGAGAAAATAAATGTTTCCTACTAAAACCTATAACAAGCTGAAGATGAAGAAGTTTGGACCATGCAAAATCATAGAAAAATAGGATTCAAGCAATGCATATGAAGTGGAATTGCCAAGTGGGCTTAACATATCACCTATTTTTAACATTTTAGATTTGGTAGAATACCATGAAGGAGACAATGGTGAGGGACCAGTAGCATAATTGTGGAATATTCCAGCATCTACTCCAGATACGGAAGATATAGAAGAGATCCTGGATACACGCATTGGTAAAAGTACCAGAAACATGCAATATGCAAAATATCTGGTTAAGTGGAAAGGCAGACCTATTGAAGATTCATCTTGGTTGTCGAAGGCTAAGGTTGAACGCCTTGGTTTTCTTCCAACAATAGAGAAGTGAAGGTCACTTCTCAAAATTACCCTGGGTGTTTGATGCAGGAGCATCCAGTGGTGTAAGAGTGATCTTGCATCACCCGAAAAAAATTGTAATTGTTTAATTTTGTAAAACTAGTAAAACTAGTTTAACTTGCAGGAGATTTTTGAAGGTCTTAGAGGTGAAATTTGAGGATTTTTAGCTAGACGCAAGCCTTGGCATGAGGGGCCAAGGTTTGATCCGCTTAGCTCGCTTCATGTCGTTTTCAAAAACATTTTGTAATAGTCAATCGGGTCAAGGAGAGTGAAGTTATGACCTCGACAAGTTGCCCCCAAAATTCAAATTTGAATTTTAATGGTTTTAGGTGGGAAAAAGGGAAAACAGGGTATTTGAGGGAATTTTTGAAATTGTAAAGGGGTTTTTTCTCTTGTATCCTTATTTTTGGCATGAAATTAAGGAAAGGTTTGATTCTCTAACTTGTTCAAAGGAAAAATACCTGTGTATCATTTGTTTGGTGTTGCTTGTGTAACGTGATCTACACCACATTCACTCAAATGGAGGTTGGATAGAGAGCTCGAGCTAGGGCGTTCACTCAAATAGAGGCTAGACAGAGAACTCAAGCTAGGGCTTGATAGAGTTCTTGAGATTTAAAGTGGTATGCACTACTCAAGGTTTGGGGATGCAGAGGAAAAATTTGTTCAAAATTTAGGGTTTTCTTCTTTACAATGATGGTTAAGTTTTTTTTTTTTTTAAATGATGGTTATTTTATAGAATGGAAATTAGAGTTGTTCTTACATACTTGGAGAAAATATTTGGTTGCTTTGTTCTTGGTTATGCTCGTTTTCAAGGTCTATGGACCTGCCAAGCCCATAAAAAGAATTTGGGCGTCCCAAAATTAACACTTAGCATATCATCTATATCTCCACTATAGATGGTTTGGTTATTTGTTGAAACTCTCTTTATAGGGCATTTTGATAAGAAGGATATGGCAAAGTTGTTGAAGCTATGAATTATGAATAAAATTTTCAATGTGATAGCAGCAACGAACATATAATGGCACATACTGAGAATAGTCCTTTATGGGCTTGGGTATGTAGAGGGTTTAGGGTTTGGGGATGCAGAGGGTTTAGGGTTTGGGGATGATGAGAGTTTACGATTAGAGGATGCTACTGTAACCAGTTAATTAATGATGTGTTATGTCAAATTATATCTATGATTTAGAATCTGCTCCATCTTACTAAGTATTATTGAAAAGCTTCAAAACTTCTAATGTACTAAGGAGTTTCACTACTATTGTAATCTGCTATCATAAATATTAGAGTTATTCTATTTTATTCTTTACAGTGTGGTTAAGCTTTACTATTAAATTGATTTAATTCTACTATGTATTGTTGCAATTATTGTTATGGTATAAAGTGGGTTAGTAAACGTTACTTCTGTAATTTACCATTATGATGGTATACTAGAGAAAGGTAGACTTTATTATTGTACCTTACCATTATAATGGTATAAAAGGGAAAGATAAAATTTACTGTTGTATTATGCTCTATGATGCTTAACGTAAGTTACCCTACTCTAAGTCAAATGTTGTGATGGTATACTATAGAAAGACTTTATTATCGTATCTTGTCATTATAATGGTATAATAGGGAAAGATAAACTTTATTGTTGTATTATTCTCTATGATGCTTAATGTAAGTTACCCTACTATGAGTCAAATATAGCCTTTATTTATGTATTATGGTTTAACTTGCTACTCCAATTTCATGAAGCAATGCATGTTATACCACTTTATAATTACTTTCCATATTTTCATATGTTGCTTTAACGTAATGATAATCCAATGTCATATATTGATGAACTTATTGAGATGGTCCATTTTGGTAATAAAAAAAAATGGTTAGGGTACTTTATTACTTCATGGGTTGTAGTAAAAATGACAACACTGTATTTTTTAACATCCGAATAAAATTTCTTAAAAGAATGTAATTAGATTTTGATTAAGACCCACACAGAGAAACCCTTACGTTGTAAAACTAATTGTAGCATTGCGCTAAAACAGAGCCTTAAATATAAGTATGACCACAACAGAGTTAAAAAACTCGAATACAATCAGTATTTGTTTTACACAAAAATGAAACTTGAGGGAAAACATCATTCTGGTCCTAGAGAGAAAGGACATATGTAAGGAATGATGATATTACTTCAAAGATTCATGAGAGATATTGAAGATAACTATAGGTCAGATATTGACCATACATATAAATGAAAGACCTCACTAGAATTTAAGACTCCTAAAATTATATCAAAAGTTATAAATTTCTAGTAAGACATCAATATTAAGTTTAAACTTAATAAAATTATTCAGATATGTTGATTTGAAATTGAGGATGCAATGTATTTCCTTATTTGGCTTGTGAGATTTGTTTTTTAAATGATGGTTATTTTGGGAAATAAAAATTAGAATTGTTCTTACATACTTGGAGAACATATTTGGTTGTTTTTTTCTTGGTTATGTTCATTGTCAAGGTCTACGGACCTACCAATCCCATACAGAGAACGTGGATATCCCAAACTTGACACTTAGCATATCAAACTATCTCTCCACTATAGATGATTTGGTTGTTTGTTGAAACTCTCTTTATAGGGCATGCTGGTTTCTAGTATAAAATATTGGTAACAAGGATATGGCAAAGTTGTTTAATCCATGAATTATGAATAAAATTTTCAATGTGACATCAACAATGAACATATAATGGCACATACTAAGAATAGTTATTTATGGGCTTGGGGATGCAAAGGGTTTAGGGTTTGGTGATGCGAAGGGTTTAGGGTTTGGAGATGTAGAGGGTTTAGGGTTTGGGGATGCTACTGTAACTAGTTAATTAATGATGTGTTATATCAAATTATATCTATGAGCTAGAATTTGGTCCATCTTGCTATGTATTTTTGAAAAGCTGCAAAACTCTTGATATACTAAGGAGTTTCACTACTATTGTAATCTGCTATTGTAAAGATTCAAGTTATTCTATTTTCTTCTTTATAGTGATGGTTAAGCTTTACTACTAAATTGATTTAAGTATGCTATGTACTATTGCATTTGCTATTATGGTATAAAGTGGGTTAGTAAATATTCCTATAATTTTTCATTATGATAGTATACTAGAGAAAGACTTTATTATTGTACCTTGCCATTATAATGGTATAATAAGGAAAGATTAACTTTACTATTGTATTCTTCTCTATGATGCTTAATGTAAGTTACCCTACTATGAGTCAAATGTTGTGATGGTATACTAGATAAAGATAGACTTTATTGTTGTACCTTGTCATTATAATGGTATAATAGGGAAAGATAAACTTTATTGTTGTATTATGCTCTATGATGCTTAATGTAAGTGACTCTACTATGAGTCAAATATAGGCTTTAGTGATGTATAATGTTTTAACTTTCTGCTCCAATTTTATAATGCGTGTTATGCCACTTTATAATTACTTTCCATATTTTCATATGTTGCTTTAACATAATGATAATCCAATGTCATATGTTGATGAACTTATTGAGACGGTCCATTTCGGTAATAAAAAGAAATGACTAGGGTACATTATTACTTCATGGTTTGCAGTAAAAATGATAGTAGTAAATACCACTGTGTTTGTGATGACCCTCCCTTGGAAGAATTATTATGTGGATGAACTTGGTTTCTGTGGTGTTATTTTTTGTTGTAACGATTGACAACTTTATGACTAGATATGCAAAATAAACACTTTATGGAAATGACCTATATATATTATTTATGGAATGATTTATTAAGTTATGTAAGACCTATGATTTATGATAATGATGTTTTGGTCTCATTTGGGTTGTAGGGTAGTTGAAAAATGATTTGGTACTTGTGTTAGGGATTGTTGCTAGCTTTTTTGGTACATCTTAATTTAGACTTATTGGATTAATATCTTGTTTTATAATTTTCTTAGGATGAGAAGACTTTGAATATGGATCGGTCAATTTTTTACTTATGTATGTTATTAATGGATAAATATTAAAAAATAATCTTGTGTTTATTGCATGGTGGAAGTATTTATTTTTAAATGTGCTATTAAACCAAGTTTGGGCTCTTAGATGCATCTACTAGATTGTTGATTTTTTGGTTGTTGCGTTGAAATGGATATGCCATTAATGGATAGTGGAAGTAGAGTGAGTGGGAGGAGTAAATACGTGAATGGTGAATGGATTGGGAAATTGATTTTATTGTCAAAGATAAAGGAAGTGGTGGTTCTTCATTTTTGGAGGAGTTTCAATTTGGAAAGAGGAGAGAAATCAAGGGAGGACAAAAGGAGATGGATGTCGAAGCTCACTAGAGAGGATTTACAATGTTAAATCAGTGCCAAAGTATTTTTGACTCTCACTCAAAAATAATAATAATAATAAGTATTACTTGAATTAGCTTGAAAAACAAATGCTTGTGCTTGGAGATGATTTTGTAACTCGAGTTATGCTGGAAGAGATGCAATTAATGGAAAATTTTACATATACAATATTTGAGAAGTGAAGATAGTTTGAAAACATTCTCTGTGACATTGAAAAATAAATGAATGGTAGATATATCTATTAGTATCACTATAGAGAATTAGTTTTAGTTTAAAAATGTTATTTGTGACGTTGAAAAATAAGTGAATGGTAGAGATATCTGTTAATATCACTATAGAGAATTGATGTTGGTTTGAAAATATTCTCTGTGATGTTGAAAAATAAGTGAATGGTAGAGATATTTGTTAGTATCACTATAGAGAATTTATGATAGCTTGAAAATATTCTCTATGATGTTAATGGAAGTAAAATTCCTATAGAGAAAAGTAAGGTTAGGTATGAGTGATGTCTATGCTAATCTGGGTTGGATTCATTGGATATGGGAGTAAGAATTTAGAATATTTTTTCCATGGCTTTAATGGATGGTCATGCCAATTTAGATATTAGTGGAATAGTTTATCCAACATTTTTATGTCCTTGAATGGAAAATTTTATGTCATTGTTATATCTTGTTAACAAGGAGTGAATTTGGTTCAGAGACACGAAATTGTTTTGGTGACTGTGTTAAAGCATTATGCTTTTGTAAACATAGGATTTTTTTTTAGATAATGGTTTTATAGGTTTTGGGGTGACTTCCGAGAGGATGGTATGCAGGATGGAGAAATATATAACTGAGTCTACCATTGAGTTGAACCAACACTTTGTGTCTTATGACTGCATTGATTTGTCATTGTTTGGTTTGTGCTTAGATGAAGCTCCTATATTAAGCTTCATTTCTAAGTACAATGGTCTATCAGAATTTTGCAGATGTAAGTTTGTATAGGCTAGGAAGGGATCTAAAATTGAGTCTAGTCGATCTAGAATAGAGGGCGAATAAATGTCGCTCTCAAGCCATGTTTTACTACATCAATAGTAATAAGGATCTTTGATGAACTCGGTGATGTGTTTTAGTTTCCCTAGCAGATCCAGTGTATTGATGAGTATTATGTGGCTAGATGTATACTTCCTTATATAATAAGCCAGGTAAGGATTTCCCTATGATATGAGTAGGTAGGTGTATTATGTTTCTTATTGGAAGTTTGAGCTTATATGTGCTCCGTTGGTTTAAGTTAGACTTGGGCTATGGTTTAGTAATCCAGCCGAGAAAAAATATTTGTTTAGAGATTAAGATAAAGTATATTTGTATTTTTTCTCTAAAATAAAAATAAGAACATCTTTTGTTTTTGATGGAAATAGATATTTGAAACTTCGCTCGTTGGAGAATTGAGTTAACCTTGCACTAGTTGGTAACCGAACTCAGTAGCAAAGGTTATGGTTTGAAAAAACATAAAGATTAAATTTGTGTATGATGTCAAAGCATTAACAGGTTTAATTTGGTAAAATGAATATAATATAGGTATCTTCGGACCAATGGTGAAAGCAATAGGGTACTTTAAAGAGTTGGAAATAGAGTTGTTTACTAGAATATGTATTACTTTAAATCCAAAACTTTGTACCTGTTTATGATTATGAACTAATGGAAAGTTCAGATTATAAATTGATAAGAGTCATGGAACTCTAAAGTAGGAATTGAATTCTTATTTAGAAGCCTTAGTTGATTGTAATTATCCAATATTAAGAATAAATATAAAACAAATTCATGGTTGGGTTTTTACCTTTAGGTTTCCTAGGATAAAATAATGTTGTTGTGTGGCTCTTTTGTGGATATTTTCCATTGAGGTGAATGTATGCTTTAATTCTAATAATTATGGAAATGGTTCTTTAATTATGGTGATAATTCTTTATGAAGCTTCATTTTGGTCATGCAGTAATTTATGTTATGAATATCATGGGATAAATATAATACTTGTATGTTAACCTTGAGAAGCTATTTAATGCATGA
Source organism: Wollemia nobilis (assembly GCA_028583015.1). Lineage (NCBI taxonomy): Eukaryota > Viridiplantae > Streptophyta > Pinopsida > Araucariales > Araucariaceae > Wollemia > Wollemia nobilis. Next base: position 3,655,811 of record JAQPPZ010017073.1, read on the forward strand.
TGGTGATATAGGTTCATGTAAGGATTAGTCATGTTATATGATCTATCATTGAAATTTTAGTAGTTAGCAATATAATGGAGAGAAACTTACAATGGACTAGTGTTCTAGGGTATGGTCTAAGTAGGAAGACTAGCCTACCATGATGATGAACTATTAAGTGCTTGGAACACACCTAGTGCTCTTACATAAATAGACCTATGTGAGGAGCAAGGATTGGTGTGTACTCTCGATGGACTAAGAGGAGTTGAACTAGCTCATCAAAAGAAATATGAGAGGGATAGTCCAAGCAAGCATCCTACCTAATGTACTTACATTAAATTATATGTGTAAGTTATAGGGATAGCTTACCTAATGCACTTACATTAAATTATATATGTAAGTTGTAGGGATGGGTAATTCTTGTGGTGTTTCCAGTAGAAAGAAATATATCCACATAGGAACTAAGTTATTCGAACTAGAACACAAAGAACTTAAGCTAACTCCATGCTATGTTTAGGTAGAATATATACATAGATACATATATATATATGTATATATATATATACATATATATATATATATATATGTATATATATATAATCTCTTGGTTGAGTTGGGTAAAAATTTGGGCTGTGACAATGTTCTCTAACATCCGAATGGAGTTTCTTAAAAGAATGTAGTCATAATTTGATTAATACCCTCATAGAGCAATCCTTACATTGTAAAACTAATTGCAATATTATGCTAAAATAGAGCCTTAACTTAAGTACGATTGCAACAGGTTTCTAGCACTAGAGTACAATCAGTCTTTGTTTTAAACCAAAATGAAACTTGAGGGAAAACACCATTCTCGTCCTAGAGAGAAAGGACATGTGTAAGAAATAATGATGTTACTTCAAAGATCCATGGGAAATATTGAAGATAACTATAGGTCAGATATTGACCATACATACAAATGAAAGACCTCACTAGGAGTTAAGACTCCTAAAAAATTATCAAAAGTTATAAAGTTCTAGTAAGACATCAATATTAAGTTTAAAATTAATAAAATTATTTTAGATATGTTGATTTGAAATTAAGGGAGGATGAAATATATTTCCTTATTTGGCTTGTGAGATTTTTTTTAAATGATGGTTATTTTGGGAAATGGAATTCGAGTTGTTCTTACATACTTGAAGAACATATTTGGTTGCTTTGTTCTTGGTTATGCTCGTTGTCAAGGTCTATGGACCTACCAAAACCATAAAGAGAATGTGGATGTCCCAAAATTGATACTTAGAATGTCAATCTATCTCTCCACTATAGATGATTTGGCTGTTTGTTGAAACTCTCTTTATAGGGCATGTTGATTTCTAGTATAAAATATTGGTAAGAAGGATATGGTAAAATTTTTGAAGCCATGAATTATGAATAAAATTTTCAATGTGACAACAACAATGAACATATAATGGCACATAATGAGAATAGTCCGTTATGGGCTTGAGGATTACCATACTCTTGTCCTCACAATAGGGGTTCATGAGGATGATTAATCACCAATATCCCCTAGTGATTGAGTAGAATTTCATCACATATAGATGATACAAGTAAAATTATTCACCCCCCATATGCGTGTGTATGTGAGACAGAGACAAAGAGACTCCATATCATCATTATTAGAGCTATGTCAAAACATCCCCACCGACATACAAACATGGATAAATTTTGACAACAAAGGAATTAGCTGTAAAATATATAAATATTTCCAACCCTTATATTTTATATATTTATATTTAGTTCTAGTAAAATATGTTAGATTTTAATAATGTAAGCTATGGGAGAATGCAATCACAGGATGCAAGATATGCAAAAATGTAAGATAATAGAATTATGCAATAACACTGAAATATACTATTAATGGAAAGTGATGAAAATATTACAATGCAATATGGAGGAATGGACACTCTAGTACTAATGCTAAAGAACTACATTGTACTCCACCAATCTATATGGTGATCTACCCACTATACCTACTACTACCTACAAAGATATATAATCACTCACTATGAGGTCCTTTATATAGGAAGATGGATTCCTTGTCCAACACTCTACCTAGTTGTACAAGGGGGACACCTTGCACATTTACAACTTGCACATTGACACTTGTGCATTTATTACATTATTTGAAGTAACTAGCTAACTACCTCCTATGGTAATATTCTACTCTAGCTATGTACCAAAGTTGGTACATTTGCATAACCCAAATTATGTAATATACTCTAATAAGGTCAGTAAAATTTGCTACTTCTAAAATCAGGTATAAGACATTGCTAATCCTTCTTCAATATTCCAAGATTGGAAGTTCTTAAATGAGACCTTCTATGGGTCTTCTTCAGCTTCTTCTGGAAGAAGTATTCAATATGATGTCTACAATATTTGATGAGATCATCAATCTCCTACCTTCTTCTGGAGTCTCTTCAATATGCAGTAAGGCTACTCTAGCTTTTTTATTGTCTTCTACAATCTATTGGTCTTCAGTATTCTATGGAGATCACCAACCTCCAATATTATAGGACTCTTCTCTAGATTCTCTTCCTCGAATATGGATCAAGGATTTTGTGGCCTTTTCTTCTTTTGTAATGTGCAGGTCTGTAATAGGACTCCCTCAAGTTCTTGGAATCTTCTCTTATTTTGTTTGTTGCTTTTGGTGTTGGATTGATTATGAAGATGATATTCTTCCTAGCTCTTTGTAGGAAGCTTCATAACTTTCTCTGAATCTCCTTTTCCTACAACAAAGTATTAGTATGATGAATCTAAATCTATCAATGACAAATCTTCACTAGTTGATTTTTCAATCTAGTGGAATAAATGTTGATTCCTAGTCTTCACGAGTTTTCTATAACTCTATGGAAAGACTCTAGTCAAATTCAATCTCAAAAATTTTGGAATTAAGATTTGCTTCTCCTCTCTATCTCTCTTGTGATGACATTTGCATACAATGGTGCATAATGGCAGATCTCTTTTGCAAAGATGCAATAAAGTTTTGGCTATATTAGCAATAGTGATCCCTTGTGGATCTTCTTAATCCTATCGACCTACCATAGCTCTAATACCACTGTTAGCTTTTGATAATGTAATATATGAGAGAATGCAATCATAGGATGCAAGATATGCCAAAATGTAAGATAATGAAATTTTGCAATAACACTAAAATATACTATTAATGAAAAGTGATGAAAATATTACAACGCAGTATGGAGGAATGGACACTCTAGTATTGATGCTAAAGAACTACATTGTACTCCATTACCAATCTATATGGTGATCTACCCACTATACCTACTACTACCTACAATGATATATAATCACTCACTATGAGGCCCTTTATATAGGAAGATGGATTCCTTGGCCAACACTCTACCTAGTTGTACAAGGGGGACACCTTGCACATTTACAACTTGTATATTGACACTTGTGCATTTATTACATTACTTGAAGTAACTAGCTAACTACCCTCTAAGGTAATCTTCTACTCTATCTTTGTACCAAAAGTGGTACATTTGCATGACACAAATGATGTAATATACTCTAACAAAATCCACATCATGAACCAGATCCTATAGGAGAGACTCATGCACCACATTGAGGCCATTGCATTTTGACTTTCAAACTTGTTACAAAAATATCTAATTGTAAATAATATTCTATATAGTGCAAAGTATGCATCCTAGCCATGCATAGGATATGATAGTCACAAACAAAACACAGAAAAGTAAGACCATTTCCAAATGAACTTAGGAACTTCTAACCTCTGCAAAAAATTTAAACTTGGATATCCTTAAAAGAGCTTCCCTATTGCTCCAACCAACATAGATTGCAATTTGTTATCTTCATGCCTCTTTCTTCTTCATAACAATGTAAAATAATCCCCATCACAATCATTTTAATGTGCCTTAATAGTAAGTCATAGTAACTATAGATATTGTAACTAAAGTTGTTTATTTTCTAACAGCTAGGACTAGCAATAATGCTTCTAAATAGCTAAAAATATATGAAAAACATGATTAAGTTCCATAGTGATAATGCTCCCAAATAGCTAAAAATATTTGAAAAACATTATTAAGTTCCATGAAGTGCATAAAAATATAATAACATATAGACATCCTACATTTAACTCTAAATTTTGAAAGAGACCAAAGAAGCCAATGAAGTACAATTATTTCCATGTTGCAAAACGACCAAGTAATCACAAAAATTATGGAAATCTTGACAACTTGACTCCTCCATAGATATTCTAGGGTATCCACATACACAAAAATACTTGATCATGATATTTTAAAATAATCTAATATATACCTTAAATAGTTTATATGTCATGATTGTTATCCAATATCTCTATTTTAATAGTTTTTAACTATGCCACATACTCTTTATAAAAAGGATTTATGTCACATATTTACATATGCATTTTTTAATTTTCATGAATTACTTTCTGCACAATCTTTCAAAGCCATCAAAATTCCTTGCTAATAGTTCATGTATTGGCTTAAGTGATTTAACTATTTTTGCATTGTAGGAATATCTTTGATTTTTTTTTCATCATCCATTTCTTCTCTTGGAAAAAATGAAATAATATTTTCTTTGCCATCTTATTACTTATTTAGGCCTATAAATTCTAACACATTGTTAGGCCATCTCCATGGTAATGGCATAAGATACATTCCAAGGCAATTTGAAATTTTGTTAAATAGAGATAGGTGGACACAGATGTGCTTATCCCTAATGGATTTTGATGACTTGATTACTTGTTTTCACATTTTATGGTTTGGAAAATGGTGTTTACAAGTGTTTCTTTCTTTACAACATTGGATTTTTTGCTTTATGGTGGCAGGTAAACATATGCTTTAATATTTATTAATAGTAAGGTCCAAGGTTTTCAATAACTTGATAATATCACTATTAGGTTATACTATAGGGGTGGGTTGTTGGTTAACCATTTCTTTGTTATTTAAATTTAGCTGCTACAAGATTTTGGTCTCATTGTCAAGATATTTGATAGATTGTTCCTCATGCTTCGATACTTTCCAATTGAATCAAAAGGGTGCAAAAAGAAGTTGCAAGAGGTATCCCTATGGACATGTTTTAAGAGAAGTGCTTGTAGTAGCTTGCACTAAAGTTATTTAAAATGTAATATATTTTTATTGGTGATGTTTCTAACATGATTATTTGTTGCTTCTAGAAATCACCCTTCAGTTCCTGTTTCAATTCCTATTCGAGTCCCAATTCAAGACCCATCTTGAGGGATGGCTACCTTTCAATTAGGAAAATCCTAGATGTCAATCCTTAATGAGTTGTAAATATTGGTTAGGCTTGTTGCGATATTAGATTTATGATTGCTCTTTGATATTTTACACTACAGATAGAATTGCTCTGTACTCTTATACACTATAGATATAGGCATAGTTATAGCACATGAAAAGGAAACAACGAGAGCTGGAATTGTTGCTTTGCTCTTTGGAGTGGGCATTGTTTCCAAATATACCAAAGCTCGATTGTAACTACATGTATTTGTAAATTAACAAGTTATACAGTTCTATCATCATGAATTATTTCTAGCTAGTAGATATAATAGTATTTTTATATTCTTTCATCGTCAGCATTGGAGGAACGAGAACAGATTAAAATTTTCACACATATTTTTTTGAAATTAGTGGTTTACTATGGGACATCCCCTATTGGTTTTCAATTGCTCTTTGCTCTTACTATAGATATAGGCATAGTTATAGCACATGAATTTTGAAGTTTGATACAAATACAATTATAGGCATAGTTGATCTTTGGTCTTATACATCATAAATATAGTTGCTCTTTGCTCTTATACACTATAGATATAGGTATATTTATAACACATGAAAAGGAAACAATGAGAGCTAGAATTGTTGTTTTGCTCTTTGGAGTGGGCATTGTTTCCAAAGCTGCCAAAGCTTGACTGTAACTATATGTATTTGAAAAGTAACAAGTTATACAATTCTATCATCACGAATCATTTCTAGCTAGTAGATATAACAATATTTTTGTATTCTTTCATCCCCAACATTGAAGGAACGAGAACAGATTAAATTTTCACATATTTTTTTGAAATTAGTGGTTTACTATGGGTCATACCCTATTAATTTCCAGTTGCTCTTTGCTCTTACTACAAATATAGACATAGTTATAACATATTAAATTTTGAAGTTTGATACAGATATAGTTATAGGCATAGTTGATCTTTGATCTTATACACCACATATACAGTTGCTCTTTGCTCTTATACACTACATATATATGCATAGTTATAGTACATGAAAAGGAAACAATGAGAGCTGGAATTGTTATTTTTCTCTTTGAAGTGGGCATTATTTCCAAATTTGCCAAAACTCGACTATAACTATATGTATTTGGAAAGTAACAAGTTATACAATTATATCATCTCAAATTGTATCTATCTAGTAGATATAACAATATTTTTGTATTCTTTCATCCTTAACATTGGAGGAATGAGAACATATTTAATTTTCACATATACTTTTTTGAAATTAGTGGTTTACTATGGGATATCCCCTATTGGTTTTCAGTTGCTCTTTTCTCTTACTATAGATATAAGCATAGTTATAGCACATGAATCATGAATTTTGATATAGATATAATTATAAGCATAGTTGCTCTTTGCTCTTATACACCACAAATACAGTTGCTCTTTGCTCTTATACACTACAAATATAAGCATAGTTATAGCACATGAAAAGGAAACAATGGGATTTGGAATTGTTGTTTTGCTCTTTGGAGTGGGTATTGTTTCTAAAGTTATCAAAGCTCGGTTGTAACTATATATATTTGAAAAGTAATATATAGTTATATCATCATGAATCATTTCTAGCTAGTAGATATAACAATATTTTTGTAGTCTTTCATCCTCAGCATTGGAGGAACGAGAATTGACTAAATTTTCACATATCTTTTTTTGAAATTAGTGGTTTAGTATGGGACATCCTCTATTGGTTTTTATTTGTTCTTTGCTCTTACTATATATATAAGCATAGTTATAGTACATGAATTTGGAATTTTGATACAGATACAATTATAGGCATAGTTGCTCTTTGCTCTTATACACCATAGATACAATTGCTCTTTGCTCTTATACACCATAGATACAATTGCTCTTTGCTCTTATACACTATAGATATAGGCATAGTTATAGCACATGAAAAGGAAACAACGGGAGCTAGAATTGTTGTTTTGCTATTTGGAGTGGGTATTGTTTCCAAAGTTACCAAAGCTTGGCTGTAATTATATGTATTGGAAAGTAATAAGTTATATATAGTTCTATCATCACAAATCATTTCTAGCTAGTAGATATAACAATATTTTTGTAGTATTTCATCCTTAGCATTGGAGTAATGAGAATTGATTAAATTTTCACATATCTTTTTTTGAAATTAGTGGTTTAGTATGGGAAATCCTCTATTGGTTTTCATTTTCTCTTTGCTTTTACTATAGATATAGGCATAGTTATAGTACATGAATTTTGAAGTTTGATATAGATACAATTGTAGGTATAGTTGCTCTTTGCTCTTATACACCATAGATTCAATTTCTCTTTGCTCTTATACACTATAGATATAGGTATAGTTATAGCACATGAAAAGGAAACAACGGGAGCTAGAATTGTTGTTTTTCTCTTTGGAGTGGGCATTGTTTCCAAAGTTACCAAAGCTTGGTTGTAATCATATGTATTGGAAAGTAATAATTTATACAGTTATATCATCACAAATCATTTCTAGCTAGTAGATATAACAATATTTTTGTATTCTTTCATCCTCAACATTGGAGGAACGAGAATAGATTAAATTTTCACATATATTTTTTTGAAATTAGTGGTTTACTATGGGACATCCCCTATTGGTTTTCAATTGCTCTTTGCTCTTACTACAAATATAGGTATAGTTATAGCACATGAATTTTGAAGTTTGATATAGATACAGTTATAGGTATAGTTGCTCTTTGCTCTTATACACTACAGATACAGTTGCTCTTTACTCTTATACACTATAGAAAGTAAATTTTTCATTATTGAAGTTTAATATATTTACATATATTTAATTAATTTATGATCCAGAGATTATAATATTTTGAATATTATAGGATAATATTTGCTTAGAGTAAAATTGTATCTTTTAAATATTAGAGTATTTTGTTAATATTTTATTAGAGTAGAACTGTAACTATATGTATTTGGAAAGTAACAAGTTATATATAGTTCTATCATCATGAATCATTTCTAGCTAGTAGATATAGTAATATTTTTGTATTATTTCATCCTTAGCATTGGAGGAACGAGAACATATTAAATTTTCACATATTTTTTTGAAATTAGTGGTTTACTATGGAACATCCCTTATTAGTTTTCAATTTCTCTTTGCTCTTATACACTATAGATATAGGTATAGTTATAGCACATGAAAAGGAAACAATAAGAGCTAGAATTGTTGTTTTGCTCTTTGAAGTGGGCATTGTTTCCAAAGTTGCCAAAGCTCGACTTTGCTTTTCCTACATCGGATATATATATATATATATATATATATATATATATATATATATATATATATATATATATATATATATATATATATATATTAGATGATACCATAAGAGGGTGATTTTAAACCATCCTCTTAGCCCTAAGAGAGCAGTTTTAAACCACCCTCTTAGGTCACCCTAAGATGATGATTTTAAACCGTTATCTTAGGGTGACCTAAGAGGGTGGTTTAAAACCACCCTCTTAGAATCTAAGAGTGTGGTTTTAAACCATTATCGTATGTCTAATAGGTCTTAACCCTAAGAGGGTGTTTTAAAATTGCCCTCTTAGTCCTAAGATGACGGTTTACAACTGCCTTCGTAGCCCTAATAGGGTGGTTTTTTGAGGTGGTTTTCAGCCACCATCATATATCGTAGACTTTTTATGATGCCCTCATATATGGTGGCTAAATAACCACCTTTGAAGCTATTTAAGGGTGGTTTAAAACCACCATTAAAGCCATTTTTTTGGTGTAGTGTCTATTACAATTTTAATACCTATAAGAAGTGTCTTGGCCTCTACATAGTTTTTAGTTGAAGTTCCATATGATTCAAAGTAAGTGATGAGAATTTTACCTTGATTATTTTAAAAAACATCACCTTTCTAGATTTCCTTTTGAAACAACATCAATATTTTTTTATAAATCCATTTTTTTGGACATTTTCATTTTATGCTAGATCAAAATAGATCCTTTGTTTTAAAGCCACTATCGTAGATGACTCTTCTATGTATGTTCAAATCTTGTAACCAAGTTGTAACCACCTCTTCTTTTGAACTTAAGGCTTCCTATGATGAGCATTGTATCTATAATTATTCTCCAAGAGATACAGTAATATGGTTCCAAACAAAGGCATGATATTAATCAAGTGATGATTAAGATTTACTTTAAAGTTTTCAATTGGTAATATTTTTTTAGTTTAAACATTAATGTGTTTTTATACAAACTATTTATTATAATTTTTGAGGTTGCACTTATGTTTCAATAAGGAAACTAGCAGTCCAAAACTGGTAAAGCAAACTATGATAATATGAAGTTTGAGAAATATTACTCTACTAAGATATAGTGCATAGATAGTAGATATGGAGTTTTGGTATTGTGAAGTGTTAGGACCCCATCCTAACATTATTTTGTAATTCTCATTTGATTATGTAATGACCCACTTCCAACATGGGGACCCCATCTATAATGTTATTTTGTAATACTTTGTAATGTATGTGGCAAGCAAGGCACCTAGACAAGTGGGGCCATTTCATGTAACCATTATCAAGATTATAACCGATGTTTGGTAGAAGATTCTAGCTCGAGTGGCATTTTGCATGTGAGCCAACTCTTGAGCTTAGGGTTAGGTTGCATGGAGTTTTTCTTTAAAAGACATGGAGCCATGTACGAATGTATCTTTTTGCAAATTAATGAAATATTGAAGGAGGTTGCCCCCTCGAAGAGGCCCATGATTCTGAGTTATTTTGTGAGATTGTTTCAATTTTGCAATTACTTTCTGCATAGTGTTATTATGTTATTTGATGAATTTCTATTTATTTTCAGTATTTGTGTGAGTGAGCTTTATTTTAATAGTAGGTTCCTAACAAGTGGTATCAGAGCACTTTCCAAGGTCGATTTCTACTATGATTACGATAATTATTTCTTGTCCACTCCAACTGTTAGGTATAATTTTCTTGTGTTTTTTATTTTTATTTTTTATTTTTTATTTATCCCTTATATATATAAGAAAAATCAGCAAAAACCAGTAAAAAATTATAGTATTTTTTTCCATAGTAGTTGTGTAGGTTAGAAACCCTATGTTGGGGGTTTTAAAATATCATAGAGGAGCTGTTATTATTGGCTAAGCTAGATAGCCCATAAAGCGTCTAGTGAAGTGAGGGGTGATCAAGCTCCAATACCCAGGCCTTAGACAACACCTGCGCATGGAATTGAGCTCCCACATATCTTCAGGTATTTAGGGAGACCATCTAGGGTTAAACAAAATTTTATCCATTAGGAAGATTTTTGGCCTTGTATTATCCATAGTACATGGAAGACATCATCCCAAAAAATTACCCTCCTATACTAATAGAGAGGCAAATAGTGTGCTCAAGGGTATGTGTGGAATCCTCCTTGGGTAGTGGCCTAAAATATTGGTCCGAGCACTATTGTTCATCACTACAATATAACAGAGGGCCTATGGGTATTACATACTCCCTTGCCTAGCGTACCCTAGTTCTATCAAAAACTTCAACTTGTAAAAACAAAAGCCTTCATGTTTTTCTAAACCTATAAAATTTTCCCATAAAAGTGAGCATACGGAGGAGACTTCCCTATCACGAAAAAACAACTACATGCACCAAACAGTCAGGGTAGAGTCTGCAAGTGTCTGTGATAGTCAATAAATATTCCAATACCATTCAGATCAATGATAGTAATAGTCAGGTTAGTGGCAGTAAAAGTCGAGTCAATGGTAGTAATAGTTGGGTTAGTGGTAGTAACAATCATCTATAACAATTAGTAATTATAGGGTGGTCAGTGAAAATAATATAATAGATAGTGTCAGTAACCACTTAGTATACGAAGAATCCTAGAGTTAGTAACTAAACAATGATAGTGATTGTAGTACAAGTGATAGGATAGTGTCAAGCATGGGTAGTAGTCAGAATAGATAGGGCAGAGTTAGTTGACATAGTACCCAACTTTTGAACCCAACCTCTAGAGGAAAAATTGACCTCACCAGTAGACTTGTCAAAACAACAATATAAAAAGTTCTAGGGTGTCCAAAATTAGTGTTGAGATATATAGCTCATTGTGACTGTCTTTTCAAGCTAATCATTTTGATATATAACACCCAAGCACTTTTTTAGACTCCTTACTAAAAATAGTAACTCCTGCAGTCACACTTCTATTTTTAGTAATTCAGTGAAAGAGGTTCAAGACTTCCCAAAATGGTTGGTGGCACTCATGGACATCAAAAAGAGGTAGATCAAGCCACCATAATGTTTGAATCCATAAAAAGCACCCTTGATAGCCTTCTCAAGGACAATACCATCATAAGGGAAGAAATTCAATCCTTTAGAGGTGAATACCTTCACTCCAAAGACCACTTGGAAGAACAACTTGCCGAAGTTGAGTCCAAATTGCAAGGTGGCCCAAAAGGGTTTGAGTACCATACTAAATAATCAAGTTGGGAAAAAGGAAAGGAAATGAAAGACTCTCACCCTCTCTTTGATCATGACCCCACTTTTAAGATGCCTAAATTAGACTTTCCTAAGTTCAATGGGAAGGACATAGATGGGTGGTTATGTCATGTTGATCAATTTTTTAAACTCCACAATGTCCCTCGATATTATTGGGTCTAGATGGCTTCCTTCAACTTAGAATCTGAAGCCTTACAGTGGTACCAATGGTTGCAAAACACCACTCTTGATCCTTCTTGGGAAGAATTTGAGTCCCAATTACTCACTCAATTTGGCCCTAGTGAGTATGATAACTTTATAAGAGCACTGACAAAGTTGAAACAAACTTCTACAATTCGAGATTACCAAACCCAATTCGAGAAATTGGCTAACAAAACTAGGGGGTTGAATGAAGGATTTTTTATGAGCTGTTTCATCAGTGGCTTGAAGGATGATCTCCAGGCCGAGGTCAAGATGTTCAAACCATAAACAATGATGCAGGCTATAAGCTTGGCATGGTTGGTTGAATCCAAATTTTTAGCTCAAAGGAGGACATCTAAATTTCCACAAACTAGACCCTCTTTTCCTTCCAAGTTCCCCACTCATAATGAAAATAAAATTGTTCCCCCAAAATGCTTGACTATAGAAGAAATGGATGCGCGATGCGCTCAAGGTTTGTGCTACAATTGTGATGAAAAATATGTTCGAGGACATAGGTGCACCCAAAATAAGTTGTTCCTCATAGATGTCGATGAGCCAACTACCAGTGACCAAAGTGATGATAACACGAAATCAGTAGAGGAACCACCCCAAAATGAGGAAGAAATACCTGAAGAACCATAGGTAGAAATTTCTGTCCATGCTCTTGCTGGGATAACTACTCCACAAACCATGAAAGTTGTGGATTTTTTCAAAGGCCAATGTCTTACAATCTTGATTGATTTTGGTAGTACACACAACTTTATTGATCCTCGCATTGCCAAGCAGGCTAATTGTTACATACACACATGTAATTCCTTTGAGGTTATGGTGGCCAATGGAGGGACTTTGCCTTGCAAAGGTAAATGTCGCAATGTTAAAGTGAAAATAGGGAATTATGAGCTCAAACAAGATATGTTTGCTCTCCAATTAGGGGGATGTGATATTGTGTTGGGAGCCCAATGGTTAGGTACATTAGGAACCATCTCATGGAACTTTGTTGAGCTCTGGATGTAATTTTCATAGGATGGATAGTCTTACACTCTTCAAGGTTCAAAAGCAGGGCCTCCTTAGATTATCAGCTCAAACTGTATGGAGAAGTTGTTAAAAAAATCTTCTCGGGGGGTCATAGCTCAGATATTTGTGATTCAACCACCCACTTTCGAGGGGGACCTAGTTCCCGAAGATTTGCAACTTGTTTTGACAAAGCACAATGTAGTTTTTGCCGAACCATCAGACCTTCCACCACGTTGCTCCCATGACCATGCTATTCCATTGGTACCTAGTAGTGTACCACCTAACATCAGGTTGTATCGATATCCTCATGCCCTTAAGTCTGAGATAGAGAAGTTAGTATAGGAATTGTTAAAAGTGAGAGTCATTCGGCCAAGTAATAGTCCTTACTCTTCTTTGATCTTATTGGTGTGAAAGAAATATGGGTCTTGGAGATTATGTATCAATTTCTATGAGCTCAATAAGCTCACCATCAAGGATAAGTTTCCTATCCCTATGGTAGATGAATTATTGGACGAGTTGCATGGGACTATGTTTTTCTCCAAATTAGATCTTCGCTTTGGGTACCATCAGATCAGGCTCAAGGATGAAGATATTCCCAAAACCACATTTGTACTCATGAGGGTCACTATGAGTTTTTGGTGATGCCATTTGGCTTGACCAATGCCCCTTCCACATTTCAAAGCCTCATGAACAACATTTTTCATCCATTCCTTCGAAAATTCATCCTAGTTTTCTTTGATGACATTTTGGTTTATAGTCACTCATGGGAAGAGCACCTTGTCCATGTGGATTAGACTTTACAACTTTTGGTGCAACATCAGCTTTATGCTAAGTGGTCCAAGTGTTCTTTTGGGTTGATAGAAGTGGAGTATTTGGGACACATTGTCACCAAATATGGAGTTAAAGTTGACCCTCGAAAGATTCAAGTGGTTCAAGAGTGGCCAAAACCTCACACTCTAAAAGGTCTTCATGGATTTTTGGGGCTTACAGACTATTACCATAAATTTATCCACAATTATGGTAAAATTACTGCTCCCTTAACCTCCATGTTAAAAATGATTCTTTTACTTGGATTGGATCCATTGACTTTCCTTGAGTTGAAGCATGCTATGACAACCACGTCAATCTTAGCCATGCCTAATTTTTCCAAGCCTTTTGTCATTGAAAGTGATGCTTTGAATCCATGGTATTGGTGCAATATTGATGCAAGAAGGGTGGCCCTTGGCTTTCACTAGTAAAGTGCTCTCTAGTCGCAATCTGGGCAAATCCACTTATGCTAAGGAAATGCTTGCAATTTTGCATGCGATCACCCATTGGTGACCTTATCTCATTGGGCATCATTTCTCCATTAAAACATATCATCAAAGTCTCAAATATTTCCTAGAGCAATGGGTTGCCACCCTCGAACAACAAAAATGGATCTCTAAGCTCATGGGCTATGATTATGATATTACTTATAAAAGGGCAAGGAGAACATTGTGGCAGATGCTCTCTCCCACCAATTTGAGGCTCACAGTATGCTCTGTGCCATTTCTTCCCCCATTCTCCAGTGGATAAATTCTCTATGTGAGGAGGTACTTAAGGATTCTAGCTTGCAAACTTTGGTTGCCTCCCTCCAAACCAAGCCTACCTCATGTCCTAGATACACTTGGGATGGACAAGATTTGCGCTACCACCAATACCTTGTTGTTCCTCACACGTCTTCACTCCAAGAACTTCTCATGAAGGAAATGCATGCCTCACCCTCTACAGGCCATTTTGGGTTTCTCAAAACATACGAAAGGATTAAGCATACTTTTTTTGGAAAGGTATGAAGAAGGACATTCATAACTTTGTGGCCGCATGTGACACTTATCAATGGATGAAAGGAAAAATGGTGCATTCTCTAGGCACTCTTCAACCCTTGCCCATTCTTGACTAGGTTTGGATAGATATTTCCATGGACTTTATTGAAGGGTTACCTAAGTCCGGGGGCAAATCAGTTATTTTTATGGTAGTGGATCATCTTTTGAAGTATGCTCATTTTTGTTCCCTCTCCCATCCTTACATGACCTCCATAGTTGCCCAAATTTTTCTTGATTCTATCTTTCACCTTCATGGCATACCCACATCCATTGTGTTCGATCATGACCCGACCTTCACTAGTCATTTCTGGCAAGAATTGTTTAAGTTGCAAGGAACTCAACTCAAAATGAGTTTAGCTTATCATCCATAAATGGATGGCCAGACCGAGATTGTCAACAAATGTTTGGAGACCTACCTTCGTTGCTTTACCTCTGATCATCCTACATAATGGGTAAAGTGGCTTCCCTTGTCCAAGTGGTGGTATAATACTTCCTATCACACGACGACCAAGGTCACCCCTTTTGAAGTAGTTTATGGATGACCTCCATTCACGCCCTCCTCCTACATTCCAAGTAGCTCCAAGGTCCATGCAATCAACACTACACTCAACCAACATGTCAACGTCCTCCATCAACTGAAGATGAATTTAGAAGTAGACAAAATCAGATGCACCAACAAGTTGACCAACATCATTCTGAGCGTAGCTTTTATGTTGGTGATATGGTCTTCCTTTGCTTGTAGCCATACAAACAATCATCCCTCCAACTTTATAGGTGCCAAAAAATCATTGCCAAATACTATGGGCCCTACCAAGTTTTACAGTGGATTGGTGCCATGGCCTACAAATTGGCCCTCCCATCTACATCCAAGCTCCACCCTATTTTTCATGTCTCCTCTCTCAAGAAGGTTGTGGGCAATCAGGTACAGGTTCAATCTGCCCTCCTAAAATTGGATGAAGAATATTCTATCTTGCTCGAGCCAGACCAGTTGTTGGATCATCAAACTCGCACTCTACGCAACCACACCATTACTGAGGTCCTTGTTCAGTGGCATGGCCTTCACCTAGAATATGCTACATGGGAA
The DNA here is from genome assembly GCA_028583015.1 of Wollemia nobilis. Taxonomy (NCBI): domain Eukaryota; kingdom Viridiplantae; phylum Streptophyta; class Pinopsida; order Araucariales; family Araucariaceae; genus Wollemia; species Wollemia nobilis. Next base: position 3,671,691 of record JAQPPZ010017073.1, read on the forward strand.
TCTCTCCAACAACTCCAACAATAGTTTCCTCATCTCCAACTTTGAGGATAAAGCTTTTTGAAGGGGAAGGACATGTTAGGACCCCATCCTAACATTATTTTATAATTCTCATTTGATTATGTAATGACCCACTTCCAACATGGGGACCCCATCTATAATGTTATTTTGTAATACTTTGTAATGTATGTGGCAAGCAAGGCACCTAGACAAGTGGGGCCATTTCATGTAACAGTTATCAAGATTGTAACCGATGTTTGGTAGAAGATTCTAGCTCGAGTGGCATTTTGCATGTAAGCCAACTCTTGAGCTTAGGGTTAGGGTTGCATGGAGTTTTTATTTAAAATACATGGAGCCATGTACGAATGTATATTTTTACAAATTAATGAAATATTGAAGGAGGTTGCCCCTCGAAGAGGCCTACGTTTCTGAGTTATTTTGTGAGATTGTTTCAATTCTGCAATTACTTTTTGCATAGTGTTATTATGTTATTTGATGAATTTTTATTTATTTTCAATATTTGTGTGAGTGAGATTTATTTTAATAGTAGGTTCCTAACATGAAGGCTAATGTAGAAAAATATCAAGAAGAAGAATGTTGAATTTTAGAATATTTGTATTTATAAAAAAACTAAAGAAGATCTAAAAAATAAAAATCAAGAAATCAAACCTTTTATGAAAAAATATGTAGGTATACTTTTGGAAGTAATTGTGAAATGGAGCATGGTTTGGGGTGTGATGTGGAAGGTATCTTTGGCAATGGATAAGAATGAAATTTTAGAGGTGTCAACTCAGCAGACATAGTAGATCCAAGTTTGTAGTAACCTTCTCGAGCTAGGCATGGTGACAAAGAAATGAATGGAGAAATGGGAATAAGATTTCAAAGCTAAAATTTTGATTCAAGGGAAAAATTGTGGCTTAATGTAGTTAAAGGAAATAAAAGGAAGCAAATTAAAGTTTTAACCTGTCAATAGAGGAAGGAAAGTTGGTAATACTATACGAATTGGCAAAGTTACATAAGGGGGTCTTAGTTTAGTGAGGAAATTTTTGGATGTGAGACCAGATCTGGATATGATTAAAAAATGGGCCAATGAAAAGTGGAAACCCTTAGGGCATATGGAAATTGCAGCCCTACCCATATTTTTTTCTTGGTAAGATTGAACTATGCAGAGGATATTGATCAAATCTTGCAAAGAGGACCTTGGTTTTTTGGGAGGAGGGGTTTGTTTTTGAAGTGTTGGACTCCAAAATTTGATCCTTATAGTCAACCCATTCTACAAGCACTGATTTGGGTCAGGTTACTAGGACTACCATTGCAATTTTGGTAGGAGGAGGTTTTCAAAGGAATTGCAAGAGATTTTAGCTAGCTCATTGTGGTAGATCCAACAATAGTGGCAATATCAAGGTTGATTTATGCTAGGTTTTGTGTTAATACTAATTTGGAAAGGGATATTCCAAATTCATGTGAGCTTATCTCAAAATTTAGCAAATGGCTACAAATAATAGAATATGAAAATGTGCCAACCAAGTGTAACATTTGTAACAAATTTGAACATCTTGGAAGATTTTGCCCTAATCAACTTGGGAGAAAGCATTATCAAAAGATTTGGCAAAAGAAACAAAGTAAGGAGGAAAGGAATGATGAATATTATGATGCGAAGGAACAAAGTATTGTTGATTTGAAGGATATTCAAGGAAAAGATGCTTTGGAAAATGCCACATATGAAGAAGGTGATATTGTTGAAAACCTGGACAAAGTAAGTCAACTTGCTTTTAATTTTAGTAATACTAGGAATGAAATTTTAACTAAGAATTCTTTTATTTCTTTGTAATTTTAAATGTTGAGGAATATAATGTAAATAAAGGTAGAAAGGGGTAAATGAAAATAATGAATCTATTGAAAAAGAACCAGATATACCCGGTGAAATAGAAAGAATTTGGAACCAGATAATATGAGAATTGGCCAAAAGAATACTTCAATAAAAGGAAGTAAAAGCCCTACTCCAAAAAAAATAAATAGGAATAGCAGAAAGGGTGGGATTGATGTTGGAGTGGAGTCAAAGCCAGGAAGACCTTTGAAGTCAAAAATAATGCAGAGAGAAACAACAATTGATGTGGCTAACGGAACCCAAACAATTTTTAATCTAAGTAATAAAAGACAACCCACTAGATATAAGAAATAAATATTATTTATTGGAATGTGAGGGGTCTCAATGCCCCTTAAAAATACCAATTGGTGTTTTCATTAAGAAAAGATAGAAAACCATGCATTTTAGCTCTATAAGAAACTAAGATCTTAGAACATAATTGTGAAAGTATAAAGCAAAGGATTTGGAAAGAAGCAAAATTTGTAGCCAGTCATGCTAATGGGGCTTCAGGAGGTCTAATGTGTTTATGGGATCCAAATAAAGTGGAAGGAACAATGATAAAAATAGCAAAAATATTTATCTCAATTTTTTTCTATTTTATTGATATGAAACAAAGCTAGATTTTAACTATAGTTTATGCACAAAAATATAGTTTTAGGAATAAGAAATTCATGGGAAGAGTTAAATTATATCAAGAAGCTTTTAAAAATACTCCTTGGGTTTTAGCTAGGGACTTTAATTCTCCACTTTTTCCTTCTGATAAAATGGGAGGTAATTCTTCAATTTTTGATGGCATGATAGATTTTGAAACATTTGTGAATATCAATGAATTGATGGATGTGGAATTAAGAGGTATTAGATTTACATGGAGTAATAGAATAATTGGTGATCAACTTATCCAAATAAGGTTGGATTATTTTTTTTATTTCAAAGGAAGGGTTCCTTACATTTGGGGATTCTATACTTTCAGCTCTACCAAAGATTGGATCTGATCATAATCCTTTAGTTTGGGAAACAATAGCATGAGTAAGTATTTTTAAAAGTCTATTTAGGTTTGAATTGATGTGGTTGAGACATGATGATTTGAAAAAGAGAATTGAAGAATGGTGGAAAAAGTACTTTTCGGGGCCCATAATCTCATAGGTTGCAAAGAAACTAAGGTACATAAAACAAAACCTCAAAATTTGGAATAGGAATATTTTTAGAAATCTATTTGTTAAGAAGAATGAATTAAAATAGTAGTTGATGGATATTGATGTATCTCTTAACAATGGGAATCTATTGGTTGATATTCGAGGAAAAGAAAAACAATTGTTATTAGATTATCATAACATACTAGCTAGTGAGGAGGTTTTTTGGAAACAAAAATCTAGAGTTCTATGGCTTAAATAAGGTGACCAAAACATGAAGTTTTTTCATATTTTAGCTCTTAAGCATAGAATTTGTAATAATATTAAGGAAATTATTAGAGATTATGATAGAGTTATTGATAATATCCTTGAAGTTAGAGATGAGGTAGTTAAATTCTTCATAGATCTGATTGGAAGAGAGGAGATGATAGATGAAGAAGCAATGAATTTACTACTCTAGAATATTATTTCTCTTATTACAAGTTAACACAATGATTACTTGATTAGTCCATTCAAATAAGAAGAGATTAAAACAACAATGTTTGATATGTGTGGGGAGAAGGCTCCAAGTCCAGATGGTTTTTAGGCTATATTTCTCAGAGATTTTGGAGGATTGTTGGGTTTGATGTAATAAGAGCAGTTATGGAGGTTCAAAAATTTAATTTTATACCAAGGGATGTCAACTCTACTTTTCTTGTTCTAATTCTAAAAATTTTAGGTGCTAAATCTTTCAAATATTATAGATTGATAAGCCTTTGTAATAGATTATACAACATTATTACAAAAGTAATTGCTAATAGACTCAAGTATGTGTTGCCCTTTATAATTGATATGCAACAAGGGGGTTTTGTGATGGATATATAGATCTTGTATAATATCATAACCATTCATGAATTCATTCATTCAATTGAAAGGAGTAAAGAAGTAGGGATGTTGTTAAAGTGATGTGGGAACCTATCTTGCGAAGGGTATATCTTTTGATCCGATCATTAGATCATCATGATATTTTATGAGGAGCTAGATATTGATGAGGACAATGTCATAAAAATATCATAAAGGGACCTTGATCACTTTTTTTAGGCCTTTTTAAGATTATTTAGGGCCTTAATTCCTTCATCTAGTGCCCCAAAAATGGATTTTAGTGTTTATTTTGAGTTTTTTGTATCCAAAAAAATGAAATTTAATAACTTTTTATTTATACATGGTTAGGTGTTAATATTTTATAGGGCACATAATATGGGCATTACAACGATGTGTGTTAATTTGGAGGTCTACTTGATTTTTTTGTGAATTACTAAAAATGGTAGTTTTTGGCTACAAATTATAATTTGCCAAAAATAGTAAATTATTATCTTTAGGGATTTAAGATTTAGGGTTTCTTTTGGGATATATTCCTCTGGTATTGCATTGTTGAAATTTATGGATCCAATAATGACAAAATAAACCATTTGTAGGTTTATTTCAATTTGGTGCATATTTTATATGTTGGAGGTGTTTGTTCTGACCTCTTGTAGTTGGATTCACGTCATTTGGTACTAGAGATAGGTTGGATCTACCTTGGGGAAGTGAAGGTAATATTTTTTATCACATTTATTTTGCTATTCTTATTTTCTATTTGGAATAACACAAATCATATTAGCATGAGAGGAAGAGGAGGTTATACCCAGGTTAACAGGCATATGTAGGAGTTGCAGACACAAGTAATTCAGTTGATTAGAGTGATTACATGTATGAGGGAAAGATGTACAACATATTTTATAGATATATATTTTGATAATGAGACTATGGTAGGAGACAATAGATCATAGGTTCATGTAGAGGAAGAACCAGAGGAGCAACCAAAGGAGCATCATTTTGAGGATAGTTTGATTAGGCCCTTGGAAGAAAATAGAGATGGGATCAAGCTTAATGTCCCTTATTATGCATGAGGGTTGAAACTAGAGGATTTGATAGACTATCTGAATAGCAAGGAGAAGTTCTTTGAGTGGAGGAACCTTTCAAAAGAAAAGAAAGTAAATATTGCATGCACAAAGTTGAAAGGGCATGCATTGATTTTGTGGGATCATCAACAGAAGGGGAGGCAGAGAAAATGAAAGGAAAATATTAGTATCTGGTGCAATATGGAGAAAATTTTGAAGAAGAAATTCTTACCTATAAACTATAACTAAATTTTATTTCATAAATTTCAAAACCTCTAAAAAATAGATCATAGCATCGAGGACTATGCCAATGAATTCTACATGTTATAAATTCAAGTGGAGCATAATGAGTCAAAATAATAGAAGGATGTAAGGTATGTAAATGGATTAAGTTATACCATACAAGATGAGTTGAGTATTCTTTAGATCCATAGTGTAGAGGATGCATATTAGTTAGCACTAAAGGTAAAAGAGAAATATAAGAGGCGTAATTTTAGAAGAGCAAAAAGAGGACCATCATCACCTCCAATAAAAGGGCACAATGGATTTAATCCCTCAAATGGAGAATCTTCGAATACAAGAAAACAAGAAGAGTCTATACAAGATCATAGTAACCACCAAAGAGGTAGAGGATTTTAGAGAGGAAGAGGCTATGGTGGAGGACAAAATTGGAATGGCCCATAGTATAGATGTGGTGACGAAGGGCATATAAATTTTGAGTTTATGCACTATCCTACACAAGAAAGAAGATAGGGAGAACAAGATAGAGTCAAATTCATTGAGGTAGAAGAGAAAACTGAGATAAAGTTGTATACATGGGGAAAAATCTCATGATAAGGAGGATGATGATCATCCCAAGGAAGGAGAAAGTTCAGGACAGTGATAGTGGTAATTTCTAGTTGCGTATTAATATCTTTCAAACAAGATGTGCATCTAGAGGAAAGGCATATAAGATAATTATTAATAATGGTGGTTGTGAAAATATGGTTTAAAATGACATGGTTGAGAAACTTAATTTGAAGTGTGAGAAGAACCCATATCCCTACCACATATTGTGGTTCAAGAAAGGGAATGAGGTGATTGTAGATAAGAGGTATTTGGTTAAGTTTTCAATTGGGAATACCTACAAGGATGAAGTATGGTGTGATGTAATTTTTATGGATGCATATCACATATTGTTGGGGAGGCCTTGAAAATATGATAGGAAGGTTGTCCATGATGAGGGAAGGAATACTTACACATTATGGAAGGATGGATTAAAAATGGTCTTGTTACCACATAAGGAAGAAGGGTAGAGTGAAATTCTATTGATAACTAAGGAATTTGTCATAGGAATGATTGAAGTTGGGTTTTGTTATGCATTGACGACAAATGTGGATACTAAGGATGTTGCTATATCGCCCATATAAATAAATCTGCTAAAAGAGTTTGCAAATATCATACCAAAGGAGTTACCAGACGGACTACCATTGAAAAGGGATATTCAGAATAATATTTATCTAATTCTAGGATCGAATCTTTTGAATTAGAAAACCTATAGGATGAGTCCAATGAAGAGTGAGGAGTTAAACAAACAAGTGACAAAGTTAATAAAGAAGGGATTTATTAGAGAAAGTATGAGTTTGTGTGCAAATCCAACACTATTGAAACCAAATAAATGTGATAATGTCAAATGTGTGGATAGTAGAGCAATAAATAAAATTACAAATAAGTACTAACATCCAATTCCAATACTAGATGATATGATGGATGTGCTAGTAGAAGCACAATGTATCAACAACATTGATCTATGTAGTGGATACTATCATATTCAATTATGAGAAGGAGACGAATGGAAGACCACTTTAAAGATAAAATATGGGTTGTATGAATGGTTGGTGATGTTTGAATTATCCAATGCACCCTATACGTTTATGAGGATGATGAATATAATACTACAAGAATTTATTGGTAATGCATTTTGATGATATTCTAATATTCAGTAGGAATTATGAAGAGCACCTGTTGCATTTGAAATTGGTGTTAGAATTGTTAAGGAAGGAGAAGTATGCCAATCTGAAGAAGTGTAAATAAATATTAATTTTTACATAGTGAACCTACCCCACTACGAACCATTCTTTGATACCAAATGTCAACATCCTAAATTTTTCCATCCAACTAAAAACCAATTTTTAACCCAAGAGGATGTTTTTTCAAAATCCTAAAGGTATATAACATATATATATATATATATATATATATATATATATATATATGCCTTTCCTCTCTCTTCTTTAATATCTTTTTCTAGATCTATAGAACTCTTGTCATTATACACTAGGGATTCTTAGTTTATCCTTTAACCATAATCTATGACTTGGCTTCCAAAAGCATCCATCCCTACATTTACCCATGTTTGCTTGAGAATGTACTAGATGCAATACCTTCTACCAACTATCCTATTCTCCCCACAAGATAATTGTTACTTCCCCTTTTTGATCCTTTGAAAAGTGGATTCCTAGTCTTTACTCCCCTCACAATTCCTTTAGTGAGGGAGCTTCTAGGGATAAGCCAACTCTTTTTATCTCTACACAAATCCTTTATTATAGGATCCACAATTCATTTAGTGAAGAGTACTATTATCGTATTTAATCTCTACTCTATCTATACACAACTCCTTTAGTGTAAGAGTTCTACCAACTAAACAAAACCCATCTATTGGTTCCATATAATGATCCTTAATTTATAATAAGGGTTTATCCCTACTACCCATTCCATATATAAGAATTGTATCTAAAACCTCTTATTAGCTTACGAAAATCGTTAGCCAACATATCTATCTACTCGGGTAACACCAAATGCTCTGTAAGTACTGATGTTCGACACTTTCTAGTCAACGTCTTCTAAGATATATCCATTATGTCATGGTATCTTCCTTTCCAAAATATGAGGGTACATAATAACACTTCTCTGGTTTCACTGTTAGTCTAAAGTTAAAACTCTCCACGATAGCTTGTCCACTTAACATGATAGTCGCATTCCTTCACAAGACTATCTTGAATCATGTTGGTTCGTTTGTGACTTAACAAAAAGTGATTAGAGGATACATTTTCTACTCATAAAAACTCAAGTAAGCTACAACATTATTTAATTAAAATAAACCCATGATACAATAAATATGATATTCCTTAATACAATTTGTATTCCATTTAAATACTATTACCACCAAGAAAGACAATGCGGATGAACAACAAATAGAAATCTTAAACCAGTCCAATCCATCATTGATAGCAAGTCACACATCATCAAGGAAAATATTTAGATTACAAGGAAATATTTCATTAATATGTACATAATTATATCTCAAAGCACATTATGGATTCTCCAAAACATTCCATTTTTCCATAATATTTGTAAAATCACAATGGTGCACCGATCCATCATCTAGGATCTAATACAATTTAGACATCAATTTCCTTGTTCAAACTACATCCAAGGTTATAGAAAGTCACATTTGTTCCCGCACTTCTAGTTTGAGAGACCTTGAACCAGAATATAAACATCTGCATCATTGTACCGATCATCTCACTACATCAATCATCTTGTTGAAGCTACTAACCACCAAGAAAGATATACCTTGAACCGGGATCAGAGACAACTTCAAACATTATAGTGCTGTATCACGGATGCATTATTTTACATCCTAACAGCAACAACATGGAAGATACTCCAATACTTCCATATTACACAAAACTTCCTTAATCTATGTTCATTCCTCATCTTTGATATAATACAACAATAACACAAGAATGTAATACAACTCATTTGTCTATTTCTAAATATGAACAGAAGAAGTCTATTACTCACTCAGTATTTTGAATACAACCCGGAGTCTTTCCACAAGGCACGAACTATAAAAGGATAGTTTTCTTAATCCACTTAACAATCAAAAAGTCTTTTCCTAGTACAAATGGAAATAAATCAATCTAATTCTAGCAATAAAAAAATTATAGTTACCACATTAATTCAGATCATAGAGGTTAACATATTCACATTCACATCTGGCACTCGCATCTAAAACATTCCATATCTAAAACGTATAATGGAAACTAATTATTTTCTTACATAATAAAAAATAATGTAAACAATATCAATCCCTCGTCCTATGGTGCAATCTCATGAGTTTCGATGACAAGCTACATTGAAAACTAGCACTCTATGTTTATAGGAGAAAACCCATTAATCTTATCACAACGATCTACTGATTGCATAAATTTCATATTTCCTACTATCCACCCCATACAATAGCGGTCGTTCATATTTATTTTAAAAACAAACCATAAACAACTATTGAAGCTTTTCCTATAGGAAACCTTACACCAGCAACGAGTTATCTTGTTCTAAAAAAAGGAAAATGATTGAAACTTATCTAGAAATGAATCTCAGACAACATCACAATATAGATATTTATTTGGCATTCATCCACATAGCTTAACAACCAGAATACATCAACCAATCTATTAGAGAATACCTAGTTATGATGACGCCCTATTGACCACTCTTATTTTACACGCCATTCCAAACACAACAAACATTCATTTTTTTCTCATTAATTTAGTGATCAAACAACACACATCAATTGGAGTTCAAGCCATAAAATCAATGAACAACAATTGGTTAAGGGTTTCTCATTCACTATTCCCTTCTTTTGAAACAAACACTGCTATAAGCATTTTCTATGGATGAGTAGTAATCATTCCTTTCTTTATTACTACTTCATTATGTTTGTTTTTAATCACTATTTTCTCATGATCTCATAGCAATGTTATCATTCAATAATGGTTTCCTTATTTTTCTCTTTTGAGACAAATAATATAAGTAAATAGTGATTTCCTCGTTTAATAGAAAAAAACTTTATTTCAATTAAAGTTTTCATCAAGAAAAAAGATCGTTTAGCAGTAAACATATTCAAGCATGATATGTATCTCCATGAAATGCATTTAATAAGTTGCCCCAACTTCTTCGTCAATTTACCCATCACATCACTTCCCATAAGGTATCCCTTTCTCAATGGTTAGTTCTTTTTGTAACCTATTAAGAGAACCTGTTCCTGCAAAACACATTTCCATCAGTAGTACCATATTCCTTTATAAAATGTGCAATTGTTTTCCAAGAAACTAAACATGAAATAATCCATTTCTTTACATGAGGTATATCCTATCTCCATATTATGCATAACAAGTCATGAATAATCAATCATTCCATCGATAGAAAACCAAAATAAAAACATACATCCATTCATATGAAGTGACTTCATCCAAAGTAAAAAGTCTACCAAGGGAGGGTCATGATAGTAATTCCTTGAGTTACTCTTTGTCTCTAATATCTAAGTATTTTATAGTAAATAGTTGGGCCACAATGCCATGGGTTACTTTTTAATAAGTTTTCCATCCTATGAGATGTTACAATTTGAGTAGTTCTAGCCTTCAAGCCCCATAAGATGTGTTTTATTCTCTATTGGCTGAATTTCACCCATAAATCATAGAAATCCCATAATATAGACCTAATGGTCTTAGCCATTGAGCCCCAAGAACAACAAAACACCCACATAGGGATAGTGCAAACATGTTTTTATTAAGATTATATTCTCTTATTTATATATTAATATTTCTACACTTTCCCTTACAAGGCAAAGTTTCTCCATTGGCAATCATGACTTCAAAGAAGTTATAAACATTAATATAGCAATTTTCTTGTTTGGCCACCCTTGGATCAATGAAGTAATAGGTTCTCCTATAGTCACTGAGAATTATGACATGTTGTCCTTTGAAGTGTCCTATCACCTTCATGGTTTGGGGATTTGATATCCCTACTAAGGCATGCACCAAAAATTATGGTTTGGATTTTGCTAGAACGTCAAACTATTCTATATGTTCCTCTTCCTAATGATCCTCTTTCTCCTTATAAGAATTGATGCTTATTGCCTCATCACATCCAACAAAAAAATCTTGTGTTGCACATATTTATGCCCTGGTGAATATTTTTCATCATAATTATAACATAGGCCCTAAGCTCTATGAGCATCCATTTACTTCGTAGTTAATCACTTGATTGGTGGATATTTACTGTTAGTATTTGATGTAAAATTGGATGGAAATGTAGGTTTGGCCTCTGGGAATTTGGAAAACCTCCTTTGAGAAAAAAATTATTATTTTGTTAATCTCGCCAATCATATAGCTTACATCATAGACTGGAGTTTGAACATTTTTATTTTTTCCTTGATATCACTTTCAACCCACTAATAAAATAACTCTTAAAAATCCTTCAATCAACCCCTTTGTCCTATTACCTAATTTCTTAAATTGAATATGATATTCTTGAACAATAAAGGTTTGTTTCAATTTGGTTAAGGCTCTTGTAAAGTCCTCATACTCACTAGGGCAAAAAAAAGTGAGTAATTGGGACTCAAAGTCTTCCCAAGAAGGGTCAATAGTCATGTTTTGTAACCATTGATACCATTGTAGAGTCTTAGATTCAAATTTAAAATATGCCATGGTGACCCACAAATATCGAGGTACATTATGGACTTTGAAGAACTGATCTAGTCGACACAACCAACCATCAACATCCTTTCTATTAAACTTGGGAAAGTCTAATTTAGGTATCTTAAATGGGGTATCTGTGTCAAAAATAGCACGATGAACCTTTCTCTTTATTGACTAAACTACCACCCGGTACTTCAATGTCAAGATGCTCGAATCCCTTTGAGAATTCCTTTAATCGTTCTTCAACCTCTAGGAATTTTTATTTAATTTTGAATTTGGATTTAATCTTGTCAGTTCTCATAACTTGCACATGATATTCCATCTTTATAACTTATTGTCCAATGTTGGAAATTTGGATTTTTAGGTTATGAAGTGTGTGATTTAATTGCTCCATATATTCTCTTTGTTCTAACTCCATTGATCCTCTAGTCCCTCTAGCCATATATGTATGATTTAGACCACCCCAACTAACTTACTAAAAATAGAAGTGTTGTTCCAAAAGTTACTATTTTTAATAATGGGCTAGAAAAAATGTTTGGATGTTATATATCAAAATGATCAGCTCAAAAATATGAATGCAATAGATAGGTCTCACAATAATATTTTTGGAACCCTAGAAAAAGTACATGGAGGCTATATACCAAAATAATCAACTCAATTAGATGATTGCAATGGGTTATATCACATAATAATATTTTTTGACACCCCTAATTTTTTTAATAAGTGTTGTGTTCAAGTGTCGTCTATTTTTCTACTGCAATCTTTGTTCACTAAGAAAATTGACTTTTGTCTAACAACCCCTTAATAGGCTTTGCAATATCCACTACTGACAACTATTCTATCTAAATCTGTAACTCACTGTTTCTTATGGCTATCTTGGTAGATTATTTTTTATAAATACCCTAACTATTATGATTTTCAGCTATAATTGACAATCACACTGTCATACTTTATCTTAATTGTTGCTATGTGACTGACAACTGTATGAACAAACTTTGCCTTGACTGAATATGATCCTGATTGAAATGATACCTAATTATTACTAGTAGTCCTTGTCTTAATTGTTACTTTCACCACTAGTCCTTTCATTTGTTTTGGTTTAGTAATTCTATGATAGTGTATTCTCTTTAGTATGCTCACTTTTGTGGTAGGGTTTTTGGTATGCAAGAAAAATATTTATGAAAATAGGGTACTCTTGGCCAAGGAGAGTATTGTCCATGACCCTCTATTATACTGTAGTGATGAACGATAGTGCTCAAACTAATATTTCAAGCCACTACCCTGATGGGGACTGAAAATTGCACGCTCAGATCTGAAATTTTCATTCATTAATTTTCATAATATTTTTACAATGAACTAGCCCGTAGGCGTAGTTTTTCTATACTCTATTGCAATCTCCAGCTCACCATGCTCTCCTATTACAACACTTGGGTTTTTATAGAGGCCCCGACCCTCTGCAGTCTGCAATAACAATTACAGAACAATGGCCACAGCCATTAACTTCCCATCTAGAAGAAACACATTGTCGCTCTCTCCGCAGCCCTCTGACATGCACGATCCTGGTGTAGACTGCCTCACGCTCGGTGAATCTGCCTACACTACCCAGGAACTCTGAGCTTTCTTTGGAAGGAAACACAGTCCAAAACTGCCTCACGCTCGGCGCATCTGTTTCACGATCTTCCGTCTCCACAGCTCTTCTAGAAGAAAAATAGTGCAAGCAGGGCCAAGATGGCCCTCTGGCCTCGCAACTGCAACCCCTGCCTGCAACTATTTTCCAAACCTTGTACAAGTCTCTGCTTCACCCTTTTATAGCTTCTGGTGTGCCTCTTCATCTTCCAGCTGGTGGCTTCTCCTTCATTTTTGCCATGACTGTTCGGTTCCATAACTGCATTCCGTAATGGCCTCTGTAACTATCGTCCGACTCCCACTTATGGTTACATTTTTTGCACGACTCTTTGTCTTCGCCTACTTTCACTGCACCTTGCTGCCACGTGTCACTCAATGACCTCGTTCTGTAATGGCCTCCTGAAAATGTAGCATGTTGTGATATCATGACATCTTCTCCATCTTGCTTGTCTTTTTCTCTATCGATCGTGATATTACGACAAGTCATGATATCGCGACATTTTGGCTTCCTTGCTCTCTCCTTTCTCTTCGGGTTGCAAAATCGTGATGTGTCATGATATCGCGACACTTTTCTCTTCATCCACTTTCTCTTCTCTTCTAGCCGCGAAAATGCGACATGTCGCGAAATCGTGACATTTGTTCCTCTCTGCTTCCTCTCACTTCTTTGGGTCGTGAAAATGCGACATGTCACAAAATCGTGACATCTTTTCCTCTCTGCTTCCTCTCGCTTCTTCGGGTCGTGAAAATGCGACATGTCACAAAATCGTGACATCTTCTCCTCCGGCTCCTTCGCTCGCCTCTTGGTCGTGAAAATGCGACATGTCACAAAATCGTGACATTTTCCTCCTCTGGCTCCTCCTTCACTTTTTGGTCACGAAAATGTGACATGTCGCGAAATCGTGACATCTTCCTCCCTTGGCTTCTTCTTTGCCTTCTGGTCACGAAAATGCGACATGTCGCGAAATCGTGACATCTTCCTCCCTTGGCTTCTTCTTCGCCTTCTGGTCGCGAAAATGCGACATGTCGCGAAATCATGACATCTTTCTCCTTCGGCTGCTTCTTCGTCTTCTGGTCGCGAAAATGCGACATGTCGTGAAATTGCGACATCTTCTCCACTGCACCTTCTCTCTCCTCTATGGGTCATGAAACTGCGACATGTCGCAAAATCATGACATCTTCTCATCCGTGCCTTCTCTCTCCTATGTGGGTCACGAAACTACGACATGTCGTGAAATCATGACATCTTCTCATCCACACCTTCTCTCTCCTCTACGGGTCGTGAAATCGTGACATCTTTTCATCTGCGCCTTCTCTCTCCTCTGTGGGTCGCGAAACTGCGACATGTCACGAAATCGTGACATCTTCTCATCTGTGCCTTCCTCTCGTTTTGGTGTCATGATATCGTGACCCTTTTTATGTCGCGATATCGCGATAGTTTTCATTCTCGCTGTCTCTTTCATCTATGGGTCGCAATAACGCGACATGTCGTGATATCGCGACATCTTCCATCTGCTGCTTCTCTCTCCTCTTTGTGTCGTGATATCGCGACACTTTTTCTTTCATGATATCGTGACAGTTTTCCTCCTCATCTCTCTCCTCTTTTGATCGCGATTTCGCAACATGTCACAAAATCGCGACAACTTTCTTCCTTAGCCAATTTTTCAGAAGTGGCCCTCCTGCCACTGGATGCTTCTGCATCAGGTGCTACTAGATGCTCTTGCATCATACCCAAAGAGGATTCCACACATATCCTTGAGCACATTACTCATCTCTTTAATAGTACATGAGGGTGATCTTCCTAAGTGTTGTGCTCAATGCATTATAGATAAATACATGGTTTAAAGGCTTCATATGTCTAAAGGTTTCTTTTAATCCTAGGGGGTCTCCTAATATACGCACAGATACATGGGAGCTCAATTCCATATACGAGTGTTTTTTGAGGCATGAGTATTATAGCCTAATCACCCCACTTCACTAGATGCTTTACAAATAATCTAGGTTAGCGAATAATGATAGCTCCTCCATGATATTTTAAAACCCCCAACATAAGGTTTCTAACCTATTAAACTAAAATAGATAAAAAGAGTGAATTTTTAATAGGATAACAAGCAAAAAAATGAAAGCACAAAAAATTATACTTAACAGTCAAAATGGTAAGGCAAAAACTATTGCAGTCACAATGGAACATGGCGCTAGAAAGTGTTGTGATACCACTTTTTAGGAACCTTTTGATTAAAATAAGCACATTCACATAAAAATTACAATAAAAGTAGTAATTCATGAAAGAACATAATATTGCACTATGAAATGTAAATGAAAAAATAAATCACAATACATAATTGTTTGCCTCTTTGAGGGGGTAACCTCCTTTAATACTTTGATTCAATATATAAAAATATACATTCATTTATACCCCTTGTATTTTAAAGATACATTTCATACAACATAACCTAACGCTCAAGAGTTGGCGTACATGCAAAGTGCCACCTAAGCTAAAATATTCTACCAAACAAGCAATTACATTTTTTATAATGGTTATATGAAATGACCCCACTTGTCTAGGCACCTCAAATGCCACATACCATTACAAAATATTATAAGCTATCATTAGAATGGGGTCCCCGCATTGGCAAGGGGTCATTACATAATAATATGAGGATTACATAATAATGTTAGGATGGGGTCCTAACATATTATGTCAAGATACATGATTTATGGTCTATGTAATAGATTTTATTGAGGAATATAATGGTAACCAAAAAATCTATATATATATATATCTTATTTATTAATTTTTATATTGTTTTATGACTTGTTTTTTTATTGGCATGATTTTATGTTCTTCTTTCACTTTAAGTTGTAAAGGTAAAGTAGTTTTTAATATCCATAAAAAATAGTCCATATGAGACAACCCTCATAGAGGATATTATTTACTCATTATATTTATCCAACCAAACCTTGATTACTAAAGTATGGTGTATAACACTACTTCCCATTGGATTGTAACATGAATTGTGATGTATTTTACATACAATTCACTCATAGTAAATTTCGACTTAATTGTACATGTTGAATGAGGCTTCCTTAGAAATAAAATATGGTACACTTAGTGTGCATCAATGTGCAATGAGTTTCCTAAAATATTGGTGATATCATGCACATAGTTCAAGTTTTTGGCTAAGATTAAAGAAATGTATTGTTATCTTCACCTAAAATATTTAACCAAGGATAAACATGTCAAGATGAGAGAGATTCCAAGTCAAGATTCCATGAGGAGGATAATGTGTTACTTACCTTCGAATTATTTTGTATTCTTTAATCTTACTTATCATAATATACCATGTACTTGTTATCTTATTACCACCTAGAAAAAAAGAATATTAGAATCAATTTTAACATATGTTATGGCTAACAATGACACCCAAATTATTGAAGTATAATCATTCAAGGATTTTAATCAACCATGGTTTAGGGTATTGAATATGTTCCCTTAGACTAGCAAGATGTACAAATTTCATGGAATTGCCTTCATCTAAGGATCAAAACTAGTAATAGATTCAAACAACATACTCAAAGAAATGAAAATTGATAAAATATACCAAGATGACTCCCAAGCTAATATGACACTATGGAAAGAAACAATGTTAATTATTTCATAAAAATATTACAAAGGCATAAAATGCAAATATTGGAGGTTAATGTAAATATAGTAGTTTAAAATAACCAAGGACATAAAATACAAACATTAGAGACCAATGGAACAATATTTGAAAAGCAACCAAACAAACAAATGTAGAGAACTCTATTGATGTTTGTACTCAATAGTTTGATGTGTCACTAAGCCCTTCAACGATCCACCCAAAGTATTCATGCTTAAGGCCCAAATTAGAAGTAAAATAAGCAATGAGCACCATCAATTTTAGATCAATAATGCATATAACAGTAATATCAACCATAAAGTGGTCATAACAAGCATAAAAAAAATTAGTTGTAATTGATCTCATACTTATGGCCACTTTTAAAACTAAATTTGATGAAGTGCGTACAATTGATCTTCACGATTCCCTATTTCCAAATGATGAGGTAATCAATATGCAACAAACTATCTTGAGAACAATCATGTAGAATGTTGTCTAATCTAGTTTGATTTAACTAGTACAATATATAGTTTTAAATATGACCTAGGAGGTTCATTAAGTTCAAACAAAATGGTCTGAATTTGTATACCATCTTCAACCTAATGTGTTGTCAACTTTTTTGTTCATCCAAAATAATGAGTAATGAAATGTAATCAACTTCAAGTACTTAATATCAATTGGCCAATATGTAAAAATTTTCAAGGTAACAGAAGATGAATTGGCTAATATGAAACAATAGATCCCTCTTTTTTAATGCATTTGAGAATTGACCTAATTCAAACAAGTAATTTGTTTCTTTTTATATGAGTAACAATACTATCAACAGTTGTTAGAAGTCTAACAAATTTTCTAATACAAGTAAGCAACACTAGAGGCCAAGAGAATCGAAGCTAAGAAAGTGGTTAATAATAACAAAATATGTGCTTTTGTAAATAGTATACTTGATTATATATTGCTACTATCAAGCTTGGTTAATCTCTACAATTTTATCAATATAAAGGTGTTTGACATGGTAATAGATCAAATTTCTAAAATTGTTAACATTTAACTAGATATTTTGTAAACAAAAATCAAGGGTTTAGATCGTATTGACACTTCACTTGCCCATTTAAAATTTTATTACAAGCACTTTACAAATTAAGATCTCAAAATTATTTGTTCTAGGAGCTTAGTTTATTACACTATGTCCCTTTGTCATGAGAGATATGTTGGCAAGCCAACATACTTCAAATATTTTTTATTTTGCACAAATGGCCTAACCCAATTAAGAGTAAGTCTCATCATTAATGTAGTCTATGAGTAATCACCCCTACCACTACATGGGCACATGAGTAATGCATGTGCCCAAATACTTTGATATCTATAACTTGGCGGTGTGTCTTGCATTTCCTTTGACTTTACACATAAAGGCTATTTTGGGAAGTAGAAAGAACAAGCACTAGAGATCATTGTCAATGTTTTGTTATAATTATTTTTATCATAGCGCAATGTGTCTGTTAGGGTCCGTGTAATGATATTTTCTAGGGAATATAATCTCACCCAATAAACCCTTGTGCATATATTGCTATTTTTTATGTTGAGTATGGTTGTTTTTTTATTATCTTAATCTTGTCTTTATTTTTCACTAAATGTTTAGTGAGAATACTACATACACTTCAACCCACTCATTCAGAAATAAGACTTGGTACTTTCTACATTTAAGCCATCAGAAACTAGTACATTTAAATTATAATAAAGATGATAAATATTATTAAATATAAAAATTAGATAGAATTAAAACTTGAAAAAGGTATTTTAAATATGTGAAACCCATCGTTAAGAGAGTAAATAATTGGCCGAGGACAAATATGAGGTAATGTACAAGTGTAGCATAAGACTAAGTCAACCAGGAAGCATGATATCAATAAATTTAATATGTAGCATCGTTGTTTTTTTAGTGAAACTATGTAGCATCATTTTAGTTATGCATACTTCCAGTATTTAAATGGATATTTTAATCCTATACCTCATTATATTTGGTGGAATAAAAGGACTATAAATTTAATGTATATTTTTTATTTTTTATCTTTTGTTGAGTATATACATATATAGACAAACAATCAATAAGATCATTTTTTATTATTTATATATTAACTTTTTAATCAAAGTTTTACTATTTTTAAGAAATTATAACCAATAACTCCATTTACTTTGTCTCTTAGATATAGCACTTCTTTACCTTCTATTTAATTCATTTTAAATTTGATAATTGACTTAAAACTTCAATCTATACTTATAGTTTTATGGATATTAAGAAATAGTCCATATAACAATACCTAAAAAAATAGTTTATCACCTAAAATACCAATAACATGAGATCAAGCTATAAAAAAATCTAGCTTTTCAAGGTGAAGATCCAAGTTCAACTCTTGCCAAGTGATATATGCATAATTGTCTCATATCACTATGCGGTTCATTAAAATACCATGTTAACACGATCATGATGTACACGGGGCTTGTTTCAATACCCTATAACCAATTAAAACATATCAACTAAAAATAATTTAATATTTTAGTCAACATTATGTAAATAATAAAAACGAAAAATGTTTTTAAATATGGATCTATTTCTTTACTAAATATTTAAGATTACATATTTTTCATGTCTAAGCCACTACAAGATAATGGTAAACATACTACAAATGTGTTAGTTTACCTACACGTGCATTATGAACACTTTCATAGTAATGTGGCTCATGATAGCATGATTTGTTTTAATAGCACAATAAAGTCATTTTTTGAAATAAATATAACATATGTAAAAATATTGCATGAATTCTATAGATTTTAATTGAAAATTACCTTTCAAATTAAAAAAATATATATGATCCTTTTAATTTTTATCCCTAGACATCAATATTTAATTTAGCACATTTTTGTAATAATTTATATTTCACTTCTATTGAGAATAGTCTCATTTAAATATCAAATACTACATTCATTATTAGATCAATTAGATCATATCCAACTTACATCACAAACAAATGTTCAAACCCCATGAGTGTGATTCATGAGCAAGTGTGATCTAGGAGTAAGCCTCATCTCTTCTTGTTTTAGAAAGCAAGCATTGCAAGTGTGAGTAGGAAGTGAGTATGGGAAGGAAGCAAGTATGAGCATACGGGAATCGCAATTTCCTATTCTATATCTTTGGAAAATTTAAAAGACTAAAGAATTATTATGGGAAAAATATAGGTGGCATAGAAGGAAAGTCATTTTTGAAAGTTTTAATTGGAAGTAAAGATGCCTATTTGAGGACAAGAGAACCCTACCTAGTTAGTAAATATTACACCGGAAGTGATGATTAAGAATGATATGATCAAGCATGGAATAATGGTTTTTATTGAAAAGGGTTAATATGTAAGTTCCACATATATTGGCTAGGTTTTATGTAGAATCAATTTAAAATTGAATCAAGTGGAAATGGTGATTAAATTCAAATTACTCCATGACTATTCTTTTGAAATATTTTTTCCTCATCTTCACCATTTTAGAAATCAAGGATAAAATAATGGGTGGTGGCCCATAATTTAGGGAGAGGGATACATTATATTTAAGACCTTGGAGTAAGAATTTTTAATATGGAGCAAAAACTATTATAAGATTTCTAGTGTGGATTAGGCTTTTTGGACTTCCATATCAATTTATCATTAAAGATGTTTTAAATAATATTGGTAATATTCTATGAGAGTTTATTCCAACTACATCAATTATTAAGGAATGAAAGCATGTTGTATACTCTTAGATATGTGTTTCCATGGGTATTTCATAACTTTTACCACCATCTCTTAGGATTAAATCCATATCAAGAAAATGGGATCAACAAGTGAATTATGAAAACATTGTCTTTCGATGTTACAAATATTGAGACTTGACACACAACAAGAGATTACAGAGTAGAAATAACGGAGAAAGAAATTGAAAATTTTGGGCATGAGACAAACTTCAATATGAAGCAAGGAGATCATACCATAGTAGAAGTTGGATTAGATCAAGAATTTTCCACTCCCAAGAAAGTGGCAAAGAAATCCTCTTTGCATCATCAAATGGTAAAGGTCGTTACAAATTACTCAAATCAATAATTAGAAGAAACAAAAGATACAAGGGATAAGGAAGTACAATGCACAAAGTTCAAATCTATAAGAAATTAAAGGTGCAAAAGAATATGAAGAAGCAAATTTCAAAGTAGAGGTAAAATAGGTCAAGGTTAATGTACGTAAATTATCTCTAGTTTTCTCCAGTAGTATAAATTCTTCCTCTTGCAATAAAAATGAAAGTAGTACAAAGAATATCCCTTGCACTTTAGGGTTTCAAGAGCATTCTAATAAAGAAATAAGTATAGAGGATATCCCTATAAATTTAGGGTTTTTAGGGTAGTATAAGGAAGTGTTGTAGGTGAGTTGGAGAGGAGAGGGCAATCCTCCAAGGGAGGTCCCAGGTTCAAATATCCACCCTACCAAAAAGCTGAATTGGGTATCCAAAATCCAATTGATAATGTTGGTGCGAGCAGGGTCGAGTGCGACTCTCGGAGTGACTTTGACGATGTAGAACCCCCTGTTCGTGGTCTCTCAGACCAAGGCGGCCCTACAAGGGGTTTTTCGCTTTTAAAAAAAAAAAATTAGTATGGAGGAACACTTGTAATTTAGGGTTTCTAGGAAAACATTTAGGGTTTTCAAAGTAATGTAATAAAGAAATTACTATGGAGGATCATCCTTGCACTTTAGGGTTTCCATAGCAATATAAAGAACATATTTGTGAGGTTATTCCTTGCACTTTAGATTCTCCAAAATAACATAAACCTTAGAAGGTAAGTCTTATTATGAACAATATGGAAAAATAAAAGATATCAATAAATATGGAAGTGTTAGCGAGAGTGAAAAAAGTAGTAAGAGACCCTCAAAGCAAGAACAAGTAGAAAAGGAAACTCAAGGTATATCAATTTGGAAAACCAACAACAAATGTTGCAGGCATTGACAAGAAGTGGAGCTAAGCCCATAAGTAAAAATAAAAGGTTATAATAAAAATTGTATCATGGAATATTAAGGGTATAGATAAAAACCCTCTAAAAAATCAATTATAAAGGAATAAATAAATTATTATCGTCCTAAGTTTATTTTAATATAAGAAATAAAATTAAGCAGTGAGGAATGTAAGTATTCAAAAAATATTTGGAAGATGGGGCAGAATGTGTGGCATTTTCTTCTATAGGACCTTCTAGAGGTATTGAGACAATATGAGATAAACATAAGTCTGATGAAAAATTGCTAGAAGCAAAAAGTAATTGGGTTCCTTGTCTATTTTGTAGGAAAGAGGAAAATATCAAAGTTGGGTTTATAAATGTATTGATTCAAATATAGTTACTCCTCATGGAAGATGTTGGAAGGACCTTAGCATATATTTTTCAAATATAATGATAATTCATAATTTTTATCTATGGATTCTTCAAGGGATTTCAACACAGTTCTATCTCCTTCAAAAAATAGGGTGGTACTTTTGGATTGTTTAAGTCAATGCAGGATGTTGCTTCATTTGTTGATTCAAATGGATTTTAGGATGTTGTAATTTAAGGTTTCAAAATAGATGGGACAATAGTTGAATTGGACAAACTCATATAGCAAAAATATTGGACATATTTTTGTTGTCCAACATATGGTTGTAAACATAGTATACAATCTCTTCAGGTATTTTATTACAAGCAAGACGAGGTCACAAACTCATTCTCTTGAGTTGTTATTTACTCAATAATTATTATTCAAATCCAGTTTACTTTTAGTATATATGGCTTTTAGACTTATTTCTTTCAAACAGTTATTGTATGGTGGGATGAAGCAAATTTTGAAGGACCACATATGTACAGGTTTTTATAAAAGATGAAATATCTTTTGAAGGACCACATATGAAGCAAATTTTGAAGGACCACATATGGTTGTAAACATAGTATACAATCTCTTTAGGTATTTTATTACAAACAGGACTAGGTCTTGTTATTTACTCAATAATGGTTATTCAAATCCAATTTACTTTTAGTATATATGGCTCTTAGACTTATTTCTTCCAAAGGGTTTTTGTATGGTGGGATGAAGTAAATTTTGAAGGACCACATATGTACAGGGTTTTATAAATATCTAAAGGAGCAAATAAAGATTTGTAATGTTAAATATTTTTACAACATATTTAAATAAAGTGGAGAAATTGAATCCCAGGTCAAAAATTCATAGGAGAGAGTATAAATCAATGGAATGGACCAAGATACTTATGTGCAAGAAAAAACTTACTTTCTAATTATCATAATGTACTAAAAAGAAGTGATTTTAGTCCCCAAAAATATGAGAGATGGCTCAAGGAAGGAGATAGAAATACTAAATTCTTTCATGTTACAACCAAAGGAGATTTATCTTTTCATCGCATCAAATTTATTTCAATTCCCGATGGACAAATATTGAAGAAGATGTCAGGAAGGAAACAATTAATTATTTCAAATATCTTCTATCAGAATTTGGGCAAGATAAGGATGCTCAAGGTAAGCTTTTGTAAAATATTCCTTCAATTATCACACTAGGACAAAATGAAAATTTGGTGAGGAATATCTCTATGGAGGAGTCACATAAGACAGTTTTCTCTTTCAACTCTAGGAAGGAACCTAGCCCTAATGGATTTCCTATAATTTTCTTTTAAACATTTTGTGATTTATAGAAGAGTGATTCATTGGTTGTGGTTGAAGAGGCCCAAAAAAATAAGGCTACAATATGTGAGATGAATGCCACCTTTATTACATTCATTCCTAAGAAAGGTAATAAAATATTTTGATAATTGTTGTCCAATAAGCCTTTGTAATATGATTTATAAGACCATTTCAAAAATTAAGGTAAATCAATGAAAATATTTCTAGATTGTGTTATCTCAAAGGAATCGGGTGGTTTTGTTCATGGTAAACAAATTCTCAATGATGTAATCATTGCACATAATACCATACATTATATTCATTCCATGAAAATCCAAGTATGCCTTTCAAATTAGATATGAAAAAAGCATATAATAGGGCGTGTTGGATTTTTCTGCATGATATTCTAAAAAAAAATAAGGTTAGTGTGAATAGATCAGATGCTTTTTTTATTAGCTAGGAAAACATGGGATTTTGAAAGGATCCCTAACCTTTTACAATTAGAGACACAATAGAAACAAGAATAGTAAACGAGTCAAGAGGAGAGCAACCCTAAGGGACAGGGGAATACAACAAAACAGCCACAAATAGGTAGAATGAACAAAAGGCCTTCAACAAAAAGCAAGAAGAAGAACCTTATCAATTAGGGATAAAAAGAGAACATAATTCAAAACCAGAACACACTAAGTCAAAAAGGCAGGGAAATCCTTCATCCAAATTTGAAGATCAAATGTTATAACACTCTAAAGTATTCTAAATTGATCAAAATTGATCTCCTATTGGATACTTTGAATTATCCCATAGACTTTACCAAGGTGGCCCACTATCTCCTTATTTATTTATTATTCTTAAAGGCATTAGGGAGAACTTTCTTAAAGGTAAAAAGGGAAGGAAGAATCATAGGCATTCAAGTTGCAACAAATCGTCCCTCCAAATCTCATCTCCAAATTGTCACTTAGTCAGTGATGCCATGGAGTTTAAATATTATCATGCTATAAGAAGGTTGTTGGACAATTGATTAATGTTACAAAATTCATCTTTTTCATTAAGATTGCCCTAAATTTATAAAATATTATAGCGCACATTTTAGTGTTTAGAATTAGAAAGTTCTATCAAACATATTTAGGTAATCCTTTGTCTCATATAGGAAAGAAGGATCTTTGAGACTCAGTTTTGGATGGAATGAAATTTTGTTTGGCAACTTTGAAATGTAAGTTCTTAACCATTGTTGGAAGACTAAAGCTCATAAAGACCACATTGCAATCCATCCCTATATATGGTGTCACTCTCAATATTTCCAGTAGTTATAGCATCCAAATTTAGTAAAATTTAAAGAGTTTTTTTCAAAGGATGTGAGGAAAAATTAGGTTTTCCCTTTGTAAATGGGATAGGGTTCGCAAAGAAAAGAATATTAAAGGGATTGTCTTGCAAAAACTTGATTGGATATTATTCAAAGATCAACAAAAATGTTACTTCAAATATATAAATATTCTCTTGATGCAATGAAATTATTTAGGAAATGAACCTTACCTAAAGGACTACCAACATGGAACATATCAGATAGTTTACAATTGGTCAAGAAACATATTAGATGATCAGTCAATGAGGAGGATTCTAAAAATTTTAGTGGCATACTTTGTTAAAGCCTTACCCACTTATTTTTTATTGAAAACGGTAAT
Organism: Wollemia nobilis; assembly: GCA_028583015.1. NCBI lineage: Eukaryota > Viridiplantae > Streptophyta > Pinopsida > Araucariales > Araucariaceae > Wollemia > Wollemia nobilis. The sequence continues at coordinate 3,696,768 of JAQPPZ010017073.1, forward strand.
TGTTGGCTTATGTATGTCTAGTTTGTAAAAGTCTAAAACTCAAAGATATATTAATGTGAGCAACAACCCCAAATCATAGATTTCTATCAGTAACCTAGTTGAAGAAGAGGAACTCAAACAAATAATACATGGGCTTCAAAAGATGATTCAAGAGTTATATTCGCCCACTTTTACATGGAAGTATGAGTTAGTTTGGAATCTATCAAAAGATGATGGATAATCAATCTAGTTGAGACATGAGGATTTAGAGCAACCAAAATGTCCTACTTTCGAAGATTTCCCCAAGAAGAATATTTGGTCACTAGAGGCCCTCCCTAAGGCTTCAATATTCCTTTGGTTAGCAATCCAAAATATGATTTTTACAAGAGTCCACAAAAAGGATATCATGGACCCTCACATGTGCCTTGTGTGAAAAGGATCTTAGACACATCAAATCATTTACTTATTTATTGTCCTTATGCTTACACCATTTGAGGCAAATTTTTCAAAAATATAAGAATCTATTGGGTAGCTCCTTTCCATTAACATTGAAAGAATTGATGAAATAATGGATTAATTATTTCAAAGCTAAAGCATTATATATTATTTGGAGGATTGGTCTTTGCTATTATTTTATGGAACTTATGGCTTGAAAGAAATAATAATTTTATTTAATCTCAAAAGCATGCCCAAGTTTGGAACTATATTATTGCCTCTTCTGTAGAATATTTATAACATGGTGCTCATAACAAAGTCTCAAGTGCCATAGTGTTAGCCTCTTAGTTACATAGTTTGAATATATATTTGAAAGGGTCATCTACAACAATAACACAAAGTATCTGCTTTGATCTATCAATAAAAATAAATGTGGAATTGGATAAAATAACATTATTGATGCTTTTCAACTAGTGTTAGAGGCAGTCACTTTGAAATGTGAACATATATGTATAGAAGGAAATTGGGTAGCATATAAATTAGCCAAGCGTAGTGTAGATCTTTTTTGTTTTTTTAATAAGTTATGTGTGCTTTCTATTGGGGCCACTCCAATTAAGGAAAAAAACATTACATTTCTATCAAATTAGTTAAACCATATCCAATTTGTCTTTCTATCAAATTAGTTATCTTCCTCAAACTACTAAGTTTCTGCAATCAACTCTTTCATACTATTTTTATTAAAAGATAAAATATCCCATATAGTTATCTTTTAAAATTTCAATTTTGTTAAGATGAAATTCAACACCGTGAGTGGCTAAAATATTTGCTACCCAGTTTCCATATCAATAAATATATTGTCTATAACAACCTAACAATTTTTTAATACCTTTTTATCAAGGTTCTTATTCATACCCCTAATATTCCAAGATATTATTTTCATCATCACTTTTTTGTTTTTATTTGAGGGTTTAGCACCACTTCCTATTAACACTTGTGATATATGATTTTATTTTCCCATATCAATATACCCTTAAATTTCTTTCTCTTTGTTTTTGTTTTTTTGGTCTTCCTCTCTTTTTTGCATTCCCACCAATCTTCATCAATCTTCTCACACTACTCACAGTAAGACAATCTATAGGTTTATCTTGCTCTAAAGGATCCAAAGTGCAAGAAATAACCTCAAAAACACATTCTTCTTTATGTTATCCTCGAAACTCTAAGGTGCAAGGACTCTTCCATAACAATTACCTTCTTATGTTGCCTTAAAAACCCGAAATTGCTAGGGATTTCCTCCATCCTCATTTCATTATTATGTTGCTCTTGAAACCCTAAAGTGCAAGGGATAACCTCTACACTTCCACTTTTATTACTAAAAGGGGATTCTATAATACTTGAGAAAAATGAAGATGATTTACCTAGAATAAACTTGACCTCTTATGTCGCCTTTGTTTTAATATTTTCCTCCACATCTTCATTTGCACCTTTAATTCCTTTTGAACTTGAACTTACACATTCTACTTTCTCAACCCTTACATCCTTCTTTACTTCTTCTATGGTTGGTCCAAGCGAGCTATGGTGGCATTTTTAATATGATGTTGTAGTTGTTGGAGTGGGATATCCCTGATCTGTCTCTTACAATATGGTTTCATTGCTTCATCTTGAAGTTTCTCATGACCAAAATTTCTTTCATCATAGTTTTCACTTTGCAATCTCTTGTCATATGTCAAATCTCATAACAATTGTAGCATCAAAATGCAATATTTTCATAATCCTTGTTGATCCCCATCTCTTGATTTAGATTTAATCTTGATGGATTGCAGCAAAGATTTTGAAATATCCATAGCAACATATATTCAGGTATATATAGCATGCTTTTGCTCCTTAATAGTTAGTCTCTCCTTGGTGAATTCCCTTAGGGTGTTTTCAATATTCTTCAAATTATTATTATTGATTAGCTGATATGGAAGTCCAAAAAGCCTAACCTACACCAAAAGCTTCTTAATAATTTGTCTTGATAGAAAAAAATTCACTCCATTGTCTAAAATAAAGGAAATCTCTCCCCCTAAACCATGGGCCACCACCCATTATTTTATCTTTGATTTCTAAATTGGAAAAGATGACAAGGAAAAAACCTTTAGGAAGAAAAGTCTCACTAGCCAACATCCATAGAAATTATGTACTAACCATCAAATTTTAAAAACCATTATATCATGCTCAATCATCTCATCCTTGATAATAACTTCTAGTATAACGTTTGCTCCCTAGATCAAACTTGTCATATATTCTCTCTTTCTAGCTAGGGCATCCTAACTTCCCATTAGGGCTTTCACTGTTTTTCTATAAAAAGAAAATCCATCTTGTTAAAACTATTATTTTCCTTCAATAGTTATCTCTTTGATATAGTTTTCATCTAAAAGAAATATCAACACGACGATTACTTGAATTGTCTACCACTCTATTTTCTTCCTTATAGATATACTAGCATTTCCAAGGCAATGCATCCATAATTAATAGACATTAAAAAATAAGGTTATTGTTGATCAAATTTCTACATCGATTTTTCTTTAAACATTTATAATAATTTTAGAATTCCTAAAGATTGAAGTATTACTTCATTCTTTTTCAATGGGAATCTTGATCCCTGTACAAAGTACCCTAACCTCTTCATAGTAATTAGTCCTCTCATAGTAGTTAGTTGAAGTTTCATTTGATTCTGAATAATTGAAAAATTTTGTTTTTATTGCCAAAAACTACAAGTCTACATCAACTTTCCTAGACTTCCTTTAAAAGCACCATCAAAATAAATTTCACTATAATCGATATTAGATTTGTAGTTAGCACTCCCTTGTCACAAATGATCCTTGTATATATATTCAGATCCTTTAAGAAATAAGTTAGACCATCTTTTCCCACACTTGAGACTTCCCTATGAAGAGAACCATGCATGTATATATTATGCAAGAGTCAATAATGCAGTTTCGGACTTGGATATGATTTTAAAACTTGTTTCAAATTCAAATATTGATAGGACCAATTTTCTACAAAATGTATAATACTTGGCTTTGAAACATTTTATCCACTCTCTCAATGTTGAAAAAGTTATCTATGAAATAAGTAACCCTAAATAAAATAAACAAAATAACAACAAAGATATACGTAATCTAATGTTTTAAGATCCCCTTTATAAAAAAAAACACCTAATCATAATATCCCCTTCTTTACATACTCAAAATAATTTGAAGTTGAAATTAAAATTCTTATATCTCAGCATATCTATGATTACCTCGTTATTTTACTTTGTAACGATCATTTGAGATGACAACTATTCCCCTTCGACCAAATATTAGTCTATTGCATGTTGAAACGTTGAAATCGTTGAAATCGAACAGACATAATTTATTTTTCTTTTTCTTTTCTTTTTTTAAGTATGCATGTTGGATTCCTTGCTTGGACGTGCATATGTAGAGTAGATGGGGCACGTATTTGACAGTGTAAAATATTAGTATGTAGAGTAGATGGGGCACGTATTTGACAGTGTAAAATGTTAGTACGCTAGTTACGAGGCAATGTGTTCAGATGCATAGTCAGTTGAATTCCATATGTTTTGAGACAATTGTCATCTTTTAAAATATCTTTGTATGTAGAATAATATGTTTTACAATCACAGAATGTACCTTAAACCTCGCTAAAAAAGTCTTGGGAATTCTGGCAAGAGACAGGTCTAGTAATAAGTTGGAAAATAAGAGGTTTTGTATAGCGTGAGTTGCATTGGGAAAGATGGAATAAGTGATGCAATGTAGAATATATGATGTGATGATACTAGGTTTTTATAGAGCACACGATATACACATATACCAACAGATACCATCAAACATAGAAAATTTACAAAAACATTCATCAAGTCGAAATCAAGTTTGAAAAAAGGAACATTTTCATTAATATTAGGATATAACAAATAAGAACGAGCAACTCAGGTACATATAAAATTACACCAAACTAATTTCCGGATAAAATTAACACAACTTAATGAAAGAAACCCATTTTGAATATGAGCTTAAAATTTGATAATATACGCACGAAATTATAGGCAATACCGTAATGGGCTTGTGCTTTTTCCTTGTGCCCTATTAAGAAGACCGGGATACAACCCAGATGCATATCTGGGTCGGTCTTGTAGGTGTTACTGACCACACCCTGTGAATATGAGCTCAAAATTTGGTAGTTTATGCGTGTAAAAATAGGCAATACCACAATGGGCCTTTGATTTTCCTTCTTGTGCCCTATTAAGATACAGATACAACCCAAATACGTGTATGAATGGGTTGTGTACGTGCTATCTAAACAGTAGTATCTGCAATGGGTGACAACCACTATGGATTTCTTATAGTTTTAAGAATGGTTGTGTTTTAAATATACATGAGGAAGGCTCTGACTCGGACAAGAGGAATGTTATACATCTTACCATAAACATCTGTACCCTGAATTTCAGTAAACACCACACGATATGGAATGTGTTTCTCATAGCCCTGGAAGACTTGTGCCCCTATGCTTCGTAGAATACCAGCAAAGGAAACATTAAAATTTCTAGATCATTTCCAAACTCACGTGTCTACGATTTTCTGTTACAATGCATATCAAAGATACTGTGAAAGACTTTCACCACTCATATCTTCCATAGATTTCAGTATTTCCTGTGCTTTTGCAACAACTTCAAGTTCTGAATCTTCAAGAAGCTCCCCCAGGAATGGAATGGTCTCAGGAATTAATACAAGATATTCTTCTTTAAGATGGTCCAGCAGGTATTTCACAGTTCTCAAACCCAGAATCCGTGCACGGACCTTTTCATTACGTGTTTGCATGAGAACCTAAGATACCATTTACAAAACATTTCAGATTGATATTTCTTGAGCAAGAAAACAAGGCATGCCAAAATTTTCCAATCCTGCAATAAAAACTGACAACTTTAAATACCTCGTGATTAAGAGGTTTCCAGAGGAGGTCCGTTCCTGCTGTCAAAGCCATTTGACCAAGACATGAAACTAAAAGATCATCAACCTCCTGGACACTTGGAACATCTTCCATTTGGTCCTTTAGTTTGGGTGGGTCAACTACGAGCTGTGAAACAATTGGATTGAGAAGAGCCTGCATCAAAATGAATAGAATCTTCAATATAATGAATCATTTAATATATATCAAGAAGAGAAGAAAAGTAAATGGTTTTGTAAGAAAGTTCAATTGATAATAAGTGCATTGGCCAAATTTTGATAGTAAACAAGAAAATGCAATCAAAGGACAAAAATGTGTGAAAAGGAAACAAAGAAGCATTTTTCCCACACATTTGTTGAGTGGCCTTCTAATCCATTGGTTTTAAGTATTCAGTGACAACAGCCTTCAGACTAGGAATTAATATGCACAATGCATTACATAATTACAATAGATATCATTTCTCACCTGGAACTTAGAGGAATCGAGAAATCCTACAGTGTCATAGAGAAAACATTTGTGCAAGGAAGAAATCACCAACTTCCGAAGATGCCACTCAGTCTTTGTCAGTGCTTGCTTTGATCCACTGCTAGCAGCCTTCTCCATTAGTCTACTCTTCTTTTTCTTATGCTCTGCCTGAACATTAGCTTGCTGATACTGACCACCAGTTAAATGGTGGACACACCCCTCTATTAAGTATTGAAAGTAAGGAACAAATACAGACCTGCAGGAAAATTTTAAAAAATTCAAATTCAGGCATTTTGTGGCACGTAAGCCGCTTTTTAGAAACTAAACAAGTTAATAATAATGCTCAGAACCTTAGCTTTATCCTCTTTTTATCCGAAAGTAGATCTAGTCTACAGTCATTGCATTATATAATATGGATCAAAATGTGTAAGATTTCAAATATAGATCAAAATGTGTAAGATTTCCATCCATCTATTACAGAGACAGCAACACTAAAAAACATAAACACTCCTATAATCCAGAACAAAAAGGTAAGGGAAAGGGGCACAACAAGAAAAATAAGTCCAGATTTGAGAATTGAAAACAGCATTTAACATGGACTGATGGATGTCTAGATGGTTGACTTATAGATATCAAAGAAATGAGAATTGTAACTATCAGTGGCAGAGTCCTAGAAAGAAGCAAAAGGAGATTTTTATTAATTCTAGAGAGAGTCGCATGCTGAGAAATAACAATCCTAACCCAGTTCAGCAATTCTAAACTTAAACGGACAACATTTCACAATGTCTTGAACTGCCTTATACATACAATAATTGTTTTACAAGGAAAGGAAAGAGGTATCAGCTATTAAATAAAATCACTTCCATACAAGCCAAACTAGGATGCAAAAAGGATATTTGACACACCTGAGCTTCCCAATCAAACTATCAACTAAAGCATAAAATGAAATATTGCGCTGAAGATTACGGCCTGTGGATGACCCATCACTCTCCACTTCAGTCTCTGCCCAGTCTAAAGTCCGAACAAATAGAGGCTTAAATGTTGCCTCACTTAATTTCAATGTCAGAGCAACAATTGCATTAATTATACTTGTCTCTACTTTAACCACGTCTTTAATTGATTTTGGATGCTGACGACGAAGGTCCAAGGCTTCCAGGCATGATGTGAATATTTTTGCATGGTAGGTTGCTACAGATTGCCGATCCATTTTAGTAGCAATCGCTGCTAGCATTTCAAAGATAGCTGAGACAGAAGCTTCTCCAGTTTTTACTGCCTTTTCATACACTCTAAGTATCGGATCAAGCAAAAGGCGAACCTGTACAAAATGAAAGCATCAACTCAAACATAAGATTGCATTCCATACGAATAAAATGCTTTGATACCTAGTCTAAAAATCTCTACGATTGACAACTCTTCAAAATTTAACATCTATGATGTCACTTACTGAGATCTTTTCAGATATTAGGGTCCGTATAGAAGCAGCCTTTGTGACCACTGCAAAATCTGAAACACCAACAAATTCTGAATGTAACACCAAAAGGCCAACAATATCCTCCAAGTATGGATTTAAAAAACCACCCAGCCTGTTCACTATAGCATCCAGAGCACTCAAGACAGACATCAAAAATGTAACTTTAGCTTCTGAGGTGTCTCTAGAGTCTCCAATATTAGTTGTCATTCCTTTTTCCTTTGAAGATGAGCATATATGTCTTGTTTTCTCAAGGAGATATTGAACAATATGAGGAAGCTCTGCTAATGCTTGGGGCCCAAGTTCAGAAACAAGAGAAGCTATGCAGCAAAGGCATCCTGAGGAAAGTGCAATATCATTTGTTTTGAGATTTGCAACAACAGACTTTAGACATGTACTAAAAGCCATAGGAAAGTTCCCTGCAAATTTCTTTGTTAGAACATCTAATGTAGTGACTGCTGCAATTTTCGCTGCTACAGATGAGTCTTCCTGAGATCTGTTAAGAAACCCAACAATTTCTAAGATCATTTCCTCACATGACTCAACACTTTGACCTAAGGGCTGCCACGTCAAACTTAATGAATTAATTTTCTTCTTAGAATGTTGCACAAGACCAGCATCATCTTTCAAGTTCTGACAGAGTAGCTGGAGAGCCTGGAATCCAAGAAGACACAAACATGCTGAAAATATTAGAAATATGATTATAACTACACCCATTAACCCAACCTCCACGAGAATTTCTAAAACCTATAGACAAGGTCACATAATTGATAATACCTTTTGGCAGACATTTGTATCTGAATTTTTCAACAAGCATGTAATGCCCTTAGAGTATGCTGCTGGAACCATGAGTTTTGTGACAACATTCAATAAACTATATGCTGCTTCTTTGGCATCCTTCTTAAAAACAGAAGGAATAATAGATTGTTTAGTCTTTTTCTCAAGAATCTGCAATTGCAAGACTACTTGTTCCATTACGGCACCAAGTGCTTCCTGCAGTTAGACAAAATATATGTTTAAGCGTTCAATATAACATCCGGAATTACAGTATAGTCAGTTTATCAGAGATGCATACTTACAGGAACAGCTAATTTCAAGACAGGTTTAAAACTTATTCAATTTATTTTGCAAACTCAGTTTCTCACAATTTAGCAGCAAGGGTATGAATCCAGAAACTTCACACCCTGATTTGATGCACCTTCTGCCAACAACCTAATGTGTTTAAAAACACAATTAATCCTAGTAAAGATGCAACCAGTATTTCAGATTTGATATTTAGCAAGTTATCAAGGACAAGTATTGGCTTCTTTTCAAGATCTTATAATGGTCATATTTGGTACTTAGTTGGAGGTATATATTCTGAGGCAGCATTTTCTTAATACTCTGTAGAAACATTTAATAAATATCTTTGGCAACAGGTAAACCCAAAGCTTTCAGCAGATATTCAATGTGGTTGAAGCAAATGATTTATACTCGCACATTTTACTCTACACTCGAACTGTAGATTTCTACAGATTGGACGACAATGGAGAATCGCATCCACACTTCTTTGAATGATTAATTTTGGAAGAAATAACAAGAAAAAAAAATTACATTCTATCTCGAAGTGCTATTAGGAGACAACCAAACAACAAATTTTGAAAGGGAGAGAAGTGAAAAACAACATTAGTGATGAAGAAGGGCATCTATGCATATCATAGGATGCATTTCAAAGAATCATTAAGTCATCTCCCTATATTTCAAATGGCAATGTAAACACATTCCATACCAAGGAATAAGAACTCACAGGAAATAAATGTAGACAGCAATGAGAAGCAGCCTAATTTTCTTCCAAATACAAGGCTTAACTATCCAGGACCTACGAGTCTGGACAAGACAGCAAAGAACGTGAGCCAATACTGCTTGTTGAGATTGACATTGGGCAGGCTCACAAAGAGTTGGTCACATGCCAAGGCTCAGCCAACCATGCTATGTCTGCAGGCCTTCCTTACCACAAATGTCTTTGAAATCCAAACTAGAACACAAAATTAATATTAAATAATAATAACAATAATAATAATATCAAATGGCATTGCATGTGGGATTTGAGCAATTGGTTGGGAATGAAGAATGGCACAACATAAGCTAAGGTTCGAATGCCATAGATGAACCTTAAAAGAATCAAATGTCATTAGCTCAACCAGTTAAATTCCTCGACTTTGAAGGAGGAGACCCAGGTTCGAATATTGCCAAGCAATACATGCAAGATAGCCAAGCTGTTGTAATACCACAATATGGTCATGATGTAATAGGGATGGGGTCCATTTCAATCCCATAAAACCAATTAAAAAAATAATAATATAATAATAATCAAGGTTCCACGAGCCTGGGGGACGGGGACGGTGGGGGACGGCAGGCCGATTTTAGGGGACGGCTGGGGGGACGGCTAGTATAATACTATAAAAATTGAAATTTTTTAGAAATTTAGAATAATCTACACATTCAGAATTCTACACCCAACAAAAATGATATTTCATATTACTAATCAATTATGTAAGTGCAGCCATTCATATTCAGATTAGTTACTAACACATAAGTGCAGCCATAATTGAGTCATTTAACATTTTCATATTCATATTAGTTACTAATTTGCAGCCATTTAATTGTTTCAAGTTCAACAACTATAACTTGAAGGTTCAGCCAAGGATATCAAGTGCAAACAATGTTCAAACAGTCATCATTTTAAGTAATAACAGTCATCATTTTTTCAGCCACCAATGTTCAAACAAAGACTGTCATTTTTAAAAAATTTCAGTCACTAACTGTTCAAATTTTCAGTCACTATACCAAAAGAATTGGTATTGTTTAAATAAACCTCCTTTTAGTCTTGTAATGATGGCATTATAGCATAATTCCAAAGACCCTTACCATAGGTCCTTGGGGATTAGACCCCACAAGTGAATTAGTTTAGTGTTGGCTTTGGTGGGGAAATTTTGTAAGCCTGAAAGTTTGATTTTAAGTAAGGGGCAAGAACCAAATTAGGGCTAACCTTATACAAATCAATATAAAGCAACTCTTTTCTTGCACGCCTTCATATTGGAACCCTAAGTTTTGGTGAAAGAGAGAGTGGAGGTCTGAACCATCACTGCAAACTAGCAAGAGGATGCAATGGCACTGCCTCATGGAAGCCATGCCCTAATCAAACCTCTGATTTTGCTGACTTCTTGCAAAACCCATTTGTGGATTCTGATTGAAATGAGAGGGGTACATGGAATGAGATGGATTTGGTGCTGGAAATGCACCATTTTTGGTCTTATAACAGTAAACCCTCGGAGGTTTGGGACACCGGCAAAAAAAGAGAGGAAGCGAGACAGTGAATAGAGAAAGCTTGTGCAAATTTTGCCAAGAACATCTAGGGTTTTGTTGCAAATAGAACCAGGTACTATCCTTGGTTAAATTATTTGTTTACCATTCATGTTGAGATGGAAAAAACCTGTGTAGAAAGAGTTTTTCATGCTGCTGTGGAAATAAGTGAAGTCTTCTATTTTCACTCCTTGTTTTGTTAGGTTTAGGGTTTGATGGGGGTGAGACTCAAAATGGGTCCCACCCCTTACCTTTTTTTAAGTTAAATTTTTTTTTTTTTTCCCCCTTGGGTGAGGACACCCAGCCGGCCCCATGGGGGACACCCAGCCGGCCCCATGGGGGACGCTCAGACCGTCCCCGGGGACGGCTGGGCGTCCCCAGGGACGCCCCAAAAAGGGGGACGTCCCGGGGACGGGAGGCCACAGGCCTCAGCCGTCCCGGGGACGTTTCCCAGCCGTCCCCCAAAAAGGGGGACGGGGGGAAACGTCCCCCTTGCCGTCCCCCCGTGCTGGGGGACGCGGGAAACGGGGGGACGCGTCCCCATGGAACACTAATAATAATAAATAATAATTTATCAAATAGCATGAGCTCAACCAGTTAAATACCTTGACTTTCAAGGAGACCTAGGTTCAAATCTTTCCAAGCAATACATGCATAATTGCCAAAAAAAACATAAAATGGTCACAATGTAACAAGGATAGGGCCCTTTTCAATCCCTTGTAAACAATTGAAAAAATAATAAATAAATAAATTTACCAAATGGCATGAGCTCATGTGGTTAAATACATTGACTTTCAAGGAGACCCAACTTCAAATCGTGCCAGATGATATATGTAAAATTGCCAAAATGTTGTTATAATACCACCATGTGGTCTGCTGAAGTACCGTGGTAACATGGTTATGATATAATACCAGTAAGAGCAGTTTCAATTACATATAACCTATAAAAAATAATAATAAATAAAATAAATTCAAAAGAATATATATAAATATATATGGAACAATGCAACATTAAACCATTGCAAAATTGATGTCAGAAGTAGATTGTACTCGTTGAGAAAAAGTATTGCATGGGGGGATAAAAATATTGTGTAGTCTGTAGTGACCAACTCTGCCATTAATTTCGAACCATTCTAGACACTTAGTGAGCAAAAAACAAATCTAAAGAGAATGTGCATGCCATAAATGAGTGAAATTCATCTATGCCAAACAGATGGCATAAATGTTGTGTGTGTTCAACAATATTTTTTGGAGGGCTACTTTGGCATTTGTGAAACTTTCAAAGCCAGTGTTTAATAACCTGCACATGTTGGATTAAGACAAATCCTTTATGGTCAATACCTCTGATGCCATGGATGAGACCAAGATGGGCATTTGAGCCCTTTACGATGGAAATGGCGAGGAATATTTACATCTTTCAAGAATTTTTTATATAATATGACAAACTCTACATGCAAGTGGGCACTAGATTAACCCCAAATTAATTGTATGGTAATCCTGTCCTTTGTGATGAGGAGGTAATCAAAGGCCTGTCCAAGAGCATGGGGAAAACAATTCCCAAGCATCTAATGCAAAATCAATCCAGGGTCAACTCCAGAAGTATATAAGGTAAGAGTGTGGCTTTCTGTCTACCTCAGCACAAGCCAAGGAATACAATAATACAAAGCATCTTCCTAAATTCCGGCCTTGCTTCTTACATAAATCCTATTCAGTTTCTGAGTACTCAAATATCTTTATCTTCAATAATCAACCAGAACTATTCCAGGCTGAGTTTGTGAGTCAGATCTTGCAGCTTCAGAGTTGAAACTATTTTCAAGCTTTCTCTTCGACATCCATAGACTCCAATTCATGGAAGATTAATTTTCCAGTCATGGTTGATACCCCTACTTGGAACTTCGTTCTTTGAAAAGCATTGCTTCTAGAGGCCTCAGTGGATGTCACTACCGTTGGAACTCTAAGATAAGAACACTCCAGTTAATTGATATTTCTACATGTCGGCTGCCCATTTTAGCTACTCTTTGGATGCCTTAAGAGGAAATAATTGTTGGCACAATCATTACTGCCACATTGCTCAGGTCACTTGGACCCTTTCCTCATTGCCACAGAGCCACATAACCCCACAGTCCTGACTGGACCTTTCATCTGATGCATTCACTGCAGATTGTTGACAGGATCATATGTCTACTGGACTCTCTCCAAGATCAGTCATCACATGGCTTGTGGACCCCTGTTGTTCAGAAAAGGGTTTTCTCACACAGCTCTGGGTTGAGACTGTCACCATCTCTTTCAATACAACAGCATCCATCACATCTGCTCGCTCTCCATGCAATAGAGAATAAAAAGCATTTAAACTTCCAATTCCCTCATTACTACAGTGTCCTATTAACTATGAAATCCATGGTAAATACTGTATGTTGTCCAATGACCCTACAGAGTCACTTTCTGTCAAATCCCTTAAACTTTTTCTTCAGGGGGTTGTCACATACTACTGTAGGGTGCTACAGTAGTTGTCTGCGCACACCAAATTATAACCTCCTCCTTCCACGAGGTTGTCACATCAATGTCTGGAACTATGGGAGATGTCTAGGCCACCAAGTTAATCACCTCTTTTCATTTATATCTCAAGCTCTAGAGGTGATCAGGGCCACTTTTTACACTACAATGCCACATACAAAGATAGACCTGTCTGTGAGATGACATTATTTTTTAGGGATTGCTACTAGAACACCACAGCACTCTCACTCCCATCACATACAGCATTTTACTGATCCCTACCGGACTTGTGGATCCCTCAAACCTCCTCAAGAGTAGAGACATGCATTATCAACTTCCCCTTCCTCTTTACCACTTGGAGTTTGTTGACCTTGGATACTAAGAGATGTACGAGGGGGAGCACTTTGTACCCAGGAGGATTAAACAGCCAGGTCTACTTAGCCCACAGCACCCATTGATGGGCATTGTCAAATCCTACATAGGCTACTTCAACATGATAAGAAGAGGCTTGCCCCGATTTTAGATGCATGCCATAGCTACTTGCTGCTTTTATCCCCAGCTTTCATTATTTTGTTCCATCAGATGGTTCCTTGTGTTCTTGATTAATTTTTTTCTCCTACAGTCTCTTTCCCTAGGACATTCCATTGAGACATGTACTCCCATTTCCCATTGACTATGAGTTCTTGCATTCTTGGTTAGTTTTTCTTCCTATGGTATTTCTTTACCTAGTGCATTCCATCGGGACATGATGTACTCCCATATCCTATTGACCTAATTCGGTCGTTTTTGTACATGAACTTAATTTCATTTCATTCCATACTTAGTTTTGTCAATTTTTTTCTGATGTGAGTATGATTGTAGATGCTCTGCATGCATGGTCCAAGAATTATCTTGTTGAAACACCTAAGCTGCAGACAATTCCAACAATAATTAAATCAAACATGTAGTCATAATCTGACTTAATTGTCAATGCCAACAGGCAATCATTCTGCAATGTATTTATTATTATTTATGTAAGCCTAAGGGCCCACGGTTAACCTGGTCATGGTTAAACCCTAACTTGTAATTAACCTTAAGCCTTTATGTTATGTCGACTTAGGTTAATGATATTATGTAATTATTATTATTGGGGTTTAGGTATTGGTATAAATAACCCCCAACCACCCAATCCATTGCATCCCAGTGTTGTAATCTTTATCCATAGATAACACAATGATTATTTGGTGCTCAAGGGCACCCACCATTTGTGTGTCTATCGTCTTTCCTTTTTTCGTCCTTTTATTCCTTCTATAAAAGATTTGAGCGAATGAATTGTTTTTGTTTGTTATTGGAAATTGGTGTGGATTCCAACATGGTATCAGAACGAGTATGGAGCATCATTGCTTGGTCACACAAAAAGTTTGTTCAAGGCCTCCAATATTTCTTCCGAATTTTAGGGAAAATTACTTCTCAAAGCTTCATATGCGTTTTCAGCATAAGAGGTAGAGAGGAGATCTTATATAATTATTTTTCATTTGCTCTTCCGAAGATCTTGGAGAATTTTTGCCTACTCCAATTTTTACTTCTTCATCATCGAGGTATTTTCAATCCTCTGGATGCAGATTCGAATTTTATATGGAATGATGGTTTCCTTCTTCATTCCTCGTAACAAAGCAACGACACTTTGATCATAGGGAGAAAAAGAGGCTATCACTTTTTAAAATTCAAATTTGAATTTTTGTGCATCTCATTTCTACTTAAACTGGCAATCTTTTTTGGAGCCCTTGCAGCATTCAGCACCCTTCTTCAAGTAAAAGGGGTGCATTGTTGTCCGCATCAGAGTGACGCCAAGATGGCCAGATTTAGGCAGGCACTCTTTTCACAGGACCGAGGGTTCAAAACCCCCTAATCTTTTTTTTTCCCATGACTAGGGGTAAAAGGGAAGTTGGTATTGTATTGCGGAGTTTCTTCTCCTTGGCTTCAGTGTGAATGTGTGGCAGGCTGATCAGTGGAGCATAAGGTTTAGTGCAGGCAATAGAAGCTTCTATGTTTGAACCACTCAAACGTGCAACTTTTTGTTCAATTGCTATCATCATGCACAACCCAGACAGTGTTATCTAAAGAGGCATCGACGATCCAATCACCATGGTGCTCACTGCTTGGACGACTATGATGTGGTGAATAGGACTTGAGCGGCTAAACCAACCTGTATTCAAATCCTTAAGCAATGGTCTTTTCGTGGTCTTGGCATTGATGGATACCTTTTTGTTTGAAAGGAGGAATAAGTTACACAACGCACACATTGACACCTTGGCTAGCACAAGGTATCTTACTCATGAGAGACCTAGGCCTGAATCCCCCTTTTGGCTCTTTTAGAGCAAAGGAATCATGGCCGTTGTGGCAGCTTTCTAAGCCACATCACCAAATTGTTCCCATATTTATATCAAGTCAACCAATCAAATTGAAATATGTTGAAACTTAACTCACTTGATGTCTGGTGTTAAATAGGTGATGAATTATTAGTGGCAGTCATTGACAAACCAATGGATGCCAATTGGCAAGGACAGGTTAGATACAACAGCTCTAAGGCTTGATTGGCTGATTTTTCAATTTTTGAGGCTTATTAGGGCAAACCTTCTAAAGGCCATAACTTTTGCATACAAAAGCGTTGTGAGCCCTTTTTTTTCAAATTGCACAATTTCTCGAGCTCTTCGCATTGGTAGCATCAATTGAAAGACATGTTTCAATGTTAGGGGCTAAATTGTACGTGATTTTCCTCAAGACCTATAGCTTTATTTCAAAGGAGCAAGTTTGCAGTATATTATGCAATCTAAATCTTTGGTCCATATTCATGGGAGACACAGTTGGATTTGTGGCATTAGAAGCAATTATTGGAACATTTGGAGGCACATAGGAAAAGAATTCAGAATGCACTCTTATCCCTCCTCATCCTATTAGATGCTTGGGCTATTGGTTCACCCTATACACGAAGATCTAACACTTCATGATCTCTTCTCTTTTTTATATTTTGTGTTTTCTTAGGGAGTTATGATTGTAGACAGCAGCACTAAGAAAAAGTGAAACTGTTTGTTAAAAGGTTACATGTTTTGCACTAAATGAAATGTAATGAAAATATGGTCAAATGAAATGTTTGGAAATTCAGACGTAATGAAAATTCAGTCGTCATTGTAAACAATTAACATTTATGTTAATTAGCATTTTGATTAAGGTTGTTTAGAATAGGCAGTTCTGGTAGTTTTGTCATGTTAGTTTTGATAACTACCAGGGCCAAAGTATAAATAGACCCCCTACAATTCAATTGGTATCCATTGCATTAAGAAGCAAGTCCATGTATGAAGGAGAGATGCCAGACTGTTACAGCATAAGGCTGGCGTAACATTGTTGCAGTCACAGACTGTAATTGTACATGATTCCATTGACAATGCAAACTCATTCACTTGTGCCAATTGTGTCTCCATTAATGCTGGTGTTATGTTAGATTTATGTCTATGTCATAAGTGTTGTGGGTAAGATTGCTTAGACGGAGACCAGATCTGCGCCACCTTCAGGCAAGCGAGTCAAGTTACTGGAGCCGATGCCATCATAGACTGAGTGTTGCCGACATATTGCCAACACTGTCTAAACCAAGCTACCGACATCAATATGGCCGACATGCTAACTGTCGTTAGGTGCAGTGCCATCATGGGTAAAGTTGTCATGCCAACATACTGACTACCTTCAGGTGCAATGCCATCATGTCGTCATGTTGAATGTCATCTTGGAAGATGCCATCAGGACTGAAGCCATTACAAGTAGTTGTCGTCTGAAGCTGGGCCAGCATGCCAATTGTCAGCAATTCACTGTTGTCTAAGTTGCACTACAGTTATTGAATTCTTATCGTCACAAATGTATTCCTCTAGGACATGTTGCCACATTTTGCACGGGGTGCAATGTTTTCAATTTTTGTAAGAGAGCTGCTCTTCCCTTTCCCTCTTCCTCTCTTCTCCCTTCCTCTTCTCCCCCTTTCTCTCTCTTCCCTACATTCTCATTCTTCCCTCTTTCTCTTGAGCCCTCACCAAATCTCAAAAATGACAGCAGTGCCCAAAATGGCTAAGTGTCAGGCAATCCGACTTCGCAGCGCGGAGTGCGCCTCCAGCTGGGAGCGCAGCAGAGTGCAAAGGGCGAGGACGGAATCAACCGGAAGAACAAGTGTTCGGCAACCCGACTTCGCAGTCGGAGTGCGCCCGTTTCGGGCGCACTTGGTAGCAGTCGGCAGGAAAATGACTAAGTGTCGGCGCAACCCGACTTCGCAGCAGTCGGAGTGCGCCCCTTTCCAGGGCGAAGTCCGTACAGCGTAGAAATCAGCTTTCACCCGTGCGCAACCCGACTTCGCAACGAGTCGGAGTGCGCCCTTCGACAGGTGCGCAGTAGGGGAATAAACTCGAAAAAGTACCCAAGGCATGAAGGCCTTCCCGACTGCGCTGTTTTCTACCTGCGCAACCCGACAGCGCTTTGATCCTGGGCGAAGTTGGATAAACTGCCTTTCAAGGCAAGCACGTGTCAAGCAGCATCATCCGACAAGTGTCCAACTTTGGGATCCGAGCCAAGACGTGCCGAGCACAAGGACAAGCATGGGATGCACTACTTATGCCAGCTGCCGCATTTAAAGCTGATTGGAGGTTCTACCTGCTTCAGCTACCCGCATTCCTGCCGATGAGAAGTTCTACCTAACGCGCTGCCACGTATCTGTACAGCCTTCAGGGAGACCATGCTGCGGGTACATCCAGCCCGACAAAGGTCAGCATCAGCAGCTCCACGGCCGCTTTTGTCAGCTAATGTTTGATCGGGACTTTGTGCCCATAAATGTAATGGGGGGTCTCAGTATAAATAGCCACCACGTTTTCATTGTAAAGTGGTGGAAGGGGAATGTCTGTTAGGGAACCATTGTAGCCGTGCTTCTACTAGTTAATATAATACATACACTTGGTGCTGTTATACTGTTTTTATTTTGTATGCTGCCTCTCTTGACATTTCTGCCTACGTTTTCCGTATCATGGCTTGTTGTCCTTCAGTCACATTTGGTGATCGTATTCCCGAGATGCATAAATCAGAGGATATATAGGGCAAACGTTAGTGGCAGTTTTCTGGTTATGTTATGGTTATATTGGTGTTAGTAGTGGTGATTGATGCGTTGTCGCATCGTTAGTTCCTTGGAGGGAATGTCTCGTTAGGGAACCATTGTAGCCATGCTTCTGGCTCTTAATACAAAACATATACCTGACTCTTTTCTACTTATTAGTGACAGCATCCATAGTGGTGTGTTATGGTTATATTGGTGTTAGTAGTGGTGATTGATGCGTTGTCGCATCGTTAGTTCCCCCCACCCAACTCCAATCTAATTTGGAATCCCTTTCGCATTTTTATCTCTTTCCCCGCACTCTTATCTTGAACCTCAAAACCCCACAGAAGACGGCCTTCTCCGGAGATTGGCACGGAAGGCATTCCTTCCTTCCGGCCTTTCAACTGTGGTGCGAATCTGGGCGCGTTAACACAAAATCCTTTCCTCATGGCGGATTCGTAACCAACAGTTTCTCTGGCACGCACGGTGGGACAAGGAAGTTTCCCACCCCCAAACAGAATCGAAGCACCGGTGTTCGCTTCATTGCTGTTCAAAATCAGAACACCTGGCGACTCTGCACGAACATATCCTCCGAGTCCGAAAGACCGGTCCTAGCACCTTCATGCAAACGAGAAGGTGGCGAGCAAGGGATCCGAGAAACCCGCCCGCCTTTTACGAACTAGACATCAACGCCGAGGCGAAATTGTCAGCCTGGCCGATCAACAAGCTCGTGTCGACGAAGCCGAGGCTGAAATCCAAGAAGAAGCCGAAGCCGAGGTCGAAGGAGCTGAGAACGAAATAGAAGAGGCCGAGGAAGAAGAGGAATCTACATCCTCGAAAGGTACCGACACTGAGTATACAACCGACGGAGGAGAAGAAGAAGAAATGGCTGCCCAGCAGCAGAATGATGATGATCTCTTCCCGGCGGTGGACTCTACAGGGCCCTTGGCCCTGGTCGGACAGCAAGCCGTGCCCCCGCCGCCTTAAAGTCCATCCCTACATACGACGGCTACGGCAAGACGGCGTACGAGCACATCCAGGACATCCTTGCCCCGGCCGCATTGCACTCCATTATCGACGAAAGTGTGAAGACCCGTCTCCTGGCCCTTTCCCTAAGGGGAAAGCTTCTCTACCGGTGGAGATCGCCGCGAGGGATCTATCACAGTGGGGCCCCAGCCGCCGTAAGGCTCGTGGAAAGGATGCAACGAGTCCGCTGACCCCACTTCTTTGCCGCATCGGGCCCAAGTATCCAGAGACACCCCCAAGAGGAGGTGTCCGACTTTAACATCAGGTTTGCGAGATCCCGGAAACGGGTACCTCGTGAACTTCGGCCTTCACCGGCATGGCTGCTCACTACTACCCGAGATCCTTCAACTCGTACATATGCCGCCGCCGAAGATTGCCGTAATAGACTCGTTTCCTGCTCTGTACGATGCTGCCCAGCAAGCTGAAGCGGATATCATTTCCATCGGCAGACTCCCGTCCAGGGTGCAGGAACCCATTCATCCCGACTTCCCCAGATCCCAATATCCGTCAGCTTCCGGTGGTGCGCCGTCCACATCAGGGCAAGCAACCCCAACAAGAATGGAATCCGGCGCCGGTCGTAACTCCTTACGGCCCGCCGCAAATGCATTATCCTCACCCGCCTCCTCCTCCGCATTTTCCAAAGACTCCCCCGCTCCCCGCAAGACGCACCTTATTCCAATCCTCCTCCATTAGCCGCATTGCCTCCACCGGCACAATTGCCGCCTCCCGACAATAACATTCGTAACACAATCCTCCAGGAGGTACGGGCTTTGGCCTCAGTTTATCATGCCATGTCCAATGACATGACCGCTCGAAGAAGAAGCAGGCCCGGATGGACCTCGCTCCTAGGAGGCCATATCCGCCCCCGGCGCTAACAAAAGACAGGCCTCCAGAACAACAACTGCAGAGGCGTCCGCCTCCGAGAAATGCTGCTATCGAAGACCAACCTGGTCCTTCCGACCAGATCAACTGGTGCACTACGTGCAACGACCCGCATTCGGAGGAAGACTGCACACTGCACCAAAGCACTACATCCAGACTCTGGCGGCAACGCCATAGAGGACGATGAACTCTACATGATCCTGGACGGCGAAGCCAACTTTGCCCTCCCGGAGGAAAATCTAGTGCCGCCCGCCAAGGAAGAAAAGAAAAACGCAGATGCCGCCAAGCCCTTGAGTGTATGCGGAAGAGAAAAGGCGCAGCCCAGTGGGCTGCCACCATACAAGCGGCTGTGGCCCTACACAACCCAGGAGAAGGCATCCAAAGACAAAGCTCCAGCCAAGCCTCCTCCGGTAAAGGCAGCCCCTATTCCAGCCAAGCCTCCTATAGCAAAAGCTCCAGCTCCGCTAAAGCTCCAACCTCACCTCCACCGAAACCAAAGAACAAGCCCAGGAGAAGTCAAGTACCCGTCTCCGACCAAGAGACGAGAGTTGAGGCCACCCACAGCACCGGACGAAGTATGAGCCGACAAAGAAGAAGGAGCTAGCACCTCGGCTACAAGATAGTAGACGAGTTAAAAAGAACACCCGCTAGAATCGCATGTACGATGCTCTTCTCGCTCCCGTGCCGTGGATCCGTCGCAGGAATCTTTGAAAACATGAAGAACGGCAAGATACAGCCCGCTGTCCCGGTTCAACCTCCGAGCCTCACCACCGGGAAGAACAGACCGCCTCCCTTCTATCCGTCTTTACGGATGCAAGGGCACATAGTACACAACCGCATGGTGGACTCGGCGCTTCCACAACTGTTATGCCGAAAGCCATCTGTGACGAGATCGGGATGGAGTACACAAGGAGCAGCCAAGGCGTGCTGCAACTGGACGGCACCCCTGTCAAGACAGTTGGTGTCATAAAAGACATCCCTATTCGGCTGCATAAGGCTCTCGACATCGTGGTCATCCAAGAGGTCGTGGTTGTTGACCTGGCTCCCTACTTCGGCATGTGTCTCTCCCGGAAGTTCACCGCGAAGCTGGGCGGGTACCTGTCTCTAGACTACTCACACATGGAAGTGCCCTTCAAAGGAAGGAGACTGAAAATCTTCAATGAGAAGCCTTCCACCTTCCTAGTAGAGAAGATACCCGGAGAAGAGTTGGACTGCATGGTCCAACTGACTGAGGAAGAACTGGTGACGGTGGAGCTGACGGAGCAAGCCCTCGAAGTGCTACAGCTCGAAGATGAGTTCTCTTTGCGGGATTTCAATGCCGTAATTGAGACAGAGCAGGGTTGTTACACCATTGTACAGCCCGAGAGGCTTGACAAGTCAGCTGAAAAGGAAGTGGGACCTGCACCTGAGAAGCTGTGGAAGCTTTTCTTTGACGGCGCGCGATGCAAAAATGGCGCCGGTGCAGGGTTGCTTCTGGTTTCTCCGACCGGGATCCAGAAGGACTATACCTACAGGCTGGCCTGGAGTTGCACTAACAACTCGGCGGAGTACGAAGCCCCGTGCTTGGGATTGCGAAAGGCGGAGAGGTCGGGGATTAAACACCTGCAGATCTTTGGAGATTCGTAGCCGGTGTGTCACCGTGTTACGAACAAGTGCGCCTCCAAAAAGCACTATCTCAAGGCATACCGCAACCGGGTGTGGGACCTGATGGAGTCGTTTGACTCGTTGAATGTCAAGGCGATATCACGCGAGAAAAACAAGCACGCTGACATTCTCGGCGTCTCGTTGGAGCCGTGCACGTTCCGGCCGACGACGTTGTCCGTAAACCGAAGCCGGTTCGCACTATTTACGAGCCTTCTGTGCTCGATAAGGACACCCACCGGCAGTGTTCGATTGTGACGAGGAGATCGTCACATTTTTGGTAAATGAAGCATGTTCAATCGAGAGTAGAGACCCTGATGACGAGCAATATGAGGGGTTGATACAGCTTAAAAATAATCATGTCCCAAAAGGACCGATTACATTGGAGAGTCTATTTGATCGAATGACAGAGCTATATCTCATAGGATCAAAGTAGACCCGAAGCAGAATGCCGACCTGGAACTCGAACCTGGTAAAACCATCAAGGTCGGGACAGACTGCACTTCGGAGGAACTTGAGCGGATCAGATCACTGTGCCAAGAGTTCCCCGACATCGTGGCCTGGTGCTACGAGGATTTGAAGGGGTATGACAGAGATGTAATCCAGCATACCATTGAGCTAGAGGATGGCGCCAAGCCGTTCCGACAGAAGCAGAGGGCCGTAAATCCGAAAATCGAGGCCATGATGAAAGCCGAGCTCCTGAAGATGCTCGGAGGCCAAAATCATCTACCCCATCAAACATTCATCCCGGGTTGCGAATTTGGTGCCCGTGAGGAAGAAGAATGGCGACATCCGTCTCTGTGTCGATTTCAGAAACTTGAATCATGCCTCCCTCAAGGACCACTATCCGCTTCCCCAAATTGATCAAATTCTACACATCGTTGTCGGAGCCCAGAGATTCTCACTTCTAGATGGATTTTCCGGCTACAACCAGATTTGGGTCGTGGATGAGGACCAAGCATAAAACGGCGTTCACCACCAAATGGGGGACGTTCGCCTATCGCCGCATGCCTTTCGGCTTATCCAATGCCGGTGCCACATTCCAAAGGGCCATGGACCCGGCCTTCCGAGAGCCGCTCAATAAGATCATTGTCATCTACCTTGATGACATGACTGTTTTCTCTCACCAAAGAGGGGATCATGTTTCCCACTAGCGGCAAATATTTGAGAGGTGTCGAGAATTCGGCATTTCTATAAACCCGAAGAAGTCTGTCTTCGCGGTAAAAGAAGGTAAGCCGCTGGGACATGTCATCTCGGAGAGAGGCCTCGCCATTGACCCTGACAGAGCGTAAGCCCTCCTTCGCTTGCCAGCCCCAATTGATAAAAAGGGCTGCAGTCCTTCTTCGGCCGTATTAACTTCGTGCGGAAGTTCATCCCGGACTTCGCACAGTTGATCAAGCCTATGGCCGAACTGCTGAAAAAAGATACAACTTACGAATGGACTGATGAGAGAGAGCAAGCCTTCGAGGAAATCAAGGCTCGAATTGCGCAAGCTCCGGTGTTGATAAACCCGGACTACTCCAAGGACTTCATCCTCTACGCGGTGGGAGAACCGGAAAGTTACGCCGCAGTCCTAACACAGAAGGGAGACGACGGCGAGGAGCGCCCCATAGCGTTCCTGAGCCAAGTGATTCAGCCGCATGAAGAAAAGTACAACTTTATAGAGCGGCAGGTTCACGCGGTCATGAAATCCCTCCGAAAGTTCAAGCATTTTGTCTCCTAGAGCCGAACGACTGTCTTTGTGATTCACCCGGACGTTCGAAGCTTCATCATACAAGGGGAGCCGGGTCACAAGAGAGCAGGATGGATTGCAAAAATCCAGGAGTTCGACATCGAAGTGCGGCCCACCAAGCTTATCAGAGGCCGAGCCTTGTGTCAGGAGCTGGCCCGAAGCGCTGTAGCCGGCATCTCCGCCTGTAAGTGGGAGGACACAGGAACAAGCATCAACCTGGCCAACTCCTTATCGGAGGGGAGTGACTGGACAGATGAACTGGTGAGATATTTCTGCACCGGAAGATGTCCAGATCACCTGAACGCCTCACAACGAAGGAGATTTCGGCTAGGTGCACTCAAGTACACTCTTCGCCCCGAGGGGCTTTACTTCAAAAACATTGACGGCATCCTGTTGCGGTGCGTCAGGAAATCAGACCAGTCCAGGGTCCTCGGAGATTTTCATTCCGGGATGCCTGGAGGTCATCATTCTGCAAGGCCTACGGCCTTGAAAATAATTAGAGCCGGGTACTATTGGCCCACTCTATTTGGCGTACGCTTATGCGGTCTGCTCCAAGTGTGATCAATGCCGAGGTTTGTCGGTAGAAACGTAAAGCACCCCCCCCCTTCAACCGATTCAGGCCGAGACTCCGTTCCAACAATGGGGTCTAGACTTCATTGGGGTGATTTCGCCTAATTCCTCTGCCGGACACAAGTTTATTCTTACAGCCACCGATTACTTCACACGGTGGGCAGAGGCGATCCCAACCAAAAACGCGGACCAAGAAACGGTCATCGGGTTCCTTGAAAGCCTGATTACCCGCTTCGGGGTTCCAAAGTCAATTGTAACGGACAATGGTCCGGGGTTCGCAGGCGCTGTACTCACGGAGTACACTGGCAAACTTGGCATTTATCACAAGATGTCTTCTAATTACTACCCGCAGGGGAATGGCCTTGCTGAGTCTACTAACAAGAACCTCCTGAAGATCATCAGAAGGACCATTGAAAGGAACAAGCGGACTTGGCATTCACTTCTGAACCGGGCGCTGTGGGCGGACAGAGTTTCGTTCAAGAAGTCCATTAAAACGTCCCCCTATGCGCTCGTCTATGGTAAAGAGGCTGTCATGCCAGCCCACATCGAA
Source organism: Wollemia nobilis (assembly GCA_028583015.1). Taxonomy (NCBI): domain Eukaryota; kingdom Viridiplantae; phylum Streptophyta; class Pinopsida; order Araucariales; family Araucariaceae; genus Wollemia; species Wollemia nobilis. The sequence goes on from JAQPPZ010017073.1 coordinate 3,721,435, forward strand.
ATCCCTGCCCTATGGATGTTGGACGAAGAGAGAAGCAATGGAGACCCGGTGGATGACAGACTGTGCCAACTCTTGCAGTTGGAGGAAGACAGGGAAAAAGCATACCAGGCCTTCACCAAGCATGTTGAAGCCACTCAAGGCTGGTTTGCGAAAGGCACCACTGCCCGAGTTTTTGAAATCGGGGACCTGGTGCTGAAGTGGGACTCATTGAAGGCGAAGCCGGGCAACCACGGGAAGTTCGATGCCCTCTCGGAGGGCCCCTATCAGATTGCCCGGTGAACCGCTCAACGCTTACATACTTCGGGATATGGAGGGTCAGCTCTCACCTATCCCCGTTAACGGGTTCCACTTGAAAATCTACCGTTGTTGAAGGTGCCCTGATCGGGCCCTTCCTTGTACAAATTTCCCTTTTGTATTTTATTTTTCAAGCATGTACGCTTTCTGCTTTTAGTTTTTTATTTTAAAAGAGCCCAAGTAGGACAAAACTGAAGACACAGACTTCGCAGCGAAGTCAGGTGTCGGCCCTGAGAAAGAGCGAAGTTCGTAGAAGAGCCGCCAAGAAAAGAAGAAAATGTGTCCGGTGCGCAACCCGACTTCGCAGCCAAGTCGGGCTGCGCACCACCCGAAGGGCGCAGTTGGAGAAGAAGCATTAAAAGGAGTTAAACAAGCTAAGTTCGGACTGCGCCCAAATTTTAAGGCGAAGTCCGACCCAGTCCGATCCTGGGCGAGTCCGAGTGCCCCTTTCCGCGCAGCTTGGATGATTTAAAAAAAAATTAATACTCCCAAGTGTGGGCCCAGGGCGCGCAACGGCTATGAAGGTTGGGTTTCCGAACCAAAAGGGTCTTTCCTTGAGCAGTGCGCCCAGATTGTGGCAGTGACGTCAGCCATGGCGCAACGTTCAAAGTCAATTTAATGATTGCGCAACCTTCAAGGAAAATGCAATCAAGGAGGCATGGCGCGGAACCAGGGTGCATCTTTCAAGGACATTCTCCCGCGACACCAAAAACATAACGTCTTCACTAGCCGGCCGACCTACCCCCTCCTGCGCACCATTAATGACGCAGTCATTATCTAGAAAAGGAGGTCTGGTGCGCCCAGACATGCCAAATCGTGCAGATTATTCCTGTGACTGCGAAATCTTGTGCAGACATCCAGAGGTCATAATTATTGCTGTTTCGAAGGAATGGACAAAGGAAAGTTGCCAATGCCAGCTCAATCCAGCGAAGGGCGCGAAAGTGGAGATTTCCCGTAGTCAAATGCTTTCAGGAGTGAGACGCCGCAGATCAAAAGTCAAAATCCCGGACAAAGAAAGTACAACGTGGGCAAGCCCCACCACCACCGGTTAATTACCTGTCTGGGTACAAGGACGGCTTGTTTTCCATGAGCCTTACTAAACTGCGGATAAATGTGGAAAATTGGGCTGATAAAGTTTCGCCCTCTCACCATTTCGGGCTGTGTACAAGTCGAACCTTCATCGGTTCTTGTGCCCTCCTCGTCCACCTATGCCCGGAGCTGGTCGACATCATTGTCAGACATTACAGGCCAGCTACCCGGCAAATTTGCAACTGCAGCGGAAAACCCTTGTTCGCACTCCGCAGAGAGACCGTCCAGCCGGCCTTCGCCCCGGGGTTGCAATATGACTCCAACGCGATTGTTAAAAGGATAAATCTTGGCGAGCAAGCGGGGCGCTTTACGCATACAAAAAGGATGAGGGATTTCCTCAACTCAAAGCTGAACGCCCCGCTCGCACTGGACAATGGCCAACCGGCCCCATACCCCTGGAAAGGTTTCAAAATAAATACATATACACCATCCCGGCGTGGGTCCTCGGTCGCGACTCTGACGAGCTGGTACGGCCGTACCAGCTAGCGCTGGCGAAATGTCTCCTATGCGGAGAATCTTATGAACCAGCAGCAGAAAGTGGGAAGCGCCCGATCTTCTTCGATCGAGGACCGGCTTGCATACGCCATTCACTCCACCGGTGAAGCTACGTAAAGCAATCAACCGAATTTCGATTCGCTCCTTCTTGGCTTGGCTATGTTTGTATCACTTGCACTCCCGTATGCCGATCCCTAACTCGAAGAAGGTAAATGAGAAGGGAGAGCCACAAGCCCGTCTATGAATGGACAGATGACCTATACCGAAAAGGGTCTTATTACAAGTTCAACTTCAACTTTCTGGGCTTGGTCATGTCAGTCTTCAGCGATGGTGAGATCCCTCGCCCCCCGCAGGAAATGACAAACTATTTGTTGAATCACAAGCTCGGGGACGTTTTTAGACTGACGTAGGGGATCGTGGTTAGAATCTACGGATTCAAGGGCAAGCCTCATCTGCTGCCCTACTGGTGCACGGATCATCGGTTTGGGATGGAGGTTGCGCGGCGGATGGATTACGTTGAAGAGGAGTTCGGCCAGGGAAAGAAAAAGGGCCATATCTTTCAATATCCTCTTTCCCGGGCGAACGTCGAAATATCGTAGATAGGACAAGCATGTCTATCTCGAGCGGGAGCTCTATGACATTGGCCCGATTCTCATGCCGCAGCACTGAAGTACGACCCATACGGGATAAGGGGAAAGTTTGCACATATCTCGCCCCGGGCGGATATAATCGAAGACAGATGCGATGTGGTCCATGTTGACCTCGACTGGGAGATTGACTTGATGGAAGCATGGCCTCCGTGGCAGGAGTTTTACTGCGAGGAGGTAGCATATGACCCCGAGCGAAACCCGGACCACAAGTTCACTTCTCCGGGATTTAAGAAACTCATCACCAAGCTGGCAGGCCTTAACTGGCCAAGAGAAAAGTTGTTGAATGCCGGAAGATGAGGTGCCGCACGCAAAGACGATAAATCCGTCGAAGGAATCGGCCGTTGATGATGATTTTTCAGCTCTATATGACCAAGACATTGGCAAACGGCGGCCTTTCGCATTCCGAGATTACGTTCCCCGAGGTCCCTTCGAGGGTTATAAAGGGGGGTCTTCCTCCCAGCAGTTGTACACTTTTACAACTGCCAATGCAGGCCCAGCAGATATCCAAGTGGACCCAATGCAGCCTGTTGCTTCCAAGGTGGTGCCCGAAAAGGCGCAAAAATCAGCCAAGTCAACGCCCGAGGTGGCTCCTCAGGCACAAAAGACGCCAGCGCCGCCAACGAGCGGACCGGCCGCGGCAGGTCTTCTGCAAGTCAAACCCCGATACAAGTTTACCGTGGGAACATCAGCGCCCGCTGCACCTACTTCATCTCCTTCTTCCGAACCAGCCATTGCTCCAGAAGAGAAAAAGAGGAAGAGAGTTGAGAGGGTCAGGCGACCTAGCCTGACGGTGCAGAAGTCAGTCGCAGAGCCGCAGCCGCGTCCAGCCGCTCCGTAGGTTGTTTCTCCGGATAGTCCCGAGCCGCCCGCCGGAACCGTAACCGCAGACATTCATCCAAAGATCGGCTCGAGCGGAGCCCGCAGGTACGTCCGCCGCCCCGCTCCCTCAGATCTCATCTGGCCCTACTCCGACTCCATCTCCCGCTCAATCCGAGCAAGCCGTGGCCGCATCTTCCTCCCCATCTCCACAGCCTTCTAGCGGCCACCATTCTTTCGACCAGTTTGCTCAGGACCCCAACGCCTTCCTATCCCCGAGTCAAACCCCAAACCCTTCACCCGTGGTTAGTGCCGAAGCCGCGCGTTCACCGCCGCATCCATCGCCTCGCCCGCTTGAAACCCTTCCAAAGATCAACCGCTCCGCTCTCCGCTCCCCGGCCGCCCTCAAAAGCGGCCGCTCCTTCCAAAGTCCTTCCGGTTTCTCCTATTTCCCTGTTCGCAGGAGAGACGTCACAGCAGAACCCTAGGCTGGGGGAACCGGACTTCATGGACGATCTCCGTAACACGGACGATTTGCCTCTCGCAACAAGAGCCGTAGAATATCCTATCTCTTTTCTCCAAAACTTGAAGCGGAGGAGCACCAAGTTTGACTTCGAGAGGAGAGTGCTCACGACGTAAAAGATAACTCCAAAAGTGAAGAAGCCTCTCCGGGAAATGACCAGGGCGGACTACGAGCTTCAGAGAAAGGAGAAGAGCTTTGACGATATCCACCAAGAATACGAGATTCATGGAATCCTTCGTAAAGCGGATAATCTCCTTGTCAAAAATCTGGAGGAACAGGAAGAGCTTTTCCGGTTGCAGGACAAAACAAGACAGCTTGAAGAGGACCTGTCTAGGTCCACTGAGCAGCTGGAATCGGCGCAGCGAGAAATAGATGAATTAAAAGCCCAGCTGGCCGCTTCTCAAACAAGAAGCCGCAACGGAAAGCAGCGCAGCCCCGGAGCAGATTTCTCAGCTCCAGGAGTCTTTGAAGCAGGCGCAGTCGCAATCTGCAGAGAAAGCATCTCAAGCGACGGTCTTTTCAAAGAGCAAAGTTAAGGAGATGCGGGCTGATCTGCTGCGGGGATGCAAGCCCCACATGTATAAAGCCATGTCGGTCCTGGGATTTCGCATCCGAGGATCCAAGAAGTTTCGCCAGTGGAAAGCCTCGTGGTAGAGGAGGCCGAACGCCAGTGCGAAGCAATGGCTCGGACCTGGCGATAAAACTTCAAGAACACGAGCGCGATGGCCTCCAATTCTCCCCCATGTCCTCATTCGCCGCAGAATGGGCAGATGCAAGGGTAACCTTGCATAAGTATTTTAAGAAAACGAAAGAGGTGAGAGTTGCCAGACGAATGCCGGATGCATTCGAACATGAAAGAGACATTTGTCCTGCTCCCCTTCACGCTCTCTCGAACTAGGGTGCCCGGGCTATGTTGAGAATGGTGAGTTTCTCACCCATGAGCAGTGAAAGAGAATTGGCTGTCCTTTGAGGCAGACACACTGAAATCGATAGCTGGACCGAGCCAATTCAAGAAAGTCAGGTCACCCGGATGGTGTCCAAGTGCTGCAAGATCAGCTCCTACTTCCAGGAGCCGGGAAAGAGATACCTCACCATCGACTTGCACACGGTCGCTGCATTCCACGCAGCGTTAGAAGAAGTTGCTGACCGCCGACCCTTCGAAACAAAAGCCTGGGGCCAAGCCCAGCCGCATACAAGCGCATCCGCGAGGCGTAGCCGACGCCGGAGAGCATTCGGAAGGCGAATCCGAGGAGGCACGCCGGAAGTGGATCTCGAAGAACAGCTTGCCGCGAGGGGAACGGCCGAGCAGCAGAAGGCGGGGAAGTAAGTTCCTCTCGCACCCAATGGATGAAGGCATGGATTCTTTGCGCCGAGGCGAGCTCGACACCCCGCGAGCCGCCATAAATGTTGCCACATTTTGCACGGGGTGCAATGTTTTCAATTTTTGTAAGAGAGCTGCTCTTCCCTTTCCCTCTTCCTCTCTTTCCCCTTTCTCTCTCTTCCCTACATTCTCATTCTTCCCTCTTTCTCTTGAGCCCTCACCAAATCTCAAAAATGACACATTGCCCCAAAATGGCTATGTCGTGGCAATCCGACTTCGCAACAGTCGGAGTGCGCCCTCCAGCTGGAGCGCAGCAGAGTGCAAAGTGCGCAGGCGACGTAATCAACCTAAGAACAAGTGTTCTGCGCAACCCGACTTCGCAGCAAGTCTGAGTGCGCCCGCTTTCTGGCGCACTTGGTAGCAGTCGGCAGAAAATGACTAAGTGTCGGAGCAACCCGACTTCGCAGCAAGTCGGAGTGCGCCCTTCCCAGGGCGAAGTCCGTACAGCGGTAGAAATCAGCTTTCACCGCGCAACCCGACTTCGCAGCGAGTCGGAGTGCGCCCTTCGACAAAGCGCAGTAGGGGAATAAACTCGAAAAAGTACCCAAGGCATGAAGGCCTTCCCGACTGCGCTGTTTTCTACCCGCGCAACCCGACAGCGCTCCGATCCCCGGGCGAAGTTGGATAAACTGCCTTTCAAGGCAAGCACGTGTCAAGCAAGATCATCCGACAAGTGTCCAACTTTGGGATCCGAGCCAAGACGTGCCGAGCACAAGGACAAGCATGGGATGCACTACTTATGCCAGCTACCTCCTTTAAAGCTGATTGGAGGTTCTACCTGCTTCAGCTACCCGCATTCCTGCCGATGAGAAGTTCTACCTAACGCGCTGCCACGTATCTGTACAGCCTTCAGGGAGACCATGCCGCGGGTACACCCCGCCCGACAAAGGTCAAGCATCGCAGCTCCATGGCCGCTTTTTCGAGCTAATGTTTGATCGGGACTTTGTGCCCATAAATGTAATCGGGGGTTCTCAAGCTATAAATAGCCACCACGTTTTCATTGTAAAGTGGTGGAAGGGGAATGTCTGTTAGGGAACCATTGTAGCTGTGCTTCTGCCTTTTAATATAATACATACACTTGGTGCTGTTATACTGTTTTTATTTTGTATGCTGCCTCTCCTTGACATTTCTGCCTTACGTTTTCCTGTATCATGGCTTGTTGTTATTCACTTCAGCATTTGGTGGTCAGGTATTCCCGAGGTGCATAAATTAAAGGATACATAGGGTAAACGTTAGTGGCAGTTTTCTGGTTATGTTTTGTGTTATAGTGTTGTTAGTAGTGGTGATTGATGCGTTGCCGTACTGTTAGTTCCTTGGAGGGAATGTCTGTTAGGGAACCATTGTAGCTGTGCTTCTGGCTCTTAATACAAAACATATACCCGACTCTGTTCTACCGGTTAGTGACAAGATCCATAGTGGTGTGTTATGGTTATATTGGTGTTAGTAGTGGTGATTGATGCGTTGCCGCATCGTTAGTTCCCCCCACCCAACTCCAATCTAATTTGGAATCCCTTTCTGCATTTTTATCTCTTTCCCTGCACTCTTATCTTGAACCTCAAAACCCCACAGGAAGCCGGCCTTCTCCGGAGATTGGCACGGAAGGCATTCCTTCCTTCCGGCCTTTCAATTTGGTGGGCGAATCTGGGCGCGTTAACACAAAATCCTTTCCTCATGGCAGATTCGTAACCAACAGGACACATTGCCATTTCTCCTTCCACTGTCATTCCCTCGTCTCGGGAATCCTATTAGATGCTTGAGCTATTGGTTCACCCTATGCATGAAGATCTAACACTTCATGATCTCCTCTTTTCTATTTTTTGACCAGGTTTTCTTAGGGAGTTATGATGGTTCTTCTCATAAACAGCTCCACATAGAGCCTCTGGTTATGATGTTCAGGTTGTCCAAGGGCAAGTCAAAGTTTCTAAAGAAAGAAAATTGTGTTGTAAAAGGGATGTCATGTTTCCAAGTCCTACCTTTTATGATTATAGAAGATTAAAGCAATTTCTATGAGTAAGAATTTTTGGCTTCTCCTTCTCATATGGAGTTACAGAGCAGGTGTTCTTTGTATATTTGTAGGAGTATCTAATATTGGTTGTGGTGACTACAAGACGGCCTAAGGAGATTCTTGTGAGAGTGTAGGGGCATGTTCATGTAAGCAAATTTCCAGATGATGAGGGGGATTCAGATGGGTCTTCCTCAAGCATGAAGGCCCATTAGAACATCCATTTGAGGGAAGATGTTATTGTCACTAATGTCTTCTCTCCTTGGCCCCTCAATTCAAATTATGAGGGGTGTTGAAAGTTGTAATCTGACTTAATAGCCAAGGCCAACATTGTATGATGTATTCTTGTGTAAGCCTATGGGCAATCATTATGCAATGTATTTATTTATTATTTATGTAAGCCTAAGGGCCCATTGTTAACCTTGTCATGGTTAAACTCTAACTTGTAATTAACCTAATTAACCTTAAGCCTTTATGTTATGTTGGCTTAGGTAATGATATTATGTAATTATTATTATTGGGGTTTAGGTTTGGTATAAATACCCCCAACCACCCCGATCCACCCCATTGGAGTGTTGCGATATTTATTCATGGCCAATACAAATGATTATTTGGTGCTCAAGGGCACCCATCATTTGTGTGTGTATCTTTTTTCTTTTTTTTTTGTCCTTAAATGCTTTCGGTTTAAGATTTGAGTGAGTAGATTGCTTTTGTTTGTTACTACAAATTGGTGTGAATTATAACAACTACATGCAAGTTTGAGAGTACTTGAGTGTATACACTAAAGAATGCAACACATTAGCACAAAAGTGGATAAATGGCTTGATATTGACGCACATTAGTCTTCAATTCCATAGAATAGAGCTGCAATTCGTAAGTACACCACACTCCTGAGGAATTTCTTCAACATCTTGAGGCAGTAATTTTGAAGCTCAGAAGAAATAAGAGAATTGAAGTTGAGGCAATAAATTATAAAATCAAATAGCCTCAAGATGGATGACTACAAATGGGAGATAACATATGCATTTCATTTATATGAGGACCAAGACATGATTATCCTCAACGTGCCCATATCCTAGAAGTTAGGCATGTGACAATAGACTCACAGACGGAAGAATAATCTCCTCAACAAATTTGATACTTCATTATAGTACATCTAGACTTAAAAAATGATGATGCCTATAAAAAATTTTAGAACCTAGCTATTGATCAAGTCCATATACCAACTGGGCAAATTGCTCTGATGGGTATAAGATTACAGAAGACATCAAAGACAAGAGAGAAATACATGAACAAAGCAGATTCCACCCTCTTACAGCATAGAGTTTTTTTTTCTGGATCTATTCTGCATTGTATACTGCATCTTAACTTTACGCATAACATGAAGTAGTCACTTCGCCAACCATAGAAATTTGTTTTGTGAGCCAATAAAGAAATCAACTATAGAATAGTAACAGTGCTAAAATATCGTAAATGCATGACACATAATTAGATTTCAACTACACCCGTGTCAAAATGAATTTTATTCAGCTTAATTTTTTCTTAATTTAAGTTATCCTTGGATGGTACAATAAGTAAATTTCTCAAGCCTATAACTTGTTTAGCATACTAAATGCAATTGCTAATAGTCAAGCAAATTAATGGCCCAGGTCATTAGTAATGGATTAAAGAAAACCCAACTAAAACAAAGAACAGATTCATGGTCTTTTTCCCATCAAAAATTGCAGCTTATTTAGTAATCCCAAACAATTGTGGCCATAATTGTCCACAATATTAAAATACCTGCACCGCTGCCTGATCATGCCCGGTCTCAAGTTGAAATGACAATTCAGAGCTTTTCAAGTAATCCACAACAAGATGTGTAGCTTCAATTTGTAATAGGCATGAGGATTCTTGTATTTTTGATTGCAGATCTCCTTGATGGAGAATACATGCATCTATCCTTGCTCTCTCTAAAAGCTTCACCAAAGACACAAGCCAAATTCTTGATGGATATTGCATACTTAGTTGTAATGCAAACTCATAATGCCAGTTTGAAGTGGTGTGCATTCTTTTCATATACTGTGGTTTTGTAGAGGATTTTAGTGTTCCCATAGAAACAACCATTTCCTGAAGCAGTAACAATAAAAGGACTGACAAACTTGTTTCTTCGCCTAAAACCCTGAAAAAGCACACATAATAAAACTAATAAATTAGCAGTGATTACAATCACATGAAAATATTTTTCAACCACAACCACTAATTTAGAAACAATGCTCAAATACAGACCCCAAAAGATGTTTTGTGATAGTCAATCTGCGATGTTGAGACATTGGAGGCAATCCTTTAATGAAAACCTGCAAAACAAACCAGAATTAAGCAATATCCAAGGCATGAATACCACACATTAAATGTTGGTGACCTAATCATTAACAGATCTTACCTCAAGTAACTTTTTAGGATCACTATTTGTTGTTAACCAGCATGGAACCACCGCTGATATGAGTTCTTTTGACACTTGTTGCGAATGGGCGTCATCCTAATCAACAGCAGCGAATAAACAAAGGTGAACATGGTTGGATGGGAAGTAAAATATAGCATGAACACCAAATCTAAAAAGACATAATAAGATGCAAAGAGAACTGCAAGCACAGTTAGGCCCAAGGGAACTCAAAGCACAATAGCACAGAATACAGAGCATCCCGATACAGCAGCCAAAGCAATGCTTAATTCATTGATCTCACCAAACATGTTTTAGTATATCAACAGGAGTCAGACTATTACTGCAATTTAAGCATGTCATACCCATATTTCTGTACTTGAAATATAAATAGACTAATAGTTAACACAGAAAGCATATCTGAATACCAAAGCCACTGGCAGGAATTTCACAAATGAATCATCTGGTTATACAACATATGGAACTGTTGAGGAACTTTCAATGTATCTATTAAATAATATCTGAATCCATAATCATCAGACCTTTAGTAAGTCTAACAATGAATCTAGAGCCCAATAATTATGTGCATCCAGCACAGACTGAAACTCAGTTGTGAAGATAATATCCTATGTACACAAAGGGAACCAATCAAAAAGACAGCTCACAAATATGAATCAACTTCATTATGCAGCTTATGACCATCTTAAAGCAAAACGAAATCTCATTCAAAATAAAATATATATATATATATCTGAGCATTTCCAAAAGTTTAAACCTTAGGGGACATAACTTTAGACCGAAACCTTTGTTGATAACAAGCAGAAAACATAAAAAGTAAACCCACAAATTCTAAGACAATTCTAAAAATGGCATTCACCCTTTGTCACCAACATAGCTAATCGAGTGCAAAGATGAATTGCTTCGACATCTTCCATGTCAGACACAGGTCAAATAGTAGACATAATTTTATTCATGATTAGGCCAGTAGCCAAGTACAGTTCAGCCAGTTCAAGGAAGCAGGTTGGCAAGAATTGAACAATTTTTTTTAGAACCACATAGATAGCAGCAGTCTTGCAATTGATGAATATGACAAGCAAGACACTAAGAATGATCAAGAGCTCAAATTCTAAGAAAACAAAAAGTTTAAACAAAAGAGCTTTAAATTCTAAGCACTTAACCAAATGTTTAGACAAATCAGGAAAAGCTCCAGTACATTGGTCAAGTACTCCTCAGGGCAAATAAATTCACTTCTTAGAAAACCTAGACTAATGGTGTGGCCTCAATCCATGAACAAAGAAAAACAACCAAAAATAATAACCAACCAAAGGCCTATGCTTTAAGAGATTCCCTGAAAATTCATTAACATCATTTTTCCATATCAAGAACAATTCACATCCCAGACACTACAGAAATACCAAGGACATTTGGCCCTCAACTGCTGCTCCTATTTTGGTTGCTCATTCTGCTCACATTTTGGGGGCATGCTTTATAACTTTCAGGCCATCATGAACATATTTATTTTCTTCCAGGAAACAGTTGAATTTTTTATTTATTGTAATATTTCCCTGCACAGATGAATTTCCAAAACAAAGTATGCCCAGACCAACTTTAATTCTTCATATACTGTCTTTGAATGTTCAATTGACAATGCCTTAAAGTCATAGAAAAGTCCATCAAAAATTTCAAACTATGGATTTGTTTGAACTCATTCATCTTATATTACTTCAACATGACCAAAGGAGTTACATATAGGTGATACATTGGAAAGGCCCTCTCCCGACATTAGTGAGATAACCCAGGATCTTTGCTTTGGAATAAACTTGCAAAGAATCTAACTAATTTTTAGAAGCCTATATCCCAGCATGATGTGTCCAATTAAGCCCATCTACTCGAGCTTTCCTAAATGAAAACAAAACTTGATCAAACCAAAAAAGTAGGCTAAATCTTTTCCAACGTGAAGAAATCACATGTCACATAGTTTACCATCTATCTTTCCCATAGTCCTTTTTGTTGTCAAAAACCATGTCTTGCTTACATGGTGATGCATCTCAGACTTTGTGGGCTGTCTCAGAGACGCATTCTAGAGAGTTGTCCTAACATCTCAGAAAGGCACCCCAATGGCCATTTTGGGCACCCTGCCATCTCATGCCATCCTCGTCCAGGAAACTTCATGCAACATAGTTTTAGAAGAATTCAATTTAGGCCAGTTTTCCATCAATGTTGCCTTGAGTACAAAACTCTCATGAAGTAACCAACTGATTGCATGAGTCAGGGTCACATATGCGATAATCATTATCTCGTGGCACATATGCAGCCATCATTAGTCAGGGTCTTGATTACAGCTTTTATCAAGAGAAATATGGAATTTGTAACCTCCTCATAGACATCCTTACAAACTCTAGCTATAAATTGTTTCCATCACTTCTTTAATTTTTTTCTTGATTGATATCAATGTCAGATCTCCACTTACTGGTTCAAACAGAATGTAGAATTAAGCTACATATTAAGGACCACTGTGATTTTGGATAATGTTTGTGCTAAGTACTTGGCTATAGTTTGAGATCAATTTCAGATCATCATTTGTTGCTTCACCTTTTAAGATCCAAGATAACATATACCATCCTAGGTGGTTCTGGAAGATAAAAAATCACACGACCCTCATTATATGGCAGATTCTGATTCGTCAACAATGATATTCATGAATATGTCATAAACAATAGACCTGATTGTGATGATTCTCAGTTAGTACTTAGAAGACTCGTAAATACATGCCTATATGACATGGTTAAGTATTGGAACCACATGTACATTTAAACTAATTAGGCATAGGAAATATATATAATTTATAAAAGTTAAAAACAAGAGAGAGAGAGAGAGAGAGAGAGAGAGAGAGAGATAATTTATAAAAGTTAAAAAAAAAGAGAGAGAGAGATAATTTATAAAAGTTAAAAACAAGAGAGAGAGAGATAATTTATAAAAGTTAAAAACAAGAGAGAGAGAGATAATTTATAAAAGTTAAAAACAAGAGAGAGAGAGAGAGAGATAATTTATAATTTATAATTTAACAAGGTTGACTGCTGAGTTGATTTTGCAACTTCCAGAGCTAATTTTGTGGGATGATGGATGATGTGAGGCTAAGCCTTCCATGTCTTAGGTCCTGCATGTTGTGTCATCAACCATTTTATCCTACACAACCTACTTTTCCTTGCAGGTGCATGTTACGTTGTTTTCGTGTGACCCTAGGAGTATAGTAGATATGAGTTTTATTTTTATATTTTAGTTTAGGCCTTGTGAGTTTTAGGTTTTTAGCTTTTAATAAACAACTATGTAGCATTAATCATCACGAATAGAAATTTTAAAATATAATATGTAGAATAAAATGTTAGAAATATATTACAATTTAAAAAATATATGTATCAGTAATTATTATCTAATTAATGCCCACGCCCACTAAATTAATAGTGAGAAGCAATGAGTTTCACATCATAAACCAAGGTTCCAATCCCATAGGTGAACCTTAACATTTTGGCCATGGGGCTTGCAACAATCAATGGGGAGCAAAGATGTTCACACTGTAAGCCAATTTTACAAATTGATGGGTGACCTTTAATACTTAATCAAACGGCATGAGCTCAAGTGGTTAAAAACATGGACTTTCAAGATGAAGACCCAGGTTCAAATCTTGCCAAGCAACATATGCATAACTGAAAAAATGTTATTGTAATACCACTATGTGCTTTGTTAAAATGCAGTAGTAACATACCATGATGTCACATGGAGGAGGCATGTTTCAATCCCATGTAACTACTGCTAACTAAAAGTTCAACACATTAAATTTTTGATTGACAATAACTTGATGCTAATTATATACATTAGGTTTAAAAATTTGACATTTTAGTGCTACACAAAATTTAAAATAGAACATGCTTATTAAAAATAAATAAAAAATTAAACAGAACAAAATGTATTTCATTGACCAATGAACTTTGATGCATCATACATGTTTGAACTAAAACTTTGTACTTTGATTTCATATTTAATGTTAATAATATAAATCTTTACATTTTGGAATTTAACATCTGCTTAATGTCATGTTCATTGCTATTCACTTTAGCATTTTTTTTTTATTTTGCATGCACATATTTTTAATGTGTGCGCATTTCTGAACTGAATTTTTTCAAAAGCAAACATCACAAAATTTGTCCTCCACTCAAACAGGAATTTTTGCTCTTGGTAACTAAGGATCAAATTATGGATGAAGTTGTAACACATGACTGCTACAGCTTTGTTGATGCTTATAACGGTTATATTAGGGGTGTATGCTGCAGAAAACAATCAGTTAAAGACACTCACCACTAATGGGTCACAATTGCTTATATGTTTATACAATTTGGATTAATGGGTCACATTTGCTTATAGGTTTATGCAATTTGGACTATAAAATGCACCAACAACTTTTGAGAAATTAATGAATAACAATTTTCAGCCCCATATTGGGAATTTCATTAGAACTTTTGTTGATAATTTTAAAATATTTGTATCTATGGTGAAGAAGGTATCATTTGTCCCATATGGAAAAACCATTCCACACATTCAATTAAGCAAAAACTTCATTTAGTCCCATTAAGTTAATTTTTGGATATTCTAAAGGTATTCTATAAGGGCATGTAGTATCAAAACAGGGTATCAAGGCAAATTGAAAAAAAAAAAATGCACAAAAGCATGAACTTAATATTCCCTGTGAATAAGAGCAAATTGAGATTTGGTCCAAGGGTATTACAAAGGATTTCTCAAAGATTGCAGAGCCACCGACACTGTTTCGGAAAAAAAAGGATATTCCTCATGAACTATGAAAGAAGGCAAGGGATGCTTTTGAAAATTCAAACAAGAGTTTGATCAATTCTCTAGACACAAGAATCTAGATTGGAGCAAAGCAGTATATCATGGGGATACACCCCCCAAGGGCCCCATTTCACCATACCTGGTGTTTCAAAGACGGTGGGATGGGGATGACAAATCTCTCAATGTACCACCTTTGAGGAACTTGCCAAGGGTCCTCCTTGAGACATGTTTTGCCTCCCCTTGACACCCAGCTAAGTCACTAAAAAGCTGACCATTTCCAACGAAATGAACATGATTTCAAAAGCATGAATCAGGTGGTGAACACTAACCTGAATTATAGTTGATTCTCCCATCACAGTAAATATATCTATGGCATGGTCCAAGACTTGATCAGGGAGCAGCTTTGCAAGGGTAGTCAGCAACAACAATGCATGATTACGCGTAATTGAATCTTTCGCAACATTAATACACAACACAACCAGATCTATGTTAAAGCTCTTACATATGTCCACCTGCAAATAGAGACAAAGCAGTTTAGAAAGAGGCAAACATGGGACATTTGTCATCAACACTGGAAAAGAAAATAAAATGTAACTTTCAATACAAAATTTTATAGATCATGGCTCAAACAAAGCCAGTCAAATGAACAACATTTACATAACAACCAGAAAATTTATCCCCAGAAATGATGATTACCTCTGAACAACGTTCAGTCAGTAAGGAATTACTTAGGCTTTCCAGTACTGTCATTAACATTTGCTGCAGATAACTCATACGATTTGATTCGAAATTATTTTCAGGGGATCTTGTTTCTTGCTGGTGCTTATACCCTACAGGTCTGCCTTGTCTGTCTTCCTTTATGATTTTATCAAGAAGCTTAAATAGAGGTTCTATAACTGGAATCCTAATAAGCACAATTCCAACAGAAGAACATAGATCAACTAGTTTGCTTTCATATTACTCACATAAAATTCACTCTTGCAAACATATCTTCTGAAGACAAAGGATCAAAAAGGAGAAGCTCTCTGAATAGAAAATTTATTAATTACAAGTCAATACCAATGGAACATTGAATATTCTCATTACATACATCAGATTGAAAATAACCCACCTGTTTTTTAGATCTTTCTTCCACACCAAGAATTCTAACAATGCACTTAAAAAGCTCAAATCCTCTTTGAGTACCACTTGGCTGCTAGGCAACTCAAGGTGGCATTTCTCTCGTTTACTCTTCTTTAGCTTTTTTGGAAAACTATGAAAGTCATCATCGTGTGCTAGAAACAGAGCCAGATGCTTTGCAATTGTAATTCCATTTACCTGTTCAAGTCAAAAGATGGTATATTTTGTTACTCATCCCTCAACTCAAGTGTTGTCAACATCCTATCCATGGACAATCTATAATTATAAATAACAAATACTAACGTCCATAACTAACAAATACTAACATCTATGTTGAAAAACAGACGCACACTTTAAGTGAATATTGATTAGAATCATTGAACTATGGATCCATGATTATGCTAATTATCCTATGAAATTCTACATAAGGAAATGAGAGGAGCAAGGAAAAGAAAGACGAACATTAATTCTCTGCAAGGCATCAAAAGCTGCATTTCGAATAGCTCCAAAATTACTATTAAACAGAATTATTAAATGTTGGAATATTTGATCCTGTCAAGAAAATCAATGACATTAGAATTCCACAAATTATAATACATTAAGAACTGAGCATTGAAATATCCAATATCTATGCTTCCCTACATAACTAACAACAAACTATAAGAAATATGAAAAGTTTTCCTTTTAACAACAAAGAGATTCCTTATGCACGAACAACCAAAGAATAAGTATTTTGACTTTGGCCTGTTCATTGCCAATTCAAACACAGGGCTTATAAAGAAAGCATGCACTCAACCATCCAATGTTTCTTTCTTAAAGAAAGACCATTCTTCCTTAGTTTAGATCCCCAAAAAAAAAAGTGGTAATCAGCAGAACCTGGAAATAGAGCTCTTTTAGAACAAGAGGAACTGATAGTTCAAAGCTGCAATGTTGCTAAGGTTTTTTGTTTATGGCTGCAGGCTAAATTTAATCGCCTTTTTTATTGTGGTTATCTTGTGGTAAGGCTTACTTCTTAATGATAATAGGTACAACTGAATCTAGTTGAATGCTTTGCCTTTTCTGTGGAAGATGAGAAGTAAAGCAATGTTCAGGAGGTCACATAACTATTCAACTTAAGTTGTAGCTTTTTAAGCTGGCAGTTGGCGCTGTTTGGCAAAGCTCAAAGTGTCGATACTTAAGACATCGATTCATTGCCCACCAGATCAAATACCCAAGTGCTTTCTTCCATTGCTTGTATATGATACACCAGGACATTTTCCTAGAGATCCTGAAGTACTTTTATGTTTTCTGAAGTAATTTAATATATACTTTCGAAAATAAAATCTATGGCATCACATAGACGCTCTTGCAGGCAACGCAGAGGTTAGACTGGCTTAGCATCTGCAGGGCTGCAGTGATTACTCCTGTGAATAGACTTATTGCTCAGGTCTGGTGCATATCCACCATGAAGAATTTCTCAGCAACAAAGCTCAAGCGCAACTATCTTCTAAGCATCAGGATAGTGTTTAAGCCATCAGCAATACCAACTTAAAATCAGTCCAAAATTTCAGATTCAAGCTAGTAAGAATTATATTGTCTCATGATGACAGTCGTTTCTTATGAAGTACAAAAGGTCCCTATAATAAAACACCTTAAGTCTCAAGGACAGATTTAAGCATAACTTCCAATGCTTCAATTGACTTATATTGCTTGTGTTCAACCTCAATGTAAAAAGTTCCTATGAATATCTAAAATGATATCCAAGCAAAGGCAAACTGCCCAAAATTTGTGATCAGAAAAGGAACACTAATTTAGTTATGCATGTGATTGAATTAGGATGACCAGTGGCATTGATGACATGGCATTTTGACATGTGAGTGTATTATGAATACTTGATTGCTTTAGGATGATATAATGATTGCATTATGAATAAAAATTTTACTCTTATTGAACAAGACTAACTACATTGACTTGGATTGAGTGCTTGATAAGGGTTGCCTCAGCCAAGTTTGAGAGGGAGGATATCATCATGGAGAGAGGTTCATAAATGTTGGAACAGTGGCATACCAAAAGAAAGAGAATAATGCATTCACCATACTGGTTGCATTTTTAATTTGAGCAAAGTAGGGGTTGCTCAAACTTCCTCAGCATGAGGCCAAAGCTGCTTCAAAGCTTCAACCTTGGGGCCTATGTGGACTCTTCACCCAACAAGTTGGCACCAACCCTCGCTTTGGAGCCATGATGGCACTTGCGCCAAATCCCTTTGGAATTCTGACCACTTTAGCACCAAACATTTGGTGCCCATCCAATTGGCGTCTACACAAAGACAACAAATGTCGTTGGTGCCCATACAAATACTTCAAGCAACTGACATTTATGCTATGCATCACGATCAAGTAGTTGTCGCGACACCCAACGTTTAACCACTTGCACACTTCAAGAATTGGCATGTGGATTTCCATGAAACAAGAAGCAGATTCTTGGTCATTTCTTGATACCACCAAGAACAATGGAAACTGAAGTACCTTCCAACATCTTTGCAAAATTATGCATTTTGTATATATGTATCTTAAAACTTCTCTTCTCAATCCAAGAAACCAAGAACCAGGACTTCTGCACCTTTGCGGAACAGAGTACCCTGCAACATGCAACACCAATTGTAAGCATCTGCAAAGACATCTCATGTTTAAAGACAAGAGTCTTTGTTTCGAGCATATTTCTGCATTTGAAACATCTTCCTGTAACATTCTCTTCTGTGAATCAAACGTGCATTTCAGCCAAACAATATACCTAAAGCTTATGCAACATCACTTTGGCCATAACCTGTAAGGTAACACAAGCTAGTCCTGTAGGATATCTTCTATGCAAACCATCCTAGGCCTTGGCACACATATCAAGTTGGTATTAAAGCTCCTTCTGATCCACAAAAGAGAGGCAAAGACACGACACTCCTCACTTGCTCCTTGACTCATCACATGGCATCATCCCTTGCAGACACTCTTGCCCTGTGCAATACCTTCTAGTACAATCCATCATTGGATTCCCGTCCACATGCGTTTGGAATGTAATAAGGCATCACACCAGGTTCCACATCCTAGTACCCTAAAGCACGTCAAGATGTCAAGTAATGGCAAAGTCAACATCTCAACCCGAGACCAAAACCAAAGACATCCAAAATCTCAGCATGGCAAAGAACCACTCTGTTTGGGCAATCCCGAGATCTCATCCTTCAATTGGGTGCCCCACATACAACTATTAACCCTACACCATTCCAGTGTCAAGGGCCTCTGGAGACGCATATCAACATCAACATTCTAGACTTCTTAGGCTAGATCAATGCGGATGAGTTGGACACTTGGCTTCAAAGGCTAGAGGCATACTACAACAACAATCAATTCTTCAACACTGACAAGATAGGTTTCACAACCTTAAATTTAATTCGTTGTTTGCTAGCGGGAAGCCAATAGTAGCAAGCTTGAAGAGTCAAGCAATCCCATCTCTTCTTGGACAAACTTTGTCCAATTGGTTCATGAGCGGTTCTACCCCTTCCGCCACTACAAAGATGAGAACATGCATTTTTAGCAATTGTGGCCAAGAAGAAATCAAATTGTTCAGCAATACATCAACAAGTTCATTGATCTTCTCAATCGCCTTCGCATCCAAGAAAGATGAAAGACACCTAGTACTCACGTACATCAATGGCCCCCACTACTATCATTGGTCCAAGATGGAGTTCCTTTACACCAATTCTTTGGCACAAGCATACCACCTCATGTTACATTGGAGGATAAATCAAAAGCCAAGCAAAAGGCACAACCACTATCCCACAACACACCCCAACACCAAAATAGCAACTACCAGATGCTCACTTGCCTAAAGCACTTGCCCCTAAGGGACCTCTTATGCCATCCAAACCCAAGTGATTCAAATTCTTGAAAAAAGGCAAGCAAAAAGCAGATGACAAATGGTACAATCACAATAAGATCCACATACCACAAAAAGACCCACAATTCAAAGTCTCTGGCTCAACAGAAGACACTAGTGGTCCATCCAAAAGAGAATAACAGTTTGTCTCCATCCAAAGGAGAACAAGAGGTAGACATCACATGCCTAAGCACAAGAACTCAATGGGCGGATAAAGCCATAAGATCTTATCCCTCTAAATAATGGAAGCACCTCTTCCACACCTGTTGTTTGGTGAAAGGAAAACCCCTCCACATCATCATTGATACTAGAAGAGAAAAGCACATTGTTGTGCAAGACATAGTCAAGCAACTTGGCCTCCAAACTATGATGCATCCTCACTTTACTCTATGGCTTGGCTGCAACCAGGGAATGGTATCAAGGTTCAAGCGCAAATGCACCCTTATGTACGACATCAAACCAATGGGCGACACAATCACTTTTGACATAGCACCATTGGATATGTGTGATGTTTTGTTGGAAAGACACTACCTCTTTGATTGCAAGGCAACCTACCAAGCCTATCCACAATAGTGGTCAATGTGCATCAAAGAGATGACCTACAAGATTCCTAAGTACCTATCTTAGAAGGAGGTGATTCTAGTTTCAATAAAGTAATGTGAGAACTTGATCTCGCATGTGCAAAAGTATACACTTCTGATGGGTTAACCCCATAACCAAGGCGCCAAGAAGTTCACCCTTGAAATGCCAACCATTGAACACTCTATAAGATCACAACAAATAGATACTCTACTCCACCCATATGTTGATGTTTTCTAGAACCCCAAAAGAGTCCTACTACACTGCTTATTGAAGCATTAGATAAACTTGATCCTAGGATAAGCTCTTCCCAACAGCCTTTTGTACTGCCACTCAATCTAGGAGAACAATAAGATTCGACGTCAAATACGGAAGCTAATTCACCAGAGAAAGATTTGGCCTAGCTCATCGCCATGCAACAGCCTCATCATGCTAGTTCCAAAGAAGGATGGTACTTGATGCCCATGTATCTACTATCGAAAACACGATGAGATCACCATCAAGAACCAACACCCTTTATTGCACACTGATGACCTGTTACATCAGCTCCAAGGAGCATAATACCTCACGAAGATCGACCTCAAATATGGCTACCATCAAGTCCTTGTTAATCCTATAAGCATCTAGAAGAATGCCTTCAAGACCCGAGAAGGATTGTATGAGGGATCGCTTTTGCTCTTCGGCATGAACAATGCCTCAACAATATTCAAGTGCTTAATGAATGGCATTCTATGTCCATTCACAGGATCCTTCGTGATTGTCTACCTAGATGACATCCTCGTGATCAACAAGACTTAGGAAGAACACCTCCAACACATGCACCAAGTCTTGGACGCCTTGCACCTACACAACCTTTAGGCTACATGAGCAATTATACTTTGGGCGTCGTGGAGATCTCTTATCTAGGTTACCTGACAAAGAACGGTCGACACCCAAAAAAGATCCACATCTTTCGAGAATGGTCAACACCCAAGAACCTGACAGAGTTAAGGAGCTTTCGTGGCCTTGCCAATTTGTATAGCAAGTTCGTCTTGGGTTTCTCTCACATTGCGTGCCATTGAACCAGGTCATGCATGGGAAGGCAAAGGTCCACTACACTTCACAACTACTGCAAGCGTTCAATGACCTAAAACACCACCTCTGTTATGTGCTAGTACTACTTATCCAAACATCACGCAACAATTTGATGATGCTTCTATCTATGCGCTAGGAACCATCCTAATCTAGAATGGGCGACTTACCATTCTAAGACACTGATATCGCTCGCCCCTACTCCATTTACGAGGAGCTATATGCCATTTAGGTAACTACACCACTACATCATGGGTGAGCAGACTGTAATCCAATTAGATCATAAGCCTTTACAATTCCTTCATTCATAGAGCAAGCTAGAGAATGTTAGACATATGAAATGGCTAACGTATCTGCAGCAATTCCACCTTGTCATGAAACATTGCAAGGGAAAGGAAAACCAAATAGCAAAATATCTTAGTCGTCCACCAATACAAACACTATTGTCCATCCTCAACACTAGAGGGCATGACACCAAAAACTGGTAGGCACTATATTCTCAAGACGATAACTTCGCCAACATCCATCGCCAGTTGGCAAAAGGCAAGTAGTTGCCAAAACACCATATTTAGGATGGGTTGTTGTACCATCTTGGAAAGATTTGTGTACGAACCGATGCATCTCACCAATTACTAATTTGGGAAGCCCATTACTCCAAAGTAGTTAGACACTTCGACGTTAACAAGATACTTGCGAAGCTGCAACAATACTTCCTTTGGCCATACATGTGCCAAAAATTGGAGCTCTACATCAAAAGCCTATGCACCATGCAGCATTACCAAACCAGAAAACAAAACAAGAATGGGCTCTGCACACGATTGCAGACACCTTCCAGGCCTTGGGAGTCCATCTACATGGATTTTTTCTTAGGGTCATGGACCACCAAGCGCCAACATGACTGCATCTTTGTGGTCATGGATAGGTTCAACAAGATGACTACCATGGCTTCATACAACAAAAGCATTAACACTTTGGAGAATGCTTGTCCCTTCTTCCAACAAGTCTGAGTCCACTTTGGCCTACCTAAGTCCATTGTTTCAAACATAAACAATCTATTCCTTCAAAACTTATGGAGCCATCTTTGGACGCTCTTGGACACCAAGCTCCAACATTCCACAACCTTCCATCCATAGACAAATAACCACACAATCAAGAATTTAATTA
Organism: Wollemia nobilis; assembly: GCA_028583015.1. NCBI lineage: Eukaryota > Viridiplantae > Streptophyta > Pinopsida > Araucariales > Araucariaceae > Wollemia > Wollemia nobilis. The sequence continues at coordinate 3,743,782 of JAQPPZ010017073.1, forward strand.
AACACTGAATTTCGTCTCCTTTTAAGTACACCTTGGGAGACACCATGTGGGACAACCCATGGCATAAAATATTTGATTACCCTACCTTGCTTGGAGGAAATTGGATGCTTGGGTGGCAAAACCCTTTAATACACTCATACAAAACCTTCTCCTTTTTTTGAAGGCCTTATTTTAGACAAGCAACGGGAGTGAGGCAGAGAATTGGTAGTGGAGTGCTTGGCTGCAACATGACATGGGAGGCACCTCTATGTGGCTATTCATTCACTCCATCCAATTTGGGAGTCAAGCTTCTTTTGAGACAAATCTATTCTGAGACTTGTAGAATTTCGAAGGTCTTTCACCAATTTAGAGGTGGCTTTGAGCTAGGAAAAATGCTTATAAAACCCTGCCTTGTTTCTGTAACAGCTATCCACTCATTGTCCAAGATTAAGAAATGGAAAATGTAGAACTTTTGGAGGGAATTCATCATTCATTTCAGTAATTTGCCAAGGACATATCAGGTCAGCCAAATGAGGTATTGTCCTTGTTTTCATTGATTGAGTATCTTGCAAATGGAAAGAAGAAATTAAAGTTTTTTTCTTTGAATTTCTGCACCTTGTTTCTGAAAGAGAAAACCCTGAAAACTTTAGATTTTGCTTCAATTTGATAAAATTTGAAATTGACTTTTGTTAGATGAAAGCAAAATGGAAATGAATCAATCTTTAATCTTGAAACCCATGCATATTTTTGTTGTATTTGATTAAAACAACTTCTAACCTTTTTGAAATGATTTTTTCCAGCCTGAAAATATGAAATATTAAGAGTATACATTGTTATGCTATTAAATTTGCTGATGGATACATGCTCTAGTTCATATCCCTGAAATTTAAATATGGATATCTTAAAAAAACCAATTTATAATGTGGATTTTTCCCTGTTTTGAACTGCATGAGCATGAGACCTTATTTTGTCAAGTTGTGAGAAAAGTTAATTTAACACTGGATTATGTCTATGTTGAGCCAGTTAGAGATGTATCTCATTTTTTCAATAGGGAATTTTATGTTTTAGAACAGGGTTGTGTTTTATTTCAAATAGGTAGGGTTCTTTGTTTGATTTAGAGTTGTTTGAAATTTGAAAACCCCAACACAAGGAGTTGCTTGTGTTTAAACATGAGATCCACCAGCCTTAGTTGAAAATACCAAACAGAGTTACTAAAACCTGTGTTATTTTTCCAACATAAATGATTAAGTCAAAGCATTGGTTTTAACTCCCAAAAAAGTTAGTACTTGCATTGAACTTGTGATCATCTTTCACCATAGCTCATTGGGTTGGGTAAGAATGAAATCTCAAACAGGCGATTGATAGCAATTTAGAGGAAATTGGTGAATGTCCATGTGTGCTGGTTATGAGACCTTGTTGTATTCTGTAAGACCATGGAACTTAATGGAGAGTCAAACCTCTGAACAGAACCTCTTCGAATAATTTATAAAACCATATTCTAGTGACAAACTTGTAAAATTGCATTCCCTATTATGATTGAACATATTGTCAAAAATTGTTATCACCATTTAAAGAATTTTTCTAAGTCATTTGGCTGAAACTTCGAATATGTCTTAATGTCAATTGTAGTCTATGAAATCTGGAACTGTGTATGAGGTAACAGTTCCAACTGCTGAAATTATATAGCAGACCTCTGAAAACCTGAATAAATTGTTGGAAAACCTTATGGCAAAATGCTATCAAAAAATTGCTTCCTGGCTTCCTGTCACCATGGTTGTTGCTTGCATATGTCAAAATCATGGTTGTAGAGGTAGTGGCAGACCTTTCAATTTGATTGACCCTAAGCAGTCCTAGATATCCATTGTTGATGTCACCAATCTTTCCCTTGTGACTGAGCAGAGATTCTAATACATATGAAATTTGGACTGAACGTTGTGGTGGATGGTTGATATGTCCTCATGACCATCTGTGACTTTTTGTGTTTGCTGTAACAAAATCATGTCAGTAAGTTGATTAAAAATTGAATGATAAAACTGCATTAAGGCAACAGTAGTTGAGGCCCTTGTTTGTGTTTAAGCCTTGTTTGGTATGCATATTGTGCTGTCAACAGTATTGGACCTTGTGCTGGTATGTTGTGTCACGTTTGTCTCGATAAAACATAATCCCAGTTAGGTTAACTGTGAAGTAAGTGAGGTTAAACCAAGCAAAGAGAGGGCATAGATGGGTTGTTGAAAGACTTGCATCTCAGGCCTTAAAGTGAGTGAACAAAGAGGGTATGCATGCTATTTAGCATCGATATGGTTGCTGAATTACACCCTGTCATTCAGATCCGGTAGACTGTTCTAAAAAGCTTGGCCATGCTATGATTGAGTTAATCAGTTATCCATTCGACCGCATGATTTAGATTTGACTTCATATAGATTGCATGATTACTTTATTGTGTGACTGCATGGTTTGTTCCATGATTTGTTGTGAATTCCAAAACTTTCTCTTTTGTTGTGTTGGTGCCCACTATCTGTCTTCCTCACAGAGGGCTTGGTTCTTCTATGTAGGAAGATTGCCAGGGGAATTCCTCATAAGAATTCCATGGTTGCGAGGATAGATCACCCGATGATGCTCTCCTTCCTCACAACTCTAGCAGAACCTGAGTGTCTGCCTTCTTTGGCCATTGCAGATGGTGGTATGCATGAGTGTCTGCCTTCTTTGGCCATTGCAGATGGTGGTATGCATAGTGGGTGCAGTTGTCATGTGTATGGTCCAAGAATGGCAAATGCTAACAGTAGACTTACCCCAAGTTGAAATAGACAAAAGTGAATTAATTTTAGTTCATAGTTCTAGAATGAGCTTCGTGGGTATTTTGTATAAGACAGGCTTCAGTTATGCACTACTTGCACCTGATGCATTGTGGATAAGATGTAACCAAACATGTGAAAATTGTTGTATGACTTGTTAAAGAAAGTTAGAGTGTCCAAGTATAGACTGAAACTGAATGGCTGAGTAAGCTTGTGCCAGTTGATACAAAATCACTCCTGCTTTGGCTGAATATGAATGCTACTGAAAAATTGTTATAGAAGCCTGTTTGGCTGTTTATGAATGCTACTAGAACACTGTTATAAGAGTCTCTTTGGCTGTATATGACTACTACTGGAACATTAGTATAAGATCTTGCTATATATGATTGCTTCTAGAACAGTGTTGTGAAAAAAAACATTGGTGTACTCTGACCTGTTATAGCCATGACAACCAAAACCAAAGGTATAAAACTGAATTTGGTATTCTGTGACTTGGCCAATTATTGTATGACTGTACCGCAATTAAGTTAGCACATGTAAAACCATTTGAATGAACAAACTTGGCTGAAGTTGTTTTATGAGTTTGTTGTTATATGCGTATGACGTCAAATCTGTTTTTAATCTTATTCACGATATCATATCTTTATAAGCAAGCAATAGTGTGCTGGAAATTCTCTCTTATATTGCTATCCAGCGATAAACGTTGTATAAGGACTGTTACCAAAATTGTTGGTTGGTGGAATAGTAAATGGAAGGCAATCTGAGATATTAATTGTAGCTTTTCATCAAGTATTTTAATATAAAGTTGCTAATTTAATCCTTAATGGTCTTATTGGAAGATTTTGCTTGTAAAAAGTTAAAATTGTTGAATTGATATTAAACTTGTAGCTTGAAGGATGAATTACTTCATGAAACTTAATGATCTCCTCATAGAGAAATGAAACATGTCTTTGCAAAGTGGCTTAGTGTCTTTTTGACCCTGTTATGTAAACCACAAATTGAACATGATCGTCTTTACAACTTAATTAACTTTCATAGAGTATATGTTCTTTATGGATTCTAAGAACAAAGAGTAGCTCTGTTCCACAAACATAGATGGATACCGGCTTGAAGATTAATTAAAATGGAACAAGTGTGTTCGTTATGGATGTTATAACTCTGATTTGCAAACTTAGAGGGTTCCTGGAATAGAACAGATATATTCCTTATGAAAGATAAAGAACAATATTTCAATTATGTTTACAAGCAAAGTAATCTTTGATTTGTATAGCTATTGGGATCTTACGTATAGAGCTTACGGATGATGTGATTAGATTATGACCCTGTTTTGCAAATAAAAATACTTGTAAATTTAGGATGCTCACGAGTCTAATGTCATAACACTAGCATGATTCTGATGATAACACTCCCTAGTTTTAGCAGATTAAAGGGAATCCAAGTAGGAGAGATCCCTCCAATTTAATCGTGTATTCTTGGCTGATGATAAGCCTTTTAACTAGAAATATTAAATGACCTTGGGGTTGTGTACTATGAGCTATGAGTAGTAATGGAGTTACATCCATGTAATCAAAAAGGATGAGTTTAACATACAATCCCAACTAGAATAGAGATCTAGTTGAAGACCCAAATGGGCATATCCCCAACTATGCTATCTTGAGGAATAGGGATGAGACTTCTCTTGCCTTATTGGATTAACTGGAATTGATAAAGGAAATTCAATTCAGCCCTTGAAGGAGACTAACACTAGTTCTTGAGGAACCGATAATGAACCATCTTCTCTTCAGAGCATCAAAAGATGCTTTTAAAGCTTGAAAACGAGGAGAAAAGACTAGCAAGACCAGTTAGCTGAGTAGACAGTATCCAGACCAAATGTATATATGATTTGAATATGAATAATTTTGGCATTGATTGAATACTTAAAAAACTTATGTTGAATACACTTAAGAATTAATGAAATCTGCATTATTAGTAGACTGTACTTTGCCAAGTGGCAATTAATTTAATTGTTATCCTTTAAAAATAATTTAATATAAAAATTAAAAATCATACTATTTTTTGCCCAAGTACGATGGTTGTTACAAAAAAGCAATGACTTAGACATGAAACAAGTTGGAATCAAAAAGTAAGAGACTCTAGCTTTGCCCTCTAAAATTTGTATTTTATCTTATAAAAGATAAGACTACATGACAGGGTAAATAAAAAATTGGTGTGTATTCCAATATCGAAATTTAAGTTTTTCCTCGGCTGCTCTCTTTATTTTTGAGATGTGGAGCATCCTCTCCACGCACTTTTGTTGAAGATTTATAACTATTGTGGTTGGCCTTTTGGTGTTGTTCCTGATTTTGATGATTTCAAAGATTCAGTGATAAGTTTACGATGTACCCCATACATTGCTTGTTAGAATGTCATGTCTAGCATCGCCAATACAAACTAGATTTTTACATTAAGCATTGTAGTTCTATAGAGATGATAATCTGTAATTGTTACCTACACTTCATGTAAATGCATCCCCTACACTCAATAACCATAGATACCCGTCCTTCCATCATTTCTATGAAGATGCCTCCACTGCATTTTCCATTCAAGCAATGTGTTTCTTAGCCATGGGCTTTCGATGTAAATCTTGTTATTCAATAAGTTGCCACAAATGGGCACGAACCTCAATGTTTTCGCTGCTGCTTCGCAGCTATAAATTTTGGTAAAAATCAAAAATAGGTGCTTACAAAAAATTTTGTTTTATTTTCTCTTTTTTTTGGCTCAATCATCCCCTTTCCTCAGGATTTAGAGGGAGCTTTCATGTGTCCCCTTTTCATCTCCCTAGTGTTTCCTTGTCCCCTCTAAAAGTGGACCTGATGGAACATACATCTTTCTCATTTCTTATTTTCTCTATGGTTCTTTAAGTGCCCCCATTTTTTAAATTAGTCGTTTCCATTGGTATTATATTTATAAGAGATTTGGGGGTTCATGTTTCTGTTTCAAAAGTTGTGCCTGTTTCCAAGTTTCATGCGACGTAAAATTAAAGATATTCGTAGATATAACCTAATACACGAGATTTTAAATGAAGACGCTCAAACAAATCTTAGATAATTTATTTTAAAAGAGTACACCCATAGAAACAAACGTTTAAACAAGAGTGTATATTTTCATAGATCCTACAGAACAATTTGGCCCAAAGGACATTCAAGGAATGTCATCTCATAATCTTATACACATTTGAACACTTCAAAAAAAATCAGCCTGTCCCCAGAAACATGATCCTTCAACAAAAATTCATGAACAATCAACATATTGGAGACATGTTTGATGACTTTTAAATTTTTTTGTCAAGGGATAAAAGCAGCATGTATATATCAAATGGCATTATCTCAACCAGTTATATTCCTCAACTTTCAAGGAGGACACTCAGGTTCAAATCTTGCTAAGCAATACATGCATAATTGCCAAATTGTTGTAATACCACTATGTGGTCATGATGTAATACAGGTGGAGCCCATTTCAATCCCATATAACCAATTAAAAAAAAAACATGTATATTGCTTATGATTGCTATCCAATGTAAATCAGATATTAAATCCAACAAGTGAATGGCATATGAGCTTGGAAAACCATATGATACCATATTTGATTATCAGGATAAATCATGCATGCCCAAGAAACCTATTGCTATCCGATGTAAATCAGATATTAAATCCAACAAGTGAATGGCATATGAGCTTGGAAAACCATATGATACCATATTTGATTATCAGGATAAATCATGCATGCCCAAGAAACCTATCTGATGAACGATTCAGAAATAAATTCAATATAATATGCAGCCCCAGGAAACCTATCTGATGAACAATTCAGAAATAATTTCAATATAATGGAGACATGCTTAATGACTTTTATCTCAAGCAAGAAAAGCAGCAGCATATAATACGCCATTGGAGACAAACAATCAATAAAATCCTTAAGAGGCTAGAGGAAATCAAACTTTCAAGCAGACACTACCTGCACAGTAATATCCTGGGAATCATAAAATGTTGAACTTAAGCTTTCCAAAACTAAAATGCACGGTTTTGTGCCTGCAGGATCTTCTTGAGAAACCCCTACCTATAACAAGCAAAAAAATATATTTATAGGAGTAGTATTTATCAAACAGATGCAGAAAATAAAAATAACAAGAGAATTCCAGAATCAACGTGTTACTGGAACATAAAGATAATTTACTTACAAACAATGCTTCAAACATTGGCTTCAAGACATCTCTGCTGCATTGTTTTGCTGTGTTTGCAGTAGTATTTAGATGAAGCATATAGGTCTGCACACATTTTTTTAGAGATTATCAATGTCAACAAAATGTACATACATAATAATGTCTACATTGTATCATGTGTCAACAGGAAGAGTTTTCTTATACAAGGCATAATAGCTACTTAAAAGAAGCATTTTTTAAACAATCAAATAACATGTCTATACATGCTAACAAAAGAAATTAGTATTAAAAATTTAAACAGGAAATCAAATGGAAGAAAAAACAATTCACCAGTATGTAACTACCTTTAGTAGTACACACAGCAGTTGTACTTCATCATGTGACAATTTCTCCTGGGAGAGATCACATCTGAGATGAAAACCTTTTCTCCGTGAAAGAAGATCTGATAGCAAATCTATTGTTTCTGCAACTTGCATGGATATATATCCTGCTCCTTGAAGGATGGATAACATTGTCCACTGAATGAAACAAAATCTGGAATTAGCATTTTGACATTCAAATCTGATCCTCTATGCCCCTTTTCTGGTTGATTTCCACTTTCAAACCAATAAAATTCTCTTAGCTATCATGATTCTATAGTGACTTAATTACAACAACATAGACTTGACAACTGTGTTACTATATGGAGTGCATCTCTTTTCATGGGTATATATGGATATGACCTTGAATTATATATCGATTTCATGAAATAATTGGCATGGGCCGTACATAACCCAAGGTTTATTGAGATATTAATATTGTAATAATGAGCCAGATAAGTTTAACCCTCCCCTAGAGTCGTGAGATACCATCATCATTGTAAAGTATTTCATTGTAATCATCTTGCCCATAAAGTGGACTTATAAGACTTTGCCTCTCCAAGTGACACTCATATTGGAAGATTTTGTGGAGTTATTCCTTCCTTGAGGAGTATTAGTGGTGTTGCCTACCTTAAGAGTATTCTTCATTTTTGTCTCTTGTTTGAATTTATTGCATTGATTTTGTTTTTTTAAGCGTACTGGATGGTGATTTATGTTATTGAGCATCAAGGTTCTTAGCACCTTTAAAGGACACAAGCTTGGAAATTCTATGGAAAAATAAGAAGGGACTTTGAAGCATCTAAACGATAACAAAAGAATACAGGACCAGAAGCAATATACAGAAAGAAAAAGGTCCTGGTAAAAATAAAGTAACGTGCTGAAACCATGGAATAATTAAATAGGGTTTTGTGTAATAAGGTAGTGTGTAAAATATTTTTATTATTAAGCATGATGGTATGTATACTTCCAATTATTTGACAGTGTAAATCATTTCTACATGTGCCAATTTGCAAAAAAAATACTGTGTTGATACGAGGAATGGTTGAAGCCCATTCTGAGATCTGGTTTAAGTTACCCTCAATTTTCTAGGATTTATATAATATATGCCTCTGTTTTGGCCCTATGCAGGATACCCCACAAGGATTTTAAGCAAGCAAAAACTAAATAGAAAGATAAACTTACTTCATCAAACACAATATATACATTTAAGGTTAAATTTCGATACTCCATATTAGACTATAAGGTTATGCAAAATAGCAGGATATGTTTCAACAAGTTATCCTTCATCCTAATAATATCAGAACCAAATTAAAAATATATTTATACACTTCTCGAAAAGGCAAATGAAAGGCCATGAACTTACCTTGGCATAGGTTGGAAACTCAAGTAAATTCCTCAAAATAAACAAGAGAATAGCTTCCTTTGTACTTTCATCATACCTGTCAATTTGCAGATATTACGTGAGATATAAGGGAAAAAACACCAGGCTAACTTGGGGTCAAAAAAATGCAAAAAGAAGGCACACCTAAAATGAATGATAAAAATCAAACCAAAGAGCAGATGAATTCCCTTATTGAATTTCATTGTTTTGTGACACAAAAATATCCAAGTAAATAACCAGATTTAACATTTTTAAGCAGACCTAAGTGCTCACCAATCATTTCCCTAAATCTACGACCAACAGTGTATGTTGGCTTGACTGTCGACCTATGAATTTTCAACAGTATAAATTTCAAAAGAATATCAGGAAAACATCATTTCAATGGATGATTTGGCATATTGGCTTTGGCATGGTTGATAGCTTAATTTTGAATCGCGTAAAATTTACCCTTTAGCCAACATCTAATCTTAAACAGACTAAACATCTCTAACCCAAACTTCACTGATTAAGGCAAACTAAGATTGAAACATACCCATGCAATATGCATGTCCATTAATTTAAAAAATAAAATTAAAAAATTATCAAACAAAATAAAAAAGGGTAAAATGGTAAGGTTAGTAAAATAAATAGGAATTAAAAACATGTAAATTCTAAACAATAGTATAACAACAACAAACAGGTACAACCCTGGGGTTTTGGTTCAGAGAAATAGTATAGGAGGACTATGAAAAAGACATCTGCACTGCATTCTTGAGGTCTGAAGTATGTCAACAAAATCACAGGTAAATGAATCCTTGAGCAAGAACAAGCCATGAGCTGTAGCAGACAAGTGCATTAGAGGATTAGCATCCTCAAAGATTTTCTTGTGGAATCCATCCTCAGAACAAAAAGATTTGCTAAAATCCTCATGCTTGAGCTTAACAAGTAACTCATACCAAAAATCCCAATTCCCTGATTAGAAGATAGATTCAATGGTCAAAATCAATACGGCTTTCTTTTCTTGTAATGCAAGGTCTATCACAGTTCTGAAAGAGGTCTCAATCTTCCAGGAGCACAAATCCTTCACATATTGTTTTGGAATATCACTAATATTTTTGCTGGATGTTCTCAACGTTCAAGCAATCTGCTGATATTTGTCAATATTCAGAGATACTGGCCATCTTTATGTTACCACAAAGGGTATGCATGTTCATAGTTCTATAATTGAGATTTGGGTAGAAACAACTAGAAAGTTGTACCAGTTCTAGCCCATTAAAAACAGTATCATTTGGCTGTCAATTTGGGCCCAATTTCTTGGGGGAATTGCATAGGAGAATGAGTAGGAAAAAATATATCATTTTTTCCCAGAAAAAAGTTGTATCAGGCATTTTGGATACCCATAGCAAATTTCAAAAAATGAGGGAAACCAATCCCTCCCCAGTCCTTGCGAATAAAAAAATTACTCAACTCTCCAGCCTTCACTAGCATATTTCTCAGAATGTGTAAAACCTGCTTGTAAAGCACTTTGGCATCTTCTGTAATTGACTTCTCATATCTGTGCATCAGGAATATTCTATTGCTACTCTTAATTCTATTGTTTGGTTGAGTCCATCATCTCAATCACCTTGTATCACTTGTTTTATTCACTCCTATTTAGAAAAGTGTTCCTTATCTTAGTTTCTCTCTCCTTTTCTGATGCTTTGTAATTTGGGATGCATGAAATCTCTAACATGGTCATTAGAGCCCAAGGTCATTAGATGCAACGCATTCGTTTTCCCACATGGCAATGGGAGAGTTGAGTAAAGCCTGAACAGTGAAAAGCATGACATCACTATTTACCTCTTGAAGAAGTCATCTGAAGAAGGTTGACTTCACTTGCAACTTGAAGAACTGCATAATGAGCTCATCAAAAATTGTGCTTAGTGTTGTACCTGACTGGGAAAGGTTCAAGGTGCCTCCAGTTGCTGATAACTTTCCAGCAATATTTGTTGACCTTTCCTGCAGTTTCCAATGGCCTTTCTCATGACTTTTCAGCGGTTTCTAGCAACCTTTTCCAATAATTTCCAATGACTTTTCCAAATAGTTTCTGGTTTTCTCAAGCATTGCACATTGGATGTTACTTTTCAGAGAATGTTGCCAGTGATGTTGCTCTTTCGCTTGATGAGGGAATTTCTTCCCATAATGAGGGGTCCATTTCTTAACCCTTATTGCAGCTAATTAATAAATCACTAGCCAATACCAACATTCAGGAATAAGCCAACATAACTCAACATCCAAGAATGAGCCAACATAACTCAAAGCCAAGGTAGAGCCAATGTTGCACTTGTAACTAGGGGCATGCAGAGTCGTGATACATAATGTCACAATAATGCTAAGGGCATTCATGAATGTGAAAAAGCTATGCAAGAATAATATATCTTCCTCACAAAAAATGGGACATGTGAATTGGTGCCTTCCCTAGAGTGAAAAAATTCAAGAAGTCTAAATGAGTTTACAAGACCAAATAAACTTTCGATAGTGCCATTCAAAGGCACAAGGCTCATTTTGTGGTTAAGTGATATTCTCAAGAGCGTATTTATTATACTAAAACTTCCACACCTATGATCAAGATGAATAATGTGAACTCCTTGATAGGGCATCTAGGGATATGATAGTCTATTATATATTGATGTTATGGAGTAGTTACAATGGGCCACACATAATGAAAAATTTATTATATTAAGATATTTATTGTAATAATGAATTGGTTTAGGATTAATGTATCGGCCAAAGTTACAGTTATACCATGCCCTAGTAGTACTAGGTAAAAAGTATATAAAGAAGGGATCATGGAGTTGTAATCATCATTTATCATTAAGTATTGTATTGCAATTGTCTTTTCCCACAAAGTGGTTTATCAGACTTTGCCCTCTCTAAGTGGCACTCTCATATTAAGGGATCATGTGAAGTTATTCCTTAAGGTAGGGTGTTGCCCCAACCTTAAGGGTATTATCTTTATTCGTCTCTTTTGTGGACTGATTGCATCATGGTTGATTTGTTGTTGTTTTCTGGATGTTGAAAAGTGATTTATATTTTATGTTATTGAGTATCAAGGTTAATAACAAGTGGTATCAGAGCAGCGATCTTGGCAATGGAGGAATTCATCTTTCAAATTTGGAAAGTAGTTCATCTTTCAAATTTGGAAAAATTGCAGCAATTTTTCCGCAAGAAATGCCTTATCTTTCAAGAGCCATATCTTTGCACCAAGGCATCAGATTCAAACAATTCTTGGACTGTCTTTTTCAGATGAGTGGTCATATGAAGAAATCCAAGCGGTGTTGAGGGATATATGACCCTATAAAGTCAGTCGTCTGGAACAATTGTAGTGGCATTCTTCAAATCGTGTTCTATCAAAGAATAAGGAAAACTGACATATTTTTCAGTCTGGGTAAGCAAATCAACATCTTCTTGTTGCATTTTGAAGAAAAATTTTAGATTTACTTGTTTATGGGGAACTTTGACTTAAAATTGTCAATGAGGAGATATATGAAATACTATTTTATGACACCCTAGTTTTCACTTGAAACTTTTAGAGAGATCATGAATGCCAAAAGTTTCTGGAAATGATGATACTAATGCAAATAGTGGTGGAAAAAACTAATGCAAGGAGTGGTGGCATTCATCCAAATCAAAGAAAGAAGAAAACATAGATATCTTTCAGTCTGGGTAAGCAAATCAACTTCCTGTTGTTGCATTTTGAAGGAAAAATTTAGATCTACCTGTTTATGGGAAACTTTGGCTTAAATTTGTCAATGAGGAGATATATGAAATACTATTTTTATAACACCCTAGTTTTCACTTGTATTTCTTGGAGAGATCACGAATGCCAAAATTTTCTGGAGATGATGATACTAATGCAAAGAGTGGTGGAAAAATTAAATCTTAATACTATGGTCAATTACTTTAATGAGATCCTCCTTTTTTTTTCTATGAAGGGGAAGCAAAATATGGTGGATAAGTGGCTTCAGGGAAATATAAACAAGCATTCTTGAGAAAATGGGAAATATAAAAGGAGAGCAGGTTTAAAGGATATGATCAAGGGCTATGAAGAAGAAGTAAAAAGGATTTGGGAGGCGTAAAAAGAAATAAAAAGAGAGTCAGAAATTTCCTGAGAAGAAAAAGAAGAAAAGGTTAGGATGATAGTGAGAAGGGAAAAGGAACCAGACTTTTGGATTCAGAAGAGCAGAAGAAGGGTCTAAAGGATTTGAGGGTGAGAATGTTCGGCTTTATGAGGACTTCACGATCAACTTCGTGATCACTACGGATAAATATGTTCTTGGTTATCCTTGGTTGGATTCATTGGTACTGTTAAGATTAATGTGCAAATTAAGTTACATGAATTTTTTTTACAATAAAAAGAAATAACATTTCAAGATATTTCTCAACTTAAAAAACAAGGATCCAAGGAGAAACAAGAGGATATTGCAAAGGAACAGACTGAAAAGCCAGCAAAAGAATCAGAAGAAAGTCTCCACCAAAGAAGAGCACAAAAACAAGGGCATAATAAGAAAGAGCATGTAGAATAATTTAAGTAGAACCATACAAAAGAAAATAAATCAGAGAACAAGAGGTTGAAGAGTCAATAAGATGGATGCATGGCATTGAGCATCAAAAGAATTACTATGAACCTACACAGAATGCCCATGAGAAAACAAGAATCATGGATATGAAACTAGCGCAGTAAAAACACAGAATCAAAGCAGCAATAGTTATGGATATCTGAGTGGTGCAACAAAAGTAGCGGAACCAAAGGAGCAATAATCATGGATATCAGAGGGGCACAAAGGGGACATGGAACCATAGAAGACCATCACCAATAAAGATTTCACTTGGATGGACAAATGATCAAGATAGGTAACCTTTGGCTACCATGCTTAGAAGATCATATTATTTGGTTTTCTTCTCGTGTTTTGAGGAAGGAACATGTGAAGGAGTGGAAAGTCAGGTGTCTAGGGATAATATATTATAATGTATATGGTGTTATGGATCATGAGCATGGACCATACATAACCCAAGGTTTATTGTATCAAAATATGATTTTGTAATAAGTCAGCTATGGTTTGAGTTATACTCTTCGTTAGGATTATTAAGTGGAGAGTATATTAAAAACTATCAAGTACCTGTAATCATCATTGATCATCATATTGCATTGTAATCGTCCTTGCCCAAGAAGTGGATTATGAAGAAGGGATCATGGAGTTGTAATCATCATTGATCATCATATTGCATTGTAATCGTATTTTCCCATGAAGTGGATTATAATACTTTTTCTCTCTAATTGGCACTCACATATTGAGAGATCTTATGGAGTTATTCCTTCCTCAAGGATATTCTCTATATTTATCTCGTGTGGATTTATTGCATTGTGGTTTATTTATTATTATTATCTACATATTGGAATGTGATTTATGCTATTTAATATCGGGTCGTAACCCGCCCATACGATGATCCGTCGCACAAGTTGAGGCAAAATATAGAGCAAGGCAAAAATCAGCTAAAATTGGCTAAAAGCACCCCGCTCAAAGCGAGTTTCCGAGAGCGCCCCGCTCAAAGCGAGTTTCCGAGAGCGCCCCGCTCAAAGCGAGTTTCCGAGAGCGCCCCGCTCAAAGCGAGTTTCCGACGCTGCCCCGCTCGAAGAGAGCCTCCCAACACCCAGCTCAAAGTGACCAACACCTCACTCTAGTTGTGCATCTATTTTTGGGCATTGTGACCGCATGAGATTGTGAACTACTAGTTCAAAATTAGATTAGGTTTTTACTTTTCAAGTATAAATAAGAGATTGAGTCTCATTATTAGGGTCTTTTGGCAATCAGCATACTAGAGCTACTCTTCAAAGTAAGATTGTATTGCAAATAAGAAAAAGAGTTGCGCATGGCAATATGTTTCAACTGTGTCTCTGACTTCTTGTCTCATGGGTATGTGAAATCAATGGCTCTGCCCTCCTTTCCCCTATTAGTTCTTCTCTCTTATTATTGCTGCAGGTTCTTCGAAGATCCTATACGCTGAAGTTGTTCAGTCACTGCTGAAACTGCTAATCGCACCAAATCTGAACCTATGGCTTTGGCCGTATTTTAAGTTTTCTTTATTTTTTTGTTACATCCTTTTCTCTGGACAATGTAGACTAGCTTAGATATAAAGGATATATATCTAAAAACGCCGAGAGTTACCAATCTCGAGGCGCCTATCTCATTTCTTGGGGGTGTGATCTCCAAGATAGGCTGTTTTAGTTTAAATATTTTAAATGTTTGCAACGGTTGGTTAGTCGGCTGTTTTAGTTTAAATATTTTAAATGTTTTTGTTAATGTCAGGTTTTTAACTAAAAAAAAAATTGTTTACGGCATGACATGTATGACCTCTTTGCCTCCCACCCCCTGTCTGCCATTGTAGGAACGCCTCTCGGTGTAATTAGATTTGTTTTATGCATACTTACATTAGTTTCTTTTCTCGTTTTTCAGCTTAGTTGGAAGGGAACTGGCCGAGATCAGGAGGTTGGGGAAAGTAAACCCCTCCCCATCCATTTGTTGAACTGCAGTCACAAGCGCAAATCGCACTTGCTGATTTCTGGGTTCAACAAGTTCACACTTAAATTTTTTATTCTGGTTTGGCTTATTTTCTTAGTACTTCTTAGTTACTAAAGAGCTTTGTAACAGCTCTTCTCAATGAGTCCCATTGGTCTACTTTTCCCACCCATAGATCAAACTAATATATGATCTGATAGGACATTGTTTAGATCCTAATGTTCACTCTCCCCAACACTGTGAGTTCTAGCAAGGCAGCATGCCTAGGGACCCCACCTGAGTCATTTTGACAATTGCCAAGTCTCTTTCTGTAAAATCCAAGACAGAATCATTGCCCAGGATTTTTTCCCAATTTTCGCCCCGAGCAGAATTCCGGGGTAAACAATAAGCTTGCCAAGTCCAAGACAAGTCTGAGCTTGGAAACAATGTTTGGATAGATCACCAGACTTCTTACTGCTGGGGTATTCAAAAAGTATCAAGTTATCACTCCAATGATTTTGCAAGTGATAGCAATGCTCCTCAAAGCAGTTTATATCCACTGCATCAGAATAAGAAACTTTGGAGTTCAGAAAACTGCTAATACAAAACAACATTGCTACTGGAAACATTATGGCTCATGGACCCTATTTTGTATAACTGGGTAACTATATGGATAACATAAAGGGAAACGGGGGAAAAAGACGATCAGTTTCATTTTTTCTCTAAAACAAAAATCAGTTACCACAATGAAACAAGTTTGATTAAAAACTACAAACATTCATTCAAGTAATGATTTGAATGGTCAATCAAAAGATTTATTTTTGCAAATAAAGAGGTGTCTTGATTTAGTTTTGAAATAGACTATCGGTATTCATATTGACTTGGGCACTTCTGAATGACGACAATGCCATACCCTTATCATGTAACCCCATGCAACAATTCTGAAATGGCATCCTTACACCCATATATCACATCTCCTAATCACTATGATTAAGATATAACTGGATTGCTTAGAAATTCCCTTTGTGCTGGAAAATCTGCTATCAAGCTATGAAACATATTTATAAGACTCAACACATGTTTTATCCATACAGCCAACTCTCATGTTATATATGGCTTCAATCTGGAAAAACTAGTTCTGTAATCTCCACCCGAGTATCAATTTCATGCAAGCTTAACAAGCTTCTCATGCATGTCCTTCCAAACAGCGAAGATACCTCCTACAGCACTTGCCAAGATGGCAGAAATTCAGTGGAAAGGCTTTAAAGAAGACACAATAAAAGGAATTTATTAGAAGTACTCTATTGTTAAAAAAACACAATTTTCTTTTGTGTTGGCCTTATATGGCAGAGAGGGGAACTAAAACTTTAAATTTCTGCTCCTAGAAATAACCACTTTCAAGAAAAAGCACCTCAATGTTATTTGCACCAAGCGGAATTCATAAAATTTCCAACATTGAAATTTCTCTGGTTTTTCCAAAGTAAACAACCATTGGTTGGTTAATGGTATGCCTTAAGGCTTTTGCCTGCTATTCTTTTATAACACACGTAAAAATATTTTGGGTGACTAAATGAATACTTTCATATTTTCATGACATAAATCAATCCTCGTTTATGGAAGGTATCAACCCACTCTTAACAATGTTGAAGAAGCCTATGCTTTTTTTGTGTGCATGAAATTTGGCTAAAGATTAGAGATAACCACCTTTATAAGAAAGGACTAACCTAAAGTGATGGTTGAAACAATAGAGAGAAATTTGCATATAGACCACACCATTCACCAGAACACATCCGTAAAATTATCCAACTGCTAGCCTCTTTTGAGAATAAAAGAATGGAGATATTTTTAGGGACAGGAACAAGATAGCAGATGCTATGCCAAAGGCCACTATAAGCTTAGCAGTCAATTTTGCTGAGCTTGGGTACTTATGAACTCTTTAAGGTTTTTCTCATTTCTCTCTGTTGATCTGCATGCCATCATGTTATATACTAGGGTCTGCACATTATCTACAGAATTTAAATAATATTTGAGCTCAAAACATGGGGAAGGAAGCACAGGTTTGAAATGGCAAAAGCAAAATCACATATATTCTAAAATTTATTAGATAACTGCAACCAGAGTTACCATATCCGGCATTCTCCTGCTTGGATATGTGCATCTGCATACCGAATGAAGATAAGGATATGATACTTCCTAGATTTTGTATCCAGACATATCTGAATACACACCAGTCATATCCCACATATCAAATACAGATACAATACTTCCTGCTTACTGTATCTAGACATTACAATATACGCAACTATCATATCCAGAATTACCTGAATATACAACTGCCATATCCAGAGATATCCTACTACACAGCCATACCTAATACATCCAGATATGGGCTAGATATTTCTCGAATGGTATCCATGACATGAGATTAGAAAAAGAAGGTACAATTTTTAGCAAAACCATTCTTAAATAGGGAAAAGAACAACAAAAACTTGTCCTCTTAATGAAATTATCCTATAAAAGTTTTCATATTCTATTTTTTCTATTTAATATAATACATAATAGATTTTATAATGTTGCATCCAGCTGTATCCATATTAGGGGGTCTTGAAACTATATACCATATCCCTTTCTATGCAACACTGTATGACACATGCTACAAGAATAGAATGTTACACATCCAAAATCTAATATCATCTTCTGGAAGTTAGCAATAGTCTTCTAAGGGAACACCTTAGCATGAGTTAGCAGTATCTAACAGATGCTTAACGTTAATCCAACATGCCACTTCAAGGTACATTTGGAAACGAGTGTTTAAAAATCAACTAATATCAACAGACGGTTGTAAAGCACGGTAGATGGGATGTATATAATCAATGACACCAGAACTTGTGAATATTTTTAGAAGATGATACGGCGTCACCTTTCTTGTAGATCATGCGGGGCTGAAATGTGTCCACCTGACGAATTTAGCGAAGAACTCAAAAATGGACCAAGGAAGTTTCCGTCAGATTCAAAAAGCTTCTTGAATTGCACAATAGATTCCAGAAATTTTCCAAAGACTTCCATTGGTAAGTACCGGTTGTGCACAGGCTCACTACCTGAGATGAAATCCAAATATAAATATGCAAACGAACTTCAGATCACCACTAAAGGATAGACTAATTTTTAAGTAAATTTGAAATAATCAGATGCTACAACTTGCCATATTTCTCTGAAGACATTGTAATGCAGCACCAAAGTTTATGAAGTGCTTGAACACATTTTGTTGCCGCCCTTCGAACAGCCTGAACAAATTGTTCAATGTAGAAAAAAAAAATTAAGTTTCTTCAAAATAGAAATATTCAAAACATGTGAAGGCTAGGGACCACTAGTTTTAATAATGGCTTAAATTTAAGCATATATAAGAACTGGATTTTCTAAAGGCATTTCTATTCATTCATCTAAAATAACTCAATTCTTCACCTTTCTGATCTACTTACAAAATGGAAGATGTACTCACTTGAATGGCACTGCACAATGCCACTAGAATGCATGGTAAAGCTAGCTGCAAATGCATAGAATTGATGCTCTGTATACCATTCCTCTCAGATGAATCTGCTGATGATAAAGCAATCCAGAGAGAACGTAGAGCATTCAGGCTCTCCACTTGCACTGCAACAGGAACAGCTGATCCTGTGTACAAAAATAACAGAATGTTTTTTATCATGAGAATCACGAGAACAATGTTCATATTTTAGCAATATACAAAATATAAAGCTGGTCCTCAAGTGATTTCAAACAAAAATATAAGGATTTTCAAGAACAATACAAGCACAAAGGACCATTTGTTCTCTAATCTTGAGATCAGAAAAAATGCAAAATGCTTCTTCTCAACATATGCAAGATGAGCATAACAGGAGATGGCATCACCCTTCTATTAGAGAGGAAAACCAGAAAGGAATATTAGTTTGGTCTTCACATCAGCAACCGAGTAACTAGCAGATATTTTCACCAAAAACCTTCCTCATGAAAAAGTTCATGAAGAAAACATTAAGACTTAGTGATACAGTTAAAGTTTACTTGGGAGTTTAATAACTAAATTGTACTTAATATATGAATGTGACCACAAACTAATATTGTGAACCTAGTCAAGAAATTAAGTCGCTAGATTCAATATGCATTCATTAATTATGAAAATGAAAGGTTTTTAGGTGTATCACCATTTTATAAGAGAGAAAACCCTAAAAGCACATTAATTTGGTCTTTAAGCTAGCAAATGAGCAACTGGCAGACATTTTTACCAAACACGTTGCTCACAAAAAGTGAATGGTCTTAGCATGAGGGGTAGTGTAGGATAAAGGAAGAGTAATGGAATTTTTACTAGTGTCACGCAACTATGATTATTCCTCAGTACCACATTTTTAAGTTTCAAATCAACAGCTAAAGTCAGTAGAGAGATTGAGAAAAGAACAATTTAAACTCTTTCAAAAAATATGACACATGATTTGTATGATAAAGAGGAAACAAAAAAATGAGTTTGTAAAGCTGTAAAAAGATAGAAAAACAGATATAAGCATTTATAGAAATCAAGTGGTTTCTTTTAATATAAGATTGTGGTGCCTATTGCTTGACCAAAATATGGCAGCCAAACCAAGGATAAGCAAGGTTGGAACATTTGACTTCTTATGTGTTTGCTATAGGTAAGAAGAATCAATAAGGCATCTTTTGGAAATGTCAATCTATCAGAACCTTTTCATCATGCCTGCCAGCAGAATTTAGTCATCTCATTAGGTGCTCTTTTCTAAGGCACTGGGATGATTAAAAACAACTACAAAAAGATGTGCCTTATAGTAAAGCTATCCATTATAGATCTCTTTTGGATGGCAATATGGAATCTAGATTTGGACATTAAAGCCACAATTGATGGTTTTAAGAAAGATAAAGTTTAAGGCTTAGATGCTAACTTTCTAGCTTCCCTAGGAAAAGGTTTTCCATGTAATCCTGCTGCTCAAAAAAAAAACTCTTATCATGTTTGGTGTAATATCAGATCTATTCTTTCAAGAAACCCAAAAAAATAACCACTCTGAACACATCGTTCTCTAACACCTACTAAAATTCAGTTCTTCTATAAGGGTGAGTCCATTGATATCATCACTGCTTACACCTACTTGGGGGTTCAGTTCATAGTTAGAAAAATCACCAGGAAACCACAATTGATTTTTTTATTTCTTGGCACCAAGAAACTTGCCAACTCATGGCGAGATTTCTGATAAAAACTCGCCAAATTCTCTCAAGAAAATTGACCACAACTGCAAAAAAAGAGGAGAAACGCAGAATTTCTTTTTTAAAACACATTTCTTCTCATTTGCTTATTTTATCTTCTCTCCAGTTGTGTGGAAATTCTTCTAAGAGGTGAAAACAATAATTTTAATCACTTTTCCGGATCGTATCAAAGATTGAACACTGGTTCAAGGAGATTTGAGACTGTTTCTACAGATTTTTTTGGGTTAGAAGGGGTAGAAGAGGCAAAGAACATTATTTTAACTGAAAATTATAATTTATAATTTTAGGAAAAACATTTGCAATGTGCTGGATGGATAAGAAGATGAGGAGGAGGGACGCTTTGGAATATTGAAGCAGGAAATGCACAGCTAATTCACAATTTTTTAATTGATGTATACCACGAAGAGAACAAGTAAAGGAAATTTAATATAATTTTATTAGATTATGTCGAGGAAGGGCAACTATAAAGAGACAAAGATATGTGACACTATGGTTAAACATCACTGCTATGGATTAAAGTGAATATAAGATATGATTTAATGTTTTGTTTGATTCATAAACTGTAGTGGTACTCTTTTTTATGAATATCTAATATCAAATCAACCTTTTGGCTCTCAAAATGTTGCTTAAAATGTTTTCTTTTACTTTTTATTGAAAATTTTTCTTCGGTTTAGTTTTTGCCGTGCTTTTGCCAAATTTTCCCAAGTTGCCAATAAAATATCCAAAATTGGTTTGTTGGGTTTGTCGCGAGTTTCTAGTTTTCTAACTATGATTGAGTTTACAAGTCCTTCCCTCAATCTTCAACCAACTTCACAGTCACATCTTTGCAAGAGATACATATCTCTCTGTATTGGAACGCCAATGCTTCCAACAGCACTTTCAAGACATATCTACAAAAATGCCCCTCATTGATTGCATCATCAAATCCATAGTCCTTTATGGATCTAAGGTTTGGCGTCTAAGTCTAGGGTTTGTTGGTTGGGCTCGCATTGGGAGGGTCCAAACTATTTTGCTTCAGTCATTTATCTAATCTAAAAGAACAATTCCCTTTGGCTCAGGCTCAGTTTGGCATTAATCTTCTTCACCTTGATAGCATCTTCAGAATTATTTTCAGCTTCCTCACCTTGGATCCACAGATAACTGCACCTCAGGCCGAGAAAGATAACTATATTTGGCGCTTTGCTTGGCAAAATGAATTACCTTTAGTAGTCATCATCATGAATGATACTCAAAAGTTATTTCTCTTCTTCAATTGGTATCTCCATAGATCAATTACCTCCTTTCAACTACTCTTTAAATGCTCCTCCTTGCCTTCTTCCCAAAAAGTGGGTGATTAATCAAGCAATCAAAGATAATGGTATTCAACAATATATTCAGATCACTTGGGTCACTCCATCTCAACCTCTTAGTCCTATGTTGGCCTTCTACACTAAGCATTTCATGATTGAGAATGGCATTATTACTTGCCCTCATTATGTCAAGTGAAATTGGACACCATGCCTTAGGATTCCTCTTGGTCAACTCAAAGTATGCTCCCATCAGTTGCGGGTGAAGACAAACCACCATATTCCTCGAGACGATAGGGTATCTCATCTTTGTTGTATTTAGCAGGTGGAGACCGAAGAGGTACTATTATGAGATTAGACTCAGGTGGATCACTTGCCATATTTTTCAGCTATCCTGACCACAGATGTTTGGCTCTTTACCTCAAGGAAGCTATCACTCTTCGACATCCTTTATTACAAGGGAGGCAAACTACTGCTCAACTAATTACCTCATTCCTTCACTCTATCTCTACAAACAAGTATAATAAGTGTTCATTTGAAGCTACAACTATCCAAAATATAAAAGGAAAATTGGTGTACCCTTGTCTGCATGCAACAGTGGCTACTAGGGCTTCAATTCTTTCTTCTTACTAACAACAAAACAAAAATGCAATTCCTTGACATTGGGTTTCAGCCACCCCTCACATACCAAGTAGTTGTAGACATAAGCAGCTTACTAGTTTCTTGTCCTCTTCTATTGGTTCCACATCCATGGACGCTAGAAGAGTCTTGATGGGTCAAATTCCATGTCCTCCTAGGATTATCCAACTAGACCCTTAGTCTTGGCCATTCTCCTAGGAGAATCATTAAATTCTATGTTGGCCCTTTCAGGATAGTTAGTGACGACAATGATTGTGCTTCTACTTTACATCCCACTATAGATTAATGTTGGCACTTGGATCCATCGGAGCACCTTACTCTCTTTGTTGTACATCAACGTCTAGCTCTCTTCATTAGGGTTTATTCATTTTGGGTAACCCTCATATCCATTAGGTTTCAATGATTAGGGTTTGAAGTCGAAAACATGTTGTTGCAGAGATTTTGTTTTGCAGAATTTGCTGCACCTCCGTCATTGTGAAGGTCATCATCAGTGGTCCCCTATTGACATTCCCGCCTAACATTAGGCCTCGGCTGTTTAACCCATGGCCTTGTAGCAAGTCTCCACTCATAAGTTTATGAATGGGGTTTCTACTTTGCAGAGTTTTAAATCTCGTCGCTAAATAGCAATAACTCGTCGAACTCACGAGATTTCCCAAGCACTGAGTTTTTTTTTCTTCGGCTCGCCTATTTCCCGCCTGCGAGCACACATGTAGAGGACAAACGCCAAATTTTGTTTTAAAAACCCATTTTTGGACATTTGCTCATTTTTTTCCCTCTCCAGACCAATGGAAAAAATTGTAAAAGGTCAAAACACTTGAAACAACAATCCTAAATCACTTTTCGGGGTCAGATCGAAGATTAGACACCAATTCAAGGAGATTTCAGGATGTATCTACGGATTTTTCTAAGGTATTCTCAAATCCCCTCAAATGAAACTAGGGTTTTGTTAGGGTTTTTTTTATTTCTTTTTTTCAAGTTCTTTTCAAATTCAAACATGTAGGCTAGGCTGTATTTTTTTTTGTTTGTTCCATTCCCCGCCCCAAAAAAACTAGGGTTTTGTACGGTTTTTTTTTTTCTCTTTTCTAGCATGTAGGCTATGCAGTAAAAAAACATTGTTTGTTTGTTTTTTTAAGCACATAGGTTAGGGCATTTAATTAATGAATTATTATTTTTTCCCTCCTATTAGGAAATAGAGATGGCTTTTTTAAGTGAAGTCCTTGGAACCACTGTAAGGAGCAATGATCCTTCTACAAGTGGAACCCAATAGACTCCTTTATCTGCGGCCCCAACTAAAAACCCAAGAAGAGACCCAATGTGGAAGCATGGGATTAAAGGAAACTTGCCGAATCAAGTGTTCTGTAAACATTGCGATTAAGGAGGCATCCATCGCGATTAAGTGTTATGTAGACCCCTGCCCTAAAGTAGATGATAGGATTATAAACGAGGTTAAGGCTTGGATGTGCAGCAAACAGGCCAAGAAAATAGGACACAAAGGACAAGAGCTGCAATGGGGCATTGAGTGGAGCCATGGGACTCTTCCTATGGGGATGAGGCCGAACTGCAAGATGGCGATGTCACAGTCGAAGAATCTATTTTTTGCCCTCGCATTTGACGAGGTAGTGCTAGTGGGAGTGGGAGAAGTGTGGGACAAGGCTCCAACACAAGACAAACCACAATTTACAATACCACATTGGGGAGGGCCAAGGCTAACGAGATCAAGACAGCCATAGCAAAGTTTTGGTATAACTCAACATTCCTTTCCACTGTGTGAACAACCCCTATTAGGAAGTCTTAGTGAAGGCATTGAGTGAGTTTGGCAAAGGCATTAAGACACCTTCAGCCCATGAATTATGTGGACAATTGTTGAGGAGTGTGTCATAAACACATGTGCTCTTGTAGAAGAGAAAAGGATTATATGGAGGAAAATGGGCTGCAACTTTCTTTCTAATGGATGATCAAATGCAAGGAACTGCACACTCCTAAACTTCATGGTGGCCTGAGATGGATCCATGGTCTTCCTAAAGTCGATTAATGCCTTGCAAGAGGTAAAGAATGCACAATTATTATTCACTTTGTTAAAGGAGGTTGTGGTAGAATTAGGAGTGGAGATTGTTGTCCAAGTAACAATGCAACAGCATATGTATTTGTAGGTAGACTTCATGCTTGAGGACATTGGCAAAATGTCCTGGGTTAATATCGTGGTAAAAGAGGTGAAGAACATTACACAGTTTATCTATAACCACACATGGGTGCTTAGCTTGATGAGGAAGCACAATGACAGGAGGGAATGCAAAGCCTTCTATCAGCATCACCTGCTTTGAAGCAGATGATTGTGTGCAAGGAATTGTACGCCTCACCAATTCATGCTAAAGAGGGCCAGCAGATATCAAACCAAGTGTATGATAATTCATTTTGGGAGAGTGTTCAGGAAATTCTCAAGGTAATTGCAATTTGCTTGTTGAGTTCAAATTTAAATTTCAAAATCTTATTTTATACTTGAGTATTACTTTTCCTAAATTTTCAATATTTATTATTTAATTGTAGGTGACTAAACCCTTGGTAAGGGTTCTTCGCCTTGTAGATGGTGAACAATTGGCCATGGGCTATCTATATGAGGCAATGGATAGAGCCAAAGAGACCATTCAGCATTATTACAGTGGCAACCAAAGCAAGTTTGAAGCAATTAGCCGCATTATTGAGAAGAGATGGACAACTACGTCAACCAAGTCATGCCATTGGGTAACCCCAAATTCTTTTACACTGGTAGCCTATGCAATAATGAAGAGATCCAGGAAGGGTTTTATACTTGTGCAAAAAGATGATTGATAACCTTGACAAACATCGCCTTATCCTTGCTGAGTTGCAACTATATAAGGCTGCAAGAGGGAGCTTGTTTGTGTCCCCCTTTGCTAAAGAAGCAAGGTCAAGCTTACAACTAGGTAATGCATTTAAACTTTTAAACTTTTTTTTAATATTTTATGTAGTTAACATTCTTGTAGTTTACGAATGTAAATTAATACTTTGAAAATTATCTTTTTTGTAGATTTATAGTGGGAGGACTATGGCTCCAAACACCTAGTCTGTAGAGGATGGTCATCCACATCTTGAGTCAGCCTTGTAGCGCTTCTAGGTGTAAGTGTAGATTTTCCAGCCCTAGATAACTGCTGTCCTATGTTATTTTAAAATAAATCAGATCTGAAAATAATTTATTCAAACATGCAACAGTCACACAGATGGCTGGAAAAATAAACAGCGTGAACAGCAGAAGTTAAATATATTTCTGAACCTGCAATATTACAGTTAAAAGAGGCTACAGCTACAACAGAGCACACTGCTCTCTTGCTGCCATTCTGGCCAGCAATTTCACTGTTCTTCTCCTCCTAAGCTTGCAATTCTCCTTCTGAAATCTGTTCTTTCTCCTTTTTGTGTATCTAAAACACTCTTGATCTTCTCCTTTTATCCTTGAAAAAGGTATCTCTAATCTCCCTAACCCTAAGATTAGGTTAAAAATAGAAAATCGCTTAAGTGAATTTCAAAATAGAATCACTTAAGTGAATTACAAAATAGAATCACTTAAGTGAATTTCAAAATAGAATCACTTAAGTGAACTTAAAAATAGAAAATCACTTAAGTGAATTTCAAAATAGAATCACTTAAGTGAATTTCAAAATAGAATCACTTAAGTGAACTTAAAAATAGAAAATCACTTAAGTGAATTTCAAAATAGAATTAGAAATGTCTCGAACCACTTCTAGCACGTTCATAACTGAAGCCTGTGCAAGAAGTTCCTGTCCGAGCTACATTTCTCAACAAGAAGCGTAATTGGTCTCTATTTTAGGCCGTACACGCCAAGAAGCACAACAGGTTGAGCCAAGAGCGCCTCAATGACCTTGTGTTTATGCAATATAATCTTAAGCTTCACATAAAACAAATGGAGGCTAGTGAATCCTACGAGGCAAATCAATCAGATGAGCTAGATCCACTATCTGATTGGATTGTTGAGAGTTCCATGGAGCCTGAATTTACTGCAAAGGACATTGAGGCAATTGAAGAGGAAGCAAAACGTTTATGAGGATTGAAAGAGATATACCATGATGATACCACTCTTGAGCATCCTCCAATTTCTCCACAGGTTCAAAGCAAGGTCAACCATCAAGTGCAAGGGAAAGAAAGAGAAAATAAAAAGCAATTTAAAAACTGCTTTACAGTTTTAAATTGATACTTGAACTCCAATGGTCACAAGAAAGCAAAACCCTAAGCCAGATTTTCTAGCCGTTAATTTTGATTATCAACCTTTGGCCCTAAAAGTTCTTTAGTTTCTCAAGCCAACAAAGTAATTACCAAGCCTCAAGCGGCTAGTTCCTCGAGTCCAGCGAAACCTTCCGAATCCTAGCCCCAGCAAGCCCCTAGGAAATCTGAAAGCATTGTTCCTATGAATGAAAGGCATACTCATCCCAAGTTGCAAACTCGCTCTAGCCTGCTCATGGACAGCCATAGCAAGAAAGCAATAACCCCAGTTTTGTTGGGAGGATATTTGAACCCCCAATGGTAGGTAGTGTTCTTGCCTCACTTAATAGGTTTGAGGTACTCCAAAGTGACAATGAAGTTGAAGATGTAGACAATGAAGGAGAGGACATGGATACAGTTCCTAACACCCCCGAAGAATGTCAATGAACCAGATAAGTTGTCTCTCATGGAATGTTAGGGGACTGTCTAACCCAAATAAAAGAAGAAACGTTAAGGATTTTTGTAGAAAGGAAAAATCTGTTTTAATTAATTGTTTTCAAGAAGTAAAAATTGTAAATAGTGAACTGAATTTTTTTTCTCGAGTCTCTTTATAAAGACTATAGTGGTATAGACAGACCACCCTCAAGGTTATGGTGGTGCTATCATGGTGGTACAACCCTATCTTGCAAGGATGGTGGTCAACCAAGGGTCTAACCCCTACCACTAGACAGTTTAGGTTCATATTTATGTTGATAACTTAGTGTTGGGAATCCTTAAATGTTTACACTCCCAATATGATGTTGAGGAGAGGGTTGATATATAAGAATGGCTTTTTGAAAAACTCCCACAGCCCATGGCAGGTTTATGGGGACTTTAACATAGTGGATAGCCAAGAAGATAAAGTGGGCCTTGTCCCGATGAGGCTAACAACGAGGGACCGTCGAGTTTGGGCACTCTTTCAAAATGTATTCCATTTATCTGACCCATATAAATTCAGAAGGCCAGAATCCAATGGAATTTGATATACCTGGTATAATCATAAGGGTGGGTGAGATGCACGTCCTCAAACAATTAGACAAGGCCATGCTCTCTTACGGCTCCCCCTTCTTTTTTAAAGAAGGTAATTCCTAGCCTATTCAAGCTATCTCAAACCATGATAATTCGAACCACCACCCTATCCTTTTCGATTGTCTGGTGGCAACGAGCCATAAGTCAAGTAACTTTATTCCTCAACAATTTTGATAAGCAAACTGCTCAGGCTAGGAGAGATAGGTTGGTAGACGCTAAAGAAAACCTCAAAGGGCTTCTTATGAAATTCAAGAGAAGCCTTATGATGATGAAATTTTCCATAAGGCTACTAGTCTTTCAGCAAAAAATCTGGAAGATAAAGAAGTAAAGGCCAAGGGGGAAAAGAATAAGAGCTCAATTACACTAGCTCAAGACTGGAGATCAAGTCTCCAAGGACTTCTCCTTTCTTCGGGCAAAATATACAGATGAGAAAATTTCCCATCTAAACATTTTCGCATAGCAAGGCCAGGAGGAGGAATGTAGGGTGGCCATGCAAGAGTGTATTTATGTCACGTCGCCAAAACTTAGCTGAGAAGCTCAAGATAAGCTTGATTAGTCAATCACTCTTAAAGAAATAAAAAAGCATCCTTTAGCATGGCCAATGATAAAGTTCCAAGTATGGATGGCCTTCCCATTGAATTTTACAAAGCCACTTGAGACTTTGTGGGACCAGATTTACTAAGAGTGTATAAAGAAGCCTTGATGAGAGGATCCCTTGGGAAGTGGATCAATCAAGGCCTTGTCAGGCTCATTCCAAAAGGGGGAAATAAAGATGATTTGACAAATTGGAGGTCCATCACTCTCCTCAATGTGTCTTACAAAATTCTTGCTAAAACTCTAGCCTTAAGGCTGCGCAATCTGCTGCCAAATGTCATTTGTCCTAAACAGACAGTAATTATGTTCTTGATAATGTACTTGTGTGGGAGGGGCTCCACTATGTATCAAGCATTAATGTCAATATGATTTTTCTTAAGTTAGACTATGCTAAGGCATATGACAGAATTGAATGGGACTTCATTGACATAATGATGCAAGCCTTGGGTTTTGGTCGTGCATTTCATACCATGATAGCTTCCCTTTTTGCTAATGCCAATGCAGCCTTGAATATCAATGGCCAGATTTCTAGAAGCTTCTCTCTAACATGATCCATTCGTCAGGGCTGCCCTCAGGCACCATCACTTTCATTCTTGCTGCTAATATATTTGGATACTTACTACAGTTTCAAACAGAAAGAAGAGCAATCTAGGGGATCCCATACCCAAATAACCTCTCGTATTCTTTCACTTATGGTTGTTTTGCTGATGATACATTCTTGCCTGTTGAGGAAATTCAGGAGTATATTGAAAAAGGGGAAAATTGACCTACTGTAAAGCTTTAGGATCCATGATCCAATTGCATAAGGTTTGCGCCTACAGAACTAGTAAAGGATTAATGCTTCAGTGGCTACAAAGCAAAGATTGGAACTGGTTGCAACCAGGCCAACTTTTTAAGTTGCTGAGAATTCCTCTGGTGTTTGAATGTCATCCCTCAGCCTTATGGAGTGTAGTGGAGAAAGTTGTGGCCAAGTTGGAGAAATGGGTGCCTAAACCACTCTCATTGGCTAGGATATCCAAATTTGTTTATTATTCATCTTCTTGGGCAGGATCCTAGGCCTCATATAAAAAGAAAAAATTCTAAAATTTTGTCTATGGGCTAAAATTGATGGCAACACTGGTTTTCACATAATTAACTGGGACCTTTGTACCCCTCAAGACCTGGGAACCTTGGGTTTGATATCAAAAAACAAGGCCTGGCCCTGGCTGCAAAAGGGGTGGTTCGTATGGCTAGAGGTAATGAGCCTTGGAAACGATTTCTCAGGAATACACTTATTGAGGCCCATCTAAAAGGATTATCTTCAAGGAAAAAATTAAGGAATACACTTTTTTGTTTTAGCCAGGCCAGATAAAGACTTTTGGGACCTTTATTTTCCATAGCATTTGGTGGCTTGGGATAAAATTAAGGTTCTTTTATGGTTGGGGTGATTTCTCTTCCAAAAAAGGTTTTCCAGCTCTTTCTCGAAGTCTATGGTGGTCCTTGCACTTCACAAAAAAATTTGGTTTGCTTACCCTCAACAGGGATATCCTATAGAAAAGACTAGGCAAATTTTTTAAACATAGATACAGGATAATTGCTCTCAAAAACATAAATTAAAAAATATTGTAAAGAGCATAGAAGGGATCTTACCTCTATTGACACTATTAAATCCCTTGCCCCGTTTGTACTGAACTACGAGTGGACCCAAGACTGGAATTGGCCTGGTCATAAAAATGTTGTTGCATGCCCTGTTAGGGAAGCCTACAAATCGCTCCGTTCAGACCCAAGCTTAGCCCCATGACTTAACAAGTACTAGGCTATTAATCTTTCTCTGGAAACTTGGCTGAAATATACACACACAGTTTGGCTGCCACAAGTAGATCCAAAGAAGGAGGTTTTTGCATGGTCTCTTTTACTGGGAGGTCTCCCAGTGGGGAGCCAGCTCAGCCAACTTGGCCTTGCTCCCCCAGTCTGCCTTGCGTGTTAGCAATTGGAAAATCCAATGCATATATTCTGATCTTGCTCACCGGCCCCTTAGGCCTACGAATGGTGTTAAAGTTTTCTCAGAACTTCGAAAATCCCTCAGATTACTTGGGCTATGGCCATTCTAGCAATGGATGACTCCTGGGAACGGCGCAAGATCCCTCTGATTACTTGGGCTATGGCCATTCTGAAAATAAAGCTTGGCACATGATCCAAATCAAAATTCTTTTGTTTTCTATGGAACTGTAGGAATAAAAGAATGTTCAGATATAAACATCATGAGTTTGGAAGAAAAGATGTTCTGTCTCATCTCTTCTCTGAATTTGCAGATTTCAGTACAAGCTTAGAAGGTGTAGATGGAACTAGAGCACCTTAGTCATTTGCTGGAGTTCTGGGGAGATGCCCCATGTAACATGGAAACCCCTAGGAGATCTTGATGGTGGATCATCAATTGCAGCATTAGTTCCGGCAGCTGCTTGAGCCTAGCTTAATGTTTTCTTGTTTTTCAGATTTAGGATTTCTTAGTTTTTTTAAACCCAGGAAATGATGTAAAAGTGAACATACTGGTGGTTAGTCCTTTGGCTACCCTTTTTTTGTATTGTGCTTTTACCAGGTTTAACCAAATGAAATTATTCAATACAAAAATAAAAATAAAAAAATTGGTTAACCCTCAAGGCTGTAATTTTATGCCATACAGTTGTTCCACTTTAGAGTAGTTTACATAGATTCTTTAATCTAGTTTAGCTTATTTTTGTAGTACTTTGTGGTTACTAAAATGCACTGTAATTTGTAAAAGCTCCTTTCAACAAGTCCCCTTGGCCTCCTTTGGCCATCTGTGGACATTAATAGAATCATCTTACCTAAGAAGAGGTCTTTGACAGAGCAACCCAACTTTGATTATTAAAAAAGAATACCATCTCCAATAAAGTAATAAGGAGTTCAGCATAGTTTTCAGGATTTATAAACTCTACCACAAATTGTAATTTCCTTCCATCCAGGGACAACAGAATTTCAAAACAAGCACTTAAGTGACTTGTTAATGCTCATAAAATTCCACACAAACTGAGGACATCAGATTATGAAAGAAATTTTGGCCAAAATGTAAAAGAACAAATTCAAAGAGACAAAGCACTATATAAAGGGAAGAATCAAACCTTCTGCCATAAAAAATTTGGATAAAAAAGGCACTGCTGGTAATGTACTGAGAGTCACCAGTAAATGAATATGTTCTTTAAAGATATCTTTAGATGATGACATAGCAAAGAATACAAACAGATCTTCAAAAACACATGACTTTTCATCCTGCCAATCAAAATAATATTGAATTGATTAGATTTTTAAAAATAAGCATCACTATAGTTTCCTAAGGCTTCATTTGAAAACATTATTTATCCTAAACTAATAAATTTTTTAACCTCTCTTTTCATCTGCATCTTTATTTAATTCTAGAATGATCATAAATAGTTTTTTCCTTTTCCCCCTAACAACTAGATAAGCTATAATTGTACGCACATCAAAACCATCGGTATCTTTTCTTGGAAAGTTCTTCAGCAGGCTCCAAAATATTGCAATCAAAAGATTGCCATTAATTACATGGTTTTCAGCCTCAATCTGCTCATACATCTCAAGTTGGGAGAAAAACTCATTCACACTGTTGGGCTGTGTCTGTTAAACCAAAACAAAAACACAGTTTAACAAATAGCAACGAAAGTTCATACTCTAAAATTGTACATCTATCATATGGAAAATAACATAAGTATTTCCTCAATATTTATAAAACTGATCACTATACAGTCTTTGTAAAAACGATACAAGACTTCCTAACCTGAATTACTGCTTCCCTGCTATCCACATCAGACCATTCCTGTTTTATAAATGTGAGGCATCCTTTAAGTAAATGCCAGAATTTACCTGCTATAGGGTAAGTGTATGCAAAATACCCATTAACCACAATGCTAACAGAGAACATCAGTAAATCAAACAATTAAAACATGCGTATGCAAAACCCTGAGTAACGAATATGCTAAAAGAGAGCAACAGTAAATAAGGCAATTAAGCCTGATAGGAATATTTTAAAATGATTTAGGATCGGTAAAGGATTCATCAGCAATAATGGCGATTATAAGTACCCACGCAAAGGCATATATTTTATAGTAAACAATAAAGGACAATTGCCAATATACATTGGTGACAATAAATCATTTCTAACTAGAATAATCAATATCATTATACCTTCTTTTTGCTGCATGAAGGAATGTATTAAAACAAGGAAAAGCAGTGGTTTTACTCTCCCAAATTCTCTAGAGCACTCAATAAGCCAAGGCAAGTGTGTTCCCACATTTTCAAGCAAAGCATCAGACAAAGCTCCAATTATCTTGCTATTTACAGACATCCGACAGTTTTGTTCCAAATTCTGCACAGATAAAGATCACGGTCACATTTGTGGATGCAAAAATCAATTTAAAATTTTGGGGGAAAATTTTTGTCACTATGTTCTCAAATAGAAATAGCTTAAAACTGAAAATATCCAGAGAAAACTAAAGATTCTCGTTTAAGTAGAGAGAAAACAACAACCATTCTAGCAAACCAGCCATAAAACACTAGCCAGGCAAGCAACCAGCTTGTCTCCATATGAATTCATAAAAAAAGATAAAATTCTCTATGACGCCAATGCACTAAGAGGCACAATAGAATGGAATAGAATGCTTTTAGTGTCCAGGAGACCAAACAGTCTGGGTCTACAAAAATACAGTATTAACAATCAACATATATTATCTCCACTTGCTCTTTCAGAAAAAGAAACAAGGTTGTGTAAAACTATTGAAGCCTGACCCATAATGTTTTTCTTTGATCTTTTGATGTTGATGCAGTATTCTCTTCCAGATGACTTCTCTCAGCTTATTGATAGCTGCAAACGTGTCACAGAGGCCATTGATCATTTGGTAACATTGAAGAAAAACCTGAGGTTCCTCAGCATCAAATGCCAACAATGAGGAGTTCAGACCAGCAGACACAACATACTTGTCTATCAATGGGAAAGCTCTAGTCTCACAAAAGAATTGTTTTCAAAATAGAAATTGATGAACTTGTGAGAGGCATCTAAATATATATTTAGAAAAACAGCTTCCGGAAAAAATGAATCCAATAGAAAATGACCTCTGGCTGGACAGAAGAATGCATCTCTGTTCAACTAGACTGAAAAACCACAATAGTGTGCAAGAACAAGTGCTAAAAAACAGCCTTAGTACAGTAATAGGAGCTGAGATAGCAATAGTTGTGGATGGGATAGAAGGCAATGGTCTACAGCAACAAGCAGAAAGCCCCTCTAAAGTCAACAATCACAAATGGTCTTGAAAAGGAAATATTAAAAAATAATCATTCAGAACTACTTTTGTCCACTAGGTTTGGAGCAAGAGATGGGGAACAACGAGTTTCAGACCATAATCCAAGGTTCCAATTCAATGGGTGAACCTTAACATTTAACCCATTGGGTTTGGGGCAAGTGATAGGAAGCAAGGAGTTTCACAACTTGAGCCAAGGTTCCAATCCCATGGATGAACCTTAAGATTTTAGTCCAAGGCATTATGGAGCAATGATAAATGGGATACAGTCATATAAGTTCAACCCAAATTCAAACCCCACATTGTGATGGACACTCCTACGATAAAGCAACTCATGATAATAAGGTTTGTTGTGATACGATCATAGCATGGTTCATTGAAATAAATGTAATATTGGCAGCCATTTCAAACCCATATAACCAATTCAGAAGAAAAAAATAAAAGACATAAAAGACAAAAGCATACAAAATGATCAATGGCATTTGCTCAACCAGTTACATTCCTCAATCTTTCAAGGAGGAGACCCAGGTTTGGATCTTGCCAAGCGATACATGCTTAATTGCCAAACTGTTGTAATGTCACTATATGGTCATGATCTCATACACATGGGGCCCGTTTCAATCGTATATAACCAATTTAAAGAAGAAAAAAAACATAAAAAATGGGAACTGGTAATTTAACACAATCTTTGATAATGAAATGTCCTTATCATCAATAGATGAAGTTCACTTCCCCAATTATTTTACAGAAATAGACTGCATTCTTTCATCTAGCACCTTGGCATAGATTTTGTTCACAATGTTTTTCATTTCATTTAACAAGTAGTTGTCTGTAATAATGCACTTTCTTTTCACTTGCCAGTTTTGACACTATTCGGATATTATTTGGCTCACGCACAAAAACTCCTTGGGTCCCTATAGACTGATCGATTAACTGCTGCTTCTCTTAGGTCTTCAATGCATAAAATTTGTTAGCTGTAAAGCTCAACTCCTCTGTGGAAAGTTCATGTATCTGACTACCCTCAGTTGCATCTTCATTCAGAAGAGCTAGATCCTAGACCTCAACTAGATTCTCCTGGAAGACCATCACAGCTATAACGCCTTCATCCTCATCTCAGGAATGTCATTAAGACCCATGAAAGCTTCATAAACAGCATATTAAATTATTTATATCATTTTAATCAGCTTATGTTCTCAAAATTGCATATAAGAGGCCTGTGAGAGGATAACAGAATCTCATCCGATGTAACAGTTACTGTCATAATTATTACAATAGAACAGGTATTCAAAATGAACATAAAGTCAATACAGCCAAAAATATGTTATTCATAGAGGATCCCTGTGTATCCAATACAAGATTCTCAAGTCTCTAAAGAGAATGCTACAGGCAAAACAGAAGGCATCCACTTTGCTAACCACAAAGATAAAAACTCAAGGATAATATCGGCAGTTTTACATAATAGGATTGACTCAATAAGTACAGATTGATGATATTCAAATTCATTACTGTCCGGTTTGATATTAAACATAGCATGAATTGCACTTTCTGCCAAATACATAATGTTGGTTGCAACTCCGCAAACAAGATAATTATGGTCAATAACTTCACAATGAGATCTGGTGTTATATCTGATGTTTTAGACAACTACAATGGGACACAGAAAACAAATAATGGGAACTTTCATATTTTAATATTTAATTTTCATGTTCAATTTAAGATGCTGATGCACACCTTAGTTTGAGCGCTGCCTGTTAGATCCATGATACCAGAGAGATCATTGAAAAAAGGCCATGACATTCTGCCAGCAAGTTGGAGAGCCTTTTGGTTTAATCGCCATGTCTGCACATGAGAATAAGCTTATAACAATAGTACTTGAAGAATCTTTTGCAGATAGCACCAATGAAGATGAGAAAAAAGGCAATCTCATACTCATAATCATAATATAAAGTGTAACATGAAAGTTAGTCATGAAAACCTTGGGAAGAATCAGAATATAAGGCAAAATAATGGTTGCCACTTCTTTCAAATGATATGGATTTTGCACCAAGAAACTTGAAACCGCAAACTCAAGAGATAAATCTGCAACCCCAAAAGCTTGTTCTTTTGATGGCACAGACCCTGCAAACAAAAATAGCACAGCTAATGTAGATTTTTTTCTCTGGATGACAAAATAACACCTTTATGGAACAAGGCACAGATGTGCAACATTATTAGCACGTTCTTTCAAAGCATTAGAACATGCATATACAATAGTATATTGGATGGGAAAACCGCAATTAGAATGAAAGCAACGTATGTAAACACAACAATTTTTTACAAAAAAATTATAGCATAATATCCTCTACCATGATAACAAAATTTAAGCATCCAACCATTCAGGCAAGACTGTAGGATTAAATGCCAATAAAACAAAGTTGTTCTTTTATCATAACCATAGGTGGTAAAAGCACATGCGTAATGCATACACCTGATACTACAGTTAGAAAAAGTGTTTATAATATAAGGGTTAATGTCATTTGATAGCTTAAAGACCAAAGATTATGTATAGCTTTGTTGTCAGGAGGGTTGATAAAAGTATGATGTACTGCCATATTAAACAGGGGTGATGGGAATACAATAAAAATTTACAAAGCAACAGGAATACCAGAGACCAGTCCAGCTGCAAAACAAGATACATCCACTATAGCAGGATATTTAACAAATTCAGAAGGAAGGCATTCACACCAAAAACAGATTCATGCCCCCTAAGCTAAATTGCTATGTTACATTTAATGTTAGCAATCATATGTTATTTGTTAAAGCTTATAAAAAGTGGTTATTATTTTAATTTATAACCATAATTTGAAATCTCTCTGATTCCTTGGAGAACTAAGCTTTTTCATGAGAAATTTGGCAATGCAAACTCTTTTTATTTTACTCAGTAATTTTCTTGCCAAAAACTCATCAATTTCTCTTGGTGAATAAGCTTTGAATTTTTCTATTTGTAATATTAATTGATTATTTTCAAGAAAGCTACAACTACATAAACAATGGATTGAGGTTTGAATCAATGAAAACACTACTATTCTTAAATTTAGTCAAAGTCTTCTATGGTTTTTGTCGAGCATGGTGATCAAGGTAGTACTTAGCAATACATAGTAAATCCACAAGAAGTTCACCTAACAAATGGAAAATGATATTCATTTTTAAATCATTTTAATCAAAGAAACTCAGAAACTAACCATATATGAAGTACACTTACTAATTAGTAAAACAACTTTGGAATAATTCAAGACATAAATGATAAAGGTTATTAAATTATTTGAACTTGAAGTTCTTTGGATTTAGTATGTAAGTATAATATTATTTAGTTGCAAGGTTGAAGAATCTCATCATGGGCAACCCAACCTCCCTATTATCATTCATGCATGAACCATGGTCAAGACCTAGCTTAAGGTGTATTTTACTATTTTGTTGGTTTTTGATGAGCATTCATGATCATGAATTATAATTGAACTCTTTTTTATGAAAATCTAATAGAAAATCAACTTTTTGGCTCTTTAATTTCTGTTTGAAATTGTTCTTATTAGATTGTTTCTTTTACATATATATATTATTAGATTGTTTCTTTTACATATATATATATATATATATATATATATATATATAACTATTTTGTTTGATGTTTTTGTTTGTCAAGTTTCTCTGAGTTGCTGAGAAACTCTCCAAAATTGGAGTCCCAAGTTTTTGCCGAGTGCGAGTTTTCCATAACCACCATACAGATGAATTCAAAGTGTAAAGTATTATGCAAAGATGCACTCTCACTTTTACTAATAAAGTAAACTTTTTGTTCCACTTTATTTCTCTCATTCAATTCGTCAATGATGATGTTAAACTACCAATTTGTATAAAGCCTCTTATTAATGATAGTTGTCTACTTGATCCATAAAGGCAACTTTAATGTTAATAACAGTCTTAGACTTGTTTCCTACTACTAATTTCTGCAAAGAGTTGGCGCTTATCATATAAAGTACAAAGAGCAAAGCTCATGCCTATGTTATGTTAGGTTCTTGTCCATATCCATAATATATCAGAAGGAAGCTTGAACTATTTCATCATGAAATATTGCTCCACCATTAGCAAGATACAGGATAACCTTTACCACCCTCTAAAAGTTAAACCAAAGTCTTGGAAACTGTGGATTCCCCATGCCTTGCTTCCTTATTCTTTCTATCCCCTTCAATGAAATATACAGTTGGATTTATGACAGTTGCAGTTTTTGAGTCTTTTGGAGTCGTACAGGAAAAGGATTCAAAATATGCTCTAGTCATTCCCTCTTCCTCCTTTGGGTTATTGATTCATCTTATTCATGAAGATCTAATCTTTCATGATCTCTTCTTTCTTTTATTTTTTGTCCAAGTGCTCTTGGAATTTTGTAATGGCTCTTTTCATAAACAGGTCTATGCAAAGCCTCTTTTGGTGATGAAAATCAGGTGGCCTAAGGGCAAGTTAAAGTTTCCAAACAAGGTGATGTATACTGTAAAAGGGAAAGCTATGTCTGCAAGCCTTGCCTTAAGCGACTTTGGAAGATTGGAGCCACTTTTCGGAGGGGGTACTCTTGGCTTCTCTTCCTCATATGAAGCAATAGCAGAGGTGTTCTTTGGATATATGCAAGCGTATCTAATATTGGCGGTGATGACTACAGTCCAGCCTAAGGAGATTCTTGTGCAAAGACATTTTTACATCAGTGGATTTCTAGATGATAAGGGGGATCTAGATGAGTCTTTCTCAAGTGAGGAGGCCCACTAGAGCATTCATAATGGGGGAAAGATAATATTGTCAGTATTGTCTTCTCTCCTTGGCCCCTCGGTTCAGATTATGAGGGGGTGTTGAAGTATCCATTGACTTAATACCAAGGCTGACATTGTATGATGCAATCTTGTATAGGCCTACAAGCAATCATTGTACAAATGTATTTAATTTATTGTATTATTTTATTATGTAAGCCCTATGGGCTGCAATTAACCTTGTTATGGTTAAACTCACCTTATAACTTGTAATTAACCTAAAGCCCTGTTGTTATGTTGGCTTAGATTAACATAATTTATACAGTTTGGGTTTTGGTATTGTTATATAAACCCACCACCACTCCATCCATTGCATCAGAGTGTCGTGATTCTTATATATGGATAATATAGTAATCATTTATGGTGCCCAATGGTGCCCACTATCTATTTCTCTCTTTCATCCTTCTTACCCTTTCTGTAAAAGATTTGAGTAGATGGATTGCTTCTGATCATTTCTATAAATAGTGTAACTTCTAACATGGTTGTTTTAAATTTAAACATTTATGTAATAATATTAATTTTAATTGTTGGTTTCTTGCAGGGTTCTTTATCAAGCCTTTGCATAATGGCTACAATTCTGTCTACAGTTTTGGTCGGGCACTTTCACAAACTCCTTGAGATATTATGTCTGATTCTAGCAGGCTTTCCTCCCTTAAAGTAGGCTTTTCTCCCAGTGGAAGCATGCCAAGTCACCTTAAATTTTAGCACATTATGGTTCACTGGTTTAGAGCTTCAGAAGAAACTCGGACTATGGTCACAATCTTTGACCTGGAATATGCTGTAAATATTTTAACCATATGAATATAAAATATTTTTATTTGTAAAACAGATACCAACAACTTGGTTCTTCGATCAACTCTTGGCATTTTTACAGGCATTAAAAGACCAGAACTTACACATACCTGTACATAAAGTCGAAAAGCACCTTGATAAGTTACTGCCTAATGCCTTGAGCAACGGAATGGGATCAATGATCCTAGCCAAGTTGTCCAGTGAAAGGCATGCTTGGACAACACTGAAATCGTCATCATGAAGACGACGTAACAGAGCTTCTTGGATATTTACCATTGTCTGTCCCAATTCAAACAGCAATCAAAATCAATTTTAAAAAAAGAACCGACCTTGCAAATTTATATCAAAAAAATCTTTAAAAAATTACATACAGAACTAAACATTATGCATTTAGAACACTATACATTACATATGACTATAGAATTATGCCTATAAAACTAAACGTTACATATAGAACACTATGCATTTACAAATAACACTCATCTGTCATTATTCCAATGTTAGGTCAGCAATATTCTTTCATTAAAAAAATAAGCATCCCAAAATTTTACAATGCTCAGCAATTCTCTTTAAATAAAAGAAAATATTCTACCTTAGTGTCACAGTCAGCAGCTTCAACTATGCCCAATGTTGCCAAGCTTGATACAGCTGCTACCCGTATTTGAGGCTGTGGAGAAAAAGTATAAGCTCAATACTTTTTAAAGACTAAAATCTCAAAGGTCATTTATTTCAATCTTAGGTTTTATTACAAAAAGAGCAATAACATTTGCCTTTAGGGTTTGGAAATGTGTTGTATTTCAATTAGGTATTGAATTTATACAAACTGGCATTTTCTTGACAAATTAACAGCGTGGAAGAATAACAACCTGTGGATGCTCAAGAGAAACATACACACTTGCATTAGATTCTTCCATTGGGAAATGGAGACTCCCATTAAACATCATCTGCAAAATCTCAAGTACAGAACCACCATCTACTGATTTTTTGGCAGTTTCCTGTGAGTTCTGAAAGGAAAATTTCAGCAAACAGAATCAGTCTGAAAGCAAGTAACTTTGAGCACAAATCACATATTATTGAAGAAAGTCAAAATAAACTAACAGAATCTGACCTCAAGGAAGCTGCACACAGCTTTATCCAACTCATCTGGATAGAGATTCTCAATTTTAAGTAAAACACATCTCACCCAACTTCCTGCCACATGCATCAACAAATGAAAATCCTCAAAGATCGGTTAAATGGTGAGCAAAATTATTATACTTTGCCACAATGTCCTCAGAATATAATAACTGACAACATTATTATATGAAACTATAAGTACAATATAGAGTTTCCAACTTTTCTTCCTCAGAATTCAAATAAAGAATATCAGTTATAAAGAACATAGCTGTAAGAAATCTCACTTGCTTCTGGGGTATCATGCTGCATTTTCTCAGGCTTAGATGCTGTGTGTGAACTCCCTGTGGAAAACCCTAGTATTTTGGATACTACGTTCACAATATGATCTTTCATGGGGACAGCCTCAATGATTGAAATGAAAGCAGATTGACACATCTTCTGCCGGAAACTGCCAGGGAAAACCAATATTCTAATACACTTAGATATTGTCAGTTTGAAAAAACACAGCCATAATAAGATATGTAGAAATATCATAATAATGACTGAACCTGTGATAAATTAGCCCATCCAAAATAAGCGATAGAAACTTCTCAACATAGAATGTTTTTGATAGTTCGCAAAGACTAACTGCAAGATCACTGTAACAATTCATAAAAAGAATAAGATTATAATAGAAATAACCATATATCTAATATTCAGATTTTTCCATGCAAAATGAAAATCCAAGCAAATTGCAGGTAAAAGATTAAATGTTTTAGCAATACAGAAAATATCCCAATACCTGATATTTGCAAGGACTTCTAGGGCTTTCCAAGGAATAATATCAATTGACTGTGCCTGAAAAAGGGGAACGATCAATCATAAACAATAATATTCATATCAAGAAACCCATTACCAAAAATTAGGAGCATATACAAGGAAAGAGTCAACGTTCTGCCAATTCCTCTTTTTGAGGGAGCAAGGAAACATGGGAACACAAAAAGGGGAGGCCTCAAGGTTCACACCAAATGCTAAGCAGAATGGGACAGCAGTATAAGAAAAAGGAAAAAATAAACACAGTCCATTTCTAGTACAAAGTAAGCATTACTGAGAAATTCTAGCCAAAACAAGTTCATTCCCACTTGAGGCAATTGCATG
The DNA here is from genome assembly GCA_028583015.1 of Wollemia nobilis. Classification (NCBI taxonomy): domain Eukaryota; kingdom Viridiplantae; phylum Streptophyta; class Pinopsida; order Araucariales; family Araucariaceae; genus Wollemia; species Wollemia nobilis. The sequence goes on from JAQPPZ010017073.1 coordinate 3,785,256, forward strand.
AACATTAGGAACTACAATTGAAATATCATGTTTGGGAAAAATATTGTTTCAATAGGGAAAAAAAAAGGAACATGTTGCCATGGGAGGGAGCAGGGGGATGCAAACCCATTCGTTATTAAGTGTATGGGACATGTCCTCTGGAACACAGAAAAGAATTAATAAACTTATGGTGTATTAGATCTGTAAAGTCTGTAGAAAGTTTTTACATTTTCTATATTGTTTACAATGGAGCTTGTTCAAACAGAATCCTTGTCAGTCTTTGAATAAGCAACCAAGTTTATTTACTAATCAGGGTTCCATAGGCTTCTAAATTGAGACCTGATATACTGTGCATATCCTGTGAGACTTGGACAGTTGTCAACATGATGTAACTGAAAGAACCTTACCAATGGACCAATCAATTACATGTTCATGATCTTCGGTTATTAACCTACCTTCTGTATAGTTATATTCGAAAGTCTTCATGATGAAAACACAAGTATTAGTGACAAGGAAAACTTTCACAATTCAATAAGCAGCTTGATGAGTAAAATATGCCCACGACTTAAAAGCAAATCACTAAGCAGTTTTCAATCGAACAGGAATTAAAAGAATTTAAGAAGAAGACATTACAACATCATGAAACATGGGTTTATACACAAGCTGACTAGTGTTTCATAAGACTGCTTTTCAGTGTTAATTGAAAACTTTGACTAGTTAGGGACCTCAGCAATAGTTTATATAATCTGACAGATCATGGGAGTTCTATACTATTGAATGTAAACTGAGTTTCCAATCATATTAAAACTCACATATTTAGTACATAAACTCCTGAAGAAAAGATCTCCAAAGTCAGATCTCAAAGAGCTGAGCATGATATCAATTCATGCTTATGAAGCCAATCTGCCATAAAGCAAACCAGTGTCCAAGCATCGGCAAACACCAGCATGCAAAAGTATCAACATATGATCAACACAAGATGCACCAGTATCCAGGTGTATAATGATGTATCAAATACATCTGGGGAGCACAAAAGCACTTTCAATGCACAGCCCAGCCTCTCAATAGCCTCAATGATGGGGTCATCACATGAATACAAATAAAAATGGAGAAAAAAACTACAATTTATTAATAAAAACAACAATAACAAACAATTTAATCATGATTCCAAAAGATATATGACATTCATATTTTTACTCTTTTTGTTTATAATACACAGCCACAACTTTGCACGAACACACCCATTAACATTGGCTTTTTATGATTCAACAACAAAGAGAAGCAAAAGCAAACCACAGGAATAAAAACAGAAAATAAGCACTGTACATGGTCCAATCACCTTTGTATCAACAAAAGTAATATCAAACACACAAATCAAGTAAGCCAACGAAGACATGAAATGGAATACAAGTTTAAATGCATGGGATGAGATCTCAAAGGGAACTATTTAAAGTGAAGAATCTAAGAAATTTTATTTTAACATTATAAAAATCCATTTCCTAGACAGCAGGAAATTGTGTAAAATATAGATAGTGCTAGAATTCATCTTTATCGAGCATATGATCTATTCTCTACTCTAATAGTGACACTCTCAGCAAGTTCATTTCTCTGACTCTCCTGTAGGATATAGGGATTACAGCATAAAGACTTTACCTGTGTCAGCTTAATCATTGTCATAAGCATCATCTGAAGCAAAGAAATCTCATCTAATGTGTTAACATCCTTGGGAACTGCTTTTGCAACAAAGCAAATCAATTGCTTGATTAGCTTCTCTGACATTGCTGTTCTACCCGCTAATGTACCCACAATCATAAGTCCACCTACCTGCCAAATAAATCAACAGAAAAAAAATTATACTGGTTCACACAAAAGAACATCTCAAGCTCATGATAACTTAGGGAAACACATACCAACATGATAAATTTAGTAAACACATACCAACAGCAAGAAAATTTCAAGACACTAGATCTACCAGGTAAAAGGCCATTAGGTTCATGATTCCACATGACATTCATATTTAAGAAAATAGTTAAGCTCCACTGTTTAACAAAATGTGATCCACAGATTATAGACTTCATAATGTGCACTTTAAGGACAAGCAACAGAATCCCTAGCATCATATATAAACTTATTTTTAAGTTCCCATAAAAAATCTGAAACCTAGAAAACTGAATAACAATTCAGTGACCACAAATTTGTTCATTTATTCTCTTTGTTATCAAATAAATTCAACTTGTACTTTATCATGACCATTCCAAATGAATACCTTATTCAAAGACAAGTAAAGATCAATAAACAACGAATAAAGAAAAGAAACTACAGCCATTTTTCATAATTGATCTATGGTTTGCAGTGTTGTTTCACTCTGCATCTTTTACACTGCAAATTTGAACACTAAGGTTAACAAGGGCAATATACATGTTAAAAAATGCCTCATTAGATATACACACATAATGATATGAAGTATCGGCCCATAAACAAAAGCGGCAAGTTTATAAACATGCACCTCATGAGAACTGGATAATGCCTTCCCAAAGTATGCTTGCTGACAAATTAAGAGAATGATATAATAGCTTTTGCAAAGTTGGGACTTCTGACAGATATTCTTGGATGTAAATGGAACAAATATTGCATAAACAAGTAGAAATGAATTTAAGAAAAATTTAGAAAGAGCAATCCTAGCTATGAGATATTTAGAATCTTGTTATGCTCCTAATTAATACAAGCTTGTGCAATGGTTCTTTGGCTGGTATCATTTAGTCTCATCAGTATACAGTCCAATGTAATCAAACGGCTCTACAATACATTATATAAACTGAGTTTTCTGTTCAATCTCTTTGTCTGGAAGAGCCTTCATGATTATTTTCCTTCTCCATGGACTCAGGTACGTGGGCAATCTTGCTTAGGGATGAAAAGATATCCACATTTAGCTCTTGGCTCTTCAGAGTGTGTTGGTTTGTTGAGTCTCACTATATCAAGACAAGTTTCGTACCAGAAGACTAAGGTACTTCTGCAATCTATCAGGCATCCCCATGGAACGACTCCCTTCCTTTAGCTACTCAATAATTGATGCTCCTCACCTCCTTAAAAAAAAGTGATAACAATAGAAAAAAAATCTCTCTATTTAAGAATATGCACAAACTTTAGTAAGTTAAATTATCTTTATCACAATTTGCATAAAATTTGGTGAGCACAACAGCGTTTCTAATCTTTTACTGGATGTACAGCAACAGGAATTTACATCATTTAATGGTCTATAGGCTGTATTTGAAACCTTACTTTAAATTTCACTGTAACTGTGTACAGGTTATAAGTACATAAAACAATTAAATCTACCGGTTAAAAATATTATTTGTAAACTTTTTCAATAATTGATTTTTACATTAATATAGTTTCAAGAAAATTTATATAATATAAGATACCTTTAAAATTAAATTATAATTGGCGAGAATATCTTCTAATATTAATGTAGTTTTAGAAAATTCTATATAATATAAGATATTCTCTTAATTTAAATTATAGTTTGCTAGGGGGGCGGCGGAGGGCATGAAGGTGGAAGAGAAGATTATTGGCAAGAGAAGCTTAAGGGCAAGAGGAGATTTGTAGAATAGGACATGTGCGGAAGAGGAGATTACCGAGGCAGAAGATTACCAACAAGATTACTAACAAAGAGAAGCAATTTGAAGATTACCGGCGAAGAGAAATGATTTGAGTTTCAGTTGCAATATCTTGTTTACCGACAAAACAATTTTTCAGCATTATCACCATCACCATCAAGAAGAACCGATCCACCATCAAAGCCATCCACGATTCTTTGCAACATCCACAACGGTGTTGAACCCTTTGGAGGAGAAGCTTGGAAATGGATTAATGCAAAGTCGTAATGGACAACTACATTCCTTTTTTATGTCAACTATTTTGCATTTAAATTGTTCTGTCAGTGATAGCAAGGATTAGAGTTTTTAAAAAAAAAATTGAAAAACCCTAGTTTTTTTTTCTTTCCAAAACCCTAGCTGCTTTTGGGATTGTTTTGGGTTGAGATCATGGAGTTACCAATTTTCACTGGAAAGGATGACATTGATGCTCAAGAATGGTGGATGAAGTTTAGATCTCTATATTCTAGTGACCATTTTTGGAATTGCAAACTTTTCTATCTTTTAAAAGAGGAAATTCATGATTGGTATGAAATTCTTACTAAGGAAAGGATTGCTAAGGAAAGAATTTTAACCTGGGATGAAATGGAGCATGCATTCTTGAGTCAGTGGAACCCATATAAAAAGATAACTAGTTTGAAGGTCACCATCAAAGGATATGAAGAAGAAATAAAAAGGCTTCAAAGGGAACTGAAAGAAATGAATAAAGAGGATATAATAGAAGGAAAAAATATAGATGACAACGTGCAAGTTCATGGTCGCATTCAAAAGAAAAATCTTAAGAATTAAGGATCCAAGGAGAAGCAAGAAGTAGTTATGGCAAGGGGGCAAGTTGAAGAACCATTAGAAAACTCAAAAGTTCAATTACAATAGCAGCATCAATAGAGTCCATGGAAAAAGCAACAACAAAGTCCAAGGAAGCCTTGTCAGAAGTGCACAAAGATGCACCAAAAAAAGGTATAAGAGTGAATATTGTGAAGAAGAATTTAAAATAAATTTAAAAAAAAAAAACAAATTTTTGAAGAATCAAAGGAAACAAAATGTTAGGTTAAGGTTGCAGCCTATTGGCACCCAAACTACCCTAAGCGGCAATAATGTTGGAGGCATGGCTTAAGGCATCAATATTTTAGATCTACATGGAGTCAGAAACGCATCAATTATGGCAGTTTTTGGCCAAAAAAAACATAAAGTTTCCGAATTTCAAAGGGGTGCAATAGCATCAAGGAACAATAGGACCAACTGTTCGAAATATTAGAGTAGAGCAGCAGAAGCATGGAGCCAACAAAGCAGTTATGGATATTCAAGTGGCACAATGGCAACTTGGCATCATCAAAGACCATCACTAATCAAGATTTCACTTGGATGGATGGATGAACAAGATTGGAAATTCTCAAGAAATTGAAGAAGATCCAAAAAATAAATATAACAAATTCAGACTTTTTGTGAAAAAAAATATGTAGGCATCTAGTTATAACATCTCAATCGAGATAAGTTGCAAGCTTACTGCAGTGGTAAGGGTTTTGGCCTCTCTTTGAGAGGTCCAAGGTTCAAACCCCACTCAGTATGAGGGGACCGGGACCCCTCATAAAAACCTGTATAAACTCATTGAAATTTTTTATCAAGTGGCATTAGCTCAACCGGTTAGATTCCTCAATATTTAAAGAGGAGACCAAGGTTCAAATCTTGCCCAACGATACATGGATAATATCCAAGCTTTGTTATAATACCACTATGTGGTGATGATGTAATACGGGTGGGGCCCGTTTCAATCTCATATAACCAATTGGAAAAAAACATCTCAATTGAGATAAGCTGCAAGCTTACAGCAGTGGTAAGGACTTTGGCCTCTCTTTGAGAGGTCCAAAGTTCAAATCCCACTCAGTATGAGGGGACCGGGACATAGGACTTGACAAAAAAAAACCAAAGAAAATGCAATTTTAAATTGAAAAAAAAAATTCATGCATATCACAATGAATTAACATTATGCAAATCAAATATTAATATTGTAAGTGATACAAGCTTAAACTACACATCGTGGCTCCTCGCTTACACTGGCTTTGATACCAAATGTCATGATCAAATACTCTAATGCTCAACTATTGCATTGAATTAATAATCATTGTGGCAGATTTGATGTCATCCAACTGCATATAATATTTTTCATTACATGACAGGCTTTACTTTCATCTTACTCCACTCCATACAGTCCATTGTACCATTAAACATGACAGGATTTGGGGGTCTTCATCTACACTTTGACTACTGCCATTATGCTCCCTTTCATTGTATCAAACAGTCATATGCAAGGGTTGAAAAGATGTTGTTACAACTGTTCAAACTCAATGTTTTGTTTGCCTTTTACTTTCATCATCAGGAGCAATAAGTTCAATTTTACTATTAGTTTGAATTGTATCTTTTTCTTTTTCTGATAATAGAAAGCTGCCAGTTTAGGAGACATAGGTTGTTTGTGAGATACTGGATGGCTAAAATTTATCAGAAACTGGGGGCACATCAGGGGCCACCTTCCCCGTGAATTGAACTTGGGTCTCCGTTAGGAAAGCTCAATACCTTTTACCATTGTGGTGTCCTTGTCGGGACAAAACTTATCTTTTGGTCTATAAAAAATACATTTGAAAAGAATGCAGATACCATGCTCACTATAATTTTGTTTCTATCCTTTGTCTTTGTTTGCAAAAGTAAATTTGACTGTCACAATATCATTTTGAATTCAATATTTGCTGCATTGTCTCTATTTGCCTCATTAGTGTTATCACATATTATGTTTTCAATTTCAAGTTTTTAAGAAATTATCCTGACACTAAAAGGAGAGATGAGGAATATTGTTTTTAAGAAATTATCCTAACTTTTGAAGGAGAGCTCTCTCTCCAGTTTTCAAGAAGCAAAATGAGGCAAAATGAAAAAAAAAAAAACTTTTTATCGCATTTCCCAGCCCTGTCCTGCGCCAGCCAATTTTTTGGATCAGCATTCCGGATTTTTTGAAAAAATTGTGATTCCTGATTTTTTGGCGATTTTTTTTAAATCCGATTCCCAATCCTGAGTGACTCGACAAAGCAAAGCCAAATCAGGATCAAAATCTGAAAAATTGGCAATTTTTGCCAATTTTTGCTACTATGATGAAAAATATAAATATATGAAAAAAACATTAAAAATTCAGATTCTTCCATGTTTTCTACATCAAGTATATTTTATACTTTACAAACATATAAGTTATATTTTATGAGCCATATTTTATGTTTGAATACATAAAGAACTTCGAAAATTAAATTAAAAAATAAAAAATAAAAATGCAGAACTGAACCAGTTCCAGTTCAAACTCCTGGTCTAGGTTTGGACAAACCTGTTAACTATGGTTTTGCTTACATAAACTTCCATTTTATATTAGTTACAAAATTTGTCTTAGGATACCAGAAGCCTTTGTAACTATCTTCATATTTTGCCAACAGTACAACATCATCTGCATAAATCAACAATAATAAAGCATACCCTACAATGCATATTCCTTCTTCCCCCTCTTTTCTGATCCACTCTTCTAATTCATATATGGCTAAACCAAATTATGTGGGTGATAGAGGACAACCTTATCTTACACAAATATAACTATCAATAGTGGCCTTCTTGGTTTCATTTCTGTCATTTAATTGTATTATTAATTCTATTGGAATCTTTTCATATAAGCATGGTGTTGCTACTGCCAGTCTTCACCCAATTGGAACATTCAAATTTCCCATTATTTTAACAGTCTTATTCTTGGCACTGCATTAAAACATTTAGCAAAATCCACAAAGTGGCATTAATTTTTCCTTGTGTTTTATCAACAATAGCTCTAAGTATAATCAGATGGTCAAATGTTGAGTGTTTAAATCAAAAATCACCTTAAGAAAGAGCCCTCATCTTCTGTCTTAACTATATCCAACATCACTAAATTCAACATCTATTAATATTGTTAAGAACATCATCCTCTCTCTGAACTATATCGAACATCACTAACCTCATGTCCTCGGCATTCCTCTTGGTGAGTTATGAGTAAAATCTTAACGACTACAGATTGAGAGCAACCACCATATTCCCCGAAGTGTAGGATCTGTTGCTCTTACTCTCCCAGAGATAGAGCTGAAGAAGCACTCTATTTTCAAGCGGCATATCTACTAAAAGATCCGAGAGAGGTAGCAATGGTTGCACTAAGATTCAATAGTGCTTACTAACCACATCTTTCTACCTTTCCAACCATTTTTTCCTCTCTTTTCTTTTGGAAGCAATCAGTCTCAAATGTAGAGCTACACAATGGTCCAAAACAATTGGTCATCTCCTCCTCCGTCATATTCCAACTGTGGAAGCATTAGGAGTCCATTGGAAGCCATAGTTAATAGATTATGTTAATTGGCAAGACCCCTCTACAACTTGTTACCAAAGTACTTCCATCCTCCTCTTTTTCTCACACCAAACAAGATATACCTACTGTTCTTCAGTGTGGAGGGTCAGCCACCCTCCAACTAGCTCAAGGTCAAAGCAATCCAGAAAAATGCGCATTGCTAGCTTCCTCTTTGTTTATGAAAGAGCAATTGTGGATGAAAGGAGCCATTCTGACATTCATTCTGTCCTCCAAAAATTGCCCAACCATGCTCTCTTAGTCCTAGGAATTCTGCTATGGTCATCATCAAATATTGTATCAACTCTTTCACGGTAAGTAGTAATGATGACTGTTCTTTGGTTTTACACTTTGGGTCAATATAAGGACACCTTTTGCTTCCAACCACGATTTTCCTCAGCTTTATCTTCTTTATCTTATATAGCAATGAGTCTCCTTTTCGCACTGTTCTTTTTAATCTAACATTCATTCTGTCCTCCAAAAATTGCCCAACCATGCTCTCTTAGTCCTAGGAATTCTGCTATGGTCATCATCAAATATTGTATCAACTCTTTCACGGAAAGTAGTAATGATGACTGTTCTTTGGTTTTACACAGAATGAAACCAAAGTTCTCAATGAAGGAACTTAGCAGAGTAGGCTTAGCTACCATTGATAAATTTTAAGTTCTCAATGTCAGAGGATAACGTTTATTAGGAATTTAGGAGCCTTAGTCTTGCATAAATACAATTAAATATTAAGGTGTCCTTGGATGCCAAAGTTTAAAATATAAAAGTGTCTTTGAAGTTTTGATGCAATCAAAAGTGAAAACACAATCAGTACAAACTACAAAGTAAAATTATGTGTTGAAACCTGATGCAGGAGCATCCAACGAAATTTGGGAAATTTTATTTCTTTTTCCTAAATTTTAGTGCATTTTGTCGGGGCCATAACTTCTCAACCGTAGCTCCGATTGACGTGAAATTTGACAGGGAGCTAGTTGGGAGAGTTCTAAACAAATATGACTCCCTAGAGTCCTATTTGTCCAAAAAATCCAGTTTTCGGGGCCAAATTCCATCATCTAGTGCCCCGAAATTAGGTTTTAAAATTACTTACCTAGTTTTTTATGCTTTTTGAGCTGTTCGGAGGTTAATATCTCCTAATGTATTTAGAGTTAGGACTTGAAACTTTATTTTTGGCTTGTCTATTGTAAGAGGGATGCGCACCCCAATTTTGGGCCCCATCCGACTCATTTTCAGTTTTTAGGGTTTTTTGGCTATATAGCCACAGAATGAGGGTTTGTGAGGGAATCTTTTCCAAGTTTTTGAATGAGAATTGGTTTGAGCAAGTTTGGCTCTCCATCAAGTGGTATCAGAGCTTAGGGTTCCTGAGTGTGTGAGCAGATCACCGAAAGTGAGGCAGTTTGCACCAGGATCTGTGGAAGGGTTGTGAGAAGAGAGTGAGGAAGAATGCCTCCACGAAGAAACCATGGTGGTGGGAGAAATGTGGTACCTGAAGGAGATTTCAGAGCTTTGCAGAGGCAAGTGCAAGCCCTGCAAGAGGAGTTGCGAAGAGGGGTTGAGCCAAGGAGAGAAGACCATAGTGAAGATGAAGCTTGGGAGGTTGATGATCCATCAGATGAAGAAGAAGCAATGGATCCTGCAGAAGCTAGATTATTTAGGGCCATATCTCTGATCGGGAAGAGGCCAAAGTTTGATGTCTCCACGTATTCTAGGAATCTCAATCCAGAGGAGTTGATTGATTGGATCAATGATATGGAGGAGTATTTTGAGTATGAGGAGGTTGTAGATCCAGATCGGATCAAGTTTGCAAAAATGAAGTTGAAAGGCCATGCTAGCATATGGTGGAAAGAAGTGCAGCTAGAAAGAAATAGAAGAGGAAAGGAAAAGATAACCAGATGGGATCGAATGGTAGAGAAGTTGAAGAGGCAGTTTATTCCTGTAGATTACGAATTGGATCTATTGAGGAAAATGCGAGTTTGAGACAGTCAAGCAAATCTGTCAAAGAATATACAGAGGAGTTTTACAAGATCTCAATCAGAACTGGCCATTCAGAGGCTAATAAGGAGAAAGTAGCTCATTACATAAATGGGTTAAGAATGAATATCCAAGAAGAACTCAGTTTGGTCAGGATGACCACCATTGAGGATGCATATCAGTTTGCCTTGAAGGTTGAAGAGAAGCTGAACAGAAGATTTGAAAGCAAACAAAGAGGAAGAGGTCATGGTGGAAGAACTGGTGGAAGAACCAGTGGAGGAAAATATGAAGATCAGAAGAAGACTGGTGAAACAAGTAATAACCAGGATCAGAAAGAGGAGAATACCTACCACCCCATGATCAGAACAATGGTTACCAAAGAGGAAGAGGTAGATCTGGACGTGGGTATGGAAGAGGAGGATTTCATGGAACCTGTTTCCATTGTGGGGAAGAGGGACATCGGGCATATGAGTGTCCCCAACACCAAGAGAGGATGAATAAGAGACCTGAGGGTCATGCCAGAGCTATTGTAGCAGATGAAGGTGCTGAATCAGAACATTCTAAAGAAGCAGGAGGAGAAGTGTTGATGACAAGAAGAGCATTGATGAAAGGAGGGAAAGATGTGGATCAGAGGAAGAGCTTATTTCGCACAAGATGCAAATGTGCAGGTAAGGTCTGTAATGTTATCATAGATAATGGTAGCACAGATAATTTAGTTTCAGGAGAAATGGTTGCTAAGTTGAAATTGGAGAAGAGGAAGCACCCGCATCCATATCGGATTGCGTGGTTGCAGAAAGATCATAGAGCATTAGTCAATGAGCAGTGTTTAGTTAAATTTCATATTGGAAATTATCAAGATGAGGTTCTGTGTGATGTTTTGCCTATGGATGCTTGCCATTTGTTGTTGGGGAGGCCATGGCAATTTGACAGACGTGCGGTGCATGATGGGCATGCGAATACTTACTCTCTGACGAAATATGGAGTGCGTCACAAGTTGAAGCCATTGAAGGAAGTGGATGAAAAGGTATGCAATAGTGCTAGAATCTGTTTGGTAGATGGTAGAAAATTTTTGGATGGCCTGAAGAGGGATTCTATGTGTTATGCATTAATTCCTACTGTTAAGAAGGAACAATGTATGGATATTCCAATAGAGGTTGAAAGTCTGTTAGAAGAGTTTCCTGATATTGTGTCAGATAATGTGCCTGAGGGTTTGCCACCAGTGAGAAATATTAGCCATCAAATTGATTTGATTCCAGGAGCTAGTTTACCCAATAAGGCAGCCCATAGAATGTCTCCCGTGGAGAGTGAAGAGTTGAACAGACAGGTTCAAGAGTTGTTGAGGAAGGGGTTGATTAGAGAGAGTTTGAGTCCCTGTGCAGTACCTGCAGTACTAGCACCGAAGAAGGATGGAGAATGGAGAATGTGTACTGATTCCAGAGCCATAAATAAGATTACCATTAAGTATAGATTTCCATTACCTAGAATGGATGATATAATGGACTGTTTGAGTGGAGCTAAATACTTCACAAAGATTGATTTAAAGAGTGGGTATCATCAGATTCGCATCAGAGAGGGTGATGAGTGGAAGACAACCTTCAAAACCAAAGAGGGTTTGTATGAGTGGTTGGTTATGCCGTTTGGGTTAACCAATGCACCTAGTACATTCATGAGGCTGATGAATGAGGTGTTGAGAGAATTCCTAGAGAAGTTTGTTATTGTTTATCTGGATGATATTCTGATTTTTAGTAAGACATTGGAAGAGCATTTGATGCAAGTTCGGATAGTTTTTGAAAAGTTGAGGGAGGAGCAGTTGTTGATTAATTTGAAGAAGTGCAGTTTTGTGAAGAAGGAGTTGGTGTATCTGGGATTTGTCATCTCAGATGAGGGTCTAAAAATGGATCCAGAGAAGGTGAAGGCTATCATTGAGTGGCCTACTCCAAGGAACATAACGGAGGTAAGATCATTCCATGGTCTTGCAAGTTTCTACAGAAAGTTCATTAGAAACTTTAGCAGTATTTGTGCACCCCTGACAGAAACCATGAGAGGGGATAAGAAGGAGTTTAAGTGGACTGCAAAGGCAGGTGCAAGTTTTGAGATGTTGAAAAAGAAGGTGACAGAACAACCCATTTTGGTACTTCCAGATTTTAATAAAGTATTTCAGGTTGATTGTGATGCTAGTGGCAGTGCCATTGGAGCTGTGTTGAGTCAGGAAGGTAAACCTGTTGCATATTTTAGTGAGAAGTTAAATGATGCTAGGAAGAAATATTCTATTTATGATCAGGAATTTTATGCTATAGTTCAGGCTCTTAAGAAATGGAGACACTATTTGTTAGCAAAAGAGTTTGTTTTATATACTGATCATCAAGCTTTGCAGTATATTAATAGTCAGGGAAAACTGAATCAGAGACATTTGAAGTGGGTTGAATTCCTACAGAGTTATACCTTTGTTTTGAAGCATAGGAGTGGGAAGTCTAATAGAGTTGCAGATGCCTTGAGTAGAAGGCAAAATTTGTTGATAGAGATGAAAGTGGAAGTCGTTGGGTTTGAAGAACTCAAGAGTTTGTATCCAGAGGATCCGGATTTTGCAGAGGCTTGGAAGGCATGTTTGTCTCCTACTACTTTGGATAGAACTAAGTGGTTGGATTTTATAATCCAAGATGGGATGCTATTCGGAAGGAACCAATTGTGCATTCCTAGAAGTTCAATGAGGGAGAATCTGATAAAGGAGAAGCATAGTGGAGGACTAGCTGGACATTTTGGTCGAGATAAGACCATTGCCCTTGTTAGTGAAAACTACCATTGGCCACAGTTGCAGCAGGATGTGAAGAAATTTGTGCAGGGTTGCAGAGTGTGTCAGATGGCTAAGGGAGTGAGACAGAATACAGGATTGTATCAGCCATTACTTGTACCGGAGAGACCATGGGAGGACATCAGTATGGATTTTGTTCTTGGCCTACCAAGGACACAACGAGGGAATGACTCCATTTTTGTTGTGGTTGACAGGTTTTCGAAGATGGCTCATTTTATTCCATGTCAGAAAATGAGTGATGCAGTTCATGTTGCAGGCTTGTTTTTCAAGGAGGTGGTACGCCTTCATGGTCTACCCAAGAGTATAGTATCTGACAGAGATACCAAATTTGTGGGTTATTTCTGGAGGACTTTGTGGAAGAAGCTGAAAATGGATTTGAAGTTCAGTTCTGCATACCACCCGCAGACTGATGGACAAACAGAGGTGGTGAACAGAAGTTTGGGTAATCTTCTAAGATGCCTGGTAGGAGATAAGCCCAAGGGATGGGATTTGATTTTGCCACAGGCAGAATTTGCTTACAACAATTCTATCAACAGAAGTACTGGTAAATCACCATTCCAGATTGTGTATGGGAACAACCCAAGGAATGCTTCTGAGTTGAGAACGATGGGTAAAGGAGAAAAGAGCAGTGTTGAGGCTGAATATTTTGCAGAGCACATAAAGAGTTTACATGAAGAGGTACAACAACATATCAGTAAGATGAATACTCAGTACAAGGCCAAAATAGATCAGAAGAGGCGTTTCAAGGAGTTCCAAGTGGGAGATGAGGTCATGGTTCACTTGAGAAAGGAAAGGTTTCCTAGAAAAACCTACAACAAGCTGAAGATGAAGAGGTTTGGACCATGCAGGATCATAGGTAAAAGAGATTCAGGAAATGCCTACGAAGTGGAACTGCCAAGTGAGCTGAATATATCACCTATTTTTAATATTTTAGACTTGGCAGAATACCATGAAGGAGGCAGTAGTGAGACACCAAGTACATATTTGTGGAGTATTCCAGCGTCTACTCCAGCCACAGATGAGATAGAGGAAATACTAGACACTCGAGAAGGCAGAAGTACCAGGAACAGGCAGTATTCAGAATATTTGGTCAAGTGGAAGGGCAGACCTGTAGAAGATGCAACTTGGTTGTCCAAAATAGAGGTTGACCGCCTGGGTTTTCCTCTAACAGTATAGAAGTGAAGGTCACTTCTCAATCCACCCCGGGTGTCTGATGCAGGAGCATCCAACGAAATTTGGAAATTTTATTTTTTTTCCTAAATTTTAGTGCATTTTGTCGGGGCCATAACTTCTCAACCGTAGCTCCGATTGACGTGAAATTTGACAGGGAGCTAGTTGGGAGAGTTCTAAACAAATATGACTCCCTAGAGTCCTATTTGTCCAAAAAATCCAGTTTTTGGGGCCAAATTCCATCATCTAGTGCCCCGAAATTAGGTTTTAAAATTACTTACCTAGTTTTTTATGCTTTTTGAGTTGTTCGGAGGTTAATATCTCCTAATGTATTTAGAGTTAGGACTTGAAACTTTATTTTTGGCTTGTCTATTGTAAGAGGGATGCGCACCCCAATTTTGGGCCCCATCCGACTCATTTTCAGTTTTTAGGGTTTTTTGGCTATATAGCCACAGAATGAGGGTTTGTGAGGGAATCTTTTCCAAGTTTTTGAATGAGAATTGGTTTGAGCAAGTTTGGCTCTCCATCAAGTGGTATTGAGAAAGTTTGGCTCTCCATCAAAACCTATGGTGATAATTAAAAGGATACGAGTGTAGAGATTTTGATGAAGGAAAGGGTTCGCTCTAATCTGCAATTATAAAGAGGAACAAGGTAGAGATTTTGTAGAAGGAATTGGTTCCCTCTAATGATGCAATTATCAAAGGGACCACTACTCCATTTGTGTATCATGGTAAGAGGTCAAGGTACAGAGCTTGAAATGCTTGTCCAGGATTTTGTGCCAAGTCCTGAAAAGCTCAAGAAAGAGACACACGAATACCATTGTGGTAATGATGTAATGGTATTTTTTAGTTACTCCTTACCAAAGTTTGCAGCATGGATTTTCTAACTCTTCAAAGGGATTTCCCACATTAATCATTCTAATATCCCTCTAATTGTGCTTTCATCTCTCTTATTTCTTATATCTTCTGTGTTATTTACTTTATATTTACAAGTACTTTATAAAGGTTTTATTTCTAAGCATTTTTACCACAACTCCACCACACAGTTTGAGATATTTCTTACAAAAAGAACATTAAAGGATTTTCAAATGAATGATGGTTCATGAAAGAAAGAGTGAAAGAATCAAACCTTGTAATCCTCACCAACCATAGGATCAAAGCAACGAAAAATGAAAGGGAGAATTTTGTTTATTAATTCAGTATTAACAGTTGTCACAGCACCCAAGGTCTCCATTATCACTGCAACACAGAATGAAACCAAAGTTCTGGAGTATGATTGACTTTTTACTACAGGCATACCCTGCATCCACACAATATAGAACAGCAGATAACCATTAGACCTTGATTTAAGCTTAACAGTCAGATCAGTGGTAATTTAAAAAAGCTAAACCCAAAAATCATTGTCTATAAACGTAATCAGCTTATATTATCAGATTTCGTCCAATTAAATCCAGTGACATATAAATAAATTTCTACACAGTTTCTGTTGGAATAAAGCAGGTGACAGAGCTTACATATTCACATATTGCCTCTAAAATTCCAAAATCGTGGATGCATTGTTGAACCAGGACTGATCTTGGAGGGGGTGCACCTGACTCTTTTACTCCTTCTAGAAAATGCCATTTAGTCTTTCTATTGGAATGACAAAAGAGGAAACAAAATGTATTAATGAAAAGTACTTCATCATAACTATCTGCCAAAATAACATACAAAATGATAATTACAATTTACTGGCCTATGTGTGAAATGCAATTGAATGAAGGCCTTACTTCAAGTTCAGAAGTTGTATTATTCGCACAAATAAGCTTGTTTCGTGGTAAGGAAGAGCACATAGTATCAAATCATCTACATTGTATGCATATACCCTGTAAGCAGAGAACAACCCAAAACACCAAGTCTAAGAAATAACTTCAATTCTCAAAACATTTGTTGAAACTCAAATGAATTCAGTTCTTCATGCTGTAGACTTTTCTTTGATGACCATTCAGAAACTAAAATTTGTGTCAGTTCATAAAACAATATTTACATACTCCTCAAATGGTACATGTCTTCTGAAAGCCAAGTTTTCAAATTATTGAATAGGTTTGGGTATACAGAATCACAACCTGATAATTACCATTCAAAAAAAAACTTCAAGTTCGTTGTGAACAAAACCCAAGAAAAATGATTCCAATAACTTGCTTGGCATATTCCCAAATAAATCCCACTAAGTTAACCCCAAAAAAAAATTTGGATACACGATACACTCCTAGGTCATAAGACTTTTATTGTCGTGCATTCTTTTGTTCATCAGCATGTACATTACTTTGTTAGCACCTAAATGCATATTTGTTAGCACCACAAGATCAAAACTAGCAGACCCTGACCTAAAAGGACTTCAAAAATGAAACCTTTAGGAATCAAGTACTTGCCCAATGCGGACACCAGTCAAATTTTATGCCTCTGTGATCATCCTAGGAAGAGAACACCAACAAAATAGCCCTTAAAATGCCATATTTAACTTAACCAGTTCAGTTAGAATATAAAATTTGGTTGCATTAATCCATAATTTTACTTCCAAGTATACCTGGAGTGGTGGAAAAGGAGTGTTTTTCTTTTAAGAGACAAAGAGGCCCAACCTAGAGGTCATAATTTAGGGCACATGCCACAGGAAAGCTTGAACTTTACAGTGGGTACCTCATGATTCAGGAAGACTGTAAGAGAAAAAAGATAGACCAACCATAAAAAGCCATGTGGCCATAAAATTGCTCACCGAGTACTTTAACGCTTAAGGTAGGTTTCCTGCCTATTTTTGTGTGTAACAACCTGATTTTTCTTTCTATGGGACCATCTGGTCCGCGTTTTAAGATCTTGTAGTCCCCTGCATGGGACTGCTGCCTTAGCAAGCAGAACAGTTAGTCTAAGAAATCAAGGCCATAAATCTGCAGGAACCTGACATCTGTGTTGCCTAAGCTTTCTAAATCACGTAAGAGCTTGGAAAAGGATACTCCATATAGTGACAATGGGTTAGGGCAACAATTCTAGAAGAACCAGACTATTGTGATAGTATCACAAATGCATATAGGATAAGGCATACAAAAATTCAACAACTATGCACAAAAGATATAATCAACAGAATTGGAGAGATATAAAGCTGAAATCATGAAACAAGGCCCTATTACAACTTAACTGAAGGCCTGTCTCATAGTCATACACTCTCACATGGTCTAAATGAATAGCAAGCCAAGACTCTATCTTTATATTGTTATACATGAAATGAGCTAAATTTTAAAAGATAGAGTTCACAAACTTGTATCGCCGAATGAGGTACTCCAGCATCATATGAGACTCTCGCATAAGCAGATGTCCCACAAGTAATCGCAGGAACACAGCAATTGATTTATCCAACTTTGCATTGTATTCTCTGTTCTGAAGCTCCCTGTCTACTTGCAAGCTTTCAAAACTGAACAGAGTCTTCCTAAAGCTAGCAAAGCGCTTATCTATTTCTGCCAGCTTATCCAGCCCTGCATAAAACACAGTTTTATCCTTGAAACACCAAATCATGTAATATGCCCAAAAAATCATTTCAACTGCCGCCAGAGTTATGTTAGGTAAAATGGTCCAGAACCGGCTTCAAATTTAGGGGAATTATGGTGTCTAATTTGATGCAAATTTTTAATGCCAGGAAATTTGTCGAGAATTTGAAAAATAAATAAAGAAAAGCGTGCGAACCTTCGAGAATTTGAAAAATAAATAAAGAAAAGCGTGCGAACCTTCGAGTGCATCGGCGTGAATGGTATCGAGGCTGATGTCAGCTGCCTGGCGGGCATCGAATAAAATGGAGGGGCGACTGAAAGGGCGTTTTTTGAGCTCCTGGACCTGCACACGAGTAGAGGCTATTGCTTCGAGCTGTGCCGCTAACGCTGATTTCGCCATTTTTTTAATTGTTCTGCTTCTAACTTTTGCAAAGCTTAGCTCGTTTAACAGCTCGAACCCTGGATTTTCTATTTGCGAAGATAAAAACCAGTGCTTGCTGTAGCTTCTCCAGGGGATTTCGAAGTTTTCTTCCCGTTGTCCTCCTTGTATTTGTGAATCCCAGCACTTTGTACAGACCTGTATTCCCTAGTGAGGAAAAAAAAAAAGGAAATCCAAACAGGAAGCTTGTTGAGTTAATAAGCGTGTTGGAGTTTTAAACCCTAAACCCTTGGGACCCCTAGACTAGATTAGTAGAGATTTAGATTGACCATGAATTTTGGCGTAAGGGGAGTGCCTTCACTCACCATTCCCTTCTTTGTTTATTTTTTAGGTTTATTTTTATAGAAATATGATTAAGAAGATTTAATTTTAATTTAAATTTTCATGTTTTTATTTAAATCTCACGTGCAAATGAACTTATTTTAATATAAATTTTTCAAATTTAAAAAATATATATAAATTTAGTCTTACTCTTGTTTTAAAGATTTTCTTTGATTTAAGTGATTATATAAAAACTACTGACAAAAATGAAATTAAGTTTATTTAACAAATTTTAAAATATTAATTTATTTTATAAAAATATTAAATTTTATTTAAAAAAATTTAAAAAATAATGGATTTGGTTAGTGAGAAAACTTTACAATTGATTAGGGTTGAGACATCTTATTAATATTGTATTTTAAAAAATTGTTATTATTTTTTATAGTTTATTATAGTTACAAGCTTTTCGTAGTGGTAAGGGTTTTTGTTTCTTTTTTAAAGGTCCAAGGTTCAAACCCTATTTGGAATAAGAAATGAAAAGTAATGAGTTTTACATGGTAAATTAAGGTTTAAATTTAATGTAAATATTAATGAGTTTCATCTTGTAGTTTAAGGGAGGGATAAACCTTAATATTTTATTTAAATACAAGTTTTGATAAGAATATCTAAGGCCTAAATCTTATGGTGAATATTATTTGTTATATAATTAAATTAAATTCAAGTGAATAAAATAAGTTATTATATGTGCAACGGTTGGGGCTTTGGTTTTTTTTTTTTTTTTTTTTTTTTTTGGAGGTCCAAGGTTCAAATCGCGGCGTGGTGAGTGTGTGACGGGTGGGTATGTGGTGGCTTTGTGTTTCTCACAATAACCAAATAAAAATATATATATATATATAATTAACTTGAATCCAAGTGAATAAAATAAGTTATTATACAATTTCAATAAATACTTTACCAAATTTTCCAAAGATTCAAAAGTGGATTGTAGGGCCACAACTCTTTTTTCGAAGAAATTATTAGGGGGGGCTGGACCTAGCCTAATGAATTGCTTTGACCGCATCCAATCAATTCTTCGATGAGTTGAAGTGTTCCAACCGTTAGTTGCTTTCGTAGTTAGATGCTGGAGCAACTATAATATAAAGTTGCGAGTTGGCTGCGCCTTCCTTGTCGCGAGCGACCAACTGGATCGAAATAAGAAACAAATTCATGTCTGAACAGACGACTCATAAACAGAATCAGGATCCGTAGAACGAACCCCCTACCCTATACAACCGTTTCGATCGGAATTAGTAAACGTGTTCAAACTATTTTATGACTTTCCTTCCAAAAAAGAATTTTTTCTTTCATCTTTCTCTAATTTTGAAAGCAAGGATAAAACAGTGGGTCGTGGCCCATGGTTTTATATGGAGAGTTGGCTTATATTTAAGACCATGGATTGAGGATTTCATCTTTCTCTAATTTTGAAAGCAAGGATAAAACAGTGGGTCGTGGCCCATGGTTTTATATGGAGAGTTGGCTTATATTTAAGACCATGGATTGAGGATTTCATCTTTCTCTAATTTTGAAAGCAAAGATAAAACAGTGGGTCGTGGCCCATGGTTTTATACGGAGAGTTGGCTTATATTTAAGACCATGGATTGAGGATTTATTTACAAAGACAACAATTTCAATAAATACTTGCCAAATTTTCCAAAGATTCAAAAGTGGACTGTATAAAATGAGATCGTGTTCAAACTATTTTATGACTTTCTTTCCAAAAAGGAATTTTTTCTTTCATCTTCTCTAATTTTGAAATCAAGGATAAAAGAGTGGGTCGTGGGTCGTGGCTCATGGTTTTATACGAAGAGTTGGCTTATATTTAAGACCATGGATTGAGGATTTATTTACAAAGACAACAAATTTTGAAAAGCTTCGGGATTAGTCTTTTGTAATATCATTGTAACTAATCAATAAAGAGGTTTTAAAGATATTAGCAGTAATCTAAGGGGAATTTATTTAAGAAATATCATTTGTCGAGGAGTGACAACATGTTATATATACCCAAGAAAATGTTGCCATAGGTATTTCAAAATATTTGTCAAAATCTATTAAGATTAAATTTTAATCAAGAGAATGGGATCAAGAAGTAGATTATGAAAATATAATGTTGTAAATGTTATAGAAGCAAACACATTGCAAGAGAATGCAAAGTGACAATTATCAAGAAAGAAATGAAAAGTTTTTGTCATAAGACAAACTCAAAGATGAATCAAGGGAATCAAATTGTGGTAGAAGATAACTTATATCAATGATTTTCTAACCCTAAAAAAATTGTAAAGAAAACCTCTCTATCTTATGAGATGACAAAGGCCACAATGTTCGATTCAGAGTAATCATTTAAAGAAAGTAAGAAGGATGTATAGGACGAGAAAGTGCAATGCATTAATTAAATATTAAAGGAATTCAAGTTGTGAAGGAAGATGCAAAGTTAATTTTCGAACCCAAGAAGGTGGAAGAGATTAAGTTTAGTCTAGGTAAATAATTTTCAATCTCCTCAAATAATAGAAGTCATCTCCTTGTAACAAAAAATAAAAGTAGTCTAGAGGTCATCCCTTACACTTTAGGGTTTTGAGTAAAGCATAATGGAAAAAACAATATGGAAAATATGCATTGTCCTTTATGGTTTTTAGGACAACATAAGAAAGTAAGCACTATGGAGGTTGTTCCTTACACTTTAGGGTTTATAGGGCAATATAAAAATTAGGTTTTTTCCAAGGATGTGACTTTACTTTAGGTTATCTACGGTGGTATAAATCTGTAGAGGAGAATTTAAATTATGAACAATATGGAAAATGGAAGAGATTGGAGAGAATGAAATCATTGGTGATAATGAAAAAAAAAAAAGAGAGACCCTTTAAACATGAAAAAAAAAACTAAAGGGATATTAATTTGGAAAATAAGTCTAAACAAATATCACAAATGTTAACGAGAAGCGAGGCTAGGCCTGCAAATAAGAATAACAAATAATAATGGAGATGATATCTTGAAATATTCAAGATATGAATACGGCCCTTTAAAAAATACTTATCAAGGAATTAATTGATTGTTATAGTCTCGAATTTATTTTGATATAAGAAACAAAAATAGGTAGTGAAGAATATAAGAAAGCATTTCAAAATATTTGGAAGATAGGAATGTTATGACTTAACTTTTCATATTGTTTGCATTCCAAATTTAGTAGTATGAATGAACAATATAATATAGAGTAGTTTTGTGGTTGCGTATAGGTAGCTTTCACTAGAATATTGTAGGAAGCTTGCATAAAAATATTACATGAAGCTTAGATGGGAACATTGCAATGTTAATATTTCAATAAAAGTTTTTTTTTGTTGGAGAAAAAGGGGTTGAACTCAAGTCCCCCACCCTTGACAAATCACAAATCTCTCCTTTAGAGTTTGAGATTTTACAAAAAGATTCATATTTCATCTCAATCGAGTTTATATGGCTAGATACCTACATTTTTTTTTTATAATAAGTTTGAATTATTGATTTTAATGTTTTGGATCTTCAATTTTCTTTGTAAATATAAATATTTCAAAATTCAACATCCTTCTCAACACTTTACTGCAATAGCCTTCATAATACCAAAACTCCACCTTTATTGTTTATGTATTGCATCTTAGTAGGGTAATATTTCCAAAACTTTGCACTATCACAGTCTACTTTACCAAATCTAGACTATTAGTTTCCTTTCTAAAGCATAAGTGCAACTATATGAATTGTAATAAATAGTTTATATGAAAACACATCAATGATATAAAATACAACAAATATTCCTAATGGAAAACATTAAAATAAATCTTAATCATTATTTAATTCAAATAGTCAACATTAAACTTACTACTCCTATCCATGGAAAAGAGCATTTATCTTCATGATCCTCTATTAAAACCCCTCTATTGACTAACTTATCTGCACATTTGTTCCCTCCCCTTAACATATATGTAAACCTGATTTCTTCAAACTCTGTAGCAAGGTCTTGTATTTTCACAATAATATCTTGTATGTTCCATGGAGCCTTTGATTTTCTCAATTTTTTTTTTACTATTAGCAAATTGTCTTCCATCAATACTTTGTTCCATTTCATTTGTATGCATATTTTTAAACCTTCCAAGCTGCCCAAGGTTCAACTTCATTGTTTGTCTTAAATCCACTATTAAAAATGTAATGTGACAAAATATTACCCCTATTATTTCTAATTATTATTCCTCCTCCTATTGGTCTTGGATTTCCCTTACATGCTCCATCAAAATTCAACTTGCCCAACTCCACTTATTATGGTTTCCACATTCTATTCTTTGCCTTCCATTTGTTTCTCCTACACCCAACATCATAATTCCATTTGATGCTTGACTCCATCTATCAAGGCTCTCTACTTTAATATTAGGGATTGAATGAGTTGATAGTGTTGGTTTAGACTCCTCTATGGCTAAACAAATATTATTTTCATTACCTCTAAACTATTGTTTTTTCCTTTACATATTCTTCTATTCCTATCTAGCCATATAGTCCAAAGTATTGTAGCTTTTGATATATCCCAAATTGTCTATAACACCTCACTTTTAAAAGTTTTCTACTATGCTTTAACTATTCTTTAATATTACCATTCAACACCATGCTTTTACCAAACATATCAAGAATCAATTGCCATAGTTCCTAGACTATTGAACTGTGTCTCAAGAGATGGTTTATACTCTCCTCCTTTTTTACATAGAACATATTGGAAGTGACCATGAAAATCCCTTTTATTAGGTTATCCCAAAATAAAATTTGCCTATGATCTACTAGCCATACAAACATTGACTTTTAGATTGCTTAGGCCATCCCAAATATCTCTATATTTTATTGTTGTATTCCTAATTTGTTGGTGCTTTACATGATATCCACTTCTTGTTGTGTATTCTCCTAAGCTATTCAACTCCCAAATCAGCTTATTCATGGCTCCCCTTGGAATAGTCATTATATTTTTGCTCAATTACCTCCTAGCAACAATGTCTGGTATAATTGTTAAAAAATATTTTTTCCATTTGTATATTCCTTCTTGATCCTTGTACATAATGTTTGAAACCCTATAACCATATTTATATTGAAGTAATCTCATCCATGGTTTTAAAATTGGATCTAGATTGAGTGGTTTTTTATCACACCAAGTATCCATCCAAATATAATTTTTTCTCCAGTTCTCATCACCCATCTTAGACCTTAAATCACTAAAGTAATTGATTTGTTTAAATTGTTCCATAGTGCAAAACCATATGGTATTGAGAATTCAGTAAAGATTAAACTTGGGTTATTAGGCTCAATGTTCTTATTTAGAAGAATTCGTGCCCATTGTCTTTGACTTTGTTTGTATAATCTCCAAATTACTTTTCCCCTTAGAGCTAAGTTTACATCCATAAGAACTCTTAAACTAAGACCTTCCCTAGTTTTATCATCACACACCTTGCTCCATTTCACCAAAGGAAAATTCCTTTTATCATATAATCCTGGCCATAAAAATGACCACATAATATAGATTAAACTTTTTTCTATTGATTTTGACATAATATACAAAGACATATAATATGTTTTTTTGAAAATTTTTGAAAAAACTTGTATTAAAACAAAGATCATTTACAAGTTGGGAAGAGACTTTTCCCAGCCATAGTCAGAGAGAACACATGCTTACAACAGTAAAAGAAGATTTGCAATGGAGCCAAATCTCTTAAACCATTAACTAGCTAACAGGGGAGACGGCGAATCTGACATTCAAGAGTGGAGAGACTCCTTCCCCAATGGCCTAAGGCACGATCCTACAGGTTTCAATGTTCACACAATGTGAGATGTTGCCAGGGGGATCGGTTTGGTCTGTTGATGCAACTTGTCGCGATATCGCGACACTTTTTCCTTCTTCTCCTTTGGCCGCGAAAATGCAACATGTCGCGATATCGCGACACTTTTTCCTCTTCTGGCCGCGACGTTGCAACATGTCACGATATCGCGACACTTTTTCCTCCTTTGGCCACGATGAAGCAACATGTCGCGATATCGTGACACTTTTTTCTTTTGGCCGCGATGATGCAACATGTCGCGATATCGTGACACTTTTTCTCTTTGGCCGTGACGATGCAACATGTCACGATATCGCGACACTTTTTCCTCCATTGGCCACGGCAATGCAACATGTCGCGATATCGCGACACTTTTTCTCCTTGGGCCACGACGTTGCAACATGTCACGATATCATGACACCTTTTCCTCCTTTGGCCGCGACGAAGCAACATGTCGCGATATCGTGACACTTTTTCTCTTTTGGCCGCGATGTTGCAACATGTCGCGATATCGCGACACCTTTTCCTCCTTTGGCCGCGACGAAGCAACATGTCACGATATCGTGACACTTTTTCTCTTTGGCCACGACGATGCAACATGTCGCGAAATCGCGACACTTTTTCTCCTTTGGCCGTGATGATGCAACATGTCGCGATATCGCGACACTTTTTCTCCTTTGGCCGCGACGATGCAACATGTCGCGATATCGCGACACTTTTTCTCCTTTGGCCACGACGATGCAACATGTCGCGATATCGCGACACTTTTTCTCTCTTGGCCGCGACGATGCAACATGTCACGATATCGCGACACTTTTTCTCTCTTGGCCGCGACGATGCAACATGTCGCGATATCGTGACACTTTTCTCTCTTGGCCGTGACGATGCAACATGTCGCGATATCGCGACACTTTTTCTCCTTTGGCCATGACAATGCAACATGTCACGATATCGTGACACTTTTTCTCCTTTGGCCGCAACGATGCAACATGTCGCGATATCGTGACACCTTTCCTCCCTTGGCCGCGATGAAGCAACATGTCACGATATCGCGACACCTTTCCTCCTATGGCCACGATGATGCAACATGTCACGATATCATGACACCTTTCCTCCCTTGGCCGCGACGAAGCAACATGTCGCGATATCGTGACACCTTTCCTCCCGTGGCCGCGATGATGCAACATGTCACGAAATCGTGACACCTTTCCTCCCTTGGCCATGATGAAGCAACATGTCGCGATATCGTGACACCTTTCCTCCCTTTGCTTTTTCTTTGATCATTAGCTCAGGGACCTTTCAAGACCCTGCCTAATCACCTCATCCTCAATAGCCATGTCACTGTGCAACTGAACCCCTACCTCCTTCTCAAGCACCCATCTTAGCCAGGAAGTCAGCCACTTTATTTAAATCTCTACTCACATAAACTGGAATCACATCATCTAATTCCCTCCATAATTCCTTAATTTGAGTGACAAGAATCCTCAACCTCCATGCTTTCAAAGCAAAGTTCCTCATGCAATCTAGAGCTCCAACCATTATTTGAGAATCTGATTCAAGTATTATCCTCCTGTGGCCCTGTTTTACTGCCCAAATAGAAGCATATTTGATAGCTATGGCTTCTGCTTCATTGTTTGTGGCTCTTCCCAAGCCTTGCAGTTCCCAATAGAGCATTGTTCCAACATGATTCCGGCAAACCACTCCAATTTTGGCTCTACCCGGATTGCCTTTTGTAGCTCCATCAGTATTAATTTTAATCCAACCTTTGGGGGTGGTTTCCAACTAGCTTTGTCCTGTCCCTCTTGCACTTCAACTTCCTCTTCCATTGCCCCAATAACAACCCGAGTTTCCTCTTTAGCATAGACGGCCACAGTTTTCGTGACTTTGCTCCAAATGACCTCGCCAAACTCCATCTAAAGAAGAAAAAGTTTCTCTAAAAATTCTAGCATTTCTCTCCAACCACACTTGCCACCAAATAAAGTTTAATCCAAGCTCCCAACCAATACAAAGAGCTTTAGATTTAAATCTACCCCTCTTCCATCTTTCCCAGATATTAATCCGATTCAAGTCACCATTAACTTGAATTTTATAATATAAAAACCATCTCTCCCAAATCTGGTGTGTGAATGGGCACTCAAACATCAAGTGATCAGTTGTTTCCTCGCTCTTGTAGCATAAGACACATTGAGATGGACCGATGATTCCTTTACATCTGAGATTATCAAAAGTGAGAATTCCATTATGCATGAACTGCCAGGCAAAAAAGTTTACTTTCGGCCAACCCTTGGACTCGCCAAATCTTTCTCCAATCCTCAACCTCGATATGTATGAGGGGGAGGCTCTGGAAGGATCTTATCATATCCGTCCTTCACTGTGTAGACACCAAGGCTCCCATAGCCCCAAGCTAATTCATCCTCCTCGTCTCTACCTATGAGAAATATTTCTGTCAAGATTTTAGTCATGATGGGTGCCAAATCCGGAGGGATTGAAATTGGCCACTCATCCAACTTCTTAAACTGCTTAAACTTATAATCCCCAAGCTGACTAGTGGTGAAATAACTTTCAATTTGGACCCATCCCTTGGTTTCTATGGCTGTTTTTATTGGTTGCAATTCAAGAAATTCAACAATGATAGGTGGGTATTGATCCCATGAATCTGTCCAAAATCGTGCCTTCTCCCCTCTCCCCACTTTCCAAAATAATCGATCTTTTACTACCTGAGATCCTAACTTGAGAGCCTGCCACACTAAGGATCCATTACCATCCAAAGGGAAATGACCCACCTCATTTGGGTTTACATGTCCCAAATATTTACTAGTTAGGATTCTATCGAATAAGGAAGTTGGTTGGGAAATCCACCTCCAGTAAAGCTTTCCAGCCAAAGCTTTATTATTTAACTTTGATCTTCTCAGATCCCAAACCTCCTTTTACCTTGGGCTGGGTTACTTTGTCCCAACCTACTAAGGCCCATTTCCTCTCTCCTTTTACTCCTTCCCATAAAAATTTTCTAGCCATCTTGTCCAACTCTTTCCATATAGTATGTGGGGCAGCCAGGATAGAGAATTTATAAATTGGCATGGCCTAAATGACTGACTGTAAAAAAGTTAATCTACCCCCATAGCTTAACCATTTGTGAGACCAATGATTAATTCTATCCTTGATACAATCCAAAAGATTCCTCCAGATATCTATTTTTAGTTTTTTAAAATGCAAAGGGACCCCCAAGTAAACCACTGGGAGAGAAGTCCTTGTGAATCCCAAGATCTCTAAAACTCTGTCCTGAAGCCTTTGATCAAGATTGAAAAAGACCACTTTGGATTTTTTATCATTGATGACTTGGTTTGTAGCCCTAAGGTAGACATTAAGAGTATCTCTCGATCATTCTTGCTTCCCGAAGCTGGCCACTCCCACCAATCCTGTGTCATCCACAAACTGCAGGTGAGTCAAAACTTCCTCACCCACCTTGATACCTGTTAGCAAACCTTGTTGTCTTCTCCTCAAGAAAAGTCTACCTAATCCTTCAGCCAATATGAGAAAAAGATAGGGAGAGCAAGGATCTCCTTGACGAAGGCCTCGAGTGGCTCCAAACGGTTGTGAGGGAAGACCCTTGATTAACACTGAGTATGTCGGAGTAGAAACACAACTCATGACCCATTCTATCCAATCCTCGAGAGAAACCAAAGGCTGCCATCATCTTTGACAAGAAGCTCCACTCCACCCTATCATAAGCCTTTGACATATCTAATTTTATGAACATTCCTCTATTACCAGATGTTTGCATTGAATGGATTGCCTCCTGAGCTAGAACCACACCATCCAAGATCTGCCTACCCTCTACAAAACCCCCTTGCTCAGAGGAGATAATGTTATGTAAAAGAGGTTTTAGCCGCTCAACCATTACCTTTGTGATTATTTTATATATAACATTGCATAAGGCAATAGGTCTATAATCTGAAATATGTACCCCCTCCTCCCCTTTTGGAATTAAGGTAATGAAAGTATGATTTAATGCTTTAAGCATTCTTTTACTACCTCTGGACTCCTCTATAACAACCATTACATCCTCCTCCAAGTTATCCCAAAAGGCCTGAAAAAACTCAATTGGAAAGCCATCTGGACCTGGAGTTTTTTCGGTGCTCATTCCAAAGACCACATTCTTCAGTTCCTCTCTATCAATGGGTTTAAGAAGGGTCTGATTTTCTTCTTCAGAGATAACGGAAGGTATGACAGCAATAACGTCATTTTGAGCCTCTTCATCTTGCACCATACTTTCCTTAAATAGTTTAGAAAAATAATCCATTGAATGGAAATGCATACCTGGAAGTGTATCAAAGGAGTGTCCGTTCTCATCTTGAAGAGCTTCCATGTTGTTCATCTGTCTCCTAGCACAGGCAGTCCGATGGAAAAATTTGGTATTTCTATCACCTTCTAATAACCAAGTGGTTCTTGCTCTCTGTTTCCAGTAGGTCTCCTCTTGGTTGTCAATGTCCTCAACCGCTTTACGCAAGGCATCATCCTCATCTTTGAGCTGCTCTGTAATTGTTCCTTCCCTAAAGTGTTTTTGAACCTCATCCCATCTGGCCACCAAAGGAGCTCTTTGGACCTGGAAGTCTGTCTTGTTAGCTCGCCTCCATTGTTTCAGTTGATCTTTGACATAATGAAGTTGTTTGTGGAATCTAAACATTGTTGTCCCATATGTTGGGCGACCTTCTTCCCACCACCGTGGAATTTTCTTTCGAAGTTCCTCTTTTTGTAACCAAAAGTTTTCAAATTTAAATGGTTTGTGATGTTGCCCTGTCTTAATCCCTCCTTCCAACAAAATGGGAAAGTGATCTCGAAATTGGACCCTCCAAAATCTGAAATTTTGTATTCCATTTTACAAATGCCTCCTCTCGAAACCAAAAAATGGTCTAACTTTACCTTCCTCGCTATGTGGCTCCCTCCTCTTATTAGTCCAAGTATAGTTGGTTCCAGGGCATTTAATATCCACCAAGTGTAAAGCCCGGACTTGGGCAATCATAAATCGATCCCCTGGGTCCAAAATTGGGGTTCCCCCTTCCTGATCTCTAGAGGATAATTTAGCATTAAAATCCCCAGACAATAATCCAGTCTAAATCTTCCCTTGAGACTCTCATGTTATGCACAACTTTCCATTGAAGCCTCTGACCATCTAGGTTTTGAGCCCCATAAAAATTTGTGATTAAAACATGTTCAACTGTGACATTATTTCTAAAATGTGATGTGAGAACACCCCTCCAAGCTATATGTTCTATTGCAGTCCATTCTAGAGAGTTCCAAAGAGTAACTATCCCCCCTAAGGCACCTTGGGCAGCCACTTCCATATGACCAGCACCCCTCCAAATTTTGTTAACTGTTTTACACATAAGATCTAACGACATTTTTGTCTCCTGGATAAGCAAAAAATCTGTTTTACATTTTTCTAAGAGTCTTCGAACAACAGATTGATGGGTTCTACTATTTAAACCCCTAACATTCCATGATTGTATAATCATTGGTTACCTTGAGAGCAGTAAGAATCTATTGGCCTCACCGATCCTCCAAGTGATCAGTTTGTCTCCTTGAACTGCTAGCAATTCCTTATTTGATTTTCTACCCACTCCTTGAGAGTTGCTATTTTTTTATCTCTTTTCCACCCGAGTTATCCCTAAAGTTGGCCTTTCTCTGTTCTTTTCTGCTATTCCCATGCTGACATCCTTAATTATTGGTTGCTCTTGGTTATGCACTATCAATGCCCCTGCACTCTCTGACTGAGGTAACTCACTGTGCTCAATTACCTGCTCTATGACGGGGGGAGATGAAAGAGGAGCTTGAACGTGGATGTTATTATTTTCATTATTCCCATCCACTCCTTCCATGAATTGTTCTTCTTGGTCCATTAGTGTCTTAAATATCTCATACCTATTGGCGGGCTTGAGTTGGGTTTGCTCTTTACCATCTTTTTTCTTTTGCCTTCTCCTTCTTTTGGGTTGTTCAAAACCATCTCTCTTGTGCTTCTTTACCCTGAGAAATATTGGTTGGTTCTTTGTTTATTGTTGACTTACCCTCCTTAGGAAGAGTTGACATTCCTAGAGGAGCCTCCATTTTTGTGTTCATATTATTTGGGCAAGATCGGGCCAAATGCCCATATTTGTGGCAAACTCTGCATCTGAAGGGCAGTGCCTCATAATCCAACTATTGAATCCAAGATAGTCCTGCAAGTTCAAGTTCCACCTCTGTCGATAGAGGCTGGCTAAGATCCATTTCCACACATACTCTTGCATAAACAGCTGTGTTTCCTTCTATTGTGTCTTTGGAGACACCCAAATGTCTTCCAAGGGAATTACCGATAATTTCCAAAACCTGCTCACTCCAAAACTCCATTGGAAGTGCATACAAATGGATCCAAACCGGGACAGTAGTGGGTTCAATTCGAGGATCAAATCCCACTCTCCAGGGTTGAACAAATAATCCTGCCGGACCATGATTCCTCTTTTCTGATTCGAAAGCCCTATTTCTATCGGCCAGTGAAGAAAAACTAACAATAAAATACCCATTGCTAATAAACCATAAAGAGTACTCACCAAGAGGCTCCCAGTTTTGTCGGACCCAGGAATGCAAAAAATTCAGGGTAGGGCGAATACCCATGAATTTACAGATCAAATCGTGATTGGCTCTATATAAGACTGTTTCTTCAACCATCCTTGGCTCAATGACAATCTTTGGCCTTGATTTCGACTGTGGCAAGCATCCATTAACTCGTTGAGATGTTGATCTATTTCCAGCAGTCGTAAAGAGCATTTTTAATGCAGTTCTTTGTGCTTCGTCAGTCTTGGATGGAGATTTATCTTTTAACAAATCTGCATAAGAGCTATTTCTCTCTAGAAGAGGATCCGGAGGTGTCCCCATTGGACCCTCCTGGGGCAGCAATCTTGCCTTCAAATCCACAGTAACCAGAAATCTCTTCGGCTACCCAACTGATGCCCTAGTTTTTCCCTAGCTCCAGAAACCCTAGTTCATGCGCTTCGCTCCCAATGCCACCTTCATTGATTAAATTCTCTAAGGATGACTGTTACATAAAGACATAATATGTTGGAATGGCATGTAAGACTGATTTAAATAGTTGCACTCTTCTTGCTAATGATAACCATCTACCTTTCAATATTGATAACTTATTCTAAACTTTACTTACAACTTGATTTCACAATTATATCCTCATTCTCTCCTCAAATAAGGACATCCCTATATATGTTGCTAGAAAATTTACCTCCATTGAATTTACCTTCATATCCCTGCTTTGATTCTAACGGGAGTGTTTAGGAAGTAAATTTTGGATTTTGTCATATTAAAATTCCACCCTGATGCTCTTTCATATTCTTTTAATAAGTTGTTCAAAGCTCTGGACTTATTTTTTCGTACCCTTCCAAAGGATTATATCATGTACAAATTGTTGATGGGTGATATTATCAATGTTATTACTAGCCTTAAGTCTACTTATTAGCTCATCTTTATATGCCTTATTCAAGTTCCTTCCTAATACATCTACCATAATAATGAATAAATATGGTGATATAGAATCTCCTTGTCTAATACATGTCTTGACTTTAAATGATTTTGTTACTAGCCCATGAACGACACTAAATATATCGAAGAATAGCAATTTTTTTCTTAAAAAAAAATCATTTTTTTGGAACCATATCTTCGTGAAGGGTTGTCCAATTCAACTGATTCTTGGACAATTTTATGCGAAAATTTGAAGAGCTTTAAAATGAGTGGTCATATGAAGGAATTCAAGCAATATTGAGGGAGATACAAACCTATGAAATCAACCATTTGAAACAAGGACAGTGATGATTTTTCAAGTCATGAAAAATAAAATTATAAATATCTATCAACCAGGGTTTGGATGATGGAAGGAATAATGGAGGGCTAGGGCTTCAGTGAGGTAAGACATTCTATCTGGGCATATAATTTTTCAACTAATTTTTTTCCCTTCTTTATCTTAAATATTTTGCTTGCAAATTATTATAATTTTTTATCAAATGTTATATTTTTTTTTTGGTAAGTAGTGATTGTATTTACAACGGGTTTTAAACAGGATCCCAAAACCTAATTACATAAGCGATGGCAGAAAACATGCCAAGAAAAAGCCATTACAATAAAGTTATGGGCCTAGGGCATCAATCCCTTGAAACTGAAAACCAAAACAGAAATCTCGCCCAGTGGGAACAGAAAGCATGAAACAATCCCTCAAAGCGAGAAACAACTAGATATGAAAGAAAATAGTTTTGGAGATCCCGCCCAGCGAGGAGTAGCCGAAAACCACCATCGAGTAGATCCCGCCCAGCAGGAAGGAGTGAAAAATCGTTACAATAAAATCCCACCATGCAGGAAGCATTCAAAAACCACCAAAGAGAGAGTCTCACCTAGCAAGAAGCATCAGAAACCCATCTCAGCGAAGATCCCGCCCAGCGAAAACCTTCAAAAAACCTCCACCAGGAAAATCCCACCGTTTGAGAAATCAGTAGAAAAGAGAAAATCCCACCCAACGAGAAAACCAACGGAAAAGGTGGATCCCGCCCTGAGGAAACACCATCCCGACCAGCGAGAAAACATCCCGCCCAGCGGGAAACACCAGCGAAAATGGTGGATCCCACCCAGAGACAGGGGGATCCCGCCCTGCGGGAACACCAGCGGATTTGGCGGATCTCGCCCAGAGACAGGGGGATCCCGCCCTGCAGGAAGCCGAAAGCCAGCAAGGAGGAGGAATAGCCCAGCGGGAAGCAACCAAAAAACTCCACCATGCAAGTCCCGCTCTGAGAAAATAGCAAGAAAAAAGTAGGTTAAGGGACCAAGGATCCAGGGACTGGGAATCCCAAGCGGGAAGAGGTAAACAATCACAGAGATGGGATCCCTAGGAGCCAAACATGTGGGATCTATGGTCTACGTGCATAGATCAGACCCCCCCAAGAATGAAACATGCAACAGAAACCAAAGAAACCCAGCAGCAGGGACCAAGAATCTCGTCTAAGCATAGAAGCAGCTTTAGGGAACTAGGACTGGGAATGGGAACAACCCAGGCAGAGAAAAACTCCCCCCAAGGCCAAACCAGATGCCTAGGGTATCCACCAAGGAGCAGAACCAGCACGAAGAGCCTCCAAGCGAGAAGAACAACAGCCACAAGATCCCGTAGAGGATTCACAAGCAGAGGGGGAAAGAGGCCCCCCTAGACCACCCCTAAAGCTGTGAGGACCTCAAGGGAGACCCCAGGAAGCTGTCCAAACCCTAAACCATCACCCCCACCACCCAAAGAAATGCAGGGGACCGAATCCACACGAATAACCTACAAAAAACCCCAGGGGGAAGCCTGAGGGAAAAAAGGGAAGGGATCCCCAAACAAACAGGGATCCCTGGGAAGCACCAGGCCAAAAAATCAACCAAGGAAACCCTAGCCGGCTGGGAGGGGCACAAAAAGTGGAGAAGGATCTCCCCCAAGGAGATCATCTGCTACAACCACTCCCAGGGAGGGATGACCTGGGTTGAGCCAGGGACTGGGCAGGAACTAGGAGCCAGGGGAGGGGGAGTAGGGGAGGGACCAGAGCCCTCCCCTCTCTACTTTCTTCCATCCCTATCAAATGTTATATTTACTATAGGATATTCTAGTAAATTTCAATATATTTTGAGTTTTTATTTATTTCCCATGGATTTATTTACAGCTAAATCCTTGAAATCATCTATAGTAGTAGAGGTTAGTGAAAAGCCATAGAAGATAGATCCTTATTGCTTAAAGATAAGGTAATTTTTGGTAAATTTAATGGGTATTGACTAGGGGTTTAAACCTTAAGAAAATGGATTTATATGAGTTGGAAGTCTCCAAGAGTGATTATATCCTTTCTTCCAAAATATTTCTTCCTAGCCAGTTTCTATTTTAGGGAAGAAAGAGATAAAATCATAAAAGGTGTTCCTTGGTTTATGGGAAGAGCAGGATTCTTCCTTACCCATTGGTATGAAGGCTTTTTACCTAAAAATGTAAATTTATTTCTAGTACCAGTTTGGGTTAGGATGTATGGGTTTCCCATTGAGTTTTGGGAAATGAATACCTCCAAGGTAATAGGCAATACTCTAGGATAATTCCTTGAGATTATAGGTTATTTATGCTCGAATATTGGTCACGATTGATACAAGTAAACCTCTATCCGAATCAATCATTCTTAAGTATGGGGATAAGGTGTGGATCCAAACCATAGATTATGAAAAAATATCTTTTAGATGTAGATTTCATGAGGTGGGGCATATTGAGATCATGCCCTAAGAATAGTCCAACATAATCATATGTAGAAAACCACAAGAGAAACTTACAAATGGATATGGATGAGGATGGTTTTCAACTTCCACAAAATATAAATAGATAAATGAAAACAAATAAACAATTAAGACCAGTAAGGAAGGATATTGGAATAAATACCAACTCTTTTGAGGCTTTAGCCTATGAAGAAAAAGTATATCAAAGCTTAAAGGACATAGTACAACATGTTAACATATTCACAAGGAATCATCTTATTAAATATGATCTTAACTTAGGGATGAAAATTCTCGATGTACCTAAGGAATGTGTCAAATCAAATTTGAAGACTCTCTTGAATTACCATGCACCATTTAGGAGGAAAAAAATTGGTAAATAAAATGCAATGTTGGATGTTAGTACATATATTACTAGTAAGGAAATACCAAAAAATGAGCAGGACAAGTTAAAAGCTTCCATAGTAGATCTAGGAGAGGATAAATCTAAGGAAAAATAAAGTTGTGAAAGAATATTGAGGAATAGAATAATAAGACCTACTCTTGATACAAGCAAGACAAAAAGAGAAAAACTCTCAAATTATCAAGTGAGATCTAGGGAAGCAAGAGCAAACATAGAGAATTAAACATAAACTAAGTTGGTTGAACTTCTCTTTACCAAAAAATAAAATGATATTGGTAATTCACAAGCGGAGCTAATAGCCCTTAATGAGACATGATTTCTCATGGAAAATAAGGAGTGCTAATGCCCCCTCAAAGAAGAGGTGTATCAGGGACCTCTATTTAAGTTTAAGCCTCATATCTTTTGTATCCAAGAAACTAAGATGACAAAAGAAGTTTCCAGAACTATGAAAGCATTATGGGTGAGATGTGAATGGGATTCTATAAATTCTGAAGGAGTGGTAGGGGAAATTCTAACTTGTTGGAATCCTATTAGAATATCCCACGTAACCATTCATAAAATTAGGCATTATAGTCTCTTTAGTCACATGCTTCTTTGTAGATATTAGTTTAATCCTTATCAATGTCTATGGACCTATAACTCAGTCAAGAATATTAGAAGTTTAGAGTGGATTTGAAGCCTTTATGAGAAGTAAAGACCAAAAAATATGATTTATGGTCATAGGCGATTTTAACGCCATAACCAAGTTGGATGAAAATTTTGAAGGAATTAGGAAACTAACCCACAATATGAGAGATTTCTCAACTTTTATTTAAAATAAAAATCTATGGGAGGTTGAGCTTAAAGAAGACAACTATGCATAGACCAAAAATAGGAGAGGACAAAACCTAATAGCTAAAAACTTAGACAGTTGCATTCTCTTTCATCATTAAATAGATGAAGGAACTTGTGCTAAAATTAATACCTTGACAAGGATTGTTTCATATCATTGACCAATAAAAATTAAAATGATGGTAAGTGAATTCAAAAAAGTATCATAATTTTTAATATGAGCAGATGTGGAAATATCATCCTCAATTTGTTGATATGATAACACAAATGTGGAATTCTTCAAGAAACGATGGGTTGTATACACTTCCAAAACAAATTAAATCAACGACATCTAGATTAAAATAATAAAAAAATAACACTTTTGGAAACAATTTTGAGAAGAAATAAGAACTAAAAGATAAACTTCCAAAATTTCGAAAATATGATCATAATAATCCAAGCTCAAAGGAAAGGGAGTTAGTAAATATCATAATATTTTGAGTAAGAAAGAGAGGATAAAAACACAAAATTTTCATAGGATGACAATAGTATAGAGATCAACAACTAGAATTAGTAGAATTAAATCAGTAGAAGGGGTTTGTATCGAAGACCGGAGTGAAATTATAAAGGAGGTAAGGTCTTTTTATCAGAATAGTCTAGGCGTAGAGGAGTTTGAAGTTCTTACTGATAAACTTCTACAAGAATTTCCTTCAGTTATAATAGATGAAGACAATAGGAAATTGATGGAGCCTATTACTTTGGAAGAAGTGTATTTAGCTCTTTTCTCTTTTAATAAGTATAAGTCCCCAAGTTTGGATGGAATTTCTACTAAATTCTATCAACATAATTGGGATACAGTGAAAAATTCTTTATTGGTGGAAATAGAAGTCTAGGGTAAAATAATACATACCTTATAAAATGAATGCAACATATCTTACCTTGATTATAAAAAAAAGGATGCATAATTGTTTGATTCATTTCGAACCATAAGCCTATATAATATAGCTTATAATATTATATCCGAAGTGATAGCAAATCAGTTAAGACCACTGCTAGACAAAATTATTTCAGAAGAGCAAGGAGGATTTGTGAAAGAAAGAAAGATTTTGGACATGATCATAGCAGCTCATGAATTTATGCATTCAACAACTTTAAGAAAAGAGAAAGCAATGATCTTAAAACTTTATATGAGTAAGGCCTATATTAAGGTTAAAAGGGATTTTATTTTTGTAGTATTAGAAAATTTTGGATTTGGAAAGAAATGGGTCAGATGGATTAAATCTTGTGTCTCTACAATTTCATATTTTGTGTTGGTCAATGGGTTAGTAACAAAATCATTTAAATCCAAGAGAGGTTTTGGACAGGGAGATCCTCTATCACTATATTTGTTCATAATTATAATAGAAGTTTTGGGTAGGAACTTGAAGAAGGCTTACAAAGATGGGCTTATAAGTGGACTTAAGGCTAGTAATAACATTAACAACATCACCCATCAATAGTTTGTAGATGATACAACCCTTTTTTGTAGGGCAAGGATAAACGATTCCAAAGCTTTTAATAACTTATTAAAGGAATACGAAAGAGCATCGGGGTAAAAAGTTAATAGAACAAAATCCAAAATTTACTTCCTAAACACCCCAACTAAAATCAAAGCAGGGATATGCGAGTTACTTTAGATGGAGGTAAATTTGACAACTTATCTAGGGATGCCCTTATTTAAGGAGATAACGAATATATAATTATGAAATCCAGTTATAAGTAAAGTTCAGAAGAAACTACCAACATGGAAAGGTAGATGGTTATCATTAGCATGAAGAGTGCAACTAATTAAATCAGTATTACAAACCATTCCAACTTATTA
Organism: Wollemia nobilis; assembly: GCA_028583015.1. Taxonomy (NCBI): domain Eukaryota; kingdom Viridiplantae; phylum Streptophyta; class Pinopsida; order Araucariales; family Araucariaceae; genus Wollemia; species Wollemia nobilis. The sequence goes on from JAQPPZ010017073.1 coordinate 3,822,661, forward strand.
TGTCCTTATATACTATGCCAAAATCTAGAGAAAAAAAATAATCTATATTATATGGTCATTTTTGGTGGTTAGAATTACATAATAAAAGAAATTTTCCTCTAGTGAAATAAAGCAAGGTGTGTGATGATAAAACTAGAGGAGGTATTGGTTTAAAAGTTCTTACTAATGCAAACTTAGCTCTTGGGGAAAAAGTAATTTGGAGATTATGCAAAGAGAGTCAAAGACAATGGGCAAGAATTCTTCTAAGTATGTTGAGCCCAATGACCCAAGCTTAAGTTATTTTGGGAGTTGAATAACTCTGGAGAATACACAAAAAGTGGATATAATGTAAAGCACCATCAAAATAGGAATATCACAAGAATACGGAGAGATATTTGGGATAGCCCAAGCATTCCTAAAGTTAAAATGTTTGTTTGGCTAGTAGGTCATAGAAGAATTTTATCTTGGGATAACCTTATGAAAAGGGGTTTCATGGCCCCTCAAAACGTATTTTTTGTGAAATGGAAGAGGAGAGTATAGATAATCTCTTGGGACATTGTTCAATAGTTTGGAAACTATGGCAATAAATTCTTAATATTTTTGGTAAATGCATGGTGATGAATGTCAAAATTGAGGATGGTTAAAGTAATGGTAGATCACTTTTAAAAGTGACACTTTACAAACAATTTGGGATATATCAAAAGATACAATACTTTGGACTATTTGGCTAGAAAGGAATAGAAGAATATTTAAAGGAAAGGAAAATAGTTTAGAGGTAATGAAAAAAAGATTTGTTTAGTCATAGATGAGTCTAAACCAACCCTATCAACTCACCCAATCCCTAATCTGGAAGTAGAAAGCCTTGATAGATGGAGTCAAGTCATCAAATGGAATTATGATGTTGGGAAAAAGAAAAAAAAAAAAGACAAATAATATAATGTGGAAACCACCGGATGTGGAGTTGGTCAAATTGACTTTTGATAGAGCATCTAAAGAAAATCTAGGACTAGCAATACCAGGAATACTTAGAAATAATAGAGGAGAGATTTTGTCTCATTACACTTTCAATAGTGGATTTAAGACAAATAATGAAGCTGAAGCTTGGGCGACTTTAAAAGGGTTAAAAATATACAAACAAATGAAATGAAACAAAGTATGGATGGAAGGTAATTCACTCATAGTAATAAATGCAATTTTAAGGAAAGCAAAGGCTCCATGGAACATACAAGAGATAATTGTGGAAATTCAAGACCTTGTTATAGAGTTTGAAGAAATCAGGTTTACACATACATTAAGGGAAGGAAAAAATGTGCAGATAGACTAGCCAATAAATGGTTTTTAATTGAGTATTGTGAAGTTAAATTCTCTTTTCCTTGGTTAGAGGAAGTATTAAGTTTAGTTGAAGCTGACAAGAAAATGTTGATTGCCCGAGTCAAATAATGATTACGATTTACTTTAATGTTTTCCATTGGTAATATATGCTTTATTTTATAATATTAATGTGCTTTCATATATACTATTTATTATAATTTTTGCGGTTGCACTTATGCTTTAGGAAGGAAACTAGCAATCCAGATTTGGTAAAGTGAGCTATGATAGTGCAATATTTTGAAAATATTACTCTACTAAGATGCAATGCATAAATAGTAGAGGTGAAGTTTTGGTATTGCAAAATTTGTTGTAAGAAAATGTCAAGAAGGATGCTAAACTCTAGAATATTTGTATTCTCACATAAAATTTAAAAAGCTCCAAAAAATAAAATCAAGAATTTAAACATTTTATGTAAAATGACGTAGGTTTCTAGCTATAACAACTAAATTGAGATGAGAATTGAATCTATTTGTAAACTCTCAAGATCTAAAGAAGAGAGTTATGATTTTTTAAGGGTAGGGGACCCGAATACAACTCCTTGTTCTCCAGCAAAACAAAAACAACCCTAAATATGATATTGTAGAGATATAAGCTTTAATCCATTTGACCCATTTCTTCCAAAATCCAAACTTTTCTAATACAACAAAAAAATCCCATTTAACCCTATCATATGCTTTATTCATATCGTTTTAAGATAATTGCTTTCTCTTTTCTAGAAGTTGTTGAATGCATTACTTCATGAGCTACTTTAATCCCAACTATAATTTGTCTCCCTTTCACAAATCCTCCTTGCTCTTCTAAAATAATTTTGTTTAATAGTGGTATTAATCGATTTGCCACCACTTTGGAGAATATCTTATATACCATATTACACAGGTTTATTGGTCTAAATGAATCAAACAATTATGCATTCTTCTTTTTTGGAATTAGGGTAAGATATGTTGCATTTATTTTATAAAGTATGTATTTTTTTACCCTAGAATTACCATAAAAGGAATATTATAGAGTTATTATAGGATACTTTTCATAAAATGAATGTTGTAATTGTCAAAGTACATACATAAAAGGAATTTTGTAATTGTCAAAGTACATGTGATAATTATGAAAATATATTTGTTAACAAGAGAATATAGTGAAAATGATGGGTCATGGTAAAAAATAAATTTATCATGGAAATGATGTGTCAAGATCTAGGTAAAATTTTTATCTTCATTATGTTAAATGTGTTATGTAATAATGTATTTATGTGCTAAATAAAAATAAAGTGGAAATGTATATGTTAGAGTTAAGAGTCACATATGCAAGCCACTAATTTATATGTGTCTTGTATGAAATATTTAAAGAATTAATAATTAAAAATTATGGGCTAGAGTCACATGAAAGTCAAGACAAATCATATAGAAGTCAAACATAAGTGTTGGAAATTAACATGGTGGTTTTTGTAAGTCAAATGTCAAGTATTCATGATTTAAATATAAGTAGGATTGTCACATGTAGTTGTTTACAAGTCAAATCTATGTAGTTGAAGAGTCATATGTAATTATGTATAAGTCAAACATGAGTAATTGAAGTGTCACATGTAAATGTTTACAAGTCAAATATAAGTAAATACAAGGTCCTATGTATATATACTCGAGTCAAATATAAAAGGAAGAAAGACACATGGGACACATAGAAGCATATACAAATCAAGGGTAGATGGTAGACATACTTATGGAAGCTTTATAATATCTATAAATGGAGGAAGCTCTTCCTCACTCAAGACATATATGGTTGTGGAATTACATTCTCTTTTTTAATATAATGAATTTAGTATGTATTGCTCCAAAAGGAATTGTTGTAGAGAGTTGTGAGATAGCAAGAAGTACTTGCTTGTATTTGGAATATAGGTTAGAACAATGGATTCAAGTAGTAATAGTTAGATAAATCCACAAGTTGGTGGTGAGTCTCAACAAATGCAAAGGCTAATCATTGGGTGGTGTTGAGTGGTATTTTCACCCAGTTGTGAAAGTACACTCTCCTTTAGGATTTGGGTTCCAAATCCCCTCTTGCAAAGAAGTTAAATAAACAACTTCTCCAAGGTCTCCGTTGTATTAGCATTTGCATATGTGTATTAGTAATCTCAAATAAAGATATTCAATTTAAATGCTTGGAACACCTTAGTGATTGCAAGTAACTGTAAACAAGGGGCAATGTTGGTTTATTTCACCATGAAACTTTAGTGATTGTTCATTGTTTTTTTGGATTTTGAAATTTTTTAAATGTTTATTTTAATGCCTGAAAATTTAAAATAAGTTAAAATTTCTGGAAAAATAAAATGCAGAAAAATGAAAATGAAATGCAGAAAGCTGAAAATAAAATGCATTTAGTATGATGCTATCCTATTTCGACAAAACCGAAGATGTGAGGTCTCCATGCATGCAACCTAACCTATTGGACTTGCAAAACAAGCACAATCCCCATAGACTAAGTGTTGGTTCCTAGGGTTTAAAATAAATTTCAGGTTCAAGCATTCACATGAAGCAACCAAGCAAACTTGCATTAACTCCATCTACAAACTCGAAATCTGAAAAAGAGAAAAGAAATAGACATTAAATCCATAGCATGCAAAGAGAATCTCCTTCTTTCTTGCCCACAAGATGCAAATTTCTGAAAACTTCTGCATTAAAAATGTGTCATTTTACAATAGCAAAATTTTTGGTTTTCCCAAACCAGTCCATGGAAGAAAAATGACTCAAACAGGTCCAGAATGGCCCTCTCGCCTTCAAATCTGCAACTCTGCTCGCAGCAATTTCCAACCCCTCAAAACATCCTTGTCTGGCGTATTTAAACTTTTCAAGAAGCATTTCGTTTCATTTTCCAATGGTTGTTCGTTTCACCTTCCCTTGTGCATGCATGTGTTTTGATTTCCAAAAACTTTTCGTTTCTATTTTGTGGCCCTTCGTTTCATTTTCTCCACATGGGCTTGCGTCCATTTCCTTCCATGTGTAACGACCATATTAAATGATTTCAAATCATTAAATATTCCTTATGTAACGTTTTGTCTTATTCATTGGATTTTGTCCTTATGTCCACGTCACTATGCAGTCTTTACCTTGGCAAAATTGGACATGTCGCGATATCCTGACACTTCTTGTTTCTTTAAATGCAACATGTCGCGATATTTTTAAATCAACATGTCGCATATCGACACTTTCTCTTTGGCCAAAATGCAACATGTCGCGATATCGTGACACTTTTCTCTTTTGGCCACGACAATGCAACATGTCACGATATCGTGACACTTTTTCTCTTTTGGCCATGACGATGCAACATGTCACGATATCGCGACACTTTTTCTCTTTTGGCCGCGACAATGCAACATGTCACGATATCACGACACTTTTTCTCTTTTGGCCGCGACAATGCAACATGTCGCGATATCGCGACACTTTTTCTCTTTTGGCCTGACGATGCAACATGTCGCGATATCTCGACACTTTTTCTCTTTTGCCGTGACGATGCAACATGTCGCGATATCGCGACACTTTTCTCCTTTCTCTCCCTTTCTTTGGATCTGAAAATGCAACATGTCGCGATATCACGACACTTTTTCTCCTTGTGGTGTTTTGCTTTTTCTTTGATCTTTAGCATATGGGCCACTTCGGTCTTCTTGGAAAACATGCAAAAAAGGTGGGTCCCCAATTTTGGGGTACGTTGTGGAGCAGCCACAACAAATGGCGACTCTGCTGGGAAATGCTCCTGAGCATTTCGGTGAGAACTCAACCTGAAAACACATAGACTCAAATACAAGCGTCAGCAAATATCCCAAGAATGAAACTAGACGAGAAATACATGAAGCATTAGAATTATTAAGCATCAGCTCGGTGTGTGCAATGTGCTTCATTCCCTATCGTTTGAAACTCGTTCAACTTTCCATTGTCAGTTTCACTTATGATTCATATGCAAGGCTATGAATGATTTGTGCAGGATTTGACGTATGACAACTATGTTAGAGATATAACAACCTGCTTTGCAAAGGCTCAGACTTTCTAGTATCATGAACAAACATATTAAAACTATCAAACCCTCTTAGGACCAAATATATGTATACTGAATTAATTTACTAGATCCCAAAGTTGGTTATGTGCCCCTACCATCTTGAACCCATGTGCAAGTGTAAGTGAAATCAGAGCTTTGGGGAATAGGATTCCCAACCTAAGCGAGATGGGAATTTAACCCTATCCTTACTACTCTATCTGGAGTTCATTACCTCATCTTGAACAAAATGATTTAACCTGTTATGGATGAAACTGTCAGAGCTAGCCTGTCCGTTTGAGCAGTCGGTGGTCTTGCTTTTAGACAAGACATGTTGCCACGCATGAGCATACTCCACTTGCCAGTCGGGCGTCTATAGCCCCGGTGGAGATCAACCCCATAATCCATGATTTGGCTCTACTTTTGATTTCTTGGACCTTGGGGATGACTACCCATCCTTGCAAGGGACATGTAGTACGATCCTTCCAATCCAATATTAATAAAGAAATGAAAAATAGAATGAAAAATATTTTCTTTGGAATTTCAAGTTCTTGAGTGGGCAAAATAGAAGCTTTGGGGAATCGGATTCTCAACCTAAGCGAGATGAGAATTAGACCCTATCCTTACTACTCCATGAAGGTCAAATCAGAGCTTTGGGGAGTTGGATCCTCAACCTAAGTTCGATGGGGATTTAACCCTATCCTTACTACTCTGATTTTAGGCTTTAAGCACTATGGGAGTGGTAAAAACCACTGTTTTAAGGATTATGTTGCATAATAGGACAGACACGAAATACTCCTTTCGCCTCACCTTTTCTTCCAAGTATGGTTTTGACCATTTTGCTCAAGATCCTCTTTAATATGTGTAGAACGTGCTTGGCTCAAGATAGTTCGGGCATCAGTTCCCAACCTTAGGATCCTTTTAATATATGTTATGTAATAACCCTAAGAGGATTCGACACCTTTTCAATGATTGTACATGAAATGAAGATGCAACTGAGATGAAATGTATATGCAATGTGGAATGTAACATGAGATATGAATGCATTGCTCCTTTTGAAATGCGGATGGAGTATACCACCTACTTTGCCATAATTTATAAAACTGACAACTTCATGCATCACAAGTTCCAAACGATATTCTTTAATGTGTTTGCGATATTCGTGGAGCTTTCTGCAATACAATTCCGATGTTTCATATTCTCCTAGTCTTAGTCAACATTCATAAGGACCTAAGTTGACATCTTGCTTTTTTTTTTTTTAAAACAAACCAAAAGTGTCCAAAGGACCAACACACAAAACTTAAAACCAAAGTGAGATCCAATCCAAAACCAAAACACGAAAACCAAAAGTATATACAAATGTACAATATAATGCAAGATGGTGCAAAAGTTTGGATTATCATTTTCCCGGATCCCAAACCTGATTGGAATTCTTTAAAAGACGTATGACGTGATACGCATACCAAGTTTTGTAGGAATCCAACAAAAACAAGATCAAACCAAACAAAGAAACAAACTTCCACTTGCCCCTCTCACCATACCAATTTGATTTAGTTTCATTAATAATCCTATGGTGGAGTTTCAAGTTTTCAAATTGATTAGACAATGATTGATATTCAATTCCTTTATGTCTATTCTTTAAGATGTCCATTCCGCACTTTGATTCATGGTGTAGAAATAAGCTTTCATTTTCATTCAATAAAGCCATAACATTAATAATATTTGAATCAAACCATTCATTAGGCAAATCTTCATTCGAATTTTGCATGGTGAAACCAAAAAGGTGAGATTTTACCTTTGGCATGTTTTCATTTGACCTTACTTGAAGAGGATTTGAAAATTCCTCTTTTCTCTCATGACATTCATCATCATGTAGCACTTGTTCTTTCTCCATGACTCGTTTATCAAAGGCACCAAACTTAGGTACCCAATTGAAAATATGTCCATCCCTTTCAAACCATAAGTCTTGTCTATCTAGGGGTGGGTTAACTAACACATTTCCATGATCAATCACTTGGGTTGTTTTGGGTAACGTGAGATTTTCAATTGGATCATCAATGATATCAAACCCAAATGATTTAGGTTTTGTAATTTTCTCATTTTGAAATGGCATAATCATTGTAGCACAAGTAAGTGGATCAAGATTTTCAATTTCTTTTCCTCCAAAGGAATCTAAAGCAAATGACTCTCTTTCTTGATTCATGGTTGTAGAATCCTTATCATGTTCCAAAATTTGATGAGATTCGAATTCCTCTTCCAAAACTTTCTCAAATTGTACAGGATTTATAGTATCCTCATGTGAGGAAGCAATTGAGTTATCCTGCATATTAATTGACACAACAAGTTTATTAGAAGATTTAGATTGATAATATTCTTCCCATTTCTTCCACGAATCATAGTAATCATCCTCCAAGTTCAAGTTGTGACGCTCAAGTACTTCTTCTTCATCTTCTGATTCATCAACATGTTTCTCACCCCATTCATCTTCACCTTCCTCATTCTCACTCTCTTGACGATATAGAGTTTCCACCACCAAAATGTTGTCCTCTCCTTGTTGATGTTGGGGTGGACCCTTATTTGGCACAAGTTCCAAATCATCCACTTGAGCTTGGAGACAATGGGTATACCTAGCAATTTTGGGACAATTCCTTTCATTATGCTCCTTTGTATTATGCAATCTACACCCCTTTTCCCATGCAAAATCAGAAATATTAAGAATGGAACTAGAGTGACTTGGTCCTATAGAAGTATCTATCTGATTAGCAATAGGGGAAGGCACACCCCCATTGTTTGGCTTCGTATTCCACTGTCTCCCTCTATTGTTGAAATTTCGATTTGGGTGAGGGGCATGGGATTCATACTTCTATTTTTGAACCAAATCATTACTCAATTTGTGAACTATCTTTTTGAGCTCTTCAACCTCTGAATAAATCTCTTTTGGTTGAGCTATGTTATTGCTAGTTCCAATAGGGTTTGCGTAATTGGTGAGATCTTGACTTAACATTTGAGTTGGATTTTGAGCCACTTGATTTGCGTAGGGATTCACACTTTGAATCGGAATTGGATTGGGTGCGTAAGCGGGTGTTGATGAATATGGTTGTTGATAAGGCAAAGCATTTATGCCTGATATTTGTGGTGCCATGATCTGATTCATCATAGGAGCTTGACCATATGGACCATATTGTCCTACCATAGGCATCTGGGAAAACCCATAACCCTGTGGTGTCATTTGTTGTTCAATGGTCATAGCTTCATTGTAGGCTAGAGCAAGCATGGTAACTTGAGGATTTCGCCTTGCAAACATTGTCGTCATAGGATCCAATGCCCCAAAATATATTTGCAAAGCTACTACGGGATCAATGGCAAAATGTCGAATTGCTCTATTATAGCACTTCTGAAATCTCTGATTAAAAGTTCGGATTGGCTCACCCTGGCCTCTTTTGCATGTAATGAACTGATTATAGATGATTGTGGGATCTAATGGTGACCTGAATTGGTTGACAAAAGCATCCTCCATTTGCGTCCATGACGTAATGGAACCGAGGAGGTAAGCAAATATACCATTCGTAAGCCACTTGGTCTAGGCTCATGGGGAAGAGTCTACAAGCCACATCTTCATGTTGAACTTGCAATCTTATCAAAACATCCCTATAGGCCTGAATATGTTCTTCTCGCGGTCCTTGGGCCATCCGGTTTGTATTTGGGCAAAAATCTCTCTATATTCTTAGGGATCTCATGAATATCCCCTGCAATATTCAAAGGAATGTTATGGGCTCCGTACCAAGGAGGTGGTGGAGGTTGGGCCATTTGATTCAAAATCGATGATGATAACCCTACAAGAACCATGGAAATGGTACTGATAATTGGTACACTAGTGGCAAATGACACCACCGGTGCAAGTCCGCTAGATGCACCTGAAATAGAAGGATCTTCTGTAACAAGAATATCTGGTGGGACCACAATTTGCTCGGTTTTATTCCTTGGATTCCTATGAGTGAGTGAGAGGCTTTGGAATATGGTTTCCTCGGTTGTTTTGGACCTAGTTGCGATGCGATGCGGTGGGTCCAGCTTGTAAATGAAACTACCCTACAAAACCTGACAAAACTCTCAATACCTCAAAGAAAACCTGCGACACACAGAAAATCCTGCAATTAATGAAATTCAAAGAATAACTTCAAAATCAATTTGTTAGTCGTGAATGAAAGAAGGAACCATGACAAAGCAGTATTCTAAAAATGTAAGTTTTTGATTCACCAGATCGCATATGCGCAAGTGAAGAGCATACTCCTAGTGTTGTAGGCTTTCTGATTCACAAGATCGCATTACACGCAAGTGAAGAGCATAATACCGACAACAAATACATTTTAGACAAAAAATAATTCCTTACAAATAAGCATGAAATTGACTAGCAAATATCAAACATGTAACGTATTAATAATCATGTCAGCATCAACCAAGAGATGTATCCATTAAAATCAAATGAAAGTAATTGCATGGAGACAACCTCGTTAGTCAAGACCAAAATTTTTCAAAATCAAATCAAAACACATTATTCTTGTATGAACAATCAAAAGCGTTAGAACAATGCATAGCGATTCATGTCCTCCTTTTAACACTACAAGGTTGTATTGTTAAAAGAGGGCTAAAGATAATAATCAATAGGGCATGAAATATTCAAAATTTAAATCCCTATAGCATTTAAATCATACTGAAATAAAACAATTCAGGCCCTCCTTCTAGCGCCAATCTATTGAGTGGTATTTTCACCCAATTGTGAAAGTACACTCTCCTTTAGGATTTGGGTTCCAAATCCCCTCTTGCAAAGAAGTTAAACAAACAACTTCTCCAAGGTCTCCGTTGTATTAGCATTTGCATATGTGTATTAGTAATCTCAAATAAAGATATTCAATTTAAATGCTTGGAACACCTTAGTGATTGCAAGTAACTGTAAACAAGGGGCAATGTTGGTTTATTTCACCATGAAACTTTAGTGATTGTTCATTGTTTTTTTGGATTTTGAAATTTTTTAAATGTTTATTTTAATGCCTGAAAATTTAAAATAAGTTAAAATTTTTGGAAAAATAAAATGCAGAAAAATGAAAATGAAATGCGAAAACTGAAAATAAAATGCATTCAGTATGATGCTATCCTATTTCGACAAAACCGAAGATGTGAGGTCTCCATGCATGCAACCTAACCTATTGGACTTGCAAAACAAGCACAATCCCCATAGACTAAGTGTTGGTTCCTAGGGTTTAAAATAAATTTCAGGTTCAAGCATTCACATGAAGCAACCAAGCAAACTTGCATTAACTCCATCTACAAACTCGAAATCTGAAAAAGAGAAAAGAAATAGACATTAAATCCATAGCATGCAAAGAGAATCTCCTTCTTTCTTGCCCACAATATGCACAATTTCTAAAAACTTCCCCATTAAAAATTTGTCATTTTACAATAGCAAATACATTTTATTTTTCCCAAACCATCCATGGAAAAAAAGCCCCCCCCCCCCCCCCTATTTAAACTTTTCGGAAGCTTTTCGTTTCATTTTCCAATGGTTGTTCGTTTCACCTTCCCTTGTGCATGCATGTGTTTTGGTTTCCAAAAACTTTTCGTTTCTATTTTGTGGCCCTTCGTTTCATTTTCTCCACATGGGCTTGCGTCCGTTTCCTTCTGTGTGTAACGACCATCTTAAATGATTTCAAATCATTAAATATTCCTTATGTAACATTTTGTCTTATTCATTGGATTTTGTCCTTATGTCCACGTCACTATGCAGGTCTGTTACCTTGGCAAAAATCGGACATGTCGCGATATCGTGACACTTCTTGTTTCTTTGCTTGCCTGCCCCTTTTGAATCGCGAAAATGCAACATGTCGCGATATCGCGACACTTCTTTCTCTTCTCTTTGTGAAAATGCAACATGTCGCGATATCGCGACACTTTTTCTTTCTTCTCTTTGGCCGCAAAAATGCAACATGTCGCGATATCGCGACACTTTTTCTCTTTTGGCCATGAAAATGCAACATGTCGCGATATCGCGACACTTTTTCCTCTTTTGGCCGCGACGATGCAACATGTCGCGATATCGCGACACTTTTTCTCTTTTGGCCGCGACGATGCAACATGTCGCGATATCGCGACACTTTTTCTCTTTTGGCCGTGACGATGCAACATGTCGCGATATCGCGACACTTTTTCTCTTTTGGCCGTGACGATGCAACATGTCGCGATATCGTGACACTTTTTCTCTTTTGGCCGTGACGATGCAACATGTCGCGATATCGCGACACTTTTTCCTCCTTTGGTCGCGACGATGCAACATGTCGCGATATCGCGACACTTTTTCTCTTTTGGCCGCGATGATGCAACATGTCGCGATATCGTGACACTTTTTCTCTTTTGGTCGCGATGATGCAACATGTCGCGATATCGCGACACTTTTTCTCTTTTTGCCGTGATGATGCAACATGTCGCGATATCGCGATACTTTTTCTCTTTTTGCCGTGATGATGCAACATGTCGCGATATCGTGACACTTTTTCTCTTTGGCCGCGACGATGCAACATGTCGCGATATCGCGACACTTTTTCTCGTTTGGCCGCGACGATGCAACATGTCACGATATCGCGACACTTTTTCTCCTTTGGCCATGACGATGCAACATGTCGCGATATCATGACACTTTTTCCTCCTTGCTCTCTCCCTTTGCTTTGGACCGCGAAAATGCAACATGTCACGATATCGCGACACTTTTTCTCCTTGTGGTGTTTTGCTTTTTCTTTGATCTTTAGCATATGGGCCACTTCGGTCTTCTTGGAAAACATGCAAAAAAGGTGGGTCCCCAATTTTGGGGTACGTTGTGGAGCAGCCACAACAGGTAGTAATGTAATATTTTTCTATTGTTCTAATCAAGCTCCTATAATTTCACTTTCATTGTCTTATAATGTACTTGGGTTTCTTGTTTATGTTCGTTGTTATCACAAGTAGACCACCTTAGAAGGTTATGCATCTAAATGATCACGTCAAGAGGAGGGTTTAGGCAAAGACTAGTTAGTATTGGGTGTTAACATATTTTTGTTCCATTGCCAGGTCCATATCCTCATTGGTGGTTATTAACAAGTTTCTATGGGTAACTTCTTACAATAAATCTAAAGTAATCACTCTAGAAACTTGGTTCTTGTCACTAGTTGTAGCTATTTAAAAAATACTTCATGGTAAATTAGTACCATGGAATCATCATTATAGTGTTTATGTTAAGTGAATTTGAAGAGTTATGCATTTATAATAGATCATGGTTTTATCAATTGGTTGTGATGTCATGTTACGATGATATTACACTACAAATCATGGTGATGTTATGATACAACATAGGTTGGAAAGCAAGGATGAACCATTGAGATTAATGCATACAAGACATGCTTATAACTCTCAATTACATAGACCCAGTCTCCTTAATTTAAGATCTTCCTTACTGAGGCTATAATGAAATTTTATTTAGGTAATGCCATTCACATTGTCACAACAACATATTTTTGTGTCATGGTAAAAACTGTATGGTGAAGATTTATTTCAAGATATATCTTTTTAGGGTCTTATTGAGTTTATGTGATAACAACCCAATACCTTGTCGTATTGTTCCTTATAAAATAATCATTATATTAACAATAAATATTTTTTTTTGTTAGAGAACAAGGGGTTGTACTTAGATCCCCCACCCTTGAAAAGCCATAACTATCTCCTTTAGAGCTTGAGAGTTTACAAACATATTAAATTCTCATCTCAATTGATATGCTATAGCTAGATACCTACATTATTTTCCATAAAATGTCTAAATTCTTGATTTTCATTTTTTGGATCTTCTTCAATTTTTTGTGTAAATACAAATATTCCAAAATTCAACATCCTTCTTGACATTTTTGTATAAAAGTCTTCACAATACCAAAAATCCACCTCTACTATATATGCATTGCATCTTAACAGAGTAATATTTCCAAAACATTGCACTATCATAGTCTGCTTTACGAGATTTGGATTGCTAGTTTCTTTCCTAAAACATAAGTGCAACCACAAATTTTGTAATAAATAGTTTATATGAAAACACATTAATGTTATAAAATAAAGCAAATAATACCATTGAAAACATTAAAGTAAATCTTAATCATTATTTGATTTAGGCAATCAACATTTTCTTGTCAACTTTAGCTAAACTTACTACTTCCTATAACCATGGAAAAGATAATTTAACTTCATGATCCTCAATTAAAACCCCTCTATTGGCTAGCCTATCTACACATTTGTTTCCTTTCCTTAATATATGTGTAAACCTGATTTTTTAAACCTCTATATCAAGGTCTTGAATATCCACAATTATCTCTTATATGTTCCATGGAGTCTTTGCTTTCCTCAAAATTATATTTATTACTATAAGCGAATCACCTTCCATCCATACTCTGTTCCATTTCACTTATTTTTAAATTTTTAATCCTTCCAAAGCTACCCAAGCTTCACCTTCATTATTTGTCTTAAATCCACTATTGAAAGCATAATGAGACAAAATATCTCCTCTATTATTTATAATTATACCTCCTCCTCTTGCTAGTCCTGGATTTCCCTTAGATGCTCCATAAAAATTCAATCTGAGCAACTCCACATCCAGTGGTTTCCACTTTACATTTTGCCTTTTTTTTGTTTCTTCTATTCCCAACATCATAATTCCATTTGATGACTTGACTCCATCTATCAATGCTCTCTACTTCCAGACTAGGGATTGGGTGAGTTGATAGGGTTGGTTTAGATTCCCCTATGGCTAAACAAATATTCCTTTTCATTACCTCTAAACTACTTTTCTTTCATTTAAATAAAAATAAAAATATTATTGTTTATCCAACACCCACATCCATTTTGTTGATAACACTAATAATAATATGCGAATCCCCCTCGATTAAAATATATTTCCATCATTTTGTTATTTGCAATTTGATCCCTATAAAAAGGGTCATAGCCTCCATATAGTTGTTAATTGAAGTTCCATATGATTCTAAGCGAGGATAATTTTTCCTTCATTATTTTTAAAAACACCACCTCCATCAACTTTTCTTAGATTTCCTTTCGAAGCACCACCAAATTTAATTTTAATAAACCCAATTTCTAGACATTTCTATTTTACCATAGATAAAAAAAAATCCTTTGTGTTAATTTTGTTGTTGTAGATGACCTTTTTATATATTCAAATCATGTAACTAAGAGGCTAATATTTATTTTTTTGTGTTTGAGACTTTCCATGATGAACACCATCTCTATAAACATTTTGTAAGAGGCAATATTATAGTTCCAAACTTAGGCATGGTTTTGAGATTAATTTTTGAAAAATCTATTATTCCTTTCAACCATAAATATAAAAACTAATAGTAGGACCAATCTTTCATAAAATACGAATGCTTTAATTTTAAAATAACTAATCTAATATTCATTAACTCTTTTAATTTTGATGAAGCAACCCAATATATTTTTCATAATTTCGAAAAATCAACCCTAAATGGTGTAAGAAAAGGAACAACAAAGAAGTAAATATTTTGATGTTTCTAAATCCTTCTCACACAAGGCACATCTTCATGGTCTATGATATCCTCTTCTTTGTAGATTCTCCCCTATAAGAATATTTCTTTAATTTATTGACCAAAGGAATGTTGAGGCCTAGGGGAGTGCCTCTTGTGACCAAATATTCTTCCAAGGGAAATCATTAAAAATAGGAAATTTCATTTGCTCTAAATCCTCATATCCCAACTTGACTAAGTATCCATCATCTTTTGATACATTCCAAACCAACTCATATTTTTGTGTAAAAATAGAAAAATGAAACTCTTCAAGAATCTTTTGAAGCTCATATTATATTTGTTTGGGCTCTTCTCCTTCAACCAAGTTACTAACCAATCATTCAATGTTATTATAAGGATTGGTTGCAAAATTATGTGTGATTCCATCCTTGGAATTTCATGATATTTCAAGTACTCAAGAGGTTATATCTAATTGAAATTTAAGTAAGCTTAAACTACTCTTTAGTTATTTGTTTAGTTGGCAAAATTTGCAAGAATTTTATAAAGGCAAAAAACAAAATTTTGTTGCAATTGTGTTTGGGCTTCCAAGCACCAACACAAGTATTTTATAATAGGTAATATAGGTAAAATTATTGTTTTCTCATCAAAATCTGAGGAGAATGCTAAGTTTCTTATTTAAGAAGATAAAAGTGCATGTAGTTTTACTAGTTTAACAAAGAAAGAATAATAAGTAATTTTTTTGCTAACATTCTTGAAGTTATCGCTTTAAGGTAGTATGAAACTTAGAATGATGTCCCTAGAATTCATGGGATATAATAAGAAAAAGAATAATTGAATAATAGTCCTTAGAAAAAATATTATTGATTTAATGATAAAAATAACCAATTTAATTTGGGGTACCAATGAATAGATTTAGGACTATTATGCTTGAGCACAAGATCTCAAGAGAAAGGCTAAAGTGTAAATCTAGAAGGAAGGTTTTTTAAAAGGAAAATATTTATTTACTTAACAAAAAGAAACAAAACTCTCTGATCAAAGAGATCAAAGTGATCAGAGCATTCTAAAAAATATAATATGAAGACAAAAAAAGACCTCATTATTGGAGTCCTTGTCATCCTCGCATACCACCCCTACCGTTCTGCTTCTTGATGATTTGAGGGCAATAACCAAGGGCCATATTTATAGCCTGGTTCGCTAGTGTGTCAGCCTCTTTGTTGAATTTTTGCATTATTTGTTGATTGGATATTCTGCAAATTATCTTGCCTAGTTGTTTGATCCTATCTTGAATAATCTCCAGTTGTAAATATCTAAAATCTTTTATTTTGGTACGAGCTATTATTATCAGTTTAGAATCCCTGTAAACTAAAACCTAAGTGATTCCTTGCTTTTCCACCAATTTTAAGCCAATTTCACATCCAATAGCCTCTACCATGTTGTTATATGCTCTCAAGCTGATAATGTATTTGAGCAGGATCTCACAGGGTCTTGTAAGAATCAGTCCCTATGTTGTTGCTTGATTAGGGTTGGACTTGGAGGCACCATCAAAGAAGAGCACTAGAAAATATATGTCAGGCAGGAAATTGTTTTCTCTATGGCCTCCCTTTGTCAGGAAAGCTTGGATATTAAGTTGGTAGATAATTCTTCTTTTTGTGGGTGACAAGTCTTCTTCATATTGCTATTGAAAAAAACTAGATTTGATATTTAAGACTAATTGTTATTTTATCTATCATATTAGTGTTCTATTATCCTTAACCTTTGCCTTAAAAATTCCTCTAGTTTTTGTCCACCTAGATGTTCCAGATGATAAAATATGGTAAGAGTTCCACAGGTATTTCAGGAGGGGCTTACCCACTAGTTTACCTTTATATTATTTGTTCCACTTAGTAAAATATATATCTACGGTTAACCTTCCAGAGTAGGAAGTGCCAAGAATTTTAGTTATTCCTAACCAAATGAAATTGCCTCCAAGAATTCAAACAAAAGATGGGAAATTGTTTCACTGCTATGCATGCACCTATATCAAAAATGAGGTCCTACTATACTCCTCTTTTGTATATTATCACCTGTCAATATTTTTTTTTGAGATACTAGCCAACTGAATACTTGCAGTTTAGGTGGTACTCAATTTTTTCACACTATCAATACTTTTTTGTTGTCATACCCAATAAACTAATGTTGGAATCCTAGATGCACTCATTATTCCTCATTAATGATGATGCTACCCAAAATAAATTTATTTGTCATCATAGGATGAAGATGTCTAATGCTCACCATGTGGAACTTAAAATAATCCCAATCTCCTTGAAGCTGAGATGGAATAGGAGGGGATATCCAATTTAGAGTTTTTGATGTCCAATAAAACAAGTCACCTAATTTGAGTATTCTTTGGCTTTCTAAATGATTCTACAATTTTATTGGAGTTCTCTCTCTTTTAATGGTGGATTTTTTAGAATTGGGTCCTCCCATAGATTAATAGACTTACCATCTCTCAATAGCCAAAACATTTTATCCTCTATTATGCTATTTTCTGCCATTATATGTTTCCAAACCAATGGGTATTTGGAAACATATAGTCCAATAGTCTAAGGCTTTGATGTGAAAGCTCATTGGCACTCCCAGGTATTTTTTAGTATATTTTTTTGTGCTAGACCAGAATCCTAGGATAGTGTAAAAGAGTTTGACTCTTGTTGCTACAATATTTTGTGTATAGAACTAACTCTTTTGAGTGTTTATATGAGCCTTGGTAGCTTATGTGAACCAATCTAGGTGTTGCTTGAGTTGTGTAACATTTTGCTTGGTAGCTTTACCTAGAAAAATGGTATCATCTACAAATTGGATGTGTGTTACAACATTGCATCTTGTTGCAGCCTCTATCCCTATTATTTTTCTCTCTTCGAATATGGTTAATTAATCTTCCAAGAGTCAGCTAAAATGATGTAAAGGTATGGTGATAATGGACATCCTTGTCTAATTCTCCTTGTAGCTTGAAATAAATTTGTTGGTTCTCCATTTATTAAATGGGTTATCCATGGGTTTTTGATGCATGCTCTAATCCACTTGATGACTTGATGTGGTAATCCAAAATTTTGTAGGACCTATTCTATAAATTGTATATTAACTCGATCAAAGGCATTTTCCATATCAAGTTTTATAACAATTTGCTTATTTTTTTATTTTCTACTAGTGTGGAGGGCTTCATGCACCATTATGATATTATCATATATTTGTTTTCTAGACATGAACCTCTCTTGCTCTTATGATATTAGTTTTTCAAGTTTCTTCTTTATTCTATTGGCCAATAGCTTGGTAATAATTTTATAGGAAGAGTTACATGGAGAAATTGGTCTAAATCTTGAGAAAGTAGTGGCATTTTTTATTTAGGAATCAATGCTAGAAAGGTGGAGTTGATGGATCTAATAAGCTTACCTTTCACCCTAACATACTCAATAATGTTTGGCAGATCTTCTCCGATGATGTGTAAGTATTGGTGGTAAAAGTTGTTTGTGAATCCATCAAGCCTGGGAGCTTTGTCCTTTGGCAGAGCTACTATAATTTCCTTAAGTTCCTCCATAGCGACTGTTTGAATGAGATCCAATTTGTATTATAAACTGAATATTATCAGTATATGCTACAATAATATTCCTTGGGAATATGGGTTTTCATTTTCTATAGAGAGCAGAGTGTTAGCTTTTGATGTAATGAGCAATGGGAGATAACAATCACAAGATGCAGAATAATATAAAAGAAACTAAATCTGCAAGATGACTAAATTATGCTAAATAGAAATAATATAAATGAATACAACATAGCTATGGAGGAAATGAACACTCCATTAATGAAGCTACTAAACTACATTGCACCCATCACCAATATATAGTGATATACACAACACTGCACTACTACCTATGACTATGTAGTAAGCAACTTTATCTATCTATGTCCCCCTTATCATATTTATCTAACAATGAGACCTTTCTTATATAGGAACTGTATCGCTCCAAAATTTTCGCACCCTTACCTTCAGGCTATAGGATCCGTGCCCGAAAGGGGGATGTGAAAAATATGGGACAATACCTCGGACTGAGAGGCCCTTTGAAGGTCCCGCCTCTTGGGGGAGGTGTATAAGGGTGAATTTTCGACGGATGGTGGGTTCACCAGGAAACTTTTGAATGGCAGTTTCCACGCCTAGGTTGATAGTGTGTTTGATGTGTTCATTTTTATGCTTGATCATTCAACTCTTAGGTTTGGCCGATATGAATCTAAACTATTCTATATGCCAATGCGGATTTCAATGACTACATAAAACATAAATAGATGCAAATTATAGAGAGTATGCTAACCAGAAGAATTCATACCTGATTTCGGATGTCTGATGGAGATTATGAGTCTTGTAGCAGTTCAGATCGTCTCAGTTTGCACATTATCGTTTGATATTTCTCGAGATCGTCTCAAATCACAGAAGGTCATCTGAAATAGGACAGAATCGCCTGAAATTTGACGAATTCGTCAGACGAATCCGTAAAAAACCTGCAATCACAGAAACAGACACAAAATACCAAATATGCAAATGTAGAAGCAAGGGATAATGATAGAAATAACAACAAACATGCCTAAATAATAGTGTCTAATAACAAATGAGGAAATGCAGTAAATTTAATGATTGATTTTACCTTTATCATGCAATTATGCTAAATGAGGTGAACTCCAAGGTGCATAAAACATAATAACTTAAAACATTGTAGAAATATGTTATGGAAAATGCAGAAAAGCTTAAGAAAATGCAAACTCTAAACTCGGACTGCCCCCAATCTGGATTGTAGTCAGGATCGCCTCCAATCGTACGAAATCATTCGTAATCGTTCGAGATCGTCTGCGACGATCCAAGCTAGCTTCGACTGAAAAACAATAGAATTCTTGTAATAAAAAAAATGCAAAATACCAAAATGCAAGCAATAATGCAAGGGAATAAGGAGCTAACTCTGCAATGAAATCCTGTCAACAAAGGGGTTGGGGGTTCAGGGAGAATCAGCAAGAATTAGGTAGGGAGGCAGGGGGATAAACTAGAAAAATCCTAGTTTATATAGGATTAGAAAGAGGTTTGGGAGGTTGATCATCCCAATCTGGGAGATCTCCAACAAGGAAATCTCCAACTACGCAGACACGCTTCTGCTCGAGTTGGAGAGGCTGTTGAAACATAAGCTACTTATGAAAATTTGGTTTTGGGACGAAATCGTCTGGACGTTCTATTCCAGACGAATTCTTCAGATCAGGGACGATTTCGTCTAATCTGCGATGATATCGTCCAACGGTCAAAACAAATCCTAAAAATGGCACGAAAAACAGGGAAAGTGGGTAAAAGGCGATTTATCGAGCAGTTTGGGGTTGAAATTCAAATTTTAATATTTTATCTTTTTACTAAGGTTTTAACCGTGCTAATTTTAGGGTGCTACATTTTGCCCCCTCTTTAGCGAATTTTCTAAAGAAAATGCGTTAAAGATGAGTTTTTCCCGTTTTACGAGAAAGAAAAAATATACTTAATTTTTTAGACGATGATTCTTGGTCGAATCGTACGAATGCTGACTATGGTGCCCCCTCCGTGTTTTTACCCAAATCGAACGTTTGAGGAAAAAACGCGGAAAAGCAAAAATTTAAAATGCTGATTTTTAAATAAAACTAAAGAAAATAGGGAAAACCCTAATTCATTTTTACTATTCATTTTCACTGGATATGATGTACATATATTTTGATATATGTATATATGATTTTGTTTTTGATGATATGACTTGTGTATATGTTGTATGATGCTTTAATGTTTGAATTGTTTGTTTATTGGATTGATGATTCATGTAATTATGTCATTTTGAAATATTATAATTTTGATGTCATGCTGTAAGATTTTAAATGAAATAATCTGATGTAAACAGTTGGTGGTTGTGGTGTGATTTGATAAAAAATAAAAGGGACTTCTAACAATAATTTCAAAAGACATTGTTGCTATTATAGACCATTTCATGGAGTCGTCGCTCACTCGGTCGTCAAGCTAATCCCAAGTATAGAAATATTGTTAAAAGTAAAAGAGTGCTTAAGAGACTGTCTTAAGACTTTGTGTTGTAATGATGGAGATAATGATGGTTTGATGATTTGTTTTCAGATTTTCATAAAAATAGTATGCATGAAAATATGATGTTGCTAGGCATAAATTTCTAAGTGTGATAAAATTTTGAACAATTCCTTTAGAATTTATACCATGGGTGTAATATTGAATTTTGAACATAATGTCATGAAATAGAATAGGTGTTTGTTTGTTTGTAAAGCATAATTGTGTAACATAATGATGCAAGTCACATGTTTTGATGAATTTTGTTTTAAAATAAATGGAAAATAAAATTAGAACGATGGTTTGCGCTAGGCATAGAATTATAGATATAAACTTATACCATCATCGCGAAATCCAAAGAAGAAAATAGATTGTTGGTTTTATTGCAAGATGATTTTTTTTTTTTTTTTTTTGTGATGTTTGATAAACAAAAAATAATAATATGATGAACATGTTGTTTGAACTCTTTTGGCAATTTTGTGACACAATGTAGATAATTGTTTTTAAAACAGAATTCTGAAATAAGAGGATGAAATTATTCCAAAAAAGAATTACTGGAATATTTTAAATTATCTCAAAACAAATGTAGGTTTATAAGGGATCCTCATGTGCAAATGTGAGTTCATTACCGATCTTGATTTATCATAATGATACAAAATATCTCAAATACAAATGTGTGTGCGATTGTATTGTTCATTCACCAATTTTGAGCAAGATAATTTGATACAAGTAATTTGCCTTGACCAAATGAATGTTTGTTGACCATGATTTATATGCATGTAACCATACCAGACTACTATGTAAGTTAGGTTTATCAAGAGCTAGCTAATCCATAAGCTGACAGAGGTCTATACAAAAGAAGGTCGCTAATGTGACAGACATATCGCCACACTAGGATTTACCCAAGGCCAAGCGGGTTGGGCACAAACCACCTGTTATGGGGCTTACCTCACAGTTTTCGAATAATTGAGAATTCCAGGGATTCAAGCTGATTCACCCTTATTTTCTTTTCAAGGGATAGGGAAAGGAGTTTATTGTATTTTGCTTTTGCTTTTCACTTTTGCTTTTTTTTTTTTTTGTACTTTTGTATTTTTGCTTGATATTTGAGATAATGCTGAAATATTGTTGTGATGATTCAAATAACCTTTTTCTTTTTCTTTGTTTCTTGAACTTTTCTTTTCTTCCTATGCTAGGGATACTTGCTTGGATTAGCTGTAGAGCAAGGGATTTTTACTCTGGATAGGGGTGAGCTTGTCCTTTTGTCAATTCTCAAAGATTTTAGACCATGTGCATGATAGGATAGCAGGGGAAACTTTTTGCTCAGGAAACCATTTCTACTATGTAGCATCATATCGAATGTACAATGAAATCATTTTAATGTGAAGAGATATACTTGGTTCAAGTAAATAACAAGATCAATTCTCTATGCTCAAAACTATATTTAATTCAACTGTGGGCTTTGATATAAGAGAGATGAATAATCATAACAAATAAAATCAAGAGATTTATTCATGTGAATGTGAAAGTGCGGGATTCCAAATAAATACTAATTTATCCAAAATAACCGAAAATATAACTGCAATACTTCACAAATTGAGAGGTACAAAGATAAAAGACGGTTTTGAAGATTTTGATGATTTGGATGTTTTTGGTGTTTTTATATTTTAAGTTTATGAATTGAAAGAAATACAAGATAGTGGTTTTTTGAAATGTTTTAAACAAATATATACAATGATGAAATGACCAATTTTTACGCATAGTAACGTTTAAGATGCATAATGTTCATAGGTTCTTTAAGTTATTTACCATCTAAGGTAGATAATTTGCATGCTCTCGATCCAAATTTAGCAGTAATAATATATGGTCCAAGCCAGTTGGGCTAAAATTTACCTTTAAGGTCTTTATTAGCATTAGTATTTTTTTGATTTTATTTTAAGACAAGGTCGCCGATCTCAAAGGATCGAGGATGAAATTTCTTAAGATATGCTCTCTTAAGCTTGTTTTGGTAGGTGCGAAGATGCTCCAAAGCATTGATGCGCTTTTCATCTAGAAGTTCTAGCTGACTAAATCGCCAACACGATATTCATCCCCTACTTCGATATCTTGAAGTAGTAAAGCTAAAGAAGGAACTTCTAATTCAAAGGGAAAAATGGCTTCAACGACCATAAACCAAGACAAAAGGTGAAGTTCCAAGGGGGGTTCGAACACTAGTTCGATAAGCCCACAAAGCGAGATATAATCGAATGTGCCGGTCTCGACCGGTTTTATTGACCAATTTTTTGAGAATTTTGATTAAGGTTTTATTAGATGCTTCGCTTGACCATTACCCCGAGGATAATAGGGAGTGGACCAACGAATGTAGAATTTTATATTTTTGACATAATTTCTTGACATCTTTATTTTTGAAACAAGTTCCATTATCATAAATGAGATTGGCAGGAATTCCAAACCTACAAATAATTTGATTAAAAACAAACTTGGAAACTTGTGTTCCAATGCAAGAAGCTAATTGCATAGCTTCAACCCACTTCGTGAAATACTCAATGGCAGTTATGATGAATTTGTGTCCATCAGATGACACAGGGTTGAATTTTCCAATGATATCTAGGCCCCATTTTGAAAAGGGCCAAGGAGATGAAATAGCCTGTAGCTCTTGTGCAGGCGCATGGACAAGGTCAGCGTGTTTCTGGCACTTGTCACAATGTTGCACATAATTATGTGCATCAGTTTCCATGGTAGGCCAAAAACATCCTATCCGAAGGAGTTTCTTAGCAATGGTGCTACCACTAAAATGTCCCCTATAAGATCCATTGTGAGCTTCATTCAAAGCTGATCTGGATTCTTCTAAATTCAAACATCTCAATAAGATGCCTTCAAAAGATCTTCTGTACAAGGTATTACCAATAATCACAAAGCGACTTGCTTGTCTACATAATAACCTACGCTGGGTGCTAGTGCAACCATCAGGGAAGGTTCCTTTCTGCAAAAAATTAAATATATCAATATACCATGGTTTAGGAGTTGTTTCGTTGATGAGAAACACATCCAAAGGTTCTAAACATGATTTGCTTGAAGCAGGTTCCTGGAGTCGATGAATAATTATGGTAGCATATTCATCGTCTAACTCCAAGGGTAAAAGAGATGCAGCTGCAGCCATAGCGTTAGTCGCACGATTGCTAGTTTGAGGAATAGTTTCCAAAGTAACTTTATCAAACAAGGATAACAACTGCAAAACATATGCTTTATATGGGCATAATTTATCATCTCTGGTCTAATAAAAATCATTGATTTGATTTATGAAAAGTTGGGAGTCACCAAAAACCAATAAACTTTTGATTTTCAATGCCAAGGCAGCTCGTAATCCAAGGATAAGAGCTTCATATTCAGCAGTGTTATTGGTGCAAGCAAATGTTAATTTGAAGGACAGAGGAATAAGATGTTTTTGCAAAGATATTAAAATAATACCCGCACCATCCCCACTCATGCATCGGGCTCCGTCAAAGTATAAGGACCATTGCTCTGAATGGTCTGCCTCTAGTTTAAGGCATTCATCAAGAAACTCAATGATGAGGGGATGAGTAGATTCTAAGGGTGCAACAACTAGTTGATCTGCTATGATTTGACCTTTAACAAAATTTTTTCCTATGAAGGTGAGTTCAAATTGGCTTAGCGCAAGAACCCACTTGGCTGTGCGACCAGATAAATATGGTCGACTCATAAGATATCGCAAAGGGTCAAATTTGGCAATAACATACGTTTTCTGACTGAGCATATAATGTCGTAGTTCCTATGTGGAAAATACGACTGCTGGACATAATTTCTCTAATATGGTATAGCAAGTTTCATAATTGATTAGGGTTCTACTAATGTAATAATTAGCACGTTCTTTCTTCTCATCATCAAGCTGAGCTAACATAGCTCCTAAGGCAGAATCAGAAGCAAAAATGTACAAGATAAAAGGACGATCAAATCTATGTGGGGAAAGCACTGGAGGTTTGAGGAGATATTGCTTAAGGAGTTCAAATGCTTCTTGGCATTCATCATCCCAATGAAAAGAGACATCTTTCTTAAGAAGCTTAAGAAAGGGTCCAGTTTTGTCCGCCAACTTGTCGATGAAGCGACGAATAGCTTGAAGATTACCTTGTAAACTTCGTAATTTTGATATATTTGTGGGTGCGGGCATATCTGTGATAGTCGTGATCTTGAGAGGGTCAATTTCAATGCCACGTAAAGAAACTATAACCCCTAATAATTTATCGGACTTAACTTTGAATATGCATTTAGCAAGATTTAGTCGGATAAGATATTCCATTAACCGATCAAATACTTTCCTTAAGTCATTTAAATGATCATCTTCTTTGATGGAACGAGCTATGATATCATCTACATAATCATGTAGGATATCATGCATCATGTCATGAAAAATATAAGTCATAGCTCGTTGATAGGTTGCACCGCATTCTTTAAGCCAAATGGCATCACTTTCCAACAAAAAGTTACCCAAGGGGTAATAAAGGTTGTTTTGGCCTGATCTTCGGGAGCTATCCCGATCCGATTATAACCGAAAAATCCATCCATTAAGGATATCATTCCACTTCCAGCAAGTAAAGTCAATGATCCGATCCATGTTGGGAAGAGGAAAATCATCTTTAGGGCATGCAACATTAATGTCTCTGAAATCGGTGCAAACCCTAAATTTAGTGGCTTCTTTCTTAGTTACTGGAACTACATTTGAGATCCATTTGGCATAGTCAATGGCTTGTATAAAAATGACTTTCAACAATTTTTCTAGTTCTCCTTTGACTAGTAAGGCCACTTTGGGATGCATTTTTCTGAGTTTCTGTTTAACAGGTTTAGCACCTGGATGGCCTACTAGATGATGCATAACTACAGAAGGGTCCAAACTTGGCATGTCTTCATATGTCCAAGCAAAGACATCTTCATAGTCTTTAAGAAATGAAATGTATTTATCTTGTTTTTCTTGACTTAATTCTGATCTAATATTGATTATGTGATGGTTATGTTCAGTTCCAATGTTAATTTTTATAACGTTTTCAACTTCCATATGTAAATCTCTCTCAAAATTAGGTGGGGCAGATGAAACACCCAATTCTTATAATTCTTCCAAGGTTAGCTTGGATAATTCATTTTTACACTGCATGACGCAACTAGATAACTTCCCCCTAAAGTAATCTAATGTCCTAAGTATGTACCTTGGAAGATACATTTACATAACCCAAATGATGGAATAAACTCTATTTCTAACACCCCCTTGTATTACATTATTTGGGTATTGAAGACTTTATGAATCTTCCTTTTCATCTTGATCTTGATACTCTTCCTCTATATTCTTTGTAACCCATTCAAGCAAATAATTAGTGTCTTTGCAATATGTAACTTTTGCTGATGGAGCTTTCACCTCATAGGTGTTTGTGGGTTCTTCCAATTCTTCAATTATTCTATCCTTTGAGCCAAGTGTCCCTTCTGATTTCTCTTTTGATATTCCAATTGAGAATAATTGGTTGGTCGCTAAAATTATTGTTGATGAGGGTTCCTTTGATATTGTCAAAATTGATTTCCATTGTACATATGATTTCCTTGCTTTAGATTTTTGGGATTGTATTTGAAATAGCTGGTACTATGACCTTTCTTTCTACATAACTAATAATACCATGTTTTTCGTCCTCTTGCAAAAGAAGTAATATTTTCCTATGGATTATCTTCTGATTCCAATGCAGTGTTAGTCATCTCATATTTTACAATATTTTCTACTTCATATTCTTTAAGTATATTGACTAGGTCATCAAAAGAAGTATCTTTTCTTAAAACCTGTAAAGATGTGACCAAATGTTTATAATTGTTTGGAAGTGCTCTCATGTTTACTTGAGTGATAAGTTCATCCTTAACTGTTTCTCCTAAGATTAATAATTTTCCTTTGACTTCTGCTACCTTCCTTAGGAATAGTTCTATACTCTCTCCACTATTCATCTTTAATGAGTGAAGTTGAGTTTGGAGATGAAGGATGGTTGCCTTATTATTTCCTTCAAAAATTTTCTCTGGGCTTGTCCATGCATATGAAGATATTTTGGCTAAACTGATATATGGTTGAGTCTCATCAGTGATAACAAAAGTAATTATCATTAAGGCCTTTGAATCATTTTCCTCAAACTTTAGGATTTTAGTTTCACCTATGGTAGGTCTTTGTGTTTTCCCTTTGATGACATCCCAAAGTTTTACATATACTAAGATTGCTTTCACTTTATTTTTCCAAGAGAAATAATTTGGACCCTTGAGTAGTTGATATTCTGCTAGGAAGAATTTATTTGATGCCATTTAAATCACCCTAATATCAATCCTTAGATTTTGTGGACTTCCTTATGTCTCCCTAGAGATATAATATAGTGCTTTTGTAAAGATATAGTTCAATTTTGGTTGATTTTGTACAAATTTTGTAAAGATCAAAAATCAACTTCTTAACACCTTATTACTCATATTGAACTAAGCACTTTTCAAATTCGAAGAGGTTTTAATGTTGGATTTATTTTGTCCCTTTAGAGAAGTTTTTTAGATAAGAATATTATAATTTTTCCAACATTAAAAAGCTTTAATAACCTATTTTTATAGCCCTTGGATTCTTTCTAATTTCTAATAACCTAATTTTGAGTTGTAGCCCTTATGACTTCCAAATTTGGAAAATTAGAATACATTAATATTTGCAAATTTTAAATGAAATAATTTCAAGTAGTATTCCTTATTTCTCCTAGGTTATGCTTTAAAAATATTAGACAATTTTAATATTTAATTTCCCTATGTTTTATTTTCAAATTAAGATTGATTTCTTTCAATAATTCAACCTTATAATATAACCTTATAACTCCATTTTTATGGAAAGCAAAATAGATGGAAATTGTACCTTTATAAAACCGGTGGTAGACTATCCTTCTTGGGTGTTGTGAGTAATGGAAGATTCTTCCACATGCAATTTGCTTCAACACTCACTTCAATGCTTCCTTGACCCATTTGACCAGGAGTAATGTGCTTCATCGTTTTCTCTCAAAATGTTCTCCAAGTTGTTGTCGATTTACTACCGTGTAGCTATTGAGCTACCGTCGTGATACAACCTAAATGCTATCGAGTTGCTTTAGACTCGCTTGTTGTCATTGCTACCTTGCTTTGATTGTCCTTTCAGTTTCTTGACCACTCTTTTTATTTATGGAAGATAAGTCTTGAAATTTATGACAAGTGTCACAACTGTTACATATGAGCGCTCGCTCCTTTTTAACGTAACAATCCTTTAGTAACACTCTACCAGCTTCTTGGCCGCCTTGTAATGCATGAACACTTGTGTGAGCGCTTGTAACTCCGTGAGTTTTCTTAGATATTAAGAAATGGGATGGTGCCTTAGAGAATTCATGCCAAGTGGATTTCAACCTTTCTGCATGGATTTCTTTCGTTGTAACACTTCCAAGGAGAGTATAACTCCTTTTTGTATGCCTCTTCTTTGCTTGCTATATTTATTGGAGTGCAAGCAACCTCTTCTCTTGTTGGTCGATCATTGAGGCAATTTTGGAGCTTCGAATGACATTGTAGGTGATTCTTTTGGTGTACAATCTTCACCAAGCTAGCAACCTATGAATTAATCACCTATTCTCCTTGTTCATTAATCCCTTAAACGTGCTCCTTTTATGTTATTCATCCACGTTGATTGAGGTAGAATCTACCACCTTTTTTCTTGTAAAAGAGAGCTCCCTTTATGTATATGTAAATGCAGGTTGATGATCGAATGATATGTGCATTGCCTTTTGCAAGTTCATCTGTCCAAGATGTGAAGTGTGATCCCATTTGAATGGATTGTTGTGTCATGGATGAGGAGTGCTTGACGTTCGACCTTTCTTGCTTGACGTTCAACATTTCTTGGCTGGATTTCCCTTTAGTTTTTGTGCCTTTAGTGGCACATTCAATATGACCTTTTCCTATGAACAATGTAGTGTAATACCTTGTAATATTCTATGAGAATAATACGTTCTTATTGCACCCTTTTTGCACTCCTTGTAAGTCTTGTAGTATGATTTTGTAGCAGATTTTGAATGCACAAATGAGGGTTTTGAGGATGTCCCTTTGGATATAACTTTTTCCCTCTTTGCTTGGATATTTAATGATAGATCCAAGCTTTACAAATTTTGTAGATAAAAGCTTTTTTTTGCTGCACTTAACCCTATAGTGATTTGGATTTGAGATCACCAAGTCTCAATATTTGAAGCTTCTTTTGGTTACTTTTTATTCACTTGTACTAACCAGTTTTGGTGGCTTCTATTGGCCACTATGAGTTCTAGATTTATATGCACTAATAGTATCTTTAGACACTGAAAATTTCTAATTTTGTGCCCTTCTCAAGTACACAAAAGCTAATATTTTGAAAGCAATATAATAGTGCAAATGAATCTAATAATATTTCACTTTTAATGCACTAACAATTTCACCTTATCACTCCAATAAACTCTCAAGAACATGCACTTAATCAAATTTACTGCAACTAATAAAGAATAATCTAAAATGAACCTTCAATAATTATTTTGTAATTTCACTACAATCAATATTGTAGGACTTAGTATTCTTTTTATTTTTCCAAAATAGATGATAGGTAGTTGATAGAAGTAATTTAGATATCTAATAAAATCCTAAATGTGCAAATGAACCTTAAAAAGAACCTTTATTTTTGCACTTTTGAAGACTGTAATCTAATTGCAACTTTAATCCAAATTTAGGTGCTTAATAAATTTGATAATTAATTCAATTAATGAATCTACTTGCACCAAGAAGTTGCTTACCTTTTTTTTTTAAAGCTTCTATAGCTCTTTTGCCACTTATGTAGAGGATTTAGATCTTGGCGTCTAGGATCACCAAGTTGCTACTTCGAGTAGGATCTTGCAACTCTTTGTAGATTGTTTTGAACAACTCTTTCTTCACCAAATGATGATCTCAAACTTTCTTTCACGAGCCTAGGATTTGGTGGTTTGTTCTCCTCTCGTGTTATCCTCATTCTACTATAGATTTGGAGAAGTCTTTTCTCTCTAAAGTGGTGCCTTCTTGCTATGGGAGGTAATCTTCAAATCTCCAAGATTTGGTGAGCTTCTTTTATCTTCAAGTCATCTTGTAAAATTTTAACTCCAAGCAGGATATTCTTCTCAAGATTCTAAATGTCTTGAGGTCTTTACTAGATTATTCGTCTGCTAAGATTTGACACTCTTTACCAAATTTTCCTTCTCTTGAGATTGTTATCGAATGGCAAAAATTTTCCCAAGTCTTTCACTATCAGGAGCTTCTCCTTGGTAGTGTATTTATCTAGTGAGTTCTCCTTTGAGAATTTATTTAGTTAGGCTTTCCTAGCCTTTTTCTAGATGCTCGATCTATTTCTCCAGTGAGTTCTCCTTTGAGACTAGATCTGTTGGTTCCAAGTGTTTTCCACAAGTTCACTAAAATCTTCTTCTATCACCCATTAAAAGTTGTACTTAAAAGGATTTTTTTTGGGATGTAGGCTTTGGTTGCTAAGAGAATTGACTTATGATCTGAGATAGAGTTCTGAATGATGTGACTAGAAGTGAGGAAAAGTATGTTAGGAGATATTCACTGATAAAAAATCTATCCAATCTTTCTATAATATAGTTTATCCCTACTCTTATATTGCTCTAAGTGTACTTCCCTTTGGTTGGTCTAATGTCTTGTAAGCTTTCATTTGCCATAATTTTATTGAGTAGATCTCTATTTGGATCCCTTGCTAAACTTCCACCAACCTTCTCCCAGTGGTAGAATATCATGTTGAGATCTCCTCCAGTATTATGTTATCAAACTTCTTAGTGTCTAGCCATTGTGCTAAGTTTTACCATGCTTCTCTTTTTTGGATTGGATGATTTGGACCATAAAAATTTATTACTGCTACACTAGTTCCATCTAGTAAGAGGAATTTTATTCCTATCTAGTTATTGTGCTTATGTTGTAAGCTAAAGAGTAATTGCTATAGGTCCCAAGCCAAATCCAGTCCCCTTGAAGCTCCCACATAATCAAAAATTATCAATTTTGATTGTGCCTAGGTATTTTACCATTCTATAGTTAGTGTTTCCTCTTTTTTTTTGTTTCCTGAATACAAACTATTGTTGGCTTTTCCTCTTGTATTAGAACTTTGAGAGATTATTATTCAAAAAACTTCCAATCCCCTACAGTTCCATGACATAATCTTTATTTTTTGGATTGCTTCTTATTTTTTGTGAAGCTCTCCTCAATTTTGACCTACATTTTGGATTGCAAGTCTTTTTGTGCTTGCTCATTTCTGAGTTGTTGGTTCAGTTTTCTTCCCTTACTTGTAGATAGTGTGGTTGAAAAGCCCCTAGGAATCACTATTTCCTCTTATGTTTTTTTACCTCTTTTTATGATTTCCCATCAGTTTATTCTTTAGTTGTTGTATTCTCTGGTGTATCTCCTAAGATCTTTGGAAAGTTGTCAATTTCAAACACAGGTGTCTTCTCTTTACCTTTAGGAGCCATCACATCTAAAGAGGTGATTTCCTTTTCTCCTTCACTAAGAATTACAAATTTAGTTTTGTGCTAGATTCCTTTTTGATCATGTGGTTGAGGTTGTCACTTCTTGCTTTTTGATCTGTGAGGTCTCCTTTTAATTTCTTAGAAGCATGGTTCTTCCTTTTTTGTTTCCTATGCTTGTTTAATTAGGTAATTTTAGGATAAGTGCCCATGCTCATGGTAGGTTATACACTTGAATGGTATATGCTCATAGTCCATGGGTTGGTTATGTATCCAATAAAACACCTTTATTTCAATATGCTCAAGCAAACCCTTCTTAGATTGACTTGCACATAAATACGTGCACATATAATGCTATTGGCCTTTGAAGGAGACTAGTAAATGAATGTTCTAATAGAATTCCCTATTAATTCCATTGAAGGTCTATTCCATAGGTGTAGTGGCAAAAATGACAACCTCACCTAGATAAAAACTTCTTCAGGCTCCTCTTGAGGATAAAATGTCGTGCTCCACGGGGTCATGTAGAGTGGGTTGGATCCTAGAAACTAGGGACCTCCATGAAAGATAGCACTCTTGTCCTCCATAGAGTTAAATGTAACAATAAAGTATCCCCTACCTATAATCATGAATTCATAAGAGGAAAATTTACCCCCGTGTGTTAATCCATTTATGAATTGTGATTAGACTTGGCTATATACCCATAAATTTGCATGTAAAGGCTTGGGTGGAAAGCATGAGCAAAGATGTTGGATGAGGGCTAGAGTCACCTCAATAATCAAAGACTCATCTAACTTGGGCATAAAGGTATCATTTTTAGAGTGAGTAGATGGTTTTCGATGGGGTTCTTTCCTCACTTTAAGCACTTGACACATATGATCCAACTTCTCCCAATCAAAGGAAAATTGTTTCAAAAACATGAATAAGGCCTCATTACCTGTTTGTTTGAAAAGTGAGTTTGTTGTCATAATTGCAAACAAACAGATTACCAAATCACTTTCCAAAGAGGTCCATATTGTTTGTAATTTCTTGACTCGAGCCCCAACCAATGAAATATTTTCAAAGCTAAAGCCAAAGGAGTACCATACCTAAACTGATACTCGTGATCTCTCCTAGTAAAAATTGATTGATGCTAGGGTTTTTCATCTTCCCCCAAATTCATTCCTCCCCCCAATTTGTTTCTACTCCAATCTTTTTTTATTTTATTACAACTTCTCTACAAACTTATAAAAAATAGAAGGAAGAATTACTAGATGGATTTTTTATGTATTTTTGCTCAAGGAAAAGGGATTGTACTTGGGTCCCCCACCCTTGACAAATCACAACACTATCCTTAATATTTTACAAAAATATTCAATTCTCATCTCAATCAAGATGTTATAGCTAGATGCATACATATTATATATATATATATATATATATATATATATATATATATATGAATTCTTGATGTTCATTTTTTGGGTCTTATTCAATTTTATTTGTAAATACAAATATTCAACATCCTTCTTCTTGGAATTTTTCAATTTTGTTTATCCATCCATCCAAGTGAAAATTTGAGTAGTGGTGGTATTTGATGATGCCAAGTTGCCATTATACCACTTGAATATCCATAAATGCTCTGTTGGTTCCATGCTTCTGTTGCTCTGCTATGGTATTTCAAAAGGTTTGTCTTGTTGTTCCTTGATGCTATTTCACCCCTTTGAAATCCATAACCACTATGATTTTCTACCAAAAATTGCCATACTTGATGCCTTTCTAACTCCATGTAGATGTATAATATTGACACCTTAAGCCATACCTCCAATATTATTGTCACTCAAGGTGGTGTGGGTGTCGATATGCTGTAACCTTAACTTGACATTCTATTTCATTTTATTCATGAACAATTTGTTTCTTTATTTTACATTCTTATTCACAATATTCTCTCTTATGCCCTTCTTTTGATGCATACTTGTGCACTTTTTATAGGTCTTCCCTGGACTTTGTTGTTGTTTCTTCCATGGACTCTATTATTACTACTACTGTAAATTCAACTTTTGAGTCTTTTATTGGTTCTTCAACTTGTTCCCCTGCCATAACTACTTCTTGCTTCTCCTTGGATCCTTAATTCTTAAGTATTTTCTTCTAAATGCATCCATGAACTTGCACATTGTCATATGCATTTTTTTCTTCTATTATATCCTCTTTATTCATTTCTTTCAGTTCCTATGAAGCCTTTTTATTTCTTCTTCATATCCTTTGATGGTGATCTTCAAACTAACTATCTTTTTTATATGGGCCCCATTATTCAAGAATCCATGCTCCATTTCATCCCAACTATAATTATAATTCCTTTCCTTATCAAAAATTGTCCACCAAACATAAGCTTCCTCTCTTAAAAGTTTCAAAAGTTAGATTTTCCAAAATTGGTCACCAAAATATAAAGATCTAAACTTCTTACACCATTCTCGAGTAGCAATGTCCTCATTTCTAATAAATATTGGTAACTACATGATCTTAATCCAATTTTTTTCTAAATAAGCTAGGACTTTGGGAAAAAAAATCGGGTTTAAAAAAAATAAATCTCCTTTATTCCTTCTTATCAATAAATATTTTTGTAAATTTTCTTCAAAAACAAATTAAATTGTAACTTATTTACTTACCCTGACTAACTGAGATATCTGTAATATTATTTTTTACGATTTGAAAAAATCCTCGCTGTTCTTATCCTAGAGGATTGAGTTCTCAGGGTTGTAACTCCCTCAATACCACCACAATGCATAAACTTAAGTAATAAAACAACTTGGAAATTTCAAACAGTGACAAATCTAATTCAATAGTTTGTCAAATCCTAGGTATATCTTCTGGTGAGCTCATCAAAATTTTCTCATAGATGTTAGCTTCTCCTATGATAAACCCTCTCAGTTTGGTGAAAACCCTTTGATTTTAATCTTTTGTAGATTCAAAGCTTCAAAGCTCAAAATTTCCCTATTCAAATTGAAGGGTAGACTTTTTGAAGTGCAAAATAAACAGATTTGTGGCAAACGATGTTGCTATGTAAACATATTCAATTAAATTATTATCATATGGACTATTTTATGAAGTGGGTAATATATTATGCAAGCATTTTATTGGAGGAATGAAGGTGGACATAAGATAATGGGTGAAGTAGTTGCCACAGACCATTGAAGTAAAAATGACCACAAGTCATTCTGTAAACATATCAAATATCCAAATAATAAAAGGAGAGCATAGAGGAGGAACTAGTTCAAGTTTATTCTCTATCTTCATAAACATTGCCACCCACTAAAGTAAGCACTACCCCATATTTACTCACAAATGAAGTTAAGTATCTAATTAAGAAAATGTGAAAATTAACCCTAAATGCTTTGTAAGGAAAATAGAAAACTCATAGACCTTTCTAAGAAGAAGATAATAGGCCTAGGATAAGTTTGTTACAAGTAGTATGCTATGGATGTAATGAAAAGAGTCATTGCAAGTCAATTTGTCCTAATTGTGCATCAACTTAAGAAACTAAAGATAATGGTATTGGAAAAGTACCTATTAAAGTTCTTAAATTAGTTGAAAAAAATAATGAAGATGTAGATGTCATGGTAATTAAGAGAACTAAGGAAAATAATAATGAATATGATAGGCATGCTTAAAATATGGAAACGTAACATGTGTTAGAAATAGGAGAAGAAATTTAAGAGACCAAGATTTTCTAATATCATAGGGTCAAGCACCATATTCCATATTAGATATCTCTAAACAGAATTCCAACATATATCACCTATGATGAGGTTTTATTACTAAAGATCTTCCCAAAAAGCCTTAGTGGCCCTACTCTTAAGTGGTACTACCAAATACCACACCACTCCCTTAAGAGTTTTAAGGAGCATGTTGAAATATTTGCGCGATAATTTTTAATTTTGATTGAGGTCACCATTGGTGACGTATATAAACTCAAATAATCTAAAGATGAGAGCTTTGCAAAATTGGAAATATGACAAGCTCTAGAGTGGAGACTCTAATTTAACCCCCCTCAAAGAACATTTTGGATATCTTCATAAGAAACCTACATGACCAATTGGCCTATGAATTTGAATGACCAACATCTCCTCCTTTGAAGAAGTAGTTGACTTAGCCAAATATGTAGAAACCACCCTCTTACATATAGAGCAACTTAAAAAAAGAAGAAGAAGAAGAAAGAAAAGTGTTCCAACCATACAGGCCAATACAAGAATAAATATGTGGTGGGTGATGGAGTCATTAATTTCTACCAAAGCAAAGATGCAAATTATGTAGCCACTCTTCAGAAGCTTGTACTAACCAAGCAACAAAAGCCCAAATTAAACTTCACAAAAATAGACCAACCTCCTTCCATTATTCTAGAATAACTTCTTGAAGCCAATATGGTGGGACGGATTGAGGAGGGACGTTTTTCGTAGGACTGCCCAAACTATCGAACTTGTTTTGGCCATATTTCACTCATCCGGACTCGGATTGAGCTGAAATTTTGAGGGTAGATGCCTGAAAAACCCTAGAACGTCTCCACCAATTTTTAGATCATTTGGAGCAACACATATCCTAGCGCATCCCTATGTGTGAACGAGATTTTTGGCAAGCGATTGTGCGAGGGTTTCATCTGGGTTGAGTGCAAGCAGCTCCAGAGGTTGGTTTTTAGGGCCTTCGGGCCCTAGAGGCCAATATCTTTGTGGTTTATACTCAATATTTTAGCAGGATATGTTGCAGGGGATCCAAGATGGGTTAGAAATCTATCTTTCAATAGATCATGCTGTGAACTTGAGTGACAACGACTTCCAATTTGCTGCACAAAATAAAAGTGAAAACCATACCTTTCCACGACGTCTAGGGCAAGGATTAAAGAGATCACGAAATAAGTTTCAAGAAGCTGATCAAAAAATGGCTCAGATCTCAAGTGAATCTGGTGCTAAGGTGCACCCACAAAATAAATCTACTATGAAAACCCCTGTCAAGGGTAAGAATTTCGAAGACTCAGCCCCAAAAATGAATTTTAGGGATGCCCTCCATGGTGGACAACCTCAGCCCAATGCTAATATTAATCTTAGGGCTTCCCATAAACCTCTAAGAATGCCTAAGATTGATCCCAGGAAAATGGAGTTAGGATGTCTTAAAGCGGTTGATGGAACTCCTATTGTTAAGCTTGATATGGGTAACATTCAGACTGGCATTGAAGATCTGGAAAAAGAGGACTAATTTGTCGGTTCGTGGGTTTTCGTCCGAGCCTATCTGCTTTCAAAGTCTGGGCTACAAAAAGCTGGAAAACTAAAGGTGAGTTACAAATCTCTATTTATCCAAATGGTTATTTTCTTGTTTTATTTGCTAATAATGAAGATAGAGAGAAAAATTTTCAAGGGGGTCCCTGGTTTTTTGGAAGGGTAGGGCTTTTCATGAAGCCCTGGCATACTAAATTTAAAGCCGAAGAAGAGATGCCTTCTACAGCTCCCGTGTGGGTTAGACTCTTTGGCCTCCCTATTGAATTTTGGAATCCTACTATTTTTTCTTCAATTGGAAACTCTTTAGGAACTTTTATGATGATTGTTGATTGTACTCAAAATTTTGAACATATTATTTATGCTCGGATTTGTGTTTTAATGGATTTTGACAAACCCCTACCTAAAAATATCACATTACAATTTGGGGAAGACACTTGGGAGCAAGTAGTGGACTATGAGAACATTCCTTTTCGTTGTAGAATTTGCCATGAATATGGTCATTTGGCTAGTGCTTGCCCAAATAAAATTCCTGATCAAAAGAAAGAAGATATAAACTCAACAGGTTTCCAAATGCCTAAGAAGAAGAACACTAGAAAAAACCAGTTATGAAGGATCAATCAAAGTCATCTGCTAATATGTTTGAAATCCTTTCCACAAATGATGTCCCAAGTGAGGAAGAGGAAATAATGGAAACAAAAATCTTAGAAACACAATTTAAAGATGAAGGGAAGAACTCAGAGACAAACCAACAAATCAAAGGTTTTCAACAAAAAAAAGGAAGAAAATTTACACAAGAAAAACAATCTTTTAAATGTCAAAACTTCAAATAATACAGGTCCCAATATAGACTCTGTTGAACCCTCTAGTAAAATTTTGGTTGTGTACGAGCATTCTTCAAGGTTAGAAGCCATCTCAGATTCAATTGGAGTAAGTCAAGAAACAGGGAAAAAAAATTGAAGATGGATTCTAATCAAAAGGTAGGTCGCAAGACCAATCAATATCATATGGTAAAAGAAGGTGAAAAGCTTGTAGAGGAAGGTAAGATTAATGCCCTTCCCAACTTTTTTAGCCCTGGTATTAATGAAGATCATCACTTGGAATATTAGAGGACTCAAAGGGAGTCTTTCAAAACAAAATGAAATTAGAAGAATGATTCAGATAAATCATCCACATCTTGTTTTCCTTCAAGAAACGAAGATGTCAATGGAGGATATGGACTCAATTGCTAGTAAAATTTGGCCAGTTGGAAAAGTGGTTTCCCTCAGTTCCCAGGGGACTTCTGGTGGCATTGCTTGTCTTTGGGACCCAAAAGAGGTAGTTATTCACCATATGGTTGGCAGTTGGGGTCTTTTGGCTATAGCTATTCAAAGTAGACATTCCAACCAACTTATGCTCTGCATTACTGTTTATGCTCCGACTGCTTTGGAGGAAAAAAGAAGACAGTGGAAGGATATAACTCATATTATCTCTCATTTTCCTGAAGCTTGGATCTTGATCGGGAGGAGATTTCAATACCATCCTCTCTCTGGATGAGAAAATGGGGGGAAATAGAAATTTGGACAAAAGCACTGACCTCATGAGCGAATATATTGCAAACCTCCATCTTGTGGACATCCAACCGAGATAATGGCCTTATGACTTGGTCTAACAGAAGGCAAGGCTTAGCTTGTATAATGGAGAGATTGGATAGGTTTTTGCTCTCTAAAAATTTCTTAATCCATGGTCACATTCCTAAAGTGAAGACTCTTAACAATGTTGGTTCGGATCACTGGCCGATCATGGTGGAAATGTGGAAAACCAATGTGAGTTTCTCTCCTTTTCATTTTCAATTAATGTGGCTCAGAGACAGTTCCTTTAGACCTCATGTGCAACAATGGTGGAAGGAAGGTAAGCCTAGGTATGGGACTAAGATGTTCTATTTTTCCAAAATACTGCAATACATTAAATCCAAAATCAAGACTTGGAACTGGAAGGAGTTTGGGGATGTTCATAAAAAAAACATGAAGTTATTGCTCAACTTGAAAATTTGAATAAGAAAATCCATTTAGATGGCCTCACAGAGAATAGAAGTGCAGATGAAATTAAACTCACAACTCGGTTAGAGGAATGGGAAAAAGAGAAGAACTCTTATGGAAGCAAAAATCTAGAATTCAATGGCTCAAAGAAGGAGATCGAAACACAAATTTCTTCCACAAATATCTTCTAGCTCGAAGATCTCACAACTTTATTTCTTCCCTGAAATCAGATTCTGGAGATGTTGTCTATACTTGGGATGGCATGAACTCTATTGTTGTCGATTACTTTTCCAATATTTTTTCTGCTACTCCTCTTGACTCAACTTCTCAACAAAATGTTCTTCAAGCAATCCCTTCTCTTATCACTTCTGAGGAGAACTCTATTTTGACTGCTCCTGTTACTATCAATGAGCTTCAACAGGTAGTTTTTAAAATGCAAAAAGGAAAACCCCAGGTCCTGATGGTTTTCCCATTGAGTTCTACCAAGAGTTCTGGGATATCCTTCATGCTGATTTATTAGAGGTGGTGGAAGAAGCCAGGAAAGCCAAAGAAATTTTGAAGGTTATCAATAAAACTTATATTACTCTTGTTCCAAAAGCTCAAGAGGTTGATCATATCTCAACTTTTAGACCTATTGCTTTATGTAATGTTCTTCTCAAAATCATTACTAAGATCATGGCAGAAAGGTTGAAGCCTCTTTTGCATAAGATTATTTCCCCTGAACAAGGGGGTTATGTGGAAGGGCGTCAAATAGTAGATGAGATAGTTCTTGCTCAAGAAGCCATCCATTCCATGGATATGCAAAAATCTCCTTCCATGTTCATTCGGTTAGACTTATCCAAAGCTTATGACAGAGTGGATTGGCACTTCCTTATCAAAGTTTTGAGGCAATTTGGTTTCTCTAAGGATTGGATGGATTGGATTATGGGATGTATCTCTTCAGTTTCCTACTTAGTTCTTATCAATGGTAGGCCTTCTCGATCATTCCCAGCTTCCAGAGGTATTAGGCAAGGTGACCCGCTATCCCCTTATTTATTCATCATTCTTGTTGAATGCTTGGGTAGGACTATAACCAAAAAGAGGGAAAACAAAACCCTTGAGGGAGTTACCATTGCTCATGGAGCTAGACCTATCTCTCATATTCAATTTGTTGATGACTCTACTCTTTTAGGTAAAGCTACAATTAAGGAAGCTTCTAATATTAAGCAAATCATTAGCTATTTTTCTAAGGCTACTAGGCAGTTGATCAATGAAGATAAATCTAAAGTTATTTTCTTTCACTGCTCTGCCAGACAGGAATCCATGGTCTTGGATAAATTAAGATATAAGAAGACCTCCCTTTCGATCACTTATTTAGGTATTCCCATCAATATTCAAAGGCAAAAAAAATATTGGAAT
Organism: Wollemia nobilis; assembly: GCA_028583015.1. NCBI lineage: Eukaryota > Viridiplantae > Streptophyta > Pinopsida > Araucariales > Araucariaceae > Wollemia > Wollemia nobilis. The sequence goes on from JAQPPZ010017073.1 coordinate 3,862,867, forward strand.
TGGTTGTTGGACAAAGTCAAGAAGAAAATTGGAAAGTGGACCAACAGGTGGCTTTCTTCAGGGGTAGAATCACCTTGGTAAAATCAGTCCTTCAAGCTATTCCTATTTATGTTTCTTCCATGTTGAATATCCCAAAGGTTGTTCTTCGAGAACTGGATCAAATCAGTCATCGATTCCTCTGGAGTGGTACTAAGGAGAAAAGAAAATGGGCCTTGGTGAAATGGGACACTTTATGTCTTCCTAAGAATGAAGGGGGTTAGGATTCTGATCTTCTATTAATAACAACAAAGCTTTAGCTGCTAAATTATATTGGAGGATGTTGCATAACCCCAATGCTCTTTGGGCCAATAATCTCCATGCTAAATATGCTGAGAACAAAAGTCCTGAAGACCTTGTTCGCTATCAACTTCCTACCAAAGGTTCTCCCATTTTAGCAGTTCTTAAGACTGGTGAGGATTTGATAAAGAAAAATTTATTTTGGATCATTCATAATGGTCAACAAGTAAATTTTTGGATAGATTCTTGGGATGGTCACAAGCCTTTGATAACTCGGTTTCCCGATTGGAGGCCTTGGATGGAGGAGCTTCACCGAGCTAACTGGATAAAGGTGGCTAATTACTGTCGGTACCATATTGGTAATTCAAAGGTTGGTAGATATTGGATCCCTATTGAGGACTGGCCTATTCAAATCCCAGAAAGGCAAAGACAAGATATCCAAGGCATCCTTCATATGAGATCTCTCTCTTGGTCCCATGAAAAAGATTGTTTTGGATGGAACAACACTACTAAGGGTGAGTATTCAATTGCTCAAGGTTATTTGACCTTATGCCATAATAATCCCAACCAATATTCTGACATATTTTCTCAGTTGTGGGCTCAAAAGCTCTGGCCTAAGGTGAGGTTCTTTACTTGGCTTTTATTGCATCGTAGGGTGCTTACTGGTGAGCAACTTATGAAGCATGGTTTTCATGGCCCTTTTAGATGTGAAATGTGTGGAGAGAATGTAGAAACTCTCAACCATATTTTTATTGAGTGTACTTTAGCCTCTGAGCTATGGAGGAGAATGGCCACTTTACTTGGCTTACAATGGTCCAATTTTTTTACTTTTGAACAACTTTGGAGGGATTGGCCTAAACAAGAGGGTGTTGATCATTTTATTAGGTAGTTAGTTTGGATGGGTTCTACCATTCTTCTTTGGAATATCTGGAATGAAAGGAACAACCAAATTTTTAATCAAGATAGGAAGGATATTCACTATATTTGGCAAAATACCATAGCCAACTTAGTTGAATCAGTCCATCAACTCCTTAATCACCCCCAAAACTCCCACCAAAGATGGGATCAAGTGATGCAAATATTGAAGATTAAATCTTCTAAGGGCAACCAACTTAAAGGGAATGTGAGTATTTGTAAGATGGATAGGACAAGAAATTGGCAACCTCCTCCTAAGGATTTTGGAAAAGTCAATATTGATGGAGCCTCTAGAGGGAACCCTGGAAAAGCTAGTGTGGGAGGAATTGGTAGACTTTCAGATGGCTCCCTGGTTTTTACTTTTGCTGAGAATTTGGGTATTCTTTCCAATAACCTTGTTGAGGGGTATGGTATCCTCAGAGGCCTTCAAGAGGCTACTAAGGTTGGATGGGAAAAGGTGTTAGTTGAGTTCGACTCTCAACTCATGATTAATATTTTGAAGACTCCTTCTAAGAATCATAAGGTTGATTGGAGAATAAAAAGAATTATTGAGAAGATTCAATTAATCCAGATGGGATTTTTGAAAGTTGATTACAATCATGTGGTCAGAGATCAAAACAAGAGTGTTGATGCTTTAGCTAATTGGGCTTTGGACAAAGGTGATCTTACTTGTTATGGCCACCCTCCTAGATGGTGGGCTTCGCAAATAAGGGAAGCTCTTCTTTCTATCATTTCTTTGGATGGCTCCAGTTCTGAAGGTACCTAGTTTCTTCTTGCTTTATTTTTGCTTCTCTTTGGTTCGATCAAGGTATTTTAGTTCCCTAGCTCAAACTATTCTTTCTTTTGTTTCCTCTATTGATTCTTGCCTTAAAAGTCTTTTGGTCTAGAAAGGTCATTGTTATGTTCAATTTTTTTTCTTTTTTCTTTTTTGTTTTTTGAGGTGTGTGTGTTTTTTGTTTTGTTTTGTTTTTGTGTTCTTTGTGTTTGTTTTTTGTTTTTTATTGTTCTTGTGTTTTTGTTGTTCTTGTTCTTGTGTTTATGTATGTTTGTGTTAATTCGTGTTTTTGTGTGTGAGTGTTTTCTATGTTTTTTGTTTTTGTTTATTGTTTGTTGTTGGTTGTTTTTATTTTTATTTTTATTTTAATTTTTAATTTTTAGGTTTTGGTTGTTTTTGTTTTTCATGTTTTTGTTGGTTATGTCTTTGTAGTGTTCTGTTGTTTTTGTCATGTTTGTGTTTTGTTTTGTTGTTCTTGTGTTTTTTCTATGTGGTTCGTGTTGTGGTTTTTTTATCTTATTGTGTGTGTGTTTGGTTGTGCTTTATCTTTTTGACACACTCAAGGAGCATGTTTTTTTATTTTATTTTATTATTTTTATTTATTTATTTATTTTAATCTTATTGTGTGTTTGTTTGCTCCTTGAGTATGTCAAAGGTGGTAGGCCAGGTTCGAGCCCCGGGTGATTTTGGTGGAATGGATACCCCTGCCTCCTTGGGTCTTACCCGAAAGTGGCATCCCTTCTGGGATGTTTTCCAAAAAAAAAATGCGGTGGGACTTCCATCAGTTAAACCCATAGACCATAAGAAGGAAAAGTCTTCTTTAAACCCTGATGAACATTGTGGTTTCCACTACACCAAAGGTCATACAACCAATAAATATAGGAACCTTAGGAATATAATTCAAGACGTAATATATAATGAGAAACTTGTATTTGGAAACCATGATTCCTACCCATCCTCTAATCAAGACCTTCGAATTTTTCAAAATCCTCTACCAAACCATGGCCAAAAGGTAGCCAATCATGTTCACCAAAAAACCATCCCTCCAAATCATAATTTGGTGGGAATGCTTCATTCCATTTATTCATCTCTTTTGTAAACCAACACTACAATATTCTATTTCTCAACTTATCTTCATCTTCTTCTTAAATCAGTGATGCATTAAGGTCTATAATATTAAATAATCAACCTAATTATAATCAATTAGAAGATCAAATTGTCACCTAAAACTAATCCAAAAAATAATAATCAAGATAAAAATCTATCTTTTATGGACTTGGATAGGTTCCTTCTACCTCCCCAAGCCATATGTTCACCTCCTAGGAAGGGTGACACAGTACAAATGAGGGACTTTTCCTTTGTTCATGTTAGCACTGCCAAACAAATCTATGGTAATGATCCCTTATCGAATTTATATCCTCTCCCAAAAGTAAGTGCCCTTAAACATGAGCATCAAGATATATTTAGAGGTCAAATCCTATAAAGGATAGTAGCAAGTAGGATCCATCCCTAGCTATAATGAGCCCATGTTCTTGATTCACTTTCATCCAATAGCAACAATGAAGACATTTAATTTTCCTTTAGGGTCCCATGATGATATTATAAATGGGTCGAATTATGACATGATGAATAAGGAGTCCTCACTTCTCCTAGGTATTGACTTCTTTTATTAATATATCTTGAATAAGTGTATAATACTTGGCAAATAGTTTATTAGAATATGCATGAGAGTTTGCACTAGTTGCTTGACCATTCAACTACTTGTATGCACTTTGCCTACATGCATTCTAATTTACCTTTCATATATGCTTGTATGCACATGCCTATTGCTACTTTGCTTACTTATTGCATATTAATTCTGGGAATCTACAATGTTGCGATGATGATTCTAGTTATAAATAAAAAAATTTGCATTGCACATATACTAGGTGACTAATGCTAGTGGATATCCCCCACTCATTTTCATAGAATATTTCTATCAACTCTTATCTATATCACTCATCACTTCTCTCTCTCATTTAGCTTCTTCCATCTCCTCACACATGAGCCATGCAAATGCTTATTTTTGAAAGGTCACATAATCTGGTTGGACCCTCACACTCTATGCCATTGGACACAACAAAATAACTATGATGTATGCATCATACCAAAGAAATATGACACCTATCTTAAAATCCAGACAAAGCATATGCCATGACATCTAATGTGAGCCTATTCTTTGAATTATCACCAATATTCATGCTTGAGACATCTACCAAGGCACTATGCATGGGTACCCCATTTGTGAGTCAAAGCATAATTCACATAACCACTAATATCTATCAATATTCATTTTTTCTCAAACATATATCAATATCCTTGTGCTAAGACCTTTTATGATGCTACAAGGGCATGTAAAATTGGTGTATCCTTGCCTTGTAAGTCCATAGACATGTTGGACAATGGAGCAATAATATTGTGATTCATATCCAAAGGCTCATAAAGGGGATTCCAACATGACCTCCTATAATTAATCTATCTTTAATTATTTTATCAAATGGTTTATACCATGATCATCCATGGTCCCAATAACCTAATCCAACATCTCTTCTTCTTCTCATAATTTATTACATGATGAATACCATGATTATTCAGTGGTCCTAATAGCCCAATTAAAATCCATCTACTATACCCAATGCATTCATATTGTGGAAAACTCGTCAAAACTATGACATGGCCCCTCAACTATGGGCATCAAATTTGCTTCATCCTTAGTTAAGAAGAAAAATCAATATTAAGTGTTGTACACCAATGGTCCTTATAGGAACAAACTAACTACTCATTAAAATATTTTATAGGACAAATAAATCCCCTATCAAACAATCAAAACCTCAAGCTTCTATCCTAAAGGTAAATCAGATATAATTAATGTCTACTAAAATCCTTGATGGGTATATGTTTGATCAGATCAATACAATCTTCAAATAGGACAAACATATCAATAGAAAGCCCATCATAGGAAAAGAGCCTGTAAGTAGACCTATCATGAAAATCATATCAAATGCACCTTAAAAATCAACCAACCATGTTAAGTGCACTTGACATAGGTCAAAATAAGTAGAAGTGTACCTTTAGACTTGATAATTCAACTCAAATAAATCATTAAGCAACCCTTAGACCTCTCCTCTAAGGGGATAATCAAATGAAACATTACATTTTGAGCTCCTCACTTAAGATCTCATCCCATCACTTTGGGCCTTTTCTCATGGCACATCTTAGCTAATATTTTTATATTTCCCTTTATATCCTTACCTACAAGTCAATTATTCCTTTAGGCACCTTGTTTAGAGGCTATTTTGACTTAAAGGTAACCAAATCAAGGTTTTTTAGGAGATTGGCATGGTGATAGTTGAAGACCCATATGCAATTTTGATGAAAGCCTGGATTGTGAAGGAGGTAAGCATTCCTCTTCTTACATTTAAATATTGTTTAGAAGAAGTTTGTCGACTGGAATCATGAAGTGCATACAATGAAGATAGGGTTTGCAAAGTGAAGCACATAGAAATTAAATTGAAGGGGTGAAAGGAGTTACATTTCTAGGGAGGAATATTTTTGTGCATGTGAATAATATTTTGAAGATATTTATTGGCTAGAATCATGAAGTGCATACAAAAAATCTAGGGTTTGTAAAGTGAAGCATAGTGAAAATTAAAAAAAAAACAAGTGACATATTTTTCTTGAAACTAGAATGTGCTCAGATATATTCATGTGAATAAAATGAAGGTGGGTCTAGTTGTTGACTAATATTAACAAAAATGACACAAGAAGCAATAGCATTTTTTCAGAATCGAAGAGTGCTCAAATCTATTCATGTGAAGAAAATGAAGGTTGGACAAAAAATATTTCTAGAACCAGAGCATGCAAAAGATGAAAGGAGTTACTTTGACAAGGAGGAATATTTCTGTGCATGCGAATGGTTGTTTGAAGAAGTTTGTCAGTTGGAATGATGGAGTACATGCAACAAATCTAGGGTTTGTAAATATAACATATTAACCTTTGTTTTTATTTGGTATTTTAAATGGCAATTTAGATTGGGAAATTTGTTTCTTGTTTTGATGGAGAATGAAGAGAAACATTTGGACTTCTTAGAGGACCCCTTTTAGGGGCAACACATATTTTCAACTCCAAGGACCAGGGGTTCCATTTTTGGACATACTAGAAGTTGATAACTAGGGACCCTTGGGTTTTTTGAGTGGCCAACATAAGACCATAGGTCATCCAACTTTTATAGATAGAGAGGATTCTATGTCAGTAGGTTTAGATTAGAATGGTTGTCCTATTGACTGCTCACTCTTAGGTGTCTCAGAACACTCTACTCAAGTGATGGGTCTAATGAATGAGTAAGTATTTCATTGCAAGGAAAAAAACTTGAGTAGGCTCCAAACAACCTAGACTCACTTTACCTAATAGAGTTTCCTTTATTTGGTTTTGGTTTTATTGGTAAAGGTCTTGATTTAGAGGCCCTAAGTGGAGTGGGTCCTGTAGACACCAAAATCTAGCCATTTATCATCCATCCGTGCCCTCAAATCACAACCGTTCATTATATATATATGTATTTGTTTAATATATATGTATATATATATAAATATATATATATATATATATATATATATTAATATAAATATTTTATATATTATATTTATATATATTTAATAAATATATGTGTATTTATATGAATTAATCCTAGCCATCCACCACATTTTAATCTCAACCATCCATCCATCTCAATCCATGTCACTTACCCAAACTTAATCTCCACCCTTCCTCATGTTTTAATATCAATCACCCATTTTGTGTCGTCAAAAACCTAACATGTTGAAGGGCAGATTATAAAAGAGGAGTCATTTTGAAAAATCAAACCCTTAGTCCTTAGTCCTTAATCCTTCATGCTTAAGCTCCCCTGATTCCCCTTAAGCATCTTAGGTGCTCTAGAATCTTAATTTTTTCCTTCTGCCCTAGCCACTTGGCCATCACTTTTGTTGTTCACCACCACCATTGCCTTGTCCTTTTTCACTGTTGCCAAAACTGTGTAGACCAGATCTGATTCTATGACACTTTCCTCAGTCCTCGAACACCCTCCAGAGGTAACATAATACCTTTGGGTATTTTTGAAACTTCCTAGTGCATCCACAACCTTCACAAAATGCCTCTGGGCATTTCCTACATCAGATCTAAAGTCCTACGACCCTCGAGAACCATTCAGGTGTCATCGCAGCCATCAATGATAGAAGCAATGACAAAAATTAGCATGTTGATAAGCTAAGAAATTATTTGTACTTATTTTATATTTTTTGTACTTTCTATTTACAATATTACATTACAACATCTAGCGTTTAGTTATCTTTATCTTTCTGAGGGCCTCACGTAGTGGAGCCCTTGCACATGTTTCTAATCCCTTTTTATTATTGTCTCTATTCGTAGGTACAAGAAACATCTATCTGGAAGCTGTTGAAGCTAGGGTGGTTTCATAGGGATACACAAGCCCACCCACAACTCTTGTTTGTATCGAAGATGAGCGAGAAGACATCAACTATTCTTTTGAACTAGGGTTTCGGAGAACCCTAGTAATTGTAAATTTGTATCACAAAAGCATTGTAAAATACCATATTGGGGCATATTTATTTTTATAATTTAGAGATCTGCCCACATTAATAAAAGATTATTTATTTTGTGTAATATCATATTATTATTGTGCTTTTATTACTTTATTCTTGCATTGGTGTTGTTCGATTTTGGTTTACAAAATGGTGATCATAGTGGGAAAATTGCCAACGTTGATAATCCATTTGACAAAATTACCAATACACTCCATTAGCCAAATTATATATCTCCATATTTCATAGGTTGTATGACACAAACCAACTTGCCTTGCCTAAGGTTAAACCAGATGATCCCACTAAGCATGGTAAAAAATATCAAGAGCATTTTTTTTGCCCTTATCATCGACATAATGGGCATGATATCAACAACTGCTATCAATTTAAAGATATAGTGCAAGACTTAATTGACTTAGGGGCCATAAAGATTGATAGTTCCTTAGCTCAACAAAATAAAAACATTGGCATCTATCAAACACCACTTCCTCATCATAAGTAAGCGCAACCAACAATAGGAGGGTCAAACACCAAGACTCCTAATCAAGTTAAACATGTTCAATAGTACCAAGGTTTTGTGAATGCTTTTCTATAGTCACCCGAGGTCAACAATGCACAAATCAATAGAATGTACAAAAATAACCTGTTCAATCCCCCATAGCACCACATACAAGTGTGTCTCCACAACCTGCCACTTCACCATCATCCATCCAATTCTCCACCAATCCTTCCAAATCCATTCATATTTTGAGTCATCCATTTGCACCCATTCATCCTCCTAATCATCCATTAAGGCCAATTGTCTCTCTGAGTAGTCTACTAACCACTAGCATCAAAATGGCTTCAACTAAACTATCTATTTATGAGCTAATTCAAAAATCTCTCCCACATCGCGAGTCATTAATGGAGATTCTAAAATCTATTGAACTCCAATCTAAGTATGCAAATGTATTTAGCAATTTTGTGGAAAGTATTCAAACATGTGTGGAGCCCACCATTACATTCTACGATTTTGAAATCAAACCAATATCATTAGGATAGATGGACCCTTTATTGCATATCATGGATCAAATTGATAGGAAGCCATTCAAACGAGTTTTGATTGATATCGACTCCTCCATTAACATCATCACCACATCCACTCTCCAACATCTTAATCTCTCACCATCTCACATCACCAGATCCACTTTCACCTTGAAAGCATTTAACAATGCTCTCTGTTCCACAATTGGCACTATAGTTTTACCCATCGAAGTGGAGGTAAAAATATTGCACACAATGTTTCACATATTGGAAGGGTCCATGGCATACAATGTACTCCTTGGATGTCCTTGGATTAGGAAAATGAGATGTGTCCCTTCTATACTTCATCAATGCTTGAAATATGTACATGAGGGACAAATTCATTGCATACCGATGGATGTTGAATCATTTAAGTATTGCAATTTCATTTCAAATCCTTATGAATCCATGCTTCCATAAACCCATATTTTCCTCACATCATCAACCACATCATCCACTTCACCATCCACCTCTTCATCTAAAGTTTCTATTCCTAAGAAACTTCCCATCAGTGCCACACATCAAGCTTCCACTTCCATACCCTTATCTTCATCATCATTGACTACATGTGGTCAAGCTCAATATACATCAACCCCATCATCGTCAATATCATCCATCATTACTTCCTCTACATCATAGACCATACATAAAATACCTAAGTAAAATCCACCTTCATCCATATCATCTGATGTCTCACAAGTCAAAGTAACGGATAGTGAGATGCCATTCCATTCTATACGTCTCCTATTATCGGAGTCCCAATCCAATCCTAAGCTTTCCAAATCCACTTCCACATACAAATCATCCCAATTTGCAGTCCACCTCACCAATCTTGGTATTGGTGAATACGTGGTCCAAGACATCATCATCACATCGCTTAACATCCAAACTACTAGGGATTACGGTCATCCACACAACCCACCCCTATTTATAAAAGTGGTGTATAACATGGGTTCAATGCCCAATAGCATAAATTATAGTGTATGGGGGGATTGTTTCATCGTCCAATCCATATTCCCAAGATGAACCCAAGTAACCAACACCTGCCAACATACAACATATGTCGGATTTTCCATCCTGATATTTTAATCGAGTTAATTGGTAAGGTTATGGCCTAGGGAAATATAAATAGGGAATGCATGAGCTCATTGATACTCTGTATCGAGAAGCACATGACTGTTTAGGTCTATGTTATCACCATTATTCTTTCACCTCTTATTTTGAATAAGCTTTTTTAAGTCTTAATTTGAATTCAAAAGAAGAAACCCATCATCTTGATGACTCTGAAGATGAAGTCTATGAAGAATTCAACGTCATGTCAATATCTTTTGATGAATCTGATGAGGAATCGGTGCCCATCATCCCATTCATTGAACAAGATGAGTATTATCTCAGAATGTTCCCCATCCATCATCATATCTTTCAATTGCTTCTTCCACAAGAGTGAGATGAACCAACCAGTGAACCACCTCCATTTCATTAATCCACCTCACCAAACATTTTTCTTGTAATATATGTACATAAAACAAAAAAAAAAAAAAAAAAAAAAAAAACAAAAAAAAAAAAAAAAAAAAAAAATCTTTGCATTGCATGTATATGGCTTTTTTTTTTCTGTTGCATTTATTTGTGTTGCTCACTGCTGTTCAGGTTTCCAAAGCTCTAGCATCGGTTCTAGCAGAAAGGATCCACCCATCCTTCATATTGCTAAATACCATTTTCCCTTTAAGTTAACATGAATCATGTTGAATTATTCACCCCACTCTATAATCCATATGATTTGGCAAAACCAATTCAAATTCATATGAGCCTTATTGATATGGACCAAATTTCCTCACCTTCATCCTATTTTAAGTTCATCATTTTTGAGGAATTGTTAAGGGCTTCGACCAACGACATTCCTCCATTGCCTCCACCTTCGCCTTCATCTTCACCCTTAGACCTTAAGGTTTTCCAGGTAGACATAGAAGAGGTTGAGTCAGAAGAGCTTGATGATGTCATAGATGACATTCATCTGATACCAACACCCCATCAACTTGAGGAAGTTTCTCATATGTCCATTGAAGATACCATCGATGTGAACCTTAGTTCATACACAGACAATCCCCAAATTGTCAAACTTGGTAAAAGTTTATCCGTAGATGAATAAGAGTAATTAATTTCTCTCCTCAATGAGAATGGTATTTTTGTGTGGTCTTACAAATATATGCTTGACCTTGACCCTAACTTGGTTGTCCATAATCTCACCTTGCATTTTGATGCCAAGCTGATAATTTTTTTTTTGATAAGGATGCATCTTACCATTGTCCTCATGGTCAAATAAGAGCTTCTAAAGCTATTAGATGTGGGTTTCATTATCCCCATTGACTATCCTGAGTGGCTTTCAAACATAATACCCATTCACAAGCCTAACGGGGTAACACACATTTGCACTAACTTTCAAGACCTTAACAAAGTGTGTCCTAAGGATGACTTTCCTCTACTAAACATCGATAATCTTATCGACACTTACACTATCCATGAAATGCTTTCCCTAATGGATGATTTTTCAAGATACAACCAGATTCGAATCAATTCTGATGACCAACACAAATTAACATTCACTACATCTTGGGGGACTTTTTGTTATAAGATGATGCCCTTTGGCCTAAAAAATGTAGGTGTAACTTATCAACGTGCCATGACATACATATCCCACGATTACATACATAAGATCACCAAATATTATGTGGATGATCTCTTGTCAAAATTCAAAACTCGACAAGAGCACATTGGTGTCTTAGAAAATGTCTTTGATCGACTTCTAGAGCAAATGTAAGGTTGAACCCCAAAAAGTGTGTCTTTGGTGTTACCTCAGGTAAATTAATAGGATTTATTATCTCCAAAAGAGGCATTAATGTGGACCCAAACAAAGTCCAAGTCATCATGGATATGCCTCCCCCAACAAACTTGAAATAATTGCGTAGTTTACAAGAAAATATTGAATCGATCTATCGTTTCATTATGCAAATTTATGATAAATCCAGGTCATTTAATCACTTGCTACAAAAGGGGGTGAAATTTTTATGGATAGATGAGTGCCAGAAAGCTTTTGATGATATCAAGAAATACATGGCTTGTCCACCAATCTTAACTCCTCCTCGTTTGGGGGTCTTATTGGTCAAATATCTGCCTAATCAACAAACACTGCGTTTGTGCACCCTAGATACGACCAACATTGAAAGGTCGGAGGAAAGAAATGTCCCTCGTGCCAATCTCCAGAGAGGGCTGGTTCCCGAACTAAATCCTACACTGGTAGAAGACTAGGGATGCAGGAAAGGAATTGGAAAAATGCGGAAAGAAATGGGAAATATGGCCACAGGCCGAAGTGCAGGATTCGGGGTAGACTAACAACAGGAAAATCACCAAAGCATGAAATAGCATTTAACAGAGGAAAAAGTAGCAGAATTTACTTATAAACTTGCAGTAATAACCTTTAGAATAACACTCCAACATTCACTCCCTCACTAGCAATATTTAAATCCAAATGCAGAATTTAAATCTAACAACAAACAAGAAACATGAATGTAAAATAGAAGTGCACAGTATAGAAGGAAATTGCACACAAGATCACTTGCAAATTCAGAAGCCTGATGCCTTGTATTAATGCAGAGAATTTGGAGAGTATTCTCGCAAAGTGTCTAACCTCCCTTTTACAATGGAAATTTGATTAGTATTTATAGAGGATTTCGCCTCTTTCATTAAATACACAAGAGAACAAAATGATCGCAGATCAAAAAAAAAAATGAGAAAATTCCTCCTCGAAATCATTGAAAATCTCTCCCTCAAGGACAACGATCCATCTTTCAGGGAATAATTCCCAAGAAAACCAGCAACTCGGGCGTCGGTGCACAGATAATTTGGAAAGCATTGAATACTTTGGAAACGTCTCTACGCCTTGGAAATCATGAAAATCCTCCTGCTCTTCTTGCACAACTTCTTTTCTACTCGGGATCCATGATTTGAGTTACTTATCGCCACCATTATTTAATGTTTATAAATATGGCACCCTTGGAGGCTTTGACCATGATCCATTTCGCCCAAAAACTACGTTCGCCTTATGACAAAATCTGTTTCGCCCGATCTTCCTTTAAGCGCTCACGATATTTCCTTAAAACGCATTCACCCATGGGAGGGGCGAACAGGATGTTCACCTCTCAACCAGGGTGAACGCGACATTATTCTCTTCTCAGGGTACGTTCACCCAAAAGAGGGGTGAACGGGACGTTCGCCCCTCCACTGGGGTGAACGCGATGTTGCTTTATCTTCGAGTGAACACGTTTGGATATTGAAGTGCGTTCACCCAAAGGAGGGGCGAACGGGACGTTCACCCCTCAACTAGGGCGAACGTAAATATGTTTTGCCACACCTCTTCTTGCTTCCTCTTGAGTTTTTTGTTGTTTCATTCGCCCGAACTTGGGGTGAATGGGGCGTTCACCCCTTGTTTGGGGTGAATACGTTGTCATCTCCAAAATACTGAACTTTCTTAAATTCTCCATCAAATCATTCATTGTTTGTTTTTATCCCCATAGGCCCAAAAATACCTTTATTTTCAATATATTCATAACAAGGCGAACTTGCATCCCGAATGAAATTTTACAAAAACACTTATAACACCAATACAAAAACAAAATGTTCCTATGTAAAAAAAAAATTATCATCATATACATCAAAATACTCTAGAAAAATCCCCAATGTGGCAAAGTGCAAAATTGCCAATATTTTTGGTGACTCACGGGGTATCCAGCTCGCATGGATGCAAGCGATCCTAGGCCTTTATTCATTGGGCTATAGAGTCTATTTTTCCAACTGATGTGGTTGATGCCTCTGCTGATGCAGATGCTTCTTGATGCACCTCTTCCTCAACATGCTCCCTCTGTTCTGCTTCTGCTACTACTCTGAGCACTTCGGCCCGCTCTGCTTCCTCCATTGCTTTCTCTACCACCTCGTGCTCTGTTGCTACTTGCTCCTCCTACTCTTTGATAGTTTCAGAAATGACCTCATAGGCATGAACTACTTCCTCCCAAGCATGAGTAGTGAATAGGCAAGGGACACTGAGGGACTCATAAATGAAATGAAGATTCTGAACATCCATCAAACTGAGGCGCTTCGCTCATTGGGCCAACTCATACAAGGATAGTTCTAAGCGTGTATACTTCTGCAGCAAGGGCAACACCTACGCTTCGGTGAGAGGCTCCTCCCAGGCATCAATCTCAGAGGTATCTTCAACAAACTTCTTCCAAAGAGCTTCGAGCTGCTCCACGGGAAGAGGTTCTCCCCAATTATCCACAAAGGTCAGAAATCCCAACTCATCAATGGTCTCAAAATGAGACATGGAAATAATGTGTTCATGTTCAATAGTGTTGAGGATGGCCCATCCTTCCTGTACCAGGTCCATTCATTGGAAGTAACTACGTAGTGTAATTTTTGCCTTAGACCAGGCGTAGTCCATCTCGCTGAGGAGGCGAATGTGCAAATTGGTATTAGTCAAAGCCTGTATCTTTATGACCATCTCCATATAGGGTGACAACATCTCCTCAGTGGTATCAATTAATTGCTGCCCTAACTGTATTTGTATCTGTGCCTCCCATAAATAGTGCAACACTTTAACAGCTTGCACGACCAAATTTTCGTAGTTCTAAGCAGAGCGAAGGTGGGTTCCACTGACATTATCTCATGAAAATCCTATGGCCTATGCTGCCTTCTCAGCTAACTGCTTCTTCATATCTTTGAGTTGCTGCTGAAGCTTGTGCATTTCAATCCTGGTGGCATCGTGCTCCTTCAAGTGGACTTTGACCTACTGGCATAAGTAGTCATTCTCGGTGGTCGTCTTCTCCTCTTGGGCTCTGCTTTTTGCCAGGGCATTTTTGAGCTCAATTATTTTGTTCTCATTTTCAAAATATTTCTCCTTAAAATACTCACCATGTAGGTACACTGAGCTCATATCTACTTGAATGTTGCCCATATTTTCCATAGGATCTATCCACGTGAGGTCTTCTATTATAGTCTCAAAAATGAGATCGCCCGACAACAACTCTCCTTGAGGCTTCTGAACCAATGGCGTGATTGTGGTAATATGAGCCTCCTTCATGATAGGATCGAAAGCAACTTTTTAATTGGTCGAGCTGGAGCCAAGGCCTCTTTGCACCGCATACTCTTCAACCACTATGAAGAGCTCAAGTGTGCTCGATTAATCTTCTCTACATCGGGCTGCTTGTGGGCCACCTGCACATCAGGAACTATCTGCAACTCCAAAAATGGGGTGAATGGAACCAAAATGTCTGAGCGACTGGGCCCAACAGAAGTGGATGACACGGCTAAAAGAGGTGGAATAAAAATGGTGGTCTTGGTGGAGGAAGCGGGTTCAGCTATAGTTACGCTTACTCTAGGAGGAGCTTGCGTACTTACAACCTCAATGGTGGTGGAGGTGGGAACGGAAAGAGATGGGCATGAAAAGGGATTCGGCCCTGATGCATATGAACTAAAAGAAATGGAAGATGAAGGAATGGGAATAGAGGAGGGAGCAATAGTGACTTCGAGGGTGGGAGAAGATGAAAATGAAATGGATGTGGAGGGCATACCGAAGGGTGGAGAAATGGAGACCGAGGATGATGAAAGTGGAACAGATGGAAGTGAGATAGAAATCACTGCTTGCTCTGAAGAAGAAGAAGGGGGAAGAAAAGATGTACCTTCAAGTGCAAGCGTCGTGTGCTACGGTGATGGGGGTAGCTGCAAAACTGCTTCTTCTTCCTATACTTCCACCCTTTCTCCAATGTCCAAATTTTCTCCTTCATCCATGACTTCGACATGAGAGCTTTCTGACTGTTGATCTTCCACCGATGCTTGAGCCATTGAAAATACATCTACAACTTTGGTCAAGAGCTCTTCCATGGGTGAAGGATTTACAATAACTATCGACACATTAGTAACCATGGGAATAGTTACAACTGACGTTATAGAAACTACAACTAAAACTATAGGGGCCTCAATGGTAGAAGTCATAACTGCACTAGACCTTGGCCTTTTCGTCACCTTTGGAAATGGTGGCGCCTTCGGTAAATTTTGCTTTTCGGGCATGGGCGTCTCCTCTACTTGTCGCTTTGTTCGTTGAGACCTCCTTTTAAAAACATATTGTTGTTCTTCTTCCTTCGGAGTCTCATCTTCGACTATTGGGCGCTCTTGCTCAGTTTTACCTTCGCCACTATTAGAATGTTGAAAGCTTTGTGGTAAAATATTGGTGAAGGTGATGGGTTGATATGAGTTTACAAACTCATCATAAATATCTAAAAACTGCTCATCCAATTTCAACCCGTAAGGAGTAGTCGACTTCCCATGGTGAATCCGCATAATCCACCAATTCATTATTTTTTCTTCAGTCCAATTGGGTTCGACTTCCTTGACAGAACTGAATAAACCTGATGGAGGAATTTGAGTCTTATTTTTGGTCGGATTATATTCTGCCTCCTGCTCATAATAATCATGCCATGGTGGGAGGGTCGTCATTTTTTCAATATGCTAGTTCATGTCCGGCCCATCAAAATTATTTCTCCTCTTCTAGATATCAGGTCGAGGACAACAATGAAATGACTTAGCCTTCACAATAGCTAAGAATTTTCCCAGAGGATCATATCACCAGCGTTGCGGTAATTCAATCAAACCCAAATCCTGGAGTGCCACCATCAAGAGCCTATTCTGCCCAACTTGGCTCACTTCTATGCTGCCGAATTTGAATGGCATGTTGCATGTAGTCTTCTTTCTCATGCCCAGCTCCATATATATCATTCACATGATCAGTATGGTGCACAACCTCCATGGCGAACATATGCTCCATGGTGAAATATGGTAACAAAAATGGCTTACCCATGAAACCAAAAATGCGCACAACTACGCCCTGGGTAAGCAAAAAAATATTGCCCTTCTCCTATGCAATGACTGTGTCCCTCAAATTTTGTGGCACTCTATCATAGGTACCACAAAGCAATTCGATCACCGGCCCCAGAAACCAACTATTAAAGTTGTATACCGACTCCCTCCTTGACAAAATGGGAGTCCACATATAAACTGGCAAGGGCTCATTCTTTTTGCCCACCTATGTCACTGTAATGAAGGAGAAGTGCTGCTATAACTGGAAGAAGAAAAACCATACTAAAAATGAGGTATGCAAAAATGACTTGGTCTCCCCGGTTTGCATTTTCTCCAATTGAAAGTTCATTCTTCGGGAGATGTAGTCAGCCCAATCAAAGAAAATAGGATTGTCACCTTGCCTCATGGTAGAGGGAGAATAAAATTCGACTTTACAAATACACTATGAAACAACCACCTACCATTTATGCACAGTTTCATCTGAGGGTAACCCAGTGACCCAAGACAACATGGAGTATATATCTTGAATTTTGAATTCTGAGAGTGGCTTCGATAAATTAGGAAGCTGCCCCATCTGTGGCTCTTTAATAAGTTGTGTCTCCATAAATTGGTGCATTGTCACTATGGAGACGTACCTATCCTCTTGCTCATCAATATGTAGCTTTTTATGAACTGCATAAGAGGGGGCTTCAATCCACAAGCAAAAGCTTCCCGAATTTCATCTAGAGTGATGGTGAATAGAATCTCCCTCTTGGCATTTCTGACAACCCTAGTAAATGGGTCATAGAACTAGGCAATGAGTTGCACCAGCTCAGGGCATGGATGAATGGGTGAACACAAATACCAGGACAGCTATGAATGATACGACACTATCAGCCAACTGTTTGATGTCACTCCTTGACTCACCACCGCTTCTACCTCTTGCCTTAACCTTTCGATTCCCTTATGCGTGATAAGGTAGTCTCCCATTTCTATCATAGTGTCTTCATATGGGTCCAAGTCTACATAATCATTTTTTTGAGCCCTTTTTGCTCTAGAGCCTCCCTCCTTTTTCTTTGATTTCTTAGGCTCTATAGCCTCTATGACGTCCTTGGGCTCCTTGCTACGTTTCCCCATTTTCCTTCTCTCTAAAAAATTCTCTGAGCAGACTCTAAAATATTCTACAGCTACAATCACGAATACAATAGTAAAATTTTAAAAAAATAGAATATAAACTATGACTTTTACCTCATGGTTTTTATAGAGCCATCCCTCATCTGCCATAGTAAATGCAAAATTAATTGCAAGCACTTTCGGGAGGGAAAGGGTATCGAACTGCTAGCCTGGCACCATTCCCGACGTCTCAACGACTTCTCCTTTGATTCACTGTCGGATCCTCCTAAAAAATGTGCCCTGCTCACTATACAATTTCATTGTAAATTGTGCCCTAGCACCTAAAGCTTGTTGGGAAAGCTAAATTGGCCGCTTAACAACCAATCATTTAATATTCATCGCTCCTTGGAAAATAAAAATTTGGCACAATGCACATTTTAATTTAATGCTCTTCTATCTACACTCTCGCCCTCCGATTGCTGACACGTAACCAAGGGGCACAATTTGTTACGCAACGTGCTTCCAAAAATGTTGCGATTACTTCCTCCTTCCGATGAAATCACTTCGGGCAAAGCAATTTTTATCCTTCCCTAGCGACTTTAAAATACGTCACGCTTTTACTTGACTTGGGCACCTTCGATCTATTTGAAAATTCATGGCGAATAGCCCTTTTAAAGAAAACTTTATCTGCTTTCGCTTTTTTGAATATACCTGGAAAATCATATTTTTCTAAAAATAACATAAGGCCCTTTTATTTTATTTTTTTCTTGCTTTTCCTCATTCTCTTATATCCGAGCTTTATGATTTTTCCTTCCTTCAAAAGCGCTCGAAAAAAACTTCGAATATATAAAAAGCATGTGCTTTTAATTTTAAAATTATGCAAAAGAAAACAAAATTTCATCGCCCTTCTTGGTGCGTTCACCCATAACAGGGGCGAACGGCCCATTCGCCCATCCTTTAGGGTGAACACGATGTTAATATAATTCTTGCTATCACCGAACTTGATGTCCGATTGGTGAATTAGGAGGGATTTTTTTTTTTTTTTTGTGTATTGTATATCAACAAATTAAAACAACAACATTCTAAAAAGATATTTACATATATACAAAATGGTACCTCACCAAAATATCATCATTGAATATAGGCCTTCAAATGAAGACCATTCACAGGGATGGGGAGATCATAACCCTCTAGATCACGAAGATGGTAAGCATTTGCTGAATTCACCATAGAAATTTGAAAAGGGCCCTCCCAGATAGCATCGAACTTATGGTGGTTCCCTAGCTTAGCCTTCTTTTCATTCCATTTTAAAACCAAATCTCCCACCTGAAAACTATGGTCGATCATTTTCTTTCCAAACCACTTCCTCATTTCTCTAGTATGCTCAACAAATACTTGATAAGCTTATTCCCTATTCTCTTCTAACTGCAGCAACTATGCCAACCTTGCACTCATAGGGTCATATTCTTCATCCTCATCCTAGAACAACTGCAATGTTTGAAGTACTGGCAGCTCAATATGAGTAGGAAGAACAACTTCTTTCCCATAAACCAAGGCATACGGGGAAGTCTTGATAGATTTCTTTATCGAGATACGATCTGCCCAAAGTGCTTGATTCAACAACAAATGCCAACTTCTCTTGTTACTGCCCATCATTCTTTTTAAAATTCATAGCAAATTCTTGTTAGTGGACTCGGCCAACCCATTCCCTTGCAGATAATAGTTGGATGATGTCTTCAAATAAATGCCATATTTGCTAGCAAACTCTATAATTTTAGCCCCAATAAATGGAGTGCCATTGTCAGTTACAATAGAATATGGTATGCCAAAATGAGTAATGAGCCCCTCTAGAAAGGAGATAACAGTAGCTTGATCGACCTTCTTAGTGGGAATAGCCTCCGCCCATCTGGTGAAATAATCAGTCATCATCAGGATATACTTGTGTTCCATGGAAGAATGTGGATCAATGATGCCAATGAAATCAAGACCCCACTACTGGAAAGGTGCTTCCACTTGGATTGGACATAGAGGTAAAGCTCCTTTCCTAGTCCTGCCAACGTATCATTGACAACTATCACACTGTTGACTTATTTTATGAGCGTCGGTGAACAAAGTGGGCCAATAATAACCCGCTCGGATAATTTTTAAAGCCATGGGCCTGCCTGCATAATGTCCTCTAGATAGCCCAGAATGAAATTCTTCCAATATATTCTCCTTTTTGGATGCTTTTACACACCTGAGAAGAACTCCATCTATGTTTTTATGATACAACCCATTGGGCAACAATACATACTTGAGTGCTTGCAGCCTGAACCTCCGATGCTGTGAGGCATCGAGGTGAGTTGGACATCTCCCAGAAGTAAAATAGTCAACCAACTCTTCTATCCAATCACGATCACTCATAGTATGATTCGCACAAATTCTTTCACCTATGTCCTCCACATGCACCACATCCAATGTCTCAATGACAACACTTTTAGCTAACTCCTAGCATAAAGCTCGTCCACGAACTAGCTTTGTCGATCAGATCTCCACATCATATTCTTGAATTTTAGAGACCCATCCTGCTCTCTTATCACCTAATTCTCCTTGCAGTATAAAGTTTCGAACATCAAGATGAATCACATAAACAACAGTCTTGCTCTGAGAAACGAAGTGTCAGAACTTTTTCAATGATTTCATCATAGCATAAACCTGCTTCTCAATGAAGTTGTACTTCTCCTGATGTGGTGCAATAACTTGGCTCAAGAAAGCGATTGGCTTTTCTTCTCCATATTCTTGTTTTTGAGTCAACACTGCAACATAGCTTTCATGCTCACCCACCGCATAAAGAATGAAGTCTTTCGAATAATCAGGATTAATTAAAACTAGAGCTTGAGTGATTCTTTCTTTGATTTCCTGAAAAGCTCGTCTCCTGACTTTCATCCACTTAAACTCAACATTTTTTTCAAAAGCTCAGTCATGGGCTTCACAACCTAGGTGAAATCAGCAATAAACTTGTGGATGAAGTTTATTTGGCCGAAGAAATATTGGAGGTCTTTCTTATTAGCAGGCAACGATAATTTCATGAGTGCTTCGGCTCTTGCAGGATCTATCACCAATCCTTCTTGTGAGATTACGTGACCCAACAATTTCCCTTCTTTGATGATGAAGATCGACTTCTTTGGATTGATGGAGATTCTAAACTCACGACACTTCTCAAACACCTGCCTTAGATGAGCAACATGATCTTCTCTACGATGGGAAAACATAATCATATCATCAAGATATATCACAATAATTCTATTCAGTAACTCACCGAAGGTGACGTCCATGGCTCTCTGGAAGGTAGCACCAACGTTCGAGAGACCAAAGGGCATCCGCTGGTAGGAAAATGTGCCCCACTTGGTAGTGAATGCTATTTTGTATTGATCCTCATCCTTCACCCATATTTGATTATATCTAGAGAAGCCATCTAATAGTGAGAATATTTGAGCACCGACAACCACATGAAGAATTTGATCTATCTAGGGTAGAGGGTAATGATATTTAAGTGATGCCTGGTTTAGGTTGCGAAAATCAACACACAACCGTATGTCTCCATTCTTCTTCCTTACTGGGACCAGGTTCGCCACCCAGGTCGAGTGCTTAATCGGGTATATAATCTTTGCCTCCAACATCTTCAACAATTATGCCTTCATGAGCACTTCGATCTTAGGATTGACAGGGCGTTACTTTTGTCAAAAAGGTTTTACCCCCTCCTACAGTTCTATGGTATGTTGGATCACATTCTTATCATATCCCTTCAAATCCTGGTAACTCCATGCCACAATGTTAGGGTACTCGTAGCACAGGTTTTTAATACCTTCAAGTTCATCCGACACACAATCAATCCCGATCTTGATAACCTTTTTAGGTTCCAACTGCAATTCCTTGTACTCCTTGGCATCCACTTTAATCTTGTGCTTATCAACTCTATCATTTTGATCAAATAAACTTTCCAATGAGATCAAACCTCGAGGAATGTGATTATTCTTTAATTGAATCATCCCTTCTTTCTCCTCTTCAACAAGTACTCTATCATCCGTGCTAGCAGCTTCTCTGAGCAAGAAATTGACTATTTGTTCATCATTGTCGAATACTTGCCAATAGAGATTCTTATCTGGAACTAAAGGTCTATAGATCACCCTGACAGTCTTGGGCTTTCGGACTACTTGCTCCATGGGAGAATAGTTTACACCAAGAGAAGCTAAAATATCTGCATGTTTATTCTACTCCCGAGGAATCACCTGAATGTTCAAAGTTGTGAAAGCTTCAAATAAATCCCAGACCCTATTGTGATAAGCTTTCAGGTAATGCTACTTTGATACACACTTATTGGTGGTCTGATTAACAATAAGTTCAGAGTCACCAAAAATTTGTAGCTGCTTAATGCCCAACTTTTTAGCCTTTTTCAATCCAAGGCACAATGCCTCATATTCAACTGCATTATTTGTACAACTCCAAGTCAACCTATAAGAATAAGTTTTTTGTATTCCCTTAGGAGAGATTAATACGACACCAAATCCTATGCCATTCTTACATCTGGCGCCATCAAAAAATAGTTTCCATAACTGATCTATGTCGAAATTGTGGGAATCAGGAACTTTTCTTTCAGTTTGCTCAGGCTTAGTTATTGTGTAACAACCAATATCTATCCCGATCATTGCATTAAAATATGTGAGCAAAAACTCATCCTCCAGGTGAAGCTCACCCAATGCTTCTCCCACCAAGTCAACCTCTTCTAGTTCTTTAGTCATCATGTTTACTACACCTGGAGATTGTTCTTCCTCTTCCAACATTTCAATGTGAAAAGGTGAAGGTTTTTCATTATGGATACGAATCCATTTTCCCTTGAATGGTATCTCCAAATGTGAATAGTCCAAGGAAAGGTATCCTCCCAACTTAGCCATGAACTCCCTTGAGAGGCACATGCTAAAGTATGGCTCCAAGTCAACTACTACCACTTCTTGGATGACTGTGATTTGTGGCATACTATGAAGGACAATAGGGATATCTTTGATCACTCCCACCATCTTGACCGGAGTCCCATCCAATTGTAACACTCCTGGGCTACTTCTTGTATATTCCATCCCCATTACTTCACATACTGCCTTTGGCATGATAGTAGTTGCAGCTCCAGAGTCGATCATACAATTATGTACAATCCACCCTTCCATTCTCAAAGATAAATAAAATGGGGGAGGCCTATTTTTCCCTATTGTGGAAGTTGGTAGCACTTGCGCTAGGACTATTTGAGAAGGATATTTCTTTTGATCTTTAGCAGTCTTCAAGGATTCTTGTAACAAATCAATTTGTCCTAGCAACTGTAGCGCATCATACAAGCTAACCTTCATTGGGATCTTCTTCATTTCTTCTACAATGTTGTAACTTGAGGCAGCCAAAACCTTCTCTTCTAGAGCTCATTCATATTTATCCCGATACTGTTGAGTAGCTTCTACTCTTTGCCTCTTCATCAATGATGGGTACTTAAGTCACTCCCTAGCTTGCTCTTTTGTTTCACCGTGCATTTGAGCAGCCGCTATAGGTTGCGAAATTGATGCCTTGATTTGTACTTTCTCTTGAGCTTGCTTAGGCAATAAGTCTTTTAATTTGATAGAATCTTGCTCCTTAGTCCTCACACCAGGCACTTTCGCTGGAGGTAGTCATTTCTCATCTTGTACCTTTGGTTCTATAGGCACCTTCAAAGGTTCGAGCTCCATCGGATCTACAATTATTGGCTTCTTCTCGGACCTTGTGAGGACCAAAACTTGCTCCAAAGATGGCATCATAAAATTATGATCAACTTCTCTAATCATATTAACTTGTCCACCAACCAAACTCTCTGCTAATATCTGCACATAATTCATATGCACCATACAGGTATCTTCTCCATGAGGATCATTACATGTCGAACACCAATACGCCTTCTCTATTGCACTAGTCTCCTCATTTTCTAGCACTATTGTACTCTTCTCAGGGCCTCTACTAGTAGAAGCTTGTTCTCTAGTAATTGGTGGAGTTTGAAATCTCCGTGATCGGAACTCAGCCTCTACTTGCTTCTTCCTTACTATTGTAAGCTCATTAGATATTGTCCTTAAGGCTACGTTATTGGACTTTACTTCTTGCAACAATGTCATGAGAGGGTCAGGATTAGATGGTGGAGTGGGCATTGGCAAAGGTAAGGGTGCTTGTGGCATAGGTAAGGAAAGGGAGTCGGAGGCACTAGCAATGTTGGAAAAGGAATAGATATCGATAGCTAGGGAACTGGTGGGGCAAGTAACTATGAAAAACCTGGAGCTGAATGTTGTGGGATGGGAATCGGAGCAATATGAGGTGGGCTAGAGCTCCATGAGGGAACTGGGTACATAGAAGGCATAGGTTGTGAAAATGCACTAGAATACAAGTACTGAGGAAGATCAAGAAGAATGGGCATAGTCATCTTTGGAGGAAGCCTACCTACAATAATCAAATCAGATTCAGCCTTTTGAGCTTGAGTATACAAGTCTAGAAATGTAGTCACATTGGCCTATCATACAACCATACCAATATCAGTGCTAAATGCCCTGAGATAGTAGAATGCAGCTTGCTCATGTGTAGGTCATAAACCATCAGGGACTCTTTGCCAGCTTCATGCGAATCT
Organism: Wollemia nobilis; assembly: GCA_028583015.1. Classification (NCBI taxonomy): domain Eukaryota; kingdom Viridiplantae; phylum Streptophyta; class Pinopsida; order Araucariales; family Araucariaceae; genus Wollemia; species Wollemia nobilis. Next base: position 3,887,180 of record JAQPPZ010017073.1, read on the forward strand.
GACATTAAAATCCATGATCTCTTCTTGTGGATGTCTTTGAATCATCATGAACTGGTGCAGCAGAGAGTATGGATCAACTTGTTCATGAAAATTTTTAATCAGCAACTCCGCCAACTGATCCCATGAAGTAATAGTACCAGGTTGCAGTGATCGATACCAATACAATAATTTTCCTCTCAATGATAATACCAATAATTTTATCATTACATCTTCATCCGTTATGTCATGGATGGTCGCCAAAGAGGCCACATCTTGGATATGCTCATACGCAGTTTTACCGGTACCATCATAGGTCGGCAAAGCTTTCAAAGCAGCTTGGGGCATCGGGTTTTGTGCTTGCAAATTCAAAGCTCCTGAGCTATTCCATGCTGGGAACTACCTTGGTGGCTGTTGTTGATGGGGTGGAGGATTTTGAGCCATATGGACTGGTATATGAGGTGTAGGTTGAGGAACACTAGTGGTCGTATGAGGTGGAGGGAAACTTGTGGTGGTACTAACTAGGCTTACAGGAGCAGAAAATACACCAGCTAACCGTGAGGATGTAACAGATGGTATGTGGGATATATGGGGTAATGAAGATGTACGTCGAAAAGTGTCTAATTGAGGATGTTCTCCCAATATTTGAATATCAAGTTCGTAGAACTCGATTTGATGATCTAGATTTTTGGCTTTCGATCTTGTATTCATGAGACACAACTTTCGTTGCTCTCACATTCGAAGATTTTTGAGTATAATCGAGTCGCCAGATGTTCTAATATTATAGCATAAAGGCAAACATCAAACCTTAATACTGCTGGAAGTGGAAACTTTGAGGTCCCATCAGGTGTGCCAAAAATTGTTGGTCAAATATCTACCTAATCAACAAACACTACATTTGTGCACCCTAGATATGACCAACATTGAAAGGTCAGAGGAAAGAAATGTCCCCCGTGCCAATCTCCAGAGAGGGTTGGTTCCCAAACTAAATCCTACACTGGTAGAAGACTAGGGATGCAGGAAAGGAATTGGAAAAATATGGAAAGAAATGGGAAATATGGCCACAGGCCGAAGTGCAGGATTTGAGGTAGACTAACAGTAGGAAAATCACCAAAGCATGAAATAGCATTTAACAGAGGAAAAAGTAGCAGAATTTACTTATAAACTTGTAGTAATAACCTTCAGAATAACACTCCAACATTCACTCCCTCACTAGCAATATTTAAATCCAAATGCAAAATTTAAATCTAACAACAAACAAGAAACATGAATGTAAAATAGAAGTGCACAGTACAGAAGGAAATTGCACACAAGATCACTTGCAAATTCAGAAGCCTGATGCCTTGTATTAATGCAGAGAACTTGGAGAGTATTCTCGCAAAGTGTCTAACCTCCCTTTTACAATGGAAATTTGATTAGTATTTATAGAGGATTTCGCCTCTTTCATTAAATACACAAGAGAACAAAATGATCACAGATCAGAAACAAAAATGAGAAAATTCCTCCTCGGAATCATTGAAAATCTCTCCTTCAAGGACAACGATCCATCTTTCAGGGAATAATTCCCAAGAAAACCAGCAACTCGGGCGTCAGTGCACAGATAATTTGGAAAGCATTGAATACTTTGGAAACGTCTCTACGCCTTGGAAATCATGAAAATTCTCCTGCTCTTCTCGCACAACTTCTTTTCTACTCGGGATCCATGATTTGAGTTACTTATCGCCACCATTATTTAATGTTTATAAATATGGCACCCTTGGAGGCTTTGATCGTGATCCATTTCACCCAAAAACTATGTTCACCTTATGACAAAATATGTTTCGCCCGATCTTCCTTTAAGCGCTCATGATATTTTCTTAAAATGCATTCGCCCATGGGAGGGGCGAACAGGATGTTCACCTCTCAACCAGGGCGAACGCAACATTATTCTCTTCTCAGGGTACGTTCACCCAAAAGAGGGGTGAACGGGACGTTCACCCCTCCACTGGGGTGAACGCGATGTTGCTTTGTCTTCGGGCGAACGCGTTCGGATGTTGAAGTGCGTTCACCCAAAGGAGGGGCGAACGGGACGTTCACCCCTCAACTGGGGCGAACACGAATATGTTTTGTCGCACCTCTTCTTGCTTCTTCTTGAGTTTTTTTGCTGTTTTGTTCACCCGAACATGGGGTGAATGGGGCGTTCACCCCTTGTTTGGGGTGAACGCGCTGTCATCTCCAAAATACTGAACTTTCTTAAATTCTCCATCAAATCATTCATTGTTTGTTTTTATCCCCATAGGCCCAAAAATGCCTTTGTTTTCAATATATTCATAACAAGGCGAACTTGCATCCCGAATGAAATTTTACAAAAACACTTATAACACCAATACAAAAGAGTACCTATGTGAACAAATGAGGAATAAATGAAATTATTTTTAACATAAAAGCCGCCATAGACAAACAAGACTTTATCATCATATACATCAAAATACTCTAGCAAAATCCCCAATGTGGCAAAGTGCAAAATTACCTTTATGTTTCAACACTGGACTTTGCATTAGGGACATGTTGTGACTATCTCACAACTAACCCCAATATTGGGGACCCACTTTAAATTTGTAGAAATTGAACTAATGGGATATTATTGAGCAATTGGGTTCTTCCTTTTTACCTAATTGTCCCATGATTTTTCTTGAATATAAAGCGAATGGGGTCATTTTTGCTAGCAATTTAGGTTACATGTTATTGCTTGATGTTTTGTTGCTATTTTAGCTAGAAAAATGATTGTTATTTCTATTGCTCAAATATGTTGGTTTTGTTGTTCCTTTTGTTTTGTCTTTTGTTTATCAAATTTGTTGCTACAATAATTTGTTGTATTTTATTGTCCTTGTGGTTGTTATTTTTTTGTTGTGTTTAGTCAGTGTTTTGTTGCTTAGTTTATTTTATTAAATTTGATTGTTGTTATGTTATTTTTTGCTTTTATATTTATTTACTATGTTGCTTCTTGCCTTTAGGTTATTGTTAATTTATTCTCTGTTTTATTTCTTCGTTAGGTTTTGCTTTATTTTTCCTTATCTTTCTTTATGCTTTCACAAGGATCTAAAATTGAGGACGATGGACCAAGGACGTGGCACCACAAGGTAGGACGACAAAACGAGGATGTGGTAGCATGTCACTGGACATGACTTCGATGGTGTATGGAAAATGAGAGAGAGTACCCGAAGGCAATCAACTAAGCTAAGGTGAGAGATACGTTATGAAGCGCTCGAGGAATGAAACACCACGAATGTGGGATAATGGACCTCCCCACACCAAAGAAAAACCTTCAACCATTGATTGCTAACATGTGACATACCAACAACCTAGATTTGTACGGCGTATTCCATGTTAAACATTGACCATGATTGGGAACTGCAAAGGTATCTAATTTGGGGCGTGTAGAGACTCATTACAATAAATATGTGGGATAATGTCCCACCTAACTATGTCAGATGATAGCGAGTGGCAGGGGCGACAAAGATATTTTGGTTGCAGGTCCATAGTGTAGGAGGGCTTGGCATGATAGTAGGAACCATGATTAACCCTTACTTGTTGCTAGAAAACCCTAAACCCCATATGCATTGATTATTTTTTCGAATGCCAGAGAGGAAGAAAAGGTTGAAATATCAAGCACAATGGAGTTGCAAAGTATCTTCGAGGCCCGAACGTAGGCTTGAACTAATAACAAAAATAAGGAATGGACAAGGTGCAATGCTAGGAGTGACCAAATTATGGTCTCATTGTAGGTTACAGAGGATGAAGCTGTACGCGATTGGAGCTAGCCATAGGAAGAGAGAAATAAATTCGAGATATTTGAAGCTTGGTTTCAACCTAAGACCTGGGCATTGTGGTAGAGGCAATCCAGATAAGGATTACCCCTTATCGACCCTGGTTCGAGTCATGTTGATGCCACCCAAAAGAAGAAAAGAGGGATTTTTATAACATGTTATAATCTGGTACCTAAAGTTTCATTTTTCATTATGTTTTTGTGGGTATTTTATGAATACCTAGGGTATCTTAGTGTTCTCTACTCATGTTTCCTATTGCTAGGGTTAGTTAATATTTTGTCCTTCATAGGATCAATTGTTAACATTGAAATATGTGTGAATAGGGACAAAGGGGAGCTCAAATCAAGAAGGAGATATAAGGAGGAATACAATTATTTGTTTTAAATATTTAAATTCAAGAATTTTGTAAGAATATGAAAGGTCATATTTATGTATTTCATTCCACTTTTTGCTGCCCTCTTTTCTTGTAAATGAAGTGGAAACGAAAAGGATTCTTGAAGGTTTTAAATATCCATGGAAGCCCGTTGTTAAGGGGCTGGAATTTTTTGTAACCAAAGGGATCTCATTTTGAGGTTTGAATGCATACAAATCCGAAAACTTGCACCTTGTAAGCAATTTTGGACGAAATTTATTTATGAGGGTTCTATGTTTAATGTTTAACCTTTTTTTACTACATTTTATGGACTTATATCTAGTGTTAAATTCTCTAGGAGGTTGCACTATGTGAAGGTTCATTTGAATGCAGGGTTTGTTTTCCTTAGAGTCTAGCACTTGATTTAACCAAATTATGTTTATGCAGGTTTGTTTAGATCAGGTTACCCTTAAGATTTTCTCATAATCTCTGGTTTTGCAGGGTAGGGGAGCATGACATCGTATTGTGTTTGCACTTATATTCCAACTTTATATTAGCTTAGTTGTAGTTTATTTGTTTCTGCAAGTTTTCTTTTATTTTTGCAAACCCCATTTGTTTAAGTCTTTTAATCTGAAACTCAAAATCCCAAAAGGTCTCATTTGATTCATAAATATGATTTGGGAAATCTAGAGTGCACATTATCCAAATAGTATAATTCACAAGCACTTACATACACACTTATTTGGATAACTTTTCTAGGCATTAAAAGGAGCATTTCTGCACAGCTTTTCATTTTGCATAAAAAATATTAAATCAATTTAGGAGGGAGGGTTATTGATTACAATTTCACATTAAATCAAAGATAAGAAATGGAGTGGACAATTCGACAATACTTACCGATTTCATGTACATAATCAAAGATAAAAGGAATGGCTGACTCCACTAACCCTCAAAATCACATTAATTGCAGATAAAGCAAATGAATGCTAACTTGCTAACATACTAACTTTCTAACTTTATGACTTTCTAACTTTGCAATTAGTAAAGCATTAAATTTGAAGATAAAATTGAACCTACTAACTACAAATGAATCTCACATTAAAGGCACGAATTTTAAAATAAAGTGGACAATTCCACACAGTTTCTCAGTTTGTATTTTAATCTAAAGATAAAACAAACCCACTAACATGGATTCAGGGTAAGACAAATTAATGCAAAGATAATCAAAGGAGCACTTTATTTTATCAATTAACACAAAGGCACATTCATTGCAATTTAAGGAAATCAATCACAAAGCACAAATGAATTAAACCAGTAGGCCCCTTGTTAATAGTTACTTGCAAATCACTGGGTTGTTTCTAGAACTTGTTATTCTTGATTATTTTACTTTCAAATACACATGTGCAATGCTTATATAGTGAAACCTTGGAGAAGTTTTTTTGTTTTGTTTTTAACTTCTTTGCAAGAGAGGGTTTTTGGATTAATACCTTGACTATGATGGAGATTTTGCAATTGGGTAAAATTTCCACTCAACAGGACAATGCTTGCACAAAAGAATAAAAACAATCGAGAGCAAGCTATCTACGACATTAGTCAAACATTGGTTAGCTATGAAACCAGATATGCTTACATGGAAAATTTAAACATAGAAGTGGTTTTTACCACTAAGAAAGTTAGACGTTTCATGCTTAGTCACATCACATATGTCATATCTCACGAAAATCCTCTGCGTTATATGATATCTCACACTTACAATAACACCCGCATCACAAAATGGATAATGCTTCTCACTGAATTTAATCTTGAGTTCATTAGCCAAAAATCTATAAAGGTTAGGTCATAGCCAATCAACTTGCAGAAGCTCCACTTCCTAGTGATCAAACCTTGATTATTGAGCTCCCAGATGATTCGGTATTCACTATCATTGAATAAGAAGAAGACGTCATTATGGAGGAAGACATCAATATCACTTCTTCTTTAATGGTTTTGAGTGTCAAAAAAGTCAAGGTTTTGGAGTTGTTTTTCATACACCACAAGGGATACCTATTCCCTTATCATTCAAACTTGACTTTTAATGCACAAACAAAAATGTAGAGTATGAAGCCTTAATCTTAGTTCTTCAAGCATCCATAGCTATGGAAATAAAGCATATCAAGATATTTGGTGATTCTCAACTTGTCGTTCGACAAATAAATGGATAATACCAATGCAAGGAACCTACCATAAATCTTTACCATGAAGTAGTAATGAAATTGCTTGCCAATTTGATTGGTATATGTAAACACCTAAAACATGTCATGCCGAGGCGACTACTCATATGGGACATGCTAGAAGATCATATGGAAGACCTTTGGACATATCAAAGGTATAACAATGGTGTTTACCACTCATTTGGGTATTTTTACCTAATCAGTGCTAGCTGTGGCTAACACCCACAGTTAGTAGTGCTCATCGTGCCTGTCATTCGCGGTTAGCACTCAAAATTAGTTGGTATTCATCTGACCCAAAATCAGTTGCAATGACCAATTGGTTATGGATTGGAGCGGTTTGAGTGAGGAAGGTTCTGGATCCTTCCATCCAACAAGCTCAATTGCCCAATCTTGATATTAGCTTCATGAGGAAGCTACTCCTAGCCCCTTGGCAATTGCTATATAATCCCCCTTCGAATTGGGAAAAAAAGAGAGGGAAATAGAATCAATTGAGTAGCGAAGCCCTATCGAATTGCATACTCACCTAGGTACATTGAGAGGAAAACTATTGCTACCCAATTGAATATCACATTGCCATGAAGGTCTTAGGAGCCTAAGAGAGTCAAGAAATGCGAATTCGTGTAATCTGTGCACCATATGATCAATTCAACCACAAAATATGTCAGAGGACATAGAGGCGACCCTTGACCATAAATTTGATGAAGAGAAAATTGACCCTGATTTGGAGGGTAAACTTATTACAGTCTCCATTGCGGTTGTTAGCCACGGGGAACAATGCTCACCGCGTGAATGACCCATGGTTAGTAGGTAACCTTTGATCCCTTTGTTCTCAGTTTTGCATTCTGTTTAGTCAGGTTCGATTGATATTTTTGCATGTTTAATTCAGAATTTTAGAGACATTTGACTGACATATTAGGTGTTAGTTACAAATTCCCTTTATTGTTATAGTGTAAGGCATAACAAATCTTTTTCATGCTTCCATGTCTGCAATTGGTTAATTAGGAGCTTAAATAGATTCACCTTAGTTTCCTTTATATTTCTAATGGCAAATTATCATGTTTTAGATCAATTTATATGTACTTAATCACTTTATTTATTTCTTGATCATCATGTTATCTTTTATACAAGCACCCTTTTAAAGCCTCATCAAGAGAGACCTCCTTTGTTTTTAATATTTATTGTTTTTTATTGCACGTAGGACTAACAGGGTTTTTGTATGCAAGGCAATAAATGCCTCTAATCATGGAGAAGAGGGTCATCGACATCCTAGAGCATTTTGTGTCACCCTACAAGGCATTTGATTCATATCTACCCTAAAAGGGAATTAGATCTATTGTAATTGAAGTATCAAAATGGGTATCCCTAAGAGGAATGAATATGTAACTTGACTCAATTTGGAATTAATAAATGATTCTTGTATTTTCATTTCCTTTTTGTTGTCAATTGGTGCATGTTTAGTTGTTATCTTTCTTTAATCACAATAGATTGCCTATCAGGTGTGAGCCTGTTTGGTGGTTACAGTAGGCAATCACGATGGGAATCTACAATTTGTGCCATATTTTACTGACCTTGGGTTGTGTTTTTATGGTAGATGCTCACTACGACTAACAGTCGCGGGTAAAAAATTGGCCCGCAGTTAATAGACGTGGGTAACAGTCGCAGCCACGCATTAGAGTCATGGTAAAAAATAGACTAATCACAGAGTAGGGAGTCAAAGCTTAATCATATGAGGACCTGAGGTAGGCTCCATTTCCACTCTCTATGAATTATTTCTTTGTCTGTGTTTTTATAGAGACTAAAAAATGAAAGTTAAATAGGATAACCATGAAAGAAGGATAAAACGAACTAAGGTCCTTAGGGTTATTATTTCTTAATTTTTGCTAGGTGCTGCTAGGAACATTGGACCTCTGATTCTAGTCCGCCTTATACTCCAACATGCTAGAATAATTTGTGTGTTGATTATGCATGCTTGAGGTCAAATAAAATGCCATTTTCATTGTAAACTTGCATTGTCGAAAGGTCATGTAGGATGTAGCATGCATACTTTTTGAATATCAAATGTTATTTTTTTTGCATATCATGTAGGAAATGATCATGTGAGTGTTGTATTATGCATATTTCCTTTATGCAAATTAAAAAGAACACACACACACCACGACACACTTAAATGCTAGTGAGTTGGGAGTCACATCCAACCACTAGTAGGGTTTCAATGATGGTGGAGGTGATTTCCATCCGTTGGCCCAACTCCCTCATACCCTATGTTCTAGACCAATACCGAATCCAAGAACCTTATGTAGACCAAAAAATTTGCATGTACTCCTTTTCGAAGGGTATGACGTTGATTGGGTGAAAATGGGTGAGGATCTAGGAGGACCTGTGCTCCATGCTCGAGTGTGGACTTTCATTGCTGCAATTTGGAGGGATTACATGATCTGGAGTTCATAGTCAGGTTGTCGAGCTATGAACATACTGGTGAAAGCCATTAAATAATTGAGAAAATCATCAATGCTTTGCAAAACATGACAAGAGTTACTTTACTGATACAAAAAATTGAAAACACATCAAACAATTTAGGGCTCATTTTAAAATTGTAAAAGGAGATAATCATCATTGTATTCTTTGCGTGCTAATAAAAGTTAAATCTAGACATAGGATACATAATGGTGCAAACACGGAGAGGCCAATCCAGGCATAGACCCGAGATCGAAGCCCAAGCTCCACCTAGAATATAACACGATGTGGAACACCCTCAATAACTTAATCCTCCTAGATGTCATTCAACGAGCATTAGAGAGGATAATTCCACACGAGGGGATTCCATTGAGAATACCCCACTTAGAGGAAGTACTAGACATCCATCTATACACATATCAAAGCATGGGACATCCCAACATGGGGGTTCTGCACATGGTAGAATATACAGTGATCGTATTTCATGGGTATCCATGGGTTCAGTTGAAGAGTACATCATCAAGTAATCCAGATTGGTACCCCTTCGACCTATATCTAATGGAGGTTCATGACCTCCACTATTAGAGTCTAGATATGTTTGAGATCCACCCATTCATGGGTGAACCGAGAAGGCTGCTTTCAAGCACAGGCCCACATAGACTCCCAATAGGGGTGAGCCCACCATGTTCACTATAGATATATCCAAAGTGGGAACAAATGGTACGTCGCCTCACAAGCCATGGCATAGCAAATCATTTGATGGTCTAGACAAGGTCCTAGGGCACCTAAGATATAAGCCTACGCCTGCACCCTCTTGACCAATGAGCACATGTAGCGAAAATACCATTAGGACCACCTAAGAACATGGAGAGTGCTCCAAGCGTTCTCGAGACATGCATGCTCTTGCATCACATGCAAGCACCGAGTATAGGAGACAGCCTGACACGAATGCCATCTTTATAGACCGAGGCAAGAGTGTGGCAATTCAGTCCATTGGAGGACATACTCACAAAGTCGCTCAAACAGAGCACACCCCTTAGAGGCCTCAAATGGCTGATCATGTTGATAGAGCTCATAGACTCATGTCAGAGCAGAGACGATAGATTCTCCAAGATCAATTGGAAGATGTTCGTGCAGAGAAAGAGCGACTCAAAAACAAGAATATTTAGAGGTAGAGGTTCATAAGACAAAAATTATATGAACATCGCATGCACGAACAATGCATCCTCAATTAGAAGGAGCTTGTAGAGAGAGAGAGGATCGATTGGCTAGTGCCAGTTTACACCCTCATAGTGAGACCAGAGAGTGTGTCGATAGATGAGTGGCTTCACTATCCGAGTTACACCCTGAGAACATTGACACACATACTCACCATACAAATCAACATAGAGATCGGTGTCCAACATTCGAACAACATGAGCATAGGTAGTATGAGAATGAAGTGGGAGAGGAATTAGAACAAGAATATCCTAAAATCTCCCAATTTGAGGAGGAGGGTGAGCCTAGTCCCCCACCTCGACCGAGGAAGAGTCTACCTCTGACGTTGCCTCCAAGGCAATCTCTAGAGGAGGAGTTTCTTTCCTCGCAAGCCTACAAGACCTTAGCAGAGAAGGTTCAAGCTATAGAGAAGCAAGGAATGACTTATCAAAAGCCTACCTTGAAAAAACTTCACAATGAACCTCTATGCATGTCAGTGCCTATTACAACATATCTTGAGCATTTCAAGATACCTAGACTAAAAAATTTTCAAGGAGAGGAAGATGCACAGAAGCACGTGACTAGTTTCCTAGATATGTGCTTTCATATTAAGAGCAATGATGCTTTGCTCCTATGCACCTTCATCATGACCCTCTTAGGCTTAGATCGAGAGTGGTTCAACCAACTAAAGAAGCACAACATCACTAGTTTCAAACAACTAGCTGATGCATTTCTTGAACGCTTCTCCTTCAATGTCAAGAAGAAGGTAAACTTATCTAACCTCATCGCTCTAACACAACATGGCAATGAGCCAGTGATGAATTACAAAAAATGATGGAGGAAGATGATGGCAAAGCTACCATTCTCCATCTCATCCTCTGAATTAATGTGAATGTTCATGAAGAGTTGTGCCAAACACATTTTGTTATTGCTACAGTTGTAACAATACCATACATTCAAAGAGGCTTTGGTGCAAGCCAAGGTGATTGAGGACATCAAGTTATAGGAGGATAACTTGAAGCTTAGGAATAAGGAGGTACACAAGAAAAGTATTGAGAGACATTAGGCCAAGTTGGCCCATGTTAATCAGGTGGTGTTGAACCTTCAAAAGGGAGAAAAATGGCAACAAAAGCAAAATTATCAAGCCCAACCTCCACCTACGTAGTACACGCAACGCAACAACAATTACAAGGGTAAAAATAAAGAGCAATGCCCACCTTGTGTATTCACTCAGTTATCGGGGTCATTGAATTTGATTTTTTATTAGTTATGTGAGGCAAAATCTATACACTTAACCGAGGTCAAGTTGATTGACCCAAATCAACCTAAGCCTAAGGGCTACAAGGACGATCAGTATTGCATCTTTCATCGATTGAAAGACCATGATATCGAGGTATGTTGGTCTTTCAAACATCTTATGTAGAATATGATCAAGAGAAGTACACTTCTTGTCAACAACCCACAAGTGTCTGACAATCAAAATATAGGGATTTGCAAAAATCCTCTACCAAATCATGAGGTGCTAAAGAATAATGTTGGCCAAGTCAACTAAGTTCGTATCGAACCACCAACCCAGGGGTTCGTCAGAATGGTCAACGTTGTCACAAGGAACACAAGGTATGAATGACCAAATCAACCTCCAGTGCCTATTAGAGTCCTAACTGCACCTCCTCCAAGGCTAGCCTAGCATGTTCCCAGGCCACCAACTAGATCGGTGGTGACCATCAAGAGTAGGTTGATCCAAAATCTACAGACAACTCCTGTGAAGTTGTCAATTTATGAGCTAATTCAACAATCTCCTAAGCACAGGGAGACACTTATGGACATCTTAAGGTCCATAGAAGTGCAGCCTCAGGATCTCAAAGCATTCACATACTTTACGGGGCACGTGCAACAGTGTAAGGAGTCAGTAATTCAATTCCATGACCATGAAGTCAAGACGGTTTCCACTGTTATAGAAGACCCGCTACTCCATATCATCGCTTGTGTGAATTACAAACTATTCATGCGAGTTTTGATTGACACAGGGTCATCGATAAATATCATAACTACCAAGGCGTTAACTCACTTGAAGTTACCCAAGATGCATATCATCCCTTCTACCTTCACGTTGAGAGCTTTCAATGATGCATTATGCTCGATGGTCGATACTATAGTTTTACCTATCCAGGTGGGGCTAAAGACCATCCCAGTGATGTGTCACATAATAGAAGGTGCTATGCAGTATAATATACTTCTAGGGAGGCCTTGGATTAGAGAAATGCATTGTGTCCCTTCTATTTTACATCAGTGTATCACATTCATGAGGTACAAGTTCACATGGTGCCTTCGGATGAAGAACCCTTTAAATTGTGAATCTAGAAAATTTGTCGAGAGAATTTGTGCTCCCCTCAATGCACCTAGATGTGTGACAAACATCACCAATAAAAGATCCAAGAGGTAAAATCAAGGAAGTGTGTGCTAAACCTGCAAAATCTGAATCTCAAATATCGGAGCACACAACAACTACTTCCATTAGACCGACTACATCTACGATACAACGAGATGATAGAAAGTTGAAAGAAAAGGTGGGCAAAAAGAAGATAAATCAAATGCCCAAGCCAGTTATCATTGAAGCCCCTACTTCCATGGAAGTAGAGGAAGTTCAAGGAGGAGTTGAAGAGGCACTTCAGCCTGCTTTGCCTGCATATTCAGTAGGGTCATCTGCACCACAGGTGACGGTCCATTTGGTTAATCCAAGATTAGGGGAATACATTATGCAGAATGTGATGTTCACATCAATTATCAAGACTGCACACGATATGGGCCGACTGCGAGCACATCGCCTTCCCATAGGGACAATGGAATCATTGGGGGTACCAACCAACCAAACCAACTTCATCTATGGAGGGCTAGACCAGTTTACATCTCCCGTGCCCATGGATAAGGATGATAATGAACCATTCACCATGAATGTTCATTACCTTTCTAACCCGGACTACACCATGTGATAATTTGAGTGTTTTCATTGGTATGGTTACAATCTCAAACTATTCGAGCAGGGATGTAAGAAACCTGTAGAACCACAATATCAATTACCTACTGATAGGTTTGGGTTGGGATTCTATAGTGGAGGACAGGCTGAACTTCTCGTGGTATCTTTAGACCGCCTGTACCTTAGTCTAGGGGGTGAATCTGGTTTCAATCCATATCATCCTAAAAATTTTACATTTCAAAGGGATAATCAGCTAGTGACTTATGTCATTATAAATCCACCCGAAATATATCACATGAACATCTTGGTTGAGACTGGCCCAGAACCCATTCCAAGAGCTAACTTGGACAATCAAAGCTGTGGAGCTATCAACGAAATCGATATGCACTTCTAGAATCTAGACACAGTTATGAAAACTGAATAAGATTTTGCTTCTGAGAATTTTCATGCAGTACCCATCATCAAAAGTGATGGACTAGACTGCGTGTAACCACCAAAAAGGCTCACACCTAGTCTAACTATTGCAATTGATAAAAGATACACAAATATACATGCATAAATTGACAACAAGAACTGAAACGAATACAAGGAATCCTTTATTAATATCAATGGAGTCAAATTACAGATTCATCCCTCTTAGGGATACCCATTTGATATATCAATTACAATAGCGTCTAATCCCTCTCAAGAGTAGATGCGATCAAATACCTTCTAGGGTGACATGAACAGCTCTAGGGTGTCGATGACCCTCTTCTCCACAATTAGAGGTATTTGCTGCCTTGCATCCTAAGACCCTGTTAGTCCTGCATACAATAAACAACAAGAAAAATTAAAAACAAATGAGGCCTCTCTTGATGAGGCTTTAAAAGGATATTTCACAAAAATATGCCATAACAAGCATGTAATTAAGAAAACAAATAAAACATAGTAAACCTATATTAATCATGAAATGTTGCCATCAAACATGTGCAAGAAAGTAAATACTATCTATCTATTGGGCTAGTTTATCAAATAGAAAGTGTAAACGCATGAAATAACCCACAATTGCACTAATTAACAAATTGACAAAATGAAGGTAAATCTACTTTAAATGCTTAATTCCATCGTTTATATGTCTCTAAAATGTCAATTAAACCTATACTAAGCATAATATGATCTAATTAATTAATCTATAGAAATGAGCACAAGGGGATCTGTAGTCATACCCAGGTGTTGTAGGTGAGTTGGAGAGGAGAGAGCAATCCTCCAAGGGAGGTCCCAGGTTCGAATCTCCACCCTACCAAAAATTTGAATTGGGTACCCAAAATACAATTGATAATGTTGGTGCGAGGCAGGGTCGGGTGCGACTCCCGAGTGACTTTGACGGTGTAGAACCCCTTGTTCGTGGTCTCTCAGACCAAGGTGGCCTCACAAGGGGTTTTTTGCTTAAAAAAAAAGGGTATCAGTAGTCATTTTCTCACCGCGGGTCTGATGCACGGGTGGCACAGTTCACCATGAGAGAGCCATGACGGAGATTTGACTAGGTTTGCCCTCCAAATCAAGTCTTTCTCTCTGATCCACCTTGTCAAATTAATGTCCAAGGATCGCCTCTGTGTCCTCTGATAGGTTTGGCGATTGAATTGATATGATGGTGCACAGATTGCACGAATTGACTTTTCTTGGCTCTCCTAGGCTCTTAGGGCTTCCATGACAATTTGATCTCCAATTGGGTAGCAAAAGTATCCCTCTCAATGCATGTAGTTGGCTATGCAATTCGATAGGGCTTTGCTACTCAATTGACTATGATTCTCTCTAGAATTATCCCCAATTCAGAGGGGGATCTTATAGTATTAGCCCAGGGCTAGGGGTGGCTTCATCATGAAGCCAATATCAATATTGGGTGGTTGAGTTTGATGGACGGAAGGATCCAGAACCTTCCTTGCTCAAATCGCTCCAATCTGCAATCAATTGGCCATTGCAACCAAATTTGGGTTGGATGAAGGCCAACTGATTCTGAGTGCTGATCATGGATGACAGGCGCGGTGAGCATTGCTAACCACAGGTGTCAGCAATGGCTAGCACTGACTAGGCAAAGGTGCCTAATTGAGTGGTAAAAACCACTGCTATACCTTGGATCTATCCAAATATCTTCCATATGGTCTTCTAGCATGTCCCATATGAGTAGTCACCTCGACATGATGAGTTTTAGGTGTCTATAGATGCCCCTTTTGAGGTGCATTGTGATTTTGAACAATACTAAGCAAAAATAGACCTCCTAAAATGATTTAGTAGGTTAGATGATGATCATTGGTATGATCAATATTAGATGCCCCGAGTCCAGCAAAAGGATGCGCATCCTCGAATCATTGCTTCTAACTCAATAGAAGGATTAAATTTAAAAAATTTTGCACTCGTAATCAAACATTCGGATATAATCAATGCCAAGTAGGCTTTCACGCCTGTCAATCCGAAAGGAAGAGAGTTACAAACTAATTGTTATATTTGCTATTTTCCCAAAGCAAAGGGGTAAGCTTATGATAGTCTTTAGCAATGATTCGCAATGACGAACATAATTTTGACAAGATTAAGGGATATACTATTGAATTTTATTATGATTTGATATTATGACTAACCCCTCAAGCGATGAGTCGATGAGGATAATGACAATTAAATGAAGTGACGAGGTCACTTGACCACTATGAATGGTCTTTGCACAAATTAAAATTTAGCATTTGAATACTTGGCAAGGCCTAATCAGCTATGATTACACCATTTAGAGTAATTGCATATTTATATCCCATGGAGCAGTCCAGCCACAAAGGTCTTCTTAGGGAATTGAAATGATAGCAATGTCCATTAGGCTTGTAGTGAATCATAATATCGATGATATGCTGAAAATGTCATAGAAGAATTACAATGAATATCTCGTTATCGTAGGGCAGTCTGGTTGTGTAGGCCTTCTTAGGGATTGAAACGAAGAATAACAATTCTATGATGATGAATTTTCCCCAAATGTCCTTATGGTAATTTACTCATCTTGCCGGATTGCATAGATCACAAGTCGCTGCAATCGCCAAGTGTATAGGGTAAATAAATGAATACGAGGTGCATTAAGCTTTTGATTTATTTGTTTTTTTGTTAATTTTGAATTTTTTGAATTATCTAGCCTAATAAATATCCTTGATTTGACCTTTTAAGGCTTTCCACGATGGGAATTTGGAGCAATTAATGCAGTTTTCTAACCACGCTTGTCAGAAGCAGGCCAATTACTTAACCGCGGATGTCAACCGCGGGCAACAAACCCTAATCCAGGGACCACGGATGTCAACCACGAGCCGCATCAAAATTGAAAATTATATAAGGTTTTTTACTTTGGAAATATTATTCATCTGACAATGACAACAAAACTGAGAGCTCTAGGACATAAAAACTAACTTTTGACATGAAACCCTGCCAAAACTCTACACATTCTACACCGATGGCTGATCAGCCGAAAGCCTCGACCAGTGGAGGAGCCGATACTTCCAAGGTAACTCAAAAATTGAGACCTCACTTGTCATTATCGGATGTAAAATTAACCTCATTAATTAATCGGTAAATGAACTACACTAAACCGTTGGTAACGAACTTCACTGTAGTTAGGATTTAGCGTAGGTTAGTTAGATGGGGGGGTTTATTTTTAATTTTTTGGGGTTTTTCTAGGAAGGGCGGACCCATTTAGGGTTTCTATCCCCAGTTGCAGGTGGTAGCCATGGGCCCTAATTGGCAGATTGGGGGCCGCGACTGTCAGCAACGATGGGATTCAAATCCCAACGATCGAATTTTTGACCATTGGGCCGATCGTAGTTCCAACCCGCGATGCCCAATTTTTAGAAAAGTTTTCAAATTTTTTTATTTTTTTTGAGTTTTTCTAGGCACTTAATGTCATTTGTTGCATTTTTAGAATGCTTTTATGATTTTTTTGAAATTGGTGATCATGTTTTTACATGTTTTTGTATTTTTATGCAATTTTTTATTTGTTTTGACATTTTATAATTGTTTTTATTTTTATTTTTTTTCTTGTTTATTATTTTTGTTTTCACTCAGACTTTGACCAAAAAAGCAAGGGAGACTGATCTCCTTCATGACCTCCACGGTGATCTCACTAATAGGGAGTGAGAGTGGTTCACTGCTATGGGGTTTAGCTACATCTTGGACCTCCCCACCATTCAGATTCAGGCATATCTGACTACCTTGGCCCATTGCTAGGATGCGCAAACCAAAAAATTTCACTTATCGATGGGTGAGATGACTATTACTTTGGAGGATGTGTACCACATATTTTGTCTATCGATTTATGGTGAGCCTATCACCCCTTATCCTACCACGGCCAGGAAGGCCGTATTTGATTCCATATTTGGGAGACGAAGCGTTGAGGCACAAGATCATAATGCCCACAGAGGCATCCATGTCAGAGAGTGGTTTGAGACCCGATTCTTATCATAGTGGGAGGCTATATTTATGCACTTGATTATCCAAGTAGTCCTCCCAAACTCTTCAAGCATGAGGTTCCCTTGGAACCTCTTGGCTTGGACTAAAGAGGCAATGGTGAGATCGACCCGATATCCTCTCATTCTATCATAGGGGAGCATCCTGCTAGCCCAGCTCTACTGCGAGCTGTATCAGGTCACACTTCAGAGTAGAGTCAACATCAGCTACAACATCCTCCTCCAATTTTAGGGCTGGCAAAACATCTTGATTGAGCGTCCTATTGATTTACCTATGTCGATCACTAACATCGATGATGAGAGTTAGTGTTATGCCACATGTTGGACCTGGGAGCGAGAGGGCTTCAAGAGTAGATCTCATGTAGGAGATATAGAGCACTATATTGGTAGATTTTCATAGCTCCACCCTCATAAAATACGGTGGTGATCATATATGGATTGTCTAGCATGGACAGAGGTAGGCAGACACCTACGCCGAACATGTAGAGATAGATGGATCTTTGACTAGAAGGTCGACATACATGAGTACCACTTCTACTCTCGCATGCTAAGGTAGTTTGGGATCCAATAGGATGTCCCAAAGTTGCCACTCATCTATAGACACCTGGTCCTAGAGAGAGACCTGACTTGGCCCCTGGTGACTCCACTGGGGGACTGATGAGGCCTAGAAATGTCTCATTGTTACACTATGGTTGACATATAAAAACTACCATATTATTAAATATGACAAAGTTAAATTGCCAAATAGTTGATTAGAATATATTATTTGTTAATTGTTTGCATGATTTTATGATAGGAACATTATACCCCTGTTTTGACTATTTTAAGCATTTTACTTGTAAAAGGTCAAAAATGAGTATCATGTCAATTTTAGTATCATACTATAGTAAAATTACATTCTTTTGGTATGAAAAAATTCCTCTCATCGAGAACTACAACTTTTATTTTTGAAGCAATTCAATCTGAGCTTTAAATAAAAAGTTATGAAGGTTACTCAATGTTCATGCCTTAGTTTTTCTGGAGCTGTTAACAGGTGCAAATCTGCATTAAGGGGAACATTGGTGGATATACTGGGAATTATCCAAAGCAAGTTAAGGAAAAAAATTCATACCAATTATGGTTAATAGTAGAGAGAACACATGATCCAAATTTTAAGGCATATGGACACATAATCAGGAAGTTATGGGGCCCACAAAATGACAGTTTCACACTTTTTGACAGCTGGAAATTATGGTAACAATCTGTGGTAGAGGCCAACTTGACAACGATGCTGGGAGAAATTACTGAGGATGTAAGAGCTGAAAATTGAACCTAATGTAGTTCATACAACAAAGAACATGTGGGTATAATTTGGTGTACATTGGAATTACGAGTCAAAAGTTATGAGCACTCCAAAAGGGCAGCTGGGCATGTTTTGACAGCTGAAAAAAATAGGTGATAGTCCATACAAATTCCAGCCACCTGTCACTATGAAGGAAGGCATGGAATTTGTCAATTAAAGATGAGGGAAATGCTTGGAAATAGTTGAGAATGACTCTTTCTCCACCTGACAGCACTTCCACGTGGTTCAAATGGGAGCAACAAGTCAAAAAGGCTAAAATGTAGGAAATCTGGAAAATGCAGGACATAGTCATACAAATTCCAGCTAGCTGTCAATGAATGGCATGGCTTGGAATTTATTATAATTGGCATGCAAAAATGATTGGGATCATCTCCTAAGGAATAAGGAAGACTTCCTATCCAATCAAAACTACTTTGTTAACCATTTTTATCTCATGAGCATAAAATAGTTAAACTATCAGATATTCCGGAGCAGCTCTAGAATGAGTAGAGAAAGGACCAATTTTGATCAAAATGATAAACATAATTTCCAAAAAGGTGGAAAATGATGATATGAGGATGGATCTAGTTGTATGAAGAGTTTTCTCAGCCCTTCCAACACATTTCTCCCAATGGATGACACACAACAAGGAAAATGGAGATGCTGCAATAGAACCGTTTCCTACATTTCAGGAAGAATTCTTTAGAATAGTTGCTAAATATCTGAAAAACAACAACAGAACGGATTGGCATATGTAATACAATTTTATAAATAATAGGCTCCCATGTTGGTTGAGCCAAGTAGAGAATAAGGATAGGACTTGTGGTAAGAAAGTAGATTTGTGGCAAATTACAGTTTTTAGCAGGTTTTCCTACAAATATTGTAATGTTGCTTGAGACTAAATAAAGTGTAGGATTTCTCATTCATATTTTGTCCCATTAAATATATGAGTGTTTAAGTAGTTAAGAGAGATTTTTTCTACCTTCTTATGAAACAAGGGAGCAAGGGCCACTTCTAGGTTTAGAAGAAGGCTTATTGGTGACAAGTTAATCTGCAAATTTTGCTACAACAAACTAACAGAGACTTGTCATATTTTATTTTCTATTCATTAGCTAATAGTTCATAGAGATTTGTGATTTTGACCTAGGTTAATGAGAGTGAGTGTTAATTGATTCATCAATTTGCAACATTGTTGAATTTCTCTTGTTTCCAACAGATTATTTCCTGCTTTAATCCATTCTATTGATCAATTGTTAGATTGTGTGTTTCATTTTATGCTATTTCATCTTCTTGTTATTCTTTTCATTTTACAAGAGTAAAATAGGTGTCATTTCTGCAAATTTAGTTAGATTTCAGTTTCCTGCAACTACCTTTTCTTGTCATTTATATTTTGTAATAGCAAATAGGTTTCATTCTGCAAAAGTAATCAGGTTTTATTTTTTTGCAATATTTATATTCCTGTAATTTTGTTTCTGCAAGAGTAATTAGAATTCAATTTTAGTTTATAAGATTAAAGTGACACCAAAACCCCCAAGGTTAACTTGTCCCACCAATAAAGCCTATTTTCTAAATGAGCTAATTTTCAAGCTGCCTATATCTCCTTTCGTATATAGCCTTGGACACCACCCTGGATTGACAATTATAATGATTAAATGGTGTGATTGACGACACTCATCAGGGACGATGACGATGACTTTTAGGAGTTAGGCCAGATGGATGCAGACACTACTCCTGACTATGACGGCTGGTGGGTCGACTTCCAGTGGCATGGAGAGGGTCCTCTAGGCTGACTAGCTGGTGGATTTGCAGTAGAGGATGCAGAGGGCGTAGAGGTGAATCCTTAGGGGTGCAGGACCCACCAGTGGATAGAGGGTGCATGGGATATAGGGGCCACTATAGATGAGGGCCCATAGGTGGAGGCAGAGGAGGCATTAGAGGAGGGTAAGGCACCTCTGGACAACGAGATTGGGCAGCTGAGAGCCCAAATTATTGACCTCTAGAGCCAGGTTGAGATACTGTAGAAGCAAATTCTACATAGGGATACTACCATTGCCATGACAGAGGTGAAGCTAGCACATGAGGAGAGGTAGTGGTAGGGATATGAGGAGGAGAGGACAACTCTCCATGCACAGGCTACCGCTACAGACACTAGGATCACATAGCTCATAGGTGAGCGAGATGTGGCACAGGCACAACTGAGTGTCATGACTACTAAGAGAGAATTATTGAGGGCAATGATGGGGGGCCCTTCATCTACACATACTATCATGGTGCCTCTTGTAGCACCATCTTCTTTACTGCTAATAGGTCATGACCCCATGGCAGAGATTAGGAGGCTTAATTTTCTCTTGGAGGAGGATAATGAGTGAGATAAAACATGTGCAACTCGCATCTCCCAACTAGAGGGCTATATCTAGCTGATAGGTGGGGAGGTACCAGAGAATACCCACACTATAGGGACTTAGAGGACCAGGTCTAGGACCAAGACTAGGGAGACAAGGCAGTCGTATACAAGCTCGAGCCACATGACTCACCGAACAGAGGGGGTTATGTCTCATGCACTAGGAATATTCGGTATAGGCTGAGCATAGGATCCATAACAGTCTCTAGAGAAGGTTCCAAAGTAGACTCCTAGAGGTGGAGAGGACTCCAATATAGGTCGATCAGGGGGTGCAGGCCAGAGCTAGCTCATTGTTTTGGCACAAATTTTTCTTTATGTACCAATTTTGAGTGTAAGGCCGTGGACCTACGTAGTTGTAGCCTGCGGGCATTTTGATATACCCTGATACTTGTACTCTTTGACACATATATTTATATGATATGATAGTTCATCTCATTATATGTGTATTTTATTTTTGGTATTTTATGTTTATGTTATGCACATGGAGACAATGCAGATATTTGATTTATTGCTATATGATGTGATGTATGGATGACATGCACTAGCTATATGATGTTGATGGAATGATATACATGTGCAGATGGATTACTTTATGATGCTATGTATATGAATGCAATGTTTGATGTTTAATGCAGTTTTGATCTGCTTCACTTGTATGCATTTACTTTATGTTGTTTATGACATGATTCGTGCCATGTATGTACTACATGTATTTTTGATGATATTGAGTTATTGTAAATGGACATGTATGTTTTAATCACTTGAAACACAATGTATGAAATATGATATGAGGTTTTAACAATCTAATGGATGACACCACATAATGTATAACAATCATAGATTGTAATTGCTTTATATCTTTGTGAAAGATAGTACACCCATATGTGAGATGTAATGATGTATTGTTTTCTATTCATAAGCTTTTGTGAATTAAAATAATATGTATAATATAATCAGTGGCCATCTAAATATCATTTCTGACATCCATCCGATATCTAATTATATAGTACAAATAATACTAATAAAAAAACTCTCATAAAATAAATTGAGTTTTGATGATTGCATTTTGAATGATTGGTTGTTGCTATTTGATAATTTTTGAGGTTTACCATGAGACTCAAACACCCTAGTTGACTAATCAAAAGTTGTATACTAGCCATACTAGACTTCTGAAATATAAGGCTTTCGCTAGGATAGGCCCTAACTGTTCAATATCGCTATGTGTGCAAGTGAGTATATTTGATAAGGCAAAAGAATAACCCAATGTCAGGAAGGATTCTTTCAACCCATTGCTAAGATCGAGGGTCTGCAAATGTCTTACCAAATCCTAGGTTTAGATTTTAGTTGGACTAGACCACTAGACGATACAGGACACCTGAAGCTAGCTCTTCCAAATTCAAACATTGATCTACACAAAAGCAAAGTGCTAATGTATCAGACATATCGTCATGTGTAATGTATAATAGTGTTGGCAATTCCATGGATTCAAGTTCACTCCCTTATTTTCTTCAATTTTTTGGGATACTTGCTCATATAAAGTGATAAAAATCACTGTTTATTTTTGTACTTTAGTGACAATAATCACTATTTATTTTGTACTTTCCTTTCTTTCTTTCTTTCTTTCTTGAGCAAGGGATTTGATACTGATTTGACTTTCTTTGTACAATTTATCTTCATTTGACTTGACTTTTTGGAATTTTACATTTGATAATTTGCTTTAGAAACTTCCTTTGGGGATTTTACTTTGGGGAACTATTTTTGGGATATCAATGTAGGATATCAATCTTATGATATCAATGTGGGATATCAATCTGAGATGTTGATCTATGATATCGATCTAGGGTATCAATATAGAGGATTGATCTGGGATATTACTCTAGGATATTGCCCATTTTAACGTAAGCAAGGGTTTCTAGGTAGGGAATAAACTTGTCCTTTTACCAATTGTCAATATTTACCGTACCGTCCGCATAGGGGGATAAGCAAGAATAACTCTTTTCACCTCAGGATACCTGGTCCTGCTTTGTGGCTTTCATATTCCCCTAGTCCTTATTAGGATTGTTTAATTTGTTTATTAGTGATAGAATTCTGATATGCTAAGGGCTATATTAACTAGACCTCAACTACAAAAGTAAAGCAAGCTTTCTATCAACTCTTGAGAAGACCTCTAGATATGGTTGAATGATTGAAAAACCTTAGTATATTCTTCATAGCAACAAGATGGTTTGTGTTGAAAAATACAATTACTCACAAGGGTGATAATTGGATGAAAAATATAGTGCATAGATGCATGATTGAAATACAAACGTGGTGTCATTTGTAAGATTGTTAACACAAGTTATTCCAATGCAAGTGCGATGGATGAACATGCCTAATGTAATGCAAAGTAGAAATGCATGTGGAAAATGAGATGCATGATGCAAAATGCAATGTAATGATGCGAATGAAATATAAATGTTTTTGATTTTTGATATTTTTCCAATTTTTTTTATGGATTTTAACATTTTGGTTTGACCAAAGAGCTGACATACGCCTTTGGATCCTTTTGGGATTGACCAAGATATTTTGAGAAACCCTTGGAGCCTTTTGGGATTGACCAAGCAATTTTGAAAAACCCTTGGAGCCTTTTGGGATTAACCAAGAGGTTTTAAGAAACCCTTGGAGCCTTTATGGGATTGACCAAGCAGTTTTAAGAAAACCCTTGGAGCCTTTATGGGATTGACCAAGTAGTTTTAAGAAAACCCTTGGAACCTTTCTGGGATTGACCAAGCAGTTTTAAGAAAACCCTTGGTGCCTTTATGGGTTGACCAAGCGGTTTTAAGAAAACCTTTGGAGCCTTTCTGAGTGACCAAAGGGCTTACAAATGTCTTTGGAGATTTTTAGGATTGACCAAAGGGCTTATAGACATCTTTGGATCCTTTTTGAGTGACCAAAGGGCTTACAGATGCCTTTGGAGCCTTTTATGGTTTTTAGGCATAGAACACTTTAAGATGAAGGATATTGAGAGGTTCAGGCTCTTCAAATCCTCCAAGCGATGTCAAGCGATATGTCCCAAGTCTAATATTCTCTAAGATCATATAAGGACTAGCCACAAATTTATCTCACATTTCTGGTGACAGATTTGAGTTTTGTTGGTTCTCTTTTAGCATAAGGTCACCAACTTCAAAGTCTCTCAGATGGACTTTGCTATTGTAAGCTCATTTTAAGTGCTTTTGATAAACATAGAGGTTCTCAAGGGCATTCACGCGATGTTCATCAAGCAGCTTCACTTGATCTAGGTGAGCTTACCACACAATGTCATCATCAATGAACTCTTTCAATGCGATGCGCATCGTTGGAATTTCCAAATTTAGGGGCATAATGGCCTCATTACCATATACTAGTGAAAATGAAGTTGCCCTAGTGGGTGTCTGAATGCTAGTCCTATAAGCCAATAACGCAAGGGGTAGCTGGATATGCTAATATTTGTGGTGCTCTTGTACTGTCTTTTTCAATATGGAGACCACTGTCTTGTTTGAAGCTTCAACCTGCCCTTTGCTTATGGATAATAAGGAGTCACAAAACTATGTTTGATTCTATATTTAGATGTCAAATGTCTCATAGTTTTGTTCTTAAATGATATTCCATTAATTGAAACTATCTTGGATGGTATCCAAAAATGACTAATGATATTGGTGAGTATAAACTTAGCAATACACACTCTGGTTGTCATTGTTAAGGGAATAGCCTCCACCCACTTAGTGAAATACTCAGTAGTCATAATAATAAAAGTATACTGGCCCGATGATGGAGGAGAGATATTACTGATGAGATCAAATCCCCATTGATCAAATGGCCAAGCTGCTTGAATGGGCTGTAAGGCCTGTGATGGCAGGTATGTAAGATTAGCATGATGCTGACATTTAATGCATTTCTTGACATACACATTGTAATCCTTCTCTATAGTGGTCCAATAATAACCCATTTGAAGTATGCACTTGATGATAGCCATACCACTGAAATGCCCATCGCATGTACCATCGTGAGCTTCTAAAATTACCCAAGATGACTCTTGGGGCTCAAGACAATGAAGGAGAACTCCATTGTAGCTTCTTCTATACAGGATGTCTGCTAACAAGACATACTTTGTCACTTTATGCTTTAATGTGCATTTTGTGGCACATGAAAATCCTTGAGGGATTACACCAAGTCTAAGGAAGTAATAAATCTGTGATGTCCAGTTCTAGTAAGCTTCAACCTCAACTGAAAAGACAACATGCTTCCCCTACGGTTCTACATTTGCAAATGCAGACTGGAAAAAAACCCTATGGTGAATAGTAGTACCACTCCCCATCAGATCCTATGAGATCAAAGACCCCCAGGATGCTCTCTTTAGAAAGTATCTGGCTACATAGAACCACTCATGGTTTGGTTCTACATGAATCATGTTGATTGACTCTTTGTTATCCAATGCTTCGCATTACATAGTAGAATGTGACAACATTTTTACATGGATGGTAGTAAAGTCGACAGACAGATTCTGAGGTATTAGAGATCCCAAAGATACCCTTATGTCTGTGAATCTATTGGACAAATGAGGTATTGCATTAATGTCATACCATTCCAATCGAGCTAGATATGTGTCAACAAGATCCTTTTAAGCTTTCAATACCAGGCATTGGAATTTAAATAGTCCCTTAACTTGGTTCACAATGAGAAGGGAATCACCAAAGATATTTAGCCTTTTTATCTTCATGGCAACAACTATTTGGAGACCCAAAATTAGGGCTTCGTATTCAACATTATTGTTAGTGCAAGGAAAGTCTAACTTGAACGACAAGGGCATTGGAGCTCCTTGTGGCATGAACAACACTATTCCTGCACCACCCCTTGCTCACACTTCGAACCATCAAAGAACAAGGTCATATCAACTTTGTTATTCGGTTCTTCAGGTTCGAGTGATTCTGATAAGGCCAAGACTGCATCATCAGGAAGCTCTATGGTGAGGGGTCTACTATTTTTGAGAGGCACCTCAGCCAGTTGATCTGCTATAACTTGTCCCTTAATGGAATTTTGGCTTATGAATTCCAAATCAAATTCTGTCAATAGCATGATCCACTTCATAGTACGTGTATTATGATATGTCTTGCTCATCATATACTGTAAAGGATTTTGTTTGGATATAACATATGTTGTATGACTCAACATATAGTGTAGCAATTTCTTGGTAGTGAACACTACTGCTAAACATAGCTTCTCCACATATGCATATTCGATATCATAGCTCACCAAGGTTCGGCTAATGTAATATATGGGCTGCTATTTATATTGCACGTTCTTTTGGGCTAACATGGTTTTGAGTGCAAAATCGATTTTCAATATATATAGCAAAATAACACATTTGGCCTTGGTGGAGCTAGCACTGGTGGCATCGCCAGGTATTTCTTTATCTCAGCAAAGGCTACTTGAAAGTCCTCATCCCAATTGAATGGGACCCCCTTGTGTAGCAGTCGATTCATGGGTCAATATTTATCTGATATTTGAGTGATAAATCTCTTTATGGATGCTACTTTTCCCTGAAGGCTCCTTAGTTACTTAATGCTTTTGGGGGGACGCATTTTCAAAATAGCCTTGACCTTTGCCAGGTCAACTTCGATGCCTCATTTTGAAATGATGAATCCTAAGAGCTTTCCTGAAGTTACGTCAAATACGCACTTCTTAGGATTCAACCTGACATTATGCTCTATCAAGCGATCGAAGACCTTCTTCAGGACCTCCGCATGCTCAAAACGCAATAATGACTTTGCCAACAAGTCATCCATATAATCTTCTAAGATTTTATGCATATAATCATGAAAGATATATGTCATAGCCCGCTGATATATGGCACCAACATTTTTAAGTCCGAATGGCATAAATTTATAGCAAAATGTTCCCCATGGCTTTATAAACGTGGTTTTATGCTGGTCTTTGGGATTAATTCAAATTTAATTGTAACCAAAAAAACCATCCATTAAGGAGAGCACTCATGACCTATAGTTGCATCTACAAGAGCATCAATATTCGACAACGAAAATGAATCCTTTGGTGTTGCCTTATTCAGGTCTCTGAAATCCATACAAATACGAATCCTTCCATTAGGTTTTCCTACAAGCACCATATTGGATACCCATTCCGGATAGTTGATGGAGATGACAAACTCTACATCCAATAACTTTTACAACTCATCCTTAACCATTAAGGCTACTGTTGGATGCATTTTCCTAAGTTTTTGCTTGATTGGCTTCTTTGATAGGTCTAGTGAAAGGTTATGAGTAACCAATTTTGGATCTAGACCCGACCTTGTAAGTACAAGCAAAGAGAGTAGGTCTCTCTCTTAGTAGAGGTATGAGGTTGGCACGCTCATCAAGAGTTAAAATTTCTCCAAATTTAACCTTCCTTGGATTGGTGGGATCATTGCTGATATCCACTTTGAAGGTTTCTTCTACTGATATATGGGATCCCTCCTCAAGCTGATGAGGTGTAGGGATCAAGTGGATATCACCTATTAGGTTTACAGGTTCCTCATTGGAAGCATCCTCAGCATGATAGACATCATGTGCATAGCTTGGTGCAAAATAGAAACATTGCAACATTTCTTCATTAGGGAAGAAATATTTAGGCTGTAGAGGTGAATCAACACGATCTTAGTCGATAACATCTACATTTAAATGCAATAGTTTGGACGGATCAATTGGATTATAAAGTGGAGTGGTCAAATCAATGGATACCATTTTGATGAAATGAATCATGTCTCTAGGACCATGTGCAAGTGACTCATCATTAGTAAAACTACCATCCCTGAGATGTGGTTCTAGGGGTATGGGGATCTCTGGATCCGATCCACGAACAGAATATCAGATGGGATCATTGGTCTCAAGGAGCTCCATGTACGTCGGTGGATCAGGAAACGCCATATGATAAATCATATTAAGATTCGATGGTCCCCCCTTAAGGTGAGGATGGATATTGATCTCTCTATGCATATCCTCAACCGTATAAGATGCATTGCGATAGCGTAAATAGTGAGGTCCTAAGTAGGCTCTCTCCGTTTCTTCTTCTTCATCACTATAGTAATACAGGCCCTCATTCGCCTCCACTGGAATAGGATGTTCTGGTAAGTGTTGCCCCATATAGGTTATCTCTTGATCACTATCATCATTATCTGATAAAATTGGGTACAAGCACCGTAAATATGATATTGTTGAATAGACCAGCTCAGCCTCATCCTTCGATTGATCGTTAGGTGAGAACTCACTATCCTCTCCTATACTATAGCTTGGTCCACCTATCTTGAATATGGACTCTGCTATATCCTCATAGGAATGCCCTTCCAACTCGAGATCTATCACTATGATAATATCTTGACCCTACATGCCTGTGTCGTTGGCTGCTCCATGGATTTGTTGACCAAATTTTTCTCTTGGTAAATCATCCTGCATCGGTGTCCAGCAAGATATCCTCATGACATGTCTCGATTGGTGCTATGGTGACGTAAGACACCATCTCGTTATCCCTCTAGAATGCAAAAGGATTAGGGTGATACAGATTGAAGTCAACCTCACCCTCTAGATTGAGGTACAAGTGATCTAAAGATACCACAAGGAGTTTAGCCTATCCTCCATTGTAGAATCCCAACCCGAACCTATCAGTAGGTAGCTGATATTGTGGTTCTATAGGCCTCTTACATCCCTGCTTGAATAGTCTGAGATTGTAACCATGCCAATGGTAACGCTCAAAGTATCGCATGGTGTAGTACGGGTTAGAAATATAATGAACATTCACGATGAATGGTTCATTATCATCCTCATCCATGGACATGAGAGATGTGATCTGGTCTAACCCTCCATAGATGAAGTTGGTTTGGTTAGGTGATACCCCCAATGGTTCCATCATCCCTATGGGAAGGTGATGGGCTTGCGGTCAGCCCATGTCATATGCAGTCTTGATAATCGGTGTGAATGTCATATTCTACACATTGTATTCCCCTAACCTGAGATTAACCAAATAGACAGTCACCTGGGGTGCAGATGATCCTGTTGAAGACACAGGTGAAGCAGGTTGAGGTACCTCTTTGACTCTTCTTTGAATTTTCTCTACTTCCATGGGAGTAGGGGTTTCAATGATAACTAACTTGGGCTTTTGCTTTATATTATTTTCACCCACATTTTCTTTCAACTTCCTATCATCCCATTGTATCATAGATGTAGTCGACCTAATAGAAGTAGCTATTGTGTGCTCCGATATTTGAGATATGAATGTTATAGATCTAGCACACAATTCTTTGATTATGCCTCCTGGATATTTGATTGGCGATGCTGGTCACACATCCAAGGTGCATTGAGGGGAGCACAAATTCCCTCGACAAATCTACTAGATTCACATATTTAAAGGGTTCTCCATCCGAAGGCACCATGTGAACCTGTCCCTCATGAATGTATTTGATACACTGGTGTAGAATAGAAGGGATGTAACACATTTATCTAATCCAAGGTCTCTCTAGAAGTATATTATACTGCATAGCACCTTCTATTACATGATATATCATTGGGATGGTCTTCAGTCCCACTTGGATAGGTAAAACTATAGTATTGATCGTCGAGCATAATGCATCGTTGAATGCTCTCAATATGAAGGTAGAAGGAATGATATGCGCCTTGGGTAACTTCAAGTGAGTTAATACCTTGGTAGTTATGATATTGATCGATGACCCCATGTTGATCAAAACTCACTTGAATGGTTTGTGATTCACGCACACGATGATATGCAACGGTGGGTCTGCTATAACAGTGGAAACTGTCTTGACTTTGTGGTCATGAAATTGAATGACCGATTCTTGACACTGTTGCACGTGCCCCATAGAGTGTGTAAATGCTTTGGGATCCTGAGGATGCACTTTGATGGACCTTAAGATATCCATGAGAATCTCCATGTGCTTAGGAAACTACTGAATAAGCTCATAAATTGACAACTTTGCTGGAGTTATTTGTAGGTTTTGGATCAACCTACTCTTGATGGTCACCACCGGTCTAGTTGGTGGGTCAGGCACATATTGATCTGGCCTTAGAGGAGGCACAAATTGGACCCTAATAGGCATTGGATGCTGATTCGGTCATTCATACCTCATGTTCCTCATGAAAACATTGACCATTCTGATGAACCCCAGGGTTAGTGGTTCGATGCAAACTTGGTTGACTTGGCCAAAATTATTCTTTGGCGCCTAATGATTTGGTAGAGGATTTTTGTAAATTCCCATATTTTGATTGTCAAGCACTTGTGGGTTGTTGACAAGAAGCGTACCTCTCTCGATCATATTTTGCACAAGATGTTTGAAGGATCAACATACCTCAATGTTGTGACCCTTTGTTCGATGAAAGATGCAATAATGATCATCTTTATAACCCTTAGGATTAGGCTGATTTAGATCCACCATCTTGACTTCAGGTAAGTGTATAACCTTTATCTCGCATAGCTGATGAAAAATTGAAGTCAACAAATTTGATAGCTGAGTGAATACGTGAGGTGGGTGTTGCTCCTTATTTTTACCTTTATAATTGTTATTGTGCTGCTCGTACTACGCAGGTGGAGGTTGGGCCTAATAATTTTTCTTTTGTTGCCCTTTTTCTCATTTCTAAAGGTTCAACACTACCTAATTAACATGGGCTAGCTTGGCCTGATGTCTCTAGATGCTTTTCTTATGTCCCTCCTTCTTATTCCTTAGTTTCAAGTTATCCTCCTATAACTTGATGTCCTCAACCACCTTGGATTGCGCCAAAGCCTCTTTGAATGTATGGTATTGCTGCAACTGTAGCAATAGCGAAATGTGTTTGGCATAATTCTTCATGAACATTCATGTTAATTTAGAGGAAAGGATGGAGAATGGTATCTCTACCATAATTTTACTCCATTGCTTTCCATAATCCATTACTGGCTCATCGTCATGTTGCGTTAGAGCAGCCAAGTTAGATAAGTTTACCTTCTTCTTGACACCGAAGGAGAAGCGTTCAAGAAATGCATCAGCTAGTTGTTTGAAACTAGTGATGTTGTGCCTTTTTAGTTGGTTGAACCACTCTCGAGCTGGGCTTGAGAGGGTCATGATGAAGGTGTGTAGGAGCAAAGTATCGTTACTCTCAATCTAAAAGTACATATCTAGGAAATTAGTCACGTGCTCTTGTGCGTCTTCCTCTCCTTGAAACTTATCTAGCCTAGGTATTTTGAAATGCTCAGGGTATGCTGGAATAGGCACTGATGTGCATAGAGGTTCATTATGAATTTTGTTCAAGGTAGGCTTCTGATAAGTCGTCCCTTGCTTCTCTATGGCTTGGACCTTCTCTTCTAAGGTCTTGTAGGCTTGCGAGGAAGGAAACTCCTCCTCTCAAGATTGCATTGGAGGCGACTTTGGAGGTAAATTCTTACTCGGTCGAGGTGGGGGACTAGGCTTGCCCTTATCCTCGAATTGGGAGATTTCAGGATATTCTTCTTCTAATTCCTCTCCCACTTTGTTATCATACTACCTATGGTCATGCTGCTCGGACGTTGGACGTCGATATTGTTAGTCTTACAATGGCACTGAGAGGGGGGGTGAATCAGTGTGGTACTTTAATCATGAATTTATAGCTCTTAAAACAACAGCAATTAAAAACTTATAAACAGATACAGCAAGTACAGCAAGAGAACATCACACAACACAAGATTTTAACGAGGTTCACCAATTTGGCTACTCCTCAAGAATGACTGCTTGGACTACCATCCAAATCCAGCCTTTGCAAAGCAACAACTTTACAATCAGTTTACCAGCACCCACTGGAAGGAGCACCAACCCCTTATTTATCTGCACCAATAGAAAGGAGCAACAACCCCTGATTTACCAGCACCTATTGGAAGGAGCACCAACCCCCGATGCCAGACTGCAACCTGGACTTCAATTTTGAATCTATAAGTTTGATGATAAAATACCTTTGCTTTTACAAGACCCTAACTGGTCTGTTTCACCTTTGCGTCCTCTGTGCACTCTGCTCTCTCTGCGCAATCACTTCGCACAATCTGCTGCTTCACTGTCGAGCTTCACGATCGTCTTCCCCCTTTTGCGCACTCTGCTTCCTTTGCAAATTTCACACTTAGCACGATTCGACTTCTTTGCTCACTTTGTGCACTTCGCCATCATCTCGCCGCTTCTACGCTTTCTGCGCTCTTACGGCCACATTTCCCGCTTCGACACTTATTCGATGATATCTTCGACCGAACTTCGCACTCTACGCACTGTCTCCGAGCGTCGCACTCCACAACCTCAAACTCTTCAAACAACCTTCCTTTTATAACAATATTTTCAAGATCAAAAACCTAATCTTAGTCGGTTGTAACCCTAATCTTAGTCGGCTGCAAACCCTAATCTTCGTCGGTTGCAAACCCTAATCTTCGTCGGCTAACATCGGTCTTCGTCGGCTTCAACTGCCTCTGTAACTCTTCTGTAGCTGTTGCCATAAAAACACATGTCGCGATATCGTGACACTTTCACCTCCGAACGCTTTCTCTTAGCTTTGGCCCGTGAGAATGCAACATGTAGCGATATCGCTACACTTTTTCCTCCGTACGCTTTCTCTCAACTTCGGCCCGCGAGAATACAACATGTAGCGATATCGCTACACTTTTTCTCTTTGCTCTGTTTCTTAACTTTGGCCCCGCGAAAACATAACATGTCGCGATATCGTGACACTTTCATCGTCGTACTTCTTTTCTTGGCTTATACCCGTGAAAACGTAGCATGTCACGAAATCGTGACACTTTCGCCTCCTTGTCTTCTTCTCAGCTTGCACCCGCGAAAACATGACATGTCGCGATATCGTGACACTTTTCGCCTTCTTGTCCTCTTCTCAGCTTGCACCCGTGAAAACATGACATGTCACGAAATCGTGACACTTTCTGCCTCTTTGTCCTTTTCTCGGCTTGCACCTACGAAAACATGACATGTCACGAAATCATGACACTTTCGTTGCCTTGTGCTCTTCTCTGTCTTTCGCCCGTGAAAACACAACATGTCATAAAATCGTGACACATTCGTTGCCTTGTGCCTTTTCTTGCCTTGACCTCGCGAAAATAGAACATGTCACGAAATCGTGACACTTTCACTTTCGTACTCTCCTTCTTTCCTTTTGTCGTGATATCGTGACACTTTTTCTCCTTGGCGCTTTTCTTCTCATCGGGTCGCGAAAACCCGACATGTCGCGATATCACGACACTTTTTCTCTACGAGCTCTTTCTCTCGAACCTGTCGTGAAATCGTGACACTTTTTCATCCGTACAATCCTTCTTGCAAATTGTCACGAAATCGTGACACTTTTCTTTGCGAGCTCTTTCTCTCGAACCTGTCGTGAAATCGTGACACTTTTTCTTTCTTTGCCTTCCTCTTCGCTTCGGACCACGAAAATGAAACATGTCATGAAATCGTGACACCTTTTTCTCTCTCCTCTTTCTCTTATCGCTTTCTACAAAAATGAAACATGTCATGAAATCGTGACACCTTTTTCTCTCTCCTCTTTTCTTCGCTTTGGACCGCAAAAATGAAACATGTCGCAAAATCGTGACATCTTTTTCTCTCTCCTCTTTTCTTCGCTTTGGATCACGAAAATGAAACATGTCACGAAATCGTGACATCTTTTTCTCTCTCCTCTTTTCTTCGCTTTGGACCACAAAAATAAAACATGTCACGAAATCGTGACATCTTTTTCTCTCTCCTCTTTTCTTCCAACATGTCGTCAAATCGTGACATTTTTCTCTCAACATGCAAAATAAGAAATTTTTCTCTCTCTCTTTCTCTTCCAACATGTCACGAAATCGCGATAGTTTTTCAATCTTCTTCTCTCTCTTCTAACATGTCACGAAATCACGATAGTTTTTCCTTCTTCCACATTTTTCTTTCCTCCAACATGTCGTCGAATATGCGTGACGATTTTTCTTTTTAATATGTCGCGATATCGCGACACTTTTCTTACTTGTATTTTTCTTTGATCTTTTGAATGTTGGCCTCTTTTGTCTTCTTGGAAATTCACTGTACATGCTTTGAATGACCTCTGAACTCCTGTCCATTGCATCAAATGATCTATCTGATTATGTTGACAACAATGACAATACTATTTCTGCACCTTGCTCAACAATCTCCCCCTTTGGAATTGTTGGCAACACATGTGCAATTTCCTGTAATTCTTCTCCCCCTTTGACAATAATACCAAAGGGCTGTTGTAGACTCCCCATAAGTCTATGCACAACATTCTCAGACAAACATTGTTATAGTTAGCAAAAATCATGAATATGAGCAAAACTATAAACATAGGCATAAATGCTCCCCCTGAGAATGCGGTCCCGATTGCTAGCCAATTCTTGGGAAGTTTAACCACTCGACCAATCTGTCTCCAAGATAGAATGCACCTCCACTGGTACTCTTTCTGTCATTGACACATCCAGCCCAATCTGCATCTGAATATGATATAAGGGTGAAGTCTTTACCTTTCGGATATCATAACCCATACTCCATAGTACCCTTGATATTATAGAAGACTCTGTCTCTCTGTACTCTGTCACCTCCAAAGCTCTGTTAATGGGCTCACTAAGAACCTGCTCAGTAGGCTCACATAGAACCTGTCCAGATCTGGTCTAACAAGCTCACCAAGAACTTGCCCAAATCTTCTCTAGCAATCTCACCAAGAACTTGCCCAAATCTGCTCTAGAAACTTGTCCCAACATTGTCCTCAAATCTGTCCCAACATTGTCCTCAAATATTTCCCAAAGGCCTTCTTCAAAGGCTCAATCAATCATGCTCAAGTAGTACTCATAATGAACTCAACAATGAATGACAGTCTTAAACCAAATCCACTTTATAGAAGCATAAAGAGAATTGTTAGAGACTTAATATCTTCTATTCTCAAATCTCAATCTCAACTCAAATCAAGGAAAGTTTATTTTATGGAACTTGAACAACCACATGCATCCAATCACTTGACTAGGCTCAATCAGCTCTACTCAACCAATCACCTCAATGAACAACTCTTTATCACAAACCCTAGTCGAAGCATGTATCAACCAACTCAAAATGTTTTTCTCTAACTCAAGTTCAAGTTCTTTGCACAACCAATGGGCTTCATCAACAATGCTTATAAAGATAAGGTTTAATAACAATTCTAAAACCAGAAAACCTTGAAGCATTAAACCAATCACTTTCGAAAAAGAAACCACAATCAATCCTTTTTACTCCTGTCACATGAGTCTCCTTGGGATTGGCCTGAAATCGTGCTACCATGCATACTATGCTCGGGGTGCCTGTTTCAAGCCATATATCTTCAACTTACAAACCAAGTGGGGATCATCACCAAGTTGGGAACCATCTGGCTGCTCAATATAAACCTCTTCTTCAAAATTGACAAGTGACTCATACTTGTACCAACTTTTGTCCAATACTGTACCAACACTGCAATTTTACTGTCAATTCTGTGCAAGCATCAAACACAGTATCACAACACCAACCAAATCCCTTTTTACATTTTCAGCTTGGTCTATGTTTTCTGCAGTCACCGCTGGTCACACCTTACTGTCAACTGTTCGAATCAGAAAACAATATTTTGTTAACCACTTCACGGCCAACTATAATGCACCTTACTCAAACTCATACTTTGGACCTCGGATAGGTATGATTCACAAAGCAAAGTTGCTCATCTTGATGAGCTAAACATGAATCAATGATCAAACTTCAATATTTTTCACCACAACATCAAAAATAGATCTAACAATCTTCCCATCAATGTGTAGTTCAAATACCCATTGCTTTTATCGGAACACATATATACGGCTAGAGCAACATTCTTTCACAAACCAACTTATCCGAACTGTTATAATCCTTAACTTTGGACGGTGGCAGTAAGAACCATCATCAGTACAACAATGACATATAGCAATACTACCAATAATGAGAACTTTTAATTTAATCACCACCCTTCACGGCACTTCCACAAACAACTACATGAACTGAGAACACGCTTCGACAACTATAGACAACTCCCCCTAACTACTTGCCTTTCATCCTCAAAAACCCAAACAAATACATAGGAGCATTAAAATAAAACTTTAAGATTGCTCCCCCTGAGGATGTGCTACCTGGAGTTGCTTAGTGCAATAGGGGAGTAGTCTCCTTCAGTCCAAGGAGACATGAATTCCTTTCTTCTATCTTTCTCCAAACTTTCTTGAACTCGGGCTTGGATTTTTCAGTTGCATCCCTGTTTTGAACCTTTTC
This sequence comes from Wollemia nobilis, assembly GCA_028583015.1. Classification (NCBI taxonomy): domain Eukaryota; kingdom Viridiplantae; phylum Streptophyta; class Pinopsida; order Araucariales; family Araucariaceae; genus Wollemia; species Wollemia nobilis. Next base: position 3,923,632 of record JAQPPZ010017073.1, read on the forward strand.
GTGAACTCGAACATTTCTCTTGTGTGGTTGTCTCTTGTGCATCCTTGATGAATGATTATTTTCCTTTTTATGCACCTGATTTATTCCCAGTCTGTGTTGCGTTCTTTGCGTCTGATGAAATCTACTATTTTGCCTTGGATTAGATACAAACATGCTTGGACAAAACCTTGCTATGTGCCCATGACCATTACATTTAAAACATTGTACATATTGTTCACTCAGAAACGCAGAAGTATTTCTACCAGCATAACTTTTTGATTTATTATTCAATCCACAATAAGTTGCCTTGTGACCATACTGGTTGCATCTGAAACAATAGCCATTAAAAGTATTAGTATGAATAGAGTGAGAGTGATAGAACCTCTTTTGTTGTGGCTGCTTTGCTGTAGATCTCCTTTGATATTTTCTTCCTTTTGAAGATTCGACTTCAAACTTTTCTTGCTTCGATCCTTTAGCAGTGAACTTCTTCTTCTCTGTAGAGTTGGAAGATGAAGGTCGTTCAACTTCATATCCAAGACCACGCTTATCCATGGAGCTTCTTTGTTGGTTTATCATTTTATCTAGCAACTCTGTGCTCTTCTCGAATTTGAGATTTGTATTGGCCTCTTCTAGTTGTTTCTTCAATAACACAGTCTCTTCCTCTTGTTTGCAGCAACCAATCTCTTTCTCATTGATCTGTGACCTGAGAGTTTCTTCAATCCTTTTGAATTCTTCTACCTGTACTTTCAACCTGGTTATTATTTCATTTGCATCATCAAGCTTTCTTGAGATTTCCTTATTCCTTTTTCTTTCTATCTTCAATTCATCCAGAGCTGCAGTTAGTTCCTCTTTCAAATTTATTTCAGCATCAATTTCTTCTTCATCACATTTTTGTTCTTTTTCTGTTTCTCTTTTAGAATCATCCTCTAGGACTTCATTAACTTTCAGCATATATATCTCTATGTTCTCATCGTTATTCAACTTTACAGCTTTGACCTGAGCTTGATGTGTTTGTAGCTTGACATCCTTGATCTCATCGTCTCCTTCATGAGCACTCCTCAGTTTGTCCCATATTTCTTTTGCCATTTTACAACTCTTGACCTTTATCAGCTCACTGTCTACTAATCCGCACCTGATAGCATTCCTTGCTTTTGAGTCATTTTCAACCAGATTCTTATCGGCAGCATCGGTTGGAGGAGTGATGGGTATTGTGCATTCATTGATTACTGAATCCCAGACGTAGTATCCCAAAGCACAAAGATATGCCTGCATCCTGATTCTCCAGGTCGTGTAATTTGTTCCATCAAACACAGGTGCTTTGTTTGATAAAAAACCTTCAACCTCTTCTGGTTCAATTTTCTCTTCTACAGGAACTAAAACCGACTGAGATGCCCTTTTGGAGGAAGATCTATTCTTCTTACCCATTGCGTACTAATCCAAGATCAACCCTAGCTGATTTAGCCTTTGAAGGGAACTTGGCTCTGATACCAATTGTTAGTCTTACAATGGCACTGAGAGGGGGGGTGAATCAGTGTGGTACTTTAATCATGAATTTATAGCTCTTAAAATAGCAGCAATTAAAAACTTATAAACAGATACAACAAGTACAACAAGAGAACATCACACAACACAAGATTTTAACGAGGTTCACCAATTTGGCTACTCCTCAAGAATGACTGCTTGGACTACCATCCAAATCCAGCCTTTGCAAAGCAACAACTTTACAATCAGTTTACCAGCACCCACTGGAAGGAGCACCAACCCCTTATTTATCTGCACCAACAGAAAGGAGCAACAACCCCTGATTTACCAGCACCTACTGGAAGGAGCACCAACCCCTGATGCCAGACTGCAACCTGGACTTCAATTTTGAATCTATAAGTTTGATGATAAAATACCTTTGCTTTTACAAGACCCTAACTGGTCTGTTTCACCTTTGCATCCTCTGTGCACTCTGCTCTCTCTACGCAATCACTTCGCACAATCTGTTGCTTCACTGTCGAGCTTCACGATCGTCTTCCCCCTTTTTTGCACTCTGCTTCCTTTGCGAATTTCACACTTAGCACGATTCGACTTCTTTGCTCACTTTGTGCACTTCGCCATCATCTCGCCGCTTCTACGCTTTCTACGCTCTTACGGCCACATTTCTCGCTTCGACACTTATTCGACGATATCTTCGATCGAACTTCGCACTCTACGCACTGTCTCCGAGCGTCGCACTCCACAACATCAAACTCTTCAAACAACCTTCCTTTTATAACAATATTTTCAAGATCAAAAACCTAATCTTAGTCGACTGTAACCCTAATCTTAGTCGGCTACAAACCCTAATCTTCATCGACTGCAAACCCTAATCTTCGTCGGCTAACATCGGTCTTTGTCGGCTTCAACTGCCTCTATAACTCTTCTGTAGCTGTTGTCGTGAAAACACATGTCACGATATCGTGACACTTTCGCCTCCGAACGCTTTCTCTTAGCTTTGGCCCGCGAGAATGCAACATGTAGCGATATCGCTACACTTTTTCCTCCGTACGCTTTCTCTCAACTTCGGCCTGTGAGAATACAACATGTAGCGATATCGCTACACTTTTTCTCTTTGCTCTGTTTCTTAACTTTGGCCCCGCGAAAACATAACATGTCGCGATATCGCGACACTTTCACCGTCGTACTTCTTTTCTTGGCTTATACCCATGAAAACGTAGCATGTCACGAAATCGTGACACTTTCGCCTCCTTGTCTTCTTCTCAGCTTGCACCCGCAAAAACATGACATGTCGCGATATCGTGACACTTTTCGCCTTCTTGTCCTCTTCTCAGCTTGCACCCGAAAACATGACATGTCGCGAAATCGTGACACTTTTTGCCTCTTTGTCCTTTTCTCGGCTTGCACCTACGAAAACATGACATGTCACGAAATCGTGACACTTTCGCTGCCTTGTGCTCTTCTCTGTCTTTCGCCCGTGAAAACACATGTCATGAAATCGTGACACATTCGTTGCCTTGTGCCTTTTCTTGCCTTGACCTCGCGAAAATAGAACATGTCATGAAATCGTGACACTTTCGCTTTCGTACTCTCCTTCTTTCCTTTTGTCGTGATATCGTGACACTTTTTCTCCTTGGCGCTTTTCTTCTCATCGGGTCGTGAAAACCCGACATGTCGCGATATCGTGACACTTTTTCTCTGCGAGCTCTTTCTCTCGAACCTATCGCAAAATCGTGACACTTTTCGTCCGTACAATCCTTCTTGCAAATTGTCATGAAATCGTGACACTTTTCTTTGCGAGCTCTTTCTCTCGAACCTATCGTGAAATCGTGACACTTTTTCTTTCTCTGCCTTCCTCTTCGCTTCGGACCGCGAAAATGAAACATGTCACGAAATCGTGACACCTTTTTCTCTCTCCTCTTTCTCTTCGCTTTCGACCGTGAAAATGAAACATGTCGCGAAATCGTGACACCTTTTTCTCTCTCCTATTTTCTTCGCTTTGGACCGCAAAAATGAAACATGTCACGAAATCGCGACATCTTTTTCTCTCTCCTCTTTTCTTCGCTTTGGACCGCGAAAATGAAACATGTCGCGAAATCGTGACATATTTTTCTCTCTCCTCTTTTCTTCGCTTTGGACCGCGAAAATGAAACATGTCACGAAATCGTGACATCTTTTTCTCTCTCCTCTTTTCTTCGCTTTGGACCACGAAAATGAAACATGTCACAAAATCGCGACATCTTTTTCTCTCTCCTTTTTCTTCCTTTAAACATGTCAAAATCGACATCTTTTTCTCTCTCCTCTTTCTCTTCCAACATGTCACGAAATCGCGACATCTTTTTCTCTCTCCTCTTTCTCTTCCAACATGTCGCGAAATCGTGACAGTTTTTCAATCTTCTTCTCTCTCTTCTAACATGTCGCGAAATCACGATAGTTTTTCCTTCTTCTCTTCTCTTTTCCAACATGTCGCGAAATCGCGACAGTTTTTATTTTTGGCCAAACATGTCGCGATATCGCGACAATTTTTCTTTTTGCCAAACATGTCGCGATATCGCGACAATTTTCTTACTTGTCTTTTTCTTTGATCTTTTGAATGTTGGCCTCTTCTGTCTTCTTGGAAATTCATTGTACATGCTTTGACTGACCTCTGAACTCCTATCCACTGCATCAACTGATCTATCTGTTTGTGTTGACAACAATGACAATACTATTTCTGCACCTTGCTCAACAGATATCTGTGTTGAGTCATATGGCGAGTATGAGTGTCTATGTTCTCAGGGTGTAACTCGAGCTGTGAAGCCACTCGTATATGGACACACTCCTTGATATCACGGTGAGGATGTAAACTAGTGCTAGCCAATTTATCCTCTCTCTACATGCTCCTTCTAATCAAGGATGCATTGTTCACGCATGCAATTTTCATATAATTTTTGTTTGATGAACCTCTACCTCTAAGTATTCTCATTTTTGAGGTGTTCTTTTTTTGCATGAACATCCTCCAATTGATCTTGGAGAATCTACCGTATCTACTTCAACATTAGTCTATGAGCCCTATCAAGATGATCGTCCGTCTGAGGCCTCAAAGGGGTGCACTCTGTTTGAGCGACTTTATGAGTATGTCCTCCAATGGACTGATTCACCACACTCTTGCCTTGGTCTGTAAATATGACATTCATGTCAGGCTATCTTCTATACTCAATTTTTGCATGCAATGCAAGAGCATGCATGTCTCAAGAACACTTGGAGCACTCTCCAGGTTCTCGAGTGGTCCTAATGGTGCCTCCGCTACACATGCTTATGAGTCGAGAGGGTGCAGGCATAGGCTTGTATCCTAGATGCCCTAAGACCTTGTCTATACCATCCAATTTTTTGCTACGCCATGGCTCATGAGGTGGCATACTATTTTCTCCCACTTTGGATATATCTATGGTAAACTTAGTATGTTCACCCCTATAGGGAGTCTATGCAGGCCTGTGCTCAGAAGTAGCCCTCTCTGTTCGTCCCTGAATGGGCAGATCTTGGAAATGTCTATGCTCTAACGGTGGAGGTTGTGAGCCTCCCTTAGATACCTATTGAAGGGGTACCAATATGGATTCCTTGATGACATATTCTTCGATGAAACTCGTGGATCCATGCAAAATGTGGTCATGATAAATGCTATCGTACGTGGAACCCCCATGCTGGGAAGTCCCATGCTCTGATCTCTGTCTAGAGGGATGTCTAACACTTCCTCTAATTGAGGTATTCTCGATGGAATCCCCTCATGTAGAATTATCCCCTCTAATTCTTGTTGAACGACGTCTAGGAGGATTAAGTGATTGAGGGCATTCTACATTGTGCTGTGCACTAGGTGGAGCTTGGGCTTCGATCTCGGGTCTATGCCCAGATCAACCTCTTCGTTTTTGCACCATTATGTATCCTATGTCTAGATTTAACTTTTATTAACATGCAAAGAATACAATGATGATTATATCTTTTTACAAATTAAAATGAGCCCTAAACTGTTTGATGTGTTTTCAATTTGTTGTATCAGTAAATTAACTCTTGTCGTGTTTTGCAAAGCATTGATGATTTTATCAATTGTTTAATGGCTTTCACTTGTATGCTCATAGCTCGACAACCTGGCTATGAACTCCAGGTCGCGTAATCCCCCCAAAGTACGGTAATGAAAGTCCACACCTGGGCAGAGAGCACAAGTCCTCCTAGATCCTCACCCATTTTCACCCAGTCAGCGTCATACCCTCCGAAGAGGAGTACATGCAAATTTTTTGGGCTACAAAAGGTTCTTGGATCCGGTATTGGTTTAGAACATAGGGTACATGGGATTTGGGCCAATGGATGGAAATCACCTCCACCATCATTGAAACCCTACTAGTATTTGGATGTGACTTCCAACTCACTAACATTTACTTTGGAATGTGGTGTGTGTGTGTTCTTTTTAATTTGCATAAAGGAAAGTGTGAAATAACACAAATATATATATATATATATATATATATATATATATATATATATATATATATATATATATATATATAAACATAGCAAAAGATACATATTTATATAGGGGATGTGACGGGAAGTTGGAGGAATAAAGGGAAAAGGATAAGAGGGATAATGGAGGAATAATAGGAGTAATGAGTGGAGGAAGAGTAGGAGGAATAAGGGGAGATAGGAAATATTCGAGGGGAAGAAATAAGAAACTTGTCGACAAATTTTTGTTGACATTTTACAAATGCATTTACACTTGCAAGTTTTTTTTTTTTAATTATTATTTTTTAAGCCACTTAGAATGTAGACACGTTCACACTTGCAACATTCTCCCCCTTAAAGTTGAGTTCTACTGACTATACAGTCTCTCAACTTTATAAATTGAGCTTTAGCCATTGCTTTGGTGAAGATATCTGCAACGTTCTCCAAAGAGCGGCAAAATTTAAGCTCAACAATCTCTTGCTCCACCATGTCTCGGATGAAGTGGTACTTCATATCAAAATGCTTCATTCTACTATGGTGGATTGGATTGTATGCCAATTGAATGGCACTGATGTTGTCGCAGTAGAGTCTGGTCAGACCACTTTGCTGCTCTCCAATCTCTTCAAGCATTTTTCTCAGCCACAAGGCTTGAGTACTAGCATAGGTGATTGCTATATACTCAACTTCTGTAGAAGAAAAAGCTACCACAGTTTGCTTTTTGGAACTCCAAGTTATTAGTCCTGATCCCATACTAAAACAGTTCCCTGAAGTTGATTTTCTGTCATCAATGTTGCTGCCCCAATCACTATCACTGAAGCCTACAAGCTTGATAGTGTTACATTTATGGTACTAGATTCCAAAATCCAATGTACCCTTCACATATCTGAGAATTCTCTTAGCTGCCTACAAATGCAGCTTAGATGGGCTAGTCATAAATCGAGAGACAAGAGAAACAACATACTGGATATCAGGTCTAGTGTTGGTGAGAAACATCAAACTCCCAACCATGCTTCTGAAAGTGGTCATGTCAACTTTTGGTGCTCCATCATCTTTGCTTAATTGGATCCCATGTCCAACTGGAGTTGCAATTGGTTTGCAATGTTCCATAGCAAACTTCTTGATCATGTCCCGAGCATACTTATGTTGACAGATGAAGATCCCTATATCTGACTGATGAACCTCCATTCCAAGGAAGTAGTGCATTAAGCCGAGATCCTTCATCTCAAATTGCTTCATCATGGAGTGCTTGAACTCCATATTCACTTTTTCATTACTACCCATGAATATGAGATCATCCACATACAAAAAAACTATGAGAATGTCATTACCTTACTTCAGGTAGTAAAGGGTGGGTTCATTTCTCCTTCTGGTGAACCCAAAATCTTTGAAGTACCCATAAATGTGTGAGTACCAAGCTTGTGGTGCCTCGCTTGAGGCCATAGAGTGACTTTTTTCGATCTGTAAACAAGGTGCTCCTTACCTTGCTCTTGAAATCCTTGAGGTTTCTCAACATACACTTCCTCTGTCAAGTACCCATTGAGAAAGGCACTCTTCACATCCATGTGTTGAATTTTCCAACCTTTATGAGCAGCTAAGGCAAGAACTGTTCTGATGGTCTCCTATCTGGATACAAGAGCAAATGTCTCCTCATAATCAATACCATACTTCTGTGTAAATCCTTTTGCAACCAATCTTGCTTTGTGCCTTTCAATGCTTCCATCAGCATTGAATTTGGTCTTGAAGACCCATTTGCATCCAACACATTTCTTGCCTTTAGGAAGCTTTACCAGCTCCCAAGTGTCATTTTTTATAGAGGTTATCTCCTCTTTCATTGCATCTTGCCAGAATTTCTGAGTACATGCCTTCTCATAACTAGAAGGTTCAAGCTATGCACTAGCCAACAAAGCATAGTTGACTACATCTCCCCGGGGCTCTTGGGAGTTGTCATCTCCATACAAATGCAGATTTTCAAGTCTTTGTAAAATAGAACTCATCTCACTGGATTGACTTCTAGTATATCTTCTTTGAAAATTTTTATCCAACATCTGATAGGATGGATGATGTTGGAGAGTTCTCTTACCTCTAGATGGAGAATCAATATCCATCGATGAAGAACTTACTGACTTCTATGGAGAAGGACTTGGTGAAGAAGTTGAACTAGAAGATGAACTTGGGCTTGTGGGAGGAGACTTCTTACCTTTCTACGATGACTGCTGTTGCACTTGTTTAGAAACTGCATCATTGGATTCATCATCACTGAATATTTGGGGCTTACCCCATTCTCCCCCTTCATCAAAAATCACATCCCTGGAAAGCACAATCATTCGAGTCCTGGGATTGTAGAGTCTATAAGCTTTTGTGTTCTCACAATACCCTACAAATATGCATGCCTGACTCTTTGGATCAAGCTTTTTTCTCAGCTCATCAGGAATATGAGAATATGCTAGTGAACCAAACACTCTAAAATACTTAACATTTGGCTTCTTACCATACCACGCTTGATAAGGTGTTTGCCCTTCCAAACTGGAAGTAGGACTTCTGTTCAAAATATGTACATTGGTCCTAACTGCATCTACCCAATATGAATTAGTCAAATGCTTCGTATGAAGCATAGACCTTGCCATCTCCACAATGGTGCGATTCTTCCTCTCTGCCACACCATTCTGCTGTGGAGTGTAGGCAGTAGTAAACTGCCTCTTTATTCCATGTTCTTTACAAAAATTCAAAAATTCATTAGAGGAGTATTCTCCTCCTCTATCTGATCTAAGACACTTAACAAAATATCCACTCTCATTTTCAACTCTTGTTTTAAAATCTACGAAGCAGTCAAATGCTTCATATTTATGCTTCAAAAAATATATCCAACACATTCTTGAAAAATCATCAATGAAAAGAAGAAAGTAAGAGTTGTTACCAATGCTCTTGGTCTGCATTGGACCACAGATGTTCGAATGCACTAGTTGGAGTGGATAACTGGCCCGCCATGCTTTCCCTCATGGAAATTTGGCCCTGGCATGCTTGCCCAAAGCACAACCTTCACAAACTTCTTTATTATCCTGAACTTTAGGAAGTCCGATCACCATCGCTTGAGAGGTTAACATCTTCAAACTAGCTGAATTCAGATGACCATATCTCAAGTGCCACAACACACTTGGATTTGAAATAGCAACATTTGCTAATTGATCTCCCCCTGGCTAACCAAAATTTAGAGGAAATAGTCTGTTCTTTGTCATTGGCACTTGTGTAATGATTCTATTACTATTATTTTTTTATCAAAAATGGTGCATTTGATTTCATCAAAAAGTAACTTGTAGTTCTTTTCTAACATTTGACCAACACTTAAAATATTATGTTGGAGATGGGGTGTGTAATAGATATCACTTACTTGCCTAACACCTTATTTAGTTGGAATCGTTATGGCTCCAATGCCTTCAACCACCAATGACTTGTTGTCCCCCAACTTGATGCTGGATTTGTAGGAAGAATCTAGGGTAGCAAAGAGTTCTTCTTTGCCACTCATATGATTTGAACACCCAGTGTCCAAAATCCAGGTGTCATTCAAGTTCTGATCAGACTGGCCATATGAGAGAAAAATATTTGTGGTCCCTTCCTCTTCTCCAAAATTGCCATACTGAGTGCTCTGGTTGCTGTTGCTTCCTTGTGAAGGTTTTGACCAACAATCACGAGCATAGTGGCCAGGTTTGCCACAATTGTAGAAAACTTGTTTTGACTTGTCACTTCTTTTTCCTCGGCCTGGATGCTTTTCTCTATTCTGTTGTCCACCTCTATTTTGACCTCCACCTCTGTTTGAAGATCCTCCTCTGCTTGGGGTTCCACCTCGTGGACTGTTCCTGCCTCTTCCTTTGTGATGACCTCTACCATGACCTCTACCTCTTTCTTCTTGTGAAGCGAAGATTTTATCATCTCCTCCATGGCTGGTGGAAGGAGTGTCCTGCAATCTTTCTTCATGTGAAAGAAGAGAACCAATCAGTGCTTCAAAAGAAAGAGTGGTCAAATATTTTGATTCTTCAATAATGATTGCTACATGATTCCATTTTGGAAGAAGTGTTCGCAACACTTTCTTCACCATAACCTCAAGCTTAACATCTTCACCTAGAGTGACCATTTTATCTACTATGACTTTAACTCGCACGCAATAGTCTCCTACTTTCTCATTTTCCTGCATTCTGAGATTTTCAAAATCTCTCTTTAGTGTTTGAAGTCTAACATGTTTTACTTGATCACTACCTTGAAAGATTTCCTTCAAAACTTTCCAAGCATCTTGAGTTGTGACACATGATGCTATTCTAGGAAAGATACTTTTATCTAGAGTTGCTTGTAAATAGTACAAGGCAGAGGAATTATTCTTCTGGGCTTCTTTTCTAGTTTTTTTATCTACAGCACTCAAAGCTGCCCATTCGGTAGCTGTGGGTTCTGCATATCCTTCTGCTACAATATCCCATAAACCTTTGCCAATCAACATAGTTTTCATCTTTATTGACCAGTATTCATAATCACTACCATTAAATTCAGGAATTGGGAGACTTGTATTTGAGGCCATTTCTACTGCTTGAAATTAAACTTTGATTTGACTAATATAAGAAATAACAAAGCAAAGTAATTACAAGTTCAAATCAAATCTAGATTTTTTAATTCTCTCACTGATTTCTTGTTCTTCTTGTTGTGGATCTCCCAGTATTGGATGCCCAAAATTGTTGGCAATAGAATCCTCGTTGTCACTGATGAGGATGATTTCAGGGGTAGCTGGCTCAGGTGGCTCCAATATTTGAAGAGAAGCACTGTCACTGATATGAGGGTTGGTTGTTTCTGGCTCTGGCTCAACTGGCTCTAGCTCTGGCTTTAGATCCACTGGCACTAGCTCTGGCTTTGGCTCTGGTGAGCATGGGGTATAACTATCACTGGATTGTTCCTCAGGTACGATTTTAACTGAATCAGATTCCTCCACTCGTTGTCTAAATATGTTGTCTTCTGAGTTAGCTTCATAACCAGAATTTGGATTCCTCCGGTGGGCTATGACCATGTTTTCTAATTGACTAAAAACTATATGCAAACCATATCTCCAAACTTTTTCGTCAAACCATTCGGCGTTCTCTCTTTGTAAAAGAGAACAAAGGGCATGATAGCATCCGGTTGATCTGATCATCTACTCATCAATGCAAAAAACAACTTCATTAGAGCCTCTAAGGTTAAAATTTTCACCCTTTCACAGCTGCTGAGGCTATTACAAAACAAATATTTAGCCTTTAATGGGGTTCCAAGGGGCAGCTCTAGAAGGCTTCCTGACACTTTTATGCTCCCCCTTTTTACAAAAAAATTGCCTTTGTAAAGTTTTTTTTTATAAAGTCCAAAAAAAAATTTAATAATTCTTTTATATTTGTAATTATTTAAAAAAAATAATTAAAATATAAATTAACAAATCATTAAATTAAAGTTTGGAACTTTAATAAAAAAAATTTAAAAAACAAATTTTTTTTATAAAAAAAACTTTTTATTTTTTCTTCGCAGTTCGAACCCGCGACCTCGACCTTTACGGGCGGGCGTCTCAACCGCTGCACCAAGCACGCTACTGAAAACAAAAGACGCACTCTACCTTTATAAACTTTCGTGACCATGATAATAACAAAAAAAATTCTTTTTCCTCGATGGGTTTCGAACCCGAGACCTACAGTCTGCCAGCAAAAGTCTTTTGCCAACCGCGCTACGCACCTCGGCTGGAAGGGAATTCGAACACCGTGGTGTTCTATTGAAGTTGCCACTGAAGTTTTTTTTTTTTTTAAATTGATTATCCCACATCGATCAGGATGGGGATATCGAAAGGGTTTATAACCCTTAATCGACACTTAAACAGTCGATTGCCTTTGGGCAATCACTATCTCCGACTGCTCTGTACCACGTGCTTTCCTCAGCTTCGCCTTCGTGTCCTGCATGCACCACCTCAACTCCACCTCCTCGACCTACGTGCACCTCATACTCTATGCCTTTGGATTTGGCTAGCTCCTCCTCACTCGACCTCTCACCCAGCCCCTCATCGTTATTCGACTTTGGCTTCAGCTTTCGTGCCCGTGCCTGCGCCCCTTGGTGGCTCTGATACCAGAATGTGAAATAACACAAATATATATATATATATATATATATATATATATATATATATATATATATATATATATACAAACATAGCAAAAGATACATATTTATATAGGGGATGTGATGGGAAGTTGGAGGAATAAAGGGAATAAAGGATAAGAGGGATAAGGGAGGAATAATAGGAGGAATAAGTGGAGGAAGAGTAGGAGGAATAAGGGGAGATAGGAAATATTCGAGGGGAAGAAATAAGAAACTTGCCGACAAATTTTTGCCAACATTTTACAAATGCATTTACACTTGCAAGTTTTTTTTTTTAAGCCACTTAGAATGTAGACACGTTCACACTTGCAACAAAAATATGCATAATACAACACTCACATGATCATTTCCTACATGATATGCATGAAAAGAACATTTTGTATTTAGAAAGTATGCATACCACATTCTACATGACCTTTTTGACAATACAACTTCATGATGTAAATGGCCTTTTATTTGACCTCAAGCATGCAAAATCAACATACAAATTATTCTAGCACACTGGAGTCTAGGATGAACTGCAATTAGAGGTCCACTGTTCCTAGCAGCATCTAGAAAAAATTAAGAAACAATAAAACTAAGGACCTTAGTTCATTTTATCCCTCTTTCATGGTTATCCTACTTAACTTTCATTTTTAGTCTCTAGAAAAACATAGAGATAGCAAACAAACATAGAGGGTGTCATAAGGGCCTACCTCAAGTCCTCATCTGATAAAGCTTTAAAATCTTGCTCTGTGATTGGTCTGCTGCTAACTGCGGCTCTGATGCACAACTGTGATTTTTGCCCATGCTTGTCAGCCATGGGCCAAATTTTTGACCACGACTGTCAACCGTGGGGAGCACCTGCCATAAAAACACCAAACATAGTCAGAAAATTATGGAAAAAAATACAGAGTTCCACTGTGATCGCCTATTGTAACCACCAAAAAAGGTCACACATAGTCTAACTATTGCAATTGATAAAAGATACATAAATAGGCATCCATAAATTGACAATAAGAACTGAAATGAATACAAGGAATACTTTATTAATTTCAATGGAGCCAAATTACAAATTTGTCCCTCTTAGGGATACCCATTTGATACATCAATTACAATAATGTCTAATCCATCTCAAGGGTAGATGCGATCAAATGGCTTCTAGGGTGACATAAACTGCTCTAGGGTGTCGATGACCCTATTCTCCATGATTAGAGGCATTTGCTACCTTGCATCCTAAGACCCTGTTATTCATGCATGCAATAAATAACAAGAAACATTAAATAAAAAGGAGGCCTCTCTTGATGACGCTTTAAAAGGATATTTCACAAAAGATGCCATAACAAGCATGTAATCAAGAAAAAAAATAAAACATTGTAAGCCTATATTAATCATGAAATGTTGCCATCAAACATGTGCAAGAAAGAAAATACTATCTATATATTGGGTTATTTTATCAAATAGAAAGTGTAAACACATGAAATAACCCACAATTGCACTAATTACCAAATTGAAAAAATGAAGGTAAATCTATTTTAAATGCTTAATTCCATCGGTTATATGTATCTAAAATATCAATTAAACCTATACTAAGTATAATATGATCTAATTAATTATTCTACAGAAAAGAGCACAAGGGGATCTGTAGTCATTTGCTCACTGTGGGTCTGATGCGCGGGTGGCATTGTTCACCACGGTTGAGAGCCGATATGGAGCTTTGAGTAGGTTTGCCCTCCAAATCAAGGCTTTCTCTCTGATACACCTTGTCAAATTGATGTCCAAGGGTCACCTCTGTATACTATGAAAAGTTTGGCAGTTGAATCGATATGATGGTTCACGGATTGCATGAATTGACATTTCTTGGCTCTCCTAGGCTCCTAGGGCTTCCATGAAAATTTGATCTCCAATTGGGTAGCAAAAGTATCCCTCTCAATGCATGTAGCTGGCTATGCAATTCAATAGGGCTTCGCTACTTAATTGACTATGCTTCTCTCTAGACTTATCCCCAATTCAGAGGGGGATCTTATAGTATTAGCCCAGGGCTAGGGGTGGCTTCCTCATGAAGCCAATATCAAGATTGGGTGGTTGAGTTTGTTGGACAGAAGGATCCTGAACCTTCCTTACTCAAATCACTCCAGTATGTAATCAATTTGCTGTTGCAACTAACTTTGGGTCGGATGAAGGCCAACTGATTCTGAGTTCTGATCATGGATGACATGCACGGTAAGCACTTCTAACCATGGGTGTCAGCAGTGGCTAGTACTAACTAGGCAAAGGTGCCCAATTGAGTGGTAAAAACCACTGCTATACCATAGATCTATCCAAAGGTCTTCCATATGGTCTTCTAGCATGTCCCATATGAGTAGTCACCTTGGCATGACGTATTTTAGGTGTCTACACTACGATTATGGAACATATGACACTGAGTTATCCTCAAACAATGTTTAATCTGAGGATGAGGCTGAGCCAGTTTACTAAGTACCTTCATATTTGCAGCATTTGTACTCGGTTCTACCTGATAGTAATGATAGCGATCACGATATAATCTATATGGGGCCACATTTTCCAGAGCATCCCATTCTTATGGGTAGCGATGAAGGCCTGTATTATGATAGTGATGAAGAAGATGATACAGAGAGAACATACTTAGGACCTCACTACTTTTGTTATCACAATGCAATGTATACAGCTAAGGATATGTGTAGAGAGATAAATCTCCATCCTCTTATTAGAGGGAGACCACTGAATCTTAATGTGATTTATCATATGGTGTTTCTCGATCCATTGACGTATATGGAGCTCCTTGAGCCCAATGATCCCATTCGACAATATGTTCATGAATCGGATCCGGATATCCCCATACCTCCAGAACCACATCTAAGAAATGGAAGTTTTGTTAATGATGAGTCACTTGCATGTGGTCCTAGAGACACGATCCATTTCATTAACATGATCTCCATTTATTTGAGCACTCCACTCCACATTCCAGTCGATCCGTCTAAACTGTTACCTCTAAATGTATATGCTATTGATTGGGATTGTGCTGATTCACCACTAGAGCCTGAAGATTTATTTCCTAACTAAGAAATTCTACAACCTTTCCATTTTGCGCCAGACTGTGCACATGATGTCTATCATGCTGAGGATGCTTCCAGTGAGAAACCTATAAACCTAGCATATGAATTCCACTTGATCCCTACCCATCATCAACTTGAGGAGGGATCCCATATGTTAGCAGAGGATACCTTCGAAGTGGATATCAGTAATGATCCCACAAATCCAAGGAAGGCCAAATTTTGGGAGACTTTGACTCCTGATGAGCGTGCCAACCTCATCCCTCTACTGAGAGAGAGACTTGATTTATTTGCTTGGACTTACAAAGATATGCTGAGTCTAGATCCGAAATTGGTTACCCACAACCTTTCGCTAGATCTATCAAAGAAGCCAGTCAAGCAAAAACTTAGGAAGTTGCATCCAACAGTAGCCTTAATGGTTAAGGATGAGTTGCAAAAGTTGTTGGACGTAGAGTTTGTCATCTCCATCAACTATCTAGAATGGGTATCCAATATGGTGCCTGTAGGAAAACCTGATGGAAGGATCCGTATTTGTATGGATTTTAGAGACTTGAATAAGGCAACACCAAAGGATTCATTTTTGTTGTCGAATATCGATGCTCTTGTAGATGCAACTGTAGGTCACTAGATGCTCTCCTTAATGGATGGTTTTTTTGGTTACAATAAAATTTAGATTAAGCTCGAAGACCAACATAAAACTATGTTTATAATGCCATGGGGGATATTTTGCTATAAAGTTATGCCATTTGACCTTAAAAATGATGGTGCCGCATATCAACGGGCTATGACATATATATTTCATGACTATATACATAAGATCCTAGAGGATTACATTGATGACTTGTTGGCAAAGTCATTACTGCATTCTGAGCATGCGGAGGTCCTGAAGAAGGTCTTCGATCACCTGATAGAGCACAATGTCAGGTTGAATCATAATAAATGCATATTTGGTGTAACTTCAAGAAATATCTTAGGGTTCATCATTTCAAAATGAGGCATCGAAGTTGACCCAGCAAATGTTAAGGCTATTCTAGAAATGTTTCCCCCACAAACATCAAAGAATTAAGAAGCCTACATGGCAAAGTAGCATCTATAAAGTGATCTATAACTCAATTATCGAATAAATTTTGATCCATGAATCAACTGCTACACAAGGGGATCCCATTAAATTGGGATGAGGACTGTCAAGTAGCCTTTTTTGAAATCAAGCAATACCTAGCAACACCGCCAGTGCTAGCTCCACCAAGGCCAGACGAGCATTTCCTATTATATATCAGTAATCAACTTTGCATTGGGAACCATGTTAGCCCAAAAGAATACACAAAGCAAAGAACATGCCATATATTACATTAATAGAACCTTGGTGAGTTATGAGATAGGATATGCATATGTGGAGAAGCTATGTTTAGTAGTAGTGTTTGCTATAAAGAAATTGTGACACTATATGTTGAGTCATACGACATATGTCATATCCAAACAAAACCCTTTGTAGTACATGATGAGCAAGATATATCACAATACACATACTACAAAGTGGATCATGCTACTGACAGAATTTGATCTAGAATTCATAAGCCAAAATTTTGTTAAGGGATAAGTCATAGTAGATCAACTGGCTAAGGTGCCTATCTAAAATAGTAGGCCCCTCACCATAGAGCTTCCTAATGATGTAGTATTTACCGTATTAGAAGTGCCCAAACCTAGAGAACTGGATAAAAAATCCAATATGACCCTGTCCTTTGACGGTTTGAAGTGTGAGCAAGGGGGTGGTGTAGGAATAGTGTTGTTCACACAAGGAGCTCCAATGCCCTTGTCATTCAAGTTAGAATTTCCTTGCACTAATAACAATGTTGAATACGAAGCCCTAATTTTGGGTCTCCAAATAGTTGTCACCATGAAGATAAAAAGGTTAAATATATTTGGTGATTCCCTTATCATTATGAACTAAGTTAAGGGATTATTTCAATGTCGATATCCGGTATTAAAAGCTTACAAGGATCTTGTTGACATTTATGTAGCTTGATTGGAATGGTATGACATCGAGGCAATCCCTCATGTGTCCAATAGATTTGTAGACATAATGGTATCTTTGGGATCTCTAATCCCTCAAAATCCATCTACTAATTTTACTACCATCCATGTAAAAACATTGTCACATTCTGTTGTGCAACACGAAGAATTGGATAACAAAGAGTCAATCAACATGATTCATGTAGAACCAATTCATGAATGGTTCTACAGAGCTAGAGACTTTCTCAAGAGAGCATCTTGGGAGTCTTTGATCTTGCAATATTAGATGGGGAGTGGTATTACCATTCACCATAAGGTTGTTTCCCAGTCTATATTTGCCAATGTAGAATCGTAGGGGGAACATGTTGTCTTGTCGGTCGAAGTTGAAGCTTATCATAACTGGACATCATAGATACATGACTTCCTTAGACTTGGTGTAATCCATCAAGGATTTTTGTGTGCTGTGAAGCACACATTTAAGCAGAAATAAATAAAGTATGTCTTGTTAGCAGATATTTTGTATCGTAGAAGCTACGATGGAGTTATCCTTCATTGTCTTGAGTCCCAAGAGTCATCTTGGATAATTTTGTAAGCTCACGATGGTACATGTCGTGGCCATTTCAGTGGTATAGCAATCGTCAAGCGCATACTTCAAATGGGTTAGTATTGGCACACTATGGAGAAGAATTGCAATTTGTATGTTAGGAAATGCGTTAAATGTCAGCATCATGCTAATATTATGCACTTGCCATCACAGGACTTACAACCCATTCAAGCGGCTTGGCCATTTTCTCAGTGGGGATTTGATATCATTGGTAATATCTCTCCTCTGTCATCAGGCTGACACATTTATATTATCACGACTATTGAGTATTTTACTAAGTGGGTGGAAGCCATTCCCTTAAAAATGACAACTAGAGTACGTATTTCTAAGTTTATACTCACCAATATCATAAGTCATTTTGGGATACCATCCAAGATAGTGTCAAATAATGGAACATAATTTAAGAACAAAACTGTGAGATATTTGACGTCTAAGTATAGAATCAAACACAATTTTGTGACTCCATATTATCCGCAAGAAAACGGATAAGTTGAATCTTCAAATAAGATAATGGTATCCATCTTGAAAAAGATGGTACAAGAGCACCACAAAGATTGGCACATCCAGCTACCCCTTGCTTTATTGGCTTACAGGACTAGTATTCGGACTCCCATTGGAGCAACTCTGTTTTCATTGGTATATGGTGTTGAGGCCATTATGCCCTTAGAATTAGAAATTCCAACACTGCACGTTGCATTTAAAGAGTTCATTGATGATGATACCATGTGACAAGATCGTCTAGATCAATTGACACTACTTGATGAACATCGTGTGAATGCCCTTGAGCACCTCTGTGTTTATCAAGAGCGCTTAAAATGAGCTTACAATAGCAAAGTACATCTAAGAGACTTTGAGGTTGGTGATATTATGCTGAAGGAGAACCAACAGAACTCCAATTTATCTATAGAAATATGAGACAAATTCACGACTAACTATTTAGGTCCTTATATGATCTCATATAAGATCAAACCTGGGATATATCGCTTGACATTGCTTGGAGGATTTGAAGAGCCTGAACCTATCAATATCCTTCATCGTAAAGCATTTTATGCCTAAATCCCAAAAGGCTTCCAAGGGTTTCTCAAAACCACTTGGTCAATCCTAAAAGGCTCCAAAGGTGTTTGTAAGCTCTTTGGTCAAACAAAATGTTAAAATCCATTAAAAAATTGGAAAATATCAAAAATAAAAAAAACATTTGCATTTCATTTGCATCATTGTATTGCATCTTGCATCATGCATTGCATTTTCCACATACATTTTCATCTTTGCATTGCATTAGGCATATTCATCCGCCGCTCTTGCATTAGAATAAATTATGTTTACAATATTACAAATGAAACCACGTTTGTGTTTGAATCATGTATTTATGCACTATATTTTTCATCCATTTATCACCGTTATGAGTAATTGTATTTTTCAACACAACCCCAATTATTGCTATGAATAATATACTAGGGTTTTCTGGTCATTCAACCATACTTAGAGGTCTTCTCAAGAGTTGATAGAAAGCTTGCTTTGCTTTTGTAGTTGAGGTTTAGTTAGTATAGCCCTTAGCATATGATAATTATATCACTAATCACAAAATTAAACAATCCTAATAAGGACTAGGGGAAGATGAAAGCCACGAAGCAGGACCAGGTATCCTGAGGTAAAATTTTTATTCTTTCTTATACCCCTATGCGGATGGTATAGGAAATGTTGGAAATTGGAAAAATGACAAGTTTATTCCCTACCCAGAATCCCTTGCTTACGTTAAAATGAGCAATATCCTAGAGTAATATCCCAGATCAATCCTCTAGATTGATACCCTAGATTGATATCATAGATCAACATCCCAGATTTATATCCCATATTGATATCATAAGATCGATATCCCATAAACAGTTTTCCAAATTAAAATCCCCAAAGGAATTTTTTGAAGAAAATTATCAAATGTAAATCCCAAAAAGTCAAGTCAAATGACAACAAAATTGTACAAAGAAAGAAAAATCAGTATCAAATCCCTTGATCAAGAGAAAAAAAATATAGTACAAAATAAACACTGATTATTGTCACTATAGTACAAAAATAAAAAGTGATTTTTATCACTTTATATGAACAAGTATCCCAAAAAATTGAAGAAAAGAAGGGAGCGAACTTGAATCCATGGAATTGCCAACACTACTATACCTTACACATGACGATATGTCTGATACATTAGCATTTAAATTTTATGTAGACCAATGTTTGAATATGGAAGAGCTAGCTTCAGGTTTCCTGTATCGCCTAATGGTCTAGTCCAACTAAAATCCAAACCTAGGATTGGATAAGACATTTGACGATCCCCAATATTAGCAATGGGCTGAAAGAATCTTGCCTAAAATTAGGGTATGCTTATGCCTTATCTAAATACACTCATGTGCACACACAGGGGTAATGAATAGTTAGGGTCTATCCTAGTGAAAGCCTTATGTTTCAGAAGTCTAGTATGGTTAATATACAACTTTTGATCAGTCAACTAGGGTGTTTGAGTCTCATGGTAAACCTCAAAAATTCCCAAATAGCAACAACCAATTTTCAATGCAATAATCAAAATATCAATTTATTTTATGAGAATTTGTTTATTAGAATGATTTGTACTATATAATTAGATACCATATATATGTCAAAAATGATGTTTAGACGATCACATTTTATATTATACATATTCTTTTAATTTACAAAATATTATGAACAGAAAACATATATCATTGCATCTCACATATGGGTGTATTATCTTTCACAAAGAGATAAAGCAACTACAATCCATGATTGTTATACATTATGTGGTGTCATCCATTAGATTGATTAAAACTCATATTGCATACATTATGTTTTAAATGATTAAAGCATACATGTCCATTTTACATAACACATTATAAAAAAAACAAAGAAATACATGCAGTACATACATGACATAAATTGTCATAGAAGTGTAAATTAAATGCACACAAATAAAGCAAATATATTCATGCATGTAACATCAAAATATGGCATTCATAATGCATCAATCATAATTAGAACATCTGCATACATAAAATCATAACATCTAATTATCCATCACATATCTAGTTAGTGTATGCCATCCATACATCACATCATATAGCATCAAATCAATAACACTTTGCATCCATATGCATAACATAAAACATAAAATACCAACAATTAAGTATACATGTAATGAGATGAAATGTCATATCATATAAATATATGTGTTAATAAGTACAGTGGGGTACATAAAAATACCCGCAAGCTACATATGTGTAGGTCCTCGACCTTACACTCAAAAATAGTACAAAATGCATCTCTAAGATCTATACTAAATAGGGCCTGCACCGCCAGCCTGTGAGGCACCTATGTCACCTCCACCATCCCTGTGAATCCTCTACGAGCTAGCACTATGAGTGCTCGAATACCTGTGAGTCCTCTCAGTCTTGTGCATCCTATGGCTCAAGCTTGCAAAAGAATACCCTGTCTCCCTGGTCCTAGACCTGGTCCTTTGGGTCCCTATAGCATGGGTCTCCTCTAGAACCTACCCACCTAGTAGCCTTATATGACCCTACATCTAGTCGATGTGAGCTACTATCATTGTATGCTGGGCATTTCCCTCCTCCATGAGGGAATGTAGACACCTAATCTCTACCATGGGATTGCGAACTCCTAGTAATAATGTAGATGACATCGTCGGAGGCAGCATCATAGCCTATGAAGATTAGGGGTCTCCCCTCACTACCTTGAGCAGGTCCCTTTATGTAGTCATGACACTCAGCTATGTTTATGCTAGATCTCGCTCACTAGTGAGCTGTGTAATCTGAGTGCCTATAGTGGTAACCTATGCCTAGAGAACTTCTCTCTCCTCCTCATATTCCTGTCACTACCTCTATCCATGTGTTAGATTCACCTCTAGAGTGGTGATAGAAGTATCCCTATGAAGTATATGGGCGTGGAGTCTCCCCACCTAGCTCTGTATGTCGGCAATCTATGCTCGCAATTGCCCAATATCACTATCCGGAGGTGCCTCACTCTCCTCAGAGATCTCATCCTCTACCTCTACCTGTGGGCCGTCCTCTACTATGGCCCCTACACCCCATGTGCTCTCTATCCTCTGGCATGTCCTGCACCCATGAGGATCTACCTCCGTGCCCTCTATACCTTTGGCTTCAAATCCCTTCATTACCTGGCCTAGAGGACCCTCGTCGTGCCACTAGAAGTCAGCCCACTAGCCATCATAGTCTGGAGTCGTCCTGACATGTGCTAGCCCTGACTCTTGGAAGTCATCATCATACTCCCCTAGTGGAGTGACCTGGGGCTAGGTTAGGTCCCTCTCTAGGACCAAGCATCTATAGATGGTCAGAATCATCGAAATATCCTATCGGATCCCAAACTATCGTAGGATGCGAGAGAAGTAGTGATACTCGTGCCAATAGGCCTTGTGACCAATAAGCCATATATCTCTATGCACCCGACGTAGGTATCTGTTTGTATAAGTCCATGGTGGATAGTCCATGTAGTGTCACCACTCGATGTCCTCAGGATGTAGCTGTGCGAAGCAACTAATGTAATGATCTAGGTCTCCTGCATGAGACCTAATCCTGAAGCCCTCCTGCTCCTAGGACCAGTAGGTGGCATAGCAATGGTGATCATATGCAATAGTAGTGATCTATAGAGGCAAGTCCAAAGGGTACCCTATCTAGATATTCTGCTAGCCCCAGATCCAAATAAGGAAGCTGTAGCTGATACCCACTCTATTGTGGTGGGTAATCTAAAACAAATCATGATATAACTATGCTAAGAGAGTGCTCCCCTAGGACAAGATGAGCGACTGGGCAGTCGAGTTGACCATGATATCTCTGGTCTGAGCCAGGAGGTTCCAAGGGAACCTCACACCTAAAGAATCTGATAGGGTGATATGGATGATGAGGTGCATAAATTATTGGACATTTTGAGTCCCTAAGCTAAAATGTTGTCATTGATGTCAAAAGGTTATTTGATGTCAAAAGGATCTATGATGGTATGCACTATGTTTTGTGAAAGTGCAAGGAAGGGTTTTTATCAAAACCAAGGCAGGCAAAATAAAAGGTTTTATTTAAAACCATGGATGGCAGATTTGAAATGGGTTTTTCTTAAAACCCAAGTTGGCTTTTCGTTTCATCGAAAAAGGTGCCCCGGTGATGGAGAAATTTAATTTTAAAGGTTTAGTTTAAATTTTAATTTATTTAAAATTTAAATTTAAATTTTAAAATTAAATAAAAAGTTTTCCGCCATGTCCGCCGACGTCATGAGGGCAGTTTTAAAAGCATCGACGTTTCCAAGCGAAGGGAAAGGCATATAAATATGCCACCAAGTTTTTAAATCGATTATCCTTGCTCGTTGATAATCTTGCGTGGTATATGCGAAGGAAAGAGCTTGTGTTTTGTTTTATGTGATGCAACGAATGGTTAAAAGTAGACAATGACCACTTCCCAAATCTCATTGGGCAGCGTGGCCTAGTGGCAGCTTGGATTGTGCAAAGGTGTTGATAGCACGGAGGTCGTGAGTTCGATTCCTGCGAGCATCATTTTAGCATTGTATTGGTTGAAGCGTTGTTCATTGTTTAAAAGCTCATGGGCGAAAAGAAGAAGCATAAGGAGCACAAGGTGGAATAGCTTCCACGTGGGAAGCTTAGCCCACTTGGTGGGCGGAGGGAGTGCAAAGGCGCACTCACTGCAGGTCTTGGGTTCGAGTCACCCGAAACCCATTTTCGCATGGTTTGTTGTCGCCGCATTCTTCGGAGCCGAAAAAATATTTTATTTTCTAAGGTATGCCTGTCGCCGCAATTTTTGGAGAATGAATAATTAATGTTTTAATTTGTCAAAGCTAAGGTTTCAAGCACCATTATTGAGGGTATACTATGGTGATGTGATTTATGAGTTGTGGTTTATATTTTGCACTATTTGATGTGGGAATTTTTGCATTAAGGAGCTTAGTGAGTTGTGCATTAGTGCAAAGTGATTTTTAGGAGAAATAAGGGAATGGTAAATGGTTGTGGTGATATTCATGCTATGCTTAATTAATTGAGGAAATAATTATTTTTAATTATTTTCTAGTGGTGGATGTGATTTTTGACTAGGAGAAATAAGGTGTAAAAGGTTATGATATTTGTTTTGTAATTTCTCCTAACCCTCATGAAGTTTGGCAAGAGAATATTGTGATTGTGGCAGATTTCCAAAGAGGCTTCTTCATCTTCATAAAAGGTATGGGCACATTCTCCTATTGATTGATTTGGGTGGTTGATTTCTGAAAATATCATTGGAGTGAAAAGGATTGATTGTGGTTTCCTTTTCGAAAGTGATTGGTTAAATGCTTCAAGGTTTTTTGGATTGAGAGTTGTGATTAAACCTTGTTTTATAAGCATTGTTGTTGAAGCCCATTGGTTGTGCAAAGAACTTGAACTTGAGTTAGAAAAGAACATGAGTATCATTGTTATGTGAGATTTGTTGTTGAGCATTGTTGGAAATATTTTGAGTTGATTGATACATGCTTGGACTAGGGTTTGTGAGAAAGGGTTGTTCATTGAGGTGCTTGGTTGAGTTGAGTTGATTGAGCCTAGTCAAGTGGATGCATGTGGTTGTTCAAGTTCCATAAAACAAACTATTCTATATTCTTGATTTGAGTTGAGATTGAGATTTGAGAATAGAACATATTGAGTCTCTAACAATTCTCTTTATGCTTCTATGAGATTGATTTGAGTTGAGATTGGATTTGAGTATAGAACATATTGAGTCTCTAACAATTCTCTTTATGCTTCTATGAGATTGAGTTGAGATATTGATTGAGCATTAAGTATAGAACATATTGAGTCTCTAACAATTCTCTTTATGATTCTATGAGATTGGACAAGTTTTGTGTGAGCTTGTTAAGAAGATTTGAGACAAGTCTTTGAGAAGGCTTGTGGACTGATGTTGAGTAAGATTTTGTGGAAGCTTGCTATGCAGATTTGAGCAAGTCCTAGAGAGGACTTATTGAGTAGATTTGAGCAAGTCCTAGAGAGGACTTATTGAGCAGATTTGAGCAAGTCCTATGTGGGCCTATTGAGCAGATTTGAGCAGGTTTTATGTGGACCTATTGAGCAGATTTGGACAAGTTCTGAGTGAGCTTGTTGAGCAGATTTGGACAAGTTCTGAGTGAGCTTGTTGAGCAGATTTGAGAAGGTTCTGAGTGAACCTATTGAGACAGATCTTTGGAGGTGATAGAGTACAGAGGATAGAGTCTCAATGGATAGAGATCCAATAGCTAGGACAATTGAAGACAGATCTGAGTGAGGAGTCTTCAAGTGGAGAGAGATCCACCAATAAGTGCAATAGAGAGACAGAGTCTTCTAGAAGATCACTAGCCAGAGTAGAAGGGGAAAGAGTTCTCCTATGGAAGAGATCCATAAACTTGAGATTAGGGGATCAACATCTCCTTTGGAAAGAGGTCCATAAACATTGTAATTGGGAAGGATTCCCAAAGAGATTGATTGAGAAAATTTTAGTAAAATATTTTCTCTGTGGAGTAGCCCACATTGGGTGAACCACGTAAATTGTGGTGTCTCTATTGTGTATGGTGTTTTGTGCATTGCTTTGATTACTACTATTGATACTGCTATCTATACACTACATAATATTGAATTGAAAGGAAAAGTAAAAAGTGGTCTTATACTATTCACCCCCTCTCAGTATAAGCTTGTGTTCTTCAATTGGTATCAGAGCGGGTTCCTTCAGAAGAGTTTGACAACTTGAAGGAAAAGTGGTCTAAGAACATAATGGATCAAAAGGATCAAAGAGATGGACCCTTCAATAATGTAGTACCAGTATTTGATGGAAGTGACTTCTTATATTGGTGTATGTTGATGAGATTTTACCTGATGGCACTTGGAAATGAAGTTTGGGATGCAGTGGAACTTGGATATGATTCAACAGTCAATCCTCCTATAGATAAGGAAGGTAAGCTTCTAATGCATGCAAATTCAAGAGCTATGAATGCAATTATAAAAGGTTTGCGTAGAGCAGAATCTATGAAGGTTATGGAATGTAAAACAACAAAAGAAATGTGGGAACTTCTGCATGAAATATATGAAGGAGATAAAGGAGTCAGAATGGCTAAGATCAAAAATCTCAAAGGAGAATTTGAGAACCTAAGAATGAGGGATGATGAAAACATTCATGACTATCTCAACAAGGTTGATGAACTTGTACATGAGATGAAAGGTCTTGGAATGAAGGTTGATGAATCTGATGCTTGTGATAAGATCTTGAGGACTCTTCCAAAAAGGTATAGTGAAAAGGTTTCTGCTATAGAAACATCAATTGATAGTGATTCTTTGACAAGGAATTCTTTGCTTGGCATGCTTACTACTTTTGAGATAAGAACAAAAGATCCTATTCCTCCGAAAGAAGCTGCTTTCAAAGTAGACAAAAAGAAAAAGGGAAAGAAGATAGAATCAAGTAGTGAGTCATCCAGTGATGAAGAAGCAAATTATGGCAGAAGAGATAGAGGTTCCAGAAGACCCATAGATCTAAGATCTATCAAATGTTTCAATTGTGGAAGGTATGGACACTATGCAACAAAATGCAAAGAGCCAAAGAACAACAATGATGAAGAAAAATAGGATCACAGATATAGGGAATCAGAAAGACACAAGTACCAGAAGAGAAGCAAGGATGGACAAAGCAGACAAGGAAAGAAGTTCTTCCAGAGACAAAAGAGAAGCTACTATGCAGAAAATGCAAGTAAGTACTCAATTGATAGTGATGCTAGTTTTTAGACAATGATAGAGATGAAGTCCTATTTATGGTTAAAGAGAAAGATCTAGTTAAGAAAAGGACTCCAGTTATTCTCAAGTGTTTTAGATGTGGTAAATTTGGACATCTTGAAGATGATTGCACTAGGGATGGTTATAGTTTCAGTGATGATGATTTTGAAGATGCACTTGAAAGACCAGATGAGAATATTCTAATGGCTTTGGAAGATAAAGAAGATGATCCTATAGAAGACAAGCCAAAAGAAAGAAATAATATGGACAAAGGTAAACAAATAGAGGATTATTCAGTAGAGAATGGCTATGATCTCAAGGGAGAACTTATCTATGCCCTTGACACAGTAAAGAAGGTTAGAAAGCAACACTCCAAGCTTGAAAGTCAGTTTCAAGAATGTGATGAAGAAAGGTTATTGCTCATAGAGGATTTAGAGAAGTCAAAGGCTAAGGCAAGCAAGTTCAAGGATAAGTTAGAAGCAAATATTTTGGAATGTGAGAAGTTAGCACAAGAAGTGGCTACTCTAAAAGAAGACTTAAAGGACTCCAAGATCAAGATGAAGAGTTTCACAAATAGCTCTAAGAACTTGGATAAGTTCATCTATGGACAACAACGAACATCATGTTCAACAGGTCTTGGCTTTGGAAAGGTTCAAAAGAAACAGGAAAAAGAATCTACTTCAAGTCTTGATGAAGAAGAAACTTCAGAAGAAGATACATCAGAAGAAGATAGTTTAAGTGAAAGTGGGACATCAGAGGATGAGTTGGACAACAAAGAGTTCAACAAAGAGAGGAACAATGCACAAAGAAGATACAGATGGAACAACAATCAGAATAGGAGACCAATGAGGTCAAGACAAGGAGGCTTCAATGGAAGATGCTTTTCATGTCACAGGTTTGGGCATATGGCTTCACAATGCAGGACACATGAAAGACATAGGAATATGGGAAAGGATAACTTTTCCATGGGTATTGCTACTCATGCAATGGGTTTGGTCACAAGGCAATGAATTGTAGGATTCATGACAGAAGAGGATATGGCTTCACTAGGAGAAGTCCTAAGATAGTTGCACCTCCAAGGAATAATAACATTAAGTGTTATAAGTGCAATAATGATGGTCACATAGCAATATGGTGTAGAGCAAATATTCTAGAAGTAGGCATGAATAGTAACAGGAACAGGAATATGAACAAGAACAGGAATATGAATAGGAATAGAGACTCAAAAAAGAATAAGAATAGGAACATGGATGAGAACAAGAATGAGAACAGGAACATAAGTGATGACAGGAACAGGGATGATGACTTGGAAAGAAATAGTGAGAGGATTCAGAAGACTCAGAGAAGAAGAGAGAAAGATAAAGATAAAGAACAGTGCTTTCGAGGAGTAGAAATACTCCCACCCTAGAATTAACCACCTCATGTGGAGGTGGGGGAGGGGCTAAGCTAAGAGGCTCATTCTTAGCCCCGAGCCCCAAAGGTGACCCTTTGCCATTGATGTCAAAGGGGGAGAGATTTGTGTATATTGGGGAGAGTTTTGATATGGGGAGAGATTTGATATTTGAGAGAGCATTGAGCCAGGGGGAGCAAAGTCCCAGGGGGAGCAGAAAAGAAGATCAAGTTTCAATAAAATGAATATGGGTTGCCATCAATGACAAAGGGGGAGATTGTTGGACATTTTGAGTCCCTAAGCTAAAATGTTGTCATTGATGTCAAAAGGTTATTTGATGTCAAAAGGATCTATGATGGTATGCACTATGTTTTGTGAAAGTGCAAGGAAGGGTTTTTATCAAAACCAAGGTAGGAAAAATAAAAGGTTTTATTTAAAACCATGGATGGCAGATTTGAAATGGGTTTTTCTTAAAACCCAAGTTGGCTTTTCGTTTCATCGAAAAAGGTGCCCCGGTGATGGAGAAATTTAATTTTAAAGGTTTAGTTTAAATTTTAATTTATTTAAAATTTAAATTTAAATTTTAAAATTAAATAAAAAGTTTTCCGCCATGTCCGTCGACGTCATGAGGGCAGTTTTAAAAGCATCGATATTTCCAAGTGAAAGGAAAGGCATATAAATATGCCACCAAGTTTTTAAATCGATTATCCTTGCTCGTTGATAATCTTGCATGGTATATGCGAAGGAAAGAGCTTGTGTTTTGTTTTATGTGATGCAACGAATGGTTAAAAGTAGACAACGACCACTTCCCAAATCACATTGGGCAGCATGGCCTAGTGGCAGCTTGGATTGTGCAAAGGTGTTGATAGCATGGAGGTCATGAGTTCGATTCCCATGAGCATCATTTTAGCATTGTATTGGTTGAAGCGTTGTTCGTTGTTTAAAAGCTCATGGGTGAAAAGAAGAAGCATAAGGAGCACAAGGTGGAATAGCTTCCACATGGGAAGCTTAGCCCACTTGGTGGGTGGAGGGAGTGCAAAGGCGCACTCGCTGTAGGTCTTGGGTTCGAGTCACCCGAAACCCATTTTTGCATGGTTTGTTGTCGCCGCATTCTTCGGAGCCGAAAAATATTTTATTTTCTAAGGTATGCCTGTCACCGCAATTTTTGGAGAATGAATAATTAATGTTTTAATTTGTCAAAGCTAAGGTTTCAAGCACCATTATTGAGGGTATACTATGGTGATGTGATTTATGAGTTGTGGTTTATATTTTGCACTATTTGATGTGGGAATTTTTGCATTAAGGAGCTTAGTGAGTTGTGCATTAGTGCAAAGTGATTTTTAGGAGAAATAAGGGAATGGTAAATGGTTGTGGTGATATTCATGCTATGCTTAATTAATTGAGGAAATAATTATTTTTAATTATTTTCTAGTGGTGGATGTGATTTTTGACTAGGAGAAATAAGGTGTAAAAGGTTATGATATTTGTTTTGTAAATTCTCCTAACCCTCATGAAGTTTGGCAAGAGAATATTGTGATTGTGGCAGATTTCCAAAGAGGCTTCTTCATCTTCATAAAAGGTATGGGCACATTCTCCTATTGATTGATTTGGGTGGTTGATTTCTGAAAATATCATTGGAGTGAAAAGGATTGATTGTGGTTTCCTTTTCGAAAGTGATTGGTTAAATGCTTCAAGGTTTTCTGGATTGAGAGTTGTGATTAAACCTTGTTTTATAAGCATTGTTGTTGAAGCCCATTGGTTGTGCAAAGAACTTGAACTTGAGTTAGAAAAGAACATGAGTATCATTGTTATGTGAGATTTGTTGTTGAGCATTGTTGGAAACATTTTGAGTTGATTGATACATGCTTGGACTAGGGTTTGTGAGAAAGGGTTGTTCATTGAGGTGCTTGGTTGAGTTGAGTTGATTGAGCCTAGTCAAGTGGATGCATGTGGTTGTTCAAGTTCCATAAAACAAACTATTCTATATTCTTGATTTGAGTTGAGATTGAGATTTGAGAATAGAACATATAGAGTCTCTAACAATTCTCTTTATGCTTCTATGAGATTGATTTGAGTTGAGATTGGGATTTGAGTATAGAACATATTGAGTCTCTAACAATTCTCTTTATGCTTCTATGAGATTGAGTTGAGATATTGATTGAGCATTAAGTATAGAACATATTGAGTCTCTAACAATTCTCTTTATGATTCTATGAGATTGGACAAGTTCTGTGTGAGCTTGTTAAGCATATTTGAGACAAGTCTTTGAGAAGGCTTGTGGACTGATGTTGAGTAAGCTTTTGTGGAAGCTTGCTATGCAGATTTGAGCAAGTCCTAGAGAGGACTTATTGAGCAGATTTGAGCAAGTCCTAGAGAGGACTTATTGAGCATATTTGAGCAAGTTCTGTGTGGACTTATTGAGCAGATTTGAGCAGGTTCTGTGTGGACCTGTTGAGCAGATTTGGACAAGTTCTGAGTGAGCTTGTTGAGCAGATTTGGACAAGTTATGAGTGAGCTTGTTGAGAAAATTTGAGAAGGTTCTGAGTGAACCTATTGAGAAAGAGCTTTGGAGGTGATAGAGTATAGAGGATAGAGTCTCAGTGGATAGAGATCCAGTAGCCAGGACAATTGAAGATAGATCTGAGTGAGGAGTCTTCAAGTGGAGAGAGATCCACCAATCAGTGCAATAGAGAGACAGAGTCTTCTAGAAGATCACTAGCCTAGAGCAGAAGGGGAAAGAGTTCTCCTGTGGAAGAGATCCATGAACTTGAGATTAGGGGATCAACATCTCCTTTGGATAGAGGTCCATAAACATTGTAATTGGGAAGGATTCCCAAAGAGATTGATTGAGAAAATTTTAGTAAAATATTTTCTCCGTGGAGTAGCCCACATTGGGTGAACCACGTAAATTGTGGTGTCTCTATTGTGTATGGTGTTTTGTGCATTGCTTTGATTACTGCTATTGATATTGCTATCTATACACTGCATAATATTGAATTGAAAGGAAAAGTAAAAAGTGGTCTTATACTATTCACCCCCTCTCAGTATAAGCTTGTGTTCTTCATAAACACTGCCTCCCTTTGAGAGAAAAATCTAGCCTCGTACCACTCCTACATGTGGACACCTCCATGGTCAATGCGGCCCTGTACCTCTATGCTCCGTTTCCTGAAGATAGAATCAAATATGACCTTCCTCACCAAATTTGAAGAGGATGTGATGGGCTTATGATAAATGGGTAGTCGAAAGATGCGGTATACGTCCTCTAAGGTGACAGTCATTTCACCCATCAATAGGTAAAATGTATTGGTCCTTGCATCCCAGCGACGGGCCAATGCAGTGAGATAAGCTTGATCCACTTGGATCATGAGGAGGTCTAGGATGTAGTTGAACCCCACAACAGTAAATCAAGCTCGCTCCCTGTTAGTCAGTGTGTGATGCAAGTTGTGAAGGATATCGGTCTCCCTCGCTCTGTTAGTTAAGGACTGGATAAAAGCAATAAAGTAAAAATAGAAAAAAAAATTAAACTCACTAAAAAATGATAAAAAAATCATTAAAATATCCTAAAAATACAAAAACATACAAAAATATGATCAAAAATTTCAAAAACATTAAAAGAGTGCTTCAAAACAACAATAAATGGCATTAAGTGCCCAAAAAAATTCAATAAAAATAAAAAAATTGATTTTTTTTGCAAAATTCTAGAAAATTTGTGCACCACGGGTCAGAACCGTGGTCGGCCCAACGGTCAAAAATTTGACCTTTGGGATTTAAATCCCATCGTGAATGATAGCTGCGACCCCCAATCTGCTAATTGGGGCGTGCAGTTACCACCTGCAGCTAGGGAGAGAGACCCATTTTGGGCTTTCCCTTCCTGAAAAACCCCCTAAAAATTAATCTAACCCACCCCCTAATCTAACCTATGCTAAACCTATCTAGGGTGAGGTTCGTTATCAAAAATTTAATAAGGTTAATTTACCAATTTCTTGATGTGGTTAATTTTAATCTGGTAATGTACAAGCAAGGTCTCAGTTTTTGAGTTACCTTGGGAGCACCGACTCCTACACTAGTAGAAGCTTCTGGATGATCAACCATCAGTGTGGAATGTGTGAAATCACATAAGGTTTCAGTAGTGTTTTGGGTTAAAGTTTATCAATTACCTCTTAGAGCTCTCAAATTCACTTTTACTGTCAGGTAAATAATAAAATTTTCACCAGCAAATCCCAATTTAACCTTTTTTGCATTTGGGTCGGCCTGCGGTTGACACCCACGATCCCTAAATTAGGGTTTTGTGATCGTGGTTGGGAACCATGGGCAAGTAATTTACTCGTAGTTGATAAGCGTGGTCAACAAGATGCATTAAATACTCTCAATTCCCATCGTAGAGGGCCTTAAAAGGTCAAAATAAAATTATGCATCAGACCAAAATTGCACCAAAAAAGATAAAATAATATAAATAAGCCAAACAAAGCACAACGACATTGGAAAATATCATCATAAGGTAGAAGCAAAATAATTGGCTAAGATTACAAAGTACATTCAACCGAGGTCGTCGCTAGGAAAATCCTTTAATGGAGTGCCACACCTCCCAACCAAATCAAAAAATTCAATTAAAAAAAAATCAAATAAATCAAAAGTCAAATGTGCCTCGTATTCAGTCATTTACCCTATACACTTGGCAGTTACAGCGACTTGTGATCCATGCAATCCGGAAAGATGAGTAAATTACCATAAGGACATTTGGGGAAAATTCATCATCATAGAATTGTTATGCTTCATTCAATCCCTAAGAAGGCCTTCACAGTTGGACTGCTCCAAGGGAACAAAGTAATCATCACAATTCTCCTATGATATTTTTAGCATATCATCGACATTATGATTCAACACAAGCCTAATCAAGATTGCTTTCATTTTGATTCCCTAAGAAGGCCTTCATGGCTAGACCACTCCATGGGATAAAAATAGGTAATTATTATTAATAGTTGTAATCATAGTTGATTAGGCCTTGCTAATTATTCAAATGCTAAATCTTAATTTGTTCAAGATCATTCATAGTGGTCAAGCAACCTCGTTGCTTCATTTATTGTCATTACCCTCATCGACTCGTCGCTTGAGGGGGTAGTCATAATATCAAATCATAATCAAAATTAAAAGAAGATCCCTTGATATTGTCAAAATTGCGTTCTTCTTATGAATCATTGCCAAAGGATATCATAAGTTTACCCTTATGTTGGGGAAAATAGCATATATGATTATTTGTTTGTAACTCTCTTTCTTTTTTATTGACAGACATAAAAGACTACTTGGCATTGATGCTATCCAAATGTCTGATGATATTTTAAAATTAAGCCTTCCAGTTGGAAGCAATGATTCTTAGATGCATGTCCTTTTGCTGGACCTGGGGCATCTAATGCTGATCAGACTAATGATCATCATGCAACCTATGCCATCATTTTAGGAGGTTTAGTTTTTCTTAGCGTTTCTCAAAATCACAATGCATATCAAAAGGGGCATATGTAGAAACCTAAAACATGTCATTCCAAGGTGACTACTCATATGGGACATGCTAGAAGATCATATGGAAGACCTTTGGATAAATTTGAGGTATAATAGTGGTGTTTACCACTCATTTGGGTATTTTTTCCTAGTCAGTTCTAGCCATGGCTAACATTCGCGGTTAGTAGTGCTCATCGCATCTGTCATCTGTGGTAAGCACTCAGAATTAGTTGGCCTTCATCTGACCCAAAATCGGTTGCAATGGCCAATTGGTTGCATATTGGAGTGATTTGAGTGAGGAAGATTTTGGATCCTTCATTCCCACAAGCTCAACTACCCAATGTTGATCTTAGCTTCATGAGGAAGCTAATCCTAGCCCCTTGGAAATTGCTATATAATCCCCCTTTGAATTGGAGAAAAGAGAGAGATAAATAGAATCAATTGAGTAGCGAAGCCCTATCAAATTGCATACTCACCTAGGTGCATTGAGAGGAAAACCATTGCTACCCAATTGAAGATCACATTGCCATGGAGGTTTTAGGATCCTAAGAGAGTCAAGAAATGCTAATTCATGCAATCCGTGCATCATATGATCAATTCAACCACCAAATATGTTAGAGGACACAAAGGTGACCCTTGACCATCAATTTGATAAAGAGAATCAAAGAATTGACCCTGATTTGGAGGGCAAACATATTGCAGTATCTGTCGCAGCTATCAGCCGCGAGGAACAGTGCCCACCGCGTGAATAACCCATGGTTAGCAGGTAACCTTTGATTCTTTGTTCTCAGTTTTTCATTCCATTTAGTTAGGTTATATTGATCCTTTTGCAGGTTTAATTCAGCATTCTAGAGACATTTGACTGATATATTAGGTGTTAATTACAAATTCCCTTCATTGTTATAGCATAGGCATAATGAATCTTTTTCATGCTTCCATGTCTTCAATTGGTTAATTAGGAGCTTAGATAGATTCATATTAGTTTCCTTTATGTTTCTAATGGCATATTATCATGTTGTAGATCAATTTACATGTACTTAATCACTTTCTTGATTTCTTGATCATCATGTTATCTTTTATACAAGCACCCTTTTAAAGCCTCATCAAGAGAGGCCTCCTTTGTTTTTAATGTTTCTTGTTGTTTATTGCACCAAGACTAACAGGGTTTTGGGATGTAAGGCAGAAAATGCCTCTAGTCATGGAGAAGAGGGTCATAGAAACCCTAGAGTAGTTCGTGTCACCCTAGAAGGCATTTGATTCACATCTACCCTAAAATGGAATTAGATCTATTGTAATTAAAGTATCAAAATGGGTATCCCTAAGAGGGACGAATATGTAACTTGAATCAATTTGGAATTAATAAAGGATTCTTGTATTTTCATTTCCTGTTTGTTGTCAATTGGTTCATGTTTAGTTGTTATATTTCTTTAATCACAATAGATCGCCTATCAGGTGCGAGCCTTTTTGGTGGTTACATTATGAAATTGATAGTTTGCCTTGTTTGACTAATATATTTCCAAATGCGATGGCCTATCTAGGATCATTGATTCCAAAGAACTCTGAAGGAGAGGTACAACCACTCACTGTTACAATAATATCTGAATATGTAATTATTCATGCTGAATCTAAGGATGAAAAGGATGTTTGCTTTATCCATTCGAAGACATATGAGCCTTGGTCCAACCAAATAATATCTTTCCTCAAGTTTGGAACACTCTCATTAGACATGTCACGAATTGCTAAATGCACTTTCAAGAAAAAGGTAACTTGTTTTACTCTCTTGGAGGATGTGTTGTATAGATGTGGTTATGATGGAGTCCTCCTTTTTTGTCTCAAGTTTGTAGAGGCACAAAGAGCCATAGGTGAATATCATGATGGCACTTGTGGTGGTAATTTTAGTGGAATGACCATTACAAAGTGCATTTTATGCATGGGTTATTATTGGCCCACCATGGAACGTGACTGTTGCACTTATGTTAAGCATTTTCAGCAATGCAAAAACATGTTAATTTAATTCATGTTCCATCACAAGCATTACATCATATTCAAAGCCTTTGAACCTTTTCACAATGGGGTCTTGATTTGATTGAAAAAATCTTACCTCCTTCCTCGAAAATAACATACATTCATCATCACAACCACTGAATACTTCACAAAGTGGATTGAGACAATTCCTCTAACCAGTACGACAAGACCTTGAATTGTGGAGTATGGTAAGTATTTAAAAAACAAGGATGTTCAAGCACTTTGTGAGAAATATAATATCCAACACAGTTTCTCAACTCCTTACTACTCATAAGCAAATGGTCAAGCTGAGGCTACCAACAAGCCCTTAATTGCTATTCTCAAGAAACTAGTTAAAGAAAATGATTGAGATTGGCATACTCAAATGCCCATGGAATTATAGGCTTATCGAACAAGCATTTCTGTGCCTAATGAGGTAACATCATTTTCATTGGTCTATGGAGCCGAAGCTATTATGCCTCTTGAGCTTGAGATCTCCTCATTACGAATTTTATTGTAGGAATTCATAGATGATAATACTGCTAGATAGGCACATTTTTACCAACTCACACTTCTTGATGAAAGGTAGGCCAATGATTTAGAGCATTTACAAGTTTATCAATACTGCCTAAAGTGTACTTACAACACCAAAGTTCATCTACTTTAATTGCAAGTAGGAGATCTTGTTCTTAAAGAGAATAAAAAAAACACCAATGCATTGCCACACCTTTGTGATAAATTTATGACTAATTGGTTAGGTCCATACATTTTCATTCAAAATGTTGGTAAAGGAACATATAGGCTTACCAGTATAGGGGGAGTTGAAGAGCTTAAACCACTTAACATCATCCACTTGAGAGCATTTTATGCTTAATATGATATTGATATATATATATATGCATGGCTAATACACAAAAATAAATTGCATTTCACACATTACATTTTACCACATTGTATTTCACACATTACATTTACACATTGCATTTCACAAATTTCATTTCACAAATCGCATTTCATACATTGCATTCACAACCATCTTCACCACATTTAGGGGTCATTTATTTAGTTTAGACAATAATTGGTCCAACAAAGTTTTTTTACGTTAATCAGGGGCATGTTCAACTCATCATCCACTTCATTGCACCATTTCATAAAGTCATATTATCATTTGTAAAACACATGTCCATAATCCCTAGGTATTTTTGATCACTTAGCCACTCCTAGTATTTCTAGCAAACTCCAAGACATGTCGAGTTTTCTTTAGGACCAAGACACATTTTCACTAAGAAAATTTTGAGTTTTGGGAATTTACTCTAACACTCTTGAACCAAACATAATTACACATCTTAAAAACATATTGTTTCAAAGAGGGATAATACCTTGTTTGGGTTGAACCTCAAAGCAAAAAGGGTATTCCTTGCTTGTCCCATTATGCACATAGTCAAAAAATGAAAAAACAGTGGTCTTCATCACTATCACAAGCATTTCCAAACAAAATACTGAGTAGTAAGGATAGGGTAAAATTCTCATCACACTTCGGTTGAGATTATGATTCCCCAAAAGCTTTAAATATTTTACACATCACACACCATAGATCCTCAAGTTGTAAGGATAGAACTACATTTCCAATTAGACGGTTAGGTAGTTTGAATCCCCAAAGATTCGAGATAAGATTCTTAGACTATGTAGCTAATCTACACCAGAGCTATAGATGTTTTACTGGAAGTGGAGTACACTCATGCGGGGTGACATGTCTCTCTTGAAGATACCTATGACCACACATAAGGAAAAACTAGCTTCTTGGTCTCCTCCATGACAGGTTTCATCATAATTTCTTCAATATGGGTTAATGAACTCACTTGCACACACATTGGTTCTTGATTGCATCGAGTCATTACCATACTCATGATTCGATAAATGAATTCACTGCACATACATTTGGTCTTAAAAAAATTATACAAAAGTTAGTGAGTTTTTTTGATATCACTACTATGTTTGAGTCTGCAAAACAATCAGTTTTCCATATCAACATCCATATCTTCTTCCATATCAAAATCTATTGGAAATTTTGAGTATAGTGTGTTGTCATTGATGTCAAAGGATTTATGTCATAGGTTTATGTCAAAAGAGAAGATGTCATTGGTTGTTATTAATATCAAGAAAAATATTATGATATTTATTATTATAATATTGGTTGGGAAAAGCATTAAAATATCTAATTTTGAATATCATAGTGAAGGACAAAAGAGTTCATTGGGACAATGGTTTAAAAATGAAGGCAAGATATTAATATTATTGAATACAATAACATTAAATGTGAAGGCAAAGTTTAAAGGATTAATATTATAATATCTTTATTATAATATAAATATTTCAAGTTGTTATAATTGAGCGCCAAGTAATTGAAGGTAAAATTCGAATTAAGGAGGCCGACGTTGTATGAGCTAGAAAAGGACAAGGTGGCACCGACGTTGATCGAAGACCAAGTTAAAACATATAAATACCCATGCCTAAAATAATTTGCAAATGTTGTGTGAAATTTGTGCATGCATTAATCGATATATGATTCGTTGCACACGACAGAGAAGAAAAATAAGTGACAACACAATTTTCTACAATGAACGACGAAGAGTTAAGGTTGGTTTGGTGTATATCACATCTCATCTAGCTAGCTAGACCAGCTGGTGGCTGAGCCAACATGGAGGTATTGTGAGGAGCAGGTTTTAGGTTCAAAATCCATAGTAGATGTTTTGTTTTATTTGGCTGAGTTCACTATAGAGGATACAAAAGGCGATTGGCACCTTTGAGGTCTCACGGGTAGCGTTAGCACAGCCAGTAGTGGCCCCTTGGTTGGGCACTTTTCTCTCACAAGGTGAGAGGTTCAAATCACGTTGAGGGTAGAATAAAAGAGCCATTTAATTTTTAATTATCATTTGATTTTGTGGAGTTATAAGGTTGAGTTGTTATTTAATTTATGCTCACTTGATATAGGAGAAATAAGGTGTGAAACATGTCTTTTTGTATTGAAATTTAAAATATAAAATAAGGTGTGAAAAGGGTATTTTTGTATTGAGATTTAAAATATGTTTAGAATGAGAAATAAGGTGTGATATGGATTCTTTAATTGTATGAGTTGATTGTGTGTATTTTAAGAGTAGGGGGTATAAGGTGTTTTATGGTTTAATTATTGTGTGTATTTTTGCATGGTGGAGGAAAGTTTAAAGGTTTTTGTTCTCTAATTTAAAACCTTATTTTGAGAAAATAAAAGAAGTATAGAGCAAATATTTTGTGCATAATTTGATGAAAGATTGTTTTTGAAAAGAAAACTGACTAACCTCTTGAAGTGGCAAAAAAGAATTATTTTGGAACAGGTTTTGAGGGCACATTTTCATCAAAACAAGTTAAGAGGTATATTGACATTATTCCTTCTCTAAGGTGGTTGGTTGAGCAAATATTTTAGAATTATAAGGTGGATATAAAAGGGTTGATTAGTGTGTATTGTTGGAAATATTTGAGCTAAAGTTTGAGAACAAATTGTGCATCATTGATTAGTAAAATTTGAAACACTTGAGTTAGGGTTTTTGAGAACAAATTGAGCATTCATTGTTTGAATGAATTTGTGAAACCTTTGAGCATTGATTTGAGTGATATTGAAAAGAACATATTGTGAAATTATGTTGCATATCATTTCCTATGTTTTCTTGAACGAGGATTCTAGGTAGAATATGTTTGAAATATTATGATCAAGCAAGTGTTATAAGCAGGATTTTAAGCATGTGTTATGAGTAATTTTGAGCATGTGTTATGAGCAGTTATAAGCATGTGGTAGAGCAAAATTGAGAAGATATAGTGAGCAGACTAGAGAAGGTTTGAGGCAATATTGTGAGCAGGTTTGAGGTAATATTATGAGCAGGTTTGATGCAGACTTGTGCGTAGGTATGAGATAGATCAATATAAGCATTTGAGCAGATCTAATTAGAGGTGAGAACAAATTTGATCAGATTAATGAACATATTTGATTAGAGTAGTGAGCATATTTGATCAGAGTTGATCAGATCTTAGAACTAGTTTTGGAAGCCAACTAGCACAAATGGGATAAAGTTCTCTTATGGAGAGATATCCACAAACCAGAGTAGAGGGGATATGGTTATCCTACAGAGAGAGATCCATAAAATAGAGCATTGGGGATTGAGATATCCTTTGGACAAAGGTCCATAAAAATTGTAATAGGGAACTGGTTCCTAAGAGATTTATTGAGGAAATTTATAAGAAATATTTTCTTCGTATACGTAACCCATATTGGGTGAACCACGTTAAATCATGTATCTCATGTGTGTGATGATGTGTATTATTTACTGCTTTGATATTATTACTGTTATCATTTGGATTAAAAAGTAAAAATGTTTTAACTTATATTGTTCACCCCCCTCTCAGTATAAGTTTATTTTATTCAATTGGTATCAGAGCAGGTTTCTTCATGAAAATCCTAATAGTTTGAAGGAAGATCCTACAAGAACATATATGGCCACAAAAAATAGAGAAGAAGCCATGATTTACATGAAAGAGGAACTTATTGTTGTTCTTGTAAATTTAGAAAGAGTTAGAAAGAAAAATTCAAGTTTGAAGGCTCAAATTCAAAAGGATGAGGAAGAAAAGACAAAAATTCTATAAAATATCACAGAACTAAAGGTGAAAATTGAAGAGGCAAAGAAAATTTAAAAGGATATGTCAGAACAATTAAAGATAAAAGAGTTAGAATGTGAAATATTAAAACTTAAAATTGTCTCTCTAAGAAAGGGATTTGAAAAGTCTAAAGATAAGTTACAACAACATATAAAGTTAGGGAAACAGAAAGAGGTGTCAAGCTCCAAAGAAACAAAGACATCGGAGAAAGAAGAGCCTATGACCTATGCTAATATATTGAAAGGCAAAAGCATCAAGAAGGAAGAAAACAGAGAAACATCATGGACAAAAGTCAATTAAAGAAACAACAAAGGAAGGATCATGCGACCATATCATTCAAGGCAATCTAACAAGTTACAAAATTTCTTTCATGGTTATTTTTTTTCATGTAATGAATATGTTTAGAGAGTTGTACATTCATAGTCCATGTGAGAAATACTATTGATAGAAATGTTAATTCATTTAAATTTCTAATGGATAATAATATTATCTGTTACAAATGTAATAACTTTGGGCACAAGGCCAAATGGTGTAAAATAGTATTTCCTAAATCAAGAAAAAAGGAGGATTATAAGGTTCAAAAGAATACAACCTCAAAAGTTTAGAAAGAGAGAAAAGAGCAAAACAATAATTCAATGTTGGTACAAAAAAATCTTCATGCACAAGATAAGAGAAACCAATGGTTTCTTGATAGTGGTTATTCAAGTCATATGACAGGTGATAAAATTAAATTTCTTGCACTTAAAGAAATCAATGGAGGATTAGTAAAATTTGGTGACAATGGTTCAACAAAAATTATTAGGAAAGAGACTTTGAGTTTAGATAATAGAAAATCAAATATAGAAAATGTATTGTATGTTAAGAGATTGAAGCACAATTTACTAAGTGTAAGTCAACTTTGTGATCAGGGTCACACAGTCACCTTTCATCCAAATAGACGTGAGATCAAAAAATCCAAGCCAGGAAAGCTTATTACATATGGCAGTAGAACTACAAATAATCTCTACATACTGAGTGAAATTAAAGGAGAAAAATGTTTCATATCACAAGAGGATGAGAGTTGGTTATGGCATAGAATAATGGGTCGTCTGAACTTTGAAAACATAGTGAAAATAAGCTACAATTAGGCAGTCAAATATTTACCCAAGATAAAAAGACCACAAAGCACAATTTGTGCACAATGTCAGAATGTAAAGCAAACAAGAAAAAGTTTCAAGTCAACTTCATCTGAACCATTGAAACTAGTTCAAATTGATTTATGTGGTCCTAAAAGGATAAAGAGATTACAAGGTGAAAGTTACTTCATGCTATTTATAGATGATTTATCTAGAATGTCTTGGGTAGCTTTCTTAAAAGAAAAGTCAGAAGCTTTTGAGAAATTCTAGACATTCAAAGTTCTAGTGGAAAATGAAACAAGTAAAAATATCAAGTGTCTAAGATCAGATAGAGGAGGATAATTTACTTTAGGTGAATTTATAGAATTTTATGAATAACATGGGATCAAAAGAGAATACTCAGCAACAAGGACCCCACAACAAAATGGAGTAGTTGAAAGAAAAAATAGAACTATTGAGATTATGGCCAGAGCTATGCTAAATGAATCCAATATTTTAGATGGGGTTTGGAAAGAGGCAGTTCATACAACTATTTATATCATAAATAGAGCTCAAGTAAGAGTAAATCATCATAAAAATCCATATGATATTTGGAATGGAAGACCAACTACTATGAAATATTTTAGAGTTTTTGGAAGCAAATGCTACATTAGATAGGAAGAGAAAAATTTGGGTAAGTTTGACTCAAGGTGCAATGAGGGTATCTTCCTTGGCTATTATATTAAGAGCAAAGATTATAAATGCTATGAGGACACATGCAATTATGGAAAGTATAAATGTGACAATTTATGAATAGAAGGGTCAAAAGAACTAGCTCAAGAAATTGTATATCAAGAAGAAGAAAGTTTCCAAGAAGAAGTGGGTGAAGAATTAGAAAAGATGAAGCACAAAGAACACCACCTAAGACTCCATACAAATATGTGTAAAAGAATCATCCAAGAGATATGATTATTGGAAATCCAGATGAAAGAAAACATGTGAACATGTAAATATTTCTTTGCTGTCTAAAATTGAGCCCAAGGATTTCAATGAGGCAAAAGAAGATAAATTTTGGGTCAAGGCAATGGATGAGGAGTTGGATCAGATAGAAAATGTGAGACTTGGGAAATTGTACCACAAAAAAAAGATAAAAATGTAACTGGCACTAAATAGGTTTATAGAAATAAGTTAGATGAAGATGGTCAGGTAGTTAGAAATAAAGCAAGACTGGTAT
The DNA here is from genome assembly GCA_028583015.1 of Wollemia nobilis. Lineage (NCBI taxonomy): Eukaryota > Viridiplantae > Streptophyta > Pinopsida > Araucariales > Araucariaceae > Wollemia > Wollemia nobilis. The sequence continues at coordinate 3,966,066 of JAQPPZ010017073.1, forward strand.
GCAAAGGCTATGCATAGGTTGAAGGGATTGATTTTGATGAAACATTTGCTCCTGTTGCATGACTTGAGTCCATAAGAATATTTTTAGCTTTCTCAAGCTTCAAAAACTTCAAAGTATATCAAATGGATGTAAAATAAAATTTTCTCAATGGCTTCTTAGAAGAAGAAGTCTACATTGAGCAACCTGAGGGGTTCAACCTGACTAATAAGCCATATTATGTATGCAGACTAAAGAAGGCTATTTATGGACTAAAGTAATCTCCTAGGGCTTGGTATTAAAGGTTGGATAAGCATATTCAAGAACAAGGTTTCATAAAAGGAATAGTTGACAATAATTTATACATTAAAAATGAAGGAAATGACTTGTTGATTATGGTTTTCTATATGGATGATATCATTTTTAGAGGCAGTAATGATAATATGTGTCAAAAATTTGCAAAGTGAATTTGAAATGTCAATTCTTGGTGAGTTGTCCTTATTTCTTGGACTACATATTTCACAATAAAAAGAGTGTATTTCTCTCACAAACCAAGTATATAAAAGAAATGTTGAAAAAATTCAAATTGGAGGATTACAAACCAATGAGTACCCCCATGGTTACATGATGCAAGTTGAGTAAATATGATGAATCTCCTGAGGCAAATCAGATGTTGTATAGATCCATGATTGGTAGCTTACTATATGTCACAACTACAAGACCATAAATAATGCAGGTAGTGGGACTCGTGGCAAGATTTCAAGTAGCACCAAAGGAAACACATATACTGGCAGTAAAGAGAATTCTCAGGTATTTAAAAGGAACTATAGATTTTGGACTTTGGTATCCCAAAAGTAACAATTTCACTCTTACAACATATAAAAATGCAGATTGGGTGAGCAATATTGATGACAAAAAAAGCATGAGTGGAGGAGCATTCTTTCTTGGAGATTGTTTAGTCTCTTGGCTGAGCAAGAAATAAGCTTCGATATCTTTATCCACAATAGAGGCAGAGTAAATTGTAGAAGTTGCTTGTTGTACACAAGTGTTATGGATGAAACAAAATTTAATATTTTAAGATAGAGCATGATAATCCCATTTCCATACTATGTGATGATACAAGGGCCATAAACATTTCAAAGAATCTAGTGATGCATTCAAGGACCAAGAACATTCCAATAAAATATCATTTTATGAGAGAACAGATGACGAATAAGCAAGTCAAATTAGAATATGTTACTACAAAGGAATATATTGCGTACATATTTACTAAGCCAATTCCAAAGGAAACTTTTGAGTATCTTAGAAGAAAGTTGGGAGTAGATTTACTCCCACCCCAAAATTAATCACCTCAAGGACATGAGGTGGGAGGGGGTTGAGCTAAGAGTCTTATATTTAGCCCCAAAGGAGTCTCTTTTCCATTGATGTCAAAGGGGAGAGATTTGAGTAAGAGGGAGAGCATTCAATCAGGGGTAGCAGTTTCTCAGTGGGAGCAAATTTGGAATCCAGTGGTTGGAAAAGGAATTTTTAGAAAGGGTTGCCATTAATGACAAAGGGGGAGATTGTTGGAAATTTTGAGTATAGTGTGTTGTCATTGATGTCAAAGGACTGATGTTATAGATTGATTTCAAGGTTATGCATAAGGGGTTGGACTCAAAATGTACTTATAAAAAAATTGTGAATCCTAATCAAAATCAAGGTGAATCATGGAGAATCTTAAGAAAATCAAATTGACATCTTCATACCAAAATTTGGGGTATTTGAAGCCCTAAAATTTAAGGTCATATTTGGAGCTAATTGTGACCTATTAAATCATATTATAACTTAATAAAAACACAACCATTAGATCATGCTTGAAAAGAGCTTTCCAACGAGTACAAATATGCCTATGTTTGGATATATATTATGGCACATTGACCCAAATAAAAAATTGATCCTGAAAAATTTTAGGCGAATGGGCCGACGTTGAGGGTCCGAATTCTGGGTAGAATATGTTTGAAACATTATGATCAAGCAAGTGTTATAAGAAGGTTTTTGAGCATGTGTTATGAGCAGTTATGATCATGTGGTAGAGCATAATTGAGAAGAGATAGTGAGAAGACTAGAGTAGGTTTGAGGTAGTCTTGTGAGAAGGTTTGAGGTAGTCTTGTGAGCAGGTTTGAGACATATCAGTACAAGAATTTGAGTAGATCTAATCAGAGGTAAGAATAAATTTGATCAAAGTAGTGAACATATTTTATCAGAGTAGTGAGCATATTTGATCAAAGTTGAGCAGAGCTGAGAACTAGCTTTGGAAGTGAACTAGCACAAAGGGGATAGAGTTCTCCTATAGAGAGAGATCCAAAAACCAGAGTAGATGGGATATAGTTCTCCTTTGGAGAGATATCCACAAACCAGAGCATTGGCAATTGAGATTTCCTTTGGGCAGAGGTCCATAAATATTGTAATATTGTAATAGGGAATTGGTTTTTGAGAGATTTATTGAGAAAATTTATAAGAAATATTTTCTCTGTGGATGTAACCCACATTGGGTGAACCACGTTAAATCATGTCTCTCATGTGTGTGATGATGTGTGCATTATTTACTACTTTGATATTATTGTTTTTATCATTTGTATTGAAAAGTAAAAAGTTTTATCTTATACTGTTCACCCCCCTCTTAGTATAAGCTTATGTTCTTCAACATCCATATCATTATAGGATTCTTCCATCTCACATGCCACCATTTTGGTGCCCATGATTAAACAATAATGATAATGGTTAAGTAAAAATTTAAACTATGCATCATCATTAGAGCAATAATTCATTTGTATTCATTATCATTGCATCACGTATACACAAAAGCACAAAACAAAAGCATTCATACAAAAGCATAACACAAAAATAAAAGCCATGTATATATATCACATATACAATGAATGCCCAAAGGCTATATACAATGGAGAACCAAGACTCATATAAAAAGTGTATCTCAACACTAGCTAATGTCTATAGGAGGACCCCTATGATCCCGAAAAAGCCCTAGAACTAGATCCACTATGCCTAGAATCACTATGCTTAATAGACCCTGATATGGATGATGGTGGATCTGGTAGCCCAATGTGGTGCTCCATAAATCGATCCTCCAAAACTTGAATATATCCATACTGGGCTCAAAGTTATCGTACATCATGTCTCTAATGATAGTCCCTCTCAAGTAGCTCTACCTAGAGCCTCATAATCCTATCCTCGCCTCCACCCATAGTCATCCATACCTCTAGCTGCACATGTAGCTGAGCTATCTTCTCATCTCGAGCTGCTATCTCCACATCTCTCTTAGCTACCATCTGCTCTAGCCTCACCCAATCCTCCTCACTTTAGCTTGGAGATCTCTTTGGAACCTTCTCCATATCATTATCACCACCTCCATCACCTCTAATATCTAGAGCATGATCTACTGCATACCTCATTTGTCTCGCTCGACTGCTATACCAAAGGCATCTCTAACATATAGGAGCTTCATCTACCTCATCCTCATCCCCATTCCCCTCACCCACTATCAGAATTGGTACCTATGATGGTTGTGTAGCAAACCATGCATCGTACTATGCAATAGTCCTCGCATCATCCACACCATGGAGATCTATCTCCTCATCATCATTATAGGTCACCCTCCATGCCTCGACACAAGGTAGACCTATCTCATCTCAATGGTGCCTTTACAACACTGGTGCCTCCAAAAACCCCTATCACAACCCAAATTGCCTTATAATCCATAAGAATTGGATAAAATCCACCTCACTACTATACCCCTAACCACCCATATAGCCTACCACACTCTCTGCAGCTGCTCCTTATCACCTATCCAACTGACCCCTCACCATGGTATCAAAATCACCTAAGTAGATGTCATTTCTACCCATAAATATCTATACTATTGACCAATATGGATAGGACAACTTGGTTGCAGCTCCTCTGCAACTAGCCATCTAATAGCATAAGGCTACTCCCAATACCATGCCTCAATAGACAAGCCCATAGGTCAAGCCACACTGAAGTGCTTCTAGCCCCAACACTACAGTAGCACACTGCATCCTAGGCCCTTTTGCCCTTGCATCCTCACCTCATACAGATATTGGTACAATTGAGCTAGCAAAATAAGTGCTCATGTATACACCCAAAGCTCATAAATTATATCATACACCAGCCTGATCATTTTCTAAGGGAACCGACAACCAATATTGTTTGAGGCCACTATATTGGCCAATACAAAAATGACCAAGGTAGGCAATACCTCGAACTTTTGATCTATATACATAACCAAATGCCTTATCCATCCAGCCTTCACACTCACATCCCACCATTGATATCCAAATATTTAGCTCATCTCATACCCCTTATTGTGTCCAACCTCGATATGTAGCCCCTCCATCGATACTTTGAGGATGTGATATACATCCTCAAGTGTCACTATCACCTCTTAAGTAGGGAGCTAAAAGGTCCCCCTATCTGGATCCCATATTTCTTTCAAGGCAGAGAGATACCCCTCATCTACCATCACCACATCAATTTGGGCTACCCCAAATAATCCCACCTTCTCCAGCCACTTCCACTGCTCATCCATAGTGCCTTTCTCATCCTTGGGATAAGACATGAGAACCGATGTCGAGCTTCTAAGATCTTTAACTACAACACAACACATGTATAATGCACATACATTATGTTACATTCATTAGAATAACTTTTTTTTTAGAAATTTAAATAAGAGTGCTAAGGTAATTTACCTCATCAACATGCACCTCCGCTCCTACTTCCACATCCGTACCCTCTATTGCCATAGCTTTCACACCACCAAACTCCTTCACTCCACCTCACTTCCTTACTCTCCTTCAGACGTAGCTTCTAGAATTTGTGAATGCAAAGAATATAACTTATTTCACCTCTGTAGACTATTTATAGTTGTTTTTGGTGCACTGGAACACCCATGGGTGTTCACAAGTGCATTGAAATACTAACTAAATTTTACAGAATGCCAAACACTTGTCAGCATCTATGGATGATGCAGATGCAAGCCAATGTTTGGTGTCAAAATTGGCAGAAAGACCAAAATTATCCAAAAAGGTAGTTTACATCCACAAAATAATTCCAAATTGCATCCATAAATTCATTTCATCATCATATCATTTTTTGTGAAAATAAAAATCAATTTGGACGCTTAGTTTTTGTTTGCGATCAAAAGTCACAAACTCGCTTTACAACTTTCAAAATGCACCAAAATGGTATGAATTTTTTCAAAATGACCACATTCATCATTATAATCATTCATTCCATCATTTCATTCATTTTTGTTAAAACATGGATTGATTTGTGCGGTTAATTTTTGTTTGTGATCAAAAGAGGTAAAATTGTCCAAAATCGCTCTACAAAACACTCCAAACCAATGCACAATTTCACAAATTCATGAAATTCATTTCTTAATGCATTTTTCATCATCACTATTCATCATAAAATTCACCAAAAATTGCATCAAAACATTTTCCAAGTTCAAAAAGAATTTCAAGTCAACCTCGTATCTAGTGGTCTATTCTTTCTCCTTAGCGATTGCAACTAGTTGTCCATGCAATTCGGTAAGATGGATAAATCACCATAAGGATTCTTGGCAATTATCATCATCAAATATCACTTCATATAAAATAAAATTACATTTTATACCTCATTTTTATGTGCAACTATGCTAATATTAATTTTCTCAAAAGCTATCATTGATGGCCTTGTTCGTGGAGCTTGAAACATGGAAAAAATCATATCTCATCATTTATTTTACATTGATACTCGTCATAGAGATATGCCTTGCCTAGTTTGATTGGTTACAATTGAGGGAATTATATTACAGTCACTAGATGGCCCTCCATGAGTTGACTCTTTTTATTTTTGTATGTCCATCACTTTGCATTTCAATGACGCCAAAAGGCACTTTCTTCAATATTATGGAATCACCCAAACTTGGGGTAAACAAATTTGATTTTGATTTCCCATAGTGGGATACATATTATGTGACCATGGTATCTACACTTGGAAAAAACTCCCTTTCTTCATTGGGGCAAAAATGGAATCACTTTCCATCATTCATATCATCAGTATTTACATCATTCATATAATCCACATTTACATAATACACTCGCAATTACACCATACACCTACACTCATTCCCCATAATTTTATTAATTGGGTTATGAGATTTATTCTTCACTCATTTTCCAATTGAGGGGGTAAGCTACACATACAAATTCTTTTGTCTTCAAAATCATCTTTGTGCTCCAACGAAAGAAAGCTACTTCACCATGCCCAACCAGGTGTCTTGTATTTTTGTACCGCATTGTGTTTCATGCAACGTGATACAAAAATGAGCATCTATAAAAACTAGAATCTAGCCACGTTTCATCCATCCGTGTCCTAAAATCACAACTGTGTATTATTTATAAATATATGTATTTGTTTAATATAAATATAAATATTTTAAATATTATATTTATATATTTAATAAATATATATGTATTTATATGAATTAGTCTTAGCCATCCACTATGTTCTAATCTCAGCCATCTATCCATATTAATCCATGTCACTTGCCCAAACTTAATCTCTACCCTTCCTCATGTTTTAATCTCGATTGCTCATTTTATGTCATCGAAACCCTAACATTTTAAGGACAAATTATAAAAGAGGAATCATTTTGATGAATCAAACCCTTAGTCCTTAGTCCTTAATCCATAATGCTTAAGTTCCCTTGATTCCCTTTGATAATCGTAGGTGCTCTAGAATATTAATTTTTTGAGATCTTTCTACCCTAGCCACTTGGCCATCACTTTCATCGTTTGTTGCCACCATAACCTCACCCTTTCTCACTATTGCCAAACCTGCGTAGACTAGATCTAGTTCTACAACACTTCCCTTAGACCTCGAATAACCTCCAGAGCTAAAAAAACACATCTAGGTATTTTTGGAACTCTCTGGTGCATCTATAGCCTTCATAGAATGTCTTTGGACATTTCCTGTAGTAGATATATAGTCCTACACCCTTGGGCACCATCCTAGCATCCTCGCAGTCATCAACGATAGAAGTAGAGATAAAAATTAGCATGTTGACAAGGTAAGAATTTATTTGTACTTATTTTATGTTTTTTGTACTTTCTATTTACAGTATTACATTGTAGCATCTAGGGTTTAGTTATCTTTATCTTTCTGAGGGCCTCATGCAGTGGAGCCCTCGCAGGTGCTTCTAATCCCTTTTTGTTGTTGTCTCTATTTTTAGGTACAAGAATCATCTATCTAGAAGCTATTGAAGCTAGGGTGGTCCTATAGGGATACACAAGCCCACCCACAACTCTTGTTTGGATCGAAGACGAGCGAGAAGACACCAACTATTCTTTTGAACTAGGGTTTCAGAGACCCCTAGTAATTGTAAATTTGTATCACAAAAGCATTGTAAAATTCCATATTGGGGCATATTTATTGTATAACTCAGATATCTACCCACATTAATAAAATATTATTCATTTTGTGTAATATTGTGTTATTACTATGCTTTTGTTACTTTATTCTTGCATTGGTGTTGTTCAATTTTGATTTACAGGTCCAAACTTTCAATCATCACAGACTACAACTCTGGTTATTAAAAGTGCATAAGGCACACAAAGTGGTTAAAAAGAGAAGGTTGAAAATCAAAATAATACTTGGGGAAGACCTATGGATGGAAAAATTTCTAGAGTCTTTGAGGAAGGCCCTTATTAGGAAGTTTCATGGATGCCAAATAGCTAATAATACACTAAATTATTGGTTGCAGAAGGTATGGGTCTCGATATTAGGATATGGGCCATTTTTTCACTTACTTTCCAAAGGATGGATAGGTTTCTTTTTTTGGTCTAAGGAAGATGTGCAAAAAATTATAAGAGGTCGTTGGTATTGGGGGTATTTTTTTTAGCTTTGAAGGCTTGGATGACTTGCTTTGATCCTAGGACTAAAGTTACTAGGAGAATCTTGATCTGGGTGAAACTTCTAGGTCTACCAATGGAGTTATGGTTAGAAAGAGCTTTGAAATATATTAAAGATTGATTAGGTAAAATATTGGATAGAGATGTTTCTTTCAAATCTAGTATTTTTTGGTCTTTAGCTTAGGTTTTGGTTGAGATGGATACTAATGAAGGCTTACCAAACTGTATGGAGATAATTTTAGGGAATACAATTCATAATTAAATCCTAGAATATTTTCAGATTCCTTTTAGATGTGTTCATTGTCATGTTTATGGACATATTGCTAAGGAATGTACTCAATCTTTTGCATAGAAAGCTTGGAGGAGAAAACAAATGACTAGTGGGGATTTTACATTAGCTAACAACAATAAAAAGATACATGTTTTTCAAAACTTAGTAGGGCTTCCTGATTCAACGTAAACAAGCAAAACGGATGTTGTTGAACCTAGAACCAAAAATTTGGAGGAGGAAGAAGTTTTGGGTCTAGATTTGTCTCCATTTCACTATTCATAGGTTGTTAGAGAAGGAGATAAAGTCATAAAGAAAGTTGTGAAAGGGTTGGAACCTGATTCTATTAAGTTTATTGGTCAATTATCTAAGACTTATGATACTTAATATCCAATTCAAGTGAAGAATAATATAGAATTATGTAATAAATAATTCTGGACACTTATGAATATTCGAAGAGAATACCCAAGGACAAGGTATTTTCTCAAGGTTTGGACAATGGATCGACAACCTCAAACACATTGAATAAGTATTGTGATCCAAATATTTCTACTATTGGGGGAAGTCTTTCTGACCTATTGGGTGGATCTTCTATGGAGGTATCTATTTTAGGGTATGGTCTAGAGACTGGTTTCTCTTGTAGATATTTGTTATATTCTAGGAAGAGGGAATCGAAGTTGAGAACTTGTGTAATTTCTGGAAGGTTAGGGTTAGGATTGGACCTTATAAAGGAATCTTCTACTTCCTCAATAGGTAGGAAATATTTTTTGTTTTATGCACAAGATAAGGCTTTTGAGGGAAATTCAGTACGGTAAACATACATATATAAAAGGGGTCCTTGGAGCGGTACAAAACCCCTCTAATATGTTTAAATGATCTTGTTACCCTGAATATCTGAGGTCTTAGAAATCCTTATAAAAGACTTGCCTTAACAAAGCTAGTGGAGATTCATAATCTAGATGCTATCCTTCTACAAGAAACCATGGGGGCAGGTATAAAAATCATTAAAGGTTAAGTAATTTGCTTAGGGACTAGGAGTTCTTGGTCCTAGATGCTATAAAAATTTAGGGGGTGTTTTAACTGGCTGGAAGAAATCAATATCCTTATTTTATTCTTCATTTATGGTTTTAGGATTATGGACATAATTATTTCTTAAAACCTGGGTTTGAGGTTGTCAATTATTAATTGTTATGGTCCTTATGAAGATACATAGGTCTTTTGGGATGATTTAGTGTGTTAGGGATGAAATAGTTATCATTGGTGGGGAATTCAATTTTATTATGAATAGAATTGAGGTATGGGGAGTGTAGAGGGGGAAAACTGCATTGCCACATATGATTCTTGACTGGATCCACTGGGATCCAAGGTGAATACAAGGGTGTGTTATATTATCTATACTTAGAGGCTTGGGGATCAAAGGGTTCACCAAGAATGGTTTTATATCTTGCTCTAAGTTTGGGGTGGAAATATTTTTATGTGTAATTGAACAAACACCTATGTTTGGATTTTCTAAAATCCAAGTTATGGAAAATGAAAGAACAATGTAATACAAACAATAATACAACAAAAAGATAACCCTAGGATGATTCTTGATTTTAAATGATGACTAAACCCTAACTTGCAATAAAATAGATCTTTCCTTTTCAACAAGGGTTTGAGAGAATGCACAAACAAAATTAACCCTAAAATGCAAACTATATGCTTTTTCTCTTTCAAATGCCTAGAAATGTAACCAAATATTTTATTTTTATTTATGATCTAGGTTTTAAATAGAAATGGGCAGAAAGAAAACAAAAAACAACCTAATTATTTTACTTAAGGAACTTACTTGATCTGGTGGTTGATCATAGCTTTTAACTTGTGTCTAAATACATCCAACAAATTCATAAATTTGTAAAATGGTTCCACCAAAACCTAGAAAATTGATCAACGTTTGGGGATCTACTTAGGCTGCTATGTGATTGAGCTTGGAGGCACAACAATTAAGCTCCCTTGGTCCTTTTAGTTGACCATTTGAAAATAAAAGCAATTGTTGACCTTTTAAAAATGAATAAGATTAGATGCAATGAAATGGAATAATACCAAAAATAGAATGCAAACAGTGATGTTATGACCTAGATGAAGCATGCAAATATAGATTGAGGGTTTGGGAGCAAAAATTTGCCTCCAAACCTAAAAAATCTAAAATCACATCCCATAAGGGGTGATTGTGAATTTGGATAGGCCAAAATTACACCTTGTATGCATGAGGCATGAATTCACAACATAAGTGCAAGAATGATTGATTAATACAAAATGAGATACAAAATGCACAATTAATAATCTAGGAATTGATATTCACACAATGACACTGAGAGGGGGGTGAATCAGTGTAGCTATTAATTTTTATATCTACAACATTTAATATGAAATAAAGAGAACTTGAAAACAAGAAAAACAGATTGAACAAGAGAGCACACCACAACACTCAATATACCGAGGTTCACCAATTTGGCTACTCCTCAAAAATGACTGCTTGGACTTCAATCCAAATCCAGTCTTTGCAAAATATCAATTTTACAAATACTTTACCAAGATCTACTGGAAGGAGCACCAACCCCTTAATTTTCTGCTGCAACAGATGGAGCACCAACTCCTAGTACCAAGCACCAACTTGGACTGCAATTCTGATCAATTTAGAATGACATAAAAATGTCTTCACTTCATGCACGACCCTGACCGGTCTGCAATTAACCCAACTCGCACACTCTCACGGCTCGCTAATTTTTCTCTTGACTCTTTTCTAACCCTCCTTTTACAACAATTTCTCTCTAACAACAACAACATCTTCTTTGTACGACTATTCTTTTATAACCTATCAATCCTGCATGCAGTCGAATCACATACTCTGACCGTTCGAATCCATGCAATACGGCTGTTCGATTCCATGCACTTCGACTGTTCAAAATCCTGCAATACGGCTGTTGAATCCATGCAATACGGCTGTTCGATTCCATGTACTTCGACTGTTCAAAAATCTGCAATACGGCAATTCGATTCCTTGCAATACGACTATTTTAAATGCTGCAAATACATCTTTTTGAAAGCTTTTCTGATCCTTCATATTCGACTGTTCAATTTCTTCAAATACGGCTTTTCAATTTCTTCAAATACGGCTTTTCGAATGCTTTTTTGAAACTGCATATGTGATGCATCGAATGCTTTTTCAATCAAAAATATACATCTGTTCCCATGCATGTCCGACACCGTCAACGTGTAATCGTCGATCCGACATCGCTACTTTTTACGTAACAGTCGCATGATTTTCTATATGCTTTTTCCGACACGTGTCACCTTGCATGCTCCTCCAGGTTTTACCTGCCAGACTGTTACCTGTCGCGATATCGTGACACTTTTTGAAGCCGTACACTTCATGCCCTTGCTGTCACGAAATCGTGACCATTTTGGCTTTGAAAGCTTTCCCTCTGTTCATGTCACGATATCGTGACACTTTCAACATTTGCTGACGTCATCCTTAAGCATGTCACGAAATCACGACGCTTTCGGCTTCCAGCAGCTTTCCTTGCACTTTGTCACGATATCGCGACACTTTCTGACTTTGCTGACGTCATCATCATTCTTGTCACGAAATCGTGACGCTTTCGGCTTTTGCTGACGTCATCATCCTTCTTGTCATGAAATCACGACGCTTCTGGCTTCCGTACAATTCTCCTTGCAACAAAAAATGGAACATGTCGCGAAATCGTGACACTTTGGGCTTCCGTACAATCCTCCTTGCAAACTTCAAAAATGGAACATGTCACGAAATCGTGACACTTTGCTCTTCCGTACAACTCTCCTTGCAGACTCTAGTGAAAATGGAACATGTCATGAAATCGCGACGTTCACTGCTTCCGTACACTCTTTGCTTCATGCAGAGCGAAATCGCTACAACTTTGTGCCTTGTGCTTTTGACTTGTTACATCTTTAATTTTTGCAACTTTGAATGGTAGCGAAATCGCTACACCTTTGTTTCCATGCATTTTGTCATGCAGTGAAATCGCTACACCTTCTTGTTTGTGCTTTTTCACTTGTAGCAAAATCGCTACACCTTCTTTGCCCTTCATTTCAACATGCAGCGAAATCGCTGCACTCTTTCGCCTTGACTTTCAAACTTGTAGCGAAATCGCTACACTTCCTTGACTTAGTGCATTTTCCTCCAACATGTCACGAAATCGTGACATCTTTTCACCTTGCTTCCTTCTCTTGCCCACATGTCGCGAAATCGCGACAAATTTGCTTGCATCTTCTCTCTCCTGACATGTCGCGAAATCGCGACCATTTGGCGTGCATTTTCTCTCTCTACCCTCGTTATGTCGTCGAAATCGCGACAATTTTTCTTTCTCGCTAACGGACCTCTCAACCTCGTCGCGATATCGCATAAAAACTTGTCGCGATATCGCGACGTTTTTCTTACTTGGTCTTTTCTCGCAATTTTTTGAATCTTGGTGACTTCTCGTTTTCCCGCAAATTTACCGTACTTGATCCGACTGACTTCAGAATTCTTGTCCATTGCTTCAACTGCATCAATTGTTGTCTGTGTTGACAACAATGACAATACTCTTGTTGTACCTTGTTCAACAATCTCCCCCTTTGGAATTGTTGGCAACACTCATGCACTTTCCTCGTAATTCTTCTCCCCCTTTGACAATAATACCAAAGGGTCGTTGCAGACTCCCCCGAGTCTCTTGCACACCATTCTCAGACAAATGTTGTTATAGTTAGCAAAAATCATAAGTATAAGCAAAACTATAAGTATAGGCATAAATGCACCCCTTGAGAATGTGATCCCAAAAGATAGTCAGTTCTTGGGAATTGTGACCACTCCCAACTTATTTCGAAGATACTCAAAAACATCCTTGGGCAATGGTTTTGTGAATATATCAGCTACTTGCTCTGTAGTTGGAACAAAGTCCAATTTTACCTCTCCTTCTCGCAACTTTATCCTTCAAGAAATGATATCGGATTGCAATATGTTTGGTTCTTGAATGCATTATTGGATTCTTGGATATGTTGATAGCACTAGTGTTATCACATTTAATTGAAATTGGCTCTTTGAAATGAATACCAAGATCTTTCAACGTTTGTCTCATCCATAATATCCGAGTACAACATGTTGTTGCCGCAATGTATTCTCGCCTCCGTAGTGGATAGAGATACCGATTCTTGTTTCTTGTCGTGCCATGCTACCACTCGCCTCCAAGATAAAATGCCCCTCCACTTGTGCTCTTTCCGTCATCAATACATCCCGCCCAATCTGCATCGAATATGCAATCAAAGTGAAATATTTACCTTTTGGGTACCACAACCCATAATCCATAGTGCCCTTGAGATATCTCGAAGATCCTCTTTACAACTGTTACATGAGTTTCTTTGGGACCCGGCCTCGAAATCTTGCAACCATGCATACCGCTTGTAATATATCTCGGTCTAGTGGTCGTTAAATACAAGTAGGCTTCCAATCATAGACCCGTACATTGTTTGATCTACATCCTGGAGATTTATCATCCTTGCTCAACTTGCGCACTGTTGTCATGGGAGTGCTTACAGGTTTACTGTCTTCCATTGTGAACTTTTTCAGCATTTCTTTTACATATTTAACTTGAGAAATAAAAATGCCTTTTTCATTTTGATTGACCTGCAGTCCTAGAAAATAAGAAAGTTCACCAATCATAGACATCTCAAATTCTTTCTTCATTTTATTTGATATGTCTTTGCAGTATTCATCCATGCTGCTGCCAAATATTATATCATCTACATAAACAACAAGAACAATAAGATGGCCCTTCTCTGTTTTGACATATAAGTTGTTGTCCACCAAACCTTTCTTGAACCCTTGTTTAATTAGATAATTATCCAAACCTTGCATACCATGCTCGGGTGCCTGTTTCAAACCATATAATGCTTTCTTTAACCTGCAAACAAAATCTAGGTTTTCACCAAGTTGGAATTGGCTGTTCAATGTAAACCTCTTCTTCCAGTTTTCCATTCAAGAATGCTGATTTTACATCCATTTGATATACTTTGAAGTTTTTATGAACTGCTAATGCCGTAAACATTCCGATTGCCTCTAGTCCTGCTACCGGTGCAAAAGTTTCCTCAAAATCAATGCCTTCAACCCGAGCATAGCCTTTGCTGCACCAATCTTGCCTTATTTCCGACAACCCCGCCCATCTTCATTTAATTTATTTCGAAAAACCCATTTAGTGCCAATTATGTTTTTATTTGTTGGTCTAGGTACTAATTCCTGTGTATTGTTTTTCTCAATCTGATCTAGTTCTTCATTAATTGCCTTCAACCAACTTTCATCGTTGCTTGCTTCAAGGAACATTTTTAGGTTCAATGCTAGATAACGGAGAATAGTTCCGCACTCGCTGCTCTTCTTGTCCGAATACCATCTTTGGGATCCCCAATAATCTGCTCACTTGGATGATTTTTCTGCCAGCTTGCCTGTTTTAAATTTCCTCGTTTTCTTCTTCTTCGATCCAGTTTTTACACCATCTCGGATCAATTTTCTGATTTTTATCTCTGTTTCCTTTTCATCATCACCTTCAATGACTTCTTCATAGATGGGGTAGTTTTCTTGATAAGTAATTTCTTGTTCTCTACCTTCATCAACTTTCACATCAGCACTCTCAACAATTTTCTTTAGCCTTTTGTTGTAACATGTGTAGGCTTTGCTTTTTGTTGAGTAACCAAGAAAGATACCTTCATCAACTCTATTTTCAAATTTATCGAGATTATCTTCAGTCCGTTTGATGTAGCACTTGCTCGCCAAATACTTTGAAATGTCTTGTTGTTGCCTTTCTCGCCAAACCACAGCTCATAAGGTGTTTTGCTTTCATGTGGTCTTAGCATGCACCTGCTTTGAATGTAAACTGCAGTATGTACCGCCTCTTTCCAAAATCTGTCAACTATTTTGTTTTCAGCCAGCATTGTCCTTGCCATTTCCTGCACTGTCCTATTTTTCCTTACTACAACACCATTTTGCTGAGGTGTTCTAGCTGCTGAAAACTGTCTTCTTATCCCATATTTTTGATAGTATTCTGCAAATTCTTCTGAAATAAACTCTCCTCCTCTCGTCCGATCTTAGGCATTTAATTCTTTTCCCTGATTGATTCTCAACAAGATTTTTGAAGGTTTTAAACATCTCAAAGGCTTCTGATTTAAGTTTCAGAAATAGTACCCATGTCATTCTTGAGTAATCATCTATACACAGAATAAAATATTTGTGTCCATTTATGCTTTCAGTTCTCATGGGTCCACATAAATCAGTGTGAATTAATTCTAATGGCTTGCTTGTGAAATATTCTTTTGCTTTGAAAGTGGCTCTGGTTTGTTTTCCCTTTTGGCATGACTCACAAATACTGTTTGAAGGTTTACCAATAGTTGGTATGTCTCTTACTGGCCCTTTTGAGCTGATTTTTACCAGATTATCAAAGCTTATGTGACCGAGTCTCTTGTGCCACAGCCAGTTTTCTTCTTCCTGACCAACCAAGCAAGCTCCTTCTGAAGTCTCTGAAAGTGTATACAGATTTCCAGAAGTTCTCAGTCCAGTGGCTATTATCTTTCCATTTTTTGTCTTTCTTACTTCACAGCCCTCCTTCTTGAAGATTACATCATGGCCTCTGTCACAGATTTGACTTACACTCAGTAAGTTATGCTTCAGACCAATCACAAACAAGACTTCTTTTGATTTTATATTGCCATCACTGATCTTGACTGATCCCTTTCCAACAATCTTTGCTCCATCATTATTTCCAAATTTCACAGAACCACCTTCATAATTCTGCAAATTCTCAAATTTCTGCTTGTCACCTGTCATGTGACTGGAACACCCACTGTCAAGTATCCAAGGTGCAGATTTGTCCTGAGCTTTAAAGGCAGTCTGAACAATTAAAGATTCCTTTTCTTTCCATTCTGGTTTGATGACAGATTTGGCTACTTGTTTTGCCTTTGTCTTCTCATTAGCATGTACTTGTTTTTCAGAAAATTTCTTGTTTTGTTTCAACTCACTTGGTTGAGATTTTCTACCCTGATAATTATTTGCTGCAAAAATGCTTCTATAGTTTCTAGCAATATGTCCAAAATTATGACAATTATAACATTCAACCGCATAATTCATTAAAGGAGAAAAAACATTTTCGCTTGTGAAATTCCTTTGAGATACATTATGCCTCGCAATCTGAAATTTTATGGCCATAAGCATTGCATTTAAAACAAGAACCATAAAAGGAATGATTAAACCTCGGGTGCCGGTCTTTGCCGGTTTGAAGTAGGAGCCATAAATCTTTTCCTTCTTGGATGTGTGACTTTTATGAAGCCATCTTTGTCAGCACTCTTCTTGAGTCTGGCATTATTGCTTTCTTGGGCATGTTTTGTTTTTTCTAGATCAACCCTGATCTTTTCTTCTTTCTTTATGGGTTCTACATTCGAGGCCTTTGAACCCTTTGATGATTCTCCTTCATCGAAGCCTAAACCAAATTTGATGTCGGAAGGCCTTTGGTTATTTAACATTTTATCCAACTTTTACAAGTACTTTCTTCAAACTTATGAAAATAGTTTAATTTTCTATTCATCTCCTCTAACCGCATTCTTAACTTAACCATGTCTTCCTCTAGCTTGCCGCATTCAACCTGTCTTTACAGTTAATTGTTCATCAAGAACTTCGGACATTTTCTTGAATTCCTCTCGTCTCGTATTTTTAAACTGTTTATTATGTCGATGGCATCTTCTAGTTTTCTTGAAAACTTTTTGTTCTTTTTCCTTTCAACACTCAACTCTTCAAGTGCAAGCAACCAATTCTCCTTCCGTATAAACTTCAGCTTCATCTTTAAAGTTTTCATCACTTTCCCGATTTTCTTCTCGTTCTTTCCTCTTCAAGTGCCATGAACAGAGCTTCACCTTTTTCTTCTTCGTAATCCTCATCCGAGCTTTCTTCAGAAGTGCTGACATTCTTGGATATGAAGCTTTTCTTCTTGAAATTGTTCTTTCTGAAATTTTGTTTCTTCTTCCAATCACCTTTTTCTTGGTGTGAGCCTTCACCATTTTTAGTTTTCTCCTGCATTGGACATTTGGCTGCAAAATGACCGACTCCTCCACAGTTGAAGCATTTGAAAGGTAGCTTTCCTCTATATTTTCCTTTTCCTTTTGTGAGTTTTCGAACAAAATTAGCTTCTGTTTCATCCAGAGTCTCTTCATCCTCATATTCATGTTCAGCTTTTATATTCTTGTGTGCTTTAAAAGCTGCTTCTCTGTCTATAGACTTGGTTTGTCCTATTCTCATTTCATATGCTGTTAGAGAACCATGCATCTCATCCAAGCTGAAGTTGTTCAGATCTTTTGCCTCTTCTATTGCAGAAACTTTGGAGTTAAATCTTTTGTGCAGGTTGTTCTGAGAACCTTGTTCACAACAACCGCATCATCAATTTCTTCACCGAGTCCTCTCGATTGCATTAATGATTCCGTTGACTCTCAAGATATAAGCCTCTATGTTCTCATCTTCATTCATTTGCGTTGCTTCGAACCGTGCTCGATGAGTTTGCAGCTTTGCTTCCTTGATCTTGTTGTCTCCTTCATGGATGCTCTTCAGCTTTATCCCACATGTCTTTTGCTGATTTACAGCTCATGACTCTTATCGCTTCACTCGTCAACAAGCCCACACATTATAGCATTCTTAGCTTTGGAGTTGTTCTCAAATTTTTTCTTCTCAGCAGTATCTCGTTGGAGGGGTAGTGGGTGCCGTGTATCCACTATCCACGTAATCCCAAATATCATATCCCAATGCACTCAGATATGTTTGCATCCCGAGTTTCCAAAAAGTGTAATTTGTTCCATCAAATAAGGGGGCTTTGTTGGATGAGAATCCTTCATCGCCTGCCATTATTTCTTCCAAGATCTCCTTAGCTGATTAAGCTTGTACAAGGAACCTTGCTCTGATACCAATTGATATTCACACAATGACACTGAGAGGGGGGTGAATCAGTGTAGCTATTAATTTTTATATCTACAACATTTAATATGAAATAAAGAGAACTTGAAAACAAGAAAAATAGATTGAACAAGAGAGCACACCACAACACTCAATATACCGAGGTTCACCAATTTGGCTACTCCTCAAAAATGACTGCTTGGACTTCAATCCAAATCCAGTCTTTGCAAAATATCAATTTTACAAATACTTTACCAAAGATCTACTGGAAGGAGCACCAACCCCTTAATTTTCTGCTGCAACAGATGGAGCACCAACTCCTAGTACCAAGCACCAACTTGGACTGCAATTCTGATCAATTTAGAATGACATAAAAATGTCTTCACTTCATGCACGACCCTGACTGGTCTGCAATTAACCCAACTCTGCACACTCTCACGGCTCTGCTTATTTTTCTCTTGACTCTTTTCTAACCCTCCTTTTACAACAATTTCTCTCTAACAAAGAGAACATCTTCTTTGTACGACTATTCTTTTATAACCTATCAATCCCGCATGCAGTCGAATCACATACTCTGACTGTTCGAATCCATGCAATACGACTTTTCGATTCCATGCACTTCGACTGTTCGAAATACTATAATACGATTGTTGAATCCATGCAATACAACTGTTCGATTCCATGTACTTCGACTCGTTCGAAACTCTGTAATACGACAGTTCGATTCCTTGCAATACGACTGTTTTAAATGTCTAGTAAATACATCTTTTTGAAAGCTTTTCTGACACTTCATATTCGATTGTTCAATTTCTTCAAATACGGCTTTTCAATTTCTTCAAATACCGCTTTTCGAATGCTTTTTCGAAACCGCATATGTGATGCATCGAATGCTTTTTCAATCAAGAATATACATCTGTTCCCATGCATGTCCGACACCTGTCAACGTGTAACTGTCGATCTGACATCAGTTACTTTTTACGTAACAGGCTGCATGATTTTCTGTATGCTTTTTCCGACACGTGTCACCTTGCATGCTCCTACGGGTTTTACCTGCCAGACTGTTACCTGTCGCGATATCGTGACACTTTTTGAAGCCGTACACTTCATGCCCTTGTTGTCGTGAAATCGTGACCATTTTGGCTTTGAAAGCTTTCCCTCTGTTCATGTCGCGATATCGCGACACTTTCAACATTTGCTGACGTCATCCTTAAGCATGTCGCGAAATCGTGACGCTTTCGGCTTCCAATAGCTTTCCTTGCACTTTGTCGCGATATCGCGACACTTTCTGACTTTGCTGACGTCATCATCATTCTTGTCACGAAATCGCGACGCTTTCGGCTTTTGCTGACGTCATCATCCTTCTTGTCACGAAATCGTGACGCTTCTGGCTTCCGTGACATTCTCCTTGCAAATCAAAAAATGGAACATGTCACTAAATCGTGACACTTTGGGCTTCCGTACAATCCTCCTTGCAAACTTCACAAAATGGAACATGTCGCGAAATCGTGACACTTTGCTCTTCCGTACAACTCTCCTTGCACTCCAAAAAATGGAACATGTCACTAAATCGCGACGTTCACTGCTTCCGTACACTCTTTGCTTCATGCAAGAGCGAAATCGCTACAACTTTGTGCCTTGTGCTTTTGACTTGTTACATCTTTAATTTTTGCAACTTTGAATGGTAGCGAAATCGCTACACCTTTGTTTCCATGCATTTTGTCATGCAACAAAATCGCTACACCTTCTTGTTTGTGCTTTTTCACTTGTAGCGAAATCGCTACACCTTCTTTGCCCTTCATTTCAACATGCAACGAAATCGCTGCACTCTTTCGCCTTGACTTTCAAACTTGTAGCGAAATCGCTACACCTTCTTTGACTTAGTGCATTTTCCTCCAACATGTCGCGAAATCGTGACATCTTTTCACCTTGCTTCCTTCTTCGCCCACATGTCGCGAAATCGTGACAAATTTGCTTGCATCTTCTCTCTCCTCGGACATGTCGCGAAATCGCGACCATTTGGCGTGCATTTTCTCTCTCCTCGGTTATGTCGCGAAATCGTGACCATTTGGCATGAATTTTCTCTCTCCTCGGTTATGTCGTGAAATCGCGACAATTTTTCTTTCTGCTAACGGACCTCTCAACCTGTCGCGATATCGCGACAGTTTTCTTACTTGGTCTTTTCTGCAATTTTTTGAATCTTGGTGACTTCTGTTTTCCTGCAAATTTACTGTACTTGATCTGACTGACTTCAGAATTCTTGTCCATTGCTTCAACTGCATCAATTGCTGTCTGTGTTGACAACAATGACAATACTCTTGCTGTACCTTATTCAACAGGAATATTAAAATACAAGAAGAAACCTAGTGGCAATGAAATAGCAATGAAAAGGATGAAGACCTCCACAAAATGATAGAATCCACCTCAAGGCTCCAACACTTGTACACAAATAACAAAAAATTAGAAGTAGAGCAACAAAAAAACATCAAAATACTCTTGATCTTGCTAGGAGAATTCATAAAAAATGCTTGGAACAACTTGTAAGAAAACTTGCTTGCCAAAACACTTGCTAGAAAAACTATTGGTCAAAAAAGAGGATCCAAACCCTCTATTTATAAGAGGTTTGAAGGGAAAAAGGATGGAAAATGAAAAGGTAAACCTAGGAGAGGGACGACATCCTGAAGGTTAGCTCAAAAATTGGGTTTTCTAAGAGAAAATCCTAACTTGCTTGAATCACATCCCATACTAGACGACCACAATTTTGGAAAAACTAGGAAAAAAGGAAAAGGGAGGGGGAAGAGAGGTCCAAACTTGTACTTTGACAAGTTTGAGGGTCTTATTTGAGGCTCTAGGAAAAATGACTCACTTAGGTGGGTCAATTTTCCATGTCTACAGGGAGAATCTACAAGACTTGATAGACTTGCAAATTACTTTAGACATAATATTGAAGAAGCTAGTTTAATAGATTTGGAACCAATAAAGTTATTGCCCATGTGGAGAAATAATAGAGTTGGAAAATTTGGGATCTCAAAGTGGTTGGACAAATTTTTTATCTCAGAGTCATTATACAATGAAACATATAGAAAACGATCATGGGTTGAGACTAAAGGTGGCTAGGATCATTCTCCCATACTTTAATTAGAAACTCAAGAAGAAAAACTTGTTAGTCCTTTTAAGATCAATCCAATTTGGTTGAAGGAAGATGAAATTTAGCAATTGATTTAAAAAAAATAGATTGGTTATGACCAAATTTCTAGGTTATCGACAAGTTTTAAATTTGCTGCTTATTTAAAAATTAAAAGAAGTGGCATCTTGGATTGTAATTAAAAAGGAGAGTATGGATAGAGATATTAAGTTGGTGGAGAAGAAATTCATAAAAAGAAAGGGGCTGGTTTTTTTAAAGAGGAGAAAACAATATTGGTTGAACTATAACTTAAGAAGAATAAATTCTTGGAATGGAGGGAATCTGAATTGAGAATGAAAAGTAGAGTTGTATGTTTGAGAAAAGGGGATTAAAATGCTAAAGTTTTTTCATAATTTTACTAATCATAGGAATAAGGTTAACACTATCTTGGAGATGCAGAATGAAGAAGATATCGTCGTTATGAGTTTCTTTGAGTTAGCATATTTGGGAGTAAAACATTTTCAATCTATCTATAAAGAACCTGATAGAGTTATTCAAGTTAATTACTTTTTTCCCTAGTTTTGTGATTGAGAAGGATAATTAGTTGCTTATGAATGAGGTCACAAAGAAAGAATTGAAACTTGTCCTGAATTCTTTCAAAAAGGATAAAATTTGGGGGCTTGATGAATGGCCTATGGAGTTTTTCCTATTTTTCTATGATCTTGTTGAGGAGGATCTTCTAAGAGTAATGGAGGAATTATTGAGTGGCTAAGTTTTGGTGTCTTGTAACTCCACTTTTTTACTTTTAATTCCTAAAAATGAGAAGTTTGAAACCTTTGATTAATTTAGACCTATTTCCTTGTTAAATTATATCTATAAAATCATTGCAAAAATTTTGGCTATTAGATTGAAGAAGATTTTCTATGAAGTTATTTCCTAGGAGCAATTTGGGTTTATAGTAGGTAGGTAGATTTTTGAAGCCATAGGAGCTTCTCAAGGGGTCTTCACTCTATGAAAACTAAAAATATTCCTGCAATGGTCCTTAAACTAGATCTATCTAACGCTTATGACAGAACTATCTAGTTGTATCTTACATTGATGCTCTTACATGTGGGTTTTAGATATAACGGTAGTAAAGTGGATTATGGGATGCATTTATTATGTATCTTTTGCTATTCTTTGTGTTCAAAAATAGTGTGCCAATTTAGTGATAAAAAATAGGTGTATTACATAATGTTTCTCTTTACACAAATTGCTCCATGGGCTACAATATGGGTCTTCCAAGGAGGAAGCCCTATTTCTAGTGAATTGGTAATGGCACCAAGGCTTTTTATGAGAACCTTAGGGAGAGTGGGTTTACTGCACACATACCATTGCTAGCTACATAAGTCCTCTAAACCTACACAACCCAATAAAAGCTATTATTAGCACTTGTGGGCCTGTCACAATCAAACCCTTGTTGATGAAAGATAAGATAAAATAAAATCTAGTCTATTGCATGATGAAGTGCTAAAAATGAGTGTAAAATAGATAAAAACTATGAAAATTACCTGAATTTATATTTTTTGGCTTGTATATATCTAGAATAGGTCCCTAGAGGGAACTATACCCCTGGGTATGGTCCAATATGATCATACCTATCCCTATGGTCAGCTCTATGTTAGTCAGACAAAGACATCTTTGATGAAGAGGGTTTTGTTGGTCTCATGGAAGCTCTTGACCGAGGTAGGTGACCTTCTAAATCTATACCTATAAGCAATTTACAATACAAAAAGGGGTAATAAAAGAGGCATGCAAGCATTCATGGTGGTTAGCAGCAAAGGGGGTTTGAGTGCAATGGAGTCTAGAGTGATTTCTATAGTGTTTGGGTATGCAAATGTGTGATCCTTAGAAATGGAGGAAATGGACCTCTATTTATAGATCTTGGCCAAGGTTAGGGGTGATAAGGTGTCCTAAGAGGTGGCATGGTGCACCATGCCTCATAAATGACTTTGGGTGGAGGAAATTCCTTGCCCATCCATATGCAATAAATGGTCATGGGTACATCATGCATCATAAATGCATGGGGTGAATAAAGTCTTCATCCATTTATGGCATGATGGATGATGACTCATCAAATCCTTTAATGCATAGTATGCAAGAAAGTCTTTATGGAATTTATGACATTGAATGCACATGAGGATTAGGGAAACAAGAGTTAAGTTAGACTAGAATTATGGGTTAACTCAAGGTGAGGTGGAGGCTAGGATAGTCAAAGGGTTGACTAGGGTGAGGTGACCCTAGGGCAGACTAAAGAGGTGGTCAAATGGTGACTAGGGTATAAGCATAGGATAGGGCTTAGGAGGAAAAAGGAGCTAAAGGGGATGAATTTTGATTCTTGGTAAATTATGCAATTTTTGAAGGGTTTTACAAATTAATCATCCATTAGCACTACACAAGGGATAATATAACATTTTTTAGTGTCTACATTTACCCCTTTTTTGTATTACATTGTGTGAAAACACAATGTAGTGCCAAAACATATGACACTAGATTGGTGACTGAATATGAGAATGATGAGTTGGTGATGAATTATTATGGTTGATCGTGATTGATTATGACTTTTGGCACACCACAATGATTATTGAGGGAGGAGACATAAGATTTTATTGAGTCATGAATAAGTAAGATGTCCCAATTCTTGAGCTTAATTTAACAAATTGTTAAATAATATGATTACCTTTAATAAATTGTTGAGGTTAATTTGATTGAGTCATTCAATCAACCATTTGTAGGTATTCTCATGATGCTTTGATTGCAAGTGGTCTTATACTTTGCCACCTCAATTAAAACAATTCATGAATAACCATACGATCACAGGCTTGAGACATACCAATTTTGATTGGATTGGAGTTTGATTAAGAAGAAATTTTTTGCTTTTGTTTGCCCCAAAAAAGGAGGGCTTGTGATAGTATCAGGAAAATATTCTTGGACAAACACGATTCCAATATTGAGTGTTTTGATATTGATCATGTGCAAGGCAACATTAATGGGTAATATATACCCCCTCAAGTGGTGAGTTGATGGGTGAAGAAGCAAAACACAATAATGAAGCACTTGATAAAAATTTCATTGTACGATCGCATAGTGGTTAGGAATGATGAAAATGATAAAATTTAAAATTTTTTAAAAATGGTGGGGACCATACAGATAGGTACAGTCAAAACCAACTGCATGAATTTGTACGGTCAAATCATGCACAATTATAAAAGCATGATCAGATGGTTATTTTCACTAGGTGATTTGGAAGAATTGGGAGAAGAGTGATAGGTGAGAGAATTAATTTGACATGAAAAATTAGCAAAGTGAACATGCAAACTCATGAGATAGCTGATGGTGGAGCTAGATCTAGCAATGGAGGGTGTGTAGTGTCGGTTAATTGATTTTTTCCCTATATTTGTTTTATTTGAATTTTAAAAATAAAATAAACTATAGGGCCTAGGTTTTAGCAAAAAGAAACCATAGAAAAATAGAGTAACATAGGAGGAAATGTTAAATGTGTTATCGATATGGAGAATTTGGATGTATGCCTTATTTTGTTGGTATTTTTTTCGATGTGCATGAGGGCTTTGTGTGTGAGTGTATTTTTTTTGAATTTTGGATGTTTTTCAAAAAATTGTTGATATATGTGTGTTTTGTGTAAATGGTTATTTAAAAACACCTTTTGTTTCCTGACCATATAGGTACATATGGTCATGATAACTGTATAGATCCGTATAATTAGTTTTAGGATTTTTTGACAAGGTGGAATGTTTGTAGGTCAAGATGTTGTGGTCGAGGCATCGATTTAGGTTGCTTGTTGATGATATTAGGGAGGTGTTGAGTGTGGATGATCAATATTGGTTGAGGGCTATGGGGTTTTATGGGATAATGCATATGGCAACCATACATTATGATCACTAATACCTGTCAGTGTTATTTGAGCATTGAAATCTCGATAGGAATACCTTTCATTTCCTAATAGGGGAAATGACTATTACACTAGAGGATATATAAGGATATATTGGCTGCTAATGGAGGGTTGTATTACCATTGCTATGGGTAGTCGACAAAAGGGGACAATGATGTAGAGGGCCTTTAGACTTAGATGGCGAGTAGTGGATATGCACAGTTACGATGTATTGTATAAGATGTACTATCACACATAGATATTAATACTAAGGCATGTGCTAGTGATGGTACTCATCTCTAGCTATGTGCTGCTAGATTCTTCAAGAGTGAGGTTCCCATGGAATTTATTAGGTATATTCTATAATTTTGTGGATAGGTGGTGAGGTGAATAACACAAGCTTATACTGAGAGGGGGGTGAACAATATAAGACCACTTTTTACTTTTCTTTCCCAATCAATATTATGCAATGTATAGATAGCAATATCAACAACAGTAATCAAAGCAATGCACAAATCACCACACACAATAGAGACACCAAATTTACGTGGTTCACCCAATGTGGGCTACTCCACGGAGAAAATATTTCACTAAAATTTTCTCAATCAATCTCTTGGGAAACCTTTCCCTATTACAATGTTTATGGATCTCTATCCAAAGGAGACACCAATCCCCTAATCAAGTTCGTGGATCTCTATCCACAGGAGAACTCCTTTCTCCTTAGCTCTGACTGGTGATCTTCTAGAAGAACTATTGCCCCCACTACTCTAGCTAATGGATCTCTATCCACTGAAGACTCCTGTCCTCACTACCCTGGCTAATGGATCTCTATCCACTAGAGACTTGTCATCCTCTATACTCTATCACCTTCAAACTCTATCTCACACTTGTCCTACACTAAACACAGTCCTTCGGTCTAGCACAAATCTGATCCTCCTAATCTCTATCCTCTCGGTCTAGCACTAAACCTAGTCCTCAAATCTAGCACCAAATCTATCCTCAATTATCTATCACTAAACATAGTCCTTCGGTCTAGCACAAATTTATCCTCAAGCCTTAACACAAAGCTTGACTCAATCTCAAATCAACTCTATTGGATCTACCCCAAACCTTAACTCAAGGTTTGAACAAATCAATCAATCAACTCTGCTCTCAAGTCTTCTCAAAGACTTATCTCAAATCTGCCTTGTAAGCTTCCACAAAATCTCACACTAATCTATCCACAAGTCCTCTCTAGAACTTGTCCAAATCTCTCAATAAGTCCTCACTAGAACTTATCCAAATATGCTCAATAAGTCCTCACTAGAACTTATCCAAATATACTCTCAATCTGTATTGTAATCTTTCACAAAAGCTCACACAAATCTATCCACAAGTCTTCTCAAAGACTTACCTCAAATCTGCTCAACAAGTCCTCACTAGAACTTGTCCAATCTCATAGAAACATAAAGAGAATTGTTAGAGACTCAATATGCTCTACATTCATCACAATGCTCAATCACTTTCAATCACTCTCTTAGAAACATATAGAGAATTGTTAGAGACTCAATATGCTTCACATTCACCTCAATACTCAATCACTTTCAATCACTCTCTTAGAAACATATAGAGAATTGTTAGAGACTCAATATGCTTCACATTCACCAACTCAATCACTTTCAATCACTCTCTTAGAAACATATAGAGAATTGTTAGAGACTCAATATGCTTCACATTCACCTCAATACTCAATCACTCTTTTAGAAACATATAGAGAATTTTAGAGACTCAATATGTTTCACATTCACCTCAATACTCAATCACTTTCTCAACTCAATTCAGAATATAGAATAATTTATTTCATAGAACTTGAACAATCACTTCAACACATTCACTTGACTAGGCTCAACCAACTCTACTCAACCAATCACTCAATGAAATAATCCTTGCTTACAAACCCTAGTCCAATCACATGAACACTCACTCAAATATTTCCAACAATGCTTATCAATCAATCTCACATAACAATGATACTCATGTTCTTTGCAAACCCTAGTTCAAGTTCCTCACTCACTTAATCACTTCAACAACAATGCTTATAAAACAAGGTTCTATCAACAACTCTTTTATTCTAGAAAACCTTGAAGCATTAAATCAAAACACTCTCAACAATGCTAACCAAACAATCCTTTTCACTCCAAATTTTCATACACAACTTTCAACAATCACTCACTAGGAAGAATATGCCCATACCTTTTGTTGGATGTAAAAGTGCCTTTGGAAAAACTTGTCTTAATCACAATTTCCTTCTTTCCAAATTCAATGGTTAAACACAACAATATCACTTCAATACTTTCTCAAAAATATTCCCTTAGACACAAAATAATCACAACTCAATTTATGCCTTATTGCTCCCTTTTAAAAATAACACTCATCATAACATACATAAAAATAATTTCTTTGATACACCTTATAAACTCCAACTTGAAATAATATCCAACACAATAAAATATCAACCAAACACCTTACAATCCTTTCAAAACCTTTGAGCAAATAACATTAAAAATTTAATTTTGCAAAACCCTTATATCTCCCTTTGCAACCTTAGAACCAAATAAAAATATGCAAAAATTAATTTTTAAATGCCCAAACTATATTCCCAAAATTTTTGGTGACCAATATCAAAGCATACCTCTTTCTTCCCCAAAAGGGGATTCGGCGAGATTCGATCCGTCATCTCCTCTATCCTAAGCGCCTTAGCGCTTGGGAGCCCACCGCATGGGCTACTAAGGCCCACATGAAGGAAGGATGAAGTCCTTCCTCTTATGCCTCCGCCATCATCTTATCTTTCACGAATTTTGCACGCTTTCTCTCTTCCTTGGACGCAGCACAAATTACAAGGCTCACAATTTATTTCGAAGGCATGGTAAGGTTTGGTGAAGTGGGTGTTCCCCCTTATATACACATTTTTAAACTCCTCCTCACGTCGGTGCTTTGTCATTCGAAATCGAATTTTGAATTTTAATTTTAATAACCCACTTTAGGGTTATTTAACCTTAGCTTAAATTAATTTATAATTAATAATTAAATTAATTAATAATTAATTTAAATAACTTTATAAGTTAAGTAAATTAACTAATAAATTAATTTATAATTAATTTTAAACTTCCTTTGTATAATATTATAAAATAATATTATAATATTATTCACTTGGGCTTCTTTTAGCATTTTGGACCAAATCTGACTTCCTAGAACCGGGTCTTGAAACTGAAACCAAATTATCCTTTTGCATTTATTGGAGAACCAAAATTGATGCTACTAAGTGAAACTGCCATTTAAAGCTTGACATCAATGACCACTCACTCTTGACATCAATGACAACTTATCACTCAAAATGTCCAACAATCTCCCCCTTTGTCATTGATGGCAACCCAAATTCTTTTTACCAAAACTTGACCTTTTTCCTATTCTCCCCTGGGAAACTGCTCCCCCTGACTCAATGCTCTCTCCTTAAACCAAATCTCTCCCCCTTACTCAAATCTCTCCCCTTTGAAATCAATGGCAAAGGGTCACCTTTGGGGCTCGGGGCTAAGAATGAGTCTCTTAGCTTAGCCCCTCCCCCACCTCCTCTTGAGGTGGTTAATTCTAGGGTGGGAGTATTTCTACTCCCAGAAAGCACTGGTCTTTACCTTTATCCTCTTTCCTTCTCATCTGATCCTTCTGATTTCTTTGAATGTTCCTATTCCTGTTCCTGTCCATGTCCACATTCTTATTCCTATTTATATCCATATCCATATTCCTATTCCTATTCCTATTCCTGTTCTTATCCATATTCATGTTCATGTTCCTATCCATGCCCATATTCCTGTTCCTATTCTTGTTCCTGTTCATGCTTGATTCTGGAATGTCTGCTCTACACCATTTTGTTGTATGTCCATCATTATTGCACTTATAACACTTAATGTTATTATTCCTTGGAGGTGCAAATGTCTTAGGATTTCTCCTAGTGAAGCCATATCCTTTTCTATCATGAACCCTGCAATCCATTGCCTTGTGACCAAACTGATTACATGAGTAGCAATACCCATGGAAAAGCTACCTGTTTTTGAAATTCCCATTTTCCTATCTTTCATGTGTCCTGCATTGTGAAGCCATGTGTCCAAACCTGTGACATGAGAAACACCTTCCATTGAAATTTCCTTGTCTTGACCTCATTGGTCTCTTAGTCTCTCTTAACCTATTATGATTGTTGTTCCATCTATTTCTTCTTTGTGCATTGTTCCTTTCCTTGTTGAACTTTCTGTTGTCCAACTCATCCTCAGATGTCTCACTTTCTCTTACACTATCTTCTTCTAAAGTTTCTTCTTCTTCAGAACTTGAGGTTGACTCTTCTTCTTGTTTCTTTTGAGCCTGTTCAAAACCAAGACCTATTTTGTTTGTTGACCTTCTTTGTACCTTGATCATCTTATCCACAACATTTGAGCTCTTTCCAAACTTGTGTAGCTTATCCTCAGATTTTTCTAAATCTTCCCTTAGTAGAGCTACTTCTTGTTCTAACATTTCACATTCTAAGACCTTTGCTTCTAACTTATCCTTGAACTTCTTTGTCTTAGCCATTGACTTGTTTAGATCCTCTATAAGCTTTCTTCTCTCTTCATCATATTCTTGAAACTGAAACTCAAGTTTAGAGTTTTGCTTTCTTACCTTATTTACTATGTCAAGAGCATAAATAAGTTCTGCCTTAAGATCAAATTCTTCTTTATCTGATTCTTCCTCTATTTGTTTGCCTTTGTCTACATCTTCATTTTCTTTTGACTTGTCTACTATAGGATCACCTTCTTCTTCTTCTAGTGCCATTAGAAGATTTTCTTCTGGTCCTTCAAGTGCATCCTCATATTCATCATCACTAAAACTATAACCATTCCTTGTACAACTATCTTCAAGATGTCCAAAGTTACCACATCTAAAACACTTGAGAATTATTGGTGACCTTTTCTTGACTTCTTCTTTTTCTTCAATCATAAATAGGACTTCATCTCTATCATTATCTGAAAAACTAGCATCACTATCACTTGAGTACTTACTTGCCTTGTCTGCATAGTAGCTCCTCTTTTGTCTTTGAAAGAACTTCTTCCCTTGTCTGCTTTGTCCATCCTTACCTTTCTTTTGGTACCTGTATTTTTTTGATTCCCTGTTCCTGTGATCCTATTTTTCTTCATCATTGTTATTTTTAGCTTCTTGACAATCAGTTGCATAGTGACCATACTTTCCACAATTGAAACATCTAACAGATTTTGCATCTTTGAATCTTCTTGAATCCTTGTTCCTTCTGCCATAATTTGCTTCTTCATCACTGGATGACTCATTGCTTGATTCTGACTTCTTACCCTTTGTCTTCTTAATTGCTTTGAAGGTTGCTTCCTTCTGGGGATTAGGTTCTTTTGTTCTTAACTCAAAATCTGTAAGAATACCAAGCAACATATCTCTTGTCAAAGAATCACCATCCTTTGCTTCTTCTATAGCTGAAATATTTTCACTAAACCTTGTTGGAAGAGACCTTAAGATCTTATCACAAACATCTGATTCATCCACATTAAGTCCAAGTCCTTGCATAGCATTAACAACCTCATCTACCCGAAGTAGATAAGAACTAATGTCTTCCTCATTCTTCATTCTTAATTCTTCAAATTGTCCTTTGAGATTTCGTATCTTTGCCTTTTTGACACTTTTATCTCCTTCATATATGCTTTGCAACTTATCCCAAATTCCTTTTGCATCTTTACAATGCATAACTTTTATTGATTATATTCTATGCAAACCTCTCAGAAGTGCATTCATTGCTTTTGAATTGTAATGTTGTAGAAGCTTACCTTCCTTATCTGTAGGTGGATCAACTGGTGGTATGTATCCATTTTCAACTGCTTCCCAAATTTCATTGCCAAGTGCCATCAGGTGAACCTTCATTCTCATACTCCAATATATGTAGTCACTTCCATCAAATATTGGTGTTGAATTATCTGAGGACACATTCTTAGAATCCATTGTGTTCTTGAAAGCTTTTCCTTCAAGCTGTTAAACTCTTTTGAAGGAACCCGCTCTGATACCAATTGAAGAACACAAGCTTATACTGAGAGGGGGGTGAACAGTATAAGACCACTTTTTACTTTTCTTTCCCAATCAATATTATGCAATGTATAGATAGCAATATCAACAATAGTAATCAAAGCAATGCACAAATCACCACACACAATAGAGACACCAA
Source organism: Wollemia nobilis (assembly GCA_028583015.1). NCBI lineage: Eukaryota > Viridiplantae > Streptophyta > Pinopsida > Araucariales > Araucariaceae > Wollemia > Wollemia nobilis. Next base: position 3,997,540 of record JAQPPZ010017073.1, read on the forward strand.
ATTTACGTGGTTCACCCAATGTGGGCTACTCCACGGAGAAAATATTTCACTAAAATTTTCTCAATCAATCTCTTGGGAATCCTTTCCCTATTACAATGTTTATGGATCTCTATCCAAAGGAGACACCAATCCCCTAATCAAGTTCATGGATCTCTATCCATAGGAGAACTCCTTTCTCCTTAGCTCTGACTGGTGATCTTCTAGAAGAACTATTGCCCCCACTACTCTGGCTAATGGATCTCTATCCACTGAAGACTCCTGTCCTCACTACCCTGGCTAATGGATCTCTATCCACTAGAGACTATCATCCTCTATACTCTATCACCTTCAAATCTCTATCTCAAATATACACTAAACATAGTCCTTCGGTCTAGCACAAATCTATCCTCAATCTCTATCCTTTGATCTAGCACAAACCTTGTCCTCAAATATGTCCTCAATATCTATCCTCTTATCTACACTAAACATAGTCCTTCGATCTAGCACAAATATATCCTCAATATCTATCCTCAAGCCTTAACACAAAGCTTGACTCAATCTCAAATCAACTCTGCTAGATCTACCCCAAACCTTAACTCAAGGTTTGAACAAATCAATCAATCAAATCTACTCTCAAGTCTTCTCAAAGACTTATCTCAAATATTCCTTGTAAGCTTCCACAAAATCTCACACCAATCTATCCACAAGTCCTCTCTAGAACTTGTCCAATATGCTCAATAAGTCCTCACTAGAACTTATCCAAATATACTCAATAAGTCCTCACTAGAACTTATCCAAATATACTCTCAATATGTATTGTAAGCTTTCACAAAATCTCACACAAATCTATCCACAAGTCTTCTCAAAGACTTACCTCAAATCTGCTCAACAAGTCCTCACTAGAACTTGTCCAATCTCATAGAAACATAAAGAGAATTGTTAGAGACTCAATATGCTCTACATTCATCACAATGCTCAATCACTTTCAATCACTCTCTTAGAAACATATAGAGAATTGTTAGAGACTCAATATGCTTCACATTCACCTCAATACTCAATCACTTTCAATCACTCTCTTAGAAACATATAGAGAATTGTTAGAGACTCAATATGCTTCACATTCACCTCAAAACTCAATCACTTTCAATCACTCTCTTAGAAACATATAGAGAATTGTTAGAGACTCAATATGCTTCACATTCACCCTACCCCACACTCATCAATACTCAATCACTTTCTCAACTCAATTCAGAATATAGAATAATTTGTTTCATAGAACTTGAACAATCACTTCAACACATTCACTTGACTAGGCTCAACCAACTCTACTCAACCAATCACTCAATGAAATAATCCTTGCTTACAAACCCTAGTCCAATCACATGAACACTCACTCAAATATTTCCAACAATGCTTATCAATCAATCTCACATAACAATGATACTCATGTTCTTTGCAAACCCTAGTTCAAGTTCCTCACTCACTTACTTCAACAACAATGCTTATAAAACAAGGTTCTATCAACAACTCTTTTATTCCAGAAAACCTTGAAGCATTAAATCAAAACACTCTCAACAATGCTAACCAAACAATCCTTTTCACTCCAACTTTTCATACACAACTTTCAACAATCACTCACTAGGAAGAATATGCCCATACCTTTTGTTGGATGTAAAAGTGCCTTTGGAAAAACCTGTCTTAATCACAATTTCCTTCTTTCCAAATTCAATGGTTAAACACAACAATATCACTTCAATACTTTCTCAAAAATATTCCCTTAGACACAAAATAATCACAACTCAATTTATGCCTTATTGCTCCCTTTTAAAAATAACACTCATCATAACATACATAAAAATAATTTCTTTGATACACCTTATAAACTCCAACTTGAAATAATATCCAACACCATAAAATATCAACCAAACACCTTACAATCCTTTCAAAACCTTTGAGCAAATAACATTAAAAATTTAATTTTGCAAAACCCTTATAACTCCCTTTGCAACCTTAGAACCAAATAAAAATATGCAAAAATTAATTTTTAAATGCCCAAACTATATTCCCAAAATTTTTGGTGACCAATATCAAAGCATACCTCTTTCTTCCCCAAAAGGGATTCAGGCGAGATTCGATCCACCGTCTCCTCTATCCTAAGCGCCTTAGCGCTTGGGAGCCCACCGCATGGGCTACTAAGGCCCACGTGAAGGAAGGATGAGGTCCTTCCTCTTATGCCTCCACCGTCGTCTTATCTTTCATGAATTTTGCACGCTTTCTCTCTTCCTTGGACGCAACGCAAATTACAAGGCTCACAATTTATTTCGAAGGCATGGTAATGTTTGGTGAAGTGGGTGTTCCCCCTTATATACATGTTTTTAAACTCCTCCTCACGTCGGCGCTTTGTCATTCAAAATCGAATTTCGAATTTTAATTTTAATAACCCACTTTAGGGTTATTTAACCTTAGCTTAAATTAATTTATAATTAATAATTAAATTAATTAATAATTAATTTAAATAACTTTATAAGTTAAGTAAATTAACTAATAAATTAATTTATAATTAATTTTAAACTTCCTTTGTATAATATTATAAAAGAATATTATAATATTATTCACTTGGGCTTCTTTTAGCATTTTGGACCAAATCTGACTTCCTAGAACCGGGTCTTGAAACTGAAACCGAATTATCCTTTTGCATTTATTGGAGAACCGAAAACTGATGCTGCCAACTGAAACTACCACTGAAAGCTTGACATCAATGACCACTCACTTTTGACATCAATGACAACTTATCACTCAAAATGTCCAACATGAGGTATGCATGGACATCGATACTACTAGCTCAAACTTACAAAGAGACACATGGCATTAGGATGACTTACAAGACATGGCTAACTTGTATCCTACTGATACAATTGTGGGATTGGGAGTACATAGGAGTAGCAAGGTTAGTAGGATTATCCTATAAGGACCATAAGTTGATGGGGGAGAATGTGCCCTATGCATTGAGATGGTGTATTGATAGAGAGATTATATAGGTGACGAGGCCTCATTAGGGAGACACCCTATACTATCAGGAAAAGTTTAGGAGTTTGAGGTTAAAAATATTAGTTGATGACCATAGAGAGGGATGCCATCATGGGTAGAGGATGTGATGGAGTTTTGTGGTGAGGTGATCAATATGGGTGATTGGTTATAAAGGCATGTAGGTAGAGTTTTTTAGTACACTCAGGTGTTGAGGTAGTTCAATTTGCAATAGGGCTTTCATGATCCACCAGTAATTATTTTGAGGGTCAAGGGAGATCATGGAAATCGAACATGTGTGGACCCTTTGGATGTGGATAGGTATGTAGATATAATGATACATGATATTGATGATGCAAGGACTACCACAGAGTTTGGTGCATGGTGGATGACAACTAGGGACAGTTTTGAGGGATGATGTAAGTAGATAAGAGGGTGTAATGGGAGCTAGGGAAGTAGAGGTGGAAGCAAGTGAGGCAAAGGTAGTAGTTAGTGGGATAGATGAGGAGGAGTAACCACTTAGACAATGAGTACATCATAAGATAGAGGGTGGAGCAGGTCTATACAGGGCAACAATAGAGGAGGGACCTACAGTAAATGTAGGGGACCTAATTTTGATGATAACATATAGTTTGGGTAGATGATGGACATCATGGAGGAGGTAGAGATGTTGAGAGATAGGGTGCAATAGGTAGAGGTACATATGGTAAAAAAAGAGGTTTTCTAGATATTAGAGAGGATGAGACTATAGTTTGAGAGAGACTCAACTTTGGAAGAGAGAGATAAGCTCTGGAAGCAATTAGATACACTGATAGTAGAGTAGGGGAGGTTGCAGAGTGAAAGAGACTCAACTATGACAAAGAGGGATGGAGTAACAATAGAGAGAGATAAGCTCCAAGAGTGACTAGATACATTGATTGTGATGAAGGACAAGGTCTAGGTTTAGTGGGAGGAGCTGCACAGAGAACGAGATGTTGTGGTAGCTGAGAGAAATAAACTTTGAGAGGAGGTGGAGCGATCGAGGGCTTAGGGTGATATGATATCTTTACAAGTAGAGGTTTCTCAACTATGACATGATCGAGATGAGTATAGGACAACTTATGCTAGAGAGAGGGATACAATGTTGGTTTGCGAGGATGCATTGGTTGGCCATGACTTAGCTATTCCATCTCATTTGAGATCTATATCTTAACACAACCATAAGAGCACAACATTAGTTACTTCATTAGTGTTGCATTTCATAAATCTAATAACATCTCAAGCAAAGGGATTTGTTCTGACATAGGATGATGAGAGACCATAAGGGAGCAAAGATGAGAGATGAGGAGGATAAGAGGGGAGTGGGGATACTCCTAATGGTTAGTAGGGACGATTTTGTTTTGGTGTAGTAGATGAGCTACCATTTTTGTAGATAATTATTTAGGATGAGATGATCATGATTATGTATAGGGAGATATAGATGTAGATGTACATGTGATGTAGCCTTTGGATAAATTTTGATGATGTACTTATGATTATTTGATATATACATGATGAGGATTTGGATATGTATCTTGATGTGATGTGTTTAAATTGTGTTATTGTAATGTGATGTACTTTTATGCTATTGGTTTGATGTGATGATGCATTGGTGCATGTGATTAGATAGATGTGATATGAGATGTGGCATTTATTCGATATGGTTGATGTTATGAATGATGATATGTTATTGCATAAATGCAAGAATTGAACTTCATATGTGTTTGTTTAATCAAAATTTTGGATGTGTGTTTTTGAATTTCACAATCACAAATGGTTTAATTAATCAATGACAAGTTAATAGTCACATAGATATATTAACAAAACATAAGACAAGAAAACATGCAATGTATATGATGAATGCAACTATAATAGTGAACATAGGTAGGCTATGCATAGAATGATTTGATCATTAAGCTAAATGAAAATGAACAATGAACATGTAACCATAATTATTGAACATTGGATTAATGATTTAAGGATAGAGCTATTGATTGGAAAAACTAGCTGTGATGCTATTCGTTCCTATTTACAATGATTTTTAGATGCTAGAAGAATTTCTAGAAGGTCAAACACCGTAGTTTAAACAATTAAACTCATATATTATTCAATCAATATCTTGTAAAAATATTGACCATGTTGAATAAGATTAAGCTTATCATGGACCAGTGTGTGTGCAATGATGTTTATTTTTCCATTTTGAGTGAGGTTGAATTAACCAATTGTAAACTTAGACAATATAAGATAGTTAATACACAAGTGCATAGTGGTTTATGCAAAATAATGTCACTAATGTGATAGACATGTCACCACTTGTAAGGCATACTCCACTACTAGACAAACATCTATAGCCTTGATGGAGATTAGCCCCATAATTAGTCAATATTGCTCCACTACCAGTCAAGCATCTATAGCCCTTGTGGAGACATATAATATGCTTGAGAAAACCAAGAATAAGCTATTGGTAGTTCTATTTTTGTTATTTTATTTTTTATTCTTTTAATTCTTTGGTGCTTTTGTTTGCTTTTCTCTTTTTTTTTTTGCAACTTGTTATTTTTTTCGATCCTTAGGCTTGGATCATGCGAATGATAGGATGAGTGAGAAAATTTTTGCTTTGTGGAAAGACTACAAAAGGTTTGTCTTCCCTAAACTCAAAATTTATTTAATATGTGATTAGTCGAAGAAAGAACTCAATACAGTTAGGGGAAGCCTAAAATCACATAAGAACTCAATGATGTTTGACAAAGGTTGATTGGATCAACTAAAAAATGGTTGAATAACAAAAAGGACTCCTATGAGAAAGCCACCTAAGAATGTGATTGAATCAAACATCATGATAGTTTGTGCTAATATAGTTCATGCTTATGGATTATGTGCAAAAGACAAATATGTATATGTGCAATATGAGTGACAATGCTACTAGACAAAGAACAACACTACACTTAAATACATGACAACGATATGAACACACAATGCATATGAATGATAACAAAAATATGCAAAAAAACATGTCATTGATTAATTGTGCCAATTAGGATTGATTAACACATATCCATGTATCCAAAAAGTGACCAATATAGCATATTATGATCTAAATGTTACGTATCTATGAATGTTTAATGAATAAATTGAATGTGAAAGAATGATGAGAGAGAAATGTAAATGTTTGTGAGAGAGGAGAAATTAGGGAGAAAAGAAGGGAAATTAGAAGGAGAATAAATAGAAAGAAGAGGTTGAATAAAGGGAAATAGAAAATGGGGAAGGAGGGGAAAGAAAATAAAATGACCGATCAAAGGTATGTAGTTGCTTGTGCGTGACCATACAACATTGACATGGCACCTGAGAAAAGAAGAAGATGGAAGGAAATTAGAATGAAGGAGAAGAGAAAGTTGGGGAAGGATGAAAGAATGAGGAAAATAGCAATAGAGAATAAATAGGACTAGTCAAAGGTATGTATCCACTTGTGCATGATCATACCTAGAGAGAAGAAAGCAGCTTGGGTGCTTTGAAAGTAAATTTGACTTTTAAACTAGGAAGCAACTTGGGTGCTTTGAAAGTAAATTTGATTTTTAAACTAGGAAGCAACTTGGGTGCTTTGAAAGTAAATTTGATTTTTAAAACTAGGAAGAAACTTGGGTGATTTGAAAGCAAAAATCTTAAAGAAAATTTTGATTTTGAAATAAAATCAAAGAGATTTGGTGCCTTTGAAGCAAAACATAAGGGAAATTTTGATTTTTGGAATGAAATCGAAGGGATTTGGTGCCTTTGAAGCAAAAGAGAAGGAAAATTTTAATTTTTGAAATGAAATCAAAGGGATTTGGTGCCTTTGAAGCAAAAAAGAAGGGAAATTTTAATTTTTGAAATGAAGTCAAAGGGATTTGGTGCCTTTGAAGCAAAAAAAAATGGAAATTTTGATTTTTGAAATGAAAACAAAGGGATTTGGTGCCTTTGAAGCAAAACAGAAGGGAAATTTTAATTTTTGAAATGAAATCAAAGGGATTTTGTGCCTTTGAAGCAAAACATAAGGGAAATTTTAATTTTTGAAATGAAATCAAAGGGATTTGATGCCTTTAACGCAAAGTAGAAGGAAATTACACATTTTGAAATTGGAATCAAAGGGATTTGGTGCCTTTGAAATGAAATATAAGGAAATTGTACTTTTTAAAATTAGAATCAAAAGGATTTGGTGCCTTTGAAAAAAAAGTAATTAAATTTGAGAGATTGCTATATGAATAAAAGTGAGCACATCTTTTAACTCCATTTTTGTAAGACGAGTTGGTCTGAGAAGGTAATTGATTATGATGGTAAGGCAAAGGGCACAATTGTATGCCTAGTAGTTGATTTGTTGATGGTGAGGCAAAGGATGAAACCGTATGCCTAATAGTTGATTTGTTGAGGGTGAGGCAAAGGGCACAACCATATGCGTAGCACTTGATTTTTTGAAAGTGAGGCAATGGGCACAACCATATGCTTGGCAATAGATTTGTTGAAGGTAAGGTAAAGGAAACGACTATATGCATGGCAATTGATTTGTTGAGGGTGAGGTAAAGGACGTAATCCTATCCCTGGTAATTGATTTTTTGAGGGTGAGTCAAAGGGTGCAATTGTATGCCTAACAATTTATTTATTGAGGGTAAGGCAAAGGGTGCAACCATATGCCTAGTAATTGATTTGTTGAGGGTGAGGCAAAGGGTGCAATTGTATGCTTAGAAATTTATTTGTTGAGGGGGAGGTAAAGGGTGAAACCGTATGCTTGGTAATTGATTCATGATTGATAAATTCGACAACATAAAATATGAGTAAATGAGAAGTGAATTGAATGTGGAGGGAGGTAAATACCCCTAGACAAAAAATTGGTTGAAAGGAGTATTGACTTCCATAGATAAAAATTGGGTTGAAATAGGATGGGCTCCCCCAATCATGAAATTGAGGTGAAAGGGGGTGGAATCCCCTAGTCATAAGATTGAGTTGAAGAAGAAGAGATAAATGATGAGGATAATAATGTGGAGGGAGAAAAGAAAATAGAGAAAGGAATAAGAAGGTTGGGGAAGAGGAATAGGAGAAATAGGACGAAAATAACCAGCTATAGGTACATAGTCACTTGTGTGTGACCATACAATAATGACATGGAACTTATTAAAGAAAGAGAGGAGAAGATTAAAGAGGTGAGGAAAGAGAGGTAACTAGAGAGAATTCAATAAGAAAAAATGACGATGGGAGGGGCAAGCAAGAGGATCATGATGATGGGGAAGATCATCCTAGATGTCATTGATTGTTGGTAACAAGATTGATCATACCAACAAAATATTGGTGTGAAGGTATGATATTGAGATGATTATTTTTTCAGGGCACAAATTGAGAAGTTGTGACATTGAATTACAGTTGTGGTATCTTAGATTGGGGTAGTGGATGTCTAAATATGTCAAGGTTTTGATTTGAGGAGGTGAGGGGATCATCAAACTGTATGGATTCTTGATCAATCAAATTGTGAACTAGGTGCTTGAAGAAGAAACAATCATTAATGTCATGCCCTTGCTAATGATGGTAGACATAGAACTAATACTTGTACCATTTGGATTTTACCCAATTTGGATCGTTTGGTCTAATCTCAAGCAAAGCAATATATCCTGTATTATTCAAATTTTGGAAGAGATTGGCTAATGGTTTAGAAAGGTGAGTCTAGGTACATTATGGATGATGAGGATGCTAAGATTTAATGAGAGGTTGGATAGGTGGTAGTGGTGCGACTACCTACTCATGTTGTGGATAATCCCAGCATTGATGTCTAAAAATATGGTGGGGTGGATTTACTATAGTACTCATCATGATTGGATCATATGTGGGATTTTGACACCCACAATAACTCAAATATAGTTCAAGGCTCTTGAGGTGATCTAGGAGGTGCTGCATGTATACTAAATAAGGCACTAGGGTTTTTAGAATAGGGTTGACATAGATAATAGCAGGGCAAGGGTTAGGTTGAGAGGGGTAGGGATATGAATATGGGTAAGGTGGATGTGGTGGAAAAGAGAGATGGAGAGGCTATAGAAAACAAACTAGTAAGGCCATTTGGGATGGTAAATAGGGTGAAAAAAGAAGTGGTGTGGATATGGTGCTTTAAGAGGAGGTAGATGATAGGGTGTAGATTGACACGAGGAGGATGAAGCAATCCCCTCACTAGGGCTCTATGGTGGAACAAAGTGAGTGGTATGATGCATTAGATCATGATAATAAGATAAAGGCCCATGCTATAAAATAACACATGGGTATGGGTAATGAGAAGGAGCACATTGAATTTGAGGATGGGTGGAGATGGTTTCCTTTGAGTGCCCTAATTAGTTGGTTGAAGGAGTGGTTACTTGAGAAGCTTTCATGGCTAGGTGCTCTTACTCTCGAGATTGAATTTGGGTAGGAACCATGGTAGAAGGGTGAAGGATAGGTGGATGGCTAGGAAAAGAAGCTATAGATAAATCTAACAAGAACTGTACCTATCTATGCAATTCTAATGAAACACACATGTTTGTATAGTTTTGTATTCAATTGTACCTTTTATTATGGTTCTTTTTAACTGTACTTTTCCATATGATTCTATAAAAAATAGATTATCGATATAGAATCATAGGAAAAATAGAACATGAGTTTTTTTGAAACTATTTTAAGGTCTAGTTTTCTATTTTTATGGTAGTTTTCAACAAAACTAACTAATTAGACAAGTGGTTTAGTGAACAACAAATAAGTTTGTAGATGGGTGTTTTTAAATGTGCTCATGTGTTGATGTGTTTGAATTTTATTAGATAGTTAGTCGTTAAGTGATTTTTATTTTTTGTTTTATTTTCTTATATTTTTATGTGTTTTCTATTTTTGAATACCTCTAAAACAAAGGAATTGGGTGGATGGATGTAATCTATTAGGGTATGTGGATGCATGTTCCCTAATATACCCATAAAGGTATGTAAGAAGAGACTATGCACAAACAGGTAAATGGCTTCCTAAGATGGAGATGTCTTAGGATAATAAAAAAGAGAAGAATAAACCTCTTATGCAAGAGGTGATATTGTCTAAGACGTATGGCAACCCAATTGGATTTTTCTTCGCCCTCGAGAAGACTTGGTTAGTAATGATAGCTACACACTCATGAATTATTTAGCCTTGTGAGTAGGGGTATCTATCCTAAACTACCCTAAGATAATCCTAAGGGTAGTGAGATTTCTGGTGATGGAGTCCAAAAAACTACTCAAAAGGATACTATGGTGGCTAGGAGGCAAGTCAACGGTTGGATATGAAGCCCAACGTCATCGATCTCAATTGATGGTTGGTGATGAAATCCAATTTTACCAATGTGTATAGTACATGCAAGTGTGTGAGGATGTTTTGCTTTAAAAATTAAAGTGCATGAATTGAACTATGTTATGAAGTCAAATGAACAACTTTTTGAATTTTAGAAAATAAAGTGCTCTTAAGATGAAATCTACACTAGGAAAGCAATGAAAATTACTATTTTGTAAGTGAAAATCTATGATAAGGACATGAAAAAGAAATATTGCTTGTCTTAAGCAATATCTATACTAAGATTTGCTTAATCATAAATTTTTCTACACCGATCAAGATACGCATGTTAAGGTTATAACCAGTCATCTTGTTAGAGATTTATGCATGAGAGAGATTGAAATTTGTCTGAGCTAAGTAAGACAAAGAAATTAAATGCGTTCTACAAACCTTATGCAATATGCTTATCCTATGCTATTGAAAAGATAAGTGTAAAGCATACAAGTAATCAACTAGAAAGAGGATCACCCTTGAAAATAAAGCTATGCTAATGCTTATGAAAGAAAAGAGCCTTTTTAAACCAAGCAAGAAAGAAAATTAAATGCTTTTGAAATTTGACCACAACAATTTGGAACATTTTGAAAAATAATAAAGTAAACTAAAGTTTTTGTAGGGTGACCAAAGCAATTTGGGGCCTTTTATAAAGGAAGAAAACATTTTTTTTGGAAATGATGACCAAAGCAATTTGGTGCCTTTTGTAAAGAAATAAAACAAATTTTGAAAATGACCAAGGCAATTTGGTACCTCTAAAATGAAATTTGTAAATAAAATTTTGATTTTGAACCAAGAGAAAGAATTTGACTGAAAAACATTGCTAAAAGTGCTTACTTGTGGTCTTAAGCCACTAAAATGTTGTCTAAACTATTTGATAGACTCTAGAGTGTTGATTTTTGATGTTTGGATTTGATTGTATGGGTTTGTGTGGTTAAGTCTAACTATACCTACCCGTATGGTCCATAATAGAGGGAGTTTTTTGAGGCTCTTTCTACTGATGGTCTATCTACTACAAAAGGTTGTTTCTATGAAATGTCTTGTAAGAACAGAGGGACAAAAAGTTATATTCCTTCAAAAATGTGTATCAAAAGAGAAATGAAACCAAGCTACTAAATGAAAGATACAAAAGAGAATAAAAACCAAAATTTTCAATTTTTAGAGGTTGGAAGGTGAGTGATTTCACCTTAGGATGCCATTATGGGAGGTGATTTGGCCAAAGAAAGCAGTTTTATGATGGGGAGGTAAAGGGCACAACCTTATACCTACCTGTAAGGATTGTGGTTGTTGTGTAGAAACTGGTACCTAACTTCAATGGGCCCAATTTTTAGATCTCTTCAATGATTGTATGGATATGTATGGTTATGAAGTTGATCATACCCCTCCATATGATTTTGGCTTGCAAACCAAAAAAGTCTTCTACTTTGGACCCAATTTGGTGTATCAAGGTTTTGAGAGACTGTGTTGGTTTCTGGTACTTGGAACACCAAAAAAGACAAATGTTAGGGAGATAGCTAAGAAGCTAATAAAAAATGATAGGGGGTTTAGATATCCCACCATGATTGCCAAAATATGTAAAATTAGTGTGTTATTTTCTTGAAAAAAGAGATGTATTACAAAATGTTTCTCTTTACACAAATTGCCCCATGGGCTACAATATAGATCTTCTAAGAAGGAGGCCCTCTTTCTAGTGAATTGATAATGATACCAAGGCTTTATATAAGCACCTTAGGGGGAGTGGGTTTACTACATGCATACCACTTCTAGCTACATAAGTCCTCTAAACCTACATAATCCAATAAAAGTTGTTAGTAACACATGTACGCCTATCACAATCAGACCCTTGATGATAGATAAGATGAAAGAAAATCTAGTCTATTGCATGATGAAGTGCTAAAAATAAGTTTAAAGTAGGAAAAAACTATGATAATTACTTGGATCTATATTTTTTTGACCTGTAGCTATCTATAACAGGTCCCTGGAGGGAATTGTACCCCTAGGTATGGTTCAATATGACCATACCTATCCTTATGATCTACCATGTGTTAGTCAAACAAAGATTTTTTTTTGATGAAGAGGGTTCTTTTGGTCCTGTGGAAGCTCTTGCTCGAGTTTGATGATCTTCTAAATCTATACTTGCAAGAAATTTAAAATATAAAAAAGGCAACAAAAGAGGTATGCAAGTATCCATGGTGGTTAGGAGCAAAGGAGGTTTGATTATAATGGAGTCTAGAGTGATTTTTGTAGAGTTTGGGTATGCAAATATGCGATACTTAGAAATGGAGGAAATGTCCCTCTATTTATATACTTTGGATAAGGTTAGGGGGGCTAAGGTGTACTATGAGGTGGTAGGGTGCACCATGCCTCATAAATAGCTTTGGGTGGAGGAAAGTCCTCACCCATCCATATGCAATAAATGGGCATGGGTGCACCATACCTCATAAATGCATGGGGTGAATAAAGTCTTCATCCATTTATGACATGGTGGATGATGACTCATCAATACCTTTAATGTATATGTGCAAGAAAGTCTTTATGGCATTTATGATATTGAATGCACATGGGGATGAGGGGAGCAAGAGTTAAGTTAGACTAGGGTTATGGGTTAACCCAAGGTGAGGTGGAGGCTAGGCTAGTCAAAGGGTTGACTAGGGTGAGGTGGCCCTAGGGTAGGCTAAAGGGGTGATCACATGGTGACTAGGGGCTAAGTGTAGGAGAGGGCTTAAGAGGAAAAAGGGGCTAAAGGGGATGAATAGTGATTTTTGGAAAATTATGCAAATTTTGAAGGGTTTTGCAAATTAATCATCCATTAGCACTACATAAGGGATAATATGACATTTTTATATGTCTAAATTCTTAGCAATGGATCAACTTCTAAATTATTTAGACCCTCAAGAGGATTGAGACATGGATGTCCCTTATCCCTTTTAATTTTTTTGCTAGTTGCTAAAGGATTGAGTAGAACTATTTTGGATGCAAAGAGGGCAGGATCCATGTTTGAGATCAAAGTGGGGGTCCTTTATTTATATCATTTATTGTTTTTTGATGATGTATTATTCTTCACTAATTATAGTTTAAGGGAATCTAGAAATTTGAAGGAAATATTGGAAACTTATAGTATTGCTATCAGTATAGATATTAATTATCAAAAATCCTCTATTTGCTTTAATGGTCTAGAGTAAGAGACTGAATAGGGTTTGATCAAAATTTTTCCTTTTAATATCTTATATTTCTAGGAAGGCTTTAAGTATTTAGGTTTTTTATTGAATCCAAATAGTTATAGGAAGAGAGATTGGGGATGCATTTTAGAGAAGATTGAAGTTAGGATTAACCATTGGTGTAATAGATGGATGTCTATTGGCAGGAGATTAACACTTGTAAATTCTATTATCAAGGTAATTCCTATGCTTTGGAACTTCTTAGCCTTCATTCCTAAAGGAGTTCTAGAGAAAATAATAAAAAACTATTTTAGATTTCTTTGGATTGGACACAAGGAACATGCAGGCATTCCTTTAGTTAAGTGGTAGAGTATTGCTAGGTCAAAGGAGGAAGGTGGAGTCCAAGATCCCATAGGTACTAGAGTTTACATTATATACCTTTGCAGTATAAAGGATTCTTCAAATGGTCACCCCACATTTTTGGCATTCTCAACGAATGTAAACTGCTTGACCATAGAATTGGGATTATTGCTTCTCAATCTTTAGAGAAGAGGGGATGCAATTTCCTTCTACTAGTCATAAGTTAGTATATGTTGGGTACCTTTTTGGGAATAATACTTTTGAGTTCAGTTAAATCATCTATGGTGAACTAATAAACTTCAAAAATTTCTTACCTCATCTTTGTGATGGGTAGTTAAACATCTATCGCTATACATTATCATTTTATCATGGACATGGGAAAACTAGGTGTTGCCTCCCCTCAACAACCTTATGTTTGGGTTATTAAGAAGGTTTTTAAGTAAGGTTACTTTAAGATAGCCCTTTCCAAAAGAAACCCCCAAACCCTTAAATCTAACTCTCTAACTCTTTATTTTAGCAAATATAGAGCTTGCTTAAAATAATATTCATATAATAGATACTAATATTCTTATATAAGTTGAATAGAAGTATGCAAATAAACTAGAGATATTATTTTAATCCAAGCATTGATTCAATATGAACAAGCACTAATACAACATAAATAAGAGCCATGAATATTATACCATTATCATAGAACATGGTACCAAGCATAATCATTCATATAAAGGTGCAAAATACACATATGAATAGTCTTTTATTCTATTACAATAAATCCTCTTTCACCAAGAGTGATTTATAACTTAATCCTTTCATATGATATCATGAACAATTGAAGAATTTATTATCATGATCTGATTGAAGAAATGACCAAGGGTTTTCTTTTGAATGCTAATAAATTAAACACCACTAAAGGTTCATTTATATTTAATATAGCAATAAAATAAAACAATCTAAAGTTCTATTTCAAATTAAGCTTAAACTTAGGTTATAAACAACAACAAATAATAAACATGGGTGAAGAAAAAAATAACATGGTGAACAATGATCAAATCAAGCCAACCCTAATGGGTTGACAAATCAACCAGCGAATGCTAGGCCACATGGAAGGCACAAGCAATCCAGAGCACAAAGACAAAAGAGGCATGCAAAAACTAGGAACCAATCCAAGCAAAAGGAACCTTAACACACTTAGGGAAGCATCCTAACACATGCATCAATTTAGGCAATGTAGAATGTCAAAAAACCCACTATGCAACTCCTAT
The DNA here is from genome assembly GCA_028583015.1 of Wollemia nobilis. Taxonomy (NCBI): domain Eukaryota; kingdom Viridiplantae; phylum Streptophyta; class Pinopsida; order Araucariales; family Araucariaceae; genus Wollemia; species Wollemia nobilis. The sequence goes on from JAQPPZ010017073.1 coordinate 4,012,658, forward strand.
GTAGAGCAAGGATCAACATCGTAGATTGACCAAGCAATACCAGGCTTACATACTCAATAAAACCAAGCAGACCAGGGCACAACTCACATGGAAGATAAAAAATTCTCAATAAATGTTGAAAGCTACATCAAGCATAGGTATATTGGGTCAAAGTCACATTAAATAAGGAAATAAAAGTGAGTAACCAAAAGCCTTCTCAAAGCTAAACCCCCTATGTAAAATTATTGGAACGAAGAGCACTAAGGAGTAATATACAGCTTGGGTGCATCATATGCACTAGCCAATATATGTAGAACCACTCCAACTCAAAGCGACAAAGCCCAAGCACATGTGGAAGGAAGAAAATGACATATAAAATAAAGACACAAGCATCTACCAGCTTTGGTACACCCAATTAAAGCTAAGGAGTAGTCAAAAAGTTTAAGAATGATACAAGAAAATACAACGATAGAAGACCAAGACAATCATGATCCAAGGAGAAATACCTATACACTATACATCAAATATTTAGGCATCCTCCTCTTATTTATTTGGATCATCTCTTGCTACCGTTGTCTATGTCATTTCATTAAAACATCCTTGCCTTTATTTCCTTCGAAAGCAAGAATGTATAATAATAACCACCCCATAAATCCACCACCATCCTTACATTAGACAAGGGAAAATCCAGGCACCATAGAGCATGGAGTGTTCATAATAAAGTTCAAGAAATATTTTCTCATGTGCCCACTAAAAACCTCATTAAAGGCAACTCTAGAAAAGCAAAGAAAATTAAATAAAACATTCTTATTTAATACTAAAGGTGGTCCAAATTTTTTCTCTTGCAAAGATAGAATAATCTAAATATTGGAAACTAGCCTTAATTAATTATGGTTTAAGGATTATTTCAAGCCAACCTTATACTTATTCAAATATTAACATCAAAAGTTAATTTAATACTTTCAAGCATATAAGAAAGAATCAATCCATATAAGCAAATAAAAATGCACTCCCTCAATGTTCCACACCATTGTTTTATCCTTAAGTGGGTGGTATCTTTTAAGATAGACTAAGCTATCACAAACTTACTTTAAGGAGACTCATTGCAAGAAACTTCCTAGTCCAATGGTGCAAACATGAACATAAGCAAAATGCATTGCACCTATATGAAGGGTATTCATCCATGTTACCTTGAGTTGTTTTATGAACAAGTCATTGTCATAATTTCCCTTTCAATATAGTCTCTCGTTCCTTGTGGTCAACTTCCTTATCCACCCATGAGGGTACCTAATCTTGCAACCATGTATAAAATCAACCGTACCATATTTTTTTATGAAATAGACAAAACAATAAATGAATATATCCATCCAAAAGCATCAAAACTAAACATAAAACATCATTGGTCAATACATAGTTCATATTATAAAAGGTCCTACCAAGGTGGATCACAACATACTGCCCCCTTGGACTAAACACAGTACTCTGTGTTTCTTGCAAATATTACATTCCATTTTCATTCAAACAAATAAGGAAAATGCCTTTTCATCTGATCCACTTTTTTCCAAGTGGTGCTTTTCTTAGAATATTGGTCCCATTGGACCCTACACTATTCTAGAGTTTGTTTCCTCATCACTTTGGAATGAAACTCTATAATATTCACTAGTCTCACTTCAATGATCGATGGATCTACCACCTATAATTTTGAGACATCCCACACATGATTAGGATCAATAATATATTTTCTAAGTAGAGATATATGGAAAGAATCATGGATCTTTGATAGATCAGGTGGTAAGGCGAGTCTTTAGGCTACTAGACCGATCCTATCAAGGATATTAAAAGGCCCAATAAAATAGAGATCCAACTTAGAAGACTTGATGGCACTCTTCATGGGTTTAATTCTTAAGAATACTCTATCTTCCACAAAGAATTACATAGGTAAACTCTTTAGATCAACTGATATGGAACCAAAAATACTGAACTATTTTTATCGATAATACATTACATATTTAAAGGCTTGGAATGCATATTTAAAAACCATTATATGGCAAACACTTTGGCCCAATACCATGTATGAGCAAGAAATAGGATAGGAACACATTAAATGTTGGAAACTTTCTAGAAGGTGGCCTACAAGTGCATTATGGCATATGCTATATATTGGAATATATTACATTATTTGGTACATGCCAATGTACCACCATGGGTACATGTTTAGATTAGGATTTGAGTATTTACTTTATGCAATGTAATAAATGCACAAGTATTATTAGAATGTGCAATTATGTAAATGTGCATGTTGTCCACATGTACATGAGTCCATAGGATAGGAATATGGAAGGCCAAGAGTCATGTCTCATTATATATAGGCCTTTGATAAGTGAGAGAGGTAGATAGATAGAAGCATAAGATAGACTAGAGTAGATACAATGTAGAACTTGTATGAAGCATGAAGCATTTGAGATTTCTGCATTTTGTATGTTCTTATTTTTTTGAGATTTCATTAATGGCTATTTTATGAGTTTTTTCAAAAGTTTCTCAAGATATTTACTTGCTTATTATATTACCATTATCATAGATATAATATTTTGTGAATACAAAAATCAAGCAACACCAAATAAATTATGAAAAAATGAATAAGCAAAATGACACAAATGATTGCACAAAGAAATGAACTCTTTTATTATTGCCGATGGATCTCCAATATTACAATCAAATGTACCTCGAATAAGGGGATTTACAATGCTTATTATTTTGATACAATTGTTACAATGTACTAGGGTTCTCCAAAACACTAGTTAGAAATAATGGTGGTATCTTCGCGTTTGATTTGATCCCAACAGAGTGGTGAGTGGGCTTTGGTATCCTATGCAGGGCCACTCAAGATTTATTAGATTTTAAAGAATATAGATTTTACACCTGCACACAATAAAACAATAACCAAGATCAATAATATCTGTGAGGGCTCCACTGTGTGAGAATCTCAAAAAAAATGAAGTATCTAAACCCTAGTATTGCAATAAAATCTATGAATAAAATCATAAAAACATAAATAATAATAATGAGATTTTAAATTGTCAAATAACGTTGTTTCTATATTCATCGTTGATGTAGGGAATGATTACATAGATGCCCAAACGGTCACCCAAGGGCCGTAGGACTACATATATGAATGAGAAACACTTGTGGGCACTTGATGCTGACCAAAAACACATAGATATGCTCTAAAGACTCCAATGAGAATTTGAGAAGCTCTGGAGGGTGTTAAACGACTAAGGAGAGGGTTGCAGAACAATATATGATTCATGCGAGGTGAGCGACGATGGATGCAGAGGATGCGAATGATAGCGAAGGGACGCAGGGATGGGTATGATGGAGATAGGGTATAAACTTTAGAAATATATCAAATAACTTAGGGAATTCAAAAAATTAGAGGTCAAGTCATCAAAATGACTCCTCTTTATAATCTTTCCTTAGACATGTTAGAGTTTCAATGACACAAAATGCATGGTTGATATTAGAACATGAAGAAGGATGGAGATTAAAGTAGGGTAAATGACATGGATTAAGGTAGATGGATGGCTAAGATTAAAACATGAAGGGTGGATAGGATTAATTCATATAAATATATACATTTATTAAATATTATACCGATCTAAAAGACATACATATAACTAGTGCATCAATTAACATCAAGCATTAAAGCATCAAACTATGGACAACAATGAATTTAATAAGAAAGTAAGGTTTCCTTTATTAAATATTTGCCAAATTCTGATTACAAGTATGTCCCTCTTAGGGATACCAAAATTATTGATACAATTGATACAGATTTGAAGGCCCCTAAACGGGGATGGTGCAATCTGCAGGCTCTCTAGAATGGATACAAACTTCTTAAGACCAAAGATAGCCTTCTTCTCACCCAGTTGAGGAATATGTTACCTAGAATGCTTTGAAATGATCAAATCCTATAAAACTACATTCAAGAAACAACATAAAAGGGGTTAATAGCAAAGGGGGCCTCTCTTGATGAGGCTCTTGATGGGAAATTGCATAAATGATGAAAAAGATAGCAAGAAAGCATGTAAACTTATAAATAAATGCAATAAATCTATAGATTACTATAAATATTGTAAAGAAAGCAAGAAATATAGCAATTATACAACCTAATTAGCCATTTAAAATTAGAAATGAATCAAATCCCAAGTAACTAGTCTGAATCGATAAATGCAAGGAAAGAAGAACAGATCTAATTCTAATTCCTAAATTTAACTGCATAAATGCATGAAGTAAAACTAATCTATGTCAGATATACCTAAATACATATTTCAAATAGGAATTCTATGGCTAAAATAAAGGAAAGTGAGAATCAAACCCTCATCGCAGGTCTGAGGTATAGCTAGCACTATTAACCATGGTTGATAGCCGTGATTGAGATGAAAGTGTTCTTGCTTTTGTAATCAGGGCTTGGATATCCAATTTCCTTCATGGAATTGATGATTAAGGGTTACATCTATGTTCCAAAACTGATTGGTGGTGTAGATTCTTTGAATTGATAGTGGAAGTGATTCAATTAGGATGATTGATCTTCTTCAAGTTCTTGAAACCTCCATAGCTTCACATACAATCATGATTTCCAAATTGGTAGCATATAGGCACTCCTCAAGGGTTGCAAATGGCTCTCCAATATGGCAAGGCTTTGCTGCATGTAAATTAATACTTTCTTTAGACTTTTCTCTAATTTTAAGGGGGGTCTTATAACACTCTCAATTCCTAATCTTGGCTTGCTTGGGAAGCCAAGATCAAGAACCAGGAGGTTGGAACAGTTGGGAGGAAGGTTCTGAATGCTTCCTCACTTAAACCTGCTTGAAATACATTTCCATGGCCATTATAACTAAATTTGGCATGGTTTAGAAATTCAAAAATAGTTTCAAGGCTAGCTATAGCTTTGAGGCATAGATAGCTCTGTTAGCTATGGGTGCAAGCCACGATTGAGACCTTAGCTATGGATGCCATTCGTGGCTAAAGCTGATTAGGCCAAAACTACCTAAATTGAGTGGTGAAAACCACTAATATGTCTTGGAATGGTCCAAGATCATTTATATGGTCTATTAGGATGCCCATATGAGTAGTCCCCTACACATTATGCATTTTAGATATCTACAGATGCCCCTTTTGGGATGTGCTATGAGAATGAACAACACTGAGAAAAAATAGACCTCCTAAAACCATGTTGTAGATCGAATGATGATCATTGATCTGATCAACATTAGATGCCCAGTCCTGCAAAAGGATGCACATATTAGAATCAGTGCTTTCAAATAAGAGAGCTTAATTTGTAAAGCTTTCGTATTCTCCATGGTGATCGGCTAGTTAGTGCTACAATCATTATAATAGGTGGAGATCTACTATCTTAACTGTCATAGTTGATTTTTTCCCCAAAATAGGGTAAGCTTATGATAGTTTTTGGCAATGATTCGTAAGACGAACATAATTTGACAATATCGAGTGATCTCTTCTTGAATTTGATTATGAATATTGATATTATGACTACCCCCTCAAGCGACGAGTCGATGAGGGTAGGACGTTGAATTAAGTGATGAGTCACTTGACCTAGATGAATGATTTGGATGATTGAAAACATTTGCACATTGTTATTATTTGGCAAGTGCTAGTTCAATCTTGATTTCAACCATTAATAGTAATTGTACATCTCTATCCCATGGAGCAGTCCGATCGTAATGGCCTTCTTAGGGAATCAAGATGGTAGCAATTCCAATTAGGCTTATGTTGAATCATTATGTTCGATGATCTAATGAAAATGTCATAGAAGAATTGAGATAAATCCTCATTCCTGTGGAGTAGTCCGGCCATTGTGGCCTTCTTTAGGATTGAAGTTTTAATGCTAGGAATTATGATGTTAAAGAGAGAATTGGCTCTCCACCATAGTGTGTGACATCCTTTCAATGCCATTCCATGCGCATGCAAGATGATGTACTAGATTGAAGCATCTCAATTCGAACAATGACTAATTTATCCCAAATGTCCTTATGGTGATTTATTCATCTTGCTAGATTGCATGGATCACAAGTCACTGCAATCGCCAAGTGTATAGAATAAATGACTGGCTACAAGGCACATTTAAATTTCAAGTTATGTAAATGTTTTTTTTATTTTTGAAATTTTTGAGGGTTTTAGCCTATTAGATATTTATGATTTTTCATTTTGAAGCCCCTCGTGGTGAAATTTTGAGGGTATTTATTACTGGATGCTAGCTGCAGTTGTCAACCGTAGCCAGTTTTGAAAAATTCCTTAGCCACAGCTCTGACCCATTGTCAAAAAACCCTAATTTTGCACCCACAGTTACCAACTGTGACTAAGGGCCAAATTGGAAAAATAAAAGAAAAATTTATCGTTTTCAATTCATTATTTTCCAATTGCCAACTATTGAGAGAGAGAGCTCTGAGAGGTAACATTAAAAATTTGACATGGAACACTGCCAAACTTTACCTACACCCATGTTTGACCAACCAAAGGCATCCTTTAGTGGCAAAGCCAGTGCTATGAAGGTAGCTCTCCGAACCTCACTCTCGAATTACCAACTAAAAGTGAACAAATATAATTAATGAGCAAAATGAACTCACTAAACTGTTGGTAATGAACCTCACCCTAGTTAGGTTTAGACTAGGCTAGCTTACTGGGTGGGTATTTTTTTTTTTTTGGTTTCAGGGTGAATGGGATGGGAAATGAACTCAAAAAAGGTCTTTCCTGTAGCCATGGGTGGCAGCCACGGATGACTTCAAATTCCAATGATACAAAAAATGACCGTTGCTGCCGGTCGCGGGTGATAGCCATGACTGAGGAAATTTAGGAGATTTTTACAATTTTTTTGATTTTTTTTTCTATTTTAATGGAATTAATTGATATTTTGAAAATTTCCAAGTGAAATTTTTATTTTTTTTTGAAAATTTTGCATATATTTGTGATTGTTTTTGCCTCTTTGAAAGTTTTTTTTGAATTTGTTTGCATTTTTAAGTGCATTTTTTGATGTTTTTGGAATGTTTAAGTGATTTTTATTATTATCACTCTTCAAAGGTTGACTGCTAGAGTGAGGGAGTCTTATCTCCTTCACAAGCTCTATGATGGACTGACTGACGCCAATCGAGATTGGTTCAGTGCCATAGGCTTTGGCTACATACTATGACTACCTTCCATCCAGTTCGATCAGGTCTACATGATTGCCTTGGCCCACTATTGGGATGCATGGACCAACACCTTCCACTTACCCACAAGTGATATTATGGTGATCCTAGATGATGTTTACCACATCTTCCATATCCCCATCGATGGCGAGGCCATAACATCTTCACCCATCATGACGAAGGATGTAGTTTTTAAGAGGATATTTCATGCTAGGAGTGATGAGGTACAATTGGAATTTGAGCATTATGGGGTGCATATTGAGTACTGGTACCGTGAGTGGGTCTTCTCATAGAGAGCAACTATGTTGATGTAGCTGATCATGCAGATTATGCTACTAGATACTTCAGTAGTGAGGTTCCCCTTGAACCTCCTGACTTAGACACAAGATCTATTTGCTAGCACTACCTGAGAGCCACTAATTCTATCATGGAGGAGTGCTCTACTTGCATAGCTCTATGATGATTTGTACCGGATCACCCAATAGGGCTGCATTGGAGTCGATTGTAGGTTATTGTTGCGGGCCAAACAAGGTTAACTTCTTTCCTACTTTTGTCACATGCCCGTGCATTTAATTTATCAACCCAGGGAGCTTCGTAAACTTGCGAAGGGTCTTGAACAAGATTGCTTACAATACCACTTGAGATGAGTCCGCTAGTTCTACTATTGGGGGGTGTTTCAAATGGTTGTCAATCATTCATGCACTCCTCAATAATTTACGTAAAAACAATTAAATCTACAGAAAGGAAATATTCACACATTCCTGGAAATGAACCTACTGCAAATACTGGAAATAGCAATGCGATAAACAATCTTATAAAAGCGGTAAACTAATCTAGAAAACACAAGAAAAATAGGGGAAGAAATACTGGCTTGGAGTGGGCCCAGGCTCCAGCAGCTTCCTCCCAGCTGAACACGCACTTAGAAACTCTTAGAACTGTATTATGATTATCAAAGTATTACAATGCTTCTTCTGTATATCTCTCTATAATTACTATCAAAATATTCTATATCCTATATATCCTCAGAGAGGTCTGCGTGTGTTTATATAGCACACCCATAGAACTTTTGTTACAAAGAAGTTGTAATAGTCGATTCATTCTAGACTAAACTAAGACAGTCTGGTAAATGTGATCGACGTCTGCTAAAACTGGCATTCGGTTCTAACGGTGGCATGTTCACTGATTGGTTTGTGCTTCGCCTGGCATTGGTAGGACATTCTCATACGTCGGTGCGATCCCCAATTTAGCTCTACATGACGTAGAGTTGGAACTGCACCAATCACTATTGTCCACGTCGTGCTTGTCCGGGCAAGAAGAACAGGGGCGCCTTCCCTATGAGGAAGGTGCCTAAGTATGTCGGGCGCCTTCTCTATGCGGAAGGTGCCTTACTACCATTGGCACCTTCCTGGAAGAGGAAGGCGCTTATCTTCTGTTGGCGCCTTCCTGTGAGAGGAAGGCGCTTGCCTTCTAGTGGCGCCTTCCTGTCGGTGCCTTCCTTATGAGAGGAAGGCGCTTGCCTTCTAGTGGCGCCTTCCTTATGAGAGGAAGGCGCTTGCCTTCTAGTGGTGCCTTCCTTATGAGAGGAAGGTGCTTGCCTTCTAGTGGCACCTTCCCATCGATGCCTTCCTTATGAGAGGAAGGCGCTTCTTTTCCTTTGGCGCCTTCCTAGAAGAGGAAGGCGCTGGCCTTCTATTGGTGCCTTCCTAGGAGAGGAAGGCACTTGTCTTTCCTTGGCGCCTTCCTGGAAGAGGAAGGCACCTACTTACGCTTGGCGCCTTCCTAGAAGAGGAAGGCGCCTACCTTCTCTGCATTGATTCCGAAAGAAACAAAGTGCCAAGTCCATAAAAAGACCTCGACTGATCCAAATCTAACTAAATCAACTGCAATTCCACAAAAACACATTGAAAACACATGAATTAGATAACACGCATAATTTCATCAAATAATTATATAATCATTCATAAACATATGCAATCCTTATTATACAACCGCATAATAATCAAGAAATTGTATACAAAATATGAGCATTTTTGATGCTCATCATCCCCCCATGCCTAACATATGCCATGCCCTCGTGGCATCAAAACTATAGGTAGCCCTACTGACCCCTCATCATTGTCATTTCTTGGTGGATCCGGCTGTACCTATGGCTCGTGTCTGCCTCTTCTACATGCTGGCATCTGGAGGTGTGGCTCTTCTTTTTCTATGTGGAGCTGAGGGTGCGGCTATCGGCTGTCCTTTCCTCATTCTAGCCGCTATCAATGGTGATCTAGCCAGCGTCATCTCTACTGACTGGAATGCAGCTTCTGTAGCTTGCCATAGGTCAGCGTTCGAAGGTCGTACAATCGAGTTGCTTTAGGAGTAAGCCCTACGTTCTCCCTTGCAATGGTCATGGCCTCCAATTTGGGGCCATATACCCCCCACCATTCAAAATACCTTCTTATCATGGAGGGCCATCCCTAGGATGACCCATAAATATCCTAGAACTGGCTGTCCTCTATCGGATTGACGTAGATACCAGAGTCCCCCTGCATCCTCGAGGTTGCCTTCCTAGTCTCCTTAGCTACTATCATCTCTTTGAGCAGTCATTCAAACTATTTTTGCCTCTCCATGAATGGCTGCATATCCCACTCATCTTCCTCTAGCTCGATGAAGGTCACCTTCACCTTCTTTCGAGCCATCCTAGGCCCTTTTCCTTTGGCCTCTATAGAAAATGTGGTGGCTCGAATAGGGGTTTTCCCTTTCTCCCTAGTGGACATCTTCTCGCTCTGAGGGGCCTACTCTACGGTCCCTGGAGCATTCTCTTCACTCTGTGCTACCATCCCTAGGGGTGCTTCTTCATCCCCCTATCTATCCTGTGTCGACCCCTCAGGTTCTTCTCTTCCTTCCTCAGGTCCAGGGAGTTCTTCCTTATCCCCCAGTCCTATCTGCTATTGTTGGCCCTCGTCCTACTCTGTATCACTCAGGACGATGATAGGGGATGTTGTGGGACTTCTTTCCCCTTCACTCCCAAAAATAGAGGAATTCTCCCCTACCTCTGGGCTGCTCTATCGAGCATCCGATCAAAATTCTCTCAAAGAAAATACTCATTCTGTAGATGTGGGAGAATTCATCGAGACTTCTGTTGCCCAGTCAGTTTGGGTCGATGCATCCCTTCACTCTGTTCCCCTATCCTGGAGTAGCTGGTTCTCCTCCCGCAACTATCGGACCAACTGCTCGAGCTGGGCGATTCATCTTTCTCGCTCTTTCAATTCCCCTCTATGCTTGTTCTGGTAGTCCTCCAAAATTTTTTGGGCCATCCAACAATTGGTTTGCCACTCCAGCGCTTCCTCCAAGGCTGCATCGACCTGAGCATTGCTCCCGAAAGTCCCTGCATCTTGTGGGCTCTGGTTTGTCAATTCTCAGAGGGTTTGGGCTGCAACGTCGACTTTCAAGTCACTCTATTCTTCTTCTACCAAGAGGAGTCACCATAGGCATTTCCTCCTAGGGACTAGTTCTGCGGCCAAAACTCGGCCTCACCGCTAATAAGTGGTGCTCCTTCCTCTTCACACTCGGGCACTAGGGAATGCCCTCTTTCCTCTATGCATTTGGGCACTGGTGAATGCCCTCTTTCTTCCATGAAATAGGGCAATGCCAATTGCTCGATACTCACCATTTCCTCTATAGGGCTTCCCTCTTCTTGCCCTATTTTGGCAACAACATCCTGTTGCCTTTCTTGGCCGCCATCTCCCTCTGCATTGAGGTTCTGCCTCTACGCTTCTGCATGGCGGACCAATGTTGATATCAGCCCATGGTGGGCCAAGGCGGATGGTGCTCCTTTCTAGTACCTAGCCACTTCATCCTTCAAGGCATTTTCTAGGTAGAAGGGCACGTTCAACTTCCTTCCATGCACCAGGTGATTCAGAAACTGCACATGGTTAGCGTGCAGATGGGTATACTTCCCGATGCATGTAAAGAATCGAGCAACCTACTCGAATATCTTCCATAGATGCATGGGAAGGCTACTTTTGGGTAGCCCTTCCTTATCTATCTACATAGTTTCTCCTAGCAGCAGCACTTCGACGTATGACTTCAGCAGTCTACCTTTGTATATGCATTCCCCTATGAGGGGCAATCCAGTCGCCTACGAGATGTATTCGAGGGTGACTAGAATTTCTACCCCTCACACCTGAGCTACATCACCCCTCAAGGAGGCAACGAATTCCTTGGCTACCTCCATATCCTAGCCCTGACTGACCAGGGTACAGTATTCGAGCCATCCTTCGGCCTCGAACTATGTTTTTACCACCCCCTGATTCCTTTCGTATCACTCGGCTCATTCTTCTTCACTGCATGATTCTTCGACCTTCCTCCCATGGCGCCTTCCCTCACTACTACATTTTTTTTCTATCCTTACTTCTTCAGGAAGGTGCCTTCTTATAGGGAAGGTGCCTAACCTTAGCATTTATTTCTAGGGTACACCTTTCGAGCCATATCATTGGCACGCGGTTTCAGCTATGGGGGGATATGATTTTTATGACGATGATATTTTTTTTGGTACTGCATAATTTATAAATAATTATATAAAAATTTGAGTTAGTATGCGCGTACCTGATTCGATGTTTCATGCATTGTGAAGAGCGTTGATTCACTGATTTGTGACATGGGGGAGGGGTATGGTCATCTGATGTCGCTCGTTCATGTGGTGGTTTCATTTCGATCGAGGCATCCGGGAGACTTAAGTGCTGGTTGTACGTGGAAGGCACTCTTTGGTACCTTCCCAATGTGGAAGGTGCTTATGTGGCGCCTTCTCGATGTGGAAGGTGCTTATATGGTGCCTTCTCGATGTTGTCGATGCTCTCTGAATGGATGCACCTTTCGATGGTGGAAGGCATCTCTGATTGGATGCGCCTTTCGGTGGTGGAAGGCACCTTTTTGATGATGGTGCCTTCTTGCTATGGAAGGTGCTTCTAAATGGGTGCACCTTCCCGATGTGGAAGGCACCTCTTGTATGCGCCTTCCCAATGTGGAAGGTGCCTTCTATATGCGCCTTCCTCAATGTGGAAGGCACCTCTTAAGTTTTATATTGCCTTCCATATGGAAGGCACTACTATATGCCTTCCTATATGGAAGGTACCTCTATATATATGCACCTTCCCAATGTGGAAGGCACCTCTTTTTTTTTTTTGTGGTGCCTTCCAACCATGGAAGGCGCCTATATATATATATTTTTTTGTGTGCCTTCTCTATAAGGAAGGTGCCTTCTTCTGTGGGTGCCTTCTTTATAAGGAAGGTACCTTCTTGCGGGGCGCCTTCTTTATAAGAAAGGCACCTTCTTCTGGGGCACCTTCTTTATAAGGAAGGTGCCTTCTTCTGGTGCGGTGCCTTCTTTATAAGGAAGGCACCTTCTTCTGGCGCCTTCTTTATAAGGAAGGCACCTTCTTCTATGCCTTCTCGATGTGGAAGGTGCCTTATTCTCGGAAATCATGTTACGATTGACTGGGAAAGGGTGATCAAGCCTTCTCAGTCTTGCTTCACGCTGCCTCAACTTCTACCTACGAGTGTCGGTGTCAGAATGCTGAGCCGAATCAGGCCTGGTTTCCCAGATACCTATTCCTCATGTTGTCAGGTCCTCCACCTACAAAAAGCAAATGAAAAGAAAGAAAAATAAAGGCAGTTAGATGCATTCCATGCCTATTAGGCCCTAGGTTAGGATGCCTATAGCTTGCATGCGGGCGTCATCCCTACAAAACACACTGTAAGAAAAAAACTAAATTAACTAATTTTGGTGAGCACCTCCATGCCCACCATTTTTCCTATTAAGAGTTTGGTCTAGATCTAACAAGATGGGGTCTCCCCCATGTCTATTCTGGATTCCACCTATAAGGTTTTGGATGTGTTATAGGGGCACAATCGGTGGCCATTGACCATTAACATGGTGTTGCTGCCATCAATTGTTCTAACATGCACTGCCCCATTCTTGATGAGCTCTACCACCTCATACGGTCCCATCCATATTTGCATTAATTTACCTTTTCTTTCCTGGAACCGAGAATCATACAACAACACCCATTCTCCTTCTTGGAACTACTTCAGTTTAATGTGGTGATCATGCCACCACTTTCTTTGCTTTTGTATGATTTTTGTTCTCTACAAAGCGTCCATTCAGATTTCGTCCAACTGATCTAGTTGTCGAATCCTTTCTTCTTGAGCGTCATCCAAGCTCAAGTTCAATTCTGAAGTCATCATCAATGTCTTGATTTCAAATTCAATGGGCATCATCGCACTCTTCCCATAGACCAGTTGGAAGGGTGTGAAGCCTGTGGTGGATTTCCACGTGGTATTATATGCCCAGACTACCTTCGACAACCATGTAGCCCAATCCTTTCTGTGTTGTTGCATGGTCTTCATCAGGATGTTCTCTATTTCTCTGTTCGTCACTTCCACTTGCCCATTTGCCTACGGATGGTAGGGTGTAGTTTTATTGTGCCAAACTCTGTATTGATCCATCAGCTCTTTGATCAACCTGGAGGTAAATTGAGGCCCCTGGTCTATTGTTATCTCTCTAGGGACCCCAAATCATGTAAAAATGTGGGCAAATAAGAAATCGATGACTATTCTTTCTTTTGAATCTCTCAACGCTTGAACTTCAACCCATTTGGTGACGTAATCTATACAGACCAAAATAAACCTCCTCCCTATTGAAGGTGGATTAATTGGTCCCATGAAGTCCATGCCCCACTTATCGAAGGGTTCTAGGTGTACCTGAGGCTGGAGGGGCATTTCATCTCGATGGGTTGGTCTACCCATTCTTTGGCATTCATCGCACTTGCTGGCGTACGCAGCTGCATCCTTGAATAGAGTGGGCCAAAAGTACCCAGCCTATAGGATTTTGTAGGCAGTTCATTTCCCTACAAAGTGTCCTCTGCATGGTTCGTCATGACATGCTTTGAGTACTTCTGAGAACTCTTGCTTTGCTATGCATCTCCTTATAATCTGGTCACATCCTATTTTGAATAGGAGGCCATCAATCCATAGGAACGATGCACTTTTCTCTATGACCACCTACTTTTCTCGAAAAGAGAGAGCAGGTGAGGTTCTTCCGATGGCCAAGTAATTGGCTATATCTACGTACCATAGGATTTTCTCACTAATGGTGAACAAATGTTCATCCAAAAACTGGTCTTCCACTACTGTATGGTCTATCGGTATCAATCTGGATAGAAAATCTGCTATGACATTGTCCTTGCCTGGTTTGTCGACTATTGTGATGTCGAATTCCTACAGTAACAAGAGCCACCTGATAATTCTTCCACCAATGGCCAGCTTGCTCATCAAGTATCTGATAGCCACATGGTCCGTGTGGAAAAATACCTTATACCCGATGATATAATGGCAGAATTTGTTTATGGCATGCACAACTGCAAGGAACTCCTTCTCCATCACCGTGTAGTTGAGCTCGGCTCCTGCCAAGTTTTTGCTGACATAGTAGATGGCATAAAATTCTTTATCATCCTTCTATTCGAGGACTGCTCCAATCGCACCGTTGGATGCATCACAGTAGATATGGAATGGTATGGCCCAATTTGGTCCTCTTAAAATTGGTGCGGATATCAGTTTTTCCTTAAGCAACTGAAATGCTTCTTCATAGTCTTCCATCCAATTGAACTCCACATCTTTGGATAATAGAGTGTGCAGTGGTTTTGCAATTTTGCTGAATTCGATGATAAATCGTCGGTAGTACCCGACTGATCCAAGAAAACTCCTCACCTCTCTCTACATTCTAGGGTTGGGTAGGTCTCTGATGACCTCAATTTTTCTTTTATCAACCTTTATTCCTTCTACGGAGAGGTGGTGTCCCAGTACGATGCCTTCTTGCATCATCATAAAGCATTTCTCGTTGCTCAGGGACAAACTATTTTCCTTGCTTCTTTCGAGCACTCTTTCCAAGTTCGTCATTGCCTCATCAAAGGTTTCTCCATAGACGGTGAAGTCATCCATGTATACTTTGACCGCGTCTCCCATCATGTCTAAAAATATGCTAAGCACCACCCTTTGAAAGGTGGCAGGTGCGTTGCACAATCCGAAAGGTAATACCCGATAGGCAAACGTTCCCCATGGGTAGGTGAACGTTGTCTTGTCTTGATCCTCTTCTCCTATCTGGATCTGGTTGTATCCACTGAATCCATCCAGGAAGGAGAAATACTTCCTCCCTGAGAGTGTATCCAAGACTTGATCAATGAATGGGAGTGGGAAGTGGTCCTTCTTGGTCACTTTGTTTAATGCTCTATAGTCCACACAGATTCACCATTTCCCATTATTTTTAGGGACTACCACTAACGGTGATACCCACTCACTATCAAAAATTGGATAGATGAATCCGACAGTCAAGAGTTTTTGTAGTTCTTCCTTGACAATGTCTTTCATTGTCAGATTCATTCTTCTCTATGGTTGCCTGCTTGGAGTTGCTTGATCATCTAGGTATATACGATGGGTACAGATCTCTGGGCTGATACCCTTCATATCTGAGTAATCCCATGCAAATGCCTATTGGTGTCTAACCAGGAGCTCTTCTACTTTCATCAATTGTGTGGGAGTCAACCCACTGCTGACATTCAATGTTCTTCCTGGCCCGACGTGTATCTGCTGAATGTGGTGATCTTGGGTGCCAACCAATGGTGATCCAGGTGTGGAGATGGAGGACTCCCCATGGAGGAACTCCACAATAGCACCATATTCATCTTCTTCTGCCAACTCATCCAACGTCATCATCGGCTGGATCATGGATAGCTCAGGATTTTCATGCTCGATCAACATGGGTTCTCCTACTGAGTCGACGGACTACGCTAGGGGTGAAATAGTCAACCTTTTAACATTTCATCCATCGAAGATGGTCATCAGCCCATCCCGATAGCTGATGTAAGCATCAGCTATTGCCAGCCATGGCCTTCCCAAGATGAGCGGGTAACCGCCCAACCTAGTTTTAGATTGTAGGACTAAAAAGTTGGTTGGGTATTCCCATGTGTTGACTGTCACTATTATGTCTTCCAACATTCCTTTCGGTGCCATGGTCGATCGATCGGCCAGCTACAACACTATCATAGTGGGTTTTAGGTTCATGAGTTGTAGCCTCTGCATGGTCTCCTGAGGCATTACGTTGATGGCTGCTCCGAGATCGACCAACGTATTGGATAGGGAATGTCCCTCAATTTTTATAGTCAGCATCGGGCTACCCAGGTCTGCATACTTTGGATGGCACATTTTGCCCATCATCAAATCTGCTAGTTTACCCATGACATTGATAGTCTGGGTTGCTCTTCATCCTGGCTTCCTTAGACACATCTCTCTTATCACCTTGGTATATATCGAAACATCTCGGATGGCTTGAAATAATGGAATTGTCATGGTGAGGTTCTTCAAGCTAGACAAGATATCAAACTCTGGCTACGTTACTTTCCTCTATTCTTGCAACTAGTTGGGAAATGGAGCCTTTGCTCTCTCAAGCATTTCTTCTATCACCTCTTCTACAAGAGGTGTTTCTCCTACCTCTTCCTCCTCTTCTACCAGTGGAGGCATTCCTACTCCTAGCTATCTACCAGACCTAAGCTGAATATGGTACATCGGATACATCTCACCCTCCATGTTGTATGCTGGTTGGTTCACCCTATTATTCAGATTTGTCATCGATTGTGTGGGTAGCTGCACAGGTCTCACTACTGGCAACGTCGATAAATTCTATTGGGGGTGAGCTGGTGCTACATTCTGTGGAGCCTGATTCCATGCAGTGTGGCCTCTCCACTACTGCCCAGGATATGGATATGGCATCCATGGCTGCTGGTTTGGGAATGCTGTTGGGGGTGCGTTGGACCAGGGTGATGGCCCCCACCACCCCATGTTAGGTGGTTGAGGCGGACCTTGGTGCATGTATGGTCCTCCCCCATATGACGACATTCTGGTTGGCATATTCCCCATAGGGGGTTGTGGCCAACTCTTTCGATTGCCTATGAAGTAGGCATCCATGCTTTCAACATCCTCCTGATTACTGGGAAGTTGCGGGCACAATCGAGTTTTATGGTTCAGCCTACAAACTATGCATACTCTGACTTTGTTCTTCGGGCATGCATTCTTTGCATGCTTCCCTCTACATTTTGGATAGAAATAAGCCAATGTTGCTTCATTTTCTTGCTTCTTTTTCTCTAACAATAGCGTATCCATCTGCAATGCTAGAGATGAGAGCATTTCGCTCTTTAAATCTTCCAACATGTTACCTATTTCTGTCTTCATGACTGAAGCAGTCACTTTCATGGTTCTAGAAGTGGTCTTGCCTCTCCTTCTTGAGTAGTTCCGGCATAGTTGTCGGATGTCTTCCATAGCGTGCTGGTAGACGTCACCTCCAGAGATCATGTTAAGAGCCTCCAGTGATTCATTGGTAAGTCCTCTCAAAAATATGCTTTTGAGGGACTTATCAGATAGTTTCGTGTGAGGAGATCATTGAAGATTGAAGTTGAATCTCTCCCAGTATTCCTCGAGAGACTCATCTTCTTTCTGCGTCATGCTCAGGACCTCTTCTCTGGAGTCTCTTGCTCTCCCAAAATCTTGGTATTGCTCTAAAAAGAGCTTCTTCATTTGATCCCAAGTGGCAATGTGTTTGTCTCCCAGACCGATGAACCACCATAGAGCTGCATCATCCAACATGGAAGGAAAGAGTTTCAGCTTCTGCGTATCATATTTGTAGTCCACAGACCTGCATAAGACATCAAACTTAAATAAAAATAGGTCAGGGTCCTCAGTTGGGTATCCTCTGAAGGTCGAAAGGTGAGCAGGGGATATGTTTTTCATTTTGGTATCTCCTACTCCTTCTTCAATCGGGAAACTAAATCCAGATGAGACTTCTTCATTGTCAGCCATTTTTTTAGGAAATGTGGTCTCTAATGCAGTATTTATGGCCTTACGATCGTTTAAGACTTTTTGAGTCAAGGCTCTAAGGTTGTCTGGTGTTATCGTCCGATCTTCTACAACTTTCCACAATAGGGCTTCCTCTAAGGGTGTCCTATTAAATAGGGGATTTATGATGATTCGTTCTTCCCCACGTTGATGGGATGAGGAGGCACTTTGCACAAAGTGTGGCTCCTCACTCCAATGGATTGCTGGAGGTGGGTCGGGTGAGTCTAATTCAAATTTAGAATGTTTGGCTGACTCAGGTTCTGATGGATTGGTTTTTATAAACCGACCGTCAGGTCCTCTTCTTCTCGAAGAACTCATACAAGGTCAGATGGAAGGTTTCCAGGTATTGTAGATAATCTAGTTGAGACGCTTCCCCAACAATGGCACCAAAATGTTGTGGGCCAAACAAGGTTAACTTCTTTCCTACTTTTGTCACATGCCCATGCATTTAATTTATCAACCCAGGGAGCTTCATAAACTTGCGAAGGGTCTTGAACAAGATTGCTTACAATACCACTTGAGATGAGTCCGCTAGTTCTACTATTGGGGGGTGTTTCAAATGGTTGTCAATCATTCATGCACTCCTCAATAATTTACGTAAAAATAATTAAATCTACAGAAAGGAAATATTCACACATTCCTGGAAATGAACCTACTACAAATACTAGAAATAGCAATGCGATAAACAATCTTATAAAAGCGGTAAACTAATCTAGAAAACATAAGAAAAATAGGGGAAGAAATACTGGCTTGGAGTGGGCCTAGGCTCCAGCAGCTTCCTCCCAGCTGAACACGCACTTAGAAACTCTTAGAACTGTATTATGATTATCAAAGTATTACAATGCTTCTTCTGTATATCTCTCTATAATTACTATCAAAATATTCTATATCCTATATATATCCTTAGAGAGGTCTACGTGTGTTTATATAGCACACCCATAGAACTTCTATTACAAAGAAGTTATAACAGTCGATTCATTCCAGACTAAACTAAGACAGTCTGGTAAATGTGATCGACGTCTGCTAAAATTGGCATTCGGTTCTAATGGTGGCATGTTCACTGATTGGTTTGTGCTTCACCTGGCATTGGTAGGACATTCTCATACGTCGGTGTGATCCCCAATTTAGCTCTACATGACGTAGAGTTGGAACTGCACCAGTCGTTGTTGTCCACGTCATGCTTGTCTGGTCAACGGGCGAAGAACAGGGGCGCCTTCCCTATGAGGAAGGTGCCTAAGTATGTCAGGTGCCTTCTCTATGCGGAAGGTGCCTTACTGCCATTGGCGCCTTCCTGGAAGAGGAAGGCGCTTATCTTCTATTGGCGCCTTCCTGTGAGAGGAAGGCGCTTGCCTTCTAGTGGCGCCTTCCTATCGATGCCTTCCTTATGAGAGGAAGGCGCTTGCCTTCTAGTGGCGCCTTCCTTATGAGAGGAAGGTGCTTGCCTTCTAGTGGCACCTTCCGTGCCTTCCTTATGAGAGGAAGGTGCTTGCCTTCCAGTGGTGCCTTCCTTATGAGAGGAAGGCACTTGCCTTCTAGTGGCACCTTCCTATGAGAGGAAGGCACTTATTTTCCTTTGGTGCCTTCCTGGAAGAGGAAGGTTGGCCTTCTATTGGTGCCTTCCTGGGAGAGGAAGGCGCTTGTCTTTCCTTGGTGCCTTCCTGGAAGAGGAAGGTGCCTACTTACGCTTGGTGCCTTCCTAGAAGAGGAAGGCGCCTACCTTCTCTACGTTGATTCCGAAAGAAACAAAGTGCCAGGTCCATAAAAAGACCTCGACTGATCCAAATCTAACTAAATCAACTGCAATTCCACAAAAACACACTGAAAACACATGAATTAGATAACACGCATAATTTCATCAAATAATTATATAATCATTCATAAACATATGCAATCCTTATTATACAACCACATAATAATCAAGAAATTGTATACAAAATATGAGCATTTATGATGCTCATCAGTTACTACTCCAGATATGGGCATGGGAGCATATTACTATTGATCACCCTAGGAGACTACCACTAGAGATTGGAGACATTGATAAGGAGTGCCAATGCTATGCTGCATGCTAGCCTAGGGAGGTCAAGGGCTTCAAGAGTAGGTCTCACATAGGGGACCTCCAGTACTACATGGATTGCCTAACAGGACTGAGGGTCGAGCATGTGCGATGGTGCCCCTACATGGATTTCCCTACATGGGGTGAGGTAGACCACTATCTAAGGTGGACATGATGTGAGAGATGGCTTCTTGAGTGTAAGCCCGAGATACATGAGTTCTTCCACTTCTCATGCATATTTCCAGGTAGTTTGGGATCTACCAAGACATCCCAGATGAGCCAGTTATTTACCACTACCTTAAGGTGGAGAGAGACTTGGCTTGGCCTCAGGTGACTCCACTAGGAGATGAGGATGATGTCTTCCAGGACTTAGGGTTGGTGGATGTAGGGACCACAATAAATTATGATGCCTGGTGGACTACCAGGTTATGGTAGGGTGGTGGCCCACTAGGTAGATCTAGGGATGAAGCAACAGTAGAGGCAACAGATCCTGGAGGACGAAGAGTGCTCCAGAGGATCGAGGGTGGATGGGGAGAGGCTCTAGAAGTAGAGGAGGAGCCCTAGGCTAAGGAGGAGGGTGAGGAGGAGCTAGATGATGAGGTATCCTAGCTGAGGGCCTAGGTGGCTAGCTTGCAGTCATAGCTATAGACAACGAGGACCTAGATCCTAGAGAGGGATACATCTATGGCTACCCTATAGGCACAATTGAGAGTAGCTCAAGGTCAGCTCGTAGAGGGACAGGCATAATGGTGGGGATATGAGGAGGAGAGGATAGCTCTCTAGGCATAGATTACCACTATAGATACAGAGATACAGAAGATCACTAGGCAGCATGATCTTCTTTAGGCTCAGATGGATGTTGTGACCATAGAGTAAGACTTGCTTTGATCAATGAGGGGAGTCCCTCAACTTCATAGGTTGCTCCTACCACTCTAATTGTACAAGGACCAGTAGGGTTGGATATGGCTATAGAGATCAAGAGATTACAGGCTCTCATACAGACCCATGTCAGGAAATGCACATCAGATGTTGCCCACATCGCTCTCTTAGAGGGAGAGGTCACACTACTCGATGGTGAAGTGCATGAGAGATCCATAGCTATAGGGTCTCAGAGGACCAGGACACAGGAGATAGGGTAGTCATCAACATGGCCTAGTCATAGGACTCATAGGTCTGAGAGGTCCATAGGTACCAGCTCTAGGTGGACTCACAGAGGGTGGAGATGGTGGAGGAGCCTCACAGGTAGGGGGTGCAGGCCCTATGTAGTACAAATTATGATATATGTATCATTTTTGAGTGTAAGGTCTGAGGACCTACATAGTTGTAGCCTACAAGTATTTTGGACACATGCCTATGTACTCTTTTTGACATATATATATATGATATGACTTTATTATGACTCATTATATGTGTATATTTTTTGTTGTTTTATGTTTATGAGATGCATATGGATGCAATGCTTATATGTTATGTTGATTTGATGCTATATGATGTGATGTATTGATGACATGCACTAGCTAGATGATGGATGTATGACTAGATATTATGATCTAGATGTGTAGATGGACTACTATGATGTATGCATATGGATGCAATGTTAGATGTTAAATGCATGTTTAATTTGATTTACTTGTATGCATTTAATTTATGATGTTATGATATGATGAATGCAATGTATGTAATGCATTATTTACATGATGTAATCTAATGTAAATGAACTTGTATGCTTTAATCACTTAAAACATAAGGAATGAATGCAATATGAGTTTAAAAATCTAATGGATGACACCATAGAATGTATAACAATCATGAATGTAATTGATAAATCTTATCATAAGAATTAATCAATTAGACATCCATATGTGAGATGAGATGATGTATTGTTTCTCTTCATAAGCTTTTGTAAGTTAAAAGATATGCACAAAATAGTCAGTGGTCATCTAAATATCATTGTTGATATCCATCCGGTATCTATTCTATGTTATGAACACCCTTTAATAAATAAAATCTCATAAAAAAAATTGATGATTGATTGATTGATGTGATTTGTTGCTATTTGGGAATTTTTGAGGTTTTCCATGAGACTCAAACACCCTAGTTGACTTATCAAAAGTTGTATAATGACTATACTAGACTTCTGAAAGATAAATTTTTTGCTATGAAAGACCAAGCTATTCATTATCCCTGTGTGTGCAAATGAATATATTAGATGAGACATAAGACTACCTCATTTCCAGGTGGGATTCATTCAGCCCATTGCTGTAATGAGGATCACCAAATGTCCACTCGATCCTAGGTTTGGACTTAGTTGGACTAGACCACTAGGCAATACAGGCCACCTAAAGCTAGCTCATTTGTAAATTGCTTAGACCTACCCCAATGTCAGGTGGGATTCATTCAGCCCATTGTTGTATTGGGGATCACTCTATGATTTTTGAGTATTGACCATTCCAGGGATTCAAGCTCTTCACCCCCTTATTTTCTTCAATTTTATTGGGATACTTGCTCATATATAGTGATGAAAATCACTATTTATTTTGTATTTTTGTTTTTCTTTTGTTTTGAGCAAGGGATTTGATTTGATTTTGGGATTTTTGCTCCTTTTTGTAAGCAAGGGATTTCTTGGGTAGGGGGAGCTTGTCCTTTTTCCAATGATCCACACTCTAGACCATTGCGCATCACAAAATGAGCAAGTAACAAAACCTTTCACTTAAGGTGACTAGGACCACTTTGTAGTGTTCATCTTTCCTTGCCCTAATTAGGATTGTTAATGTGTTTGATTAGTGATGGGATTATGATATGCTAAGTGCTATCAAAACTAGACCTCATCTTCAAAAGCAAAGCAAGATTTCTACAAAATTTGAGAAGACCACTAGGTATGGTTGAATGACCGAAAACCCTAGTATATTCTTCATAGCAACAGGAGGGGTTGTGTTGAAAAACATAATTACTCACAAGGGTGATGGAAGATGATGATGCATAGATGCATGATTGAAATACAAACATGGTGTCATTTGTAAGATTGCAAACACAACCTATCCTAATGCAAGTGTGATGGATGGAAATGCCTAAATGCAATGCAATTAAATGAATGCAAGTGCAAAATGAAATGCATGATGCAAATGTTTTTGAAGTTTTGATGTTTTGCAATATTTTTAGATTTTATTGCTTTTTGATTTTTATGGATTTTGAAATTTTTCCATGTTTTTGAAATTTTTGAATTTATGTGTGGAATGCCTTAAGATGAAGGATATTGAGAGGTTCAAGCTCTTCAACACCTTCAAGTGATGTTAGGTGATATGTTCCAGGTCCAATCTTCTCGGAGATGATATATGGACCTAACCAGTTAGCCATAAATTTATCTCGCAAGTGCGGTGGTAGGTTTGAGTTCTGTTGGTTCTCTTTCAGTACAAGATCACCAAATTTAAAGTCTCTCAGATGGAATTTATTATTATAAGCTCATTTTAGGTATTCTTGATAAACATGGAGATGCTCAAGGGCATTCACGTGATGTTCATCAAGAAGCATCAGTTGATCGAGGTGAGCTTGCCACGTAGTGTCATCATCGATGAACTCTTTCAATGCGATATGCAAGGTTGGAATATCCAACTCTAAGGGCATAATGGCCTCAGTACCATATACTAGTGAAAATGGGGTTGCCCTAATGGGTGTTCGTATGCTAGTCCTGTAAGCCCATAATGCAAGGGGTAGTTGGATATGCCAATATTTATGGTTATCTTGTACCATATTTTTCAAGATGGCTACCACTATCTTGTTTGAAGCCTCAACTTACCCGTTTGCCTATGGATAGTATGGAGTCACAAAACTATGTTGTATATTGTACTTGGATGTCAAAGCCCTCACAATTTTGTTCTTGAATGATATTCCATTATCCAAGATTATTTTGGATGGTATCCCAAAATGACTTATGATATTGTGAAGTATGAACTCCATAATACGTGCTCTAGTTATCATTGTTAAAGGGATTGCTTCCACCCATTTTGTAAAATACTCAGTAGTCATTATAATAAATGTATGTTAGCCCGATGATGAGGGAGAGATATTACCGATTAGATCTAAACCCCACTGAGAAAATGGCCAAGCCGCTTGAATGGGTTGTAAGGCCTATGATGGCAAGTGCATAAGATTAGCATGATGCTGACATTTAATGCATTTCTTGACATATGTGGTGCAATCCTTCTCCATAGTGGGCCAATAATAACCCATTCAAAGGATGCGCTTGATGATGGCCATGCCGCTGAAATGGCCACCGCATGTACCATCATGAGCCTGCAAAATTGCCCAAGCTGATTCTTGGGGCTCAAGACAATGAAGGAGAACTCCATCATAGCTTCGATGGTACAAGATGTCTCCTAGCAAGACATACTTTATCACTTTCTATTTAAATGTGCATTTTATGGCACATGATAATCCCTGAGGGATTAAACCAAGCTTAAGGAAGTCATGTAATTATGACATCCAATCCTGATAAGCTTCTACCTCGACTGACAAGATGACTTGTTCCCCTTGTGGTTTACTATGCGTGAATGCAGACTAGGATACAACCTTGTGGTGAATGGTGGTGCCATTCCCCATAGGACCTTGCGAGATCAAAGACCCCTAGGGTGCCTTCTTGAGAAAGTCTTTGGCTTTATAGAACCACTCATGGTTTGGTTCTATATGAATCATGTTGACTGATTCTTTATTATCGAAAGCCTCATGCTGCATCATGGCATGCGAGAGCATCTTTACATGAATGGTAGTAAAATCGGTAGATGGATTCTGAGGGATTAAAGATCCCAAAGATGCCATAGTGTCTACGAATCTATTTGATGTATGAGGGATTGCCTCGATGTCATACCACTCTAGCTGGGCTAGATAAGTGTCAGCAAGATCCTTATAAGCTTTCAGGATAGGACACCTACATTGAAATAGTCCCTTAACCTGATTGACAATGAGAAGGGAGTCACCAAAGATGTTTAATCTTTTAATCTTCATGGTGATGGTTGTTTGGAGGCCCAAGATTAGGGCCTCATATTCAACATTGTTATTGGTACAAGGAAAGTCTAGCTTAAATGACAAGGGCATTGGAGCACCTTGTGGCATGAAGAAGATAATTCCTGCACCACCCCCTTGCTCACACTTTGAACCATCGAAGAACAAAGTCATGTCAACTTTGTTATCTAGTTCTTCAAGTTTGGGAGATTCTGATAATGCAAATACTACATCATCAAGAAGCTCTATGATGAGAGGCCTACTATCTTCAAGAGGTGCCTCTACCAGTTGATCAACTATGACCTATCCCTTGATGGAATTTTGGCTGATGAATTCCAAATCAAATTCTATCAATAGCATGATCCACTTTGTAGTACGTGTATTATGATATGTCTTGCTCATCATATACTACAAAGGATTTTGTTTGGATATTACATACATCGTATGACTTAGCATGTAATGATGCAACTTCTTCATTGCAAACACCACTACTAAACACAACTTCTCCATGTATGCATACCCTAGCTCATAACTCACCAAGGTGTGACTGATGTAATATATCACTTGCTCTTTGTCTTGCACATTCTTTTGGGCCAACATGGTTCCCAATGCAAAGTTAGTAGCCAATATATATAGCAAGAAAGGCACATCTGGTCTTGGTGGAGCTAGCACTGGCAGTGTTGCTAGGTATTGCTTAATTTTAGCAAAGGCCGCTTGATAGTCCTCATCCCAATTGAATGGGACCCCCTTGTGTAGTAGCTGATTCATGGGTCAGCATTTATCTGATAATTGTGTGATAAATCACTTTATGGATGCTACTTTACCTTGTAAGCTTCTTAGCTCTTTGATATTTGTGGGAGGATGCATTTCTAGTATGGCCTTGACCTTTGTTAGGTCAACTTTGATCCCTCATTTAGAAATGATGAATCCCAAGAGTTTTCCTGAAGTTACACCAAATACGCACTTCTTGGGATTCAACCTGACATTATGCTCTATCAGGTGATCGAAGACCTTTCTGAGAACCTCTACATGCTCTGAATGTAGTAATGACTTTGCCAATAAGTCATCGATGTAATCTTCTAAGATCTTGTGCATGTAGTCATGAAAGATGTATGTCATGGCTCATTGATATGTGGCACCAATATTTTTAAGGCTGAATGGCATAACCTTATAACAAAATGTTCCCCATGGCATTGTGAATATGGTTTTGTGTTGGTCTTCAGATTTAATCTGAATTTGATTGTAACAAAAAAACCATCCATAAGGGAAAGCATCTCATGACCTACAGTTGCATCTACGAGAGCATCTATGTTGGGCAATGAGAATGAATCCTTTGGTGTTGCCTTGTTGAGGTCTCTAAAATCTATACAGATACGGATCCTTCCATCAGGTTTTCCTATAGGTACCATGTTTGATACCCATTCTAGATAGTCGATGGAGATAATAAAATCTACATCCAATAACTTTTACAACTCATCTTTAACCATTAAAGTGATGGTTGGATGCATTTTCCTAAGCTTCTACTTGATAGGCCTTTTAGAGGGGTCTAGCGAAAGGTTATGAGTAACCAATTTTGGATCTAGTCCCGACATATCCTTATATGTCCAAGAAAAAATATCAGGTCTCTCTTTCAGTAGAGGGATGAGGATGGCATGCTCATCAAGAGATAGACTCTCTCCAAATTTAACCTTCTTAGGATTAGTGGGATCATCACTGATATCCACATCAAAGGTTTCCTCTATTGACATATGTGATCCCTCCTCAAGCTGGTGAGGTATAGGAATCAAGTGGATGTCATCAACTAGGTTTAAAGGTCCTACATCAGAATTACCCTCAATATGATAAACATCATGTGCACAGCCTGGTGCAAAATGAAATGGTTGTAACATTTCTTCATTAGGGAAGAAATCTTCAGGCTCTAGTGGTGAATCAACATGATCCCAATCAATAGCATCTAGATTAAGACACAATGGTTTAGAAGGATCAGCTAGGTTGTGGAGTGGAGTGGTCAAATCAATGGAGATCATGTTGATGGAATGGATTAGATCTCCAGGACCATGTGTGTGCAATTCTACATTATCTATGCTATTCGCATACCCGAGATGTGGCTCTAGGGGTATGGGGATCTCCAGATCTAATCTATGAATAGACTAGAACATGGGATCATTTGGCTCAAGGAGCTGCATATATGTAGGTGGATCGGGGAAGACTATATGATAAATCACATCTAAATTGGGTGGTCTCCCTCTGAGGCATGGGCTAGGATAGACTCTTCGATACATCTCATCGATGTCAAATGGTTCATGATGATGATATAAATAGTGAGGCCCGAGATAGGCCCTCTCAGTCTCATCCTCATCATCACTATCATATATGAGTCCCTCACCCCTACCTACTAGAATCAGATGATGAGCAAGATGAGGCCCAAGGTAGGCCCTCTCCTCATAGCCACTATCATCTATGAAGAATCCCTCATTCCCCCACTGACTCCATGGGTAACAGATGACATAAATGTAGAGGGCCTAAGTAGGCCAACTTAATTTCATCCTCATATTATTCATTATTTGAGGACTCCTCATCATCATCTACTCTCAGAATCACATTTTGGTCCATCACTTTTGAAAATGGATTCTGCTCTAACTTCCTCAGAAGCAACTTCTGATTCAGTGTCTATTGTTAGGCCCAGATTCTGGATCTACATGCCAATGTCATCGATAGCTTCATGAATTTCAATATCCAAGTCAGCTCTTGGAATGTCTCCTGGATTGACCTCTACCATGATGTTATCATGATAGATCTCAGGTGGTTCAATAGAGATGTAGGTCACCAACCTATTACCCCTTCGCATGTAGGAAGGGTTAGGGTGATAAGGATTCCAATCCATATTATCCCCTAAACTAAGGTTTAGATGATCGAGAGATGCTGCTAAAAGCTCATCCTATCCTCTGATATGGTAGCCCAACCTGAACCTATCAGTTGGAAACTGATATTGTGGTTCATAGGGAGTTCGACACCCTTGCTCGAATAAGCCTAGACCATAACCATGCCAATGGTAACATTTAAAATAATGCAAGGTGAACTCTAGGTTAGAAAAATAATGAACATTCATCGAGAATGGTTCATCATCATCCTCATATATGGGTGTGTGATTAGAAAATTGGTCAAGACCTCCATAGATGAAATTTGTTTGGTTGGGTGGCACCCCTAGTGGTACCACCATCCCTATGGGAAAGTGATGGGCTTGAGGTCGACCCATATCCTATGTAGTCTCAATAAAAGGTGTGAATGTCATGTTCTACACTATATACTCTACTAGCCTAGGATTAACCAAATGGATGGTCACCTATGGTGTAGATGACCCAACTAAAGAAATAGGTGAAGTAGGTTGAGGTGCCTCCTTGACTTGATTCTAAGCATCCCCTTCATCCATGGGACTAGGAACCTCGATAGTGGCTACTTTGGGTACTTCCTTTATCTCTTTCTCACCCATAATTACCTTAAGCTTCTTATCATTCCTAAGCATCATGGATGTCATAGGCTTTGTTGAAGCAGCTATTGTGTGCTTTGATAGTTATGGTGCTAACATGGAAGGTCCTGCACACACTTCCTTTAGTTTACCTTCTAGATGTTTGATGGGTGACATTGGTCATATATCTAGGTGCATTGAAGGGAGAATGAAATCTCTAGGTAAATCTACTAGGTTCACATATTTAAATGGTTCCTCATTGGAAGGAACCACGTGAACTTGTCCCTCATGTATATATTTAATACATTGATGTAAAATTGAGGGAACGCAATGCATCTCTCTGATCCAAGGCCTCCCTAGGAGGATGTTATATTGCATTGCACCTTCTATTACGTGACACATCACAGGGATGGTCTTCAGTCCAACCTGAATAGGTAAGACTATAGTACCGACCATTGAGCATAGTGCATCATTAAATGCTCTCAAAGTGAAGGTAGAAGGTACAATGTGCGATTTTGGCAACTTCAGATATGCCAATGCCTTGGTAGTAATAATATTGATTGATGACCCTATGTCAATCAATACCCATTTAAATGGTGTGTGGTTAACACATGTAATTATATGTAGTGGTGGGTCCGCTATAGCAGTAGAGACCATTTTAATCTCGTGATCATGAAATTGAATCACCGGCTCACTACACTGCTGCACATGTCCCACAAAATTTGTAAATGCTTCGAGGTCCTGGGACTGAACTTCAATAGACCTCAAGATGTCCATGAGCATCTCCCTATGCTTAGGAGACTATTGTATCAATTCATATATTGACAACTTTGTTGGAGTTATCTGTAGGCTTTGAACAAGCCTACTCCTGATGGTCACCATCGGTCTAGTTGGTGGGCCTAGCATATTATTTTGCACTAGCCTTTGTGGAGGTGCAACTTGAACCCTGATTGGAGCTGGAGGTGGATCTGGTCACTCGTACCTCCCTTTTCTTGTGACAATATTTACCATTTCGATGAAACCCTACGTAGGTGGTTCGATCCGCACTTGGTTCACCTGGCCAACATTGTTCCTTGAAGGCTCATGGTTCAGAAGAGGATTTTTGAAAATCCCCATATTTTGGTTGTCTGAATCCTGAGGGTTATCGATAATTAGCTCACCTTTGTCGATCATGTTTTGCACCATATGTTTAAAACTATAACATCCTTCAATGTCATGTCCCTTCATCCTATGGTATGAGCAATACTGATCATCCCTATACCCTTTTGGTTTGGGTTGGTTAGGGTCTTGCAACTTGATCTCAAGTAAGTTAATGGCCTTAGCCTCACATAGTTGATGGAAGATCAATGTCATCATCTCTAAAAATGGTGTGAACTGGCGAGGAGGGCATTGCTCTTTATTCTTACCATATTTCTTATTATTGCACTAGTCGTATCACATAGGAGGAGGTTGGGCCTGATAATTCTATTGTTGTTACCCCTTATCCCATTTTTGGAGGTTTAACACCACTTGATTCACATGGGCCGGCTTGGCCTGGTGATTTTGATTTTGGGTGTTCTTCTTGTTCCAATCCTTCTTATTCTAGAGCTTCAAGTTACCCTCCTATAACTTGATGTCCTCAATTACCTTAGCTTGTGCCAAGGCCTCCTCAAATATTTGGTATTATTGCAACTACAACAATAATGAGATGTGCTTCACACAACTCTTTGTAAACATTCGAGTCAGTTCTATGGTCGGAATGGAAAATGGTAACTTTACCATCAACTTTCTCCATATCTTCCCATAGTCCATGATCGGCTCATCATCATATTGCATTAGAGCAGCCAGATCGGATAGGTTTATCTTCTTCTTGACGTCGAAGGAGAAGCATTCAAGAAATGCATTAGCCAGCTGTTCAAAGTTGGTTATGTTGTGCCTTTTTAGTTGGTTGAACCACTCTAGAGTAGGACCTGAAAGGGTTGTGATGAAGGTTCTCAATAACAGAGCATCATTGCTTTCTATCTGAAAGCACATATCCATAAAGCTCATGACATGCTCCTGAGCATCTTCCTCTCCTTGAAATTTCTCCAGCTTTGGCATCTCGAAGTGATCGGGATACGCTGGAGTAGGCACTGAGGGGCATAAAGGCTCATTGTGTATTTTGTTCAAGGTTGGCTTTTGATAAGTCATCCCTTGTTTTTCAATTGCTCTTACCTTTTCTGCCAAGGCCTTGTAGGCCTTCGAAGATAGAATCTCCTCTTCTCTGAGAGGTCCTTGAGGAGCCTTTGGAGGTAGATTCTTCTTCGGTCGAGGTGGAGGACTAGGCTCATCCTCCATATCCACTAAGGAGATCTCAGGATATTCCTATTCTTGCTCATCTCCTACTACTTCCTCATACTAAGTATACCCATGATGTTCAAGTGCTTGGTGCTGCAACATGTTTTGGGCCATGTAATGAGTACGAGTTCCAATGTGCTCAAGGTACAATTCGAGCTACGAAGTAGCTCATCTATGAGGGCGCTCCCTATATTCACTCTGAGGGGGTAAATTGGTGTGAGCCAATCGATCCTCTCTCTCTACATGCTCCTTTTGGTCAAGGATGCATTGCTCGTGCATGCGTTGCTCATATAGATGTTGCCTTAGCAACCTCTATCTTTGAGTATCCTCATTTTTGAGGTGCTCACGCTCTACACATACATCTTCCAATTGATCTTGGAAGATCCACTACCTTTATCTAGACACCAATTTTTGTGATCGATCTAGAAGATCAGTCATATGTGGTCTCTAGTGGGTTTACTCTATTCGAGCAGCTTTGTTGGTGTGAACCCCAACAGACTTGTCTACCATACTCTTGCCTTTATCTATATAGATGACATTTATATTCTACTATTATCTATGATCTATGCCCACATGGGTTGATGGGGCACGTATACTATGAGAATACTTAGAGCATTCTCCTAGTTCCCTGATAGTCCTACATGTGCCCTCACTATGTGAACTCATAGAATGAGAGTGAGCCATCAAGGCTCTACACCCTAATTGCCCTAGGACTCTATCAAGACCATCAAGTTATCTAGTCTTCCATGGCTCATGTGGTGGAGTACCATTTACTCCAACTTTAGACATATCAATCATGAACTTATCAAGTTCATTATTATTTGGAGTTTATGCGGGCCTATGCTCTAAAGTAGCCCTCTCTTCCTACCCCTGAATGGGTGGATTTTCTAGTTGTCTATATTGGGATGGTGGGGGCCTTGAGCCACCCTTAGATCTATCTCTAGAGGAGTGTACATTACCTCCTCTATCTAGGGTATTCTGAATAGAATCCCCATGCATAGAATTATCCCCTCTAATGCTCATCGAACATCATTCGAGAGGATTTTATGATTGAGGGTTCGATGCATTGTGTTGTGCATTAGGTGGAGCTTTAACTTTGACCTCGATTCTACATCGAGATCGGCCTCTCCATGTAATAACCATGATATGTATTATCTCGTATGTATATTTTAAAGAAAACAAAGCAAACAAGGATGATTATCTCTTTTAAAATTTCTTTGTGAGCCCTAAACTAGTTTGAGTGTGTTTTAGGTGTGTTGTATCATAAACTAACTCTCATCATATTTTCAGATTTGTTGATGATATACTTGTTTAGTTTAATGGATTTCACCTATATACTCATAGCTCGACAACCGAAAATGAAAGTCATGATCACGTAAACCCCCCAAAGTGTGGAGATGAAATCCACACCCGGGCAAGGAGCACAGGTCCTATCGATCCTCACCCAGCACACCATGTACAATGATACACCCCTTCGAAGAGGAATGTAGACTATTTTGCATGGATAGGATGGATCTTGGAGTCGGTATTGGCCAAAAGAACAAGGTTCATGGGAGTTGAGCCAATGGATGGAAATGACTGCCACCATCATTGAACTCTACTAGTGGATGGATGTGAATTCCAACTCACTAGCATTTAAATGTTGTGTGGTGTGTGTGTGTTCATTTTAAGCTTGCATGTAAAAGAAAAATGCATCACCAAGCAAACATGCTCTTTCCTACATGCCTAGAATAAAAACATTTTAGATTTAGAAAGATGCATGTATTTGACTAAATGAGATTCAGAGAATGCATTTACATGATAAAATTAGCCTCTGATTGGGCCCCAAGCAAGCAAACTCTACACACATTAACTCACCATTGAGACTAGTGGATTACAATAGAAGCTGTTCTAGCAATGACTAGAAGAAAACCAAGAGAATCTAAAAAATTCTTTTAATATTTCTCTATTTTTCTAATTGAGTTATTTACTACATTATAAAATAAAAATAAAAAAGAAAATCAAGAATACCTAGAAATCCTCATTTGATGGAGATACAGACTGCCTATCTATTTTTTTCTTCTTTGCTAGTCCATGGCTATCAAGCATGACTGAGACTGTTCACCATGGTTGTTAAGCATGGCTAAGACCTGCAACAAAAAACATAGAAAAATCAGTCATGTACAACATAATTTATGGGTTCCCACCGTGATCACCATCTGTACCAATCTAAAAAGCATACACCTAACTATTGCATCAATTATACATCAAGCATTAAAGCATTAAAATATGAATAACAATGAATTTAACAAGAAAGTAAATTTATTTATATTAAATATTTTGCAAATATCGATTACAAATACATCCCTCTTAGGGATACCAAATTCTTGATACAATTGATACAATATTTGAAGCCCCTCAAAGGGGATGGTACAATCCATAGGCTCTCTAGAATAGACACGAACTGCTCAAGGCCAAAGATAGCCTTCTTCTCACTTAATTGAGGAATATGTTACCAATAATGCTTTGAATATGCTCAGATCCTATAAACCTACATTCAAGAAACAACATAAAAGAGTTAATAGCAAAGGAGGCCTCTCATGATGAGGCTCTTGATAGGCAATTGCATAAATTATGAAAAATATAGCAAGAAAGCATGTAAACTTATAAATATTTGCAAGAAATCTCTAAATTATTATAAATATTGTAAAGAAAGTAAGAAATCTACATTATTATACAACCTAATTAGCCATTAAAACTTGAAATGAATCAAATCTAATGAAACTAGTCTAAATTGATAAATGGAAGGAAATAAAGCAAATCTACCTCTAATTCCTACAATTAACCATACAAAAGCATGAAGGAAAGCTAATCTATGTCAGATCTACCTAAATACATGTTTGAAATGAAAATCCTATGGCTAAAACAAAGGAAAGTGAGTGTCAAACCCTCACCATGAGTCTGAGGTGTAGTTAGCACTGTTAGCCACAGCTGAGGAGAAAGTGTTCTTGCTCTTGTAATCAGGGCTTGAATCTCCAATTTCCTCTATGGAATTGATGATCAAGGGTCGCCTCTATGTTCTAGAACTAATTGGTGATGTAGATTCTTTGAATTTGTAGTGGAAGTGGTTCAATTGTGGATGAATGATCTCCTCAAGCTCTTGAAACCTCCATAGCTTCACATGCAATCATGATTTCCAAATTGGCAGCATATAGGCACTCCTCAAGGGTTGCAAATGGCTCTCCAATCTGGTAGGGCTTCATTGCATGCAAATTGACACTTTCTCCAGACTTTTCCCCAATTTGGAGGGGGTCTTATAGCACTCTCAATTCCTAATATTAGCTTCCTTGGGAAGCCAAGATCAAGAACCAGGAGGTTGGAATAGTTGGGAGGAAGATTCTAGATGCTTCCTCACTTAAAACCGCTTGAAATCTATTGCCATGGCCATTGTAACTGAATTTGGCTTGGCTCGAGAATTCAAAATAGTTTTAGGGCTAGCCGTGGCTCTGAGGCATAGCTAGCTCTATTAGCACATGTGTCATCCATGATTGAGACCTTAGCTATGGATGCCATCCATGGATAAGGCTGAGTAGGCCAAAGCTACCTAAATTGAGTGGTTAAAACCACTACTCTATCTTGGAATGGTCCAAGATCATTCATATGGTCTATTAGGATGCCCATATGAGTAGTCCCCTACACATGACGTGTTTTAGGTGTCTACAAATATATATAAATATAATATATAAAATATTATTATTAAAAAATAAATATATAAATATATAAATAATGGATATGTATAGTGGGAAGCTATGGATGGAGGACAAGTGGCTAGATTTTGGTGTCTATAGATGCATTTTTTTATACCATGTTGCATGAAAAATGATGTGCAAAAATATGAGACACTTGGTTTGGTCTTATGAAGATGTAACTTTCTTTTATTGGGATGCGAAAATGATCTTGGAAGACAATAAAAGAAAAAGAGTCAACTTTGGAGGGAATGCTAGTGACTATCGGATAATTCCCACAATTGGAACCAATCACCCTAGCTATAGCATATATCCGTGATGACTGTCAATGTAAAAGGAATGATGAGTTATAATTTTATTTGTTTTTAAAGCCCCATGAACAAGGTCATCAATAACAACTGTTGAGAAAATTGGTTGTGGCATAGTCTCACTCAAAAAATGAGGGACCAAAAAATATTTTTCTTTTGAACCATGAGATATGTGATTATGAATATGACCAAGTGTACTTATGGTGATTTATCCATCTTACCAAATTGCATGGATGCAAATTGCTGCAATTACCAAGGAGATAGAATAAACCACTAGATATGAGGTTCACTTGAAATTGTGTATAAACTTGGTAATTGTGAAAAATGCAATGATTGGTAAATGAAAATGATGTGGAAATGAAGATGTGATGATGAAAAATGCATTGATGATTGAGTTGAATAATTTTGTGAAGTTTTGCATTGACTTGAGACATTTTGAAGCAATATTGGACACTTTTTGCGCCTTTGGGTGCAAATAAAAATTAGCTATCCAAATCAATTCATATTATCAAAACATTGAATGCAATGATGGAATGGATGATGAGAATGATAAAAATGGTCATTTTTTGTGAAAATTTGAACCATTTTGAATCATTTTGTAACTTGTAATGTGATTTTGTGCCTTTTGGTTGCAATAAAAAATTATGTGTCCAAATCAATTTTCATTTTCACAAAACATGATATTATGATGAAAGTGATGTATGGATGCAATTTGGAATGATTTTGTGGAGGTAAGATACCCTTTTGGATCATTTTTTATCTTTTGTCAATTTTGATGCCAAACGTTGATGGGCGCCTACTCTATGTGGAAAATCCCTCCAGAGTTTGCTATTTTCCAAATGCAAGGATGCGTTTCAATGCGCTTGGAAGCACCCATGGGAATTTAAATGTGCCTAAAATAGCTATAAATAGCCTGCAAAATGGAAATTGGGTTAATTATTGCATTTGCAAATTTTTGAAGCTGCGTTTGAGGGAGTGGAGTGGAGTGGAGTGAGTGGGTGAAGTGTTGTAGAAGCTATGGTGATGGAGGGTGTAGATGCGGTAGCAAGAGCAGATGTGTGCATTTTTCTAAGGTAAATGCATTTGAAGCTCTTTGTTTACTTATGCAATTTTTTTCTAATATTAATATTTCACCTTTATGTATTTTGCTACAATTGAGGATTTTGAAGCCTTGACATCGGTTCTCATATCTCGTATCGGGGATGAGGAAGGTGGTGCGGGAGGACCAGTGGGAGTGGCTAGAGGCTATGGGTCTGGCTAGGGCAACTTGAATAGATGTGGTGAGGGTAGATGAGGGGTATATTTATACCTTGGTAGAGATATGGGATCTAGATCGGGAGACATTTTAGCTTCCTACTAGAGAGATGATAGTGAGTACTTGAGGATGTATACCGTATCCTCAAGTTGCCAGTGGAGGGTTTATGTGTCGAGGTTGGACACAATAAAGGAAATGAGTTGAGCTACTTATATGGAGATGGGTGGTGGGATGTGGAGGTGATGGGTGGAGGGATAACATACTTTTCCATCTATACGAACAAGAAATTGGATGCCCTTCCTGCTTTAGTGATGTTCATATTGACCAATATAGTGGTCCCGAAAAGTACTAGATGTCAGTTCCAATGGAACCTTATTGGGTTGGTGTGTGATATGATCACTATACCTTGAGTATATGCATGGGATATTGCATTATTGGTGTAATTGTACTAGAAGTTGTATGAGGTGAGGAAGCAAATGCAAAAGGGGTTGGGGTGCAGTGTGCTACTATAGTGTTGGTGTTGGGAGCATTTTAGTGTGGCTCATATTGTGGGCTTGCCTACTATAGCATGGGATATGGAGAAGCCTTATACCATGAGATAGCCAATGGTAGAGGAGGTGCAGTTGAGTTATCCTATTTGGATGATTCAGTGGTACAGGGATATGTGGGCTGGATTAACTTCAGCTCAGGTGATATGGAGGTCATGGCAAGGTGCCATGTGGACAACTGATGGGGAGCAACTAAGGAGGGTTTGGTAGGCTATATGGGTAGTTGGGAGGAATAGGAGTGATGTAGAGCTGATATAGTTTTCACGGGTGCTACGATAGTTTATACTAAGGTAGGGAGTTCTAGAGGTCTAGTGCTCTATGAGCGTCATCGGGATGAGATGGGTCTACCTTGTGCTGAGGCATGGACGATGGCCTATGAGGATAACAAGGAGGTGGTTATACCTAATGTGGATGATGCAAGGAATACTATGGAGTATGATGTATGGTTTTATATACAACTGGCATGGGTACTAAGTCCAGTAGTGGATGAGGGGAATGGATATTGGGATGAGACAAAGGCCAAGAAGTTCAATGAGGATCCTAAGCATCAGAGGAACCTTAGATCTACAAATCAAAGGAGGTAGTATAGGGGTACATCTAAGCAACAACTTGAGATTAGAGGTGATGGAGGTGGTATGGAGGATAAGGAGGAGATTTTGGATGGTCCTCTTAATCGGAGTGAGGAGGATTGGATGAGGTTAGAGCAGATGGTGGTAGAGTGGGATGCTATGGTAGTAGCTTGTGATGTGAAAATAGTGGCCCAAGATGTGAAGACAGCTTGATTATGGGAAGATATAGAGGTATAATAGATTAAATATAGAGGTGAGGATAGGATCATGAGGCTCTAGGTAGAGCTTCTAGATAGGGGTCATCAACAAAGATATGATGTACACTACCAATAGGCTCGAGATGGATATATCTGGTTGTTGGAGGACCATTTGATAGAGTACAACATTGGGCTTCTAGATCCATCCTCCTCATCCATATTCAGGTCTATTAGGTCTAGTGAGTCTAGGCATAGCTTGAGTTCTAGGGATCCGTCAAGGTCACATGGTTCCTCTTATAGGTATTAGCTAGTGCTTAGATGCACTTTTTGTATATGAGCCTTGGTGCTCCATTATATATAGCCTTTGGACATTCATTGTACATGCAATATTTATACATATATATACATGACTTTTAATTTTGTGTTATGCTTTTGTGTGAATGCTTTTGTGTAAATGCTTGTGTATATGGATGATTAATGCAAATGATAATGTGTATGAATGTAAATGTATATGGATGATTAATGCAAGTGATAATGTGTATGGATACAAATATTCTAATGATCATTCATAGTTTAGATTTTTCTTGTCCATGTTTGGCATTGTTGTTTAATAAGGGGCACAAAACTTGTGGTATGTAAAAATGGAAAACTCATGTAATATTATGAATGGAAGAAGATATGGATGTTGACATGGAAGAAGATATGGATATTGATATGGAATAAGATATGGATGTTGATATAGAAAACTGACTATTTTATAGAGATTCAAACATATTAGTGTTATCAAACAAACTCACTAAATACTACCTAATTTATTTGAGACAAAATGTGTGTGTAGTGAATTTATTTACTGAATCATGAGTATGGTGATTACTTGGGGCAATCAAGAACCAATGTGTTGCAAGTGAGTTCACTAACTCATCTTGAGTAAATGATGCAGGAGCATCCGGAGAATAGAGCAATCTTGCATCCTCCAAATTTTTTTTTCTAAGTACTTTGAAATCTTTCTTTCCCAAGGCAGAAGTTTTGAAATACAAGAGGCAGAAGTTTTGTCGCGACATCGCGACGTCGCGATATCGCGACATTTTTGGGAGCTAAGGCATGGAGTGGTTTTTCGTCGCGATATCGCGACGTCGCGATGTCGTGACGTTTTTGGGAGCTAAGGCATGGAGTGGTTTTTCATCGCGATGTCGCGATGTTAATGGGAGCTAAGGCATGGAGTGGTTTTTCGTCGCGATATCGCGACATCTTGATATCGCGACGTCGTGACGTTTTTAAAGCTGAGGTGCGGAGGAGGTTTTTCGTCGCGATATCGCGACGTCGCGATGTCATGACATTTTTGAGGCTGAGGCGCGAAGGAGGTTTTTCGTCGTGATGTCGCGACGTCGCGACGTTTTTGTGGACTAAGGCGCGGGGGCATTTTGGTCGTGATTTTGCTATGATTTTTGCAGACGAAGGCAAGGCGACAGTTTGGTCGCGATATCGCGACATGTCGCGATATCGCGACATGTCACGATTTCGCGGTCGATTGAAGACAAATTAAATTTGGACACGTGGACAGGCCGCGCACGCGAGAAAAGAGACAGCGGTGGTAGATGAATGTTCTGACAAGGTGACGGCTATGAGGCCATGGGCATTTTAGATGAGACAGTGGTGCAGAGGAACAGTCTGACCAAAATGGTGATTGCAAGGCAAGGGGGCATCTTTAATGTAAGCTTCCATAGCGGATCGGGGCAGTTGCCCATTGATGGAAGGAAATTCAAAAACTTGACAGAGGAGCGGACTTTCTTATTTTATTTCATGTATTCGATCGGGTGGGGGCATTAATTGCCTAGAGGGTCGAGACCTCGATAAAAACTCGAAAAATTGTAAGGGAAGGGATGGCAAGTTTGAGATTGAGTGGGGAAAGAACTATGCCTGGAAACGGTATTGTAAGACTGTGTTAAGCAATTTACAGAAAAATAATTTGAAGTTTTGTTGTGTGAATCTCGGCTTGCCATCAAGTGGTATCAGAGCGGGAGCTCCTGAGCGTGTAACAGATCATCGAAAGAGAGCGGTTACACCAGGATCTGTGGAAGGATTTGTAAGGGAAGAAAAAAAAAGATGCCTCCACGAAGAAACCATGGTGGAGTAAGAAATGTGGTGCCGGTAGAAGACTTTCGAGCCTTGCAGAGGCAAGTTCAAGCCCTGCAAGAAGAGCTACGCAGAAGGCACGAGCCCGGAAGGGATGAGGGAAGTGAAGACGAAGTTGATGAAGAAGAAGACCAGTCTGAGGAAGAAGAAGAGGTTGTGGATCCTGCACAAGCCAGGTTGTACAAAGCCATCTCTCAGATTGGAAAGCAACCAAAAATGGAGGTTTCTACATATTCGAGAAACCTAAATCCAGAAGAGGTGATTGACTGGATAAATGACCTAGAAGAATATTTCGAATATGAGGAGGTTGAAGACCCTAATCGGGTCAGATTTGCTAAGACCAAGTTGAAGGGTCATGCCAGCATTTGGTGGAGGGGAATACAACTGGAAAGGAACAGAAGAGGGAAGGAGAGAATAACAAGATGGGATAGAATGGTGGAAAAGCTGAAAAGATAGTTTATTACGACAGATTACGAGTTGGATCTGCTAAGGAAAATGCAGAGTTTGAGACAGGACAAACAAAACTGTCCAAGAATACACCGAGGAGTTTTACAAGATCTCTATTAGAACTGGACATTTAGAGGCAAACAAAGAGAAGGTAGCCCGTTATATAAATGGGTTGAGACTCGGTATCCAGGAAGAGGTCGAGCCTAGTTCGGGTAAGCACCATTGAGGATGCTTACCGGTTTGCCTTAAAGGTGGAAGAAAAACTGAATAGGCGGTTTGAAGGCAAGCAAAGAGGAAGGGGCCGTGGTGGAAGAAGCTGGTGGAAGAACCAGTGGAGAAAAATATAAAGATCCGAAGAAGGCTGGTGAAGCCAGTAGTAACCGAGGATCAAAGGGAAGAGGATGTTTATCAGCCCCGTGATCGAAACAGCTACCCAAGAGGACGGGGTGGATCTGGACGAGGGTTTGGAAGAGGAGTATTTCGTGGGACATGTTTCCACTATGGTGAAGAAGGACATCGAGCATTCGAGTGTCCACAACACCGAGAAAGGATGAACAAGAGGCCTGAGGGTCCAGCCAGAGCTGCTGTGGCAGAGGAAGATGCTGGATCTGAACATTCTGAAGAAGCAGAGAGAGGGGAAGCAATGATCGTAAGGAGAGTCCTGTTGAATGAGGAGAAGGACACAGATCAGAGAAGAAGTTTATTTCGCACAAGGTGTAAATGCACGGGCAAGATTTGCAATATTATTATTGATAATGGTAGCACGGATAACCTGGTTTCAGAAGAAATGGTTACCAAGTTACAGTTAGAGAGGAAGAAGCACCCGCATCCATATCGGGTCGCATGGTTATAGAAGGACCATAGGGCTTTGGTCAGTGAGCAATGCTCCGTTAAATTTAATATTGGGAATTATTGTGATGAGGTCCTGTGCGACATCCTGCCTATGGATGCTTGCCATATGTTGCTGGGAAGGCCCTGGCAGTTCGATCGGAGTGCAGTGCATGACGGCCGTGCCAACACCTACTCATTGACGAAGAATGGCGTGCGCCATAAGCTGAAGCCCGTGAAGGAGGTGGATGAAAAGGTGTGTAATAGCTCCAGAATCTATTTAGTTGAAGGGAGAAAATTTTTGGACGGTTTGAAGCATGAACATTTATGTTATGCAATAATTCCTAGAGTTAGGGAGAAAGAATGCCAAGATACCCCAGCAGAAGTCCTAGATCTGTTGGAGGAATTTCTAGATATTGTGTCTGATAATGTGCCTGAGGGTTTACCCCTAGTAAGGAAAATCAGCCACCATATAGATTTGGTGCCAGGATCGAGCTTGCCAAATAAAGCTGCACACAGAATGACGCCTGTAGAGACTGAGGAGTTAAACAGGCAGGTCCAGGAGTTTTTGGAGAAGGGATTGATTCGGGAAAGTTTGAGCCCATGCGTAGTACCTACAGTGTTGGCACCAAAGAAGGATGGAGAATGGAGAATGTGTACAGATTCACGGGCCATCAACAAGATCACAATAAAATATAGATTTCCATTGCCAAGAATGGATGACATAATGGATTGTTTAAGTGGAGCCAAGTACTTCACCAAGGTTGATCTCAAAAGTGGTTACCATCAGATCCATATCAGAGAGGGAGATGAGTGGAAGACAGCCTTCAAGACCAGAGAGGGCTTGTATGAGTGGTTGGTCATGCCCTTTGGGCTATCCAATGCACCGAGTACCTTCATGCGGCTGATGAATGAGGTACTGAAAGAGTTTTTAGGAAAATTTGTCATAGTCTATTTAGATGACATATTAATATTTAGCAGAACCCTGGAGGAACACCTGATGCATATCAGAAGGGTTTTTGAGAAGCTGCGGGAGGAGCAGTTATTAATAAATCTGAAAAAGTGTAATTTTGTAAAGAAGGAGTTAGTGTACCTGGGATTTGTAATCTCAGTAGAAGGTCTAAAAATGGACCTAGAGAAGGTGAGAGCCATCATGGAATGGCCTACTCCGAGAAGCACAACGGAGGTAAGATCATTTCATGGTCTAGCCGACTTTTACAGAAAATTCATTAAAAATTTTAGCAGACATTTGTGCACCCCTCACAAAAACAATGAGAGGGGATAAGAAAGAATTCAAGTGGACCTTAGGGGCTGAAAGGAGCTTTGATGCATTAAAGAAAAAGGTCACAGAACAGCCTATTTTGGCACTTCCAGACTTTAACAAAGTATTTCAGGTAGACTATGATGCCAGTGGCAGTGCAATAGGGGCTATACTGAGTCAGGAAGGCAGGCCTGTTGCCTATTTTAGTGAGAAGCTAAATGATGCTCGGAAAAAGTATTCAGTTTATGACCAAGAATTTTATGCTATAGTTCAAGCTCTAAAGAAGTGGAGGCATTATTTGTTGCCAAAAGAGTTTGTTCTATTCACTGATCATCAAGCATTACAGTACATTAACAGCCAAACAAAACTGAATCAAAGGCACTTGAAGTGGGTTGAGTTCCTCCAAAGCTATACCTTTGTGCTGAAGCACAGAAGCGGGAAATCAAATAGAGTTGCAGATGCCTTAAGTAGAAGGCAGAATTTACTGATTAAAATGATAGTGGAAGTAGTGGGATTTGAAGAACTGAAGGGTTTGTACCCTGAAGATCCGGATTTTGTAGAAGCCTGGACGGCTTGCTTGACACCTGTTATTGTGGACAGGACAAAATGGTTGGATTTTCTAATCCAAGATGGAATGTTGTTCAAAGGAAGTAAATTATGCATTCCAAGGAGTTCCATGCGGGAAAACTTAGTCAAGGAGAAACACAGCGGAGGATTGGCCGGACATTTTGGCCGGGATAAGACAATTGCCCTGGTGAGTGAAAATTACTATTGGCCGCAACTACAGCAAGATGTGAAAAAGTTTGTACAGAGTTGTAGAATATGCTAGATGGCAAAGGGCAGAAGACAGAACACGGGATTGTATCAGCCGTTACCGATACCTGAGCGGCCATGGGAGGACGTCAGCATGGATTTCGTCCTTGGATTGCCAAGAACACGAGAGGGGAAATATGATTCTGTATTTGTAGTAGTTGACAGATTTTCCAAGATGACACATTTTATTCCCTGCCAGAAAACAAGTGATGCAGTTCACATAGCGGGGTTATTTTTCAAGGAAGTGGTACGACTTCACGGTCTACCGAAGAGCATTGTTTCTAACAGAGATACAAAATTTGTTGGGTATTTCTGGAGAACTTTGTGGAAGAAGTTGAAGACAGATCTGAAATTCAGTTCTGCATACCACCCACGAGTCGATGGATAGACAGAGGTGGTAAATAGAAGCCTGGGTAATTTACTGAGATGCTTGATAGCAGATCAACCCAAGGGATGGGATTTAGTTTTACCACAGGCGGAATTTGCATATAACAATTCAGTCAATAAGAGCACAAATAAATCTCCATTCCAGATAATATATGGAAACAGCCCGAGAAATGTGTCTGAACTGAGAAAGTTGGATAAGAGAGAAAAGTGCAGTGCCGAGGCAGAAGAATTTGTGGAACATATGAAAAGTCTGCATGAAGAAGTAAGGAAACAAATTATAAAAATGAATACTCAATATAAGACAAGAGCAGACCAGAAGCGGCGGTTCAAAGAGTTCGAAGTAGGAGATGAAGTCATGGTCCATCTCAGGAAGGAAAGATTTCCTGCCAAGACTTATAACAAATTAAAGATGAAGAAGTTTGGGCCATGCAGAATACTGGAAAAATGGGAGTCGGGCAATGCATATGAAGTGGAATTGCCAAGTTGGCTTGACATTTCACCTATTTTTAATATTTCAGATTTAGTGGAATACCATGAGGAAGATAGTACAGAGGCACCAAATACAGAGTTATGGCAAATTCCAGCATCTACTCCAACCACAGACGAGGTCGAGGAAATATTAGACGCTCGTGAAGGCAGAAGCACCAGGAACAAACAATATTCTGAATATTTGATAAAGTGGAAGGGCAGACCTGTAGAAGATGCAACTTGGTTGTCAAAGACAGAGGTTGACCG
The DNA here is from genome assembly GCA_028583015.1 of Wollemia nobilis. Lineage (NCBI taxonomy): Eukaryota > Viridiplantae > Streptophyta > Pinopsida > Araucariales > Araucariaceae > Wollemia > Wollemia nobilis. The sequence goes on from JAQPPZ010017073.1 coordinate 4,056,801, forward strand.
CCTGGGTCTTCCCCTAACCGAACAGAAGTGAGGATCACTTCTTAATTTACCCCGGGTGTCTGATGCAGGAGCATCCGGAGAATAGAGCAATCTTGCATCCTCCAAATTTTTTTTTTCTAAGTACTTTGAAATCTTTCTTTCCCAAGGCAAAAGTTTTGTCGTGACATCGAGACGTCGTGAAATCGCGACATCGCGATATCGCGACGTTTTTGGGAGCTAAGGCATGGAGTGGTTTTTCGTCGCGATATCGCGACGTCGCGATGTCGCGACGTTTTTGGGAGCGAGGCACGGAGGGTTTTTGTCGTGATGTCGCGACGTTTGCGAGAGCTAAGGCATGGAGGGTTTTTCGTCGCGATATCGCGACGTCGCGATATCGCGACGTCGCGATGTCGCGACGTTTTTAAAGCTGAGGCGCAAAGGAGGTTTTTCGTCGCGATATCGCGACGTCGCGATGTCGCGACGTTTTTGAGGCTGAGGCACGGAGGAGGTTTTGTCGCGATGTCGTGATATCGCGACGTCGCGATGTAGCAACGTTTTTGCGGACTAAGGCACGGGGGGCATTTTGGTCATGATTTCGCTACGATTTTTGCAGATGAAGGCAAGGCGACAGTTTGGTCGTGATATTGCGACATGTCGGGATATCGCGACATGTCACGATTTCATGGCCGGTTGAAGACAAATTAAATTTGGACACGTGGACGGCCCCGCGCACGAGAAAAGAGACAGCGATGGTAGATGAATGTTCTGACAAGGTGACAGCTGCAGGCCATGGGCATTTTAGATGAGACAGTGGTGCAGAGGAACAGTCTGACCAAAACGGTGATTGCAGGGCAAGGGGGCGTCTTTAATGTAAGCTTCCATAGCGGATCGGGGCAGTTGCCCATTGATGGAAGGAAATTCGAAAACTTGACAGAGGAGCAGACTTTCTTATTTTATTTCATGTATTCGATCGGGTGGGGGCATTAATTGCCTAGAGGGTCGAGACCTCGATAAAAACTCGAAAAATTGTAAGGGAAGGGATGGTGAGTTTGAGATTGAGTGGGGGAAAGAACTATGCCTGGAGACGGTATTGTAAGACTGTGTTAAGCAATTTACAGAAGAATAATTTGAAGTTTTGTTGTGTGAATCTCGGCTTGCCATCAGTAAATTGGGTGAAACCTATTATAGAGAAGACCATGAAGCTAGCTTATCCTTATGTGCGATCAAATATTTCTTTAAAAGAGAAGTGTCACCACGTATGAGTGTACTCCACTGCCATTCAAGCATCTATAGCCTCAGTGGAGATTAGCTCTATAGTCCAAAAATTTGATCTCTAAGTTTTGGGGATGACTACCTAACCGTCTGACTAGAAATGTAGTACTATCCTTACAACATTAGGATAAGTGGTGTGTGATGTAAAATATTTAGAGTTTTAAGGGGTTTTACCCGACTCTTTATTTTATTTTGAAATTGTGATCATGGTAAAAACCACTATTTTGGTGGACTATGTTGCATAATGGGACATGCAAGGAATAACTTTTTCACTTTGAGGTACAACCCAAGGATGGTGTTACCCTCTTTGACACAAGATGTTTTTAATATGTATAATTGTGTTTGGTTCAAGAATGTTTTGGAGTCAATTACCAGAATTTAATATTTTCTTAGTGAAAATGTTTCTTGGTACTAAAGAAAACTCAACATGTATTGGAGTTTGCTTAAAATACTAGGAGTGGCTGAGTGATCAAAAACACATAGGAACTATAGACATGTGGCTTTGCTAATGATATTTTTGCTTTATGAAATGGTGCAATGAAATGGATGATGACTTTGAGAGTGCCCCTGATTAAGGAAAAAAAATTGTATTGGACCAATTATTATCTAAATTGAATAAATGATCCATAATATGAAATGTGAAATTTGCAAAAATGATGGTGTGAATGAAATGTGAATTGTGAAATGAAATGTATGAAATACAATTTTATGAAATGAAATAAAATGTGTGTAATGCAATGTGTGTAATGTAATGTATGAAATGCAAGCTATTTTTGTGTAATAGCCATGTATATATACATATATATAAATCACATTAAGCATAGAATGCTCTCAAGTGAATAACATTAAGTGGTTCAGGCTCTTCAACTCTCTCTAGACTGGTAAGCCTATAAGTTCCTTTATCTACTTTTTGAGTAACAATGTATGGATCTAACTGTTGGGCACTGAATTGCACCAATATTTCACTCGATACTGTGGTTGTCTATCTTCCTACTTTCTATCCAGGCTTGCACCCGATAGCTGCAGCTCAACACTCAACATTGGATGGACCAAAATAGGGGTTTCTGATCCAACCTCCAGAGTAGGTTGGTTCCTTGTCAACTTAGCAAGTTGTTGACACAATTATGCTCACTTAGGGTTTGGATTTTAGGGTAAGAGAAGGTTAGGGCTAGAGAGATGTGGATAATAGTGGACGGATAGGTTAACAACATTGCACTACCATAAAAAGCTCCCAAAAAACCATGCTAAGGACATATACTCAGATCAACATTTATCCCAAAATAGATTGTTTCATATATTAAAGCACAATAGAGAAATGTTGTAGCAAGCAATTTCAATATCCAGGGAATGATAATCCAAATAACAGAATTCACCAAACACCTAGATTTCATAGAAATGTACTTCCTAACCACATAGAATGAATTCAAAAGCAGATTTCAATTACTTATAACAACTAGTAATCCAAAATTTGGCACAAACTAACCATCAAAGTATTTACAGAAATGCAACTAAGAAATCCGAACCTTTGACATCAAGCATGAGAACGTGAACTTGAGGCGAAGATCAATGTATTGCTCCTTTCATTTAGCTCTTCAGGAATATTTACAATGGTACAGGCAAACACGCTAGAGCCGACCCTTAAAAATGAGGGTTCGACCTCTACTTATAGTTTTCTCATTACAATAAACAAGAAACAATACCAAAGATCTTGTTACAACAACACAACAAAGATATTTAGCTGGCATTAGCTCATTGGTCCATCCTCCGAGAATTCCGCTGAAGGAAAGTCCGCCATGGCAGCTCGGGGTCTCTGCAACTTGTTGATCGCTCAGTGGAACTGAAGTTCAGACCATTAAAGATCATGCATCTCTGTCGATCCTTCTTGGGAGTGAATTACCACCGTCGATCTGTAACCGCCTCTGGTTTGATCTTCTTGGAAAACCCTCGATGCTTCATCTTCCAGCCGACTATTACAAATTCTGATGCAGCAATATCTTTTAAACCACCAAGATTTGGTAGCTTAACCTCCACCATTGATTCTCTTCATCACATGATTCAGATTCAATCCGGCACAAGCTAAACGCCATTCCGCTTTAAAATTGATGACGTCATATTTTAATCAGAAGCAGTGGAATCTCCAATCCGGATCTCTGATATCTGAACATCGAATCCACTCCAGGATCTATCATATTCAGCATTATATTCTTCAATCCAGGTCCAGAGCTAGTCACATACTTCTTCCATCATGAATCCACACTTTCATTATTCTACCACCCCATCTTATCTTCATTCCAGAAAGGAAAGACTTGTTCATTCCCTGAATCACCAATCCACACTTTTCTACCAGTGACGTCATCATCTCCTTGAAACTTTTGTGGATTTGAAGGTAGCATTAATCCGGAGCCAAAAACAAAAGGACCTTCCCAGAATCAGATATTCAATATACAAAGATGCCATTCCACACTTTTTCCACTGACGTCATCATCTCTTAGGAACTTTTACAGATTTGAGATCTGCCATCATTTCGGAGTCGAAGTGAAATCACCCGAAATCGCTCCAAACATGAAAACTTCACTAACTATTGAGCGGATTCATATCTTCTGACTCGGTTCCACTTCAAAGCATACTGCAAGGTTTGTGGAATGATGATTTTATCACTTAGTCAAAATTATACAAAATTTTACTAAGTATGTGGCCATTTTGGGCCTACATTCTAGCGCCTCCCGGGTGGATTTGCTTGCAAAGCCAATCGAATCCAGAGTCTTATCCATTGGGCCTTAGGAGTCAAAACAATACTTATCTTTGAAGATATGTTTTAAGGAATAATTTCCATACAAACACTACCCTCTGAAAGCTCAAATTCTGCCTAGAGGGTAAAGGTTCATATAGAAACCATGCCAAAAACATCATAGAACTCACTTGTTCAACTAGAGACTTGTATCCATAATATCAGTATTACTATCTACCTTCAAAAACTATACACAACTCTACCTCCTTTATAAGGCTTCATTTCAAAAAATGCCTTCACACAAAAATGTTGCGTTGTAGGCTTCATGCCTTTATTGCTTATTTCTAACAATTGTTAGAGTAAAAATAGAAATACAAAACTGATGTATAGAAACACAAAACTTATGTATATGTACAAACAGAAATGAAATGATTTAAGCGTGAGCCCCTCTTGGGCCTGTAGCTGCTCAATATTATCCTCATTCTTCTACAGCCTCTTCATCCTCATCTTCTCTTTCCTCTTCTCCCTGTTCTTCTGGAGCATGTACTCTCTGGTTATCCTCACCGGAGGTGTCTCCAAACAACTGGACCATTGATTCCAAAGACTGAAGAGCCTATTTCCATGCTTCCTCAGAGGGATTTGATGTTTCTTTAAGCTGCTTATAAACATATTGTAGTTCCCCAACATCCTCATAATTAGAAGCATTCCCTCTAGTCACCAGATCCTCCATGAGATCTCTTAATCGGGTGTAATCCATAATCAGTTTGGCAACTTGTTCTTGGGATAGTGGCTCTTCCAGTGAATCAATTCTAGCCTCATCCTGTAAGTTATCCTTGATGCTTTGTTGGGCTTCTTCCATAGATAACAAGTTGTGATCCTCCTTCCAGAGTCCTTTGAAACCAACATGAATCATTTCCTTATTTATTTCAATGATGTCTTTAATTCCTCTTTCCATTCTATCAAACAACAACCAGGCTCTCTGAACTGCCCTGTGCTTCTTCACCACTATTTTGGTAGCTACCCTAGCCAGATTCCATTCCCTATTGGAAATTGGTTTAGCAGGATCACTGAGCCTACTTCCAACCAGCCTGTACATTTGTTCCACCAGAATCACCATAGGCTATAACTCTCCAGTGATTTGATCTAAATCCTTTTGAATAGTAGAGAGCAACTGGCTGGCATATTTCAGGTAGTCGATTATGAGTTGAAGACCTAAACATTTTTCTTGAACTTCAGAAAGCAACTCCTACTTTATCCTTTTCAAATCATCTTTGGAAAAACCTGAGGACTTGGCTTTCTCAATCTGAAGTTGATGCTTTAAATTTTGAATTTCTTTTGCCTGATCCTCATTCAACTTATTTTGTTCTTCTAACTGGTCTTTCCACTCATTAGCCTTTTGAAACCTTTCCTGCCAACTCTTAGCCTCTTTTCTCAGAGCTTTCTCTATTTCTTTTTTATCATTGAGGCTCCTCTTAAGCTTTTCAACTTGTTGTTTCAGCTTATCTACCTTCTCTTTAGCTATATCAATTTTCACATAAAAGGTATCTAAGTGAGCCTTGGCAATCCCTAACTCATCCTCAATAGGAAGCTTGTCAATATCTTCTATGATTTCCTCCACTCTATAATCCTGAGTAGTCATTTCATTTTTAGGTTTGCTCACTTGCAAAATCATAGACCTTGAAACCCTTTGCCTAGTGACAGGGTTAACATACATACTTTTTCTTGTCATGACCATCCTATTGGAAGGTCGGGTAAGCTTCTCTGCCCAATAGTCATTTATGCTCTGAGTGGTTGCCTATTCTTTTGATACAGTAACAGACTTTGAAAAATCAGTAGCCAAAGGAGATAATGGCATCAAAAACATGAGGGCGGACTGACTTGCTATTGGTGGGGGTGAAGATATATTGACAATAACCTCTATTACAATGGTAGACTCTATGATTACCGCTACTGTGGATACAGGTAAATTTAGAGAAACAGGAACATAACTGACAGTAGAAGGGGTGGATGAAGTCGGAACGTAGTGTCCCATGGATGGTGGTAATGAAATAGATGAGGGTGCAATAATGGTGGACATTGAAGTGGACATCTCCAAAGTGGAAGGTGGGTCTTGAGGAGGTTGTGACACAATAGAACTGACTGGTACCTCCATAGCTACTGATGAGATGAGGGAAGAACTGTGAGGTGGAGGAGGTAAATTTACCATATTTTCTTGACTAGAAAGGGAGGGAAATCCTTTTGGGGATTCATGGAGATGAAAAGGAGAAGAGGGATTAGAAACCATACCTTCACCTACAGATGTAGGGTGTTCTTGTTCAACTAACCCTTATGTATTAAAAACAGCTACCTCTTCAACAATTTCTTCCATACTCATTTTTTGCTTCTTGGAAACCTCTCTCTCCTCTATTTTTGGGGTTCTCTTAGTCCTTTTATAAACTAATCGAAAAGCATCCATCTCATCTTCGAAATCTTCCTCTAATAAATCTCCTTGCACTTCCCCAAGAAGTAATGATTGTTCAGTAATGGATTACGGTTTAGTTGATGTTGCAGGAGCAAAAGAAAGTGGCCTGAACCCAAAACTCTTATCCTTCTTCTTCCAATTAATATATTTGTCCTGAGGCTGCCCCCCTAGAGCTAAACGTGAAGGCCTAGATCTTGTTTCAATAACAGGGGTACTGACAACCTTTTCTTTAGAATACCTCATTTTGCTCATCATCTTAGCCCCCTTAGGGAATTTCTCCACCTGCTCAGAAGTAGGACTGAAGGTTTTTAAAGAAGATTTTTGATCTGTAGAAGGCTGGAGAGATTCAGAATCACCCTGGGGCTTTTCAACTATTAATACAATGTGCCTCACATCTTTTAGTCTCCAAGTATCAATATTCTCATTATATATTTTTGAAAACTCCTTATCAATTTTCATTCCAAATTTAGATTCAATTTTTCCAATTTCAACTCTCATACGCCACCAATCTATAATCTTGGCATCATCCCATGGCCCCTTATAATATTCTTCTTCTCCTTCTTCTACAACTTCCTTTTTAGGCAACATTTCCTTTTTCTTTGTCGACTTCATTTTGGAGGAGGGCTTGTTTTTCTTTGTAGTTTCTGCTTTAATCTTGTCAATCATATCCTCGGTAATCTGATGACTGGGCTTGTGGTCAGGATCAAAATCTTCAATCTGCTCATAAAAATCCAACCATGGAGGTAACTGATCCATCTTGGAGACATTCCACTCCAAAAGAGTAGTCTCATCATTATTCCTTCCCTATTCAAAATTAGCCCTGGGCCTTTTCTCAAATTTATAGGCCTTATCTCCATTTAGGGTTTTATTTCTTGTAGTGAAAATATCATCAAGATCATAACTCCACCTCTGAGGAATATAAAATAGACCTAACCTATCCAGATATCGATCAATTTTTTGACTCTACCCCTTCTTGGTAATGGTGATATCACTCAAAGTGCGATGAGTAAGCAAAGACTTCCTTTTTCTCCTCGAACCATATTTCGCATCAATGTACTCTGCTTGCCTCAAATATTCCAAGGTGAAGAGTCTCTCCATGACAAAGTGGGGCAAAAGAAAAGGTTTACCCATGAAACCATATAATCTGATGATCGTACCTTCTGTTAACAAATACCAGTCTCCTTCCTCTACATCTTTAGTCCTCAGAATCTCCTTGGCCAGGGGTGGCAGTCTGGGGAACTTATCATACATAATTTTGAGGGCTGGCCCAAGAAATTCCAAATTGAATCTATAGTAAGATTCACTACTTCTTAAATGGTTTATCCAATAGTAAACTGGCATAGGTTCTTCCTTATCAGTCTTATCTTTGACCGAAATCCATGACATTCTATCTTTAACAATGACATAAAACATCCATACCAAGTTTGAGCAATGCCTAAAACTAGGAGCATCAATGCCCCTCTTCATGCTTACTAGCTGCTCATGTATCCTTTGGGTGAGAAAAGTTGGCCAGTCGAAATAGATCACCCTTATCCCTTTCTTTGTTGCATCCTTTTCATACATTCTCTCGTTAGAGATACAATATGCAACGGCGATTTGCCAACCATGAACCTTTTCGTCAGAGTCCAAACCCTCCATGCAAGCCAACATAGAGAACAAAATGGGATTTGTGAACTTGTTGATAGAGATGGGGACTTCAGGAAACTCTTCTTGGGGTTTGGTATTAAGCTGCTTATAAACCCAATTCTTAAATGACTCACCGTCATTGGCCCGCTTCTTTGTGGAATAAAACCCAATCTATTCAACAACCTTAAAGGGTTTTGGTGGTACCGATGGGTCAGACCCTAAAGAAAAGAGCTCATGATAGAAAGAGGTAGTGATGCTAAAAAGGGTCTCACCCTCATGGGTTTTTACTGCCTTGGCTAGTGGGTCATAGAATTTAACTATTACAGCTATTAACTCAGGACATGGGTGAACATAATCACAAATGTAAAAGGATAGATAAGAAAGGATGGAGCATCTACCTTCTACTGATAAAGCAACATTATTTTTGTATCTATCATTCATGCTCTTTCTTAGTCTCATCCTTTCAGTGATGGTCATCATCGTGTCCGCTACAGCCTCGACTTTATCAAGGTAAGGCACCGACGTCCTATCATCCAGAGTTTCAAACTCTAAAACATCTTCTATGGCCTCCATGGGTGATTTCTTAGGAGCCATATTGCAATAGTAGGACTTTACACACTATAATAAGTGGGGAGAACTTCAGAATGTTGTTGTACTTCTTAACAACCTCATGGTTACTAAATGAACCCTGTGCATGACTTCATTACTTTTATCTCCTAGAACGTGTGTATCATCCACCATAAATGTAGCTATTGCATGATATCTTTGTTGGCACACTTCACCATCCTTCCATTATTTCTTTGGTGGCTCAAAGGTGGCGTCCTATCTTCTTATTGGTCAAATTTTGAAATTGTGCTGCCAACTCATCATATCCCTTTGGCTACTCTTTGGTCCATGCACGAGTTCATTAGAATTGAATGTGGGAGCACTCTTTAGCCTCCACGTGTCAGATTGGAACTTGTTGTTCGGCTTTGGCCTGATTCCACTCTAGTGTCTTAAGAACCTTTCGAGTCCGCTTTGGTACTTGAAGCTTGCACGCACGACACTCTACCTCGATTCCACTCTGGCTATCTCCAGCTTTGAGAGGTTCCCGGATTAGCATCGTTCTTTGTCCTTCTCTATGCGGGATAGAAACTGATAGACCACTCCATGGAAATCCAGAATTAACCATGCGGACTTGAGGGTGGAATGCCATTCCGAAGAGTTTTACACAGCACCGTGTGTGAAATGGAACATTACCATGCATTTGGCCAACACTTAGTCATTTCTTGCAAACTTTCTTCTCTCTTTTTTTTTAGAATTTCTTTGAAAAGAACTAATTACAAAGTGCAGAAAAGAAATCAAATACAAAGTGCAGAAAGGAAGGGGAAATATTTGTACAATGTATATACATATGTTACAATGAGCTCACTTCTTACATATAGTAGAGCTTGAGGTGGAAACCATTCACCGGAATTGGTTGTATGTTTCCCTCTGGATCCTTCAACTGAAATACATTAGACTCTTTAGCTTCCACTATTTCAAAAGGACCATCCCAAAAGGAATCAAACTTTTCATGCTTGCCTGGTTTTGCCCTGTCAACATTCCATCTGAGAACTGAGTCTCCAACTTGGAGTTTTCTGAACCTGGCATTTTTATCAAACCATGCTTTAATGTCTGATGAATGCTTTTGAAAATGATCATATGCTTGAGTTCTGCTCTCTTCCAATCGCAGCAAGTGTGTCAACCTAGTTTTTACTGGATCATCCTCTAATTCTTCTTCTGTACTGACAAGCTTAAGCATTGGGATCTCTAAGTGAATTGGCAATACCACCTCTTTTCCATATACCAATGCATAAGGAGAAGTTTTGATGGACTTTTTAATAGTAATCATGTCTGCCCATAGAGCATGGTTGAGCAATAGGTGCCAACTCCTTTTGTTACCTTCCAGAGATTTTCTCAAAATCCTTAATAGGTTTTTGTTGGTAGATTCTGCAAGTCCATTACCTTGTGGGTAATAATTTGAAGTATTTTTAAGAGTGATGCCATACTTGCTGGAAAACTCAATGTACTTGGCTCCTATGAAAGCAGGGCCATTATCACTCACCAAAGCTTTTGGGACTCCAAATCTAGAAATCAAATTCTCCATAAAGTTGATCACAACTTCCTGGTCTGCCCTCTTTGTAGGAATGGCCTCCACCCATCTGGTAAGATAGTCTATAGCTATCAAGATAAACTTATGCTCTACTGAAGAATTAGGATTTATAACTCCTATGAAATCTAATCCCCATTGTTGAAAAGGCTCCTCAACTTGAATAGGTTTCAGAGGAGATGAAGCATTTCTGGTTCTTCCAACGTACCTCTGACATTTGTCACAAGCCTGGGTAACTTTAAAAGCATCATTGAACACAGAAGGCCAATAATAGCCTGCTCTTATTATCTTCAAAGTTGTAACTCTGCCCGAGCTATGACCACCTGCTGACCCTCCATGAAATTCTTCTATGACTCTTTTTTGTTGGTCCTCCTTCAAACATTTCAGGAGAATACCATCCAAGTTTCTTTTGAACAACCCTTCAGGTAGTAATACATATTTTAGAGCATGAAGTCTATACCTCCTTCTTTGAGAAGGATTCAGATCAGGTGGGCAGATCCCAGTTTGGAAATACCTGGTCATTTGCTCGATCCAATCAGAATCTGGAGTGTGTACAATCTCTATTTGATCCTCTTCTATTATCTGACAAGCTATCATTTCTGCCAATGTTGAAGCATCTATCAATCCTTGGCACAAGGCTCTACCTCTTACCAGCTTGGTGGGACGTATTTCTACATCATATTCCTAGATCTTAGTAATCCAACCAGCCCTTTTATCACCTAGGTCACCTTGTAAAATAAAACTTCTTACATCTGGATGAACCACATATACCAGGGTTTTGCTTTGTACCAGATATTGTCTAAACTTCTTTAGCGACTTCATCACAATGAACACTTGTATTTCAATAAAGTTATATTTTACCTGATAATCATGTAAATTCTGACTCCAAAAGAACACAGGGTGTTCATCCCCTTGATTATCTCTCTGGGTGAGTACCGAGGCATAACTCTCTTCAACTCCATAAGCATAGAGAATAAAATATTTAGTGAAATCAAGATTTATCAAGACTAGGGCTGTTGCAATGGATTGCTTGATGACCTCAAAAGCTTGCTTCCTAACCTCAATCCACTTGAACTCTACCTTTTTCTTGAGTAGTTCAGATATAGGCCTCACTTTCTATGCAAAATCAGAAATGAATTTCTTGATGAAATTGATTTGACCTAGGAAGGACTGCAAGGTCTTCTGATTAGTAGGCAAAGGAATAGCTAGAATTGCTCTAATTATTTTTGGATCTATGGCCATACCTTCCTTTGAGACCACATGGCCTAATAGTTTTCCCTCATGTACTACAAAAAATGACTTCTTAGGATTCAGTGAGATACCAAATTCTCTCGCATTTTTGAAAAACCTGTTCCAAATGAGATAGATGATCATTTTTATCATGAGAAAACACCGTCATGTCATCTAGGTAAATCAGAATAACTTTGTTTATAAGTGTACCAAAGGCATAGTCCATGGCCCTCTGAAATGTAGCTCCAACATTAGACAACCCAAAGGGCATTCTATGATAGGAAAATGTACCCCATTTTGTGGTGAATGTTGTTTTGTATTGGTCTTCATATTTTACCCAAATTTGGTTATATCCAGAGTAACCATCCAATAGTGAGAATATTTCTGCTCCAGCTACCACTTGTAAGATCTGGTCAATCTGAGGGAGGGGGTAGTGATCCTTGAGGGATGCTTGATTCAGATTTCTAAAATCTACGCATAGGCGTATATCCCCATTCTTCTTTCTTACGGGTACCAAATTGGCTACCCAAGTGGAATGTTTTATTGGATATATTATCCTAGCCTTTAGTAGCTTTAAGAGTTCCTCTCTCATAATGGCTTCTATCCTCGGATTGACAGGCCTCTATTTTTGTCGGAATGGTTTAGCATCGGGTTCTAACTCAATAGTATGTTGGATAATCCTTTTGTCATACACCTTAAGGTCTTCATATGACCAAGCCACAGTGTCTTGGTATTTTAAGCATAAAGTTTTAATCTCTTCTGCTTCCTCAGGTGAACACTGGATCCCAATATTGAGCTTCTTTCCTATTTCGACCTCCACTTCTTTATAGATATTTTCACCGACCTTCATGGCTCCAACCTTCTTTCTATCTTCATTATCAAATAGACTTTCAAGGGTGACCAATCCCCTTGGAATATGATTGTTTCTTAGTTGGATAAAGTCTTGTTGATCTATTTCCTCCAAGTCTTCCTCTTGGATAGTTGAGAGGTATGCTTCTCTTATCATAAAATCTAGAATTTGTTCATCACTTTCAAAAACCTGCCAGAATATCTGCTTGTCTGGCACTGTAGGTCTGAAAACCATTTTAATTCCCTTGGTCTTCTTAGTTCCAAAATCTATAGGAGGATTGAAATTAGCTCCCTTCATTGCCAATGAATCTGCCAGGTGATTCTCTTCTCTAGGCACAAAACTTAGATTCAGGGCATCAAATGAATCCATTAGGTCCCATACCCTATTCCTGTAAGCTTTTAAGTAATGGTGCTTACTGCTGCACTTATTCCTTACCTGATGGACTATCAACTCAGAATCACCATATATGTTCAAAATATTGATGCCCATGCTTTCTGCTTGCATCAATCCGAGGCACAAAGCCTCGTACTCTGCAACATTGTTAGTACATGACCATGTCAGTCTGTAAGAAAAATTCTTTATCCCTTTCGACTGTGATTGTAGAACCACACCAACCCCTGCACCATTTCTACATTTAGCACCATCAAAATGCATAACCCATGTTTCCTTGTTTCTTAGGGATTGATTAGAAATAGCAGGGAGTTTCTTTTCCAATTCAGTTGTGATGTTGTATGTACCCATACCAGTTCCAAATTGACTATAGTCTTCTCAAAAGGCAACTCATCTTCAATGTCTAGCTCCTCAATGTTTTCCACTAGCTCAAATTCCTCCAAAGGATTAAGATTGCACATATCTTCTTCAATATTTTCAATATGATAAGCAACTGGTTTCTCAGGTGTTATCCTTATCCTTTTTCCTTTGAAAGGGATTACCATGCTAGAATAATCCATGTACATACATCCCCCTAGCTTTGCAGTAAATTCTCTTGAGAGGCATAACCCGAAATAGGGTTCTAAGTCCACCACCACTATTTCCTGCACCACCGTTACCTCAGGAGCTCTATGCAACCTCATCAGTACATCTTTAATAACCCCAACTATCTTGACAGGTGTCCCATCTAGTTGCAACACTCCAAGACAAGACCAGGTATATTCCATACCCATTTCTTCATAGACCACCTTAGGCATAACTGTGGTTGATGCTCCTGAATCAATCATACAATTTTGGACTACCCATCCTTCCATTCTTAAGGATATGTAGAAAGGGGGAGGTTTGTTTTTTAGAACAACAGGTGTCATTTCTTTCTTTTCTAGTGGTATACTGAGGATGGTGGTGGTTGGTCTATTCTAGGGATTTTTACTGAGGGAAGCTTTAAGCAGGTCAATCTGGCCCAAAATGAAAAGAGTGTCATACAGGCTAGCTTTTGATGGAATCCTTTTCATCTCCTCAACAATGTTGTACTCAGACTTGGTCAGGGATAGTCTTTCCAGTCCTCTGTCTAGCTCACCATATTTCCTTTTGTATTGTTGGGTTGCCTCTAATATTTATCTTTTGGTAATAGAGGGGAACTTGAGCCTTTCTTGATCCTCACCCTTGGATCTCATTCTGTCTCCTTCTATTTCTCTTTCAGGATTTTTAGGGAGACTATCTGTCTTCTCCTTCCCTCTAGCTCGAGGAATAGGAAAAGTGTCACTACTTTGAGGGGGGAAGTCAGCTTTCTTTTGAGAAGGGACCTAGAATTGTCCCATATTCTAGGGGTCTACTTGTAAAGCTTTCTTTCCAGACCTTGTCATAACAACAATCGGACTTTCTTCCTCTAACTCTTTTTCGACCATGATCTGATCAAGGTGCCATAACATATTAACCCTCCCCTTCTGATTCCTTTCAGCTTGATCCATAGCTTGTTGAACATGGTGTTGATACATCACACAAGATTGTGAGTCATGGGGGTCATTGCATACCAAACACCAAATATTTGCAAGAGTGGTATCTGCAGAACACTCTGGCTCCTCATATGCTGCATTCACCCTAACCCCAATACTATTACTAGGACCAGGCCTTTGATATTTGTTTACATATGGGAATCTCCTCTATTGTGACCTTTCATGATCTCTCTTTTCCATCGAATTCATTCTATTACTCAGAGTTTTCATGGTATTTTGTATATCCAGAATAGCAGACAATTCTTGAGAAGGTTGAGAAGGAAGGGGAGGAAAAGGAGGTGTGGAGGATACAGGTTTAGACCGAGGAATCAGATTCATTTGTGGAGATGGAGATGGTAAAGAAAGGGGGTCCATGTAGGAGGGCTTTGTGGATTGCTCATGGCTACTATTGGTTTCTGAGTTATAGGGCAACATGATTTTGGGGGGAATTCTTCCCACATTGATCAAGATATTTTTAGCATGGATGACTACATTATAAACTTGGGGGAAGGTTTCTACTCTAGATTGTTGTGTTTGCAAACCTAGCTCTGATCCTAGGGCTCGAATATAATACATGTAAGCCAAACATGCAACTGGTCTAGCAGTGGGGGGAATTCTCTTCCATGTTCTGCTAAATCTCAAATTAAAATCTGAGACAGTTTCTTGCTGGGTTTTTTGCATGGCTATAAACTGATTCAGTAGAGAAAAGGGATCAATAGATTCATTAAATTCTTCTATGAATGGCTCATCCAATGATTTCCATGAAGTGATAGAATTATCTTCCAGAGTTCTAAACCAATGCAATATCTTTCCATGAAAGGACAGGGCTAGAATTCTGACAATAATATTTTCCTCTTTTATGTTGTGGATTGCTGCCAGATTCAAGATATCTTGGTAGTGCTCATAAGCTATTTTCCCAAATCCATCATACATGGGGGTTGCCTTAGATATAGCCTAGGGGATGGCATCCATTTGGGCTAATCTAAGGGGCCCAGTTGAATCCCAGTTAGGGTACTTTTGTAGTGGCTGATTAGGAACCACATTTTGTGCCATATTTTTGGCTGTAGGTCTTCTTGGGGGAACTATTGGGTTTTCTTCCAGAAGCTCTTCTTCTTCAATAAAATCTTGATCTAAAATTTTGATAACAATAGCCCCTCTTTGAGGTAACTCACAATGAAAGAAAGAATCAGGTTTGTTCCTCTTGAAAGACCTGGTATACATGAAAGGGTACTGGTCTACAATACTTTTTTGGGGTCTTCTGACTAGGGAGTCACCAGGTGAACTTTCTTTTCTCCGCTAATAAGGTCAAGACAATTCACCAAATCTTGATTCCTTCGGGTTGAGATAACAATAACTCTTTAGATGGGTTTCATGTTCCTTGTGAACGGTCCCACCGAGCATGCCAAAAACTATTGGGCACTGAATTGCACCAAGTTTTCACTCGATACTATGGTTGTCTATCTTCCTAATTTCTATCCAGGCTTGCACCCGATAGCTGCAGCTCAACACTCAACATTGGATGGACCAAAATAGGGGTTTTCGATCCAACCTCCAGAGTAGGTTGGTTCCTTGTCAACTTAGCAAGTTGTTGACATAATTATGCTCACTTAGGGTTTGGATTTTAGGGTAAGAGAAGGTTAGGGTTAGAGAGATGTGGATAATAGTGGATGGATAGGTTAACAACATTGCACTACCATAAAAAGCTCCCAAAAAACCATGCTAAGGACATATACTCAGATCAACATTTATCCCAAAATAGATTGTTTCATATATTAAAGCACAATAGAGAAATGTTGTAGCAAGCAATTTCAATATCCAGGGAATGATAATCCAAATAACAGAATTCACCAAACACCTAGATTTCATAGAAATGTACTTCCTAACCACATAGAACGAATTCAAAAGCAGATTTCAATTACTTATAACAACTAGTAATCCAAAATTTGGCACAAACTAACCATCAAAGTATTTACAAAAATGCAACTAAGAAATCTGAACCTCTAACATCAAGCATGAGAACGTGAACTTGAGGTGAAGATCAATGTATTGCTCCTTTCATTTAGCTCTTCAAGAATATTTACAATGGTACAGGAAAACACGCTAGAGCCGACCCTTAAAAATGAGGGTTCGACCTCTACTTATAGTTTTCTCATTACAATAAACAAGAAACAATACCAAAGATCTTGTTACAATAACACAACAAAGATATTTAGCTGGCATTAGCTCATTGGTCCATCCTCCGAGAATTTCGCTGAAGGAAAGTCTGCCATGGTAGCTTGGGGTCTCTACAACTTGTTGATCGCTCAGTGGAACTGAAGTTCAGACCATTAAAGATCATGCATCTCCATCGATCCTTCTTGGGAGTGAATTACCATCATCGATCTATAACCACCTCTAGTTCGATCTTCTTGGAAAACCCTTGATGCTTCATCTTCCAACCGACTATTACAAATTATGATGTAACAATATCTTTTAAACCACCAAGATTTGGTAGCTTAACCTCCACCATTGATTCTCTTCATCACATGATTCAGATTCAATCCGGCACAAGCTAAATGCCATTCCACTTTAAAATTGATGACATCATATTTTAATCAGAAGCAACGGAATCTCCAATCCGGATCTCTGATATCTGAACATCGAATCCACTCCAGGATCTATTATATTCTTCAACATTATATTCTTCAATCCAGGTCTAGAGCTAGTCACATACTTCTTCCATCATGAATCCACACTTTCATTATTTCACCACCCCATCTTATCTTCATTCTAGAAAGGAAAGACTTGTTCATTCCTCGAATCACCAATCCACACTTTTCTGCCAATGACATCATCATCTCCTTGAAACTTTTATGGATTTGAAGGTAGCATTAATCCGGAGCCAGAAACAAAAGGACCTTCCCAGAATCGGATATTCAATATACAAAGATGCCATTCCACACTTTTCTACCACTGACATCATCATCTCTTAGGAACTTTTGTGGATTTGAGATCTGCCATCATTTTGGAGTCGGAGTGAAATCACCCGAAATCGCTCCAAACATGAAAACTTCACTAACTGTTGAGTGGATTCATATCTTCTGACCCGGTTTCACTTCAAAGCATACTGCAAGGTTTGTGGAATGATGATTTTATCACTTAGTCAAAATTATACAAAATTTTACTAAGTATGTGGCCATTTTGGGCCTACACTAACCAATTAGCCATGAATTTATCATGAAGATGCGGTAATGCATTGGTATTTTGTTGATTCTCTTTAAGAACAAGATCTCCTACTTGGAATTCATGTAGATGAACTTTGGCATTGTAAGCATGCTTTAGGCGGTCTTGATAAACTCGTAAATGCTCTAAAGCATTGACTCACCTCTCATCAAGGAGTGTGAGTTGGTCAAGATGTGCTTGTCTAGCAGTATCATCATCTATGAATTCCTACAATGAAATTCGCAAGGAGGGGATCTCAAGCTCAAGAGGTATGATTGCTTCGGCTCCATAGACCAATGAAAATGGTGTTGCCCCAATAGGCATGTAGATGCTTGTTCGATAAGCCCATAATGCCAAGGGAATTTGTGTATGCCAATCTCTATGATTTTCTTTAACAAGTTTCTTGAGAATAGCAATTAAGGTCTTATTGGTAGCCTCAGCTTGTCCATTTTCTTGTGGGTAATAAGGAGTCGAGAAACTATGTTGGATATTATATTTCTCGCAAAGTGCTCGAACATCCTTGTTCTTGAAAGACTTGCCATTATCAGAGATGATTTTTGAGGGAATACCAAAATGATAGATGATATGTTGAAGTATAAACTCCACAATTCTAGGCCCTATCATACTGGTTAGAGGAATTGCCTCAACCCACTTTGTGAAGTATTCAGTGGATGTGATGATGAATGTATGTTATCCCGAGGAAGGAGGTGAGATTTTTCCAATTAAATCAAGACCCCATTGTGAAAAGGGCCAAAGGCTTTGAATAGGCTGTAATGCTTGTGATGGCACATGAGTTAAATTAGCATGCTCTTGACATTGCTTACAATGTTTGACATATGTGCAACAATCGCATTCCATGGTGGGCCAATAGTAACCCATGCATAAAATACGCTTTGCAATGGCCATTCCACTAAAATGACCACCACAAGTACCATCATGAGCTTCAACTATGGCTCTTTGTGCCTCTGTAGACTCGAGACAACGAAGGAGGATTCCATCATAACCACGTCTATACAACACATCCCCCAAGAGAGTAAAACGAGCTACCTTTTGCTTGAAAGTGCATTTAGCAGTCCATGACATATCTGATGGGAGTGTTCCAAACTTGAGAAAGGCTATTATTTGGTTTGACCAAGGCTCATATGGCTCCGAATGGATAAAGCAAACATCCTTTTCATCCTTAGATTCAACATGGACAATTGTAGATTTAGAGATCATTGTGATAATGAGTGGTTGTACCTCTCCTAAGGAGTCCTTTGGAATCAATGATCCAAGAGAGGCCATCACATCTACAAATCTATTAGTCGAACGTGGCAAACTATCAATTTCATACCAATCAAACTTAGAGAGCAATTTCATTGCTACTTCATGGTAAAGTTTTATGGTAGGTTCTTTGCATTGGTATTCTCCATTGATTTGTCTAACAACAAGTTGAGAATCACCAAATATCCTGATACGCTTTATGCCCATAGCTATAGCTGCTTGAAGACCTAAGATTAAGGCTTCATACTCTGCATTGTTGTTTGTGCATTGGAAGTCTAGTTTGAATGATAAGGGGATAGGCACCCCCTGGGGTGTATGAAACACGACTCCAGCACCTTGACCTTTTTTGCACTTAGAACCATCAAAGAAGAGAGTGATATCGACATCTTCCTCTGGAATGACATCTTCTTCTTGTTCAGTGATAGTGAATACCGAATCATCTGGGAGCTCAATAATCAAGGGTTGATCACTAGGAAGTGGAGCTTCCGCAAGCTGATCGGCTATGACCTGACCTTTAATGGATTTTTGGCTAATGAACTCAAGATCAAATTCAGTGAGAAGCATTATCCATTTAGCGGTGTGGGTGTTATTGTAAGTGTGAGACATCATATAATGCAGAGGATTTTCTCTAGCTATGACATATGTGGTGTGACTAAGCATGTAATGTCTGAGTTTCTTAGTGGTAAAAACCACTGCTAAGCACAATTTTTCCATGTAAGCGTATCTGGTTTCATAGCTTACCAATGTTTGACTAATGTAATAGATAACTTGCTCTTGATTGTTTTCATTCTTTTGTGCAAGCATTGTCCCTAATGCAAAGTCTATTGCTGAAACATAAATATGGAAGGGGACCCCTGGACGAGGAGGAGTTAAGACTGGTGGAGAAGCCAGGTATTGCTTGATATCATCAAAGGCTTTTTGACATTCATCTATCCATGAAAATGTCACCCCCTTTTGTAGCAGGTGATTGAATGGCCTGCATTTATCAGAAAGTTGTACAATGAAATGATAGATTGATTGAATATTTCCTTGTAAACTATGCAATTCCTTCAAGTTTATTGGGGGAGGCATCTCCATGATGGCCTTGAATTTGTTTGGGTCCACCTCAATGCCTCTTTTGGAGACAATGAACCCTAGTAGTTTTCCAGAGGTAACACCAAAGACACATTTCTTGGGGTTCAACCTTACATTATGCTCTAGAAGTCGATCAAAGACTTTTTCCAATACACCAATGTGCTCTTGTCGAGTTTTAGATTTTTCCAAGAGATCATCCACATAATCTTCAATGATATTATGCATGTAATCATGGAAGATGTATGTCATGGCACGTTGATAAGTGGCACCTACATTTTTGAGGCCAAAGGGCATCACCTTGTAACAAAAAGTCCCCCAAGGTGTAGTGAATGTTGTTTTGTGTTGGTCATCAGGATTTATTCAAATTTGGTTGTATCCTAAAAAACCATCCATGAGAGAAAGCATTTCATGGCCAACACAGGTATCGACAAGAGTATCAATGTTTGGAAGAGGAAAATCATCCTTAGGACACGCTTTGTTAAGATCTCAAAAATTAGTGCAAATGTGTATCACCCCATTAGGCTTGCGAATGGGTACCATGTTTGAAAGCCACTCAAGATAGTCAATGGGGACAATGAAGTTCACATCTAAAAGCTTTTGAAGCTCTTCTTTGACTATGAGGGCAATGGTAGGATGCATCCTTCTAAGTTTTTGTTTGAATGGCTTAGCATCAGAATGTAAGGTGAGATTGTGGACAACCAAGTTAGGGTCAAGGCCAGGCATGTCTTTGTAGGACCATGCAAAAATATCCTTCTTCTTGAGGAGAGCAATTAATTGCTCTTGTTCATCTATGGATAAAATTTTTCCAAGTTTGACAATTTGGGGATTGTCTGCATCTGAACTAAGGTTCACATCGATAGTATCTTCAATAGACATGTGAGAACCTTCCTCAAGTTGATGGGGCATTGGGATCAGATGAATGTCATCTATGACATTATCAAACTCTTCTGACTCAACCTCATCTATGTCTGCCTGGAAAACCTCAGGATATGAAGGTGAAGGTGAAGGTGGGGGTGATGGAGGAATGTAGTTGGCTGAAGCCCTTAACAATTCCTCGGAAAGGACAAACTCAAAAAGGATGGTGGTGAGGAAATCTAGTCCATATCAATAAGGCTCATGTCAATTGGAATTGGCTTTGCCAAATCGTATGGATTATGGAGTGGGGTGAATAAGTCAACAGGATTCATGTTGACTTAAAGGGAAAAATGGATGGTTGGCAAAGGTGAATGGATGGGTGGATCCTGTTTGCTAGAACCGATACTAGAACTTTGGTAAACCTGAACAACAACAAGCAACATAAATAAATGCAATGTACATGTAATGCAAAATATTTTTGTTTTTTTTTTTTTTTTTTTTTTTTTTTTTTTTTTTTTTTTTTTGAATTTTGAGTTATGTACATATATTACAAGAAAAATGGCTAGTGATGTGGATCAATGGAATGGAGGTGGTGGTTCACTGGTTGGTTTAGCTCGCTCTTGTGGAAGAAGCAAGTGAATGATGGGCTGATGGATGGGGAACATTCTAAGGTAAAACTCATCATGTTCAGTGTGTGGGATGATGGGCTCTGATTCCTCCTTAGATTCATCAAAAATTATCGATATAAGGTCGAATTCTTCATAAATTTCTTCTTCAGAGTCATCGGGGTGATGGTCGTCTTCTTCTGAATTCAAATTAAGCCTTTGAAAGGCTTGTTCAAAAGAAGAGATGGAAGAAAATGGATGGTAGCCTAGACCTGAATGGTCATGCGCTTCTCGATATGGAGTATCAATTAGCTCATGCACTCCCTATTCATATCGGCCTAGGCCATTTCTTTGCCAATTATATCGATGAAAATAATGGGATGGAAAACCCGACATTTGTTGTATATTGGTAGTTGTTGGTTGCTTGGGTTCATCTGGAGGAGAAGGATTGGACAATGACTCAATTCCCCCATACACAAAATTTATGCTATTTGACATGGAACCCATATTATACACCACTCCTATAGATAAGGGTGGGTCACGTGGGTGATCATAATCCTTGGTAGTTTGGATGTTGAGCGGTGTGACTGTAATATCTTGGACCATGTATTCACCAATACCAAGATTAGTGAGGTGGACCTCAACTTGGGATGACATGGATGTGGATGTGGAAATGGATGACTCATGATTGGCTTGGGGTATGGACTGAGATGGTGTCTCACAATCTGTTAACTCGACTTGTGAGACATTGGCTAATGTGGATGGTGGTGGATTTGACTGAGATGATTGTTGAATTGGCAATGATGTGGAAGGAATGGTGGAGGATGATGCTGATGATGATGATGAAACTGATGTGGATTGAGTTTGACCACATGTGCATGTAGTCAAAGGTGATGAATATGGGGGCATGGAAGTGGGAGCTTGATGTGATGTGGTGATGGGAAGCTCCTCAGGGATAGGAGCTTTAGATGATGATCCAGATTGGGTGGATGATGAAGTGGCTGATGATGTGAGAAATAGATGAGTGGAAGGAAGCATGGATTCATAGGGATTGGAGATGAAATTGTAATACTTAAATGGTTCAACATCCATCGGTATGCAATGTACTTTTCCCTCATGTACGTATTTCAAGCATTGATGTAGTATAGAAGGGACACATCTCATTTCCCTCATCCAAGGTCATCCAAGGAGTACATTATACGCCATGGATCCTTCCAAGATGTGGAACATGGTATGCAACATTTTGACCCCCACTTCGATGGGTAAAATGATAGTGCCAACTATGGAGCAGAGAGCATCATTAAATGCTTTCAAGGTGAAAGTGGATTTGGTGATGTGGGATGGAGGAAGATTGAGATGATGAAGAGAAGATGTGGTGATGATGTTAATAGAGGAGCCAATATCAATTAAAACTCTTTTGAATGGCTTCCTATCAATTTGAGCCATGATGTGTAATGGAGGGTCCACCGATTTCGACGATATTGGTTTAATCTCAAAATCATAGAATGTAATGGAAGGCTCCATACATGTTTGAATATTCCCCACAAAATTGTTGAAGGCATTAGCATCTTGAGATTGGAATTCAATGGATTTTAGAATATCCATTAATGCCTCATGATGTGGGGGAGATTGTTGAATGAGCTCATATATAGATAGTTTAGCCGAAGCCATTTTAAGACTTGTGGTTAACCGACTACTCAAAGAAATGATTGGCCTTGATGGATGATTGATGGGATGAATGGGGGATTTGGATGACTTGGAATATGGATGGGTTGAGAAGGATTGGTAGAAATTTGGATGGGTGATGATGAATTTATAGGTTGAGACACACTTGCTTGTGGAGGTATGGGTGATTGAATAGACTGTTGTTGAGCATTTTGTTGATTAGTGCATTGTTGTTGACCTTGAGTTACTACATGAATAGCACCCACAAAACCTTGGTATTGTTGGACATGATTGACTTGATTAGGAGGGGTTTTGGTATTAGACCCTCCTATTGTTGGTTGCACCTCCTCATGATGAGGAAGTGGTGTTTGATAAATTCCAAGGTTTTGGTTTTGTTGAGCTAAGGGACTATCAAGCTTGATTGCCCCTAAGTCAATGAGATCTTGCACTCTATCCTTAAATACATGGTAGTTGTTAATATCATACCCATTTTGCCTATGATAAGGGCAAAATAAATGCTCCTAGTAGTGTTTACCATATTTAGTGGGATCATCTGGTTTAACCTCAGGCAAGGGAAGTTGGTTGGTGTCATATAACCTATGGAATATGGAAGCATAAGATTCGGCCAATGGGGTGTATTGATGGTTTTGTCGAATAGATTGTCGATGTGGTCGATTTTCCATAGTTGGCACTATGTTTTGACTTGATTGAGTTGTTGAAGGAACCACATGATATTCAATTTGTCATGGTTGTTGTTGCATAGGTTGTTGTTGAGCCATTACCGATTGGCTCATGACCACTTGATTAACTTGGTTAGCTTGGTTGGTCGGATTGGCCTGGTTTGATTTTGATTGGCTAGAATAACTACCTTTATATTGGCCCTTGTTTTGCCATTCTTTATTTTTAGGCTTAAGCACACCTTCTTGGATTTTTATCTCCTCAATTGTGCTAGCCTGGGCAAGAGCTTCATCAAATGATCTATATTGTTGTAATTGTAATAACCAAGAGATGGGTTTTAAGCAACTCTTAGTAAACAATCGGATCAACTCCTCCATTGGTAGGGTGAATGGCAATTTGGTGATAACGACCCTCCAACGATTACCAAAGTCATAGACAGACTCATCATCATATTATTTTAGACCATATATATCAGATAATGAGACTTTCTTTCTAACATTAAGGGAAAATATTTCAAGAAATTGGTCAATCAATTGCTCAAAAGTATAAATACTATGGTGAGGCAAGTGATTATACCATTCTACAACATCTCCCCCAATGTCTGAGGAAATGTTCGAAGCATTAGAGCATCATTACTTTGGATTCTAAAGCATGAATGGATAAATGTGCTCACATGTTCTTTAGGGTCCTCAGTCCCTTTAAATTTATCAAACTTTGGTACTATGAAGTCTATCGGATATGGTGGGGATGGTACCAAAGGATGGATTGGTTGATTGATCAGCTGATGTAAAGTGGGTTTCTAGTTTATCATACTAGGAGTATGTTGTATCAGACTATCAATCTATTGTTGCATAACCTGAATTCTAGGGTCCTCCCCAGGAATGTGGAAGCCCTGAATCACTTGATGATTCTGTGAAGGTGGAGTGGAAATATGTTGAGGCGTAATGAGATGATTATGACTTGGTGGAGTGGATTGGAATTGATGATGATAAGGTTGATGAAATGATTGTGAATGAAGAAATGGAGAAGATGCATGAGGACTATGGATGAATTGACCCATAGAATGGGTATGGGTTGATGGTGGTGTTGGAATGGAAACCATAGAATATTGTGGTACCCATGATGGACCTTGGGTGACAAAGGTGGGTTGAGTGGAAATAGGTTGAGGCTTAGGATTGACCACATGAACTTGTTGTTGAGGATAGGACTGAGCATTCTATCGCTTCTTAAGAAATTTGTTAAGGTGTTCCCATGCTTCATGTATTTCCATATCTGAAGTGGAAGGTGTGGATGTGGTGGCTGAGGTATGTGAAGGATAAGTTGCAACCATAGTTACAGCTGAATGGATAACATTGGCTGAGCTGGAAGCTGGCATCTGTGAAGCAGCATTGACATGTGCTTCATACAAAGGGTTGCCATAGGTAGTGGTGTAAGATGATGGGATGGATGTGCTTTGAGCACATGATGATTGGGGTATGGACCAATGTTGGGAAGGTGTAGTTGATGCCTCAAAAAGAGGGTTGTTATACACCTGGGTAAGGCTTGAAGGTTAGGAGGAGATAAGTTCCTACTGGAAAGAAGGATCATGCCTAGGTGAGCTATGGACTAGTTCTAAGACATAGTTAGTGGATCTATTAAGAGCCTCCACTTTGGCCATGTCTATATGGGTTATGTGGTGGTCAATGGTAGGTGAAGATGATTCTATTTGTGGAATGGCCATGTGAAATGATTATGTGGATGACATAGTGTGTGAGGGACCCATAGACAAATTTGAACAACTTGTCTGTATCACACTAGTGGGGTTGACCACAGAAGTGGTGGGGAAGGATGATGAACAATCCATGGATGAATTGTCTTGGTGGATGGAAGTTTGATTCAATACTTTAGTTTGATTTCTAGTTAACACCATAAGCTACTGAATCAAATATGCAATGTGCAGTAAAGAAAGTGCAGAAGGAAACTTCACAAAATAAGCAATTCAATTCTATGTTTTGCAACAATGTTTCTTACCTCCTTTCTTTTTTTATCTCATTTTAATATTTTTTTTGTGTTTTGTGTGTTTTTGATGTGCTAATATGAATTATGAAGGGTGAAATCTATGGCTTGGTTGGGCAATGAGATTCTTTCTGGTGATGAAGTCTAAAAATTTTGCTCATGGGTATCCTATGGTGGCTAAGGGTAGAGATTGGTGGATGGAGATGAAACCCATCATCACCAAATCTCAAGCAATGGTTGGTGATGAAATCCAACTCATTACTATTTAATGTGAGACGTGTTGTGTGTGATTCATTTTAAAAATTTCATGTTTTCTATTGTGTTTCATACAATGTCAATAGTAACCAATTTTACAAGCCTAAATCAGAAGCCAAAAATAGAAATACTAAGCTCCTCAAAATATGTAAGGTACACCGCTTAAGACCCACTCTAAACAGTGGAGGGTTCGCTTACTCTTCCACCTTGAATCACCAAATGTGGGAGTATACTTAGTTATCCTGATTTTGTTCCTACTTAGACAAGCAAAAGAGGAATTATTAACCCTATTGTGCAAACTATTTTATGCAATTATCATTTTACATGAAAATAGTATGCATATCTTTGAATGAAAAACACATCAGAAAACAACAAAATTTTAAATTTGAAATGTGTGCTAATGTGAATATGAATGCAAAGTAAATCTAAATGCAATGTATAAATGCAAGTGCCTAAAATGTAGATGTAATATGATTGTTTTTAATAGAAATTGAATGATGTTCTTTTTAGCAATTTATCTATAAAAATGTAAAACAAAAATGAAATAGAGGGGTTAGGGTTTTGAGGTAGACTTACAGAAAAGCCTACGTATCCTTTTCCCACTCTATGAAATACCTCTCAAAGTCTATGAAATGCACTAGGGCACATTCTAAACTCTAGGGGCATCCCTCGAGCATCATAGGGCATCCATGCAATCCTAGATCAACTTCTACAACTCCAAAAACCCTAGTTCAACAAAAATCACATGATAAAATTTCTAAAACCTGCAAGATAGAAAATAAAAATAATGAGTTAATGACAATATTATTAGCATAAATAACCCATTGTGGGTCCCACCATGATCACCATTTGTGAATACAAAAATCAAGCAACACCAAACATAAACTATGAAATAAATGAATAAGCAAAATAACACAAATATTGCACAAAGAAATGAACTCTTTTATTATTGTCGATGGATCTCCTATATTACAATCAAATGTACCCCAAATAGGGGGTTTACAATGCTTATTATTTTGATACAATTGTTACAAAGCACTAGGGTTCTCCGAAACCCTAGTTAGAAATAAATGGTGGTGTCTTCATGCTTGATTTGATCCCAATAGAGTGGTGAGTGGGCTTTGGTATCCTATGCAGGGCCACTCGAGCTTCAACAGCTACCAATGAATGTGATTCTTAGACCTGCACACAACAAATAATAACAAGAGTCAGTAATATCTGTGAGGGCTCCACTACGTGAGACCCTCAAATGGAATAAAATCACTAAACCCTAGTTGCAATGAAAGCTATGAACAAAAGCATAAAAATGTAAATAAGAACAATGAAATTTTACCTTGTCGAATAATGTTGTTTTTATCTTCATCACTGATGTAGGGAATGATTACGTAGATGCCCTAATGATCACCCGAGGGTCGTAGGGCTGCAGATATAAATGGGAAATACCTATGGGTGCTTGGTGCTGACCAAAAATATCTAGAGGTGCTCTAGAGACTCCAATGGGTGCTCGAGAAGCTCTAGAGGGCATTCAATGGATGAGAAGAGGGTTGTAGAACCAGATCTAGTTCACACGAGGTGGGTGGTGATGGATGCAGAGGATGTGAATGGCGATGAGGGGATGCAAGGATGGGTATGATGGAGCTAGGGTTTGAACTCCAAAAATATCTTAAAGAACTTAGGGAATTCAAAAACTTAGGGGTTGAGTCATCAAAATGACTCCTCTTTATAATCTTCCCTTAGACATGTTAGGGTTTCAATGACACAAAATGTGTGGCTGAGATTAGAACATGAGGAAGGGTGGAGATTAAAGCGGGGTAAGTGGCATGGATTAAGGTGGATGGATGGCTAAGATTAAAACATGATGGATGGCTGGGATTAATTCATATAAATATATATATTTATTAAATATATATAAATATAATATATAAAATATTATTATTTAAATATATATTAAACAAATATATATAAATAATGGATATGTGTGGTGGGAAGCTATGGATGGAGGACAAGTGGCTAGATTTTGGTGTCTACATATTGTATGCTTATTTTAGTCCCTATGGTTGCATTTCCTTTAATATATAGCATCAAAAGATAACACTATAGAAGGTGCTTATTAT
The DNA here is from genome assembly GCA_028583015.1 of Wollemia nobilis. Classification (NCBI taxonomy): domain Eukaryota; kingdom Viridiplantae; phylum Streptophyta; class Pinopsida; order Araucariales; family Araucariaceae; genus Wollemia; species Wollemia nobilis. The sequence goes on from JAQPPZ010017073.1 coordinate 4,084,705, forward strand.
TTAATATTATGTGTCCTTATCATTTCTCCCCATTAAAGAAGCATTGGACTCCAATTGGTACAGACACAGAGGAGGAAGAGGTGGAAGACAAGGGAGTGTCGGGTACAAAAAAAAATGCACTCCAAGATATAAAGAAAATAAGATTGAAGATGAGCTAGAGAAGGTCTTTTCACAAAATAAGAAAATGATGTTGCCATTGAGTTAGGCTCAAAAAGAGCTTTTTGATGACTATAAACATGCCTATGCTTGGGGATGGATGGATGGTACATAGAGTTGGCATTAGAAGAGCGTAGCATATGACATTTTCAAAGGGAATAGTCCTTTAGAATATTCCATTTTTAAATTAAATTAAATTAAAATAAATTATTTTTTCTAAGTGTAGGCTGATTGTGAACGGTTGGCATGTGGGTTTGCACATGGTACACATATGGGGGCATGTGTAGGTTTGGTGCACATCTCATATTGGGTACATATAGTTAGGCTTATCACATGGCCCTTGTGGTGTGCATACATGTGAATATCCAAAGTGGTTGTGTGGGCCTAGCGTGCAAGGCACAAGCATAGGGGAGGGCCATGATGCGGCCCATGCACACCTGTGCATGCACAAAATGGCATCACAAGGAGAAGAAAAATAGGTGAGAGGAGGGGTGTGGCCCATGCATCATGGTGCTTCAATATTTTTTTATATATGCATGCTATGGGCACATAAAAAGGATTGAGATGTGATGTAGCAGCTTGGGTAAAGGGAAATGCAATGCGGTCAAAGGGGCGTCTATGGATCAGGGAGTGTAGAATGCACAAGAAAAATAGTATGGGACCATGAAAATATTAAGATCATCATGTGGGGATTAGATATAAGGCACAATGCACCAAAGGTGTAAGAAGTGTGCCAACCATGGAAACAAAAATGTGGACAGGGGCCGTAGGGGACCATTGAATATGAGAGGGAGCATAGTAGTGTCGAAGTCCACAGGGTTCTCATGCATGTAGGGGGTGGCCATGGTGGAGGCCATGAGGGTGGATTTGAAGTGGTAGATAGGGAAGACAAAACTGAGTAGAGAAAATAAAAAATTATTGATAGCCAATAAAACACCATTGATAGGGGGAAAACCACATGGAAGACAAAAAACATGAGAAAGAAAAATGGAGTTAGGGTTTTGGATGAAATAAAATAGATTGTCATTCATGAGAGAAGGATGAGGTATGACATAAAAATGGGACAAATACAATGGTGATAACATAATTGGGTTTTGCATATCCATCATCGACACATCTAGGATCAGCTTAGAAAGAAAAGAAACATAATATTCTTCATCTAGGTTTTGCAGATCTACATCAAACAAAACAACAATATTGCCAACATGTAGATTAGCATCTGGAATGTTAGCTTCAAGAGGTATTAAATCCTCATATTTTTTTTAATGATAAATTTCTTCAATAATAGCAACATGGTCTAGTGGGAGGATGATGGGCTTCTCACCCATAAACCTTGGTTTGATTCCAAGTGTTGCTTCTTGATTTTCAACAATTTCTTTTTCCTCATTAGGAAGAATTTCATCTTCCATTACAGTAGGAAGATTTTATTTTTTAGTAATTTATTTAGATGCCATTTATTCTACAACCAATTCTACAAGCATGGTATCTTGGATCAACTGAAGGTCAAAAATTATCTTTTTGCATCATCGAGATATTTCATCTAGCGAGTGATTCAGGATTGGAAGTATGGTGCCTAAAGTAGAAATAAAAACAAGAGCAAACCCATGGTGGATCAGGGTGCTCTAATACCAATGATATGGAACATAAAATTAGAACTATTTTTATTGATAAAACATTACATATTTATAGGCTTGTAACACCTATTTACAAACCATGGTATGGAAAAACCTTTGGCCCAATACCATGTACAAGCAAGAGATAGGATAGGAACACATTAAATGTTGGAAGCTTTCTAGAAGGTGGCCTACAAGTGCATTATGACACATGCTATAGAAGGTGCTTATTATTTAATATTATATGTCCTCGTCATCAACATAGCTCTTCTAATGATCGATGACTTCCTTAAGCCTTTGCCTGATCATCCTGAGTTGTTCCTCCATCACTCTGACTGCATCTGGTCCGATGACAACCCGATCCTCTAGATTATCCCAAGATAGAGGAGTTCTACATCTCCTACCATACAAGGCTTCAAATGGGGCCATTTTCAAGGAAGCATGGTAACCATTATTATAAGCAAACTCTACTAGATGCAAAAAGTCTTCCCACCAAGACTTTTGGTCCATGCAGTACATGCGAAGCATGTCTTCCAAGACTTGGTTTACCCTTTCTATTTGACCATCTATTTTTGGATGGTATGCAGAACTAATGTTCAGCTTTGTGCCAACTGCACAATGAAGAGCCTGCCAAAACTCAGATGTAAATCTAGAGTCCCTATCTAAGATGATTACCTCAGGAAACCCATGTAACCTGAATATCTCTTTGGCAAATCTATTTGCCACTACCAGAGCATCATCCTTGGTGTTCCCTGGTATAAAATGTGCAACCTTGGTCAACTTATCGACCACCACAAGGATTGCATCATGTTGGTACCTAGTCTTAGGTAATCCCACAATAAAGTCCATAGATATGACCTACCATTTTTGCATTGGTATATCATGTGGGTATAATTGTCTTGCTAGATGTCTATGCTCAACTTTCACTTTCTGGCATTCTAGACATCGAGCCACAAAATCAGTGATATCTTTCTTCATACCTGACTAGTAGAAGGTCTTTTTCATGTTCTCCCTCATCTTTTCCCCTCTAGGGTGAGTAGAGTAAGGAGATCTATGCGCCTCTTGCATGACCAGTCTCCTTAAATCACTAATTTTAGGTATCACTACCCTATCCTTAAAACATAAAAGTCCATCCTTTATGCCAAAATCCTCATTCTCTCTAGGATTCCTTTCCATTTTAGCCTAAATTTCACTGCAATACTGGTCTTGAGATTGCATTTATTTGACTTGGTCCATTAAGTCCACGTGACTATGGGTCAAAGCAGCTATATGCCTTCTTCTACTCAAGGCATCAATGACCTTATTTTCCTTGCCTTTGATATACTCTATACCAAAGTCATATTCTGCTAGGAACTCGATCCATCTTCTTTATCTAGCATTGAGCATTGGTTGAGTAAAGATGTACCTCAGACTCTGATGATCGGTCCTCAACTCAAAAGGCTTCCCTAGTAGATAATACCACCAAATCTTAAGAGCATGCACAATGGTTGCTAGCTCCAAATCATGTGTAGCATAGTTTACCTCATGCTTCTTGAGTTTCCTTGACTCATATGCTATGACTGAATCATCCTAGGATAGAACCCCTCCCAAACCTTCCAAAGAAGCATCAGTACAAACTAAAAAGTTCCCTTGAGGATCTAGAATCTTAAGAACAGGTGTAGTAGTAAGCTTCTGCTTAAGCAACTCAAAAGTGGCTTCACACTTGTCTATCCATTTATATTCCTTTCCTTTTCTCTAGAGGTTAGTTATGGAGTAGGCTATTTTAGAATAATCCTTTACAAAACACCTATAATACCTAGTCAAGCCCATGAAGCTCTACACTTCAAGCACATTAGTAGGTGATGACCAACTCAAAATGGCCTCTATCTTCTTTGGATCAATAACTATCCCTTCTATAGATATGATATGCCCTAGATATTGCACCTCTAGAACATAAAAGTCACACTTTGAAAAATTCCCATAGAGTTGGTTCCTTCTCAACAACTCAAGCACAATTCTCAAATGTCTATCATGCTCCTCCTTATTTTGGGAATATATCAAGATATCATCCAAAAATATTAAGACAAACTGATCTAGATGCTCCCTGAACACACTGTTCATCAGATTCATGAATGTTGTTGATGCATTGGTCAACCCAAAAGGTAATACTATGAACTCATAATGCCCATACCTAGTCTTAAAAGTAGTCTTGTGAGTATCCTCCTCTTAGATTCTCAATTGATGGTATCCTAATTTCAAATCAATATTTGAAAATATGGTGGCACCCTTAAGTTGATCAAAAAAATCTTCAATCCTAGGTAAAGGGTACCTATTCTTGATAGTTGCTTTGTTCAACATTCTATAGTCTATGCATAATCTTAGTGAACCATACTTATTTTTGATAAAAAGAATAGGTGCACCCCATGGTGACACACTAGGTTTAATCAACCCTTTTTCTAGCAACCCTTGAAGTTGCACTTTTAACTCCTACATCTCAATAGGATTCATATTATAAGGAGTTCTATGAATAGGTTCTAAACCCAACAATAGTTTGATAGTGAAATCAAATTCATGCTTAGGTGGTAGTCCCAGAAGGTCTTCAAGAAAAACATCCCTAAACTCATGCAAAATTGGGTGCTCCTTAAACAATTCCTCCTTCCTATCATCCTCGATCTTATGGTTCAACTTAATGACATAGACCATACCACCTTTTCTAATAGCTTTCTTTAGCTGCATTACTGAGATCATCTGAGGGAGAAAAGATCCTTGGTCACTATAGATTCTTAGTCTCTATGTGTCCTTATCTATATAGTCTAACAATATATATTGGAAATTAATTAGGGCTCCATGAGCCTTTAACCAGTCCATTCCCAAGATGATATCAAAGGCATGTAGTGGTGCTACATATAAGTGCCAAAAGGTAGAGCCATTGGGTAGGGTGATCTCGGTTATGGGAAAACATTGATCCACTAAGTAGGTCTATCTAGACCCATACTCGACTTTCCACCCTTGTGCCAAAAATCTTGGTCTTTCTGGCATATCCTTGACTATACTAGAAGAAATGAAACTATTAGTAGCTCCACTATCTATCAAAATTTTAACTTTCTTATCAAATAATTTACCATTCAAGAGCATAGGTGTGGCTTGCCTATCTAGATTCTGGTTTTTGATTGCTACGTAGATTCTATGGTTGGGTTCCTCTACCTTTTTGCTTGGTCCTGATCGATTTGGATATTTTTTTGCATAGTGTGGTCCCCCACAATCGTAGCAACCACCTTTGGGACCTAGGTGTCTTTCCTATTTCTTCTCCCCTATCCACTCTACTTGTGATGGTTCTAGTTACCTCTATGGTTGAGGAGTACTGTTATTATTCCTCTTTTAGAATTTCTTCTTGAAATTCCCTTATTTTCCATCATTTTTCCTTTCAAAATTTAGATTACCTTTGCTTTTCTTGCTCTACTCTTGTTCCCATTTCATAAAACCAACACTTTTCCTTTTTCTCAAGGCTTGTCGATCCTCTTCTGACAATTCTACATAATTAAAGTAAGTCTTATTTAATTGCAGGTTGGACTCAACTTGTCAAGCTAGGTCATAAGCCTTTTGTAGAGTCTCAAGCTTATGCATGTTTACTACCGATATTATCTTAGGATCCACTCCTAAGATAAATTTATGTACCTTCATAGTCTCATCCTTCTCATAAAATGGTACATACTTAAGCAACTTTACAAACTTCTAGTAGTAAATCTCCACCATCTTTGTTCCTTGGAGAAGTGTGGAGAATTCCTTAAATTTCTCCACATAGTGTTGTTCTATGAGGAACCTTTTCTTAAAGGCCTTCACAAAACCTTCCCATGATAGATTTATTGCCTGAATATTTTATCTAGTCTTAAAGGTGTTCCACCATTCCAACCCTATCTCCTACAAATGGAGAGTGGCCCAAACTATTTGGGTCACTAAGGAGTAGTTTTTCATGGAGAAGTAGGTCTCCAACTCATTCAACCAAGCCTCGATTGAATCACCCCCATATTTTCTAGTGAATTTGGAGGTTTTTACATTCTTCAAATCCTTAGCTAGTTCTACCTCTATAAGGGCCCTAACTTCTTGCTCATCTGTAGGAGGATTTCCTTCCTATCTAACCTCAGGATTCCTATTCTATGAACTCTGACTCACTATAGTTTCCAACAACTATTTTTGTTGGTCCATTTGCTCCCTCTATTGGTTCATTTGTTCCCTTTGCTACTCTATTTGCTCTTGCAATAGAGAGACAACAACAGTGAGGTTCTCCACCTCTCTACTTGAATTCCCTAAACTTTCCCCTAGGGGTCTAGCCTCAACACTATCCTACCTAGCCTACCTTGGTGGTAGGGAAGATCCTCTTCTTCCTCTCCTCAAGTTTGGTGCCATAGTTTCCTGGCCACACAAAAGTTCCTAGGTTAGGTTACAATTCTCCTTCATACTTGCCTCCTAACTACTAGTTAGTTACATCTTCCATATGTACTAACAACAGAATACTATCATCCACTGATAATATTGATGGACATTCTTACTCCACATAAGATGCCATCCCCAAAGGAAGATATTTTCTTCCAAAAATCACTCATCAAGTCAATTCATCTCTAAGTTCTTTCAAGGAAGCTTCTAGTCCTACGACCTAGAGCTATGATACCAACTATAACAACCCAAAACTAACCAACTCGAGAGAGAGATTTATTTTTTAACAAGAACTCAACAAGGTTCACAAAGAGTATCCATGGAATATATTTGACTAGGCATAACCACATTTTGAGTCCATGATGTTATAGATATCTCTCGAGTGGATAGGAGAGGCCAAGCTCCCGTAGGTACTAGGGTTTACCTTGTATACCTCCATGGCATAAAGGATGCTTCAAATGGTCACCCCATATTTCTTGCATTCTCCATGAATGCAAACTTCTTGACCATAGCATTGGGATTATCCCTTCTCAATATTTAGAGAAGGAGGATGCCATTTCCCTCTACCAAACATAAGTCATTCTATGTTGGGTCCTTTTTGGTGTAATTCCTTGAGTTTAGTTAAATGCACCTCCATGGTGAACCACTAAACTTTAATACTTATCTACCTCATCTCCATGATGGGTGACCAAAGCATCTATCACTCTGCGTGATCATCTTCTCATGGACATAAGAAAACTAGGTGTTGCCTCCCCACAACTACCTCAAGTTTAGGTTATTAAGGAGAACTTTAATTAAGGTTAAATTAGATAGTCCTTTCTAAAAGAAACCCCAAACCCTTAAATCTAACTCTCTCTCTCTCTAACAAAGATAGAGTATGCTTAAAAGAATATTCATCAATTAGAAACAAATACTTCTTATCTAAGTTGAATTGAAGCATGCAATTAAACCAAGGATATTCTTTTAAACCCAAGCATTGATTCAAAATAAATAAGCATTGCTTTAACATAAATAAGAGCCATGAATATTACACCATTATCATAAAACATGGTACCAAGCATAATCATTCTTCAAAGGTATAAATTATACACATGAAAAGTCTTTGCTTCTATTACAATAAATCCTCTTTCACTAAGAGTGATTTCCAACTTAATCCTTCCATAGGATTCCATAAAACAATTGGAGAATCTACTAACATGATTTGATTGAAGAAATAATCTATCTTCTTCTTCCCTTGACCTCCATGGTAGGAAGATAGGTAGGTAGGGATTAGAACAACTCTTTATGAAAATATGAATGCAATTCTATATGATTCCTTTTCAATAATGCAAAACATATTTTGCAATCAAGCATAAAGAAGCCCATACTTCTTTCCCATTATTTTCTCAAAAAAAACAAAAAATACTATACATTCAAGTATCATCAAAAGTTTACATAGGAACCCATAATTCCTATACCATAGTAAACTTCCAAAGGAACCCTCATAAATTCCTTTCAAAAATTAAAACCATAAAGGAACCAAATTTTTTTTCCAAATTAAATTAATAAAAGAACCCCCATCAATTCTATTCAACAATAAAGGAATCCCAAAATTTCCTTTCCAATTTAAATTCATAACTCCCATAAATTAATTTTAGTAATAAAGGAATCGCAAATTTTCCTTTCCAAAATAAAACCATTAAGGTTATAAGGCAATACAATATCATTGCCCCAAATAATATGACATTAGGTTAAGCATTCAAAAGGAACCCTTGGTTTAATCAGAATATTAAAATTAAACACCACTAAAGGTTCATTTCTATTTAACATAGCAATAGAATAAAAGTAATCTAATGTTCTATTTCAAATTAAACTCAACCTTAGGTTATAAAAAAAGTGAATAATAAACATGGGCAAAACAAAAACTAACATTGTGAATAGTGAGCAAATCAACCCAACCCTAATGGGTTTATGGCTCAACACCCAATGAATGCTAGGCCATGCGAAAGACACATGTAATCTAAAGCATAGAGGTGAAAGAGACACATAAAAATTGGGAATCAATCCAAGCAAAAAGGAACCCAAACACACTTAGGAAAGAATCCCAATGCATGCACCAGTCCATGTGATGTAGACCATCAACAAACCAACTATGCAGCACCTACGTGGAACTAGGCTCAACATCGCAAATTGACCAAGCAATACTAGACTTACATACTCTAAAAACCAAGTAGACTAGGGCACACTCACATGGAATATAAAGGATGTTCAACAAACATTGAAAGCTACATCAAGCATAAGTGGATTGGTTCAAAGTCACATTAAACAAGAAAATAAAATCAAGAAACCAAAAGCCTTCTCAAAGCTAAACCTCCCTACACATAACTATTGGAACGGAGAGCACTAAGGAGAAATACACAACTTGGGTACCCCATACGCACCAAAAAATGTACATAGAACCACTTCAGCTCAAAGTGACAAAGTACAAGCACATGTGAAAGGAAGAAAAAAAATTATAAATAAAGACACAAGCATCTACCAGCTCTAGTACACACAAATAAAGCTAAAGAGTAGTCAAAACGATAAATTATGATACAAGAAAATACAATGATAAAAGATCAACAAGGCAACCATGATCTAAGGAGAAATACCTCTACATTGTACATAAAATATTCATGCGTCCTCCTCTTGTTTGTCTGGTTTATCTCTTGCTAATGTTGTCTACCTTGCTTCACTAAAACATCCTTGCCTTTATTTCTTCTAAAAGTAAGAATAAAAACAATCACCCCATAAATGTGTCACCATCCTTACATTAAACAAGGGAAATCCAGGCACCATAGAACATGAGGTGCTCATAATAACATTCAAGAAATGTTTTATTATGCACCCACTAAAAACATCATTAAAGGCCACTCCACCAAAGCAAAAATAAATAAATAAAACATTCTGATTTAAGACTAAAGGTGGTCCAACCTTTTTCTCTTGCAAATATAGAATAATCCAAATATTAGAAACCAACCTTAATTATGGTTTGAGGATTATTTCAAGTTAACCTTAGAATTATTTAAATATTAACATCAAAATATAATTTAATACTTTAAGCATATAAGAAAGAATCAATCCATATCTAACATGCCACAAACAAATACAAATGCACTCTCTCGATGTTCCACACCATTGTTTTATCGTTAAGTGGGCAACGTATTTTAAGATAGACTAAGATATCAATAATTTAGTTTAAGGAGACTCATTGCAAGTAACAAACTGGTCCAATGGTATGAACATGAGCACAAGAAAAATGCAATGCATCTATATGAAGGGTATTCATCCATGTTACCCTGAGCTTTTTGATGAATAAGTCACCGCCATCATTTCCGTTTAAATATGGTCTCTCATTCCTTGTGTCCAACTTCTTTGTCCACCCATGAGAGTACCTAATATTGCAACCATGCATAAAATCATTAGTACCATATTCTTTTATAAAATAGATAAAACAGTAAATGCATATCCATCCAAAAGTATCAAAACTTAAAATTAAATATCATTGGTCAATACATAGTTTGTCTTAGAGAAGGTCCTACCATGGTGGGTCATGACAACTATGATAGGTTCTTTACAAGATAAGGGTTTTTACTTTCTTCATCAGGTGGGGGAATGAGATTATTTTGGTCTCTGGATCATAGGTTGGAATCAATCTTAGGTCTTGGTATTTTGATGAGCAGGTTTCTTTGTGGAAGGTATACACTAGTAGTCTTAATAAGAGTCATATCAAGTTGAGGGTTGAACCTGATACTATTACTTAGGTATACAACAAATATGGGGGTTAGTATATGACTAGACTTGGCTACAAAGTAAGTTTTGACCTTGATCCCCAAGGGCCTACTTGGTGGTGGAAGCAGATTTAGAAATTGTTGGCCCCAAAAAAGATAATTATTTTCATGTGGTTAGCTTTGAGAAATAAGGCTTTGACTTGGGAAGTTTTATAGAGGAGAAGCAGACAAGGTCCAAGTATTTATATGTTGTGTTAGTTAGAGTAGGAAAATATCACACATTTGTTAATCAAATGCCCTTTTTCTCAATGGGTTTGGTTAGAAGCTGAACATATAATTGGAGTTCAAAATATTTAGGAAGGAGAAATAGTGGAGGTATGCTTAAGACAATGATTTTTTAAAAAGAGCTAAAACAATTTATTTCTTTACCATGTCTTATATATTGGGGTATATGGTTGGCATAAAATGCAACTATTTTTAAAAGGAAGTTTATACCCCCATTTCAAGTCATATTTCAGGTGAGGAATTTGGTCTCAATCAACAAAGAGCCTTGCAAATGTAAGAAACCTTGACAAGTAGACAATTTTTTCATTAAAAATTCTCAACCATGGGTTTTTGTTTATAGGACCAATCAGAGAAAATTGACTTTTAGTAGCATAGGAGGTATTCTATACTTCTCAGATACTCACTATATCAAATTTAAAGTAGGTCTTAGGATAGGTTCCACCAATTTTGTCGAGTTTCAGGTGTTGATATTACTAATGAAGTGTGCTTCAGAGAGATGTGAACAAATTAGTTTTTTTTTGGAGATTCCACTTTGGTCATCAACTGGATGAATAGATCTACTTGATTAAAAAATAATCTACTTAGACCAGTAGGAGATGAACTACTGGAGGTGATTTCTTTTTTTGAAAATATCTCTTTTACTCATGTTTATAGGGAATTAAATTAGGAAGCAGATAGGTTATCAAAAGAAGATCAGTAGGCTCTCGAAGGTTTGTTGCAAATGGAAGATATCAAGGATGGAGTTTCATATTTCACTCACATATCATACCCCTAGTTTCTATGCTAGCTCTAGGTTTTTACTATGGGTTTGTCCATTGATTAGAGCTTTATGATAGATTTTAACTGTTTATTTTCTTTCTACTGGTTTCTTTTTCACTGGTTTCTATCTTGGTTATGGACATGGGTTTATTTTGATGATTATATATTGATATATAATGATTTTTACCCTTATTATCCCCATTTTTTTTTTGAATATAAGGTTTCCTCTTTGATCTAGTTGACTGTAATTTTATTTTGACTCCCAATAATCTATTTTATCTATTTTTTTGTGCTAAGGCACCTGAGAAGTGTAATTTTATTTTATTTTTGAAATAAAATTATGATTTTTTATTATAAAAAAAAAGTTAACTAGATCAAATTTTATGAGCAACAAGTCCTTAAAAGTACAAAGCTAGTCACAAAATACCCATATCAAATATGTATTGATCAAATCACACACAACAATTAAATGTGTCTTACAATAGATCAATTCAATTAGATATATATTTTAAATAAAACCAACCAAGATCATAGTCCTTAAATGGATCAATCAATTTTGAGCCCTTCAAACAAAGAAGGCTAAGTCAAGAAATTAATTCTAGACCCTTCAAACAAGGAGGATAGATAAAATTATGCATCCTTATGTGGACCAATCAATAGCTAAATCGAGCATATAGGTCACCCCATTGGTGACCAATCAGTTGCAAATTATTTGAGCAAGGAGGATGAGTCAAATTGCAAATGCTCATAAGACAAGCCCTTTTAAAAAGGCCAATCATACAACATAAATTTGTACGTTGATGTATATATCTCAAATAAGTTCCCCTAGGTAATATTTTATATCATAACACATCTATTTAAGTCCTCTAGACACATCTATGTAAGTCCTCTAGGGGAATTTATCTAAGTCCTCTAGGCACGTCTATTTGAGTCTTCTTGGAAAACATAATCAAAATTTATCAAGTCCTCTGAGTATATTTGTACATATCTCTTATATATAGTTGTATATATCTTATAACATGAAAGTACCTTGGTAAAAAATTCATAAGTCCTTCGGGCATATGTGTACACATATTTTTTATATATATTACATCATGACCAATAATAGTCCTCCGAGAAACTTTAATTAAGTCCTCCAAGAAAAATTCTATAGATATTTTTAAGGATATGATAATTTAAGTGCCTTTAAATAGGCTACATTGTACATATAGCCAATACTTTTGGACATAAGACAAACACTTTTGTGCCTTTTAATAGTCCACATCCACAATGTATTTTTGTAAATATATCAAGCAAATGGAAGCCTTTTGATAGGCCATTCAATTATTCATACTTTAATGGACTAGTTTTGTAAGTAAAATGTGTCTTTCAATAGCCCACTCATGCATGCATGCAAAAGGCACCATCGTCATTCTTTAATTCCTCCCTCTTATTTTTTCCAATTTCATCCTCATTTTTCTTTTAAATCTATCATTTCATCCTCCCTCATCCTCCTATTCAAAAACATCCTCACTTGTTCTAAAGTCAAATATAACCTTTAATTTAATAAAATTGCTTAATTCATCATTTAATTGTATTAATAACCAATTGCACTCTTAATTAAATTAAGTCAAAATCAATCAATTAAGTCATAATTTTTCTTCATTCATTAAATAAATCAAACTAAATAATTATAAAATTGCTCAACTAATTAGAATCAATCATTTAAATTTGAATGAATAACTCTAAGGTTAACACAAATTAGAATCCCTTAGTCACTCAAGATCAGAACAAAATCAACAATATAAATTTATTCATTTCAAAATCTGTCAATTTTGGGTCCACTTATAAAAATTAAGTTGCCCAAAATTAAAATCAATTACACTCAAAGATAATTAATTAATTAAATTTAAGCCAATTAAATTTCATCATCAATAACTGGACATCATCATCACAACATGAATTCAAAACATATCAAATACATCAAAATTGTCATCAATACACACACAGACACACATACACACACACACACACATATATATATACATATGTGTATATATAGATACATATATGTGTCTATCTATATATATGTACATATTATATCTATATATACACACATATATAGTTGTATACACACACACATACACATACACACACACACACACACACACACACACATATATGTATGTACATATCTATATCTATATCTATACCTATCTATCTATATATGTATGTACATATATAGATACATATATACATATATCTATATCTATATATAAACATATATATGTACATATATCTATATATACACACACATATACATACATATATATATATATATACACACACATATACATACATATATATGTGTGTGTGTGTATGTACATTTATCTATACACACACATATATAGATATAGATATATACATATATATTTATAATTTTTTTTGATAAGGTTGGAAAAAGGGGATTTTTAAAGGGCCTTGACTCTCTTACATTGTCACATAGCACATATATACCTTTTTTTTAATGTAAAATAGGACAATACATAGGTCCTCCTATTCAAGGATACAATCCATATTAAACTACATGAACTATCCCATATATCCTTAACTATATAAGATAATCTATTACAAACTTAGACACAAATATAACACCAACACCACTAAACAAACTAAGACCAAGACTATAGCAAAACATTGATGCAAGAAACTGAACACCATTAATGAAACCAAATAGACTAAACACCATATTGACCAACCCAATTTTTTTTTTTTAAAGCAAAAACCCCTTGCAGAGCCGCATTGGTCTGAGAGACCACGAACAGGGGGTTCTACACCGTCAAAGTCACTCGAGGGTCGCACCCAACCCTGCCCGCACCAACATTATCAATTGGATTTTAGATACCCAATTCAGATTTTTTGTAGGGTGGAGATTTGAACCTGGGATCTCCCTTGGAGGATTGCCCTCTCCTCTCCAACTCACCTACAACACCTAGGTGCCAAACCAATATGACATAACATTAATTTTGAGTGTTGTCCTTTCAACATGCATGCAATAACAACCATGTGTTCTTCCTTCTTGGATAAGGTGATCAACTTCATTTTGGTATCCATTACAAACTCCTAAATTTTATTGGCAAGCCTATTGAAGTATTTTGTATCATGTCGTACTGAGGATTCTAGATCATCCAAGAACATCATATTGGTACCTAAACTAGTTGTAACAATAAATTATCAGTATCACCTTCAAAAACCTCAGGCTTCTTAACATGAACCTCTTCCTAAACCATGGCCTTTGTAATATTTTGATCCCCATCCTTAGAATGATTCATAAAAGTTGGCTCCACACCTTTTGGATTACCCATTTGACAATTCTCCTCACCATACTACAATAAAATCTTATGGAAAGATAATAATTTACTAGATATACCAGATGATGCTTTGAAGAGGTATTAAGACCCCTTACATTCCCAGAAATGATCTTCATGTCTTAGATCTAGTAGGTTGCTTCTTATCACTTAGATTAAGAATAATTTGGGTACCATTATCCACATCCATAACTATTTTTCTCTATAAAACCTCCTTATTTGAAGTTTTTCTAGTGGTTTAGATTCTCCTCCTACATCAATTCTAGTCTTCTTACTATTCCTTGTTATTATAGATGTTATACTTTTATTCCACTTTAGTGATAATCTATTTTGGCCAAATCCATAGGGCATATTATTTTATTTTTCTCCATTTTTAACCTCAGGTTTTATAAGCTACTTTCCCAACACTTCATTTGTCTTTTCATCCCTAGTTTCAAAATTTTTATCCATTTTCTCATTTATAGTTTTCTTCTTTTCCTCATCTAGGTTTTCTAATGAATCAAATGGATTTTTGGTAGGAATTTCATTTATAGAAAGAATTGGAATAGAAAAAAAGGACATACCTTAATATGATTGTCCATAATATTACCCTCTTCAAACAAGGCAATAACTAATCCACCATATTCCTTGTAGGAATTCATTTGGTCTCTGTCATCTGGTCCTTGATTCCTAAGATCATCTTTCATAATTTTTCTTGGATTTTTTTTTTCTAGATCTGCCTCTATTGTTTCTTCCCAGGAAACTTCCCACATGACCAAATTTAAAACACACATTACACTTGATAGGAAAATTCTCAAATTCAATTATTTGCAACCAATTGCAAAATTTGGAGATAATTTTAATAGTATTTGGAAAATATTTCTCCAAATTGATATTGACACAAAATATTCCATATATCAACCTAGATCTCACAACAGGGACTAGATCAATCACTATAAGCTATCCAAAATCCTTTGTAATCACTTAAAAAATATCCTTCTACCATAAATGCAAAGTAAGTCTTGGTAATCTGATACAAATTGGAGCCTACAAGATATTTTGGCTATAAGAATCAAAATTCAAAGTCCAATGCTTCAAAAACAAACCCCTTCTACCAAAAAACCAAGGACATTTTTACAAAATGTGATCCATATTCTCAATGTAATTCAAAAAAACCAAAAAAATATTTTTAGGAAGGGCCACGATATTTATAAACCCTAATGGTTTCCATTTAGCATGGGCCTATTTTTGAATTGAATCCAAATAAGGTATAGCACCCAAAAATTTACCAGTTAAACATAAATCACCTTGTGTCGCACCCATTTTAGCCAATTCATCAAGTATAATTAGTTTCCATTTCTCCATTGCTAGATTAAAATTCTTATTTGGTATTTTTTACTTTCCTATAATAGCATCCAACCATGATTTAGCTCCATGACCAACAACATGAGAATGAACCCACTTATCTTTAGCTAAATACCCATCAGATCTGAA
Source organism: Wollemia nobilis (assembly GCA_028583015.1). Taxonomy (NCBI): domain Eukaryota; kingdom Viridiplantae; phylum Streptophyta; class Pinopsida; order Araucariales; family Araucariaceae; genus Wollemia; species Wollemia nobilis. Next base: position 4,100,497 of record JAQPPZ010017073.1, read on the forward strand.
CCCATCCTTTGGTAGGGACTTCTATAATAAAACCATCAAATATTTAACTTCACCATGAGGATGACAATGCCCCTTATCATTCTAATCATGAAACTTTGAATCTTACCCTAAGTCATGCACAATTATTATGAATATTTCCAATAATGAAACTCCAATTTTATGGTGCTTGCAATATTATTGCAATTTAATGTGCTATTGAGGTAGTGACAATGGAAAATCAACAATAGGTTGCTGAGGTGACAAATCAACTATAGTTTATTAATGTGGTGATAAAAAATCAATTATAGGATACTAAGATGATGATAACAACACATGAACAATAGGCTACTGAGGTGACAATGATGACTGATCAACCACAAATTTCTACGATGACAACAATAGTGGATCAAACATAGGCTATTGAGGTAATTATGGTGATGAATCAACCATAGGATACTAATGTAGCAATGGATCAACCAAAGGCTGCTAAGATGATGGATCAACCATAGGCTAGTGAGGCGATGACAAATCTACCATAGGCTGCTACAACGAAACAACCACAAGCTATTGAGATGATAGATCATATATTTTTATAGATATATAAATACATACATACATACATACATACATACATACATACATATATATATGCATATATATATACGTATATGAATGTACCTATATATACATATACATACATATATACATGTATATGTGTGTATGTGTAAAGACACAATATACATCTCATCATGTAAAATATACATATCAATGTATCATGAATGCAAATTTGATATACATCAATCTAAAATCATATAATAGGCCTCATAACCTCCCAAAACCTCTACAAAACTAGATTAGAATCAATTAAGAGATCTAAAATTGACTCATAAATGGTAGGATCTAGCTCTTAATTCTAAGACTTTGTATCCTCTATCTCCCCTCATCTTATTGGTGGTGGTGGTGGTGGTGGCTATGGCATCTAAATTTACCTCTAAGATACCCTCAATATGGAACTAGATAAAGGTCATAACTAGACCTTATAGGGTATGGTTGTCTCTGGTTTGAAGGAATGACAACATGGTATAGGCCCTATTAGTAGTAACAAAACTCAATCTTGGCATATCCTTTGATCTAGGCTCATTATGGATGATTTATCAAGTATATAATCATAATATCAATGCTCCCTAATATAGATATTTCTATTTTTGAAATAGACTCATCCATATCCCTCTTAAACCAAGCCATCTTCCCTATAAACTAATCCACCTAAGATCTAGCAACATCATGATAATAAGCCATATCCATCATCTGCCCCTATAAGATGTCACACTTTGTAGTGAGACACTATATTATCCTATAGCCCTACCATCCATATCATATAATATACCTGGATACCATCCCTCTCTACCACTTTGTAGGTATACTAATCCAACAACTCTGCCATCTCAACCTGGTGTGCATGTTGTTCCACCTTCTTGATAATATTGGGTTCTTTGATCCATTGCAAAAATGTTGCTCTCTTAACAACTCTACCTCATTCAAACTCATGCTTGACCTATCCTTTAATGATGCTTATACCCCTAGGGGAACCACTACAAGTGGGGCCACATCTAGTGCCTTCATTTTTGATGTACTTGATGCCCTCTCATCCTACCTTGTCCTCTATCTCCACAAGGCATTCCTTCGGTGCCTCTATAAAATGACTACTATCTATTATTATGCATTTAGCATAGCCTATACTGTAATCCTCTAGGAATAACCTATACAATTTCCAATGCCTAGGTGTGGTCCCTATATAATTGACCCTAGGATTTATCAATAATTCATCATCTATATCCTCATATCAAAATATCTCTAGGTCTAGTAAGCTTCTAAATCCTCTCTCTCTAGTGGCTCGATGGTTCCACATATCTCCCATATTAGGCACATCCTATACTAGGGAAAATTACCTCAAAGCCCTATCCACATGATGGAGATTTTGCTCTCCCTATGGCCCCAACAACCATCTAACCCATATAACATTGGCCAACTAAAAATCATCCTTCGACCACCCATGATGTCAATGCCATATCCTCCAAATAATATGACTATGCTATAAGTCATCAATAGATCTCTATGCAGGCCCCAATGTACCTTCAAATGGGCATTGATCTCTCTCAAAATCATGGGCCCATATAAATATGATCAATGTATTTGTGTCATACACTCTAAATGCAAAAAAACTATTTGTCAAAAAATTGTGAGGTGCTCCCATGCTCAAAATTATAGTAAAGAGTAGCATGCTACCCCTATATATGATCCTATAGAGCATCTGATAAAGCCTCTCTAAAATAACTGGTCCTCATATGAACTAAACCTACTCATTCTACATCTAGACAACTACCTCACCCTAGCCCTATGGTAGTAACCTTCTACTCATGTGGCCCACCAATAGGTTGACTGTGACCTTAGAAAGTACATTTGCCATGCGATCTAGTCTCCTACCCATACACATAATGTTGAAATCAATGCCATATTGTACTAGAGGAAAATTGGTATCTCCTATCAACATCCTTAGGACTCATGCCCTATCCTACATCATCTACACTTGTACCCCTTGAAATGGAACTCTAAGAATCCTCTAAACATCAAGTTAATGTCACAAACATCTCCCTAGTTAACAAATAAAAGATACTCATCTCATAATACCATATTTCTACCAAATCTATAAGCAAAGCCTAATTGAACTCAATCCTAGGCATATAGGCTGTATAACAAAGCCCCATAGATTTTAGAAGCACCTCATATACTAGAGTGAATATATCTAGAATCGATGCTAGTATACTTAGCCAGTGCTCTTTGTGTTTCAATACTCCATGCTACATTAACCTAAAAAACTATTTATCAGCCTAATATACCTACACAAGCTCTAAAATTAACCTATTCTCTTGACCTTAGAAAAATCACTACTACATGTGTGAAATTGCCACATGGAAAAATTGCTACCATTGCACAAAATCACTACTTAATAAAATTATCATAGGTAGACAAAATCACTAGTGTGTGGAAGTGTTGTCATAGACAAAATTGATAGTGATTTCACTTAGCATGAAATCACTACTAGGGTAGATAATTGTGATAGCATACTCACTGCCACTGCATGAAATCACTACTAGGGAAAAATATTATGATAGCATAATCACTGCCACTGCATGAAATCACTATTAGATTTTTTTAACAAACATATCACAATTTTTAAATTAGTTTCAATGAATACCTTTACTCTCTTTCCTACTAGTCTAACTGATCCACAAATGACATCTACATGTGAACAAGGTATCCCTAGTGATCCATTTAAAACCCTATAAATTCTCTCTCTAGGGCTCTAATTTCTCCATTGTGTGCAGTAACAATGAATAGTTTTTTACTCCATCTCCTTTTACCTCCCTCCTCAGATTACCCAGATAACTTTCTCCCTTTATTTTTGTTCATCCACCTAGCCTAATCAAGTTTCCTTGGAAATGTTATTTTTTCCTCAAAAAATTAAAAGGCATGGGTGCAATTAATGCTACCCCAAAAGTGTGATTTTTCAAGTTGTTTATAAGAAAATAACTTTTATACCATACCTTTTACATCAAAATACCAATCATTAGGAAGCTTTTTTCTTCCAAAAAAAGGGCATCTACGATTTTTTTTTGACTAATTTATTATGCAATAAATGCATAAAAAGGTGTCAATGTAGAAACCCAATTTTGGCAAGCCAAAATTTTAGCAATCCACCAAGTAATCCAATTGGTCTAATTAACTGCTCTAACCCAAATTTTGGACATTTTCTTCTTAGAAGAGAAATTGATGGTAAAAACATGAAATCACTTATGGTAGAATTGTTGGTATTAACAATAATTTTGGTATTAACAATAATTTTGTAAAGATAGACCTTCTTGCTCAAAGTCAACCTTTCCTACCTAGTTTTATCTACAATGGCCAAAATCATAAAATCATTGGTTGGTAATTTTTATGGTAGGGATTTTGCTTTGATAAGTATAGAATCTCAAATCTTGGATTCTCCACCATATTCAAGACTCTTGTCATTTATGAGATCAATCCTACCATGGATTTATATTTCTTCCCAATATTTCTCCAAGTCCAAGATTTACCACTTTTGTGATCTTTCCATATGGTTTTGTAGTTTTGAATTTGAAAATCATACCTGTAAAGAAAAAATCTACAACACCAATATAAAAATAATGAAATAAACACACAAAATAGATTGCACAATGAAGAATAAATATATTGTTTTACTGTGGGGGAGCCTTGATATCCAATGTTACAATATAGTGTATGTTGATACAATAGTTACAATACAAGAGTTTCAAATCCCTTGTTCATAAAGAATAGTAGGTGTCTTCTATGTCGTCTCTTCCTCCAAAAAAGTTGTAGGTGGGTTTGAGTATCCCTAAGGGACCACTTGAGCTGCAATAGCCTTCAAAAACATATTTTCTATAACCTGTAAATAAATCAACAACACAAAATAGGTCAATAACATATGAGAGGGCTCCACTATGTGAGTCCCTCTTTAGAAATAAATCTATTAAAACCCTAAGTGCTGCAATAGTGAAATGAAAGCAAATAATAAAAAACGTAAGAGGCAATGAAAATATTATTATTATTATTTTTTTGTATTTACATGGTGGAATCTGTAGCCGTCATGAATATGGGCAGGTTGTCCAGATTTTATGACTGCCATAGTATTCTGTGTTGTCCACCTCGAAAGCCACCACATAGATCTTTGTACAGTTTACCCCTATAACCACCATGCCACAATCATTTTAAACCTTTAGTTCGGTGAGACCTGATATTTGAACCTTGGACCTTCCGTAGTAAAAATATTATACCTTGCTAAGAATACTTGATTATTTTTTATCTCTTCTCTTGCTTCTACAATTTGAAGATGCACGAATACCTAAAAGCATTTGAGAGTATGGTGGCGATAAACTGGAAAGCTGGAAAACACTTGAAGTATTCAATAATGGTAATGAACACCCATAAGCATTCCTAGAATGCTCAACAGTGTTCACGGGATGCTGGCAAGCATTCAAGAGTATCCAAGAAGAGTACTGTAGAATCAAATCTGGTTCAAAGGGGTTGTGGAGGTAGAAAATAAAGGATTCGATGATGACAATGAGGGAAATGGTAGAAGAATACTAGGGTTTTGGGGAGGGATGGAAATGAGGGCTTGAGAATCAAATTACCACTTAAATGATTGCTTAACCACTTAACAATTAAAATACCACTTAACCTCATTCATGAGAATGAATGACCTTTTATAACTTGCTTTCCATATGCTAGGATTTTTACGACACCAATGTGCAGTCAATATTAAAACATAATGGATAGCTAAGATTATAATCTTTGCAATGTGACATAGATCAAGTCAAGTGGATGGTTGAGATTAAAACATTAATGAGCGACTGTGATTTATTCATACATACATATATTTATTTATATTAAATACATAAATATAAATATAAAATATTTATATTTATATATAAAAAATAAATAAATAAATAAATAAATAAATAAATAAATAAATAAATAAATAAATATATATATATAAATAAATAAATAAATAAATAAATAAATAAATATATATATATATATATTATACATATATATATATATATATATATAAATATATATATATATATATATATATTATATATATATATATATATATATATAAATAAATAAATAATGGGGGATGTGATTGGATGATGTGGATGGAGAATACGTGGCTAGGATTTGGTGTCTACAAATACTTATTTTTGTATCATGTTGCGTGAAACACAATGCAGTGCAAAAACAAGAGACACCTGGTTTGGATGAAGCAACTTTCTTTCCTTGGAGTGCAAGAAGATCCTGAAGACAAAAGAATATGGGTGTAGCTTACCCCCTCAATTGGCAAATGAGTGAAGAATGAATCTCATGAGCCAATTGATAAAAATGTGGATGTAAATGTAAGTGTAAATGTGGGTGTAAATGTATTCTATTTTTGCCCCAACAGATGCAAGGGGTTTGTTGGAAATATGGATGTAGATTTGACATAGATGATGATGGAATGAGTGATTATGTTATTTTCCCAATAAAAAAGGGATTTTTTCTAATGATGTGTGATGTAAATGTGGTATATTCTATTTTTTCCCCAATAGATGCAAGGGGGTTTTGGAAGTGTGGATGATATGAATGATGTAATATGTATCCCGGTGTGGGAAATAAAAATTAAATTTGATTGCCCCAATTTTGGGGTGGTCCTGTGCTATTGAATAATATGCCTTATGGCATCGTTGAAATGCAAAGTGATGAAAATGCAATAGGAACAAATCACCCTGGATCAGGTAATTTCTAGGAGCATATTTCCTAGTGATTGGTACAAATTCTTGGAAGAAGATGAAGTAGTAATAGTTATCCATCTTTTGGACCCCACAGACAAGGCCATCAATGACAACTTTATGAGCAAATTAATATGAGCATAGTCTCACTCAAAATTTGAGGGATCGAATGTAATTAGATTTCAAACAAGAGGATGTTGGATAATGGGAAAGTGTCCTTATGGTGATCTACCCATCCTACCAAATTGCATGGATAACCAATCGCTACAATCACCAAGTGAATAGGGTAAACCACTAGATACGAGGTTCACTTGAAAAATGTGAGTGGAATTAGCAAATGTTGAATGGTGATGTAATGAAAATTGTGGATGATATGAATGATGTAAATGAGTGTATAGGGATGATGCAAATATTGGTGGGTGGATTTGATGATTTTATGAAATGATTTGGAGCAATTTGGGGAATTTTATGACTTTTTGGTCGTAATTAATAATTAAACACCCAAATCAATCCAAATTATCACAAAATATTATGGGATGATGTGATGTATGTGTAGAATGGTGAATGTGGCCATTTTGTGAAATTTGAGGCCATTTTGAAGCTTTTGTAAGTAAATTTGGCATTTTTTTTACTTTTGGTCGCAAATGAAAATGAAGCATCCAAATCGATCCGAACCTTCACAAAACATGATGTGATGATGAAATGGATGCATGGATGAATTTTGGGGTGATTTTGTGGGGGTAAGCTACTTTTTTGGATCCTATTGGTCTTTCTACAACATTCTAGAGCCAGACATCGACCAACGTCCATGGTAATCATAGACATGAAAGGAAATTCACCACTCTAAAAATTCTAGGAGATGTTTGAGTGCATTTGAAAAATGCCTTAGAGCATTTTGGTGCACCACAAATGATTATAAAAGTGCTATATAAGTGAAATTAGATTTCATTCTTGCGTTCATGAGTTTTAGAAGCAGCATTTGAGGATTGAGTGAGTGTAAAGGAGTGTGAAGTGAGGTGAAGGATGGCAATGGAGGGTGTGGATGCAGTAAGTAGGCATGGAGGCATAGGTGGCTAAGGTAAGTGCCCTTGGCACTCTTGTTTGATTTTTTTTTGTGAAATATTTTTAAATGTTTTTGATTATGCAATGAATATGATGGTAATGTATGTGCAATTGTGTTGTGTTGTAGTTGTTGATCTTGGAGGCTTGACACCGATTCTCACCTATCATACCCAGGGTGAGAAAGGCCTTGTGGAAGGTTGACTGGGATAATTTGGAGGATATGGGTTTGTTTGAGGTGGCATGGGTTGATGTGGTGAGGGTAGATGAGGGATATATCTCAACCTTGGCTGAGAGATGCGATCTAGATAGGGGGACTTTCTAGATCCCTACCGAAGAGATGATAGTGACACTGGAAGATGTATACTACATATTTTAAGTACTAGTGGGGGGATTGCATGTCCAGGTAGGGCATGATAAGGAGTATGAGTTGAGGAATATTTTTGGGGATGGATGGAGAAATGCATGATTAAGAATCAAAATAATTACTTAAGATATGTCATCGATCTAGTAGAGGGAGGTAGACAAGGGATGAAAAAGAGAAGCATCTAGACATTAGAGGTGATGATGGCAATAGTGATGAGATGGAGGAGGTTCCTGAGATACCTCCTAGTTAGAGCGAGGAGGAGTGGATGAGGCTAGAGGTGAAGTGAGACTAGCTTTGGTAGATGGTGGTAGAGTGAGATGCAAAGATAATGGTTCAGGATGTGGTGATAGTAGCTTAGGACATCTAGAATTCTCAATTATGGGTGGAGCTACAGGTACAAAGGGATGTAGACGAAGGAGCAAATATGATAGCGAGGCTTCAGGTAGAGCTGAGATAGAGGGACTCTTAGATATTAGGAGGTGTATATCCAATATTTAGAGAATCTATGTATGCAACACCACATTGGGTTTCCAGATCAACCCTCTTTGTCCATGTTATCTAGTTCTTAGATGCAATTTTTGTATATGAGCCTTGGTGCTCCATTGTATATAGCCTTCGAGAATTCATTGTACATGCAATTATATATATACATGGATTTTACTTTTGTGTTATGAATTTGTGTGGATGTTTGTGTGAATGCATATGTATGTGTGATGGATGATAATGTAATGATGATGTGGATGAATGCAAATGAACTAATGCACTAATGATCATTTGTAGTTTAGATTTTTGCTTGACCATTATTGATCATTATTGTTTAATCAAGGGGCACTATGTGAAAATGGAAGACTCATGTAATGATGTGGAAATGATATGGATGTTTTTGGCTTATGGATGGATGATTATTTTGTAGAGACTCAGACATACTAGTGATTTCAACCAAAATATCTAAGTTCTATCTAATTTTCTCAAATACCAAATGTGTGTGTAGGTGAGATGTTCATTTGCCAAATCATGAGCATGGTAAGGACTCAAAGTAATCAAGAACCAATGTGTGTGCAAGTGAGTTCATTAACCCATATTGAGTAAATTGAGATGAAACCTATCATGGAGGAGACAAAGAAGCTAGCTTGTCCTTATGTGTGGTCAAAGGTCTCTTCAAGAGAGATGTGTCGCCATGCATGAGTGTACTCCACTTCTAGTCAAGCATCTATAGCCCCGGTGGAGATTAGCTCCATAGTCCAATAATCTGATCTCTAAGATTTGGGGATTTGGACTACCTAACCATATGGATGGAAATGTAGTACTATCCTTACAACTTGAGGATCTGTGGTGTGTGATGTGTAAAAGAATTAGAGCTTTGGGGAATTGGATTCTCAACCAAGGTATGATGAGAATTTTACCCTATCCTTACTACTCATTCTTTTATTTTGGTAATGTGAGTAGTGGTGAAGACCATTGTTTTTTATTTTGGACTATGTGCATAATGGGACAGGCAAAGATAACTTTTTTACTTCGAGGTTCAACCCAATCATGGTATTATCCCTCTTTGACACAAGATGTTTTTAATATGTATAAAATGTGTTTGGTTCAAGAGTGTTAGAGTCAATCCTAGAACTCAATATTTTCTTAGTGAAAATGTGACTTGGTCCTAGAGAAAACTTGACATGTATTGTAGTTTTCTTAAAACACTAGGAGTGGTTGAGTGATCGAAAACCTAGGGATGATGTAAATGTCATTGGCAAATGATAATTTGGCTATATGAAATGGTATAATAAAAATAGAAAATGGTTTGAGGGTTCCCCTGATTAAGGCAACATGATTTGATTGGATCAATTATGTTCGAATCTTAACAAATGATCCCTAATATGGTGAATGAAATGTGTGAAATGCAATGTTGTTTTTGTGTATTAGCCATGTATATATACATATATAAAACACATTAAGCATAGAATTGCTCTCAAGTGGATGATGTTTAGTGGCTCGGGATCTTCTACTCCCCCTAGACTGGCAAGCCTATATGGTTGGAATGAAACTTGTATAGTAGCAAGCAACACATGTAAACACAAATGATAAAATTATACACATGTAATGCACATGATTTTTTTTTTGTTTTATTTTTTATTTTTTTTGAATTATGTACATATGTTACAAAATATTTTGGTGAGGTAGATCAATGAAGTGGAGGTGGTGGTTCACCGGTTGGTTCAGCTTGCTCCCTTGGGAGAAGCAAACGAAAAATGGGCTGGTGGATGGGGAACATTTTGAGGTAATACTCATCCTGTTCGGTGAATGGAGTGATGGGTATTGATTCCTCTTTAGATTCATCTGAAGCTATCGACATAACATCGTATTCTTCAAAAGAATCCCCCTCAAAGTCATCATAGTAATTGTTATCCTCTTCATGCTCTAAATTAAAGCATTGAAAAGCTTGCTCAATAGAGGAAGTTTATGGATTAAATCCTAATCTAGACTGGTCATGCGCTACTAAAAATGGAAGTTTGATAATGTCATGCATGTATTGTTCATGCAATTCTAAACCATGTCCTTACCAATTGACTCGATGAAAGTATCATGAAGGAAAACCTGATATATGTTTGATATTGGTAAGGGATGGTTGTTTGGGTTCATCTAGGGGAAGAGGATCGGATGATGAATCAACCCCCCCATACTTAAAATTGATTCTATTAGGCGTTGAAACCATATCATACACCACTCCTATGGATAAGGGTGGATCACATGGATGACCATAATCCCTAGCAGTTTGGATATTTAGCGGTGTAACTTGGATGTCTTTGACCACGTATTCACCAATGCCAGGATTAGTGAGGTGGACCGCAACTTGGGATTATGTGGAGGTGGATGGAGTGGATGTGGATGTGGAAGGCTCATGGTTGGATTGTGGCTCAGGTAGTGGGAGGGATGTATGGTGAAATGACATCTCACAATCTATTAAGTCAACTTGTGAGACATCTGTTGATGTGGATGAATATGGGTGTGGTTGAGGGTTTTGTTGAATGGTTGATGATGTTGATGTAGGTGCATAATGGTAGTGGATGTTGATGTTGATGATGTGGATGAAATGGTAGTGGATGTTTATGTTGATGATGTGGATGGTATGGATTGGGATCGACCACATGTACATGTAGCCGATTGTGATGAAGGTGGGGGTGTAGAAGTGGAAGCCTGATGTGGGTTAGTGATGGGTAGCTCCTTAAGAATGGGAGCTTTAGATGAAGAAGTGGTGGATGATGTGGTTGATGGTGTTAGGAATAGGTGGGTTGATGGAAGTGTGGGTTTGTAGGGATTTGAGATGAAATTACAATACTTAAATGGTTCGATATCCACTGGTATGCAATGAATTTGTCCCTCATGTACATATTTTAGATATTGATGCAATATTGAGGGAACACATCTCATATCCCTAATCCAAGGGTATCCAAGGAGTACATTGTAAGCCATGGATCCCTCTAGGATGTGAAACATGGTGTGCAACATTTTTACCCCCACCTCTATGGGTAGAACTATAGTGCCAACTATGGAACAAAGAGCATCATTGAATGCTCTTAGGGTGAATGTGGATTTGGTAATGTGTGATGGTAAAATATTGAGATGTTGGAGGGCGGATGTGGTGATGATATTAATGGAGGAGACAATGTCAATTAACACTTGTTTAAATGGCTTCCTATCCACTTGAGCCATAATATGTAATGGAGGGTCCACCACTTATGATGACATTGATTTAATTTTAAAGTCATAAAATGTAATGGAAGGCTCCATGCACGTTCAAATACTTCCCAAAAAATTGTTGAAGGCATTAGTGTCTTGGGATTGGAGTTCAATGGATTTCAGAATTTCCATTAATACCTCACAATGTGGGGGATATTGTTGAATTAGATCATAAATAGATACTTTAGTTGAAGCTATTTTGAGGCTAGTTGTCAATCGATTACTAAGTGAGATGATGGGTCATTGTGGATGGTTTGGGGGATGAATTGGTTGTGATGGATGACTTGGAAGATGGATGTGTTGGGATGAATTGGTGGAGAAATGGATGGGTGATGGTGGATTGGCAGGTTGTTGAGATACACTTGCTTGAGGTGCTATAGGGGGTTGGATTACCTATTTTTGTTCATTCTATCTATTAGTGCTTCTCTATCCATGGGTAACTACATGAATAGCCCCCACAAAACCTTGATATTGTTGTACGTGGTTGACCTAATTAGGAGGAGTCATGGTATTTGATCCCCCTATTGTCTATTATTGTTCCTCATGATGAGGAAGTGGTGTTTGGTATATACCAAGGTTTTGGTTTTGTTGGGCCAAGGGACTATCAAGCTTGATGGTCCCTAGCTCTATCAAATCTTGCACTATGTGTTTAAATGACCAACAATTGTTAATGTCATACCCTTTATGTCGATGAAAAGGATAAAACAAATGTTCCCTATAGCCCTTGCCATGTTTGGTTGGAATATCAGGTTTAACCTCAGGCAAGGCAAGTTAATTTGTGTCATACAACCTGTGAAAGATGAAGGCATATAATTCAAACAATGGAGTGAAAATGTGGTCTTGTCAAACAAATTGTCAATGTTGATGATTTTCCATAGTTGGTGCTATGGCATTAGGTTGGTGGGGTGGGAGAACCATTTGATAATTAATTTGTTGTAGTTGTTGTTGCACTTGTTATTTTTGTTGTTGAGTCATTGTAAGTTGACTCAAGACCACTTGATTTACTTGATTTGGCTTTGTTTGGCTAGAGTGATTTCCTTTTGATTGGCCCTTATGTTGCCATCCTTTTTTTTGCCATTATTTTTTCTTAGGCTTTATCTTGCCCTCTTGAATTTTGATCTCTTCAATGACATGGGCTTGAGTGAGAGCCTCATTGAATATTTTGTATTGTTGTAGTTGTAATAGCAAGGAGATGGGTTTTAAGAAACTCCTTGTGAACATTTGGGTTAGTTCTTCCATTGGGAGGGAGAATGGTAATTTAGTAATGACTACCCTCCAATGGTTTCCAAAATCATAGTCCGACTCTTCTTCAAATTGTATAAGGCCATATAGGTCAATCAATGTGGTCTTTTTACAAACATTGAGGGAAAATCTCTCCAAAAATTGATCTACCAATTGTTCAAATGTGAAAATGTTGTGGTGAGGCAGATGGTTATACCAATCTTGAGCATCTCCCCCAATGTCTGAGGAAAATGTTCAGAGCATCAAAGTATCTTGATCTTGGATTCTGAAGCATGAGTGAATAAATGTGCTTATGTGCTCTCTAGGATCCTCAATCCCCTTAAATTTTTTAAACTTCAATATCGTGAAGTCTATAGAACATGGCGGTGATGACACCAAAAAATGGATGGGTTGATTGATTAGCTGTCTTAAGGTAGAATTATGATACATCATACCAAGAGTATGCAACATCAAGCTATCAATTTGCTATTGCATTGCTTAAATTTTAAGGTCCTCCCCATGTGGGTAGAAATCTTGAATTGCTTTTTGATTATGTGAATGTGGGGTATGTGAAGTGGTGTCCTATTGAAATGGAATATGATATTGATGGTTGGATGAGTTGAGGGGTATGTGATGATGTTGAGCCTAGTGGTGAAGTGATTGTTGTTGATGAAATGGAGATGAGGTTTGAGGAATGTGAATATGTTGGGTTGTGGAAGTGGGATTGATATGGGTGAGTGGAGGTGTGGGTATAGCAACCTGAGAAGATGGCGATACCTAGGATAGGTCATGTGTGAAATAGGTGTGTTGTATGGAAGTGGCATATGGCTTGGAATATGCTATTTGTATTTGCTATTGGGGATAAGAACTAGCATCTTGTTGGTCCATGAGAAGTTGATTAAGGTGCTTCCTTGCTTTCTATATGGCAATTTCTGAAGTAGATGATGTAGGTGTGATGGAGGTGGATGTGGGTAAAGTGTGAATGTTGGCCATGTTGGTTGAGGTTGGTGGAGGATAAGTTGTGAAAGGAATCACAATTGAATGAGAGGTAGTGGATGACATGGTGGATGGAATATGTGAAGCTCCATTGACATGTGCTTCATAAAGTGGATTGGTGTAAGTGGTAGTGTAGGTAGAAGGAATGGAAGGTATTTGGCTATGTTGAGGTGGAGACATATGGTGCGAAGGTGTGGATGATGCCTCAAAAAGAGTATTGGTATAGGTTTGGCTGAAGTTGGGTGGATGTGAATGAACAAATTCCTACTGAAAAGAAGGAACTTGGCTATGTGGAATGTTGAGTTGCTCTAAGACTGGTCTGGTTGGTCTTAGATAAAGTCCAACCTTATCCATGTCTATGTATGTGATTCGGGAATCAGTAGGTGTAGAAGGCTCGATCTCTGGGATGGAAGTGTGAATAGCCCTTTCCATCACATCTGCATTTGAAGTAAACACAGAATGTGAAGGTCTAGCAAAAACAGAATAGCTTATCTGTGTCACACTTGTAGGGTTAGCCATAGAAGTGGTTGGGAAAGAGGTGATGCACTCCATGGATGAAGTGGATTGGCTAGTGGATGCTTGACTCATGATTCTGGCTTGGCTTTGAGTTGAAACCATAAGCTAATGAGCCAACTAGGGTAGTGAATGTGGGTAAATGTGTGAAATAATGCTAATGGAAAGCACATAGAATCAAACAAGCAATTAAATCCTATGTCTTGCAACAATTTATTTTTTTAATGTGGTTGGTGTGTTTTGATGTATGCCTAAGCCTAGAATACTATGCAGGATGGAGTCCTAAGGTGGATGGCAAATGAGAATTTTATTGGTGATGAAATCCAAAAAAATATCTCATAGGATGCTATGGTGTCTATGGGGCAAGACAACGGATGGATATGAATACCACCATCTCTAGTCTTGATCAGTAGTTGGTGATCAAGTCCAAATTACTAATGTTTAATGTGAAACATGCAAAAGTGTGTGATTATTTTTTTTAAAGTTTATGTTGACTATGGTGTTGACATAGTGCCAAGAAATTGACTTTTACTCAGCTAAGCTAGTAACCAAGAACATTAATACCAAGTTCCCTCAAAATAACCTAGGGTACACCACTTAAGATCCACCCTAAATCATCAAGTGATTCCAACAATGGAGGGTTCACCTAGTTCTTCCACCCTGAATCATCAAGTGATTCCAAAAGTGGGAGTATGCTCGAATATCAATGGCTGGTTCCAACTTAAAAGAAGCAAAGGTGGGAGACTTTAGCCTAAAAATATAGCTATTTATGTTTTCTTTTTATTTCATTGCAAGCAACATTCCAGGTAAAAGTAAAACACCACAAACATCAAAAACTTAAACCTAATATAATGAATATTTTAATGCAGCTAAGATGGATGCAAAAATGTAAATCTATCCTATGTGCAAACTATATGAAGCGGTATTTGTAAATACCTAAATATGCAAAAACGTATTACTTTTTAAACAAAAACTAAATATTTCTTTTCAATTTCACCTTTAAAAAGTAAGAAAAATAGAAAATGGGGGTGGGGTTTTGATTCAGACTTACTAGGAAGCCTATGTTTTCTTCTTCCCAACACTTTTGAACACATTGTAGGGTCTCCTAAATGTAGTGAGGTATCTCTTGGATGCGGTAGGGAATCTATCGAACACTGGAGGGTATCTGTGCAACCACATATCAAACTCTACTGCTCCTAGAAACTCTAGTCTCATGATTTTTTCATGATAAATTTCTAAAAACCTACAAGAAAATAGAAAAAAATAAATAAAAAATAATAGCAAGGTATGTTAAAATGAAGAACCCTTTTGGGGTCCCACTATGATCACCATTTTGTAAAGCAAAAATTGACAACACCAATATAGCAATAATGAAATCAACACACAAAATAGATTGCACAATGAAGAATAAATGTATTGTATTAATGTGGGGGGAGCCTTGATCTCCAATGTTACAATATATTATATGTTGATACAATAGTTACAATAAAAGGATTTCAAAGCCCTCATTCACAAAGAATAGTAGGTGTCTTCTACATCATCTCTTGCTCCAAACAAGTTGTAGGTGGGTTTGAGTATCCCTACGGGGCCACTTGAGCTGCAAAAACCTTCAAAAACATATTTTTTGTAACTTGAAAATAGATCAACAACACCAGATAGGTCAATAGCATATGAGAGAGCTCCACTGTGTGAGGCCATCTTTAGAAACATATCTATTAAAACCCTAAGTGTTGCACTAGAGAAATGAAAGCAAATAACAAAAAAACATAAGATGCAATGAAAATATTATACCTTGCTAAGAAAACTTGATTATTTCTAATATTTGCTCCTACTTCTATAATATGAAGATGTGCGAACACCTAAAAGCATTTGAGGGTGTGGTGGCAGTAAAATGGAAAGATGGAAAATGCTCGAAAGTGTTCAACAATGGTGGTGAATGCCCAATAGTATTATTGGAATTCTCAACAATGTTCATGGGATGTTGGGAAGCATTAGAGAGTATTTGGGAAGAGTAATACATAACCGAATCTGGTTCGTAGGTGTTGTGAAGGAAAAAATCAAAGGATTCAATGACAATGAGGGAAATGGTAGCAGAACGCTAGGGTTTTGGGGATTTACAATTATACAATTATGTTCATCATTTATACAATTATGTTTCTTTTGCTTACAAAATTTTATTTAATTAGAGTACCAGGGATTTGACCACTCAAGCTAGAAAGTCTACTACTCCCTCTAAGCTTAAAAAACCCCCCAAAAATAATATCTATTTATAGTATTTCTTTTTTTTGTAGGTCTTACAAAATAATTGGGAGTGATTTTATCTCAGCCATATAAATGTGTCTCTATCCCTACACTTGTAATTTTATCTATTGTAACTTGTTTGCTTACTATTTTTTGTAGAATTAAACTTTTATTTTCTATTTTTCCTTATATAATAAGGTGAAAATAAAGGAATCTAGGGTAATCTAAAAGAAATACTCTTTTCTATTTTAGACAAAAAAGTTACAAAGACATATAGCCACATATTAAGCTAGTTTTTTTGTGCATTCTCTCTTGCACCCTTGATCCTAAAATGAAAGTGAACTTTACATTTCTTATACTCATTCAAAATAAAAAATCATATAGGCTAGAGTCTTGTATTTTTGCACCATATTATCTTCTTGCACTTTAGATTAAGTTTTATTTTAGGTCATAAAAACTTAAAGAGGTGAACCTTTTGGTCTCCTTAGAAAAATCCCTAGGTGTTTGTTAATAAACTCATAAAAATTAATATAGAATTCATCACACACAACAACCCCTCTGATATTTGAGGTGAAAATAGGTATTTGGGCCTTCCCCACATTGTTGAGGGAAGATCCCTTGGATTTCCATTCTCACACTTTTGTAAGACTTCAATTTTCATTTAGAATATATATCTATTTCACACTAGATAATACCCACCCTTATATTTATATTTCATTAGACTAATTTATAAAAAAAGGAGAGAAAAGTAGGTCCAATCAATAAAAAGCCATCAGGGCACTAACCGATAAGTTAAGTGGCCTAAAAACTGGTTTTGGGTAGGCCACTCATCATTATTATTGATTTTATGGTAGCATCCATCATTAAGTAGGAGAAAACAAAGGTGGAAATATAATCATATCCAATTACAATAAATGTTTGTCATAGGAAAATTATAAAATACATGAGGAATGGTGATCCTCACATGGATACTAGATTTGGGTATGATAACAAAGATACCTCAAAGATCACTATAATAATAATAAGCTATTTAAAGAGTCATACTAAGCTTGGCTATAAAGAAATTTAAATAGCAAAATTTGTAGGCAAGAATTTGAAATAGAAGGTGAGCTCAACCATCATGAAGCTATTCACACTATAAAATTAAGGGATAACTAAATATTGTGTAGATTGTCAAAGATATTGGGTGGTTATAGTTCTTTGAACGATTCCAAGGATATGATGATGATGTGGTGATTGAGTTTGTATGATATTTCCATGGAGATAACACTAGAGTAAGTGGGATCATAATCATAGTAACAAAAAAATAGTATAATAAAGATTATATGGTTGCCTATAGAAGGTGAGAGGTGGTTCAAACTTTGAACCAATACCAAAGAACCAAGAAATGAATTCTTGGTACAAGGTGAGATAATGTAAGATACCAAAAAAGGAGTTCTTAGGTAGTTGTTGCCAAACCCTTGGATGGATGTGGCCTTGGCAATTTAGAATTTCATCACTTGTGAATGGATATTTCAACTCCTATCTACATACCACTTTAAATTTCTTTGCCATTTGAGGTATAAATGCCTCATAAAAAATATTTTATTTATTCTAATCATGTTATAAAAATTACCTAAGTGCAAGACCTTGGTGCACCATGACCTTATTGAATTGATTGTGATTGATACACTAAAATTTGATTCAAAAGTATAGTTGGAAGAATTTTGTAGAGCATGGAAAAGTAGAATCTTCACAAGCTACCAGTGCATTAGAGGTGGCAACATAAGAGCAAAGGAAGTAGGAAAATAAGACACCTATAACAACAAGGAAAAACATGCATGCTTGTTCCAAGAAAAAAATAAGGTAATAATTTCATTAGAGTAGGCATGATGAGGGAGCTCTAGGATGACTACAAAGGGTAGCATAGATGGTGAGGTAACATAGTATCCAAAGGTGGTGACTTTAGAAGATTTATATGAAAAATATTCTTCTACAAAAAATAGGAATTGAGTGAGCATCAGTCATGCTCCTAAAAGAAGGAGGTTTGTGATTTTATATGGTGTATAAGATATTTTTATAGAATCCATAGTCTAGAATTTATAGATCAACATGATAGGAAGTGAGAACACTCCTATTGAATCCAATAGGGATGTAGTGGGTATCTTTTCTGATTTGGTTGGAGAGTCCCTCAGGACCAACCCAAAACATTAAAATGAAAAGGGGGAATTAGTGGGGATGGATGAGAAAATTGGAGAATAGATGGAGAAGAATGAATCTAAAGGAAACTTCGAGAAAAACCCTGAAGAAGGGGGTTCTAAGGAGGAATATTAGAAAGAATAACTTGAGGAAGATTCTAAAGAATTTGAATATATTCTTGAATGGGAATAATATGTAGAGGAAGAGTC
Organism: Wollemia nobilis; assembly: GCA_028583015.1. Classification (NCBI taxonomy): domain Eukaryota; kingdom Viridiplantae; phylum Streptophyta; class Pinopsida; order Araucariales; family Araucariaceae; genus Wollemia; species Wollemia nobilis. Next base: position 4,119,357 of record JAQPPZ010017073.1, read on the forward strand.
TACTCAAGAATGCAAGAAATATATTGCTAGAGAGTGATAACAAGAGGCACCATAGCAATAAATTACTCAAGAATTAGAGTAGGATATTGCTCAAGAATTTGAGCAAATAATTTCTCAGGAGGTAAGGTAAAAATCTAAGAGAAATCTCCTATTGAGCCTCATATAGAACCCTTTGATAAAAGGGATCCAAAAAATTATTTTGTAGATGAACTCACAGTAGCTTGGGCCAATATTAGAGAACACAAAGAAGAGATTGCAATTTTAAGAGCAATGATTACTTACCTTGAGAATACTCTAAAGGATAATGAGTATGGCCAAGTTGAGGCTATTGCAAATACTGCTACTACAAAAACATCTAAGAAACTAAAGGAAGATTCCATAACAATAGAAGCTACTCTTAAACAACCTAATAATCTGGAGCCTCCTAAAAAAATTGAAGCAACAACTCAGATAATTTTTTTTTATTGCGATAGAACAACCACTTGATAAAGCTATAACATAGATTACTACTATAGGGACCATGATCTCTACGACAACCCATAAGTTACTAAGAGAATAATGGTGTTTAGTATATGATATAAAGGAGGAATGATTTTTTATGATGATGAAGAATATTAGGGTCCTCCATAATCAACTCATAGAAACGGAAATTGAGCATAGAGAATAAATCCATAGTAAGAATGAAAATATTACAACAATTATTGGATTATAGGAATTTTATGAGTTTGTGCTTGAATTTCTCACCTATAGGCCACTAGCTAGGGTATACATCATGAATTTGAAAGAGAAATGGCTTAGAATAAAGGTGTAACATCTAGCCTTTGACCTTTATACAAAGTAAGTAGATCCGATTCATTCATTTTTTCTTATTGTACACACAAGAAATATTCACTATGAGATTTATATGTATAATTTATTAGATTTTGATGTAACAAGCATTGGGAGATAACAATCACAAGATGTAGAATAATATGAAAGAAAGTAAATATGCTATATGACTAAAATATGCAATAAATAGAAATGATATAAAATAATACAATGTAGCTATGGAGGAAATGAACACTCCATTATAAAGCTACTGAACTACATTGCACCCATCACCAATGGATGGTGAAGCACACAAAACTATGCTAAGCACTAAGCTACACTATCAAACTATGTCCCCCAACTCTCTCTATATCTATGTCTATATCTATCTAACTATGAGGCCATCCTTATATAGGTAAAATAGGATACTTGGCCAACACTCTATCTAGTTGTGCAAGGGACAACTTGCACATTGACACTTGTGCATTTATTACATTGCATGAAGTAACTAGATAAATTGCCCCTAAAGTAATCTAAGTATGTATCTTGGAAGATACATTTACATAACCCAAATGATGGAATAGACTCTATTTATAACACCCCTCTATATTACATTATTTGGGTATTGAAGACTTTAGTCTTCAATATGGATCTTCTTCTTCTTCCTAAACTTTGTATTCTTCCTCTGCATTCTTTGTGTTCAGGTTCAGTAGGTAATATGTGTCTTCATATGATGTAGAGTAAGTTGGAGCTGAGGCTTCTTCTTTCAATGGGTGATCTTTGAATTGTTTAGATTCATCTTCCTTGTCTTCTATCTTCATCTCAAATTTCTTTGATTCTCTTTGTAGTATCTCCATCTAGTTCGATTGTTGACTGAATGACTGTGAGGAATGATTCTCCTTGTCCTCTCATATCTTTCAAGTTTTTGAACACCACTTAAGCATCATGATAACATTTTGAGTTAGTATATAAGATTTCTTCATTTTCTGAGTCGAACTTTGTTCTTCTAGATATGATTCATAAGTTAGCATCTCTTTTTGAAATAATTCTATCAATCATTTTTATTCTTCATTTTTTGCCTTGTAGTGTTTATATGTGAGTAGTGCCATGTATAATATGCTTGCAAAGTCTAAGGAAAGTAAAATATCACTTTTTCCATTATCAATTGCTTCATTGAGATGAGTTTGAAGATAACATTCCATAGTATCAAAATTATCTTCTAAAGCTTCACTATGGATTACTTTTGAAGCTAGATCTAATCTTCCTTTCGATTTCTTGAGTAGATTCATGATCCCAAGTTTTATGGCATTGGATTTTTCCTTTCTGAAGCACTTATTGGTAGAAGTAGACATCCTTATATAGCTCCCTAGTCTTAGGATATGTGCTCCTTAATTGAAGTATATAAGCTTGATTTGATGAAACCTTTATTAATCCTTAGGTTGTAGACTTCCTTATGTCTCCCTAGGTATGAATACCTAATTTTAGGTTTTTGAAGAAAGCTTATATCTTCCCAACTTGACAATATTTGATGGATATTATTATCAAGTTTTGTAGAATCCTTTATGACTCCCTAATATTTTTGGAGTATGATATAGTGCTTTTGTAAAATATAGTTCAATTTTGGTTGATTTTGTATAAGTTTTCTAAAGATCAAAAATCAACTTCTTAACACCTTATTACTCCTATTGAACTAAGCACTTTTCAATTTTTGAAGAGGTTTTAATGTTGGATTTCTTTTGTCCCTTTTGAGAAATTTTTGAGACAAGAATATAAATTTCCAACTTTGATAAAATATTTTAATAACCCCTTTTTGTAACCCTTAGGATTTTATTCAAGTGTTTCTAATTTCCAAAAAACCTAGTTTGATGTTGTAACCCTTATCACTCCCAAATTTGGAAAACTAGAACACATTAATATTTGCAAACATTAAATGGATTAATTCCAAGTAGTATCCCTTATTTCTCCTAAGTTGTATTTTGCAAATATTATATTAATTTCCCTAAGTTTTGCTTTCAAACAAAGATTGATTTCAATTAATATCTCAACCTTATCTTATAACCTTATAACTCCCTTTTAAAAATGAAAGCAAATTAGATGAGGAAATTTGATTAAGGCTTTGTACCTTTATGAAGCCATATGAATATGGCAGTAATATCTCCTTCTTGAGCATGAATTCCCCAAGGTAAGCTTTGGCATTAATGCTATCCTTTAATGTTGGTTGATTGAGAGTGTTTTCTACTACTCTCAACTTGCTCTGGATCGCTGTCGAATCACTACCGAAATGCCATCGAGCATCTACCATCGATCTATCTAAGCTACCATGAATCCATTGCCGAGTAGCTTCTAAACTACTACCTGTATCACTTTCAAACTATTGTGCTTCCTTTCCAAGGTCCAAGGCACCTTTAATAGGTGGTCGGATGAGTGACAAGTGTCATAGTAGAAGTTTTAAATGCCCATGGAAGCTTTGACTATTTGGTGGAGGTGCCAAACTCACTCCATTGCTTGTGACAAATGTCACCTTTTGGTTGAGATATTTTTTATTCCCCTTTTGAGTGCTATCCAAGAAAATGCTCCTTCTTCAACATCTACAAGACTTCCTTGCTGTAACGTATATCAAGCTATTAGTTGTATGTAACTCCTCTTCTGCATGGAGTATGGGTGCCAAGAGATAAATGTAACATCTTCTTTGTGAGTGTTATATAGAGGTTCTCTCATAGAATGACAAGTGGTAGTTGCATGCCCTTCTCTTTATCAACGCTTTCTTGAAGACTCTCCAACGCGTTTTCCACCTTGTTATTTGTTGTTTTACGTAGATGCTGAAGTGTCTCCAACCAAGCAATGCTAATGGTTGAGCTGTGGTGGAGATATGGAGGAGCTTTGGTGGAGATATGGAGGAGCTTTGGTGAAGCTTTGGTGGCCCTTGAATGGAGTCCAAATGGTAGCACTTGGATGAAGACTCCTTGATGCTTCACTTATGGTAGAAATGCTTCATAGCTTGCTTTGATAAGAATGCTCCTTTGCTTTGATGTCTACTTTATTTGATAGATATGCTCCTTTGCTTTGACGTATGCTAGCTATTTTTCTTTATACACTGCTTGATCTTCCCCTGTGCCTTATCTTTTGTAGGTTCAGCCATCCAATATGAGCCCTTTGAGTGGCTCCTATTGCTTGGGAAGAAGAGTGCTTACGTTCGGCCTTTCTTGGCTACTTTTTCCTATAGATATTGTGCCTTTTTGGGGCACATTCGAATCTGCTCTTGGGCTGTAAAAAACAAGATTAAAGTAGTGCAATAAAATGTACTATAGATTGTACATAAACCTCCTTTGATGCACCTTCTTTTGCACTCTTATTTCAGATCTGAAATTCTGGTTTTATGGTAGATTTTTCTCCTACAATACAAGGGTTTTGAGGTTATATTTTATGAGTAGACACCTTCCCATTTTTTCTTGGATACTTTGATAACAAATCCAAGCTTAGATAACAATAGATAGAAGCTTTTTAATTTATGCAATTTTTTGCACTTTCTTTTCTTGCATCCAATATTGTAATGCTTTGGATTTGAGACTCACCAAGTCTCAATATTTGAAGCTTCTATTTTTATTTTTGGTTAGTTGTGTTCTTATCCAAGTTTTGGAGGATTCTAACCTTTTTTGGGTGGCTTCTTTTGGCCACTACGAGTTGCATATTTTTGTGCTTCAATAGTGTCTTTAGACACTTGATACAAATCAGATTTTGTGCCTTTCAAGAACACAAAACTAATTTCTTTTGAGAGTAGTATAATAGTGCAAGTATTTAAATTTTAATGCACTAAGATTACACCTTATCACTCCAATAAACTCTCAAATTAATGCACTAACAATTTACTGCAACTAATCAAGAATAACCTAAAATGAATCTTTAAGAGTTATTCTACAATTTCACTACAACTAATATTGTAGGACTTAGTCTTCTTTTTATTTTTAAAAAATAATAAGGTAGTTGATAGAAGCAATTTTGAAATCTAATCAACTCCTAATTAATGTGCAAATGAACCTTAAAAAGAACTTTTTCTTTTTGCACTTTTGAAGATTGTAATCCAATTTTCTATTTGCAACTTTAATCCAAATTCAAGTGCTTCTAACAAATATGATAGGTAAATGAATTAATGAACCTACTTGCACCAAAAAGTTGCATACCTTTTTGTAGTAGCTCTTTTATCACTTTTGTAGAGGATGTAGATCTTGGTGTCTAGGATCACCAAGTTGCTGCTATGAGTATGTCCTTGTAGCTCTTTGTAGACTGTCCTGAACAACTCCTTATTCACCAAATGATGGTCTCAAACTTTCTTTCACGAGCCTAGGATTTGGTGGCTTTTTCTCCTCTTATGTTCTCCTCCTTCTACTATAGATTTGGAGAAGTCTTTATCTCTAAAGTGATGCCTTCTTGTTGTGAGAGGAAATCTTCAAATCTTCAAGATTTGGTGAGCTTCTTCTGTCTTCAAGTCTTCTTATTGAATTCTTACTTCAAGCAGGATCTTCTTATGAGATTTGACACTCCTTACAAAATTCTTCTTCTAGGATTTGGCACTCCTTGCAAAATTCTTCTTCTCTTGGGCTTGTTGTTGAATGGCAACAATTGTCCCAAGTCCTTCACTATCAGGGGCTTCTCCTTGGTAGTGGATTTCTCTAATGAGTTCTCCTTTGAGAATATCTTCAGTAAGGCTCTCCTAGCATTTTTTTGGATGCTCGATAAGACCTTCCCAAGGTCTCTGATCTTACAACTTTTGATGGTCTTCCTTGAGACCTTTTCTTCAACCTTCTACTCTTGGAAGTGTTGGTGGTGAGATCTACTTTTAGATCTCTAATTCTACTACTTTTGGATTCGAGCAGGACTCACCTAGTCCTTATTCTCCTTCTCCTTCCTTGACTGGAAGTTCTTCAATGAGATCTTCTCCTGATCTCTTCGATTTTGCTTCAGGTGCTAAATTGAGTCTGAAGAAGATACCCTTCCTAAATTTCTTGTAGGAAGTTTTCCAACTCACTGAATCTTATTTTCCTGCAACAAAGTATTAGTACTAAAATATTTAGTCTGCTTCTGAATCAGATATTCTCTATGAATTCTTCTTCAGGATCAAGGCTTCTATGGCATTTTTTAGTATCAAGGCTTCTATGGCCTTTTTCAGTACCAAGGCTTCTATGGCCTTTTTCAATACCAAGGCTTCTATGGCCTTTTTGGTATCAAGACTTCTATGGCTTCTCCTTTAAGGCTCTTGTGGCCTTTTCTCCAAGGCTTCTATGATCCTTTTATGTCAAGGCTTCTATGGCCTGTTCTTCAACTTGTGAAGTTCTTAAATTTAATAATGGAGATCTTCAGTCTCCTAACTTCACCACAACTCTTCACTAGAAGTCTTATTTCACAATATTCTTCTCTTGCACAAGGAACCAATATCTGCACTATGAGGGCATGCCAAACTTCGGGAAATGAAGTTGGAGTCTCCTAGCTTTATTTTGTAGGAGTCCCAATCCTCTAAGAATTAATTTTCTGCAACAAAAGAAACTTTAGGCACTAGTTAGCAAATTCTAGATATCCTGGATGATCCTCATTGGATGATTTGTCAATCCAGTGGATTGAATGCTGAGTCCTGGTCTTCACAAGTTTTTCCTAAAACTCTGTGGAAAGACTCTAGTCAAATGTAATCTCAGTATTTCTAAAACTAAGATTTCTTTTAGTCCTCACTTGGGCTCTCCCTAATTCTACCACCTAGACTCTTCTGAGATCTTTTGATAGTGGTTGGTCCAACGATGCGTCAGTTTGTCAAAACACTTAGGCTCAATGATAATGGTGGTTTCCCTATTGACCTACATAGACTAGATCTACCATAGCTCTGATACCACTATTAGCTTTTGATGTAACGAGCATTGGGAGATAGCAATCACAAGATGCAGAATAATATGAAAGAAAGTAAATCTACTAGATGACTGAAATATGCAATAAATAGAAATGATATAAAATAATACAATGTAGCTATGGAGGAAATGAACACTCCATTATAAATCTACTGAACTACATTGCACCCATCACCAATGGATGGTGAAGCACACAGAACTATGCTAAGCACTAAGCTACACTATCAGACTATGTCCCCCAACTCTCTAGCTATCTATGTCTATATCTATCTATCTATGAGGCCATCCTTATATAGGTAAAATAGGATACTTGGCCAACACTCTATCTAGCTATGCAAGGGATAACTTGCACATGTACAACTTGCACATTGACACTTGTGCATTTATTACATTGCATGAAGTAACTAGATAACTTGCCCCTAAAGTAATCTAAGTATGTATCTTGGAAGATACATTTACATAACCCAAATGATGGAATAGACTCTATTTCTAACATAATTACACCCTTGAATATGAATTAACATGGATCCCTAATCCTTATATTGGATATGTGAATTTTAGAGCTTTGACATGCTTCATGCAAAATGAGATAAGGATGCATCAAGAAATTACTGAGTATGAAGAAGAGGAATAGCAAATGCCTCTATGGGTTTGAGCTAAACACCTTAGGCCCATATAAATTATTACTTCCCTCAAAGAAATCTTGGTTAATGAATGAGTTGCTTCCAAAATTAGATAAACCATGGGGGACACCTTGAATGAGTTTAGAATTTTTTTAGAAATATTGCTTAGACCTACCCTTTAAGAAAATGCCAAAAGGTGGGGTGAGAAAACAATGACACTACAAGAAAATAAATCCCATTCCTTTTTCAAATTTAGGGTAGCTTTAAAAAATAAAAAGGTATAAGACCTATCTTTAGGTAAGTTAGATCAGTTGAACTAGAATCATGTTTAGATTCCCCTTGTTGTGGTGTCCAATCAAAAATTAGCAAAGGAGATAGGAATATGTACAAATTAACAAAGAACTCAAATGGATTCAACTGAAGGAGATGGATGGATACTATATAGAACTTGCAAAATCTCACCTTTACCCTTATGACCTAAGATAATTTTATGGTGAACACTTTAATGAGAATCCTAAGCATATTTTATGATTTCATGAAGACATGTAATACCTTTAGTAAAGGGTAAATGATAGGGACCTATACTGGTCTTATTTAGGTAGTTCCTTTACTACCCCCATACTATTTTATGCATTAATTATCCTCTATTTTGTGTAGTAGGAGTCTTAAAAGTAAGTATAATAATATCTATTGTTTAATTTATTTTCTTAATTTTTGATGAATGTTGAAGGTATTTTCTTAGTCTTTGTGTGCTTGGCTTAAGAGTGGCTACTACAAGAATATTGCATTTTGCTATAGAAGGTCATAATCTACAAAATTGTTGTAGAAAGTCTATTATACAAAAATATAGTAGGAAAGGATAATAGGGATAAATTTTATTCCAAAAAGTGACAAAGAGAAAACCTTATGATATAGAACAAGAGAATGCAACAACATTTCAAGTTATGAATATAGAATATACTGTACTCTCTAAAAGACAAATCTAGGTATAATGGAAAGAAAACAAATTATGTGACAATATTGGAAGAAAATGAAAATATCTAGTTGCACATGCAAACAACCTTAGGAAAAGGACAAAAGTAGTGTAATATAGGACAAAATATAGTTACGTGGAAGGAATTATGCTACAACCATTCTATGAATCAAACAAAGGTGCAATTGACTAAAGACAAGATTATTAGATTAGAGATTACTTTTAGTTATAGTTATATATTGTCCTTTATTTTTTCTCAAAAAATTGTATAGGATGTAATAAGTTACTTATACCCCTATATAATAAGGAGGGTAACCTAGTATTAGTAGTAATATACATATAGATAATATTTTATTTGAGTGTGCAATAAGACTGTTACAAGAATAGCCCTTTGTTTTGTTTTTATTGAGAGAAGTGTTGTAGCAATCTTGAATTGCTATAGTACCTCCATATTATATGTAATAATATTTATTTATGAATAAATTATTGTTTTGATCACATTTAAAGTTACTCTTTAGACAGAGTCACACCTCATTCTTCCAAAACCTGGGCCAACTCATGGGTGATTGACAAACAATTTATTCCTTCATGTTTTTGCTCTATGATTTCCTTATAAGGTGTTTGCTATGAGTAATGTGGTTTATTTTTATAATCTAACTCTTCATTTCAATAGTTATATTTAATATTTTTATTAGGTCACTTTATAATCTTTCATAATTTTTTTGTTGGTTTTGCATTAATTTTCAAATATTTCTTTTGATGCATTTCCTTTAAAGTAAACTTAGCCAATTGTCAATATTATAATAATGGTGAGGGATGAAGCAGTATATTATAAAGGTGTATTTGAGTAAACACTAAAAGCATGATGCTAACATAGGACCTCTATGGTTAGCATTATATTTTTAAAAAGATCACTAACAACTAACTTGTTAGGTGGTGGAGAGTATCATCCTCCTATATGTGGGAGAGGTATGGAGTAACTTTGTTAGTCCTTGTGTAGAACAACAATGAGCTATGTTGGGAAATGGTTTTAGTTCCTTTTATTTTCCCAATTATTACTGTTCTCTCACCTTTCTTAATGTTTTTGCTTGTTAAATTTCATAAAACCCTAACACAAGGCCAGAGTCATGATTAATAAATGTTTTGACATGTGTCCCCCAAATCATGCATCCTAAAAATTAATGATGCTAAGACCACCAATTTCAATGGGGATCTTGGTTGTTAGAAGGATTTTAGGGTTGTTAATGTATGACCATAGTTTTAGCATATTTTTACACTTAGTGTTTGGATGACACATTATTTGGACCAATGGTTATGATTTAATAATTCATATATATATAAATATCACTAATAGCTGACTTTGTAGGTGGTGGAGAGTCTCATACTACTATATATAGGATAGGTATGGGCTATATTTGATAGTACTTTGGTAAGACAATAGTGAGCCATGTTTGATGGTGGTTTTGGTTGTGTTTCTTTTCCCAATTATCACTTTTCTACCATCTTTTGATATTTTTGCTTGTTAACTTTTCCAAAATTCTAAAATAAGGATAAAGTCATGATGAAGGGATTTTTTAACATGTACCCCCCAAACATGAATCCTAAAACTTAATTGTCCCAAGACCACCATTTTAAATGAGGATATTTTCCTTTAGACAAATTTTAGGTTTGTAATGCACACTCACGATTCTAGCATGTTTTCACACCTATGGTTCGAACAATGCATTGTTTAGACAAATAATTATGATTTTGTGACTTCAAAAGGGATAAAATTAGCTATTGAATCCAAAGGGAAAGTTGTTTTGTTTAACCCACTATAAATACCTATATCATCTCCTTGCTAATTAATAACCAATTTATAATCAAAATAATAACCAAACATTGACAATATATTTTTCCAACATTGCTTTTAGCTCTTTGTCTCTATTGGTACTACCATATGCAATATTTTTCCTCTTTCTCTTGTCCTTGAAGGTGCAACCAAATACATCAAATATTATTTTTATGCTTTCCATAGAGAAGGATAAGACACTCTACTAGGATTTATAGCCAAATGTCACTAATTGTCATTCAAGGGCAGGTTTCCAAAGAAGGTCAAAACCTCTATAAACATCCTAGGTGTGATCTCTCCTTATTTGTTGTGGTGATGTCACAAGCAAGTAAAAAAGGAGAGAATTTTATGCTTAGTATGAGATGATATGGTCCTTGATGACCTAAGTGTCAAGTAATTTATTTTTACTATATTAGGATTAACCCTAGCTTTCATTTTATTATGGATAATATTAGTGCAGTTTGTTCTTGAATGCTTCATTTTATTTATGCTATATTAAGATAGTTTTTCAACTTTGATGGTTAATTTACTATTATACTATATTAGTTTAATAATTTTGGTTTATGTTATATTAATTCATGTAATTATTTAAGATATCCTCTTTTTCTTACAAATATTTTGTTGAACCTAACATGAAACCCTCCTTTGAGGCTTTTGTTTTTAATTTTTTAGCCCTTACCACGTAGTAGGTTTGTTGCTATAGGTTTTTTATTAGTTATTGCTTTATACCATAAGATAAATAATCCTACCATGGTTTTCCTATTTATCTTAGGGGTGTCCTGAAAATCTAATTTTGTTTGCCATAAGGGTTTCTTATAGTTGGCTTTCTTAAAGATACATTTTTTGATAAAACCCTAGTTGCTCTTACGTAAGTTTTTTACTTACCCTTATGGCTCCTCCTACTTATTGCAAGGGATTTGGAATGACTACTAGGTCTATGAAGAAGCAATTTTTTGAGTCCTTATAAATAGAAGAGGATATCCTATAGTCTATTCCTCATTAAAATAAAATTTATCATCCTCTTGTACCTAACCATGATCATGGACTCAAAATTAGAAATTGAGCTGATAAAGATTTTGATTCTAAAGAAGAAAAAGACCCTAATATTGACTTTAAAAAACTTATATATCTACCATAGGTTCTCAAAAGGAATTATGAACATCCACATAAGGAATCAATGATGAGCAATACGTATAATCAGGAATACCCCTTAATGGGGTGGCCATGGCAAGACTAAGGTCATTGTAAAATTGGTGATCATGGCAAGACTAATATCATTGTAAAGTATGGTGACCATGGAAATACTAATATCATTATAAAATATGGTGATCATGACAAAGTAGACATGTGTAAATGACACATGTAAAACACCTTTCTTAAAAATCCAATACCTAGTCTAAGCTTGATGATGGAATATTATCTACAAATATGATGATCCTTAGGGAATATTTGGCTTACCAACTAGAAAATCATAGGCATGATATTGAAAATCAAATGGATGCTTGTAGGAGAGAAATAATGAAACAAATGTAGTATTTTATGACTAATTATACTTAAATTTTGAGTGCTAATAAGATCCTTATATTGCAAGCTATTATTCTCCATCAATTATGAAACCTAATACTTCTTGTTATGAATCTCTATTTTCATAACCATAAATCATCAAACAATATGCATAAATATCAAACATGCATCCACAAATAAATTGCACAATAAAAATCCATACAATAAAATAGAGATAATACCTAACAATGCTCCTTATTAGAAGAAAGCCACTCCACAAGATCTCCAGCTCCATGGGCTAAGAACTCTATAATAATACTTCATATATGACCCTTTTACAATGGGAGTACATCTCTTTTTATACAAGAGTGTGATGGTTCACCTTCCATGAGTTAGAAGATCACCCATGAGATGGTTCATATTCCATGAATTACAAAGTGCATAATAATATGATAATATCCCTTGATGGTTACATATGACAATATCCCATAATGGTTACATATATGATTACATGACATTATTATCCTACCTATTTCTAATTTGATATGCGGTCTTCCTTACTCAATAGTTAATTTATGGCTCATACCATTATACGATACAATATTAAATTATTAAGTACCTATCTTGCGTACCTAACATTCCATCCCCTTACAAAATATTTCATCTTCAAAACATTATAAGAGGTTAAATAATATGATCTTCTGAGCCATGTTGAGTATTGGTACCAATCTTGATCATCCATCAATTATAGTGAAACTTTGAATGGTGGTGTTCGTTGTTGATGCTTATATTCCCTTATGTCACTTGAATATCCATAATTAACCCTTGGATTCCATGTATGTCCATCATAGCTTATTTATTGCTTTGTGTCCGATCTCCATGATTGTTGCCTCTCATGGTGATGTGGATGGCGATATGCTCCAACCTTAGCCCTATGTGCTACTTTCCTTGACTCTTCAATCTTTTGTTCCTCTATTTTGTGCTCTTTTGTCATGCTCCCATCCATTGATTCTTCCCTTACTTTTACTTCCTTGATTTATATTGCTACCTCATCCTTAGATTCTATTTTAGGTTCTTTTGCTTCTTCAACAATAGCTTCTTGATTTTTCTTACACTAAGAAATATCCTGTAAAGTTATCTTCTTCTTTCTATACCATAACTTCATGAACTTATTTTTCACATTAATACTAACAATACCCAAAAATGCAACCAAGGATAACCAAGAACAATATCTACATCATTCATCTCAATAGCATGAAAATATAAATGTAAAACATATTTATCCATGGTGATTTTCAAATATTCAAAAATTTGAACATTCTGACCCTCAAGCTGTATGTTTTTGATTTTATTTACTTGAAATTGCAACCTCTTAGTCAAAGACATATTGATAAAATTATATTTGTTACTAATGTTAATGGAAATAATATATATATTTTATTTTGAATGTAACCATGAACTTGTAAAATAAAATTTTTACATTCAAACAAATATTTTTGACCATTGTTTGACCCTAACACAAAAAGTGCAGTTTCCTTAGCCTGCACATTATTATCCTTTTTTTTTTTATATCCATTTGTTCAAAAATACAACTTCAAATTCTTCTTGTGTGTATGTAGTTTTATGAGCATGCTCAAAGTCTAAAAATAAAAAAAGAACTCCTCCCAAGTGAAAAATAATTTTCACTTTCCATTCTATCTCAGAAAAATTTAAAGATTTTTTTTTCCACTTCATCAACCATTCCCTAGCATCACTATCCTCCTTTCCAGTGAATCTATGTAACTCCATGACCTCAACACAATTTTTTTTGGAAGTAGCTAAGGTTTTAAATAACCAAAATTTCTCAAAAATTAAAATTTATAGGATCTCATCTATTTCTTTCCTCAAAAAATTAAATCTGCAGGTTTTATTAAATATTAAATAAATAATAATTGATTTAGTTACTCGGATTGAGAGTTATGAATTTTTTTCCCTTTGCATGCAACCCCAAAAACAATACCAAAAGCCCAATTTACAATTGTTGTAACTTAGTCAATACTTATTAGAATTTAATATGTGAGAAATCATTTTTGTAGTACTCAAAATAACCTATATACTGGTGTTTTATTTTTTGAAAATGACTGCTAAAATATTTAATATGAATTTTTCATTATGAAAAAAATTTGCACAACAAAAAAATAGCCTTAACATCCCAACTTCAAACATCCATAACTCAATACTTATCAAAATTTCACAAGTGAGTAGTAATTTTTATAGTAATCAAAATAATATACATGATGGTACCAAAATATTATGAAAATCACCATTAAAAAAATTAATACAATTTTTTTCTTTTTAAAAAAATTCATTAGGCCAAAAAAATACACAAATAACCCAACTTCAAACAACCATAACTTTATCAGTACTTACTAGAATTTAACAAATGAGTAGTCATTTTTGTAGTACTCAACAATATCTACACAATGGTGGAAAAATATTCTGAAAATGAATGCTAGAATAAAAGATATGGCTCTTGCAAAATATGATATTTTTCTAAAAAAATATACCCTAGCTTTGCAAAAATAAGCCCGCTTTGCCAGGATCATTGCTCTAATACCAAATATTATGAAATTATATTCTTATAACCCTAAATCATTCACCAACATGTATAAATATTAAACATGCATCTACAAATAAATTGCATAATAAATTCCACACAATAAAATAGAAATTGATAATACCCTTGAGGTAGGGAAACACCGTACAATGCTTCTTATTGGAAGGAAGCCACTCCACAAGATCTCTAGCTCCACGAGCCAAGACTTCTACAAAGAATACTTCATATATGACTCTTTTACAATGGGGGTACATCTCTCTTTATACAAGAGTGTGATGGTTCACCTTCCATGAGTTACAAGATCACCCATGTGGTGGTTCACCTTCCATGAGTTACAAAGTGCATAATAATATGATAATATTCCTTGATGGTTACATATGACAATATTCTCTAATAGTTACATATATGATTCTATGACATTATTCTCCTACCTATTTCTAATTTGACATGTGGCCTTCCTTACTCAATAGTTAATTTATGGCTCATACCATTATACAATACAATATTAAATTATTAAGTACCTATCTTGGGTACCTAACACTCCTCTAGATAATCCTAGGAAGGCTTTAGGTGCATCAATTGATCCCACTTTCAGGAATTATAAAAGCTAATCTCTAGTCCATATTGTGGAAGCTATAGACCTGTTTGGGCATGTGCCTAAGTTCTTTTATGATGGTACAAATAAATCCCAATATGTATTGAAAATTTATGATATATTATAGGGATTGGGTACACAATGGAACAACTTTTCTAAAATTAATGACTAGAGATTTGCTAGGTAATGCACTTGACTAGTTTATATCCTTACCTAGAAATTCGAATGACTCCCTAGATACTTTTATCAAAAATTTAAAACAATGATTTGATGATGACATGATTGTATAGAGGCAATAAATATTTTTATGAACACCAAGTAAGGCCCTAATGAATTTATTACTAATTTCTACAAAAGGTGAAAAAGTTTTAAATATTATGCTAACATAAACTTAACTAAATAGGCTACTATTGTAATGTTTGTAAACAAGATTAGGCTCTATTTTAAGGCTAAGATCTAGGAACACAACCCTTGTGGTTTGCCTTCCCTTGATAAAGTTATACATTTTGTTAAAATCCTTAACATTGGAAAAAGAAAGAAGACAAAAAATTCTTACAACTGTAAAACCCTAATAAAATGGTTGTAGGGGATGGGGTTTACGATGCAGTTGTACAAGATACTTCTCATGAGATAGAGATAGTTGGGAGTCCCATACATATGTTGAACAAATATAGGGGTGGCCCAAAACCTAAGAATATGATGCCTCAATGGACACATGAAGATATTCTCAAAATATATCCACCATGTAAAGCTTAAAAATTATCACACCAATGATAGGTTTGAAGCACCTATATGGAATGACTTTAATAAATTTTTCTTTTGGCATTGAACTTATGGTCATGATATTCTACTTGTGTAGAATTATATAAATTCTACCTTAAGAAATCTTTTCTAAAGCAATAAAGGTTAAGTATATACTTTACATTTTTTTGGAGATTTCATTTCTTTTCATGATATCATTGGTATTTCTAAAACAATAAAGGTGAAACTCCATCTCTACATTGATTTCATTTATTATTAGGAGCTAATCCCAAGACTCCTAGGGAAGGGAGATCTTGCCTCAAAAAAGAATTGATCATTGTTTAAATTTTGAGTATTATAAGTGATGATAGGATTATTATAATTCTCAATTGAATTCTCATCAATACATTAATAATAAAAGACTCAAGGAATGAAGAATCAATAAATATATTTGAAAGATAAAAAAATATGTAAAATGAAAGTAAAAGGCCGGCTCTTTGATTTTAAACCTCAATTAAAAAGCTCAAGATAAAAAAAAAAAAAAAAAAATACTATAAATATAATCCTTAAAATCATACATAAAATATTAATACAAGTAAATAAGATAACCCACATCTCATAATTCCAAATCCTAAAATATATTGTAAGATAAACCTCAAGACATTATAAATAATATCGAGGCTTCTTTGCCCCACTTTAAAGGTTAAGACTATTATATTCCTTAATTCCAAAATCTACATAAAAGTATATCATAATATAGACCTCAAAAACATTACAAATAGTATTGAGCTTCACCGCCCTACTTTAAAGGTTAAGACTATTATATCTCATAATTCCAAATCCTACATAAAAATATTATAAGATAGACCTCTTTAAAACTATTATATCTCATAATTCCAAGTCCTACATAAAAGTATATTATAAGATAGACCTCAAAACATTACAAATAGTATTGAGGCTTCACTGCCCTACTTTAAGGGTTAAGACTATTATATCTCATAATTCCAAGTCCTACATAAAAATATATTGTAAAATAAACCTATAAAGACATTATAAATAGTATATCTCATAATTCCAAGTCCTACATAAAAGTATATTGTAAGATAGACCTCGAGACATTACAAATAGTATCGAGGCTTCGGTGCCCTACTTTAAGGGATAATACTATTATATAGCCTCCCCTTCCCTAGTTTTGAAATCTTCACCATTAAGTTTTTTATTTAAAATTCTAAACACTAAATTAGACTTTCTCCGTTTCGTGCATGGCCAGCAGTTTAGCGAACACGTTTAAAATCGTATCTTGGACTCCAAAGTAAGCGTGGACAACGACGTCTGTTTACAATGTCCATGAGTTTTGTCATCAAAAGCCAAAGAAGAACTGAGTCAAAGATGTGTCCCGTAATCTCATGTATTATTACAAATTTTGTTGAAATACATAGATATAAATAAAACCTTGTTTCTCTCCTACTTTTGTGTGGTTAGGAATTTCAAAGACAAAACCTGCAAGAAAAAACCAAAGAAACCAATAACAGCGTTCAAATTAATGTTCACAATATTTTTGTCATTGTAGTAAATAGCACAAAAATAACAGCAATTATTGTAATAAATGCCATATTTCAAAAAGATCATTTAAAATTGAAACAATTTAGATACATAAATAATGATAATCTTAACGACTACAGTAGAAAAATTCAACTTTTATTCATTTTAAGATTGCTCAAATGTTTAACCACCTGCGGTACTGGATTTGATCACAACAGATATCTTCTGCATCCGCGGCTGCCTCCGCCTTTGTCGAGAGTTAGAAAAGTCCTCATTGCGAAGAATTCCTTAACTACAACAAAAAGTTTTAACAACCACTTCCAATAGCCTTAAAAATGGATAAAAAATGGCTTATAAATAGCTGATATTGTTGGGTTTAGATCCATTATTAACACACCGCAAATAAAATCATTCTGCTAAAATTAATTAGATGAAACAACCAACCGCGTTACAGCGGATATGCTAGTGTTCCCACCCTGGCCTCTCTACGCGTTTTAGGTATATATACATATACATATATATTTAGAGTTCTCTAAGCGTTTTAGGAATATATACATTATATATATACAGATCCTTCATTCCTGTGTATCTGCATCCTCTTCTCTAGCCCTTCTCAATCTCAGTCTCCTCTTCAACCGAGCCTCTATTCATCCTTATCGTTTGCCTCTGCAAATTTGATCATAAATAAGTTTACTATGGAAGCTACCAGCCCTCGCCCTAGCCCTCGCCTTCTGGTGGTAGTCATATGCATGGCTATTGCTATGGCTTCTTTAGCTCCCAAAGGGGTTTCCGGTAACTTCAATAAAAGAATAGACATTATGTTTGGCGGTTCCAATGTTAATATATCCAAAAATGGCCAGGAGTTGCAGCTTTCCCTCACTAATTCAACGGGTGGGCACATTGGATTCATTTCATTTGATTCTCTAGCGCAATTTATTTGGTTTATAATGTTGTTTGTGATTGTACAACTAGTTATTAATATTAATATTGACTGTAAGCACAACAACTGAGTTTCTGACCTTTTTTTTGAAATAGGTTCGGGAATTCAATCGAAGAAAGAGTATTTGTTCGGAAGGTTTGCCATGCAAATGAAGTTAGTGCCGGGAAATTCCTCCGGCACAGTTACCACATTTTATGTGAGTGAAGAATTTGAATCATAAGGAAATGTCATATTTTTCTATGCAAGTTTAGTAATATATTTTATGATTGGAATTTTGTTCCAGTTACCATATTTTATGTAAGTGAAGAATTTGAATCTTAGTCATTAGGAAATGCTATATTTCATATTAAATTGAATCTTTAATTTATATGATGATGCAAGTTTGATAGATAAATAGATATTAACGTGGAACAAAATTCCAATCCTGGAATATGCCACTAAATTTACATCATCACATTAACAGGTAAATTTACATCATCACATTAAAAATTTTTGTTTCACATTAATATCTAAAATTTTATTCCACTAATTTTATTTTACCTTAATATCTATCTATAGATATAGATGTATAGAGGCCCTCTTAAATTTTGTATAAGAATAACGATGGCTACATCCTGCAAGTGCAGTTTCATGCTGGAGGAACGAAGCACGACGAGATAGATATGGAATTCCTTGGAAATGTTTCGGGTGAACCCTACATCCTCCACACAAACATCTTCACTCGGGGCCAAGGTGGCAGGGAGCAGCAATTTTACTTATGGTTCGATCCCACAACGGACTACCACAACTACTCCATCCTCTGGAACCCTTCAAATATCAGGTAAGAGGATGTTAATTAAACCTTTGTTTAGAAAGTTTTAAGACCATATATATATATAGTCTTAATATCTTTCCAATTTGAAGCTTAAATTTGTTTAGATCCATTGAAGTTGTATTTATTTAAGATTTTTATCATTAAATTTATTGAAGTTGTGTTTATAAACGAAATTGAATTGAATTGAATTGGGTGTGATATGAAAAAATAAGAACCTAGATTGGTGCAGGATCATGATAGATGGATTGCCTATTGAAGTTGTATTTATTTAAGATTTTTACCATTAAATCTATTGAAGTTGTTTTATAAACGAAATTGAATTGAATTGAATTGGGTGTGATATGAAAAAATAAGAACCTGGGTTGGTGCAGGATCATGATAGATGGATTGCCTATTGAAGTTGTATTTATTTAAGATTTTTACCATTAAATCTACGAAATTGCATTGAATTGAATTGGGTGTGATATGAAGACTATTAGAACCTGGGTTGGTGCAGGATCATGATAGATGGATTGCCTATCAGAGTGTATGGGAACCACGAGGATAAAGGGGTGCCATACCTAAATAAAATGGCGATGAGAATGTATTCCACCCTGTGGAATGGAGATCAATGGGCTACACAAGGAGGGGCGGTGAAAATCGACTGGGCCAGCGCGCCGTTTGTGGCTTCCTACAAGGGCCTGAGCTTGGAGGGCTGTGCGGCCACGGAAGACGAGAGCGGTAACGCCACCAGGGCCAGTGTTGCCAAGTGTTCGTCCACCGCTAATCCAAAATTTTGGTGGAATCAGGCATTTTCCCAGAACTTGAGCTACAGCGAGCAGGGACAGTTGAAATGGGTTCGCAGCAACTATCTCATATACGACTACTGCAAAGATGTTGCCAGATTCAATGATAGTATTCCCGCCGAATGCTCTCTAAACTACTAGAATATGGGTTTTTCTATCCCTTGATTAGTGCATTTATACTGGTATTTATACTTATTTATTGAATCCAGGGTTGGCGCAGTCTAAGGTACTAAAATAAGCCATTGAGCTCCAAGTAAAATCTTGGAGGCACATATCCATTGTTAGTTTCCTGTACGTTCATCTATATTGAATCTATATATGTACGTTCACCTATTTATATTGAAATTTAACCTATACAAATTTATATAAAATTCGCTTAAAAAAATCTCCCCACTGTGATCTGTCTCTCCAAATTCAGAGCTGCATCATTTCTCATTCGTAATAATTTAAAAGTGATTTCTTTTACAGCCTTTTGGTTTTTTAATGTGTGGAGTTGTATGTTTAATGTGAGTGCTTATTCTGTTTTTTTGGCCACTTTAATTAATAAATATGCAAGTGATTAATGACATTTTATTTTCAGTTAACTGTATCGGATAGAATAGAAGTATGTGGGATTTATATGGTGTTTTTTTTTTCCTCTAATATTATTTTAATGTATTTAAGTGTGTTTTTAAAGATTTTCATGTTCTTAATATTTATTTATTTATTTATTTTTTTGCGAAAAAAAAAAATATCAATATGAACATAAATTGTTCGCCTTTATAATTTAAGTGGAGAAGATGAGCTTGGCTCCATTGAACAGGAGGTCCACAATTAAAACCTCTGCGATGCAAAAGGGAACAAAAAAATCTCTTGTGGCTTCCCTCTAGATAGTGGTATATCCGGATGGGACGACATTGTCAACCACCTAAGAGCAGCTCTTGAGATGTCTTTTAACCTAAAAGTTTGAGGTCTGAGTTGTAGACCAATTGGTTCGACCAAACCCCATAAGGGGGTGGAGGTCCAAGGTTCAAATCTTGGGCTTCGTTGGATTGAATGCTTGTCTCTTTCCTAGTGCTTTTAGCGGCGTAAAAGATTTAAAATGATTGTGGCATGGTGGTTATAGGGGTAGACTGCATGAAGAATTGTGTGGTGGCTTTCGGGATGAACAATGCAAAATATTGTGGTGGCCATAAAATCCAGACAACCTACCCAAATTTGTGGCAGCTATTGATTCCACCATGTAAATTCAAAAAAAAAATATTGAACATAATTGTTTAAAGTTTTGAAAGTATAATTGTTATGATTGTGAAACTATTTTTAAAGTAGATTATCTTTAAAATTATTAAATTATGTTTAGAATTTAATGGTAGAGGCTTTAGAACTCTTAATCTGGTTGGATAACTATATATTAAGTAAACAACATTCAAGTGGCTCTTAACTTTGGGAAGCCATAGGCCATATAAGACGACCCTTGTTTTTTTATTTTAGCTTGTTTTACTTAAGATATAGTTATTTATTTACTAAAGTATGGTGTACAACTTTATCCCCTATACGATTTGAATGTTAGATCTCTATTTAGAGTTCCAAAATCTTTACCATTAAACTACTTAAGTTACATATTTTATCTTTAATAATAATAAAAAACAAGCCATATGTCATATGAGATAAATATTTTTTTACTCAATATAGATTATCTTCAACCATATTCTAATCACTAAAGCATGGTGTACAATCCTTAACCCTCATGATTTGAACCTTGGACCTTTATTCAAAGTTCTAAAGTCACCATTGTTAGGCTACATAGATTGTACTAAACATTATATGTATTAACACTAATGTTTTACATGTACAACTTGAATATTTATTTTTGATATATTGGAGAAGGGGGTTTTTAAAGGAACTCTAAAATCTTTTACAAAAGTGGATGAAAAAAGAGATTGTCTCCATGGACCAAACATAATTGAAACCCAACAGAATTGAGGGACTTGAGAGATCACCCAAAAGAAGCAAAAAAGGGGAGCAACCTGGGGAAGGGAGTCTCTGAGAGATGCCAACAAAGAGATCAAGGAAGCGATTAGAGATCAAAAACCAAATAAAGGAAAATCCACATAAAACATATATAAAGAAACAACCATGATGAAGGTGGCTTACTCAGACACATGATCTTCCTCACTAGTGTTGAGTGCTACATCAAAAACCTAGGTGCATCCTTTCTGTTGATGTTTGAGATCTTCTACCATATTTATAGCTTGATGGATAAGGATCCAAGTTTCCTTGGAAGCATTAGACACAGAAGATAACATTATTTCCAAGCCAACTAAAGGATCAAAGGTGGACCTCTATTGAAATCGAGTTGAGGGTCTACTTAGGAACTATTTTCTTCAATAGAAAAGAGATCCCTTTGACCTTCACATTCTTTAGCTTCAAGGGAGAATCCACCAGGGCTCCTTTACTGTGTTTAATAGTCTTATGTTTTCTTCCATGGGATTTACTCATAGAGGAGTGGCGACGGGGCCCAAAATTGATCGACTACAAAGTGTCTCCCAAATTTGAGCTAAAATTTAATTTCCTTCTAGATTTCATAGTATTAGTAGAGGCAATATCCATTGCTCGACATTAACTAATGGTATCCTTATAAGGGTTTTCCTAGCTTGAACTCTGAATAGGGGTAAGGTCAATCAGACTAACAACGTAAGATAATCATTTGCTGAGTCTACTTCTAGAGGACGTGCCTGTAGGGAATTAGGTGCAGATCCTGATGGATTAGATGAATGGAGTTCCTCTTCTTTGTGCTATCAATGGAAAGCTCCATTGATCTAAGTAAATAGTCAGGTACATTCATGACCTTTATGTCGCTTAGGTGGTTTAAGAAGGCTAGGTGGAAGCTTCTAAGGGGGGAATCAATTTTTTTAAATTATGAAATACTGCATGATAGGGCTCATGACTTTGTTTCATGGATTAGGGAGGGAATATATAATAATTATCTCTTTCTCTCTTCCTAGCTTCTTCCTATTTTCATTGAAGAAATTGATCTTTTCAACTAGAGAGTGTTTATCTCGGTAAACCACTGCACCATCATTGGAGAACTCTATCACTTCCACTAAAAAATGAATCCTGAACTTAAAATTGAGATTTTGAATCATAACATGGCCATTATCCCATGATTGAGTGAATTCATTAGAAAGCTTAGAGTCACTCTTGTTGAATTTTCTCAAGAAGGAAAAAAATTGTGATTGATGAGGATTTTCTCAGCTGTGGCATATAATTGTCGAAAGTTAGGTTCCAAAAGGGCCATATTTGTGTAGTGAGAATTTGCTTCAAAAATTGCAATGTTCTCCCACCTCAGAAAGTAAAGAAAAAATTCTCACGATGGACCTAACTACTCCCACTAGTGGATTAAAAGGATTAGGGGGAGTAGAACTGTCAAAATCTTGCAAGGTATGCTTGCCAATAATTTTGAAGGTAATCCCACTCCAAAATATTCAATGGGCATCGTACCTAGAGAGATTTGGCTTGTGTGCCTAACTTGACAAGAAAATATTATGACCAATTGTGGTAAGAATGACATTGTAAATAAGACTGTGGAAATTATTCAAGTTATACTTAAATTTTGACTATGGTTATTATATGTCCTTTTGACTATGGTTATTATATGTCCTTTTGCAAGTCAAGAATTGTATATATATATATATATATATATATATATATATATATATATATATATATATACACAATTATATTATTGAATAAAACTAAACATTTGTTTAAAAAAAGTTAAGAATTTTTTTAGAAAAAAGTTCTTTCAACAATATATATATATATATATATATATATATATATATATATATATATATATATATATATATATATATATTTTAGTAAACATATTTTGTTTGAAGTGTTAGACTATATTAGTCAATAATAATTAGTTATATTAGTTTAAATATATTTATTTATTGTAAATTATAATTATGAGATATTGAAAATGGTACTTATAATATCATAAATAAACATATTAAACTATTTTACCTTAAACATATATTTACTTAAATCTATATATTGTTAGATAATCTGTGGAAAGAATTTAACAAGAGTGAAGGATAAACTTATAGATTTTAAGAATAATATTTCAATTTTTATGTGGAGAAAATTTAAATGGATGCACCACACGTTGCTATGACCTACATGTTGGATTCCCAAGGAAAAGGGGATTAAAGTGGAAAATATTTTCCCATTTAATATAATATTTGATAATGCATTCTTTCATATTGACATAGAGACAACTATTACCAAACTTTATTTTCATTAACATAAAGGATTCATCATTGTGCAAAAATATCAAATCATTCATCCACAAATAATTATCTACAATAACAATATTACAATAAGATATTGATAATACCATTAAGGTAGGGAAACACCAGTAATACTCCTTAAGAAAGGAATAACTCCACAATATCTCTCAAAATGAGAGCACCACTTAGAGAGAGAAAAGTCCCATAAGTCACTTCATGGAAAAATATAATTACATATGATTTATTTTCATGATGATTACAATGATAAATATTCCTTCTTTATATACCTGCCTTCTAATTCTACTTTGAGAAGTTGATTACTAATATAATATTATATTATTTTATAATATAATATAATACTAGAATATAATTAACCTTGGGTTATGTGTAGCTTATGCCAACCCTTATAAAATATAAAATCATCTTCCCATATACCTATTCCTAGGTGCCCTAACATTCCACCGTCACAAATGTTTTTTCCTCAAAACATATGAAGGAAAAAGATAATATGATTTTCTAAAAAATGTTAGCAACTGGTACTAATCTTGATAATCCATCCATCCTAGTGAATCTTTGATTTGTGGTGGTCTTCGTTGTTTTTGGTATATCATTTTTCCACTTGAGTATCCAAAACTAGTTTTTTGGTTCCATGCTTCTGCTACTCTATTATGATAACTTGAATGATGTGTTCATTTATTTTTTGATGTTATTGCACCGCTCAGAAAACTAGGATTACTATGATTTCTTTGTCAAACATTACCATACTTGGTACCCTTTTTATTCCATGTAGAATTATAATATTATTTCCCTAAGTCATGCCTCTAAGATTGTTGTCACTCTTGGTGGTGTGGATGGTGATATGCTACAACCTTAACTTGATGTTTTACCTTATTTGACATCTCAACATTTGGATCCATTGTTTTAAATTCTTGTACATGTTCTTTTATTTTCCCTTTGTTTAGTGTGACCTTGTGCTCTTCTATCAAATATTTCTTGGACTCTGCTACTGTTATTTCCATGGACTTTATTGCTACTACCTCTTTCTTGAATTCTATTTCAGGTTCTTCTATTTGTTCTTTAATTTATTTCTTTTGAACCACTTCTTGTTCCCTTACCATAATTACTTCTTATTTATGCTTAGATCCTTGCTCCATAACCTAAGAAATATCCAATAATAGTATCTTCTTTTTCCTATACCAAAAATTCATAAAATTATTTTGCATAATAATGTTCATCGTACCCAAAGAATCCAACCATAGATAACCTAGAATAATATCCACATCGTCCACCTCAATAGCATGAAAATAATAATATAAAACATATTTATCAATGGTGATCTTCACATCTTCAAAATTTAAATATTTTCACGCTTGAGTTGTATGCCCTTAATTTTTTTTGTCTAAACCTGTAACCTCTTAGCCAAAGTAATGTCATTAAAATTATATTTGCTACTAGGGTTGATGGATTTCCTTCTATATGCAATCATAAACCTACAAAATAGATTTTTTAGATTCAAACAAATTCCTTTGTACACTTTCTAATTTATCTACTACCAAAGGTATAGTTTCCTCCATATACACACTGACATCTTTTTTACCTTCTACCACTTCAAAATAATATAGCTCTCTTTTTTATTCCTTTTGTTCTTTCTGAAGCATGTTTATTTCTTCTTCATATCCCTTGATGGTGACCTTCAAACTAGCTATATTTTTAAATGGGCTCCACTAACTCAAGAATATTGCTTCATTTCATCTCAAGTATATACACCATTCCTTTCATTATCAAAATTTACGCATCAATAAAAATATTTCCCTTCAAATATTTTGCTAAGAAAGAATTGCCAAAAAGGAATATTAATATATAGAGACCTAAATTTTTTTGGTCATTATCTAGCATCAATATCATCCTCTCTAGAATTATTTTTTAGTTCCACAAGTTCACATCCCAAGATAAATATAATGAAAACTAGGCTTTTATGAACTAGGGTTTCATAAAAATATATATTTCCTTACTGGTTAGAAGCTAAAATTTTACATAAATAATGATATCTACAAGTTTTCTTTAAAAAACTAAATTATCCCAATTGACAAATTTCATTTATTGAAAAATCATGATTTGAAAATTTGTCACTACCCTTGTTCTAGATGACCAACTTCATAGGGTCATATCTCTCTCAATATTGCTTACATTCCTCCATATGACCACTCATTTTAAATATCTTCAATTTCCACATAAAATGGTCCAAGAATCATCTAAATAAAATAAGATTTTGTAGATATATAGCTCTTGCAAGGTAAGAAATTTTTCCAAAAACATATGCCCTAATTCTACAATCCATAAAAAAAAATCTCTACTTTGTCATAATCATTACTCTATACCACATGTTGTGGAACTTATTTCTCATTAACATAAATAATTCACCATTATGCAAAAATATCAAATCATATATCCATAAATAATTATCACATAATAAGACATGAATAGATAATACCCTTAAGATAGGGTAACACCAATAATACCCCTTAAAGAAGGAATAACTCCACAAGATCTCTCAAGATAAGAGTACGACTTAGAGAGGGTAAATTACCATAATCCACTTTGTAGAAAAATATGATTATATATGATAGATCTCCATGATAATTACAATGACAAATATCTCTTATTTATATATTCATCTTCTAATTCTACTTTGGGAAACCGACTACTAATATAATATAATATTATTTTATAATATAATATAATATTAGAATATAATCAACCTTGGGTTATGTGTCCCCCATGCCAACCCATTTACAATATAATATCATCTTCCCATATACCTATTCCTACATACCCTAACACATAACCTAGGTTGATGTGGAGGAAAGTGATAACCACATATTTTCAAGCAAAAGAATCATATGGAATTATAGTATTGTTTATAGTAGTATCAAGGAGTTGTCATGAAAGTAGGTATTGGATCCTTTATATTGTATTTTGATGTTGGTAGAAGTGAAGGAGAACTAGAAAATGACTAAGAAGAAGGATCAATAAATTATATTTATGACTATCAAGTAGGAATAATTTTATGATTTTACATCAAGGAATTATAATTATTAAAATAACATCATTTATCATGTCATATTACAAATTAGAAATAATTGTAGGCAGCAAATCCACCTCCTAGAAGAAGAAGAAGTGATATGAGGATTTGCTCAGTTTGATAATTTTGACAAGTTTTGTAAACTGTACTAGTAGGAGTAAACCATACAACCTAAAGGGCAAACCATGCAAAGAGAATGTAAACCATACAATGTGTAATGAAATGCATGAAAAATACAAATTGAGTTGTAATTGCACATGAATTTGATAAATAAGGTGTTTAGACTTAGTAAAAGTCATAATTATGCCTTATGTTATGCATGGACAATTGTGAATAACAAATTGCCTCAGGAACCACTTTGGAATGGCCTAAGCAATGTTATATAAGGCTCCCTTTTCAAGTTTTATAGCATGGTTAGTTTGAGAATGCTAGGAGTTTTGGCTATGTTATGATGTGAAGTGTTATTGCATATCTATGATTGTTGAATCCTTTCAGTGATTGTATGACATTGTTGAACAATAATGAAGAATAAATCTAGTTCATAGTTTCTCTCACGTATTGTACAATCCTAGAATTATAGAATAGTATTTTATAGTTTATCTCTATTGCATGTACTTATTTTTGGTTTTTATGTCTACTTAACGTATTGCTATGGAGGAATTATATTAAACCAGCATTGGTGTGGACCTGATGAGTGATATGTGATGATGATGATATCAAGGAAGATGTACTAAAGGAAAAAATCCTAGTTTAGCTATCCTAGAAAATTATGTATCATTGCATTTCAAATTAATAACTTTATGGTATGGTCAATGGTGTAATAATTCAAAAATAAATTGAGTCCTAGCTTCCTTTGAGTACTATCAGGGGTTAGGAGGGTCCCATGTCTTCCAATATTGTTGCATACCTTTTTTACCATCATCAGAAAGCAAAATCTATGGATGAGTGCACCATAAAGTCCCAATGGATGTAGTTGATGAAGGTTTTAGTGAGTCATCCTGCATTTTTTGATCTAGTGAAGACCATGCTATTTTTCTATGGAATCACGACTCTGGGAAACCCCCACATTTTTTTTTGTGATTTTTTTTTTCGAGTGGGATTTTGCTAGACTGGGAATGCATTCCTATATTAGGCTAAAAGTTTAATGTTGTATGGTTGTTTCCTTGCTTAGGTAAGAATTTTCAAATTTCAAGTTCCTATTATTTTTGAGTGGGTGGAAAATGCATTCCTTTTGCTATCCTTTTTACTGATGTAATATTTATGGTGTAGTTGTTCTTGTTTAGGTCCCCCTCATGTGGGCCCCTATTTTTGTTTCTATATCTTGGTAGTAGTAGGGTCTTCCCCTATTCCATTTAAATTTTAGGTTTTCCTCCCTTCTATTTTTGGGAGTTTGATCTATTGGTTCCTTCCCAAGGGCCTTATATTTTTGTAATAGGTTCATAGATCCTTTCAAAACCCTTCCCCCAACCAATAAAAAAGAGAAATATTTAGATTATATTTTAATAAGTATAAACAAATAATAGAATAAAACTTTACTAGTAGATGAGAACTTTTTACAAAGATAATAGTAATAAAAAATTGAGTTTTACTTAAATAAATCTATCAACTATAACCTAACAATGTCCAACTATATTTTATTCCTTTAATAATCTTTTGGATTCACTATTTTTATCTTTGACATGATGGTTATATACCATATACTAATTTAGACACTTTGATGACCTCTCTTGCAAGCTACACTATTATTATTGCTAACAATAATTTTTCACCTTCTTTAGCTTCCACTCTACTATGAAGAATTATCATATATCTTGCTTTTAAATTGTATATTATGAATACTATTTTTCTCATAATTGTTACTTGAAGAGCAACTGGTGGAGAATACAAATGGGTTGATCATCTTCGCATATCACAAAAGATGATGTTGAACTAGATTTTTTTTTTACCAAAAATATTATGATAAATTGTTATATCACATAAATAATTTTACATTCAATTGCAAGAATTTTTAAGTTTACACATTTTTAGATGCATCTATCTATATCCTATATTTTCATATGGTAATGGCCTTAGCTATATGATGTTAGAAAATGAAACTCTATTGTGACTACATATGATGAATATATCATCTTCGAAAAACACTACAATTTATCATAAAATTGATATTGTGAAATACAAACTTGATAAACTATCTCATTTTTAATTGGTTATATGGTATTGAAATGAGCACCATCCTTATTATAATATAACCAAAAAATGATGATATTTAGGATCTAATAATTATTTTGAACATGTTTCTATCCTAGAAGATTCATAGGACAATTATAAGAGGGTGAAGATAAGAAATAAAGGTTTTAATATGTTCCTAGAACAAGCATATAAAGGTGATCAACATGGATGCTCATTTTATATGGAATATTAGACTAAATAAGACAAGGTCAATGATAAATTCTTTAAAATGTAATTCCAAATGATAAATAAGGAAAAAATGCTAAATATAAATAAAAGCTAAATGAATAAAATTGCTCTAGCTAGAAACTTGGACACATAATGGACAAAAAGATAGAGTAATGAGTGAAAGAAAAAATTTGTCAAATATCTAATGTCAAACCCTTTTGGCAATGATGTCAGCACTAGCTTTTAGAAACCCTAAACTATTAAAAAAGAAAAAGAAAAGTAAAGATACTAAGAAAACTGGAAATGCTCAAAATTATAATTTGCTAATGTAAGCACAAGCATAAAAAAAATCTTGGCAAACCAAAAGCCTAGACTAAAAGATAAGGCAATATAAAATAACATACACTTGCAAGAAACCTTGAGGAAGTAGAAAATAGCCTAACAATTAAAATTAAACCTGAATTTTTTTTCCTAGCCAAAATTCGACTACTCGCAAAAGAAATTAAAAAATATAGTATGCACAAGAAAATACGAGAAACATAAGAAAAGTGTCAAAAGTAATTTTGATAGCAGGAAAAATTATCACAATAGTGAAAAATACCTTGCCAATGCATTACAAATAGATGATGCTAATGCATGGTATCATCTTTGGATACATATGGAAAAACAATGTAGAAGCCCAAAAGAAGAAAAGAGGAAAGCTTATGCCTGAAATAGAAGAGGTGGTTTAAAATAGTGTACTTAAATAAAATAAAAGTAAAGGAAAAAAAAGAGTACATTTAAAAAAAATAATAAAATAAAATATGCATTATATAGTATAATAAAAACAACAATAATTATAATTTAAACAAAAAATGAAAAAAAAAAAAATTATAGTATTTATAATAGTTTCTAATGTTTATAATTTTGCTTTGTTTTGTAGGATAATGACAAACATAAGGATTTTATTGCAGGCCAAGAAATCTAACTTGGCTACTTGAAAATTAAATACAATGAATGTGGGAGCTTTAATGCCAACCCAATGAACACACAAGTGTCGAATGATAAACATGGTAAAATTAATGTCCAGGACCTAGTTTCTATGATTGAAAAATCAAGAATTAAAATGACTAACCAATCACATTACAAAGACCCCAAGCACCATGCGAGTGGAGATTATTGAGGTAGAAAGTATATTTACAATTTGAATTCTAGATCTAATGACCTTTATTTATCAGTTAAGAAATCAATGGCCACATTTTGATTTCAAAAAAGACAGAAAAGTTTAATCATCCAAAGTTAATGTCCACGTGGATTCTTCTAATCCTACAACATGTATACACTACATTATTTCTAATGGTTTAGATTGAGAAAATTTTATTTTATTTTGAAATATGTGTGACCTAGATCATCTCATTTCCAAGAAAAATCATGCAACCTGCATTTCTCAACAAAAAGATCAATGACTTGCATGAATTCAAAGTCTTGTCACGTAAGACAACTTTTTGACTAAAATCCCACCAAAGAAAAATTTAATGATCCGTATCAACCTGCAAGGAGACCCATGGTCCACTAATATAGAATTAAAATATCATCAACAGTTAATCACTAGTAGTTGACCAGTCTATCAGATTTCACCTACCATGTTAGAAAAATATTGGCCCTCATCCATAGATGAATAATGTCAAAGAAAATGGGTCTCAAAGTGTAAAAATAAAAATATATAGTTTGGACCACATCAAGATGCCACATGACATAAATAAAAGGCTTAGAAGTCGAATAAGGTAAATAAAGTAGAACCTAGCACAAAATACAAAAGACTTGTACCTCATGAAAATATCAAGCAAATGTGTGATTTGAACCTTAATAAAAAATGGATGGACCGCAATCACCAATACTAAGATCAATGAGTTCCATTGAGTACAAGAAGAAACCATAAAAGACCTATACCCCATGTTTATCTAGATTAAGATCAATGGTAGATATTTCTATAGATCATCTTAAGGCACTAATTTACTTACAAGAATCTATGTGTGATATTCAAAATTGTAATGATACATCAATCAAAGTCTTTAAAAGCATACTTGATAATCCAAATTAAATAGGTACACATTATTATTGGACCTATAGTGATAATTAACGATACCAATTGGACAAAGAACGAAGCAACATATTTTTTATATTAGTTTATACCGTTATGAATGATGAGGTGGAAAATCTAGGATGGTGAGAGAGAAGAATGTAGTTGGTATTAATAAAAGCTAAGAATTCACCCACAATAAACATTTACAAAGAATTGAACCCTAATTTCTAAAGTTTATTAAATCTTTAGTAGTCTAAAAATACTTAAGAAGGTTTCTCAAGGCATTGTTAAAGAATAATTCATTAAACAATAGTAATTGATTCCACTAGCATTCCTGTCCCCACTGGCATTGTAGCCAGAATTCAGCAACTTACTAAAGTGAGAAAACTACCCTAGGCAAAGATGTACTTGAGTTCTCAAGGAAATCTAGGACTAAAACAAAGTTGACTCTTGAACAACAATGGAAACTAGAAAAAACTATAGTTTACAACTTCGAGGACATAGAAGAGGACCATCAGTGCCATCCTTCTCTACTTAATAAATAATAAAACCTTAAATTCTTGTCTTCACCCTCTTAAAATTGGCCTATGAATCTTCTATGAACAAAAAATTGTTTAAAATAAATATTAGATCCTAAATATCATAATAACATGGCTATATTATAATATGGGTGGTTCCTATTTCAACATCATATAACCAATTAAAAATGAGATAGTTTATCAAGTTTGTATTTCAAAATATAAATTATATGATAAATTGTAGTGTTTTTAGAAGATGATATATTCATCACATGTAGTCACAATTGAGTTCCATTTTATAACACCATATATAGATTTTCAAGAGGAAGGGAATGAAATAATTAAAATTATGGTTTAATTGATTATTTAAGTATAATTATGATTCTTGAATAATTATTGGCTCAAGAAGCTAAGGCCGTGACCATATAAAAATATAGGATATGGATAGATGCATCTAAAAACGTGTAAACTTGAAACTTCTTGGAATTGATTGTAAAATTAGTTAATTGATATAACAATATATCATAATATTTTTGGTAAAACATTTTTTTCTAGTTCAATATTATCTTTTGTGATATGCAAAGATGATCAACCCATTTGTATTATCCACTAGTTTCTCTTCTTCAAGTAAAAAATACGAGAAAAATATTATTCATAATATTTATGGTAGAAAATGACATAATTTAAAAGAAAGATACATGATAATTATTCATAGTAGAGTGGAAGCTAAAGAAGGTGAGAAATTATTGTAAGCAAGGATAATAGTGTAGCTTGCAAGAGAGGTCATCAAAGTGTTCAAATTAGTATATGCTCTATAACCATCATGTCAACGATAAAAATAATGAGTCCAAAATATTATTGAAGGAATAAAATATAAGTTGGACATTGTTAGGTTTAGTTGAGAGATTCACTTAAGTAAAACTCAAATTTTTATTACTATTGCCTTTATACAAAGTTCTCATCTAATAAAGTTTTATTCTATCATTTGTTTATACTTGAAACATAATCTAATATTTTTTCTTTTTCTTTTTTTATTGATTGGAGGAAGCAGTTTTGAAAGGGTCCCCAAATCTATTACAAAAGTTGAAGGTCTTTGGGAAGAAACCAACAGATCAAACTCCCAAAAATAGAAGGGAGGAAAACCTAAAACTAATCAGAATAGGGGAAGACCCTGCTACTACCAAGACAAAGAAAGAAAAAATAAGTGCCCATATGAGAGGAACCTCAACAAGAACAAACGCACCATAAAGATTACATCAGTAAAAGGGGCAGTAAAAGGAATGCATTTCCCACCCACTCAAAAATAATAAGAACTTGAAATTTGAAAGTTCTTGCCTAAGCAAGAAAACAACCATACAACATTAAATTTGTTCGGCCTAAGCTAAGAATGCATTCCCAATCTAACAAAATCTCACTCAAAATAAAATTCACAAAAACAATTGTGAGGTTTTCCGTTGAGTCATGATTCCATGAAAAAATGACATGGTTTTCACCAGATCAACAAAGGTAGGGTGACTCACTAAGACCTTCATTAACCGCATCCATTGGGATTTGATGGTGCACTCATCCACATATTTTGCTTTCCTAAGATGGTAAAACGGGCACACAACATTGTTAGAAGACATGGGCCCTCCTAACCCCTGATGGTACTCTGAGAAAGCTATAACTCAATTTATTTTTGAACTATTACACCCTTGACCATGTGATATTTATACAACTAGAGCATTTATACAATTATGATAGTAGTGAAATATTCTATAAATGAGGTGCTAGAGCATTTATACAACTATTAAAATAGTGAAATATTCTATCAAATTTTAATTTTATTTTTTATTTTTAAATCTCGTAAAGATAGGGGCGAGTTAATAACATATTTATACATAAACATGTAACCTATGTTTTGGTAAATCCAGCATGTAGTCGAACATGTCACCCTTAAGGACTTTATACAAGTATATTTGTAAAAGCATTTGGTCAAACATGTCACCTACATTTTGGTAAAGGACATGGCGAGGTTTTAGGAAACAACCCATTTAGTCAAATTTGTTATCCTAAAAAAAGCTTATATAACTACGATGATACATGTTAAAAGATATAGGTGAGACTTCAATACATATAATAACATGACACGTTATATTTGTACATAGCACTGTTGGGTTTAAACGTAAAAGCCCTTCATAATTGTACTTGTTTGATTACATCAATAAAAATAAAGCATATGGATAGCAAACTTTCAAGAGAAGCCGAGAACTTACAGATGTCAAAAGATGTATTACTTTGAGATCACTTTATATTTGTATAGTCAATACTGAACAGGAAAGGTACAATTTATAAAATTATATAAAATGAGCAATTACAGATACCAATCATGTGGGATTACAGTCTTGACCTATGATCTCGGAATATGATTTTTCTTTAGAAAAGGAACAAGAAAAAGAAGTGTTTATCTTATCTTCAATAGATTAAGTGGAAGAAGTTGTAATGCAAGATAAGGTGCTTCTTTTGGTCTACTAAAACAGAATTTTATTTCCCATGTTGGACAACTTACGTCCAATCTGATTGTAGCCTTCTTTCTAAGAAGAGAATTGGGCGGAAAAAAAATCGGTGTAAAAGGCATGTCTTTTGCATGACTTGGAGTTTTCTCTTAGTATTGATCTTTCCTATTGGCTGTGAACGGATGATCATGCTGACTCGTTCATATACAAATATCATGTTGTGGATAAGTATGTAGAGTATTTCTCGACCAAAAAATAGCCATTGATGAGACGTCATCTCTAGTAACTGCTTTACTTTCTATTATTGGAGTTGAATTGTTCGATCTAACGCAGTTTACGAAGGGGTTTGCATGGATTTTAATTTGTGGAATGAATCTCAGACGTGAATGATTGAATGTGGGCGTAAATATTTGTTTTTCCCATAGCAGAATGTGCTTACGGTGCTAAATCCTTGGTAAAGTTTGAATGGAGTATTGCTGGGCATAGACATGGGCGTCAAGAAGTGCGCATTTTTATTGGTGTTGTACAAGAGATTGTGCTGTAAGCTTTGTAAGATTTTCATCGTTTGACTTCTTCTTTTTGAACGTGCACTTGAGAAGGATCATACGACATGCTTTAGAGAACATGTTGTAATGCTGGCGTGTGAATGTGTTATTGGTCTCCTTCATATTGCAATTTTTTTTTTTAAATGAAAGATTGTTTACTTTATTAATATAAAAACAAATAAAATAAGTACAAAACAGTTGCCCGAAGGCAATCAAAGATTAAATATATACAACACAAGGAATATAACAACCATCTATATACATCACAAGGATTACATCAACTCACAATAAAAGGAAATAAGTCCGAGTAATACAAACTAAAAGTATGAACATCAATTACAAAGACTAATACTGATAACTACAACCCAAAAACCAGCAGTAAGCCTCATCAACGCTTCCAAAACAAAGAACTAAAGCAATAAAGGACTTCGAATCTGCACAAAACGAATTATTAACTGCTGGCATTTTTCAAATTATACTCTGAAATAAATGACTGAAGATAGTACTGAAGCGTATGCACCTGAGTAAAACTGTCAAGCTAAAAATGAAGACTTTGAAGCTGAGGAAAAAAATTTGCTTTCTTGGAACTGAATTTGGACTTGAAGGAAATCATCACTCGAGCAACCTGAAGCAAAATTTTAAGTCTTATGAGTCTCCTTAGAGACTCAGTAAGGGTTCTCATAACTTGTTGAAACAACTCATCATTTCTAGCAGACCATATGTGCCATAATATATCAGTAGATAGCAGACCATATATGCCATAATATATCAGTAGATAACAACAACCAAAACATATTGAAATAGTGATGCAACTAAGGAATGAAGTCCAATAATATAAACTGTCTGATATGAGCATATATGATATCCCAATTATGCATAGGAGAGAGAAATAAACTCCATATTTCACGAGCATATAAACAATCAAAAAATATATGGTCAAAAGTATCAGGAACCCGACAAAGAGAGCATATAGAATAAATGTGAGGCTCTTTACTAATTGGCAGCCTGTGAAGTAAAAGCATCCATCTGAAACAAGCCTTCTTAGGCTCTAATGGATTGAACCATAAGTGCTGGAAAACACCTTGACACTGATTAGCAAAGAGAGCCAACTACCATCAATTACTAACATGACAAATAATATCACCAGAATCCTATAAAAGATTATATAACAACTTCACCTTAATGCACTTGAGTTTGGTGCCATATGTCCTTTTATAAGAATCATAAAACTGGTGTATATTATCAAGAAAAACATGTCTCTCATGCTGTAGAAAGGAATACCTTAGTAAAGTATACGTCCTCCACTGAGATTGTGGAAGCTCATACACTGTACTAAGACATTCCCAAATCATGAGAATATTATTAGTCAAAATATCATTAAACATATTAATACCTTTGAGAGCCCACTTTTTAGCAGAACAATCCCTAATAAGAGCAAGGGGCTTATCATTGTGGAAAATATTCCACCAAATAGAACCAAATCTAAAATAAATACTAGTATTTTTTCCAACAACATTCTCAAGAACAATTTTATCGCAAACCATTTCCCAAGTCCTCCAAATACTACGAAAAACTGTTGATCCAGTAGGTGCAACATGAAATTTTCCAAAGAGAATATCTGTAATGTGTAACCTTTTCCAAAACTTAGCTTTTTGAGGGACAACATTAGATAAATTATGCCTGACCAAAATTTTCCAAGGCTCACTGCCTTCTAAACATTTCACAATCCATTTCACAGATAAAGCAATGCCTTGAAGTTTAAGATTCTTAATTCCTAAACGACCTTTCAACTTTTCAAAAGTACACCACTTCCAATTAACAAGGTGCCTTTTAATCCCGCCTTGACCATTAGACCACAAAAATCTACGAATATAATTCTAAATCACATCAACTTGATAAGCAAAAAATAACCAAGTGGAAGCAAAATAGGTGGAATAAGAGGATAATTTTTTTTGGTAGACCTGAAACGTACCAACAAAAATCAAAGGAAATATATTCCACTTATAAATTTTACCAATAATTTTGTTTTTCACCCAGTCCCACATATCTTTGAGGCAAGGATCAACTGCAAATGGAATACCAAGATAACGAACCTGCTTCATAGGTCCTCCCCATTGAATAGGAAATCTAGAAAACCAAGAAGGAGGATTCCAATCCCAGCTGAGAAAAATAGACTTAGGAAAAAAGAAATCTTAGCACCAGAAGCACTTTCAAAAATGGAAAGCACATGAAACAAATTATTCAAATTTTCCTCTTCAAGGGAAACAAAATTATTTGTGTCATCTGCAAATTGCACATTAATAAGATCCTGACCATTTAGGAAGAATAACACCTTGTACCTTCAGATACTATATAGAATGTCTGAGCAAATAGTAAAGGGCATCACTGACAATAACAAAAAGAGCTGGCGCTAAAGGGCAACCTTGACAGATAGATATTTGGAGATAAATAGGATCAGAGAAGGAACCATTAATATCTATATAAGTAAAAACATCCGATAAAAGGACCCTAACCATCTTACAAAAATTTGGAGGAAATCCAAAAGCCTCAAGATCCATCAAAATAAAATCCCATTCAATTCTGTCATATGCTTTCTCAAAATAAAGTAAAAGCAAACCAACATTCTGCCTGAACTCCTGGCCCAACTCATAGCCTCCCAAAAAGTTATCAGATTTTCAAGAATAAATCTGCCCTTAATAAAATCTGTTTGAGTAGGGCTAATAAAATCATGCAGTACAAAAGTAAGCCTCAAGACCAACACTTTAGCAATGATCTTATAAGAAACATTTAATAAAGTAATAGGGCACCAATTCTTAATAAGAGAATTATCTCCCCCTTTAGACAACAGTCTAATGATTCCTATATTAATTGATTGACCCAATTATCCCAACTGAAATGCCTCATCATAAACCTCAAGGAGATCCTCACAAACCTAATTAATGTTATTTTTGTAGAACTCAATGGGAAACCCATCAATACCAAGAACTTTATCATTGCTGATAGCCTGAATGGCTCTGCAAATTTCATCTTTGGAGACCGGTTTACCCAAGTCAGCATACTGCTGGACATAAAGCTTTTTGGGCAGAATTTTCATACATAACTCTCTATCTGCTTGTCTTTGCTGAGTATTCTCGGATGAAAATAAACCTTTATAATATTGATATATTATAGTTTTAATCATTTCAGGGTCACAAATCAGCTCATCTCCATTCCTAAGGCATCTGATATTTTCTTTGAATCCTTTATCCTTAAGTAATCGAAAGAAAAACTTAGACCCTCTATCTCCAGATTGAAGCCAATGTAGCCTGGATTGAGCTCTTTGAGCTTGAATTTTCTTGGTCTAAATACATTTTAAACTATTTTTGATAACAGGTACTAATTCTTGCCAATCAATATTATTGGGAAACAGCTGTAGGTTTCCTTCAGCAAAAGTAAGGCAAAAGTGCAGTAATTTTTCATGCCTTTTAGAATCTAAGACATTTTTCCTACCAATAATTTGAATCGTCTTCCTCCAACCAATAATGTTCCTATTCCATCTTGAGATGGCACCTTCATTCTTAAAAATACATTTATTAATTTCCCTAAGGGTAAACAAGGCATTGCAACAGTCCTCCATCTCAAGCAAGGACGTATTAAGAACAAATCTACCACTATACCTCAAACAATTACTAACTTCATCAATAACAGTAACCGAGCACAAATAGAAAAATGATCAGATATTGTGGTAGGAGTGAAAAACACCTTAGTAGAATTAACCACATTATCAAAGGTAAAAAAAGGTTTGGAGGCATAAAATCTATCTAATCTGGAAAAAATCCTGTTATTACCCTGCTGAAGATTACTCCAAGTAAACCAAATGTCAGAAAGTTGTCTCATAGAGCCAGCCATGGGATCAACAAGATTAAACTTGGTTTTAACATGAAGCCATAGTTCATATTCATTACCTTTCCATGAGACAAGTAAGCCACCTAATTTATCCTCATTATATTCCACCATATTAAAGTCTCCACAAAAAAGCCAAGGTATATCTGGCATCAAAGACAACCATTGCCATAAAAGACACCTATCCTTATAATCATTGGAAGCATAAATAGAACATATTCCAAAATTCATAGTGTTGGATCGTAGAACTACCCACACACATCTATTACAAGGAGAACATCCATAACTTATTATTTTACTAGGCCAAAAGGGAGAAAGTAGAATAACAAAACCACCCCTGCCAGGAGAATGACAGATAAAAAAATAAGAAGCTTGACTCCATATCACCCTCATGGCGGATTGAAGAAGAAAACCATTGGATTTAATCTCATGTAACATAATACAATCAAACTTGCCAAAAGACTGGATATAGTTTCTAACATCATATTTTTTCTCGAGGGACTCTAGACCTCGAACATTCAACTTAAACACTTAAGAGACATTGCCAGAATTATTATTTCTACCCCTAGCAGTAGACTTAGTGGCTCTAATAGATGATTCTTTCAGGTCAGATTCTTTAGATCTCCTCCTTTTATTGGAATCTACTTTACTCCAATTATTTTCAGTTATAATAGTATCATTATCAAGAATAGGATTCAAATCTAAATTCACATTAGCATCCTCAGAAGAAGATTCCAGATTAGGGGAATTCTCTAAGGAAAAATTACCTGTTGCAACTACTGGCTCAACAATAGACCTAGAAGAGGGAGATTTAAAGCTCAAAGCCCTATAATTAATGGTTGCAAGAGCGAGCTGTTGAGCATTAAGCCTCTTACTCTCAGATGAATTAAGTAACTTATCAGTAATATTTACATCTTTTGAAGAAACAACAAAAATATTATTACAATCCATTTTATTTACATTCCTCAGGTTTTCAACCACCGCATTAATCTTTGCAAAAGAGGAGCCCTCATTAGCACAATCAACACTAACAAAATTATTACAATTTGTAGAAGTAGAAGAAACATTCTTATAGCCATTGCCAGATAAGGAATTCATTTCACTATTATTAACAACATCAATAGTACCATCAGAACTAATCACATGCAAGGAGTTGTCCAACACGTATAATTTAGGACCATTAACAATATTTTTATGAGCCATAGTATCAAGAGCATTTTTATTTTTATTTTGATGTTAGGCATATACACAAAAGACCTAAGAACATTATAAGTGTTAAGTCTTTATAGGTCTTCGATTCTCATTCCACCGAATTTTATTATATATATAATTATTATTATTATGTTACACTTATTTAAAAATACTTAAAATTATAAGAATAGTGTTAATATTAAGTAGGATTTTTGTAGTAGGGATGTAACAACTATGATCTCAATAGTAGGTTACTATTGTAGGGTTCCTGTTATACAAGTGTAGCGGTTATGATTTCAATGGCAGGTTACTATAGTAGAGTTTTTATGGTAGGGGTGTAGCGATTACGATATCGACAATAGGTTATTGTGATAGGGTTCCTATGGTAGGGGTGGTGCATCTATGATCTCGATAGTAGGATACTGTGTTTGGGTTATTATGGTAGGGATGCAGCAGGTATGGTATCAATAAAAGAATACTCAAGTAGGGTTACTATGGTAGGAGAGTACCGACTAGACAACAGGATCAAGCCTATATTTTATTTTAGTAAAGAATGATGGAGGGAGTGGTGAAGAACAAAGAACGAGGATGAGCAGAAGGGAGACAACAAAAAAATTTGTTCTCAAAACGATATTCCTCTTATAGAGGTGAATAATGGTCCAAGCTCAAATTTTGTTTCAGTGCTAATAATGTGGTGCTTTTTTTGGGGCTTGTTGGAAGGGGCCCATGTTCCTATTGTGGGGATCCTTCATGGTAATTTGTGGCTAGTGGTAAGAAGAAACTCCATGAACCTTGTTTTTCCCTAATCCCTAAAGGAGTCAATTTTTTTTTCCTATACGAGCTTGTAGATATGGAGATTGAAAAATGTCTACGAGTTTTGTAGGGTATTTCACAGGTGCTCATCTAGATATGGATATGGTTAGGAAATGAGTTGCATCAAAATTGAGGTCCGATGATCACATGGAAATAGTTTCTTTGCTAAAAGGTTTTTCATGGTCAAGTTGCTCTTCAAGGAGGACATAGATAAAATCTTGGTGGGAGGACTATGGTTTTTTGGATGGAGGGGTCTCATTCTATGAAGATGAAGCCCGAACTTCAACCCAAATTTTCAAAGCTTTTTCTAAGCTTTGCTTTGGATCAGACTGTCAAGTTTACCCTATCACTTTTAGAATAAGAATGTAATGGTGGGTATAGAAAGATAAATAGGGGTCCTAGTGGCTAATTACCTAGCCACCTGAGCTTGTTCTTGATTAATATGCTGAAATTGAACTTTGATGGGTAGCTAAAGGAAATATTGGACCTACTAGAGTGGAAGGTCTGATAAGAGATGAAAATGGTAATATTTTTATTGCTTATGTTGAAGCATTTGGGGACTAGTCTAGCCACTTTGTAGGGACCCATGCTATGTGTGTGGGAATAAATTTGGTGAATAGTCTTTAGGTTAAAAAAGTAATTATAGAATGGGATT
This sequence comes from Wollemia nobilis, assembly GCA_028583015.1. NCBI lineage: Eukaryota > Viridiplantae > Streptophyta > Pinopsida > Araucariales > Araucariaceae > Wollemia > Wollemia nobilis. The sequence continues at coordinate 4,160,912 of JAQPPZ010017073.1, forward strand.
CCTTAAACATGATTAATCTGATGAAAATGATATATAAGTCAACTGGAATATAAGTTATATTATTAGTAAAGCTTAGCATATTATAAGGCTTATGGAGGTAGTGGAATTTAATGATATTTATAGGGAAGGACATAGCAGAGTAGGTTGTATGGATAATTTTAGAATAATGCAAGAAGGGCTCAGTTTTTTGGAAGGGGACTTCCCCCAACAAGTTATTGCAATTGTTGATCATGAAAAAATAAATGGGGTTTACAATGATTAATATTTTATTCCTTAATAATTTTTAAGATTTATTTCATAGAAGGATGTGGTGGGGTCCTAGAAGTAGTAATATGGAAGATTGATCTTGGTAATCAATGTTATGGCACAACTCTTCTAATAGCAATGACTCCCATTTTTTCATGGTTCTGAGAATAAGAAACTTTGATGATGTTGGCTCCTATTTGTACCACTCTATTCAAAGAAAATTTTCTATGTTTTGCACCATAGTCGTTCAAGCCTCCTTTTTGTTAACATTTACTTTCAAAATATTTGGTTTGAATATGTTGTGTGCAAGTGAGTACCTTTCTAAGGTTATTTTGATTTGGGTATTTCACCCTAGTTGGATTGTGTTAGTGGCTAATGGTTGTTGCAATTCCAAGGAGAGAAGACTATGACATATATTTGTAGAGTTTTTCCCATAAATATTATCCATATGTGCTTGTTTGTGTTATCTAAATTGCAACTCATGATCCTTATTTTGGCCAGTATGAAGCCCATGTGTTTCACTAATGGTATTTTACTAGATGTTTTGCATTGGGACTATCTCCTATGGGTCAAAGACTTTGAGTATATGGAAATAGATTACCAAGACTTCAAGGTTCATTGTCTAATAGAATTTATCCAGAATAAAGCTACCATGAAATCTAGATTTGATGTTTATGGTGGTGTTTAGAATGACTTGGCAAAAATTCCCATGGTGGCTTGGGAGAATAACCCCTATCTATTTGTTGGTTGGATTTGATTATGGGAAACTTATATTCACTTTTTTTAGAATAAAAGGTTATTAGAACTAGTTCAAAGTGTGTTATCTATAAATATCAATCAGGTGTGTAGATGGTGGGATTAAAACTCAAGATAAGAAAAGGAAGTGTGTTCCTGTATTACTCCAAATTGCTATAGTTTTTGTGTTTAATAAGTGATATATTTTACTTGATGTAGGTTGTTTTTATAAGTTTTTGATATTTGTATGGCATGGAAGGATGTCCATTTGTAATATTTATATTTCTCTAGGTTTATCCTCTTGTAAAAGTTTGTTAATTGATTTAGGAAACCTTTCAAAACCCATTTTTCTACCCTAATGAAAAAAAACTATTAAGTCCCCATCCCCAATCATCAATCCACACCAAGGTATTACCTTCTACTATTGCAAATATTTTTGGCGTACTTCCCTTTCTATTGAAAATGCTATTGGCAATTGGAGGCTCTCTACCCTCAAGTTGTTTTGCCTAAATTTTAAACGTGTTCATTTATATATCATCGTATTGGTTCTACAAAAATATTTCTAGAAAAAGGAGTCAAGGGTTTAGAAGTAGAAATAAGAGTCTCTTATTTCTCTCTCACATTCATATAGTATTTTTATGTGAGTCACGTCATAGTGATGGTAAAAAAATTTCCTTTCTATGATTACATGAATTTAACTTTTGAATTGTTGCATTTGCCTTATAAAATTTGTATGTAGAAAGACTATGGTCTTCCATTTGTTTTATGTACCTATGTTGATAGGTTTTTACTATCAAGTTTTGTAATTTGTAAATTATAATAAACGAGTATCAAGTTGGCACATTCGATGAGAATGCATTTTTCTAAATGAATTGAAGACTACGAGAGAGAACCCTTTGTTTTAAGTAATAAGGATTATTTGGTTATGTTTCCATCTATTCACAACATATGGAAGTGGAGGCAGTAGTGTAGTGGATGTAAGGGGTTGCAACACAATAGGTAATACTTGGATTCCATAATTGTTCTCTCTAGATTGTTAGTTGCCCTTTTGATAATCACACCTTTTTCTAGTTTTACCTTTGGAATATTCTTTTCTTGGGAATATTTTTCCCATTTCTAGTTTTTATTTCAGGTTTGACCCCATTTTTATTGATTCTTGAGGGAATGAGTCTTTCCATTATTTGGCTAGTACTTAGTTTTATGGTTTTTGTTATCTACTCCTCCTCTTCTACTTTTGTTTTTGTAATTTTACTCCAAGTTTATAGCAAGTTTGTATGCCTCTCCCAAGGTCTTGAATTTTAAGAGGTCTATGTCCTCTTGAAGGTACTATTGTATTCCACTATGGTACTTGATGATTTGATGTCTTTTAGTATCTTGAATACCTTTTTTTATAGGCCATAGAATATAAATCTTGTATTGGTTTTCATAATACACAAATATTTACCTTGATGCAATTGTTGTAATCGTCTTCTCCCATGATATAATATACTTTCTTGATGGTGTATATGTAATAATCCTATGTAAAAATTACATCTTCGTTCTCTTCTATAACCCTATTACAATATAAAATCTGCATATTTTTAATTGGTAATGAAGCTTTCAATAATGCAAATGTATTTATAGAGAAGTATAAATATAACTAATAAAACTAATTTTATAATAGAGTAGTAAGTTGTTGTGTAGAGGAGGTTGCATAATTTATAGCAAGGAGCCATTGAAGAATTTTGAGTTAAGGAAGATAAAGAAAGAGTGTAGTTAAAAAATAAGAGAGTCTAACAAACCAAAACTGTGTGTGTGAGAAGAGATGTGAGGCTATAACATCAAACATCACTCACATTTTTTGTAGTCATGGATGCATATCCCTTTATGTAATAAAAGGTTTTCTGGAAACCATATTGAATATAGAATATCATTAATATGGAAATGTGGTGGTTCACCTTCTATGAGTTAGAAGGCTAACCATATGAAAATATGGTGATTCACTTTCCCTAAGCTATAAAGTACATATTTAATGATTATTACTTACATATGACTTATTTTTTGTATTATCTTCTACTAATTTGTTGACATAGTTAGAGATATGTTTTGACTATAAAAATAAAAATGACAAAAACTATTATTTGTAGTTACTATGTATTTTTAAGGGTCTTTGTAGCATTTTTCCACAAAGTCATTGGTAACTCTATTTATGATAGATTTTCTAACTAAAATTATTGTTCTCTCTTTACTCTTTGTAATGCTTCTTGAATGGATCAAATGGAATTTTTGAGCATAAAATTATACCCCTAATAGTGTAGTTAGGATAAAAAATTAAATTTTTAGTCATTTTTAGCCATGAAGACTTACCCCAAAAGGGGCATGTCTTGATCATTCATCTCCCTTGAAAATAAATGGTCCTAATTGCATCATTTTTAAAAATCAAGTGGAAAATTTATTTCTTTATTTGATTTTTTGTGAGTCATTCTACTTGGTAATAAATTTATTCTGCCTTGACCACTTCGTATATCTAAATGGACTGCTTTTTGGAGGTCTTAGTCCATGTTTCAACAATTTGATCCTCAATTATTACTAAACTATCTAGATTATGTTCTTCAATGTCTATCTATTATGGTACTACTAAAGTGTCCAATAGAGATGTATGATAGGGCTTGAGAACTTCAACATTGAATATTGGATGCAAACCAAGATATGATGGAAGATTCAATTCAAAGGTATTTTATTCCACCTCCTTGGTGATGATGTATGATCCATACTGAAGAGGTCTAATATTTTGATGTCCTAAAAGTTTCTCTTTATGAATATGTATCAATTTTTATATTCAAACATGAATTAATGGGTAACCCAATGTTGGTCCTATTGTTGCTTGTATTTTTTATTTATCTCTTCAAAGAGGTCATAGATATAATGTTGGATGTGTTGAATCTATTCCATAACTTATGTTATCTTTCTTGCTTCTTTTTATCTATGACGTGAGAAATCCATATAATTAATATATAATATAAATAAGGATGTGTTATGATCATTTATTTGATTATCAAATGGGTATTGCTAATTCCTTCAAGCTTTTATTAGGACCTAATTCTTTCATCTAGTGCCCCAAAAATAGAATTTAGTATTTTTTTAGAAAATTGAAAAAATAAATTTTTGCAATTTAATACCTTTTTAGACATGATTATGTGTTGATATTTTCTAGAAGGTTTAATATGGGTAATCCAATAATGTGTATTAATTTTGAGGCCTATCCGAGATTTTTTGGCAACTTACTAAAAATAGGGTTGTTTTTGGCCAAAAATGGCAAATTGTCCAAAAATAGTAATTTATTATCTTTAGGGCTTTAAGATGTAAAATTTTGTTTTAGGGTTTCTTTTGGGATGTATATACCCTTGGTATCACATTGTAAAATGGGGGAAAACCCTAAACCCTAAACCTAAAAAAAAAAACCTTAAACCCTAAACTCAAAAGCCTAAACCCTAAAAGAAAGAAATAAAGAAATAAAATGAAGGTAATGGAGATAGTGGCTATTATGGATCATTTTTAATTATGTGCCACCATCGAGGTAATTACAATTTTTGCAATTATGGACCAAATGATCAAGTTATTTAAGAGAGTTTTTGCGAAAGGAAAAAACATCAAGTTTTGCATAATAAAAGTTTTCAAGAGGTATACTAGAGTACCCAACATTATCAGTTGTATTTTACTTTGTGTGTCTTGTCTATTTTCCCCATTTTTTCTTCATTATTGTGCAGGTTTTTTCTGAGGAGGTGCCCAATTTACTGAGATCATTTATAGTGGATGAGGCTGAAAGTTAGGAGGCTCTTTGTTACATCATTTGAATGAAGAGTTATAGTTCTCTATTGCATCATTTGAATGGAGAACTAATTTATATTTTCTTAGTGAGATCTAATTACACTAATAAGAATCCCATTGTAATGATTTATTGAATAATACAATCTTGCTTCCTCCTTTCAACAATTCTATGTGTAATTTTAATTATTGTTCTATTTACATGTTACATCATTTGAATGTGTTAATGACATATTATTTCACTGGTATGCTTAATCATTTTTGTTGCATTATTTGAATGAGTGTGGTTGGTTAAATTTTATCTTATCCCCCCTTACATCTTCACCATATTTTGAGTCTAGCTATAGTTACCCAATGGATAAGGCATCAGTCTACTTTTTGAAACACTAGTCTACTTTTTGAAACACTAGTTGGGAGTTACTTCAAAGCTTGGTCAACTTTTATGTTTCAATTTTATTTTATTTTTTACAATCTAGATGAGCATGAGAATATAAGAAATATTTTAAGCTCACCTCTAGGGTTTCTTTACCTTACTCGATTTTTCTAGAGTCTTGTGATAATATTTTCCCAAGTCAAAGAGGTGGATCCACTAGAGTCCATAGTGCTGATTGTGAATCAGTGATTTTCTTGTGGTGTGATAACCCAAATTCTTAAGGACACAAAAAATCACCACAAAAAACACCTTTCAATCTTACACTCATAAAGGCTGTAGGTCTTTCATTTTTTTCTTCGTCCTTCTGAGATAAGTCTACAACAATTGTGTGCTTTGAAGCAAATGAATATATGTTGAATTCTCTATAGTGATTAGGTCAATTTAATATAGGAGTTTGAGTGATTCTATCCTTGATATTCTAAAAGGCCTTAGTGTTCTCTCCTATCCACCTTATTTCCCCATATTTCTTGATCATGTCATTTATCAGATTCGTAATTTTAGAAAAATCAAGCATACATATCCTAACAAAGTTTATCTTACCAAAGAATGATCTAACTCTTTTAAGATTTTTAGGTGGGGGATTTTAGCAATTGCCTCTATTCTTTGTGGATCTATGCTAATGCCTTATTTAGACACAACATGCCTAAGTATCTTACCCTATGTAGCTCCAAATATAAACTTTTAGAATTTAAAGATATACCAAATTATTTACATCTATCAAACACTTTGGTCAAATGCATAAAATGATCTTCAATTTTTTTTGAGAACACTCTGATATCATCTAGGTATACTACTACTATGTCAAACATTAAACCTTTAAATGTAAAATCTATAGCTCTATAAAATGTTTCACTAGCATTCATTAGTCCAAATGGCATTATGAGATATTCAAATATTCCCCATGGTGTGGTAAAGGTTGTTTTATATTTATCTTATGGATTTACTAATACCTGATAATAACACGAGAAACCATCTAGTAAAGACATTCTAGCAGACCCTACTACTACTTGTAATAGTTTCTTTATGTTGGAGAATGGATAATTATCTTTAAATGAACTTTTATTCAAATTTTTGAAGTCAACACACAATATTATATCTCTTTTTTTCTTCCTAACTGCTACTAATTTTACAATCTAGGAAGAAAATATGACATCCAATAGTTTGTGAACTTCTTTTTGTATTACTGGGTGCAAAGTGGGATTGAAATTTCTTTGTTTTTGCCTAAAAGGTTTAGCATCATCCTGAAGAGGTATTATATGAGTCATAACTTTTGTATTAAATATCCTCGGATATTCATAACTCTAGGTAAAAACATATTTGATCTTTAAGAATATAATATACCCAGGTGTTGTAGGTGAGTTGGAGAGGAGAGGGCAATCCTCCAAGGGAGGTCCTAGGTTCAAATCTCCACCCTACCAAAAAACTAAATTGGGTATCCAAAATCCAATTGATAATGTTGGTGCGAGCAGGGTCGGGTGTGACCCCCGAGTGACTTTGACGGTGTAGAACCCCCTGTTCGTGGTCTCTCAGACCAAGGCAGCTCCGCAAGGGGTTTTTCCCTTAAAAAAAAAGATAGAGCTTTGTTAATTTTTATAAAACTAGGCTCTTTCTCAATCCTAATATTGATATCATTTGATTTAGATTCCTGGAAGAGTGGTTTGTATGCCCTATCAAAGTCATCAAATTAACTTTCTAAAGAAATAAAATCCTTGGGGATTCTATTGGTTTTTAATTAAATAACTTTAGTTGGTTCTCCAATAACATGCTTCAATTTTTTCTCATCTTCTTCATCACATATGACATGAACAAATTCATTTTGAAGAGTCATGAAGTCATTCATGTGTATGTCATCCTGAGAACTTGAATATAAATAACATTATTTGGAATAGAAGGTTTATAGAAAAATATTGTAGATAATTTATCCATATATTCTATATTTATCTATTTACTATCTATACTAGATGCATTTATAGCTAGAATATTTGCTACATGATTTTTATCTCTAGGAATATAAAGCACATTAAATGCCAAAAATTATTAATTTCATCAATGACAACTTGTTTATATTATTTCAGCCTTGGATTCTTAGCCTAATATTTTCATTTTACCTAGTGAACTATAAGTTCTACATCTCCACTGATAGTTAAGTAGTTGATGCTTAATTCCTTAACCTTCCTAAGCTCTAGTAATAAAGCTTCATACTCTGTTAAGTTATTGGTACAAGGAAATTCAAGTCTATACGGAATAACCAAGTAATTGCCTTTAACATCTATCAAATTTACCCCAACACCAACCATAGTCTATGAATTTTCTCCATCAAAGGTCATGGTCCACATTTCACTAGTTAGAATTCTATTAGATTCAGCATCAACCTTTGTCCTTAGTTCTAGGTCCATTTATCTTGCTTTAGGGACTTGTACCAGAAAAGGTGTATGTCACATATAATATACTCCCATATCTTTCTCCTCAATAGAATTGACAAGATTGATCATGGTGTCATCAGGCCTCCTCAATTCAATAGAGTATTTATTGAAAGGTTCTCTTTTGAGAGTAGCCTTATCTTTTCCTAATAGGGGGATGGTAGCATGTTAAACATTTTGAGTAGTTGAGTTGTCATTGATGTCAAGAGTCAATTTTAGTGAGTAGTGCAAGAAGAAGCGGTTCTGCAAGTAGTTGAGTTGTCATTAATATCAAGAGTCAGTTTTAGTGAGCAGTGCAAGAGGAAGCAGTTTCAATGGTAGTTTCAGGTTCCGCAATCAGTGCAAAAGGAAAGTCCGCTTCCAGTTGGTCAGATCTAGTTCCAGGTGGTCAATGAGGTTCAAAGAGCAATGAAGAGGCCCAAGAAAAATAATATTATAATATTTTATTATAATATTAAAAGGGGAGATTTAAATTAATTATAAATTAATTTAAATAATTTCATTATAAATTAATTTAATTAACTTCTAAAGTTATTAAGTTAATTATAGATTAATTATAATTTAATTATAAAATTAATTTATATTAATTAAATAACCCTAAGGTTGGGTTATAAAGGTTATTTAATTATTCAAAATTCAAAATTTGAATGTGGCATCGACGTTCCTAAGACATGGACCTTCGTGTATAAAAAGAGGACAAGAACCTTAGTTTAAACCCCATGCTAGTATCGATTAAAAAAAGCTCCAAGATATTCATGCGCAAGGAAGAGACACATTTTCACGTGTTTTGAAAGTATTCGACGATAAAAAATATAACAAATAGGAGTGAGGCTCCTTTCACTACGCACAATGCTGTGTAATGTAGTTGGCAACAATGGGTGGTGCTAAGACATTCGATAAGCATGGAGAGTAGGGTTTGAAACCTATCGAGTTGATTTTGCAAGGGAGGAGTGCATTTTGTTTTTGCACTATGAAGATCATAAAGGGATAAGAGGAAGGCTTGAGCCTTCCCCTTCATGTGGAGGCTCGTAGCCCACATGGTGGGCTAGCACCTCGATAAGGTGCTCAACTAGGAGTGGTATCATGTTCGAAACCCATTGAGGCCTTTTTCTTGAGATAAAAGGTATGCGCTATTGTATTGCCAAGGTTGCATGAAATATTTCAGATTTGCTAAGGTTGGTTGAAAAATAAATATTTTGGAGGTTAATAAAGTTTATTTTTAAAATTGGTTATTGAGTATTTGAGGGAGATAAAAGGGTAGGTAGTATTATTTTTGAGGGTTTGATTTTTGGAGGTTGTTAATTAAATATTGGAGATTATAAGGAGTAATTGAGTAATTATTTTTATGTATGCTTTGATGATTGCTAATTTCAAAGGAGTAATAAGGTGTATTTGAGTTTGATTATTTTTGTAATTGAGAAATATTTTGAGAGAGTGTTAGTGTGATATTTTGTCATCTAACCTTTGAAATTGGCAAAGAAGAAAATTGTGTTTAAAACAGGTTTTTGAGGTCTACTCTTCATCAAACAAAAGGTATGGGCACATCTTCCTTGGAGTGAAAATGATTTTTTGATAAGTATTATTGAGTTTAATTGTTGAAGGTTTTTCTGAATGAGAGTTGATGATAAAAACTTTGTTTGATAAGCATTGTTGGAAATATTGAATGATTAGGGTTTGTGAAAGAACATGAGTATCATTGTTATGTGAAGTTGTGAACTATCTTGAACTAGGGTTTGTGAAAGATCATGAGTATCATTGTTATGTGAGATTGTGAGGTTGGGAAATAATTGAGTGAGTGTTCATATGCTTGGACTAGGGTTTGTGAGCAAGGAGTATTTCATTGAGTGATTGATTGAGTGGAGTTGGTTGAGCCTAGTCAAGTGGAAGTGTTGAAGTGATAGTTCTAGTTATGTGAAACAAATTGTTCTATATTCTGAATTGATTTGAGAAAGAGGTTGGAAGTGATTGAGCATTATTGTGAGTGTGAAGCATATTGAGTCTCTAACAATTCTCTATATGTTTCTATGGTAAAAAGAGATTGAAAGTGATTGAGCATTGTGGTGAGTGTGAAGCATATTGAGTCTCTAACAATTCTCTATATGTTTCTATGGTAAAAGGAGAGATTGAAAGTGATTATTGTGAGTGTGAAGCATGTTGAGTCTCTAAAAATTCTCTATATGTTTCTATCATATTGGATAAGTTCTAGTGAGGACTTTTTAAGCAGATTTGAGGTAAGTCTTGGTGAAGACTTGTTGAGAAGATTGGACAAGTTCTAGTGAGGACTTGTTGAGAAGATTTGAGGTAAGTCTTGGAGAAGACTTGTGGACAGATTGATGTGAGATTTTATGGAAGCTTACAATACATATTTGAAGATAGATATTGAGAGCAGATTGAATAAGTCCTTGAGAGGACTTGTGGATAGAGTTGAGGCAAGTCTTTGAGAAGACTTGAGAGGAATTGATTGATTGATTTGTTCAAACCTTGGGTTAAGGTTTGGGGTAGATCTAGCAGAATTGATTTGTGATTAAGTCAAGCTTTGTGTTAAGGATTGAGGACAAATATTGAGGATAGATTTGTGCTAGACCGAAGGACTATGTGTAGTGTAAATTTGAGGATAGGTTTATGCCAGACCAGAGATAGAGATTGAGCAGATTTGTGCTAGATTGAAGGACTATGTTTAGTACAGATTTGAGATAGAGCTGAGAGCAAGCTTTGGAGGTGACAGAGTATAGAGGATGATAGTCTCTAGTGGATAGAGATCCATTAGCCAGAGTAGTGAGGACAGGTCTTCTGAGTGAGGACATGAGTCTTTAGTGGATAGAGATCCATTAGCTAGTGTAGTGGAGGCAATAGTTCTTCTAGAAGATCACCAACCAGAGCAGAGGAGAAAGGAGTTCTCCTGTGGATAGAGATCCATGAAATTGATTAGGGGATTGGTGTCTCCTTTGGATAGAGGTCCATAAACATTGTAATAGGGAAAGGATTCCCAAGAGATTTGTTGAGAAAATTTTAGTGAAATATTTTCTCCATGGAGTAGCCCACATTGGGTGAACCATGTTAAATTGGTGTCTCTATTGTGTGTGATGATTTATGCATTACTTTGGTTATTGCTATTGATATTGCCATTGATTATATTGGATAATACTATTTGGGAAAGAAAAGTAAAAAGTGGTCTTATACTATTCATCCCCTCCTCTCAATATAAGCTTATGTTCTTCAATTGGTATCAGAGCTGGTTCCTTCAAAAAAGGTTTAACAACTTGAAGGAAGATCTTACAAGAACACAAATGGCAAAGAAAGGCAAAAGTAGAACCATGAGACACAAGAAGAAAAGAACACACATGGTCATGAAAGAAAAGGAAGATGAATTTAATGTTGTTGTTTTGAGAGGAAAAATGGAAATAGATTCAAGAGATGAATCAAGTAGTGGAGAAAAGGCCAGATTGATAAAGTTTTGTACAAGATGTAGGAAGACAGGTCACCATGCAACTTATTGTCCACAAGAAGGTGAAGAATATTTTGTTTGTGGTCAAATCGGTCATGATGCAGGTTATTGCAATGGGTTTAGTAGCGGTGAAGATGAAGATGATACTTTCAGAATTGAAGTCCTAGAGGATGGTTCAGAAAAAGATAACATGGATAGTCAAAATAGGTATGAAGAAGAAACTCTACTTTGGAAAATAGAAGAAATTGAAGACCAAAGAAAAGAGAAAAATTTAGAAAAAGAAAAGGAGGAAGCCACTCTTAAGGAACTTGTTGAGTTGAAAAGGGAGAACTTAGAATTAAAGGCTCAAATACAAGAGGATGAGAAATGTAAGACAAAGCTTCTACAAGATCTCTCTGACTTGAAAGATAAGGTTGAAAAGGCAAGGAGAGTTGAAAAAGGTATGGTTGAATAATCAAAGGTAAAAGAGCTAGAATGTGAAAGACTTATTGTTGATCTTGAAGAATTAAAAAGGAGAACTCGGGATTAAGGGTTCAAGCTCAAGAAGATGAGAAAGCAAAAGCAAAGTTTCTACAAGAACTCACTAACTTCAAAATTAAGGTTGAAGAAGCAAGGAAAATTGAAGAAGGTATGGCTAAAAAATTAAAGATAAAAGATCTAGAGTGTGAAAAATTAGAACATGAGATAGTTTCACTAAGGATGGAAGTGAAAGACTCTAAGGACAAGCTACACAAGGTTGAGAAAAATTCAAAATCTTTGGACAGGATTATCAATGCACAAAGATCATCAGTCACCAAAACAAGACTTAGTTTTGAAGAAGAACAAGGAAAATAGGAAGCAAAAAAAGGAGAGTCAAGCTCAAGCACCAAAGAAGAAGAAGCATCAAAAGAAGAAAGTGAAAGAGAGAGTGAGACTTCTAAGGATAAGTTGGACAATAGAAAGTTCAACAAGGAAAGGAACAATGCACAAATAAGGAACAGATGGAACAAGAAACAAGATAGGGTAGAAGAGACTAAGAGACCAATGGGGTCAAGGCAAGGTTTCTTCAATGGACGATGCTTCTCATATCACAGGTTTGGGCACAAGGCTACACAGTGCAGGACACATGAAAGACAGGAATATGGGAACTTTAGAAATAAACAGATTTTTCATGGGTATTGCTACTCATGTAATCAGTTTGGTCACAAGGCAATGAATTGCAGGGTTCATGATAGGAATAGATATGGCTTCACCAGGAGAAATCCCAAGACATTTGCACCTCCAAGGAATAACAATATTAAGTGTTATAAGTGCAATAATGATGGACATACAACAAAGTGGTGTAGAGAAGAAATTCCAGAGACAAGCAGGAACAAGAACAGTCAGAGGAATCAAAAGGATCATATGAGAAGGAAAGTGGACAAAGGTAAAGATCAATGCATGTTGGGAGTAGAAATACTCCCACCCCAGAATTAACCACCTCAAGAGGAGGTGGGGGAGGGGCTAAGCTAAGAGTCTCATTCTTAGCCCCGAGCCCCAAAGGTGACCCTTTGCCATTGATGTCAAAGGGGGAGATATTTGAGTAAGGGGGAGAGATTTGATTTAAGGGGAGAGCATTGAGTCAGGGGGAGCAATTTCCTAGGGGGAGCAGAACAGAAAAAGGTTAAGGAAATAGTAAAAGGTAATTGGGTTGCCATCAATGACAAAGGGGGATATTTTTGGACATTTTGAGTAGTTGAGTTGTCATTGATGTCAAGAGTCAGTTTCAGTGAGCAATGCAAGAAGAAGCGGTTACAAAAAATCAGTGCAAAAGGAAAGTCCGCTTCCAATTGGTCAGATCCGATTCCAGGTGGTTAGATGAGGTTCAAAGAGCAATGAAGAGGCCCAAGCAAAATAATATTATAATATTTTATTATAATATTAAAAGGGGAGATTTAAATTAAATTATAAATTAATTTAAATAATTTCATTATAAATTAATTTATTAATTAATTTAATTAACTTCTAAAGTTATTAAGTTAATTATAGATTAATTATAATTTAATTATAAAATTAATTTATATTAATTAAAATAACCCTAAGGTTGGGTTATAAAGGTTATTAATTAATTTGAATTCAAAATTTGAATGTGGCACCGATGTTCCTAAGGCATGGGCCTTCGTGTATAAAAAGAGGGCAAGAACCTTAGTCTAAACCCCATGCTATTATCGATTAATAAAAGCTCCAAGAGATTCGTGCACAAGGAAGAGACAAGTTTTTGCGTGTTTTGAAAGCATTCGGCATCAGAAGAGATAACAAATAGGAATGAGGCTCCTTTCACTATGCACAATGTTGTGTAGCACAATTGGCAACAATGGGTGGCGCTAAGACATTTGGCAAGCAAGGAGAGCAGGGTTCAAAACCCGTCGAGTTGGTTTTGCAAGGGGGGAGTGCATTTTTGTTTTTATCACATGGTGATCGTAAAGGGATAAGAGGAAGGCTTGAGCCTTCCCCTTCGTGTGGAGGCTCGTAGCCCACGTGGTGGGCTAGCACCTCGATAAGGCGCTCGACTAGGAGTGGTCTCACGTTTGAAACCCACCGAGGCCTTTTGCTTGAGATAAAAGGTATGCACTAATGTATTGCCAAGGTTGCATGAAATATTTTGGATTTGCTAAGGTTGGTTGAAAAATAAATATTTTGGAGGTTGATAAAGTTTATTTTTAAAATTGGTTATTGAGTATTTGAGGGAGATAAAAGGGTAGGCAGTATTATTTTTGAGGGTTTGATTTTTGGAGGTTGTTAATTAAATATTGGAGATTATAAGGAGTAATTGAGTAATTATTTTTATGTATGCTTTGATGATTGCTAATTTCAAAGGAGTAATAAGGTGTATTTGAGTTTGATTATTTTTGTAATTGAGAAATATTTTTGAGAGAGTGTTAGTGTGATATTTTTTCATCTAACCATTGAAATTGGCAAAGAAGAAAATTGTGTTTAAGATAGGTTTTTGAGGTCTACTCTTCATCAAACAAAAGGTATGGGCACATCTTCCTTGTGAGTGATTGTTGGATGTTGTGAATGCTAAGTTGGAGTGAAAAGGGTTGTTTGATAAGCATTGTTGAGTTTGATTGTTGAGGGTTTTTCTGAATGAGAATTGATGATAAAAACCTTGTTTGATAAGCATTGTTGGAAACTTTGAATGATTGAACTAGGGTTTGTGAAAGAACATGAGTATCATTGTTATGTGAAGTTGTGAACTATCTTGAACTAGGGTTTGTGAAAGAACATGAGTATCATTGTTATGTGAGATTGTTTGGAAATAATTGAGTGAGTGTTCATATGCTTGGACTAGGGTTTGTAAGCAAGGAGTGTTTTGTTGAGTGATTGATTGAGTGGAGTTGGTTGAGCCTAGTCAAGTGGAAGTGTTGAAGTGATAGTTCTAGTTCTGTGAAACAAATTGTTCTACATTCTGAATTGATTTAAGAAAGAGGTTGGAAGTGATTGAGCATTATTGTGAGTAAGAAGCATATTGAGTCTCTAACAATTATCTATATGTTTCTATGGTAAAAAGAGATTGAAAGTGATTGAGCATTGTGGTGAGTGTGAAGCATATTGAGTCTCTAACAATTCTCTATATGTTTCTGTGGTAAAAGGAGAGATTGAAAGTGACTATTGTGAGTGTGAAGCATATTGAGTCTCTAACAATTCTCTATATGTTTTTGTAATATTGGACAAGTTCTAGTGAGGACTTATTGAGCAGATTTGAGGTAAGTCTTGGTGAAGACTTGTTGAGAATATTGGACAAGTTCTAGTGAGGACTTGTTGAGCAGATTTGAGGTAAGTCTTGGAGAAGACTTGTGGACAGATTGATGTGAGCTTTTGTGGAAGCTTACAATACATATTTGAAGATAGAGATTGAGAGCAGATTGGATAAGTTCTTGAGAGGACTTGTGGATAGAGTTGAGGCAAGTATTTGAGAATACTTGAGAGCAGAGTTGATTGATTGATTTGTTCAAACCTTGGGTTAAGGTTTGGGGTAGATCTAGTAGAGTTGATTTGTGATTAAGTCAAGCTTTGTGTTAAGGCTTGAGGACAGAGATTGAGGATAAATTTGTGCTAGATTGAAGGACTATGTTTAGTGCAGATTTGAGGATAGGTTTATGATCTGAGGACAGGTTTGCAGAGAGATAGATATTGAGCAAATTTGTGCTAGATCGAAGGACTATGTTTAGTACAAATTTGAGATAGATCTGAGAGCAATATTTGGAGGTGACAAAGTATAGAGGATGATAGTCTCTAGTGGATAGAGATCCATTAGCCACAGGAAGTGAGGATAGGTCTTCTGAGTGAGGACAGGAGTCTTCAGTGGATAGAGATCCATTAGCCAGTGCAGTGGAGGCAATAGTTCTTCTAGAAGATCACCAACTAGATCAGAGGAGAAGGGAGTTCTCCTGTGGATAGAGATCCATAAAATTGATTAGGGGATTGGTGTCTCCTTTGGATAGAGGTCCATAAACATTGTAATAGGGAAAGGATTCCTAAGATATTTGTTGAGAAAATTTTAGTGAAATATTTTCTCCGTGGAGTAGCCCACATTGGGTGAACCACGTTAAATTGGTGTCTCTATTGTGTGTGATGATTTGTGCATTGCTTTGGTTATTGCTATTGATATTGTCATTGATTATATTGGATAATACTTTTGGAAAGAAAAGTAAAAAGTGATCTTATACTGTTCACCCCCCTCTCAGTATAAGCTTGTGTTCTTCATAGCATAAGACCAATCTAATTGAATGTATCTCCCTAAATTCTCATCCCAATGTCTACATAGTAGTAATAAGAATAAGGTATCTACATCCACTATTATGATGTCCATGACTATGAATTTCTTAGGATGTTGATCTAGGTACACAAGTAGACTAGTTATCATCGCTAAACATGGAACTTGTTTTAGAATCATATTGTATGAAGCCTCGCTATCAAGCATACAATTGCATATGACATATTGGTTACCTAAATTTGATGTGTACCCGAGGGATATATAAAATGGCCCTACTAAATATGGAGCCCTAACTTCATGGCTCTCGAGTCTATTGCATTAAGGGGTTCTATACCTATCCCTCTATTTTATCAGTTAATCCAAACGCTTTACATACCTAATCCATATACTTTGAAATAGTCATCAATTCACCAAATGTAATATTGAATTTCTACTTAGCTATTTCTAAATCAACATTAAACTCATATTTCTTGACATCAACTATTTTTACAAGTTCCATTTTAAATGCTTCATCTAGTTATTTATGAACATCTTCCTATACACTGATATTTTTAGAGATGACCCGATTCTTTCTATCATTGAAATTTTTAGTAATTTTCTCTTTAGGGATAGGTTGATCTTGTTGTTTGTCATTCATTTTCTTTATTAGATTTCTTATCTTTCCTATTTGGTACTATCCTATTTCTAAGATTTATTACATGTATTCGCTCTAATGCTTCTACTTCCTCTACCATAGGTGTTAATTTACCCTATTTCATTATTTCAAATATAGTGCCAGTTAGCTTCTATAAGATTTCTATATTGTCAAGGACTAGAGCCCTCTATTTGTGATTTAAAGCATATAAATATATTTATTTTTCTCCAGATTTATCCTCTTGATTCCAACACACATTGATACTAATGTCCTCTTCATATTCATCATCAATATTAATATTGGAATGGAGACTCAAGTAAATACAACAATCAACATAGTTGTGAGGGGCATCATAGGCAGAATAGTAAAAAGGAAAATCTAAAGCTATATTGGTGGATGGAATAGGATTGGGAAAATTTATTTTGAAAGGAGGTCTGTTATTAGATTGATATCATTTTTTATTGATTGAAAGTGTTTTGAAAGGGTCCCCAAACTTGTACACCAAGAAGCAAAGAAGAAGATCACTCAAAGGATACAAGAGATAACGTATACAAAAAATAAAAATGGAGGACATCTCTAAGAGGTCACAAATGAGACAGTGTCCAAAGGGTAAGCCTAAGGGAACAAAAAAAAATAGACACATAAGTAAGGGGTCTCCAAAGAATAGGGATCCCACAAAACAACAAATAAGGGGGTCTTTAGATCTCAGGGAGCCTACAAAACAAATAGAGAAAGGAAGAACATTGAAAAAAACAAAAAGAGAAGAGAAAAAAGGCCCTTCATTCACCATCACCAGGAGCAAGGGAAATCACATGGTTCATCATATTATCCCCATAAAACTAGTTTTCATATTCATTTAGGATGACTATGGTATACTGGATTAGAGAGGTACTTATTTTTTTTACTCTAGTCAAGGCACTCATCAAGTCATTGAGCTCCTATATGTAACTTTTTTTGTTATGAATGACACACAAGCCCTCTACTAAGTGTGACTAGATGGCTTGGAGGAGCCACTATGGGAAGCTCCATTTTGAGTAGATGATCACATAAAAAAATTACCAATTGAATTTTTGTGAGGTGGAGGGGAGTCCTCTAAATTCTTTGGATCATGCTCAAGGATAATGAGATACTTTATTTTCTAATCTATGACTTGGTACGAGAGGGCTAGTAGCAAGTCTCCAACTTAATAGTGGGAATGACATCACCAGATTTAGGTTCAAAATCAAGCATTTGATTGTTCTTATGACAGGGGTCCTCTAGGAAGTCTCATCAATTACATTGGGTGAGGCATTCCCATAAAGGCTATACTTAGGGAGATGGGGATAAGTCAAAGGACTTTCCACACATGATAATATTTCATTCTAGGACTCCTTTTGCAACATATGTATACATGATGAGGTGGAGGCCTTGATGCATAGAAAAGGATGAAGATTCTTTTTTTTACATTGATGATGGACCTATTAATAGACCTAAATAGGTATTTCAAGATATTTATAGTCTTCATGTTGTAGAGGTGATTTAGGAAGGTGAGGTGGAATATTTTGATAATGGTATTTGGGCCATCCACTATAAAATATTGTAGGATAGGCACAATCACCTTGTCCCAAGGCTTGCAGAGGGACTCCCTCATGATTTTTTCCTTGTCCCTATTGAGCTTATCCCCTATCTTTGGAGTGAGACAATTTACCAACCAGGGAATGCTTTTCTCTCTAGACTATCTTGCCATCATCACGGATTCTAATCATTTAAGCTAGTAGATCAAAATTGATGGTAAAATTGATATTCCTAACCGAGAATCTAACCAACTTGATATCTAACCAACTTGATATCTATTATCCCATTGAATTTGTAAAGGTTCAACATTATCCCCTTTTTCCCATTCAATTTTGGCCAGTCTATTATTCATAGTATTAAACATTTCAGACATAGAGCTCAATTGGTTGGTGATCTTATCTATTGGGTCATGCTCTATTTTCTTGAGAATAGTAAACCCAATATTTTTAGGTTTCTTGTTAAGAAGATTAGTCTCTAATGAATATGGTGTCATTTTCCATTATCAATCATGTTTCTTTCTTAGTAGCTAAGTCCATGCACTAATCAATAATATTAGACTGTCTCTATCTTAATTCATAAGTAAAATCACCAAGAAAGGAATTCTTATAGAAGCAAATAGATTGATCATCATTAGGTATTAAATCTATGGGAATTTTAATTTTTATTCTAAAAAATTTCCCATTGAAATCCTCTACTGACTCATTTTATTTATTTTTCATGGTGGCTAGCTCTATCAAAAATTATTATTCATCCTTCTTCCCTCCATAATTTTTAGGGAAAACCTCTTCCATGGTTTGAAAATTATTGATATTACCAACCCCAAGATGATTGAACCATTCATGAGCATCTATTTCTAAAGTTTGAAGGAGTAATCTAAGGACCACATATTTGTTATCTACCCCAAGAATATCCATGGCATACAAAATAACTCTGATATGGTCTTCACTAGTCACACCATTATTTACTTGGAATTTAGACAAGTATTTATGAGCTTTACTAGGTAGGGGATTTATATCTTGATGTAATTGTAAGGGTCTATATATATTGATTCTCTGATTATAAAATTCTAGTTTGGTTGTGGATTTTCAGCTACCATATATACTACTAAGGTACTAAGTAGAGTTTGGACTAACACTTAGGGAAGTAATAATGCTAGAAATAATACTAATAGAAGTTGAATTCAAACTATTACCAAAAGCAAAATTTTTAGATACATAAAAATTTCTATAAGACTAGAAAAGTACCTTTGGATTTGATAGTTCTTGATAGAGATATTTATTGCTTCTTCGTATGGATGCCAAATCAAACTCTTCTTCCTTTATTTAGTTTCTAGATTTAGAGTCACCAACATAGATTTTCAAGAAGAAAGATCATTCTTTGGCCAAGATTGCTTGGACTTAAACACTCTCAATCTCGTAGAATATTATTTCACTCAAGGTATTAAAAGGGAATTATGGTGTAAAATCAATAGGTAAAATCCTAATGACAAAAAAAACTTGTGAGCATTGAATTTTGAATTTTAAAATTTTAAAATGGAAAATATAGTAAAAAATTCAAAATAAAAGTATGTAGTCTTCCTCATAAATGATACCAAAAACTATTGGAGAAAATTATTGCATCTCTCAAAGATTGTCATGCCATAAGACTTTTTTAATCCAATTAATAGTGTGGACTCTAGTCAATCCATCTCTTTAACTCAAGAAATAATTATCCTATGAATCCTGACAGATCGAGTAGGGTAAGGAAACCCCAAAGAGAGATTGTAATATGACTATTATATTCATGCTTATCCAGATTAACAAATAAATATAAAATATTTAAAAAAATTGATCAAGATTCATAAAAAACTCTAATTATACCCTATCAATAGACTGGTGCCTTGTCCATTGGGAAATTGTAGCAAAGCTTTAAACATTTAATGAGAAATAAGGAAAGAGAAAGAAGTAATTGGGTCAATTATGTTCATTCAAATAATGTAACAAGCATAATTGAAATTCACCAATGAAAGAACACATCATTCATACATTCAAATAATGTAATATGTAAATGTGCAACAAACACATAATTGGACACTAAAATGCTCAAAGGAGGAAGCCAAATTTGCATTAATATTAGATTTTTTTTACATTTAGAGTCTGGTAAAATAATCTATATATCATAAAACATATATAAAGAACTTTATCTATTCAAATAGTGTAACAAATAATATCAACTCTTTGTTCTTAAAGTAGTAAAAAAGAACCTCCAAACTTCCGATTTAGTTGCTGGAAATAATCTTAGCTAACTAGATACTTCCTTAGAAAAACCTACACAATTATGGAGAAGAATAAGATATGGTTATTAGTAAATACACACAATAAAAATACAACTGATAAGGACAAGGGTGCTCAACTATACCTTCCAAATTTGGCTATGCAAAACTTGATAATTCTTCAGTTGTTGTAGCTCCTTCTTATAATTTGAATTTTTACTATTTTCCTATAACTACTCCATCTAATCCCTCCACCTAGCTACATCTATACCATTAATTATTTTATGGATAATAATTGATTCTAAGTTTTCTTGAGTTTTCTAGATCAATTTCTGACATTTGGATACTTTATGACCCTTGGATCTCCTTGGTGGAATACAACTATTTTGAATATGAGCCCCACACTCGAATTTTTTTTAGCCCATTACCTTATTCACCTGATACTTTATCTTTTGTTGCAATGAGAATTTTTTGGCTTGACTGGCCTTTTAATTTTGTCTTTTTATATTTGCTTTGGCTAAACTATCCCAACGATGCTTGCCATTTCATTCCATGCCTTATCAAAAAAAGAAGCTGCAAACTTAATTGCATCCATTATATGTAATGTTTTATTTATATATTTTTATATTAAATGATGGTTTTCCTGAGCAAAATTGATAGCCATTTCTATCAATTCTTTAAGTTGTTGAGATAATTCTTTCTCATCTCTTTCATTGCACTCATAATCCTGTATTCTTTTGACTATGAGACTATCAATATTATTAGCTATTAAGAATTTCTCAAGCAAAATTCCAACTTGTTTTCTTATTGTCTTTATTTTTGCTTCCCATATGTCTATTTATTTGATAGAGGATTCCAAGAAAGTCATTTCAAAAAGATATAGGGATACTTTGGTGAACTCCATACTATAGTGGTGTAAACTTAGCTATAAGAGACCAACAAAACAGACTCCAATCACATAACACAAATGCAATATAATGGAATAAACCTGCAAATTGATATTATTCCCATTATTGAATTCACACCCTTATCCAAAAGAATATAATCTGTCATATAGAAACCGAAAACTAAAGAAACCCTAAAAAATGTATTTTTTCTAAAAACTGCTAAAAATAGTAATTCTAGAAATGAGTTGGATTACACCCAAATTCGGTGCACACATCCCTCTTACAATAATGAACCTTAATTTAAAATATCAGGTCTCAACTTAATGTATAACAAAAGATAATAAAATTCTAACATTAAAAAAACCCCAAAAAACTCGGGAACATATGCTAAAAGCTAATTTTGGGAATCTAGATGGAGGAGTTAGGTATCGAAAGTATATTTTTTATAGGGTTAGGAAAATCACATATTAGCCTGATGAAGAACATGCATGTGGAACCACCTATTAAATTTCAAGGCAAACGGGCATACGGTTCAAAAGTTATGGCTTCGACAAGGTGCATCATTATCCTCTAGTGAAAAAGAACTTAGCTCCTACAAGTTCAGCTGAATTGAAATATTGTAGCTTTTGGTTATCAATTTTCTTTAGCTTTGACAATGAAACCCAAGTGTTATCCAACTGTGGTAATCCTTCCCACTGAACCAGGTATCCGTTGTAGCTCCCATGTCTAGTGGTGATCACCTTCTTATCAAGCACCTGTGCAACTTTGTCCTTTTTCTTCTTAGGCATATGTCATTCCCAATTTACTGTCTCCTATAATTTTCCATCCTCGACAGTACCAAGATACTGAAATAAATCAAAAACATTAAAAATGGGTGAAATATCAAATTCATTGGGCAACTCCACTTTATAGACATTAGTATTGATCTTTTTCAAAATCCTGCATGGTCCGATTTTCTTAAGTTTCAGTTTGATATATGTCCCCTTAGGAAATATTTCTTTCCTAAGATGAACCATGACCATATCACCCTCTTAAAAAACTTTCACCCTTTTGTGTGCATCAGTAGATTCTTTGTAGTGAGGATTACTACTCTACCATTTTCCCTTCATTGACTCATGCACTTTTTGGATATACTCAACAAATGCTTCTACATCATCACTAACTTGTTCCCCAATTGGTAACTCAACCAAATATAATACACCTCTAGGATTTTGACCATAAACAATTTGAAAAGGGGATTTACCTATCGACCTATTCACTGAGCTGTTATATGCAAATTCGGCTTGTGAGAAGGCTAAATTCCATTATTTTGGCTTTTCTCCAACTATGCACCGTAAGAGGTTTCCAAATATTCTATTCACTACCTCTGTTTTCCCATCGGTCTATGGGTGGTAAGCACTACTGAACTGTAGCCAGGTGTCCAAATTCTTCCATAGTTTCCTCCAAAAGTGATCCAAGAACTTAGTATCCCAATCATAAGTAATAGTATTTGGAACACCATGCAACCACACGGCCTTATCAAAGAATAAGACTGCAATTCGAGTTGCATAATTAGTTTTTTGGAAAGTAATGAAATGCACCATTTTAGAAAATCTGTCTACCACAACAAAAAATAAATTCTTAGCCCTCTATGTCTTGGGCAACACCAAATTGAAATCCATACTCAAATTGGTCCATGGTATTATAGGAACTGACAGTGGCATATACAACCTTGTCTTTTGTGCATGGCCCTTAGCCTTTTGATATACTCTACATCTAGAGACAAACCTGATTGTATCTCTTCATATTTGGCCAATAGTACTTCTCCTCTACAAGAGTGGTAGTTTTGGCTACTCCAAAATGACTAACAAAACCCCCACTATGTAATTCCCTCAATATGTTCTCTCTCATAGAGCCATTGGGAATGCATAATCGATTAACCTTAAACAAGTAACCATTCTGTAAAAAATACTCTTCAAAAATAGTATGGGACTCACCCTCTACCACACTTTTGCACTGTTGCACAATATTCCCAAAATTTGCATTAGATTCATACAGATATTTAATCCCCTAAAATCATAACACTTCATTCTCCATAGTGGTCAACAATAAGACTCTCCTACTCAATGCATCAACAACCTTATTTTGTTTACCTGACTTGTGTTTCAGGACAAATGTATATTGCTGCAAAAATAAAACCCTTTTGGCATGTCTACTATTTAACTTTTTTTAAGAATTGACATACCTCAATGATTCATGATCAGTAAACAACACAAACTCCTTTTATAGTAAGTAGTACCTCCAATGTTGCAATTCTTTCACAATTACATAAAATTCCACATCATATGTAGAATAATTCTTCCTTGCGTCATTCAAATTCTCACTGAAAAATGCTACAGGTCGTCCCTCTTAACTTAATACATCACCAATTCCAATAAATGAGGCATTATAATAAACCTCAAAAACCTTACTGAAATCTGGTAACACTAGAACAGGGGCTTCCGACACCTTCTTCTTCAAGAGTTCAAAACTGTCTGTTGCTTTCGTAGTCCATACAAACTCTTTCCCCTTCGTGCACTCAGTTATAGGGGAAGCTATACCACTGAAGTTCCTGATGAAATTTCTATAAAAGGTAGCCAGGCCATGAAAACTCCTTACTTCTGTTATAGTTCATGGAAGAGGCCATTCCAGAATCACCTTCACTTTCTCATCATCCATCCTCATGCCATCTATTGAGATTACAAATTTCAAAAATACTAAACTATCCTGAAGAAATCTACATTTCTTTAGGTTGACATACAATTTGTCCTTCCTGAGCACGTCTAACACTAATTTTAGGTGTAACAAATGCTCTTCTTCACTTTTAATATAAATCAAAATATCATCAAAATACACAACCACAAACTTACCATTATATTCTTGCAGTACTATGTTCATCAATCGCATAAATGTATTGGGTGTATTAGAAAACCCAAATGGCATCACCATACACTCGTACAATCCATATTTTATCTTAAAAGTTGTATTTCATTCATCACCTTCTCAAATTTTGATCTGGTAGTAGCCACTCTGCAGATCAATTTTATTGAAGTATTTAGCTCCAACCAATCCATCCATCATGTCATCCACTCTCAGCATAGGATATCGATACTTTATTGTGATCTTGTTTATGGATCTACTATCCACACACATCCGCCATGAACCATATTTCTTTGGGGTCAGCAATGCTGGAGTTGCACATGGACTCATACTATCCCTAACTAGTCCATTCTTTATCAACTCTATCACTTGCCTACTCAACTTTGCATTTTGTGTCGGGTTCAACCGATAAGCTGCCTGATTTGGGAGCATTGATCCTGGAATCAAATCCTTGTGATGCTAGATATCCCTCTTTGGTGGTAGCCCATCTAATAACTCCTCTGGTGTGACATATTCATATTCTCTTAGCAACTTAGCTGCTACTATAGGCATAACCACTTCTTATGTTTCTAGATTCCTAGCTATTAAGGCATAACAAAAGCTAGCATCCTTGATCTCTATAAGAAACTCCTTCATTATCAACAAGATCTCACTCATGACATCCTCCTTCAGAGGTACAAGAACTACCTTTACACCATCCTTCCAGAATGTGTAAGTATTCTTTCTCCCATTATGGTTAGTATCCCTGTTGTACTACCAAGGTCTCCCTAATAGAATGTGATATGCATCCATCAGGATCACATCACACCACACTTCATCCTTGTAAGTGCTCCTAATTGAAAATTTAATTAAACGCCTATGATATACTATTACCTAATTCCCCTTATTAACCCATGATATGCAATATGGATAAGAATGCTTTTCACATTTTAGGTGCATTTTATCAACCATGACATTTGACACCATATTCTCATAGCTACCACCATCAATGACAATATTACATACCTTCCCTCCTGATGTACACCTTATTCAAAAGATGTTCGTTTGTAGAAAAGAATTATCACCATCTATGGTCTGCCCCTTCGCTTTGCTCTACACCTTCTATTTCTTAGAAAAAATCAATGTCCTTATCATAAGTGCTTTCCCCATGTCAGCAACAACTTCATCCTCATCCTACTTTTCCATCTCAACTAGATTGACCCTTCCTTGTCCTCCTTGGACCCTTTCTTGGACATCATATTGGGGACACTCAAATGCTTAGTTACCCTCCTCACCACATCCATAATAGGTATATGGCCTCCTTTGATCATTCCCATTTTGTCCACCACCGTAACCTCTACCTCGTTGGTATCCTCTTCCTCTCATATTCAGCTTATCTTCTTCTTTTTTAGCAGTTATTGAGGATTCTCCCTTGAGAAAATTAGATCCACTTTGACCCTAATCAGAAGAGGGTGTTAATCCCCTTATTACCTCCTCTATTAACCCTTTTTTGTTTCTCCTATGCCTTGAGGGCCATTTGATACACATCCTCTACTGTAAGAGTGCGATGCATGCTCATCTCATCTTGGACAACAAAATTTAGGCCATTTACATACATGGAAGCCTTTTGGTCCTCCATATCATTGTGCTTTACTCGAATGGATAGCTTTTAGAATTCATTAGTATAGTCCTCAATGCTTTGATACCTTTTTCGGAGATTCTAAAATCTATGAAATAGGGTTTGTGAGTAGTCTACAGGTATAAATTTTTCTTGTAACTTCTTCATATTTGTCCAAACCCTGATATTTTCATTTCTCATCTTCTTGTAGCCTAATGCAAAAAATTCATACGGAACCATCTGTTAAATTTCAAGGCAAATGGACGTACGGTTCAAAAGTTATGGCTCCGGCAAGGTGCATCATATAGTCATATGTGGAGCGATCCTTGGTAGTCACTTGTTTTAAGCATATTTGATCATACTGCTCCTCCCACTTTTGAAAGATGTGTTTAACTGAGGATACCCTAATATTTTCTTCTTTCAATAATTTTGTTATACCTTTGATTGTTTTGACAAGCTTAGTAAAATTCTAAAGTATTTTGATTAATATGTTCATTTTAGCCTTCTTTATTGTTAAAACATACAAATGTGGTATTTTTTTTTGTTTAGTTTACATGGTGGAATTGGTAGCCACCATGATCATCTAGGTATGTTGTTCAGGTTTTATGGTCTCCATAGTGTTCAACATTGTCTGCCTCAAAAGCTGCCACACAGTACTCATGAGTCTGCCCCTATAACCACCTTGCCACAATCTTTTTAAACCTTTTACGCCACTGAAAGAACCAATAAATGGAAAAGTATTCAGTCCTACGAGGACTGAGATTTGAAACTTGGAACTCCACCCCTCTTATGGGGTTTGGAAGAACCAATTGGTCTACACCTCGGATCTTCAAATGTAGTATTGTTAAAATGTTTAGTTTTCTCTATTTCTTAAGCAACTTCTAGCTTCTAGATTTTAGCATGTAGATCTTGATTCTCCTTCTATAAAATTAATATTTTTGCACTTGAAGTTTATGCCTTGATTGCATAATAGCCACTAGATCCCTTGTAACATGTATATCTCTTATTTCTTTATTGATATATAGTGATTTTATATTCTTGGGCATGGGGATTGATACAATTTTGGTTAATATTGATGGAGTTTAAGTGCTTGGATGTTCAATTGTATATGAAAATTCTCTCGGATCTCTTCCTTCATATATGGCCTAGCATTGCTTTTCCCTAATGGGATCAAAATGGATGATTTCTTCTCTTCTTACTAGAGTGCATTATGTCAAATTTTAGTTGATTAAGGGAGAGTAAACCTAGCCTTTTTATGTTTTGGAGATCTAGTTGGGCTTGTCAATATTTTTTGATACCCTATGAGAAAATCATGTAATCCTCCAACTTACATTATATTCTTTTGTATTATTGACGATATTTTGATTTCTTTATTACTAAACATCATGACATTGGGTATCATCTTTGACACAATATTAGGCAACTGGATTTTCAACTTTAGTTGACTCTTATGAAGATCTATTGATTGAATTTGTGTAGATGATATGGGACTGATTTATATCTAAACAGAGGCTTGGGTAATAAATTGAGAATGTGTAGAGAAGGCAAAATCAATTTATTTTCCTTTATCTATATCTAAGACAACTTACAAAATAGGTTTAAATGATTGGAGAATTTTTGCTACCATTTCAATTGGATCAACAACTTCAACCAGTATTTTTATTTGTTACACTTCTTGATTAACAAAATCTAAAATAGAATCTTGCAATTCTTTTGGAGTAATGAATGGAATAATTGGGGTAACTGATTCCATTGAGTTTTGTCTTAACATGACCAATTCTTTAGGATAATCCCCTAACTACAAAATTTAAGTGTTGGTTTTATTCTCATATAAGTGCTTATATTATATAGGCTCAAGAGAATTACCCTTTTGGATAGCTTCCTAGAGTTCATCCTCAAACAAATCAACCTTGTGATGGACCCATGTATATTGCAAACCTTGGACTACTCTTTTGTAAACTTCTTTGGGATAATAGGGTCTCCAAGTGAGCTCTAAAAAACCACACTCATCTATTGTACTTAATACCTGTAGCATACCCTGATATCCTTTATAGACAAAGTGACCTAGCCTGCAAGGAACTTTCAACCATGATATCTTACCAATATTCTTTTGTAATATTAGTATTACCTCTTCAAAAATCTACTTGGTTATATCAAGTGAAGCTATGGAAAGGTGATAATATTTTGGAAGTACTTTTTGGGGTATCTTTTCCCCGTACATCTTGATATATCATAAATATTTTGTGAGAAAATAATCTCCTATTTGTTTTTTCTATAGAAAAATTACTACTTTAGTACCTATCCTTGATGGAAAGTATTTATAAAGTAACCTATGGATGGTGGTGAGAAAACTCCCAAAGAACCATGCATAATTAGTACCCCCTTCATGCATCCCAGGAAGCCTATCCTGTATATGATCGACATCTACTCCCCCAAATCCTTAAGGCTTTATGAATCGAGTTGTCCCACAAAGAGATGCATGAGAATTGAGTAGTATGAAAAGGGAGGCATATTCTTGTATTCTTATCCAATAGGATTTTGTAATTCCACTAGCTCAAAATGCATTTTATCACTTACAAGGTATTCCCATCTATACAATGAGGTGGCAAAAATTCTATTGCACTGCATAACTAAAAATATTACTTTTATACTAACCACATTTAAGTTTTTAACTCCTACCATAATTTTTATCCTATCAACATAATCCCTAGCCCATGGTTTTAGTGCACCCTTACAAATTAGAAAATCATAGGACACTCGATCATCTCTTCCATATTGAAATTATTTTGAGGGAATTCTATATGTTGAGATTGAAATTCTATTACCTCTTTCTCCAAATTTACGTTGGCTATATTAAGGTGAAAACAACTTTTGAAGGTGTTAGGCATTATTTTGAATGCAGGCCTCTGGTTGAAATCTTTGAAAAACCAATCTAAGAGGTTTGAAGAGTAGTATACTTTTGGATAAATTAATTTCCCCATATTTCTATTCCATTTATTACAATAATAATTCTATATTCCTTGTGCATTATGTGCCCTTTTGAACAAACCCTTAAGTAGAGAATGATGGCATTGGTGGTCCTCTTCTGTGTCCTCGAAGCTGTAAACTATAGTTTTTTCTAGTTCCCATTGTTGTGCAGGGGTCAACTTTCTCTCAGTCCTAGATTTCATTGAGAATTCAACCACATATTTGCTTAGGTTAGTTTTACCTTCCACTGGATTATATGAACTAGCTTCAATAAGTTGCTCAATTTTGGCCACAATGCCAGTGGGGATATTCAAAGGAGTGCTAGTGGAATCAATTAATATTTTTTACTAAATTGCTCTTTAAAAATACCTTGAGAAACCTCTTTAATCATTTTTAGATTGCTAGAGATTTACTAAAATTCAAGTCTCAATTCTTTGTAAATGCTTATTGTGTGTGAATGCTTAACTTTTATTAATACCAACTACATTCTTATCTCCCACCACCCTAGTTTTTCCACCTCATAAATCATAATAATATAAATGAATATAAGAAACTTGTTGCTTTGTTATTTATCTAACTAGCATCATTAATTATCACTCTAGATCCAATTAAAATGTGTGCCCATTTAATTTGGATTAACAAGCATGCTTTTAAAGGCTTTGACTAGTGTGTCATTACAATTTTGAATATTAGTCGTAGATTTCTTGTAAGTAAATCTATGTCATCAGATGGTCTATAATTTTTTTTGCCATTGATTTTAATCTAGACAAACATGGGCCATTGGTTTCATAAAATTTTGCACAACAAAACCATCCAACTTGTTAGTCACATAAAATTAATTTAATTGAAAAAACTTACAAGTAAAATCTTAGTCATTTGCTGCTTCTAGGCATGGAATCAAGGTCATCTATTTCATAGCTTTTAAAGTGGTGTGGGTCATCCATATTTGATGTTGGATTCATGTGAGTCATCTACTTCATCAAGATTTATGTCTTCTTTTCTTCGATCAACCCAGACCATTGATCAAATGTTGGCCGCTCATCTCGATCTCTTGATCAAACATGGACCATCCATTCTTGTCTTGACTATTCACAGATTTTTACCATTATTTTCTATTGAATGCGAGTCATTCAATTTTTGGCAAGTCTAGTGCAAGGCTGCATGGACCACTTATCTTCTAGGAGTTCTTCAATGAATGTGCATTGTTTATCTACTAATTAAACATGTACCATCTATTTTTCTCAAAGGATTTAACTTTTCTTTCACTGGGGTATAGGTCTTTTTTGTTTGCTTCTTGTACTCAATGCAATTCGTTGATCTTGATATTGGTGATTGCAGTCCATCCATATTTTATTAAGGTTTAAATCACACATTTGTTTGATGTTTTCATCAAGATACAAGTCTTTTATATTTTATGCTAGGTTCTACTTTATTTACCTTATTCAGATTTTAAACCTTTTATTTATGTCATGTGGCATCTTGATGTGGTCCAAACTATATATTTTTATTTTTACCCTTCAAGACCCAAGTTCCTTGCCATTATTCATCTATAGATGAGGGTCAATAATTTTCTAACATGCAGGTGAACTCAACTCTGATAGACTCGTCAACTACTGGTGATTAATTGTTTATGACCTTTCAATTCTGACTTTGTGGGCCATGGATTTCCTAGCAGGTTGATACGTGCCATTAGATTTTTCTTTGGTGGGATTTAAGTCAATTTTTTTTTGTCTTATGTGACAAGACCTTGAATTCATGCAGGTCATTGATATTTTTGCTGAAAAATGCATGCCGCATAACTTTTCTTAGAAATGAGATGATCTAGATCACACATATTTCAAAATGACCCAAAATTTGACCAACCCAGACCATTAGAACTAATGCAATGTGTGCGCATCATAGAATTAAGAGAATTCACATGGACTTTAACTTTCGATGATGAAACTTTTCTTTGTCTTTCTTGAAATCAAAATGTGGCCATTGATTTCTTTACTGATAAATGGAGGTCATTAGATCTAGTAAGTAAACTTGTAAAGATACTTTCTACCTCATTAATCTCCACTCTCATGGTGCTTGATGTCTTTGGAATGTGACTGGTTAGTTTAATTCTTGATTTTTTAATCATAGAAACTAGTCCCTGGATATTAATTTCACATGTTTGTCATTCGACACTTGTGCGTTCATTGGGTGAGCATTAAAGTTCCCATATTTGTTGCATTTAATTCTCAAGAAGCCAAGTTAGATTTCATGGTCTACAATAAATTTCCTCATTTATCATCATGTCCGTCATTATCCTGTAAAGCAATGCAAAAATAAGATTTCATGGTCTACAATAAATTTCCTCATTTATCATCATGTCCGTCATTATCCTGTAAAGCAATGCAAAAATACAAACATTAGAAACTATTATATATAGTATAATTATATATTTGTTTTTATTTTTTTATTTTAAATTATTATTATTGTTCTTATTTTATTTTATTTTTTATTTTTTTATATTTTTTTATTATTTTTTTTTGATGAGGAACCTTTTATATACAACATATCCGCAACATGTGAGGGGAGAGATTTGAACCTGGGCCTCTCCATAACTAGAGAGTTTTAACTACCCACTTGCTCTCCAACTCCTCTACATGATCGGATATGCATGTTTTTATTATATATATGCATATTTTTTTATTTTTATTTTTAAACGTGCTTTTTATTTCTTTATTTTATTTTATTTTATTTACATACGCTCATTCAAACCACCTCTTCTAATTCAGGCATAAGCTTCCCTCTTATCTTATTTTGGGTTTTTCCATTGCTTTTCCATAGGTATTCAAAGATATACATTGCATTAGCATCATCTATTTGTAATGCATTGACCAAGGTGATTTTTACTATTGTGATAATTTTTCCTGCTATTAAAATTACTTTTGACACTTTTCTTATGCTTTTGGTATATTCTTGAGCATACTGGATTTTTTAAATTCTTCTATGAGTAGTCATATTTTGCCAAGAAGAGATTCCAATCGCAAGTAGTGGGGACTTAATTTTAATTGCGAGGCTCATTTCCACTTCCTCAAGCTTTCTTGCAAGTGTTTGACATTTTCTATTGCCTTGCTTTTAGTCTAGGTTTTTGCTTTTCCGAGCTTT
Source organism: Wollemia nobilis (assembly GCA_028583015.1). NCBI lineage: Eukaryota > Viridiplantae > Streptophyta > Pinopsida > Araucariales > Araucariaceae > Wollemia > Wollemia nobilis. The sequence goes on from JAQPPZ010017073.1 coordinate 4,192,656, forward strand.
TTTTTGATGCTTGTGCTTACATTAGAAAATTAAAAATTCCAGCATTTCCATTTTACTTAGTGCCTTTTTTTTTTTCTTTTTCTTTTTTAACAGATTGGGGTTTTTAAAAGCTGACATCACTGCCCAAAAGGGTCCGAACATTTGACAATTTTTTTCTTTTCAATTTGAATTACTTTTTAAATAATTTATCATTGACCTTGTCTTATTTAGTCTAAGATTCCACTAAAATGAGTATTTTTGTTGATCACATTTATATGCTTGCTCTAAAATATATTAAAACCTATATTTCTTGTCTTCACCTTTTATTTACTAAAATAGGGACTTTTCTACTACAAGCAAAAGCCATGATAAGGTTGTTTAATGTACCTAAAAAAATAGAAATAATGAAAGATAGTAGATTAACAAAACAAGTAATCATAAAACACTAAAGGGAAGAAAAGGCATATGGTAAAACATAATAAGAAATGGATGTATAATGGAGCATTAAATTTTATGAGGTCACAAACTACAAAAAAAAAAAAAAATTAAACAATATGTGAGGGAAAGATTATGGACTAAAAATGTAGGAAGCAAAAAATATTATATATCAATGAGTTTAATACAAACTATGAATATAGTAAAAATAAGTGCATAGATGTAAAGATCAAATGGAAGGAAAATATGCTTATATCCCAACTAAGATCCACTTTATACAATCTCAAATGTAAAACTAGGAGATGTAAAATTCCTCAATGTGTATGTTCAAAACAAATATGTCATTTGCATAGCAGATGTGGTGAAGATAAAAAAAATATTTTATCATGGAATGTGAAGCCTAAAAGGACATGAGGATTGCATATGAGGATATTCTAAAAGTAAACATACTAATAGCATTTTTTGAAGAATTGAGAATATAAAAAATAGGGACACTTCTTCTCAAAATCAACAACAAAAGAAACTCACTCCAAATTATGGTAAAAGGATGTTAATATTTTTGGCTTTGTTGAATAATTTTTTTTGATATTAATCTAAATAAGAGGTCCAAGAATTGAATCCAAAAATAAGTAGGGTAGTACACCATACCCATATTCTATTAAATATCTTGGTCCCATAGACTATTTTGGTCTTGTGGACACAATTCAAATTATTTTATTTGATTTTTTTTATCCTATAATAAACTTAATTAGTATAGTATTTAGTATATTATAGATCCCCATGATATAAAAATTAACCTTAGTTATAATAATATTTTTTTGTCATGTAAATACATTAATAAAATCCATATATAACTATATATAAAAAGAATTATATCATCAATTTATCCTTGCCATATTGATGCTTCTTTTTCTCCATGACATTCTACCATAGATGGTGCTACATATCTAAACAAAAATACTTTCATATATAATATGTAGTTCATAACTTTAAATTTATAATGACATATAAATAGTTGCATCCTATAAAATAAAATATTCTTGATAATATAGCATATTAATTATAAATTTACATAAAAGGTTAGTCAATCATAGTGTTATACTTAAAATAAATTAGAAAATATTTATATGAAATGTATTTCTAGTGAATCACAATAAACATATTATCCATACTGCCAATAATGGAATTTATTTTATAGGCATATGATGTAGCACATAAATTTGATAAGGTTTGAATATAAGTCTCCTTTTTAAATATAGACATAAAATAAATAAAAATATTGTGTTAATTGACAACAACTTCTTCTTTTTTCTCTTTATACACATTAAATAATTCTCTAAACATGTTATATTTTATCCTTGTATCTTATGCTTAAAACATTAAAAGGTATCAACTAGGAACACCCTAGTTGATGTCTTTGTACTCTCATCAAAGAAATCTAAATTTGAATTATGGGGAAGGTGATCCCCATTATATCCTAATTATATTTTATGTAATTTAATATAATGATATTTATAAATAAAATTATATATTATATCAAATTTACTACTATAATGTTTTATTACATATCCCAACAAAAATGTATATGAATAAGGGTGAGTGCTTATATATAATACATGACTATCAACTATAAGTAAAATGATTAACTAAAAATGTTCTCTTTTTGAGAACCTTGGTAAAGAAAAATCTTTGACCTTGGGTAGCTCCGACCACTCTTCAAACAAGATCCTCCATGTTGAAGAAGTCCCTCTCGTTGAGAAACTAGAAGTGTTGGTAGATCCTATTTTATAGGTATGTATCCTAGAAACCACCTTGGATATCCTCTCTTCCAATACTTTGAAGGGTAATGCATTTGAATGTCTTACCTAAAAATGACATCATTCTATTGGAAATAGTATCCCCTCTTACGCGAATAATCGGGCTTCACAAGACTTGATTATGGAAGCACCAACGAATAGGTAGAATTTCTTATCAGATACAATTATGAAATATCCTCTCAATATATTGGTGGGAGACTCCCCAATTAAGTAGATTAAAACCCTAGAATTCAAAACTCTTCTAGGATCCCCACCCAAAGGGAAATCCCCTGGACTTGTCACAAGAAATCAAAATAAAGGGAATGTGGATGTGGGCTTAGAAAGAAAAGTAGGCAAACCTTCAAATAAAGAACTTAGGAAATAGGCCACAGAGTTAGATATTGTGGATGGAAGTCAATTGACTTTGAAGCTAGAGACCAAGGATCATTCTGATGAAATCCCTGAAAGCTCTAATGGACTCATAGTTGAATCCTTGTCCAAGGCTAGTTTAGGAAAATAAAATACCTTCAAAATATACGAGAGGTAAATGGAAAGTGAAGTTAGATTTTGAGTGGAATTGAATCCTAAAGGGAAAAATCAAAAGGAGAATCAAGAGAGTGTGCTGGTACTATAAGTCAACCTCCTTCCAATGGAGGAAGGGGAAAGAAATTTAATCCCAAGAATTGTAGATGAGAATACTCTCTTGGAATGTGAGAGGCCTCAATGACCACTCAAAATAGAGACTTCTCTCTTCCATGAGAAAGGATTTATCCCCTCAAATTTTGTTACTACAAGAAACTAAACTAGATGGAAATAATATTTTTAGAGTTAAGAACTTTATTTGGAAGGAGGTAATTTTTGTTGCAAGTCAATGTCAAGGTATTATTAGAGGTTTGCTCTATCTCTAGGATCCTTCAAGAGTTGATGAATTTCTCATATCATCCTCTAATAAAATAATCAATATCTTATTTTCTTGCAAGCAATCTAAAAAGAGATGGGTTTTATCCAATATTTATGCTCCCAATTCTATTTCTAAAAGAGAAGCCTTATGGTCAATTTTGGGTTAGATGAGAGGTACATTTCTAAATGAATGTTGGATGCTACCAGGGGATTTTAACTCTCCTCTCTATCCCTCAGATAAAAAAGGGGGTGTTCAAGGGTTCTCTAAAGGTATGGAGTATTTTTCCAACTTTGTTAATCAATTTTAGTTGATGGATCTAGACCTAAGAGGTAGTAAATATACATGGAGTAATAGGAGACCTAGTAGTCAATCTATTCAAATAATTCTAGACAAATTTTTTATTCCTAAGGATGGGCTAGGACTATTGGGGAATAGTTCTCTCAAATTTATTTCCAAGATTGGGTTAGATCATAACCCTCTTGTATTGGAAGTCCTCCATAAGATCAAAGGCATTAAAAAACCATTTATATCTAAATCTATGTGGCTTCATCACAGTGATTTGGAGGATAAAATTAGGGATTGGTGGGCTAAAATATTTTTTGCTACTCTTAGCCCAAATTGCCAAAAATATTTACTTTGTGAAAAATAATTTGAAAATATGGAATAAAACTATTTTCGGCCACCTTTTCTAGCAAAAAGAGGATTTGAAGAGTCAACTTAAAGATATTGAGGCCTTTTTGGAGTCGGGTTTAGGATAGGAAGACCTTAGAGAAAGGAAAAAAAATGTGTTGGCAGAGTTCCATAATATGCTTGGAAAAGAAGAGGTGTTTTGGAGGCAGAGGTCTAGAGTGATCTGGTTGAAATATGGGGATAGAAACACAAAATTCTTCCATATAACAACTCTTAAACATAAAAGTGTTAACAAAATCAAAGAGGTTATAAAGGAATATGGCTCCATTCTAGTTGATCAGAGAGATATTAGGGATGAAGTTGTGAGGTACTTTGAAGAGCTTTTGGGTCCTAGCCCTAAAAGGGATTTGCAAGCTAAAGAGATTATTGGCCAACATCCCCAAGCTCATTTTAGATGAGATGAACTCCTAGCTAATTAGCCCCTTTGAAGAGGAGAAAATTAGGATTGTTGTTTTCTCTATGTCCAGAGAGAAAGCACTAGGTCTAGATGGTTTCCCCATAAATTTTTTCCAAAAATTTTGGCATGTTATTGGAAGGGAGGTGGTTGAAGCTATTGTTGAGGTCCAACACTCTCATTTTATTCCAAGGGATATTAACTCTACATTTTTGGTCCTCATCCTGAAGAGTGCTGGAGCAAAATATCTCAAAGATTTCAGACCCATCAACCTTTGTAATACTATATACAAAATTCTATCCAAGGTTTTGGCTAATAGAATGAAAGCTATTCTCCCCTCTATTATTGACTCAAATCAGGGTGGTTTTGTGCTAGGGAGGCAAATCCTTGATGGAGTCATTAAAATCCATGAACTATTACATTCTATTGAAAAGAGTGGAAAATCAGGTATGTTCCTCAAGCTTGATATTAGTAAGGCCTACGATAGAGTCTCCTAGTCCTTTTTGGAAAAATTTATGATCCATTTTGGGTTCCATTGTAGTTGGATTTCTCTCATTAAGCAATGCTTCTCTACCTCCTTCTTCTCTATTATTGTCAATGGGGAAGTTTTTGGGTTTTTCAAGAGTGCTAGAGGCCTGAGACAAGGGGATCCCCTATCTCCCTCTCTCTTCATTATCCTTGTGGAGGCCCTTGGGAGATCTATTAAAGTATAGGCATAGAAGGGATCAAACCAACAAGCACCTTTGATACCATCTCACATCAAAAATTTGTTGATGATACACTCCTCTCGACTGTCTCCTCCATCCCCCAAGCCAAAGTAATCAAGGAAATTCTTATTTGCTATGAGTTGGCTATGGGTCAATTAATAAACTTTGTGAAGAGCAATTTTTTTCTTAATACCCCATTGGCTAGACAAAGAGCCATTGCCAAAATTCTTGATTGTGTTATTGTGGACCTCTCATCCACCTACTTAGGCCTACCTCTTTTCAAGGGTCGATTTAAGGAAGAGATGTGGAATCCTATCCTTGAAAGAATCCAAAGAAAATTGGTGGGCTAGAAAGGAGATCTTCTTAGCTAGGCTGGAAAAGCCCAATTGGTCAAGGCCTCTCTCCAAAGTCTTCCAATATACTTTCTTTTCCTTTTTATAATCCCTTCCAAAATTGCACAAAAACTATAACCCTTCCAAATATCCTTCTTATGGTATAGCTTGGAGGATAAAAAGAGGTTTCATTTGGTCTCTTGGGAGCAAGTGTGCACTAGAAAAGATGTTGGAGGTTTAGGGATGAGGAAAATATCCTAGATGAACAAAGCTTTGTTGGCCAAACAATGCTAGAACTTGATTAAGCATGAGAATAATGGTTGGTCATAAATTCTAAAAGCCAAGTACTTAATTAGGGGAAACAACTTCTTATCTGAGCAGTTTCTACCTTATGGCTCAACCCTCTAGAACAACTTAGCAAAAGCTAAAAATATTCTAAAAAAAGGATTAAATGGAGCCTTGGTAATGGGGAAAATATTAGTTTTTGGGAATATCCATGGCTTGAAGACTCTCCATTGTTGGATAATACATCCTTTACCCTTTTGGGACCCATGCTTGCTTAGATATGGGGGAATAGAGTTGTTGATTATATTGAAGAAGTGGGAGGTAAAAAGAAATGGAAGGATCTTCAAACTTTTGAAGTGGCCCAGGGGGAAGAAGATAGTTTAAACCTCTTGTCCCTTAAATTGAGAAATCAAATTATAAGATAGGTCAACTATGAAGACTCTCTAATCTGGTGTGAAGAGAAAAAAGGTAATTTTTCTGTGAGGTCTACATACCATCTTGAGGTTGAGGAGAACATTTGTGTGGTTACCTAGTAAGCAAATCTGGAATAATGATTTGATCCCAAAGGTTAACTTTTTCTATTGGTTGATTCTTCAATTGAAAATTAAAAAAAGAGGATTGGTCCTCCCCAACCGATGTTACCTCTATGGTCAGCATGAAGAAACTACCCAACACCTCTTCTTGAACTACTCCTTTTCTCTTTTAGTCCTTAATTTTCTCTTAAGTTCTTTGGAAATCTGTTGGGCCCTTCCTAATATGGTGATAGATCTTTTTAATCAGTGGCCTTTTCCACCCATTTTTAGCCCTATATTGCACACTCTTTGGAAATTAAGCCTCCTGCACTACCTATGGGATGTTTAAAGGGAGAGGAACAATAAAGCCTTTAATAATTGCTCCAGAGACTTTCATTCTATGGGAATCAAGATTATAGATTTCGTTATGGAGAAAACCCCTTACCTATCTTTCCCTTCTAACAAAGAGAAGTCCGTTGAAGTAATACTAGCATTTAAGTTGAGTCTTCCTTGAATTAATCATGGTGCTAATCATGTTGATAAATGCAAACTATATAAATGGGTCACACCACCTATGGGATGGGTAAAATTAAATTTTGATGAAGCCTCCAAAGGAAATATTGGGTTGGTAGGAGCTGGTGGGATCATTAGAGATAGTAAAGGTGAAATCATCATGGCTTATGCTAAGAATATTGGTGTCCAATCCAACCATCTCATTAAGATCAAGACCTTGTTTCAAGGTATGACCATTCTTGAATCCATAGGTTTGAAGGTCTTCATCGAAGGGGATTCCTTAAAATTAATTAACCCCGCTCAATGGAACCAATCCTAGTAGCTAGAATATTAGAAATATGATGGATGAATCTAGAAGAATTCTTAACTCCCTTGAAAATGTTCAATGTATATATATCTTTAGGAATGAGGAAAATATCTCAGATGAACAAAGATTTGCTGGTCAAAAAATATTGGAACTTGATTATGTATGAGAATATTGGATGGTCATAAATTCTAAAAGCCAAGTACTTTTTTTTAAGAGAAAAACCCCTTGCGGGGTTGCCTTGGACTGAGAGACCACGAACAGGGGGTTCTACATCGTCAAAGTCACCCGAGAGTTGCACCCGAACCTGCCCGCACCAACATTATCAATTGGATTTTGGATACCCAATTCAACTTTTTGGTAGGGTGGATATTTAAACCTAGGACCTCCCTTGGAGGATTGCCCTCTCCTCTCCAACTCACCTACAACACCTGGGTTAAAAGCCAAGTACTTAATTAGGGGAAACAACTTCTTATTTGAGAAGTTTATACCTTATGGATCAACCCTCTAGAACAACTTAGAAAAGTTAGAAATCTTCTATAAAAAGGATTAATAGATCCGTGGTTAAGGGGAAAATATTAGTTTTTGGGAATATTCATGACTTTAAGACTCTCAATTATTGGATAATACCTCCTTCATCCTTTTGGAACCCATTCTTACTCAGATATGGGAGAATATAGTTGATTATATTGAAGAAGTGGGAGGCAAAATGAAATAGAAGGATCTTCAAACATTTGAAGTTGCCTAGGTGGAAGAAGATAGTTTAAACCTCTTATCCCTTAAATTGAGAAATATAATTATAATATAGGTCAACTATGAATATTCTCTAATCTGGAATGAAGAGAAAAAAGGTAAGTTTTTTGTGGGGTCTACATACCATATTGAGTTTGAGGAGAAATTTGTGTGGTTACCTGATAAGCAAATATGGAATAAAGATCTTATCTAAAAGGTTAATTTCTTTATTGGCTAGTTCTTCAAGATATATTCCTTACAATTGCAAATTAGAAAAAAAGAGGGTTTGTCCTCCCTAACTGATGTTACCTCTATGGTCAACATGAATAAACTACCCAACACCTCTTCTTGAACTACTCCTCCTCTTTTAGCCTTTAATTTCCTCTTAAATTCTTTGGAAATCTATTTGGTCCTTCCTAAGATGGTGATAGATATTTTTAATTAGTGGTCCTTTACACCCTTTTTTAGTCCTATATTACACACTCTTTGGAAATTAAGCCTCCTACAGTACTTGTAAGGTGTTTGGAGGGAGAGGAATAAGAAAGCTTTTAATAATTTCTCTAGAGATCATTCTATGGGAATCAGGATTCTGAATTTCCATATGGAGAACACCTCTTATCTCTCTTTCCCTTCTAACAAAGATAACTCTATCGAAGCAAGACTAGCGTTTAATGTGAGCCTTCCTCGACTAGATCATGGAGCTAATTAGGCTGATCAAAGCAAACTATAAACTAAATGGGCCCCACCACCCATGCGATGGGTAATTTAAAATTTTGATGAAGCCTCCAAAGGAAATCTAGGATTTGTAAGAGTTTGTGGGATCATTAGAGATAGTAAAGGTGAAATCATCATGGCTTATTCTAAGAATATTGGTTTCCAATATAGCCATTTTATTGAGGCCAAGGTCTTGTTTCAAGATATGACCATTATTGAATCCCTAGGTTTGAAGATCATCATCGAAAGGAATTTCTTAAACTTAATTAACACCCTCAAAGGAACTAGTCCCACTAGTTGGAATATTAGCAACATGATGGATGAAGCTAGAAGAATTCTTAACTCCCTTGAAAGTGTTCAGTGTAGACATATCTTTAGGGAAGGGAACAGGGCTACCGATTTTCTTACCAATATTGGTGTTCATCAAGAAAACTTGGCCATTTGGAGGAATTCCTTTCCTCAGGATATGATTTTGTTTGCCAAAAGAGAGTTTGCTCTGTGTTTTAAAGTTGCTTAAGCCCAATATTTTTTCCTTGGTAGAAATGTTTTGAATTACCTTTTTTGGCGGTTCTTTCAAACTCTTATCTTAAGTTGGTTGTTACCTCTTGTCCATGCCACCTTGCTTCTCTCTTGTTTTTGGAAGTGGTTATCATTACCTAGGGATGTCAAACCTAGTGAATCTTATTTTCTTCTTAGTATTTTGGAGTTTTTTGTAGAGTTCTCGTATTTTTTGATCGGTATTCATGGTTTTTGGTGCCCTAGGATGAGGTGGCTCTTAGTCAAGGTGTCTCTCAAAATTTGGACAGCCCTTCTCGAGTTCCGTAGTTGCACTCTTAGGAGGTGGTAAATTATGTACAAGCCTAATAGGTATGGATACCTTGGTTCATTTGTTTCTTCTGCCTTGTTCAACTGAGAAGGACAACTCTGCATGGAAGAACCAAGATACACTGAAGACTCTTGAGTAGGCATACAAAGTTCATAATGATCTTCTTGGTCCTCTAACTATATCAATCCATTTGGCTTCTACTTATGCTAAAGAAGTCTCTAGGATGGTGAATCAATATATGATTAAAAATAATAATTATGAGGATTGAATGCCTTCTGTTTTCTTGTGGGCTTCAAGGTTCCTAGGCCTTTCTAAAGGTTTTTTTGGTTGCTCTATGGCTATAAGTGTTGGGACGGCTTGACCCTCGTTTTTTGTGAGTTTTTTTTCTGGTTTTATTTTTGCTCTGTTCTTTTTACTGATTTAATTTACTAATAATATTGGAAATCCTTTCAAAAACTTTTTTTACTATCTTATTAGAAAAAAAAAAATGAAGGACTCAAAATTTCAATCCGGTAAGCAATCGCCCCTCGTGGTTGCACCCTTTTAAGGTCACCAAAATAGCGTGCAAAATGTAATTCCTTTGATCCATTGTCTCCAAATTTATAAATCGTCGACCACTTCAGTTTATGCGTCTGACGGGCCAACTTGTTACTGGTGTCGGATACTTTGAAAATCAGTAAGATTGATATTAATACCCCCAACGAAGACCACTATATCTCCCCACGTAGACATCAAATAGAAAGTGCAACGTTTCTAAACTATAAGAGTTTGATTTTGTTCTTTTTGTTTGATCTTGGTGTAGCCGTTAGTAGGATGAACGAATATTTTAAACATTAGTCAGTGCTTTTCATGGTGTAGATCCAAAAGCATTACAGCAGGTTCAAAAGCATGACGTTTCCATCCTTCTCCAGTGTACATTCAAACAAACCAAAAAGTCATATAAATGACAGCTTGCCCACAAATGATCAACAGCTTGCAACCCAATATCTTGTACAACAACCAGCAGCACTTTTGACGTACATGTCTACGCCATTAAAAGTGATATTCACTGCAAAACTCCATCAGATCAAACAGCAAAGGAGGTTAGGCCATCCATTTAATCTTTGGCAACAAATGAAAATGATTCACACTCAAGTGCAATCCTTCACTGCAAAACTCCATCAGATCAAACAGTTCAACTCCAGTTAGAGAAAAACAAATGCAAGTAATGGGGATGACGTTTGCAGCAAAAACATTCTCCTTGACAAAAATGTAAGTAATGGGGATGAGATTTGCATATGAACGAGTCAGCATTTTGATCCACTAACTAGCAACAGGATACCCACTACATTCACAATCTAGGACAAACAGCGAATAACGGAATAATGACTAAACATCTCTTGTCCGTTGTCCAGAAGAAGAGGTGCGTTTTAAATTGACGTGCATGTAAAAAAACACTCACTGATGCACTGAAAAGAAACTTCTTGACCTCTTGTTTTTAAACCGGTTCATGTGTTGTTGTAAAAAAACAGTAGTATATTCCAAATGGTACTTTTGGGTTACTTCCTGGGTTTGTGATTTAGTCTTATAAGTTATCTCGTGTACATAATTTTACTATAGTGACTTTTTAAAAGTAACACAAGTGTTTGTCCTATTGTATATTTAGTATTAGTATATTCTCAATATTGATAGTTAATTAAATATTATTATGCATCTATGTCACAATCAAATATTAAGGTTTAAAAAATATATATTTCAATAGGGGCATTAAAGTATATTGTGGTAAAGTGAGTTGGACTATATTATGATCATGTATTGTAATTGATGTATCAATACAATTGTATTTAAAACAACTTCTCATCCATAATACTTTGGACAAGTAGAGCACCATCATTACACATCATGCTGATAATTAAATTGTTAACTATTGAAGGAATTTTTTTCTAATTTAGGTATCTATGGTTACTATGGGTTAATTTAACTTACACCAACACCATGATGGAATAGTCGAGGGTTGAAAGAGCAAAATATCAATTGCTCAACTGATGGAAACAAGTGATAAACATAGAATAAATTATATAATTATTTATTGATGAGAATTTTATACAAAGGAAATGCATAATGGTTATAGAGCATAGGTTAGTTTGGACATCCAAATTGTCTCTCTGGTAAGTTATATAATTTTTTAAGTAAAATTTTATTACTTAAATATGAAAATGGTAGAAATAGTGAATTTGTTTATCACTTCAAGAAAAATTATGTCAAACTAGAAAAGATAAATCCTATACAAAAGACTATATTATTATCTTACTTAAAGGATAAGTATTTATCTTATACTTTTTTCTATTGCATATGTTAATATCCTATATTTTAATATCACAATATCCTTCCATTCTTAAGTAGTATAATTTGAATTATCACTACTCAACCTTTAAAACTATAATATAAATAATAACTTGAATCATAAATCTAATTATGTAAATGCATTCTTTATAAAAGGTTATGTCTAGTATTGAAAGGTAATACTTGTTATTTTATAAGATGAAGATATGGTCCTTTAAAAATATTTCTCAGGAGATGTTGAACTATCTATATTGAACCTTACAATGTATCACAAAGATAATAAATTGAATATAAATTTGAATATTATCCTGAATTCGAGCCAATTTCTACCATTTAGATGTGCTTCAAAGAACTATACCCTTGAACATCAATTTTATAGATAAATCAGATGTCGTCCCACATCAAGCATAAATAAATATCTCTCTGTTCAATGGATGCTTCAACCTGAAGCAACCCGCAAGCATAGTCATTGAACCCTTTGATGGCTAATAGAGCTAGCTACTTTATCCCATGATGGCCTCTCTGTGAAATCTATTCTCTTTATATTTTCTAGATACAGTAGCTTTAGCATAATCTAATTTCTATTCTAGTATATTTTTAGTCAATTTTGCATGTATTTATTTATTGTTTTTAGCATATTTACTTTATTTTCTTACTATAGAAATGGACCTCATCCTAAGAAGTTTCACATTTGCTCATAATGTCTTGTAAGTGTTCTTGTGTGTAGGTTTTAAGCCTTATCAGGAGCTATTCATCATTAATATCCTTCAATATTTATCTCATCAAGCGGAGGTCACAAAGAAACTCTCTATATTTATTTTTGGGAGAGCAAATACTCTGAAAATTACACCTACACTTTGGTTATCAATTGTAATTTGTATGAAATTGGTATAATCCCTAAGAGGGATATTTTTGTAATCATTTTGTAAGGACAATTTCAAATATTAATGATAAGGGTGTTATTTTCTTCATTCTTTTGTCTCAATATGGTTACATGATTTGTATTTGTCAATTTGATTTCATAAATATTTAGGTGTATGGTTTTTGCTACTCTACAGTGGAGATCACGGTGTGGAACTTTTCCATATTTCACAAATTTATCACTAATTAACTATTTTTTATAGGGACCACCACTCTGGGCTAGAACGATTCACAGAAGTTATCGTCCTACCCTATGACGGCTAGCAAAGCCCACCGTTCTGCCCTGTGATGGTCTTAGAGTAGAGTCACAAAACCAAAGAGACAACAACTTCATCAAATGTAGGATTTTTTTGTGAGTATCTCTGCACTTGATTTTACTGTTTTTCATAGAAAATATAGAATTGTAAGTTTTAATTGATAAAGTTAGAGAAATTATTTAATTTTAATATTTCTATCTATGATCGCTCTTGGCTCTAGTGGCCTCTGTTGCTGGATGCTACAAGGTACAACAACCCCTCCTTTTGACCACTTCTATGTTAGATGGCCTTTGTTGTAGACTGTATTATATAGAGATGGTCTCTATTTTGTTGTATGTTTGGGTTTGCTTACTTGTTAACTTTCTAAAGAATAACATTATTTAGGGTTTGTACTTCAAATTTTTTAAACTGAAACATTCTTATTTAAAAATTTTAAATGTATTTTATACATTAGAAAAATATCATTGATCTCTCTATGTTGCATCTTTATTTTTGCATAAGATAAAAGGAACCCACACACACCATGTATCACACTAAACATTAGCGAGTTGGGATTCACAACCAACCATTAATCAAGACTAACAACGGTGGTCTTCATCACCATATTGTTAGGTTTCTTGTAGTTATTTGAACCCCATTTTGACCAAGGTAAATCCAAAAACCATCATAGCCAATGAATATAGCATGTATCTCTCTTCGATGAGGTATATTGCTGACTGAGGAGAACTGGTTGAGGAATGGTAGGACCTGGACTCACTCATCAAATTTAGACTTCATCATCAAATTTCGGTGGGTTTCATGACCTAGGATTCATCACCATGCCTATGTGAAATCCATTTAACTGAGTATTACATCACTAAAATCAAACTTCAAACAAGAGAAAAGCAATAAATCAATGAATCAAAACACACAAACTAGTTTAGGAATCACAAAGAATATTTAAATGAGATAATCATCTTGTATACTTTATTTATTTCCTTACTATATGCATAATAAACATAAAATAGTCACTACATGTAGCTATGTCTAGTCATAGACTAAGGCTACAAGGAATACAAAAGAAGACCCAAAATGCCTTTGTTATAGCCTAACAGATTTACTTTTACCTAAATGACATCCTAGCAGCCATCATAGAGATAATTCCAATCATGAAGGATTCAATAATTGATATATCCCTACTAGGAGGACACCTATGGGATCTCCTCGTGACTGAGAAGAGGATCTTCTTAAATCTTATCCATATCATGCTACTTATAGTTAATGTCTACCCATAGAGATGCCAAGTAGAGGGGTCGTACAAATTTGTATACCCAATAAATATACACTTCCATATGAGCATGGGATAGGATATATGCCTTTGCCTAGTCTAGATGAGGGGGTCACCCCCTCGATCATCCTTGGTTGAGTCAAAAGCTAAATCATCTAGATAGATACTTTCCTAACATAGTTCATAGAGCACCTTCTTCTACCGTACTCACTTTAAGGATGGGTACGATGAATATTTAGTGCATCCTATCGATACGTGTAGAGAGTGTTCTATATAAACACGTCATACTCCTGTGTAATCTTTGCATGAGGACAACATCCCTAGGGTTGAACATAGAGTCAATAAAAATTTTATTGATCAAGGAAATATGGTAGCCATCCATTCTATGCACACTAAAATATATAAATTCTCTCATATTGATATGAGAAGTCATAGGCCACATACATCAAATTGAATAGATCAGCTACCTAGGCCAAATACTAGTCAAAGGGAGCAGTTAATCCAATCATAATTGGATGATTTGTGTAGAGAGCGAGAGTGCTTAGATCATGAACATCTAGATCAACAAAGCTTACATCACCAGTGGTTGTATGAGCATAAAATGTGTGAGGAAAGAATTTTAGAATATAGATTACATGAGGAGCAATCACGTAGGGTAGCCTATGATAAAATTTCCATGCCTATAACTTCCCAATAATAACTTAACACAAGGTGCACTGTGCAACATCAGGAGTTGCCTTCTAGGCCAACCAACAGTCATCCTCCTCCCACCTCTATTCATCAATATAGGCCAAGACAATGCCAAGCACCAAATCCACCAGAATATAAGGCATACGAAGAGATAGAAGTAGAAGACCATGATTAAACATATCCTGAGTCACTTTTTGAGGATATGGTTGATGATTACAATCTACCACCTTAGTAAAACATGAAGCTTCCACCTCCTCCTCCTAGGATACCACTTCAAGAGAATGAGATTATTTCATCTTATGCATATAAAGTCCTTATAGAGCAAATTCAAATGCTAGAGAAGTATGGAGCAGGTTACTAAAAGCCTACATTGTACAAATTATACAATCAACCCCTAAACCAATTAGTTCCTTGTCTTACTTACCTAGACCATTTTAAAATGCCTAAGCTGGATAGATTTAGAGGGAATGATTATGTCCAAGAGCATGTCACAATTTTTATGAACTTGTATTTACAGTTACAAGATAACGATACTTTGTTGTTAAGAATATTTGTGATAACACTCTCTAGCATAGCTTTAGAGTGGTATAATCAATTATCATGACATAACATCTGTAGATCTTAATAGCTAGCAAATATATTTCTAAAACACTTCTCTTTTGGATTCAAGAAGAAGGTAAATTTAATTGACTTATCGAACATACGTCAATTTGATGATGAGCCACTTATGGACTATGGAAACATGTGGTAAAAAATAATGTTAAAACTGCATTTCACTATACCTATTTCAGAACTAACACAGATATATACAAAAAGTTGTTCAAAGCAAATATCACTTCTTTTACAGTTGTAGCAGTATCAAAAATTCAAAGAGACTTTGAATCTGGCTAAAGTTTTTAAGGATATTAATGTATAGGAGGGAGACATAAAACTCTGCAAGAAGTGGAACAAGAATTTCCATAATAATCACCATCAAATAAAACTATCTTTGGTTAATTAGATTGTTTTAAATATACTAAAGTGGAGAAAGTACCACAACAACCTAATTATCAGTATCAACCCCTTCTAGTGCAGTACAATAACCAATTCCAAAGAAATCAAGGGTAAAATAAGAAATGTTATCCTCCTTACACATATATGCCACTACCTACGTCTTTGGCATATATTTTCAATAGATTATACAAGGCTAAGACGATTACCTTACCTAAAATTTACTCGATAGATCCTGCCTACCTGAAGCCTAAAGGGTATAGAGAGGATTTATATTGTTCTTATCATCTTCAAAATAGACATGATATACAAATGTTCTATGGATTCAAAAACCTAGTGCAAAACATGTTGGATGAGAACCAATTATAAATTGACAACCCTCTCTCTCTTGATAATTAGTAGATGGGTATTTTCAAGGATCTCTTGCCCATCCATGAGACCAAGGGTAACAAAACTAGGTAGATTAATGAGACACATACAGATCCACCCACACATGATTTTTTAGGTATGATAAATATCATGATGTGAAATAGAAGGTACAATCAAGTAGAGCCACCCATGGCACCTATTCAAATTCCTTTTGTGCCCTAGCAAGATCCAGCTCAAAACCTGCTACCAAGTCCACTATCACAACTAGTGATAACCATTAGATATAGGTTTACCCAAAGCTTGTATATGATATCATCCAAGCTCTCCATCAATGAGCTTATTTAGTAGTCTCCTAAACATAGGGAAGCACTCATGGAGATTCTAAAACCCATTGAGCTTCAGTCCCAAGATCCTAATACATTCACTAACTTTTTGGAGCATGTCCAAAATTGCAAAGAGCCCATGGTAACCTTATATGACCATGAAATTAAATAGGTACTAGAAAACATAGTAGATACTTCATTACACATAATTGATTGCATCAACTAGATACCATACAAGTGAGTGTTTATTGATACAGGCTCATTGATCAACATAATAATCACGATCACTTTGGAATATTTGATTCTTCCAACATCACATATAGTGGCATATACTTTCACATTACATGTTTTTAATGATACATTATGCTCAATAGTTGATACTATAGTCTTGCCAATTCAAGTGGGACTAAAAACCATTTTTGTATTATGCCATGTGTTGGAAGGAGCGATGCAATACAACATATTACTTGATCATCCTTGGATCCAAGACATGAAATGTGTTTATTCTATTCTTAATTAGTGTATTAAATATGTTCATGAAGGATAGGTTCATGTAATCCCTTTGGATGATGAATACTTTAAACATATCAATCAGGTTAGCAAGCCAAGGGAGTTTGTCTTACCATTAACACATCTGGATAATAGACCTACTTCTCCCATTAAGCATCTAGAGTTCCAAATTAAATCAAAACATGTTGATCCATCCACCTCAACACTGCCACCTTCACCTAAATTAGTAGCCACTTATAATAAACCTTCATCATCATCTGATCCTCAAATCAAATAAAAATTGAAGGCACCTCGAGCTTGCTAAATATTTGGTATAAAATATCACTTTTACACCAATTATTGAATTTGCATATGAAATGAGAAGACATCATGCTTCTCCCTTACATATTTAAATAGTGGTACCCCTAGGCATACCACAAAACTAGAAAAATTTCATATATGGGGGTTTCAACCAAGCCATAAATAAATATCCTCTTATCAATCACGATAAGGAACCATTTATAGGAAACATCTACTATATATCAAATCCTAATTTTGATCTAAGATATTTATACTATTTCCATTGGCATGATAATGACTTAGGTCCATACGATTAGGTTCGTAGGACATATTATCAACTCCAATATCAATTGCCTACAGATATATTCAATTTAGGGTACTCTATTTGTGTACTAGATGAGCCCCAATTGATTCCCTATAATGCCTAAACTTAGGATTTCGAGAAGATATTGATAATAATGAATATGCCAACCTTGACCCTCTTATTTATTAAGGGATCATTTCCCAATTATAATGGTCACCATAGAGCCTATATAATCATATCATGAGATCAACCAAGAATAGGAATCTGAACTCGATGATATTCTTGAAAATGCTTAGATTGACGAAGATGATGAATATGAGGATGAAAAAAAAAATGTATACTTAGGTTATACCTACCTTCATCATATTAAAAACTATAAAGGAGATATTGATCCAATTAGCCCCCATGTTAACATAGATGACATCTAGCATAGGGATTTTCCTCCACCTAACTCGAGGTAGTTACTTTTTCTTGAGGACCCAATTATCCTATCTACTTCTATAATATACTTAGAGATCCTAATGCCTCCTAATCCACATCTAGAGCAATCATTAATCTATAGGTATTACACTTGTGGTCATGGAGATCACCAACAATCCATAAATATTATTTCTATTGATTTAACCACACCTCTCTTCAATTATAACAACCCTTTAAAGTTTTGGCATTTCAACCTTGAGGCCATTGATTTGACCATGTTGTATCACCACCATCATCTGAGGAGATATTACCATGTGAAGAAATGCTACAACTATTTTATTTCACTCTAGGCTATACTTAGGATGTTTGTAATGTTGAGGTCAAATCTGATATGATATATCATCTAAACCTAGTGGATGACACCCACTTGATCCCTACACCTCATAAAATTTAGGAGAGATCCCATATGTCAATTGAGGATACTTTTTATGTGGATATTAGCAATGAGCCTAACCATCCTAAGAAATTCAAGTTTGGAGAAATTCTATCTCCTAAAGAGCATGCCATCGTCATACCTCTTTTGATATAAAATTCTAACATATTTACTTGGTCATATTAAGACATGTCAGGTCTTGATCTGAATTTGGTTACATATAACCTTACTTTAGACCCCAATATAAAGTTGGTCATGCAAAATCTTACAAATATACATCCAGTAATCACCTTAATGGTGAAGGACAATCTACAAATTTTTTTGGATGTAGAATTTATCTAATCCATATACTATCCAAAATAGGTATAGAACATGGTACCCATAAGCAAACCTGATAGGAGGATCCATATTTGCACAAATTTTAGATGCCTAAATAAAGAAATGCCCAAGGATGCATTCTCGTTACCTAACATCGACGCTCTAGTAGATGCAACTACTGGTCATGAGATGTTATCTCTTATGTATGGATTTTTAGGCTATAATCAAAATTAGATCAAACTCAAAGATCAATATATGACAACATTTACCACACAATGGGGAAAATTTTGCTATAAAGTTATACCATTTAGTCTTAAAAATACTAGTGCGACATACCAACGAGCCATGATATATGTTTTTCATGATTACATGCATAAGATACTAGAAAATTACATAGATGATTTGCTCACCAAATCTCTACTACGTGAAGAGCATGCATAATTTCTACAAAAAAAAATTGATCACGTGATAGAGCATAATGTCAGGCTGAATCCTAAGAAATCTTTTTTCAGTGTCACATTAGGAAATATCCTAAGATTCATAGTATCCAAGAGAGGGATCAAATTATATCCTACAAAGATAAAAGTAATTCTATAAATGCTTTCCCCCATAAACATGAAAGAGCTTCGTAGCTTACAAGGCAAGGAAGCATCCATCAAATACTTCATAGTGCGATTATCAGATAAATGTTGATCCATTAATAGAATGCTACACAAGGGGGTCCCATTCAATTTTAATAATTTCAAAAGGTATTTTATTAGATCAAATAGTACTTGGTAATGTTTCTAGTATTAGCTCCACCTCGACCAGATGTACCTTTATTGCTATATATTTCAGCCACAAATTTTGCTTTGGGAACCATGTTGGCCCAAAAGAACAAAGAGAACAAAGAACATGCTATCTATTACATTAGTCACACCTTGGTCAGTTACGAGCTAAAGTATGCATACATTGAAAATCTCTACTTAGTAGTGGTGTTCACTACTACATGTTAAGTCATACCACGTATGTCATATCAAAAGAAAATACTTTGTGGTACATGATGAATCGCATGTATCATCATACATGAACTACAATATGGATCATGCTATTGATAGAATTTGATCTTGAATTCATCAATAAAAAATCTATAAAAGGTCAAATTATAACTAATCAATTAGCAAAGGCACCTCTTCAGGATAACAAGCCTCTCGTGATCAAACTACCCGATGATGCAGTATTCACACTATCAGAATCACCTGAACCCAAATAACTAAAAACAAAGCACACATGACTTTGTTCTTTTATGGTTCCAAATGTGAGAAAAGGGGTGGTGTAGGGATTTTGTTTTTCATACCGCAAGGAGCTCCTATATCCTTATATTTTAAACTTGATTTCCCTTGCACCAAAAATAACACTAAATATGAGGCTCTAATATTAGGTCTCAAAACAACTATGACCATGAATATTACAAAGCTAAATATCTTTGGTGATTTTTTTCTCATCGTAAATCAAGTCAAAGGCATATATCAATGCATATGCCCCATATTGAAAGCTTTAAAAGATCTTGTGGACACATTATTAGCCCAACTATAATGGTATGAAATCGAGGAAATATCTCATACGTCTAATCACTTTGTTGATACAATGGATTATTTGGGATATTTAATCCCTCAAAACCCTTCTAATAATTTTACAACCATCCATGTTAAAATACTCTCACAATCAATGATATTGAGTGAGGCTTCACACAACAAAGAATTAGTCCACATGATTCAGATAGAACCAAATCATGAATGGTTCTACAAAGCACAAGACTTTCTAAAATAGCCATCTTGGGGGTACTTGATCTCATAGGGTCCTTCAGTTAAGGGAACAACCATTTATCATAAGATTAGCTTCCAATCTGCATTTTTGCATGATGATTCGCAACGGAAATAAATTATTCAGTTAGTTGAAGCTCAAGCTTATCAATATTGACTAACCCAATTAAAATATTACCTAAATATTGGTAATATACCTCGAGGATTATCATATACTATAAAATAAGCATTCAAATAGAAAGAAACTAGGTATGTATTGCTAGAAGATATCCTATATCATCGAAGCGACGTTGGAATCCTTCTTCATTATCTTGTACCCTAAGAATTTTTTGGGGAAATCTCATAAGGTCATGATAGTAGTTGTGATGGCCATTTTAGTGGTATGGATATTGTCAAGTGCATCCTCATAATGGGCTCTTATTGACCTGTGATTGATATTTTTTATTGTTCATATGTTAGGAAGTGTGTAAAGTGTCAGCATCATGCTAATATCTCACACCTACCATCTTAGGCCTTGTAACAGATTCAATTAGCTTGGCCTTTTTAGGATTTGATATAATTGGGAATATCTCTCCTCCATATTTAGCCCATCACACATTCATTATAATGGCTACTGAGTATTTTACTAAATGGGTGGAAACAATCTCTTTGACCACTACGACTGAAGCTCGTATTGTGGAGTTCATACTCCATAATATTATATGTTATTTTGGTATTCCATACAAAATAATATCAGATAATGGGACATCATTCAAGAACAAATATGTGTGGGATTTGACGTCTAAATATAACATTCATAATAACTTTGCAACACCCTATTAGCCACAATAAAATGTGTAGGCGGAGGCCTATAATAAAACTATAGTTGCCATATTGAAGAAGATCGTTAAAGGGGATCATAAGGATTTGCACCTTCAATTACCTCTAGCTTTATGGGCTTATCAAACTATCATTCGAAAACCCAATAGGGCAACCCCATTTTTGCTAGTATATGACACTAAGGCCATTATGCCCTTGAAATTATAAATTCCATTATTGTGAGTCTCATTGAATGAGTTCATAGATGATGACACGTCACAACAAGCTCACCTTGATCAATTGACCTTTCTTGATGAACGATGAGTGAATGCTCTTGAGAATCTACAAATGTATCAATATCATATTAAACAATATTATAATACTAAATTCCATCCAAGAGAATTTAAAGTTGGGGATCTTGTACTTAAGGATAACCAACAGAACTCAAACCTGCCACCTCATCTAATGGATAAACCAATTGGTTAGGTCCATTCATTGTAACAAATAAAATAGGACCAGGAACATATCACCCAAATTTGCTAGAAGGTGTTGAGGAGCCTAAGCCTCTCAATATTCTTCATTTATAGATGTTTTATACATAAATAATAAAACAATTAAAAATCACAAAACAAAAAAAATATCAAAAATTCCAAACAAATCAAAAAATATAAAAACACAAAATAATACAAAATGCTTAAAATCACAAAAATAAAAAATCATCAAAAATACCAAACAAATTAGAAAATATAAAAATACAAAAACAATATAAAACATTAAAATACAAAAACATTTACATTATGTTATCATGCATTTCATTGTATGCACTAATCAATTGCATTGCATTAGGCATCTTCATCCATTGCACTTACATTAGGATAGGTTGTGTTTACATTTTGATGAATGACACTATGTTTTTATTTCAATCATGAATATAGGGGTTTTTAGTCATTCAGTCATCCCTAGTTATCTTTTTATATTTTGTAGAAATCTATCTTGATTTTCATAAGGTAAGGTCTTATTTTGATAGTACCTTGCATATCTCAAAATCCCAACAAAATTTTATACATTAACAATCCTAGTCTAAACAAGGAAATATGATACTACAAAGTGGTCCTTGTCACCTTAAGCAGAAGGTTTTCCTTGATCATATTATTACGTGTATGGTCTAGGATGCTGATAATTGACAAAAGGACAAACTCCCCCCTACCCAAACAATCCCCTTGCTCTTACACAAAATGAATAAATTCCCAGAACATTGCAAAATAAACAGTGATTTTCATCACTAAGCAAATCCCTTGCTCAAAAAAATAATAATTTTTTTTACCATTAAGCATGAGCAAGTATCCCAAATTATTAAAAAATAAGAAGAGGGTAACGAACCTGAATACTTATAATATTTAGTATTCAAAAGCCATGGGGTGATCTCCACTACAAGAATGGGTTGAATGAAACCCACCTGGCAATGGAGTTGCCTTACACATGGCGATATGTCTTTCACATTAGTGACCTTATTTTGTAAAGACCAATATCATATTATGGATGAGCTAGATTTTGACGGCCTGTATTGCTTAGTAGTCTAGTCTATCTGCATACAAACTCAGTTTTAGGATGACCATAGGGTGATCATTATTACAATAATGGATTGAATGAAACCCGCCTAGCAATGAAGTAGTCTTATGGATCATCTAATATATGCACTTTGAAAACACAAGGATAATGAATATCAAGGTCTATTTAATAGGCTTGTATCTTTCAAGAGCCTTTTATAGTCAGTATACAACTTTTAATAAATAAACTAGGGTGTTTGACTCTCATGGAATATCTCAAAAATCCCTTCATAACAATAAATCATCTCATCAACATGCACATTTTTCCTTATGAATTTGTTTTTATTAAAAGGTCTTCATAGAATAGGATAGATATCAGATGGATATCAAAAATTATATTTATATGGCCATTGACTATTATATACATACCTTCTAGTTTGCATAATCTCATAGGTAAAAGACCTACATTTCATATAATTCATCTCATATATGCATATATAAATGTATAACTCTTATGATAAGGGTTAAAATTTTAATTTATAATTTTTTATACATTATGTGTTGTCTTCCATTAGTCTATTATTCATAAATTATATTCATTTATTATGTTTTAAATGATTAAAGCATACATGTACATTTAAATTAAATCATCCACATCAAATTAATGCATTACAAACACGTTACATCCACCATAGCATATAACAAAAATTGAATGCATAATCAATTAAACAAATCTACAAACAAGCATTTAACATTAGATATTGTATCCATATACACATACATAGTACTACATCCACACATTTAGATCACATAATCTAATCATACATCCATAATATATTCATTGTATGTGATTAGTACATTGCATGTATAAAATAATACATCATCATATAAGCATTACAAAGACCAATGCATACATAACATAAAATGAAAGCACAACATGAACACATTATGAGTCATAAAATAAGATCATATATATATGTGTGTGTGTGTGTGTGTGTGTGTGTGTGATAATGTCATAAATACATAGTGGTACAAAATACTCGTAGGCTACAATAGAGTGGGTGCTCAAACCTCATACTCTAAAAATATAGAGCACATATAGATCAATCAGGCTAGCCCTACATCGCTACTCTCGCCTCCACCCTCAGTCATGCTCTGCTAAGGCTAAGAAGACCCACTAGCCTTTGACCTCTATGGGTGATATTAGAATATAGACACATATTACCTCACTAATGGCTACCTTGATTTAGTCCATCATCTCTGATGTGATGCCTCTGATGAAGATCGTGTGGGTAGTATACCTCCATATTACTCTACCTCATTCTCTAAGTAGCTAATCTATGCTTGATCTGATAATTAATGAGCAAAATACTGAGCCACATGTACCTTGGATTATTTGTCTATCACTATCTACCCCTGTGCTACAGTCAAAGCATCCACTTGAGCCTACAAAACATCTTGCTCCACTATCCTAGTATCTCACTATGTTGTACGAGCTACCATTTGTGATCATAGAGCATCTCAATTTTCTATGACCTTGTCCCTCTTAGCAGTAACCCGATCAATCTCTACCTGGGATATAGTTAACTGGACCTTGAGGATATCTCTCTCCTTAGAGTATCCCCTCCATGTCTACTGTCCACTTCTTAACTAACTCTAGATAATAGCAATATTCATCTCCCACTCTGCCAACCATTACCATGTAGTCTATAGCTATGCTCATAGTTGTACCACCTCATCAATTGAGGCATACTCACCCTCCTCCTCAACCTAGGTATCCTCTACCTACCTTATAGCCTAGCCTCACTCTCCCTTGGTCTTGTGATGCACTCATTGCTCATCCCCATCACCACCCTCCTTCGCTACCACCTCTATAGGTTTGCCCATTAGACCACCTCCCTACCATAATTGGGTCACCCACCAAGTTTCATACTCTATGCTAGTACCTGGATCCACTAAGCTAGTATCAGCCACTACCATATCCTCCTCCCCTACAAGTGCATCCACTCAAGGCAAATATATTTGTGTCTTATTACTATGGTAATGATAGAGGATTGTCTCCTCTAGTACATCCTTATAGATGATAAACTATCATGTAACCTGAGAGTAGTGTAAATACTCTCGATCGATCCTATATTTCCTAATGAGCCACCTCCCTCGCTTGAACCAAGCCAAATACTCTATCACCTCAGTCTAGTTAGGGAAATCCAAGTAGGATCTCCACACTACCTAATCCCACTGTATTCTCTCTAATTACCCAACATAGTATACCAATCTATCTACATTTGATCGAATCTAGTCAATCTCTCTATCCTATAGCCATTGAGATACATAACCAATGTCTGTGTCCCCCAGCTCGGATTAGGGTACTAGTAATCCTACTGGTCAATCCACTCATATGTGCTCCCATACCCATACTAGGAGGAACAAAATACATCCTGATATGGTGTACCTTTGATGATGTATCTCGTACAACTCATCATATAAATGTGCCAACAATGTGCTACCCTAGGCCAAATGATCAACTATTGAAGATCACACTCAAGAAGATCCTGCACCATCTTGAGGAGATTCCATGAGAACCTCACTATTGAATAGTCTGGTAGTAAGACATTGGATATGATATACATCACCACTACCTAGTTCTAAGATAATACCTTAGTATTGTACCATGCACTGACCAAGGCCCTCCCATGGTCCATCTACATCAAAGCCTCATATTCCCTCTCACCAAATATCCATTATAGAACTCTCACTTGATATTGAAGGGGAGTAGAGGTGATGGCACATCCCTCAATAGGGATCCTAAAAAGTCTATAGATATCCTCCAACGTAACCATCATCTTGCTAATTGAGAGATTGAAGGTGTTGGTCCTGCTATCCCAATGATGAGCTAGGGACATCACACATGCCTACTCTGACATAACATTAGGAAGGTGCACCACCTATTTGAGGTCGATCACCCAAAACCATGCCCAATTATCAACATCTAGCTCTCTTCGCAAATCAGTCAGTAGGGTAGGTTCCCTACCATGAGTCATCAAAATATGATGCCCAAAAAAATACCAAAAATAAAAAAATCAACGTCTAAATCTCTTTGTAAATCAATAAGCAGGGTAGGTTCCCTACCGCAAGTCGTCAAAATATGATTCCCAACAAAATGCCAAAAAAAATCATAAAAAAATAAAAAAATATTTCTAAAGTTGGGAGGTAACTCTAGGCCCTGACGACTACCAGACATGACTACTGGACCCCAGGACGACCACCCCAATGGTCAAAATTTTTACCATTGGATTTCAAAAATGACTTCCATACCCAATGACGACCCCATTCCCACCAAAGGAGAGCCACTCCTACCTATGGCGGTCCTATAGTGGTACCTAATTTGGATACGATCCCCCATAAAAATCCTAAATACCTTTAAGATACTATAACGTACACATTCCTAAGCTAGGGTGAGGTTCTTTGTCAAAGGTTTAATAAGGTTCATTTTTCTCATTACTTGGTGAGATTAATTTTAATTTACAAAATTTACAAGAGAGGGATCAATATTTCTACCTTAGTAGCTCTGACTCCTTCACTTGTTGAAGACTTTGGTTGATCCACCATCATCGTGTATAGCGATTTTGATAGTATTTCTTCTTATTTTATCTCTCCTACACCTCACTGATCACTTTTCTCTCACTACCAACTATCACAATGACAATACAAATTGAAAATTTTGCTTTTATATTTTCTAAATTTCCTAAATGCCTTGGGGTGCAGTGGTGGCATTTTGGCATGATTTTTGTATCTCAGGATGACCTCAAAATTTATATATTATGATCGTTGTACCCCAATACTGTATCCAAATGGTAATAAATGCACACATTTTGTGAACATCATGAGTATTAAGTTGAACATCTAACAACATATAATGGTCCACATTCATCAAAAATTTTAAAATAATAAAAAAATAAATTAAACAAAATCTCAAATGCGCCTTGTACCTAGTAATTTACCGTATACACTTGGCAATTGGAACGACCTACTATCCATACAATCTAGTAATATGAGTAAATTACCATAAGGTCATTTGAACCAAAATCATTCATTAATGAATCAAAATATCTTCACTTCAATCCCCAAGAAGGCCATGAGGCTAGAATGCTCTAAGGGAATGAGGCATATATTTCATTCTTCTATGAAGTTTCATCAAATCATCGAACATAGTGATTCACCTCTATTTCAATATTGAATTATTGTCATATTGATTACCTAAGAAAGCCATGTGGCTAGACTGCTCCATGAGATAGAGATGTACAATTACTAATAGTGGTTGAAATCACCAATGTAATATGACTTTCCCTTTTTACTTTTGTTATCATCTTGCAACGCTTAAGTAAGTCATCTTGGTCAAGCGACTCATCGCTTTCATTACTTACCATTTACTCATCGACTCATCACTTGAGGGTGTAGTCATAATAACATAATTCATAATCAAAATCAATAATCAAATACTTAATTATGTAAATTGCATTTGTCCATGAATCATTGCTAACAACTATCATAAGCTTCCCTATTTTCTAGGGTAAAAAGAAAAAATGCTAAACTAAACCTTTTATTAGTTTGAGATAACAATCCATGTAGCAAAACAAAGCTACCTAAATGCCTCCAAATTCATAAATATTTACATAAATTAAGTCCACCAAAGTGTTGGAGGCAATGATTCAAAGATGCATGCTCTTTTGTGATTAGGGCATCTAAAGTTAACCATATAAATGAACATCAATCAACCTACAATGTGATGTTAGGTTGTTTATTTGTGCTCAGTATTGTGCTTTCACACAATGCATACCAAAAATGGGTATCTATAGACACCTAAAACATGTCATGTTGAGGAGACTACCTATATGGACACATTTTTAGGCTATATGACTCATCTTGGATCTTTCTAGGTTCTAACAATGGTTCTTACCACTTAAACAATAACAATAAATCTTGTACATTCTATATCATCATACCCAGGAGTGGCCTCCAATGACTGTTGGACCCTGTGATGGCCCCCAAGCATGGATGCTCCACCCTAGGATGATTGCGCTTGTAACAAACTCAAGATCCCCAAGCTAAGCCAAATCAGTTACAGGGCAAGTTGAACATAACGACTAACTATGAGAATTTTCTAGAAGCAATGTTTGGGTTTCTTAGATCCTAAACGAATGTTGATCTTGGATTCTCTTGGAATTCAAGATTGCAATTGGAAAATCTTATAAAAGGAGCCCAAAAACTTCATCAAATATATAGATGATATCAATTTTGAATGCAACTAAGTTTTATCGGTTCATGTATTAGATATAACATATTCTCATAAGCAATTAAGTGTTCTCCAAATCCAGCCATGAAGTTTGCATTCACATTAGTGGAGTCCTTTGAAGCTTGAGGATCAAATTCCATCATTGTGCATAATCAATAATACCAAATTTGAGATAATTTATACCATTTAGTTATGCTTCAAAGAGCAATATCCTTGAACATCAATTTGATAGATAAATCAGACATTGTCTCACATCGATCATGAAGAAAGATATCTCTATTCAATGGCTACTTTACCCCGAAGCAACCCGTAGGCGTAGCTGTTGGACCCTTTGATTACTAATAGATCTATTCATTTTACCCCATTATGTCCTCTCTATAAAACATGTTCTCTCTATTTTTTCTAGATACAATAGCTTTAGCAGCATTTAATTTCTGTTCTAGCATAGTTTTATTCAATTTTACATGTATTTATTTATGATTTTCAGCATTTTTACTTCATTTGGTTACTATAAAAATGGACGTCATCCTGAGAGGTTCCATATTTGCTACTAATATCTTGTAAGTTTTATTGTGTGCAGGTTTTAGGCCTTATCAGGAGCTATTCATCATAAATATCCTTCAATATTCATCTCGTCAAGCGAAGGTTGCAAAGAAACCCTCCATAATCAGTTTTGGGAGAGCAAAGACTCTGTGAATTACACCTACCCTTTGGTTCTCAATTGTAATTTGTATCAAATTTTTGTAATCCTTGAGAGGGATATATTTGTAACCATTTTGTAAAGACAATTTCAAATACTAATGAGAAGGATGCTATTTTTTCATTCTTTTGTCTCAATATGGTTACATGATTTGCATTTGTCAATTTGATTTCATTATTGTTTAGGTGTATGGTTTTTAGTACTCTACAATTATAGTATTGAGTTTATTTTAATAAAAAAAACTAAATTATGTAGTGATATATGAAAGTATGATTTTAAGAAAATATAGAAGATTGGTGGTTGTCTAGGAGTTCCTTCTACATGAAATTTTGGTAGTATTATAGTAATATGGGATAAATACAAATGGGATGGATAAATATTACAAGAAAAAGCTAATTAAATTTTTTGACTATTTTATAGGAAATATAAAATCATAAAAGTTGGTGTTATAAATGTATATGATGCAAATATAGTTATTCCTCATGAAATATGTTGGAAGGACCTTAGCATATTTTTATAAAATACAATGATGATTAATTATGATCTCAGGATTCTTGGGGGTGATTTCAATATTTTTCTATATCCTTTAAAAAATAAGGATGGTATTCTAGGATGGTTTAAATCAATGAAATATTTTACTTAATATATCAATTCAAATAACCTTTGTGATGTTAGTCCTTCAAGTCAATATACATGGGATAATAGACTCATTGGAAAAACTCATATAGTAAACATATTGGATAGATTATTGTTATCCAGTAAATGGTTAGAAATAAAGTATACAATATCTTTAGATATTTTACTTGTGAGTAGGATCAGATCACAAATCCATTCTTTTGACTTGTGATTTACCCAATAATGTCCTTCCAGAATCATTTTTCTTCTAGCCTATATAGCTTCAAGACCATGATTTTTTCTATATGGTTATGATATGGGGATGAATCAAATTTTAAAATATTATGTATGTATAGGTTTATTCAAAAGATAAAATATTCAAAGGAGAAAAAGAAGATTTGGAATGCCAAATCGTTTGAAAACTTTTAAAGAAAAGAAATAAATTGAGTCCAAGATCAAAAATTTACAAGAGATAGTAGAAACTAATAGAATGGATTAGGATTCAATCAAGATACTTATATGAAAGAAAAACAATTACTTTTTATTAACATATTGCATTGAAAAAAGAGGAGTCATATTTATTCCAAAATATAGGGGAAAATGGATCAAAAAAGGAGATCAAAATACAAAAATAATCATGTTAGAGAAACTAATTTGGCCACATCAAAATATTTGAACTCCAAATGGAAGAAATATTGAGGACAATGAAGATATAAGAAAGTTAGAAATAAATTATTTCAAAAATATTTTTGTTAGATACTCGAAAAGATGAGTCACAAGATAAGATTTTTTAAAATATTCCATTAATTATGACACAAGGATAAAATTAAAGCTTCATGAAAAATATATATTGATGAGCTACATGAGAAGTAATTTATTTCTTTCTATCCTAACAAAGCACCTAGTCTTGATGGATTTTTTACAAATTTCTTTCAAAAAATATGCTTTATTGAATAGTGATATGTTAGTTGTAGTTGAAGAGGCCTAAAAAAGGAAGATCTCATAAGTTATATCAATGCCACTTTTGTTACATTGGTTCCCAAGAAATATGAGGTAAAGTACATTGATAATTTTCATCCAACAATTGTTTGTAATATGATTTATAACATCATTTAAAAATTTATTGCAAACAACTTGAAATGTATTCCAGATTGTGTTATCTCAGAGGAATAAGATCATTTTGTTCATGGTAAACAAATTCTTGAAGGCATTATCATCACACATGAGGCCATACATTATCTTAATTGCATGGAAAAATTAGGTATGCTTATAAAATTAGTTATGAACAAATCATATGATAGGTTTTCCTAGAATTTTCTACATGATATTGTTACAAATTTTGGTCTTTTTTTTTATATTATTGATAATAGAAGGGGTTTTAAAAGGGTCCCCAAACCTATTACAAGTAGGGTTTTTAAAGGCACCCTCAAACCTTAGTTCTAGAAATAAGACATCAAGAAAAACTGAGCTGGATTCCATGAATCAAATATGAAAATCTAAGGAAACAATCTCCTAGCAAATAAACCACAAATTTTTACCAAGCAAATACAAGAGATTGTCCCATGGTCAAACCACCATATGCTCTGAATCTAAATAAATGGAGAAAAATAGTAGAATAATGAAAATTCTATGATTAAAAATAAAGTTACAAATAAAAATTTCCCAAAACGAAGCATTTATCGCCTAACAAGAAAGGAGAACAGAGGAATCCTATCATCACAATCAAAAAATATATCCAACAAAGCATACAATAGGATAAACCCTCATGAGAATAGTCAGTTTAAGAAAATAACACTAGAAATACTGACCAACAAAATCCACAACATATAAACCATCCAGGAGATTTGCACAAGAACTCCCATAAAACCGCAAATCCCGTTGGAGCCAACCAAAAACGTTTTAGGAACAACCATTCTTAGGTACAAGAAAAAGGAGATAACAACATTTTGTATCACACCTAAGAGGTAGAAGGGTAAGATACTAAAAAAAAGGCATTAGAACCCTGGAATCAAACACACCACCACTACTAGAACTGGAGAAAGATATCTTTGTAGACTGTCAAAGCTAGGAAACCCACCAGAGACATGGGGCCAAAAGCTAAAAACCATCGTAGCATAACAACCCACTTTCACCCCAACTAGTTTGGGTTGGTATTTGACCTTGTCTCCTCAAAATATCCAGATACAACAAGAAATTACTGGACCTAGAAGAAAGCAGTACAAATCAGCCAAAAACCCACTACTGGTAGATAACCCTAGCAATAGAGTCATCCAAGCACCATCCAACTAGAGCAGCAAAACCATCAAATTCAAATCTATCCGAGGGAATGCTATCAAATTTTTGCAACCAAACACCATACCAAGCTCACCCAAATGGGTTTGGGTCGGTAGATGGCTCTTTCCTCTCCTTAGAAAGCCATAAAAAACATTAAACTATTGAACCTCCAATAAATACTACACAATCCAACCAAGTCCCTAAAACTAGTAAATAAACCAAGAAATGCATTCACCCAACACACCCACCAACCAGAGTGAGAACCATCCAAGGGGTCAACAACCAAAATTTTCCACTACATTATAACGGCCCAGGATCACCCCTATAGGTTTAGGTCAGCATTCAACCCTTTTTCCCAGATAAGAGTGATAATACCTAATCCATAAGAGTATAATATACTAGCAAGACTCCCAATAAGCAAAACACCCTAGTCACAAACCACAATAGAGAAACTAAGCATACCTAGAAGCTAGATCCAGAATGGGAGAAAGGAGGCCTCCCATTCAAAGGATTTTAGAGTGGCAAAGTTATAGTGGTAGTGAAACCCTCATTGAGGAAGCCCTCATGGAGGAAAACCACATGGGATATCTCTACCATAGTGAGGCTTAGGCACTCTTTCCATGGTGAGGCTCTACAAAGTTTGGTTTTGATGATAGTTGGTGTAAATAAATTAAATATTGTTATAGCACTGCTAAACATTCTATTTTGATCAATGGTTCTCTTGATGGTTACTTGAATTCATCATCTGGAATTTTTCAAGGTGATCAACTATCTCCTTATCTATTCATTATGGAGAGTTTTCTCAAAGAAAGAAAATGAAATAAAAATCAAAGGTATTCTAGACTCTAGTTGCAAAATATGGTCCCTTCAAACCTCACCTCCAATGATAGTTTTATTTTGGGACATCCCACAGTCAATGAGGCCATGGAGTTTATATAAATATCATAATATTATGAGAAGGCTACTAGACAGTCGATCAATGAATTTTGATGCGACTTTTAATGGAAATCTAGGAAAATTTGGTGGAGGTAGTGTTTTAAGGAATAATGAAGATAAAATTTTCACCACTTACTTAGAATCATATGTAACTTCAACTAACAACTATGTAGAGGTTAGACTAAGGATATGAATCTCTCAAAGGAGTTCCACCTCAAAAGGATCCACTACTTTGAAGGAAGATATGGCTAACAGGGCTTATCACCAAAATAGATATGTTCATATGGGTTGCTTCTCAAAACATGATCCTCACTCTTGATAATATTAATAGGAGAGGTTTCTTGTTCCCAAATAGATGTGAGTTATACCTAAATGATGAATAATTATTTGACCACTTATTATTTCATTGTAAATACACACAATTAGTTTGGGGTATTATTTGGATAATTCTTGGTGATAAACCATAGGGTCTTTGAAAGTTGCAAAAAACCCGTAACAATATTATTTTATAGAATCAAAGCCTATGTACGCATGGATAAAATGGAGGAAATTATGGTAGATCTCCAATGGTTTTCTATATATGGAAAATATAGAAGTGAAGACATGTGTCTACCAACTTGAAAAATGGAGGATGGGGCCCAAATCATAGAAAATTAACATCATGAGGAGGAAATTCAATATCATTTTTTATTTTAAATATTTATTACCAACCACAAGCTCCAAATTATGTCCCAACCATCAATAATTTACACCACAATGTGCAACCATAATCACTATGACACCCCCATCACCTCCCAAGCTACTCGAAGCATGTGTCTTGATAGGTGGTAGGTTTATATTGCTTAGATGGGGTGGTGATAGGTGGGTTACTAAATCCCACCTTAACTTCACTTATGCATGCAATCAAGTTGCAATAGGCTATACATGGAGATGAATCAAGATCTAAGGAGATTTGTGAATCACAATAGGGGGATATAAGTAGGATATAGCCAAAATATCTAGTATAATTTGAAAAATATTTAGGGGTTTGGTCACTAATCAAGTAAGGGGGGATTGAACCATTGCTAAGGAAATGCATGGGTTTTGAGTTATATATTTATAGGGTTGTAGAAAAAACATGGAAGGAGGGGAGAGTCATAGAAGATGTTGATGACTAGGATATCATATTTTTGGGATATTTTATTTTTTCCTTTTATTTTGTCTTGATGCAAATTTTCAATATATTTATAAATCCATTTATAACTATTGCTTCAAATTTTGTAATATCTATATATAAATATAGCTTTTGGGTCCCTATATAAAAATATTCTTAAATTTATCCTTATATATTTGTTTATATATATATAAACTATGTAAAGGCTATGGGACTTCGTGTAGGGATTAAATAGAATAAGGATGGAAATATATTTCAATTGAGGGGATTCACAAATAATTATCAATACTATCAAAAAAATGAAAATTAGATAACATATAATTTATACATTTGTGATGAAATTTGTAAGCTTGTTAGAGTGGTAAGGGATTTGGCCTCTCTTTGAGAGGTCCAAGTTTCAAACCCCACACAGTATGAGGTGACCAGTAACCATCATAAATACTTGTGTATATTCATTGAGGACAAGTTAGCACAACAGATAAAAAGTGCAAGCATAATTAGAAGTTAACACAACTTAAAGTGAGTGTGAGCACAAGTTGGGAGTGAGTGAGTGTAGCTGGAAGTAAGTGTGAGCATGAGCTAGTAGTGAGTGTAGCCATAAGCGAAAGTGCAAGTGTAATTTTGGAGTGAGTGCAATCAAAAGTGAGTTTGAGTGTACGTTGGAAGTGAGTGCATTCCAAAGTGAGTGTGAGCGTGAGCTAGGAGTGAGTAGAAAGTGTGAGAAAAAAAGTAGAAAGTAGAAAGTAAAGTGTAATCAAGGAACAAGTGCCACTTATTGATCTAGATCTTAGGAGAATTTAAAGGATTGTTTTGAAGAAAATCTAGGTAACATGGAAAGAAATTCACTTGTGAAATTCCTTATTGAAAGTATGAATGACCAAATTGGAAGTTTGGATACCTTATCTAGCAACAAGAGGAAGAGAGAATCTATGGCAAACCCAGTTCAGGTAGAAAATTCTACACCAAAAGTGATTATCAAGAATGAGATGATTGAGCATGATATAATTATTCTTAAAACCAAAGGATTAATATGTAATTTTCATGGATATATACCAAGAGTTTTTGAGATCCAAAATTAGATTAAATTGAAGTGGCGATTGAATTCAAGTTACTCCATTATTTTTCTTTTAAAAGGTTTTTTTCTTATTATTTTCTCTAGTTCAAAAACAAGGGATAAAATAATTGATGGAGGCCCATGGTTTAGGGTTAAATATACATTATATTTAAAACCTTGGAGTGATAATTATTTTGCGTACATAGAAACTATTAAAAGGATTTTGGTATGGACTAGGCTTTTTGGAATTCCTTATAAACTCATAAATAAGGACATTTTGAAGAACATTGGTAATAGTCTAGGTGAAATCATCCAGAAGGGACCGACTACTAAGGAAAGAATGCATGATGTATACACTCAAATATGTGTTGCCATGGATATCTCTAAACATTTATTGTAGTTGATTAGAATTAAATATGAATCAAGAGAATGGGATCAACAAGTGGATTATGAGGTCATAAATCTCATGAAAATGGGGACATGGCAAGAGATTGCAAAGTGAAAATGGAGGAAGAGATTGAATTTTTTGGGCATGAGGGTAGTTTTAATTTGAAATAATGAGATCATATCATAGGAGAAGGTAGGTAAAATCAAGGATTTTCCACTCCTTAGTAAGTGGCTTGAAAAATCCCTCTACACCATCATATGGCAAAGGCCATTACAATTCACTCAAATAAACCATTAGAAGAAAAAATGATATGGGAGATGAGGAAGTACAATGCACAAGATCAAATATAAGAGCTAAAGGTGTGAAGGAAGAGAGGAATGTCATTTTTATAACAAAGGAAGATGGGTGTAATAACCCAATTTTAACCAACCCAAGAGAGACACACTTTTTCTTTTTATACAAGTAAGGTTGACCAAAGATGTTCTAGATAGATTTAACATAAGCTTCTACCACATTCCAAGTTCTTTTTTTGGTGTAGCATCCCTTAGGTGGATAGGAGTGGCCAAGTTCCTGCATCTACTCTAGGTTTCACATTGTACATGGCCCATACAACTTAAAGGATACCTTCTTATGCTACCCTCATTTACTTACCTTCCTTTGAAGGGCATTTTTACCATGGTATAAGGATTAACCCTATCTCATATTTTTGAGAAGGGATACTAATTCCCTTACTAGTCTCATTTGATTTCCACTAGTATCTAGGCATGAAGATTTTTGTAGTTTTATCCACTACACCATTTGTAAAACTATCGTGCTCAATTAAGCCATCTCCATAATAGTTTAATTGAGGTGACTATCACCCGTGTGACATATCTCAACTCATTTCCCAATATTAAATCAGGGTTTTAACCGACTATCACACCAAATGACATCCTTCATAAGATTCTCCATAGTCATTTGAGTTCCTATGACCATAATTCATATGTCATCTCTCACATGGATACCTCTCCATGCATTGGGGTTCCATCACCCAGATCTAGTTATAATGAGTTCAAGGATTAGCCCACCTAAGATCTCACACCGGTGATTCATTATTGACATGCCATTGTAACCCTAAGAGATTGATACACCACAATTCCCTTAGTTTGAGTACCATACTTTACAGTCAATCTAAGCTGGTTTCCTATGGATAAACCCTTCTAAGGAAGAACCCCAAACCTTAAAATAACTAATTTTAAGCTCATATTTCTTTCATAGATTACATTTACTATAACATTACTCTAATGTAATGAAATACTTAAAATTGATTTTACTCTATCAAAGCATAAGTATTTCAATTAAATAAGCATAACATGATTAAGTATACAAATCCATTTTCTCTTCATATACATTTTATAGCAACTCAAATAATTATCTAGATACTTTCATGCAAATAATAATTTGAAACAAAATTCATAAAAGATACATAACATATTATTTATCGTACAAACCCTTATGAGAAAAACCCAACCACAAAATATTACTTTTATTGCATAAGACTGGTAGTCTTCAATACATCAAGACAAGGAATCCCATTATTCCCTTTTTTTCCACACATTAATGCAAATATAACCACATAAGA
Source organism: Wollemia nobilis (assembly GCA_028583015.1). Classification (NCBI taxonomy): domain Eukaryota; kingdom Viridiplantae; phylum Streptophyta; class Pinopsida; order Araucariales; family Araucariaceae; genus Wollemia; species Wollemia nobilis. The sequence goes on from JAQPPZ010017073.1 coordinate 4,229,360, forward strand.
ATCCCCATAATTCTTATGTTCCCATAAAGAACGAATAATTCATTTACATATATTGAGTAAATCACATAATTCCTTTAGATGAAATTCTCACACCTTTTTCTATCTACAAATACTTAAGAACCCCCTATGACAACCCAAAATTCCAACCTACTCGATATATATATATATATATATATATATATATATATATATATATATATATATATATATATATATATATATAGATATTTACTTAAGTTTCCTATAGAGATGTCTAATTTCTTAATGCCCCATAGTTTAAGTTGTTCATCTCATCTTTGTGATGAGCCAACTTACCCCTTTTAGTCTTTCAAAAGGTTACACTCATATCTACACTCTACGTAAGCTAGTCTATGTAGGTACTAAGTGTATTGCCATAAGATTTTCCTTCATCTATTCTTAGTGATAAATGATTTGTACATTCTATGCCTAGTTATTAACTTCAAGCATCTACTTAGAATTAAACCTTAGAGGAAGTATTTGGAACAAAGTCCTTGGAACACTTCCCTCTCTTTCTATAACACTATTCATGCCTCTTTACCACGTATTGTTATTTAATAGATGTTATTTTTATTTCATCTAATATTTCCTCATAACAAGGGTTATTCGAGAACGTGGAGTGCATTCATGATTTATTTTTCACAACTAAAGAAATTCTTTTTCCTTTAAGTTAACCATTCACATTTATTATGGAAAACATCAATTTAGTTCAATAAACCTTTACTAAAAACTAAAGTATGATTTAAGGATTTAAAATAATATTTCAAAAACATAATATCAATAAAATAGCACTATCATAAGCAAGAAATCAAATTAGAGATCATCCACATAATCACAACACATCATTTATCCTAGAAAAAACCCTTATGGAAAAAACCTAGCCTTAAAATTTCCTCTATATTTTACAATTCAAACTATTATCCAATATGGTTTTTCAAGGAATCTCATACTTCATTTTCTAAAAATATCAAATATAAAAACCCCATAGCTCTTATGTTCCTAAAAAACATGAATTACTCCTTTAATTAATGATACAAAACTAGGTGAGGGAACCCCATAATTCCCTTGAATGAATTCTACATTCATTCGTCACACATTATTAATATTTATTTAAGGGAAACATACTAAGGAATAACTCTTCCTAATAGTCTAATGCGCCCATATTATTTTAAGTAGCACATAATAGATTATTTATATAGGACCCCATAATCCTCCCCAAATGATCCCACTAGGAAAAATATTGTCCTTAGTACACTTCATAGTATTATTTGTCTCATCTATATTACAATTCCATCTTAACTTTCTTTAGTCAATATTTGTAACCTCCTTGCTACATTATAAACATTATTTAACTCAAAATATGAAATATAAAAATTGTAGTATATTTCAAATCATCATTTACCTTAAACATGAAATAAATCATCTTTATATTTTACAAATCATCTGACCCAAGCATGAAATATATCATCTTTAATATTTCAAAATACCATCAATATTCAACATGAAATATAAAATCTTTATTATTTCATTATATCAACATCTATCTTAAACATGAAATATATATTTTATATTTTGAAATAATAGGATTTGTATGATATTTTATATTTCAAAATAACATCTGTAACATATTTTATATTTCAAAATAACATCTGTAACATCTTTTATATTTCAAAATACCAACATCTATAACATATTTTATATTTCAAAATAACATCTATAACATATTTTATATTTTAAAATAATAGCATCTATAACATCTTTTATATTTTGAAATAACATCTATAACATATTTTATATTTTGAAATAACATCTATAACATCTTTTATATTTTGAAATAACATCTATAACATCTTTTATATTTTGAAATAACAACAAGAAAAGGTGAGTCAAACAGGTGGAAAATGGGGTGATGCACCAACAATCTATGTCACAGCCATCACTAAGGACCAATCAACAAGGGGAAAGAGTCCACTTGTCATAGAATCATACTATAGCCATTGGTATGTAGCCACTAAGTGGTTGGTTCCTAACCATCACTTGGTGGTCAAACATCCATGGAAGCCTTACTCACCTTATGGTATTCATTAGCCTGAATATATCCCTTGTGGGATATTGTTTGGGGTAGATGAAAAGGGCCCTCCACCTTCATGTACCCTCATGCAAGCACCACCCCATGTGAGTGATGCTACTATGTCACACCTATAACAAAGGTGGATATGATTTATATACCCTAAGGGTCAAACCTTAGGGTATTTCCAAAATGAGGTGGTAGAATTCAATAAATGCACTATGGGGTATTTTTAAAGTCGAAGAATAACAATAAATTAAATGATCCCTCCTTCTTTTGAACTAGGGTAAAAAACCCTATATATTAACACAAAGATCATGGAGGTGAAAATAAAATCCAAGGAATATTATTTTATTTATTCTTTTTTTATTTGAAAAATGAAAATAAAGGATCAAGGTGGTCATGAGTAACAAAGTACATTCAGGGATGCCTACACAACCAGACTCTAGCGATGAGACCATACACGTGATAATCAAAGGTTTTAAGCACATAGATGGATACATCATCACCAAACAATAAGACAACATAATTAAATGTTTTAAGGAAAATTTCTAAGGGTACCAAGGAATTCGAAGGATATGTCCATGCAAAAAGGTAGAATCCAAACAAAAGCAACACAATCCAAACAATAAACTTGGATGATCCAATCATAGATATTTTTTTTTTAACATAAAAAATTTTAAATGGAAAGGTAACATGTTTTCCAAACCTGAAAACTAGCACAAGCTCCTTTCACCTTCCAGATAACTCTTCCTTCTCTCTGAATATCAAAAACTCCTTAGACCTCCAAAATATTTTTCTCCTTCCTCCTTGTCTCATCTCCTATCTCTTCCCCCTTGCATCCTTATTTAATGTTTTACCACACACCTTGAAACTCAACATGGGCCCTTATTTATTATTTACCACCTTCTTCAAGCCTCAACATGGGCCCTTATCACCTCCATAATTAAATTTTCAACCTCCCTCTACAAATTATTCTTATACGTCCCTTTGAAATTCCATAGGAAAAGGATTTTAAAAATAATTATTTTTTGTAAGTAAATTTTTTTATTAAAATGGGTTTTGAAAGGAACCCCAAAACCTTGATACAATGACAAAAAAAAATGCAAAGGGCAAGAACTAGAAAAAAGAGACAATCAACCATCACCTAAAACAACAAAACGAGGATTGAACACCCTTAAAACATCAAGGCTAATGAAAAAAATGTAAAACAGGGCACATCTTGCACCACATCCTCGAGCTTATCTCACCATTTTTTAGCTACATCGCATCCTCTAGAGCATCCTTCACCTCGAACTTGCGGCTAAATTTATCCTTAATTATGTCAAACTTAGGTTTTACAGGGCCCGAATGACCTTCCCCAAGAACCCCAACAAATGATTCATGAAATAAAATTATGTTTATAACATTTCTCATCCCCTTCAAGGAAAATAAAAGCTCCTCATTATGGGAGATGACAATAGAAATAGCATTAATCACCACATTTTGGAGCATAATGGTGGACTGGACATCGCCTTCATCATCCAAAAACACCTTTGGATAATCATACTAACTCCTACACATCTTTTTATTGAGGCGAATAGATTGTCTTATCACATCCACTAGTTCTTCAATCTTAATATTATTCCCCTTTGAGGACTTTGTATCCTTGCTGGTCTCCTCAAATTTATGTTTCCTAGATGACGAGGTTAAAATAGGGGTCTTCATAGGGGTAGTGGTAGTTTTTTCCATAAAAATAATGGAGGACCAGTGTTGCATTTTGGGTTATCCTTATGGATTACAGGTTTAGCAATGGGAAAAATCAGGTTATGCATCAAAATGTGACTGACAATGATTTTGAATAGGCCTTGGTGAGATAGAAGGGTTTCAATATTTTTATTTCTACAATTTTCAATGGAATAATTCATAGACCTAAAGAGAAACTCAAGGATATTGATGATATTTATATCACGAAAAGGATTGACAAAGGCTAGGTGAAAACTACACAATGCTTTTTTTGGGTAATCTACAGCGATAAACTGCATGACAAGTTTCATTACATAGTTCCAAGGGGAATGTAAGTAAGACCTAAGCATACCTATCTTGGCCAATTTTATGATCTTTGCTTTGTCAAAAAATTTCTTCAACTCTACTTCCCAGTTGTGCTTTTCACTTCTTATTGGTCTCCCAGACGCAGGTAAACTAGAAATTTCCACCAGCAACTGAGTATCCACCACATAATCCTTGATGTGCATGGTTATCCTGTCCTCATCCTAGCTACCAAGGAAAGCCATTGTGATATCAAAGTCATACCCTAAGAATTTTTTCAAAAAGTTAAGATAACCTATTTCCTCCAAAACAGCTTCAACCACTGAATCTAATTCCAAGCTATCTGGCTCCACAAAAATCATGATTTGGTAGTAGAAACACCAGGGTGGAAACCAAAAAAACCATATGAAAGCAAATAGAACACAAATGATGGTAAAGGGTGAGCCAAAAATCTATGAAGGGGCACACAAGTTCTAGGTAAAGAAGTAGGGATTTAAAAACTTTTTCTTAGGAAGAAAAACCATCACAATGGGAAACCCAGGGAAGAGATCTAGAATGGCACACGATTCCATGAAGAGCAGAAAAAAATTTCCCAGTCGAAATACCACATCTCGAGGTTGTGAGGCCATTGAGAAACTGAAGATGGACATGGTGATTGAAGGCATAAATGGGAAGTATAACAGATATGCTAGAAAATGTGTGAAGATGATGATCGTTCTTGATGCAAGCACTTGCAATATCATGAGGGTTAAGGTACCAATGGGAATGCTAGAAATACGCTCCTTGAAACCATGAAAATATAGGCTCATGATCTGACACTAGTATTTGTAAAGGGTACCAATAGTTCTTAGGGATTTGAATGTAATAAAACCAACTGAAGAAGCTAATATTGTCACGAGATAATATAAGGGATTTTCTAACAAGACTAGTCTCATTAGTAAGTAAAAGAAGTATGATTAAGGGACCAATGAAATGCCAAGAACAATTGGTAATAATGTCTAAGATTAAACTAGACTTGGCCATTGGGATTATGATGAAATTAATCTTTGTCCCTATTGATCACATTGGACATTTGTTGGGGAAAGGTATTAGGCTAATAGGTTAAACCATTAAAATTTATCCTAATATTTGCAAGCTCATCAACCACCTTATTTGCTTCCCTGAAGGTATTTTGAATGATAGGCTCTCTCAAGTGAGCAATAATTTTCCTAGCTTCATCCACACAACCTTTGACTTTCCATGAGGGGTTTTTATTATTCTTTAGGTAATTTATGATATTCATGGAATCACCCTCAATGATCATTTGGTTTGAACTTGTTGAAATTAGAGTCAAACCTCTCCAAAGGGCCCTAGCTTTGGCAAAGTTATTGGCTTGAAAGCCAAGGTGTTCAACATAAACAAAAATGACATTCCTATTATGGTGTCTATGAATGCCACCTGCCCCAGAAATTCCTATATTTTCTTTAGTCACTCCATTAAAATTTAATTTTAACCACCCAGGTGGAGGGGGAATCTAGCTAGTGTTCATTTTGGTCTTAGGAGTTTTATGAGATACATCAGCGTGAAGGGAAACATTAAGGGAATTCAATAAAGAGGACTCAAAACAAGATAAGGTGGCATTGGTTGGCGATATGAGATGGGTGTTTTCTTTGGCAAAGGAATTTTTTTTTTTGTTAGTGACATGGAGTCTTTGCAAGCATTAGAAAAAACTCTATTATTTCTTTCTAACCAAATTTTCCAAAGGAAATGGTAGAGATAAAATTTCCAAATGGAATTAAGGCGGGAATTGTGAAAGGGTGAGGGCCATTGGATGAAAAGCTCAGATATAGAGATAGGCTGGACCCATTGGATGTGGAAAGGCTAAAACAAATAAAAATAATTAAAATGCATGCTCAAATAAAGGTTAATCCCCTTCTTTTGATTTCTATTAACTTTCAAATAAAATCAATTATATTTTCTCAACAAACTATATTAAAGAAAATATACTTTATTTTATTAATTAATTAATTTCTTTCTTTTTTTAAAATCAATTAATATAATTAAAAAATAAAAAAAATTCCCAAAACAAAGCATTATCAACCCATGATGTTAATTTATTTAATTAAATTAACACATACAAGGATTAACATCAATGAACCCCAATATAAATTTAATCCTAAGCATATACCAATCTAATTTTAAATTGCTAGCCTCATAATGCCCACCTAGGTGTTAATAAAATCCCTATTTTATTAATACCCTCCTAGGTGGGTCTATTTTTGGTGGTTGATATTTTCCTTTCACCTGCAAGCACAGTTCTCCAAAAACCTAATAAGGATTGAAAATCCAACTAATGTTTCTATTATTTACAACTCAATTTAAAGGCTCTAAAGGCCCAAAATACATAACCAAACCCACCAAATCATGGATTTGATCCAATATGCTTAACCATAAGCTATAATAGTGCAAGGGAGAATGCACATAAATTCTAAGCTAAGAAAGAAAGGAAATATGCTAACTAGAAGATCCTTTTAGCTATCTTGAAGTACACACTTCCTACTTTGAGTTCACACTTCCTAACTAACACTCCTAAGTGACAACTAGAAGACAACTAGTGCCCACAAGTGTATGTGAGAAAGAGACTCACTTAAAATATTAATTTGCAAGAAATAAACTATTCAAACCTATCTAGGAACTACTATAGGGGTCATATGAGTGATCAAACATCAATCCTCATCATGCATTCCCACAATAGAAGCATTGGCCTCCAATGCTTTTAGAAGAGTAGGAAAGTCACAACACATTTGATGAAAAGAAATCCAACAAGCCTGATGTAGTAGCTGTCCTCGTCGAGCCACAAGATATGAGGTGGTAGACCCCTGGCAAGTCTGTCGAGTCTTTGTGTCATAGATCTGATTGAAATCCAATGGTAACTGAGAATCAGGAACCACATCCACAGGATGACTAATAGTTGGTGTTGTCTCCAATGTAGAGTCAGAGTACAACTTCAAAAGATCTACATTGATGACGTCATGAATTCCCAAGTGTGTGGGATGTCAAGGCAGAAAGCATTCTTGAACACCTGTTGAAGAATAGTATAATGGCGAATTGGTTTGATTTTACTATGAGTCTTATTAGTAAAGTGTCGCTTGTCAAGATGCAACCAAACTTTGTCACCAACCTAAAATGGATGAGGAATTCAATGTCGATCCATGGCCTATTTTTGCTACTACTATGTCTTTTGCAAAATCTCAATCACCTTTGATTGAAGATTGTGCAAGTTTTGAATGAATGAGTGTGCCTTGTATTGCTCCTTCTAAATATGTGAAGTGACAGGAGAAGGCAAAGACAAAGGTAACTCATAAGGTGCCAAGGGCTGAAATCCCATACAAACCTCAAAAGGTGAGTGACCTATAGAATAATGTAGGGCCCTATTGTAGGCATGTTCAATATGAGTGAGACTCAAGTCCCACTTTTTTGGTGAAGCATGATGATAGATTCATAAACTTTGCACAAGTGTACGGTTTACCACTTCAGTTTGCCCATCGGACTGCGGATGATAGGTGATGGAAAAGTTAAGGGAAACTCCAAAAAATTTCCATAAAGAACGCCAAAAGTGACCCACAAAGCGTGAATCATGATCTGATATAATACTGGTAGGTAGACCAAAGGAGCGCCAAATGTTTTCAAAGAATAATTGGGCTAAGTCTGCTGCAGTACTTGTCTTGCAGCATGGAATAAACTTAACCATCTTACTGAATCTATCAACCACCACGAACACACAATCATGTTGTCACACTATCATGGGAAAACCACTAACCAAATCCATGGAAATGCTTTCCCAAGGATGGGAAGGAATGGACAAATTCATGCCTAAGCCAAACTTCTTGTTAGCTGGTTTGAACGACAACAAACTGCACACTGTTTGAGAAATCTCAACACATCTCTCTGCATTTTAGGCCAGTAAAAAAATCTTTGCAAGTGATGAAGTGTTTTGTGCTTCCCAAAGTGACCACCATAAATTTTAGAATGAGATTCCTTAAGAAGTGATACTCTAGGCTCACAAGGAACACAAACCTTGTCCAATTTGTAAATAAGTCCTTCTTTGATGTAGAAATCTTGGAAAGGACGCAAATTGGAAGAAGAAGGCTTACTCACTTGCTCAAATATTTTCCCACAATCAGGATCCTGTGAATACTGATTAGGCCAATTCTTAAATCCCAAGTGTGAAGTGGACATAACTGTTAATGCAAGAGTGGCAGGAGGTCTACTTAAACAATCAACAACAATATTACTCTTCTCCTTTTTGTACTTGATCACCAAGTGAAATTGTTGGAGGTAAGAGGCCCACTTCATATGTCGTGATTCTTCAATTTTATTTTGATATTGTAAAAACTTGAGAGGCATATGATCAATGTGTACTACTGTATATTTTACCAAAATATAATTTCTCCAGTACTTGATAGCTTGAACTAATGCATACAACTCTTTGTCATATGTAGAATAGTTCAATTTAGTAGTAGAAAAAGTTTCTGAATGATAAGCAACTGGATGACCATTCTGTTTGAGCACATCTCCTAAGGCAACTTTAGAGGCATCCATTTCAATATCAAAAGGTTGAGAGAGGTCGGGTAAAGTTAACACAGGTGTTGTACAAAGTTTCTTTTTGAGTTTCTCAAAGGCAATATCTTGGCTTTTCTCCCAATGAAATGGAACTTTAGACTTAGTGAGATAATGCAATGGAGCTGCAAGAGTGGAATATTGAGGAATGAACTTGCGATAAAAATTTGCAAGTCCTAGGAAACTCCTTAACTAAGTGAGAGTTGAAGGAGGGGACCACTTAAGTAAAACATCAACTTTCATGGGATCTACCTGAATTCCACTTTCACTAATCACATAACCAAGGTAAGAAACTGAAGTATTGCCAAAATAACACTTGGAAGAATTGGCATATAATTGATTCTTCGCAAGAAGATCAAGTGTATGATGGATATGCCCAAGGTTTTCCTCCCAATTTTTTGAGAATATAAATATATCATCAAGATATATTATTACAAATTTGTCAAGTACATCACAAAACACATCATTCATCAACCTCATGAAGGTTGCAGGAGCATTTTTAAGACTGAAATGCATGACCAACCATTCAAAGAGGCCCATATTCGTCTTAAAAGCTATCTTCCATGTATCCTTAGCTTGGATACGCACTTGATGATATCCACTTTTGAGATCTATTTTTGAAAAGAACTTAGCTCCTTGGAGCTGATCTAATAAATCATCAATGTGTGGTAGTGGATATCTATTTTTTACAAAAATTCTGTTCAACGCATGAAAATCAATGCACAATCTCCAAGTGCCATATTTTTTAAGAACCAAAAAAATAGGTGAACAAGTAGAAGTACTTTCCTTAATGAAACCCTTAGACAACAAATCTTCTATTTGCCTTTTAATTTCTTCATTTTGTAAAATAGATTTTTTATACATGGGTGCATTTGGTAGTGAAGAACCATGAATGATTTCAATACAGTGATTAATTGTGCAAATTAGAGGAAGAGAATTTGGCTCCTGAAATATGTGTGAGTAATTTTGCAATGTTTTATCCATTGAAGAGTGTTGCTTTGGAATGGAAGTGGATGTAGGAGTGTTTTGAGAGCGAATGAAAATTAGAGCAACGTCACCACCTTTTTTAATTTCCCTTTTTGTTTGCTTGGAATTTAGAATGATGTTAGGAGTGTTGGTGCTTTTAATGAGAAATACTTGAACATATTTTTGAAGTGTGTAGGTTCTTTTGAAAGCATCATAAACAACTCTCCGATCATACTGAAAAGGTTGTCCAAGAAAAATCCCACAACAATCAATAGGAGTCACATCACAAGTGACTTGATCTATGAAATGTGGGCCAAGTGTAAATTTTAATGTGCAAGTGTGAGTGATTTCTGAGCCCCTTCCACTATCCTTCCAACCCAAAGAATAAGGTTGAGGATGAGGCTCCATAGGTAACTTCAATCGCTCGACAATGGACCTCGCAATTAGATTTTTCTACGAGCCATTATCCACTATACAATCTGTTGCAAAATTATGGAGCAAATGAGCTCGAGTGATGAACAAAGCATCACGATCGCCCCCTGATGAACTTACATTTACCAAGGTAACCTCATTGAGCTTACCTCGTAATTCTGTGTATAATATACTTTCTCCTACTGACTCAAGGGGACCTTTGGAAGCATCCTGTTCTTGAGTAGTGATGACTAAACTTTTCTTCTTAAGCTTAAAACAATCTACTTTTTCATGACCTTTTTTCTTACAATAGTTACAAAAATTTTTAGAAGAAGAATGTTTGGAAGAATAAGAAGAAGAAGGATTAGAAGCGGAATGAGAAGGATAAGAAGGAGATGGAGAAGAAACATTCTTCTTTTGAGAAAAATTCTTCTTTTGTGAGAAAGAACTATTCCCTTTTGATGAGTTTGCAACCACTTGAGTAGCAGGTGTGTGGAATGCCTGCGAATGTGCCTTGAAATTGTCCTCCGCAAGTTGCGCCTGGTTGAAAACTGAATCCAATGTTTCAATAGACAAACATAATTTCCCTGTACAAATGCTCCAACAAGCCACTTTGAAATTTGAGAATTAAAGCTTTAATATCTTCCTCCACATTCAAAAGTATCCTGTACCTATTGAATTGAAAGATATATTCCTGCACAGTCATATTAGGACCTTTTCGAAATTGAAACCACTTAATTACCAATTCCTTAGAATAATTGGAAGGATAAAAATTGGTCTTAAGACAGTCTACAAGCTCATCCCAAGAGATGAGTTCATAATGACCTTTTTTTCTTTCAACAAGTACTTAAGCTAAACCAGAAAGTTTTAGCTTAGCATATGGAACCATATCCTCATATTAAAGTTGAGTGTAATAAAACCAAGAAATCATGTCAAGAATCCAACTATTCAAGACTTCAGGGTTCCGAGATCCATCATAAAGTGTCATTTCACAACGAACTCTCAGGCGATAATCATGAGCAGAAGTTGAAGCATTGTGGACAAAAATGTCATTGACCTTCATTGCAAGGTTACCGAGGACTTCTGCCATGGTAGTATCATTAGCTTTATCGGCTAAAGCATTCACAACATGTGCAAGTTTTGCTACTTGGACAGCCAAGTCAGAAGTCATGTGAAACTGGGTATAATCCAGAAGTAACAAGGACAAAAACACTTAAAAATTAGGGTAAAATCTGAAAATACCCTGTTACAATGCAGTGCCTTGAAAATTACCCCTTACCCCTAAGGCTAAATATTTTTTAAAAATTTAAAATAACCTAAGGTTATAAATTTCATAATTTATTAATTTAAAAATAACTTAATTAAAAATTAAATTTTAATTAATCAAAGATTAATTAATTTAATTAAGTTATTAAAAAAATTAAATTAATAAATTAAAAAAATTACATGCAAACCTTAAGAATAGTAAATTTTAAAAAATAAACAATTGTTACCCTTGGTTTTGTCGAAACTGCACTCCACCCTCTGTTGCATGAAAGTCTAAAACTGTTGTTTGCACATTTCCCGAGGTGGTGCGAGTTCAGTGTTAATAGCTAACAACATTTCGTGCCCAAAAAAAAAAATTACGTGCAATGTTTCTTGGAATTCACGTGCAATGTTGCTTGGAATTCACATGCAAAGTTTAATGTGTCTTGGTGCCTGGTGAGCGGCACCCAAACTCCGCCCGCAGGCCGGAGGGCTTACCTGATAGGTACCAAGACCTGTCAGCACCAGCACGACATGAACACGGGCTGTGGCGCTACTGCGGGCTGCCCAAATGTGGAAAACCTATGGGCGGCACCAATAACCACCCACCGGTCAAAATTCTGGCCTAACAAGACCAGGTCTGTCAGATCTAGCTAGGCTGCCGGCTATGGATAGCCGCCAGCATAGGCCTGATGCGGGCTATGCGGCTGTGTATAGCCGCCAGCACAGGCCTAACACAGGTAGCTCAGCTGGGATACGACCACAAGCATTGTCATGCCTGACAACGTCTATCATCGGCATTGTCAGCTGACAGTGCTGATGTAAGCACTGTCACCTGACAACATCTGTCGTCGACGTTGGCTGTCAGGTCGACAGGGCAGCAGGTCCGTGTGCGTCAGCTTGACATGCACGAAAAGCCCTTGCTTGCTGGCCGATTGTCGAATCTTAGTCGAAAAGGGCAAAACAGGCCCTTCGGCTAATTTTTTTTTACAATAATATTTTAATTAATATATAAAAAAAATAATATATTAATTAAAATTAAGTTTTCTAAATAAAAATGAAATTTTTAAATTAACCAGAAGGGTTAATTTAACAACATTGAAAACTTAAACTTTTACAAATATTAGCAATTTTTGAAGGTAAATTACCTTCAAATTTTCCTAACAAATTGCTAATTTTCTTTCATATCACCAAGACCCCTTTAGTAGCTCTCCTTTCAAGATCCAGTCGACACACGACCAACATTTGAAATGCAACCAGACCCAAGTCGACACATGACCTAGTTTAGGTGATGCTTGATCTTCAAGACTCTAAAGTGGCAGGAACAAATGGCTCCCTAATGTGTATTTCACCGTAGGAGTATTCCAAACCTGCCAAGGGATTTTTGTAAGATAGGAATCAGGGTAAAATTTTCCTATACCTTTTGAGCATAAGAAAAAAGTTGGAACGAGGGGTTTGACGCCTAAGGAACTTCCTTCTGCAAATGGTTTTCAAGCTCCCCTTGAGCTTGAACCGAGTCCTCAATGAGAAATAATTTCTCATGAAAAACAATCTATCTCCTTCCCTCTCACCTTACAAGCTCTAGTGCAAACATAAACTAGGCTCTAATACCAATGATAAGGATTGAAAATCCAACTAATGTTTCTATTATTTACAACTCAATTTATAGGCTCTAAAGGCCCAAAATACATAACCAAACCCACAAAATCATGGATTTGATCCAATATGCTTAACCATAATCTATAATAGTGCAAGGGAGAATGCACGTAACTTCCTAGGTAAGAAAGAAAGGAAAGATGCTAACTAGAATATATTTTTAGCTATATTGAAGAACACACTTCCTACTTTGAGTTCACACTTTCTAACACTCCTAAGTGACAACTAGAAGACAACTAGTGCCCACAAGTGTATGTGAGAAAGAGACTCACTTACAATATTAATTTGCAAGAAATAAACTATGCAAACCTAGCTAGGAACTCCTAGAGGGGTCATATGAGTGATCAAAAATCAATCCTCATCAAAACCTTTGTTAAAACATTAGTACCATAGCCATACAACATAATCATCATTACAAATATTTTTGTATATCCAAAATATAAACTATGCTAGGCATCCAAATAGTGATTTTAAATATCTTGTCAATTTAAAAATAGTCCTATTGGGTCGGGTTATGACATACTCCCCCCCTCAGACTAAACGCAGTCCTATGTATTTTTTCCTCTGCATCATATTTTTACTTTCATTAAAATAAATATGGAAAGTGTCTTTTTATATCATCGAATTTTTTTCCAAGTGGCTCTTTTCTTAGAGTATAAATCCTATTGAACCTTACATTATTCCAAATTTCACTTCCTCATTGCTTTGGAATGATAGTATAGAATCTTCATTGGTCGTACTTCAATGACCTAGGGGTTTGCCATCTACAAGGTAGAAAAATCCCATGATGATCAGGATTAGCAATATATTTCTTAAGTATGGATACAAGGAAAGTGTCTTAGACCTTTGGTAGGTTGGGTGGCAAGGTGAGTCTATACACCATAGGACTAATCTTCTTAATGATCACAAATGGCCTAACAAAATGAGGATCTAGTTTTATGGAATTTATAGCACTCTTCATGGGTTTAACCTTCAAAAACACTTTGTCTCCCCATAGATTATTATTTTGGTGATCCTTTAAGATTAGCATAGATATTATAACAATCTATGGCTTCCTTATGCCTTCATTTGATCATCCCAAGTTGTTCTTCTAAGACTTGGTTTACCTTCTCAGTTTGACCATTAGCTTCTAGATGGTATGCAAACCTTATACCAGCTATAACTTCCTAAATATAACCACCCCAGGAGTGAGTAATTTTTTTTAACATTATTATGGTTCACAAAAAATATACTAGATAATATCATAGACTTCACCACATTTTAGGTTTTATATGCTGCAAATATCCCTCAAGTGGATATGAGTGATCACTCTCTTGTGGTTTATTGGGGTTAACATTGTACATTATCCATAGAACTAAAAGTAAACCTTCATGTGGTCCTCCCATTTCATAACACTCTCTATGAATGTAGGATAACTTGACCATAATTTATGGATTAACCCTATCTCTATCATTCAATAAAAGTTATGCTAATTCCTTTACTGGGCTACGCCTTTCTAAGATAATACTTAGGCATAAAATATCTTAGTTTACTCATTACACCATGAGCATAACTATGGTGCTCAATAATTACATATTTGCAATGGTTTGATTGATATGACTATAATTTTGTGTGACATCCCTCACATGGAATCCCAAGAATCCTCAAGGTTCCATCACCAATCCTTATTTGAAAAAAAATATTCAGGCTACACCACCTGAATCTTTCCCAAAGAAATCCTTATATTTGGATCCACTTAAAAAGTCATTCATCAAAGTTCCCACTAAAAATACCCTAAATGGTACTACACCACAACATCCTTAGTTTCCATTAGTTTTGATATCTATAGTTAATTCCCAAAAGACACGAATTCTAAACCTATTTGGGTCTTGGAAGCAATTATTACTTTTACTCCCTCTTCATTCCTAAGCCTATATTAGATCTTCCTCATGTTTTCTCTCATATTTTCTCATCTAGGGTGCTTAGAGGGAGGACATATAGGCACCCGTTGCATGATCATTATCCTCAAATCACCTGTTTTGGTACAACTACTTTGTCCTTGAAGCATAAAAGGCAATCTTTGGTACCAAAATCCTTATTTTTTTGGGTTTTCCTTCTACCTTGGTCCATATTTGACTACAATACTCATCTTGAGATTGCATTTTCTTGAGTTAATCCATTTAGTTAATACGATTATGAATCAAATCAGTTATAAACCCTTTCCAAGATCTTGATCTTGAGTAGATTTATCTTGTTCAAATCTTAGGGTCCATTCCTAGGATGGATTTATGTACCTCTTTAATACTTAAAATACTAATACTTGGGTACATATCTTAGGGAGAGTATCCCATACTCCTCTCAATAATAGTTTTCCAATCTATTATTTTCACTAAGTATGATCAAACCTTAAATAAGAATAGAGTTTCCACCTTCCAATAGCTACATCATGCACATGAAGGGTAACCCTTACTATTTAGGTTACTAAAGAGTAATTCAACAGAGAAGAGATACGTTTACAAATCATACAACCCTATCTCGGATGATTTGGCAAACTTATTTGGATACTCTAGCATTCTTTAGGTCTTTGGCTAGCTCTACCAATATCCAGGTTTTTACTTCATGATATTCTTTCGCAGGATCCTTTTCCTATGTATACTCAGAATTTTAGTTCAGGGAACTTGGTTAGTAATATTTTCCAAAAATTATCTATACAGTTTCATGTGTTCCCTCTATTATTAAAATTTTAATTGTAGTAATAAAACTACAATGATGAGGTTTTCTATCTCTTTATTTATATTTTCCAAATTTTTCCCTCAAGATCTAGCTTCAAATTCCTCTTGCCTAGTTAGCCACCCCCATTTTTTTGAGAAGATTATCTTCTTCTTTCAACTTAGGTGTTATTTCACCATGCCACACCCAAAGAGTTGGATAAGTTATAATTACTTCCAATTATACTTCCAATAGTTAGTTACATTTTCCCATGAACTAACTTAAATCATTAATGATCCTCATCACATTCATATCCCACATGCATGGTGCTACCCTGGCTAAGACCATTAGAATTTTTTAAATAATGATCTTGGTCACAATTGCCTTACTACAAGGTCTCATTCTCCCTAATCACAAAGGAGTTGAGCTAGGTTACCATTCCCTCCAAAATTATATGTATATATATATATATATATATATATATATATATATAATGTGGAATTAGTTTCTTCATCCCCATGATTTATCAACAATATTATCATTCCTCGATAATATCAATGTCACACTACTCTACATAATGCACCATTCCTAAACTCTTGTAAGATTTGGGATTCACTAAATAATTCTTTTTTTTACTAGTATAGTAAATCCATCTATCTTGGAAATTAATCAGGGCTCCATGAGCCTTTAACTAGTCTATTCCCTAGGTGATGTCAAAGGCATGTAGTGGTGCTACATAAAGACATCCTATGGTAGAACCATTAGGTAGGGCAATTTTGATCCTAGGAAAAACATTGATCCATAGAGTAGGTTTGTCCAAAAACCATACTCAACTTTCCACCCTTGTGCCAAAAATCCTAGTATTTGTAGCATATCCCTAATTAAACTAAAAAGAAATAAAGCTATCAATGGCTCCACTATCTATTAAAATATTTACATCTTTACCAAAAAATTTACCATTTATGAGTAAAAGTGTGGCTTGCCCTTCCAAATTCTAGGTCCCAGTCAAAATATAGATTTTATGAATTGGTTCCTTTCATTTTGTGCTTGGTCCTAATCTGTAAGGGCATCTATTTGAGTAATGTGGACCTCCATAGTCATAACATCCACACTTGGGCCTAGGATGGACTCCCTGTTTATGTCCTATCCTTCTCTATCGGTGTTGGATTTGACTATCTTTGGGGTTGAGGTTTGTTATTGTTGTTGTTACCCCTTCAAAAAAATTTCTTAAATCCTCCTCACTTCCCAATACTACTCTTTTTGGGATTTGGGGTGTTCCTACTTCTAGTTCTACTCTCTTTCCTATTTCAAGAAATCAACACTATTTCCTTTCTTGAGCACTTATTGATATTGCTTAGATAAAATAACATAGTTTTAATAGGGCCTTTTTGATTGGTAAGGATATTCTACCTTTCTAGAAAAATCATAGGTCTTGGTAGGACCATTTTCCTACCTAACCTCTGAATTCCTAACCTGTGAATCTTGATTCACTATGGTTTTCAATAGTTTTTTTTGTTGCTTTATTTGTTCTTGAATCAGAGTGACTACCATAATGAGGTTCTCCACCTCTCTACTAGAATTACCTAAGCCTTCATATCGGGTCTTATCTTTAATATTATTTTATCGTGTCTACCCACTAGATGGCGTAGACCTCCCTTTTTTTGTTCTTGGTGCCATTATCCTAGTCACACAATGAGAGAAAAAAATTAAGTTAGGTCACAATTCCTTTTTTTACTTATACCACTATCACTAGCTAGGTTTTCTTAACTAACTATAGATGCCAATGGTTACCCTTACTTCCATGTAAGATGTCAAACTTATTAGAGGTTACTACCTTTTAAAAAATATTTATCCCTCGGTCTAACTATGCCTATAGACGTGCCTTGAATTGAAAGTATCACGAGTTAAAATAGTTAGTATTGCATGTATGATGATAATTTTTTTTCTTCATGGTTAGTCCCTAGTCCAACATACCTAGGGGTTTTCTAAGGAATATCATAGTCCTACGACCATGACTCTAATACAAAATTTAACAACCCAAAATTCCAACCTACTAGAGTGAGATTTTTTTTTTCTTTATACACTTGTTAGGGATTTACTTAAATTTCCTCAAGAGATGTCGATTATATTAATACCCCATAGTTTAAGTTGTCTATCTCATATCTATGCTAACCCAACTTACCCATTTTAGTCTTTTAAAAGAGTATGCCCATCTCTACACTCTACATAAGCCTGTCTATGTAGGTACTAAGCGTATTGCCATAAGATTGTCCTTTGTATATTCTTAGTTATAAATTATTTGTGCATTCTATGCCTAGTCATTAACTTCAAGTATCTACTTAGAATTGAACCTTAGAGGAAGTATTTAGAATGAAATCCTTGGAACACTTCTCTCTCTCTCTCTATCACACTATTCATGCATATTTACCACGTATTGTTATTTAATATATGCCATCTTTATTTCATTTAAAATTTTATCATAACAAGGTTTAGACGAGAACATGGAGTAAGGAAGTATTTAGAATGAAATCCTTGGAACACTTCTCTCTCTCTCTCTATCACACTATTCATGCATATTTACCATGTATTGTTATTTAATATATGCCATCTTTATTTCATTTAAAATTTTATCATAACAAGGTTTATTCGAGAACATGGAGTGCATTCGTGATTTCTTTTTCACAACTAAAGAAATTATTTTTCCTTGATGCTAACCATTCACATTTATTATGGAAAGCATCAATTTAGTTTAATAAACCTTTACTAAAATATAAAGTATGATTTATGGAATTACAATAATATTTCAACAACATAATCTCAATAAACTAGTAGTAGCATAAACAAGAAATCAAATTAAAGATCATCCACATAATCACAACACATCATTTATGCTAGGAAAACCTTTACAAAAAATCCTAGCCTTAAAATATCCTTTATATTTTGCAAGCCAAACTGTTATCCAATATAGTTATTCAAGGAATCTCATACTTCTTTTTTCAACAAGATCAAACATAAGAACCCCATAGCTCTTATTTTCATAAAAATCCTTAATTACTCCTTTAATTCATGATATTAACTGGGTGATAGAACCCTATAATTCCATTTAATAAATTCCACATTCATTTGTCACACACTATTATCCTTTCTTGGAGGTAAATATACTAAGGAATAACTTCTCCTAACAGTCTAATGTAACCATATTATTTTAAGTAGAATATAATAGATTATTTTGAGAGGACCCCAAAATCCTTCCCAAATGATCATAATAGGAAAGATATCATCCTTAATACACTTCATAATATTATTTATCTCATCTATATTACAACTCCACCTTAACTTTCTTTAATCATGATTTGTAACCTCCTTGGTACATTATAAACATTATTTAACTCAAAAAGTGAAATATAACAACTATACTATATTTTAAATCATAATTTACCTTAAACATAAAATAAATAATCTTTAATATTTCAAAATACCATAAATCTTCAACATGAAATATAAAATCTTTGTTATTTCATTATATCAACATCTATCTTAAACATGAAATTTATGTTAGTCTCACAATGACACTGAGAGGGGGGGTGAATCAGTGTGGCTCTTTAAAACTTAAAAACTTCAACTCTTAAAGCCAAAACAATGAAAGCTTAAAACCACATAAAGCAAATATAACAAGAGAGCATTCCACAACACACGATGTAACGAGGTTCACCAATTTGGCTACTCCTCAAAATGACTGCTTGGACTCCCGTCCAAATCCAACCTTTGCAAAATACCAATTTTACAATCAATTTACCAGCACCCACTGGAAGGAGCACCAACCCCTGATTTATCTGCACCAACAGAAAGGAGCACCAACCCCTGATTTATCTACACCAACAGAAAGGAGCACCAACCCCTGATTCCAAGCACCAACTTGGACTGCAATTTTGAAACTATAAGATTGACATAAAAATGCCTTCGCTTATACAAGACCCTGATTGGTCTATTGCTAACCCAACCTCTCTCGCTATTCACCAAAACACCACACACACTTATGGCTCTGCTTGCTGCACTTTTATGGCTCTCTTACAGCCCTCTTGCTGCGCTTCTTACTGCACTCTTACAGCTCTCTCGGCTCTGCTTAATGCTCTCTTACGACACTCTTCCAACCCTCTTTTCATAGCACTTTCACTCTATTCAACAGCACTTTAATTCTCCATGTAGACCTCCTTTTATAACAAAATTGTCTCTTTGTAACTCCAGTTGTAACTCCTCCTTTCATTTCTCATATGCCACTTGTCAATTGTAACGCCTTTTATATGTAACTCCTTTTGTATATATAGAGTAGGCATTTCGTTAAACACGTTACATGCAACGAATTGACACATATACCTTTACCATAACTATTCGTCTTCTTGGTCATGACTGTTCGTATTCTCCTTAGTGATTGTTCGCTTTATTTTCTATGCATGCATGTGTTTTCACTATAACTGCACCTGTATATGACGTATTGACTTCAGTTAACTCTTATTATTTTATCTGCATGAATTTCTTCTACAACTGCACCTGTAACTTCCGTATAACTTCAGTTAACTGTCACATATCTTATTTCGACTGGGTTCTCTTCTTAACTCGTGCCAAAGTGACCTGTCACGAAATCGTGACACTTCTGCCTCTTTGTCCTCTTCTCGGATTTTACCCATGAAAACACAACATGTCATGATATCGTGACACTTTCACCTCCTTGCTACTCTTCTTGGCTTCAACCCATGAAAACACAACATGTCACGATATCGTGACACTTTCACCTCCTTGCTACTCTTCTTGGCTTCAACCGTGAAAACACAACATGTCACGATATCGTAACACTTTCGCCTCCTTGCTACTATTCTTGGATTGTACCAAAAAAAAATCAACATGTCGTGATATTGTGACACTTTCGCCTCCGTACTCTTCTTCTTTACTTTTGTCACGATATCACGACACTTCTGCCATCTTACTTTCTCTCTCCTCCTTAAGTCACGAAAATGCGACATGTCACAAAATCATGACACTTTCTCTCCTTTGCTCTTCCTCTTGCCTTTGGTTCGCAAAAACCCGACATGTCACGATATCGCGACACTTTTTCTCCTTAGCTCTTTCTCTTGCCTTTGGGTCATGAAAACCTGACATGTCGCGATATCACGACACTTTTTCTCCTTAGCTCTTTCTCTTGCCTTCGGGTCATGAAAACCCGACATGTCACGATATCGTGACACTTTTTCTCCTTTGTACTTTCTCTTGTCATATGTCACGAAATCGTGACACTTTTTCTTTCGGACTCTCTCTCCTGCAGCATGTCGTGAAATCATGACACTTTTTCTTTCGGACTCTCTCTCCTGCAACATGTCACGAAATCGTGACACTTTTTCGTCCGTACAAACTCTCTTGCAATATGTCATGAAATCGTGACACTTTTTCATTCGTACAATCTCTCTTGCAATATGTCATGAAATCGTGACACTTTTTCTACTTGCCTTTCTCTCTTCCAACATGTCGCGAAATCGTGACACTTTTTCTACTTGCATTTTTCTCTTTCAACATGTCGCGAAATCGTGACACTTTTTATACTTGCCTTTTTCTCTTTCAACATGTCATGAAATCATGACACTTTTTCTACTTGCCTTTTTCTCTTTCAACATGTCATAAATCCACACTTTTTCTACTTGCCTTTTCTCTTTCAACATGTCAAAATCGACACTTTTTTTTCTAAATAAATCAATACTTTCTTTAACATGTCATAAATCACGACAATTTTTCTTGCTTGCCCTTTCTCTTCAAACATGTCGCGAAATCGTGACAGTTTTTCTTGCTTGTGCTTTCTCTTCAAACATGTCATGAAATCGCGACAGTTTTGCTTGCTTGCGCTTTCTATCAGAACATGTCACAAAATCGTCATAGTTTTGCTTGCTTGTGCTTTCTCTCTGAACATGTCGTGAAATCATGACATTTTTCTTCTTCCTTTCTCTCAACATGTCGAAATCACATTTTTGCTTGCTTGCCTTTCTCTAACATGTCACAAAATCATGACAGTTTTGCTTGCTTGCGCTTTCTCTCCGAACATGTCGCGAAATCGTGACAATTTTGCTTGCTTGCGCTTTCTCTCGAACATGTCACGAAATCATGATAGTTTTTCTTGCTTGCTTTCTCTCCAAACATGTCGCGATATCGCGAAAGTTTTTCTTTCTTCTCAACATGTCGCGATATCATGACAATTTTTCTTTCTTCTCAACATGTCGCGATATCACGACAGTTTTTCTTTCTTCTTAACATGTCACGATATCATGACAATTTTTCTTTCTTCCTCAACATGTCACGATATCGCGATAGTTTTTCTTTCTTCCTCAACATGTCGCAATATCACGACAATTTT
Organism: Wollemia nobilis; assembly: GCA_028583015.1. Classification (NCBI taxonomy): domain Eukaryota; kingdom Viridiplantae; phylum Streptophyta; class Pinopsida; order Araucariales; family Araucariaceae; genus Wollemia; species Wollemia nobilis. The sequence goes on from JAQPPZ010017073.1 coordinate 4,251,433, forward strand.
CTTCCTTGTGATTTTCTTTTGATTTTTAGCATATGGGCCACTTTGATCTTTTGGAGAATCATTGTACATACTCTGAAGAACCTCTTAACTCCTGTCCACTGAATCAACCGATTTGTCTGATCGTGTTGACAACAATGACAATATTGTTCTTGCACCTTGCTCAACAATCTCCCCCTTTGGAATTGTTGGCAACACACGTGCAATTTCCTATAATTCTTCTCCCCCTTTGACAATAATACCAAAGGGTTACTGCAGACTCCCCTGAGTCCATGCACAACATTCTTAGGCACAAATTATTATAGTTAGAAAAAATTACAAACATGAGCAAAAATATAATCAAATATATAAATGCTCCCCCTGAGAATGTGGTCCCGATAGCTAGTCAATTCTTGGGAAGCGTGACCACTCCCAATTTATTGTGAAGGACCCCACTACTGCTACTTGGTGGACCTCTCTCCACTTGAAGAATCCTCACTCAGATCTATCTTCAACTGTGTTGGCTGCTGGATCTCTATCCATTGAGACTCTGTCCTCTGTACTCTATCAATAGGCTCACACAGAACCTACTTAACAAGCTCACATAGAACTTGTCCAATGCTGAATAACAAGCTCACACAGAACTTGTCCGAATCTACTCTAGTAAGCTCACCAAGAACTTGCCCAAATCTGCTCTAGAAATCTGTCCCAACACTATCCTCAAATATTTCCCAAAGGCCTTCTCAAAGGCTCAATCAATCATGCTCAAGTAGTACTCAAAATGAACTCAACAATGAATGGCAATCTCAAATCAAATCCACTTCACAGAAGCATAAAGAGATTTGTTAGAGACTTAAAATGTTCTAACCTCAATCTCAACTCAACATAGAATGATGGAATAATTTATTTCATAGAACTTTAAAAATCACTTCACACATAACTTGACTAGGCTCAATCAAATCAACTCAACCAATCATCACAAGGGACAACTCTCTCTCACACAACCCTAGTCCAAGTATGTATCAACCAACTCAATCATTTCCAACAATGCTCAACCACAAATATCACATAACAATGATACTCACGTTCTTTTCTAACTCAAGTTCTTTCACAACCAATGGGCTTCAACCACTATGCTTATAACTCGTTCCCTACCTTCATCAACTTTAACATCGGCAATCTCCACAATTTTCTTTAGCCTCTTGACTACCACCTCCGTGACTAACGACTTTGCCTCGCATCCGTTGTGCAGCTCAATGTCTCTGGTTTCTAATGGCTGCCATGAATGTTTTCATCGTCTGCGCAGGTATTGACAGTGGACCGTTATATCTAGCGTTGGAACCTCAATCTACGTGCAGTCATCAACTCTCGGTATTCTGCTTCTTGCTAGGGCATATGTCAGGGCTACTCAATGTCTTAGACGAATGTTCTTCGGAGCATTTCTCCTCGTTGCGATCAAGGGATTCCTCGGGCAATATCTCGCATTTCTCAAATAATGCAAGACTTTCTTAGTTGCATAGGCATCTTGTCCTCCTTGACGCTTCACCACCTGGGTGCTATTTTCTCAACGTCTTTGCCTTGCATGTGCCACTTGGCACTCTTGACCAACTGGGTGCTAGTACCACTGTTTGCTTTGACTCTGGCATCTCTTTGATAACAACTACTTCTTTAGAGAAAATTGATGCTCTCTTATACCAAACGATGTGATGTATTTTTGGTTAAGAACCTCACGCTTTCCACCTACACTTTGGTAGTAATTTTCATAACGATCATGAAGATCTTTACCATAGTCCTCCATCGATATTGGTAGATGAATTGAGATGTACTCACAACACGGATTCTATTTTATCTATAGATTGGGAATGTTATAGGCTTCAAAACCAGCACCTGCCAGCTTATGCTTCCATGACACGTCGACCTGTGCTGCATGTTCTATCTCAGATAACGCCTATCAGCTGCTGCATCGAAAACCTCTTCTTCAAGCTTCCCATTCAAAAATGCTGATTTCACATCTATCAAAAAAATTGTCAAGTGACTCACACTTGTACCAACTTTTGTCCAACACTGTATCGACACTGCAATTTTACTGCCAACTCTGTGCAAGCATCAAACACTGTACCACAACACCAACCAAATCCCTTTTTACATTTTCAACTTGGTCTATGTTTTCTACAGTCACCGCTGGTCACACCTTACTTTCAACTGTTCGAATCAGGAGACAACATTTTGTCAAACACTTCATAGCCAACTATAGTGCACCTTACTCAAACTCATACTTTTGGACCTCGGATAGGTATGATTCACAAAGCAAAGTTGCTCATCTTGATGAGCTAAACATGAATCAATAATCAGACTTCAATATTTTTCACCACAGCGTCATAATAGATCTAACAATCTTCACGTCAATGTGTAGTTCAAATACACATTGCTTTTATCGAAAACACATATATGCGGCTAGGGCAACATTCTCTCACTAACCAAATTATCTGAACTGTTATAATCCTTAACTTTGGACAGTGGCAGTAAGAACCATCAACAGTACAACAATGACATATAGCAATACTTCCAATAATGACAACTCTCAATTTAATCACCACCCTTCACGGCACTTCCACAAACAACTACATGAACTGAAAACACACTTCGACAACTATACGACAACTTCCCTGACTACTTGCCTTTCATCCTCAGATAACCAAACAAATACATAGGAGCATTAAAATGAAACTTCAAGATTGCTCCCCCTGAGGATGTGCTACATGGAGTTGCTTAGTGCAATAGCGGAGTAGTCTCCTTCAGTCCAAGGAGATACGATTCCCTTTCTTCTTTCTTTCTCCACTCTGGTTTGATTACAGTTTTGGGCTCTTGTTTTGACTTTTCTTTTTTAGTAGCTTGTGCATGTTTTTCGAGAAATCTTCTATTTTGTCTCATTCCATTTGGTTGAAATTTTCTTCCCTGAAATTGATTAGATGCAAATGTACTTCGACAATTTCTTGCAGTGTGCCCAAAATTATGATAGTTATAACATTCTACTACATAATCCATCAAAGGTGAAAAACCATTTCTACTGGGTGGTTGTCTCTTGTGCATCCTTGATGGATGATTATTTTCCTTTCTTTGATGCACATGATTTCTTCCCTGTCCGTGTTGCATTCTTTGTGTTTGATGAAATCTACTGTCTTGCCTTAGATTAGATACAAAAATTCTTGGACAAAACCTTGCTATGTGCCCATGACCATTACATTTAAAACATTGCACATGGTGTTCAACCGGAATAACAGATGTATTTCTACTAGCATAACTCTTTGATCTATTATTCAATCCACAATAAATTGCCTTGTGACCATAATGGTTGCATCTAAAACAATAGCCATTAAAAGCATTATTATGAATAGAGTGAGAGTGATAGAACCTCTTTTGTTGTGGTTGCTTTGTTGTAGATCTCCTTTGAGATTTTCTTCCTTTTGAAGATTCAGCTTCAAGCTTTTCTTGCTTTGATCCTTCAGTAGTGGACTTCTTCTTCTCTGTAGACTTAGAAGATGAAGGTTGTTCAGCTTCACATCCAAGACCAAGCTTAACCATTGGGCTTCTTTGTTGCCTTATCATTTTATCTAGCAACTCTGTGCTCTTCTCAAATTTGAGATTTGTATTGGCCTCTTCTAGTTGTTTCCTCAATGAAACAATCTCCTCTTCTTGTTTGCAACAGACAATCTCTTTCTCATTGATCTATGACCTGAGAGTTTCTTCAGTCCTTTTGGACTCTTCTACTTGCAGCTTTAGATCACTAATAACTTTGTTAGATTCCTCTTCACGTTTGCTACATACATCGCCTTTATCATCCAGGTGTGACTTCAAGGCTTCTTCTATTTTCTTGGCTTTCTGAATTTGTAAGAAGAGATCTTCAATATTATCCCCATATTCTTCCAACTTCTTGGACAGTATTTTGTTCTTTTTCTTTTCTATACCCAATTCTTCAAGTGCAGCGATCAACTCACCTTCTAGATCTACTTCAGCCTCAAGGTTTTCATCATATACTTCAGAATTCACTTCTTCAACCTTTTCTAGTTCACTTTTCTCTTCCACAGGAACTGAAACTGACTGAGATGCCTTATTGGAGGAGGATCTATTCTTCTTACCCATTGTGTACTAATCCAAGATCAACCCTAGCTGATTTAGCCTGACAAGGGAAACTGGCTCTGATACCAATTGTTAGTCTCACAATGACACTAAGAGGGGGGTGAATCAGTGTGGCTCTTTAAAACTTAAAAACTTCAACTCTTAAAGCCAAAACAATGAAAGCTTAAAACCACATAAAGCAAATATAACAAGAGAGCATTCCACAACACACGATGTAACGAGGTTCACCAATTTGGCTACTCCTCAAAATGACTGCTTGGACTCCCATCCAAATCTAGCCTTTGCAAAATACCAATTTTACAATCAATTTACCAGCACCCACTGGAAGGAGCACCAACCCCTGGTTTATCTGCACCAACAGAAAGGAGCACCAACCCCTGATTTATCTGCACCAATAGAAAGGAGCACCAACCCCTGATTTATCTACACCAACAAAAAGGAGCACCAACCCCTGATTCCAAGCACCAACTTGGACTGCAATTTTGAAACTATAAGATTGACATAAAAATGCCTTCGCTTATACAAGACCCTGACTGGTCTATTGCTAACCCAACCTCTCTCGCTATTCACCAAAACACCACACACACTTACGGCTCTGCTTGCTGCACTTTTACGGCTCTCTTATAGCCCTCTTGCTGCGCTTCTTACTGCACTCTTATAGCTCTCTCGGCTCTGCTTAACGCTCTCTTACGACACTCTTCCAACCCTCTTTTCGTAGCACTTTCACTCTATTCAGCAGCACTTTAATTCTCCACGTAGACCTCCTTTTATAACAAAATTGTCTCTTTGTAACTCCAGTTGTAACTCCTTTCATTTCTCATATGCCACTTGTCAATTGTAACACATTTTATATGTAACTCCTTTTGTATATATAGAGTAGGCATTTCGTTAAACACGTTACATGCAACGAATTGACACATATACCTTTACCATGACTATTCGTCTTCTTGGTCATGACTGTTCATATTCTCCTTAGTGACTGTTCGCTTTCTTTTCTATGCATGCATGCGTTTTCACTGTAACTGCACCTGTAACTGACGTACTGACTTTAGTTAACTCTTCTTATTTTATCTACATGAATTTCTTCTACAACTGCACCTATAACTGTCGTATAACTTCAGTTAACTATCACATATCTTATTTTGGCTGGGTTCTCTTCTTCGCTCGCGCCAAAATGACCTGTCATGAAATCGTGACACTTCTGCCTCTTTGTCCTCTTCTCGGATTTTGCCCATGAAAACACAACATGTCGTGATATCGTGACACTTTTGCCTCCTTGCTACTCTTCTTGGCTTCAACCCATGAAAACACAACATGTCGTGATATCGTGACACTTTCGCCTCCTTGCTACTCTTCTTGGCTTCAACCCACGAAAACACATGTCGCGATATCATGACACTTTTGCCTCCTTGCTACTCTTCTTGGCTTGTACCAACACATGTCACAATATCGTGACACTTTCACCTCTGTACTATTTCTTTAATTTTATCACGATATCGCGACACTTCTACCATCTTACTTTCTCTCTCCTCCTTAAGTCATGAAAATGTGACATGTCACGAAATCGTGACACTTTCTCTCCTTTGCTCTTCCTCTTGCCTTCGGGTCGTGAAAACCCGACATGTCGCGATATCGTGACACTTTTTCTCCTTAGCTCTTTCTCTTGCCTTCGGGTTGTGAAAACCCGACATGTCGCGATATCGCGACACTTTTTCTCCTTAGCTCTTTCTCTTGCCTTCGGGTCACGAAAACCCGACATGTCGCGATATCGCGACACTTTTTCTCCTTTGTACTTTCTCTTGTCATATGTCATGAAATCATGACACTTTTTCTTTCGGACTCTCTCTCCTACAACATGTCGCGAAATCATGACACTTTTTCTTTTAGACTCTCTCTCCTGCAACATGTCACGAAATCGTGACACTTTTTCATCCATACAATCTCTCTTGCAATATGTCACAAAATCGTGACATTTTTTCTTCCGTACAATCTCTCTTGCAATATGTCACGAAATCGTGACACTTTTTCTACTTGCCTTTCTCTCTTCCAACATGTCACAAAATCATGACACTTCTGCCTCTTTGTCCTCTTCTCGGCTTTGACCATGAAAACACACCATGTCATGTTATTGCGACACTTTTGCCTCCTTGCTACTCTTCTAGGCTTCAACCCACAAAAACACAACATGTCATGATATCGTGACACTTTCGCCTCCTTGCTACTCTTCTTGGCTTCAACTTGTGAAAACACAACATGTCGTGATATCGCGACACTTTTGCCTCCTTGCTACTCTTCTTGGCTTGTACTAGTGAAAACTCAACATGTCATGATATCATGACACTTTCGCCTCCATACTCTTCTTCTTTACTTTTGTCACAATATCGTGACACTTCTGCCATCTTACTTTCTCTCTCCTCCTTAAGTTGCAAAAATGCGACATGTTGCAAAATTGTGACACTTTCTCTCCTTTGCTCTTTCTCTTGCCTTCGATTTGCAAAAACTCGACATGTCACGATATCATGACACTTTTTCTCCTTACCTCTTTCTCTTGCCTTCGGGTCGCGAAAACCCGACATGTCACGATATCACAATATTTTTTCTCCTTAGCTCTTTCTCTTGCCTTCGGGTCGTGAAAACCTGACATGTCATGATATCATGACACTTTTTCTCCTTTGTACTTTCTCTTGTCATATGTCATGAAATCGCAACACTTTTTCTTTCAAACTCTCTCTCCTGCAGCATGTCGCGAAACCGTGACACTTTTTCTTTCGGACTCTCTCTCCTACAACATGTTGCGAAAGAGCAACACTTTTTTGTCCGTACAAACTCTCTTGCAATATGTCATGAAATCGTGACACTTTTTTGTCTGTACAATCTCTCTTGCAATATGTCCCAAAATCATGACACTTTTTCTACTTGCCTTTCTCTCTTCCAACATGTCGCGAAATTGTGACACTTTTTCTACTTGCCTTTATCTCTTTCAACATGTCATGAAATTGCGACACTTTTTCTACTTGCCTTTTTCTCTTTCAACATGTCGCGAAATCGTGACACTTTTTCTACTTGCATTTTTCTCTTTCAACATGTCGTGAAATTGCGACAATTTTTCTACTTGCCTTTTTCTCTTTCAACATGTCGTGAAATCGTGATAGTTTTTCCTGCTGGCACTTTCTTTTCGAACATGTCATGAAATCGTGACAATTTTTCTTGCTTACGCTTTCTCTTCGAACATGTCGCAAAATCGTGACAGTTTTGCTTGCTTATGCTTTCTCTCTGAACATGTTGCGAAATTGTGACAATTTTGCTTGCTTGTGCTCTCTCTCAGAACATGTAGCAAAATCGTGACAATTTTGTTTGCTTGCACTTTCTCTCTGAACATGTCGTGAAATTGGGACAGTTTTGCTTGCTTGCACTTTCTCTCAGAACATGTGAAATCGTGACAATTTTGCTTTCTTGCGCTTTCTCTCAGAACATGTCACAAAATCATGACAGTTTTGCTTGCTTGCACTTTCTCTTCGAACATGTCATGAAATCATGATAGTTTTGCTTGCTTGCGCTTTCTCTCAGAACATGTCACGAAATCGTGACAGTTTTTCTTGCTTGCGCTTTCTCTCCGAACATGTCGCGATATCACGATAGTTTTTCTTTCTTCTCAACATGTCGCGATATCGCGATAGTTTTTCTTTCTTCTCAACATGTCACGATATCACGATAGTTTTTCTTTCTTCTCAACATGTCACGATATCGTGACAGTTTTTCTTTCTTCTCAACATGTCACGATATCACGATAGTTTTTCTTTCTTCTCAACATGTCATGATATCGCGATAGTTTTTCTTTCTTCTCAACATGTCACAATATCGTGACAATTTTTATTTCTTCCTCAACATGTCACGATGGCAACATTTTTTCTTTCTTCCTCAACATGTCGCGATATCACGATAGTTTTCTTCCTTGTGATTTTCTTTTGATTTTTAGCATATGGGCCACTTCAATATTTTTGAGAATCATTGTACATACTCTAAAGAACCTCGTAGCTCCTATCCACTACATCAACTGATCTGTCTGATTGTGTTGACAAAAATGAAAATACTGTTCCTGCACCTTGCTCAACGATCTCCCCCTTTGGAATTGTTGGCAACACACGTGCAATTCCCTATAATTCTTCTCCCCCTTTGACAATAATACCAAAGGGCTACTGCAGACTCCCCCTGAGTCCATGCACAACATTCTCATGCATAATTTATTATACTTAGCAAAAAAATCATGAACATGAGCAAAAATATAATCAAATACTTAAATGCTCCCCCTAAGAATGTGATCCCTATAGCTAGTCAATTCTTGGGAAATGTGATCACTCCACAATCTATTGTTGAAAAAAATTCAACTTAACCTCACTTTCTGCAACTTTCTCCTACGTACAACATGCTGTCGCTACAATATATTCTGCCTCTACTGTGGATAAGGAAACTGACTCTTGTTTCTTACTATTCTACACGACCAATCTATCTCCAAGATAGAATGCACCTCCACTGGTACTCTTTCTGTCATCTACACATCTTGCCTAATCTGCACTGACTGGTGGACCTCTTCTTCACTTGAAGAATCCTCACTCAGATCTATCTTCAACTGTGTTGGCTATTGGATCTCTATCCATTGAGACTCTATCCTCTATACTCTGTCAATAGGCTCACACAGAACCTGCTTAACAAGCTCACATAGAACTTGTCCAATGCTAAATAACAAGCTCACACAGAACTTGTTCGAATCTACTCTAGTAAGCTCACCAAGAACTTGCCCAAATCTGCTCTAGAAATCTGTCCCAACACTGTCCTCAAATATTTCCTAAAGGCCTTCTCAAAGGCTCAATCAATCATGCTCAAGTAGTACTCAAAATGAAATCAACAATGAATGGCAATCTCAAATCAAATCCACTTCACAGAATCATAAAGAGATTTGTTAGACTTAAAATGTTCTAACCTCAATATCAACTCAACATAGAATGATGGAATAATTTATTTCATAGAAATTTAAAAATCACTTCACACATAACTTGACTAGGATCAATCAAATCAACTCAACCAATCATCACAAGGGACAACTCTCTCTCACACAACCCTAGTCCAAGTATGTATCAACCAACTCAATCATTTCCAACAATGCTCAACTACAAATATCACATAACAATGATACTCACGTTCTTTTCTAACTCAAGTTCTTTCACAACCAATGGGCTTCAACCACTATGCTTATAACTCGTTCCCTACCTTCATCAACTTTAACATCAAAAATATCCACAATTTTCTTTAGCCTCTTGACTGCCACCTCCTCTGTGACTAATGACTTTGCCTCGCATCCGTTGTGTAGCTCAATGTCTCTAGTTTCTAACAACTGCCATGAATGTTTTCATTATCTGCAAAGGTATTGACAGTGGACTATTATATCTAGCGTTGGAACCTCAATATACATGCAGTCATCAACTCTTGGTATTCTGCTTCTTGCTAGGGCATATGTCAGGGCTACTCAATGTCTTAGACAAATGTTCTTCGGAGCATTTCTCCTCGCTATGATCAAGGGATTCCTCGGGAAATATCTCGCATTTCTCAAATAATGCAAGACTTTCTTAGTTGCATAGGCATCTTGTCCTCCTTGACGCTTCACCACATGGGTGCTATTTTATCAACGTCTTTGCCTTGCATGTGCCACTTGGCACTCTTGACCAACTGGGTGCTAGTACCACAGTTTGCTTTGACTCTGGCATCTCTTTGATAACAACTACTTCTTTAGAGAAAATTGATGCTCTCTTATACCAAACGATGTGATGTATTTTTGGTTAAGAACCTCATGCTTTCCACCTAAACTTTGGTAGTAATTTTCATAATGATCATGAAGATCTTTACCATATTCCTCCATCGATATTGGTAGATGAATTGAGATGTACTCACAACACGAATTCTATTTTATCTGCAGATTGGGAATGTTATAGGCTTCAAAACTAGCACCTGCCAGCTTATGCTTCCATGAAATGTTGACCTATGCTACATGTTCTATCTTAGATAATGCCTATCAGTTGCTGCATCGAAAACCTCTTCTTCAAGCTTCCCATTCAAAAATGCTGATTTCACATCTGTCAAAAAAATTGTCAAGTGACTCACACTTGTACCAACTTTTGTCCAACACTGTACTGACACTGCAATTTTACTACCAACTTTGTGCAAGCATCAAACACTGTACCACAACACCAACCAGATCCCTTTTTACATTTTCAACTTGGTCTATGTTTTCTACAGTCACCGCTGGTCACACCTTACTTTCAATTGTTCGAATTAGGAGACAACATTTTGTCAAACACTTCACAACCAACTATAGTGCACCTTACTCAAACTCATACTTATGGACCTCGGATAGGTATGATTCACAAAGAAAAGTTGCTCATATTGATGAGCTAAACATGAATCAATAATTAGACTTCAATATTTTTCACCACTGCATCATAATAGATCTAACAATCTTCACGTCAATGTGTAGTTCAAATACACACTGCTTTTATCAAAAACACATATATGCGGCTAGGGCAACATTCTATTACTAACCAGATTATCTAAACTGTTATAATCCTTAACTTTGGACAGTGGCAGTAAGAACCATCAATAGTAAAACAATGACATATAGCAATACTTCCAATAATGACAACTCTCAATTTAATCACCACCCTTCATGGCACTTCCACAAACAACTACATGAACTGAAACACACTTCGACAACTATACGACAACTTCCCTGACTACTTGCCTTTCATCCTTAGATAACCAAACAAATACATAGGAGCATTAAAATGAAACTTCAAGATTGCTCCCCCTGAGGATGTGCTACATGGAGTTGCTTAGTACAATCGTGGAGTAGTCTCCTTCAGTCCAAGGAGATACGATTCCCTTTCTTCTTTCTTTCTCCACTCTAGTTTGATTAAAGTTTTGGGCTCTTGTTTTGACTTTTCTTTTTTAGTAGCTTGTGCATGTTTTCTAGGAAATCTTCTATTTTGTCTCATTCCATTTGGTTGAAATTTTATTCCCTGAAATTGATTAGATGCAAATGTATTTCGACAATTTTTTGTAGTGTGCCCAAAATTATGATAGTTATAACATTCTATTGCATAATCCATCAAAGGTGAAAAACCATTTCTATTGGGTGGTTGTCTCTTGTGCATCCTTGATGGATGATTATTTTCCTTTCTTTGATGCACATGATTTCTTCCCTGTCTGTGTTGCATTCTTTGTGTCTGATGAAATCTATTGTCTTGCCTTAGATTAGATACAAAAACTCTTGGACAAAACCTTGCTATGTGCCCATGACCATTACATTTAAAACATTGCACATGGTGTTCAACCGGAATAACAAATGTATTTCTACCAGCATAACTCTTTGATCTATTATTCAATCCACAATAAATTGCCTTGTGACCATAATGGTTGCATCTAAATCAATAGCCATTAAAAGCATTATTATGAATAGAGTGAGAGTGATAGAACCTCTTTTGTTGTGGTTGCTTTGTTGTAGATCTCCTTTGAGATTTTCATTCTTTTGAAGATTCAGCTTCAAACTTTTCTTTATTTCATCCTTCAGTAGTGGAATTCTTCTTCTTTGTAGACTTAGAAGATGAAGGTTGTTCAGCTTCACATCCAAGACCAAACTTAACCATTGGGCTTATTTGTTGCCTTATCATTTTATCTAGCAACTCTATGCTATTCTAAAATTTAAGATTTGTATTGGCCTCTTCTAGTTGTTTTCTTAATGAAACAATCTCCTCTTCTTGTTTGCAGCAGACAATCTCTTTCTCATTGATCTATGACCTGAGAGTTTCTTCAGTCCTTTTAGAATCTTCTACATACAACTTTAGATCACTAATAACTTTGTTAGATTCCTCTTCACGTTTGCTACATACATCACCTTTATCATCTAGGCGTGACTTCAAGGCTTCTTCTATTTTCTTGGATTTCTGAATTTGTAAGAAGAGATATTCAATATTATCCCCATATTATTCCAACTTCTTGGACAGTCTTTTATTATTTTTATTTTCTATAGCCAATTATTCAAGTGTAGTGATCAACTCACCTTCTAGATCTACTTCAGCCTCAAGGTTTTCATCATATACTTTAGAATTCACTTCTTCAACCTTTTATAGTTCACTTTTCTCTTCCACAGGAATTGAAACTGACTGAGATGCCTTTTTGGAGGAGGATCTATTCTTCTTACACATTGTGTACTAATCCAAGATCAACCCTAGCTGATTTAGCTTGACAAGGGAAACTGGCTCTGATACCAATTGTTAGTCTCACAATGACATTGATAGGGGGGGTGAATCAGTGTGGCTCTTTAAAAATTAAAAAATTCAACTCTTAAAGCCAAAACAATGAAAGCTTAAAATCACATAAAGCAAATATAACAAGAGAGCATTCCACAACACATGATGTAACGAGGTTCACCAATTTGGCTACTCCTCAAAATGACTGCTTTGACTCCTGTCGAAATCTAGCCTTTGTAAAATACCAATTTTACAATCAATTTACCAGCACCCATTGGAAGGAGCACCAACCCCTGATTAATTTGCACCAACAGAAAGGAGCACCAACCACTGATTTATCTGCACCAACAAAAAGGAGCACCAACCCCTTATTCCAAGCACCAACTTGGACTGCAATTTTGAAACTATAAGATTGACATAAAAATGCCTTCGCTTATACAAGACCCTGACTAGTCTATTGTTAACCCAACCTCTCTCGTTATTCACCAAAACACCACACACACTTATGGCTCTGCTTGCTGCACTTTTATGGCTCTCTTATAGCCCTCTTGCTGTGCTTCTTACTGCACTCTTACAACTCTCTCGGTTCTGCTTAACGCTCTCTTACGAAACTCTTCCAACCCTCTTTTCATAGCACTTTCACTTTATTCAGCAACACTTTAATTCTCCATGTAGACCTCATTTTATAACAAAATTGTCTCTTTGTAACTCTAGTTGTAATTCCTTCTTTCATTTCTCATATGCCACTTGTCAATTGTAATGCCTTTTATATGTAACTCATTTTGTATATATAGAGTAGGCATTTCATTAAACATGTTACATGCAATGAATTGACACATATACCTTTACCATGACTGTTCGTCTTCTTGGTCATGACTATTTGTATTCTCCTTAGTGACTGTTTGCTTTCTTTTCTATGCATGAAAATGTTTTCACTGTAACTACACCTGTAACTGATGTACTAACTTCAGTTAACTCTTCTTATTTTATCTAAATGGATTTCTTCTACAACTGCACCTGTAACTGCCGTATAACTTCAGTTAACTGTCACATATCTTATTTCGACTGGGTTCTCTTATTCGCTCATACCAAAGTGACCTATCATGAAATCATGACACTTCTGCCTCTTTGTCCTCTTCTCGGCTTTCACCCATGAAAACACACCATGTCGCAATATCACGATCCTTTTGCCTCCTTGCTACTCTTCTTGGCTTCAACCCACAAAAACACAACATGTCGCGATATCGTGACACTTTTGCCTCCTTGCTACTCTTCTTGGCTTCAACCCATGAAAACACATGTCACAATATCATGACACTTTCACCTCCTTGCTACTCTTCTTGGCTTGTACCAGCAAAAACTCAACATGTCACGATATCGTGACACTTTCACCTCTGTACTCTTCTTCTTTACTTTTATCATGATATCACGACACTTTTGCCATCTTACTTTCTCTCTCCTCCTTAAGTCACGAAAATGCAACATGTCGTGAAATCGTGACACTTTCTCTCCTTTGCTCTTCCTCTTGGCTTTGGTTTGTGAAAACCTGACATGTCGTGATATCATGACACTTTTTCTCCTTAGCTCTTTCTCTTGCCTTCGGGTCATAAAAACGTAAAATGTCGTGATATGGCGGCATTTTTTCTCCTTAGCTCTTTCTCTTGCCTTCGAGTGATGAAAACCTGACATGTCGTGATATCGTGATACTTTTTTTGCTTTGTACTTTCTCTTGTCATATGTCGTGAAATCATGACACTTTTTCTTTCGGACTCTCTCTCCTACAACATGTCAAGAAATTGTGACACTTTTTCTTTTAGACTCTCTCTCCTGCAACATGTCGTGAAATCGAGACACTTTTTCGTTCGTACAAACTCTCTTGCAATATGTCATGAAATCGTGACACTTTTTTGTCCGTACAATCTCTCTTGCAATATGTTGCAAAATCGCAATACTTTTTCTACTTGCCTTTCTCTCTTCCAACATGTCACGAAATCATGACACTTCTGCCTCTTTGTCCTCTTCTCGGCTTTCACCCATGAAAACACACCATGTCGCGATATCACGACACTTTCGCCTCCTTGCTACTCTTCTTGGCTTCAACCCACGAAAACACAACATGTCGTGATATCACGACACTTTCACCTCCTTGCTACTCTTCTTGGCTTCAACCCGTGAAAACACATGTCACAATATCGTGACACTTTCGCCTCCTTGCTACTCTTCTTGGCTTGTACCAGTGAAAACTCAACATGTCACGATATCGTGACACTTTTGCCTCTATACTCTTCTTCTTTACTTTTGTCGCGATATCGTGACACTTATGCCATCTTACTTTCTCTCTCCTCCTTAAGTCGCGAAAATGTGACATGTCATGAAATCATGACACTTTCTCTCCTTTGCTCTTCCTCTTGCCTTCGGTTCACGAAAACCCGACATGTCACGATATTGCGACACTTTTTCTCCTTAGCTCTTTCTCTTGCCTTCGGGTCATGAAAACTCGACATGTCGTGATATCATGACACTTTTTCTCCTTTGTACTTTCTCTTGTCATATGTCATGAAATCATGACACTTTTTCTTTCAGACTCTCTCTCCTGCAGCATGTCACGAAATCGTGATACTTTTTCTTTTGGACTCTCTCTCCTGCAACATGTCGCAAAATCATGACACTTTTTTGTCCGTACAAACTCTCTTGCAATATGTCGTGAAATCACGACACTTTTTTTTCTGTACAATCTCTCTTGCAATATGTCACAAAATCGTGACACTTTTTCTACTTGCCTTTTTCTCTTCCAACATGTCGTGAAATCGTGACACTTTTTCTACTTGCCTTTTTCTCTTTCAACATGTCACAAAATCGTGACACTTTTTCTACTTGCCTTTTTCTCTTTCAACATGTCACGAAATCGCGACACTTTTTCTACTTGCATTTTTCTCTTTCAACATGTCACGAAATCGTGAAACTTTTTCTACTTGCCTTTTTCTCTTTTAACATGTCACGAAATCGTGACACTTTTTTCTGCTGGCACTTTCTTTTCAAACATGTCATGAAATTGTGACAGTTTTTCTTGCTTGCGCTTTCTCTTCGAACATGTCACAAAATCGTGACAGTTTTGCTTGCTTGCGCTTTCTCTCCAAACATGTCACGAAATCATGATAGTTTTGCTTGCTTGCGCTTTCTCTCTGAACATGTCGTGAAATCATGATAGTTTTGCTTGCTTACGTTTTCTCTTCGAGTATGTCACAAAATTGTGATAGTTTTGCTTGCTTGCGCTTTCTCTTAGAACATGTCGTGAAATCGTGACAGTTTTTCTTGCTTGCGCTTTCTCTTAGAACATGTCATGAAATCACAATAGTTTTGCTTGCTTGCGCTTTCTCTCCGAACATGTCACGAAATCATGATAGTTTTTCTTGCTTGCGCTTTCTCTCAGAACATGTCACAAAATCATGACAGTTTTGCTTGCTTGCGCTTTCTCTCCGAACATGTCGCAATATCACGACAATTTTTCTTTCTTCTCAACATGTCATGATATCACGAAAATTTTTCTTTCTTCTCAACATTTCACAATATCGCGACAGTTTTTCTTTCTTCTCAACATGTCGCGATATCGTGACAGTTTTTCTTTCTTCCTCAACATGTCACGATATCACGACAGTTTTTCTTTCTTCCTCAACATGTCGCGATATCGCGACAATTTTCTTCCTTGTGATTTTCTTTTGATTTTTAACATATGGTCCACTTCAATATTTTGGAGAATCACTGTACATACTCTGAAGAACCTCTTAGCTCCTGTCCACTGCATCAACCGATCTGTCTGACTATGTTGACAACAATGACAATACTGTTACTGCACTTTGCTCAACAATTTAACATCTTTTAGATTTCAAAATAACATTTATAACATCTTTTATATTTTGAAATAACATCTATAACATATTTTATATTTTGAAATAATAACATTTGTAACATCTTTTATATTTTGAAATACCAAAATGTGTAACACATTTTATATTTTGAAATACTATCATCTATAAAATATTTTATGCAATAAAAGGGATCATGTGTCAACAATCTATGCCAAAACCATTATTAAGGGCCAATAAACAAGGGAAAATGGTCCACTTATCATTTAATCATGCTATAACCAGTACTACAAAACCACCAAGTGATTGGTTCTTGACCACCACTTGGTGGTTGAACAACCATGGGAGCCTTGCTTCCTTTATATCCATTGTTGGCCCGAACATATCCCATGTGGGATATTATTCAGGGTAGATGAAGATGGCCCTTCACCTTCACATACCTTTGCATGAGCATCATGTCATGTGGGTGGTGTTGTAGTGGCATGATGATGATGGAGGTGGATATAATTTATATACCCTAATATTTAAACCTTAGGGTATTTTCAAAATGGGGCAACAAAATTCAAGAAATGCACTCCGAGGTATTTTCTAAGGGGAAGAAAAATAATAAAATAAATGATCCCTCCTTTTGAACCAGGGAAAAATACCTAGAAATTAACACAAAGGTCATGAAGGTGAAAATTAAATCCAATGAATATTATTTTATTTATTTATTTTTTAATTATAAAAATGTATACAAAGGATCAAGGTCATCATGAGCAACAAAATACATTGAGGGATGTCTACACAGCTAGACTCCAACATTGAGACCATACAAGTGACAATAAAAGGTTTTATGCATATAGACAGATACATCATCACCAAAAAATAGGATGACATAATGAAATATTTTAAGGAAAATGTTTAAGGATACTAGGGTATTCCAAGGATACATCCATGTAGAAAGGCAAAATACAAACAAGAACAACACAATATAAACAATAAACTTGTGTGATCCAATCATAAATAATTATTTTTTAACAACATTAAAAACTTTGCATGGAAAGGGAACATGTTTTACATACCTAAAAACCAACATGATCACCTTTTACCTCCCAGATAACTCTTCCTTCTCTTCTAGTCTCAAAGACTCCTTAGACCTCCAAACTCTTTTTATCCTTCCTCCTTGTCTCCTCTTCTGTATCTTTCCCCTTGCATCCTTATTTAATGGTTCACCACATACCTCAAAACTCAACATGGGCCCTTATCTTCTGCATCATTAAATTTTCGACCTCCTTCTCTAATTTTTTTTTAGACTTCTCTTTGAAATTCCATAGGAAATTTATTTTAAAAATAATCAAAATACATGCTTGAATAAAGGTTAATCCCCTTATTTTGATTTGTATTAACTTTCCAAGAAAATCAATTATATTTTCTCAAAAAACTATATTAAATAAAATATACTTTATTTTATTAATTAATTTCTTTCTTTATTTTTTTTAATCAATTAATATAATTAATTAATAAAAACATTCCCCAAAACAAAGCATTATCAACCCATGATGTTAATTTCTTTAATTAAATTAACACATGCAGGAATCAACATCAATAAACCCCAATATAAATTTAATCCTAAGCATATATCAATCTAATTTTAAATTGTTAGCCCGATAATACCTATCCAGATGTTAATAAAATCCTTATTTTATTAGTACCCTCCTAGGTGGATCTGTTTTTAGTGGTTGATCTTTTCCTTTCACATGCAAGCATAGTTTTCCTGCAAAAATCTTGGTTAAAACTTTAGTACCATAACCATACAATATAATCAGCATTAAAAATATTTATATAACCAAAATATAAACTATGCTAGGCATTCAAACCATAATTTTAAATATCTTGTCAATTTAAAAATGGTCCCCCACTGTTAGGTATTTTCTCAATACAATAACAATATAACCCCCATAAGTTCCAAACTATTTATTGGGTACCATGCCCAATCCCGCATTCATATTTCATAATACAAAATATTTTCTCAACTCATACATGAATATATAAATGTACAACATATATCCTACTTTCTCTTGCACTAAAACAATAAATCATCCTAAACTGTTCATATTCCAATAATGGGTTAGTCTTTCCATAGAGTCTTTATTTTCATCACCTACTCTTTCAAAGGAACATCATAATTTTCTAAAGAAAGAAAACAATATTCCTTTTATAGTTTAAAGTTAACAAAACTATAGAAGAGCACCCATTAAATTTGGAGTAATAACTTTATTTAAAAGAAAGTCATATACCAAAGTAATTTCCATAATCAATAAAATAACATGGTAATTAAACATAAAAGATAACAAAACTCCAGTCCCTATCATATTTAAAAATAAGAGTAATTCCAAAGTTCGCATTTGACTTCTTCTATAGTGCATTCATTAATTCAACAATAAGGAATAAGAAACACACTATTATAGAATAATCCATAAAAGCATTATATAACTTGATTTAAGGAAACATCTAATGTTTAGTTTATAAGCCTTCAATTCCATTTCTTTAATCACTAATAATTAAATTTATTTAACCATGCACCAATGCGCATATCCTACATCCACATACTGGACACATAAAGGTCAATGTTTGTCTTGGGTATCATATTCAATGATCTCTCCCTTAAAGGTAAGTACCAAAAGTAATCCATTTGAGAAATGTGCATGCATTAATATCAAAATTAAATTAATCAAATGAAGAACCAAGATTAAGGCTTACTTCGAGGTCCTACATATGGATTAAAAATGCAATAAGCAATTGCTACATGGATTTAAACAATAATCCCTACACAAAGTCTATTCCATATTTACAAAACAAAACAACATAGATTGGTTTGTGAAAGGCTAATATAGTGGTCTCCATTTCATGGTCAAATCCTAGAGCAAATATACAACATAACAACAAAAGCACATTACCCCTTACTACAACATCAATGATAGTCTTGCTTTATTTAGGGTGGATACAGAGGTACATAGAGAGGCATAGGATATACACCATTGTAGTCTAGGTGTGCATGCTTCATGAGTAATTTATGCAGGATCAAAGTAAGAAGAGAGAAACATGGGTGATAGCATCTGCTCTAAAAAATAAAATATATTGAATTACATAATGGTAGCCTCTTAATCAATTTGCTAAAAATATAGGAGATATATTGTGTCTACCTAACAGTATCTATCAAGGTTGGGTAGGAAATCCAAGCCAAATTCATCAACTTAAACAACCACCATACACATACAACAAAAATGAGGATATTTTATTTAATCTTTGTCCTCTATATTTTCCACAATGAAGGGCACACCTATTAATATATGAAAGCAAAGCCACTATTTTAAAATAATCCATCCCTATTGAGTGTTATTCCTTCACAACCAAAAATAACTATTCTAATAAGAACAAAAATAAATATAGAGTACCTCAAATCCACTTGGAGATATTTGTTTGTAAAAGACCTAAACACACACTAGAGGCAAAATATGTTAGAATAAGTGAATATTCTCTTAAGTTCACTAGGATACACACTTGAGTTTCCACTCCTCCATGTGTCAGGAGTACTCTCAGTGGTGTCTTCATCAGGTTTGATGAGTTGTTGTAATCCAACGACTCTCAATGATCAACTTTGCTATTTATACAGAGTTGATCCTAGAGATAAATCAATCAGTTCCACTCTTCTCTTCATATTTTGTGTAATACTTTGCATATCTATTATTGTGTAATTCTAACATGGTACCAGAGCAGGATAGATTTTGCTAGTATTCTCTCTTGAAGGTTCTAGGATCTGATTCATTTACTTTGGATATTTTTTTTGGCTATCTAACTTCAAAGTTTGCATTAGTCTACTTTTATCCATTGTTATTTTTTCAGCATATTTTTTTATGTTGCATATTCTTTCATTTCTATATTGAATTCGTGTTGGAGGGAAAATTTTAAGAAAATATAGCTATTTTACCTTGTGTGAAGGCGTTGGTTTCTCGCCCTTCCTTTTAAAGGAATTAGCCTATTAATTTTCTTTATTTATTCCTTTTTTCCCTCAACGTATTCATGTAAAACTAACACTTGGTTAAATCATTTTTTTCGGCTTTCTTCAAAGCGAAATCTCCGATTAACTCCAAGTGTAAATTAGGAATATTTTTTTTGAGTTTTATTTTGAATTAAACTCAAGATATCTGGCGCTTTCATCATTGGCACTCACGATATAGATGTTTGAGGGGGCCGGAGCTCTCGTTGTCGTGCTCTCGTTGGCGCTCTCATTGGCAATCTCCTTTGGCCCATTACAACGTCTCATATCCCTTTTGGCGCACTCTTAGATGACCAAAAATTCCCCGTCTAAAATGTTGTTCAACTCGGACTCTTTTCCAATGGTGCTATCACCTCAGACGGTATTTAAAACCTCTTCCTTTCGGTTCATTCAAATAGTATATTGCTTTATAACTTTATATTCTAAAGTGAATGAGATTTGTGCTCCATGTTTTTTAGAAAGTTCTGCAGGTTCATCCGGGCGCTCTGCCTTCCGCCCATTGGGGCCTTTGGAAGTCCCTCCTTCTAACGATTTCTGCAGGTTTCCCGGAGCAAAATATTTTTTTAGTTCTACTCTTCAGAGACCGTTTGGGCGCTCTGCCTTCCGCCCATTGGGGCCTTTGGAAGTCTTCTCCTAACGATTTCTGCAGGTTTCCTAGATATTAATATTTTTTTATCAAAACGTTTGGTAAAACTCTGTTCCATTTTAAATTTTCTGCCTTCTAACGTATTCTGCAGGTTTAGTTCAACTCTTCAGAGATCGGTATTGCTCAGGTTTCCCAGAGCAATATTATTTTTTCTTGTTTTTCAAAATGTTCTTTTCAAAAATATTTAGTAAAACTCTGTTTTGATTTACATATTCTGCCTTCTACGTATTCTACAGGTTTAGTTCTACTCTTCTGAGTTCGTTTGGGGCCTTTGGAAGTCCCTCCTTTAACGATTTCTGCAGGTTTCTCGAGGCAACAAATTTAATTGAAGTAATATTTCAACTCGTTTTTCAAAAATGCTAAAGTGGCGCTAGAGGAGGCGTCAGGCACACCATACTGAACTCTTCGACGGTTTCATCTTCAGCCTCTTGCTGTTTCGTGGTAAAATTATTGTATTTTCTTTTTTTGAATTTCTCTTTACGCATTCGATTCATTCGAATCGCCAATTTCAAAGCCTTTTGTCTTCATTTTTTTTGGTAGGCCACATAATTTAATTGTGGCTATCCAAAAAATGATGGAAGATAGGTATTGTAAATTTAATAATAAAATATTCCTTTTTGGGGGGGTTCTTTAGTGCAAGTTTTTGCACTCTTGTGTGTCAAGGGGGGGTTTATTTTCTTTGCATACTCTCCTTAAATAGTTTACTTCATCTAGATATCTATCTTCTTGATTTAAATTTAAAATTAAATAGGGGTTAAATTATATTACCCATTAGAAGATAATTCGTTTAAAGTTCAAATTTTTATTTTCTTTGGTTTTACCTTTAAAGCAAAATAAAAACTTTTTTTCCTAAGTAAATTCATATATAATTTCTTTTCAAAAAAAATTAATTCCTTTAAAAGCCAAATTTTAAATTACTATAAGTTTCAAAATATCTTTTGTCTACGTTCCATGTATCAAACTCCTTAAAACTAAAAGTCTCCCTCACGTAAGGGCGGGTTTTTTGGACACTTGGTATAAAGGCCTGACAGATATTTTCCTATTAACAGTTTTCTTGGAAAATCTCTAAACTTATAGTCTCCCTCACGTCAGGGCAGGTTTTGAGACAACCATTTAAACTAATTACCCCTTGCATTTCACACCAAAACCCTTCTTATGCTCACATTACTTATAGTTTCCCTCAAGTAAGGGTGGGTACTATGACCATTAAAGGATTTGGCAATCTAAAGCAAACAATTATAGGCCTCATTATACTTATAGTTTCCCTCTCGTAAGGGTGGGTATATTTGGGTTACCTATTATTGAACAAGCTTCATTTCTTCTTAAAATATATTTCATTTTTTGAAGTTTTAAAGGGGGGAATACTAACAATTTTAAATCCTCAAAAATGAATTCAATTGAACCTCTCACCCCTCATAATTTTCACACTTGGAAACCTAAAATTTTAAATCTCATCTCTCAAAAAGGTCTTACTCATTTATTAGAAGAAAAGCAACCAAAATTTGATAAAGAATATGAAATATTTGTTCATAAGGGAAAAATGCATGAAACTATGGGTATTATTAGCACCAATGTTCATGAAAGCTTGTGGTTTCATATTACATATTGTAAAACTCCTCATGAAAGTTGGGAGAAACTTAAAACCTTGTTTGGAAAAGTAGATCAGATGAGATCAATGCAACTAGAAGCTGAACTAACTTCTTTATCTCCTGAATATTTCAGTAGTATTGTTGATTTCCTCACTAAATTCAAAGAAGTCCTCACTCAATACAAAGGTAGTGGGAAGACTAAGACAGAAGAAGAATGCATTTATCTAATCCTTTCTAAGCTAAATGGTGTTTTTCAAATATTTGCAACCACCTTCATATCTACTAAATATGCTCTTGGTGCAAACTTTAAAATGCCCTCTTTAGAAGAATTTTGTGATAGATTAACTAGGGAAGAAACCAAACTTGCTAGATATGAAATCTCTTCTTCTTCTTCAAAAGCCTTAGTAGCCTCCACCTCCTCTAAAGAAAAATTTAAAAAGAAGGAAAATACTCCCATTACCTGTACTCACTGTAAAAAGAATGGTCACTCTGCTAACAAATGTTGGAAAATATTACAACAACTAGAAGCAGCTATAAAGGATCAAAATATAGAAAATAATAAGCAAATAGGAAAAGCCCTTAATGTTCAAGGAAAAACCTCCAATTCTTCCTCTAATTATTGGGTCCTAGATTCTGGAGCAACTCATCACATGTCTGCTTCAGACAAGTCTTTCTCTTCTATCTCCTCTAGCTCTACTCATAGCATAGAAGTAGGGGACTCTTCCTTCATCCCTATCAAAGGGAAAGGGGATATAACCATTGATGGTGGCTCTATAAACAATGTTCTCTATGTTCCAGACATTGCCACCAATCTCCTATCCATTTATCAAATTTGCACTTCTGGAAATGGGAAAATTGTTCTCTTCTCCCCAACAGGAGTTGAGATAAGAGATTTTCAACTCCCTCATTCTCTTATAGCTAAAGGGAATATTGATCATAAATCTCATATTTTTCACTTCAAAGGCTTTCAAAATCCAGAAGGAGCCTCCTGTTTTGTGGCTCATAGTAATCTTGAAAGTCAAATTTGGCATGAAAGGTTTGGGCATCTTAATTATAACTACCTAAAGGATTTGTGCACCCATAATATGGTTAAAGGATTACCTCAAGTCTCTTCCAGTGATGGGGTTTGTCCTAGATGTGCTCTTGGAAAGCAGCATCAAGATCCTTTTCACCCAAGTAGTTCTCTAAAAACCTCATCTCCTCTAGATTTAATCCATAGTGACTTAATGACCTTTCCTGAAACATATTTTAAGGGAGCAAAGTATGCTCTTACCTTTATTGATGATTTTTCTAGAAGGTCCTGGGTCTACTTTCTCAAATATAAAAGTGATGTGTTATCCCACTTTAAAGTCTTTAAAGCCTTAGTTGAAAATCAGGCTTCTTGCAAAATCAAGAAGATTCATACTGATAATGGGGGAGAATACTACAGTAATGAGTTCTCCATATTTCTTTCTAATCATGGTATAATACATCAACATTCTATCTCCCATAATCCCCAAAAAAATGGCATTGCAGAAAGGAAAAATTGGACATTAAAAGAGATGGCTAATTGTATGCTCCATTCAAGAGATCTTCCAAAAGTTTTTTGGCAGAGGCTATTAACTGTGCAAACTATATTCAAAATCGCACACCTCATAAAGCTCTTGACCAAATAACCCCTGAAGAAGCATGGTCTGGCTTAAAACCAGATGTTTCCAATTTCAATATTTTTGGATGTACTTCTTGGGCTCACATCCCAAAGAAGAAAAGGAAGGCTCTTGATAAGAAAAGTAGAAAGCTCATCTTTATCAGTTATTGTGAAGAATTGAAAGCATACAAGCTTCTTGATCCCTCAACTCATGAGGTATTCTTTCATAGGAATGTCCAATTTGATGAAACATTCCCTCAAAGAGATCCTCCAAAGGCCTCTTCCTCCATTGAGCCTTCTCCTATAGTAGAACCTCAATATTATGAAGAGCCAACCCTTGAAGTTAATTTGGTTATTGATAATCAAGATGAAGAACCTGTAACTCCTTCTCAATGTCTTTCAACTCCTTCCACTCCTTCTTCTATGCCAAAATGGGCCCGCACCATTGTTAAAGAAGCTACTCCCTACATCCAAAATCTTGCTTCAAATAGATCATCCAACCCCATAGGTACTAGTCTTGTATGTCAATCCATTTCCTCTGATCCTCAATCCTTCAAAGAAGCCTCAGGTATAAAAGAATGGGAAGATGCCATGGATAACGAATTTTCTTCCTTGATCAAAAATGATACTTGGGATTTAGTTCCCTTACCTAAGGGAAGAAAATTAGTTCGATGTAAATGGATCTTCAAAACCAAATATGGGCCTAATGGAGAAATAGATAAACACAAGGCTCATCTTGTAGCCAAAGGTTTTTCTCAAATAGAGGGTATTGATTATACAGAAACCTTTGCTCCTGTTGCTAAAATGGATTCTGTTAGATTGGTTCTTGCTCTGGCCGCTTCCCATAAATGGCCAGTCTATCAAATGGATGTAAAAAGTGCCTTCTTACATGGAAATTTAAAAGAAGAAATATTCATGGAACAACCCATTGGTTTTACTCAAGACTCCTCTCTTGTTTGTCGGCTTAAAAAATCTCTATATGGCCTTAAACAAGCCCCTAGAGCTTGGTATGAAAATATGGACTCCTTCCTTCTTTCAGTAGGTTTTTCTCATTGTGAGTCTGACAATACAATTTACATTTGGAGAAGTAAAGGAAATATCACCATTCTTGTTCTTTATGTTGATGATCTTCTTCTCACTGGTAGTAACCTCACTCACATTCAAACTATAAAATATTCCCTCTCTAAAAAAATTGAAATGGCTGATCTAGGTCTAGCTCATTTCTTCCTTGGAATTCAAATAAAATAAAATAAAGCAGGGATCACCTTATGTCAACAAAAATACACTCAAGATCTCCTTCAAAAGTTTAAAATGATAGATTGCAAACCTTCTCCTACCCCCTTTCAATCTGGCATTCATCTCAGTACTTCATGCTCATCCCCTCCTTGTGATGCTACTCTATACCGTCATCTTGTAGGTAGTCTGTTATACCTCACTCATACTCACCCAAATATCTCCTATGTTGTTGGGCTCATATCCAGGTTCTCTCATAACCCTCATTTCAGTCATTGGCAAGCAGCTAAAAGAATTCTTCATTATTTGTAGGGTACTACACACTTTGGGCTCATCTATAAAGGAGACTCCATGGATATCATTGGCTATACAGATTCAGATTGGGCAGGATCAGTAGATGACAGATGTTCTACCTCTGGATATGTTTTCTGCCTTGGTTCTTCACCAATCGCCTGGTTATGCAAGAAACAACAAATAGTAGCATTATCTTCTATAGAGGAAGAATATAGAGCAACAGTTTCAGCCAGTCAGGAAGCCCTTTGGCTTCATCAAATTCTCAAAGAATTTGGTTTTTTTCATAAAGGGCCTATAACTCTTTGGTGTGACAATCAAAGCACAATTCATATTGCATGCAATCCAGTTGAGCATCAGTGCACCAAACACATTGAGATCCACATGCACTTCATCAGGAAACATATTCAAAATGGGGATATACATTTGGAATATATTTCGATAGAGGATCAACTTGCAGACATCTTCACCAAGTCATTTCCTTCTCCGTGTTACCTTCAGTTGCGAGAGAAACTTGGAGTGTTACACCTGCATTGAAAAAAGGGGTCTTCCACCTCTAACTATATTGTACATGAGTACCTAATCAGGCCTTCTTGTCGGGACTCATATTTTATTTGTTAAAGAGGACAATCTTCGCCATCCGAAGACAAGCCTCTTTCATACTTCTTTGCTTTTGATTGGTGGCTTTTCCCACTGGGTTTTTACCATCATTTCAAAACAAAGGGGTGATAGTTGGTTTTTCCCCACAGGGGTTTTTTCCACCAACTATCCATGTTGTACATGAGTACCTAATCAGGCCTCGTTGCCGGGACTCATTTGTAAAGATCTCCCCTAGTATCACTTAAGGGGGGTGTTAGAATAAGTGAATATTCTCTTAAGTTCACTAGGATACACACTTGAGTTTCCACTCCTCCATGTGTCAGGAGTACTCTCAGTGGTGTCTTCATCAGGTTTGATGAGTTTTTGTAATCCAATGACTCTCAATGATCAACTCTGCTATTTATACAGAGTTGATCCTAGAGATAAATCAATCAGTTCCACTCTTCTCTTCATATTTTGTGTAATACTTTGCATATCTATTCTATTGGTTTTGCTTCTTCGAGTCCTCAAACCCTCTATGTTCTACATGTCCTTGGTAGTAGAAAATATTTCTTCTCCTTCTTCTTCCTCATTATTTCTATAAGGGTTTAAAGAAAAATTGGGAGAGGTTTCACTCAAGGAACAAACTCAACAACTACCTGCAACACCATTTTCATTAAGTTTGGTTTAAAATGAACTATGCAATGTCATTTTAATATTTATCTATATTGTCAAAGTCTAATGTTCAAAACATTAATTTCCTTCTTCCTCTTATTAATATGTCTTTTAATTAATAATACATTAAAATTTATTTTTCCAAAGTCCAAACACAAAACATATTAATAAGTGAAACTTATTAATAATATTTTCATAGACAATATAATGTTTCAAGAGGAATCATTAACATAAGATATTCCTCTCACCATTGCCTAAAAACCATATTAAATATTTTTTGATGATTTCCTTACAATTAATAATTGCTTTCCAAAAAGCAGAACCTCTGATTGGAACTAAGTCACTTAGAAATTCCAAATTTTGAAGATAATTTTGTTTGATGATAGTTGTCCATTCATTTTCTTCACCAGAAATGAGATGCCACGCCTACTTAGCTAGTAAAGCAAAATTTATATGAATAATTCTCCTCAGATCTAAGCCACTATTTTCCCTGGGTCTACACACTTTGGTCCATCCTACAAGGTGTATCCTTTGTTTCTCCTATGATCCAGTCCATAAAAATTCTTTTTGGAGTTTCTCATTTTTTTGGAAAACCTTCACAGGGGCTTTGAAAATGAAGAGGAAATACACTGGAATGCTTTGAAGAGAGGCCTTAGTGAGGGTCATCTTTCTTGCTTGAGATAGAAGATGACATTTTCATCTAGCAAGTTTTTTTTTTAATTTTTTTAATAAACCTATCCCACATTGACTCTCTCAGAGAACCAATGAAAAGAGGGAGACCAAGATACGAAGTGGGGAGGTTTGCTATATCACACCCTAAAATATATGCAATCCTTCCTTGCCTCTAAATGGGGGTGTTCAAGAAATATAACTTGCTTTTACTAAAATTAACTTTCTGACCAGCAACGTCATAGATTTGCAGGATGTATTTAATTATTTTGGCCTCAACCACTAATGCCTTAGTCAATATAAGGGTATCATCGATGAATTTTTGGTGAGAAACAACCCTAGTGAGAGATGTTTCCTTGATTCCCGATATTAACCTTGAATTGCAAGCATTTTTTATGGTTCTGCCTAAAGCTTCTACTATAATGATGAATAACAAGGGGCTAATGTGACTCCAAACACACACTTATAAGGCTTAAGATGAAACCTAAAATGTTGAAGCCTTTCAAAAATCTACCTTAAATCATGGACATGATCCTTTCATTATATGGAGCAAACTAAAATATCATACACATAATCATAGAGAATATCGTGCATCATGTCATGGAAAATATAAATCATGGCCCACTGATAGGTGGCACCTGCATTTTTCAAGCCAAAAGGCATGACTTTCCAAAAGAAGGTATTCCATGGAGTAATAATATTGTGTTGGCATGATCTTCAAGGGCAATCAAAATCTTATTGTAGCCTAAAATGCCATCCATAAGCAAAAGTATTCCATATTTTGTGGTGAAATATATAATATGATCTATGTTGGGTAAGGGAAAATCATCCTTAGGATACACTAAGTTAATATTCATAAAGCCAGTATATATTCTAATTGTTCCTTCCTTGTTAGCCACAAGAATAATGTTAGAGATCCAATATGAATAGTCGATAGCTTTTATAAAACTTATGTCAAGAAGTTTTTGGAGCTCCTCATTGACTAAAAGAGCAATCTTAGGATGCATGTTCCTAAGTTTCCACTTAATAGGATTGGCATTAGGCTTAGCTACTAAATTATGCATAACAAGGGAGGGATCAAGCCCTGTCATGCCAATGTATGGCCAAGAAAAAATATCTTAAAAGTCTCTTAAAAAATTGTTCAACTACTCCTACTCATACATGGACAAGGCTTTACCTAGCTTAAGGATTCTATGGGCTTCCTTATAACCTATGTTAACATCTATGGTCTCATTAATGAGAATGAAAAACTTATCCTCAAGAGGGGTGATGAAATAATTACTCCTAGTTGCTCAAGGTCCTTGAGAGACATAGTACCAAATTCCTCTTAAGAACTAGAAGATTCAACTTGCATAGTGCAAGGAACATACCCATCAAAGGAGATGTCATTCTAAGGAGCATCCTAATTATTGACATACTACATTGGTATTGAGACCAAAAAATGAGGAAAGGGTGGCTCCTCATCCTCAAAATTTCACTCTAAAATTTGATGATATTCATCTAGAAGAGGCTCCTGATGAGAAGAATTATCCTGATCATGTGATGAGATTTTGATTAATGATTCCTCTCTCATATTTATATTTTTACATTTCTTAGTTATATGATATAATAAATCTAATAAATTAAATTGAGTTTGTTTTGTAGTGAGCAATATTCAAATGGATGAGGATTGCCCAAAATGATGATGTACTAATTTTAAATTTAAACTTCAAACATTGGTGAAAGGTAAAAGGGATAGCCCTCATTGCATGAATCCAAGGGTATCCAAGAAGCAAATTAAAATATGTAGGACAAGACACCACATAGAAAAATATATCTAATATCTTAGGCCCAACATTAAGGGGGAGAGATATGGTGTCGTAAGCTTCTTGGGAATTGTCTTCGAAAGTTTTAATGATGTCATCAGATTTAGTTAGATCTTCCTTTGTTAATCCAAAATTTTAGAAAAAATAATGTGTGCATAAATTAAGGGAAGGACCATTATCAATCACAACCCTCTTGATAAAGGTATCCCCAATGAATGCACTAATTTAGAGAGAAGAGTTCCTATGTAGGTTTAAGGAATAAATATAATCATCCAAGAATGTGAGATGATGTATCCTAAAAGAGCTTACAATATTGACCATAGAACTACGGGAAATGTCTATCAGGATAGATTGTTGTCTTAGAAAATTTAGCAAGGCTTCCCCAAGAGTAGGAGAAGTTTGCAAAAGTTTTAAGAGAGAAATTTTTTCTAAAAAACTCTTCTCCTACTAAGACTGTTGGATCTATCAATTCTACACCTTTTACTCTGAAGTTGCTACTATCATGCCAACCATGTTATAATAATGAGGTGGTACATTCTTGTAGGATATTTTATTAGCTTCTTTTTATCCATTATCTTTATTAGCCATACATCCTTGTTGAGTAGAAAGTTGGTTCTTTGGGTGAGTATCTTCTACAATAATATGTTCTACATCAATTAAGTCCTAAACCACATGCTTCAACTTCTTACAAGAATTTATTCAGTGCCCTTCTACTCTATGATATGCACAATGTTCACCCATCTTGTACCAATTTGATGTAGTATCAGGTTACCTTATGGGAGGCAACTCAATCATATTAGCTTCCAAAAGCTACTTTAAAACCACTTCCATGGGCATGTTAAGTTTCATAAAGTTCCTTTGTGGAGGTTTTTGAAGTATCATATTTTGTAGGTTGTTAATAATACTATTAACATGTCTACTATCCATTACACCATCTCCTACAACATACCTATTATTATATTAGGACTTAGTGGTTTTATCTTCTTTTACTTTGACTTGTACTTTTCTGTTAAGAGCCTATTCCACATTCCTTGCTAACTCAATTGCTTGATCAAAATATGTGATAGTTATAGTTTCTAATGTATTATATAGTTGTTCCTGTGGATTTAGAATAAATATTTCAATCATGTCTTGAGGAGGTAAATTATATCTCAAGCATCCAACTAAACTTCTCCAATGAGATATAAATTTTGAAAAACTTTCCTCTTTACCTTGTTTCAGATTGTAGACATTTTTCATGGTCGCATTCTTCTCAATATAAGCAAAAAAATGTTGAATAAATAATTTAGTTATTTTTCAAAAATTCTCAAAGAATTATTAGAAAATTGATAGTACCATTCTAGTACCATGCCACCAAGACTCTTAGGGATTATCTTTAATACCAACATATCATCATATATAATATCATAGAAATCTATAATAAATCTCCTTAAATGTTTAATTGGATCTTCTATCCCCTTATATAGGTAAAACTCACATGGAAAAATGTTTAGGATAGGATCTAGTAGCAATAATAGGGTCTAGGGGTTGATTGCACATTTCCTTGTAGCTATAGGTGAAACTAGAAGGCTAAATCATCTCCACTTTTGAAACCAAGTGTTTCACCATATTAGTTAAACTTTGCACCTCAGGATTACTATTTTTGCAATGCCCCTAGATTCCATAAGAGAGGTTGTTGAAAGGATACTTGGCCCAAATTGGAAGCATTGACACTATTGTGATATGTGGTGGAATATAAGTAAAAGTGTTGAAATTAGCAAATTGAGGCAAAATTTGAAAATAATTTTGAGTGACACTACTAGTTGGAGAAACTTGTGGATTTCTTCCAATGTTTATGGTTAAAGTAGCATCATAAGTTGGTTGATGTACATGATTACCATGATTCAAAGATTCAATCAAGGATTTGTATTGGATATGTTTAGGAGGAATGGTTTGATGATGAGATGTTCTAACATCCTTGAGGTGGGATTCCTCTTCTAAAGCTATATCCAAGGTATGATTAATATGCTTGTAAAATATCCACATATATTCAAAATATTTGAAGGTAAGGTTCTCATTGGGTCCCCTAATAGGATCATGACTATTATCAATATCTTCATTTTCCTTTTCTTTAATATTATGATTTTATCTATCAATTTGATCATCCTCTTGGAAAATATTATTAGACTCAAAAATCATTCATCCAATCATAAGGTTGGGAGCCATTATGAAGGAGAAAATGGAATAGAGTGGAAGACTAAAGACCACAAAAAAAAAGCAAAGAATTTTAAGATAGTTATTATTGTATTTTCTGATCTAAACAAACATAATTAGTGGTCTTGTTAAAAGTTTTGAAAAATAAAAGCAAAAGGAAGAGGCTTCCTATCTTGGCCACTAAGATGTGTTTTCATGCTGGGTTAACCAAAGTTGTAGAGGGGAAAAATTGTGCACCAACATACAATTCTCAAGGTTGATCTACAGGGAAGCCTTGAGGTGATCACAGTGGCTGTCGTAACTCTACACTCAATGTAGGGGAGGAAGGGTTCACCAAGAATTGTTTTAGGACTCACTCCAAATCTAGGATGGAATGTGTTTGATGTCTTAAGTTTAAGATAATCACCTACGTTTGGCGTTTCTATAGCTAAGCTATGAAGTGAAAGAACAATGTAGGAAGCAAGATGCAAGAGGATAAGAGCTAACCCTAGAATGATTATTTATTTGAATGATATATAAACCTAGAGTTAAAAAATTAAATCCTTTGATAAAGAGTTCATGAGTAGATGCACAAAAAATATTAAATCCTAAGTGCATACTATATGTTGTTTATATTTTCAAATGCCAAGAAATCAATTAAATATCTCCATTTTAAATTTGATCTAGGGTTTTTGATAGAAATATAAATCACCCAAAAAATAACCTAAATATTAATTAGGGAACTTATATTTATCTGGTGGTTGATCCCAACCTTATATTTTTTGTAGCAATATCCCATGATTCAAATTCCTATGAAATAAATTCATAAACACTTGAAAAATATGATGAACGTTAGGGGGTCTGCTTAGGCCACTATATGGATGTACTTGGAGGTACAAAAATTAAGATCCATAGGTCGTTGTAGATAACCTTTGAAATACAAAAGTAGAAGTTAAGCTTTGGAAGATGGAAAAACAAAATAAAGTGTAGCAGAACAATATGATAAATAGAACACAAAATATTCTATTATGACCAGAATGTAGTATGAAACACAAACCTAGGGTTTTGTGACAAAAGATTGCTCCCAATACTAGTCTATGTGAAATCACATACCATACAAAGTGATCACAATTTTGAAGAAAGATGAAATCATACCTTGTAATTACAGGGCACGATATCACAGAAGAGGATAAAATCCCTCAAATAATGTGGGAAAATTAATGCAAAATAAAATATAACTAATATGCAAATACAAAAGTATGAAAATAACTTGACGATAGCAAAAAAGTAGACAAAAGGATGGACAGATCCAAGTAGTAGAAATCCTACTTAGGGCTTCAACACTTGTCCACCAAAAGAAACAAACACACAAATAATGCAACAAAATATCCTTTCCAAAATAGAGCTTCAACAGACTATATCAATCACTTGAACAATGAGCACTTCAACCTTGGATGAGCACTTGTCAATTCTTGTATTAGCTTGCTTATAGAAAAGAAGATCTCAAGAAATGGAACCTAGATTGAATTGGTGAGGGAAAAATAAGACTTTAAA
This sequence comes from Wollemia nobilis, assembly GCA_028583015.1. Lineage (NCBI taxonomy): Eukaryota > Viridiplantae > Streptophyta > Pinopsida > Araucariales > Araucariaceae > Wollemia > Wollemia nobilis. The sequence goes on from JAQPPZ010017073.1 coordinate 4,284,585, forward strand.
CCCTCATTCTATAGGGGATTTGAAAGAGGAATGGGTGGGAAAAACCAAATATGACCTTAGAATATTTCAACTTGGAAATTAGGATTTTCTAGGAGAAAACCTTGGTAATATGAAATCACACCACGTCAGGATCGATTGGGATTTCGTATAAAGAGAAAAAAATATGATAAAGTGAATAAGAGAGGCTCAAACTTGATTAGGGTAAGTTAGAGTGTTTCCCTAAGGATATAAGGAAAATTGCTTATTCATGTGGTTTAATTTTTCATGTCTACAATAACAAGTATACTTGTATTAATAGAAGAGTGGGAAGTCAGCTGATCCAAATTAGATTAGATAAGGTCTTAATTTACAAGGAAGGTTTGACATACTTTGGTGATGCTACTTTAAGCACAATTCCTAAAATTGGGTTTGATAATAATTTGTTGTTGCTTGAAGTATTTCCTATTTTTAGGTTTGAACCTATGTGGATTCAACATCCTAATATTGAGTCTAAAATTATGGAATGGTGTACCCATAAGTTTTGTGGGCCTCTTATTTTCCAAAGAGTGAAAAATATTAGATTCATAAAAATCATTTTGAAATATTGGAATACAAATATTTTTGGGTACCTCTTCCTAAAAAAGGAATTGAGAAAACAACCAAGGATATTGAGTCCTCCTTGGATGTTGAAACCTAGACAACATATCTCAAAGAGAAGGAGAAAGTGATCTTGGAAAATCTTCATAATACCTTGGATAATGAGGGGATATTCTAGAGTAAAAAAAAAGAGCTCTTGGGTTGAAATATGGAGATCATAAAAAAAGCAATCATGTGACTACCTTGAGACATAGAAGCTACAACAAAATCATAGAAGTAGAAAAGGTGCATGGTTCTAAAATGGATAACATCATGGAAATTAAGGTAAAAGCTATAATTTTTTTTTAAACATGTTAGGATCCAAATATCAAGGGGAAGAGAAAGTATAAAGGAAGCTTCTCTCCAACATCCCCCCTAATATTTGACAACATAAGCTCCCTCCTTATAATCCCTTTTAGAGAGGATGCAATTAAGCATGTAATCATTTCTATGGCTAGAGAAAACAATCCTAGTCGAGATGGCTTCCCAACCCTATTTTATCATAAATTATAGAATATTATAGGGAAATTGGTGGTGGAAGCCATATACAATATTGAAAGAACCTATCATATCCCAAAATATGTGAACTTAACCTTCCTAGTCATCATTCCTAAGATTGTAGATGCCAAATATTTTAAAGAATTTAGACCTATTAGCCTATACAAAAACATCTACATGATTCTTACTAAATTTATGGATAATAGAATAAAAAAAGTTCTACCCATTATTATTGATTACAATCAAGGAGGATTTGTGTCAGGAAGATAGATTCTAAATGAAATCATAACAATCCATGAGCTTATAAATTTGATGGATAAGAGTGGAAGAGCAGGTATGTTTTTAAATTTGGACATGAACAAAGCTTATGATAGATTCTCCTAGGAGTTTCTAGAAAAGGTTATGTTTAGCTTTGGATACCATTAGGTATGGATCAATCTCTTTAAGGAATATTTCTCTTTGCCTATGTTCTCGATCATCTTGAATGGGGTTACCTTAGGGTATTTTGGGATCTCTAGAGATCTTCAATATGCATACCCTATTTTTTCATATCTTGTCATTATCCTAGAAAAATACCTAGGGAGGTCCTTCAAAGTTTCCTTTGCCCTAAATATTATTCAAGGAATTAGGCTAGATTTTGCCATTGATCTGATCACTCATCAAAAATTTATTGATAACACCACATTAACCACTTTCTCTTCTATCCCATAGGTGAAATAAATCAAGAATGCATTTTCTTCCTATGAGAAAGGAGTGTGGTAGAAAATCAATTTCTTGAAGAGAAGAATATTCTTTCTTAACACCCCCATTAAAAGGAAAAGGATTATTACCCAGATCCTTGGCTATGATATTGTTTATTTTCCCTCAAACTACTTATGAATAACCCTATTGAAAGGTATAATTAAGGATGATATTTGGATCTTGGTTCTAGAAAGAGTTCAAAATAAGCTTACAATTTGGAAAGGAGTTCTTCCTATCCAAGCCATAAAATCCCAATTCGTTAAGTATACTCTTAAAAGAATTCTAATTTTATTCATTTTCTTTTTTAAAATCCTCATAAAAATTTCTCAAAAATTTGAACACCTTCAAAAAACATTTCTCTAGTCTAGATATAAAGAGAAAAAAGGTTCCCTCTTTTCTCTTGAGAGCAAGCCTATTCCAAAAATGAAGTAGGAAATTTGGGACTTAGCAAGCTAAAACAAATGAATAAGGCTTTAATGGTGAAATAAAGTTGGAAAATTCTTAAGCAAGAGAACACAGTATGGAACCATATTCTTATGGAAAAATACTTAAAGAGGGGATTAATGTTTCTAGAAGATTTGAATATCCCCTCAACATTAGCCTTTTGGAATAGTATTGTCAAATCTAAATTACTTATCTTGGAATGTCTCAAATGGAATTTGGGCAATGCACTAAAATAGACTGCTAGAATGATCCATAGTTTATGGAATCCCCTCTAATTGATAACCTCTCTCTTGCAATCCTTACGCCAAAAATTACCCAATTATATGGATCTAAAGTGTCTAATTATATTGAAGTGATTGAGGGTAAGAAAATATGGAAAATAATTGTTTTGTTGACTTGAGCCAAAGAGAGGAGGAAGCCTTAAGATATTTATCAAATAAGCTAAGAACTTAGGTTATCAAGACCCCTAAAAGTGCACTCTTTGGTTTGGAAATATGATGGAAATGGTTTCTTCTAAGTAAAATAAATGTCTTTCCTTGCATATGGGGATAATGAAAGTTTTTTCCCATGTAAGCAGGTTTGGCTCAAGTCCCTTGTTCCTAAAATTAACTTTTTGTTTTTTGTTATATATTTAGAATAAAATTCTTACTATTGAGAATCTGAAGAAAAGGGGAATGACCATCCTGAATAGATGTTATCTTTGTAGATTGAAAGAGAAAACCACTCATCATATATTCATGGAGTGTCCTTTATTCCTTGAAGTGTTTCACTTCCTATTGAGAAACCTTAGGGTTTTTTAGGTGGCTCCAAAATCCTTGATAAAGTTATTTGAACATTGGATCTCCCCTTATATTGTAAAATATGTTGCACCCTATGGTCCTTGATCTTTCCTCATTTATTTTAAAGGTTTTTAAGGAAAGAAATAGTAAAGCCTTTAAGAATATAAAAAATGATTCAACCTCAATCGAAACCAAAATTTTAAATGCTCTAATAAAAAATATTTCAAGTATATCATTCACAAAATACAAGGAAAGTCTCTTTAAAACCATATTGGTAGAAACTTTTGGACTTACCATATATATTTATTAGGTGGATATCCCAATAAGAATGAATATATCTTATATTAAATGGATCCCCATCCCCTAGGTTGGATAAAATTAAATTTTGAAGGGGCTTCTAAAGGGAACCCAAGGATACTTGGAGCTAGAGGAATATTTAGAAATGACAAAGATGAAGTTATTCTAGCATTTGCTAAAAATATAGGGGCCCAAACCAACCACTTTGTGAAGGCCAAAGCCATATTTCAAGGAACTTCCCTTCTTGAATCTCTAGATTGTAGAAAGCTGATCATAAAAGGAGATTCTTTGAATATAATCAATATTTTAATTATCTCTCACACATCTAGTTGGAATATTAAAAATATGGAGGAGGAAACAAAAAGGAATATCAAGTCCCTTGAAGACTCCTAATTTAAACACGTCTATAGGGAAGGAAACAAGGTTGTATACTCCTTAGCCAATCTAGGTATTCGACAAGAAGATCTAACTATTTAGAGGGAAAGGTTACCCCAAGCTCTCAATATGATATCCCTACAAGATGCTAATGCTAATATTGATGAATTAAAAATTCTTTAGTCTTATTTTAAAATTTCATGGAAAATATTTTAAATTTAAAGATACTTTATTATTTGTTATTCTCCTTATCAATAAGGAAAATCACCTATGTCTTGGTAATCGGAGGGATAATTAGTGTAACCAAAAGAACTAAACACAAACAAAGATACAATACAAGAGAGAGAGAGATTGCCACAAATGAATCTTTATATTGATGTTTGATACAGTTTTTACAAAGATTTTGAATTGCCCCAAATGTGTTGGGAGCAATGTAACAATGCTTTATCTGCCTCTCTTCTGAAATACAATGACTTTGATAGGAAATGGGTCTTCCAGATCTTTAAGGAGCTTGTGTGTTCTCCGTTCCTCAACTACAGCTTCAAGGGGTGAGTGGGCTTTGGTATCCACTACGGGACCACTCTAGCTTCAGCAGCCTATCCAGGATACCTGTTACCTACGCACATGCAAACCAACAAAGGGGATTAGTAGCACCCACATATTCAAACAAATAAATCCAATGCTACACATAAAAACCTATTACCGATAAGGATGTAAAATAGACAACACAAAATAATTAACAAATTAAACCTTGCTTACTTCTCGGATCACTAATATCTATCGATGGAACCCATTTCTGTTCTCGAGACTGTGGAACCACGGAAGAGCAGTAGCAGGCTGGAAACTGTGGACCTACGATTGCAAAACCACGGATGCACGTTCTCAACTGTGGAACCACGGATGGGCAATTTTTGTTGAACATAAGATTACCTTAAAATCTGAGCCAACGGTCAGAGTCTGGTTTGCGCCCTTAACTTCTCATCAGATCCAGATCTAATTCAGTAGCCTATAGGTATGCAAATTCAGCTCCCTCTATTTGGTGGATTGAAGGTTTCTTTATAGATTGGCTGGGGCTTTGGAGGGGAATATGAGGTGGCAAGCCTGATTTACCAAGAGGCAAATCTGGACTGCTAGGTGGAAGGGGCAGTTACAGTGAGTCACTCAGTGTGGCTCACTTAACTAGGGTGATGTGGCCCCAAGTGGAGTGGGATGTGGGATGCTATTTTATGTGAAGGGACAAGGGGACAACAACAAAGGAGTTGTGGCATGGGTGTTGGGAATCTGTCCCATGTGCAAGGACAAAGGGGACAGGAGTGGGTAAGATGTGGCATGGATGTTGGATGAAGTGTCAAGGACACATGTCCAATGGGTATACAGGGTATCCTAGGATGATTTTCCTAATTAAATAAATTAGGAAAGTATAATGATGTGCAGGATTTTATATCCCTAAGTTAGAACTTAGGCATATATATTTATTATGCAGGATCTGATGGTAAGGTGGTGAATGTGAATTGAAGGGTGCTATATTTTGGTGTCTACAGTTACCCCTCTTTGTACAGTGTTGTGTGCAACACAATGCAGTGCAAAAACTAATGACATCTAACTTTATTGGACGAATGGGTTAACTCCTTTTTGACATTCAGAATGAATGAATTGTTTTTCATTTTGATTTTCATTTTGATTTCTGCTTATTTGCTTACCCCCTCAATTGGAGAATGGGTAAAGTATGAAACTCACGAGCCGATTGACCACATGCGGTTGCTGAACGAATGTGGTTGTTTGAATGATATGGATGTGATTCAAATATATGTCACTTTGACCAACTTGATGCCCCAAGTTTTGGGTTTTTGTGTGTTCTTGCAAATTTGCCTTTGGTTTCGTTGATGCACAAAATTTATGGTAAAATCTTTAACCACATTTGGAGTTTTTGTTCCACTTTGACTTTAGCAATTCCTTCCAAATGATGGGTTCAAGGAACCAGTCATTCGGGAATTTGATACTCAAGTGATTTTTGATTATTACCAAATTGTGTTTGTTTGTTTTCCACTTTTGACCCATCGGAAGGGGTTGAATGATAACCTTGTGCAAATCTATTTTGGGCACATTTAAGCTCAAAGATTTAGGGATCTAGCTGATTTAATGTCATAGTGATTTGATGTTGAATGTTTGAATGAGTTTCCTTATGGTGAGCTACCCATCCGATCGGTTTGCATGGATTGCTAGTCGCTACAACTGCTAGGTATATAGGGTAATCCACTAGATACAAGGTTCACTTGAGATGATGATGATGTGAGATGATGATTTTGTGGGGTTTTTCAATATTTTATTTTTATTTTTTTGTTTTTTTTGCCTCAAAATGCGGGTTTGCATTTTTGCGCACTATGGAAAACGTGCGTTTGTGTTTTTCACTATTGTGGAAAATGCGGGTGCACTTTTTTCGCTGCTATAGAAAATGCGGGCATGCGTTTTTTGCCACTGCAAAAAATGCATGCACACATTTTTCACCATGAAAAGCGATTATTTATAGGTTCGTATCATTTTTAAAATCATATTGCTAGTTGTTATTTGTTTTATTGGTTGAAGTGATGAGTGATATGGAGGTTGGCAAGGGGAGCGATGGTGGTGGCTCGGCTGGAGCGAAAGTTGGCGGTCGGTTTGCAGAGGTAGGCGATTTGGCCTCTTTTGTTTTGGTTTTGTTTTTGCTTGTTTGAAAACTAAGCGGGGCTGGTAAATTATTATTGTTTTCTCATTAAGCGGGGCTGGTAAATTATTATTGTTTTTTGCTTGTATTACCTAGGGTAGGTAAAAAATTTTTTTTTTTTGCTTTTATTACCTAGGGTAGGTAAAAAAAATTTTGTTTTTTGCTTTTATTACCTAGGGTAGGTAATTTTTTTTTGTTTTTTTGCTTTTATTACCTAGGGTAGGTAATTTTTTTTTTGTTTTTTTTGTTTTTTTGCTTTTATTACCTAGGATAGGTAATTTTTTTTTGTTTTTTGCTTTTATTACCTAGGGTAGGTAAAAAATTTTTGTTTTTTTGTTTTTTTGCTTTTATTACCTAGGATAGGTAAAAAAAATTTGTTTTTTGCTTTTATTACCTAGGGTAGGTAAAAAAAAAATTGTTTTTGCTTTTATTACCTAGGATAGGTAATTTTTTTTGTTTTTTGCTTTTATTACCTAGGGTAGGTAAGTTTTTTTTTTGTTTTTTGCTTTTATTACCTAGGATAGGTAATTTTTTTTTGTTTTTTTGCTTTTTTTGCTTTTATTACCTAGGATAGGTAAAAAAGTTTTTTGTTTTTTTGCTTTTATTACCTAGGGTAGGTAAATATTTTCGTTTTTTTTTTTTTTTGCTTTATTTTTAGCATGTTGTGCTAACTTTCATTTTTTTATATGTTTTCTTTTCAGGTTAAGCTTCTTGATGCTTGACATAGGTGGTCGAGGACCATTTTGAAAGTGCGAAAAGCACTTTCCAAATGGTCGGGCTGTACTTCAGACTATCAATTTTGATGGTTGCAAGCGGTTAGGCACCATCCGAGTTGATGAGGATCTTCTTTTAGTGCTTGTTGAGCACTGGGATCTAGATAGGGGCACATTTTAGCTCCCAATGGGGGAGCTGAATATCACTCTCGAGGATATCTATCACATATTCTGCATCCCTATCGAGGGTCCTATTGTTTGTGTTGGCCTTGAAAAGGAGACATTTTTCCCTCTATTTGGTGAGATGAGGGACATCGATTGCAGAAGGGGGGGCATTGCATACCTGGATCTCTTTGTAGCTGGTAGCTTGGGTGCATTGCCTGCCTTCATGATGTACATTTTGAGCAACATGTTGTTGCCCAATTCCATGGGATCGAGGATCCCGTGGAATTAGGTGTCTATTGTTCTTGACTTGATAGTTAATCCTTCTCGGTTAGCCTAGGATCTTGCTCTTCTCTATGAGGTTTACAACGATCTCTATGAGCTGAAGAGGAGCAAGTACAAGGATCTGGGATGTAGTTTGTTGCTCCAAATTTGGTGTTGGTAGCATATCATCATTGGTCGCCCTACTGGTTTATCGTGCGGTGTGGATAAATATTAGAGGTATCACATGGCTTGGGATTGTCATATTTATCTTTGTATCTCAATAGTATTCCTTCATGCTTAACATATTTTATGAGCTTGAAGTATAGCTTAGCATCCTTGATTTCCAGGCTAAAGACCACCTTTCCACTCTTAAGATCAACGATGTTGAGTAACCTTTTATTGCATAGGATGTTGCCCAAGGTTTAGTGTAGCATAAAGTTGTTGATTTCATAAAGCTTTTGTTGTTTAATTCAAACATGATTGACATGACCTAGTTATGGATGTGAAAAAAACACATGCTTCTCTTCTTTTGAGTGTTCTTTTTCTTCACCTCTATGTTGGTTCTCTTTGTCTATATTAATTTGTTGTACCTTTTATTAAATTAGACTTATCTTATCTAATGACTACTTAATTTGTTGTTGATGCATATTTTAAGAGGAATATCCACTTTTAAAGGGATTGTTCCAATATTCCTTAACTATGTGACCATTCTTACCACAAAGTTCACACATATTTTGAATGTGAAAATTATTTATTTGCTACTAAAATCCTTATGTGTGAGAATTGTTTCTCTATTGTTGATATCCTTGAGAATTATTTCTATATTGGTGGAAGTGTTTTTGAGGTTGTTTACCTCATATGAATGAATTATTTCCTTTTTATTTGTGGTAATAACTTCCTCTTATTCTTGTGTTGTATGTGAGGCCTCTAATTTTTAAAGTATGTTCATAGAATTTTCAAATTTTGATGTTTTCTTGATGATATTCAAAGTTATCAAAAATACATTATATTGAGAAGGGAGGTATCTTCAAATAATTGGAAAAATATTATTATTATATACCTTTACTAACAAGGCTTGTAGTGATGCTCATAGTTCAATAATTCTTCTCAAGAAAGATTCATGTTTTTCTCTATTTTTTATTTTCTTGCTATGAAGTTAACTTTGAAGAAATAGTATTTAATTTTAGTTCCTTACCTCAAATACTATTTTAATTTTCTCCCATGCATCTTTAGCTATGGTATAATCATTAATGTATCATTTTATTTCATTACCTACTCCACACATGATGATTAATCATGATTTTATCTCTGCTTTGTCAATTTTTTTGCTCTTCCTCTTCAACATAAATATGGATAATAGACATATCTACAACTTACAATACTTCTTCAAAGTCATGTTTTGATCTAATTTTGGTGTTCCTTGCAACATAATTATTCCTTATTAATAGTTGGGAATCATAAAACAAAAAATTTGGTGCATAAATAGCCATATAAAATTTTAACAAAATTGGAAACTTTTTCTTCTACTAAATCAATATAAAAAATACTTTATAACAAGTATATATAAGCCTATGCTCATAGCTTGATTGATTCCATGAATTATAAGAACTCAATCCATCATCAAACAAACAATTAAGTGGAGATAATATTCTTCCTCTTTAGAATATTCTAATGTTTTTAAAATTTAGATGTATTTACTTTTATACCCATGCAATAAATAAAAGGAAATAACTAGTAAGCCACCTACAATTCAAGTACGATAAAAAAAAATTAATTTGTATTGTTTTACGTGGAAATACCATGCTAAACATCATCATATTTTCTAGTGAACTGAATTGATGCCACATGTATCTATCTAGTTAGTGGAATCAAAGGAATTATTTTTGAATATGTTGGTCTAGATGGAATATTTATAGGTAGAAAAAATTTTCCTATATCTATTTAATTTTTGGACTTTGCTCTTTGTTGAGACCTTAGAAAAATATATTGTATGAATTATGAATTTATACCCATGGCATGATGTTAATTTATAGAAAACAAATCATCCCAACTGCATGCACTATGTTATATGTTACTACTTAGTGAAATGGTATTGATTTCCTTTAAAGTAGTATAGGGTGTCTATTTTGGGTAGGAATGAGGCCCATAAGATATTCTAGTCCTTGGATTTTTTCTCTTATTTTGTATTCTATAGATTAACACCATATATCCTTGCTAAAATTGATCTATTGCATATAAGGATTGTCTTTAAATGCATTATATGACTCTTATTTCTTCCATATTTAATTTCTTTAGACATCATCCCCAATAATGTTTTATGTTTTCCCTCTATTTCTATGTTTGACTTTGTTGTTATCATTGATAGTGAGACTGTCAATATTCTTGAGTTGGTTTGTCAAGAAGAATTATCCAACATTTTCTAGCCTCTAATTTATTTTGTTGGTCAATATTTTTATGATATTATTTGAGTACTTATAATATAATTCTCTAGATTTATGCTATATGTATTGCAATTTACTTCCCATGTTGTTGAGAAATGAATCATTTAGGAACAATAGTAATGTAAATATATTATAAATAGGCTATTTTGGATTAAAATAATATTAGTTTATGCCCATGTATTTCTAATGAGTAATAAAATTTTACTCCTTTTTGAAAGCAAGGTAAGGGATATCAAATAATTTGTTGAAGAATGTTTATTTGATCTTTAAATGGTTTTTATTTGTAGCCTTGGTTTCTCTCTTCTACTTGTTAATGCTTAGCCTAGGAGCCTTGATCACATTCTTGTGATTATTGGTATCTAGTCCAAGTGCCTTGATGACTTTATTTTCTTAATGGTATCTAGTCTAGTTGCCTTAATTACTTTTAATTTATGATTTCTTGATTTACAAAATTATATGGTATAAAGACTTTATCTTTAGGTTATATTTGGTAATATATCTTATCTTTAGATCATTACTACCTTTACTATAGTCTTTAGTAGCATTTTTTATCTTGAGACCCTTCATAGCATGAAATTGATCTTTTGGTAGATCTATTTACCCTGAGAGATTTTTATTGAAAATAAAGTTATCTAAGCCTTCTTTGCGTCAAACCATGAGGAAAATATTAGTTCTCACAAAGGCATAAATACATGCTCTAATACTATTGATATTGATCATGCCTAGATGCTTGGAATTTTTGCATCATAAAATGATGGATATATAAATACAACTAATACCTAATTTTAGCATAACAAACCTTTAATTAATACTACAACTACCCTTAAAATTTTGTGGATGCATATACCTTGTGATTGGTGATTACACGACACTCATTTCCACATGGAATATGATGTATTAATTACCAACAATAAGACCCTTACAATATTATGATAAAAATTTACTAGCTATATATCTACTACGATGTAGAATAACTATCAAATCTGGTATTTTTTTTTTGGTAATTATTATAGTAGATTAAAAAAGGGTTTTTATAGAGGATCCCAAAACCTTATGTACAAAATCAGCCTTGCATCATGCCTCCTGGCTTTATGTATAAGCCTATTACAGAAATTGTAACCCCTAAAAAAACCTGATTACATAAGCAATGGGTCTAGGGCATCAATCCCTTGAAACTGAACACCAAAATAGAAATCCCGCCCAACGGTAACAGGAAGCATGAAACAATCCCTCTCAGTGGGAAACAGACAAATAAGAAAGAAAGTAGTTTTGGAGATCCCACCCAGCAGGGAGTAGTCAAAAACCACCATCGAGAAGATCCCGCCCAGCAGGAAACAAAGAAAAACTGTTACAATAAAATCCCACCTCGTGGGAAGCAGTCAAAACCACCACAAACAATCCCGCCTAGCGGGAAGCAACAAGGAAATCCCGCCATCCGGGAAACCAACAGAAAAGAAAGGATCCCGCCTCGCGGGAAAACTGGCGGATTTGGCGGATCCCGCCCTGTGGAGAAACCATCCCGCCCATCGAGAAAACATTCCGTTCAGCGAGAGCCATCCTGCAGGAAGCCGACAGCTAGCACAGAGAGGATCCAACCCATCAGGAAGTGACCAAAGAGTCGCACCACAAGGAACCCGCCCCGGGAAAATAAAAGAGGATCCTAGCAGCAGGGACCAAGAATCCCGTCCAAGCACAGATCCCACCGAGGATTCACAAGAAAAAGGGGGAAGCTGTCCAAACCCTAAACCGTCACCTCCATCGCACCGAGAAACGCAGGGGACCAGATCCACACGAATAACCTGCAAAAAACCCTAGGGGGAAGCCTGAGGGAAAAAGGGAAGGGATCCCCAACCAAATAGGGATCCCTGGGAAGCACCAGTCCAAAAAAACAACCAAGGAAACCCTAGCCGATCGGGAGGGGCACAGATAGTGGAGAAGGATCTCCCCCCAGGAGATCATCTGCAACAACCACTCCCCGGGAGGGATGACCTGGGTTGAGCCAAACAACCACTCCCCGGGAGGGATGACCTGGGTTGAGCCAGGGACTGGGCAAGAACCAGAAGCCATGGGAGGGGGAGAAGGGGAGGGACCAGAGCCCTCCCCTCTCTACCTAAATTTTTTATCAAATCTGGTATTTCATTAAATAGTCCTATAATATATATGTATATATGTATATATATATACATATATATATATATATATATATATATACATATATATATATATACATATATATATATATATACATATATATATATATATATACATATATATATATATATATATATATATATATACATATATATATATATATATACATATATATATATATATACATATATATATATATATATATATATATATATATATATATATACATATATATATATATATATACATATATATATATATATATATATATATATATATATATACATATATATATATATATATATATATACATATATATATATATATATATATATATATATATATATATATAATATTAGGACTCTACATGCCACTATTATTTCCTACTCATAATTCATAATTCATAAAATAGTTTATCTCATATAGACAACTTCAAAAACATGGTACAACGTCTATATCTTTATGATGGGTGATAATTTTCAAATATGGTCATTATCCCACCATATACTAAAGAAATAATTCTAGCTTAAGCGACCAATTTATCAACATACATGCATTAATTTGGCATATTAAAATATATTATGCTTGATAGAGATTCCATGTTATCAACCTACTCTAGATATATGTGGGATCTACTTGACACATGGATAGACCACTTGAGTACTTTCTATCCTTAGAATATATGGTTGAATAAGGTGGTTAAAAAGAATATCACATATTTAATTTTGATATACAAACATGACCATCCTCATACTATGGTTAAAAATATATCCTACACTAAATATTATTATAATTATATATTATTTTTTTATTAGATGGAGAAGGGGTTTTTGAAAGGGACCATAAAATATTTAACAAAAGTGGACACAAAAGAATATGGTCTCCATGGGACCAATACCAAAAAAAAAAAACAATATTTTAGAAGAACCGAAGATCACCTCAAAGAATCACAAATGACATCGTTCGAAAGTAAGAGGAACATGAGAACCCAATGGAATGCAAAATGGGGGTTGAAAAACCCATGGAGGCCAACCAAAAAAACACTACTATGAAGAAGCTAACTTACTCAAAATATGGATCTTTGTAACTTACATCATGCACCTCATTAGCCATCTGAGAGTATTCTTCCTTCTAACATTTAAGATCATCCACCATTTTATAGCTTGATGGAGAAGGATCTAGGCTATCTCGGACATGGATGCAGAGGTAAACATCATTTTGAGACCATACAAGAGGTCAAAGATGGACCTTTTCTAGATACAGTTTAAGGTTCCACTTGGGGACACTATCTCCTTCGATCAAACAAGGGTTCCTTCAACCATAACTTTATTTGCCTTAACATGGGAGTCCTTTGGAGCTTCTTGGCCCTGCTCAGAAGTGGTGGGACTCTTTTTTTTACCTTGGGAATTTTACCTCTATTAGACCTTCATCACAATTTTGATATGAAAGTTAGCTTTCTACCAAATTTAGTAGTATTAGGGGAGGTTGTCTCCATAGCTCCATATTTACTTACTATATTCTTTTATAGTTTTTTTATGACTCTGAATAGAAATAGGGAGGATCTATGAGACTGCTAACACATGAAATAATGGCTTCTTGATCCCATTTCTAGAGCACATGCTTGTAGATAATTGAGTGTAGACCCTCATGAATTGGATGCATGGACATTCCTTTTTGAAATTGTCAATAGAGAGCTCCATTGACCTGTATAAATAATCAAGTACATTTATGGCCTTGATGCCCTTGAGATGGTCCAATAAGGCCAAGTAGAATATATGAAGGAGGAAGTCAACCTTGTCGATCATGAAATACTACATGATGGGTATCATGACCCTCTTCCATGGAAGAGAGAGGGATTCCTTGATGATTCCACCTTTATCCTTCCCTAATTTCTTTTCTTTATCCATGTGTAAATTCATCTCAACCAATAAATATTTTTCATGGTGAACAAATACTCCATGATTAGGGATATATATCACTTCCATAAACATGTGCACATTAAATTTGAATTTGAGACCACAAACTTCAACTTGGCCATTATTCCATGACCCAGTAAATTCATCTGATAGTTCTAGGTCACTCCTGTTGAATTTCCTCAATAAGGGCATAAATCCATAGTCAGCCAATATTTTCTCCATAGTTGCATTGACTTGTAAAGACAAGTTCCAGAATGGACATATCCAAAATATATAGGCTTTCTTCATGTTTTAATACGTACTTCTACCTCAGAAAGGAAGATAGAAAAATATTGCAATGGGGCATATTTTTCCAATGGTAAAATTTAAAATATGTAAGGTAGAATGGTTGAAAGCTTGCGAGGTATGCATACTAATATTTATAGAGATGATAACACTCTAGAACCATTTATGGACATCATACCTGGGGAGATTAGAATCATGTACTGACCCTGACTTAGAATCATATGGGATAGAAAATGATCAAATGGAACTTCAGTGCCATTGTGGATACTAACATAAAAATCCAAAGTTGATTCCTAGGTAGGCGAGGGCTTGAGAAGCACTTGGTCAAATAGGACTTCAGTACCATGATGGAAATTGACACAAATTCTAAAAGGTGGTTCCATGGTGCACGTGGGTCTGATAGAAAAACATTTAAAAGGAGGAACTTAGAATGAGAAATAAAACTGATGTGGGTTCTATTGGGATTTTCACATTGATACTTCCATAAATAATGATGTTTTTTAACATCATACTATGGTTTCAATTTAGTGTTCTATAGGACATCATATTCTAAGAAACTATCATGATATGAATTTTAGAACAAAGAAAATAAAGGATAAAATTGACTAATTTTTACAATGCATTCAATATGTAAATAACCAATTTTTGTAGATTCTTGTATCCTTAAAATAGAAGTACAAGTTGTGTAATGATCATTGTTACATCATTTATGGTTTTTAATTTTTATATCCATATTTTAACTATATTCAACAAAAAAATTCTTTTGGATCACATAAACAAGAAACAACCACATTATAATCCTTACACCATTTTACATTCCAATTAACTAGGAACACCTTCATTCATCAATTGCTACCTTACATAGGAATGTATTAAATATTTCACAGAGAGATTCTCAATCTATATGTTTTACTTATACTTTAATTATTTATCATAAAGTGAACAAAAAATATGAATCTAAATTAGTTGATGCTATATCTAAAGGGCTACCTAATTAATTTTATCACAACAATATTCATAAAAAACTACGCACTTTTTAAATTCGTAAGATCATGGTAGCTTTCTAGCTAAATAAGGTGGACATGTTTGATCAAATCAACCATTAACTTATTGAGTTGGAGTTAGAGATAATGATAGCCATAATTATTTAAGATGTGGAGGGTGAATTATGGAAGCAATATAGAGTAATTATGTCCTGCTCACTATAAATCGCAAAATCTAATAAATTCTAGTGTAGTTACAATTATTTTTACCTTAAATTAAATTTATAGGTCAATGTCATATCGTAACACCAAAAAGAATAAAAAATTCTCGCCATCCCTTAGAAATTATATCCTAGTCTAATAATAACTAAATTTTTTATTGCTATCACTACATGCTAGTAAAAATATAAATATTATGGTATACATTAACACCCTAAGCATAATATCCAACACTCATAGAGACACTAATTTTCAATGTGTAATGTAAAATTTAGACATCAACATACATCTTCATATGTCTAACACTAGAAGAACCAAATAATTTTATATGCTTCACTTACTATCATCGTAATTATATTCTTGTACCTACTAAAATTTAAATTATCTCATATATTATATAAATATTATAAAATACTATGCAATCACTATACAATTGAGCATTAAAGTATATCATACTCTTGTTCTTTTACATGTACACATTTCTTCACAAGAGAGTTTTGAAGTAGAATTAGGTATCTATTTATTATTAGGAAAGCAATATGGGAATTGATGCTTCAAAGAATAAATATTTGTAAGCATTCATTCCAACCCAATATCTATAACTTGAAGACTAAGCCTTGATATTATTGGCAAGTTAGCCACTTGAATGTCTTGTATTTTATACTTCATTTATATTTGTACTAAGTATAATTATATTTTCTCATTTTTTGACACTTTTTTGTTTTCTTATGTTTCCTAATCAATATCACTTATTTATTGTTTTATCTAATAACTTGTGACATAAATAAAACTTCATTATGTCATTCTTATTGTATAACACTAAAATATAATTTACTTCGCCTTGCTAGATCTATTATGAATTTATCCTTCATTCCATATATTCATGTCCTTGTAATGTGTATCAAAGATAATATAATTTATTGAAATACAATAATAATACAAGCACACATAGGAAAAAGAAGGCCCATTTCAATCCAATACATTGATTTGAAATTGTCAATCATACAAATATCAAAATCACAATAATTAATGGTAGGAATATGTGGTATTATCATGGTTGTTTTGATTAATTTTGTATAATCTAACATAACATAAATATTTATTTCAATGATTAAATAGAATCCCTCACCTTTTGAAATATAAGTGTATACTGTTGTCATTGCCTAGTGGATTAGCATAAATATTTACCTTAAATACAAGCATATGCAAGTAAATAAATTAACCAATACCACATACAAATAAATGGATAAGATAAAATTAACATTATCAACTTATATGTATGATATTGGGATTTTATTCTTCTCTCCTAAAATTTCTATGATCTATGAAGTTACATAACTAAGTAAATATGTTTTGATATCTACAATGTAATAAATATTCTAACCTTTTGAAATATTCATGTATATTTTTAAAATTTTCGATGAGGTTAAGATAAAGCATGGGGTGAGATTAAGAAGGCTATGGTATAGCATATGCTTTTGTAAGGTACTAAAGACTACCCCAAAATTTTATTCCAACTATTCAATCTTATATTGTTAATATGTCTACTAATACATGTTAAAAATTAATATACCCCTTGATTTCAACATATATGGTAGGTACCTTTGTTTTTATGATAATTTTTATACACCATTTTTATTTTTGTTCTTTTTATAACAAGGGTAATTTTATTTTAAATTATTAAATCAACCCACCATCTATGAATGCAATAGGTACAGTGTTAATTTTATTTTCAATGTCAACTTGAATACCATTGGTACCTTAATTTAATTTTTTCAACGTTCCATTGCACTAAAAATAACAACAAATAATATAGCAATGATGCCTCATACTAGATATAAATATTATGATTTTCTCATTAGAATAGTTCAAAAAGGAAAAAATATTAATCAAGATAAAAAAGCCTTTATACTCTAAGTAGAGAACAAACAAATAGATCTAAACATATACTATAAAACAAATAATATTATCTATGTTTAAATGATAGTATAAACACCTTCACTAGAACCATCAATGATATTTGTGTAGAACACAAGTAAAGGTACATAACTATCATATTTATCATTAATTTATAAACTCTTCATAGCTGGTTGAAAAAGCATTTCCAATAAATATAGATAGATAGATAGAAAATAAGGGTTATATTTTTCTCATATCTTATATGAACCAAGCCCTCATTGCCCAATGACCATACCTTGAACACATATCATATGAACATAATTTAATCAATACCTTATTATAGTTATATATTAAGTATATTTGATTTTAACTAACCCTTTAGTATATTATTGATCCCCATGTTAAAAATACAATGGAATATATATAGTTAGATTCTATAAAATAAAAACTCATAATAATATATAGTAGTAATTATAACTATATACATGAAAAATATTAATCAAATCATAGGCTAGTACTCAAAATGAATTAAGAAAATATTTATACATAATATATTTCTCTTGAATCACAATAAACATATTCCTTATAATTAAATCAGATGTTGGAAGATTTATTTCATAGGCATATGTTATATCACATCAATTTCACAAGAATCAAACATGTCTCTAATTCAAACCTAAGGAATACAATCAATTAAAAATAATATTATTTTACACCTTTTAAACTTACACACTTTAAATATTTATTGGAAGAGGTTATAGATTGGTCTCCTATTTAATGTCTACTTAAATATAATAAATATAAACTTTTATCAAATAGATCCAAGTTCAAATCACCCAAAAGAGTGGCCCTTAGGCCCAATTATACTTGCCATCCTAAGTCAACCAAAAAATAATATATTACTATCAAATATACTATGTAATATATATATATATATATATATATATATATATATATATAATGCCTAAAATTATTATACAACTATTGACTATAAAAAGAAAGATTATTTTTTTTGGATCTTAGGTTTTCAGAGCTATGATTGTGGAGAGAGGGTTTTTGAAGTTGTGATTGTGGAAAGTTAGGGTTTTCAAAGTTGCAACTATGGAGGTCATTCAAAAAGGTGCATATAGTGGAGGTTGCATGGTAGGAGTAGGATCTAAGTAGTGGCATAGAGAGATCTAGACCTAGTAGCTCTAGAGTAGAGAATATAATATGAGTAAAGATAAATTATGAGTGAGCTAGAGGATTTGCATAAGTTAACAAATAAAAAATAAAATTCACAACCTAGGGTTTGTAGAGTGGGTTTTTTTGAAAAGTTAAAAAAAAAAAATATTTGCAACCTAGGATTTATTGAGCAGTGAATTGAGAATCACATGAGCAAGGATCCAATTGGGATAAAGAGCACAATGATTGGAAGTGAGCCAAAGGGTTTGAAAACTGGGTTTGTAGAGCAATGATCATGAGCCAAAGGGTTTGTAGAGTTTGAAAAAATAAAAAGAAAAAATAAATTTAGATTTAATATGCTAGAGGAAGAGATTTTAGAGTTTCAATTGTAGAGTTTGTTTTTGGAGCTAGGGTTTTCAGAGCTACAAAGTTACGACTATGGAGAGATTTCAGAGCTATGACTATGAAGGTTTTTTTAGGGCTTGGGTTTTCAAATCTATGATTATAGAGAGAGGGTTTTCAAAGCTATGACCATGGAGAGGAATTTTAAATCTACAACTATAGAGGGTATTGAAAAAGTTGCATAGAGTAGAGGTTACATGGGAGAAGCAATATCTAAAAATAACATCGATAGATCTAGCTCTAGCAGCTCTAGAGAAGATGACATTAATTTCAAATGGAATTTGTATGAGCAAAGGGGATGTAGAAGCATGAGGGACATGGACAATGTGGAAGATATGAAAAGTGAGATAGGCATTTATGGTAAGGGGGATGTGGTGGGTGGTTCCTTGGGGATCTATTTGGGTTCTGATGTATTTGACCTAGGTTTTAGGGGGTCTAAAAGATTTTATGTCCTCTACTCCCTTTGTGGACAACTTAAACCATTCCTTGGTCTCAAGTGTTATTGGGATATCACTCTATTTTTAAGAATCACTTTGATATGGGTCCAAAGATAGAGGCTAATATTTCTTATTTATGAATTCTTCAACATATTATTCATCAAATGATAGTGGAATGAGAAAAATCATTTGTTGGGAAGTTTATTCGGGTCTGACCAAATTTAGACTCTATCAAAAAATGGAATACTAAAAAATAGAGGTCAAAGGGGGATTTGGAAGTGGTGGAATTGCCCAAAGGCTTTATGCTCTTTAATTTAAAGATGTTAGAAGACATGTAGGTTGTGGTTATGAAGGTACCATGGTTATTTGGTCAAAAATACCTCTTTTTGAGGAAATGATCTTTGGAGTTCAATCCGTCCATAAAGAATATCAATAAGGTATCCTTTTAGGTGTGTTTTCTTGGGTTATCAATGGTCTTCTAGAATGATAACATCCTTAAGAGTATTGCTAAATCAATAGGTAGTTTGATTATAGTTTATCTATATACTTAAGCAAAAAAAAGGATGATTTTTCCTAGGTTTTGTGTTAACTTTGATCTCTCTAAGTCTCTTCCTTCTTCTATTAAGTTGGTTTTATATTCTGGAGTTTGGGTCCAAGATATAGAACATGAAACCTCTATGCTCATTTGTATTTATTGTAAAAGGGTTGGTCATTTACTAAGTTTCCTAAGAAAAAACCTCCTCAAAAGTAGGAGGTCCAAATCTGGAGAGAAATAGAAGAAAAACACTCTAAACTTATTAGGATTTTTTCTAGAATTTTATGGACATTCCATGGGTGTAGAGGTAAATCTAAATAAATTTATTTAGAAGAGTTTTTACCTTCTGGTCTTGAGGTTGGGTTGGACACTATTTTAGTAAGGGAGTTGAGATCCTATATTGTCAAGGGGATAAACTACCTTTTTTCAAGTTCCTTTGTCCCCCATTTAGGAGGTTAATGTTGAGGTTTTTGGGAGCAACTGCCCCTATTTTGTATAATAAGAGGGTTTTTTCCTCTCTTGATAAGGAAAAATATGAAGCTATCATGGAGTCTTTTTGGGATGTAGAAGCAAGAGATATTTATACAAATGCATTGGATAGGGAATCAAAGGAGGTCTAGTCTTCCTAGGAGGAATATGGATTTCAATAAGTTCTAAATAGATGAAATATGAAACTAAAAAATATAGCTCAGCAATAGAAGCTCCTTCCTCAATTAGGATAATAAAGCAAAAAGGGAATGATAGGCTCTATGTGGCCCATCAAAAAAACCTAAAAAATAATATATCTAAGTAGTGTGAAGGGGCCAAGAAGACAAAAAAAATGTGAGGTGATCTTAAAGAAAATGGCTCAATATGTGGCTAATGGCTCCCAACCTACATTACCTTTAAGTGAAGAGAAGGTTACACAATCCTTGAAGTAATGAAGATTATCTCATAAAATATTTGATGTCTACATTCCCTGCCTAAACAAAGGGTGATAAAATATTTTTAGAAAATATTTCAATCCTGATATTCTTTTCTTATAAGAAATTAAGATGGGTAAAGAGGATTTTGATAGATTACAAATGTTTATTTTTAAGAGGTGTGAAGGTGTAACTAGGGCTTCTTGTGGTTATTTCTAAGGATTGTGGATGCTTTGGAATATTTATTATGTGGAGGGAAATCTAATTCATTAGGTTGATAGGTTCTCTTATTTTTTTTTTTCCTATAAAAAACTAATTTCTCTTGGATTTCTACCAATGTGTATGCTCCAAATGTTGTTGTGGTTAGAAGGAAACTCCAGGTTCACTTAAAATCACTTGGTTGTTCATTTGATATTCCATGGCTACTTTTTAGTGATTTTATTTCTCTTCTACTCCGTTATGAGAAACATGAAGGCTTGACTATTTTTTTTGGATATTATGGAAGAGTTTGGTGAGTTTTCCACGTTCATGGGACTAGTAGGTATTGATTTACAAGGTTCTAAATTCACCTGGTCCAACAAAAGAAAGAGAGGAGGCTGATTCAATATAGGATTGATAGATATGTTATGTTGATGGGTTGGCTCACCATGGTTCAATATTACTCTTTGAGGACTTTACCAAAAATTACTTCTAATCACAACCCATTACTGTTAGAATTCATTGAGGAGAAATGTTCAAAATGTTATCCTTTCAAGCTTGAGATAATGTGGATTTCTCATCCAGATCTTGAATGCTTGATTAAGGTTTGATGAAGTATGATTTTATATGATACTAATGTATTTCAAGAGGCCAATAATCTAAAAATCATCTAAGCTAACTTGAAGAGATGGAATCAAGATGTTTTTGGGAACCTCTTCCATAGGAACCAAAACATCTTTCAAGAATTGCAATAAATTGAGGAAAAATACCAAAGTGAAGGTTGGATAGAGGAGATGGCCAACAAACAGGAAATTAATTTTGTAGAATAGAATAATATTATTGAGCTATGTGGTTTAAGGAGGGGGATAGAAATATCATGTTTTTCCACCTCTCAACCTTGAAATATAAGAGTGCTAATAAAATAAAAGAAATTATATTGGACTTAAGTGAATGCCTTAGAGATAAGGAAGAAATTTATACTACCCTGGTATCATTATTTTAGTATTTCCAGAGACAAGGAGGAAGATATGAATGCTTTAGAGGAACTTCACAGGAACATTCCCCAAGTATTGATGAATGATATGAATAATGCTTTGAATGCCCCCATTTATAATGATGATATTAGGATCAACCTATTTAGTATGAATAAGGAAAAATTTCCTAGGCTACATGGGTTCCCTACTAGTTTTTTTTAGAGGTTTTGACACCTTCTTGGTTCGGATATTTCAAAAGCCTTAAGAATTTAAATATTCTTCCTCTTTTTTTTAGGCATGAAATGCTATCTTTATTTTTTTGATTTCAAAGAAACATGGTACCTCTTCGCTAAGGTATTTCAAACCTATCATCTTATGCAATACCTTGTATACGTTTCTTACTAAGACACTTGCTAATAGGTTGAAAAGGCTTCTCCCCATCTTGAATTTTCCTCCTCAAGGTGTTTTTGTTCATGGTAGGCATATTGTGGATGGTATCATTATAATTCATGAGACTTTATATATTACATCCAAAAGCAAGTTGGTTAGAATGCTTTTTAAACTTGATATGCATATTGCTTATGACAGGGTCTCTTGGGAGTTTCTTGACAAGGTGTTGTAGAAATTTGGTTTTAGGGATCTATGGAGGAAGTGGATGCGAGTTTGTATTTTAGCTAATAAATTTTCTATCATCATCAATGGGATTTTGAGTGTTCCTTTTGGTGGTCAAAGAGGAATAGGCAAGGTGATCCCTTGTCTCCATATCTTTTCATTTTGATGGCTAAATATTTAGAAATATTGATTCTTGCTACTAACTTGTTCTCTAAGATTAAGGGTGTTAGTCTTGCTAGTATTGTAGAGGTAGTTTCTTATCAACAAATTGTAGATGAAATTGTACTTCTTGATGAGGCTAATATGAGAGAGGATAAGGAATTTATGAATAGTTTACAACTATATGAGAAAGCTTCCAACCAACAAATTAAATTCCATAAAAGTAAAATATTTTTTGTGAATATTGAGGGGCAGTTTCAACATGGAATTGTAGATATTTTTTGTTCTAGCATCACTAACCTTCCTTCTTTATATCTTGGTATGTCATTTTTTACTATGTTGGAATATATTACATTATTTGGTACATGTTAATGTACCACCTTGGGTACATATTTATATCAGGATTGTGTCTTAGATTAGGAGTTGAGTATTTACTTTATGAAATGTAATAAATGTACAAGTATTGTTATAATGTGTAAAGTATTTAATGATGTAAACGTGTATGTTTGTCCATGTGCACGAGTCCATGGAATAGGAAAGTGAAGAGTCACAAGAAGATATAAGGCCAAGAGTTCTCCATATGAAGAGCCACTTCTCATTATATAAATAAGAATATATGTAAGTGTGATACACACACATACAAATAATGTAGAGAAGTAAAGTAGAGATACAATGTAGAGCATGTATGAAGTATGGAGAGTTTGAGATCTCTATTCTATATCAAAATACTATTTTTGTGAGATTTTGTTAATGGTAGTTTTCTAAGTTATTATAGAATCATTTTATAAATTTTATATACTTTAAAAATTGTCATTATATTATATTTGATATAGCATGTTTATTCTATATCTTGTGGTTGCTTCTCATTAAGTATTTAGTATCAAAATCTAATAGTGGTATTAGATATACAAGGAAGATTGATAGGAGATAGGGTGAGCCACAAAATATAATAAGAAGAGATAGGAGGATATCATTTTAAGAAATTTTAAAATTTATTTTTGGCTAGAGTATTTCCACAAGGTTGTAGGAAAACTTGTGAAGACTAGGAGTTGGTAAATATTGCTTTCCACTAGATTGGAGGATATATAGTGAAGGGATTAGTTGTAGTAATAGCATAGAAGATTGAATATTGAGGATACCCAAGAAGGAGGTATCTATAGAAGATTAGATATTGGAGTTTGTGGAGATATAAGAGGGAGGTTCCCGTAGAATATTGAAGACTATAGATTACATATTGAAGAAAGAAGAGAGCAACTCTATTATAGATTGATAAGGAGGAGAGTCAAGAAAGAGGTCTCATTGAAAAAATTCTATATTTGGAAGATAGAATATTGAATATAGAGGAGGACTATGAAAAAAACCTATTTAATATTTGAGAAGCTATATAATTTGAATATCCAAGAGAAGAGATCTCGAGCAAACTTGGAAGGAGAAAGAAGAGGAAGGTTAGAGAAGTCTTATTGAAGAAGTTAAAGAAATGGCCATTGGATAATATTTGAAGAAATATCAAGGTAGAATATTGCAAGTAGGATAAGCTCCTAAAAAGAAGAATTTGGGATAATTTTCGCCATCCGATAACAAGCCCAAAAGGAAAAAGGATTTGCCAAGAATTTTGCCAAATTTTGCAAAATATTTTTGAAGATATCAAGACATTTAGATTATTGAGGAAGAGGCCAGAAAATAGGCCAAGTTTGAAGTCAAAATTTGACTATATTAAAGGAGAACTTAGATAGAAAATGCCACCATATTTGAAAGTTTTGAAGACACCACAAAGGATTTGAAGGTTATTTAGATAGAAGAATATTGTTGATTTTTGCAGCAGAAGTTGAAGAGTCACAAGATAGTAAATTAAAGGTGACATAGAGTTGAAAATTGAATAAGAATTGGGTAGATTTAAAAGGGATTAATAAGGAGAAATGAAGATTAGATATGTATATATATGTGTGTGTGTGTGTGTGTGTGTGTGTAGAATTTATTTAATGAAAGAAGGCCAAATAAGTGCTAAAAAAAAATAGGCTTAAGGTATCTAAGGACACCAAGTAAGGCACTATAGATTGAAGAAGATAGTGGTAAGAAGCAACAACTAAGGAAATGGTAAAACCACCATATTGAAGAAGATAACCATTTTTATCATTCGGTAAATAAGGAGCATTGGAAACTGTCATCATGTTTTGGTGAAGAATAGACACCAAAGGAGTGGTAGAACCATTAAGGAGAAATGGAGCCACTACATTGAGAAGGCTAACCACAAAATTAAGAAGTGAAATCACATTATAAGACAAGGATGAGTGTTATTTTAGTTAACCATAAAAGGAACCACTAGAAGCTCCATCTTGAGCCATTGAATTATCGTTTACATATGCAGGAGAGCATGTAAGAAAAGATACTTTAAGAGGAAGTTAAAAGGATGTGGAGAAGACATCAGAGTTATTTGGAATTGCAACATCCAAAGGATAAGAAAATGTTGACTTTCATAACCTCCAACATATTAAAAATAATGCGGTAATTGTTGCATAGTGAGGTAGAACAAAGAATTAACTACTTGGACATTGTCTTGAAAGAATTCGTAGGAGGTTGAGTGCAATATTAAGCATTAAAAAAGAACAAGTGTTACAAAATAGGAGAATAGACATTTGAAAAGGACATTAAAAATATTTTTTCCAATTGTCACATCGAAGGATAAATGTTAAGAGGTGAAATAACACCTTAAAAAAAACATCAAATACATTAGAGGAGGTTACACTACATAGGATAGAGTGAAAGGGAGAATGTAACCTAAAAATATTGTATCTCAAGCTTGTATTTAAAGAGTGCATGAAGGAGAAAACTATTTTGAGTATGAGAAGCTCATATTTGAAGGTGAAGTTATTGCTATGTATGAAGAACATACTCAAAGCCCATTAACCAAGGAGTCCAATGTGTTCTAGGATCATAAGAAAAGTAAAGGTATTGTTGAGTTTGAAGAAGCTCATTTTCCAAGGAGATCAACATGTTCAAGGAGTGCACACGTGGAGAATATTGTGAGCTTTAAAGATCCTATGTGGAGGATATCAAGAGCCTTAAACCTATTCACAAGAGGAAGTGAAATATCATCAAGAACAAAGAATTCAAGAACAAAGATTTTATGGAGAACGTAACCTACAATATAGCGTGATTGTATAGAGGAATTAATTATTGCTGATAGAGAATCCTAAAAGCAACTAGAGGAATGCCAAAGCATTGAAAAACGATATGCACACACCATTCACAAGGAGGTACATAAAATTTTATTTAATATAATTATTGTAAAGTTTAAGGAGCCATAAGGGATATTACCTCTAATTATTCTAAGGTTGAGATTAATTAATCTAGTACATTTTTAGAATAATTGAATTAATGGAGAGATAAAGGAGCAAATTGAATATTTAAAACCTTAGAAACTATATTGATCAATTTTTAAGTATTTTGGAAATACAATTTAAAGGTTTTAGAACGATCTCATTCTATTTGAAATTCAAGCCACATTGAAATATTTACAAATAGTTTAACCTGGAGGAATAAGGCTTTATACATAAATTAGGAATATTAATTTTTACAAATATATTTATTTTCTAAATTTATTAAATGGGAATTATAAGGACTTCAAGATCAAATTAGTTTTTGTTAGAAACCATATTATTGAAAATTTGAGGGATATATAGATTACAACATAGAGCTTTTTGAAAGTTAGAAATTTACATTGAGATTAGTCTCTTGTTCAAATTAATGAGACATAAGGAATCCAAATTGAAGTTCTTGAAAGTAGAGAGTCTTATAAAAATTAAAATTGCATTAAAATTATATTTAAGCTTTCTATTCATAATTAGGGAGACAAAAGGATTTCAATTTAAAGGAAAATTTAAAAAACTAAGTATTTTATCAAAGACATATTATATTCAAAACACTTGGGAGATACAAGGTATTCTACAATTTTAGAATTGAAAATATTATATTAAATTTTTTCCCATACTCAAATTCCAAGTTGGCCAATATATCTAAAACACAAGGGAGACATAAGGGGTACAACAATAAAACTATTAAAAAGAGGAACATATTATCACAAGGTATACTATGGAAGGATTCAAGATCAAAATGTATACAATATTCTATATCAAAAATATAAAATTACTTCAAGCACAAATAATTCTACAAGTAAAAATGGAAAATACAGTTGGTTTATTAATTTTGGTGCAAGTCATCACATGACAAGAAATTTACAATGGTTTGATTACCTTGAAGTCACAAAAAATCTTAGGTTAAAAATTATAGATGGAAAAAATAATCTTATACATGGATATGGATGTATAACACCTAGTACATCATTTCAAAAAAAAATATTACATGAAGTAATGTTTGTTCCTAGACTAGTATCAAAGTTTAGTTTAGTAGAGAGCAAAAGGATGATTGATTTTAGATATATAAATGGAATCAGTAAGTGTTTCATTATAAATAAAAAAGAGATAGAAGCTAAGGATCAATTCACAATAATATATATGCTCTAGAACCATTGGTATTTCACAAGATATTATTGTAGTTCAAAATAACACTAATGGATTTTTTGAGGAACAAATTGTAGAAAATGAAAAATCTGTTAATCATAAAAGTCGACTAGAAAATCAAAGATTTAGAATGAGAAATAAGAGAGGACACTTTTGAATACTTGGCCATATTAAGATTAAAGAAGAAGAATAGGAACCTGATCAAGTTGAAGAACATATGAAAGATGAAGATCCATATTGAAAACTAAAGTCTTCAATAACCAAATAATGTAATACTTGGGGGTATTGGAATATATTATATTATTTGGTACATGCTAATGTACCACCTTGGGTACATATTTAGATTAGAAATATATCTTACATTAGGGTTTTATTATTTACTTTATGCAATGTAATAAATACACAAATATTATTATAATGTGTAAATTATTTAATGATGTAAATGTGCATGTTAGTACTTGTGCACATGAGTCCATAGAATACAAAATTTGAGAGTGATAAAGATAGAAGGCCAAGAGTACTCCAAATGCAGAGTCACTTATCATTATATAAATATGTATATATGTAAGTTTTATAGACACACATATACACACATTTAAGAGGATAAGTAAAGTAGAGATACAATGTAGAGCATGTATGAAGCATGGAGAGTTTGAAATCACCATTCTATATCAAAATACTATTTTCATGAGCTTTTGTTAATGGAAGTTTTCTAAGTTATTGCAAATGTTTTTCATGAGTTTTATATGCTTTAATTATTTCTATTATATTATATTTTATATAGCATGCTTATTCTAAATCTTGCGGTTGCTTTTCATTATGTATTTAGTATTAAAATCTAACATACTAGTAGGATGAAGGAGGAGTTATGGTATCTTGTATTGCATAGGATTCAATATAAGTTATCTAGATCAAAAGGTATTCTCTCAAGCCAAGCGGGTAAATTGCAATTGCTTCAAGCTACCCTCTAAAGCATTCCTATCTATTATATTTATCTTTTCAAAATGTCCTTCAAAGTTAAGAGGATTGATCAGATCTTTAGGATATTTCTATGGGTTGGGGTGGAGGATATACAAGGGTGTATTATGGAGAGCCAAAATTGCTCAATACCACTTGATGGAGAGCCAAACTTGCTCAAACCAATTCTCATTCAAAAACTTGGAAATATTTCCTCACAAACCCTCATTATGTGGCTATATAGCAAAAAAAAACCCTAAAAACTGAAAATGAGTCGGATGGGGCCCAAAATTGGGGTGCGCATCCCTCTTACAATAGACAAGCCAAAAATAAAGTTTCCAGTCCTAAATATAAATACATTAGGATATATTAACCTCCGAACAACTCAAAAAGCATAAAAAACTAGGTAAGTAATTTTAAAACCTAATTTTGGGGTACTAGATGATGGAATTTGGCCCTAAAAACTGGATTTTTTTGGATAAATAGGACTCTAATTTAGAGTCCTATTTTTTTAGAACTCTCCCTACTAGCTCCCTGTCAAATTTCACGTCAATAGGAGCTACGGTTGAGAAGTTATGGCCCCGACAAAATGCACTAAAATTTTGGAAAAAAAATAAAATTTCCCAAATTTCGTTGGATGCTCCTGCATTAGTGTCCGTTATATTTTGGGATATGGTCTGATCTTCTAAGAAAGAATGTGATCTTGGGATTATAATTTTATTGTTTTAAAATAAGGTATTGATTGTAAAATAGCATAGAGATTATATGTTGAGGAGGATCAACTATGGAAATATATTATGAGAGGTAAGTATCTAGAAAATCACATTTACTTTTTTAGAAGTGTTGCTCCTCTTAGGGGTTCTATGATTTGGAATGTTTTGCTAGGGATCAAAAGTTTAATTATGGAGGGGATGATATGGAATATTGGGAATGGAAAGGATGTGTTCTTCTGGAAGGATACTTGGATTCTTCCTAAATCCCTCTTTCTTAGTCCTAAGTTTTATGAATTAAAAGCAACTTTATCACTAAAATTTGGGGAAAAAGTAATTGATTATATAATGATCACTAATGGCAAGAGGATCAAGAAGCATACTAATTTACATACAATTGATCTTTGGGTCCTTTAGAGTTTGAAAATTTTGAACATGTTGGTATAATAGTACTTTCTTCCTCAATAGAATGATAGGGACTTCCTTCTATGGACCCATTCTCCTAAAGGCCTTTTTTCTATCAATACTACATATGAGGCCCAAACATTATCCAGGGAAGGATATTTTCTAATGGAAAGGGTTTGGTGTCCTCATTTGATCCTAAAGATTACATTTTTTTATGGCTATGTTTGCAAAAAAAAAATTTAATTGTTGATATTTATTCAAGAAAGGCTTCCATCTTTCCAATATTCGTCTCTTGTGTTCTAAGGATGTTGAATCTATAAATCATTTTTTCATCCATTGTGATTTCTCAAATAACGTGCTCAATATTTTACTAGATTTTTTTGTCAAATGGATGTTGCCTTGAACTTTCAATGAAATTTTCACTTAGTGGAAATCCCCCTTCATCAGTCATAGCCTCAATAGGGTGTGGGATTTGGTTCTTCCTCATTTTTTATTGGGTATCCAGTGGGAGAGGAAGAGAATAAATTTCAATGATATTGCTAGGGATGAATCCTTTGTCTTTAGAAGGATTGCTATTGAGAATAACTTAGTTGTCTTTGTTGTTAGAAATAGCAGGAAGAAAGCTATCAAGAAATGGATTGCTTATGTATCCACTATTCAATCTAGGGTCTTCTACTTATGTACCCACTATTCAAAATATTGGTTACTAGATGGTATAAACTAGATAAAGGGTGGGTAATTCTAAACTTTGATGGGGCTACCAAAGGTAACCCTGGGAGGGTTGGTGGAGGGGGTGTTGTTAGAAATGATAATGGTGAGGTCATTTGGGCTTACATCAAAGATTATGGTATTCAAACCAACCACCTAGCTAAAGCTAAGGTACTTTTCTCGAGTGTTCATTATGTTTTTGAGAGAGGCTTCAAAAGACTTCTCATACAAGGTGACTCCTTGAACATCATTTAAGAATTGTAAGCTAAAAATATTAATAATTGTTTCATCTTGAATATTATTAAGACACCTCATATATTAGAAATTAAAATTGAGCATATTTATAGGGAAGCTAACAAATTTGGTGATGTTATGGTAAATTTGGAGGTGGATAGTGGCCAATTCAAAATTTGGAAAGACAATTTCCCTCAGCGGTTAATGATAATTGTTGTTTTGGAATCATTGGGCCTACCTATACAATAGGCCTTTTTATTATCTTTCTGCTTGGTTGAGGTCTCCTTTGTGGTGTAGTGATCCTTTCTCTAGGGGATCATTTTTAGGGGGCTGATCCTTTAGGAGGATTGATCAGATCTTTAGGATATTTCTATGGTTTGGGGTGGAATAAATACAAGGGTGTCCCTTATCTTTTGGGATAGGGTCTGGTCTCCTAAGAAAGAAGGTGATCTTGGGATTAGAATTTTGTTGTTTTTCAATAAGGCATTGATTGTAAAATAGCGTAGAGATTATATGTTGAGGAGGATCAACTATGGAAATATATTATGAGAGGTAAGTATCTAGAAAATCACATTTATTTTTTTAGAAATGTTGCTCCTCCTAGGGGTTCTGTGATTTGGAATGGTTTTCTAGGGATCAAAAGTTTTATTATGAATGGGATGATATGGAATATTGGGAATGGAAAGGATGTGTTCTTTTGGAATGATACTTGGATTCTTCCTAAATCCCTCTTTCTTAGTCCTAAGTTTTATGAATTAAAAGCAACTTTATCACTAAAATTTAGGGAAAAATTAATTGATTATATAATCATAACTAATGGCAAGAGGATCAAGAAGCATATGAATTTACATACAATTTATCTTTGGGTCCTTTAGAGTTTGAAAAATTTGAATGTGTTGCTATAATAGTACTTTCTTACTCAATAGAATGATAGGGACTTCCTTCTATGGACCCATTATCCTAAAGGTCTTTTTTCTATCAAGATTGCATATGAGGCCCAAACATTATCCAGGGAAGGATATTTTCTAATGGAAAGGGTTTGGTATCCTCATTTGATTCTAAAGATTACATTTTTTATGGCTATTGAAGCAGGAGCATCCAGTAGCACCTGATGCAGAAGCATCCAGTGGCAGGAGGGCCACTTCTGAAAAATTGGCTAAGGAAGGAAGCTGTCACGATTTCATGACATGTCATGAAATCGTGACCAAAAGAGGAGACAGAAAGAGGAGGAAAACTGCCACAATATCACGACAGAAAAAGTGTCGCGATATCACGACACCAAGAGGAGAGAGAAGCAAGCAGAGAAAACTATCGCGATATCATGACATAAAAGGTGTCGCGATATTGCAACACAAAATGAAGAAGTCAACAGGAAAAGATGTCACGATATCGCGACATAAAAGATGTCGTGATATCATGACACAAAAATGAAGAAAGACGCTAGCAGGGAAACTGTCACGATATCACGACAGGTTTCATAGGAGAGGCAAGAAAGACAAAGATGTCGCGATTTTGTGACCCAAAAATAGAAGAGCGTACGAAAGAAAAAAATGTCGCGACTTCACGACATGTTGCATTTTCACGAATAGAAGGCAAAGAAGGATCCCGAGGAGGAAAATATCATGATTTCACGACATGTCGCATTTTCGTGACCAGAAGGTGAAGAAGGAACCAGAGGAGGATAAATGTCATGATTTCGTGACATGTCACATTTTCGTGACCAGAAGGTGAAGAAGGAGCCATAGGAGGAGAAATGTCATGATTTTGCGACATGTCGCATTTTCATGACCAGAAGGCAGAGAAGGAGCTCGAGGAGGAAAATGTCATGATTTCGTGACATGTTTTGTTTTCGTGACCAGAAGGCGAAAAAGGAGCCAAAGGATAAAAGTGTCACGATATCGTGACATGTCACATTTTCATGACGAGATGGTGAGAGGAGCCAGAGGAGAACAGTGTCGCGATATCATGACAGGTCGCATTTTCGTGGCCAAAGGATGAGAGAAGGTGCAAGGAGAAAAAATGTCACGATATCGTGACATGTCACGTTTTTGTGACCCATAGAGGAGAAAGATGGCCAGTGAGCAGAAATGTCACGATATCGCGACAAGTCACATTTGCACAACCCAAAGAGGAGAGAGAAGGCGATGAAACAGAAATGTCGTGATATCGCGACATGTCATGTTTTTGTGACTGAAAGAGAAGAAGAAAAGCAAGAGGGAGAAGATGTCATGATTTCGTGACATGCTGCATTTTTGGGGGACTGTTACAAAATGAGGTCATTGAGCGACACGTGGCATCCAAGAGCAGTGAAAGAAGGTGAAGATCAAGAGTCATATGGGAAGACATTTCGAAAGCCAAAGCAATGAAGAGGCACGGGAAAATGAAATGATAGATTATGAAAAGGAATCGAAGGGCCACCAGATGGAAAGTAGATCGTCGCACCAAAAAATTATAAAAAGGGAAAGCAGAGTCGTGCACAAGGGTCGAAGTCCGGCCATAGGCAGGGGAGATCAGATTCGAGGGCCGAGGTCCATTATGATCCTGCTTGGCTGTGTGTGTCTTCCAAGAAGAGCTCCGGATACCAGAAGGTGTAGACAGATGCACCAAACGTGAGGCAGTTTACATGGATCCGTGGAGATGGAAGCACGATCTACAAATTTGAGACAGAAGGCTATGGCGCTGTTGATCTGTAGACAAAACTCTGAATAGTAAGGCTGCGGCGATTGTTCAGAGCGGTGGCCATTGTGCTGTTTTGATATTCTATGAATTTCCAGAATTAAAGAATTGCAAATATAGAGAAGCTACGCCTGCGGGCTAGTATTGTAAATGTAAATTAATGAAAAAAAAAATGTTTGATGAAAAATGTGAAATTTTAGATAGCAATTTTATGTTCCCCATCAGCTATGTTTGCAAAATAAAATTTTAATTATTGATATTTATTCAAGAAAGGCTTCCATATTTTCAATATTTGTCTCTTGTGTTCTATGGATGTTGAATATATGGATCATATTTTCATCCATTGTGATTTCTCAAATAACGTGCTCAATACTTTACTAGATTTTTTTTTTTTCAAATGGATGTTGCCTTGAACTTTCAATGAAATTTTTACTTAGTGGAAATCCCTTTCAACAGTCATAGCCTCAATAGGGTGTGGGATCTGGTTCTTCGTAATTTTTTATTGGGTATCTAGTGGGAGAGGAAGAGAAGAACTTTCAAGGATATTGCTAGGGATGAATCCTTTGTCTTTAGAAGGAATACTATTGAGAATAACTTAGTTGTCTTTGTTGTTAGAAATAGTAGGGAAAAAGCTATCAAGAAATGGATTGCTTATGTATCCACTATTCAATCTAGGGTCTTCTACTTATGTATCCACTATTCAAAAATATTGGTTACTAGATAGTATAAACAGATAAAGGGTGGGTCATTCTAAACTTTGATGGGGCTACCAAAGGCAACCCTGGGAGGATTGGTGGAGAGGGTGTTGTTAGAAATAACAATGGTGAGGTCATTTGGGCTTACATCAAAGAATATGGTATTCAAACCAACCACCTAGCTAAAGCTAAGGTACTTTTATCAAGTGTTCATTATGTTTTTGAGAGATGCTTCAAAAGACTTCTCATACAAGGTGACTCCTTGAACATCATTTAAGAATTGCAAGCTAAAAATATTAATAATTGTTTCATATTGAATATTATTAAGGAAAAATTGAGCATATTTATAGGGAAGCTAACAAAGTTGTTGATGTTATGGTCAATTTGGAGGTGGATAGTGGCCAATTCAAAATTTGGAAAGACAATTTCCCTCGGCGGTTAATGATAATTATTATTTTGGAAGCATTGGGCCTACCTATACAATAGGTCTTTTTATTATCTTTCTTCTTGGTTGTGGTCTCCTTTGTGGTGTAACGATCCTTTCTCTAAGGGATCCTTTTTGGGGGCTAGTCCTTTTGCTCCCTACTGGTTTCTATTCTCACGAAATGTGCTTGGTGGTTTGCCCTCACCCTTGCTTTCTAGGATTTGGGTTTTGTTATCTGCATTTTAATGTATTTAATGCCCTTCCAGTCTTATGTAGAAATAGAGCAGAATAGTTGATGCCTCTAAAAGAATGTTGAATAATAATTCTTTCTTATACCATGCTGGGTGGTAGGTTGGTCTATAAAGACTGATCTATGAAGACTGAGTGCATGAGTGGATCCTTTTAAACATTAGACAGTGTTTCTCATGACGTATATCCCATTTACCTGTCTGATATTTGTATTAAAAATAAAATAAAAATCATAACGTTAGTTACACATACGAGACAGAGAGGAGATGCTTTTGCTGGTCTTCCGTCATCCTTTCAGTAATGTTTTACACAGGACATACATTCATATCTAACTTTATACCAAATGTCATTGGAAACCTGGGTAAGCAATGATTCATTCCATAGTGTCGCCACATCAATCACGGTCACGTCCCACACGTTGGTGAATAGTTTTCATAAATCATTCAAAGATTCTTATCTTGTCCAAAATTCAGGCAATGGACCACAGAGAAGAGAACATCCAGACCCGAGTATCATTTTGAATATGCGAAATAGCTCCCCTCGGTACTTTTGCAACATTGAGGAGAGCAGTAACACGTGCAGATGATAACGCCCCAGCAGGTTTCAAAGCATAAAGTTTCCATCCTTCTCCAGGGCACATTCTAAAAAACCATATATTCGACAGCTTGCAGCACAATATGTTGTACAACAGATTTCAGGCACATTCAAACAAACAATAAGGCACATTCAAGATATTTATAAGTTGTATTTTTGTTAGTTTTGATGATGAAGAATTTTAATTGAAAATATAATAAAAAATCACCTTTCTGACTTTCTAATTTTTGTTTTAAATATATATAGATTTGGTTTTTGCTTAATTTTCTTAAGTTACTGAGAACCTCTTCAAAATTGGAATGCCAAGTTTTTGGTGACTTTCATGTTTTCTAACCGTAATTTAATTTTTTACAAAGGCAGCAGTGGAAGCAACTTCTGCAACAAATGAAACAATTCACACTCAAATATAATTACTCACTGGAACACATTGTTCTTATCCAGCTATAGTCCATACAAGACATGTGCACGTGAACGAGTTAACATTTTCATCCACTAACTAGCAATAGGATACCTAAAATATTCAGAGACTAGGACACCCAGCAAATGAAGGAATAATGACCAAAGATCTTTCGTCCATGTGCAGAAAAAGAGGTGTGTTTTACATTGACGTTCGTGTAGAAAATTACTCATTGGTGCATTGAAAAGAAACTCCATTAGATCTGTGCAAATTTTCATAAAGATTATTTTCAATAAAATTTCTTCCAAAGAGAAAGCTAACTTAATATCAATCACATTGGATATAATCAATCTGTCCCACATAAGGACAAAGAAAAGAAATACAAGTCCAATAGAAGCAACGGATAGTGTATGTTATCTTTTTTCACCCTATCTCTTAAAGATAAGATATGCGCCTCTCCTACGATGCTAATTAAAAAAAAAAATCCACCGACTTACCTTTAAAAATAAATCAACATCCTGCAGTCACAGGTCAAAGCTCACAACCTATCTTTTTAAAAATAGATCAACAACATCCTACAGTGGCAGGTCAAGGTTCAAATGTTTGAAATATTTACATGCTCATTAAAGTGATTCAACTGATATACATCAAACAAGCACAAAGATACACGTACATATATAGGTTCAAGATATTTCAGTCTGGCAATGGCCATACAAATACAGCAAGATCTCAAATTAAGTCATGATAAGGTTTTGACATTGTTGTATGGTATAAGCGTGTAGACCACATATATGGCAGTCATGGTTTGTTAGGTTATTGATGTAATTAAACAAGTATATCCTTTTAGGCTTAGAGATTTTCTCTTTCCGTCCAACAGTCGGCTATATAACTTTTTGGATATTTTTTTAGGAACATGATTGTATTAATATCTTTTACTCCATTGCTTATGTCGTTATTAAAGTGTGGGTTGCATGTTCAATTATTGAAATAATTGTATAAGCCCTAACCAAAATGGGTGACTGTAGGAAAATGCAGGTTGCATAAATATAATAGTTAAATAGTTTTGTTTATAGTTATATAAATGTATTAGTAGCCTACACCTTCACCTATTGTCAGTCGTGTCTTTATTAAAGATGAGTGTATATATATGTGTTTAGTAAGTGTATTAGTATCAGTCATGTTAATGTAGTAGTTTCATAGAATGGGAGGAGTTTCACAGAATGGGAGATGTAGGAGTTTCATAGAATGTTAATGTAGCACCAAATATTTTTGATAGATCTAATAGGAGGAGTTTCATAGAATGGGAGTGTACATTTTAACCTTATTCCCTATATTACATGTATATTAGCATTGTATAGTTATAATATAAATACATTCACACATATACAAATGTATGTATGTAATGCCTAGAGTTATCATAATAACTAAGTATAATGTTGTTTAGATGTTCTTAGTTAAAAAAATAATAATAATATATCTTTAATATTATATTATAGATTATGTTTTGAATGATTTATCCTACAACATTAACATTGTGAATCTTACATCTAATAATATTAGCATTTTAAAATTTGTATTTTATAATCTAACAACCAGGATTTATATGGAAATGTATGTGTTTCTCAACTTGCATCTTTTTCAATGAGTGAATTGAAAGGTTTTAGCCTATTTGAAACCATAAATTATATTTAGAATATTTTATTTATATTTTAGTTGACCCCTATTTTATTCTCTATTAAAATTGTAAGAACATAATGATTCATCTATTTTTAATTTTATCTTCTTTAATATTTTTGGCCAACAATATTACTAGGACCTATGCTACAATCATTACAACCAAATATGGATCATACTATTGATATATGATTAGTAGTAGCTCTTAAAAAAAGAGTCATAGAACAAAGATGAAATTGTTCTATTTTTTATCATGCATCCTTTTCTATTTTAATGTCACTATCTATTTATCATAGAATCTTAATTGCACTATATACTTGGTTGAGAAAAGCAATGAAATCTAATCCATTTTATTTTAATTTTTGTATTTATTATTATGTAACTCTAGAATTAAATTAGCTATTGACATTAAAATATTAAATTAGATACACAATATTCATCTCACCATTCTTTGTGTATTAGGAAAGAAAATTTCAAAGAGTATTAGTTAAGATTTAAATTTTACTAACCATAAACTAGAATTCAAAGTCTTAAATTAGAATTTAAAACTTGAATATTAACTTACAAAAGAGTTGAAAGTGTAACATGATGTATGGATAAGGACAACATTGTATGATATAGTATTGTATAGGTCTATGGTCAATCAATATACAAATGCATTTAGTTATTTACCTATGTACATCATTATTCATTTGTGTAATCCCTATGAGCCATAGTTAACTTTGTTACAATTAAACCCATTTTATGATTTGTAATCAACCTAAGTCCCACTTATTATATTGGATTAGATTAACTTGATTATATAATTGAGGTTTATTGGTATTGGTAAAAATACACCTCAACAATTCCATCCATTGTATCATAGTGTTGAGCGCCTTCTTCATGGATAATACAATAACTTTTTTATGATTCCTAGTGCCACCTATTAATTGTATATCTCTTGCATTCAATTTCATCATTTTTATAGTTTTCGTATAAGATTTGAGTTGATGGATTGTTTATGTTTGCTTATGAAAATAAATACACAAATTCTAACATGGTATTGGAATAAGTATGAAGCTTCATTGCTTGGTCATGTATAATGTCTATTTAGAGACTCCAATGTTTTCTAACTTGTAGGAAAAGTTACATATTTGATCCTCATAAACACCTTTGGAAAAAGAGGTAATACGAAAATATAAATTTTTCTTTCTCCACTTATTCATATTCTCTTTGGAGAATTTATACAATATTTATGTTTCACTTTTATTGGAATATATTTTATCTATAGCAAAATCCATATTTTTACTTTGACTTTATAAGAGTGTATAACAAAAGATATATTATTTCTTTAACTTCATTAGGGTGTGTTTACTTATTCATAAAGATTTAAATATTTTTTTCTCATAAAAAATACTTGATGAAACTACAAATAAGGGATAATTATGATGTTTTTGTCCCGCTTGGGAGTTTTGGTTCCTTGTCTAAAATATGGAAAAGAGAGAACATTATTTTTTATTTATTCAATTCTTTTGCACCATATCTATTTAAATGGTTGTAGCTATTTACTATTATGGATAATGACAAATTTCTTCACAAAGAGGGCAGACCTTTGGATATAAATAATGATCACAATAGTTAGGCTAGATAGGCATGACATAAAGGTGTTCTACATTTTGATATAAGGAGAAAAAGAAAGAAAGTATTTCCTATTATTTTTCCATATAGAAAAATTAGAAGATATTTCTAAAAATTACTATTTTTCAAAAATGTTACACTAGGGTTATTTTGGAGAGCAAACTTCTAGAGACCAAAACTTTTTCATATGAATGTTTTTAATTTTTTTTTTTAAACTGAATAATTTTTTTAGCTATTTGCATTGTGGTAGTTAGCTAAGGACTGACTGCAAGTAGATGTATGTCTCATTGTGTGATTATATTTGAGAGTTATTGCACTATTTAAAGTATTGAATTTATAATATATTATATAGTTAGAATCTTTTATCATATTTATTGAAAAATATCTGAATCGATGGCATTAAAAGTAGTTATTGGAAATTTGGTGCACAAAGTAAAAAGGTTTAGAATGTACACTAGTAAATCCCTTATCTTCCTATAAGAATATTTAGATATTGATTCAATTTATGAATGGTGATATAACACTTCATGATTTATTCTCTCTTCTATTCATTGTCTAGGTACTCTTGGAATTTAGTAACGGGTCTTCTCATAAAAAAGTTAATACAAATCCCCCTTTCATGGTGCAAATCAAGTGTTCAATAGGTAATTTGAAGTTTTCAAATAATATGAAGAGTGTTGTAAAAGATAAGGGTATACTTCAAATGCTTTTCATATATGAATTTTTAACTTAGATAAGCTTCTAAGAGTAGGTATTATTGGTTTATATTCATCATATACAGTTATAGAGGATATGATATTTGTATACATGCAAGGATATGTAATGTTAGCAATTATGAATGTGGTCTAGGATAAGAGAACTCTTATGAAAGGATGTCTTTGTATAAGTGGACTTCTAGGTGATAACAGTATTTAAGTGAGACTTCCTCATGTATTAAGGCCTACTAGATAATACATTATGGGGAAAGATGTTATTATAACTACTATCTTCTTATCCCTCAATCCTTAGTTCAAATTATGAGGATGTGTGGAAATTATAATCTGACATAGACAAGGCTAACATTATATTTTATGGTGTTATACAGGCCTATGGGAAATCATTATACAAATAAATTTTACTAATTATTTATACATTTAGTTATTCACTATGTAAGCCCTATGGGCCATAATTAAACTTGTTATGATTAAAACCATATTATAATTTCCATAAGCTTTTGAAATGAGAACTTAAATTTTATTTTACTTACATAATAGCCTCATCAACCTTTGAAAATAAAAATAGAAACATTCTTTTACTGCATCCTTCTATCTTAGACTGTACAAAAACTATGGAAATATAAACAAAAAGTATCTCTTTAGTATATTATTTTCTCTACTCCATATCTCCTTTAGATCATTAATTTTTTTAATGATTTTGACATTATACTTTATATTTTTTATATCTACCTCAAAATACTTCTTTACATTATGTAAATTAACATTAAAAATATCTTATCCCTTTATGTTTTTCATGAAAAGTAAATCAAAATAGTCTCCTATTGCACATTATCTTCATATTTAAAATGTACGTTTTTCATTTCAAAATCAAATTGTTTCATTAATTGCATTAAGATTCTAATTATAAAATTTATGTTTAGCTTTTATAATCTAGCAAAGGCATGTGCTATCCTTCGTGGCTTTCAAAAAGATGCTAATGTTGGTTGGTTCGTAGTACAAGTAAAAGTAGATTCAAAAGTAACCATTAATTAAGTGAAGGAATCCACTAGAACCTCCTCTTAGGATTGGAGATTATAAAGGATGATTGAAAAGGTATATGCACTTCAGTCTCGATTTAGAATAGTAGAGTTTCTTCATGCTCCTCATGAATAAAATAGGATTGTAGATACTATGGAAAATTGGGCTTTAGAGAATATGTATATGATTTATTATGTAGATCGACCACAATGGTAAAAATAGAAACTAGGGAAGATCTATACTATTTACTACATACTTGATCATGATAACTTTGGTTACTATATGTTGTGACTGAAAATAAAGTCATAGATTTATTTTTCCTTGTACTAGTAGAATGTGCCTAAGATATAGTTGTTTCTCTTTTGTAAACTTTTGGATGAAAGTCTTGTGTACATGGTATGGAAGACAATGGAGCTTTTTTAATTTCTTATAAGTAATACATTTTATTTAAATAAACTCATATATATATATATATATATATATATATTCTTATAGCTTTTATTTCACATTATCTTATATCAATCTATTTTGATTTCAATGAGTGTCAATTTTTTTGTTCAATTATAATTTGTTCTTTCTTTCTCAAGTTTTTAGAATCAAATATTCCTGCTTAAGATTAATAAACCTAAAAAGGATTACAATTTTGTTCAAATAAATAATATAATATTTTAATCTAATCTTTTGTCCTCTTTCTCACATCCTTCCTTTTTTTATATGTGATCCACACATCCCGAAATGGTATTTTTATGAAACCATTAAACAATCTTCCATCCATATGTATATTTTTATGAAAATAGATATTTCATGGGAAGTGGACCCCATCAAATTGATCAACCTATTTCAATTTAAGAAGAATTGAGATAGACTTATCTTAATTATGACAACCTAGCCTTTGACAAAAATAAATAAGGAACTTTCACAATCCCACCTAACCCTACCCTAATGATGAGGGTAGGGTAACTTTCCGATCTACTAAAGCCATGCATTAATTTATCTATAATAATAAAGACATGATTGCATGATTCAAAATATAATTTAAAACTATTTTAAAGTGTTGCTAATGAATGAGTGCACTTATGAACTAGTCTTGAAAATCATCAATATTAACCCAAGCTTAGTGCTCTTAAAACCTTAAAATTTCAAAAATAATATGCTAGTTCTACAAATTCTACTTGTCCTAGACTAATTGTATCAATGCCAATTCTCGTGTCCTAATATTCATCAAAATTATAACAACAAGGAGCGTCTTATTTAAATATCTACACGAATTATAGTTATATATATGTGCTCTAATTTTATGTTAGAATATGTATTTTATCCATTTATAATTATGCCATATCATATATCTCCAACACATCAAATTGTTGTACTATTTGTTCAAAATTCTAATTCTTATCCAAGCCTTTATTTTGATCTAGTCATGGAATCTTGTCATAATATTATATGTTCAACACTTTCAATAATTGTAGTCTAATAATATTAGCCAAAATATTTTCTTAATTGTGGCAATATTTTATAGAGTCGATGACATATCTAATTTATTAGTAGATCAATTTGTATATTCTATAAATGTTTTATTAGAATTCCTCAACTTATCCTCAAAATAGTTTTTATCTTCATCTAACCTCTCATCATCAATAGTAGATTCTTCAACCAATTTGACTCCTTTCATTCAAAGTCCTAATTAGATGTCTCTACAAC
The DNA here is from genome assembly GCA_028583015.1 of Wollemia nobilis. Lineage (NCBI taxonomy): Eukaryota > Viridiplantae > Streptophyta > Pinopsida > Araucariales > Araucariaceae > Wollemia > Wollemia nobilis. Next base: position 4,326,742 of record JAQPPZ010017073.1, read on the forward strand.
TTTACACCCTTATCCCAGATGGGGTAATTAAGATAATTTATGGTTAATATTCAATAACCCTCCTCAATATAAAGATAGTTACATGAGGATTTGTGTATCTAACCCTTGAATCCTATCATAGCTATCAATGTTTTCCCTCTAAATTTTAAAATACCTATGTTTTAAATTTACATGGAAAGGAATTATCCCATTAACCACATGAGGTTATTTTGTATTGCTTATTGTTATATAACCTATGATGAGAGCTAATGCTGAATTTTTTCCTTTTAATATTCTTAGACTCAATTGAAATATTTTTTAAACAATTCTTATTCTACATTAAAAATAAACTCATTCTCACAAAAAAAATATACCAATTAAACTAAGGTAAAAAAGAAACCTATCTAATTTAGTAACAATGTGAAAAACCCTAATAGAGATGTTACAATATGGACCTCAACAAAAAGACCTCTTAAACACTTCTATCTCTAAATTTTATATGAGTAATTATATTTTTATCTTGATACATAAATGTTTCACCCTGTAATGAAGAGTGGAAACCACTATAATAAAAATATTAAATACTAACTCTAGAGTTGAATATAGTAAGGCTACTCATAGAAACACTTAAAAAAATAAAAATCCTAAGAATCAATATAAGAATGAGCATGTCATTGGTGATGGTGTAGATTATTCTTATAGTAAAATAATAAATGTAAACATCATGTAAATTATATAACTGATTATCCTTAGGCTTCCTAGCCAACCATCTATCCAACTGCAATGCCATATCCGTGAGCCAAAGAGGATCCACGACTCAGGGTTAAATTTCTACATCTGCCGAATTCAAAATCTTGCGAGCCGATTCCATCGCCTAATTTATATTTTTTTCTTAATTTTTTTAACTTATACACTTTAAATATTTATATTTTTTAACTTAAAAAATTTAAATATTTATTGAAATATGTTATAGATTAGTCTTCTATATAGCGTTTACTTAAATATAATAAATAGATCCATGTTTAAATTATTCAAAAGGATAACCCTTCTATATATATTATTAGCAATGTAACAAATATATATTTAAAATGCCTAAAGAAATATAACTATACAACTACTGACTTTAAAAATAAATATTAACACAAAATTTAAATCCCTGGCCCAATCGCCCCGAGTGGTATCACTTTTTTATCGTCACCAAAACAGGGCGCAAAATATAATTCCTTTATCCATTGTCTCCAAACTTTTAAATCGTCTCTCACTTTAGTTTATTTGTCTGACCTGACGGGCCACGTTGGTACTGTTTTCGGATTCTTTGAAATCCGCAAATTTGATACTAAAACCCTATACAGGTAAGGAAGGACAGTGCCTCTTCACATCAAGACATTTTATAGCAAATGCAACGTTTCTAAACTATAAACAAACGCACACTGTAACAGAAATCTTTTGATTTTTGTTTTTTCCGCCCTTCATCTGGGTAACAAAAATGTTCTGATTTTGTTTTTTCTTCCTGTTGTGGATCCTTTTAAAAATTAGACAGTATTTCTCATGACTTAGATCCCATATACGTGTATAATATTTGTGAATAGTTTTCATAACTCATTCAAAGATTCTCATCTTGTCCATAAGCGTGTCCAAAATTCAGGCAATGAACCACACAGAAAAGAACATCCAGACCTAGTACCATTTTCAATATGCGAAATAGCTCATTTTTGCAACATTGAGGAGAGCAGGAACACGTGAAGATGATAACGCTCTAGCAGGTTTCAAAGCATAAAGTTTCCAGGGCACATTCAAACAAACCATAAGGTCATATATTCGACAGCTTGCGGCACAATATCTTGTACAACACCCGCTGCCATGGCAATGACAAGTTTGACGTACATGCCTACGCCCAGCATGTTAGAAATTAGACTCGATTTCATGATTGTAAGATATTTAACAGATCTTATCACTCAAATCCGAGCACAGATCCTTGACATCGATTCATCGTAAGTTTATAGCGTGCGTATTTAATAACGGTAGTTGTGATTGGAAAGAAACCCTGCCCTGATGAATGTCAGAAGATAAGCCCTAGTGCATGTCATAAGATAAGCCTTATCCTCTCTTCCGTCCGACTATATAAGGTGATGCTACCTTTCAGAAAAAGAAGCAATGAGTGCAGAGAATTAGAGAGAGAGAACGGAGTGGAAACTGAGGCGTTAGAAGAATAGGAGTCAAAGCAGCAGCCTTCGATTAACTCCACTTCGAGTTTTTATCTTGCAACAACACAGTTTTTTTGCAGATGGTTGTCAAGCTTTCTAGATAAAGAAGCATCTGGTGCAAGTATCTATTTTGCATTGTAATATTGCAGCTGCAGTCAGTTTATATTTAATAGAAAATATATTTTAAGTATTTATGTGAACAGTGTGTGTGTTTCGTGTTTATGTAATAGAGTAAGGAGAAATTCGGATTTGTCTTCGCCTTCACAAAACTCAAATTCTCTGCTATTTCGTGAAGGTCCACTCCGAAAAGGCATTTTCGGGCAACAAAGCTCCAAAAAGGGCCTTGACCGTTTTGACCTCCAAAAACCTTCCTTTTGCCCATTAATTATCCCGAAAAGGCAATTCGTGTTTTGTTTCTCCGAAATAGGGTTTGACCCTGGTCAAAAGTCATTTCACCTTTTATTCTAGCACAAAGCCATTTCGACACCCTCATAGCACGCAAAGCCATTTGACCCTGCATTTGACCTTATTATCACACAAAGTCCTTTCACATTTTGTTTTACCCAAAAGAGCATTTCAGGACTTGTTTCTCCCACAAAAGCTTTTGACTCTGGTCAACTTCTGTTTTACCCTTATCATGAGCAATCAGCGCGAAAGTAATAGTGTTGCACATCTTTCAAATTGATATCAAAGCTAGCACCTTCCCATGGATGATAAGAAGCAATGGCTTCTGGCAGCAACCGTTTGTAGTTATAGATCCCACGATTCAATGGCAAAAATTATGACTACTGGAGCATTGAGATGAAGATCCTATTTGGGTATTAGGAGCTATGAGACCTGGTCTAGAATGGTTACACAAAACCAACAAATGCAACAATCATGAATGCTCTCTCCTAGGTGGAGTCATATTTGCTGAATGAGAACCGAAAGGACCAGAAGGCATTATTTTATATAATGCAGGTAGTCGAGGAGACAATATTCTTGTGAATTACAGTAGCAACCACATTGAAGGCATCCTAGAAAATCTTATTCAACTCCTTCCAGGGCACCAACAAGGTGAAGTTGGTGCGATTGTAGATGTTGAGAAAGGAGTTCGAGAACTTGTAGATGAGCAAGTCAGAGTCCATGAGTGACTTATTTATCCAAACAATGGGTATCATAAATCAGATGAGGATGAATGGCAAGAATGTGGAGAACCAAATGATTGTGGAGAAGATACTAAGGAGCCTACCAACAAGGTTCGGCTCAGTGGTGATAGTAATTGAATAATCAAGGGATTTGACAACCCTCCCTATGGATGAGCTCATGAGTTCTTTGGAAACACATGAGCAGAGACTAAGTCAGTCAACTTAGTCATCACTAGAGTAAGCGTTCAAGGCGCAAGTGTCATTTTGATATAGTAGCAGAGAAGAATACCACAAAGGATCCTCCAATTCTCAAGGAGGAATAGGCAAAGGCAAGTGTGGAAGAGGTAACAAGCAATAAGGAAGGTCAAACTCCAATGATGGAGAGACCAACTACAACTTCCATCAAGTAGGAGGAAGAGGCAATGGCAAAAATTAGGAAGGAGGATCTAATCAAATGTATGATAAGTCAAAAATCCAATGTTATTACTGCAAGAAATATGGTCATTATAGCTATGAGTGTAGAAAGAAGATGTCCAAATATAATAAGCAACAAGCCCACTACACAAATGATTCTAAAAATGTAGAGTGTAGACATGCTTGTGGGAATATGTTGTTGACTTATAATACTGAGGATGAGAGCTAGAAGAACACCTGGTATCTCGATAGTAGGTGCAGTAACCACACTTCTAGGAATAGAGAGATGTTATCATAGCTTGATGAAATAATCAAATTTGAAGTGAAGATGGGGAAAAACAACAAGGTTCTTGTAATGGGAAAAGAGAAAATCCTTATCCACACCAGGCAAGGTGAAAGGAACCAGATCATTGATCTATATTATGTGTCTATATTGAAGCACAATTTGTTGAGTGTTGGACAACTTGTGCAGAAGGGGCACACTGTTCAGCTCAAGAATGAAGTTTGTACCATCAGAGAAAAAGAGCATGGGAAAATTGCAACTATGTCCATGACAAAGAACAAGATGTTTCTCCTATAGATTCATAATGAAATTTTGCTTTCATTCAGTGTAGTTGTGAAATATGCTACCTAGTTGTGGATGTAGACACCAAAACAGCACCAATCCAATTATGTGACTGCAAACACTGATCGCTTTGACACACACGGCCCCCAAGGCAGCCCTTAGAGGTTAAACAGTGGTCCTAACCACTTTTGTAGCAATTTTGGAAGGTCAAAAGGCAATTTGGCACATTCAGGCACTTTGCTCAGTATTCGTCTCACCCAGGGATGAATACTAACTGGGATTCGTCTCACCCAGGGATGAATTATGAAATTTTCTTTGGTCAGGATGAATTCCAGGTTTAACAGGCAAAAAGAAGAATGCTGCCAAGTGGCAGCCGAAGACAGTCATTTATGGCCTCCTGCCGTGCATGCACGTGTAGGTGGGTAGATTGGCCATTGGAGGACTGTCACAAAGGCAGTCATGGAAGCCCAAGTCAGGGAGGAGTCTCCTCCCTCTTGGGAAGGCATGGCCGCCACATGGCACCCCTGAATGTCCTTCCAAAGAGACCCCTTGGGTCTATAAAATGGTGGACTTTCCCACCCAAAAAGAAGAATTTGGAGGCATTTTCAAGCAACGAAGTGCTGCCTAATTGAACACCCCATTGCACCCTTTTTGATTCACCTTCTCACATCCTTAATATTTTTCGCAAGAGAGTTTATTGGGTGGATTTTGGAAGCGTGGATCCAGAACCAAACCAGAAATTTGACCACATTAATCCACCAATTTTCCGACAGCCCATCCTAAGAGATTTTGGGCCCATCCCAAGTGGATTGGTGCCAAAATCAACTTCCAACGGTGGGCGGACCACTTGGGCACCCCACACTTTTTTTGTTAGTTTCATTTTAATCTATTTTGTTTTTACTCATTTATCCTACATTACGCTATACACTATTTAGATAGTTTACAATCTTGATTTCAGAAGACATTTACCAAATATTATCATGCTTTTTCGATTTTGTGGCCCTCACTAACTTGCAGGTAACAACATCAAAATTATCGATGATGGAGGTAAAATTGGGAGAATCCGACCATCTGGGTCGTCCCAAAATGGCCCCAATTACTTAACCCCTCGGTTTGTAGGTGTTTTGGAGATCCTGAGGTGTGACATTGGAGCAGCATCAACTGGACGTCTTAACATAGTCGAATTCGTCCTGACCAGGGACGAATTCCAGCTAAACGTATATTGGCCAACTGTTTCAATGGTAGTGGCCCTCCGGTAATGTTTTTTCTCTCTGTCAAGTTTGTAGGTGATTTAGATTCATTTTATTCATTGATTCAGCCAACCTTTTACATGCATCTTTTATTAATTTCAAAGAACAAACTTTTCCTATTTGCAGCAGGTGCTACTAACTCTTTTTGTTGTTTCTTTGAACGTAGGAGGAGCAGCAAAGATTGAAGACCCATCAACACCAGTGGTGGCAACACTTTGGCCTACCCATTTTACATGTGGGCACACAGAAAGAAGATCACTATTCATGATTGTAACCAAAACATGCTAACACTCCTAGCCCCGAAAAGGGGAGGAGATGTATTGTAACCGAGTTTGAAATCACATTAATAAAAAGTGTTGTGCTCCTGCTTTCCCCTTTTATGTTTGGTTTTGATTCGATTACATTCGCTTTATTTCATGTATCAAGTCAGTTAGTTTACATTGCAGCAATTAGTGTTTCTTTTTATTTCTAGAATCTCGTGCTTTCAGTGGCGATAAAAATCTTCTTAGCTAGTAGAAGAGCACAACAATGGTGTACACCCGTAGCCAAGCCCAATCAAGGGCAAATGCTACGTAAGGTGTACAAAGAGCGGACACTGGTCACCTTCACTTTAGCCCTAAGGACTTGGCCATGCCGCCTTGGCGGTCTGGCCTACAAGAGAGTCCACATTAGGCCACATCAAGATGGAATTATAGGGACACCCCTCTGGGGGATATGCCCATTCAACACAGCCCCTTTCGGGAAGAAGCTTTACATGTGGCACTCAACTTAAATAGAAAACCGCCTTTTGAGGCTAGATATGAGTGGCCATAGTGCGATGAAGCGCTAGAGAGGCACAGTGTCCATGAGGAGAGACAGCGTGAATACGACACCTCTCCTTTGCCTCCCATTAGAACTGAAAGACAAAACCCAGAGCGCAAGGCTCTCCACACAAGGTGAGCTAACTCTGCCTACCCCTTTCACACCTATGAAAGGGAGTATGAGGAAGACCATCGCATTCCTCGGGAACAACATATAGTGCGGGAACCTTGCATTTCTACACCTGCTAGATATCATGGTCACCCATCAAGGCTAGAGCAAATACATAGGAGAAACATTCAAGCCTCCTGAGCAAAATATGGCAGACCAAATTGACCTGGCAGTTGCCAGACATGCCACCCGCCAAGCCCACATCACGCAGCTTGAGCAAGGTCATTAGTAGTTAGAGCACTTATACCGCCTCAATAAAGAGCGCATGCAGCGTGAAGTGGATGAGCTACGTTATAAACTACCTGAGAGGGTGCCAACCCCTCGCACCCAAAAAGCAGAATAATATGAGAGGCATAACCCTTTGGTGCAGGACAGGTCTCTGCGACCTCATCAAGCTTTGCCTCCGAGACCTCATAGACCCGAGAGGGAGGCCACTCCCCGAAACAACGATGGGTATCCTCAGCGAGGACTCACTCAGGGTCATAGGTCTCGCCTAGAGACTCCTCAAGAATTTTATGAGGAGTATGAACCAGAAATAGAATGGGAAAAAATGCCCTATCAATGTGGGAGGGCTGCCATTTGGCCACCCCCCCATAGGCCTCCAGTCTCCCACCACTCACAACGAGAGCAAACAAAAGAGGAAGAAATTAAATCTTCTGATGCATACAAAGCGCTATTAGAGCATTTGGAGTCTGTAGAGACCAAAGCTTCTGGGCATCAAAATCCCACGTTACGTCAACTCCGCAGTCATCCAGTGCATCCCTCAGTGCCCACACCTCTTTACCCCAAACATTTCAATTTGCCTCAATTGGCAGTCTTTAAAGGTGAAGAGGATGCTCAAGAACATGTCACAAGATTCTTGAGCCAATGCTTCGGCATTCAGGATAATGATGCATTGTTGCTTAGGACATTCATAACCACATTCATGGGCCCTGCCTCGGATTGGTTCACATAGTTACTGAAGCATAGCATAAATAACCTAGATCAATTAGTAGATGCGTTCCTTAAACGCTTTGCCTTCAACACCAAGAAGAAGGCATCACTGAGTGATCTGGCCAGCCTCAGGCAATATGAGGAAGAGATAATGGTAGCATACAGGAATCGATGGAGGGCTTTGCTTTCTAAGCTACCTTACCTTCCCCCTATGTCTGACCTCACACAAATGTTTTCATGGAGTTGTCTAATATCGATCTTTGGGCTATTGCAGCTGCAGCAATATGCCAGCTTAGAAGAAGCTTTGGTGCAAGCTAGAGTTATAGAAGATATCAAAATAGGGGAAGGCACAATCTCCAAGCCTAAAAAGAAAGAGTGGAACAAAAACACCAAGATAGGGAATGCGCAACAAAAACCCGTTGAGGTTAATCAAGTTGCTATAAATGTCCCCAGGCCTGTGCAAGAAATACAGCCTCAAAAGGCTAATTATCAGGCAGTGCCTCCTAATTATGAAAGAGAAAATAAAAAATAGGAGCAAAATCAGCAGCGTCGCCCTAGGCGATAATTCACCCCTTATACGAAGTCTAGGGACTCCCTATTTGACTGCTTGTCAGCGACAAATTTAGTCACCCTTCCAGAAATCCAAACCGTAGATCCCAATGTTCCCAAGCCTAAGGGATACAAAGAGGAATTATATTGTAGGTTCCATAGGCGAAGGGGACATGACCTGAATGGATGTTGGAAATTCAAGGGATTAATACAAGATTTGATCGATAACAAAACATTGGCAGTGGAAAACCCCATAGCACCAAATAATCAATAGATGGGGGTATTCAAGGACCCTTTGCCTACCCACGAGGCATAGGCAAAACCTCTTCAGGTCAATGAGGTGCGACAGAATCTTTCCATGCAAGGATTTGTGGGAATGATCAGCATAGTGACCAGGAACAAAAAGTACCCAGGAGTTGCCCTCGCGACAACCACAAGAGAAGTTCCAACAACGTTGCAACCTCAACAACACTCTGTATAGTTGCCTCCGCCTAGACCCGAGGTCACGATACGGACCAAACTCATGCAAAGTTTGTGGACCACATCGGCTAGGCTTTCCATTTATGAGCTTATACAGCAGTCAACACCCCATAGAGAAGCTCTCATGGAAATTTTGAAAGCCATCGAGTTACAGCCTCACGAAGCGAATTCTTTCAATAACTTCATGGGACATATGAAATGATGTACGGTGCCTATAATTACCTTCAGAGAGGATGAAGTTAAAACAATATTGAATGACATGGCAGATCCACCCCTGCACATTATCGCGCGGGTCAACGGGATCCCGTACAAGAGAGTGTTGGTAGATACTAGCTCATCCAATAACATAATTACTATCGTAGCATTAAAACATCTGAAGATGCCAGCCTCTCATATCACGGCTTCCACATACACACTGAGAGCATTCAACGATGCGATATGCTCGACAGTCAGCATAATTATTTTGCCTGTCCAGGTAGGACAAAAGACGATACGTACATTGTGCCATGTTCTGGAAGGCGAGATGGCATATAACATATTGCTAGGGTGGCCATGGATCAGGGACATGAAGTGTGTCCCTTTGATCACTCACCAGTGTCTAAAGTATGCATTTGAAGGAGAAGTACATGTAGTCTCGATGGACTTATAACCCTTCAAATATTGCAATGCGGTGCAATTAATGCCTCAATCGACCCTCCCTTCAACGCATTTGGATTTCCAGTTAAATCCATCTAGACAGGGTCCAATACCGTGGGCACCACTGGTGACTAAACCATCAAAATCCCAACCAGGTGAATCTTCATCATCTGTTCCTTCACTACCAACACCACCTATCATGGCTAAATAGAAGGACAAAGGAAAATAGATCTTGGAAGAGGCTCAGCCCCTAGAAGAGGTGTTGCCAACGATATCAACTGTCTCAACAGAAGAAATACCTAGCACAATGGAAGCTGAGACTCCTAACCCACCAAAAATGAAATGGACTCAGGAAGGCCTCCCATTCCCTCCCTCCCAAGCATCAACAATTACTGTTGAAATGGCCAGTATGGGCCTAGGGGAGTATCTAGTGTAGAATGTTGTGGCAACGCTCATGCTAGAATCCGTGTAGGACATGGGGAGACATCGCCTTCCCATAGGGACAATTTTTCCTTTAGGTTACCCACCAAACCAGACTAATTTTGTGTATGGGGGCCTTGATCATGGTGCTGAACCATGCAAGCAAAAGGACGAGGACGAAGAGCCTTTTGCCAAAAATGTCAATTATCTATCAAACCCGGACTTCGCTCTGAGATATCTTGGCCAATGCAATTGGCATGGATATGGGCTAGGTAGGTATGAGCAAGGGGTGCGTGTCCTTTTCCAGCCAAGATACCAAATGCCATATGATAAGTCGGGAGTAGGGTTCAACCACCCCATGCCCTTAGACATCTTAGTGGAAAACATGCAAGGCCTAGGAATAGGCAACAAGGGTGGATTGGCATCAGATCCTTATGCCAACCCAAATACAGAATATACATTGGGAGATTACCTCCCATGGTCAACAAACACCCTTGGTAACATCAGTAATCCCTCTCCTTTGCTAGAGAGAGGTGAAAGTTCGGACACTAATTCCCAAAGAGAGCATAAACGGTGTCCAGAGATCTTTTTGAAACTATTCCCTTTAGAGGTTCCAGTTGAGCCAATGCAATGTCAAGAGAATCAGGTCCCTCCACCAAGAGTGGAACAACCGCAATGGGATCAGATTAATTTGCTAGAACAAGGTGAACCCTTAATGTCGCAAGCAGTTGTGGAAGAAAATGAACATTTTTGGATCTTCGATAGTGATTCGGAAGATGAGACTGAGATGGCCTATCTCAACCACATGCGACAGATGCAACAAAGGCAACAAGTGCAACAACGGCGTCCCTTAGGGATTGATGAATTATTTGCATAGATGGGCATACTACCAGGGCATGAGTGGTATGTAGACCCAGCGGGGTGGGACCAAGTGTTGGATCCATGGCTCCAAATTTATGATGAGCACCGTCCACCCCGAGACCCTATAATGACATCAATGCCGAGGGAAGACCCTGTCCTCCTATTAGCACATAGGGCCGATCCGTTCATGCCCATCCCCCTAGAGCCAGATCTAGAGCATAGGGAGCATCCAGAATGTTCGAGTTATCATACCCACGGTAATGGAGACCAAATCCATTTCATCCACATGATCTCCATTGATTTGACCGCACCCATCCGCAATCTGGCCGATCCAGCACGATCATTGCATCTAGACACAGATGCCATCGACTGGGATCGCATCAATTCACCTATCTCCCCATCAGAGTACTGGCCTTTCGATAAGATGCCTCATTTTACCCTAGGGACAACTCAGGATATTTTTTAGGCTGAAGAGGAACCCAAGGTTCCCAATGCAAATTTAAATTCAGCTAATGATATCCATTTGATCCCGACTCCACATCAGTTGGAGGACGGATCCCACATGTTAGTCGAGGAGATGACTGACGTAGATATCGACACAGATCCAATGAATCCATAGATTCTCAAGTTGGGGGTAAGTCTTTCCCCCGAAGAGCAAGCCGACTACATTGCCCTTCTCAAAGAGAAGAAGGAGGTTTTTGCATGGTCATATAGAGACATGCCGGGGCTAGATCCGTAGCTAGTCATGCATAATCTAATGCTTGATCCGACAATCAAGCCAGTTAAGCAAAAACTACGTAAGATGCACCCAATAGTGGCCTTGATGGTCAAAGATGAATTGCAAAAGTTGTTGGATGCATAGTTTGTCATCTACATGGATTATCCGCCATGGCTGTCCAACATGGTGCCCATCAAAAATCTCGACGGGAGGATTCGCATATGCACTGATTTTTGAGATCTAAACAAAGCGAGTCCTAAGGATGATTTCCCCTTGTCGAGCATCGACGCGTTGGTAGACGCTATAGCAGGTCACGAAATGCTCTCCCTCATGGATGGTTTCTCAGGATACAATCAGATTCGTATCAATCCTGAAGACCAACTAAAAACGGCATTCACAATGCCTTGGGGGACATTTTGTTATAAGGTCATGCCTTTTGGCCTTAAAAATGCTGGCGCCACCTACCAACGTGCCATGACGTACATCTTCCATGACTACATGCATAAAACTTTTGAAGATTACATGGATGATTTGTTAGCCAAGTCTCTTTTGCCCTCAAATCATATCGATGACTTAAGCAAGATCCTCGATCGCCTCATGGAGCATAAAGTTAGACTAAATCCCAAGAAGTGTGTATTTGGCATCACATCTGGAAAACTCTTGGGTTTCATAGTCTCAAAGTGAGGTATCGAGGTGGACCCAAAGAAAGTCAAGGCAATCCTTGAAATGGTTCCCCCAACTACCATTAAGCAGCTTAGAAGTCTGCAGGGAAAGGTCGCGTCGATTAAACGCTTTATAGCATAGCTATCTGACAAGTGCCGACCCATGAACAAATTATTGCACAAGGGGGTTACATTTCACTGGGATGACGAGTGCCAATTAGCCTTTGATGAAATCAAACAATACCTGGCTTCATCGCTAGTATTGGCACCACCTAGACCAGGAGTGTCGTTCTACTTATACATCTCAGCTATTGAGGTGGCACTGGGTGCCATGCTAGCCCAGAAGAATGAACTTCATAAAGAATAGGCTACTTATTATCTTAGCCGCACCCTGGTCAGTTATGAACTTAACTATGCATACGTTGAGAAACTCTGCTTGGTAGTGGTGTTTGCTACCAAAAAGCTACACCACTACATGCTTGAGCAACACTACGTATGTTGTGTCTAAGGAGAATCCATTGCGATACATGATGAGTCGTACTTATCATAGTAGTCGCACGGCAAAATGGATCATGTTGTTGACGAAATTTGACATAGAGTTTATTGGAAAAAAATCTATCAAAGGACAGGTCATAGCCGATCAACTAGCAGAGGCTCCTCTTGAAGACGATCAGCCTCTAGTCATAGAACTACCCGATGATGGGGTCTTCCATGTCTCAGAATCGCCGATTCTGATGAGCCTGAGTCATAGGTCGACATAACCCTATTCTTCGATGGTTCTAAATGTGAGCAAGGTGGTGGCGCGGGAATAGTATTCTTCACACCATAGGGTGCTCCAATGCCCCTGTCATTTAAATTAAACTTCCCATGCACCAACAATAATGCAGAATATGAAGCCTTGCTCATAGGTCTTTAGACAACAATCGCCATGAACATCAAACGACTGAACATCTTTGGTGATTCATTGTTAATAGTCAATCAAGTCAAAGGGGTATTCCAATGCAAATGCCCAGTTCTGCAGGCTTATAAAGCCCTTGTGGACAAATTCTTGGCAAAACTTGAGTGGTATGACATCGAGGCACTCCCTCGATCATCGAATCATTTTGCGGACACAATGGCCTCCTTGGGGTCACTAATCCCACAAGACCTTTTCGGTGATATGACAACCATTCAAGTCAAAACCTTATCGCAATCCATGATGGAGCATGCAAGCTCAGACTTGACGCCAGGAATCCACATGATCCAGATTGAACCATCCTCGGATAAGTTCTCTCGAATCCACGATCATCTGAAATGTGCCAACTGGGGGTCCTTGTTCTCCCCTACTCCCATTAATAGCAACACAACGCTATTCTTACAGGTTCTATCCCATTCAACGTTTGCTAGGGATGAACTTCAAGAGGGATTGGCTGTTCATACTGTCAAGGTTTCTGATCAACAGGACTAGTATTTACCCATTAGAGACTACCTCAAGTTAGGTAATCTCCCGCTTGGATTGACGCATGCCGCAAAACGAGCACTCAAGTAGAAAGCGGCTAAGTATGTCTTGATAGGAGACATTTTGTATCATCATAGCTATGAAGGAATCCTTCTTCGTTGCTTGGACAAGCAAGAGTCCACTTGGGCGATCACCCAAGCGCATGATGGTACATGTGGTGGCCACTTTAGTGGTATGGCCATCGCAAAGTGCATTCTTTGCATGGGCTATTATTGGCCATATTTAGAGCGAGATTGTTGTGCCTATGTCAAGAAGTGCATGAAGTGTCAACATCATGCCAATTTGATGCACGTACCTTCCCAGGCCTTGTAGAAAGTCCAGTCTGCTTGGCCATTTTTGTAGTGGGGCTTCGATCTAATTGGAAAGATCTCCCCTGTGTCATCAGGCCATCACACGTTTATCATAATGGCCATAGAGTATTTTACCAAGTGGGTGGAAGCAGTTCCGCTTACCTCTATGATAAGACCTTGCATTGTGGAGTTCATTTTGCATAACATCATATGTCATTTTGGTATTCCATCCAAAATAGTCTCGGATAATGGGATGCCATTCAAGAACAAAGACGTGCGTGCTTTGACCACAAAGTACAAAATTCAGCACAGTTTTTTGACACCCTATTATCCACAGGCGAATGGGCAAGCAGAGGCATCAAACAAAATGCTAGTTGCCATCCTCAAAAAGACCATCGCAGACAGTCATAAGGATTGGCACATTCAAATCCCACTTGCCCTATGGGCCTATCGCACTAGCATTTGGACACCCACTGGGGCCACTCCATTTTTGCTCGTGTATGGCTCCGAGGCAGTCATGCCTCTAGAGTTGGAGATTCCTTCCCTACACATATCAATGCAGGAGTTCATCGATGATGACTCTACGTGGCAGGCCCGGTTAGACCAGCTTACGTTGCTTGATGAACGATGTGTTAATGCTCTCGAGCATTTACGTATTTATCAAGAGTGACTTAAGAAAGCTTACAACATGAAAGTTCACCTGAGAGACTTTCGGGTTGGTGATTTGGTTTTGAAGGAAAACCAACAGAATTCTAGTTTGCCATCCCACCTAAGGGACAAGTTCACGGCAAATTGGTTAGGTCCATATGTCATTGATAGCAAAATAGGACCCGGGACATACCGGCTAGCTTCTCTTGATGGAATCAAGGAAACAGAACCCTTGAACATCAGTCATCTATGCCCATTTCATATCTAAGAGAGCCAAATCCCAAAAATGCTCCAAGGATTCCTATAATCGCTTGGTCAATCCCAAAAATGCTCCAAGGATTCATATAATCGCTTGGTCAATCCCCAAAATGCTCCAAGGATTCCTACAATCGCTTGGTCAATCCCAAAAATGCTCCAAGGATTCATAAAATCGCTTGGTCAACCCCAAAATGCTCCAAGGATTCATATAATCGCTTGGTCAACCCCAAAATGCTCCAAGGATTCATATAATCGCTTGTCAGAAAAAATTGGTCAACCCAAAATGCTCCAAGGATTCATATAATCGCTTGGTCAATCCCAAAAATGCTCCAAGGATTCATATAATCGCTTGGTCAATCCCAAAAATGCTCCAAGGATTCATATAATCGCTTGGTCAATCCCAAAATGCTCCAAGGATTCTCACAATCGCTTGGTCAAAAATAAGAAAAGTCAAAATTCAAAAATCATCAAAAACAAAATAAAATTCTAGGCATGCTCAAATTCATCAATAGAGAACTCTTCTCGCATCTCATCTTCATATTCACAAAAATCAATCCATCAAAAATACAAAAATACATAGCTGCATTAAGCATCACATCCATACATTGCATATTTGTGGTCGTACAGGTCAAAGGCACCATAGGCTGTAATTGCTCTGCTAGTCCATCTTGTTCCACATTTTTCCATTTTAATAAGCAATCCAAAAAACAACAAAAATACGCCATTTACTACTTTTTACCACACTAGAGCCAGTGGTCTTCTAATGTATCAAGAGTTTTCGTCTTTCAGTTGTAATTTTGCTTTCTAGCCATGTACTGTACCAAGTCAGGCAGATTTTACAAAGGTAGAGTTCTACTTGAAATACGCCTTGTTACGTAGCATCCCAACACAAATTAAAACACATAAAAATTCCCAAGTTGTGTAAACGAAAGATGAAACCTGCACAGTAATCCAGTTCACCATAAGCGAAACGGTTATCTTGCTCATCCCCCTATGCGAATGACCCAAAGAATGCTGAGAGTTGGCAAAAGGACAAGCATCTTCCCTACCCAATTCCCTAAGAATCCCAAAGTTCTCAATAGTTGCAAAACATCAAAAATTTGCAAACGTCAAAACTCCAAAAAAAAAAAAAAATTGACATCCCACAGTGCATACATCAAAAAGCACATACAATAGTGATTCTCGTCACTCCATATCCAAATCCCTTGCTCAAAAGAAAAACAAATAAAAATAAATAGTGATTTTATCACTACAAACGAGCAAGTATCCCAATACAATTGAAGAAAAGAAGGGAGTCGAACTTGAATCCCTGGAACTCTCAACATTTCGACAAGTCATGAGGCAAACTTCAGTATCGGTTTGGTTGATAGCCTATCGAGTCCATCGGCGGTAAACCTCCCGCATGACGATATATCTATCACATTAACTTGTGTACGAGATCAATGTTTGCATGTGGATGAGCTAGCTTATGGTATCCTAGATAGCACCGCAGATTAATCCGACTAAATACAATAAAGGAGTTAGTGGAGCTAATTAGGTGATCCTCAGTATAGGTTCGGTTGAAAGCCCATCTAGCACTGGCGGTATCCTAACAAATACCACATAAATGAACTCATCTACACACAGGGATGTGAAATAACTTGGTCAAAAACAAGTCCGATTCTTACCTTGTTCAAAAGTCTTGTAAGATAAAGTACAGTCGTGGCTAGTGAGTTAAAACCGTCTGAGTCTCAGAAAACCTTAGCTACATTTCTAAACCAACTGTGCCACTTTTCATCCTTACAATACTATCAAACATCACATATACATACAAAGTCATTTACCACAGCAATCGCCTAAAAACGAAATAAACAGAGTCCTAAACAGTCTATGGTGCCATAACCAACCATCACAAATTCCATCCATCCATTTCATTTTGCATATCACATATAAATAAAAAACATTTGCATTCATCATAACATATGCATTCATCAAAATAAATAAACATGCATACATCCATATTCATCAACCATAATGCATAATCTCAAATCATCACATATGCATAACCACAATAAAACAGGTATATATATATATATATATATCATCAAAAAAAAATGCCCGTAGGCTACAAAACTGGTCCTCTGACCCCGCAATCATATAACAAAATCACCCAGCCTAAGGCGTCGACCACCATGATCACGTAGGATCGGTGCGACGGGAACTACCCCCATGGTGTGGGTCCTATGGGACCCCTCGGGACGGCTATTGCTAGCCCCCACATCATGCCTACTGTCACCTCCCTCATCCAATCGCCTACGACGAGATGATGCTTGACTGCTCGATACCACTGTCCCTCGTCCGACGTGAAGATCCACCTCCCGACGGCTCAGGTAGCCACCCACCAAGGCGGATGACCTCCCTCTCCAAATCTAGCCGGTGTCGACACCACTCTGCCTCCCACCGATGGTAGTAAGCTACTGCATCATCGCGTTGCACCAAAACCCTATCCCGCTCTGCTAGCTGAGCCCGCAGGAGATCCCTCTCCTGCAACGCATCCCCTAGCTCCTGGTATCGCCTCCGTAGTAGCTCCACCAACCGCGCATTCTCAGTGCGTACCCCAGACTCCATCTCCTCCACACCCGCCTGAGGCATGGGACTCTCCAAAATAGCAGCCTACCCTGGCTCCCACTGCTCTGCCATGTCCTGCATCTCCGGCTGATCCAGAGCCCCCAAATCTACATCCTCACCCTCCACCTCCACCATGTTCGCATCCTCCAATGGAGCTCCCCAATCATCCCCTGGTGCCTCAGCACCCTCCGCTGTCGCCTCCACGCCTCCCAGTGGCCCCTCTCCTCGCCATCGCCGTAGTACCCACCACGAGTCATACTCAATGGTAGTCCCGACGTCATCCACATCCGGGACGTCGATCACCACATCCGAATCCTCGCCCAGTGGCGCGATGACCGGTCGGTCTAGAGTCCTCTCATCTCCCCGATGTCGATAGACCACGGGCTCACCAAGAAACCCCTGGCGCACCCCAAACTGTCGGGTAACCTGGCTATATGAGAAGAACTCATGCTCGGTCCCGTGCTACCCAATCAGCCATCGCTCCCTATGTACCCGTCGAAGCCACTCTCCAGCCTCCGGCCAGGCTGGATAGTCTTGATAGGGGTGCCAAACCACATCCCTTGGAGTGAGCCAAGAAAAGGCATCAACATAGTGCCCTACGACACCTGCCCACCATCGACTCTACCCCTGCTCTCCGGACCATCGCCACAAAACTGCATACCCTATCTCCTTATCCTCCATCGCCACTCGAGTCGTCCATGGTAACCCGGTTGGCCTCTCAACTGCTATGTGCTGCCAACCCTAGCACTGCAATAGATAACTGCAGCTGATCCCCTTTTGCTGTCGACAGAAGACCCCATACAGCTCCCCATAGAGCTGTGCCAACAGTGTCTGTCCCCATCTCAGGATCAGCGGTGCCTCTATCGGGCACTCTACCAACTGCCACACCAAATCCAGCAGGTTCCATGGGAACCTCGCACTTGACGAGTCAGGTAATAGCATGTTGGAAATGAGGCCCATAAGGAATGCGTGCCTCACTCCCAACACCCCCCTCTCCTGCCACCATCCAACCAAAATCCTGCCAACCTCGGCAGTCCACCTCGGTCGTCTCCACTGGGCTCTCTACGCCCAACCGCTCCCCATGCCCGAAGCATCTCGTCAGTATAGCCGTCCATTGATCACGCAGAGATGTCCTGATGGGCAGTCCATCTATCGAAATCCAAAGAAGCCGATAGATATCCTCCAGAGTCACAGTCATCTCCCCTGTTGGGAGATGGAAGGTATTGGTCCGCGGATCCCAAAGATTGATCAGGGCCATCAAATAGGCCTGATCCGCGACCATAGGCTCCAGTCGAGCCACCTGCTTGAGCCCAAGGGCATAAAGCCACTCCCAGTCAGCCTCAGTCAGTGCCCCTCATGCCTCAGTGAAAGCAGTGGGTACATGGTACCGGCTCCTAACAACCTGCAAAAGAAAATAACTCAAAAAAATTAAAATCATGGAAAAGAACTGTACAAAAAAACAACACACTTACAGTTTTAAAACAAAAATAAACTCTAGGAAGCACTTACTGGTCTGGCTTCGGCTCCGCCGCTCGAACCAATTTGTGTACTCATGATGGCAGGGAAAATCTCGGCAGCGCTTCGCTTTGTAGAATTTACCTCCTCCCTAGAGCTCCAAATCGCAAGAAAAATCAGATGCAAATGAGCCCAAAACCTAGTTTTTGCCCTTAAATAAGCCTTTTGAGCTGGAATTCATCCTTCCCTAGGATGAGCGCTCTGGTTAGCGCTCGTCCCACCTAGGGACGAATTCTAAAGCTGGGATTCGTCCCACCCTGGGACGAATTCAGGCCAAAAATTCAAAAAACATTAAAAATTGAACAAAAATGCACTAAAAACAAGACAATAAACTTGCTCGATGAGAGTGCTGTTGCACTTGACATCCCGGGCATACAAAAAAGATGTTGGGGTCACAAATTGTCATTATCCTACTCCCTAAGAAGGCTATCTTAGCCGGACCGCTCCATGGGAAGACGGATTTTTGCCAATTTCAGCTCCAAACAGCATCGCAAAAAGGGTTAACACCCACCAAAAATAGGTCTAAATGTTGGAAAAATTGCACATGTTTAACGATAAACCATCTAAAGGCACCCTTGCACAAGTCATCTTGGGTCAAGCGACTCGTCGCTTTTCTCATGAAGGTCATTCCCTCATCGATTCGTCGCTTGAGGGGGTAGTCACACTTAGTCACCAATCAACAAGCACACACCCAGTTAAAGAAAATGACATGCATTCAAAGAATCATTGACAAAGACAATTACGCTCCTGCTTGGGGCAGTAAACAAGCAATTATCACAAATTGATCAAACACTTGGCATTCCCGAAGCATGAACACAAGGTTCCCCTGTGGACAAAAGGTTGCGCCCTTTGCCTAATCATGATTGATCAATGTCCAAGCTCAAGTCACACCTCACCAAAATAGGTTAATACTTGAAATCAAATTCCTTAGCTCGTCAGAAGCAAGGATTCAAGAATGCATGCCCTTTCCATACTTGGGGCATCAAAAGTTGGTTAGGTTACCAAGAACCCTAATCATTAGTGCTTTGGTTATCTATTTTTGCTCGACGTTGTGCCATGCACAACGCATCCCAAAAAGGGGCATCTGTAGACACCAAAACAGCACCAATCCGATTATGTGACTGCAAACACTGATCGCTTTGACACACACGACCCCAGGGCAGCCCGTAGAGGTTAAACAGTGGTCCTAACCACTTTTATAGCAATTTTGTAAGGTCAAAAAGCAATTTGGCACATTCAGGCACTTTG
The DNA here is from genome assembly GCA_028583015.1 of Wollemia nobilis. NCBI lineage: Eukaryota > Viridiplantae > Streptophyta > Pinopsida > Araucariales > Araucariaceae > Wollemia > Wollemia nobilis. Next base: position 4,346,573 of record JAQPPZ010017073.1, read on the forward strand.
CTCAGTATTCGTCTCACCCAAGGACGAATACTAACTGGGATCCGTCTCACCCAGGGACGAATTCTAAAATCGTCTTTGGTCAGGATGAATTCCAGGTTTAACAGGCAAAAAGAAGAATGCCACCAAGTGGCAGCCGAAGACAGTCATTTATGGCCTCCTGCCGTGCATGCGCGTGTAGGTGGGTAGATTGGCCGTTGGAGGACTGTCACAAAGGCAGTCATGGAAGCCCAAGTCAGGGAGGAGTCTCCTCCCTCTTGGGAAGGCATGGCCGCCACATGGCACCCTTGCATGCCCCTCCAAAGAGACCCCTTGGGTCTATAAAATGGTGGACTTTCCCACCCAAAAAGGAGAAGTTGGAGGCATTTTCAAGCAACGAAGTGCTGCCCAATTGAACACCCCATTGCACCCTTTTTGATTCACCTTCTCACATCCTTAATCTCTTTTGCAAGAGAGGTTATTGGGTGGCTTTTGGAAGTGTGGATCCGGACCCAAACCCGAAATTTGACCACATTAATCCACCAATTTGCCGACACCCCATCCCAAGAGATTTTGGGCCCATCCCTAGTGGATTGGCGCCGAAATCAAGTTCCAACGGGGGGCGGCCCGCTTGGGCACCCCACACCTTTTTGTTAAGTTTCATTTTAATCTATTTGGTTATTATTTGTTTATCCTACATTACACTATATGTTGTTTAGATAGTTCACAATCTTGATTTCAGAAGACATTTATCAAATATTATCATGCTTTTGTCGCTTTAGTTGTCCCACTAACTTGCAGGTAACAACATCAAAATTCTCGATGATGGAGGTCAAATTGGGAGAATCCGACCATCTGGGTCGTCCCAAAATGGCCCCAATTACTTAACCCCTCTGTTTGTAGGTGTTTTGGAGATCCCGAGGTGTGACATTGGAGCGGCATCAACTCGACGTCTTAACACAGTCGAATTCGTCCTACCCGAGGACGAATTACAGTAGAATTCATCCTGACCAGGGACGAATTCCAGTTGAACGTAGATTGGCTGACTGTTTCAATGGCAGTTGCCCTCCGGTAATGTTTTCTGCTCTCTGTCAAGTTTGCAGGTGATTTAGATTCATTTTATTCATTGATTCAGCCAACCTTTTACATGCATCTTTTATTAATTTCAAAGAACAAACTTTTCCTATTTGCAGCAGGTGCTACTAACTCTTTTTGTTGTTTCTTTGAACGTAGGAGGAGCAAAAAAGATCGAAGACCCATCAACACCAGTGGCGGCAACGCTTTGGCCCACCCATTTTGCATGTGGGCACGCGGAAAGAAGATCACTATTCACGATTGTAACCAAAACATGCTAACACTCCTAGCCCCAAAAAGGGGAGGAGATGTATTGTAACCGAGTTTGAAATCACATTAATAAAAAGGGTTGTGCTCCTACTTTCCCCTTTTACGTTTGGTTTTGATTCGATTACATTCGCTTTATTTCATGCATCAAGTTAGTTATTTTACATTGCAGCAATTAGTGTTTCTTTTTATTTCCGAAATCTCATGCTTTCAGTGGCATCTTAGTTTTGATCACCTAATCTTCAGTGGCCTAAAATTATTACACAATAAATAGATGTTGAAGGGTGTACCCCTTCTAGATCAAACAAATCAAGTTTGTGAATGTTTCTTAGTTGGAAAACAACACAGGGATGTGATCCCTATAGGGTAGTCTTGGAGAGATTCACAACCATTAGAGCTGGTGCATTTTGATATTTGTGGTCCGATGCAAACCAACACATTTGTCGACAACAAATACTTCTTAACTTTCATAGATGATTTCAATCGAAGGACATGGGTATATCCCATAAAACAAAATTCAAAGGTATTTGTAAAATATAGAGTTTAAGGCTCTAGTTGAGAAACATAGCGGCTACTTTATGAAGACTCTCAAAACATATGGACGAGGTGAGTATATCTCTAATGAATTCCATAATTTCTACAATCAAAATGGAATTCACAGGCAGCTCACATCCAGATACACACCATAGCATAATGGTGCTGCAGAGAGGAAAAAAGAATAATCATGGAGATGGCATGGAGCATGTTAAAGGTAAAGAATTTGCCACATGAGTTCTGGGTAGAAGCTGTGTGTTGTGTAGTATATTTGCTAAACCAGTGTCCCATGAAGAGCATGAAGGAAAAAATTCCTCAAGAATCCTGGAGCAACTAGAAGCCTAGTGTTGCTCACTTAAGAGTTTTCAAGTGCATAACATATGCACATGTTCTAGATGATAAGAGAAATAAGCTAGACAAGAAGGCAAAGAAATGCATATTCACTGGGTATACTAAAGAGTCCAAGGCATATAGGTTGTATAATCCCCTAATGAAGAAGTTGATTATCAGTTGAGATGCAAAGTTCCTAGAGGATGAAGCTTGGAACTGAAAATCTAAGACTACTCAACTAGAGCTAGCTATTATCAATCTTGAGGACTTGGAAGAAGAAAACAAAGTGCATCAGCTTGTAGCTTCAAGTAGCAATATTGGAGCTAGCAACAACACTACCTCATCATCACAAACACCTCCACTTGCAAGAAGGATCTCCAACTTGAGGACACTAGCGAAGATGAGGAGCTTCCAAGACATTTATGAGGTAACCTAAAATCAAATATATGAAGAGCATTTTTATTTTGATTTATTTTTTAAGTATGATCCAATTTCATTTGAAGAAGCAATTCAAAATAAAAAATGGGTGTAATCTATGGATGATGAGATAGAGGCCATATAGAAGAATTATATATGGCGGTTGATGGATATTCCAACATGGAAGAAGACCATTGGAGTCAAGTGGGTATATAAAACAAAATTTAATGCCCAAGGAGAAGTTGATAGACATAAGGCCATATTGGTGGTGAAAGGCTACAAATAAAAGTTAGGGATTGACTATCATGAGGTGTATGCACCTATAGCGAGACTTGACATAGTCAGAATGATCCTAGCATTGGCAGTCCAGAAGGGTTGGAATGTGTACCATATGGATGTCAAGTATGCCTTCCTCAATGGAGTGTTGGAAGAGGAGGTCTACATAGACCAACAATCAAGCTATGATATGGAAGGACAAGAAGGTAAGGTCCTAAAACTAAAGAAGACCCTGTATGGGTTGAAGCAAGCACCCAAGACTTTGTACAATCATATTGATGCCTATTTTTAGGAGAGTGGGTTTATCAATTGCCCATATGAACACACCCTATACCTGAAGACAAATGTAGGAGGGTAGATGATAATCATTTGCTTGTATGTAGATGATTTTATTTAAACTAGCAACAACAATGTGCTATTTGACCAGTTCAAAATAGCCATGAAGAAGGAGTTCGAGATGACAGACTTAGGGATGATGACATATTTTCTAGGCATAGAAGTTGACCAATATGTAGATGACATTTTCATTTCTCAAGGTAAATATACCAAAGATGTACCTGAAGAGGTTTAACATGGGAGACAGAAAACGTGCCATCACACCTATTGCAATAGGCCTGAAGTTGAGAAAAACAAATTGCAATAAAAATGTTGATCCAACTTTGTATAAAAGGTTAGTTGGTAGTCTCATGTATTTAACTTCAACTAGACCAGATTTGATTTTTGTAGTGAGCTTAATTAGCAGGTTTATAAATACTCCAAAGGACACTCACTAGAAAGCAGGAAAAAGGATTTTGCGTTATGTCAATGCGACACACAACCATAGAATTTATTATGCCAGAAAATACCAGCTTGAACTGGTTGGCTACATAGATAGCAGTGGGGCTGGCAGTACAGATGATCGAAAGAGCACTTTTGGCTATGCTTTCCATCTTGGATCGAGAGCAATTTAGTGGTCCTCAAAGAAGCAAAAAATAACTGTGTTGTCCACTACTGAGGTAGAGTATGTTACTGCCACTTCAGTCGCATGCCAAAAAGTTTGGCTAAGGAGAATTTTGGGCGAGCTGAATCATCCACCAAAAAGGGCAACAACTATTTTTTGTGAAAGGATTCTGTTGTGGCTAATCCACAATGTACCCCAAAATTGGGGACCCACCTTTTGTATGTGTTCCAAGAAGACCGAAGTGGCCCATAGGCTAAAGTTCAAAGAAAAAAAGCAAAACACCAAAAAGAGAAAAGGTGTCACGATATCGCGACATGTTGCTCCATTGCGGCCAAAAATGAAAAAGTGTCATGATATCGTGACATGTTGCTCCATCATAGCCCAAAAAGAAAAAGTGTCATGATATCGCGACATGTTGCTCCATCGTGGCCAAAAATGAAAAAGTGTCGCGATATCGCGACATGTTTCTCCATCGCGGCAAAAAATGAAAAAGTGTCACGATATCGTGACATGTTGCTCCATCGCGGCCAAATGAAAAAGTGTCGCGATATCGCGACATGTTGCTCCATCGCGGCCAAAAATGAAAAAGTGTCACGATATCGTGACATGTTGCTCCATCGTGGCCAAATGAAAAAGTGTCGCGATATCACGACATGTTGCTCCATCGTGACCAAAAATGAAAAAGTGTCACGATATCGCGACATGTTGCTCCATTGTGGCCAAATGAAAAAGTGTCGCGATATCGCGACATGTTGCTCCATCGCGGAAAAAAATGAAAAAGTGTCATGATATCGTGACATGTTGCTCCATTGCGGCCAAAAATGAAAAAGTGTCATGATATCGCAACATGTTGCTCCATTACGGCCAAAAATGAAAAAGTGTCGCGATATCCCGGCATGTTGCTCCTTCGCGGCCAAATGAAAAAGTGTCACGATATCGCAACATGTTGCTCCATCGCAGCCAAAAATGAAGTAAAAGAGAAGAAAAGAAAAGTGTTGTGATATCACGACATGTTGCGTTTTCATGGTTGTACAGGAAAAAGTGTCACGATATCGTGACATGTGTTTTCGCGATTCAAAGCAAAGAGAGAGGGAAGAAAGAAAAAGTGTCACGATATCACGACGTGTTGCATTTTCGTGGCTGAAAGAAACAAAAGACAGAAGGGACCAAAAGTGTTGCGATATCACAACATGTTGTATTTTCGCGGTTCAAAAGGGGTAGGCAGGCTGAGGAGCAAGAAGTGTCACGATATTGTGACATGTCCTATGTTTGCCAAGATAAAAGACCTACATAATGACGCAGACATAAGGACAAAATCCAGTAAATAAGACCAAGCATTACATAAGAAATATTTAATGATTGGAAATCATTTAAGATGGTTTTTACACAGGGAAGGAATGGACACAAGCCTATGTGGAGAAAACGCAGCAAAGGGCCACAAAATGGAAATTGAAGCACACGCATGCAGGGAAGGTGAAACGAATAGTCAGGGAAGGTGAAACGAACAACCATCGGAAAACGAAAGTGAATCGTCATGGAAGGAGAAACAATTCTTTCACAAGTTTAAATACGCCATTCAAAGAGGCCAAAGAGGAGGATTGAGAACGGCTACAAGCAGAGTTGTAGAGTCGAAGGCGAGAAGACCTTTCTGGACCTGTTTGAGTTGTTTTTCTTCCACAGACTGGTTTGGGAAAACCAGAAGTTCTGTTATTGTAAAATGACATATTTTTAATGCAGAAGTTTTCATAAATTTGCATCTTATGGGCAAGAAAGAAGGAGATTTTATTTGCATGCTATGGATTTAATGTTTATTCTTTCACTCTTTCAGATGTCAAATTTATAGATAATGTTAATGCCATGTTTTTGGGTTACATTAGGCAAATATTTGAAATCTGAATTTTATTTCGTACCCTAGGAACCAACACTTAGTCAATGGGGATTGTGCTTGTTTTGCAAGTCCAATAGGTTAGGTTGCATGCATGGAAACCTCACATATTCGGTTTTTTCGAAATAGGATAGCATCATACTGAATGCATTTTAGTTTCAGTTTCTGCATTTCATTTTCATTTTCTGCATTTTATATTTTTCCAGAAGTTTTAACTTTTCAAGACATTAAAATAAAAAATATCAAAATCAATGAACAATCACTAAAGTTTCATGATGAAATAAACCAACATTGCCCCTTGTTTACAGTTACTTGCAATCACTAAGGTGTTCCAAGCATTCAAATTGAATATCTTATATTTGAGATTACTAATACACATATGCAAATGCTAATACAGCGGAGACCTTGGAGAAGTTGTTTGTTTAACTTCTTTGCAAGAGAGGATTTGGAACCCAAATCCTAAAGGAGAGTGTACTTTCACAACTGGGTGAAAATACCACTCAATAGATTGGCGCTAGAAGGAGGGCCTAAATTGTTTTATTTCAGAGTGATTTAAATGCTATAGGGATTTAAATTTTGAATATTTCATGCCCTATTGATTATTATCTTTATCCCTCTTTTAAAAACACAACTTTGTACTATTAAAATGAGGACATGAATTGTTATGCATTGTTCTAAAATTTTTGATTGTTCATACGGGAATAATCTATCTTGATTTAATTTGCACAAAAAAAAAAAAAAATCACTATCGAGGTTGTCTCAGAAAACCTTAGCCACATTTCTAAACCAACTATGCCACTTTTCATCCTTACAATACTATCAAACATCACATATACATACAAAGTCATTTACCACAGCAATCGCCTAAAAACGAAATAAACAAAGTCCTAAACAGTCTATGGTGCCATAACCAACCATCACAAATTCCATCCATCCATTTCATTTTGCATATCACATATAAATAAAAAACATTTGCATTCATCATAACATATACATTCATCAAAATAAATAAACATGCATACATCCATATTCATCAACCATAATACATAATCTCAAATCATCACATATGCATAACCACAATAAAATAGGTATATATATATATATATATATATATATATATCATCAAAAAAAAATGCCCGTAGGCTACAAAATTGGTCCTTTGACCTTGCAATCATATAACAAAATCACCCAGCCTAAGGCGTCGACCACCATGATCACGTAGGATTAGTGCGACGGGAACTACCCCCCATGGTGTGGGTCCTGTGGGACCCCTCAGGACGACTATTGCTAGCCCCCACATCACGCCTACTGTCGCCTCCCTCATCAAATTGCCTACGACAAGATGATGCTGACTGCTCAGTACCACTGTCCCTCGTCCGACGTGAATATCCACCTCCCAATAGCTCAGGTAGTCGCCCACCAAGGCAGATGACCTCCATCTCCAAATCTAGCTGGTGTCAACACCACTCTGCCTCCAACCGATGGTATTAAGCTACTGCATCATCACGCTGCACCAGAACTCTATCCTGCTCTACTAGCTGAGCCCACAAGATATCCCTCTCCTGCAGCGCATCCCCTAGCTCCTGGTCTCGCCTCTGCAGTAGCTCCATAAACCACACATTCTCAGTGTGTACCCCAGACTCCATATCCTCCACACCTGCCTGAGGCATGGGACTCTTCAAAATAGCAGCCTGCCCTGGCTCCCACTGCTCTGCCATGTCCTGCATCTCCGGTTGATCCAGAGCCCCCAAATCTACATTCTCACCCTCCACCTCCACCATGTTTGCATCCTCCAATGGAGCTCCCCAATAATCCCCTGGTGTTTCAGCACCCTCCACTGCTGCCTCCACACCTCCCAGTGGCCCCCCTCCTTGCCACTACCGCAGTACCCACCACGAGTCATACTCAATGGTAGTCCCAACGTCATCCATATCTGGGACGTCGATCATCGCATCTAAATCCTCGCCCAGTGGCGCACTGACCGATCGATCTAGAGTCCTCTCATCTCCCCGATGCTGATAGACCACAAGCTCACCAAGCAACTCCTGGTGCACCCCAAATTGTCAGGTAACCTGGCTATATGAGAAGAACTCATGCTCGATCCCATGCTACCCAATCAGCCATCGCTCCCTATGTACCTGTCAGAGCCACTCTTTAGCCTCTGGCCAGGCTGGACAGTCTTGATAGGGGTGCCAAACCACATCCCTTGGAGTGAGCCAAGAGAAGGAATCAGCATAGTGCCCTATGACATCTGCCCACCACCGAATCTACCCCTGCTCTCCGGACCACCGCCACAAAACTGCATACCCTATATCCTTATTCTCCATTGCCACCCAAGTCGTCCATGGTAACCCGGTTGGCCTCTCAACTGCTATGTGCTGCCAACCCTAGAACTGTAATAGATAACTGCAGCTGATCCCATTTTGCTGTCGACAGAAGACCCCATACAGCTCCCCATAGAGCTGTGCCAACAGTGTCTGTCCCTATCTCAGGATCAGCGGTGCCTCTATCGGGCACTCTACCAACTGCCACACCAAATCTAGCAGGTTCCATGGGAACCTCGCACCTGACGAGTCATGTAGTAGCATGTTGGAAATTAGGCCCATAAGGAATGCGTGCCTCAATCCCAACACCCCCCTCTCTTGCCACCATGCAACCAAAATCCTGCCAACCTGGCAGTCCACCTCGGCTGTGTCCACTAGGCTCTCTACGCCCAACCGCTCCCCATGCCCGAAGCATCTCATCAGTATAGCCATCCATTGATCATGCAGAGATGTCCCGATGGGTAGTCCATCTATTGGAATCTAAAGAAGCTGATAGATATCCTCCAGAGTCATAGTCATCTCCCCTGTTGGGAGATGGAAGGTATTGGTCTGCAGATCCCAAAGATTGATCAGGGCCATCAAATAGGCCTGATCCACGACCACAGGCTCCAGTCGAGCCACCTGCTTGATCCCAAGGGCATCAAGCCACTCCCAGTAAACCTCAGTCACTGCCCCTCATGCCTCATTGAAAGCAGTGGGTACATGGTACTGGCTCCTAACAACCTGCAAAAGAAAATAACTAAAAAAAAATTAAAATCATAGAAAAGAACTGTACAAAAAAACAACACACTTACAGTTTTAAAACAAAAATAAACTCTAGGAAGCACTTATGGGTCTTGCTTCGGCTTCGCCACTCGAACCAGTTTGTGTACTCATAATGGCGGGGAAAATCTCAACAGCGCTTCGCTTTACAGAATTTACCTCCTCCATAGAGCTCCAAATCGCAAGAAAAATCAGATGCAAATGAGCCCAAACTCAAGTTTTGGCCCTTAAATAGGCCTTTTGAGCTTCAATTCATCCTTCCCTGGGACGAGCACTCTGTTTAGCACTCATCCCACCTAGGGAAGAATTCTAAAGCTAGAATTCGTCCCACCCTGGGACAAATTCAGGCCAAAAATTCAAAAAACATTAAAAATTGAACAAAAATGCACTAAAAACAAACAATAAATTTTCTCGATATGAGTGCTATTGCACTTGACATCCCGGGCATACAAAACAGATGTTGGAGTCACAAATTGTCATTATCCTACTCCCTAAGAAGGCTATCTTAGCCGGAACGCTCCATGGGAAGACAGATTTTTGCCAATTTCAGCTCCAAACAGCGTCGCAAAAAGGGTTAACACCCACCAAAAATAGGTCTAAATGTTGGAAAAATTGCACATGTTTATCGATAAACTATCTAAAGGCACCCTTGCACAAGTCATCTTGGGTCAAGTGACTCGTCGCTTTTCTCATGAAGGTCATTCCCTCATCGATTCGTCTCTTGAGGGGGTAGTCACACTTAGTCACCAATCAACAAGAACACACCCAGTTAAAGAAAACGACATGCATTCAAAGAATCATTGACAAAGACAATTACGCTCTTGCTTGGGGCAATAAACAAGCAATTATCACAAATTGATCAAACACTTGGCATTACCGAAGTATGAACACAATGTTCTGTTATGGACAAAAGGTTGTGCCCTTTGCCTAATCATGACTGATCAATGTCCAAGCTCAAGTCACACCTCACCAAAACAGGTTAATACTTGAAATAAAATTCCTTTGCTCGTCAAAAGCAAGGATTCAATAATGCATGCCCTTTTCATACTTGGGGCATCAAAAGTTGGTTAGGTTACCAATAACCCTAATCATTAGTTCTTTGGTTATCTATTTTTGCTCGACGCTATGCCATGCACAGCACATCCCAAAAAGGGGCATCTGTAGACACCAAAACAGCACCAATCCAATTATGTGACTACAAACACTGATCGCTTTGACACACACAGCCCCCAGGGCAGCCCGTAGATGTTAAACAGTGGTCCTAACAACTTTTGTAGCAATTTTGGAAGGTCAAAATGCAATTTGGCACATTCAGGCACTTTGCTCAGTATTCGTCTCACCTAGGGACGAATACTAATTGGGATTCGTCTCACCCAGGGACGAATTCTAAAATCGTCTTTGGTCAGGATGAATTCCAGGTTTAACAGGCAAAAAGAAGAATGCCACCAAGTGGCAGCCGAAGACATTCATTTATGGCCTCCTACCGTGCATGCACGTGCAAGTGGGTAGATTGGCTGTTGGAGGACTGTCACAAAGACAGTCATGGAAGCCCAATTCAAGGAGGAGTCTCCTCCCTCTTGGGAAGGCATGGCTGCCACATGGCACCCTTGCATGTCCCTCCAAATAGACCCCTTGGGTCTATAAAATGGTGGACTTTCCCACCCAAAAAGAAGAAGTTGGAGGCATTTTCAAGCAACGAAGTGCTGCCCAATTGAACACCCCATTGCACCCTTTTTGATTCACCTTCTCACATCCTTAATCTCTTTTGCAAGAGAGGTTATTGGGTGGCTTTTGGAAGCATGGATCTAGACCCAAACCAGACATTTGACCACATTAATCCACCAATTTTCCGACACCCCATCCTAAGATATTTTGGGCCCATCCCAAGTGGATTGGTGCCAAAATCAAGTTCCAATAGTGGGCGGCCCACTTGGGCACCCCACACTTTTTTTGTTAGTTTCATTTTAATCTATTTTGTTATTACTCATTTATCCTACATTACGCTATACACTATTTAGATAGTTTACAATCTTGATTTCAGAAGACATTTACCAAATATTATCATGCTTTGTCGATTTTATGGCCCTCACTAAATTGCAGGTAACAACATAAAAATTATCAGTGATGGAGGTCAAATTGGGAGAATCCGACCATCTGAGTCTTCCCAAAATGGCCCCAATTACTTAACCCCTTTGTTTGCAGGTGTTTTGGAGATCCTGAGGTGTGACATTGGAGCGGCATCAACTCGACGTCTTAACACAGTCGAATTCGTCCTACCCGAGGACGAATTACAGTAGAATTCATCCTGACCAGGGAAGAATTCTAGTTGAATGTAGATTCGCTGACTGTTTCAATGGCAGTGGCCCTCCGGTAATGTTTTCTGCTCTCTGTCAAGTTTGCAGGTGATTTAGATTCATTTTATTCATTGATTTAGCCAACCTTTTACATGCATCTTTTATTAATTTCAAAGAACAAACTTTTCCTATTTGCAGCAGGTGCTACTAACTCTTTTTGTTGTTTCTTTGAATGTAGGAGGAGCAACAAATATTGAAGACCCATCAACACCAGTGGCGGAAAAGCTTTGGCCCACCCATTTTGCATGTGGGCACGCAGAAAGAAGATCACTATTCATGATTGTAACCAAAACATGCTAACACTCCTAGCCCCGAAAAGGGGAGGAGATGTATTGTAACCGAGTTTGAAATCACATTAATAAAAAGGGTTGTGCTCCTGCTTTCCCCTTTTATGTTTGGTTTTGATTCGATTACATTCGCTTTATTTCATGCATCAAGTTAGTTAGTTTACATTGCAGCAATTAGTGTTTCTTTTTATTTCCGAAATCTCATGCTTTCAGTGGCATCTTAGTTTTGATCACCTAATCTTCAGTGGCCTAAACTTATTACACAATAAATAGATGTTGAAGGGTGTACCCCTTCTAGATCAAACAAATCAAGTTTGTGAATGTTGCTTAGTTGGAAAACAACACAGGGATGTGATCCCTATAGGGTAGTCTTGGAGAGATTCACAACCATTAGAGCTGGTGCATTTTGATATTTGCGGTCCGATGCAAACCAACACATTTGTCGACAACAAATACTTCTTAACTTTCATAGATGATTTCAGTCGAAGGACATGGGTATATCCCATAAAACAAAATTCAAAGGTATTTGGAAAATATAGAGTTTAAGGCTCTAGTTGAGAAACATAGCGGCTACTTTATGAAGACTCTCAAAACATATGGACGAGGTGAGTATATCTCTAATGAATTCCATAATTTCTACAATCAAAATGGAATTCACAGGCAGCTCACATCCAGATACACACCATAGCATAATGGTGTTGCAGAGAGGAAAAAAGAATAATCATGGAGATGGCATGGAGCATGCTAAAGGTAAAGAATTTGCCACATGAGTTCTGGGTAGAAGCTGTGTGTTGTGTAGTATATTTGCTAAACCAGTGTCCCATGAAGAGCATGAAGGAAAAAATTCCTCAAGAATCCTGGAGCAACTAGAAGTCTAGTGTTGCTCACTTAAGAGTTTTCAAGTGCATAACATATGCACATGTTCTAGATGATAAGAGAAATAAGCTAGACAAGAAGGCAAAGAAATGCATATTCACTGGGTATACTAAAGAGTCCAAGGCATATAGGTTGTATAATCCCCTAATGAAGAAGTTGATTATCAGTTGAGATGCAAAGTTCCTGGAGGATGAAGCTTGGAACTGAAAATCAAAGACTACCCAGCTAGAGCTAGCAATTATCAAGCTTGAGGACTTGGAAGAAGAAAAAATGCATCAACTTGTAGCTTCAAGTAGCAATATTGGAGCTAGCAGCAACACTACCTCATCATCACAAACACCTCCACTTGCAAGAAGGATCTCCAACTTGAGGACACTAGCGAAGATGAGGAGCTTCCAAGACATTTATGAGGTAACCTAAAATCAAATATATGAAGAGCATTTTTATTTTGCTTTATTTTTTAAGTATGATCCAATTTCATTTGAAGAAGCAATTCAAAATAAAAAATGGGTGTAATCTATGGATGATGAGATAGAGGCCATATAGAAGAATTATATATGGCGGTTGATGGATATTCCAACATGGAAGAAGACCATTCGAGTCAAGTGGTTATATAAAACAAAATTTAATGTCCAAGGAGAAGTTGATAGATATAAGGCCATATTGGTGGTGAAAGGCTACAAATAAAAGTTAGGTACTGACTATCATGAGGTGTACGCACCTATAGCGAGACTTGACATAGTGAGAATGATCCTGGCATTGGCAGTCCAGAAGGGTTGGAATGTGTTCCATATGGATGTCAAGTATGCCTTCCTCAATGGAGTGTTGGAAGAGGAGGTCTACATAGACCAAAAATCAAGCTATGATATGGAAGGACAAGAAGGTAAGGTCCTAAAACTAAAGAAGACCCTGTATGGGTTGAAGTAAGCACCCAAGACTTTGTACAATCATATTGATGCCTATTTTTAGGAGAATGGGTTTATCAATTGCCCATATGAACACACCCTATACCTGAAGACAAATGTAGGAGGGTAGATGATAATCATTTGCTTGTATGTAGATGATTTTATTTAAACTAGCAACAACAATGTGCTATTTGACCAGTTCAAAATAGCCATGAAGAAGGAGTTTGAGATGACAGACTTAGGGATGATGACATATTTTCTAGGCATAGAAGTTGACCAATCTGTAGATGACATTTTCATTTCTCAAGGTAAATATACCAAAGATGTACCTGAAGAGGTTTAACATGGAAGACAGAAAACGTGCCATCACACCTATTGCAACAGGCCTGAAGTTGAGAAAAACAAATTGCAATAAAAATGTTGATCCAACTTTGTATAAAAGGTTAGTTGGTAGTCTCATGTATTTAACTTCAACTAGACCAGATTTGATTTTTGTAGTGAGCTTAATTAGCAGGTTTATAAATACTCCAAAGGACACTCACTAGCAAGCAGGAAAAAGGATTTTGCGTTATGTCAATGCGACACACAACCATAGAATTTATTATGCCAGAAAATACCAGCTTGAACTGGTTGGCTACATAGATAGCAGTGGGGCTGGCAGTACAGATGATCGAAAGAGCACTTTTTGCTATGCTTTCCATATTGGATCGAGAGCAATTTAGTGGTCCTCAAAGAAGCAAAAAATAACTGTGTTGTCCACTACTGAGGTAGAGTATGTTACTGCCACTTCAGTCGCATGCCAAAAAGTTTGGCTAAGGAGAATTTTGGGCGAGCTGAATCATCCACCAAAAAGGGCAACAACTATTTTTTGTGAAAGGATTCTGTTGTGGCTAATCCACAATGTACCCCAAAATTGGGGACCCACCTTTTGTATGTGTTCCAATAAGACCGAAGTGGCCCATAGGCTAAAGTTCAAAGAAAAAAAGCAAAACACCAAAAAGAGAAAAGGTGTCGCGATATCGCGACATGTTGCTCCATCGCGGCCAAAAATGAAAAAGTGTCATGATATCGTGACATGTTGCTCCATCATAGCCCAAAAAGAAAAAGTGTCATGATATCGCGACATGTTGCTCCATCGTGGCCAAAAATGAAAAAGTGTCGCGATATCGCGACATGTTGCTCCATCGCGGCCAAAAATGAAAAAGTGTCGCGATATCGTGACATGTTGCTCCATCGCGGCCAAATGAAAAAGTGTCGCGATATCGCGACATGTTTCTCCATCGCGGCCAAAAATGAAAAAGTGTCACGATATCGTGACATGTTGCTCCATCGTGGCCAAATGAAAAAGTGTCGCGATATCACGACATGTTGCTCCATCGTGACCAAAAATGAAAAAGTGTCACGATATCGCGACATGTTGCTCCATCGCGGCCAAATGAAAAAGTGTCGTGATATCGCAACATGTTGCTCCATCGCGGAAAAAAATGAAAAAGTGTTGTGATATCGTGACATGTTGCTCCATTGTGGCCAAATGAAAAAGTGTCGCGATATCGCGACATGTTGCTCCATCGCGGCAAAAAATGAAAAAGTGTCATGATATCGTGACATGTTGCTCCATTGCGGCCAAAAATGAAAAAGTGTCATGATATCGCAACATGTTGCTCCATTACGGCCAAAAATGAAAGTGTCGCGATATCCTGACATGTTGCTCCTTCGCGGCCAAATGAAAAAGTGTCATGATATCGCAACATGTTGCTCCATCGTAGCCAAAAATGAAGTAAAAGAGAAGAAAAGAAAAGTGTTGCGATATCGCGACATGTTGCGTTTTCATGGTTGTACAGGAAAAAGTGTCGTGATATCATGACATGTGTTTTCGCGATTCAAAGCAAAGAGAGAGGGAAGAAAGAAAAAGTGTCACGATATCACGACGTGTTGCATTTTTGTGGCTGAAAGCAACAAAAGACAGAAGGGACCAAAAGTGTTGCGATATCACAACATGTATTTTCGCGGTTCAAAAGGGGTAGGCAGGCTGAGGAGCAAGAAGTGTCACGATATTGTGACATGTCCTATTTTTGCCAAGATAAAAGACCTACATAATGACGCAAACATAAGGACAAAATCCAGTAAATAAGACCAAGCATTACATAAGAAATATTTAATGATTGGAAATCATTTAAGATGGTTTTTACACAGGGAAGGAATGGACACAAGCCTATGTGGAGAAAACGTAGCAAAGGGCCACAAAATGGAAATTGAAGCACACGCATGCAGGGAAGGTGAAACGAATAGTCAGGGAGGCGACAGTACGCATAATGTGGGGGCTAGCAATAGTCGTCCTGAGGGGTCCCACAGGACCCACACCATGGGGGGTAGTTCCCGTCGCACTAATCCTACGTGATCATGGTGGTCGACGCCTTAGGCTGGGTGATTTTGTTATATGATTGCGGGGTCAGAGGACCAATTTTGTAGCCTACGGGAATTTTTTTTTGATGATATATATATATATATACCTGTTTTATTGTGGTTATGCCAAAAATAAAAAGTGTCACGATATCGTGACATGTTGCTCCGTCGTGGCCAAAAATGAAAAAGTGTCACGATGGAGCGACATGTCGCTCCATTGCGGCCAAAAATGAAAAAGTGTCATGATATCACGACATGTTGCTCCATCGCGTCCAAATGAAAAAGTGTCGTGATATCGCGACATGTTGCTCCATCGCGGCCAAATGAAAAAGTGTCACGATATCGCAACATGTTGCTCCATCATGGCCAAAAATGAAGGAAAAGAAAAGTGTCGCGATATCATGACATGTTGCATTTTTGCGGCTGTATAGGAAAAAGTGTCGCGATATCATGACATGTTGCATTTTTGCGGTCATACAGGAAAAAGTGTCGCGATATCGCGACATGTTGCATTTTTGCGATTCAAAGAAAAGAGAGAGGGAAGAAAGAAAAAGTGTCGCGATATCGCGATGTGTTGCATTTTCGTGGCTGAAAGCAACAAAAGACAGAAGGGGCCAAAAGTGTCGTGATATCGTGACATGTATTTTTGCGGTTCAAAAGGGGTAGGCAGGCTGAGGAGCAAGAAGTGTCGTGATATCGCAACATGTCCGATTTTTGCCAAGAT
The DNA here is from genome assembly GCA_028583015.1 of Wollemia nobilis. Taxonomy (NCBI): domain Eukaryota; kingdom Viridiplantae; phylum Streptophyta; class Pinopsida; order Araucariales; family Araucariaceae; genus Wollemia; species Wollemia nobilis. Next base: position 4,362,907 of record JAQPPZ010017073.1, read on the forward strand.
AACAGACCTGCATAATGATGTAGACATAAGGACAAAATCCAGTAAATAAGACCAAGCGTTACATAAGAAATATTTAATGATTGGAAATCATTTAAGATGTTCGTTACATAGTGAAGGAATGGACACAAGCCTATGTGGAGAAAATTTAGCAAAGGGCCACAAAATGGAAATAGAAGCACATGCATGCAAGGAAGGTGAAACGAACAGCCATCGAAAAATGAAAGCGAATCGTCATGGAAGGAGAAACAATTCTTTCACAAGTTTAAATATGCCATTCAGAGAGGCCAAAGGAGGAGGATTGAGAACGGTTGCAAGCAAAGTTGCAGAGTTGAAGGTGAGAAGACCTTTTTGGACCTGTTTGAGTTTTTTTTCTTCCACAGACTGGTTTGGGAAAACCAGAAGTTCTGCTATTGTAAAATGACATATTTTTAATGCAAAAGTTTTCATAAATTTGCATCTTATGGGCAAGAAAGAAGGAGATTTTCTTTGCATGCTATGGATTTAATGTTTATTCTTTCACTCTTTCAGATGTCGAATTTATAGATAATGTTAATGCCATGTTTTTGGGTTACATTAGGTGAATATTTGAAATCTGAATTTTTTTTCATCCCCTAGGAACCAGAACTTAGTCTATGGGGATTATGCTTGTTTTGCAAGTCCAATAGGTTAGGTTGCATGCACAGAAACCTCACATATTTGATTTTTTCAAAATAGGATAGCATCATACTGAATGCATTTTAGTTTCAGTTTCTGCATTTCATTTTCATTTTTTGCATTTTATATTTTTCTAGAAGTTTTAACTTTTCAAGACATTAAAATAAAAAATATCAAAATCAATGAACAATCACTAAAGTTTCATGATGAAATAAACCAACATTGCCCCTTGTTTACAGTTACTTGCAATCACTAAGGTGTTCCAAGCATTCAAATTGAATATCTTATATTTGAGATTACTAATACACATGCAAATGCTAATACAACAAAGACCTTGGAGAAGTTGTTTGTTTAACTTCTTTGCAAGAGAGGATTTGGAACCCAAATCCTAAAGGAGAGTGTACTTTCACAACTGGGTGAAAATACCACTCAACGAGATCCAATGTTTCTTGGTAGGACAAAGCATATCGATATCCACTACCATTTCATTAGAGTGCTGGTGAAAGCTAACGAAATTGAGTTACTATTTTGCAGGTCAAAAGTGCAGGTAGCAGATATTTTCACAAAAACCTTTGAAAGAGGACTTCAATAGGCTGAGGAAATTTTTGGGTGTCAAAGTATTCATGAAATATCATTTAAAAGAGGATGGTAGAAATTAAACTTGATTTCATGCCTGTAAGATCTCTTACAGATCATATCACCCAAATTCGATCGTAGATCCTTGACATCTGATCATCCTAACTTTCCAGTGTGCACATTTAATACTGGTAGTTACGATTGGAAGGAAACCCTAGTTTTTGTTCAACGCATGTCAGAAGATAAGCCCTTGGGCATGTCAAAATATAATCCCTAGTGCATGTCAAAATATAAGCCTTATCATCTCTTTCGCCCGACTATATAAGGTGATGCTACCTTTCAAAAAAAGAAGCAATGAGTGCACAACAATCCAGAGAGATAACGGAGTAGAAACATAGGTGTTAGAAGAATATGAGTCGAAGTAGTAGCCTTCGGTTAACTCCTATGAGTTTTTATCCTGCAACAACATAGTTTTCTTGCATAGGGTTGTGAAGCTTCTAGAGAAAGAAGCATCTGGTGCAAGTATCTATTTTGTATTGTAATATTGCAACCACAGTTAGTTTATATTTAATAGGAAATATATTTTAAGTATTTATGTGAGCACCATGTGTGTTTCGTATTTATTTAATAGAGCAAGGAGAAATTTTGATTTGTCTTCTCCTTTACAAAACTCAGAGTCTTCATTGTTTCCTGAAGGTCCACTCTGAAAAGGCATTTTCGGACAAGAGAGCTCCAAAAAAGTCTTGACCGTTTTGACCTCTAAAAACCCTCCTTTCTTTCGCCCATTCATTCTCCCAAAAAGACAATTCATGTTTTGTTTCTCCGAAATAGGATTTGACCCCAGTGAAAATTCATTTCACCTTTTATTCTGGCGCAAAGCTATTTCGGCACCCTCCTAGTGCACAAAACCATTTGACCCTACATTTGACCTTATTATCATGCAAAGTCCTTTCACATTTTTTTTTGCATGAAAGAACGTTTCGAGACTTGTTTCTCCCATAAAACCTTTTGACTCTGCTCAAATTCTATTGCGCCCCATTTGCGGCACAAAAGTAATATTTTCACGCATCTTTCACAGTAGTACTATAGTGGAAGCACATTCTGCAACTGAAAGCATGAGATTCTAGAAGAAAGAAATACTAATGTGACGCATTCAAAATCAAACAAACGCTTAAGTCCTAAAATGTGAAATGCATGAAATGAAAGAGACGAATTGAACGGAGATAAAAAGAAAGTACAAAAAACACAACCCTTTTTATTTAACTCTCTTAATATCGGTTACAAAGATGCCTCCTCCCTTTTTAGGGGCTAGGAGCGTTAAATGATTTTTGGTTACAATCATGACTTAGTGTTCCTCCTTTTGCATGCCCACATTTGAAATGGGCGGGCCAAAGTGTTGCCACCACTGGTGTTGATGAATCCTTGATTCTTGCTGCTCCTCCTGCATTCAAAGACACAACAAGTCGTTAGTAGCACCTGTGACAAAAGATGAAACGTTTGATCTTAAAAACCAATGGAGGATGCATGCATAAGGTTAGCTAAACCGGTGAATAAAATGACTCCAAATAACCTGCAATTTTGACAGAGACCAGAGAACATTACCAGAGGGCCACTGCCATCAAAACAGTCGAGGAAATACCACCGATTCAAATTCAATTGTAATTCATCCCTAGGCAGGACGAATTCAACTGTAATTCATCCCCGGGTAGGACGAATTTGCCTACGACAAAGCGCCGAAGTGATGCTGCCCAAATGTCACGTCTCGGGATCTCCAAAAGACCTACAAACATAGGGGTTAGCTAATTGGGGGCATTTTGGGACGACCCAGATGGTCGGATTTCCCCAATTTGACCTCCATCAACGAGAATTTGACGTCGCTACCTGCAAGTTAGTGAGGACAACAAAAGCGACAAAACGTGATATGATTTGATCAAAACCTTCTGAAATCAAAATTATAAACTATCTAAACAGCATAAAATGGAATGGAATATAAACAAGTGACAAAAGAACAAATTAAAATGAAACTAAGAAGTGTGGGGCACCCGGGCGGGCCGCCCACCATTAGAACTTTATTTCGGCACCAATCCACTTGGGATGGGCCCAAAATCTCTTGTAATGGGTTGTCGGAATTGGTAGATCAATGTGGTCAAATGTCGGGTTTTGGGTCCGGATTCACACTTCCAATAGCCACCCAATAACCTCTCTTGTGAAAGAGATCAAGGATGTGGAAGAGGTGAATCAAAAGGGTAAAATGTGGTATTCAATTTGGCAGCACTTCGTTGCTTGAAAATGCCTCCAACTTGTCTTCTTTTGGGTGGGAAAGTCCACCATTTTATAGACCCAGGGGGTCTCTTTGGAGGGGCATGCATAAGTGCCATGTGGCGGCCATGCCTTCCCATGAGGGAGGAAAGTCCTCCATGACTTGGGCTTCCATGACTGCCCTTGTGACAGTCCTCTAACGTCCAATCTACCCACCTACACGCGCATGCAAGGCAGGAGGCATTAATTGACTGTCCTCGGCTGCCACTTGGCACCATTTTTATTTTTTCCCGTTGAACCTGGAATTCATCCTGACCCAGAGCGAATTCAGAATTCATCCCTGGGTGAGATGGATCCCAATTTGAATTCGTCCCTGGGTGGGACGGATACTAAGCAAAGTGCCTGAATGTGCCAAATTGCCTTCTGACCTTACAAAATTGCTACAAAAGTGGTTAGGACCACTGTTTAACCTCTGAGGGCTGCCTTGGGGGCTATGTGTGTCAAAGCGATCAGTGTTTGCAGTCACATAATTGGATTGGTGCTATTTTGGTGTCTACAGATGCCCCTTTTTGGGATGCGTTGTGCATGGCGCAGCGTCGAGCAAAAATAGATAACCAAAGCACTAATGATTAGGGTTTCTTGGTAACCTAACCAAATTTTGATGCCCCAAGTATGGAAAGGGCATGCATTCTTGAATCCTTGCTTCTGACGAGCTAAGGAATTTGATTTCAAGTATTAACCTATTTTTGTGAGGTGTGACTTGAGCTTGGACATTGATCAATCATGAATAGGCAAAGGGCGCAACCTTTTGTCCACAGGGGAACCTTGTGTTCATGCTTCAGGAATGCCAAGTGTTTGATCAATTTGTGATTATTGCTTGTTTACTGCCCCAAGTAGGAGCGTAATTGTCTTTGTCAATGATTCTTTGAATGCATGTCATTTTCCTTAATTGGGTGTGTGCTTGTTGATTGGTGACTAAGTGTGACTACCCCCTCAAGCGACGAATCGATGAGGGAATGACCTTCGTGAGAAAAGCGATGAGTCGCTTGACCCAAGATGACTTGTGCAAGGGTGCCCTTAGATGGTTTAGCATTAAGCATGTGCAATTTTTTCGACATTTAGACCTGTTTTTGGTGGGTGGTAACCCTTTTTGCGACGCTTTTTGGAGCTGAAATTGGCAAAAATCCGTCTTCCCGTGGAGCGGTCCAGCTATGGTAGCCTTCTTAGGGAGTAGGATAGTGACAATTTGTGACCCCAACGTCTATTTTGTATGCCCGGGATGTCAAGTGCAACAACACTCTCATCGGGCAAGTTTATTAGCTGTTTTAGTGCATTTTTGTTCAATTTTTGATGTTTTTTTAAATTTTTGGCCTGAATTCGTCCTAGGGTGGGACGAATACCAGCTTAGAATTTGCCTCAGGGTGGGACGAGCACCGACCAGAGTGCTCATCCCAAGGTAAGATGAATTTAAGCTCAAAAGTCCTATTTAAAGGCCAAAACTAGGGTTTGGGCTCATTTGCATCTGATTTTTCTTGCGATTTGGAGCTCTGGGGAGGAGGAGGTTAATTCTGCGAAGCGAAGCACTGTCGAATTTTTCCTACCATCATGAGTGCACAAACCGGATCGAGCGGCAGAGCCGAAGCGAGACCAATAAGTGTTCCTAGTGTTTATTGCTTTTATTTAACATTGCAATTGTTTTGTTCAATTTTTTTTGTGATGATGTTTTTCAAAATTTTAAAACTTAAACTCTGAAACTGAGCTAAAGACAACTAAGACTTAGCATACAACTAAATGTTGCAAAAAACCTAGGTAAAGAATTGTTATTTAAATTTTAACTAAACCCTAGGATAAACGGAACGTAAAACCCTAAGACGTAATTTTTGTTGTTTTTTGAATTTTTGTTTTTAAATTAATCAGTTAGGATTAGAAACCCTAGAACTGAAAAATTAATTTTTGTTTGAATTTTTATGTTTGTTTTTTGTTGTACATTGGTATACCATGTGGTATATTCATGTTATTGTTGTATAGTTATTTTCCATGATTTTAATGTTTTTGAATTGTTTTCTTTTGCAGGTTGTTAGGAGCCGGTACCGTGTACCCACTGCTTTTACTGAAGCATGGGGGGTGCTGACTGTAGCTGACTGGGAGTGGCTTGATGCCCTTGGGCTCAAGTAGGTGGCTCGACTGGAGCCTATGGTCATGGATCAGGCCTATTTGATGGCCCTGATCAATATTTGGGATCCATAGACCAACACCTTCCATCTCCCAACAGGGGAGATGACTGTGACCTTGGAGGATATCTATCGGCTTCTACGAATTCTGATAGATGGACTTCCGATCAGGACATCACCGTGTGATCAATGAACAGCTGTATTGGTGAGATGCTTCGGGCATGGGGAGGAGCTGGGTGTGGAGGATCCACTGGAAAGGGCAGAGGACAACTGCCAGATTGGTAGGATTTTGGTCCGATGGTGGCTGGAGAGGGGGGTGTTGGGCGTGAGGCACGCATTCCTTATGGGCCTCATGTCCAACATGTTGTTACCTGAATCGTCAGGCGCGAGGTTCCCATGGAACCTGCTGGATTTGGTTTGGCAGTTGGTAGAGTGCCCGACAGAGGCACCACTTATCATGAGATGGGGACAGACGTTGTTGGCACAGCTCTATGGGGAGTTGTATGAGATCCGCTACCAGTAGCGAAAGGGGATTAGTTGTAGCTACCTGTTGCAGTTCTGGGATTGGCAGCACATAGCAGTGGAGAGGCCAACCAGGTTACCATGGACGACTCGAGCGAGAGATGGAGGATAGGGAGATAGGTTATGCAGTTATGTGGTGGCGGTCCGGGGAGCAGGGGCAGAGTCGACGGTGGGCAGGTGCCGTAGGGCACTATGCCGATACCTTCTCTTGGCTTACTCCAGGGGAGGTGGTTTGGCACCCTTATCGAGACTGTCCAGCTTGGTTGGAGGCTGGAGAGTGGCTCTGATGGGTACGCAGAGAGTGATGGCTGATTGGGCGACACGGGACCAAGCATGAGTTCTTCTCGTATAGCCGGGTGACACGATAGTTTGGGGTGCGCCAGGGGTTGCTTGGTGAGCCCATGGTCTATCGACATTGGGGGGATGAGAGGACTCTAGACCGACCGGTCATCATGCCACTGGGCAAGGATTCAGACACGATGATCGACGTCCCGAATGTGGATGACGTCGGGACTACCGCTGAGTACGACCCATGGTGGGTACTATGGCGATGGCGGGGAGAGGGGCCACTGGGAGGCACAGAGGCAGCAGCGATGGGCGGGGAGGGTGCTGAGGCACCAGGGGATGATTAGGGAGCTCCTTTGGAGGATGCAAACATGGTGGAGGTGGAGGGTGAGGATGCGGATTTGGGGGCTTTGGCTCAGCCAGAGATGCAGGATATCATGGAGCAGTGGGAGCCGAGTAGGCTATTGTTCTAGAGATGCCCATGCCTCAGGAGATGCGGCGGACGTGGATGCAGGGTTACATGCTAAGATTGCACGGTTGGAGGGGTTGCTACGAAGGCGTGATGAGGAGTTGGGGGAAGCTCTGCAGGAGAGGGATCTCCTGCAGATGTAGCTGGCGAAGCGAGAGAATGCATTAGCTGCTTCTCGCCGACGGGATGGGGGTACTGATGCGACATGAGAGAGGGATCTCTTACGGACACAGCTGGTAGAGAGGGATAGGGCTTTGGCACGGTGCGAGGAGAACTTGGTGACGTATCACCAGTGAGAGATGGAGTCATTGCGGTAGCGGTTAGAGCTGGAGGCAGAGATTAGCCACCTTGGTGGGTGGGTCCCTACATTCAGCATAGGCGGATCATCACGCCGCTCGAGAGGGAGTGAGACTGAGCAGTTAGCATCCTCTCGGTGCAGGCGACTAGATGAGGGGGGGCGAGTAGGCATGATGCGGGGGCTAGCAGCCACCACCCTGAGGGGTCCCATAGGACCCACACCACGGGGGGTAGTTCCCGTCGCACCGATCCTACGTGATCATGGTGGCCGACGCCCTAGGCTTGGGGGTTTTTGGATTGTGTGGGGTCAGATGACCATTTATTGTAGCCTACGGGCATTTTTGATGATATATACAGATGACTTTATTTTGTTTATGCGAGTGATGATTTGATTTTATGCCTGATGAGTGATGAGTATGGATGTATGCATGTTAATTTATTTCGATGGATGCATATGTTATGATGAATGCAAATGTTTTTGATGTATATGTGATATGCAAAATGTAATGGATGAATTGAATTTGTGTTGTTTGGTTAGGGCACCATAGACTGTTTAGGACTTTGTGATTTTGCTTTTAGGCGATTGTTGTGGTAAATGACTTTGCATGTATACATGTTTTTTTTGTATTTTCTGATGGTATTGCAAGGATGAAAAGTAGCACAGTTGGTTTAGAAATGTAGCTAAGGTTTTTTGAGACTCAGACGGTTTTAACTCACTAGCCATGATTGTACTTTATCTTACAAGACTTTTGAACAAGGTATGAATCGGACTTGTCTTTGACCAAGCTATTTCACATCCCTGTGTGTGCAATTGAGTTCATTTATGTGGTATTTGTCAGGATACCGCTAGTGCCAGATAGGCTGTCAACCAAACTTGTACTGAGGATCACCTAATTAGCTCCACTAACTCCTTTATTGTATTTAGTTAGATTAATCTGCGGTGCTATCTAGGATACCATAAGCTAGCTCATCCACATGCAAACATTGATCTGTACACAAGTTAATGTGACAGATATATCGTCATGTGGGAGGTTTACCGCCGATGATGACCGATAGGCTATCCACCAAACCGATAATGAGGCTTGCCTCATGACCTGTCGAAATGCTGAGAGTTCCAAGGATTCAAGTTCGACTCCCTTCTTTTCTTCTATTGTATTGGGATACTTGCTCATTTGTAGTGATAAAAATCACTATTTATTTTTATATATTTTTCTTTTGAGCAAGGGATTTGGATTCGAGTGATAAGAATCACTATTGTATGTGCTTTTTGATGTATGCACTCTGGGATATAAAATTTTGGTGTTTTGAATTTTGCAAATTTTTGATGTTTTGCAACTATTGAGAACTTTGGGATTCTTGGGGAATTGGGTAGGGAAGATGCTTGTCCTTTTGCCAACTCTTAGCATTCTTTGGGTCATTCGCACAGGGGGATGAGCAAGATAGCCATTTCACTTATGGTGACCTGGATTGCTTTGCAAGTTTCATATTTCGTTCACACAACTTGGGAATTTTTATGTGTTTTAATTTGTGTTGGGATGCTACGTAACAAGGTGTGATTCAAGTAGAACTCTACCTTCATAAAATCTGCCTGACTTGGTACAGTACATGGCTAGAAAGCAAAATTATGACTGAAAGATGAAAACTCTTGATACATTATAAGACCACTGACTCTAGTGTGGTAAAAAGTAGTAAATGGTGTATTTTTGTTGTTTTTTTTGGATTGCTTATAAAATGGAAAAATGTGGAACAAGATGGACTAGCAGAGCAATTATAGCCTATGGTGCCTTTGACCTGTACGACCACAAATATGCAATGTATGGATGCGATGCTTAGTGCAGCTATATATTTTTGTATTTTTGATGGGTTGATTTTTGTGAATATGAAGATGAGATGTGAGAAGAGCTTTTTATTGATGAATTTGAGCATGCCTGGAAATGAGATGCAAATTTTTGTTGTTTTTGATGATTTTTGGATTTTGAATTTCTTTATTTTTGACCAAGCGATTGTGGGAATCCTTGGAGCATTTTGGGATTGACCAAGCGATTTTAGGAATCCTTGGAGCATTTTTGGGATTGACCAAAATGAACAAAACAATCCTTGGAGCATTTTGGGGGATTGACCAAGTGATTATATGAATCCTTGGAGCATTTTTGGGATTGACCAAGCAAACCTTGGAGCATTTTTGGGATTGACCAAGATAGGAATCCTTGGAGCATTTTTGGGATTGACCAAGCGATTATAGGAATCCTTGGAGCATTTTTGGGATTGACCAAGCGATTATATGAATCCTTGGAGCATTTTTGGGATTGACCAAGTGATTATATGAATCCTTGGAGCATTTTTGGGATATGGCTCTCTTAGATATGGAATGGTCGCAAATGACTGATGTTCAAGGGTTTTTTTTCCTTGATTCCATCAAGAGAGGCTAGCCGGTATGTCCCGGGTCCTATTTTGCTATCAATGACATATGGACCTAACCAATTTTCCATGAACTTGTCCCTTAGGTGGGACGACAAACTAGAGTTTTGTTGGTTTTCCTTCAAAACCAAATCACCAACCCGAAAGTCCCTCAGGTGAACTTTCATGTTGTAAGCTTTCTTAAGTCGCTCTTGATAGATACGTAAATGCTCGAGAGCATTAACGCATCGTTCGTCAAGCAACGTAATCTGGTCTAACCGGGATTGTCATGCAGCGTCATCATCGATGAACTCTTGCATTGATATGCGCAGGGAAGGAATTTCCAACTCGAGAGGCATGACTGCCTCGAAGCCATACACGAGCGAAAACGGAGTGGCCCCAGTGGGCGTTCGAATGCTAGTGCGATAAGCCCATAGGGCAAGTGGGATTTGGATGTGCCAATCCTTATGACTATCTATGACCATATTTTTAAGGATGGCAACTAGCATTTTGTTTGATGCTTTTGCTTGCCCATTCGCCTACGGATAATAGGGTGTCAAAAAACTATGCTAAATTTTGTACTTTGTGGTCAAAGCATGCACGTCTTTGTTCTTGAATGGTGTCCCATTATCCGAGACTATTTTGGATGGAATACCAAAATGACATATGATGTTATGCAAAATGAACTCCACAATGTGGGGTCCTATCGTAGAGGTAAGCGGAACTACTTCCACCCACTTGGTAAAATACTCTGTGGCCATTATGATAAACGTGTGATGGCCTGATGACGTAGGGGAGATCTTTCCAATTAGATCGAAGCCCCACTATGAAAATGGCCAAGCAAACTGGACTGTCTACAAGGCCTGGGAAGGTACATGTGTCAAATTGGCATGGTGTTGACACTTCACGCACTTCCTGACATATGCACAACAATATCACTCTAAAGATGGCCAATAATAGCCCATGCGAAGAATGCACTTTGCGATGGCCATACCACTGAAGTGGCCACCACATGTACCATCGTGCGCTTGGGCGATCGCCCAAGTGGACTCTTGCTGGTCCAAGCAACGAAGGAGGATTCCTTCATAGCTGCGACGATACAAAATGTCTCCTATCAAGACATACTTAGCCACTTTCTGCTTGAATGCTCATTTTGCGGCATGCATCAATCCAAGCGAGAGATTACCTAACTTGAGGTAGTCTCTAATGGGTAAATACCAGTCCTATTGATTGAAAACCTCGAGAGTATGAACAACCAATCCCTCTTGAAGTTCATCCCTAGAAAATGCTGAGTGAGATAGGACTTGTAAGAATAGCATTGTATTGCTATTAATGGGAGTAGGGGAGAACAAGGACCCCCAGTTGGCATGTTTCAGATGATCATGGATTCGAGAGAACTTATCCGAGGATGGTTCAATCTGGATCATGTGGATTCCTGGTGTCAAGTCAGAGCTTGCACGCTCCATCATGGATTGTGATAGGGTTTTGACTTGAATGGTTGTCATATCACCAAAAAGGTCTTGCGGGATTAGTGACCCCAAGGAGGCCATTGTGTCTACAAAATGATTCGATGACCGAGGGAGTGCCTCGATGTCATACCACTCAAGTTTTGCCAAGAATTTTTCCACAAGGGCTTTATAAGCCTACAGAACTGGGCATTTGCATTGGAATACCCCTTTGAATTGATTGACAATTAACAACGAATCACCAAAGATGTTCAGTCATTTGATGTTCATGGCGATTGTTGTCTGAAGACCTATGAGCAAGGCTTCATACTCTACATTATTGTTGGTGCATGGGAAATTTAATTTAAATGACAGGGGCATTGGAGCACCCTGCGGTGTGAAGAATACTATTCCTGCGCCACCACCTTGCTCACATTTAGAACCATCAAAAAATAGGGTTATGTTAGCCTGTGACTCAGGCTCATCAGAATCTGGCGATTCTAAGACATGGAAGACCCCATCATCGGGTAGTTCTATGACTAGAGGTTGATCATCTTCAAGAGGAGCCTCTGCTAGTTGATCGGCTATGACCTATCCTTTGATGGATTTCTGTCCGATAAACTCTATGTCAAATTCTATCAACAACATGATCCATTTTGCCATGCGACTACTATGATAAGTATGACTCATCATGTATCGCAATGGATTCTCCTTAGACACAACATACGTAGTGTTGCTCAACATGTAGTGGCGTAGCTTTTTGGTAGCAAACACCACTGCCAAGCAAAGTTTCTCGACGTATGCATAGTTAAGTTCATAACTGACCAGGGTGCGGCTAAGATAATAAGTAGCCTATTCTTTGTGAAGTTCATTCTTCTGGGCCAGCATGGTGCCCAGTGCCACCTCAGTAGCTGAGATGTATAAGTAGAATGGCACTCCTGGTCTAGGTGGTGCCAATATTGACGATGAAGCCAAGTATTGTTTGATGTCATCAAAGGCTGATCGGCACTCGTCATCCCAGTGAAATGTAACCCCCTTGTGCAATAATTTGTTCATGGGTCGGCACTTGTCAGATAACTACGCTATGAAGCGCTTGATTGATGTGACCTTTCCCTATAGACTTCTAAGCTACTTAATGGTAGTTGGGGGAACCATTTCAAGGATTGCCTTGACTTTCTTTGGGTCCACCTCGATACCTCACTTTGAGACTATGAAACCCAAGAGTTTTCCAGATGTGACGCCAAATATGCACTTCTTGGGATTCAGTCTGACTTTGTGCTCCATGAGGTGATCGAGGATCTTGCTTAAGTCATCGAGATGATCTGAGCGCAAAAGAGACTTGGCTAACAAATCATCCATGTAATCTTCCAAAGTTTTATGCATGTAGTCGTGGAAGATGTACGTCATGGCACGTTGGTAGGTGGTGCCAACATTTTTAAGGCCAAAAGGCATGACCTTATAACAAAATGTCCCCCAAGGCATTGTGAATGCCATTTTTAGTTGATCCTCGAGATTGATACGAATTTGATTGTATCCCAAGAAACCATCCATGAGGGATAGCATTTCGTGACTTGCTGTAGCGTCTACCAATGCGTCGATGCTTGGCAAGGGGAAATCATCCTTAGGACTCACTTTGTTTAGATCTCAAAAATTAGTGCATATGCGAATCCTCCCATCGGGCTTTTTGATGGGCACCATGTTGGACAACCATGGCGGATAATCCACGCAGATGACAAACTGTGCATCCAACAACTTTTGCAATTTGTCTTTGACCATCAAGGCCACTGTTGGGTGCATCTTACGTAGTTTTTGCTTAACTGGCTTGATTGTTGGATCAAGCGTTAGATTATGCGTGACTAGCTATGGATCTAGCCCCGGCATGTCTCTGTATGACCATGCAAAAACCTCCTTCTTCTCTTTGAGAAGGGAAATGTAGTCGGCTTGCTCTTTAGAGGATAAGCTTACCCCCAGCTTGATAATATGTGGATTCATTGGATCTAAGCCGATGTCTACATCAGTCGTCTCCTCGATCGACATGTGGGATCCATCCTCCAACTGATGTGGAGTCGGGATCAAATGGATATCATTAGCTGAGTTTAAATCTGCGTTGGGAACCTCGGGTTCCTCTTCAGCCTAAAAGATATCTTGAGTTGTCCCTGGGGTAAAATGAGGCATTTTACCAAAATGCCAGTACTTTGATGGGGAGAGAGGTGAATTGACGTGATCCCAGTCGATGGCATCTATGTCTAGATGCAATGACCATGCTGGATCAGCCGGATCATGGATGGGTGCGATCAAGTCAATGGAGATCATGTGGATGAAATGAATTTGGTCTCCATTACCGCGGGTGTGATGACTCAAACATTCTGGATGTTCCCTGTGTTCTGGATCTAGCTCTAGAGGGACAGGCATGAACGGATCGACCCTATGTGCTGATAGGAAGACAGGGTCTTCCCTCGGCACTGATGTCATTATAGGGTCTCGGGGTGGACGGTGCTCATTGTAAACTTGGAGCCACGGATCCAACACTTGGTCCCACCCTGCTGGGTCTACGTACCACTCATGCCCTAGCAGTATGCCCATCTATGCAAATAAGTCATTAATCTCCAAGGGACACCATTGTTGCATTTGTTGCCTTTGTTGCATTTGTCGCATGTGGTTGAGATAGGCCATCTCAGTTTCATCTTCCGAATCGTTGTCGGAGATCCAAAAATGTTCATTTTCTTCAACAATTGCTTGCGACATTAAGGGCTCACCTTGTTCTAGAAAATTAATCTGGTCCCATTGTTGTTGGCCCATGCTCCGTGGGGGGACCTGATTCTCTTGACACAGCACTGGTTCAATTGGAACCTCTAAAGGGAATAGTTTCAAAAATATCTCTTGATAGTTATTCATGGGAATCTCTCATGAGTGATCACCATTGGATTCGAAGGGATCATATAATTCTGATTCATCTTTCGAAGATCCTTTTGGACACTATTTATGTTCTCCTTGAAAGTGAGTTTCTAAACTCTCACCTCTCTCTAGCAAAGGAGAAGGGTTATTGATGTTACCAAGGGTGGTTTTTGACCATGGGAGGTAATCTCCCAATGTATATGTTGTGTTTGGGTTGGCATAAGGATATGATGCCAATCCACCCTTGTTGCCTATTCCTAGGCCTTGCATGTTTTCCACCAAGATGTCTAATGGCAGGGGGTGGTTGAACCCTACTCCTGACTTGTCATAAGGCATTTGGTATCTTGGATGGCAAAGGACATGCACTCCTTGCTCATACCTGCCTAGCCCGTATCCATGCCAATTGCATTGGCCAAGATATCTCAGAGCAAAGTTTGGGTTAGACAGATAGTTGACATCTTCTGCAAAAGGCTCTTCGTCCTCGTCCTTTTGCATGCATGGCTCAACACCATGGTCAAGGCCCCCATACACAAAATTGGTCTGGTTCGATGGGTAGCCTAAAGGAACAACTATCCCGATGGGGAGGTGAGGTCTCCCCATGTCTTGCACTGACTCTAGCACGGGTGTTGCTACAACATTCTACACTAGATACTCCCCCAGGCCCGTGCTGGCCATTTCAACAGTAATTGTTGGCGATTGAGAGGGAGGGAACATAAGCTCTTCCGAAGTCCATTCCATGTTGGGTGGACTAGGAGCCTCAGCTTCCATTGTGCTAGGTATCTCTTCTATTGAGATGGTTGATATTGTTGGCAGCACCTCCTCTAGGGGTTGAGCCTCTTCTAGGATTTGTTTCCCTTTGTCCTTCTATTTAGCCATGACAGGTGGCGTTGGTAGTGAAGGAGCGGACGATGAAGATGCACCTGGTTGGGGTTTTGATGGATTAGTCACCAATGGTGCTCACGGCATTGGACCCTGTCTAGATGGATTTAACTAGAAATCCAAGTGCATCGATGGGAGGGTCGATTGCGGCATCAACTACACCACATTGCAATATTTGAAGGGTTCTAAGTCCATCGGGACTACATGTACTTCTCCTTCAAATGCATACTTCAAACACTGGTGAGCTATCGAAGGGACACACTTCATGTCCCTGATCCATGGCCGCCCTAGCAATATGTTGTATGCCATCTCGCCTTCCAAAATATGGCACAATGTGGGTATCATCTTTTGTCCTACCTGAACGGGTAGAACAATTGTGCCAACTATTGAGCATATCACATCGTTGAATGCTCGTAGTGTGTAAGTGGAAGTGGTGATGTGAGAGGCTGGCAGCTTTAGATGTTTCAATGCTGTTGTAGTAATGATGTTACTAGACGAACCAGTGTCTACCAACACCCTCTTATACGGGATCCCATTGACCCACATGATTACGTGTAGGGGTGGATCTGCCATGTCATCAGATACTGATTTAACTTCATCTTCTTAGAAGGTGATGACTGGCTCCATACATCGTTTTACATGTCCCATGAAGTTATTGAAGGAATTCGCTTCGTGGGGTTGCAACTCGATGGCTTTCAAAATCTCCATGAGAGCCTCCCGATGGGGAGCTTATTATTGTATAAGCTCATATATGGAGAGCCTAGCCGATGTAGTCCGTAAACTCTGTGTGAGTTTGGTCCGTATCCTGACCTTAGGTCTAGGCGGAGGTAACTACACAGGGTGTTGTTGAGGTTGCGACGTTGTTGGAACTTCTCTTGTGGCTGCCTCGGGGGCAACTCCTGGGTATTTCTTGTTCCTGGTCACTATGCTTATCATTCCCACATACCCTTGCATGGGGAGATTCTATCGCACCTCATTGACCTGAAGGGGTTTTTCTTGTGCCTCATGGGTAGGCAAGGGATCCTTGAAGACCCCCATATGCTGGTTATTTGGTGCTATGGGGTTGTCCACTACCAATGTTTTATTATCAATCAAGTCTTGTATCAATCCCTTGAATTTCCAGCATGCGTTCAGGTCATGTCCCCTTCGCCTGTGGAACCTACAATATAAATCCTCTTTGTATCCCTTAGGCTTGGGAGCGTTAGGATCTATGGTTTGGATTTCTGGAAGGGTGATTAAATTTGCCGCTGACAAGCGGTCAAATAGGGAGTCCCTAGACTCCGTATAAGGGGTGTACTGTCGCTTAGGGCAATGCTGCTAATTTTGCTCCTATTTTTTATTTTCTCTTTCATAATTATTAGGAGGCACTGCCTGATAATTAGCCTTTTGAGGTTGTGTTTCTTGTGTAGGCTTAGGAACATTTATCGCAACTTGATTAACCACAATAGGTTTTGGTTGCGTAGTCCCTATCTTTGTATTTTTGTTCCACTCTTTCTTTTTAGGTTTGGCAATTTTGCCATCCTGTATTTTGATCTCTTCGATAACTCTGGCTTGCGCTAGAGCTTCTTCTAAGGTGGCGTATTGTTGCAGCTACAATAGCCTAGAGATTGATCTCAGACAACTTCGTGAAAACATTTGTGTGAGGTCGGACATAGGGGGAAGGTAGGGTAGCTTAGAAAGTAGAGCCCTCCATCGATTCCCGTAGGCCACCATTGTCTCCTCCTCATATTGCCTGAGGCTAGCCAGGTCACTCAGTGATGCCTTCTTCTTGGTGTTGAAGGTGAAGCATTCAAGGAATGCATCCACTAATTGATCCAAGTTATTTATGCTTTGCTTTGGCAACTGGGTGAACCAATCCGAGGTAGGGCCTATGAATGTGGTTATGAATGTCCTCAGCAATAGTGCATCATTATCCTGAATGCCAAAGCATTGGCTCAGGAATCTTGTCACATGCTCTTGAGCATCCTCTTCACCCTTAAAGATTGCCAATTGAGGCAACTTGAAATGTTTGGGGTAAGAAGGTGTGGGCACTGATGGATGCACTGGATGACTACGGAGTTGGCGTAACGTGGGATTTTGGGGCCTAGAAGCTTTGGTTTCCATAGACTCCAAATGCTCTAATAGCGCTTTGTATGCATCGAAAGATTTAATTTCTTCCTCTTTTGTTTTCTCCCATTGTGAGTTATGGGAGACTGGAGGCCTATGGAGGGGTGGCCGGATAGCACCCCCTCCACCTTGATAGGGCATTTCGGCCCTCTCTACTTGTTGTTCATACTCCTCGTAAACTTCTTGAGGAGTCTCTAGGCGGTACCTATGACCCTGAGTGGGTCCCCACAGAGGGTACCCATCATTATTTCGGGGAGTGGCCTCCCTCTCAGGTCTATGGGGTCTCGGAGGCAAATCTTGATGAGGTCGCGGAGACCTATCCTGCACCAAGGGATTATGCCTCTCAAATGGTTCCACTTTTTGGGTGTTAGGGGTTGGAACCCTCTTAGGTAAGTTATAAAGCAGCTCGTCTACTTTGTGTTGAATGCACTCTTTGTTAAGGCGGTATAAGCGCTCTAAATGCTGATGATCTTGCTCAAGCCGCGTGATCTGGGCTTGGTGGGCAGCATGTCTGGTGACTGCCAAGTCAATTTGGTCTACCATCTTGGGCTTAGGAGGCTTGAATGTTTCTCCTATGTATTTGCCTCGGTCTTGATGATCCGAGATTTCAATGGGTCACTTCCATATGTCGAGGTTGGCAACATTTACCTGAGGCTCTGGCCTCAATGTGTGACCATGGTATCTAGTAGGTGTAGAAGCGCAAGGCTCCCATGCTATATATTGCTCTCGAGGAATGTGATGGTCTTCCTCGTACTCCCTTTCATGGGTGTGAAAGGGGCGGGCGGAGTTAGCTCACCCTGTGTGGAGAGCCCTGCGCTCTGGGTTTTGTCTTTTAGTTCTAACAATGATGGGAGGCAAAGGAGAGATGCCATAGTCACGTTGTCTCTCCTCATGGGCACTGTGCCTCTCTAGCGCTTCATTGCATGGTGGCCACTCATATCTAGCCTCTAAAGGCGGTCTTCTATTTATGTTGAGTGCCACATGTAAAGCTTCTTCCCGAAAGGGGCTGTGCTGAATGGGCATGTCCCCTAGAGGGGTGTCCCTATAATTCCACCTTGACATGGAATGATGTGGACTCTCTTGTGGTCCAGACCGCCAAGGTGGTATGGCCAAGTCCTCAAGGCTAAAGCGAAGGTGACTTGTGCCCACTCTTTGTACACTTTTTGCAGCTTCTGCCCTTGATTGGGCTTGGCTACGGGTGCACACCATGGTGGTGCTCTTCTACAAGCTAAGCAGATTTTTATCTTTTTTATGATTTTTTATTTATTTTTTTTTGTTACACTAAGCAAAAATGAACACACACATACACAAATGGTGATTATCTCTTTTAAAGATTAATGGTGTGTCCTAAATTGGTTTTAGTGCATTTTGATGATTTTGTTTTGTTTTTGAAAGTTTTGAAGAACGTTTAAATGCATAATGAAGGCTCATATGACTCCCATAAATGGTCGCCCCTTCAATATACCATTTCTTGGCCGATATACCAACCTCTCTATATACCCGCCCTTATGAGAGGGAAACTATAGGTACGTGAGAGCAGATGGTACATGGTACGTAGGCGGTACGGAAGGGGGATTGTCCTGTTAATGACACCTACCATAGAAGACTTATCCTCGTGCACTGGGAATCACCCCAGTGACACTCGATCAGCTTTCGTCAGGATTTATGCCTAACAACAGTGACAATCGGGGTAAATGGATGCAAAAATCAAGCCAAGGTGGTGATGAACCCACCGTTGGTCTTGATCAAGGGTTGGGGTCTTACGACCAGCTCCTTGGTTTAAAAATGCCACGTGATGTGTGTGTGGTTCTTTTTATTAAAAATTAAAATAGGTAGAAGCAACTACTTTCCTTAAGAAGGCAAAAATGATAGAAAATAGAAACAAAAAAGTAGAAAATGACAGGAACCATTTAGGACCCTTACCTTTTCTCTGCCTAAACTTGTTGTTTCTGATCCTCGGCCCTAAAAATGCATAGACCAAAATTCATCCCTGGATGAGACGAATTATAGAACAGAATTCATCCCTGGCTGAGATGAATTAGAATTCGTCTCAGGGTCAGACGAATTACAGTAAGGTATTCACCACAGGCAAAGATGAATAATAGTCAAAGCTCGAAGAAATGGTACCTGTAAGCACAAAGACACAAATTTTTGATCAATTTCTTGATCTTAAAAACTAGGGGACAGCGTCCCACCATGATCGCCACTGAAAGCACGAGATTTTGAAAGAAAGAAATACTAATGTGATGCATTCAAAATCAAACAAACGCTTAAGTCCTAAAATGTGAAATGCATGAAATGAAAGAGACGAATTGAATGGAGATAAAAAGAAAGTACAGAAAGCACAACCATTTTTTATTTAACTCTCTTAATATCGGTTACAAAGATGCCTCCTCCATTTTTAGGGGCTAGGAGTGTTAAATGAGTTTTGGTTACAATCATGACTTAGTGTTCTTCCTTCCGCGTGCCCACATTTGAAATGGGTGGGCCAAAGTGTTGCCATCGCTGGTGTTGATGAATCCTTGATTCTTGATGCTCCTCCTGCATTCAAAAACACAACAAGTTTTTAGTAGCACCTGTGACAAAATATGAAACATTTGATCTTAAAAACCAATGGAGGATGCATGCATAAGGTTAGCTAAACCGGTGAATAAAATGACTCCAAATAACCTACAATTTTGATAGAGACTAGAGAACATTACCATAGGGCCACTGCCATCAAAAAAGTCGAGGAAATGTCACCGATTTGAATTCGACTGTAATTCGTCCCTGGGCAGGACGAATTCAACTGTAATTCATCCCCGGGTAGGACGAATTTGCCTGCGACAAAGCATCGAAGTGATGCTGCCCAAATGTCATGTCTCGGGATCTCCAAAAGACTTGCAAACATAGGGGTTAGCTAATTGGGGGCATTTTGGGATGACCCAGATGGTCGGATTTCTCTAATTTGACCTCCATCAACGAAAATTTGACGTCGCTACCTACAAGTTAGTGAGGACAACAAAAGCGACAAAACATGATATGATTTGATCAAAACCTTCTAAAATCAAAATTATAAACTATCTAAACAACATAAAATGGAATGGAATATAAACAAGTGACAAAAGAACAAATTAAAATGAAACTAAGAAGTGTGGGGTGCCCGGGCGGGCCGCCCACCATTAGAACCTGATTTTAGCACCAATCCACTCGAGATGGGCCCAAAATCTCTTGTAATGGGTTGTCGGCGAATTGGTAGATCAATGTGGTCAAATTTCGGGTTTTGGGTCCGGATTCACACTTCCAATAGCCACCCAATAACCTCTCTTGTGAAAGAGATCAAGGATGTGGAAGAGGTGAATCAAAAGGGTAAAATGTGGTATTCAATTTGGCAGCACTTCGTTGCTTGAAAATGCCTCCAACTTGTCTTCTTTTGGGTGGGAAATTCCACCATTTTATAGACCCAGGGGGTCTCTTTGGAGGGGCATGCATAAGCGCCATGTGGCAGTCATGCCTTCCCATGAGGGAGGAAAGTCCTCCATGACTTGGGCTTCCATGACTGCCCTTGTGACAGTCATCTAACGTCCAATCTGCCCACCTACACGCACATGCAAGGCAAGAGGCATTAATTGACTGTCATCGACTGCCACTTGGTGCCATTTTTCTTTTTTTTTGTTGAACTTGGAATTTGCCCTGACCCAGAGCGAATTCAGAATTCATCCTTGGGTGAGACGGATCCCAATTTGAATTCATCCCTGGGTGGGACGGATACTGAGCAAAGTGCTTGAATGTGCCAAATTGCCTTCTGACCTTACAAAATTGCTACAAAAGTGGTTAGGACCACTGTTTAACCTCTGAGGGCTGCCCTGGGGGCTGTGTGTGTCAAAGCAATCAGTTTTTGCAGTCACATAATCAGATTGGTGTTGTTTTGGTGTCTACAACAACAAATGAAAACGATTCACACTCAAATATAATTACTCACTGCAACACGTCATGAGATCAAACAATTCAACTCCAATTAGTGAAAAAAAAATACAGGTAATATGGATGATGTTTGACACGAAAGCATTGTCGTTTTCCAAAAATAATCCATAGAAGACATGTGTGCGTGAACAAGTTAACATTTCCATCCACTGACTAGCAATAGGATACCTACAATATTCACAAACTAGCAATAGGATAGCATTTTCATCCACTAACTAGCAATGGGATACCTGCAATATTCATTGACTAGGACACCCAGCAAATAAAAGAAATAATGACCAAAGATCTCTCGCCCAAGTTCAAAAAAAGAGGTGCGTTTTACATTGACGTTAATTTAGAAAATCACTCATTAGTGCATTGAAAAGAAACTCCTTTAGATCTGTGCAATTTTTCATAATGATTATTTTAAATAAAATTTCTTCGAAAGAGAGAAAGCTAACTTAATATCAATCTATAATCTGTCGGACAAAGAAATACTAGTCCGATAGAAGTAACGGATAGTGCATGTTATCTTCTTTCAACCTATATTTTAAAGATAAAAGATATGAATTTTCTTAGATATATTTTATAATTAATATTTTTTTCAAATTAATACTTATCCTTAAAAAATAAATCAACATCCTACGGTCGCAGGTCAAGGCTCAAAACCTATCTTAAATGGTAAGAGCGGATTTTTTTAGATATATTTGATAATTAAATTTTATTTTCAAATTAATACCTAAAGAATAAATCAACATCCTACGGTCACAGGTCAAGGCTCAAAATCTATCTTAAATGGTAAGTCAAGTTTCAAATGTTTGCAATTTTTATTGCTCATTAAGGTGATTATACTGATATAGATCAAAAAAGCACAAAGATACACCTACCCCTCTATATATATATATATATATATATATATATAGGTTTCAAGAGATTTCAGTCTAACAATGGCCATACAGCAAGATCTCAAATTAAGTCATGATCAAACAAGCACAAAGATACACCTACCCCTATATATATATATATTCAAGAGATTTCAGTCTGATAATGGCCATACGTCGAGATCTCAAATTAAGTCATGATAAGATTTTGGCATAGTTGTATCATATAAGCGTGTAGACCACATATATGGCAGTCATGGGATGTAAGGTTATTGATGTAATTAAAAAAGTATATCCCTTAGGCTTATAGATTTTCTCTTTCAGGCCAACAGCCTGCTAATGAAATATTAACCTATTATAAAACTTTTTTGAATTTTTTCTTTTGTAAGCAACATGATCGTATTAATATCTTTTAATCCATTGCTTATGTCTTTAATGAAGTGTGGGTAGCATGAAATATTTTTCTTTTTAATAGAAGAAGTTACATTATATTAATTTATTAATTGGAATATTATAATATTATGATGTTAACAATCAGTTAAAAAATAAAATGAGGTGGATAAGGAGTAAAGCATCCAAATATGCTTAAGAATAGAACCTTTTAGCAAGAAAATGACTATAGCTATATCTTGCTGCATCAGATATCAACATTCATTTATGAAAGAGTTTCTTATATAGAGAAATTTTGGACGTGTCTTTCATGATATATTCAGAAATCTTCAAAAAAAAATAGAATTAATATGCTCTTATCAAAATGGGTGACTTTAGGAAAATGCAGGTTGCATAAATATAATAGAATAATTCCTGAAAAATATTTTTAAATATATATTTTTTAATTATATAAATGTATTAGTAGCTCACCTAACATTTATGTTTATTGTCATTTGTGTCTTTATTAAACCTAGGTAGGAAAAGAGCTACCTCTATCTATCTATATATATCTCACACAAATTTGGGATAAATATTTGATGTAACCCAAGATTTAAATCTTGAAGACATCAAATAACTCAATATGATTAAATCAATATAAAAAGTAAAAGGTAACCCTTTCAAAACCCTATATATATATCCTAGTTTATGTGATATGTCTAGTAATTATCTTTCAATTTAAGTTTGATATTTTCAATTTATGGTTTATAAACCATAGGCGATAATGTGATAATATTTATGTACCAAATCCACAACATATCACATTTGTAAAAAAATTGAAAATAAATCTATGGACATAGTCTCAAAAAATAGTCTTAATTTTTTAGTTTATATAATTAATACTTGAGTTATCATGTGGATGTTTAGGTTGGAACCCATGGATTTGAATGTGGATGAGGAAGTGAGGTCTATCCTTAAGGATGGGGTCTTTTGGGTTGTATCCAAAAATTCCATGGGCACAATCCAATTCTTTCTGATTGGATGGTTGCCTCGTGGAAATACAGTCTTGTTCAGGTGGGCTCTGTGTCTTTTGCAATTAATGTGGAGCTTATTAGTCGGGCTATGGGGCTCATTCTTTATGGAGCGGTGTATAAGGATAGGCACTCCCTATTGCATGAAATTAGGTTCTTTTTAGAGGAGAATGAGTTTCTACCTCGCTTCCAGAATGGGTTTAGTGCAAAAGCTCTTCCTGCCCCCTAGAACAGGGTTGTGAAGGTGATTATGGATTACTTTATGGTGGACTCCACTTATGAGGTGGTGCACAACTATCACGCCATGTTTTTGAATCACCTGAGAAGGCAGAGAAAGATGAATATTCCCCTTTATTTGTTTAATTTGTTGGAGCATTCCATTCTGGTTGTGCAAGCCTCTCATTCTAAGGTGATGGTGCAAGAGGGCCTGGTCTTAATCATCTTTGAGCAGGCGGTAGTGGAAGGTGGTTTTGACGTAAAATAAGTGATTAATTCATTGAATTCCATTCAGATTCAAGTTTGTTTAGACCCTCCAAAGGTACCGACGAATGCAGGGGATTTTGTTGCCATAATTGAATGCGCCTTGGGGATGGTGTGTGGTGTAAAGAGCTCGATACTGTCTTGGGTATTTGGGGCACCCCGAGAAATGCAATTCGGGGATGGTATTCCTGCTAATAAGGAGGGCTCAAGTGGGGAGAAACATAAATCTCCCAGGATTCTCAGGATGAAGTGCTCCTTGGGTCCTTCTTCTTCTAGCACCAAAAATTAGGCGGGTTGTTTGGAGTCTGAATTTCTTCTAAGGAATGTGGAAAAAAGTAAATTGGTTGGTGATGTTTGTTCTCCTCCCAGCTCTACGGTGAAAAGGGGTAGTGTTACCCATCAAATTCATCTTTTAGAAATTAAATAGCGGGCGTCTTGGAGCTCTATGAGGATGGCTTTGGATTATGTGGAGGAGGTGACACATATGGCTGGTGATATCATTGTTCAGTCTGAAGGTGTACTTTAGAACTACCTCGGTTCTTCCTTTGCCTTCTTGATCTATCGATTTTGGTTGTTCATCTATTTTGGTTGGTTGGTGCGTAGCGGTCTGGATTGTTTTTGTGTTTTTGTGCCTTGTGCCTTCTTTGACTGTACTGTCTGTACTGTTTCTTATGTTTGGTTTAGCTTCATGTTGTAAAAGGTTTTAGGGACCCTTTCAAAACCCTCCTTTCTTAATAATACCAAAAAATAAATAAATTATATTACTCTCATGTGCAGTCCTATAGAATATATTACATGTATAAGAACATGAGAAAATTTATTAGATCGGTTTAATATTATACTTGAGTGATGATATTATGGTACCTTCAAGTTATCATACCAGTTATATATTATTATTTATAAATCATATATATTTTTCATATATATGATAACATAAATTGTACAATATGATGACACATTTCTTTCTGACCATTCTTCAACTAATAATGGATTCGATTTTATATTACTTTAATCATACAATGAAAAAGCTACTAGGAATTTGGTTAATACAAAAATATTAAATACTTTATCAATATTGCTCATAGTTTATAATGAATTATTGTAGTGCTTTATGGCTTAAATTTTAAAAATTGCCATCTATAGATAGCTAAATTTTAACTTGTAAAATCTCAAAGAAAAATATTAAACCATAATTTATTTTAGCCTATCAAAGCTATATTTAGTTAAATTAGAGTTGAGAACCCAAAGCTAGAACTTAAAGTGTATGTTATTTGAGACCTGAATTGTAGTCCTACATCATGAAACCTTCAAATCATGTACAAAATAATAAAATTTCAATACAGTCTTATCACTTAACTTGCCCACCATAATCTTAATAAAATTTAAATATATATATATTAAATACTCTTATGTATCATTAGTACTGACTTTATCAATGACCCTATTGAAGATTTAATAATTCTATTACAGAAAGCGGAGAGACATACAATTAGTTGATTATGCTACCTCATTAAGACTTAGATCACAACTCCACCATAAATGTCACTAATGCTAAATTTCATTAGTGGGGACTATTATATAGCTCTAATGTAGATGTGCATCATCTTGTTACCTCCAATAAAACACTATGAAACACATCCAAATAGGCAACTTGCTATATTTTTAAATAAAATCTTATTTTTCATTATATTTTTATGGAACATTCTTCAAATCAACAAAGCAACATCATGATGTGGAACCTTTTGTAACACAACAACTTAATATTGGTCTTGTAAAGCACTTTATAATAAATATTTATTCATTAGTAGCAAGATTACTACCATATATATATTGTTAATTTTAGGTAAACCTCCAACAACCTCTAATATTATTCATGCATATAATTTTATACTAGCTTCATTTATATTTTCTTGTGATAGCATATAATGCTTGTATCTTTTTATTTTAAAACTTTGGGAGTGTATGTGTTAAAACAAACATGTTAATAGATTTTTTATAGATATTTTTTTTGGGATTCACATCAACCTTTTAACCTTTTATGGGTAATGGGTAATCTTCTATTTAAACCATATTGGTTTATTTTAAATCATTTTCATATTATTGTAATGGCTTATAATTAGTTTAATTTTCTTTTACCATACAATTATTTTATATTTCTTTTATCATTTATTTATCTTCATTTTGAGCTATATTGCATGTGCAACATAGTGAGTTCTATGTAATATAGAATGAACATCATGTTATATAGGGAGATATAGATTCATGATATGTGTTCTTATCATAAACATTTTTATCTTGAATGGATTTCTATTTGTATTAGAAGAAGAGTCTATATCACATTATTCTCTACATTTCATAGTTTTTTGATTGCAAGAGTTAGTCTACTCTTCAAATATTTTCAAATTTTAAAACATTACATGTTTTACTGATGCTAATATTAGTATAAGTCATGTTAATGTACGTGTATATTCCTTAAGAATATAATTAAAAATATTATATATAATACACTAGCTCAAATTCTTCTTTCCCTTTATGTAACAACCCAAGTCTACCCACCTAGTTGTACGAAAAAACAAGTCAAGCAAATTTTATAGAGTTTTTTTTTGTTTAAGTTCACTATTAAACTCTACAAGTACCTTCGAGTATGTAGTCAATGCTTCAAGGATCATAGAATTTTATTTCACCCTATGAATATTTAAAATATAGTTTTTAAGTAGTACAGGTATATCAAACCACTTTTGGGTTTAAGACTACTGGAGACAACCACCCAAATGGACATGATTGGCTAAATCTCATGAAAGGTACCATTTGTAGAATTGACTTGCCTGATTTACATCCTCATGTTCTAGCATGAGGGTCAAACCACGACTAGGGTTATCCCCTAGGTCCCATAAAACCTAGAGGGTCAATGCATACTTTCCCATACATTACAATATTTAACCTTCGATGAACCGATCAATTTGTTCTATTAAGTGTATGAAATGGGGTTAGCATATATATACCTAGTGTCTAGTTGATTGTCCCCTACCTAGAGTTAGCTAGAGCCATGTCAATACCCTGACCTTGGCCTTCATATCTCATGTTCATTGTGAATCATTGTTGTTTATCCCATACCAAACACCATGGCTAACTATCTAAGTCAAATGAACATAGGACTTATCATAGTACTACCTGAGAAATAACCTAGAGGTGGTATCCCATACTGCCTCTAGTTACTAGTCCTAACAAAGTCACATGTTTTGACTAATTCTATTATACTATGTTTTCTCTTGAGACTCATTGTGTGCATACCCACGCCTCAACATCATTGGGTGAATTATAAGCATCCTTCATTCTCGATGCCTTATTTTAGGAATAGTTCAGCTGTCTAATCGACTATTAAATTTTTTGAATTTCAAGCCCTCATATCTATTTTATCTCAAATATAATAAGATACAATATTAATTCACTTATCCCCATTCTAAGTTTAAAGCTTTCACTAGGAAGTATATCTATCTTGGAGACCAAGGTCAAATAACTAAAAAGTTAAAACATAATAATAGGTTATTTTAATAAATAACACAAGTAATGGTCACTACATATTTTACTAAGTCACTTAGGACAAAACTTCTTCCAAAGCTATAAATATAAATTTCATTTATAAAATATCCGATCATCCATAACTTATATTTTTTCAACATGAATAATATCACATTAAGTTAACTTCTTCGTGCAATTATATTAATTCGTGCAATTAGCTTAATTCAATTTAGAACTTGAAAGGAGTTTTTAAAACCAAATAATTAAATAAATGCTTCAATTCATGGTGCACAAGGTTATGTACACAAAGTATATATGTTCCTATGACTTTTAACAATAATCTAAATAATTCAAGGAAACCAATGCTCAGGTTTTAGAGGCTTTCCTTTTGAGGTAATACACCCTTCAAGATTATTTTAGTATTTCTTTAGAGAATTGAAACTCTACATGTGGATATACCACAACCTATTAAAATTTGTTGGTCCCAACTCACTTGCATTGACCAATATACAATATATACTACTGCATTAGAAATTAATAATGCACCAGAAGCACTTTGCTAATAAACATACAACTGAAACTAACCACCTGAGTGTGAATCAAATAATTAATACTCTTCTCATGTAATAATAATCATAGCATAGGTTACATTCATCAATTTCCATAATGTACTAGTTTTGTATTGCTTTTGTGAATTTATGTGACCTAAGGACAAGATGTACTTGAAAACATGAAAAAATAATTTAACCCAATCTCATGTTTTGAAATAACAGTTTGAGTTCTTTCTCCAAGCATTAACTTCTAAATGGAAGGTTGAAAAGGAGTTTAATAACATAAATTTTGGCCAACATTTAAAGTGAACATACTATATTTTTGCTTCATCAGAAACATATAAACTAGATACCAAATTTAAGCCTTATCTAAATGAATAAGACTTATTTAACAAAGAAACCTCATCAACATTCATCATTTTCTTATAAAACAAATGGTACAATACATTTCTTGTAATTATTCTTTCAACAACAAGCTACACCATTATTTGCCTAAAACCATGATTTTATTTTGTAACAGAGTTTTCTAGAATTTTTATTTTAATAACAAGATAATTCTTACAAGAATATAGTATAGGCTTCGACTCTTTTATATTACATTATAACTATCCACAAACTCGGTAGGATAGTTCCTACTCAACCCTCTCATTCCCAACTCAATATTTATAGCACACTTATTTCCAAATTTTCATGGTTGTATCTAAACACTAATTTTATAGAAACATCTACCCTAAAACAAATAAGGAAATTAATTATAAAAATATAATGTTGACTTCATATTAAGGCTAATGATATGCTCAAAAACTTCCATATGCAGTACTGACCTGAAAAGTTCACTAGCTTAACAAATTTGGATTTTATAATAGAAGGGATTAGAATCGGCTCCCTATTTAATGAATGTAAACTAATTGCATGTAACTATACCAAACATGCATGCCATGCTCTAGAGTTTCATACAACATATTACAAACCATATACATGTATCCTGAAATGTGTCATCCATGCTTATCAAACAATAATAACAACAATAGCAATAATAGTCATAGCAAAGCATATGTTCTTTTGCAGAATAGAAATACAAAACATTCACAAATAGATAATACCACCATGCAAGTGCACGCAGTAATATTTTTCCAATTCACTTACATACAATAAAATAGTGCAAATTTTCCAGCACAAGTATTATCATCCCTATTTCAAGCAATATCAAAATGCAGATATGAGTATTCTAACCTAGAAACTATCACTATATTATGTGCTCTAGAATAATTTCCAGCATTTATAGAGAAACCCAACCATGCAGCTTGATCTTCTATCTATTATTTTTATAAAAAATACTAAATTCCCTTTTTTCAAGCAACCCAAGACTCTTCATATTATTTTTTTTATAGAAGGCCATGCAAAAATGAATAACAACACTAACCCCCTCTCCATGCATTTCCTTTATTTTCACTCCAAATATATGGAGGAAGTTTTTAATTTTATCAAGACACCTTATGCCTTGCTGTTAATATGACATCCACCCCATACAATATTCAACCATATGATAAGGAAATAAATTATTTTTGGTTCGTTCACTTACTTCCAATTTAATATTACCTACAACATACATGTAAAATACATTGGAATAATATATTTACATATTTTTTGTATAATTCATATGCATAGTAACAATTTCACATACATATTTCTTTTTACCATGTATACATATATTTATTTAAATATGTATATTTATATATATTTTTCTTTTAGTTTTAGACTTTGAACATATGCACAATCAAATAAAAAGTGGCTCCCATCATCATATCTACATTAACCATATGCACACCTTATTTTATATCGACAAGCAACAAAAAAACCTTCAAAACAAAATACATACATTATCCAATCAATCATGAGATCTACATTATATGCATACACATGAGCATCCATGTACTCGCAAGCTGAATCATCACTTCCATTCTTACCTTTTTTTTTGACTTGCTTCCTTTCCACAATGACTTGCACCTAGTATTGCATTCATAGTGACTATCAACAGTACCACATTTCACAAGAAAAGGTAAGTTTATAAATAATTTTACTTATTAACCAATAATTGTGTCAGCAGGGTTGTTATATCCTCCCCACTATAAATAAATATAGTCCCTATGTTTGATACATGGTTAAACAATACATAATTTTGCATATAACATTTTATAAATGTCAAAGTAATCATACCAATTCATTGTTTTCACATCATTTAATACATCACAATCATCATTGAACCATAAATCACTCAAATTCGGATATGTAATTAATTCATATAATATATCATATTGCATTCAAGAAAATGTCAATTAATGGAAAAAATCTAAAATCCTTTTTATTAGTATTGCTCATAATTTATAATGGATTATTGTAGTGCTTTATGGCTTAAATTTTAAAATTGCCATCTATAGGCAACTAAATTTTAATTTATCAAATATCAGAGAAACATATTAAACCATAATTTTATTTATCCTAACCACACTATATTTAGTTAAATTAGAGTTGAGAACCAAAAACTAGAACTTAAAGTGTATGCTATTTGAGACATGAATTGTAGTCCCACATCATGAAACCTTCAAATCATGAATTGTAATCCCAATAAACTTAAAAAATATATACATTACGTACTCTTATGTATCATTAGTACTAACTTCATCGATGGCCCTATTGAAGTTTCAATAATTATGTTAGAGAAAGCATAGAGTCATACAATTAGTTGATTATGCTACCTCATTAAGAATTAGATAAAAACTCAACCATAATTGTCACTATTTCTAAGTTTCATTAGTGGGGACTATTATATTGCTTTAACACACATGTGCATAATCTTGTTGCCTCCAATAAATCACTATAAAACACATTCAAATAGGCAACTTGCTATATTTTTTTGATACTATTGAAAAATAGGGTTTTGAAAGGGGTCCCTCAACCTTTTACATCAACTCCAAGACTACTGGATAAACACAAAAAAAAACCACACAACAAGCAAGAAACCACCTACAACAATGGTAGAATCCAAAGACAATGGATAAATATAAAAATACTTAGAATCAAAAATAGACACAGAGGGAGATAATACTAGAAAAGATCGAGGACAAAAAAAATTTAGTTCTTGACCAAAAAATCAACCTCCTGGACAACATCTTCCACCATCCTAGAAACCTCATCCAATTAATCAATAATAATCTTCAACGAGACCCAAATCGCTCATTGTTTAATCTCCATTATTTTCAGATTATAAATTAGAGAATTCTTTCTTTCAACAGTCCCATCCAGGGTATACACTTCTTTCATTGATTTAGATTTTTTAAATATCTCTTGGCAAAAGCTTAGAATTAGAATGCATGTATATATGAACATAATCCTCCTTAAACAGTTTCTTACCCAATAATCATTTGGAGTTCCTTGTACCACTTACTCCCACCATACTAAAATATGGCTCATCACCCTTTTTAGGACTGGTTTATTTCACTTTGGAAGAAAGCTTTAAAAAATCAATTCTTAGGAATTTACAATGAGACACATTTCCTCTCATACCTCTACCCGAAACCTAAATTTTCCTTTAAATTTTATTGACCCTAGATCCCAGGGAAAAGGATTACAAGTCCTCACTACCATTGTGTGACCCTTCTGACTCATCCTTAAGTGAACAGGGCTCAGAAACCTATTGGTCAACAATCAATTTTAGGATTTCTTTTACAACCAGGTCATGCTCTACTGCAACCCGTTCAAATACTAAAAGTGAAAGACCTTGGCAGATTGGAACCTGACCTCTACCCCCTTGAACGTCAAACATAGACTTTTTCATAGACTAAAATAAAAACATAGGGATGTTCATCTAGATTTACCTCCAAAGATGGTTTAGGAACATAGCATGGAAGCTTTGGATCACTTCATATGTTGAATCAAGAGTGAAATAATCTGTTATTACTCTTACCACCCTATCCTAGTGGGGGGAAAGTGGCTTTGTACTAAACCCATTCTGCATTCTAGGGAGGAATTCATCAACATCCAAAAAAAACTTATCTTCTTAAGCAAGGAGTTTTTCTCTCTATTTTGGAAAGCCCCATACAACAAAAGATCAATGGTCCTGTTAATCATCTCGGTTGACACTTCAAAGGACTAGTTACCAACTCTCACCCAACCATTGTTCTAGGTGAAAGCCATCCATTTTGATAGGATTGGATTATGATCATGAATCTTCTCAATACAATTTGGAATACCTTCGCTCAACATAATCAATCTAACCTCTTCATCAACCGACATAGAGGTAGGTTCTACATGAAGCTTTGTATGGTAATATTTAGGGCTAGACAACTTCACTTTTCCCATGGGTAACCAGGTGCCACTCATCGATCCTTCACTCCATAGCATGGAGAGCCCTTTCACCTTACTCAAAGAATTTCTTAGACAATTACACACTATACAATCTGGAGAAACAAAGCCTAAAATAATGATGATCATACCAATCCACTCCATAACAGGACTGAAACACTAGATCTCGGAAGCAAGCAACAAATGATGTCGAAGCATCCTCGAAATCACCACCAGATGGACTTTGAATATCCTTCAACTTCCCATAGTGACTATGGTATCCCAGAAATGAAAACATAGAGACTGCTACTCTTCAGTCACCTAGTCGAACTCGTGAAAGTAGAGAACTAAAAACCATGCCAAATACTTCAAACTAGATTCCATCACCAATAAAGAGACATTGAGCATGACCTCTCCTTCAGATTTCTAGCATAAAGAGGATTCCAAGAAGAAAAATATCATGGTCCACCACATAGTAAGGAATAAAGTTCAGGTGAAGGGACAACTCAACAAATCATAGAGGAACTGTGTACCAAGAGATTGAGATTTATGAAAAGCAACTTGCTATATTTTTTAAGAAAATATATTTTTCTTCATTATTTTTATGGAACATTATTCAAAGCAACAAAGCAACATCATGATGTGGAAACTTTTATAGCACAACATCTTAATCTTGATATTGTAAATTAGTTTACAATAAATATTCAATCATTAGCAAGATTATTACCATATATATTTTCAATTTTAGGTAAACATCCAACAACCTCTAATCTCATTCATGCATATAATTTTATATTATCTTCATTTATATTTTCTTGTGATAGCATATAATACTTCTATACTATCTATCTTAAAAATAAATCAACATCTTACAGTCGTCGGTCAAGGGTCAAAACCTAACTTTAAAAATAAATCAACATCATACAGTGGTAGGTCAAGGCTCAAATGTTTGCAATATTTA
Source organism: Wollemia nobilis (assembly GCA_028583015.1). Lineage (NCBI taxonomy): Eukaryota > Viridiplantae > Streptophyta > Pinopsida > Araucariales > Araucariaceae > Wollemia > Wollemia nobilis. The sequence goes on from JAQPPZ010017073.1 coordinate 4,395,937, forward strand.
CTTGCTCATTAAAGTGATTCTAATGATATACATCAAACAAGATACACGTACATATATATAGGTTCAAGATATTTCAGTCTGGCAATGGCCATGCAAATACAGCAAGATCTCAAATTAAGTCATGATAAGGTTTTAACATAGTTGTATGGCATAAACGTGTAGACCACATATATGGCATGTTAGGTTATTGATGTAATTAAACAAGTATATCCCTTAGACGTAGAGATTTTCTCTCTCATGCCAACAGTCGGCTATAAAACTTTTTGGATTTTTTTTGTAAGCAACATGATTGTATTATTATATTTTACTCCATTGCTTATGTTGTTATTAAAGTGTGGGTAGCATGTCCAATTATTGACATAATTGTATATGCCCTAATAAAAATGGGTTGCTGTAGGAAAATGCAGGTTGCATAAATATAGTAGAATAATTTCTTAAAAGCTTTTGAAATAGTTTTGTTTATAGTTATATAATTGTATTAGTAGCTCACCTAACATAGGTGTATTGCCAGTCGTGTCTTTATTAAAGCTGGAATTATATATATATTTAGTAAGTGTTTTAAATTTAAGTTTGATATGTTTAATTTATGGTTTATCCAACCATGTACTAAATCCACATTGGTAAAAAAATAAAAATTAAATTTATGGACATAGTTTCAAAAAAAATAATAGTCTTAATTTTTGAGTTTATATAATTAAAATTTGATTTATCAAAGTTATCATATGGAGAATAGATTATATTACTTTCATGTGCATTCTTATAAAAGATATTGCATGTATAAGAACATGAGAAAATTTAATAGTGGAGTTTAATATTATATTTGAGTGAAGAGAGTTATCATACTATTTATATATTATTATTTATAAATCATATATATTTTTCATATAGGTGATAATATATATTGTATAATATGATGACACATTTCTTTCTAGTCATTCTTCAATTAATAATGTATTGGATTTTATATTAATATAATCACACAATGAAAAGGCTATTAGAAAGTTGGTTAATACAAAAAATTTCAAATCCCTTTTATGAATATTGCTCATAATATATAATAGATTATTGTAGTGCTTTATGGCTTAAATTTTAAAAATTGTCATCTATAGAAAACTAAATTTTAACCTATCAAATTTCAAAGCAACATATTAAACCATAATTTATTTTAGCTTGACCAAGCTATATTTAGTCAAATTAGAGTTGAGAACCCAAAGCTAGAACTTAAAAGTGTATGCTTTTGATACATGAATTGTAGTCCCACATCATGAAACCTTCAAATCACATGCAAAATATTAAAATTTCTATATAATATTATCACTTACCATAATCTTAATAAGCTTTAAAAATATATACATTAAATACTCTTATGTATCATTAGTACTGACTTTATGGATGACCCTATTGAAGTTTCAATAATTCTATTAGAGAAAGGGTAGAGTCATAGAATTAATTGATTATGCTACCTCATTAAGACATAGATCACAACTTGACCAACAATGTGACTAGTACTGAATTTCATTAGTGGGGACTATTATATTGTTGTAACACACATGTGCATCATCTTGTTGCCTCCAATAAATCATTATAAAACACATACAAATAGGTAACTTGCTATATTTTTTAAGAAAATCTATTTTTCATAATATTTTTATGGAATATTTTTCAAAGCAACATCATTATGTGAAAAAGCTTGTAACACAACAACTTAATCTTGATCTTGTAAATTAGTTTATAATAAATATTCATTCATTAGTAGCAAGATTACTACCACACACACATATAGATATAGATATTGTCAGTTTTAGGCAAACCTCCAACAACCTCTAATCTTATTTATGCATATAATTTTATAATAGCTTCATTTATATTTTCTTGTGATAGCATATAATACTTGTAGATTTTTATTTTAAAACTTTGGGAGTGTAAGTGTTAAAAAAATATACTAATAGATTTTTTATAGATATTTTTTGAAATCCACATCAACCTTTTGTACATAATGAGCAACCTTTCTTTTTAACCATATTTATTTATTTTGAATCATTGTCATATTATTGTAATGATTTATAATTAGTTTATTTTTCTTTTACCATACAATTATTTTATTTTTCTTTATCTTCATTCTAACCTATATTACATGCACAACATAGTGAGTTATTTGTAAGATAAAATGGACATCAAGTTATACATGGGGATATAGATTTATAATATGTGTTATTATCATAATTATTTTGATCTTGAATGGATTTTTATTTGTCTTAGTAAAAGTGTCTATATCACATTATTGTCTATATTTCATAGTATTTTGACTGCAAGAGTTGGTCTACTACTCAAATATTTTCAAATTTAAAAGCATTACATGTTGTAGTGATGCTAATGTTAGTATCTATCATGTTAATGTAATAGTGCCACTAGAACCAAATTTTTTTGATAGAATGAGTTTCATAGAATGGGAGGTGTAGGTTTTAACCTTATTCCTTATATTACATGTATTTTAGCATTGTATAGTTATAATATAAATACATGCATGCATACATATACAAATGTATGTATGTAATTCTTAGAATTATCATAATAATTCAAGTATAATATATTTTTTTTTATTAATTAAAAAAATGTTTTGAAAGGCCACCCACAACCTTTTAGAGCAGCTTTGACGAGGAGCACAATGTATAACAAACAAAGGAAAGGTGTTCCACAACCTTATATAATAGCTCCAAGGAGGAGCACAATGCATTTATAAGCATCTATTACAATCAACAGCTCCAAAAGGAGAACAATTCACAACTACCAAACAAAATAAAAATCCACACACTAGTCGGTTGGTCCAACCAATAAATAAAATATCATATTAAAGATAAATCAATGACATAAAACACTTCCACACATTGATAGGTCATCAATAGACAACAAGTACCAACCGTAATTATACCACTACCCAAAAAAATAAATAACAATACCGTTCATCAACGGTGCCAAAAAAAAAAGGACCAAGAGCAGCATAAATTAAAATTTGAAATTTAAACAATCAAATATGCTCAAACAATAGATAAAAGAATCTGCTCTTGCACATCAAAAAAACCAGTAGGAAAAGGAGCCAAAAAGAAAAATCTAGAACTGAACTCCTAAAGCAACAACAAAGGAGATATTTAGAAGCATCCAGAAGTACTGGTGGGCCTCCAAAACCACCCTAGGAAGAAAATGCAAAGCTGAAAACTGAGGAAATTTATCACAAAAACTTAACTCTGGCCGGACCAAGGCTCCACGTAGGGATGAGAGAAGAGAAATATGAGAGACTTCCATATGAGAAATGAAGATCTTCCACAACATGGGGAGCCCAAAAAACCACCAGAAGAACTGATTTTGACCACAAATAACACCACCCAATCAAAGATGACAAAACCAAAAATAAGGAAAGATTACCCCAAAAAAAACACTCAACTCTCGATTTGGAGTTTTAGGATCCAGAGGAGAGAAAGTCCCAGAAAAAAAACCTTCTACGGAACAAATCGGTTGCCACATAGGACAAGTATAATATTTTGAATGGTTTATCCTACAATATTATAGATGTTCTTAGTTACAAATAAATCTATCTTTAATATTATAAATTATGTTTTGAATGATTTATCCTACAACATTAATATTGTAAATATTACATCTAGTAATCTTACATATCCACGTGATGTGGTCTACTGGAAAGGATATGTATATGTATAAAAATTATTTGCTCAAGAAAAAATATTAACATTAAAAAAATTGTATCTTATAGTATAACAACCATGATTTATATGGATATATATATATATATTTTTACTGCATCTCTTTCATTGAGTGAATTGAAAGGATTTAACCTATTTGAAACCATAAATTATATTTAGAATATATTATTTATATTTTAGCTATTTCATTCTCTATTAAAAATTGTAAGAATATAATTATACATCTATTTTTTAATTTTATCTTCTTTAACATTTTTGGCCAACAATATTACTAGGACCTATGCTACAATCATTATAGCCAAATATCGATTATGTCATTGATATATAATCAGTAGTAGCTCTTAAAAAGGGGTCATATAGAACAAAGATAAAATTGTTCTATTTTTTATCATGAATCCTTTTCTATTTTAATGTCACTATCCATTTATCATAGAAGCTTAATTTCACTAGATACTTGGTTGAGAAAAGTCCTCAAATCTAATCCATTTTATTTATTTTTTTGTGTTTATTTTTATGCAATTCTAAAATCAAATTAGCTATTGACATTAAAATTTTAATTTAAATACACAATATGCATTTCACTTTTCTTTGTGCATTAGGAAAGGAAATTTCAAAGAGGAATAGTTAAGATTTAAATTTTTCTAACCATAATCTAGAATTCAAAGTCTTAAATTAGAATTTAAAACTTGAATATTAACTTACAAAAGAGTTGAAAGTGTAACATGATGTACAAATAAGGACAACATTGTATGATATAGTATTGTATAGGCCTATGGACAATCAATATACAAATACATTTAGTTATTTACCTATGTACAACATTATTCATTTGTGTAGTCCCTATGGGCCATAGTTAAATTTGTTATAATTAAACCCATGATTTGTAATTAATGTATGTCCCACTTGTTATGTTGTATTATGTTAACTTGATTATATAATTGAGGTTTATTAGTATTGGTAAAAATACCCCTTAACAATTTCATCCATTGTATCATAGTGTTGAGAGCCTTCTTCATGGATAATACAATGATTTTTTATGATTCCTAGTGCCACCTATTAATTGTATATCACTTGCTTTTAATTTTATCTTTTTTAAAGTTTCTCTATAAGATTTGAGTTGGTGAAATTACATTGAGCTTCAAATGGATTGTTTATGTTTGCTTATGAATATAAATATATATATTCTAACATGGTATTAGAATAAGTATGAAGCTTCATTTCTTGGTCATGTATAATGTCTATTTAGAGACTCCATTTTTTTTCTACCTTGTAGGAAAAATTACATCTTTGTCTTCATAAAAACCTTTAGAAAAAGAGGTAATAAGAAAATTTAAATTTTCCTTTCTCCACTTATTCATATCCTCTTTGGAGTATTTATACAATATTTATGTTTTACTATTATTGGAACACATTTTATCTATAGCAAAATACATATTCTTAATTTGACTTTATAAGGGTGTATAACAAAAGATATATTATTGCTTTGACTTAATTACGGTGTGTTTACTTATTAAAAAAAAATCAATTATTTTTTTCTCATAAAAAATACTTGATGTCACTACAAATAAGGGATAATTATGATGTTTTTTTCCCACTTGGGAGTTTTGGTTCCTTTTCTAAAATATGAAAAGAGGAGAAAAATGTTTTTCTTTATTCAATTATCATGCACCATATCTATTTAAATGGTTGTAGCTATTTACTATTATGGATCATGACAAATATCTTCACAAAGAGGCCACACCTTTGGATATAAACAATTATCACAATAGTTAGGCTAGATAGGCATGGCATAAATATGTTCTACCTTTTGACATGAGGAGAAAAAGAAAAAATATATTTTTTATTATTTTTCCATATAGAAAAATTATAAGACATTTCTAAAAATTATTGTTTTTCAAAAATGTCACACTAGGGCTATTTCGGAGAGTAAACTTCTAGAGACCATAAATTTTTCATATGAATGTTTTTAAAGCTTATTTTTTCAAATTGTGTAATTTTTTGAGCTATTTGCATTGTGGTAGTTAGTTAAGGACTGAATACAAGTAGAGGTATGTATCATTGTGTGATTATATTTGAGACTTATTGCTCTATTTAAAGGATTAAATTTATAATATATTATATAGTTAGAATATTTTATCATATGTATTGAAAAATATCTGAATTTAAGGCATTACAAGTAGTTATTGGAACTTTAGAGCATAAAGTAAAAGGATTTAGAATGTACACTAGTAAATCTCTTATCTTCCTATCACCATATTTAGATATTGATTCAATTTATGCATGATGATACAACACTTCATAATTTCTTCTCTCTTCTATTCATTGTCTAGCTACTCTTGGAATTTAGTAATGGTTCTTTTCATAAAAAAAGTTAATACAAATTCCCCTTTGGTGGTCAAAATCAAGTGGTCAATGGGCAAGTTGAAGTTTTCAAATAAGATGAAGAGTGTTGTAAAAGGAAAAGGTATACTTCAAAGGCTTTCCATATATGAATTTTTAACTTAGAGAAGCTTCTAAGAGTAGGTATTATTGGTTTGTATTCATCATATATAGTTATAGAGGATATGATCTTTGTATAAATGCAAGGATATGTAATGTTAGCAATTATGAATGTGGTCTATACTAAGAGAACTCTTATTAAAGGATATATTTGTATAAGTGGACTTCTAGGTGATAACGATGTTTAATTGAGACTTCCTCATGTATTAAGGCCTACTAGATAATACATTATGGGGAAATATTTATTATCACTACTATATTCTTATTCCTCAATCCTCAATTCAAATTATGAGGATGTGTGGAAATAATAATCTGACATAGACAAGTCTAATATTATATTTTATTGTGTTGTACAGGCCTATGAGAAATCATTATACAAATATATTTTACTAATTATTTATATATTTAGTTATTCACTATGTAAGACCTATAGCCCATAGTTAAACTTCTTATGGTTAAACCCATATTATAATTTCCATAAGATTTTGAAATGAAAACTTAAATTTTATTTTACTTATATAATTGCCTCATCAACCTTTGAAAATGAAAATAGAAATATTCTTTTATTGCATCCTTCTATCTTAGACTATACAAAAACTATGGAAAGATAAATAAAAAGTATCTCTTTAGTATATTCCTTTTCTCTACTCCATATCTCCTTTAGATCAAAGTATTTTGACATTATAGGATATTTTAGCATTATATATTTTTTTATATCTACCTCAAAATACTTCTTCACATTATGTAAATTAACATTAAAAATATATTATCCTTTTATGTTTTTCATGAAAATAAAATCAAAATAGTCTCCTAATGCACATTATATTCATCTTTAAAATGAACTTTTTGCATTTCAAAATCAAATTGTTTCATTAATTGCATTAATATTCTCATTATAAAATTTACTTTTAGCTTTTATAATCTAGCAAATGCATGTGCTATCCTTTGTGGATTTTAAAAATATGCTAATGTTGGTTGGTTCGTAGTACAGGTAGAAGTAGATTCACAAGTAACCATTAATTAAGTGAAGGAATCCACTAGATCTTCCTCTTAGGATTGGAGGTTATAAAGTATGATTGACAAGATATATGCACTTTAGTCTAGATTTAGAATAGTAGACTTTCTTCATTCTCCTCAAGAATAAAATAGGATTGTAGAAACTGTGGAAAATTGGGCTTTAGAAAATAGGTATCTGATTTATTATGTAGATTCTCCATAATGGTTAACGTAGAAAACTGAGGATCTATACTATATACTACATGATAACTTTAGTTCCTATATGTTGTGATTCATACAAAAGTCATAAATATATTTGTCCTTGTATTAGTATGATGTGCTTAAGATATATGTTTTGCTCTTTTGTAAAATTTTGTATGAAATCCCTGTTTGCATGGTAGGGAAGACAATGGAGCTTTTTTATTTGCTTATAAGTAATATATATTTTTTTAAACAAATATATATTGTAATTTTCTTATAGATTTTATTCCACATCATCGTATATCAATATAATTTGATTTCAATGAGTGTCAATTTTTTTGTTCAATTAGAATTTGTTCTTTATTTCTCAAGTTTTTAGAATCAAATATTCGTGCTTAAGATTAATAAAACTACTAAGGATTACAATTTTTTCAAATAAAAAATATAATATTTTAATCTAATATTCTATACTCTTTCTCACACCCTTCTTTTTTTATGTGTGATCCACACATCGTGAAATGACATTCTCATGAACTCATTAAAAAAAATAGATATTTCATAAGAAGTGTATCCCATGAACTTGATCAACCTATTTTAATTTAAGAATAATTGAGATAGCATTATCTTAATTTTAACTACCTAGCCTTTGACCAAAATAAATAAGAAACTTTCACAATCCCACCTAACCCTACCCATAATTATGAGGGTAGGGTAACTTTCCATTCTACTAAAGCCATGTCTTATTTTATCTATAAGAATAAAAACATGATTGTATGATTCAAAATATAATTTGAATATATTTTAAAGTGTTGCTAATGGATGAGTGTACTTATAAAAATAAATAATATCAACTCAATCTTAGTGCTCTTAAAACCTTAAAATCTCAAAAATAATATGCTAGTTCTACAAATTTTCCTTTTCCTAGACTAATTATATCAATGCAAATTGCTCATGTCCTAATCTCCATAAAAATTATGACAACAAGGGAGAGTATCATTTAAACCTCTACAAGAATTATAGTTACATATATGTGCTCTAAGTTTATGTTAGAATATCTATTTTAGCCATTTATAATTATGTCATATCCTATATCTCCAACACCTCAAATTATTGTACTACTCTTTCAAAATTATAATTCTTATCCAAGCCTTTCTTTTGATCTAGTCATGGAATCTTGTCATAATATTATTTGTTCAACACTTTCAATAATTGTAGTCTATAATAATCTTAGCCAAAATATTTTCTTAATTATGGGAATATTTTATGGAGTTCATGACATATCTAATTTATTAGCAGATCAATGTTTATCTTCTATAAATATTTTATTATAATTCCTCAACTTATCCAAAAAATAGTTTTTATCTTCATCTAACCTCTTATCGTCAATAGTAAATTCATCAACCAATTTGACATCCTTTCATTCAAAGTTCGAATTAGATGTCGCTACAAATTTACACCCTTATACCATATGGGGTAATTAATATAATATATGGTTAATATTCAACAACCCTCCTCAAGCTAAAGATAGTTATATTAGAATTTGTGTATCTAACCCTTGAATCCTATCATAGCTATCAATGTTTTCCCTGTAAATTTTAAAATTTCTATGTTGTAAATTTGTATGAAATTTGATTATCTCATTAACCACATGAGGTTATTTTGTATTTCTTATTGTCATATAACCTATGATGGGGGCTAATGCATTTTTTCTTTCAAATATTCTTGGACTCAATTGAAATATTTGTTAAACAATTCTTAGTCTACATTAAATATAAGATCATTATCACTACAAATATACCAATTAAACAAAGGCAAAGAAGAAAGCCTATCTAATTTGCTAAGATTGTAAAAACCCTAATGGAGATGTTACAATATGGATCTCAAGAAAAGGACCTCTTAGACACTTTTATCTCTAAATTTTATGAGTAATTATATTTTTATCTTGATGCATAAAGTTTTTCATCCTTTAATGAAGAGTGGAAGCCACTATCATAAAAATAGAAATATTTAATGCTAACTATAGAGTTGAATATAGTAAGGCTACTCATAGAAGCACTAAAAAATAATACTCCTGAGAATCAATATAAGAATGAGCATGTCATTTGTGATGGTGTAGCTTATACTTATAATAAAATAATCAATGTAAACATCATGGAAATACTATAACTGATTATCCTAGGCAATATTTATCCTTAGATTCCTAAGATAACATAACTAATAGCAATTAAATATCTCAAAATAAGAATGGATAAAGCTCCTTGGTTCAATCCTAATAAATGTTGTGCCTTCAATACAAGCAATTGTAATCATACTAATATGTGTATATTCCTTAAGAACATAATTGAAAACCTTATAGATAATACACTAGATCCAATTTTTTTTTTTCATTTAACCATCAATGACACGGAAAATTTTCAAAATACCTTCTAAAAATCATAAAACTAATAGTAAAAATGCTCCCAATAATATAAATATATTCATATTCAATAATGAGCCTCCTCCACAAGAAGGATTAGTGGTTAATATGAACTAATATCACTACATCAATCACATCTCTAACAATATCTATGTCATATCTAACAATATCTATGTCCTAACTAACTAACAAATAAATATTCAAGTCCTTGATCATCCATTATATTATCCACTAATGCAATATCATTTTATCATCTAATATAAATCTAAACGAAATCTAAAGGTATTTATAATTTATTAGAGGAACCTGAATATAATTTAAAAATATATCAATCTTGGGCCTTCTAAAGTGTTTAATCTATATGGACATCCTCATCAAGGTTTTTAGTGAGCATATAGTCCCTTAGGAACTCAACCTAAATAAATGTTCCTCACATTATTGAGTCAATAAGGGTATATTGATGCTAACATATGCTTTTATGAGGACGATATTCATATTTGAGCCACTTAAACAAGGGATACTCCTTCTATATTACAACTTAAATCTATGATGAGCATGTAAATATAATCCTAGTTGATAATTAATCAAGAATCAATATTTGAAGCTTTAAATTTATTATATAGTTTAGGACTAGTCTATGTTATTTGATTTATATTATAACATCATTTTACCGATGATCTAATATATGACAAATTTTTAATGTCCCATTTACCCTTCATCAATGTTTAATGTATGTGTATAAAATTTAAATCTATAACATAATTACTAAAACTAAAACCTTCAAGTACTACAAAATAATTGAAGCTAAAACTCAAAGCCCAACAAATTTTCTCTCATATTATAGGAGACAAGGTCATAGTACATATTCTTATTAAGTATATCTAGTGGCTTAGAAATAATATTTTATATAGGGGAGTGTATTATTTCTTTTTTTAATTATTATTTTATAAAAGCCATATATTACGTTAGGGTTTCAAAAAAACTAGTCAAAACCCATCCCAAGCATATAAAGTCATGCAACCCAACTATCCCTCGAATTTATTCCTTGAAAGATGAAATATCCTAGTACTATATTTAATATGGTGTATTTATCTAAAATTCCTCTTTTAACTATGATTATAGAACTACCAACCTTACAAAATATTAGCAATATAGATGAAAATTTATAAAGAGGAGGTTTCTCTTTTAGTAATAAAAATATAAATGATAACAATGGATGCCCTATCTATAGAAAATATATCTCTTGTTATTTTTACAAATCTCATTAATACTTAAGCAAATCCTAGTCAATATGGGTTATCATTGAAAGTGTATAAGCTTGGATAAGTAGGGCATAATTGAACCACTTCAAATGGAAACTTAGCTAGGATGATAAATTGTAGATTTTGACACTCAAAAAGACTAATGTATACCCTGCCTTATTACAAATATTATTAGCTAGCATTGTCTCTTTGAATGGTTTGTAATGGAATGGTGAAAATCTTTACAAGTTTCAATCATGTTACCTTTGAATAACTATATAGTTATTTTTTATCATTGTGGTGTGAATCAAATACCCTTATTATATTCTAAGATGTTATATTATCAATATTATTATTGCTAGGAGAGAGATAATGTAATTTTCATCCTAAATAATTCTTAAGTTCATTATTATCTTGTCCAAAACTAGTTTTGGTTTTAGGGATCTTTCTATCAAATAGACAATGTGTTCATTTCCATGATCCTAACCTTGATCTCCAATTCTTAAATATTGACAATAAATACATAGAAATCTTAGGTAATATACCAACATCACCTCAATTAAAATATAAATCATGTCTTTTAATAGAGAAAACTATAGACATCAATGGGGGAATACCAAAGAAATTCAAATCCTTGAGATATGTAAGGTTTTTACTTCAATGTAATAGCAAAAAATCACCAACCTATTTATAAAAATTAAATACTTATGTGTTCTATTGTATGCTAACATGAGTAGCCTACATAATTCATTAATTTATAATAATCTATTAGTCAACCCAAAATGCAAACCTATCAAATATAAATTGCACAAGATATCATAATGTTACACTTCTAGCGAAAGAAGAATTTCAAAATATTATTTATGATGGTTTTGTTCAAAATTACCATATTTCCAACATTATCCTAGTGTAAAAGAAATTAGAAAGCATTTGTTGTTTCCAGTATTCCTTTTCTAGAAGGGGTCAATTTTTGTCTCTGTATGCAAAACCACGGTGTTCATGATGGTTTTTCTATTTGGTATTTGGATTGTATTTGGCTAGGTAAAAATCCCATTTAAATTTTTTAGATTCAAATTGTCTGGTTGGTTGTTAGACATTAATTGACAATATTTGGCTCGTTTAAACTTTTTATTTTAAATTTTTTGGTGCTATTGTTTTGGTTTATGTATCGATTTCTTTCTCGATTGGGTAGCAACCTATCTTTAATGTTAAATTTCTCTAGTGATGTAAGTACTACACGATGGTTTTTGGTTTGGTAACTTATTTTATGGTTGATGTATTTTATCACTTTTTAGGTGACTAGATTTTCTTTGTAAAAGATTTGGAGGTCATTTCAAAACCTCTTTCATTTGGAAAAAAAATAGGAAGCATCATACTCACTAAAAAATATGATTGTCAAATTCAGCATAGGATTTGGAATTATGAATGGATTTTCAAGCTATAATAAAATCAAAATAATCCTTGAATACTAATATAAGACTACAATCACCATATCATGAGGAGTATTCTTCTATCAATTATTTCTTTAGAGTCCAATAATAGAAGGGCTATTTGTAAATATACATGATATATGTCTTTGATGATATCATGCATGATATTATAGAAACTTATTCCAATGATATCCTTGGTTGTTCCATTTATAATAAGGGCATAACCATAACTTGAAATATATATTTCAAATATTGAGAGCTATAAGGTATATCTAAACCAAAAAAAAGTATATATCTATTGTAGCTTATAGCAAGATCATAGGGTCTATAGTGTGTAGGAGAGGCATAGAATTAGATTTTGAGAAGATATAATATATAATTAGCATTCCACCCCTTAGAAATATTACCCAACTTAGGTGTCTCTAAGGCAAGATTTAATCCATCAAATTACATATCTTCCCACCTGCCCAAAAATATAAAATCTTATACAGAGTCTAAATAATGATACAATATTTGATTGGCATAAAAATGTCAAAACATAATTTAAAAAATTAAGAAGTACTTAATGTCACCTCCCAATCCTACTTAATTATTTTTTTGTACATTACGTACAATTGAGTATACCTTTAATGATTTTTTATCTCAATATAATGATAAATGTAGAGAATAATTAATCTATTATATCAGTAGAACATTATTAAACTTTGAGATCTATTCTACCCTCTAAGAGAATATTTGCCTATCTATAATATATTCTTCATGGATGCTAATCCATAAGATATTTATATCGTAAGGTTTGATCCTTTGTGATATATTATATCCAAAACTTATACTTTAAGATGTATTGCTATCTGGATCATGCTTCTTATCAAATTTGACCTTCATTTAATAATCCAAAAATTAGTGAATGTTCAAGTCCTAGATGAAAAATTATCAAATGTATTTTTAGAATCCAACCAAGACTTAAGGACCAAGCTACATGATCAATTTATCCTTTTCCGCAAAATAAAACTTGAAGAATATACTTTTTAGTCTCTCTGATTTGGTGGATCCAAGTATATCAAAGGAGTAGGTGTGGATATTATCCTTGATTCTTCTTAAGACCAATTTATATCATTATTTTTCAAGCTCAGTTTTACCTATACCAATAATATGGTATAATGGAAAACCATTATCCTTTGACTTAGGGATGATAAAGATCTTAATATCAAAATTCTCATATTATTTTATGATTTACTACTAATTGTTAAATTAATAAATAAATTTAACCAAACAAATGTGAAAATATTAAGCCTTAAAAAGGCATCATTGGCTTATTATTTATGACTTTTGACAAGGTTACCATTAAACCTATCCTACCATACCATAACATTCACCATTCACTTTTTATGTTACCATTAATCCTATCCTAGAATCAATAGCCGCCTTGAAGATGTTATGGATTCCTTAACATTCACTTTTTATGTATGCAACCTTAATAAGCATAAAGGTAATTTATATCCTTTATAACTTTTCTCTTTTAAGGTGATCCTTCGACTAGCCACTCATGTCAAGATATATAATTGTAAAATATTTATTTTTGTAAAACTTTTGATAAAAAACTAGTGAAAAAATATAATAATTATAGCTTTTTAATGTCATTATTGGTAGTATCTTGTATTAACATATCCTGGATAGAGATTCACTTGTGTATCTAGAACGAATCAAATCTTAATAGACCATCAATGAATCCCATAATGGGTCCAGAAAAATATAATTCCTTTATCCTTTGTCTCCTAACTTTTAAATCGTCTCTCACTTCAGTTTATGCGTCTCACCTGACAGGCCACGTTGTTACTGTTTTCGGATTCTTTAAAATCAGCAAATTTGATACTAAAACCCTTTACAGATAAGTAAAACAAAGGAAGGCCAGTGCCTCTCCACATAAGACATTTTTATAGCAAATGCAACGTTTCTAAACTATAAACAAACGCATACTGTAAAGGAAATATTTTGATTTTTGTTTTTTTTGCCGCCCCTCATCTGGGTAACAAAAATGTTTTGATTTTGTTTTTTCTTCCTGTTCTGGATCCTTTTAAACATTAGACTGTTTCTCATGACTCAGATCCCATATACGTGTATAATATTTGTGAATAGTTTTCATAACTCATTCAAAGATTCTCATCTTGTCCATAAGCGTGTCCAAAATTCAGGCAATGGACCAAAGAGAAAAGAACATCCAGACCCGAGTATCATTTTCAATATGCGAAATAGCTCACTTTTGCAACATTGAGGAGAGCAGTAACACGTGCAGATGATAACGCTCCAGCAGTTTTCAAAGCATAAAGTATATTCAAACAAACAATAAGGTCGTATATTCGACAGCTTGCAGCACTATATCTTGTACAACAACCACTGCCATGGCAATGACAATAACTTGTTTACAGCACTTTTGACGTACATGCCTACGCCCAGCAGTACTCCATTCAAAGTGATTTCCATCTACATGTAAATCCGCACAACAAAGGAGGTTCAGCCATCCATTCAAACAGTGATAGAAAACTCTCGATTTCTCATTAGTTCTCGATTTTCTAGTGCGAAATTCGGTTCGCGTAGAAACTCTTAAGAAGTTGGAGAAACTTGTCAAGAAATGCAGAAAATGCAAACTCAAAACTTGTCAAGACATTTATAAGTTGTATTTTTGTTAGTTTTGATGATGATGAATTTTAATTGAAAATATAATAAAAATCAGCTCTCTCTATCTTTCGAATTTTTGTTTTAAATATATATTTTTAATATATATATATAGATAGATTTGGAATGGCATGTTTTTGCGGACTCATGGTTTCTAACCATAATTTAAATTTCAGCAAAGGCAGCAGTGGAAGCACCTTCTGCAACAAATGAAAACGATTCACACTCAAATATAATTACTCACTGCAACACATCATGTGATCAAACAATTCAACTCCAGTTAGTGAAAATCAAATGACGTTTGACCCGAAAGCATTGTCCTTATCCAAAAATAGTCCATACCAGACATGTGCACGTGAATAGGTTAGCATTTTCATCCACTAACTAGCAATAGGATACCTACAATATTCAGAGACTAGGACACCCAGCAAAGATCTCTCGTCCATGTCCAGAAAAAGAGGTGCGTTCGTTCATGTAGAAAATCACTCATTGCTGCATTGAAAAGAAACTCCATTAGATCTGTTCAAATTTTCATAATGATTCTTTTTAATTAAATTTCTTCCAAATTGAGAAAGCTAACTTAATATCAATCACATTGGATATAATCTGTCGCACAAAGAAATACAAGTACAATAGAAGCAACGGACAGTGCATGTTATCTTCTTTCACCCTATCTCTTAAAGATAAGATATGGACCTCTTTTACCATGATTGTTATCTTCTTTCACCCGCTATTTCTTAAAGATAAGATACGGATCTCTTTTACAATGTTAATGTTAATCATATGTTTTATTAATTTTTTTTTCTTCTTTCACCCCTATTTCTTAAATATGGACCTCCTTTACAAGGTTAATGTTAATCATATATTTTATTAATTCTTTTTTCCATTTTAATACCTATCTTAAAAATAAATCAAGATCTTACACTCGTAGGTCAAGGCTCAAAACTCGTAGGTCAAGGCTCAAAACCTATATTTAAAAATAAATGAACATCATACAATGGTAGGTCAAGGCTCAAATGTTTGCAATCTGTACTTGCTCATTAAAGTGATTCTACTGATATATATCAAACAAGCACAAAGATACACGTACATATATAGGTCCAAGAGATTTCAGTATGACAATGGCCATACAGCGAGATTACGATACCTTCAAGTTATGGTGTCAATTATATATTATTATTTATAAATCATATATTTTTCACATAGGTGATAATATAAATTATACAAGATGATGCCACATTTCTTTCCAGTCATTCTTAAACTAATAAAGTATTGGATTTTATATTAGTATAATCACACAATAAAAAAGCTACTAGAAATTTGGTTAATACAAAAAATATAAAATCCTTTTATTAGTAATACTGTTCATAATTTATAATGGATTATTTTAGTAATTTATGGTTTAAATTTTAAAAATTGCAATTTATGGGCAACTAAATTTTAACCTATAAAATATCAAAGCAACATATTAAACCATTATTTTTTTAGCCTAACCAAGCTATATTTAGTCAAATTAGAGTTGAAAACCCAAAGCTAGAACTTAAAGTGTATGCTATTTGAGACATGAATTATAGTCCCAACCTTCAAGTCAGGTGCAAAATAATAAAATTTCAATATAATATTATCACTTAGCTAACCCACAATAATCTAAAAAAACTTTAAATATATATATATATATATATATATATATATATATATATATATATATATATATATATATATATATATATATATATATATATATATTAAATACTCTTATAAATCATTAAAACTGACTTCATTGATGACCTTATTGAAGTTTCAGTAATCCGGGTAGAGTCATACAATTAGTTGATTATGCTACCTCATTAAGACATAGATCACAACTCAATAATTCGAGTAGAGTCATACAATTAGTTGATTATGCTATCTCATTAAGACATTGATCACAACTCGACTATCAATATCATTAGTGTTAAATTTCATTAGTGGGGACTATTATATTGCTCTAACACACATGTGCATCATCTTGTTACCTCCAATAAATCACTATGAAACACATCCAAATAGGCAACTTGCTATATATTTTTAAGAAAATATATATTTATCATATTTTTATAGAACATTCTTCAAAGCAACAAGTCAACATGATGATGTGGAAACTTTTGTAACACAACTTAATCTTGATATTGTAAAAGAGTTTAAAATAAAAATTCATTTATTAGTAACAAGATTACTACCATATATATTGTAAATTTTAGGCAAACCTTCAACAACGTCTAATCTTATTCATGTATTTAATTTTATACTAGCTTCATTTATATTTCTTGTGATAGCATATAATACTTGTTTTTTTTTTTTTTTTAAACTTTGAGAGTGTAAGTGGTAAAACTAACATATTAATATATTTTGTATAGATATTTTTTTGGGATCGACATAAACCTTTTATAGGTAATTGGTAACCTTCCACTTTAATCATATTGGTTTATTTTAAATCATTTTTATTTTATTGTAATGACTTATAATTAGTTTATTTTTATTTTATCATTTCTTTATCTTCATTTTGACCTTTATTACATGTGCAACATGGTGAGTTCTTTTTAAGTTAGAATGAACAATAAGTTATAGAGGGAGATATAGATTCAAAATATGTGTTATTATTATAAATATTTTGATCTTGAAGAAATTTTTATTTGTCTTAATAAAAGAGTCTATATCACATTATTATCTATATTTCATTGTATTTTGATTGCAAGAGTTGGTCTACTCCTCGAATATTTTCAAATTTAAAAGTATTACATGTTGTAGTGATGCTAATATTAGTACTAGGCATGTTAATGTAGTAGTGTCACTAGGACCAAATATTTTTGATGGATCTAATAGAAGGAGTTTCATAGAATGGGAGGTGTAGGTTTTAACTTTATTCCTTATATTACATGTATTTTAGCATTGTATAGTTATAATATGAATATATACATACATATACGCATGCATACATATATAAATGTATGTATATTACACTTAGAATTATCATAATAACTCAAGTATAATATTGTTTAGATATTCCTAGTTATAAATAATCTATCTTTAATATTATAGATTATGTTTTGAATAATTTATCTTTGGTGATGGTGCAGCTTATTCTTATAATAAAATAATCGTTTTAAACATCACACAAATTCTATAACTAATTATCCTAGGAAATATTTATCCTTAGAACCCTAATATAATATGACTAATAGCACTTAAATATCTCAAACAAATAATAGATAAAGCTGCTTGGTTCAATCCTAATAAATATTGTGCCTTCAATACAACCAATTGTAATCATACTAATATGTGTATATTCCTTAAGAACATAATTAAAAACATTATAGATAATACACTAGCTCCAATTCTTATTTCACTTTAACCATAAAGGACATGGAAAATTTTCAACATACCTTCCATGTCATGATCCTCCCCTAGACAATTTTTCAAACTAAAATATTTATGAACTTATGTAAAAATATTAATGATAAATTATGTATATTTTAATAGGTTTTGATGACTAATGATATGATACTGATAAACTTAACTTTTTTTAGGAA
This sequence comes from Wollemia nobilis, assembly GCA_028583015.1. NCBI lineage: Eukaryota > Viridiplantae > Streptophyta > Pinopsida > Araucariales > Araucariaceae > Wollemia > Wollemia nobilis. The sequence goes on from JAQPPZ010017073.1 coordinate 4,414,678, forward strand.
TATGCATCTCCACAAATAGGCCAAGTACTGATGGTTATTAATGTTAAATTGATTTAAATAATGATTCCTTTAATTTAAATTTTTCTTATGTCTTTGTAAATGAATATATTATTGTTATACTTACACAATAGGTAGAGGTAAGTGTCATTACTACCATGTTTTACAAATATTTAATATCACTTTATGAAAACTAAAGTATAATATTTAGTATTATGTTAATGAAATTATTGCTATTATACCAAAGCATTGAAATAAACAAGAAAATAAAGATACGTAGTAAACAAAAATATGAAGTCTCTATAAAATTAAAAGAAACCCAACTTGGTGATAGTTTTGAATTAATTTTTTTCGAATGAATATTTTGAGGATGTTTTATAAACCCATATGGAAAAAGAAAAGAGTAGGAAGGGATAGATTGGATTGTTCACTTGGGATGAGAGTACACAAGATAGAGATATCACTAGAAGACTTGGTGAAAAGGAGAAAAAGAGATCTCTTTCATTGAGAAGCGCTTGAAATACCTCCAAAAAAGTACTTTAAATTATAGAAGGTATCTTTTCTATGATATATTTTGGGAAATAATTTTCTGATCATTGAAATGATGCATGTTCTCTTATTATCGATCAATCTGGTTTTAAAAACAAATGTAGAACCATGTGTAGAGATAGTAAGGATTAATATTACTGAAGTAAGATGGAGCCTTTACTCTATCATAAATTACGGAAATGGGTCATATATAAATTTATTACCTTAACACCTTTCCCAAGCAATGAATGTGCATCCCTATGAAACATTCTCATCTACGCCAATATAGACAAAGAAGATGCCATGGTATTTTTCTTTAGTTTATGTTATACCACCTCTAAATACCTTTAGACATAATACTTTGTTATAGGGTATTGCTTCTAGATATTCATCAGTATGTATGTGCACCCACAATGCTAAACTAGGCTAAGCTACAACACACATATGATTAAGAACACAATTTATATCTTATTAAAACATAATGTGTTTCACATGGAAGTAGAACTTAAAGATAATAAAGATTTAGATTTCACCTTGAACCTTATGATTATTTAAATAACCAACTAATGAAGTTACCTCTAAAACAATCATACTATAGTGGAGTCTGTCAGTGTTTCCACGATAGAATTAACTCCACGTCAGAGTTATGAGATATTTTTATAACATGAGCAACATTAGAATATTTGATAGGTTAATTACACAATAGTAAAATAAAAATATAAGTTTATTACATTCGAATCCTCGAGTTGGAATGTAGATGGTGCATAGAATATGGTGTAACACAAAATTATAAATGGATAACACCAAATGATTCGTTGATTACACCTTAGATACAAGGATAATTAAGGTTTAGAATATATGAATTACAAAGAGTATTTCTTAGATTAAAGATGTTTTTTTTTAAGTAAAGGAGGGTTGACCATAGGTAAATAAATGCCCTTGAAAATCAAATGTTAGTTATAAAATAATTAAAAACAATCATTCTTTAGTTAGTGAATAGATCTATAGAATGGTTCTATGTTTAATGAATATTATCATGAATATATTGGGATTCAAGTTAATTAGTGAATAAATTATTGATTTAGAAATGAAATGGTTCATGATTTATGCTTGTAAAATATAGTTAAGAAAAGAATATTAAAAATATTTTTGATTTTATAAAGTTATTCATGTATAGTGAAAGATGTATCTTGAAAGAATCTTGATAGCTATAGAATTTTAAAAGGTTACATATTATTTTGGATAATCTACATCATTAATTTAGAAGTTTGAAGTAATTGCATTATTGGTCCTCTAAAATATGATAAAGGCTTCATTTGGGCTGCTTAAAGGCTTGTGGATTCAACATAAAGCCATTAAATAGAAAGAAACTTATGGGGGTTCCTTATCTAGTCTTTTGTGAAGATGTGTTTAAGGGAGAACTTGAAAAAAAATGTAGAATTATTATTGAAAGTAATTTTAGTACGAGGGAAGTATGGGATTCCCTCGCTTGTAAAATGGGAGACTTACAAATACTTGTAATGAAAGCAATACATAGGAGTTATGGAAACTCTTATGCAATTAGAAAATATTGTAGAAAGATAAAGGGACAATGTTTCCCTTTTAATTGGTTATAGGAATGGCAATAAAAAGAAATAAACTATTTTTGAGGTTGGGTTTTCTCCTTGGAAAGGGTTCCTAGGATATATGATGTGTATAATGGTTATATTTTGTGGTACTTGGTATGGAATTGTTATTTACATTTATTGATTTAATTATATTAGTAAGAATAAAAAAGGGATAGATTTGTTTATTCTGCTTTGATGACATTTTTATAATAAATAATGTATTGATGTTGTGGATTACCTCTTTATTTTCTACATTAGTATTTGATATTAAAAGTAAAAATTTAATAGATTTTTAGTATCCATTTACTTTTTGTAAGGGAGCGTGGTATTTTTAGTTATGTTTCTTATTATTGAATGAATGGCATATAAAGGATAACCTTATCTTGAATTCCTTAGGATAGTGGGTGTTATTTGTCTAAGGGTTATAATTATATAATGTCCAAGTAGTTAGTCCCTAATGTTAGGATTGGAACTAAGGGAAAATCCCTTAGGGATGCCATGGGCACTTTAAGTATGGATCATTAAAGTTGGATCCAAAATAAAGATGACTTAAAATCCCATTGTAACTACATCCATATGATGGGACTTCCAAAGGAAAGAGAGGTACTCATGTGATAAAGTTGATACCCTATTAAACTAGTTAATAAATGACAAGCACTAGCTTAATGGTGCATAGTAGTTCTACACTAAAAGAAGTGTGTATATCTACAAGAAGCTTACACCTAAAAAGGATACTAGTTAAGGAATGATGGATACTAGTAGGGGATTTGGCATCCCTTTTCTCAAATGAATGAGATAGGGTTAACCCTCACACCATGGTAAAAAATTCTAAAAAAAAGTAAGGAAATTCGGGGTGACCACTAAAAGGTGGCCTTTAAGCTATATGGGTAGTGAGTAAAGGTAAACCCTTTAAGCTATTTACATAATCTATATCTTATTGAAACATAATATGTTTCACATGGAAGTAGAACTTAGAGATAATAAATATTTAGATTTCACCTTGAACGTTATGATTATGTAAATAACCAACTAATGAAATTACCTCTAAAACAATAATACTATAGTGGATCCTGTCAGTGTATCCATGATGGAATTAACTCCAACATCAGATTTGTGAGGTATTTTTATAATATGAGCAACATTAGAATGTTTTATAGGTTAATTACACCATAGGGAAATGAAAATCTAAGTTTATTACATTGGAATCCATGAGTTGTAACATATATGGTGCATAGAAGATGGTGTAACACAAAATACTAAATGGATAACACCAAATGATTTTTTGATTACACCTTAGATATAGGGATAAGATAAGGTTTAGAATATATGAATTACAAATATTATTTCTTAGATTAAAGATGTTTTTTTTTTAAGTAAAGGAGGGTTGACCGTGGGTAAAGAAATGCCCTTGAAAATAAAATGGTAGTTATAAAATATTTGAAAATAATCATTCTTTAGTTAGTGAATAGATATATAGAATGGTTCTATGTTTAATAAACATTATCATGAATATATAGGAATTCAAGTTAATTAGTGAATAAATTATTGATTTATAAATTAAATGGTTCATGATTTATGCTTGTAAAATATAGTTAAGAAAGTAATATTAAAAATATTTTTGAGTTGATAAAGTTGTTAATGTATAGTGAAATATGTATCTTGAAAGAATCTTTATGGCTGTAGAATATTAAAAGGTTACATATTATTCTGGATAATATACATCATTAATTTGGAAGTTTGAAGTAATTGCATTATTGGTCCTCTAAAATATGATAAAGGCTTCATTTGGGCTGCTTAAAGGCTTGTGAATTCAACATAAATCCATTAAATAGAAAGAAACATATGGGGGTTCCTTATCTAGTCTTTTGTGAAAATGTGTTTAAGGGAGAACTTGACAAAAAATGTAGAATGATGATTGTAAGTAATTTTAGTACGAGGGAAGTATGGGAATCCCTTGCTTGTCAAATGGGATACTTACAAATACTTGTAATGAAAGCAAGACATACAAGTTATAGAAACTCTTATGCAATTAGATAATATTGTAGAAAGATAAAGGGATAATGTTTCCCTTTTAATTGGTTATAGGAATGGCAATAAAAAGAAATAAACTATTTTGGAGGTTGGGTTTTCTCCTTGGAAAGGGTTCCTAGGATATATGATGTGTATACTGATTATCTTTTGTGGTACTTGGTATGGAATTGTTATTTACATTTCTTGATTGAATTCTATTAGTAATAATAAAAAAGGGATAGATTTTTTTATTCTGCTTTGATGACATATTTATAATAAATAATGTATTTATGTAGTGGATTACCTCTTTATTTTGTACATTAGTATTTGATATTAAAAGTAAAAATTTAATATATGCTTAGTATCCATTTACTTTCTGTAAGGGAGCATGGTATTTTTAGTTATGTTTCTTATACTTGAATGAATGGCATATAAAGGATAATCTTATCTTGAATTCCTTGGGATAGTGCGTGTAATGTTTCTAAGGGTTATAATGATATAATGTCCAAGTAGTTAGTCCCTAATGTTAGGATGAGAACTAAGGGAAATTCCCTTATGGATGCCATGGGCACTTTAAGTATGGATCATTAAAGTTGGATCCAAAATAAATATGACTTAAAATCCCATTGTAACTACATCCATATGATGGGACCTCCAAAGGAAAGAGAGGTACTCATGTGATAAAGTTGATACCCTATTAAACTAGTTAAGAAATGACAAGCACTAGCTTAATTATGCATAGTAGTTCTACATTAAAAGAAGTGTGTACATCTACAATAAGCTTGAACCTAAAAAGGATACTAGTTAAGGAATGATGAATACCAGTAGGGGATTTGGTATCCCTTTTCTCAAATGAATGAGATAGGGTTAACCCTCACACCATGGTCAAAAATTCCTTCAAAAAAACGTAAGGAAATTTGGGGTGACCACTAAAAGGTGGTATTTAAGCTATATGGGTTGTGAGTAAAGGTAAATCCCAAATTTGACTAGTTAGCATTTACCAATGGTATTCAAGTTTAATATATGTACGTGTGAATAAGTTAGTATTTTCATCCATCAACTAGAAATAGGATACCTATAATATTCACAGGCTAGGAAACCCATCAAATAAAGGAATAATTACCAAAGATATCTCTTCCATGTCTACAAAAAGAGGTGTATTTTACATTGATGTTCATGTAGAAAATCACTCATTGGTGTATTGAAAAGAAACTCCATTAGATTTGTGCAAATATTTATAATGATTCTTTTCAATCAAATTTGAAAGCACGAGATTCCGAAAGATTGAAAGGAAAACTAATGCGAGGTATTCAAAACCCAAAATTAACGCTTAAGGTCCTATAAAGTGAAATGCATGAAATGAAAGAGACGAATTGAACTAAGATAAAAGAAAGTATAGAAAGCACAACCCTTTTTATTTAACTCTCTTAATATCGGTTACAAAGATGCCTCCTCCCTTTTCAGGGGATAGGAGCGTTAAATGAGTTTTGGTTACAATCATGACTTAGTGTTCCTCCTTCCGCGTGCCCACATGTAAAATGGGCGGGCCAAAGTGTTGCCGCCACTGGTGTTGATGAATCCTTGATCCTTGCTACTCCTCCTACGTTCAAAGAAACAACAAATCATTAGTAGCACCTGTGACAAAAGATAATGTGTTTGATCCTAAAAACCAATGGAGGATGCATGCAAAAGATTAGCTAAATCGATAAATAAAATGACTCCAAATAACCTACAAATTTGATAGAAACCAGAGAACATTACCAGAAGATCACTGCAAATGAAATAGTCAGGAAATTCCCCATCAATTCTAATTCACTCTGGGGCAGGACGGATCCGACTGTAATTCGCTTCGGGGTAGGACGAATTCACCTGCACCAAAGCGCCGAAGTGATACTGCCAAAATGTTGTGTCTCGAGAACTCCAAAGACCTGCAAACTTGGGGGTTAGCTAATTGGAGGCATTTTGGGAAGACCCAGATGGTCAAATTTCCCCAATTTGGCCTCCATAAATGGGAATTTGATGCCGCTACTTGCAAGTTAGTGGGAACAACAAAAGCGACAAAACATGATAAAAATTGATCAAAGCATTGTGAAATCAGAATCATAAGCTATTTAAGTAGCATAATATGGAATGCTAAGTAAACAAATGACAAAAAGAACAATCTGCCATGAATTCCCAATCGTTCTTAAAAAAAGAGGATTAGGCTCGTAGCAGTGTGGGGCGCCCGGGTGGGCCACCCACCGTTGGAACCTGATTTCAGCACCAATCCACTTGGGATGGGCCCAAAATCTCTTGTAATGGGTTGTCAGCAAATTGGGTGGGATAATGTGGTCAAGTGTCAGGTTTTGGATCCGGATTCACACTTCCAATAACCACCCAATGACCTCCCTTGCGAAAGAGATCAAGGATGTGGAAGAGGTGAATCAAAAGGTAAAGTGTGGTATCAATTTGGTAGCACTTCATTGCTTGAAAATGCTTCCAACCTGTCCTCTTTTGGGTGAGAAAACTCACCTTTTTATAGACCCAAGGGGTCTCTTTGGATGGGCATGCATGGGCACCATGTGGTAGTCATGCCTTCCCATGAGGGAGGAGAGTCCTCCCTGATTTGGGCTTCCATGACTGCCCTTGTAATAGTCCTTAATGCTCACCTTACTCACCTACACGTGCATGCAAGGCAGGAGGCATTAATGGACTGTCCTTAGCTGCCACTTGTCAAGATTTTTCTTTTTGCCCGTTGAACCTGGAATTCATCCCACCCAGGAGCAGATTCTGTATTCGTCCTAGGGGAGGATGGATCCCATTTTGAATTCATCCCAGGGAGGGATGGATTCTGAGCAAAGTGCCTAGAAGGTGCCAAATTGATCTCTAACTTCCCAAAACTACTGTGAGAGTGGTTAGGACCACTGTTTAACCTCTGGGGGCTACCCTTGGGGCTGTGGGTGTCAATGCGATCAGTGTTTGTAGTCACATAATCAGATTGGTGCTGTTTTGGTGTCTATAGATGCCCCTTTTTGGGATGCGCTGTGCATGGTGCAATGTCGAGCAAAAATAGATAACCAAAGAACTAATGATTAGGGTTTCTTAGTAACCTAACCAACTCTTGATGCCCCAAGCATGGAAAGGGCATGCATTCTTGAATCCTTGCTTTTGATGAGCGAAGGAACTTAATTCAAGTGTTAACCTTTTTCGGTGAGGTGTTACTTGAGCTTGGACATTGATCAGTCATGAATAGGCAAAGGGCATAACCTTTTGTCTGTGGTAACCTAGAGTTCATGATTCACGAATGCCAAGTGTTTGATCAGCTTGTGATTAATGCTTGTTTACTTCCCCAACCAGGAGCGTAATTGTCTTTGTCAATGATCCTTTGAATGCATGTCATTTTCCATGATTGGGTGTGTAATTGTTGATTGGTGACTAAGTGTGACTACCCCCTCAAGCGACAAATCGATGAGGGAATGACCTTCATGAGAAAAATGATGAGTCGCTTGACCCAAGATGACTTGTGTAAGGGTGCCTTCAGAGATTTATCTTTGAATGTGTGTGCAGTTTTCGACATTTAGACCTATTTTTGGTGGGTGTTAACCCTTTTGGCGACGCCGTTTGGAGCTGAAATTGTCAAAAATTCATCTTCCCGTGGAGCGGTCCGGCCATGGTGGCCTTCTTAGGGAGTAGGATGGTGAAGATTTATAACCTCGATGTCTATTTTGGATGCCAATAATGTTAGGTGCGAAGGCGCCTTCGTTCGACAATGTTATTATTTATTTTTGGGTGGGTTTTTGACCCTTTTGTTGATGTCGTTTGGGGATGAAATTCTCAAAAATTCGTCTTCCCATGGAGCGGTCCGGCTATGGTAGCCTTCTTAGGGAATAGGATAGTGAGTATTTGTGACCCCGACATCTATTTTGCATGCCCAGAATGTCAAGTGCAAAAGCACTCTCATTGGACAGGTTTATTGTTGCTTTTGGTGCATTTTTGTTCATTTTTTTGCTGTTTTTGAAATTTTTGCCCTAAATTCATTTCGAGGTGGGATGAATTCCAGCATAGTATTCATCCCAAGGTATGCCGAGCTCTAACCAGAGTGCTCATCCTAGGTAGGAATGAATATAGGCTCAAAAGGCTTATTTAAAGGCCAAAACTAGGGTTTGGGCTCATTTGCATCTGAATTTTCTTGCGATTTGGAGCTCTAGGGAGGAGGAGGTTAATTCTGCGAAGCGAAGCGCTGCCGAATTTCTCTCGACATCATGAGTGCACAAACCGGATCGAGCGGCGGAGCCGAAGTGAGACCAGTAAGTGCTCTTTTAGCATTATTACTTTTTGTTATGTGTTTTTGAAATTGCAAGTTATTTGTTTATTTTTCTTTTGTGATGTTGTTTTCTTGAAATAAAAATGAAAACCCTAAAAACTTAACTGGACACAAACCAAGACTTTAGCTGAAGATTGAACACGTAGCTAAAACCTAGGTGAAAAATCTTTATTTTTGCTTTCAACTTAAAACCTTAGGATAAACGGAACAAATAAGAAGAAAACCCTAGTTTTTTAGGCTGAGCTTGTCAGTTGTAAAACGTAGGTGAAAACCCTAAGTTAAAACTGTTATTTTTACATTTGTTTTGTTTGTACAGAATTTTTAAACTCCTAATACCAAAATCCTATGACTGACAATAGGACTGACAAAATATTTTTTTTTTTGTTAATTAATCAGTTTAGAGTTTAAAAACCCTAGGGCTGACAAATTAATTTTTGAATTTTGTTTTGTTTTGTTTTTTTTTTAATTTGTGAGTTAGGATTAGAAACCCTAGGATTGACAAATTAATTTTTGAATTTTGTTTTGTTTTTTTTTTTAAATTTGTCAGTTAGGATTAGAAACCCTAGGATTGACAAATTAATTTTTGAATTTTGTTTTGTTTTGAAATTTATCAGTTAGGATTAGAAACCCTAGAACTGGCAAATTAAGTTTTGTAATTTTTTTTTGTTTTGTTTTTAAATTTATCAGTTAGGATTAGAAACCCTAGAACTGACAAATTAAGTTTTGAGTTTTGTTTTGTTTTTTAAATTGACAAATTAATTTTTGAATTTTGATTTGTTTTGTTTTGTTTTTGGAATTTATCAGTTAGGATTAGAAACCCTAGGACTGACAAATTAATTTTGTTTGAATTTTTATGTTTGTTTTTGGCTGTACACTTTTATGTAGTGTTGTATATTCATGTTTTTGTTGTACAGTTTTTCATAATGTTTAATGTTTTGCATTGTTCTTGTGCAGATTGTGAAAATCTGGTATCGAGTGCCTACTACTTTTGTCGAGGCGTGTGGGGTGCTAACTGTGGCTAATTGGGAATGGCTTGATGCTCTTGGGCTCAAGCAGGTGACTCGAATAGAGTCTGTGGTCGGGGATCGGGCCTATCTGATGGCCTTGATCAATCTATGGGATCCTCGGACCAACACCTTCCATCTCCCAACAGGGGAGATGACAGTGACACTGGACGACGTCTATTGGATTCTACGGATTCTGATAGATGGACTACCGATCAAGACGTCGTCATGTGACCAATAGACAACTGTACTGACACGATGCTTTGGGCATGGGGAGGAGTTGGGCATGGAGAGCCTAGTGGAGATGGCCGAGGTGGACTATCAGATGGGCGGGATTTTGGTTCGATGGTGGTTGGAGAGGGGGGTGTTGGGAGTGAGGCACGCATTGCTTATGGGCCTCATTTCCAACATGTTGCTGCCTAACTCATCAGGCGCAAGGTTCCCGTGGAACCTGCTGGAGGTGGTCTAGCAGTTGGTTGAGTGCCCAACGGAGGCACCACTGATCCTGAGGTGGGGGAAAATGTTGTTGGCATAGCTATATGGGGAGTTGTACGAGGTCCGCTATCAAAAGTGGAAGGGGATCAGCTATAGTTATCTATTGCAGAGCCAGGCCTGGCAGCACATAGCAGTTGAGAGGCCAATGGGGCTACCCTGGATGACTCAGGGGGAGATGGAGGATAAGGATATAGGCTACGCGGTGCTATGGCGGTGATCTGAGGAGCAGGGACAGAGTCGGTGGTGGGCAGGTGATGTAGGGCACTATGCCGATGCCTTCGCTCGGCTTGCTCGGGGGAGGTGTTTTGGCACCCCTACCGAGACTGTCCAGCCTGGCCTGAGGCTGGAGAGTGGCTCCGATGGGTATGCAGGGGGCGATGGCTGATTGGGCAGCATGGGATCGAGCATGAGTTCTTCCCCTACAGCCGGGTGACACGATAGTTTGGGGTGTGCCAGGGGTTGCCTGGTGAACCCATGGTCTATCGATGTTGGGGGGATGAGAGGACTCTAGATCAGCCAATCATCATGCCACTTGGTGAGGATTCAGATGCGGTGATTGACATCCCGAATGTGGACAACGTCGGGACTACTATAGAGTATGACCAGTGGTGGATCCTACGATGATGGCGAGGCGAGGGGCCATTGGGAGGTGCAGGGGCAGCAGCCACGGGTGGGGAGGGTGTTGAGGCACCAGGTGATGATTGGGGAGCTCCGCTGGAGGATGCAAAGATGGTGGAGGTGGATGGTATGGATGTGGATCTTGGGGCTCCAGATCAACCAGAGATGTAGGACATTGTGGAGCAGTGGGAGCTAGAGCAGGCTGCTATTCTAGAGATGTTTATGCCTCGGTTAGATGTGGCAGACATGGATGTAGAGTTACGTGTTGAGATTGCACGGTTGGCAGAGTTACTACAAAGGTGGGATGAGGAGTTGGGGGAAGCTCTGCAAGAGAGGGATCTCCTATGGATGTAGCTGGCGGAGTGAGAGAATGCATTAGTTGCTTCTCATCGATAGGATGGGGGTACTGATGCGGCACGAGAGAGGGATCTCCTACGGATGCAGCTGGCAGAGAGGGATAGGGCTTTGGCACGATGCGAGGAGAACTTGGTGACATATCACCAGCGGGAGATGGACTCATTGTGATAGTGATTAGAGCTGGAGGCAGAGATTAGCTACCTTGGTGGGTGGGTCCCTACATTCAGCACAGGAGGATCATCATGTCGCTCGAGAGGGAGTGAGACTGAGCAATCAGCATCCTCTCGGCGTAGGCGACTAGAGGAGGGGGGTCGAGTAGGCATGATGCGAGGGCTAGCAGCAGTCACCTTGAGGGGTCCCATAGGACCCACACCATGGGGGGTAGTTCCCATCGCACCGATCCTGCATGATCATGGTGGCCGATGCCTTAGGCTTGGGATTTTGGATTTTGGATTTTGTATTTTGTTGCGGGGTCAGAGGACCAACTTTTTGTAGCCTGCGGGCATTTTTGATGATATATATATATATATATATATATATATATATATATATATATATATATATATCGGCTTTATTTTTTTATGCACATGTGATGATTTGATTTTATGCATGATGGTTTGATGAATATGGATGTATGCATGTTAATTTATTTTGATGGATGCATATGTTATGATGAATGCAAATGTTTTTTATTTATATGTGATATGCGAAAATGGAATGGATGAATTGAATTTGTGATGTTTGGAGGTCGCACCATAGACTGTGCAGAACTTTATGGCTTTTTGTCCTAGGCGATTGCTGCGGTGAATAGCTTTATAGGCATACATGGATTTTCTTGTATGTTATTTTTGTATTTTCTGATGTTGAAGTAAAGCTGAAAAGTTATTATAGTTGGTTTAGAATGTAGTTAGGTTTTCTGAGATTCATATTTTTTAACTAACTAGCCAAGGCTATACTTTTATCTGACAAGACTTTGAACAAGGTATGAATCGAACTTGTTTTTGACCAAGTTATTTCACATCCCTGTGTGTGCAATTGAGTTCGTTTGATGTGGCATTTGTCAGGATACCGCCAGTGCCAGATAGGCTATCAACCAAACCTATACTGAGGATCACCCAATTAGCTCCACTAACTCCTTTGTTGTATTTAGTCATATTAATCTGCGATGCAATCTGGGATACCATAAGCTAGCTCATCCACATGCAAACATTGATCTGCACACAAGTTAATGCGGCAGATATATCGTCATGCGGGAGGTTTTCCACGAGTGACCGATAGGCTATCAACCAAATCGATACTGAGGTTTATCTCATGACCTTCTGAATGCTGAGAGTTCCAGGGATTCAAGTTCAACTCCCTTCTTTTCTTCAATTGTATTGGGATACTTGCTCTTTTGTAGTGATAAAAATCACTGTTTATTTTTGTATTAATTTTTCTTTTGAGCAAGGGATTAGGATGTGGAGTGACGAGAATCACTATTGTTTGTGCCTTTTGATGTATGCACTTTGAGGGTGATGTCAAATTTTTTGGAGTTTTGACATGTGCAAATTTTGATGTTTTGCAACTTTTGCAAATTGTTGATGTTTTGCAACTTTTTGAGAACTTGGGATTCATGGGGAATTGGGTAGGGAGGATGCTTGTCCTTTTGCCAACTCTCAGCATTCTTTGGGGTCATTCGCACAGGGGGATGAGCAAGATAACCATTTCGCTTATGGTGAACTGGATTGCTTTGCAGGGTTCATCTTTTGTTCACACAACTTGGGAATGTTTATGTGTTTTAATTTGTGCTGGGATGCTACGTAACAAGGTGTAATCCAAGTAAAACTCTACCTTCGTAAAATTTGTCTGACTTGGTATAGCACGTGGCTAGACAACTAATGACGACTGAATGACGAAAACTCTTGATACATTAGAAGACAACTGATTATAGTATGGCGAAAATATGGATAGCATTTTATTTTGATGGATTGTTTATACAACGGGTATATATGGAGTGAAGATGGACTTTGCCAAGTAATGACAGTCTATGGTGCCCTGACCTATATGACCACGAATATGCAAATGCATGGATGCGATGCTTAATGCAGCTATTATTTTTTGTGTTTTTGATGGATTGGTCTTGGTGAGTATGAAAATGAGATGTCAAAAGAGATTTCTAATTTTGTGATGATTTTGAGCATGCATGGAGATGAGATGCAAGTGTTTGTTGTTTTTGATGATTGTATTGTTTTTTATATTTCTTATTTTTCTTTTGACCAAGCGATTGTGGGAACCCTTGGAGCTTTTTGGGATTGACCAAGTGATTGCAGGAATCCTTGGAGCTTTTGGGATTGACCAAGCAATTGTACGAATCCTTGGAGCATTTTGGGATTGACCAAGCGATTACGGGAATCCTTGGAGCATTTTGGGTTTGACCAAGCGATTGTAGGAATCCTTGGAGCATTTTGGGATTGACCAAGTGATTGTGGGAATCCTTGGAGCATTTTGGTTTGACCAAGTGATTGTAGGAATCCTTGGAGCATTTTGGTTTGACCAAGTGATTACGAGAATCCTTGGAGCATTTTGGTTTGACCAAGTGATTACGGGAATCCTTGGAGCATTTTTGTTTGACCAAGTGATTGCGGGAATCCTTGGAGCATTTTGGTTTGACCAAGTGATTATAGGAATCCTTGGAGCATTTTGGTTTGACCAAGCGATTGCGAGAATCCTTGGAGCATTTTGGTTTGACCAAGTGATTGCGGGAATCCTTGGAGCATTTTGGTTTGACCAAGTGATTACGGGAATCCTTGGAGCATTTTGGTTTGACCAAGCGATTACAAGAATCCTTGGAGCATTTTTGGTTTGACCAAGTGATTGCGGGAATCCTTAGAGCATTTTGGGATTGGCTGCTTTAGATATGGAATGGTCGTAGATTACTGATGTTCAAGGGTTCAAGCTCTTGGACTCCATCAAGGGAAGCTAGACGGTATGTCTTGGGTCCTATATTGCTATCAATTACATATGGAACTAACCAATTTGCCATGAACTTGTCCCTGAGATGGGCCGACAAACTAGAGTTCTGCTGGTTTTCCTTCAAGACCAAGTCACCAACCTGAAAATCCCTCAGGTGAACTCTCATGTTGTATGCTTTCTTCAATCGCTCTTGATAGATACGTAAATGCTCAAGATCATTAACACGTCGTTCATCGAGCAACGTAAGCTGGTCTAACTGGGCCTACCATGCAGTGTCATCATCGATGAACTCTTGCATTGATATGCGTAGGGAAGGAATTTCCAACTCAAGAGGCATGATAGCCTTGGAGCCATACACAAGTGAAAACGGAGTTGCCCTAGTGGGTGTCCGAATGCTAGTGCGATAAGCCCACAGGGCAAGTGGGATATGAATGTGCCAATCCTTATGACTATTTGTGACTATCTTTTTAATGATAGCAATTAGCATTTTGTTTGACGCATCTACTTGCCCATTTGCCTATGGATAATAGGGTGTCAAAAAACTATGCTGAATTTTGTACTTTGTGGTCAAAGCATGCACGTCTTTGTTCTTGAATGACGTCCCATTATCCGAGATTATCTTGGATGGAATACCAAAATGACATATGATGTTATGCAAAATGAACTCCATAATGTGGGGTCCAGTCGTAGAGGTTAGCGAAACCGCTTCCACCCACTTGGTGAAGTACTCTATGGCCATTATGATAAATGTATGATGGTTTGACAATGTAGGGGAGATCTTTTCGATGAGATCTAAGCCCCACTGCAAAAATGGCCAAGCCGACTAGATCAAATGCAAGGCTTGGGAAGGTATGTGTGTCAAATTGGTGTGATGTTGACACTTCACGCACTTCCTCACATATGCGCAACAATCTTGCTCTAAATATGGCCAATAGTAGCCCATGCAAAGAATGTGCTTGGCGATGGCCATACCACTGAAGTGGCCACCACACGTACCATCGTGCGCTTGGGTGATTGCCCAAGTGGACTCTTGCTGGTCCAAGCACCGAAGGAGGATCCCTTCATAGCTATGATGGTACAAAATGTCTCCTAACAAGACATGCTTTGCCACTTTCTGCTTGAATGCTCGTTTTGCGATAGGCGTCAATCCAAGTGGGAGGTTACCTAGCTTGAGGTAGTCCCTGAGGGGTGAATACCAATCCTGCTGATCAGAAGCCTCGATGGTATGAATAGCAAATCCCTATTGAAGTTCATCCTTAGCAAAATTTGAGCGGGAAAGAACTTGTAAGAATAGCGTGGTGTTGCTATTAAGGGGAGTAGGGGAGAACAAGGCCCTCTAGTTGGCGTGCTTCAAATAGTCATGGATTTGAGAGAACTTATCCAAGGATGGTTCAATCTAGATCATGTGGATTCCTGGCGTTAAATTAGAGCTTGCACGCTCCATCGTGGATTGCGATAATGTTTTGACTTGGATGGTTTTCATATCACCAGAAAGGTCTTACGGGATTAGTGAGCCCAAAGAGGCCATAGTGTCTGCAAAATGATTTGATAATCGAGGGAGTGCCTCGATGTCGTACCATTCAAGATTTGCCAAGAATTTGTCCACCAAGGCTTTGTAGGCCTGTAGAACTGGGCATTTACATTGGAATATCCCCTTGACTTGATTGATGATTAACAGTGAATCACCAAAGATGTTCAAACATTTAATGTTCATGGTGATTGTTGTCTGAAGACCTATGAGCAAGGCTTCATACTCTGCATTGTTGTTGGTGCACGAGAAATTTAATTTAAATGAAAAGGGTATTAGAGCCCCTTGCGGTGTGAAGAATACTATTCCCGTGCCACCACCTTGCTCACATTTAGAACCATCGAAAAATAGGGTTATGTCAGCCTGTGACTCAGGCTCGTCAGAATCAAGCGATTCTGAGACATGGAAGATCCCATCATCAGGTAGTTCTATGACCAGAGGTTGATCGTCTTTGATAGGAGCATCTACTAGTTGATCGGCTATGACCTGTCCTTTGATGAATTTCTATCCAATAAACTCTATGTCAAATTTTGTTAACAACATGATCCATTTTGTCGTGCAGCTACTATGATAAGTACAAATCATCATGTATCGCAATGGATTCTCCTTAGACACAACATATGTCTTGTTGATCAACATGTAATGGCATAGCTTTTTGGTAGCAAACACCACTGCTAAGCAGAGTTTCTCAATGTATGCATAGTTAAGTTCATAGCTGACTAGGGTGCGGCTAAGATAGTAAGTAGCCTGTTATTTGTGCAGTTCATACTTCTGGGCGAGCATGGCGCATAGTGCCACCTCAGTATCTGAGATGTATAGGTAGAATGACACTCCTGGTCTAGGTGGTGCAAATACTGGTAGTGAATCCAAGTATTGCTTAATGTCATCAAAGGCTTACTGGAACTCGTCATCCTAGTGAAATGCTACCCCCTTTGGCAATAATTTGTTCATGGGTCGGCACTTGTCTGATAACTATGCTTGAAGCACTTGATCAACACGACCTTACCTTGAAGACTTCTGACCTACTTTATGGTAGTTGGGGGAAGCATTTCAAGGAT
This sequence comes from Wollemia nobilis, assembly GCA_028583015.1. Lineage (NCBI taxonomy): Eukaryota > Viridiplantae > Streptophyta > Pinopsida > Araucariales > Araucariaceae > Wollemia > Wollemia nobilis. Next base: position 4,431,135 of record JAQPPZ010017073.1, read on the forward strand.
TGCCTTGACTTTTTTTGGGTCCACCTCGATTCCTCGCTTTGAGACTATAAAACCCAAGAGCTTTCCAAATGTGACGCCAAAAATAGACTTCTTAGGATTCAGTTTGACTTTTGGTTTATGAGAGTGGAATCATTTGAAGTTTTCTTTAGGGTTTTTGAGTGAGAAGAATATGCCATTGCTATAATTTGTTGAAACCCTAATTGAGTTTTTTGGTTGTTGAGAGTTTGGTTTTGAGATTGTTTCCATTGAGATTGAGTTGATCAAGTTATGCTTTACTTGATACATGAGTTGGACTTACTTCTTTGAGATTTGATTTTATCAAGTTGTACTTTACTTAATAAACTTGGTTGTGTGGTTAAGTTGAGCATTCCCATTTGATAGAATTTGGAAATATCTTGAACCCCTTTTTGATGCTTAGAGTGAGATTGATTTGAGTTGATATTGAGAGTTGAAGGATAAAACATATTGAGTCTCTAACAATTATATTTATGCTCCTATGAGATTGATTTGAGTTGAGATTGAAATTTGAAGGATATAACATATTGAGTCTCTAAAAATTCTCTTTATGCTTCTATGAGATTAATTTGAGTTGAGATTGAGAGTTGAAGGATATAACATATTGAGTCTCTAACAATTCTCTTTATGCTTCTATGAGATTGATTTGAGTTGAGATTGAAAGTTGAAGGATAGAACATGTTGAGTCTCTAACAATTCTCTTTATGCTTATGTGAGATTGATTTGATATGATTGGATGAAACACATTGGGTCTCTAACAATTCTCTTTGTGTGTTCACATTGGGTAAGTTTCTTGGTAAACTTGCTTGAGCTAATTTGGGCAAGTTCTTGGTGAGCTTGCTAGGACTGATTTGGATAGGTTCTTGTGGAGAACTTGTGGATTGATTTGGATAGGTTATTATGGATAACTTGTGGACTTATTTGGATAGGTTATTTTTGAAGAACTTATGGATAAATTTGATGAATTCTTGGTGGAGACTTATGAGCAATTGTGATTGATTTTTTCAAGATTTTGGCTTAATCTTGGGATAGACATGACACATATTGAGAGTAGATTTGTGCTAGACCAGAGGAATAATTTTGGTGCATATTTATGAAAATTTTTGAGAGGACTTGTTCTGGAATGACTGAATGTGTTTAGTACAGATGTTGATGAGCAGCTGTGGAGGTGACCAATGAGGATAGAAGTCTCTAGAGCCAGATCAAGGAGGACAGGACATATTCTATGGAAAGGAGTTCCACCTGCTAGTGGCAGAAGAGGCAGTGATCTTCTGAAGTATCATTTCTAGAGCTTTGGGGAATAGGACATCTCCTTTGGTCAGGAGGCTCATAAATACTTCTTTTTGGGATAGAAAATCTCCTTTGGGTAGGAGGCTCATAAATATTTGATTAGGGTAAAGATTCTCCTTTGGATAGGAAGTCCATAAACATTGTAATTGGGAAGGATTACCAAAGGATTTGATTTAAAAATTTAGTGCAATAGTTTCTCTGTGGAGTAGCCCTCCTTGGGTTAACCACGTTATATTGGTGTCTCAATTGTGTGATAACTTGTACACTGGTTTGATTATTGATTTGATTTTGCTATTGGTTCATTGCATTGCTTTCTAAAGTAAAAGGAAAAAGTTAAAAAGTGGTCTTATACTGTTCACCCCCCTTCTCAGTATAAGCTTGTGTTCTTCAATTGGTATCATATCAGGTTCCTTTGAAAGAGTTTCATAGCTTGAAGGAAAATCTTGAAAAGAACACAATTGATTTTACAAGTGGTAATTCAGCACCTATTCTTGATGGGACAAATTTTGGTCTATGGAGCATAAATATGAAGGTTCATCTAATGGCTCTTGGAAATGAAGTATGGGGATTAGTTGAGTTTGTTTACACTATTCCAAAGCTTCCTCCTACTACTAAATATGAGAAACATCTACATCACAACAATTCAAGGGCAATGAATGCAATTATGAAAGGTTTACAAAAGGTAGATCTTACAAAGGTGATTCATTGTAATACAACAAAGAAAACATGGGATCAATTGCAAGTGGTTCATACAGGTGATGCAAATGTCAGAAAAGAAAAATTGAGATATTACAAAGGTATGTTTGAACAACTCAAGATGAATTATGAAGAAAATATTAGTGGCTATATGCTTTGTATGGATGAGATTGTTAATTCCATGAAGGAACTAGGTCTTGAGCTTGCCGAAAATTATTTTTGTGATAAACTTTTGAGGTCTCTTCCAAATAAATTTAGTGAAATAAAATTAGCTATTGAGGAAGCCAAGGATTTGGATAAATTGAAAAAGGATGAGCTTCATAGTATACTTGCAACTTTTGAGTTAAGAACTAAAGTGGTACCTAATATTAAGAAGGAGGCAACTTTCAAAGCTACCAAGAAGTCCAAGGGTAAACAACAAGAAGACAGTGATGAGTCTTCTAGTGATGAAGAAGCAAACTACAGTAGGAAAGGCAATTTCTCAAGAAACCACAAAGGTATGAAATCTGTTAAATGTTTCAATTATGGAAAATTTGGTCACTATGCTACTGACTGTCCAGAGCCCAAGGATGATTGTCAAGAAGAAAAATAGGATTATAAGCATAGGTATCAAAGGAAGAACATAAATGAGAAAAATAGTCAAGGGAGGAGGTACTTCCAAAAACACAAGAAATGTTTCTCCACAGACAAATCAAGTAAGTGTTCTAGTAGTGATGATGGAAGTTCTTCAAGTGATGATAGAAATGAGATGTTGTTTCTAACAAAAAATGAAGGAAAAGAAAAGAGGAATATATTTGTTGTGCTTAAGTGCTTTAGATGTGGAAATTTTGGTCACCTTGAGGATGATTGTACAAATGATGGTTTGAATTTTGGTAATACTATGTATGAGTATGCTTCAAAAAATTATGAGGAAGATCTTCTTATGGCTTTAGATGAAGGTAGCACCTCTAGTGGTAAGAAATCTGAAAAGGATATTGATGTTTCAAAAGGTAAAAAATTAGAGAATGTTTCAAAAAAGGGAGAAGTAGATCTTGAGGCTGAAATTGTTAATGCTCTTGATGTGTTAAAGAAAGAAAGAAAGAAATATGCTAGACTCATTGATAGGTTTGATTAATTTCATTATGAAAGAGATGAGCTTATAGGGAATCTTGATATCTCTATAGCAAAGACACAGAAACTCAAAGAAGATTTGGCAGCTAGGTTTCTTAAGTGTAAATAGTTAAAAGATGAAGTAGCTTACTTGAAAAAGGAAACTAAAGAGTACAAGGATAAGCTTTACAAGTTTGAAGAAAGTTCCAAGAAGGTAAAATCAATCATCAAGGATCAAATAAGGACAACAGATAAAATAGTTATTAGTTTTGGAAAGAAACAAAAGGAACAGGTTGAGAAATCTAGTATGAGATCCCAAGAAGAAGATGGTTCAGATGAAGAGAGTACTTCAGAGAGTAATTTTTTATATGGTAATTCAGATAGAACAGAATCAAAAAACAAGAATCAACATAAGGGGAGAAATACTAAAGGACCTATGAGGTCAAGGAAAGGAAAGTTCAATGGAAGATGTGTTGCATGTCACAAGTTTGGACACATGGCTTCACAGTGCAGGTCTCAAGCAAGACAGGTTAATGAAAATTTTAGAAATGGTACTTTCTTTCAAGGGTATTGCTACTCTTGTAATCAGTTTGGGCACAAGGCAGTTAATTGTAGGGTTAGCAATAGGAACGGGTTTGGTCCAATAGAGAGGATTAAAAAATAGATACATCTCAAAGGAATAACATGTTTAATATTATAAGTGCAATAATGAAGGACATACATCCAGATGGTGTAGAGTAGAAGTTCCAAGGTACAGGTTTAGGGCTATGAACAGGAACAAGAATAATGGTAGGAACAGGAATAATGACAAGAATAGAAATAATGGCTTGGACAGAAATAGGGATGAGAACATGAACAAGAACGGGGTTTTTAACAGGAACAAGAACAAGGATATGAATAATAACATGAACATGAACATGAACAAGGATATCAGGAAAAGTTATGGAAAGGTAGCTATGGAAACTGATGATGATCAGTGCCTAATGGGAGTTTTACTCCCACCCCAAAATTAATCACCTTAATAGGAAGTGGGCGAGTGGCTAAGCTAAGAGGCTCATTCTTAGCCCTGATACCCAAAGGTGACACTTTGCCATTGATGACAAAGGGGGAGATATTTGAGTAAGGGGGAGAGCTTTGAGTCAGGTGGAGCAAAGCTTCAGAGGATGGTTTTTATTTGGTTTCATTTTTGACATTTTGTAGTGGTTTCAATTTTGATTTACCATCAATGACAAAGGGGGAGATTGTTGGCAATTTTGGGTATGTTACCTAGCTTCATGTTTGTGAGTTGTCATCGATGTCAAAAGGAGTTTGTGTTTATGTAAAAAGGAATTTGTGCTAATGTCAAAAATACTTTGGTGCCAAAAAGATCTTGAAAGTTCCATGATGTTTGTTTAAGGGTTTTTATTAAAACCATGGTGACAAGGTTAAAGGTTTTTATTAAAACCATTTGGACTCATTAAGAGTTTTTATTAAAACCATCTTGGCTTAATGAAAATGTTTTGCTCCTTGAAAAACATTAAAAGTCCATTTTGATTATTAATAAATAAATTAACTCAAAACTTTGAAAAGGTTTTAAGTTAAGTTTATTATTAATAAAATAATAGTTATTAATTTAATAATTATTATTGAAAGGGTTTCTAAACCCTTAGCGGCGCTCATGTAAAATACTTACCTCGCTGAAGTCAATTTACATGGGATGAAAGACTATTAAAGGGCATTATTTCCTAAGGTTTTAAGCACCTTCGATTTGCACGATTACCTTTAAATTTGTATTGCTCTGTGACCTTCGATTTCAGATTGCGCTATGATTTTAGAGTCTCATTTTGCTCTATGTTAATTTCTAACTTCGTGCAAAAGAAAAGAAGACAAATCTGGTCTGTGTTAAATTCTGATTTCATGCATACTGAGGAAGAAAAATATTTTCTATGTTAAATTTGGATTTTGTATGCTTGTGAGGAAGGAAATTCTAGTTGTCTTTTACGAGCAAATGGAAGGTAAAAGGACGAGTAGCGCTTGAGATTTTTGTTGGGCACTTGTGCTCCAATGGCAGAGGTAGAGGAGTGAAGGTGTTCGCTAGGCAAAGGTGTCGAGATCGATTCATGTCAGGCATGTTTCATTTTTGGTCGCGAATTATTGTGCATGTGGTACAACAGTTGCTTTGGGCCACGATTTTTGAGGAGGAAGCACTTTGGTGCTTATGTTGGTGTCTCCACACTTTTCCTAATGTTGGAGAATTGATTTTTGGCCAAGGTAAATATTTTGTTGATAATGTGGAATATTTTATTTGACTTGGCAATTATTGTTGGTAATTAGATGGAGGTATAAGGTTAAATAAAAATATTGCTTTGACATTGCTATTATTGATGCTTAATGTTTATATGGTAAATGCATTTAGAAGTAAATGTATTTTAGGAGTTATAATGGTTTAAGTTATAATTGTGCTTAATGTCATAGTGGGGTTAGAAAGCCTTTGGAGTTATTGACTGGATATTCTCTTGTAATTATTTTTGAGGTTGAAGTTATTTTGTGATAAATTAAGTAGGAGTTATAAGGTGTAAAGGAATATTGTTGATATGTATATTTATGAGTTTTTATTCTTGATGAGTTGGAGTGATAAGGTGTTATTAGGACTCTTATCATTGTGTATTATTCCATTGTTGATAACTCTAATTATGGCAAATTGAGAGTTAGTGTTGTGACAGATTTTGAGTTCTCCTTCTTCATCAAAGTAAAGGCATGGACACATTCTTCCATGGTTATTATTGATTGATGGTTTTTTGAAAATAAGTTTGGAGAGAAAATGATTAAATTAAGTTTCCTTTTTTGGAGTGGATCTTATTTTCTGAAAGTGAAAGTATTGATTATGCATTATGAGATCATGATGATTTTATGAGTTATTGCATAATTCTGGTTTATGAGAGTGGAAGCATTTGAAGTTTACTTTAGGGTTTTTGAGTGAGAAGCATATGCCATTGCTATAAGTTGTTGAAACCCTAATTGAGTTGTTTGGTTGTTGAGAGTTTGGTTTTGATATTGCTTCCATTGATATTTACTTGATCAAGTTATGCTTTACTTGATACATGAGTTGGATTTACTCCTTTGAGATTTAATTTTATCAAGTTATTCTTTGCTTGATAAAATTGGTTGTGTGGTTAAGTTGAGCATTCCCATTTGAGAGAAGTTGGAAATATCTTGAATCCATTTTTGATGCTTAGAGTGATATTGATTTGAGTTGATATTAAGAGTTTAAGGATAGAACATATTGAGTCTCTAAAAATTCTCTTTAGTGCAATAGTTTCTCTGTGGAGTAGCCCTCCTTGGGTTAACCATGTTATATTGGTGTCTCAATTGTGTGATGACTTGTACACTGGTTTGATTACTGCTTTGATTTTGTTATTGGTTCATTACATTGCTTTATGAAGTAAAAGAAAAAAGTTAAAAAGTGATCTTATATTGTTCATCCCCCCCTCTCAGTATAATCTTGTGTTCTTCAAGAAATTTAAATAATATTTCCATATCAAGTACCACAAAATATAACCATTATACATATCATATATCTTGGGAACCTTTTCTAGGGAGAAAACCCAACCTTAAAAATAGTCTGTTTATTTTTATTGCCATTCTTATAACCAATTAAAAGGGAAACAATATGCCTTTATATTTCCACAATATTTTATAATTGCATAAGAGTTTCATAAATCTTATGTATTTATTTCATTACAAGTATTTGTAAGTCTCCCATTTGACAAGCGAGGGATTCCCATACTTCCCTCATACTAAAATTCCTTACAATAATCATTCTATAATTTTTTCTCAAGTTCTTTCTTAAACACATCTTCACAATATTGAAAGAACGAGGATATGGAAGCAAAAAGGAAAGCGAATGTGCGATGCAAACAGGACCGGACTTAGCGCTAAATCCTAGAAACTTGAAAGTGCATGAAAAGAGGGAAAAGCATGAGCGAATCAAAATGAAACAAATGTGAATAAAAGAAGACATCCCTTTTTATTGATATGTTTCAAACTCGGTTACAATGTGCATCCTCCCCTTCCAAGGGCTAGGAGCGTTTAAGCATGAGTTCTCGTTACATCCATGGGCGCCTTTCCTTCTTCCGCGTGCCCACATGTAAAATGGGCGGACCAAACGTCATCACCGCTTGCATTGATGAGTCTTGACTCCTCGCTGCTCCTCCGATGTCCGAACCCTATGTTCAAAGGAACAAGAAATGATCAGTAGCACCTACGGATGAAACAAAGCATGCAATCCCCAAGCCTACGATAAGTAAATGAGAAAAATGAATTAAACTATGACTAAAATAGGTCCAAATGCTTCAAAAATTTGACAGGGGCATCAAGATACCACCAGGAAGGTTCTGCAAAAAGAATAGTCAAGAAATTCTTCGCCGATTTGAATTCGCTTTAGGGAGGGACGAATTCACCTACAACAAAATGCCGAAAAGACATTGTCCCAATGTCCTACCTAGGAAGCTCCAAAAGACCTAAAAACTTGGGGTTAGCTAATTGGGGGCATTTTGGGAAGACCCAGATGGTCAAATTTTCCCAATTTGGCCTCCATCAATAGGAATTTGATGATACTACCTATAGGTTAGTAAAAGCGAACAAAGCTAGAAATATGATCAAAATTGCTCAAAACGAGACGAAATTCAAATGACAACCTATCTAAACATCATAGAATTGAATGAAAAAATGAAAGAAAGCAAATCTGCCATGGAATTCCCATCGCTCCGAAAGGGGGCGATTAGGATTGTGGTAGTGTGGGAGGGGGCGCCCATGGGGCAGGCCGCTCGCCGTTTGAGGCCAAATTTTGGCACCAATCCACTTGGGATGGGTCCAAAACCTCTTGTGTGGTATTGTCGACAAATTTGGTGGGATATTGTGGCCAAATTTCAGGTTTTGGGATCGAGATTCATCCTCCCAATAGTCACCCAATGACCTCCCCTCTAAAGGAGATCAAGGATGTGAAAGGCACGAATCCAAAAGGTGTGAGGTGTGTAAATAAAATGACAGCACTTCGTTGCTCTAAAATGCTACTTCTCTCCATATTTTGGGGTGAGGAAACTCACCAATTTATAGACCTGGAGGTCTCTTGAAATGGGCATGCAGAGGCACCACTTGGAAATCATGCCTTCCCAGGGGGAAGGAGATTCCTCCCTGAATAGGGACTTCATGACTGACCTTGTAAATGCCTCTAACGCTCGAAAACGCTCACCCATACTCCCATGTGATGAAGGAAGCATTGAGTAATGGATCTGAGCTACCATTTGTCAAGATTTGACTTTTTGCCCGTCAAACCTGAAATTCGCCCCACCCTAGAGCGAATCTAGAATTCATCCCGGGGTGGGGCGGATTCCAGTTTGAATTCGTTCTAGGGTGGAATAGATATTGAGCAAAGTTCCTGAAGGTGCCAAATTGATCTCTGACCTTTCAAAACTACTGTGAAAGTGGTTAGGACCACTGTTTAACCTCTAGGGGCTGCCCTTGGGGCTGTGTGTGTCAAAGTGATCAGTGTTTGTAGTCACTTAATTGGATTGGTGTTGTTTTGGTGTCTACAGATGCCCCTTTTTGGGATGCGCTGTGCATGGTGCAGCATCGAGCAAAAATAGATAACCAAAGCACTAATGATTAGGGTTTCTCAGTAACCTAACCAACTTTTGATGCCCCAAGTATGGAAAGGGCATGCATTCTTGAATCCTTGCTTCTGACGAGCGAAGGAACTCAATTCAAGTATTTAACCTTTTTCGGTGAGGTGTTACTTGATCTTGGACATTGATCGGTCATGAATAGGCAAAGGGCGCAACCTTTTGTCTATGAGAACCTTGAGTTCATGATTCACGAAATGCCAAGTGATTTGATCAGATTGTGATTATTGCTTGTTTACTACCCCAAGCAAGAGCGTAATTGTCTTTGTCAATGATTCTTTGAATGCATGCCATTTTCCTTAATTGGGTGTGTGTTTGTTGATTGGTGACTAAGTGTGACTACCCCCTCAAGCGATGAATCGATGAGGGAATGACCTTCATGAGAAAAGCGAAGAGTCGCTTGACCCAAGATGACTTGTGCAAGGGTGCCTTTAGATGTTTTAGCGTTAAGCGTGTGCAATTTTTTGACATTTAGACCTATTTTTGGTGGGTGTTAACCCTTTTTGTGATGCTTTTTGGAGCTGAAATTGGCAGAAATCCGTCCTCCCATGGAGCGGTCCAGCTATGGTAGCCTTCTTAGGGAGTAGGATAGTGACAATTTGTAACCCCGACATCTATTTTGCATGCCCGGATGTCAAGTGCCAAAGCACTCTCATTGGGCAAGTTTATTAGTTGTTTTGGTGCATTTTTGATGATATATACAGATGATTTTATTTTGTTTATGCGAGTGATGATTTGATTTTATGCATGATGAGTGATGAGTATGGATGTATGCATGTTAATTTATTTTTATGGATGCATATGTTATGATGAATGCAAATGTTTCTAAATTTGAGGATATGCAAATGTAATGGATGAATTGAGTTTGTGTTGTTTTGGCGAGAGCACCATAGACTGTTTGGACCCTTTGTGGGGTTTTTTTTTTTTTTGGTGATTGCTGATGGCAATGCGAGGATGAAAGATAGCATAGTTGGTTTAGAATGTAGCTAAGGTTTTTTGAGACTCAGACGGTTTTAACTCACTAGCCATGACTATACTTTATCTTACAAGATTTTTGGACAAGGTATGAATCGGACTTGTCTTTGACCAAGTTATTTCACATCCCTATGTGTGCAATTGAGTTCATTTATGTGGTATTTGTTAGGATACCTCCAGTGCCAGATAGGCTGTCAACCAAAACTATACTGAGGATCACCTAATTAGCTCCACTAACTCCTTTGTTGTATTTAGTCAGATTAATCTGTGGTGCTATCTAGGATACCATAAGCTAGCTCATCCACATGCAAACATTGATCTGTACACGAGTTAATGTGACAGATATATCATCATGCGGGAGGTTTACCGCTAGTGACCGATAGGCTATCCACCAAACCGGTACTGAGGTTTGCCTCATGACCTGTTGGAATGCTGAGAGTTCTAGGGATTCAAGTTCGACTCCCTTCTTTTCTTCAATTGTATTGGGATACTTGCTCTTTTGTAGTGATAAAAATCACTATTTATTTTTATATTTTTCTTTTCTTTTTTGAGCAAGGGATTTGAATTTCGAGTGATGAGAATCACTATTGTATGTGCCTTTTGATGTATGCACTCTGGTGGTGATGTCAAATTTTTGGAGTTTTGACTTTTTGCAAAATTTTGATGTTTGCAACTTTTGAGAACTTGGGATTCTTGGGGAATTGGGTAGGGAAGATGCTTGTCCTTTTGCCAACTCTCAGCATTCTTGGGGTCATTCGCACAGGGGGATGAGCAAGATAACCATTTCGCTTATGGTGACCTGGATTGCTTTGCAGGTGTCATCCTTCGTTCACACAACTTGGGAATTTTTATGTGTTTTAATTTGTGTTGGGATGCTACGTAACAAGGTGTGATCCAAGTAGAACTCTACCTTTGCAAAATCTGTCTGACTTGGTACAGTACGTGGCTAGAAAGCAAAATGACGACTGAAGGACGAAAACTCTTGATACATTAGAAGACCACTGACTCTGGTATGATAAAAAGAAGTGAATGGCATTTATATTTTTGATGGACTGCTTATAGAATGGAGAAATGTGGAACAAGATGGATTGGCGGAGTAATTATAGTCTATGGTGCCTTTGACCTGTATGACCACAAATATGCAATGTATGGATGTGATGCTTTAATGCAACTACATATTTTTGTGTTTTTGATGGATTGATTTTTTTTTTTTTGAATATGCAGATGAGATGCGAAAAGAGCTTTCTATTGTGGTGATGAGTTGGAGTATGCCTAGAAATGAGATGCAATTTTTTGTTGTTTTTGATGATTTTACTGTTTTTGAATTTTCTTATTTTTGACCAAGCGATTGTGGGAATCCTTGGAGCTTTTTGGTTGACCAAGCGGTAATGGGTACCTTTGGGGCATTTTGAGATTGACCAAGCGATTTGTAGGAATCCTTGGAGCATTTTGGGATTGACCAAGTGATTGTAGGAATCCTTGGAGCATTTTGGGATTGACCAAGCGATTGTAGGAATCCTTGGAGCATTTTGGTTGACCAAGCGGTAATGGGTACCTTTGGGGCATTTTTGGATTGACCAAGCAATTGTAGGAATCCTTGGAGCATTTTGGGATTGACCAAGCGATTGTAGGAATCCTTGGAGCATTTTGGGATTGACCAAGTGGTAATGGGTACCTTTGGGGCATTTTGATATTGACCAAGCGATTTGTAGGAATCCTTGGAGCATTTTTGGATTGACCAAGGGATTGTAGGAATCCTTGGAGCATTTTGGGATTGACCAAGCGATTGTAGGAATCCTTGGAGCATTTTGGTTGACCAAGTGATAATGGGTACCTTTGGGGCATTTTGGGATTGACCAAGCGATTGTAGGAATCCTTGGAGCATTTTGGGATTGACCAAGCGATTGTAGGAATCCTTGGAGCATTTTGGGATTGACCAAGCGGTAATGGGTACCTTTGGGGCATTTTGGGATTGACCAAGTGATTGTAGGAATCCTTGGAGCATTTTGGGATACGACTCTCTTAGATATGGAATGGTCACAAATGACTGATGTTCAAGGGTTCTAGTTCCTTGATTCCATCAAGAGAGGCTAGCCGGTATGTCTCGGGTCCTATTTTGCTATCAATTACATATGGACCTAACCAATTTTCCGTGAACTTGTCCCTTAGATGGGACGGCAAACTAGAGTTCTATTGGTTTTCTTTTAAGACCAAGTCACCAATCCAAAAGTCCCTCAGGTGAACTTTCATGTTGTAAGCTTTCTTAAGTCGCTCTTGATAGATACGTAAATGCTCGAGGGCATTAACGCATCATTCATCAAGCAACGTAAGCTGGTCTAACCGGGCCTACCGTGCAGTGTCATCATCGATGAACTCTTGCATTGATATGCGTAGGGAAGGAATTTCCAACTCGAGAGGCATGACTGCCTTGGAGCCATACACGAGCAAAAATAGAGTTGCCCTAGTGGGCATTCGAATGCTAGTGCGATAAGCCCATAGGGCAAGTGGGATTTGGATGTGCCAATCCTTATGATTGTCTACGATGGTCTTTTTGAGGATGGCAACTAGCATTTTGTTTGACGCCTCTACTTGCCCATTTGCCTACGGATAATAGGGTGTCAAAAAACTGTGCTGAATTTTGTACTTTGTGGTCAAAGCATGCATGTCTTTGTTCTTAAATGACGTCCCATTATCCAAGATTATTTTGGATGGAATACCAAAACGACATATGATGTTATGTAAAATGAACTCCACAATGCGGGGTCCTGTCATAGAGGTAAGTGGAACTGCTTCCACCCACTTGGTGAAATACTCTGTGGCCATTATGATAAACGTGTGATGACCTGACAACGTAGGGGAGATCTTTTCGATTAGATCTAAGCCCCACTATGAAAATGGCCAAGCTAACTGGACTATCTGCAAGGCCTGGGAAGGTACATGCATCAAATTGGCATGATGTTGACACTTCACACACTTCCTAACATATGCACAACAATATCTCTCTAAAGATGGCCAATAATAGCCCATGCAAAGAATGCGCTTTGCGATGGCCATACCACTGAAGTGGCCATCACACGTACCATCATGCGCTTGGGCGATCGCCCAAGTGGACTCTTGCTGGTCCAAGCAACGAAGGAGGATTCCTTCATAGCTACGACGGTACAAAATGTCTCCTAACAAGACATACTTGGCCGCTTTCTGCTTGAATGCTCATTTTGTGGCATGCGTCAATCCAAGCGGGAGATTACCTAACTTGAGGTAGTCCCTTATGGGTAAATACCAATCCTGCTGATCGAAAGCCTCGATGGTATGAACAACCAATCCCTCTTGCAGTTCATCCCTAGCAAACACTGAGTGGGAGAGAACCTATAAGAATAGCGTTGTGTTGCTATTAATGGGAGTAGGGGAGAACAAGGACCCCTAGTTGGCATGTTTCAGATGATCATGGATTCGAGAGAACTTATCCGAGGATGGTTCAATCTGGATCATGTGGATTCTTGGCGTCAATTCAGAGCTTGCACGCTCCATCATGGATTGTGATAGTGTTTTGACTTGAATGGTTGTCATATCACCAGAAAGGTCTTGCGGGATTAGTGACCCCAAGGAGGCCATAGTGTTCATAAAATGATTCGATGACCGAGGGAGTGCCTCGATGTCGTACCACTCAAGTTTTGCTAGGAATTTGTCCACAAGGGCTTTGTAGGCCTGTAGAACTGGGCATTTGCATTGGAATACCCCTTTGACTTGGTTGACAATTAACAACGAATCACCAAAGATGTTCAGTCGTTTGATGTTCATGGTGATTGTTGTCTAAAGATCTATGAGCAAGGCTTCATACTCTGCATTATTGTTGGTGCATGGGAAATTTAATTTAAATGATAGAGGCATTGGAGCTCCCTACGGTGTGAAGAATACTATTCCCGTGCCACCACCTTGCTCACATTTAGAACCATCAAAAAATAGGGTTATGTCGACTTGTGACTCAAGCTCATCAGAATCTGGCAATTTTGAGACATGGAAGACCCCATCATCATCATCGGGTAGTTCTATGACCAGAGGCTGATCGTCTTCGAGAGGAGCCTCTGCTAGTTGATCAGCTATGACCTATCCTTTGATGGATTTTTGTCCAATAAACTCTATGTCAAATTCCATCAACAACATGATCCATTTCATCGTGCGACTACTATGATAAGTATGACTCATCATGTATCGCAATGGATTCTCCTTAGACACAACATACGTAGTGTTGCTCAGCATGTAGTGGCATAGCTTTTTGGTAGCAAACACCACTACCAAGCAGAGTTTCTCGACGTATGCATAGTTAAGCTCATAACTGACCAGGGTGTGGCTAAGATAGTAAGTAGCCTATTCTTTGTGAAGTTCATTCTTCTGGGCTAGCATGGCACCCAATGCCACCTCAGTAGTTGAGATGTATAAGTAGAATGACACTCTTGGTCTAGGTGGTGCCAATACTGGCGATGAAGCCAAGTATCATTTGATGTCATCAAAGGCTGACTGGCACTCGTCATCCCAGTGAAATGCTACCCCCTTGTGCAATAATTTGTTCATGGGTTGGCACTTGTCAGATAACTACGCTATGAAGCACTTAATTGACGTGACCTTTCCCTGCAGACTTCTGAGTTGCTTAATGGTAGTTGGGGGAACCATTTCAAGGATTGCCTTGACTTTGTTGGGGTCCACTTCGATGCCTCGCTTTGAGACTATGAAACCCAAGATTTTTCTAGATGTGACACCAAATACGCACTTCTTGGGATTCAGTCTGACTTTATGTTCCATGAGGCGATCGAGGATCTTTCTTAAGTCATCGAGATGATTTGGGTGCAAAAGAGATTTGGCCAACAAATCATCCATGTAATCTTCCAAAGTTTTATACATGTAATCATGGAAGATGTATGTCATGGCACGTTGGTAGGTGGCACCAACATTTTTAAGGCCAAAGGGCATGACCTTATAACAAAATGTTCCCCAAGGCATTGTGAACGCCATTTTTAGTTGGTCCTCGGGATTGATACGAATTTGATTGTATCTCGAGAAACCATCCATGAGGGATAGCATTTCGTGACCTGCTATAGCATCTACCAACGCATCGATGCTTGGCAAGGGGAAATCATCCTTAGGACTCGCTTTGTTTAGATCTCAAAAATTAGTGCATATGTGAATCCTCCCGTCGGGATTTTTGATGGGCACCATGTTGGATAGCCATGGTGGATAATCCATGCAGATGACAAATTGTGCATCCAAAAACTTTTGCAATTCATCTTTGACCATCAAGGCCACTGTTGGGTGCATATTACGTAGTTTTTGCTTAATTGGCTTGACTATCGGATCAAGCGTTAGATTATGCATGACTAGCTATGGATCTAGCCCCGACATGTCTCTGTATGACCATGCAAAAACCTCCTTCTTCTCTTTGAGAAGGGCAATGTAGTCGGCTTGCTCTTCAAGGGATAAGCTTACCCCCAGCTTGATAATCTATGGATTCATTGGATCCAAGCCGATGTCTACGTCAGTCATCTCCTCGATCGACATGTGGGATCCGTCCTCCAACTGATGTGGAGTTGGGATCAAATGGATATCATTTGTTGAGTTTAAATCTATGTTGGGAACCTCGGGTTCCTCTTCAGCATGAAAGATATCCTGAGTTGACCCTAGGGTAAAATGAAGCATTTTATCGAAAGGCCAGTACTTTGATGGGGATGGAGGTGAATTGATGTGATCCCAGTCAATGGCATCTATGTCTAGATGCAAGGACCATGCTGGATCGGTCGAATTGCGGATGGGGGTGGTTAAGTCAATGGAGATCATGTTGATGAAATGATTTTGGTCTCCATTATCGTGGGTGTGATGACTCAAACATTTTGGATGTTCTTTGTGCTCTGGATCTGGCTCTAGAGGTATTGGCATGAATGGATCGGCCCTATGTGCTGATAGGAGGACAGGGTCTGCCCTCGACATTGATATCACCCTAGGGTCTCGGAGTGGAAGGTGCTTTTTGTATACCTGGAGTGGTGGATCCAACACTTGATCCCACCCTACTGGGTCTACATACCACTCATGCCCTAGCACTATGCCCATCTATTCAAATATGTCGTTAATCTCCAAGGGGTATGGTTACATCCTCTACCGCATGTGATTAAGATATGTCATTTCTATTTCATCTTCGTAATCACTATCAAAGATCCAAAAGCCCTCGTTGGCTCTGACAACTGTTGAGGCATTACAAGCTCATCTTGCTCGAGCAAATTAATCTAGCCCCATTGTGGTTGTTCCACACTTCGTGGGGGGACCTGATTCTCTTGACGCGACACTGGCTCGCTTGGAGCCTCTAGAGGGAACATTGTCAAGAGACTCTCTTGATAGTCATTCATGGGAATCACTTGTGAGTGATCACTATTGGATTTGAAAGCATCATATGATCCTGGTTCATATTATGATTCATCCTCCCAAGATCCCTCTTAACACTTTTTATACCTTCCTTGAAAGTGAGTCCCCAAGCTTTCGCCTCTCTCTAGCAAAGGAGAAGGGTTATTGAGGTTAACAAGGGTGGTTGTTGACCATGGGAGGTAATATCCCAATGTATACATTGTGTTTGGGTTGGCATAAGGATCTGATGCCAATCCACCCTTGTTGCCTATCCCTAGGCCTTGCATGTTTTCCACCAAAATGTCCAAGGGCATGGGGTGGTTGAACCCTACTCCCAACTTGTCATAAGGCATTTGGTATCTTGGTCGGCAAAGGACACGCACTCCTTGGTCATACCTGCCTAGCCCATATCCATGCCAATTACATTGGCCAAGATATCTCAGAGCGAATTCCAGGTTAGACAGATAGTTGACATCTTCTACAAAAGGCTCTTCATCTTCTTCCTCTTGCATGCATGGCTCAGTACCATGATCAAGGCCCCCATACACAAAATTTGTCTGGTTTGGTGGGTAGCCTAAAGGAAAAATTGTACTTATGGGGAGGCGAGGTCTCCCCATGTCTTGCATGGACTCTAGCATGGTCGTTGCTACAACATTCCACACTAGATACTCCACCAGGCCCGTATTGGCCATTTCAACAATGATTGTTGGTGATTGAGAGGGAGGGAACGAAATCTCTTCCTGAGTCCACTCCATTTTGGGTGAACTAGGAGCCTCAAATTCCATTGTGTTAGGAATCTCTTCGATAGATATGGTTGATACTATTGACAGCGCTTCTTCTAGGGGTTGAGCCTCCTCTGGGGTTTGAGCCTCTTCCAGGGTTTGCTTCCCTTTGTCCTTCTATTTAGCCATGATAGGTGGCATTGTTAGTGAAGGAACAGGTTATGAAGATGTACCTAGCTATGGTTTTGATGGATTTATCACTAGTGGTGCTTGCGGCATCAGACCCTATCAAGATGGATTTAACTAAAAATCCAAGTGCATCAATGGGATGGTCTATTGCGGCATCAGTTGCACCGCATTGCAATATTTCAAGGGTTCTAAGTCCACCGAGACTACATGTACTTCCCCTTCAAATGTATACTTCAAACACTAATGAGGTATCGAAGGGACGCACTTCATGTCCTTGATCCATAGCCGCCCTAGCAAGATGTTATAATCCATATCACCTTCCAAAATATAGCACAATGTAGGTATCGTCTTTTGTCCTACTTGAATGGGTAGGAAAATTGTGCCAACTATCGAGCATATCACATCATTGAATGCTCGCAGTGTATAGGTGGAAGCCATGATGTGAGAGGCTAGAAACTTTAGATGTTTCAATGCTGCTATGGTAATGA
Organism: Wollemia nobilis; assembly: GCA_028583015.1. Lineage (NCBI taxonomy): Eukaryota > Viridiplantae > Streptophyta > Pinopsida > Araucariales > Araucariaceae > Wollemia > Wollemia nobilis. The sequence continues at coordinate 4,448,643 of JAQPPZ010017073.1, forward strand.
TGTTACTGGATTAGCCAGTGTCTATCAACACCCTCTTATATGGGATCCTGTTGACCTATGTGATAACATGCAGGGGTGGATCTACCATGTCATCAGATACTGATTTAACTTCATCCTATCGAAAGGTGATGACTGGCTCCATGCATCATTTGACATGTCCCACAAAATTGTTGAAGGAATTCACTTCGTGGGGCTGCAACTCGATGGCTTTCAATATCTCCATGAGAGCCTCTCGATGGGGCATTGATTGCTATATAAGCTCGTATATGGAGAGCCTAGCTGACGTGGTCCACAAATTCTATGTGATTTTGGTCTGAATCGTGGCCATGGGTCTAGGAAGAGGTAGCTATATAGGGTGTTGTTAAGGTTGTGACGTTAGTGGAACCTCTCTTGTGGCTACCTCGGGGGCAACTCATGGGTATCTCTTGTTCCTAGTCACTATGCTTATCATTCCTACATACCCTTGCATGGGGCAATTTTGTTGCACCTCATTGACTTGAAGGGGTTTTTCCTATGCCTCATGGGTAGGCAAGGGGTCTTTGAAAACTCCCATCTATTGGTTGTTTGGCACTACGGGGTTGTCCACTGCCAACGTCTTATTATCAGCCAGGTCTTGTATCAATCCTTTGAACTTCCAACATGCATTCAGGTCATGTCCCTTCCGCCTGTGGAACCTACAATACAAGTCTTCCCGGTATCCCTTAGGCTTGGGAGCATTAGGATCTATGGTTTGAATCTCTGGAAGTTTGATCAAGTTCACCACTGACAAGCAATCAAATAGGGAGTCCCTAGACTCCGTATAAGGTGTGTACTGTTGCCTAGGGAAACGTTGCTAATTTTGCTCCTACTTCTGGTTTTCTCTTTCATAATTATTAGGAGGCACTGCCTGATAGTTAGCATTTTGAGGCTATATTTCTTGTGCAGGCTTAGGGACATTTATAGCAACTTGATTGACCACAGCGGGTTTTTGTTGCATAGTCCCTATTTTTGTGTTCTTGTTCCATTCTTTTTTCTTAGGTTTGGAAATCTCGCCATCCTGTATCTTGATCTCTTTGATGATTCTGTCTTGTGCCAAACCTTCCTCTAAGGTGGCATATTGCTGCAGCTGCAATAGCATAGATATCAATCTCAAACAACTTTGTGAGAACATTTGTGTAAGATCAGACATAGGAGGGAGGTAGGGTAGCTTGGAAAGTAGAGTCCTCCACCGATTCTCGTAGGCTGCCATGGTCTCTTCCTCATACTGCCTGAGGCTAGCCAGGTCACTTAGTGATGCCTTATTCTTGGTGTTGAAGGTGAAGCATTCGAGGAATGCATCCATTAACTGATCCAAGTTACTAATGTTGTGCTTTAGCAACTGAGTGAACCAATCTGAGGCAGGGCCTACAAAGGTGGTTATAAATGTCCTTAGCAACAATGCATCATTTTCTTGAATGCCAAAACATTGGCTCAAGAATTTGGTCACATGCTCTTGGGCATCTTCCTCACCCTTAAATATTTCCAACTGAGGCAGCTTAAAGTGTTCAGGGTAAGGGGGTGCAGGCACTGACGGATGCATAGGATGACTATGGAGTTGGCATAATGTGGGCTTTTGGGGCCCAAAAGCTTTGGTTTCCATAGACTCCAAATGCTCTAGCAATGCTTTGTATGCATCAGAAGATTTAATCTCTTCCTCTTTAGTTTTCTCTCGTTGTGGGTTGTGGGAGACTTGAGGCCTATGGGGGGGTGGCTGGATAGCAACCCCTTCACCTCGGTAGGGCATTTTGGCCCACTCTACTTCTTTTTCATACTCGTAAAATTCTTGAGGATTCTCTGGATGAGACCTATGACCCTGGGTGGGTCCCCACGGAGGGTACCCATCATTGTTCCAGGGAGTGGCCTCCCTCTTAGGTCTAGGGGGTCTTGAAGGCAAAACTTGATAAGGTTGCGGAGACCTATCTTGCACCAAGGGATTATGCCTCTCATATGGTTCCACTCTTTGGGTGTGAGGGGTTGGAACCCTCTCAGTTGGATTAAGAAGCAGCTCATCTATTTGGCACTAAATACACTCCTCGCTAAGGCGATATAGATGCTCTAGCTACTGCTAATCTTGCTCAAGCCATGTGATCTGGGCTTTGCGGGCAGCATGTATGACGACTACCAGGTCAATTTGTTCTACCATCTTGAGCCGAGGATGCCTAGATGCCTCTCCTATGCATTTACCTCAGTCGTAATGATCCGAGATCTCAATGGGTCGCTTCCCTTTGTCGAGGTTTGCGGCATTCACTCGAGGCTCTGGCCTCAATGGGTAACCATGGTATCTATTAGGTGTGGAAGCGCATGGATCCCATGCTATACATTTATCTCAAGGAATGTAAGGGTATTCCTCATGCTCCCTTTCGTATGTGTGAAAGGGGTGGGAAGAGTTAGCTCGCCCTACTTGTAGTGCCCTATGCTCTAGGTTTTATCTATTGGTTCTAACAGTGATGGGGGGCAAAGGAGGGATGCCATAGTCATGTGGCCTCTCCTCATGGACACTATGCCACTCTAGAACTTCATCACACTGTGGCAACTCATATCGAGCTTCTAAGAGAGTTTTATTGTCTATGTTGAGTGCCACATGTAAGGATTCCTCTTGAAAAGGGCTATGATGAATAGGCGTGTCCCCCAAAGAGGTGTCCCTATAGTTCCATATTGACATGGAATGATGTGGACTCTCTTGTGGGTCAGGCCTCCAAGGTAATATGACCAAGTCCTTAGGGCTAAAGTAGAGGTGACTTGTGCCCCCCCTTGTACACTTTTTGTAGCTTCTGCCCTTGATTGGGCTTGGCTACGGGTGTACACCATGGTGTTGTTCTTCTACAAGATAAGTAGATTTTTATCTCTTTTATGATTTTTTATGCTACACTAAACAAAAAAGAACACACACATACACAAACAGTGATTATCTCGTTTAACGGTTAAAAGTGTGTCCTAAAGTTGGTTTAGTGTGTTTTGTTTTGTTTTTTTTTTTTTTTTTTGAAGGTTTTTGTAAAGAACATTTAAATGCAAAATGAGGGCTCTTATGACTCCCAAAATTGTTTGCCCCTTCTATATACCATTGCCAGGCTAATATACCAACCTCTCTATATACCCGCCCTTACATGAGAGAAACTATAGGTACGTGAGAGCAGATGGTACATGGAACATGGGTGGTACGGAAGGGGAATCACCCTATTTATGACACCTACCATAGAAGACTTATCCTCATGCACTAGGAATCACCCCAGCTACACTCGGTCAGCTTTCATCAGGATTTACGTCTAGCAACAATAGAGATCGGGGTTTATGAATGCAAAATTCAAGCCAAGGTGGTGATGAAATCCACTGTTGGTCTTGATCAAGGGCTGGGGTTTTATGACCAGATCCTTGGTGTTTAATTTTCCACGTGGTGTGTGGGGTTATTTTTATTTTGCGTGGAACAAAATAAACATGCAGCAAAATTTTTCCTAAGCACGCAAAAAGAAACCAAAAAAATATAAAAATAGTAACAGAAAATGATAGGAAAGTTTAGGACTCTTACCTCTTCTCTGCCCAAATCTATCGGTTTTGATATTTTACCTAAAAACTTCATAGATTGGAATTCATCCTAGGGGGGACGAATTATGGGACTGTATTCATCATAAGGTGGGGCGCATTCCCATTCGTCCTTGGGTGAGATGAATTACAGCTCTGTATTCACCCTCTGATGGAACAAACAACAATCAACGTATGAAAATGCGGTACCTGCAAGAAAAAACAACCAAGTTTGGATCAGATATTTGATCTTAAAATAGAGGACAAGTGTCCCACCGTGATCGCCACTAGGATTAATGGAAACAATAATTTTTTAATTTTGAATGCAACCATGAAATTTCAAAATAGAATTTTTACATTCAAACAAATATTTTTGACCATTGTTTGGCTTTGACACACAAGGTGTAGTTTTTGTAGCTTACACATTATTATCATTTTCTTTTGGTCCCCATTTGTTCAAAAATGCAACTTCAAATTCTTCCCATGTGTATGTACATTTATGGGCATCCACAAAGTCTAAAAACCAAGAAGAAGCTTTCTCTTTCACAATGCCTTAGGGAACATTTTGTTATAAGGTCATGCCCTTTGGCCTTAAAAATGCTGGTGCCACCTACCAACGTGCCATGACATACATCTTCCATGATTACATGCATAAAACTTTGGAAGATTACATGGATGATTTTTTGGCCAAATATCTTTTGTGCCCAAATCATCTTGATGACTTAAGCAAGATCCTCGATCGGCTCATGGAACATAAAGTCAGACTGAATCCCCAAAAGTGCATATTTGGTGTCACATCTGGAAAACTCTTGGGTTTCATAGTCTCAAAGAGAGGCATCAAAGTGGACCCCAACAAAGTCAAGGTAATCCTTGAAATGGTTCCCCCAACTACCATTAAGCAGCTCAGAAGTCTGCAGGGAAAGTTTGTGTCAATTAAGCGCTTCATAGCACAATTATCTGACAAGTTCCAACCCATGAACAGATTATTGCACAAGGGGGTAGCATTTCACTGGGATGATGAGTGCCAATTAGCATTTGATGACATCAAATGATACCTGGTTTCATCACCAGTATTGGCACCACCTAGACCAAGAGTGTTGTTCTACTTATACATCTCAACTACTAAGGTGGCACTGGGTGCCATGCTAGCCCAGAAGAATGAACTTCATAAAGAATAGGATACTTACTATCTTAGCCACACCCTGGTCAGTTATGAACTTAAGTATGCATACGTCGAGAAACTCTGCTTGGCAATGGTGTTTGCTACCAAAAATCTATGCCACTACATGCTGAGCAACACTACATATGTTGTGTCTAAGGAGAATCCATTGCGATACATGATGAGTCACACTTATCATAGTAGTCACACAAAAAAATGGATCATGTTGTTGACCGAATTTGACATAGAGTTTATTGGAAAAAAATCCATCAAAGGATAGGTCATAGCCGATCAACTAGTAGAGGCTCATCTCGAAGACAATCAACCTTTGGTCATAGAACTACCCGATGATGGGGTCTTCCATGTCTCAAAATTGCCAGATTTTGATGAGTGAGTCACAGGCCAACATAACCCTATTTTTTGATGGTTATAAATGTGAGCAAGGTGGTGGCGTGGGAAGTGTATTCTTCACACCATAGGGCACTCCAATACCTCTGTCATTTACATTAAATTCCCCATGCACCAACAATAATGCAGAGTATGAAGCCTTGCTCATAGGTCTTTAGACAGTAATCACCATGAACATCAAATGACTGAACAATCTTTGGTGATTCGTTGTTAATTGTCAACCAAGTCAAAGGGGTATTCCAATGCATATGCCCAGTTCTACAAGCCTACAAAGCCCTTGTGGACAAATTCTTGGCAAATCTTGACTAGTACGACATCGAGGCACTCCCTTGGTCATCAAATCGTTTTGCAAACACTATGGCCTCCATGGGGTCATTAATCCCATAAGACCTTTCTGGTGATATGACAACCATTCAAGTCAAAACACTATCACAATATGTGATGGAGTGTGCAAGTTCTAACTTGAATCTAGGAATCCACATGATCCAGATTGAACCATCCTCGATTAAGTTCTCTCGAATCCACGATTGTCTGAAACATGCCAACTGGGGGTCCTTGTTCTCCCCTACTCCCATTAATAGCAACACAATGCTATTCTTATAGGTTCTCTCCCGCTCAGTGTTTGCTAGGGATGAACTGCATGAGGGATTGGTTTTTCATACCATCAAGGCTTTCGATTAGCAGGATTGGTATTTACCCATAAGGAACTACATCAAGTTAGGTAATCTCCCATTTGGATTGACACATGCCACAAAATGAGTATTCAAGAAGAAAGCGACTAAGTATGTATTGTTATGAGACATTTTGTACCATCGTAGCTATGAAGGAATCCTCCTTCGTTGCTTGGACCAATAGGAGTCCACTTGGGCAATCACCCAAGCGCACGATGGTACGTGCGATGGCCACTTCAGTGGTATGGCCATCGCAAAGCACATTATTTGCATGGGCTATTATTGGCCATATTTAGAGCGAGATTGTTGCACATATGTCAGGAAGTGCATGAAGTGTCAACATCATGCCAATTTGATGCACGTACCTTCCCAGGCCTTACAGACAGTCCAGTTAGCTTGGCCATTTTCATAGTGGGGCCTAGATCTAATCGAAAAGATCTCCCTTGTGTCGTCAGGTCATCACACATTTATCATAACGGCCACATAGTATTTCACCAAGTGGGTGGAAGCAGTTTCGCTTACCTCTACGACAGGACCCCACATTGTGGAGTTCATTTTATATAACATCATATGTCATTTTGGTATTCCATCCAAAATAATCTCGGATAATAGGACATCATTTAAGAACAAAGACGCGTGTGCTTTGACCACAAAGTACAAAATTCAACATAGTTTTTTGACACCCTATTATCCGCAGGCAAATGGGAAAGCAGAGGCGTCAAACAAAATGCTAGTTGCCATCCTCAAAAAGACTGTCGTAGACAGTCATAAGGATTGGCACATCCAAATCCCACTTGCCCTATGGTATTATCGCACTAGCATTCTGACGCCCATTGGGGCAACTCTATTTTCGCTCATGTATGGCTCCAAGGTAGTCATGCCTCTCGAGTTGGAAATTCCTTCCTTGAGCATATCAATGCAATATTTCATCGATGATGAAAATGCGTGGCAATCCCGATTAGACCAGGTTATGTTGCTTGACGAATGACACATTAATGCCCTTGAGCATTTACGTATCTATCAAGAGCGACTTAAGAAAGCTTACAACATGAAATTTCACCTGAGGGACTTTCGGATTGGTGACTTGGTCTTAAAAGAAAACCAACAGAACTCTAGTTTTCCATCCCATCTAAGGGATAATTTCATGGCAAATTATTTAGGTCTATATGTAATTGATAGCAAAATAGGACCCGAGACGTACCGGCTAGCCTCTCTTGATGGAATCAAGGAACTAGAACCCTTGAACATCAGTCATTTGTGACTATTCCATACCTAAGAGAGCCGCATCCCAAAATGCTCCAAGGATTCCTACAATCACTTGGTCAATCCCCAAATGCTCCAAGGATTCCTACAAATCGCTTGGTCAATATCAAAATGCCCCAAAGGTACCCATTACCTCTTGGTCAACCAAAATGCTCCAAGGATTCCTACAATCGCTTGGTCAATCCCAAAATGCTCCACGGATTCCTACAATCGCTTGGTCAATCCCAAAATGCTCCAAGGATTCCTACAAATTGCTTGGTCAATATCAAAATGCCCCAAAGGTACCCATTACCGCTTTGTCAACCAAAAAGCTCCAAGGATTCCCACAATCGCTTGGTCAAAAATAAGAAAATTCAAAAACAGTAAAATCACCAAAACCAACAAAAATTTGCATCTCATTTCTAGGCATACTCCAACTCATCACCACAATAGAAAGCTCTTTTCACATCTCATCTACATATTCAAAAAAAAAAAAAATCAATCCATCAAAAACACAAAAATAAGTAGTTGCATTAAAGCATCACATCAATACATCGCATATTTGTGGTCATACATGTCAAAGGCACCATAGACTGTAATTACTCCACCAATCCATCTTGTTTCACATTTTTCCATTCTATAAGCAGTCCATCAAATATAAATGCCATTCACTTCTTTTTATCATACCAGAGTCAGTGGTCTTCTAATGTATCAAGAGTTTTTGTCTTTCAGTCGTCATTTTGCTTTCTAGCCACGTACTATACCAATTCAGATAGATTTTGCAAAGGTAGAGTTCCACTTGGATCACACCTTGTTACGTAGCATCCCAACACAAATTAAAACACATAAAAATTCCAAAGTTGTGTGAACGAAAGATGACACCTGCAAAGCAATCCAGGTCACCACGAGCGAAATGGTTATCTTACTCATCCCCCTGTGCGAATGACCCCAAGAATGCTGAGAGTTTTCAAAAGGACAAGCATCTTCCCTACCCAATTCCCTAAGAATCCCAAGTTCTCAAAAGTTGCAAACATCAACATTTTGCAAACAGTCAAAACTCCAAAAATTTGACATCACCACCAGAGTGCATACATCAAAATGCACATACAATAGTGATTCTCATCACTCGAAATTCAAATCCCTTGCTCAAAAAAAAGACAAAGAAAAATATTAAAATAAACAGTGATTTTTATCACTACAAAAGAGCAAGTATCCCAATACAATTGAATAAAATAAGGGAGTCAAACTTGAATCCCTGGAACTCTCAGCATTTCGACAGGTCATGAGGCAAACCTCAGTATCGGTTTGGTGAATAGCCTATCAGTCACTGGCGGTAAACCTCCCACATGACAATACATCTGTCACATTAATTCATGTACAGATCAATGTTTGCATGTGGATGAGCTAGCTTATGGTATCCTAGATAGCATCGCAGATTAATTAGACTAAATACAACAAAGGAGTTAGTGGAGCTAATTAGGTGATCCTCAGTATAGGTTTGGTTGACAGCCTATCCGCACCGGTGGTATCTTGACAAATACCACATAAATGAACTCAATTGCACACACAGGGATGTGAAATAACTTGGTCAAAGACAAGTCCAATTCATACCTTGTCCAAAAATCTTGTAAGATAAAGTACAGTTGTGGCTAGTGAGTTAAAACCGTCTGAGTCTCAGAAAACCTTAGCTACATTCTAAACCAACTGCGCTATCTTTCATCCTCGCATTGCCATAAGCAATCGCCAAAAAAAAAAAAAACCCCACAAAGTGTCCAAATAGTCTATGGTGCTCTCGCCAAAACAACACAAACTCAATTCATCCATTACATTTGCATATCCTCAAATTTAGAAACATTTGCATTCATCATAACATATGCATCCATCAAAATAAATTAACATGCATACATCCATACTCATTACTTATCATGCATAAAATCAAATCATCACTCGCATAAACAAAATAATGTAATTTGTATATATATCATCAAAAATGCCCGCAGGCTACAATATCCGGTCATCTGACCCCGAAAAAAAAAAAAAATTCAAAAACAACAAAAATTGAACAAAAATGCACCAAAATAGCTAATAAACATGCCCGATGAAAGTGCTTTGGAACATGACATCCCGGGCATGCAAAACAAACGTCGGGGATACAAATTTTCACTATCCTACTCCCTAAGAAGGCTACCATAGCCGGACCGCTCCATAGGAGGACAAATTTCTGCCAATTTTAGCTCCAAAAAGCGTCACCAAAAGGGTTAACACCCACCAAAAATAGGTCTAAATGTTAGAAAACTGCACACGCTTAATGCTAAAACATCTAAAGGCACCCTTGCACAAGTCATCTTGGGTCAAGCGACTCGTCGCTTTTCTCATGAAGGTCATTCCCTCATCGATTCGTCGCTTGAGGGGGTAGTCACACTTAGTCACCAATCAAAAAACACACACCCAATTAAGGAAAACAACATGCATTCAAATAATCATTGACAAAGACAATTACGCTCCTACTTGGGGCAGTAAACAAGCAATAATCACAATCTGATCAATCTTTTGGCATTTCGTGAATCATGAACTCAAGGTTCTCAAATACAAAAGGTTGCACCCTTTGCCTATTCATGACCGATCAATGTCCAAGATCAAGTAACACCTCACCAAAAAATGTCAAGTACTTGAATTGAGTTCCTTTGCTCGTCAAAAGAAAGGATTCAAGAATGCATGCCCTTTTCGTACTTAGGGCATCAAAAGTTGGTTAGGTTACGGAGAAACCCTAATCATTAGTGCTTTGGTTATCTATTTTTGCTCGGCATTGCACCATGCATAGCGCATCCCAAAAAGGGGCATCTGTAGACACCAAAACAACACCAATCCGATTATGTGACTACAAACACTGATCGCTTTGACACACACAGCCCCAAGGGCAGCCCCCAAAGGTTAAACAGTGGTCCTAACCACTTTCACAGCAATTTTGAAAGGTCAGAGATCAATTTGGCATCTTCAGGTACTTTGCTCAATATCCGTTTCACCCTAGAATGAATTCAAACTAGAATTCGCCCCACCCCAGGACGAATTCTAGATTCGCTCTAGGGTGGGGTGAATTGCAGGTTTGATGGGCAAAAAATCAAATCTTGAAAAATGGTAGCTCAGATCTACTACTCAATGCTTCCTTCATCACATGGGAGTATGGGTGAGCGTTTTCGAGTGTTAGAGGCATTTACAAGGTCAGTTATGAAGTCCCTATTCAAGGAGGAACCTCCTTCCCCCCTGAGAAGGCATGATTGCCAAGTGGTGCCTCTGCATGCCCATTTCAAGAGACCTCCAGGTCTATAAATTGGTGAGTTTCCTCACCCCAAAATATGGAGAGAAGTAACATTTTAGAGCAAAGAAGTGTTGTCATTTTATTTACACACCTCACACCTTTTGGATTCGCGCCTTTCACATCCTTGATCTCCTTTAGATGGGAGGTCATTGGGTTACTATTGGGAGGACGAATCTCAATCCCAAAACCTGACATTTGGCCACAATATCCCACCAAATTTGTCGACAATACCACACAAGAGTTTTTTGACCCATCCCAAGTGGATTGGTGCTGAAATCGAGCCTCAAACGGTGGGCGACCTGCCCCATGGGTGCCCCCTCCCACACTGCTACAATCCTAATCGCCCCATTTCGGAGTGATGAGAATTCCATGGCAGATTTGCTTTCTTTCATTTTTGTGTTCAATTCTATGATGTTTAGATAGGTTGTCATTTGAATTTCGTCTCGCTTTGAGCAATTTTGATCATATTTCTAGCTTTGTTCGCTTTCACTAACCTACAGGTAGCATCATCAAATTCCCATTGATGGAGGTCAAATTGGGAAAATCTGACCATCTGGGTCTTCCCAAAATGCCCCCAATTAGCAAACTCCAAGTTTGCAGGTCTATTGGAGCTTCCTAGGTAGGACATTGGGACAGTATCTTTTCGGCATTTTGTTATAGGTGAATTTGTCCCGTCCCGAAGTGAATTCAAATCAGTGAAGAATTTCCTGACTATTCTTTTTGCAAAACCTTCCTGGTGGTATCTTGATGTCCTTGTAAAATTTTTAGAGTATTTGGACCTGTTTTAGTCACAGTTTAATTCATTTTTCTCGTTTACTTATCATAGGCTTGGGGATTGCATGCTTTGTTTCATCCATAGGTGCTACTGACCGTTTCTTGTTCCCTTGAACATAGGGTTCAGACATCAGAGGAGCAGCGAGGAGTCAATACTCATCAACGCAAGCGATGGTGATGTTTGGTCATCCCATTTTACATGTGGGCATGCAAAAGAAGGAAAGGCGCCCATGGATGTAACGAGAACTCATGCTTAAACACTCCTAGCCCTTGGAAGGGGAGGATGTGCATTGTAACCAAGTTTGAAACATATCAATAAAAAGGGTTGTCTTCTTTTATTCACATTTGTTTCATTTTGATTCGTTCATGCTTTTCCCTCTTTTCATGCACTTTCAAGTTTCTAGGATTTAGCATTGAGTTCGGTTCTTGTTTGCATCACACATTCGCTTTTCTTTTTACTTTTGTATTCTTCACACCATGATCGCCACTGAAAGCATGAGGATACGAAAGCAAAAAGGAAAGTGAATGTGCGATGCAAACAGGACCGGACTTAGCGCTAAATCCTAGAAACTTGAAAGTGCATGAAAAGAGTGAAAAGCATGAGCGAATCGAAATGAAACAAATGTGAATAAAAGAAGACATCCCTTTTTATTGATATGTTTCAAACTTGGTTACAATGTGCATCCTCCCCTCCCAAGGGCTAGGAGCATTTAAGCATGAGTTCTCGTTACATCCATGGGCGCCTTTCCTTCTTTCGCGTGCCCACATGTAAAATGTGCAGACAAAAAATCATTGTCACTTGCATTGATGAGTCTTGAATCCTCACTACTCCTCCAATGTCTGAAACCTATGTTCAAAGGAACAAGAAAAGGTCAGTAGCACCTGCGGATGAAACAAAGAATGCAATCCCCAAGCCTACGATAAGTAAATGATAAAAATGAATTAAACTATGATTAAAACAGGTCCAAATGCTCCAAAAATTTGATATGGGGATCAAGATACCACCAGGAAGGTTTTGCTAAAATAACAATTGGGAAATTCTTCACCGATTTGAATTCGCTCTGGGGAGGGACGAATTCACCTACAAAAAAATGTCAAAAAGACACTATCCCAATGTCCTACCTAGGAATGTCCAAAAGACCTGCAAACTTGGGGTTAGCTAATTGGGAGAATTTTGGGAAGACCCAGATGGTCATATTTTCCCAATTTGGCCTCCATAAATAGGAATTCGATAATGCTACCTGTAGGTTAGTAAAAGCGAACAAAGCTAGAAATATGATCAAAATTTCTCAAAACGAGATGAAATTCAAATGACAACCTATCTAAACATCATAGAATTGAATGCAAAAATTAAAGAAAGCAAATATGCCATGGAATTCCCATCGCTCCGAAAGGGGGCGATTAGGATTGTGGTAGTGTGGGAGGGGGGCACCCATGGGGCAGGTTGCCCACTGTTTGAGGCCTTATTTTGGCACCAATCCACTTGGGATGGGTCCAAAACCTCTTGTGTGGTATTGTCAACAAATTTGGTGGGATATTGTGGCAAAATTTTAGTTTTTGGGATCGATATTCGTCCTCCCAATAGTCACCCAATGACCTCCCCTCTAAAGGAGGTCAAGGATGTGAAAGGCACGAATCCAAAAGGTGTGAGGTGTGTAAATAAAATGACAGCACTTCGTTGCTTTAAAATTCTACTTCTCTCCATATTTTTGGGTGAGGAAACTCACCAATTTATAGACCTGGAGGTCTCTTGAAATGGGCATGCAGAGGTGCGACTTGGCAATCATGCCTTCCCAAGGGGAAGGAGGTTCATCCCTGAATAGGGACTTCATGACTGACCTTTTAAATTCCTCTAATGCTCGAAAACACTCACCCATACTCCCATGCAATGAAGGAAGTGTTGAGTAACGGATCTGAGCTGCCATTTGTCAAGATTTGAATTTTTTCCCATCAAACCTGAAATTTGCCCCACCCTAGAGCGAATCCAGAATTCATCCCAGGGTGGGGCAAATTCCAGTTTGAATTATTTGTAGGGTGAAATGGATATTGAGCAAAGTGCCTGAAGGTGCTAAATTGATCTTTGACCTTTCAAAACTACTATGAAAGTGGTTAGGACCACTGTTTAAACTCTAGGGGCTACCCTTGGGGCTGTGTGTGTCAAAGCAATCAGTGTTTGCAGTCACTTAATCAGATTGGTGTTGTTTTGGTGTCTACAAATAGACTAGACAAGGAACCCCCATAAGTTACTTTCTATTCAATGGCTTTATGTTCAATCCATAAACCTTTAAGTAATCCAGATGAAGCCTTTATCACATTTTAGAATACCAATAATGTAAGTACTTAAAAATTCCTCTAATGAACCTCTTTTCTCATTCCATAAATATTTCAACAATTTGCATAAATATTCAACATTCATCCATAAATAAATTAATTACACAATAAATTACTCAATAAAATATAGATCAATTATACCCTTCAGGTATAGCAACACCATACAATGGTCCTTTTGGAAGGAATCCACTCCACAAAATATCTATCTCCACGATCCAAGAATTATCCAAAAATACATCCTAGATTACCCATTTCACAATGGGGGTACATCTCTCTTTATACTAGAGTGTGATGGCTCACCTTCTAAGAGTTACAACATCATACATGTTTAGGATCACCTTCTATGAGTTACAAAGTGCATAATAATATGAAAATATTTCCCAATAGTTACAAATATGATTCTATGACATACCTATTTCTATTTTGACATGTGGCCTTCCTTAATAATTAATTTATGGTTCATACCATTATACAATACAATATTAAATTATTTAATATTAACTACCTATCTTGGTACCTAACATTCCATCCCCCTTACAAATGTTTCATCCTCAAAATATTAGAAGAGGCTAAATAATATGATCTTTTGAGCCATGCTGAATAATGGTACCAATATTGATCATCCATCCATCCAAGTGGAACTATGATTGGTGGTGGTCTTCGTTGATGCCAATGCCATGTGTTGAAATCATATATTTTATTTTTTTCATCCATACCTACTTGTATTTATGACTTATAGTATATCCAAAGGGTTGGCTCCTTTGGTTCCTTGTATGTTCCTCATTGTTCTTATGTTGCCTCAAGATTTGTCTCCATGATTATTGCCTCTCATGGTGGTGTGGGTGTTGATATGGTGCAACCTTAACTTGATGTTCTATTTTTTTTTACTCTTCCTTCTTGCTTTTTGTATTTGTTTTATCCCTTTCTTTTACTTCTTCCTTGATCTCCTGTTGAGATTCTATTTCATATTCTTTTGCTTGTTCTTCACTATGTTCCTTTGTAATAGCTACATGTTTGTCCTTACATTGAGAAATATCCTGTAATGTTATCTTCTTTTGGTACCATAATTTCATGAATTTATTTTGTACTTTAATGTTAATAGTATCCAAATAATGCAACCAAGTGTAACCAAGAACAATATCTACATCACTCATCTCAATAATATGAAAATTTGAATGCAAAATATATTTATCCATGGTGAGCTTCAAATCTTGAAAAATCAAAATATTTTCTCCTTAAATTTGTATGTCCTTGATTTGTTTTTCTTGAACTTGCAACCTCTTAGTCAAATACATATTGATAAAATTATATTTGCTACTAGGGTTAATGGAAACAATAATTTTTTAATTTTGAATGCAACCATGAACTTTCAAAATAGAATTTTTACATTCAAACAAATATTTTTTACCATTGTTTGGCTTTGACACACAAGGTGTAGTTTCTGTAACTTACACATTATTATTATTTTCTTTTGGTCCTCATTTGTTCAAAAATGCAACTTCAAATTCTTCCCATGTGTATGTACATTTATGGGCATCCACAAAGTCTGAAATCCAAGAAGAAGTTTTCTTTTGCATAGAAGAATAAATACCAAATTTCCTTAAAAACTCAGGAAAATCTAAAGTAGATTCTTTAAACTTCTGCAACCATTCATTGGCATTATTATCATCTCGTCAAGTGCATTTTGGCAACTCCATTTTTTTTTAAATGACAAAAATTTCTCAAAAATAAAAATTTTGATATCTCATCTATTTATCTATTCAAATAAGTAAATTTGCAAAGTTTCTTCAAAACAAAACAAACTACAACTAATTTTATTACCCAAATTGAAAGTTATGAATTTTTTCTCTTTTTGTCGGTAACCCAAAAAACAACACCAATTGCCCAACTTGCAACATCTATAACTCCCTCATTACTTATAAAATTTAACAAGTAGTCATTTTGTAGTACTCAAAATAACCTGCATGTTGATGCAAAAATATTCTGAAAATGACTGCTAAAAATTTAATAAGAAGTTTTCCTTTTTGAAAAAAAAATTGTGCAACGAAAAAATAGCTTAAACAACCCAACTTCAAACAATCGTAACTCTCTCAAAAATTATCAGAAATATACAAATGAACAATTTTTTTTATAGTACTTAAAATAATCTATATGTTGATACCAAAATATTCTGCAAATGACTACTGAAAAAGTTAATATGAATTTTTTAATTTTGAAAAAAAATCACGTGGCCGAAAAACAGCATAAATAACTCAACTTCAAACAGTCATAATGTTTTCAATACACATCATAATTTAACAAATGAGCAGTTATTATTGTAGTACTCAAAAAAATCTACACAATGGAGCAAAAACCTTCTAGAAATGACTGCTGAAATAAAAAATATCTCCACAAAATGTGATGTTTTTCTGAAAAAACATTCCCTAACTCTGCCAAAAACAAACCCACTTTTCTGAAATCGCTGCTCTAATACCAAATGTAATGAACCTATTTTCTCATTCCATAAATATTTCAACAATTTGTATAAATATTCAATATTTACCCATAAATAAATTAATTGCACAATAAATTGCTCAACAAAATATAGATTTATTATACCCTTGAGGTAGAGCAACACCATACAATGCTCTTTTTGGAAGGAAGCCACTCCACAAGATCTCTAGCTCCACGAGCCAAGAATTCTCCAAGAATACATCCTAGATTATCCCTTTCACAATGGGGGTACATATTTCTTTATACAAGAGTGTGATGGTTCACCTTCCACGAGTTACAAGATCACACATGTGGAGGTTCACCTTCCATGAGTTACAAAGTGCATATGGCAATATTCCTCCAATAGTTACAAATATGATCCTATGATATACATATTTATATTTTGACATGTGGCCTTCCTTAATAATTAATTTTTGGCTAATACCATTATATAATACAATATTAAATTATTCAGTATTAAGTACCTATCTTGGTACCTAATACTTCGCAATTGATGGCGTAGATTATCCAAAATAAGATATAACCTTTTAATATTCTATAGTCATCAAGATTATTACAAGATACATATTTAACTATACATGAATAACTTTATCAACTCAAAAGTATTTCTAATATTATTTTCTTAACTACATTTTACAAGCATAAATCATGAACCATTTCATTTCTAAAATAATAATTTATTCACTAATTAAATTGAATTCCTATATATTAATTAAACATAGAACCATTCTATAGATCTATTAACTAACTAAAGAATTATTGTTCTTAATTCTTTTATAACTAACATTTTTATTTACAAGGATATTTCTTTACCTACGGTCAACCCTCATTTACTTAAAAAAAAATCTTTAATCTAAGAAATGGTATTTGTAGTTCATAACTTCTAAACCTTATCTTATCCCTGTATCTAATGTGTAATTAATGAATCATTTGTTGTTATCCATTTGCATTCTATGTTACACCATCTTCTATGCACCATTTATGTTCCAAATCATGGATTCCAATGTAATCAACTTATATTTTAATTTCATTATGGTGTAATAAACCTATCAAACATTATAATGTTGCTCATGTTATAGAAACATGTCATAACTTTGATGCTAGAGTTAATTCCATCATGGGCAGACTAACAGGCTTCACTATAGTGTGATTGTTTTAGAGGTAACATCTTTAGTTGGTTATTTAAATTATCATAATATTCAAAGTGAAATCTAGATATTTATTATATCCAAGTTCTACTTCCATGTGAAACACATTAGGTTTCAATCAAATATAGACTATGTTCTTGATTGTATGTATGTTGTTGCTTATCCTAGTTTGGTATTGTGGGTACACGTACATACAGATGAATACCTATAAGTAACATCCAATAATAAAGTAGCATATCTAAAGGTATTTAGAGGTGGTATAACATAAACTAAAGCAAAATTCCATCGTGTCTTCTCTGTCTATCTTGGCATAAATGAGAATGTTTCATAGGGATGCACATTCATTGTTTGCAAAAGTTGTTAAGGTAATAGATTTATGCTTGACCCTCTTTCCATAATTTATGTTAGAGTCAAGTCTCCATATTCCTTAAGTATTATTAAGCCTTACTATCTCTATGAAAGATTCTACATTTGTTTTTAAAACCATATTGATCGATAATAAGAGAACATGCATCATTTCAATGATCAGAAAGTTATTTTCCAAAATATATCATCGAAAATATATCTTGTATAACTTAAAGCACTTTTTTGGATGTATTTCAAGTGCTTCTCGATGAAAGAGACCTTCTGTTGCTCCTATCCACAAAGTCTTCTAGAGATATCTCTATCTTCCATACTCTATTCCTGAAGCTACTCTCTTCCCAAGAGAATAATATAACATTTCCATTCCTACTAATTTTTTTCTTAATCCATATGGATTTAAATAACACCCTCAAAAGATTCAATCAAAATAAACTAACTTCAAAACTACCCGATCCCACCATGTTGCGTTTTCTTTTTATTTTATAGAGACTTCACATTTTTGTTTACTACATATCTTTCTTTTCTTGATTATTTCAATGTTTTGGTATAACAACTATAATGTCAATAAAATAATACTCAACATTATAATTTGCTTTTCATAAAGCGATATTAAATCTTTGTAAAATATGTTAGTAATACCACTTAACACTACCTATTGTGTAAGTGTAGCAATAATATAACCATTTGGAAAGATATAGAGAAATTTTAAAATAAAGGAATCATTAGTCAAATCACTTTGATATTAATAACCATCGGTTATTGGCCTATTTGTGGAGATGTCTATTCTTACAAAAAGGTAATTTTATAAGTAGCATATCATTAGTCATCAAAACCTCTTAAAATCTACATAATTTATCATTGATATTTTCACATAAGTTCATAAATATTTTATCTGGAAAAGTTGTCTAGGGGAGAGTCATGACATGGAAGGTTTTTTTTTTTTTTTTTCCATGTCCTTGATGATTAAAGAGAAATAAGAATTGGACCTAGTGTATTATCTATAAAGCTTTCAATTATGTTCTTAAGGAATATACATATATTACTATGATTACAATTAGTCGTATTGAAGGCACAATATTTATTAGGATTGAACCAAAGAGCTTTATCCTTTCTTAGTTTGAGATATTTAACTACTATTAGTTATGTTATCTTAGGGTTTTAAGGATAAATATTGCCTAGGATAATTAGTTATAGATGTTACATGATGTTTACATTGATTATTTTATTATAAGAATATGTTGCATCATCACCAAAGATAGAATATTCAAAGAATGTTACAAATATTTGGATGTGTTTCATAGTGATTTATTGGAGGTAACAAGGTGATGCACATGTTTATTAGAGCAATATAATAGCTCCCACTAATGAAATTTAGCACTAGTGGCATTTATGGTCAAGTTGTGATTTATGTCTTAATGAGGTAGCATAATCAACTAATTATATGACTGCATAAATTTAGCACTAGTGACATTGATGGTTGAGTTGTGATCTATGTCTTAATGAGGTAGTATAATCAAATAACTCTATGACTCTATGCAAATTATTAAAACTTTAATAGGATCATCGGTGAAGTGAGTATTAATGATACATAAGAGTATTTAATGTATATATTTTTAAAGTTTATTAAGATTATGGTGGGTAAGCTAAGTGATAATATTATATTGAAATTTTATTATTTTTCACATGATTTGAAGGTTTCATGACGTGGAACTACAATTCATGTCTCAAATAACATACACTTTAAGTTCTAGATTTGGGTTCTCAACTCTAATTTGATTAAATATAGCTTGGTTAATCTAAAATAAATTATGGTTTAATATGTTTCTTTGATATTTGATAGGTTAAAATTTAGTCACCTATCAATTTCAATTTTTAAAATTTAAGGCATAAAGCACTACAATAATTCATTATAAATTATGAACAATATTAATAAAAGGATTTGAGATTTTTTGTATTAACTAACTTATTGAAAAGATGTGTCATCATCTTTTACAATTTGTGTTCACTTATATGAAAAATATATATGATTTATAAATAATAATATATAATCCACATGATAACTTGAAGGTATCATAATCTCATAACTCAAATATAATATTAAATTCCATTAATAAATTTCTACACGAATGCACGTGAGAGTAATGTAATCTATTGTCCATATGATAACTTTGATAAATCAAGTATTAATTATATAAACTCAAATTTTAAGACTATTTTTCAGGACTATGTCCATAAATTTATTTTCAATTATTTTTTATACTATTACAAAAAAGAAGGTTTTAAAATACCTCCCACAACCTTATACAACAACTCTAAGGAGGAGCATAGTGGACAACATATAAAGGACTATAAAGGATGATTTTAAAAGGTGTCCTACAACATTAAACATCAGTTCCAAGGGGCACCACACCTTATTATAATAATCAATATCTCCCAAAGGAGAGCAACCACAACCACAAAATAAAAATAAAAAAGATACACATGCTGGTTGGCCAGACCAAACAACACCAATAGCTCCTACTGGATTTAAAATAATGCCAAAAGATAACCACAGGTGGGAGTGTCCCATCAAAATATAGCAGCGCTAACCAAAATAAACCACTACCATACCAAAATAAATAACTATACCAACCACTAGCGGATTCGAACGACAAAGGACCAAGAGTGATAAGAAAATTTAAAATTTGAAATTTGAATAGTCCATCACCCTCAAGCTGGATACCGAATACCAAACCCCTATAGATAATACCACCAATGACACTACGATCCCCTGTAACTCCAATAAAAAAACTAGCAACTCACACCATCTCCCACAAAAGCAAACCCTCCACCAGATTTGCAGGTCAAATGAACCCAGGCACGAGCAAATCCAACAACACATGAAAAAACAGCAGCATAGAGAAAAAAGGAAAATGACTAAATGATATGCTCAAACAGGAAAGTAGAATCCCCATAGAGAAAGCTAAAAAATGAAACAAGAGTCCCCTACAACTCCTCTGCAAACAACATATTCTCACATGAGAAAACCAACAACTCACACTAGATTTTGTAGAAGCAAACCCTTTACCAGAGTTACAGGTCAAACAAACCTACGTACGAGCAAAGCCAACAAAATAGAAAGAAAGAGCAACATAGAGAAAAAAGGAAAATAACTAAACAATATGCTCAAACAAGAAAATAGAACCCCTGCAAAGGAATCTAACCAATGAAACAAGAGTCTACTCACAACAAATCACATAGGAGTATTCAACCACTAAAACTACAAATATTAACAATCCATGCATTGACAAAAGTAGTAATGGATGAAACCTCTTCTAAACATTGAGGATCAAATCTCCTCCTCCAAATATTACTTAGTTTCCAAAAAAATGAGAGACTAGGAGTACTTGAGAGGGGAAAAAATCCCATAGTGAAATCCAAAATCTAGGACCCTACAATGAAAACCACTTCAAAGAATAAAAGATCACTAAAACACTTCCTGGACCACCAAGAAAAACAAACTTCAAGTACACACACTAGCAGTTCCACCTAGCAAGACCTAGAGAAGAAAACTTAGTAGCCAAAACTCTTGAGCACCCAAAAGCCTAACTTGGCACTAGCCATGGAGAGTAGCCAGCAACTACTATGATAACAACACCCCGAAATCATCCTTGTGGGTTTGGGATGGCATTTGGACCTATCCCCCTTAGGGACCTTGACAAAAAAATGGTGGTAAACTAAAACTAGAAGGGATGTAGAGCTAACTGACCAAGACCCTAACTGATAATCAACCCAAGGAAATATGATGTACATCGAACTAAAATGTATGTCCAATCCAAACATGGAACCATCATTAAGAACATTTTGAACCACAACAATAGTTCCAAATCACCCCTATAGGTTAAGTTGGAAAATAGCTTTATCCTCCTCAGGGACCTCAACCAGATTTATA
The DNA here is from genome assembly GCA_028583015.1 of Wollemia nobilis. Classification (NCBI taxonomy): domain Eukaryota; kingdom Viridiplantae; phylum Streptophyta; class Pinopsida; order Araucariales; family Araucariaceae; genus Wollemia; species Wollemia nobilis. The sequence continues at coordinate 4,470,013 of JAQPPZ010017073.1, forward strand.
GGGACTTACTGAGCACACAATATATCCAAAATGAACAAGAAATGCCCCAAGAGCAAATAATTCAGATGCAACCAGATCAAATAGGAAAGATAGGGGGGCCTCCCACTCAATTATTTTTTACCAATTTGATATGTTATGGATTTGGTACATAGATATTATCACATTATCATCTATGGTTGGATAAGCCATAAATTAAATATAACTTAAATTGAAAGATATTTACTAAATATATCACATAGACTAGGTTATATATACTTAAAAAATAGGGTTTTGAAAGGGTTATATTTTGGTTTTTATATTGATTTAGTCATATTGAGCTAGTTGGTGTGGTCAATATTTGAATCTTGGTGTGGGCTACATCAACTATTTATCCCAACCATTGACCCATTGGTGTGGAAAATAAATAAATAAATAAATATATATATATATATTGTTAGGTGAGCTCCTAATACATTTATATAATTATAAAAAATCTATTTAATTTTTTTTAGAAATTATTCTATTATTTTTATGCAACCTGCATTTTCCTAAAGTCACAGTTAGGTCCAACAATGATGATAATTAATAATTAATAATTAAAAAAAAATAATTAATAATGATAACTAAAAAGAAGATAATTAATAATGATGAGCAGGTTCAAGTTTTGATTACTTATATTTTTCTTTAAGACTTTGAAGATATCACGGAAGACAACCCCAAAATTTCTCCACATAACAGACTCTCCCACAGATGAGTGTTGATATGTGGTGTATTGCAACAAAATATAGCTATAATCATTTTGTTGCTAGAAGTTTCTATTGTTATGAATATATATGGATGCTTTACTCTTTATCCACCTCATTTTGTTTTTTTTGTTAGTGAACAATACTAACACCATATTATTGTAATGTTTCAAATAATTAATAAATATATATATATATATATATATATATATATATATATATATATATATATATATATATATATATATATAATGTCAATAATTGAACATGCTACCCACACTTTAATAAGGACATAAGCAATGATATATATATATATATATATATATATATATATATAATGTCAATAATTGAACATGCTACCCACACTTTAATAAGGACATAAGCAATGGATTAAAAGATATTAATACAATCATGTTGCTGACAAAAGAAAAAATTCTAAAACTGTCAGAAAAAATTCTAAAAGTTTTATAGAAGGTTAATATTTCATTAGCCGACTGATTGGCCTGAAAGAGAAAATCTCTAAGCCTAAAGAATATACTTGGTTAATTACATCAATAACCTTAGAACCCATGACTGCCATATATGTGGTCTACACGTTTATATGATACAACTATGTCAAAACCTTATCATGACTTAATTTTAAATGTCGCTGTATTTGTATGGCCTTTGTTAGACCGAAATCTCTTGGACCTATATATTGTATCTTTGTGCTTGTTTGATCTATATCAGTAGAATTACTTAATGAAAGTAAAGATTGCAAACATTTGAGCCTTGACCTACCACGGTAGGATGTTGATATATTTTTAAGGATAGGTTTTGAGTGTTGACCTACCATTAGAGATTAGAGATAAATATAGAAGAGGTCAAGAGATAGGGTGAAAGAAGTGAAAGAAGATAACATGCATGGTAAAAAAAGTCCGTATCACATGCACTATCCGTTGCTTCTATTGGACTTGTCTCTCTTTTCCCGACAGGTTATATCCAATGTGATTGATATTAAGTTAGCTTTCTCTCTTTGGAAGAAATTTTATTGAAAAGAGTCATTATGAAAATTTGCACAGATCTAATGGGGTTTCTTTTCAATGCACCAATTAGTGATTTTCTACATGAACGTCAATGTAAAACACCTCTTTTTCTGGACATGGACGAGAGATCTTTGGTCATTATTCCTTTATTTTCTGGGTGTCCTAGTCTCTGAATATTTTAGGTATCTCATTGCTAGTTAGTGGATGAAAATGCTAACTTGATCACGTGCACATGTCTTCTATGGATTATTTTTGGATAACGACAATGCTTTCGGGTCAAACGTCATCCATATTACCTGCATTTGTTTTTCACTAACTGGAGTTGAATTGTTTTATCTCCCATGTAGCTAAGTCATGAGAAAATCTACAACTTCTCCCATGTTGCATTTCTCCCTTGTGGCTAAGTCTCTCCAACTTCTTAATATTTTCTACACGAACCTATTTCGCACTAGAAAATCGAGAACTAATGAGAAATCAAAAGTTTTCTATCACTGTTTAAATTGATGGCTGAACCTCCTTTGCTGTGCGGATGTACATCTAGATGGAAATCACTTTGAATGGAGTACTGCTGGGCGTCAAAAGTGCTGCAAACAAGTTATTGTCATTGCCATGGCAGTCGTTGCTGTACAAGATATAGTGCTGCAAGCTGTCGATTATACGACCTTATTGTTTGTTTGAATGTACCATGTTGTACAAGATATTGTGATGCAAGATGAGAATCTTTGAATGAGTTATGAAAACTATACACAAATATTATACACGTATATGGGATCTATGTCATGGGAAACAGTCTAATGTTTAAAAGGATCCACAACAGGAAGAAAAAACAAAATCAAAACATTTTCGTTACCCAGATGATGAAGGGCGGGAAAAAAACAAAAATCAAAAGATTTCCCTTACAGAATGAGTTTGTTTATAGTTTAGAAAAGTTGTATTTGCTATAAAATGTCTTAATGTGGAGAGGCACTGGCCTTCCTTTGTTTTACTTATCTGTATAGGGTTTTACTATCAAATGTGCGGATTTCAAAGAATCCGAACTCAGTACCAACGTGGCTCGTCAGGTCAGACAAATAAACTAAAGTGAGAGACGATTTAAATTGGAGACAATGGACAAAGGAATTATATTTTGCGCTATATTTTTGTGACGATAAAAAAGTGATACCACTCGGGGCGATTGGGCATGGGATTTAAATTTTGAGTTAATATTCTTTTTTTATAGTCAATAGTTTCTAATTATAGTTGTATTGTTATATTTCTTTTGGCATTATATATATATATATATATATATATATATATATATATATATATATATCTTTTTGGGTGATTTGGAATTGGATTTCTTTCATAAAAATTCATATTTATTATATTTAAGTAAATCTTAGACAGGAGATCAATCTATAACATCTTTTTGATCAGAGTTCATTTGCATATGTTGTTCAAAAATCTTTCATTTTTGGGCATGGGATATGTAGCCTTTTTTACCTTCACCCTGCTAAGGATGAACTTCATCTTCTCTCAAAATTGTTGTAATTGGTTGTATCCCATGATATAGGTTATTTGTTAGAATTTTTTTTGGTTCATACCTCGATATGGATTCCATTAGGCGATGGGCTAATTTGAAATGGAATCCTCAAGGGTACATAGAGATTGTGGCCCTTCCTAGAGATTTTTGGTCAAAGCTAATTTCCAGATGTTCAAAAATCTCTGATTTTTATGTATGGGATATGTGGCCTTTTGACCTTTGCCCTAGCAAGGATGAACTCCATATTCCTTCAGAATTGTTGCAATTTGATGTGTCCCATGATATAGGTTCTTTGGTAGGAAAATTATTGGTTTCATATCCAGACTTGGACTCCATCAGGTGATGGGCTCATTCAAAATGGAATCCTTAGAGGTACATGAAGATTGTGGTCTTTCCTAGAGTTTTTTCTCATTAAACGCCATTGCATTAAAGACTCAACTTGCATCCTCAAAGGAGGATCTGGTATCTATTGGTAATTGTGGTCTCTTCCTGAGAAGGTGGGGTTAAAACTTTGACCCGAATACCCAAAGCATCGATTATGCTAAAATTTGGTTCAAAATCCTTGGTCTACCATTTTAGTTCTAGTATGAGGACATCCTCATTACTATTGCAAAATCCATTGGGGATCTTGTATCCTTTGATCCATCTACTAAAGCAAAATTTAAAATGATAGATTATAGAATATGCATCCTTGTCAATCTAGATTTGAGTCTATCGAAATCCATCAAGTTGATCTCTGGTTTTCATCATGGACTCAATATATTGTGTATGAAAGAAGGTCTTTTGTCTATTATATTTAAAAATAACCTACATACTTCTCGTCCAATTGTCCTTCAATGACCCAATCCTCTAGAGTTGCTCCTCAAGACTACCTCTATTTCTCCTACTCCCACTAACTCTATTTTGAAGGTGCCCTTTATTACTCCTTAGGATACCCTTATTACTCCTACTAACCTTACTTTGGAAGTATATTCTATTACTATTTTTGAGGCTCCTATCCCTACCTCCCCTACTACATTGGAGGAAACCTCTGGTGCTACTCCTTAGGATACCCTTACTAGTCCTCAAGACTCTACACGTACTTCTCATACTCTTTTTGACACTACTTTGAAGACACCCTCTGCTATTATTTCTTAGGATACCCTTGCTACTCTTGCTAAACCTACTTTGGAGGTATCCTTTGCTACTATTTCTCATGATCCTGCCCCTACCTCCCTGTATATTTTGGAGGTACCCTCTAGAAACATACCTCACTTGCATTGTAGTTAGGTTATCTTCTGCATTATGTTTTTATTCCCATTAAAATCCCATTTTAGGAGCTCTATTAGTCAGGAGACCCTATCTCTGAGGAGCTCTCTATGCATCAACCAAATGATCTTCCTTTAACCACCAAGAAGCACACAACTAGGAATAAAATTTATCCTACCTCTAGATCTCCTCTTTGGATCCTAGGAATACAAGCTGCTAGCCACCATAAAGAAAAACTTAAGCTGAGGCAAATATTGAAGATCACCTTATCTTTATCTTGGGTTTTTTGTCTTGGTTTATTCTCAATTTTGTGCTTGAATTTTTGCTCTCTAGGTTCCTATTAGAGGGTATTTTCTTGTTGTAAAGTTGTTCTGTAGGTTCCTCTCTAATGGCCTTCTCTTGATGTAAATATTTAGGGACCTTTCAAAACTCCTTCCTCTAACCAATAAAAAAATAGAGTAAAAAACTATTATATTTAATTTATTGTATTCCTAAAGTATGAAATAAATACATGTTTGATTCTTGTTAACTTGATGTGATATAGCATATGTCTCTGAAATAAATCTCCAAACATCTGATGTAATTATAAAGAATATGTTTATTGTGATTCAAAAAATATATATTATTTACAAATATTTCTTAATTTATTTGGAGTTCTGGCCAATGTTTTGACTAACATTTTCCCTACATATAGTTACAAACAATATTCTATATTATTTGAAATTTTTAATTTATAGAATCTAACTATATAAATTCCATTGTAATTTTAGCATGGGGATCAATAATATACTAAAGGGGTAGTTAAAATGAAATACACTAAACATCTAACTATAATAAGGTATGATTAAATTAAGTTAATATGATATGTGTCCAAGGTATGGTCTGTGGGCAATAGGGGCTTAGTTCATATAAAATATAAGAAAAATATAACCGTTATTTTCTATACACACACACATATACATATATATAGATATATGTATATGTATATATATGTATATATGCATATATATGTGTATAGGAAATGCTTTTTCAACTTTCTATGAAGAGTTTATAAATTGATGATAAATATGATATTTATGTATCTTTGTATGTGTTCTACACAAGTATCATTGAAGGTTCTAGTGAAGGTGTTTACACTATCATTTAAACATATATCATCTTGTTTGTTTTCTAAAATATATTTGGCTCTACTTTTTTGTGCTCTAGTTGGATTCTAAAGGCTCTTTGATTTGATTGATAATTTTTTCTTTTTCAATCATTCTAAAAATGAAATCATAGTATTTATGTCTATTACGAGGTATCATTGCTATATTATTTGTTGTTATTTCTAGCGTAATGAAACATTGAAAAATACTAAATTAAAGTAACAATGGTATTCGAGTTTATATTGAAAGTAAAATCAACATTGTACTTTTGCATTCATAGATGGTAGGTAGTTTTCATTGTACCTTTCATCAAAGATCTCTATAGCAAGCTACTTAGACACATCATGATGAAATTACATATTTGTAAAGTAAATGAATACCACATAAGATATGATGAACTATTATTAGGTCATACCAATAGTTTGAATAATTCTACTACTACATAGATGAGGTCTAGATTTGATAATTTAATGTACACATATTTACAAATGAAAAAAATGCTAATACAAAGGAAATTACATAATATATATTTAGATACATAGAAATTTAAATTAAAAATATAAATATGATTAGATGAGTTATATTTATTTAATGATAAATGCATAACAATATAATCATCCTTAATTTACAACTATGCAACTATGTTACACATGCTTTAAAAATTATTGCACAAGACTAACTTAATAAAAAATGTGTTCTTATCTAAAATATTTAAGATGTTAGCTTTTGAGGATATATGCAGAGGGAGATATCTAACACAGGTTATGATAATATGAAAGAAGTAAGACTACAATATGAATGAAATATTTAATAAATAGAAAGTGGTAAAAATACAATGCAGTATAGGGGATAAGGTCGTTCCATTAATATAAGCTAGATAACTACATTATTCTTCATATAGGAGCTCTACCACAAACTACTCTCTACTACAATTCTCTTGATATCTATATGCTTTGTCTTCTAATCTATTACTATGAGATCCTTTATATAGGAAAATATATTCTTTGGCCAACACTCTACCTAGTTGTACAAGTGGACACCTTACACATTACAACATGTACATTAACACTTATGCATTTATTATATTGCTTGAAGTAAGTAACTAAATTCCCCCTAAAGTAATCTCTACTCTAACTATGTAACAATGGTGGTAAATTTACATGATCCAAATGACGTAATATATTCTAACTCTAACAACTCCTTGTATTACATTTTTTGGGTATTGAATATTTCAATCTTCAGTATGGATCATCTTCTTGTAGATGCTATTTGGCTCACTATGGTTCTTTCATCAATGGAATTTTGCACTGTAATCTTCCTTGATATGGTTCATATTGCTCTTCCTCTTTATATTTTCCTTTGAATCTAGTCTCTTTGTTCTTATGGGTGATAGTATTGTTTCTTGATTCTTGTAAATATATTTATCCTCCTTCATCCTTTCCAAACAACCTATAATGACATCAAGATAAGATATTTAATTAGTAGAATTTGAAGTACCAATATTGCATGAGAATTGAAGTATCTTTTCTAATTATGATTCATTTGGTTCTAATTTCTTTTTATGAGCTACTATCAATCCTTGTAGTTTTACATTCTTATTCTTGTAGAATTTGTATATAATTAATGTCATATACAATATGCTTACAAAATATAAATTAAGTGGAATTCCATACTTTCCATATATAATTGCTTCATTGAGTCATACTTGTAGATAATATTCCATGGTATCAAAGTCATTTTTTAAGGCTTCACTATGAATCACTTCTGAAGTAAGATCTAAACATGCTTCTCCCTTTATAAGTAGATTCATGATTCTAATTTTTATGGCACTTGCTTTTTCCTTTCTAGAGAGGTTATTCATATAATTGTTTATTGTCTTAGTTGTAGTACACATTCGTACAGCTTCCTGGATTGGAGTATAAAGTGCTTTGATAGAGCTTGTATCTTATAATTCCTTAGTATACGAGTTTGATTCATTTCAGCTTAGTTTTGTAGACTTCCTTATGTCTCCATAGTTAAGAGATGTGAATTGGTAGAATACCTATAGACTTTGTAGAAACCTTATTATTCCAAATGGATTAAGTATTTTATAATTTTTGATGAATGATATTATTATCAAGTTCTATAGAATGCCTTATAAATTCCTAGTGCTTTTGAATATGCTATAAAATGGATAAAGTGCTTCTTGAGAATAGTAGTTCAATTTTGAGTTGATTTTGTAATATTTTGTAAGTGGAAAAAATCAACTTCTATTACACCTAATTGCTCCTATTTAACTTAATCATTTTTAATTTTATGAGGTTCAATTGGTTGGATATATTTTGTCCCTTTAATTTAGTTTGAGATAAGTGTAAAGCAAAAAAATAAAGCACCTAGAAATGGGAAATGAAATACATCTATGGATATGTTTATTTAAGCAATACAAAAACAACATTTTAAGTAAGCATGAAATACAAATAAGTAAACGAAATGGGGGTCCTATTTGTATTATTAATTTTTTCATATTCATGATTATAAAACTTCCCCTTGAGGGCTCTGAATTGATACAATCATTACATATGTTCCAAAGGAGTAAATCCTTTTAGAAACTAAGGTGCTCTCCAACATATTTCTGACACTCATAATTCAAGAGAGCGAGATTTGATGCCACCGTGATGTTCTATTGATATTCTAACTTGCTGCTTCTTTCTTACACACTGTGATACCTAGATCTACACACAAAGAAACTAGATTTATTAATAGCATGTGCAGATTGAATGATAATCAAAGAGATATATGTAATAATTATTTTAAAATAAGAAATGTATAATCGATGCTTTAAAATTGTTCTAAATGCTACCAAAACTTAGGATAATACATAAAATATACCTTGGAAATGATCTAATCAAGAACAGGAAATAAATTGCATACATATTTATGGTCATTCTAGGGTGTGCCATTCAGGACTACAAAACAAGAAATGCATAATAACATGTGCAAAACAATTTAAAATTACACCAAAACTTGATAGAAGATATAAAATATAATCTAGGATTAATCTATGCAAACATATAAATAAAATGGTGCTCAAATTTATGGCCATCCCTAGGTGAGACATTTAGGACTGTCACAATTTTGGGGCCATCCTGGGGTGGGAATACCACCAAATATAGTGGTTTTTGCAACTAATTCCTATTGGATTTGGTCTAAATTACTCCTAGGGTGTTTCATAAATTTTTTGGATCTGATTCACTCAAATGGGTTGGTTTTCTAAATGGATTGCATGTTTTAGAATCACTTGAAAACCTCCTTTGCTCAATGGAGATCTCATCGGAAAAAATATAGTAGATTGAGGATAAATCTTGGTAGCACTTCATAGTGAAATATTGCAAAGACTTCTCTTTTGAAATTAGGTGGAATGGCTCTATTTTATAGCTCAAGTGAGAATATGGTCACATGGGTATGCTTGGCCATGCGAGGTAGGTGCCGCCATTTGATCAAACCTTGTCATACATTTGAGGGGGAAGGAATCTCCATTTTGGGCTTCTAATTTACAACTTGGCATGAGAATCATGCACCCTCAGACTGGCATGCTGGAATGGGTGAGGTAAATGGTAGAATCTATGTGCCATTTTTCCTACATTTTAATTTTTAAGGGTCCAATACCATGATAGTCCCACCTAGGGATGATTTCTCATGGTTGTCCCTAGGTGGGACGACCATGAACTATGGGGTAGAACCTTACAAAAATAGTTAGGACCATTATTTAACCTCTGATGGTTGCCCAAGGTGGGTATATGGTGTCGTTTAGATCTCATATTCATAATCTAATTGGATTGATGTAAATTTAGTGTCTATAGATACCCCTTTTTGGGATGCATTGTGTGCAGCACAACACAAAGAAAAAATGGATGACTAAAATTTTAAATGATTAAGGTTATTCAGTAACCTAATCAAATTTAGATACCCCAATCATGGAAAGAGCATGCATCCTTCAATTCTTGCTTCCAACAAGTTAAGGAACTTGATTCAAGTACAACCTTTCATGTTAGGCTTACTTGATCTTGGATATTGTTCAGTCATGAAGAGGTGAGACCTATGATTCTTCATGGTTTAATAATTCCAAGCATTTGTTTAATTCAAATTTTTTCTTGTTTTCTACACCAAGTAGGGACATGATTGTTTTTGACAATAATTCACCGATGAACATGGTTTGCATGATTGAGTGTTTGATTTTTTCCTTTTGATTATGAATTCATTAATTATGACAACCTCATAAAGTGATGAGTCAATGGGGAAGTGACAATTTGTAAAATAAATGAGTCGCTTGACCCATATGACTTGGTTTGGGGTTCCTTCAACTTTACCCATTATAAAATATCTTAGTTTTATGGGGATTTTGATGATTTTGTTGATATTTCATGGAAGAAAGGAATTGAATAATTCATTCCTATGGATTTGTCTGACCATAGTGGTATTCTTGGGGATCGAAATAGAGACTTTTAAATTCATTTATGAACAATTTTGTTCAATATTTATCCATAGTAAATTTACAGCAGATTTGACCTATTTTTGGTAGTTTTAAAGCCATTTTTGGTGCTTTTGTTTTACTATTTTTGAGGTGTTTTTTGGTAGCTATCCTAGGGTGGTATAGCTTATTATTCTATGGACATCCTAGGGTGGGATTTTCATCATATTTTTTGATCTTCCCACCCTAGGATGCCCATGCCTTTTGCAGGGCTATTTAAGCATAAAATTTTAAAAATAGGCTCATTTGTGCATATCTAATTTGGTAGTTTGAGAGGTGAGGCGTAGGAGAGTTATTATATGAAGTGAAGCACTATTAAAAATATTCCATAGTCACCATGAACAAACTTATGAACTCAAATAATGAAGGAGCTAGTGCAAGACGGGTAAGGGCTGAATTTGCTCCTATACTTTGTTGAACTTAAAAATGTAATTACTGTCGTATTTTCAATAAATCACATTAAATATCAGTAAATTAACCTTAGTAGTGATATTATGTAGGATTTTGTGATTTATTTTTGGTTTTTTGTATTTTTGTTACAATATTTTGTATAATTTGTGATATTGTATGCCTATTTTTGGTGGCCAAGAAGGATATTTTTGGTAATTTTGGAGACCATACCTGGGAGGGATGGACTCCCTGAGCTATTTGGGGGTTGTACCTGGGTGGAATGGCCATGATTTTTCAAGAAAATTACTTCCCTTGTACTAAAATTAATTCCATCATGGGTGAACTCACAGGCTTCACTACAATGTGATTATTTCAGATACAACTTCATTAGTAGGTTATTTAAATAATTATAAGTTTCAAGGTGAAATATACATATTTATTATTTCCAAGTTCTACTTCCATGTGAAACACATTCAGTTTCAAATAAATATAGATTGTGTTCTTGATCACATGGATGTTATAGCTTAGCATAGTTTAACATTGTGGGTGCATGTACAAAGTGGTGAATACCTAGCAATAACACTCTATAAAAAATTAGTGTATCTAAAGGTATTTAGAGGTCATATCCATGCAAGATACCTTCATTAGAGGTCATTTCAATCACTTCTCAATGAAAGAGATCTTCTGTTGATCTTATCCACCAAGTCTTGTAGTGATATCTCTATCATGCATGCTCTCTTCCTAGAGCTACTCTCTTCCCAAGTTAACAATCCAATATATCCCTTACTACTCTTTTTTCATATAGGTTTAAAGAACACCCTCAAAAATTTTGTTCAAAAGAAACTAAATTCAAAACTATCCAAACCCACCAAGTTGGGTTTTCTTTAATTTTATAGAGACTTCATTTTCATTTACTACATGTATTTCTTTTCTTGTTTATTTCAATGCTTTGGTATAATAGCAATAATGTTAATAAAACAATACTAAACATTATACTTTGGTTTTCATAAAGTGATATTAAATATTTGTAAAACATGTTAGTAATGCCACTTAACACTACCTATTGTGCAAGTGTAGCAATAATATATCCATTTGTAAAGACAAGGAAAATTCAAAATAAATGAATCATTAGTCAAATCACTTTGAATTTAATAACCATCAGTATTTGGTCCATTTGTGAAGATATATATTCTTACAAAAAGGTAATTTTATAAGTATCATATCATTAGTCATCAAAACCTCTTAAAATCCACATAACTTGTCATTAATAATTTCACTTAAGTTCATAAATACTTTATTTGGAAATGTTATCCAGGGGAGGGTCATGACCATTTGTGAAGATATATATTCTTACAAAAAGGTAATTTTATAAATATCATATCATTAGTCATCAAAACCTCTTAAAATCCACATAACTTTTCATTAATAATTTCACTTAAGTTCATAAATATTTTATTTGGAAATGTTATCCAGGGAGGGTCATGACATGGAAGGTATTTTGAAATTATTTCCATGTCTTTAATAGTTAAAGAGAAAGAATAATTGAAGCTAGTGTATTATCTATAGGGTTTTCAATTATTTTCTTAAAGAATATACACATATTAGTATGATTACAATTGGTTGTATTGAAGGCACAATATTTATTAGGATTGAAGCAAGGAGATTTATCCATTCTTAGTTTGAGATATTTAAGTGTGATTAGTTATGTTATCTTAAGATTCTAAGCATAAATATTGCCTAGGATAATCAGTTATAGAATTTCCATGATGTTTACATTGATTATTTTATTATATAAATAAGCTAAATCATCACTAACAACATGCCCATTCTTATATTAATTCTTAGGATTTTTATTTTTTAGTATTTCTATGAGTAGCCTTACTATATTCAACTTTGTAGTTAGCATTCAATATTTCTAATTTTATGATAGTGGCTTCCACTCTTCATCAAAGGATGAAACACTTTATGCATCAAGATAAATATATAATTACTCATAAAATTTATAGATAAAAGTTTCAAAGAGGTCCTTTTGTTGAGGACCATAATGTAACATCCCTATTAGGGATTTTTGCATTCTAGTAAATTAGATAGACTATATTATTTGCCTTAGTTTAATTGGTATATTTTTAATGATAATGATCTCAAGACTAAGAATTTTTTAATAAATATTTCAATTGAGTCCCAAAATATTTGAAGGAAATAATTGAGCATTAGCTCTCATCATAGGTTATATGATAGTAAGTAATACAAAGCAACCTCATGTGGTTAATGGAATAATGAATTTCCATGTAAATTTAAAACATAGACATTTTAAAATTTAGAGGGAAAACATTGCTTGCTATGATAGGATTCAAGGGTTAATTACACAAATACTCATGTAACTATCGTTAGCTTGAGGAGGGTTAATGAATATTAATCATATATTATAATAATTTTCCCATTTGGGATAAGGATGTAAAGTTGTAGATACATCTAATTAGGACTTTGAATGAAAGGATGTCAAATTGGTTGAATAATTTACTAATGACGATAAGAGGTTAAATAAAGATAAAAAATATTTTGAGGATAAGTTGAGGAATTCTAATATAACATTGATAGAAGATACAAATTGATCTGCTAATAAATTATATATATCTTGAACTTCATAAAATATTCCCATAGTTAAGAAAATATTTTGGCTAAGATTATTATAGGCTACAATTGTTGAAAGTCATGAACACATAACATTATAACAAGATTCCATGACTAGATCAAAAGAAAGGCTTGGATAAGAATTATTTGAAATACTAGTACAAACATTTGAGGTGTTGGAGATATAGGATATGACATTATTATAAATGGCTCAAATAGATATTCTAACATAAACTTAGAGTACATATATTCTTGTAGAGGTTTAAATAATACTCTCCTTTGTTATTATAATTTTGATGTATATTAGGACACGAGCGTTATGCATTGATATAGTTAATCTAGGACAAGTAGAATTTATGGAACTAATATATTATTGTTAATATTTTAAGGTTTTAAGAGTACTAAGCTTGGGTTGATATTGTTGATTTTTTTAGACTAGTTCATAACTGCAGTCATCAATTAGGAACACTTTAGAATAGACTTAAATTATTTTTTGAATCATATAATCATATCTTTATTCTTATAGATAAAATGAGACATTAACTTAGTAGATTATAAAGTTACCCGACCCTCATCATTATGGGTAGGGTTAGGTAGGGTTGTGAAAGTTACTTATTTATTAATCTTAAGTTGGAATATTTTACTCTAGAAACTTAAGAAATATAGAACAAGTTCTAATTGAACAAAAAAACCACCACTCATTGAAATCAAAATAGATTGATATAAGATAATGTGGAATATAATCTATAAGAATATATATATATATATATATATATATTGGTTAGCTCTCTTCCTACCCAGGTTTAATAAAGACATGACTGACAATACACCTATGTTAGGTGAACTACTAATACATTTATATAACTATAAAAAACTATTTACAAATATTTTCAAGAATTATTCTATTATATTTATGCAACCTTCATTTTCCTAAGTCAGCCATTTTGATAAGGGCTTATACAATTAGGTCCAATAGGAAACTAAAAATAAGATAGTTAAAGATGATGAGCAAGTTCAGGTTTTGATTACTTCAATTTTTTATTTGAAGACTTCTGAAGATACCACGTAAGACATACCCATAATTTCTCTATATAATTTTTTCTCACGTAGATGAATGTTAATATATGGTGTATTGCAGCAAGATATAGCTATACCCATTTTGTTGCTAGAAGCTTCTATTCTTATGTATATTTAGTTATGGATGATTTACTCCTTATCCACCTCATTTTGTGTTTTAGCTTGTGGATAATGTTAGGACCATAATATTGTAATGTTCTAAATAATGAATTGATATAATCTAGATTTTTCTTAAAAAAAAACATTATGTCAATAATTGAACATGCTATCCACACTTTAATATGGACATAAGAAATGGATTAAAATATATGAATGCAATCAATCATGAATGAGTTTTGGCAGAGGTTTTCCACTGGGAATAATGTTTTAGACAGTGTTAAGGTTGATTCCACCATGATACAGTTGTTCAAGTCCATAGCAGATAAGTAGATTTTAGTGTTGGGAACTCTCAAAATGGTTGTGGACTTTTTTGGGGATGTGAAAAAACAAATTAATACTTTGTTATATGTTGTTACCTCGAGCACGGATGTTTTTTATAAAACTAAACTTTCGTCCTAAGTCTTTGGTCCCTACTCTTGCAGGGTAGTTTTGGTATTTGTATCTGGGTTGGTTTTCCACCTCCAAAGTGTTGTGATATTCTAGTTGGTGCCCAAGAGGGATTTTATCTTTCTAGTCTCCTATGGGATTTTTTGTGATGGGTTGTGGGAGCCTCTCAAAACCCTCCTTTTAATTAAAAAATATATGAATACAATCATGTTGCTTATAAAAGAAAAAATAATTTTTTTTTATAGTAGTTTAATATTTCATTAGCTAACTAGTGTCCTGAAAGAAAAAATATCTAAGCCTAAAGGATATACTTGTTTGATTACATCAATAACCTTACAACCCATGACTGTCATATATGTGGTCTAAATGCTTATATGATACAACTATGTCAAAACCTTGTCATGACATAATTTGAGATATCGTTGTATTTGTATGGCCATTGTTAGTCTAAAATTTCTTGAACCTATATATTTACATGTATCTTTGTGCTTATTTGATGTATATCGGTAGAATCATTTTAATGAGTAAGTAAAGATTGCAAAAAATTGAGCTTTGACCTACAACTATAGGATGTTGATTTATTTTTAAGGATAGGTTTTGAGCCTTGACCTACAACTGTAGCATGTTGAATTATTTTTAAATATAGGTAATAACGTGGAATTAAATTTTAATCATGGTGTATACCATTAAAATTGTAAAAGAGATGCATATATTATCTTTAAGAGATAGGGTGAAAGAAGATAACATACACAATCTATTTCTTCTATTGGACTTGTATTTCTTTGTCCTTATGTGGGATATTTTTTTTTTTTTTGGTAATTATTTTAATGTATTAACAATGGGTTTTTATAGAGGATCCCAAAACCTTATGTACAAAATTAGCCAAATTTCTAATGATGTATCATGCCTCTTAGCTGTAACAATAAGCCTAATTGCAAGTAAAGTCATCCTAAGACTAAAGACTTGGAGACTGCAAAAAGGGCATTTAGGCCTGGAAAACCAAAGAAAAAAATGAAACAGAATAAACCCGAGAGAACAACAAGTAAAGGCCGAAGAACTGACACAAGGAAAACAAAAGCAAAATAGTCAAGACACCAGGAACAACTAATCCCCCGCAGAGGCCTTCCCGCCCATCGACATCTCCCCATACAGTCCTCTCACATTCCATGAGAGGACTTTCATCTGGATAGTTTGAGGTTTTTCCTGCCTCCCCTTCCTTGTTGAGGGGGAGGTTTTGATGCATGCGCTTCATCCATCTGAGTGTCAAATTCATCCAGAACCAGCAAACACTAGGTTCCATTTGCAATGTCTATTGCTGTCTCTTTGTCTCGTCTGTATTTTTTAGGACGGCCTTGCTTCCTCTCACTACCAAAATCCACACTTTGCTTTTGGCTCCTCATGATTCAGGGGCTAATGTGACCGGGATGTTCACCCCTCCTTCCTAGGAGGTAATATTCTAGCAGTGTCTGCGACTGGCTAAAATCGGGATGGCCCAGGTCTTGGAGCAGAGAAACAAACTGAGTAATATATTGGGATGGGGTCCGGTCCTTCTCCTCCTATGAATCATTTTCCAAGTGGGAGTCTGCTCCCTGTTGATTGTCAGCTTCAAATTGCTCAGGGTCCGATTGGAGAGTGGGATTCTCTTCAGGCTGAGAGAATTTGATGTGGTCTCTGGAGGGGCCTGGAGATTCAAGGCCCTTCATGTTTGGAAGATTTGACTGCTTCACCTGACCTTCACCATGCTCCAGGGGATTACAGGTTTCATGCTTCTACTTACCCAACTTTTGAAGAGGAAAATGATACTGGAGGTGTCCTTGGGACTAAAACTGGGGGCAGAAAGCTAGTCTATTTTCATAGACAATAGCTCGTTTATGAAGAATGGTACCTCCAAACCGAAGAGTGATGTAAGTTGGGAGTTCCTCCTCCAGATTTGCTAAAACACAAAAACGGGCTTGGACGAACCTTGTTCGAGCTCGGGTGGGAGGGTCAATGGTGACCAACTCCCCAATGGAGCGAGCAATACCTCTTATAACATTTTCATGCCAACCAAAGAGGGGAAGACTCGGGAGCCTAACCCATATTGGGGCGATGTTGATGCTCTGGGTGTCAGGATTGAAATCCATGCCCCATTTCCTAAGGAATAAACTTTTGTGGCCCAGAAACTATGGCCTGCTAGCCAAAATTTTACAGTAATCCTCCTTATTGTTCAGTCTAATGGAAAAAAAACCCTAGGATAGGTCTGCTAGCTCCATATGACCAAAAGTCCTCCATTTACTTGCTACCCACTTTTGGATGGTCTCCATGTCGGGACGGCCGCGAATGAATTTCCCTATGAGGGTAAATCTCTCAAACTCCATGAAGCTTCAAAGGACTTCCATCAGGATGTCCAGCTCATCCCCAACCAAAAACAACTCTTTGGTAGAAAACTTGTTTAGGGTTTCTGAGGCCGTTGCCTGAGCATAAGACTTGTGTGTCCCACCACCCCCTTTTTCTGTTGGGTCCTTACCCCCGCCGACACTGTCGCCAGCCTGATCTTCATAAAAGGGCCCTAATGCCTCCGTACCCCCGAGCGCCTTATGCCCTCTGTCTGCTCTACTGTGCCCAAGTATCGAATCATATCTGCTCCCGAGCTCCCCCGTAGAAGCCTTCCCACCCATTGACCCAAAAAACCCTAGCCTCATTGATACTCCTCCCACCACTTATGTGGGATATATTATATCCAATGTGATTGATATTAAGCTAGGTTTCTCTCTTTGGAAGAAATTTTGTAGACACCAAAATAGCACCAATATGATTATGTGACTGCAAACACTAATCGCATTGACACACATAGCCCCAAGGGCAGCCCCCAAAGGTTAAACAGTGGTCCTAACCACTCTCACAGTAGTTTTGGAAAGTCAAAGATCAATTTGGCACCTTCTAGGAACTTTGCTCAGAATCCATCCCTCCGTGGGACAAATTCAAAATGGGATCCGTCCTCACCTGGGATGAATACAAAATCTGCTCCTAGGTGGGACGAATTCTAGGTTCAATGGGCAAAAAGAAAAATCTTGACAAGTGGTAGCTAAGGACAGTCCATTAATGCCTCCTGCCTTGCATGCGCATGTAGGTGAGTAAGGTGAGCATTAAGGACTATTATAGGGGTAGTCATGGAAGCCCAAATTAGGGAGGACTCTCTTCCCTCATGGGAAGGCATGACTGCCACATGGCGCCCATGCATGCCCCTCCAAAGAGACCCCTTGGGTCTATAAAAAGGTGATTTTTCTCACCCAAAATAGGAGAGGTTGGAAGCATTTTCAAGCAATGAAGTGCTACCAAATTGATACCAAGCTTTAGCCTTTTGATTCACCTCTTCCACATTCTTGATCTCTTTCGCAATGGAGGTCATTGGGTTGTTATTGGAAGTGTGAATCCGGATCCAAAACCCGACACTTGACCACATTATCCCACCCAATTTGTTGACAACCCATTATAAGAGATTTTGGGCCCATCCCAAGTGGATTGGTGTCGAAATCAGGTTTCAACGGTGGGTGGCCAGCCCAGGCGCCCCACACTACTGCGAGCCTAATCCTCTTTTTTTTAAGAATGATTGGGAATTCATGGCAGATTGTTCTTTTGTCATTTGTTTACTTAGCATTCCATATTATGCTACTTAAATATCTTATGATTCTAATTTCACAATGCTTTGATCAATTTTTATCATGTTTTGTCGCTTTGGTTTTTCCCACTAACTTGCAGGTAGTAGTGTCAAATTCTCGTTGATGGAGGCCAAATTGGGGAAATCTGACCATCTGGGTCTTCCCAAAATGCCTCCAATTAGCTCACTCCTAAGTTTTTAGGTCTTTTGGAGTTCCAGAGACATGACATTTTTGCAGTATCACTTCGACGCTTTGGTGCAGGTGAATTCGTCCTACCTCGGAGCGAATTACAGTCGGATCTGTCCCACCCTGGATTGAATTAGAATCGGCGGGGAATTTCTTGACTGTTTCATTTGCAGTGATCTAGTAATGTTCTCTGGTTTTTGTCAAATTTGCAGGTTATTTGGAGTCATTTTATTTATCAATTTAGCTAATATTTTGCATGCATCCTCCATTGGTTTTTAGGATCAAACACCTTATCTTTTGTCACAGGTGCTACTAATGATTTTTTGTTTCTTTGAATGCAGGAGGAGCAGCAAGGATCAAGGATTCATCAACACCAAGCAATGGCAACACTTTGGCCCACCCATTTTACATGTGGGCACGCGGAAGGAGGAACACTAAGTCATGATTGTAACCAAAACTCGTTTAACGCTCCTAGCCCCTGAAAAGGGTGGAGGCATATTTGTAACTGATATTAAGAGAGTTAAATAAAAAGGGTTGTGCTTTCTATACTTTCTTTTATCTCAGTTCAATTCATCTCTTTCATTTCATGCATTTCACTTTATAGGACCTTAAGCATTAATTTTGGGTTTTGAATACATCGCATTAGTTTTCCTTTCAATCTTCCGGAATCTTGTGCTTTCAGTGGCGATCACGGTGGGACCCTGTCCCCTACTTTTTGAGATCAAGAAACTGATCAAAACTTGTGTTTTTGTGCTTATAGGTACCATTTTTTGATCACTGACTGTGGTTCGTTCCATCCTGTGGTGGATACAGTACTAGAATTCATTTGACCCTGAGATGAATTGAAATTCGTCTCAACCCAGGATGAATCCTGTTCTGGAATTCGTCTCACCCAAGGATGAATTTATGTCTGTGCAGTTTTAGGGCCAAGGATCAAAAATAGCAGGTCTAGGCAGAGGAAAGGTAAAGGTCCTAAACTATTCCTATCATTTTCTATTTTTTTGTTTCTGTTTTCTATCAATTTTGCCTTCTTAGGGAAAGTAGTTGCTTTTGCATGTTTCATTTTTTTAAATAAAAAGAATCACACACACTTCATGTAGCATTTTTAAACCAAGGAGCTGGTCGTAAAACCCCAGTCCTTGATCAATACCAACGGTGGATTTCATCACCACCTTGGCTTTATTTTTGCATCCATTTACCCCAATTGTCATTGTTGCTCGATGTAAATCCTGACGAAAGCTAACCGAGTGTCACTGGGGTGATTCCTAGTGTGCGAGGATAAGTCTTCTATGGTAGTTGTCATAAATAGGACAATCCCCCTTCCGTACCGCCTATGTTCCATGTACCATCTGCTCTCATGTACCTATAGTTTCCCTCTCGTAAGGGTGGGTATATAGAGAGGTTGGCATATCGGTCTGGCAGTGGTATATCGAAGGGGAAACCAATTATGGGAGTCATATGAGCCTTCATTATGCATTTAAATGTTCTTCAAAAACATTCAAAAACAAAAAAAAAATCATCAAAACACACTAAACCGGTCTAGGACACACCATTAATATTTAAAATAGATAATCCTCGTTTGTGTATGTGTGTGTTCATTTCTGCTTAGTGTAACAAAAATATTAGAAAATCATATAAGAGAAAAAATCTACATAGCTTGTAAGAAAGCACCACCATGGTGTACACACGTAGCCAAGCCCAATCAAGGGTGGAAGCTATAGAAATTGTACAAGGGGGAGGCACAAGTCACCTTCGCTATAGTCCTAAGGACTTAGTTATACCACCTTTGTGGTCTAACCCGCAAGAGAGTTCGCATCAGTCCAGGTCAAGATGGAATTATAGGGACACCCCATTGGGGGACACGCCCGTCCGTCATAGCCCATTTCGGGAAGAGTCCTTACATGTGGCATTCAACATAGATCAAAGGGCTCCCTTAGAAGCTTGATACGAGGGTCCATGAGGAGAGGCTTCGAGATTATATCATCCCTTCATTGCCTCCTCTCATTGTCAAAAACAATAGGAAAAATCCGGAGCACAAGGCTCCTCTGACAGGGCGAGCCAACTCCACTTGCCCCTTTCACACTTATGAAAGGGAGAATGAGGAATACCCATATTTTCCTCAAGAGCAATATACAGTGTGATAGCAATGTGCCTCTGCACCTGCTATGTACCAAAACTATGCTTCGAGGCTAGAGCCTCGAATAAATGTCGCCAACCTCGATAGGGGGAAGCAACCCATAGAGATCTTGGATCACCGTGACCGATATAAGTGCATGGGAGAGGCATCTAAGCCTCTGAGACTCAATATGGTAGAATAGATCGACCTACCACTCACCAAACGCAAATTATGTAGCTTAAGCAAGATCAACAACAACTAGAGCATTTATATCATCTCAGTAAAGAGCGCATTAGGTGCCAAACAGATGAGCTATTGAATAACACTATGCTAAAGAGGGTTCTGACCCCTCGCACCCAAAGGGTAGAGCCATATGAGATGTGTAACCCCTTGGTATAAGACAGGTCCCCACGACCTAACCAAGTGCTGCCTCCAAGACCTCTTAGACCTGAACGGGAGGCCACTCCCCAGAATAATGATGGGCTCCCTCTACGGGGACCCACTCATGGTCGTAGGTCTCACCCAGAGACTCCTCAAGAAGCATAAAATGAGTATTAACAAGAAGAATAGCGGGCCAAAATTCCCTATCAAGGCGGAGGGGTTGCTATCCGGCTACCTCTCCACAGGCCTCAAGTCTCCCACAACCCATAACAAGAGAAAATTAGAGAGGAAGAGATTAAGTCTTCTGATGCATACAAAGCGTTGTTAGAGCGTTTGGAGTCTATGGAAACCAAATATGTTGGGCCACAAAATCCCATGTTACGTCAACTCCGTAGTCATCCAGTGCATCTATTTGTGCCTACACCTCCTTACCCTGAGCACTTTAAGTTGCCTCAACTGGCAATCTTTAAATGTGAGGAGGATGCCCAAGATCATGTGACGAGGTTCCTGAGCCAATGCTTTGGCATTCATGACAATGATGCTTTGTTGCTGAGGACCTTTATAACCACATTTGTAGGCCCCACCTCGGATTGGTTCACCCAATTTCCGAAGCACAGCATTAGCAACTTGGATCAATTAGTGGATGCATTCCTCGAACGCTTCGCCTTCAACACCAAGAAGAAGGCATCACTAAGTGATTTTTCCAGCCTCAGGTAGTATGAGGAAGAGACTATGGCAGCCTACGAGAATCGATGGAGGACTCTGCTTTCCAAGCTACCCTACCTTCCCCCTATGTTCGACCTTACACAAATGTTTTCAAGAAGTTGTTTGAGATTGATCTCTATGCTATTACTATTGTAGCAATATGCCACCTTAGAAGAGGCTCTGGCACAAGCCAGAATAATCGAAGAGATCAAGATACAGGATGGCTAGATCGCCAAACCTAAGAAGAAAGAATGGAACAAAAACACCAAAAAAGGGACTATGCAACAAAAACCCGTTGTAGTTAACCAAGTTGCTATAAATGTTCCTAAGCCTGCACAAGAAATATAGCTTCAAAAGGCTAATTATCAGGTAGTGCCCCTAACAATTATGAAAGAGAAAATTAGAAACAGGGGGCAAAATTAGTAGTGTTTCCCTAGGCGATAGTTTACACCCTACATGGAGTCTAGGGACTCCCTATTTGACTACTTGTCAGTGGCAAATTTGATCAACCTCCTGGAAATTCAAACCATATATCCCAATGCACTTAAGCCTAAGGGATACCGGGAGGATTTGTACTATAAATTCCATCGGTGACAAGGACATGACCTAAATCTATGTTGGAAATTCAAAGGCTTGATACAAGACCTGATTGACAAAAAGACATTGGTTGTAGACAACCCCGTAGCATCAAACAACCAGCAAATGGGAATTTTTAGAGACCCCTTGCCTGCCCATGAGGCACAGGCAAAACCCTTGCAAATCAATGAGGTGCAACAAAACTTCCCCATGCAGGGATATGTAGTGATGATAAGTATAGTGACTAGGAACAAGAAATACCCAGGAGCTACTCCCGTGATAGCCACAAGAGAAGTTCCCTTAATGTCATAGTCTCAACAGAACCCTATGCAGCTGCCTCCGCCTAGACCCATGGCCATGATTCAGACTAGACTTATCCAAAGTCTACGGACCATGTCGGCTAGGCTCTCCATATATGAGATTATTCAATAATCAACGCCCCATCGATAAACTCTTATGGAGATATTGAAGGCTATCGAGTTGTATCCCCAGGAACAAAATTCCTTCAACAACTTTGTGGGGCATGTCAAAAGATGCATCGAGCCAGTCATCACTTTTTGGGAAGATGAAGTGAAGTTAGTTGCTGATGACATAGCGGATCCACCCCTACACGTTATCGCACGGGTCAATGGGATCCCCTATAAGAGGGTGTTGGTAGACACTGGCTCGTCTAGTAACATCATTACTACAGCAACATTAAAACATCTAAAGATGTTGGCATCTCACATCATGGCCTCCACATATACACTGTGAGCATTTAACGATGTAATCTGCTCAAAAGTCAGCACAATCATCCTTCCCATTCAAGTAGGAAAAAATACGATACCAAAATTGTGCCATATTTTGGAAGGTGAGATGGCATACAACATCTTGTTGGGCTGGCCATAAATCAGGGACATGAAGTGTGTCCCGTCAATAGCACATCAATGTCTAAAGTATACATTTGAATGGGAAGTACATGTGGTCCCAGTAGACCTAGAAACCTTCAAGAACTATAATGTAGTGCAGCTGATGCCGTAGTCGACCCTTCCATCAACGCACTTGGATTTCTAGTTAAATCCATCTTGACAGGGTCCGATTTCATGAGCATCCCCAAAGGTAGATCCACTAAAACCCCAGTCAGGTCCATCTTCATCAATTGGTCCTTCTTCAACAATGCCACCTATCATGGCCAAACAGAAGTACAAAGGGAAGAAACCCCTGGAGGAGGCACAGCCTCTAAAATAGGCACCACAATCAGTCTCAAACATCTCTATCGAAGAGATGCCTAGTAAAATGGAAGTGGAAGCTCCTAGCCCACCCGACATGGAGTGGAGTCCGGAAAAGCTTCCATTCCCTCCCCCTTAGTCGCCAACAATCACTGTTGAAATGGCCAATACGGTCCTAGGGGAGTATTTGGTGTGGAATGTTGTAGCAACGCCCACACTAGAGTCCATGCAAGACATGGGGAAACCATGCCTCCTTGTTGGTACAATTGTTCCTCTAGTCTACCTGCCAAACCAGACTAACTTTGTGTATGGGGGACTTGATCATGGCACTGAGCCATGCATGCAAAAGGACAAAGATGAAGAACCTTTCATAGAGGATGTAAACTATCTGTCAAACCTAGACTTTGCTCTAAGATATCTTGGCCAATGCAATTGGCATGGATACAGGTTAGGCCAGTATGAGCAAGGAGTGCGTGTCCTTTTTCAACCAAGATACCAAATGCTTTATGACAAGTCAGGTGTAGGGTTCAATCACCTCCTACCCTTAGACATCTTGGTCGAAGACATGCAAGGCCTGAGGATAGGCCACAAGGGTGGATTG
The DNA here is from genome assembly GCA_028583015.1 of Wollemia nobilis. NCBI lineage: Eukaryota > Viridiplantae > Streptophyta > Pinopsida > Araucariales > Araucariaceae > Wollemia > Wollemia nobilis. The sequence goes on from JAQPPZ010017073.1 coordinate 4,494,237, forward strand.
GCATCAAATCAATATGCCAACCCAAAAAAAACATACACATTGGGGGATTATCTCCCATGGTCAACAACCACCCTTGGTAACCTCAATCGCCCTTCCCCTTTGCTAGAAAGAGGCAAAAGTTTGGGGATCCAATTTCAGGGTGGATATCAACAGTGTCAAGAAGGATCTTCGAAGGATGATTCAGACTGTGAGCCAGCATCATATGACCCCTTTGACTCAGATAACAATCACTCGCAAGTGATTCCTATGGATGACTATCATGAGAATCTTTTGACAATGTTTCCTCTAGAGGCTCCAGCCAAGCCAGTGATACGTCAAGAGAATCAGGTCCCCCCACACAGAGTGGCACAACCATAGTGGGGCCAGATAAATTTGCTTGAGTAAGGCGAGCCGTTAATGCCGCAAGCAATCGAAGCCAACGAAGGCCTTTGGATCTCCGATAGTGATTACGAAGATGAAACAAAAATGGCATACCTTAATCACATGTGACAGATGCAACATCGGTGCCCCTTGGAGATTAATGACCTATTTGAACAAATGGGCATACTGCCAGGGCATGAGTGGTACGTAGACACAGTAGGGTGGGACCAAGTGTTGGATCCGTGGCTCCAAGTTTACGACGAGCACCATCCACCCCGAGACCCTATAATGACATTAGTGCCGAGGGTAGACCCTGTCTTCCTATCTACACATAGGGATGATCCATTTGTGCCCATCCCTCTAGAGCCAAATCTTGAGCATAAAGAGCATCCAAGATGTCCGAGTAACTACACCCGTGGTAATGGAGACCAAAATCATTCCATCAACATGATCTCCATTGACTTGACCACACCCATCTGCAATCCGTCTGATCCAGCATGGTCCTTGCATCTAGACATAGATGCCATTGACTAGGATCACGTCAATTCACCTCCGTCCCCATCAGAATACTGGAATTTTGGTAAAATGCTTCATTTTACCCCTAGACCAACTTAGGATATCTTCCATGTTAAAGTGGAACCTGAGGTTCCCAACAATGATCTTAACTTAGCAAATGATATCAATTTGATCCTGACTCCACACCAGTTGGAAGACAGATCCTACATGTCGGTCGAGGAGATGACTGACGTAGACATCGGCTCATATTCAATGAATCCACAGATTATCAAGTTGGGGGTATGTTTATCCCCCGAAGAGCAAGCTGACTACATTGCCCTTCTCAAAGAGAAGGATGTTTTTGCATGGTCATACAAAGATATGCCGAGGCTAGATCTGTAGCTAGTCATGCATAATTTAACACTTGATCTGACATTCAAGCCTGTTAAGCAAAAACTATGCAAGATGCACCCAACAGTTGCCTTGATGGTCAAATATGAATTGCAAAAACTGTTGGATGCATAGTTTGTCATCTGCATGGATTATCTGCCATGGCTGTCCAACATGGTGCCCATCAAGAAGCCCGATGGGAGGATTCGCATATGCACTAATTTTTGTGATCTAAACAAAGCAAGTCCTAAGGATGATTTTCCATTGCCTAGCATCGACGCATTGGTAGACGCTACCATGGGCCATGAAATTCTATCCCTCATGGATGGTTTCTCAGGATACAATCAGATTCGTATCAATACCGAGGACCAACTAAAAATGGCGTTCATAATGCCTTAGGGGACATTTTGTTACAAGGTCATCCCTTTTGGCCTTAAAAATGCTAGCACCACCTACCAACGTGCCATGACGTACATCTTCCATGATTAAATGCATAAAACTTTAGAATATTACATGGATTATTTGTTGGCCAAGTCTCTCTTACACCCAAATCATCTTGGTGACTTAAGCAAGATCCTCGATCGCCTCATGGAGCATAAAATTATGTAATAACTCATAAACTCATCATGATCTCATAATGCATAATCAATACTTCCACTTTCAGAAAATAAGATCCACTCCAAATAAGGAAAATTAATTTAATCCTTTTCAATCCAAACTTATTTTCAGAAAACCATCAATCAATAATAACCATGGAATAATGTGTCCATACCTTTACTTTTATGAAGAAGGAGAACTCAAAATCTGTCACAACACTAACTCTCAATTTGCCACAATTAGAGTTAGCAACAATGGAATAATGCACAATGATAAGAGTCCTAATAACACCTTATCACTCCAACTCATCAATAATCAAAACTCACAAATATACATATCAATAATATTCCTTTACACCTTATAACTCCTACTTAATATATCAGACAATAACTTCAACCTCAAAAATAATTACAAGAGAATATCCACTCAATAAATCCAAAGGCTTTCTAACCCCAATATGACATTAAGCACAATTATTCCTTAAACCCTTATAACTCCTAAAATACATTTACTTCTAAATGCATTTACCATATAAACATTAAGCATAAATAATAACAATGTCAAAGCAATATTTCTATTTAACCTTATACCTCCATCCAATTACCAACAATAATTGCCAAGTCAAATCAAATATTCCACATTATCAACAAAATATTTACCTTGGCCAAAAATCAATTCTCCAACCTTAGGAGAAGTGTGGAGACACCAACATAAGTGCTTCCTCCTCCAAAATCGTGGTCCAAAGAAACTATTTTACCACGTGCACAATAATCCACGACCAAAAATGAAATGCACCCGACATGAATCGATCTGGACACCTCTTCCTAGCGAGCGCCTTCGCTCCACTACCTCCACCATTGGAGCACAAGTGCCCAATAAAACTCTCAAGAACTACTCATCGTTTTACCTTCCCTTTGCTTTCAAAATACAACCATAATTTCCTTCCTCACAGGCACACGAAATCTAAATTTAACACAGACCAGATTTGTCTTCCTCACCACGCATGAAATCATAATTTAACACAAACCAGATTTGTCTTCCTCATTGGCGCACAAAATCAAAAATTAACACAGAGTAAAATGAGACTCAAAAATCAGTGTAATCTGAAATCGAAGGTCATAGAGCAATATGAATTCGAAGGTAATCACGCAAATCGAAGGTGCTTAAAACCTTAGGAAATAATACCCTTAAATAGTCTTTCATCCCATGCAAATTAACATCAGTGAGGTAAGTCTTTTACATGAGCACCGCTAAGGGTTTAGAAACCCTTTCAATAATTACTATTAAATTAATAATTATTATTTTATTAATAATAAACTTAACTTAAAACCTTTTCAAAGGTTTGAGTTAATTTATTTATTAATAATCAAAATGGACTTTTAAAGCTTTTTCAAGGATCAAAACCTTTTCATTAAGCCAAGATGGTTTTAATAAAAACCCTTAATGAGTCCAAATGGTTTTAAGAAAAACCTTTAACCTTGTCACCATGGTTTTAATAAAAACCCTTAAACAAACATCGTGGAACTTTGAAGATATTTTTGGCACCAAACTCTTTTTTACATTAGCACAAATTCCTTTTTACATCAACACAAACTCCTTTTAACATCAATGACAACTCACAAACATGAAGCTAGGTAACATACCCAAAATTGCCAACATTTCTTACTTTAATGCTATTAGTATGAATAAAAAGGGAATGGATTTTTTTATTCCACTTTGATGAAATATGCATAATAAATAATGTATTGATGTTGTGGATTACCTCTTTATTTCCTATATTAGCATTTTATATGAAAAGTAAAAATTTAATAGATTCTTAGTATTCATTTAGTTTCTGTAATAGAGCATGGTTTTTAATAGTTATGTTTTTTATACTTAAATGAATGTCATATAAAGGATAACATTATCTTGAATTCCTTGGGGTAGTGGGTGTAATTTTTGTAAGGGTTTTAATGATAGAATGCCCAAGTAGTTAGACCCTAAGGTTAGGATTGGAACTAAGGGACAATCCCTTAGGGTTGACATGGTTACTTTAAGAATGGATCATTAAAGTGGGCTCTAAAATAAATAGGACTTAAAATTCCATTGTAACTATTTCCATATGATGGGACCTCAAAAGGAAAGCGAGGTACTCATATGATAAATTTAACAACCCATTAAATTAATTAAAGAATGACAAGCACTTGATTAATAGTGCATAGTAGTTCTACACTAAAATAAGATTGTACATCTATAAGAATCTTGAACCTAAAAAGGATACTAGTTAAGGAATAATGGATACTAGTAGAAGATTTGAAATCCCTTTTCTCAAAAAAATGAGATATATTTAACCCTGATGCCATGGTAAAAAATTCCTTTAGAAATAAAGTAAGGAAATTTTGGGTGACCACTCAAAGGTGTCTTTTAAGCTATATGGGTGGTGAGTAAAGGTAAATCCCAAATATGACAAGTTTTTATTTACCAAAGGTATTCAAGATTAAGATATGTGCACATGAACAAGTTAGCTTTTTCATCCACTAACTAGAAATAGCATACCTAAAATATTCACAGACTAGGACACCCAAAAAATAAAGGAATAATGAACAAATATCTCTCATCCACGTCTAGACAAAGAGGTGCCTTTTGTATTGACAGGTAGAAAATCACTCATTGATGCATTGAAAAGAAACTCCATTAGATTTGTACAAATTTTCATAGTGATTCTTTTTAATAAAAAATTTTCCAAAGAGAGAAAGCTAACTTAATATTAATCACATTGGATATAATAAGTCCCACATAAGGACAGATAAGAACGGATTGTGTATGTTATCCTCTTTCACCCTATCTCTTAAAGATAAGATATGCAGATATTTTACAATGTTAATGGTATAAACCATGATTAAAATTTTGTTCCACATTAATAACTATCTTTAAAAATAAATCAACATCCTACAGTTGTAAATCAAGGCTCAAAACCTATCTTCAAAAATAAATCAACATCATACAGTGGTATGTCAAGGCTCAAATTTTTGCAATACTTACTTGCTCATTAAAGTGATTCTATTGATATACATAAAAAAAGCACAAAGATACACATACATTAGGTTCAAGAGATTTTTTTTTTTTGGTAAATAAAAGTCATCATTAATTACTAGGTTTTACAGGTTAACCCAAAACCTAATACAAAATCTAGCCTTATGTTAAGATTGCAGATCCTAGTCATCCTTAGAACATTCTTTTCAAAAAATATGTTGGTTATCCTACAACACCTTACACTTACTACAGAAAGACAATTCAACATGATAATTAACATTACTTACAACAATAGTCATTTGAGTTGACTTAGAGAAAAAACTCTATGCTTATCATGAAAAACTTGCAAAAAAAGCACCCTTACACCTTTCTCATTAATCAATAGTGTGCTTTTCATGTCTAAGAATATCTTCCACTTCACGTGGTACCCCTTTTTTCCACATCATCAAACTTCCCACATCAATACCCATATTGGCTAATTTGTCAGTCTCTTTGTTGGCCTCATGAAACACATGGTGAATCCTCCTGTCCTGTCTTACTGCAAAAAGTATCCTTGCCTCATAGATGATGACCTAAATCCTTCATGGAGGTTTTATGCCATTGGTTGATAGGTTTATTATATTCATGGAATCGCCTTCAATCATCAAATTTCCATGAGTCTCCTGGGAAAATTTTAACCCTATCAAAAGGGCTCTAGATTCTACCTCATTATTAGTTCTAATTCCCAATGGTTCAGCGAAGGCCTTAACTAGGTTTCCTTGATGATCTCTAATTACTCCTCCAGCTCCTACTCTTCTCGAGTTCTCCTTAGCTGCACCATAAAATTTCAATTTGAACCAACCCCTAGGGGGTGGCTCCCAAGAGACCCCATTTCTGGTATTGGGTAGAGGTATGAAAGGCTTTTCCTTAATGCCTAAGGCTAAAGAAATTTGTCTTTCCAGGGGAGGGATTATATGGTTCTCCTCAGTAAGGATACTAATGTTTTATTTCACAAAGGTAAGGATTCTATTAAGGATTATTTTAAGGCTATGACTGGTGTCCTTAAAATATTTGTGATTCCTTTCTAACCATATCTACCATAGGAAATGGTGCCAACATATTTTCTAAATGTACTTAAGTTTTAGACTAATAAAGGGTTGGGGCCATTGTTGGAACACATCAAAAATTGAAGCTGACTTGACCCACGAGATCCTAAAAGCCTGGAAAATTTCTTCAAGGATGGACCCTACCATCGGACACTCTAGGAAGAAATGTTGGGTTGACTTCCACCCAACCCTGCACATATAACAACGGTTAGCAATAACCATACCTTTGGTCAACATATTATCCATGGTAAGAATTTTTCCTTGGATCACCAGCCATGAGAAAAAAGATATTTTAGGGATTAAACCCATGATCCAGACCAAATTCAGTTGAAATTGTTGGTCTTCATTGCTAAGGAGCAAGTTATAGGTAGATTTGATCGTAAAATCTCCACTTTCAGTCTTGGACCAAGTAATGTGTTCCTCGTCTTCTCCAGAGGGAATAATTTGGTGTTTTCAATCTAACAATGGCCATACAAATACAACGAGATATCAAATTATGTTATGATAAGATTTTGACATAGTTCTATCATATAAGTGTGTAGACCACATATATGACAGTCATGGGTTGCAATATTATTGATGTAATTAAACAAGTATATCCTTTAGGCTTATAGATTTTATCTTTTATGCCAATATTCAGCTAATGAAATATTCCTACTATAAATATTTTAAAATTTCTTCTTTTATAAGTAACATGATTGTATTAATATCTTTTAATCCTTTTATAATGTCCATATAAAAATGTGGGTAGCATTTTCAATTACTGACATAATTAAAAAAAAGAAAGCTAGATTACATTAATTCATTAATTGGAACATTACAATATTATGGTCCTAACATTGTCTACAAGCTAAAAAAACAAAATGAGGTGGATAAGGAGTAAAGCATCCCTAACTAAATATATATAAGAATAGAAGCTTTTAGCAACAAAATTACTATAGCTATATCTTGTTGCAATACACCAGATATCAATATTCACCTATGTGAAAGTATGTTATATAGAGAAATTTTGGGTGTGTTTTCCCTGGTATTTTTATAAGTCTTCAAAGAAAAATAGAAGTAATAAAAACCTAAAACTAATCATCATTGTTAACTATCTTCTTTTTAGTTTCATGTTGGACCTAATTGTATAATCCCTTATCAAAATGGGTGACTTTATAAAAATGTAGGTTGCATGAATATAATAGAATAATTCCTGAAAATATTTTTAGATAATTTTTTTATAGTTATATAAATGTATTAGTAGCTCACTTAACATAGGTGTATTGTCAGTCGTGTCTTTATTAAACCTGGGTAGAAAGAGAGCTAACATATATACATATATATATATATATATATATATATATATATATATATATATATATATATATATATATATATTCTCTACACCAATGGGTTCTTGGTTCAATGGTTGAGACAAATAGTTGATGTAGCCCACACCAGGATTCAAATCTCAATGATAACAAACAACTCAATGTGACTAAATCAATGTAAAAAGAAAAGGGCAACCCTTTCAAAACCCTATGTTTTTAAGAATATATATATATATATATATATATATATATATATTTGCTTATAGATTTTATTCCACATTATCTTATATCAATCTATTTTTATTTTAATGACTTATAGTTTTTCTGTTCAATTAGAACTTGTTCTTTATTTATTAAATATTTAGAATAAATTATTCCAACTTAAGATTAATAATACTACAAAGTATTACAATTTTGTTCAACTAAAAATAATATCTCTATCTAATATTCTATCCTCTTTCTCACACCCTTCCTAAATGAAATTCTCATGAATCCATTAAACAACCTTCCATCCATGTGTATACTTTTTAATGAAAATAGACATTTCATAATAAGTGTATCCCATCAACTTGATCAACCTATTTTTATTTAAGAGTAATTGAGATATATTTATCTTAATTAAGGCAATCTAGCCTTTGACCAAAATAAATAAGCAACTTTCACAACCCTACCTAACCCTACCCATAATGATGAGGGTAGGGTAACTTTAAAATTTTCTAAATCGATGTATCATTATATCTATAAAAATAAATACATTATTGTATGATTCAAAAAATAATTTGAGTCTATTCTAAAGTGTTCCTAAAGGATGAATGCACTTATGAACTAGTCTCCAAAAATCAACAATATCAACCCAAGATTAGTGCTCTTAAAACCTTAAAATCCTAACAATAATATGTTATTTCTATAAATTCTACTTGTATTAGACTAACTATATCAATGCAAAATGCTCGTGTCCTAATATCCATCAAAATTATCATAAACAAGGGAGAGTAGTTTTTAAACCTCTACAAGAATTATAGTTACTTATATGTATTCTAATTTTATGTTAGAATATCTATTTTAGCCATTTATAATTATGTCATATCCTATATCTCCAACACCTAAAATTGTTGTACTAGTATTTCAAAATTCTAATTCTTATCTAAGGCTTTCTGTTTATCTTGTCATAATGTTACGTGTTCAAAACTTTCAATAATTGTAGTCTATAATAAATCTTAGATAAAATATTTACTTAATTATGGGAATATTTTATGAAGTCCATGACATATCTAATTTATTAGAATATCAATTTGTATCTGCTATAAATGTTTTGTTATAATTCCTCAACTTATTCTCAAAATAGTTTTTATCTTCATCTAACCTCTTATCATCAATAGTAAATTCTTCAACCAATTTGACATCCTTTCATTCAAAGCCCTAATTAGATGTCTCTACAACTTTACATCATTATCCCAAATGGGATAATTAAGATAATATATGATTAATATTCAATAATCCTCCTCAAGCTAAAGATAGTTATATGATAATTTGTGTAACTAACCCTTGAATCCTATCATAGCTAGAAATGTTTTCCATCTAAATTTTAAAATACCTATGTTTTAAATTTACATTCAAATTTATTATCCCATTAACCACATGAGGTTGTTTTGTATTGCTTATTGTCATATAACCTATGATAAGGGTTAATGCTCAATTTTTTCCTTCAAATATTCTTGGACTCAATTGAAATATTTTTTAAATAAATCTTAGTCTACATTAATGATAATATCATTATCAATAAAAATATACCAATGAAACTAAGGAAAAGAAGATAGCCTATCTAGTTTACTAAGAATGTGAAAATCCCTAATGGGTATGTTACAATATGGACCTGAACAAAAGAACCTCTTAGACACTTTTATCTCTAAATTTTGTGAGTAATTATATTTTTATCTTGATACATAAAGTTTTTCACCCTTTGATGAAGAGTGGAAGCCACTATCATAAAAATAGAAATATTGAATGCTCACTATAGCGTTGAATATAGTAAGGCTACTCATAGAAACACTAAAAAATATAATCCTAAGAATTAATATAAGGATGAGCATGTCATTGGTGATGGTTTAGCTTATTATTATAATAAAATAATCAATGTAAACATCATGGAAATTTTATAACTAATTATCCTAGACAACTTTATCCGTAGAACCCTAAGATAACATAACTAATAGCACTTAATTATCTCAAACTAAGAATGGATAAAACACTTTAGTTCAATCCTAATAAATATTGTGTCTTTAATAAAACTAATTGTAATCATACTAATATGTGTATATTCCTTAAGAACATAATTGAAAACTTTATACATAATACACTAGCTCCAATTCTTCTTTTCCTTTAACCATCAAGGACATGGAAAATTTTCAAAATACCTTCCATGTCATGACCCTCCCTTGGACAAATTTTCCAAATAAAATATTTATGAACTTATGTGAAATTATTAATGACAAATTATGTGGATTTTAAGAGGTTTTAATGACTAATGATATGTGTAGGCACCCAAATATAGCCACTTGTCATCAATTTGTATCCTCCAATCATAGTTTTCCATTATATTTATATATACATATACATAGATATTAATATTTTAAATTTATATTATATATATATATATATATATATATATATATATATATATATATATATATATATATATATTTATATAAATAAATCCTAGCCATCCACCACATTTTAATCTCACCCATCCATCCATCTCAATCCATGTCACTTACCCAAGCTTAATATCCACTGTTATGTTTTAAAGTTGTCCACTTTGTATCGTCGAAACCCTAACATGTTTAAGGGTAAATTATAAATTATGATTCATTTTCATGAATTAATGCTCCTAGTCCTGAATTTGAACATTTTCCCTATCCATTTTACTATCACACTCGTCATTCACTACCACCATCATATCACCTCAAGAACATAAGCTTATACTAGGAGGGAGGGGTGAACAATATAAGATCACTTTTTACTTTTATTTCCCAATCAATATTATGTAATGTATAGATAGCAATTTCAAGAGTAGTAATTAAAGAAATGCACAAATCACCACACACAATAGAGACAACAATTTAATGTGTTTCACCCAACGTGGGGTACTCCACGGAGAAAATATTTCACTAAAATTTTCTCAGTTAATATCTTGGTAATCCTTTCCCTATTACAATGTTTATGGACCTCTATCCAAAGGAGACACTAATCCCCTATTCAATTTCATGGATCTATATCCATAGGAGAACTCCTTTCTCCTTAGCTTTGGCTGGTGATATTGTTGTAGAACTGTTGCCTCCACTATCTTGGCTAATGGATCTCTATCCAATGAAGACTCTTATCCTCACTACCCTGGCTAATGGATCTATATCCATTGGATACTATCATCCTCTTTACTCTATCACTTCCAAATATTGTTATTTCTCTTTCTAAAATTTGCACTAAACACAATCCTTTGGTTTAGCACAAATCTGCTCAATCTCTATCTCTGGTCTAGCACAAATCTATCCTCAAATATGCACCAAACTCTATCCTTAAATCTACACTAAACATATCCCTTAGGTCTAGCACAAATCTATCCTCAATCTCTATCTTCTGATCTGCACTAAACATAGTCCTTTGGTCTAGCACAATTCTATCCTCAATCTCTGTCCTCAAGCCTTAACACAAATATTGATCCAATCACAAATAAAATCTATTGGATCTTCCCTAAACCTTAGATCAAGTTTTGAATAAAAAATCAATAAACTCTGCTCACAAGTATTACCAAAAACTTGTCTCAAATATACCTTGTAAGCTTCCACAAAATCTCATACCGATCTGCCCACAAGTCCTCTCTAGAACTTGTCTAGTTTGCTCAACAATTCCTCAATAGAACTTGTCCAATCTGCTCAATAATTTGTGTCCTCAAATCTGTATTGTAAGATTCCACAAAAACTCACACAAATCTATCCTCAAGTCTTCTCTAATATTTTCCTCAAATCTCCTCAACAAGTACTCACTAGAACTTTTCCAATCTACTCAATAATCTTTGTTCTCAAATATGTATTGTAAGATTCCACAAAAACTCACACAAAACTGTCCATAAGTCTTCTCTAAGACTTGCTTTAAATTTTCTTAACAAGTCCTCACTATAACTTGTCCAATATCATAGAAATATATAGAGAATTGTTAGAGACTCAATATGCTTCACAATCACCACAATGCTCAATTACTTTCATTTTCTCTTACCATAGAAACATATAGAGAATTTCTAGAGACGTAATATGCTTCACACTAACAAAATCTCAATCACTTTAAATCTCTATTTTATCATAGAAACATATAGATAATTGTTATATACTCCATATGTTTCACATTCATCAACACTTAACCTCTTTCACAAATCAATTCAGAATATAGAATAATTTGTTTCATAGAACTTGAACTATCACATCAACACATCCACTTGATTAGGCTCAACCAAATCTACTCGACCAATCACTTAATTAAATAATCCTTTCTCATAAATCCTAGTCCAAACTTATGAACATTCACTCAAATGTTTCCAACAATTCTTATCAACCAATATCATATAACAATGATACTCATAATCTTTGCAAACCCTAGTTCAAGTTCCTCACTCAATAAATTGCTTCAAAATCAATGATAATCTCACATAAAAATCATACTCATGATATTTGACAACTTCATATAACAATGATACTCATGATATTTGACAAAAACTCTAGCTCAAGTTCCTCACTCAACTAATCACTTCAATAGTAATGCTTATCAAACAAGGTTTTATCAACAACTCTTTATTCCAGAAAAACTCTTTTCACTCCAAATTAGCATTCACAACATTCAAAAATCATTCATTAGTACTATGTACCCATACCTTTTGTTTGATTCAAAAGTTACCTTAGAAAACCTATCTCAATCACAATTTCCTTCTTTCCAATTTAAACGGTTAGATGACAAAATATCACTCTAACACTTTTATCAAAATATTCCTTATTCACAAAAATAATCAAAGCTCAAAAACACATTATTGCTCCTTGAAATTAGCATCCATCAAATCATACATGAAAAATAATTATTTAGATACACCTTATAATCTCCAACTTAAAATAATATCCAATACCTCTAAAAACTCAAATAAACTTCCATAAACACCTTATTACCCTTTTCAAACACTAAAGAAAATATCACCACAATTTTTTTTTTGCATAAACCTTATAACTCTCCTTAAAACCTTACAAAACAAATAAATTATGCAAAAATTAATTTTAATGGATCAACTATAGTATTTTCAAAAAAATTGGTGCCCAACTAATTGCATACCTTTTTCCTTTACCCAAAAAAGGTTTCGGTGTGATTTGAACCGTCGTCTCCTCAAGCACCAAGAATATTAGTGCTTTGGTGCCCACAACGTGGGCTATAGTTGCCCACATGAAGGAATGAAAGCTTCCTTCATCTTGGTACCTTCGATCACCATCGATGCCTTCAAAACAAAACACTTTACCATAGATTTGAACCTCCACCATGCACTGCCACAACGCCTTGCCTTCACTAAAGTTGCCAACTGCGCTACCTACGCTTGGTGACCAAGGTTCCTTCTAATGTGGGTAATAAATCCTTGCCTACCACTTGGTATTTTAAACACCAATTAAACCCTTCTCTATCTCACCAAATGATTTGCACGATTCACAATTGCTTGGAGATTTTATCGAATGTATTGAATTATTTTGGCTAAGGTGTTGGATTCCCCTTTATATACATGTTGATTAATTTGCTCCCCATGTCGATGCTCGTTGGTTGAATTAAAAATTCAAATTTTTACCTAATAACCCACCTTAGGGTTATTTAAAATTAACATAAATTAATGTATAATTAATATTAAAATTAATTAATAATTAATTTAAATAACATAAAGTAAATTAATTTAAATAAAATTATATTAATTAATTTATAATTAATTTAATCTTCCTTTTATAATATTATAAAGAAATATTATAATATTATTTGGTTGGGCTTCTCCTTTTCACCTTGGACCTCATCTTGACCTTCTGGAACTGAAATTGATCAACTAAAAATGGACTCTCCTTTTGCACTGATTGGAGAATCTAAAACTGATGGTGCCCACTAAAACTGCCACTCATTGGTGGTGTAATCTTGAAATCAATTACAACTCATCTAATCAAAATGTCCAACAATATCCTCCTTTGTCATTGATGGCAACCCAAATTCCTTTTACCAAAACTTGATCTTTTTCATGTTCTGCTCCCCTGGAAAATTGCACCCCCTGACTCAATGCTCTCTCCTTAAACCAAATATCCCCCCTTACTCAAATATTCATCCTTTGATATGAATTTCAAAGGGTCACATTTGGGGCTCGAGGCTAAGAATGAGTCTCTTAGCTTAGCCCTTACCCCACCTCCTCTTGAGGTGGTTAATTTTGGGGTGGGAGTATTTCTACTCCTAGCATACATCTATATTTACCTATGTCCTCTTTCCTTCTCATTTGATATTTTGATTTCTCTAACTATTCCTGTTCATGTCCATGTTCATGTTTCTGTTCATATTCATATTCTTGTTCCTGTTCCTATTCTTGTTCCTGTTCATGCTTGGTTCTGGAATGTCTGCTCTACACCACTTTGTTGTATGTCCATAATTATTGCACTTATAACACTTAATGTTATTATTATTTGGAGATGCAAATATTTTGGTATTTCTCTTGGTGAATCCATATCTATTCCTATCATGGACCCTGTAATTCATTGCTTTGTGACCAAACTAATTACATGAGTAGCAATACCCATGAAAAGGTTACCTGATTCTGAAGTTCCCATAATCCTGTCTTTCATGTGTCCTGCATTGTGAATCCATGTGCCCAAATATGTGACATGAGAAACATCATCCATTTAAGTTTCCTTGCCTTGACCTCATTGGTATTTTAGTCTCTCTTACCCTAGGCTAATTATTTTTCCATTTGTTCCTCTTTTGTGGATTTTTTCTTTCTATGTTGAACTTTTTTTTGTCCAACTCATCTTCAAAAGTATCACTTTCTCTTACACTGTCTTCTTCTGAAGTTTCTTATTCTTCAGAACTTGAGGTTGACTCTTATTCTTGTTTATTTTGAGCTTGTTCAAAACCAAGACATGTTTTTCTTGATTTAGGCTTTTGTGTCTTGATAATATTATCCAAATTCTTTGAACTCCTTCCAACCTTCTATAGATTATTGTCATGACCCTCCCTAGCTGACTTTATGGCACAAGAAAACAATGTATTAACCTATGATGTGGTGATACCTAGTTTGAACAATTGAACCAACTATATGATGTTTAGTTGATTTATAATGGTGTGATATCGCTAACATATTGCCAAGTGTGCAGGATCAGGTGCACTCGTAGGTGGAACAAGCATAATCACCCACCAAAAATGAGGGTACCAAAGATCAGGGGAAATGATGATTAAGGTACTCGGAGGTAACATGGATAGATACCTTCATATAGGCATGCATTGACGGAAGGGATAATCATCGATGATTGATCACCTTGAGCTTTAGTTGATAGCCTAGTAGCTATCATAAAATATCTAGCTAAGATAGGTGATTGGGTTGATGGAAAGACTCCCTCTTTGTTGTTGTGTAAATTTGTTTTCTCTCTACTGCATCATGGCTTGAGTAGTTTAATGATTGGGGTTTCTATAGGAGAACAATCGCAAGATGTATATAGATGCATAAATTAAACTGTCATGTTGAAGTGAAAATAGAACATCACTCTTATGAAGGAAAGCAAATTAAATTTATATGCCAGATAAATATTTCTTTAAATTAATTGATGAAGTTTTAATTAAATAATGTTTGGCTCATTGGAGCTCATTAGTAAACTTCAATGCAATTAACAAATGAATTTTCTTTTAAATTAATTAAAAGTGTTCTTTTTAATGATAATTGAGAATTCATTAAAAGACTTTAATTAATTGAAATAAATGAAAGAGAATTCATTTAAAAAAAATAATAAAAATATATATATATATATATGTGTATATATATATATATATATATATATATATAAAAAAAAAAAATAATAATGAAATTGTGCAATTAAAAGATATATATTTTAATGTTGGTAAATATCAAAAGAATGATATTTTAAATTAAAAGAGCCATCATTCATTTTTAAGAAAACGTCACTATCCCTTTCTCTATAGAGTAAAACCTAGGAAGTAGCCTATAAGGCTACTAATTTCCAAATATGGGAATTATAGGAGGAAATGCATAGAGGATAGGGGATGGTGCATTGAAGGTGGGGGCTCGGGATTCGAGAGGATGATGGATGGGCCACCTAGGTGGAGAGGCACGTAAGGTGCTAGGGACGAGGAGAAGAAAAGAGAAGGGAGAACGCAAGGAAGAAGGAGGACGCAGACCAATGGAAGTAGAGGAAGGAAATGTGTCACAAGCAAGGGAGAGAGAGAGAACCGAGATGCCACCAAGTTCCAACCATAGAAGGATTAAGGTTGGAATGTTTATGCTTTAACCTATTTAATTGCATGCATTGTTTTGGTGGAAAATGAACGGTTATACTCCCTGTAGCATGAGAGGTCTTTGGTAAGGGTGGAAACCACCTGCATCTAGGTTTGTAGAGCACTACAAGCTATATATTTTAAGAAGCCACCATATGTTGGTAAGGCACTATGTGTTTTTAAGAAGCCACCATATGTTTTAATGGCTTTGTGCATTTTTAAGAAGCCACCATATGTTTTAATGCTATGTATTTTTAAGAAGCCACCATATGTCTTGGTAAGGCATTGTGCATTTTTAAGAAGCCACCAAATGTCTTGGTAAGGCATTGTGCATTTTTAAGAAGCCACCATATGTTTTAATGGCATTGTATGTTTTTAAGAAGCCACCATACTTTTCAATGGTGTTGTGTATTTTTAAGAAGCCACCATATGTCTTGGTAAGGCATTGTGTATTTTAAGAAACCACCATATGTTTATAATGGTTGTGTATTTTTAAGAAACCACCATATTTTATAATTGTATTTTTAAGAAGCCACCATATGTTTTAATGACATTGTGTATTTTAAGAAACCATCATACATTCCAAATAAAGGTGTTGTGTGTTTTAGAAAACCACCATACGTTTCAAATAAAGGCACTATGTCTTTTAATAAACCACAATATGTTTTGAGGAGCATTGGGTGTTTTAAGAAATCACTATATGTTTTGGTAAGCATTATGCGCAATAAAACCAGAGGATTGCTTTAGTGAACCTAGTGTGTTTTATGAAGCCACCAAATGTCTTTAGTGAAACCTGGTGTGTTTTAGTGAAGCCATAGAATGCTTTAGTGAAACTTGGGTGTGTTTTGGTGAAGCCAAAGTATGCTTTAGTGAAAACTAGAGTGCGCTTGATAAATGAGCATTGTGCATGGTCGAAACCATGACATGCTGAAGGGAGCATTGTGGGGCTCAAGGGCAATGGGTGTCCGAGAGCATTGTGGAGTTGATAGCACTGAGTAATTGAGAGCACCATGCTCCAAGAGTGGGAACTCTGTTAAGGTAGAGGTAAGAGCAATACCATATTCTATCTGCTTGAATGCCAGGTATTCGCAGAGGTTGTAGACTCTATCTTGTGAAGGTGTTGTGTAAGGTTTTAATTAGAAAGGAACCTTAGTTTTATAAATATTTCATTAAAGGCTTTTAATTAGAAAGAACCTTTAGTTTATATGAAATTTTATTAAAGGTTTTTAATTAGAAAGGACCTTTGATTTATATGAAATTTATTAAAGGATTTTAATTAGAAAGAACCTTTAGTTAATATGAAATTTATTTAAAGGTTTTTAATTAGAAAGGACCTTTGATTTATATGAATTTTATTAAAGGTTTTTAATTAGAAAGGACCTTTGATTTATATGAATTTTATTAAAGGATTTTAATTAGAAAGAACCTTTAGTTTATATGAATTTTTATTAAAGGTTTTTAATTAGAAAGGACCTTTGATTTATATGAAATTTATTAAAGGCTTTTAATTAGAAAGAACCTTTAGTTTATATGAAATTTATTTAAAGGTTTTTAATTAGAAAGGACCTTTGATTTATATGGATTTTATTAAAGGTTTTTAATTAGAAAGGACCTTTGATTTATATGAAATTTATTGAAGGCTTTTAATTAGAAAGGAACCTTTGATTTATTTGTATGGAATTTAATGAAGGTTTTTAATTTAAAAAAGAAACCCCTTTGATTAAAGTTGATTATCTTAGGAGTTTTAAATTTAAAAGGGATGTGGATTTATTATTTGATTTGAAGTTATGGGGCTTCACTTTAGGGAATGAAGGGAATGATTGTTTTAAAGGTTAAAGGTATGGGACTTTAATGCTTTAAAAAGTAATTGGTTGATTGGAAATTGTGGATTAAAAAGGATGTAGATTTATTCTTTGAATTGAAGTTATGGGGCTTTGATTTAGGGAATGATTGTTTTAAAGGTTAAGGGTATGGGACTTTAATGCTTTAAAACATGAATGAATTTGATTGAAGTTAAGCCTTGATCTAAGTAGCAAAATATGGATGACTCTCTAAGGGAACTTGAGAGGGGAAAATAAAAGTAAAGGTTCTTTTATGAAATTCATTATGCATTAGATGGTTAGAAACTTAATTGAATTTTGTATAGTTGCAATTTGGTAAAGTAAATGAGTAGATGCATTTAAAGGTATGCCTATCCTGAACCATGAGTATCCTGATCCCCTACTACCCTCAAAGATCCAATGGGAAGCTTGGAGAAGCAAGGAGTTCAATGGAAACAAGTATAGGTAATGGCATCTCATGTTGATTTATTTATGCTCAAATAGATTAGAATTATGGGGAGATATCCCCAATGCGGTTATTGTAATATTCCTTAAAGTAAGAAGGATTTACCATGCAAATTTTGATGCACTAACTATTTATTGGTTTAAAGATGTTACCTTTCCTTTATTTTTGTATTTGGTTATGTTATGTAGTTGATTCTATTTTAGTGTTAAGTTTGATTTATTTTCTAGATGCTTGGTGATTGCTTTTTGATGTGGTGGTAACTAGATGTAATACTTTTGGTTGCTTGATGATAGAAATCTAAGTGTAGAGTTCTAGGGTGAACTCAGAGGTGACCTAAGGGAATTAAGAACCCCTTAGGGTGAACATAGGTAACCTAAGGGAATTGAGAACCCCTTAGGGTGAACATAGGAGACCTAAGGGAATTGAGACCCCCTTAGGGAGGTAAAGGACTAAGTTGTGAAGAGATTACATCTGAGTTAAGATAGCTCATCATGGAGATGAGATAGATAGCTTAACTCATAATACTCATAGCATACCTACATAGACTGATTTGTGTATGGTATGGAGATGTGTGTATACCTTCGATGGACTGAGGGTGATAGGTCTAGCTCATCAAGAATGATGAGACAGATGGGCTTATCTATAGTGACACATTATACTCCTACACAGATGGATTTGTGTTAGGGTACTTCGTGAGATGTAACTTCCAGGAAAACTTAGGGGATTAAAACTTTAGGTAAATTTTAGTTGGGGTTAGGGGTTCATGAAGGGTTCATGTATCCCTCTCCTTAGTAAAAAAAAACTCTTTCTATTTTTGTATTTTCTATTTGTGTGATTTTTGGGTCATTACATTTGGTATCAGAGCTCTAGGTATGAGGGTATAGAGCTTCTATGTGTGCTAAAAAGGGAATTAGATGTATCCAATGAAGGCTTGCTTAAGAAAAGGGGCTAAAGTTGGGATGATCTAGAATACCCTATTTTCTAGAATCTGATGGGCATAAACCCCAAGGTAGAGTGGATGTTAGGATGCCTTAGTAGGGACTTTGGTATCAATGACACATCCTAGCCTGGGATATCACCCTAGTTATATTGTTAGTGCATATAGCAAGAGAACTCTATATTATGGCTTGATTAGAGATACAACTTAAGATGAAACTATAATCTAATATTCTTTCTTGGATGGAATCAAGTTAAGATGCCACCTAAGACCAGAAGAGGGAGGCCTACACCTAGAAAAACTTGGCAAAGTAATGTCGAAGAAGAAAACCAGGATGGGGAACCAACAAACCCCAATAGGGAGGTAGAAGACCTCACCGCTATGGTCACTGCTATGCAGGATCAGATAAGACAGTTTCTAGAAATGGCTATGAATCAGAATTTGCAAGTTTGAGGCTCAGATATTGGCCTAGATAATGGACTAACTATAGAGCAAGTACAAGCTAGAGCCTTAGCAAAAAAGGAAATAGCTAGGGACATGAAAAACATCAGTATCTCCAAGTTTTATGGAGAGGGTGATGGGGATGCAATGGAAGCATGGCTAAGAGAAGTAGAGGTTCACTTTATGATAAAAGGCTACTCATCTAGAACCCGAATGCTTTGGGCTATGATTAACCTGGAAGGGGCTACTCTGGAGTGGTGGGAAACCCACTATGAGGAAACTAAGATTGAACCCATTGATACTCCATGGGAAGAGTTTATCAACATCTTTAAGAAGAGATTCCTAATAGAGCATTTCTATACCTTAAAGTTTGAAGAATTTTCTAGTCTCAGACAAGGAACCATCATAGTAGAGGTGTACTACAAGAAGTTGGTAAGGTTGTTCAAATATGTACCTATTTATAATGAGAAGATGCGAGTTCATAAGTTCATTCTTGGATTGGAATCTAGGTTAAAGCATGATGTGGAGATGTAGGAGCCCAAATCACTACAAAAGGCATATGATCTAGCAAAGAAAGTAGAGTCACACTTCTATTATAAGTATGACACTCTACCCGAGCAAGTTTGACAAGAGCTAAAGAAGAGGAATAGTAATGGGTTTGTAAAATGGGAGGTTGAGCAAGAGCGAAAGGCCAAGAATCCTCAAAATCTTGAGAAGAAACCTTATGGGAATCGGAATAAGTTCAAGAACTTTTGTAAGAAGGATAACAAGCCCAACAACATGAAACCTCAACCACAGAAGTCGCAAGCTCCAACTCTAGCAGTTAAGAATGGGAATGAGAAATCTAAAAAATAGTAAGGACCCAAGGAAGGGTGCTACAATTATAGAGGATCTCATTACTATAATCAGTGTCCATATCGGGTAGGGACTAGCTCAACTAATGCAAAAGGGAAGGAACCAGAACATCGGATCTATGCCGCAACCGAGAAGCAGAAGCTAGAGGGACAAGCCACCCCATTACTTGTGAAAGGTAAGGTTTTCAATAAGCAAGTAAACATTTTGATAGATAGTGGAGCCACTAACAGTTTTATTTCATCTAGTCTAGCAAGGACTATGTCGAAAAGGCTTGGACATTTGGCTCATGGGTGGAAGGTTGAGTATGGTTCTGGGTAGACCTACTCGGTAAACCAGTGTTATCCTATGGTAGAAGTTACTCTATCTAAAGGGACTATGGAATGTTGTTTATATGTAGCTCCCCTACATGCCTTTGATGTGATCCTAGGGATGGATTGGCTATAGGCTCATAAAGCCTTAGTCAATTTCCAAGACCGATGGATTGAGTATTCAGAGGAAGGTGGAGAGAGACTAAGAATTCATAGCAAACAAGGGGTATTTGAACCCCAAATGTTGTCCGCTATGCAATTGAAAAAGGCCCTAAAGAGAGGAGGGATAGTGTATGTGGTAAAACTTAATGAAGTGGAGGACCATGAAAAGGAGGAAATACTAAGACATCATCCAATTTTACAGGATTTTTAGGATGTATTTCCAGAGGACCTACCTGGATTACCTCCTGTATGAGAATTTGACTTCACGATTGAACTTATGATGGGAGTCAAACCTATTCATAGATCCCCGTATCGGATGAATCCTACTAAAATGTGAGAACTAAAGGTTCAATTGCAAGGATTATTGGAGAAGGGTTTGATAAAACCAAGTGTGTCACCATGGGGTGCACCAATTTTATTCATGAAAAAGAAGGATGGTTCACTGAGATTGTGTATTGATTACAAGATGCTAAATAAGGCTACAATCAAGAATCGATACCCTTTACCTAGGATTGAAGATTTATTTGATCAACTGAAGGATGCCAAGGTGTTTACTAAGATCGATCTGAGGTCAGGGTATCACAAGTTAAGGATTCATGAGGAAGACACTCACAAAATGATATTTAAGACTAGGTATGGGCATTATGAGTTTATAGTTCTACCCTTTGGACTGACTAATGCCCCAGATGCTTTCATGAACCTAATGAACAGTGTGTTCCAAAGACACTTGGACCAATTTGTCCTGGTATTCCTAGATGATATCCTTATATACTCTCGAGATAAAGAAGAGCATGATAAGCATCTTAGGATCATGTTGGAATTGTTGAGGAAGAATCAACTTTATGGAAATATGGCTAAGAGTGAATTCTATGTCCTAGAGGTACGATATCTTGGACATGTTATATCAACAAAAGGGATTGTTGTGGATCCAGAGAAGATAGAGGCTATTCTGAATTGGCCACCCCCTACTAATGTCACTGAAGTGCAAAGTTTCATGGGGTTAACGGGCTATTATAGATGTTATATAAAGGATTACTCCAATATTTTTGGACCCATAACAAACCTTCAGAAGAAGGGGAAAGAATTCAAGTGGTCAGAGAAGTGTGAGGCTACCTTTGGACTACTAAAGCATAAGCTTACTATTGCACCGATACTAAAGGTTCTCGATCCTCAAGGGGACTTTTCAGTGTGCATTGATGCATCAATAGATGGTTTGGGTGGGGTGCTCTCACAAGAGGAGTTAGTAGTGGCATATACTTCAAGGAAGCTCAAAAAACATGAAGTTAATTATGCTACACATGATTTAGAGCTAGTTACAGTAGTGCATGCTTTAAAGGTTTGGTACCACTACTTGGTGGGAAGGCCCTTCGAATTAAAGATAGACCATCAAAGTCTATGGTATATATTCACCCAACCAATACTCAATGCGAGACAGAGAAGATGGGTGGAATTTCTCACTGAGTATGACTTTGAAATTGAATACATAAAAGGAAAAGAGAATAAAGTAGTTGATGCTTTAAGTAGAAGGAAATATATAGCAACCATAACTAGAATTCACATGGACCTGATGGATCGAGTGAGATAGGAGCAATCTCAGGATGAGTATTGCCAAGGAATTCGAGTCAATATGGATAGATATCCTAAAGGAAATAAGGAATTTAGTGTGAAATATGAATTTATGTGTTATAAGGGAAGAGTCATCATACCAAAGATAGGTGATTTGAGAAACTTGATAATGCAAGAGGCTCATAGATCTCCTTATTCTGCTCATCCGGGAGGAGCCAAAATGTGAGAAAACATGAAAAGAGCCTTCTTTTGGGTAGGTATGAAGAAGGACATCATGGATTTTGTTGCTCGATGCCTTGAATGTCAGAAAGTTAAGGTAGAACGCCAACATCCTGTAGGAAAACTTCATCTGCATGATATACCTATGCAAAAATGGTAGGTTATATCTATGGATTTTATTGTGGGTTTACCCAAGACTCGATACCAACATGATGCCATCTTTGTAGTGGTCAAAAAATTGACTAAGGTTACCCACTTCATACCAGGAAATACCAAGGATGATGCTCAGGTAGTGGCGAACAGATTCATCAAAGAGGTATTTCGATTGCATGGATTTCCTGAGGTAATTATCTCAGATAGAGACTCTAAATTCACTTTTGAATTTTGGAAATCCCTTCATAGTGTAGTTGGTACGAAATTGAATATGAGTTCAACATACCACCCTAAAACCGATGGTCAAACGGAGTGGGTAAACCAAGTTCTGGAAGACATGCTCCGCATGTACTGCATGGATCACAAATCTCAATGGGAAGATTGTCTACCTTTGGTAGAGTTTGCCTATAATAATGGACATCACTCCTCACTAGGAATGGCACCTTTCGATGCCTTGTATGGGTGAAAGTGTAGAACACCATTGTCTTGGGACAACCTAGAGGATCGAGTTGTGATTGGGCCAAAAATGGTCAGGGTAATGGAAGAGTAGCTAAAAGAAATTAGGCAAAGGCTTAAAGAAGTTGTGGATAGGTAGAAGAGTTATGCAGATCTAAAAAGGACTCCAAGAGAGTATTCTATTGGAGATAAGGTGTTCTTAAGGGTTAAGCCAAAGAAAAGTGCTATCAAATCCATGAAGTTGGATCCACGTTTTGTGGGGCCCTTTGAGATCATAGAAAATATCAGTCTGGTTGCATACCGACTTGCATTACCACCTAATCTATCCAAAATCCATGACACCTTCCACATATCCTTGCTTAGGAAATATGTTGCTGACCCTGAACATGTGTGGGATGTTTCTAAATTGTAGATGGCAAATCCAGAGGCCATTGAAGTACTATCGATGAAGATTCTTGAGTTTCATTCTAAATCTCTATAGAATCAGACTCTCGAATAGTGTAAGGTCCAATGGGACCAGTTCTCTGAGAAGAATGCCACTTGGGAGAAAGTGGAGGTTATGCAAAAATATTTTCCCTTTTTGTTTGAGGATATATGATGTAATAATTTTACTTTCTATTAAAAACAAAAGGAAAACTAGAAACACCGAGGATGATGTTTAATTCTAGTGGGGGAGGATGTCATGACCCTCCCTAGCTGACTTTATGGCACAAGAAAACAATGTATTAACCTATGATGTGGTGATACCTAGTTTGAACAATTGAACCAACTATATGATGTTTAGTTGATTTATAATGGCGTGATATCGCTAACATATTGCCAAGTGTGCAGGATCAGGTGCACTCGTAGGTGGAACAGGCAGAATCGCCCACCAAAAATGAGGGTACCAAATATCAGGGGAAATGATGATTAAGGTACTCGGAGGTAACATGGATAGATACCTTCATATAGGCATGCATTGACGGAAGGGATAATCATCGATGACTGATCACCTTGAGCTTTAGTTGATAGCCTAGTAGCTATCGTAAAATCTTTGGCTAAGATAGGTGATTAGGTTGATGGAAAGACTCCCTCTTTGTTGTTGTGTAAATTTATTTGCTCTCTACTGCATCATGGCTTGAGTAGTTTAATGATTGGGGTTTCTATAGGAGAACAATCACAAGATGTATATAGATGCATAAATTAAACTGCCATGTTGAAGTGAAAATAGAACATAACTCTTATGAAGGAAAGCAAATTAAATTTATATGCCGGATAAATATTTCTTTAAATTAATTGATGAAGTTTTAATTAAATAATGTTTGGCTCATTGGAGCTCATTAGTAAACTTCAATGCAATTAACAAATGAATTTTCATTTAAATTAATTAAAAGTGTTCATTTTAATGATAATTGAGAATTCATTAAAAGACTTTAATTAATTGAAATAAATGAAAGAGAATTCATTTTAAAAAATGAATACAATAATGAAATTGTGTAATTAAAAGATATATATTTTAATGTTGGTAAATATCAAAAGAATGATATTTTAAATTAAAAGAGCCATCATTCATTTTTAAGAAGATGTCATTATCCCTTTCCCTATAGAGTAAAACCTATGAAGTAGCCTAAGGCTACTAATTTCCAAATATGGGAATTATAGGAGGAAATGCATAGAGGATAGGGGATGGCGCATTGAAGGTAGGGGCTCGAGATTCGAGAGGATGATGGATGGGCCACCTAGGCAGAGAGGCACGTAAGGTGCTAGGGACGAGGAGAAGAAAAAAAAAGAGAAGAAGAACGCAAGGAAGAAGGAGGATGCAGACCAGCGGAAGTAGAGGAAGGAAATGCACCGCAAGCAAGGGAGAGAGAGAGAACCGAGATGCCACCAAGTTCTAGCTATAGAAGGATTAAGGTTGGAATGTTTATGCTTTAACCTATTTAATTGCATGCATTGTTTTGGTGGAAACCGAATGGTTATACTCCCTATAGCGTGAGAGGTCTTTGGTAAGGGTGGAAACCACCTACATCTAGGTTTGTAGAGCACTACAAGTTGTATGTTTTTAAGAAGCCACCATATGTCTTGGTAAGGCATTGTGTGTTTTTAAGAAGCCACCATATGTTGGTAAGGTACTATATATTTTTAAGAAGCCACCATATGTTGGTAAAGCACTATGTGTTTTTAAGAAGCCACCATATGTCTTAGTAAAATGTTGTGTGTTTTTAAGAAGCCACCATATGTTGGTAAGGCACTATATGTTTTTAAGAAGCCACCATATGTTGGTAAGGCATTGTATGTTTTTAAGAAGCCACCATATGTTTTTAAGGCATTGTATATTTTTAAGAAGCCACCATATGTCTTGGTAAGGCATTGTGTATTTTAAGAAACCACCATACTTTTATAAGGTTGTGTGTTATTAAGGAAACCACCATAGTTTTCAAAGTAATGCATTGTGTGTTTTTAAGAAGCCACCATATGTCTTGGAAAGGCATTGTGTATTTTTAAGAAACCACCATATGTTTCAAAGAAAGGCATTGTGTATTTTAAGAAACCACCATATATTTCAAAGAAAGGTACTGTGTGTTTTAAGAAACCACCATATGTTTTAAGGAGCACTGGATTTTTAAGAAGTCACTATATGTCTTGGTAAGCGTTGTGTATAGTAAAACTAGAGGATTGCTTTAGTGAATCCTAGTGTATTTTAGTGAAGCAAATTTTAGTGAAACCGGTTTTTTAAAGAATTTAGAAAAAGATGCTTTAGTGAAACCTAGGTGTGTTTTGGTGAAGCCAGAGTATGCTTTAGTGAAAACCAGAGTGCGCTTGATAAATGAGCATTGAGCATGGTCAAAACCATGACATGTTGAAGGGAGCACTATGAGGGCTCGAGGGCAATGGGTGTCCAAGAGCATTGTGGAGTCGATAGCACTGAGTAACGAAGAGCATTGTGCTCCAAGAGTGGGAACTCTATTAAGGTAGAGGTAAGAGCAATACCATCTTCTATCTGCTTGAACGCCAGGTATTCGTAGAGGTTGTAGACTCTATCTTGTGAAGGTGTTATGTAAGGTTTTAATTAGAAAGGAACCTTAGTTTTATAAAGATTTCATTAAAGGCTTTTAATTAGAAATAACCTTTAGTTTATATGAAATTTTATTAAAGGTTTTTAATTAGAAAGGACCTTTGATTTATATGAAATTTATTAAAGGCTTTTAATTAGAAAGAACCTTTAGTTAATATGAAATTTATTTAAAGGTTTTTAATTAGAAAGGACCTTTGATTTATATGAAATTTTATTAAAGGTTTTTAATTAGAAAGGACCTTTGATTTATATGAAATTTTATTAAAGGCTTTTAATTAGAAAGAACCTTTAGTTTATATGAAATTTCTTTAAAGGTTTTTAATTAGAAAGGACCTTTGATTTATATGGAATTTATTAAAGGCTTTTAATTAGAAAGAACCTTTAGTTAATATGAAATTTCTTTAAAGGTTTTTAATTAGAAAGGACCTTTGATTTATATGGATTTTATTAAAGGTTTTTAATTAGAAAGGACCTTTGATTTATATGAAATTTATTGAAGGCTTTTAATTAGAAAGGAACCTTTGATTTATTTATATGGAATTTAAGGAAGGTTTTTAATTTAAAAAAGAAACTCCTTTGATTAAAGTTGATTATCTTAGGAGTTTTAAATTAAAAAGGATGTGGATTTATTCTTTGATTTGAAGTTATGGGGCTTCACTTTAGGGAATGAAGGGAATGATTGTTTTAAAGGTTAAAGGTATGGGACTTTAATGCTTTAAAAAGTAATTGGTTGATTGGAAATTGTGGATTAAAAAGGATGTAGATTTATTCTTTGAATTGAAGTTATGGGGCTTTGATTTAGGGAATTAAAATGAAAGAGATTATTTTAAAGGTTAAGGGTATGGGAATTTAATGCTTTAAAAACATGAATGAATTTGATTGAAGTTAAGCCTTGATCTAAGTAGCAAAATGTGGATGACTCTCTAAGGGAACTTGAGAGGGGAAAATAAAAGTAAAGGTTCTTTTATGAAATTCATTATGCATTAGATGGTTAGAAACTTAATTGAATTTTGTATAGTTGCAATTTGGCAAAGTAAATGAGTAGATGCATTTAAAGGCATGCCTATCCTGAACCATGAGTATCCTGATCCCCTACTACCCTCAAAGATCCAATGGGAAGCTTGGAGAAGCAAGGAGTTCAATGGAAACAAGTATAGGTAATGGCATCTCATGTTGATTTATTTATGCTCAAATAGATTAGAATTGTGGGGAGATATCCCCAATGCGGTTATTGTAATATTCCTTAAAGTAAGAAGGATTTACCATGCAAATTTTGATGCACTAACTATTTATTGGTTTAAATATGTTACCTTTCCTTTATTTTTGTATTTGGTTATGTTATGTAGTTGATTCTCTTTTAGTGTTAAGTTTGATTTATTTTCTAGATGCTTGGTGATTGCTTTTTGATGTGGTGGTAACTTGATGTAATACTTTTGGTTGTTTGATGATAGAAATCTAAGTGTAGAGTTCTAGGGTGAACTCGGAGGTGACCTAAGGGAATTAAGAACCCCTTAGGGTGAACATAGGTAACCTAAGGGAATTGAGAACCCCTTAGGGTGAACATAGGAGACCTAAGGGAATTGAGACCCCCTTAGGGAGGTAAAGGACTAAGTTGTGAAGAGATTACATCTGAGTTAAGATAGCTCATCATGGAGATGAGATAGATAGCTTAACTCGCAATACTCGTAGCATACCTACATAGACTGATTTGTGTATGGTATGGAGATGCGTGTATACCTTCGATGGACTGAGGGTGATAGGTCTAGCTCATCAAGAATAATGGGACAGATGGGCTTATCTGTAGTGACACATTATACTCCTACACAGATGGATTTGTGTTAGGGTACTTCATGAGATGTAACTTCCAAGAAAACTTAGGGGATTGAAACTTTAGGTAAATGTTAGTTGGGGTTAGGGGTTCATGAAGGGTTAGGTAAAAACACTCTTTCTATTTTTGTATTTTTTGTTTGTGTGATTTTTGGGTCGTTACACTTATCCTTAGACTTCTCTACTTATTCCTTTAGTAGGGCTACTTCTTGTTCTAACTTTTCACATTCTAAGACCTTTGCTTCTAACTTATCCTTGAGCTTCTTTTTCTTAGCCATTGACATGTTTAGATCCTCTATAAGCTTTCCTCTCTCTTCATCACATTCTTGAAATTGAAGCTCAAGTTGGGAGTTTTGCTTTCTTACCTTATTTAAATTTTTAAGAACATAAATAATCTATTCCTCAAGATCAAATTCTCCTTTTTATGATTCTTCCTCTATTTATTTACCTTTGAGAACATCTTCACTATTTTCTGACTTATCTTCTATAGGATCACCTCCTTCTTATTCTAGTTCCATTAGAATATTCTCTTCTGGTCATTCAAGTGTATCCTCATATTCATCATAACTAAAACTAAAACCATTATTTGTACAACTATCTTCAAGATATCCAAAATTACCACATCTAAAACACTTGAGAATTATTTGTGAACTTTTCTTAACTTCTTCTTTTTCTTTTGTCAGAAATAGGACTTCATCTTTATCATTATCTGAGAAACTATTATCACTAGCACTTGAGTACTTACTTGTCTTGTCTATATAGTAGCTCCTATTTTTTCTTTGAAAAAACTTTTATTTTTTGCTTTATCCATATTTACCTTTATTTTGGTCCCTATATTTTTTGATTCCATGTTCTTATGATCCTATTTTTCTTCATTATTGTTATTTTTGGCTTCTTGAAAATCAGTTGCATAGTGAACATACTTTCCACAATCAAAACATTTAACATATTTTGCATATTTAAATCTTATTGAATTCTTATTCCTTCTGCCATAATTCGCTTCTTCGTCATTGGATGACTCATTGCTTGAATCTGAATTCTTACCCTTTGTATTCTTAGTAGCTTTGAAAGTTGTTTTCTTCTAAAGATTAGGTTCCTTTTTTGTTCTTAACTCAAAAGCTGTAAGAATACCAAGTAACATATCTCTTTTCAAAATATCACCATATTTGTATTCCTCTATAGCAGAGATATTTTCACTAAACCTTTTTGGAAGAGATCTTAAGATCTTATCACAAACATCAGATTATTCAATCTCAAGTCCAATTCCTTGCATGGCGTTAATAACCTCATCTACTCAAAGTAGATAAGTACTAATATTTTCCTCATCCTTCATTTTTAAATCTTCAAATTGCCCTTTGAGATTTCATATATTAACCTTTTTGACACTTTTATATCCTTCACATATGCTTTGTAACTTATCCCAAATTGCTTTTGCTGATTTGCAATGCATAACCTTTATAAACTTTGTTCTATGCAAACCTCTCAAAATTGCATTCATTGATTTTGAATTGTAATGATATATAATATTACCATATTTATCTTTAGGTGGAGTAGCTAGTGGTGTGTAGCCATTTTCAACTGCTTCCCATATTTTATTTCCAAGTGCCATAAGGTGAATCTTCATTCTCATACTCCAAAATATATAATCACTTCCATCAAATACTGGTGTTGAATTATCTGAGGACCCATTCTTAGAATCCATTGTGTTCTTGTAAGAGTTTTCTTCAAGCTATTAAAATTTTTTGAAGGAACCCATTCTGATACCAATTGAAGAACACAAGCTTATACTAAGAGAGTGATGAGCAAGGTGCAACCAAAGTATTGTCATTGTTGTTAACACAGTCAGGTTGATCAGTTGATGCAATGGACAGGAGTTCATTGATGAGCAAGGTGCAACCAAAGTGTAATGGATAGGAGTTCATTGATGAGCAAGGTGCATCCAATAGACAGAGGATCGGTTGATGCAATGGACAGGAGTGCAGTGGTCATTAGAGAGATCGGTTGATGCAGTGGACAGGAGTTCAGAGGTCATACAGAGCATGTACAATGATTCCCCAAGAAGAACATAGTGGCCCATATGCAAAAGCTCAAAGAAAAAGACAAGTAAGAAAAGTGTCGCGATATTGCAACATGTTGAGTAAGCATGATAAACTGTCACGATATCGCGACATGTTGAGAAGAAAGAAGGCAGAAAGAAAAACTGTCGTGATATCGTGACATGTTTGGCCAGAAAGAAAAACTATCATGATTTTGCGACATGTTGGAGGAAAAGAAGCCAAGTAGAAAAACTGTCATGATTTCGTGACATGTTGGAAAAGAGAAAGCGCAAGGAAAACTACCGCTATTTCGTGACATGTTCGAAGAAGAAGCACATGCAAGAAAAACTGTCGTTATTTTGCGACATGTTTGGAGAGAAGGCATAGGCAAAGAAAACTATCATGATTTCGTGACATGTTTGGAGAGAAGGCGCAGGAAAAGAAAACTATCATGATTTTGTGACATGTTTGGAGAGAAGGCGCAGGCAAAGAAATTTTGTGACATGTTTGGAGAGAAGGCGCAAGCAAAGAAAACTGTCACGATTTCATGACATGTTCGATGAGAAGGCGCAAGCAAAGAAAACTGTCATGATTTTGTGACAATCTACAAGAGAGGCAGTACGGACGAAAATGTGTCATGATTTCATGACATGTTTGAGAGAAAGAGCTTGCAAGGAAAAGTGTCACGATTTCATGACAATTTGCAAGAGGAAGCGCTAAGGAGAAAAAGTGTCACGATTTCGTGACATGTCGGGTTTTCACGATCCGATGAGAAGAAAAGCATCAAGGAGAAAAAGTGTTGTGATTTCGTGACATGTCAGGTTTTCACAACCCGAAGAGGAGAGAGAGTGTACGAAGGTGAATGTGTCGTGATTTCATGACATGTGTTTTCATGAGCGAAAGGTAGAGAAAAGAACAAGGCAGCAAAAGTGTCATGATTTCCTGACATGTTTTGTTTTTGCAGGCTAAAAGCAGAGAAAAGCACAAGGCAGTGAAAGTGTCACGATTTTGTGACATGTTCTGTTTTCATGGGTGAAATGCAGAGAAAGGCACAAGGCAATGAAAGTGTCACGATTTTTTGACATGTCATGTTTTTGCAGGTGCAAACCAAGAAGAGTGCAAGGAAACGAAAAGTGTCACAATTTTGTGACATGTCATGTTTTCGCTGGTACAAGCCAAGAAGAGTGCAAGGAAGCAAAAAGTGTCATGATTTCGTGACATGTCATGTTTTTGCTGGTACAAGCCGAGAAGAGTGTACGAAAGCAAAAAGTGTCATGATTTCGTGACATGTCATGTTTTCGCAGGTGCAAGCCAAGAAGAGTGTAAGGAAGCAAAAAGTGTCACAATTTCGTGACATGTCATGTTTTCATTGGTGCAAACCAAGAAGAGTACAAGGAGGTAGAAAATGTCACGATATCATGACATGTCATGTTTTTGTGGTCAAACTCCCAGAAAAATTCGAAGGGGTAGAAATGTCGTGATATCGCGACATGCTGTTTGTTCATGACTAAAATCCAAAGTAAAGTTAACTAAAGTAGAACAACAGTTACAGGGGCAATTGTAGAGGAAAATCATGCAGCCAAAATAAGTAGAGTTAACTACAGTTAGTGCGACAGTTACAGATAGAAATCATGCAAGTTAAATAAGAATAGTAAAGAACGATAGTTACAGGGCCTATGTCATAGTGAAACCATTGAGCGGTAGTTATACTGATAGTCTAAAACAAAGATAGATCTATTAATAGGTTGCATGTAATAAATACTGTGCTATAAAGGAGTTACCATCAGCAGTGGCTATTAATAGGTTGCATGCGGGATTACAAAAGTTACAGAAGATGAGGAGTCTTAATGAGAAATAGGGTTATAAAAAGGTAGTCACGCAGAGAATTAAGATGCCACTTATAGTGAAAAAGTGTCGTCATATAGATGGAAAGTGCTACGAAAAGAGGGCTATAAGAGTGTCGTAAGATTGCAGTAAATAGAGAAGTTAGTGAGCCGTGAGACAGGGCTGTAAGACTGTGGTAAGTAGAGTCATAAAAGTGTGTATGTTTCATGGACAACAAGTTGAGATTACGATTTGAGTATAGAACATATTGAGTCTCTAACAATTCTCTTTATGCTTCTATGATGTTGATGTGAGCAATAGACTAATGAGGGTCTTGTAAAAGTGAAGGCATTTTTATGTCAAGAGAGATCTAATATAGAATTCCGAGTTGGTGCTTTGAATCAAGGGTTGGTGCTCCTTTCTATTGGAGCAGATAAATTAGGGGTTTGTGCTCCTTCCAGTCGGTGCTGGTAAATTAGGGGTTGGTGCTCCTTTCTATTGGTGCAGATAAATTAAGGTGTTGGTACTCCTTCCAGTAGGTGCTGGTAAATTGATTGTAAATTTGGTGCTTTGCAAAGGCTAGATTTGGATGGAAGTCCAAGCAGTCTATTTTTGAAGAGTAGCCAAAACTGGTGAACCTCGTTACATCTTGTGTTATGTGATGCTATCTTGTTGATATTTGTTTTATCTGGTTTTAAGCTTTCATTATTTTAGATTTAAAAGTTGCATATTTAATATTAAAAAGCTACACTGATTCACCCCCCCCTCTCAATGCCATTGTAAGTCTAACAATTGGTATCAGAGCCAAGTTCTTGAACAAGCTCAATTGGCTAAGGTGATCTAGGAAGTGACACAATGGTAGTTGGTGAAGGATTCTCATCAAACAAAGCTCCATTGTTTGATGGGACTAATTAGACATTCTGGAAAATCAGGATGTAGAGATATCTATGTGCGTTAGGATATGACATATGGGACTCAGTAGAAAGTGGATACACAATACCCACCACTCCTTCAAAAGGAAGAAAATATCAAAGAAGATCTAATCTAAGGCAAGACCGTAGATTCCATCAGATACAAAATGTGCAACACAGATAGGGAACATATCATGTGCAATACAGATAGAAAAATAATTATCCATCAAGGATGCACAAGAGACAACCATGCAAGAAAAATGTTCAAATTCATGAAAGGTGCAAAATAGGGATGTAGTTGAAAAACTCAAGCCCAAGTTCAAGAAATTCTGGAGAAAGATAGAAGAAAGGGAATCGTCTCTCCTTGGACTGAAGGAGACTACTCCATTATTGCACTAAGCCACTCCAGGTGGCACATCCTCAGGGGGAGCAATCTTAAAGTCTTATTTTAATGCTCCTATGTATGTGTTTGGTTATCTGAGGATGAAAGGCAAGCAGTCAGGTTATTTTCATATAGTTGTTAAAGTGTGTTTTTAGTTTTTGTAGTGGCTTGAGGAATTGTTGTGAATGTGTGCGAAGTGAGTGCACAAAGAGAGCGAAGTGCGCAGAGAACGCAAAATGTGAAGACAATCACTAAGTTCGGATGTCATGGTGTAGAGCATGTTGTAGATGCATTCTTGGTTGTAACAATGGATAAGTTTGAGATTGAAAGCAACAAAGGGTTGATGCTCATAAGATAGTGTGAAATGAAGTGGTCACGTTTTTGAAGATTTGACGAGCTATCAAAACCACATTCTTAGGGGGAGCATTTATGTATATTCTTGCTCTTGTTTATGATTTCTGCTAACTGTAATAATTTTTGCCTGAGAATGTTATGCATGGACTCAGGAAGAGTCTGCAATTGCCATTTGGTATTATTTTCAAAGGGGGAGAAGAATTACAGGTAATTGCATACAATTACCTATGTTGCCAACAATTCCAAAGGGGGAGATTGATGAGCAAGGTGCAACCAAAGTATTGTCATTGTTGTCAACATAGTCAGGTTGATTAGTTGATGCAATGGACAGGAGTTCATTGATGAGCAAGGTGTAGCCAAAGTGCAATGGACAAGAGTTCATTGATGAGCAAGGTGTAGCCAACAGACAAAGGATCAGTTGATGCAATGGACAAGAGTGCAGTGGTCATTAAAGAGATTGGTTGATGCAATGGACAGGAGTTCAGAGGTCATACAGAGCATGTATAATGATTCTCCAAGAAGAATGTAGTGGCCCATATGCAAAAGCTCAAAGAAAAAGACAAGTAAGAAAAGTGTCGCGATATCGTGACATGTTGAGTAAGCATGAGAAACTGTCGTGATATCGCGACATGTTGAGAAGAAAGAAGGCAGAAAGAAAAACTATCGCGATATCGCGACATGTTTGGCCAGAAAGAAAAACTGT
This sequence comes from Wollemia nobilis, assembly GCA_028583015.1. NCBI lineage: Eukaryota > Viridiplantae > Streptophyta > Pinopsida > Araucariales > Araucariaceae > Wollemia > Wollemia nobilis. The sequence goes on from JAQPPZ010017073.1 coordinate 4,528,511, forward strand.
CGCGATTTCGTGACATGTTGGAGGAAAAGAAGCCAAGTAGAAAAACTGTCACGATTTCGTGACATGTTGGAAAAGAGAGAAAGTGCAAGGAAAACTGTCATGATTTTGCAACATGTTTGAAGAAGAAGTGCATGCAGGAAAAACTGTCACGATTTCATGACATGTTTGGAGAGAAGGCATAGGCAAAGAAAATTGTCACGATTTCGTGACATGTTTGGAGAGAAGGTGCAGGAAAAGAAAATTGTCACGATTTCGTGACATTTTTGGAAAGAAGGTGCAGGCAAAGAAAACTGTCATGATTTCGTGACATGTTTGGAGAGAAGGCGCAAGAAAAGAAAACTGTCGTGATTTCGTGACATGTTCGGGGAGAAGGAGCTTGCAAAGAAAAGTGTCATGATTTCGTGACAATCTGCAAGAGAGGCAGTACGGACGAAAATGTGTCACGATTTTGTGACATGTTTGAGAGAAAGAGCTTACAAGGAAAAGTGTCACGATTTCACGAAAATTTGCAAGAGGAAGAGCTAAGGAGAAAAAGTGTCGCGATTTCGCGACATGTCGGGTTTTCATGATCCGATGAGAAGAAAAGCGCCAAGGAGAAAAAGTGTCGTGATTTCATGACATGTCAGGTTTTCACGACCCAAAGAGGAGAGAGAGTGTATGGAAGTGAATGTGTCACGATTTCGTGACATGTTATGTTTTCATGAGTGAAAGGCAGAGAAAAGCACAAGGCAACGAAAGTGTCACGATTTCATGACATGTTCCATTTTTGCAGGCTAAAAGCAGAGAAAAGCACAAGGCAGTGAAAGTGTCACGATTTCACAACATGTTCCGTTTTCACGGGTGAAAGGCAGAGAAAGGCACAAGGAAGCGAAAGTGTCACGATTTCGTGACATGTCATGTTTTCACGGGTGCAAACCGAGAAGAGTGCAAGGAAGCAAAAAGTGTCACGATTTCATGACATGTCATGTTTTCACTGGTGCAAGCCAAGAAGAGTGCAAGGAAGCAAAAAGTGTCATGATTTCATGACATGTCATGTTTTTGCTAGTGCAAGCCAAGAAGAGTGTACGGAAGCAAAAAGTGTCATGATTTCGTGACATGTCATGTTTTCGCAGGTGCAAGCCGAGAAGAGTGCAAGGAAGAGAAAAGTGTCACGATTTCGTGACATGTTATGTTTTCGTGGGTGCAAGCCAAGAAGAGGACAAGGAGGCAAAAAATGTCGCGATATCATGACATGTCATGTTTTCGTGGTCAAACTCCCAAAAAAATTCAAAGGGGTAGAAATGTCGCGATATCGCGACATGCTGTTTGTTCATGACTAAAAGCTGAAGTAAAGTTAACTGAAGTAGAACGACAGTTACAGGGGTAGTTGTAGAGGAAAATCATGCAGCCAAAATAAGTAGAGTTAACTGAAGTTAGTGCGACAGTTACAGGTGTAGTTACAGATAGAAATCATGCAAGCTTAAATAAGAATAGTAAAGAACGGCAGTTATAGGGCCCGTGTCATAGTGAAACCATTGAGCGGTAGTTATACTGATAGTCCGAAACAAAGACAGATCTATTAATAGGTTGCATGTAATAAATACTATGCTATAAAGGAGTTACCATCAGTAGTGGCTATTAATAGGTTGCATGTGGGATTACAAAAGTTACAAAAGACGAGGATTCTTAATGAGAAATGGGGTTATAAAAGGGTAGTCACATGGAGAATTAAGGTGCCGCTTATAGTGAAAAAGTGTCATTGTATAGAGGGAAAGTGCTACGAAAAGAGGGCTATAAGAGTGTCGTAAGATTGCGGTAAATAGAGAAGTTAGTGAGCCATGAGACAGGGTTGTAAGAGTGTGGTAAGCAGAGCCGTAAGAGTGTGTATGTTTCATGGACAACAAGTTCAGATTGTGATTTGAGTATAGAACATATTGAGTCTCTAACAATTCTCTTTATGCTTCTATGATGTTGATGTGAGCAATAGACCAGTGAGGGTCTTGTAAAAGTGAAGGCATTTTTATGTCAAGAGAGATCTAATATAGAATTCTGAGTTGGTGCTTGGAATCAGGGGTTGGTGCTCCTTTTTGTTGGTGTAGATAAATTAGGGGTTGGTGCTCCTTCCAGTCGATGCTGGTAAATCAGGGGTTGGTGCTCCTTTCTGTTGGTGCAGATAAATTAAGGGGTTGGTGCTCCTTCCAGTGGGTGTTGGTAAATTGATTGTAAAGTTGGTGCTTTGCAAAGGCTAGATTTGGATGGAAGTCCAAGCAGTCTATTTTTGAGGAGTAGCCAAAACTGGTGAACCTCGTTACATCTTGTGTTATGTGATGCTCTCTTGTTGATATTTGCTTTATCTGGTTTTAAGCTTTCATTATTTTAGATTTAAGAGTTGTAGATTTAAGTTTAAAAAGCTACACTGATTCACCCCCCCTCTCAGTGCCATTGTAAGTCTAACAATTGGTATCAGAGCCAAGTTCCTGAACAAGCTCAATCGGCTAAGGTGATCTAGGAAGTGACACAATGGCAGTTGGTGAAGGATTCTCATCAAACAAAGCTCCATTGTTTGATGGGACTAATTACACATTTTGGAAAATCAGGATGTAGACATATCTGTGTGCATTGGGATACGACATATGGGACTCAGTAGAAAGTGGATACACAATACCCACCACTCCTCCAACCGATGCTATCGGTAAGAAATAGTTTGAGAATGACTCAAAGGCAAAGAATGCTATCATGTGCGGTGTAGCAAATAGTGAACTGGTAAAGATCATGAGCTGTAAAACGGCAAAAGAAATTTGGGACAAATTGAAGAGCATTCATGAAGGAGACGATAAGATCAAGGAGGCCAAGTTGCAAACTCATCGAACTTAGTACGAAGCGTTAAAGATGAATGACGATGAGAACATAGCGGCATATATGTTGAGAGTAAATGAAGTCATTAATGCCATTAGAGGACTCGACGAGAAAATTGAAGACTCTGCAATCATAAAAAAGGTATTAAGATCTCTTCCCAAAAGATTTGATTCTAAAGTATCAGCTATAGAAGAAGCCAAATATCTAAATACGTTTAGTATGGATGAGATGCATGGTTCGTTGACTGCGTATGAGATGAGAATAGGAAATTCTGATCCCACAGACAGAGAAGTTGCTTTTAAAGCCCACAAAAATACGAAAGCAAAACAAGAATCCGAAGATGAAGAGACATCAGATGAGATGGAAGCAAACTTTGTCTAAAAACTAAAAAGGGGACAAGGAAAATACAGAGGAAAGCTACCATTTAAATGTTTCAGCTGTGGAGGCATTGGGCATGTTGCAGCTAGATGTCCGCTTAACAAGGAGAATGAAAGTGATGAAGAAACGCACCGAGAAATAAGTGACTGGAAGAAAAAGATGAATTTTAGAAAGGGCAACTTCAAGAAGAAAAGTTTCATATCCAAGAATGTCAGCTCCTCTGAAGACAGATCCGGTGAGGATTCTGAAGAAGAAATAGGTGAAACTTTGTTCATGGCATTCGAAGAAGAAAATATAGAAGAAGAATAGGAAAGTGATGAAAACCTTGAGGCTGAGGCTGAAGTAAATCTAAGAGGTGAGTTGATCGCTGCACTTGAAGAATTGAGGATAGAAAAGAAAAAGAACAAAAGACTGTCCAAGAAATTGGAAGAATATGGGGATGAGATTGAAGATCTCTTCTTACAGGTTCAAAAGGCCAAGAAAATAGAAGAAGCCTTGAAGACACACATAGATGATGAAGTCGATGTATGTAGCAAACGTGAAGAGGAATCTAACAAAGTTATTGCTGATCTAAAGCTGCAAGTAGAAGAGTCCAAAAGGATTGAAGAAACCCTCTGGTCATAGATCAATGAGAAAGAGATTGTTTGCTACAAACGAGAAGAAGAAATTGTGTTATTGAAGAAACAACTAAAAGAGGCCAATACAAATCTCAAATTTGAGAAGAGCACAGAGTTGTTAGATAAAATGATAAAGCAACAAAGAAGCTCCACGGACAAGCTTGGTCTTGGATATGAAGCTGAACAACCATCATCTTCCAAAAATGCAGAGAAGAAGAAGTTCACTGATGAAGGAAAGAAGAAAGAAAAGTCTGAAGCTGAATCTTCAAAAGGAAGAAAATATCAAAGAAGATCTACAGCAAAGCAACCACCACAAAAGAGGTTCTCTCACTCTCACTCTTTTCATAATAATGCTTTTAATGGCTATTGTTTTAGATGCAGCCATTATGGTCACCAGGAAATTTATTGTGGATTGAATAATAAATCAAGGAGTTATGCTGGTAGAAATACATCTGCTCTTCTGAGTGAACACCATGTGCAATGTTTTAAATGTAATGGTCATGGGCACATAGCAAGGTTTTGTCCAAGCACCTCTGCATCTAATCTAAGGCAAGACCGTAGATTCCATCAGACACAAAGAGTGCAACACAGACAGGGAACATATCATGTGCAATACAGACAGGAAAATAATTATCCATCAAGGATGCACAAGAGACAACCACGCAAGAGAAATGTTCAAATTCACGAAAAGGTGCAAAACAGGGATGTAGTTGAAAAACTCAAGCCCAAGTTCAAGAAAGTCTGGAGAAAGACAGAAGAAAGGGAATCATGTCTCCTTGGACTGAAGGAGACTACTCCATTATTGCACTAAGCCACTCCAGGTGGCACATCCTCAGGGGGAGCAATCTTAAAGTCTTATTTTAATGCTCCTATGTATGTGTTTGGTTATCTGAGGATGAAAGGCAAGCAGTTAGGTTATTTTCATATAGTTGTTAAAGTGTGTTTTTAGTTTTTGTAGTGGTTTGAGGAAGTGTTGTGAATGTGTGCAAAGTGAGTGCACAGAGAGAGCGGAGTGCACAAAGAACGCAAAAGGCGAAGACAATCACTAAGTTCGGATGTCACGGCACAGAGCATGTTGTAGATGCATTCTTGGTTGTAACAGTGGACAAGTTTGAGATTGAGAGCAACAGAGGGTTGATGCTTAGAAGATAGTGTGAAATGAAGTGGTCACATTTCTGAAGATTTGACGAGCTATCGAAACCACATTCTCAGGGGGAGCATTTATGCATTTGTTTATCTTCTTGCTCTTGTTTATGATTTTTGCTAACTGTAATAATTTTTGCTTGAGAATGTTGTGCATGGACTCAGGGGGAGTCTGCAGCAGCCCTTTGGTATTATTGTCAAAGGGGGAGAAGAGTTACAGGTAATTGCACGCAATTACGTGTGTTGCCAACAATTCCAAAGGGGGAGATTGATGAGCAAGGTGCAGCCAAAGTATTGTCATTGTTGTCAACACAGAGAGAGGATCGGTTGATGCAATGGACAAGGAGTTCATTGATGAGTAAGGGCAAGGGAGTTAGCAAGGTGGATCGGTTGATGCAATGGACAAGAGTGTAGTGGTCATTAGAGAGATCGGTTGATGCAATGGATAGGAGTTCAGAGGTCATACAGAGCATGTACAATGATTCTCCAAGAAGAACGTAGTGGCCCATATGCAAAAGCTCAAAGAAAAAGACAAGTAAGAAAAGTGTCGCGATATCGCGACATGTTGAGTAAGCATGAGAAACTATCGCGATATTGCTGCATGTTGAGAATAAAGGAAGGCAAAAAGAAAAACTATCGCGATATCATGACATGTTTGGCCAGAAAAAAAATTGTCGCGATTTCGCGACATGTTGGAGGAAAAGAAGCCAAGTAGAAAAACTGTCACGATTTCATGACATGTTGGAAGAGAGAGAAAGCGCAAGGAAAACTATCATGATTTTGTGACATGTTCGAAGAAGAAGCGCATGCAAGAAAAACTATCATGATTTCGTGACATGTTTGGAGAGAAGGCGGAGGCAAAGAAAACTATCACGATTTCGCGACATGTTTGGAGAGAAGGCACAGGAAAAGAAAATTGTCATGATTTCGTGACATGTTTGGAGAGAAGGCGTAGGCAAAGAAAACTGTCATGATTTCGTGACATGTTTGGAGAGAAGGCGCAAGCAAAGAAAACTGTCGTGATTTTGTGACATGTTCGAGGAGAAGGAGCTTGCAAAGAAAAGTGTCATGATTTCATGACAATCTGCAAGAGAGGCAGTACGGATGAAAATGTGTCACGATTTCATGACATGTTTGAGAGAAAGAGCTTGCAAGGAAAAGTGTCGCGATTTCACGACAATTTGCAAGAGGAAGCGCTAAGGAGAAAAAGGTGTCGATTTCGTGAAAAGCACCAAGGAGAAAAAGTGTCGCGATTTCACGACATGTCGGGTTTTCATGACCCGAAGAGGAGAGAGAGTGTACGGAGGTGAAAGTGTCACGATTTCGTGACATGTTATGTTTTCATGGGCAAAAGGCAGAGAAAGGCACAAGGTAGCGAAAGTGTCACGATTTCACGACATGTTCCATTTTCGCGGGCTAAAAGCAGAGAAAAGCACAAGGCAGCAAAAGTGTCACGATTTTGCGACATGTTCTATTTTCACGGGTGAAAGGCAGAGAAAGGCACAAGGCAGTGAAAGTGTCACGATTTCATGACATGTCATGTTTTCATGGGTGCAAACCGAGAAGAGTGCAAGGAAGCAAAAAGTGTCACGATTTTGTGACATGTCATGTTTTCGCTGGTACAAGCCAAGAAGAGTGCAAGGAAGCGAAAAGTGTCACGATTTCATGACATGTCATGTTTTCACTGGAACAAGCCGAGAAGAGTGTACGGAAGCAAAAAGTGTCACGATTTTGTGACATGTCATGTTTTCACGGGTGCAAGCCAAGAAGAGTGCAAGGAAGCGAAAAGTGTCACGATTTCGTGACATGTCATGTTTTCATGGGTGCAAGCCAAGAAGAGGACAAGGAGGCAAAAAATGTCGCGATATCGCGACATGTCATGTTTTCGTGGTCAAACTCTCAAGAAAAGTCAAAGGGGCAGAAATGTCACGATATCGCGACATGCTATTTGTTCATGACTAAAAGCCAAAGTAAAGTTAACTGAAGTAGAACGACAGTTACAGGGGCAGTTGTAGAGGAAAATCATGCAGCCAAAATAAGTAGAGTTAACTGAAGTTAGTGCGGTAGTTATAGATAGAAATCATGCAAGTTAAATAAGAATAGTAAAGAACGATAGTTATAGGGCCCGTGTCATAGTGAAACCATTGAGCGGCGGTTATACTGACAGTCCGAAACAAAGACAGATCTATTAATAGGTTGCATGTAATAAATATTGTGCTATAAAGGAGTTACCATCAGCAGTGGCTATTAATAGGCTGCATGCGGGATTACAAAAGTTATAGAAGACAAGGAGTCTCAATGAGAAATAGGGTTATAAAAGAGCAGTCGCGTAGAGAATTAAGGTGCCGCTTATAGTGAAAAAGTGCCACCGTATAGAGGGAAAGTGCTACGAAAAGAGGGCTATAAGAGTGTCGTAATATTGCGATAAATAGAGCAGTTAGTGAGCCGTGAGACAGGGCTATAAGAGTGCGGTAAGCAGAGCCATAAGAGTGTGTATGTTTCGTGGACAGCAAGTTCAGATTGCGATTTGAGTATAGAACATATTGAGTCTCTAACAATTCTCTTTATGCTTCTATGATGTTGATGTGAGCAATAGACCAGTGAGGGTCTTGTAAAAGCGAAGGCATTTTTATGTCAAGAGAGATCTAATATAGAATTCTGAGTTGGTGCTTGGAATCAGGGGTTGGTGCTCCTTTCTATTGGTGCAGATAAATCAGGGGTTGGTGCTCCTTCCAGTCGATGCTGGTAAATCAGGGGTTGGTGCTCCTTTCTGTTGGTGTAGATAAATTAAGGGGTTGGTGCTCCTTCCAGTGGGTGCTGGTAAATTGATTGTAAAGTTGGTGCTTTGCAAAGGCTGGATTTGGATGGAAGTCCAAGCAGTCTATTTTTGAGGAGTAGCCAAAACTGGTGAACCTCATTACATCTTGTGTTATGTGATGCTCTCTTGTTGATATTTGCTTTATCTGGTTTTAAGCTTTCATTATTTCAGATTTAAGAGTTGCAGATTTAAGTTTAAAAAGCTACACTGATTCACCCCCCCTCTTAGTGCCATTGTAAGTCTAACAGAGAGGGGGGTGAAAAATATAAGATCACTTTTTACTTTTCTTTCCCAATCAATATTATGCAATGTATAGATAGAAATATCAATAGTCGTAATCAAATAAATGTAATAATCACCATATACAATAGAGACACCAATTTAATGTGGTTCACCCAATGTGGGCTACTCCATGGATAAAATATTTCACTAAAATTTTCTCAATAAATATCTTGGGAATCCTTTCCCTATTACAATATTTATGGACCTCTATCCAAAGGAGACACAAATCCCCTAATCAAGTTCATGGATCTCTATTTTATAGGATAGCTCCTTTCTCCTTAGCTATGGATGGTGATCTTCTAGAAGAACTACTACCTCCACTACACTGGTTAATGGATATCTATCCACTAGAGACTATCATCCTCTATACTCTATCACTTCCAAAGCTTATTCTTTGCTCTTTCTCAAATCTGCACTAAACACAGTTCTTAAGTTTAACACAAATCTGCACTAAACACAGTTCTTAAGTTTAACACAAATCTGCACAATCTTTATCTCTGGTTTAGCACAAACCTATCCTTAAATTTTCACCAAAATATATCCTCAAATCTACACTAGACACAGTCCTTCAGTCTAGCACAAATTCATCCTCAATATCTTTCCTCTAATCTACACTAAACATAGTCCTTTGGTCTAGCACAATTTTATCCTCAATCTCTATCCTCGAGCCTTAACACAAAGCTTGATCCAATCACAAATCAACTCTACTGTATCTACCACAAGCCTTATCTTAAGGTTTGAACAAATCAATCAATCAACTCTGATCACATGTCTTCCCAAATACTTGTCTTAAATATGCCTTGTAAGATTCCACAAAAGCTCACACTAATCTATCCATAATTCCTCTCTAGAACTTGTCCAATATACTCAACAAGTTCTCACTAGAACTTGTCCAATATACTCAATAATATTTGTCCTCAAATCGATATTGTAAGCTTCCACAAAAGCTCACACAAATTTGTCCTCAAGTCTTCTCTAAGACTTACCTCAAATATGCTCAACAAGTCCTCACTAGAACTTGTCCAATTTTCTCAATAATCTCTATCCTCAAATATGTATTGTAAGATTCCACAAAATCTCATGCAAAAATGTCCACAAGTCTTCTCTACGACTTACTTCAAATATACTTAATAAGTCCTCACTATAACTTATCCAATATCACAAAAACATATAGAGAATTTTTAGAGACTCAATATGCTTCACATTCACCACAATGCTCAATTACTTTCAATTTCTCTTACCATAGAAATATATAGAGAATTTTTAGAGACTCAATATGCTTCACACTCACAGAATCTCAATAACTTTTAGTCTCTCTTTTATCACAGAAACATATAGAGAATTTTTAGATACTCAATATGTTTCACATTCATCAACACTCAACGTCTTTCATAAATTAATACAAAATATAGAACAATTTGTTTTATAGAACCTGAACTATCACATAAACACATCCACTTGACTAGGCTCAACCAAATCTACTCAACCTATCACTCAATGAAATAATCCTTCCGCACAAACCCTAGTCCAAACTTATGAACATTCACTCAAATGTTTCCAAAAATGCTTATCAACCAATCTCACATAACAATGATACTCATGATATTTGAAAACCCTAGTTCAAGTTTCTCACTCAATAAATTGCTTCAACAACAATGCTAATCTCACATAACAATTATACTCGTGATCTTTGACAACTTTATATAACAATGATACTCATGATCTTTGACAAAAACTCTAATTCAAGTTCCTCACCCAAATAATCACTTCAACAACAATGCTTATCAAACAAGGTTTTATCAACAACTCTTTATTCCAGAAAAACCCTTTTCACTCCAACTTAGCATTCACAAAATTCAACAATTATTCATTAGGAATATGTGCCCATACCTTTTTTTTTTATATAGAAGTACCCTTATAAAACCTATCTCAATAACAATTTCCTTCTTTCCAATTTCAATGGTTGGATGACAAAATATCACTCTAACACTTTTCTCAAAATATTCCCTTGTCACAAAAATAACCAAATATCAACTACACCTTATTGATCCATCTTGAAATTAGCATCCATAAAATCATACATGAAAAATAATTATTTAGATACACCTTATAATATCCAACTTAAAATAATATCCAATACCACTAAAAACTCAAACAACCTTCCTTAAACACCTTATTACCCTTTTCAAACACTAAAGAAAATATCACCACAAAATTATTTTGCATCAACCTTATAACTCCCCTTAAAACCTTACAAACCAAATAAATTATGTAAAAATTAATTTTAATGGCTCAACTATAGTCTTTTCAAAATTCTAGTGCCCAACTAATTGCATACCTTTATCTTTTACCCAAAAATGGTTTTGGTGTGATTCAAACCGTTGTATCCTCAAGTGCTAAGTGCCTTAGTGCTTTGGTGCCCACCATGTGGGCTATAGGAACCCATGATAAGGAAGGGAAACTTCCTTCCTCTTGGTGCCTTCGATCACCATTGATGCCTTAAAAAAAAAACACTCTACCATGGATTCGATCCTCTGCCATGTGCTGCTATAGCACCTTGCCTTCACTGAAGTTGCCAACTGTGCTACCTGCACTTGGTGACCAAGGTGCCTTCTAAGGTGGGTAATAAATCCTCACCTACCACTTGGTATTTTAAACACCAATTAAATCATTCTCTGTCTCACTGAATGATTCTCACGATTCACAATTTCTTGGATATTTTATCAAATGCATTGAATTGTTTTGGCTAAGGCATTGGAGTCCCCTTTATATACACATTGATTAATTTACTCCCAACATAAGTGCTCGATGGTTGAATTCAAATTTTGAATTTCGAATTAATAACCCACCTTAGGGTTATTTAAAATTAACATAAATTAATATATAATTAATATTAAAATTATTAATAATTAATTTAAATAACATAAATTTAAGTAAATTAATTAATAAATTAATTAAATAAAATTATATTAATTAATTTATAATTAATTTAATATTCCTTGTATAGTATTATAAAGAAATATTATAATATTATTTTCTTTGGCTTCTTATTTTCACCTTAGACCTCATCTTGACCTCCTGGAACTGAACTTCATCAAATGAAAATGAACTCTCCTTTTGCACTGATTGGAGAACCTGAAACTGATGTTGCACACTGAAACTACCACTCACTGGTGCTGCAATCTTGACATCAATGAATACTCACTCTTGACATCAATGACAAATCATCTACTCAAAATATCCAACATCACCCATTTTCACCATTGCCAAATCCTCGTAAACCATATCTAGTTTTGCTTCATCCCCCTCCACCCCTAAATGTCTCCCAAAGTTTGCAGAACACTACTGAGCATTTTTGAAATGCTTTTGGTTTTCACAACCATCACTGAACACCTCTAAGCATTTCTTGTAGAATGTATGTAGTTTTTAAGCCCTTGAATGCTTTTGGGAATTCACACAACCATTGATAATAGAAATAGGAGTAGATATTAGCATCGACAAGATAAAATATTTATTGTGTCATTTACTTACATTATTTCATTTCTATTTACAGTTTCATCTCACAAAATTTAAGGTTTACTTAATTTATATATAAGAAAGCCTCACTTAGTGGAGCCCTCATAGGTGCTTTTAACCCCTTTTATATTGTTTTCTATTTGTAGGTATAGGATTCATATTTTTGGAAGTTTTTGCAACTAAGGTGGTCCCATAAGGATACACAAGACCACCTGCACTCTTATTTGGCTCGAATATGAGCCATAAGACACTAGTTTTTCCTTGAACTAGGGTTTTGAAACCCTAGTATTTGTAATTTTTGTATCAAAAAGCATTTGTAAAACCCCATGTTTGGGCACACTCATTGTACATATCTACCCATATTAATAAAGATACTACTAATTTTTTGCATTCCATTTTTTCATTATGCCTTTTGTGTTTTATCTATGTATTGGTCTTGTTCATTTTTTGTTTACAAAATGGTGATCTTGGTGGGATCCTTAAAGGGTTCTTAATTTTAATTTATCTTGTCATTAATTTATATTAATGTTTCTATCTTTTAGGTTTTATAAGATCGATCATCCAAAAATCATGAAAATGAGGGTTTTAGAATTTGTAAAATTTTATTAAAGGTCGTGTAGATGCCCTGCAATATTCCAGGGATGCCCTGTAGCATTTAGGAAACACACTACATAATTTTAGAGACTTTGGTCAACATTTAACAAAGTGGGTAAGAAATATGTAGGCTTCCTTATAAGCCTAGTTCAAACCCCAACTCATTTCTATTTTCATTTTCCTGCTTTTAACAATGAAACTAACAAAAGAAAATTATTCATTTATGTTTAAAGTAATTGTATTTTTATTTTCATTTTATACATTTACATTCTTCATATAGATTGCATATATATTAGAATTGCATTCATACATTCACTATAGATCACATTCAATTTAGATTTATGTGGCTTTATGGTGTATTCATTCATTATTATGTATGTTGTTTGCATTTGAAATAACAAAAGCATAAATAGCTACATAATAGGGTTAAAAGATTCTATTTTTACTTTTCTAATTTGGGACAAGATCATAATATCTAATTATACTCCCACTATTGGAATCACTTTATGATTCAAGGCAAAAGAATTGGGCGAACCCTCCACTATTGGAATCACTTGATTATTCAAGGTGGGTCTTAAGTGGTGTATCCCTAAGTTATTTTGAGGATTTTATTGTTAATGTTCTTGGCTTCTAGATTACACAAGTAAAATAGGGTGTTTTTGACATCAGATGAACACTATAGATAACTTAAATATTAAAATAAATCATGCACTTTGCATGTCACACACTAAAAAATAGTGAGTTGAACTTCATCACCAACCATTGTTTGATATTGGCGATTGTGGGCTTCATATCCATTTGTCATCTCGTCCTTTAGAAACAATAATACCCATGAGTAAACTTTATATATTTCATCACCAGGAATAATCTCATATGTCATCTAGTCTTATATTCCACCTTGCACAGTAGTTTAGTTTAGAACATCTACAACACACAAAACTCAAAAAAATCCATTGCAAAAACATAGGATTGAATTGCTTGTTTGATTCTATGTTTTCCATTTGTAATTTCTTTCTGTACATTCCACACTCATAATTTCCAATTGACTCATTAGCTTATGGTTTCAAATTGAAGCCAAGTAAATATTTTGAGTCAAATCTCCATCATCCAAACCACTTCATCCATGGGGTGTTCCACATATTTCCCTACCACTTTAATGGTTTAACCTGTTAGTGTGATATAGATAAGCTATTATAGTTTGTCTATAGGACCATCACACACTGTGTATACCTCAAAAAATGATGTGCTACATAGAGCCACCAACATCCTCATTCTAAAAACTAAACCATCATCTCTCACCAATCATAACATCAGTCACATAAACATGGCTAAAGTGGAAGCTTTTCAAATATCTGCTAACTATGTTCTAGAGAAAATCAATAGTCCACCTAAGCATGATCCTTCTTCTTAGTAGGAACTTACCCATTCATATCCTTCCAATTTCACCTAGGTGTATACTAACCCTATTTTTGAGGTATCATCTACACCTTCCCATTATTGGTCCCTTCCATGAAATTCCTATATCTAAAGCACTTCCATTCCATATTCATATACTACCACCTATGGCAATCCATTATATAAAGCACATGTCAATGCTACTTCACAAATGCCAACTTCCACTACATCCACTACCCCCCATTCAGTTGTAATCCCTATTACAACTTACCCTCCACCTACTTCATCTATTCCCGCCACATCCACACCATTTATTTTAGATAATGACATACAAGAAGCATTCCAACACCTCAATAAATTGCTCAAGGATTGATAAAATGCTCATTATTATCCCCAACAATAAATACAGGTGATAGATTTCAAGCCCCAACCCACTTCCACTCAACCTACCTTCTTCACTACAAATCCATCATGGGTATCACAACCTTCTATAGTTTCCATTCCCACACCTCCATCAACCCACACCCATTCCATTCCCATGAGTCAACACATTCATAGTCCTCAAACCTCATCTCCATTTCATCATCCACAATAATTTCTCCATCAAACCCAACATCACCAAATTCAATCCAGTCCATCAAATCATCAACATCTCATCACACCTCAACATTTTACCACTTCATATCCACACAATAATTAAGTAATTTAGGGCTTCCACATACCTAGGAAAGACCCTAGAATTCAAGATTTGTAATAGAATATTGATAGGCTTGATACTGCACACTCAAGGTATGATGAACCATAAGCTAACTTTAATATATCTTATCAATCAACCAATTCATTTTTTGGTACCATCACCACCATATCCAATAGATTTTATAGTGCCAAAATTTTATAAGTTTAAATGGACTTAGGACCCTAGAGAGCATGTGATCACATTAATTTAATCTTATTTTAGAATTCAAAATCAAGATGCCTTAATGCTTAGAACATTTCCTTAGGAACTGGGGGAAGATATCGTAGAGTGGTATAACCATATGCCTCATCATAGTATTTATAATTTTGAACAGTTCGTAGACCAATTTCTCAATATATTTTCCCTTAATGTTTGAAAGAAATTTTCATTAACTGACTTATATAATCTTAAGAAATTTTATGATGAGTTAGTCTATGATTTTACCAACTATTTAAGGGTTTTTATAACAAAACTACCATTCTCCTTATCAATGGAAGAGCTAACTCAATTTTTTACCAAGAGTTTCTTAAAACCCATATCCTCGTTATTGCAATTATAATAGTATAGATCATTTGAAGAAGCTCTTGCCTAGGCTAGCATAATTGAGGAAATCAAAATCCAAGAAGGTGTGCTAAAGCCTAAAAAGAAAGAATGGCAAAAAAAAATCCAATCCAAAGGAACTTATTTTGGACAATCCAAGCCAAATGAGGTTAATCAAGAAAATCAAGAAAATCAAGCAAATGAAGCAAATCAAGTGGTCATGAGCCAGTTGGTAGTAGATCAACAAAACAACCAATGCAACAATAATCACAAAAAAATTCATATCAAGTGGTTCCCCCACCATCACAAATTCAAAATATAGCACCAAATGTGGAAAGTCATCAACATCAACAATATATTCAACAAAATTGCCAATACACCCCCTTATCTGAGTTATAAACCTCCATCCTTCATAAGTTGTATGACACAAATCAAATTGCCTTACTTGAGGTCAAACGAGATGATACCACCAAACATAGAAAATGTTATAGGGAATATTTATTTTGTCCTTATCATCGACAAAATGGATATGATATTTATGACTACTACACATTTAAATATATGGTGCCAGGCATAATTGACTTAGGGGCCATCAATATTGATAGTCCCTTAGCTCAATAAAATTAAAATATTGGCATATATCAAATACCACTTCCTAATAATGAGGAAGCACAACCAATAATAGGAGGATCAAATACCAAGACACCTCCTAATCAAGTTAATCATATTTAATAATACCAATGTTTTGTGGGTGCTATTCATGTAGTCACCCAAGGTAAAAAATGCACATATAAACAAAATGCACAACCATAACCTGTTCAATATCCCATAGCACCATAGGCAAGTGTTTCTCCCCAACCTACCAATTCCTCATCTCCTATCCAGTTCTCCACCAATTCTTCTCAACCAATTCACATTCCAATCCATCCATCTCCACCCACTCATCCTTCCAATCATCCACAAATTCCAATCATCTCTCTAAGGATTTGGTTAACGACTAGCCTTAAAATATCTTCAATAAAACTATCCATTTACGAGTTAATTTAACAATCTCCCCCACATCACAAGGCATTAATGGAGATTCTAAAATCCATTGAACTCCAATATCAGGATGCTAATGCCTTTAGCAATTTTATTGAAAGTATCTGAACATGTGTGGAGTCTACCATTACATTCTATAATTTTGAAATCAAACCAATATTGTTAGGATCGGTGGACCCTCCATCGCATATCATTGCTCAAATTGATAGGAAGCCATTCAAATGAGTTTCGATTGATATCATATCCTCCATAAATATCATCACCACATTTGCTCTCCAACATCTTAACTTTCCACCATCCCACATCACCAAGTCCACTTTCACCTTGAAAGCATTTAACGATGTTCTTTGTTCCAAAGTTGGCATTATAGTGTTACCCATCAAAGTGGAGGTAAAAAAATTACACTCAATATTCCATATATTGGAAGGATCCATGGTGTACAATGTACACCTTGGATATCCTTGGATTAGGGAAATGAGATGTGTCCCCTCTATACTTCATCAATGTTAAGAAAATCTACATGAGATATAAATTCTTTGTATACCAGTGGACATAAAATTGTTTAATTATTGTAATTTCATTTCAAATACCTATTATTCCACCCTTTCATACACTCATATTTTCCTAACATCATCAACCACATCATCCACTACACCATCCACTTCATCTAAAGTTCCTATTCCTAAGGAACTTACCATCACTACCACACATTAAGCTTCCACTTCTATACCCTAATCTTCATCATTTTTGACTACATGTACATGTATTCAAGCCCAATGCACATCCACCACATCATCATCATAAAAATCCTCCATCATCACTCCATCCACATCATCATCCATTCATCAAACACCTCAGCCAAATCCACCTTCATCCACATCATATAATGTCTCACATGTTGAATTAATAGATTATGAGATGTCATTCCAGTCCATACCTCTCCGATTATCGGATTCCCAAGACAATCCTAAGTCTTCCACATCCACTTCCACATCCACCTCACTAATCCTAGTATTGGTGAATACATGGTCCAATATGTCACTATCACACTGCTTAACATCCAAATTGCTAGGGATTATGGTCAGCCACATGAACCACCCTTATCCATAAGAGTGGTTTACAACATGGGTTCAATACCCAACAACATTAATTTTGTGTATGGGAGGATTGATCCATCGTGCGATCCATATTCCATTGATGAACCCAAGAAAACATCACCTATCAACATACAACACATGTCAGATTTTCCATCTTGATACTTCCATCGAGTCAATTGGCAAGGCCATGGCCTAGGATGACATGAACAAAGAATTCATGACCTCATTGATACTCCATATCGAGAAGTGCATGACCCTTCAGGTTTAGACTATCACCCTTATTCTTTCACCTCTTATTTTGAACAAGCTTTTCAAATTCTTAATTTGAATTTTGAAGAAGAAACCCATCACCCCAATGACTTTGAAGATGAAATGTACGAAAAATACAACATCATGTCAATAGATTCTGATGAATATTATGAGTAATCAACACCCATCATTTCGTTCACTAAATAGGATGAGTTTTACCTTATAATGTTCCCCATCCATCAATCCATATTTAGTTTGCTTCTTTCACAAGAGTGAACTGAACCAACCAGTGAACCACCTCCATTTCATTAATTCACCTCATCGGATATTTTTCTTGTAATATTTGTACATAACATAAAAAAAAAAATTAAAAAAATTAAAGTTAAAAACACACTAAAATAAAAAAATCATTGTATTGCATGTGCATGGATTTTTTTCTATTGCATTTATTTGTGTTTCTCATTGTTTTTCAGTTTTCCAGAGTTTTAGCATTAGTTCTAGTAGACAATATTTATCCATCCTTCACATTGCCAATCACCAATTTCCCCTTTACGTCAACATGAATCATATTGACTTATTCACCCCACTCTATAATCCATATTATTTGGCAAAGCCAATTACTTTTTGACACGAGCCTTATTGATATGGATAAAATTTCCTCACCCCCATCCTTTTCCAAATTTATTCTATTCGAGGAAATGTTAAGATCTCTATCCAACTGCATTTCTCCATCACCTCCACCTTCACCTTCATTTTCACCTTTAGATCCTAATGTTTTCTAGTAAAACATAGAAGAGATTGAGTCATAATAGTTTGATAACATCATATATGGCATTCATCTAATCCTAATGTCTCAATAGCTTGAGGAAGGTTATCATATGTCCATTGAATATACCATCAATGTGAACCTTAGTTTAGACGCAGACAATCCACAAATTGTTAAACTTTGGTAAAATTTTATTTGCAGATATATAAGAGAAATTAATTACTCTCCTTAAGAATAAGAAGAAGGTCATTTCTAAATGGTACTACAAAGGCATTCATGTTCTTGACCCTAATTTGGTTTTCTACAATCTCACCTTACACTCTGATGCTAAGTTGGTCAATTTTTTTTTGAGAAATATGCATCCTACCATTGCCCTCATGGTCAAATAAGAACTTCAAAATCTTTTACATGTGGGTTTCATTGTTCCCATTGACTATCCTAAGTGGCTATCAAACATGGTACCCATTCATAAGCCTAATGGGGCAATAAGCATTTGCATTTATTTTTTAGACCTTAACAAAGCGTGTCCTAAGGATGAATTTCCTCTACAAAGCATTGATACTCTTTGTAATACTTGCATTGGCTAAGAAATGCTTTCCCTAATGGACAATTTTTCATGATACAACTAGATTCGAATCAATCCTAATGACAAACACAAAATAGCATTCACTACACCTTTGGGTACTTTTTTTTACAAGGCAATTCTCTTTGGCCTCAAAAATATAGGTGCCACTTATAAGCATGCCCTGACATACATCTTCCATGATTACATGCATAATATCGTTGAAGATTATATGGATGATCTCTTGGAAAATTTTAAAACTTGACAAGAGCACATTGGTGTCTTGGAAAAAGTCTTTGATCAGCTTCTAGAGTATAATGTAAGGTTGAACCCCAAAAAGTGTGTCTTTTGTGTTACTTTATGCAAACTACTAGGATTCATTATCTCTAAAAGAGGCATTGAGGTGGACTTAAACTAATTCAAGGCCACCATGGATATGCCCCCCCCCCCATAAAATTGAAGGAATTATATAGTTTGTAAGGAAATATCTAATCGATCCATCGTTTCATTGCGTAAATTTCTGATAAATGTAGGCCATTCAATCATATGCTACAAAATGAATAATATTTTCATGGATAGATGAGTGTCGAAAATCTTTTGATGATATCAAGCAATATATACCTTCTCCACCAGTATTAAATCCTCATTTAGAGGTCCCATTCCATATTTATGTTTTATAAAAGGACTTTGCATTAGGGATAATTCTTGAACAAAAGAATGAAAATAATCTATAGAAAATTGTCTACTACATTAGTCAAATATTGGTAAGCTATGAAACTAGATATGCTTACATAGAAAAATTCTGCGTAGCAGTGGTTTTTGTCACTAAGAAACTTAGACATTACATGCTTAGTCACACCACATATGGCATAGCTTGTGAAAATATTCTACATTAAATGATGTCTCACACTTACAATAACACTTGCACCACAAAATGGATAATTCTTCTCACTAAATTCGATCTTGCATTCGTCAACCAAATATACATTAAAGGTCAGGTTATAAACTATCAGGTGAAAGCCACACTTCTTAGTGATAAACCATTGATTATTAAGCTCCTAGATGATTCAGTATTTACTATCACTGAACAAGAAGAAGATGTCATTCTAGATAAATATGTTGATATCACACTATTCTTTGATGATTCTATGTTCAAAAAATATCAAGGTGTTGGAGTTGTGTTTAACACAACACGAGGGTACCTATTCCCTTATCATTCAAACTTGACTTCCAATGCATGAACAATAATGTAGAGTATGAATCCTTAATATTAGGTCTTCAAGCAACTATAGCTATGGTTAAAAATTTTATCAATATAGTTGGTGACTCCCAACTTGTTGTTTGACAAATCAACAAAGAATACCAATGCAAAGAGCCTACCATAAAGCTTTACCATGAAGTAGCAATGAAATTGCTTGTAAATTTTGATTGGTATGAAATTGATAGTTTGCCATGTTCAACTAATAGATTTGTATATGTGATGGCCTCTCTAGATCATTTATTCCAAATAACTCCACTCATTGTTACAATTATCTCTAAATCTACAATTGTTCATGTTGAATCTAAGGATGAAAATGATGTTTGCTTTATCCATTTAGAGTCATATGAGCCTTGTTCCAACCAAACAATAACCTTCCTCAAGTTTGGAAAACTCCCATTAGACATGTCATGGACTGCTAAATGCACTTTCAAGCAAAAGGTAGCTCATTTTACTCTTTTTGAGAACATGTTGTATAGAAGTGGTTATGATGGAGTACTCCTTCATTATCTTGAGGTCGTAGAGGCATAAAGAGCCATAGCCAAAGCTCATAATGGTACTTGCAGTGGTAATTTTAGTGGAATTTCCATTGTAAAGCATATTATATTCATGGGTTACTATTGGACCATAATAGAATATGACTATTGCACTTACGTCAAGCATTATCAACAATGTTAATATCATGGTAATTTAACTCATGTCATCACAAGTATTATAGTCTATTCAAATCCTTTGGCCCTTTTTGTAATGGGGCCTTGATTTGAGTGGTAAAATCTCACTTCCTTCCTTAGGATAACATATATTCATCATCACAGCCATTGAATACTTCACAAAGTGGATTGATTCAATTCCTCTAACTAGTACAATAGGACATCAAATTGTGGAGTTTATACTTCATCATATCATTTTTTATTTTGGCATTCCCTCGAAAATCATCTCTGATAATGGTAAGTATTTAAAAATAAGGATGTTCGAGCACTTTGAAAGAAATATAATATCCAACATAGTTTCTCGACTCCTTACTACCCACAAGAAAATGGATAAGTTGAGGCTATAAATAAGACCTTAATTGCTATTCTCAAGAAACTAGTCAAAGAAAATGATCAATATTGGCATACTCAAATTACCTTGGTATTATGAGCTTATTGAACAAGCATCTACAAGACTAGTGGGGCAACACCATTTTCACTAGTCTATGGAGCCAAAGCAATTATACCACTTGAGCTTGATATCCCCTCATTGCAAATTTTATTATAGGAATTCATAGATGATGATACTACTAAGAAATTCAATATTGACCAACTCATGATTCTTGATGAAATATGGTTTAATGCTTTAGGACATTTACAAGTTTATTAGGACCACCTCAAGCATTATTACAACACCAAAGTTAATCTACATGAATTCCAAGTAGGAGAAAATGTTCTTAAGTAAAATCAATAAAATACCAATACATACATTCATGGCTAATTGGCTAGGTCCATACATTGTCACTCAAAAAGTGGATAAAGGAACTTATAGCCTTACCATTATAGAGGGATTAGAAGAGCCCAAACCTCTAAACATCATCCACTTGATAGTATTCTATGCTTAATGTGATTTATATATGTATATATACATAGCTAATACGTAAAAACAAAATTGCATTTCACACATTGAATTGCACACATTACATTTCACAAATTGCATTCCATTCATTGCATTCACAACTATCTTCACATATTTTAGGGGTTATTTATTCTGTCTAGATAATAATTGATCTAATAAAGTCATATTACCTTAATTAGGGGCACCTTCAAATCATTAGCCACTTTATTACACCATTTCATAAAATTAAATTCTTCTTCCCTTGTTGACAAATGTAGCTCTAAGCCTTACGAAGGATCATAGTTGAGAAGGAACTGCTCATCCCTATAGTAAGGGTTTATCACACCACCCAAAAAAAATTGGGTTTGGTAGAAACCCATGTGGTTTGAACCCTATGCTTGTCAGTTACTAAAAATAGTGTAGTTGTGAACAACTCTCCCATGTAACCAAAATATAATACTCTCCCATGCAACTAAAATTTAATTGAATAAATATCATCCTGATAGAGTTGTAGACCATTGAAATATACTATAATATTGCAAACCACATTTCTATAATCCCCAGGTTTTTTCGGTCACTCAACCACTCCTAGTGTTTCTAGCAACCTCCAATACATGTTGAATTTTATTTAGGACCAAGACACATTTTCACTAAGAAAATATTGAGTTCTAGGAATTTACTCTAACATTCTTGAACCAAACACTATTACATATATTCTCCTATGAATAAGCTAGCTTCTTGGACTCCTCCATGATAGGTTTCATTTCAATTTACTCAATACAGGTTAATGAAATAACTTGCACACACATTGGTTATTGATTACCTCGAGTCATTACCATACTCATGATTCAGTAAATGATTTCACTGCACACACAATTGGTCTTAGAGAAATTAGATAGAATTTAATGAGTTTTCTGGATATCACTAGTATGTCTAAGTCTCTACAAAACAATCAGTTTTTCATGTCAACATCCATGTTTGTCTTCCATACTAGTTTTTCATATCATTACATGAGACTTCCATTTTACATGCCACTATTTTTGGATGCCCATGATTAAACAACAATGTTATACATAGTCAAGTAAAAATATAAACTACGGATGATAATAAGAGCATTAATTCATTTTAATTAATACACATTATCATTGCATTATCATCCATAACACAAAAGCACATATTCAAAAGCATTCACACAAAAGCATAACACAAAAGTAAAATCCATGTATATCCTAAGTGACTATCAAACATGGTACCCATTCACAAGCCTAATGGGGTGATGCACTTTTGCAATGATTTTTGAGACCTTAAAAAAGTGTATCCTAAGGATGACTTTCCTATACCAAACATTGATACTCTTTTTAATACTTGCGTTGGACATGAAATGCCTTTCCTAATAGATGGTTGTCAGGATACAACCAGATTCAAATCAATCCTGATGACCAACACAAAATAGCATTCACTACACCTTGGCATACTTTTATTACAAGGCGATGCTATTTTGCCTTAAAAATATAGGTGCCACTTATCAACGTGCCATGACATACATCTTCCATGATTATATGAATAATATCATCAAATATTATGTGGATGATCTCTTGTAAAAATCCAAAACTCAACAAGAGCATATTTGTGTCTTGGAAAAAGTCTTTGATTGGCTTCTAGAGCATAATGTAAGGTTGAAACCAAAAATGTGTCGTTGGTGTTACTTCAGGTAAACTACTAGGATTCATTATCTACAAAAGAGGAATTGAAGTGAATTCAAACAAAGTCAATGTCATCATGGATATGCCTCTCCCAATAAAATTGAAGGAATTACATAGTTTACAAGGAAAAATCCAATCGATCCAATATTTCATTGCGTAAATTTTTGATAAATGCAGGCCATTCAATCATCTACTATAAAAGGGGGTAACATTTTCATGGATAGATGAGTACTAAAAAGCTTTTGATGATATCAAGTAATATCTGGCTTCTCCACCAGTCTTAAATCCTCCTCGTTCGGAGATCTGCTTCCATATTTATGTTTTAGCAATGAACTTTGCATTAGGGACAACTCTTGCACAAAATATTGAAAATAATCTAGAGCAATTTGTCTATAACATTATTCAAACATTGGTAAGCTATAAAACTAGATATGCTTACATGGAAAATTTATGCTTAGTAGTGGTTTTTACCACTAAGAAACTTAGATATTACATGCTTAGTCACACCATATATGTCATAGCTTGTGAAAATCCTCTATATTAAAATATGTCTCACACTTATATTAACACCCGCATCGTAAAATAGATAATGCTTCTCACTAAATTTTATCTTGAGTTCATCAGCCAAATATCCATTAAAGGTCAGGTCATAATTGATCAGCTTACGAAAGCTCCACTTCTTAGTGATAAACCCTTGATTATTGAGCTCCTAGATGATTCGGTATTTACTATCATTGAAAAATAGTAAGATGTCATTTCAGATAAATATTTCTATATAACACTATTCTTTGACAATTCTAAGTGCAAAAATATCAAGGTGTTGGATTTGTGTTTCACACAAAATAGGGGGTATCTATTCCCTTATCATTTAAACTTGACTTACAATGCACAAACAACAATGTAGAGTTTGAAGCCTTAATATTAGGTCTTAAAGTAGCCATAGCTTTGGGTAAAAAATGTATCAAGATATTTTGTGACTCCCAACTTGTTGTTCGATAAATCAACAAAGAATACCAATGCAAAGAACCTACCATAAAACATTACCTTGAAGTAGCAAAGAAATTGCTCATTAAATTTGATTGGTATGAAATTTATAGTTTGCCATGTTCAACTAATACATTTGTAGATGTGACGGCCTCTCTAGGATCATTTATTCCAAAGAAATACATAGGAGAGGTACAACCTAAAGAAGTGAAAATAATGGTATGCCTTAAGTGTTTATTATTGAAATGTAAAAGCATGTTAAAGTAAATGTTCAAAGGGAAAGATGCAATATGCAATTTATTGAAATGAAGAGTAATGTGTGATAAAAGAGGGAGGATTTGTCCTTATATTTATTTATTCAATGATTCCAATGGTTACAATACATCCCCCTTTGAGGGCTTTTCTTTGATATATTTCATACTCAAAATACCAAGGATCTAATCCTTTCAAAATCTTGATGGCATGTTCCAATGTTCTTCACACAACCCACACTAAAGATCTAGTATTGGGACTATCCTTATATGCCTATTATCTCCTCCCTCATTTTTACCATATCTGCACCTACACACAAGATATTGAAACAAATTAAAAGCATATGCATTTATAGATTGAAAGCTAGGAAAACATAGAAAGCATGCATCTAGAAATAATGAAACTTATTTGTAATAAATATAAACAACTCCAAATGACCTAAAAATATACTATGCTGCTATTTAGATGGTTTTAGAAATATCTAAGCATGAATTGAAGGGAAATTTTTAGCAGAAATAGTGACCGTCCCTGATAGGAACAACTAGACCTACAATCATAAAACTCCAAATTGACCCATCAAAACAACTCCAAATCTCACCAAAATTGAATGCAAGGCTAATATAAAAATTTCTAAATTATATATGGTGGAATTGAACCAAAATTTCTTGTTGTTTTCTAACCATCCCTAACAAGTGCAACTACCCACTACTAACCGTCCTAGGGTGGGACGGTTACCAATCTGAGTGGAATTTACCACTAATATTAAAGGGATATGGTTTGAAAATCTCCTAAATGTTGTACCAAAAAATGCGGTCACATTAATCTCCAATTTGATCAATTTTGGAATGGATTGTGTACTTGGGATTTCCTTGAAAGTGCCTTCGAATGAATAGGGTTTCAAGGAAATATTAGAGGAAAGTGTGATAGAAAAAATGATGGTAGAATTGGATAGCACTTCATGGTCTATGCTTCAACTCTTCTCCCTTAAAATTGGGGTCATAACACCTCAATTTATAGCCCAAATATGGAATTTGGGGAAAATGGGCAAGTTATTTCATACAAGGCAAGTGCTACCACTTGTTGAAACCTTTTCCATGCAATGGTGGAAGAGGTTGCCCATTTGGGGCCTCTAATTTGGAGTTTCTAATATCTATTACAGATTCCAAATAAATTTTTGATGATTGGGTAGATAATATGGTAGTAATTGGTTGCCATTTCTCAACCTCTTTAAATTTTAAAGGGTTTTTTTAGGGACCATCCCACCCAAGGAAAGTTTTAAGTGGCCATCCCTGGGTGGGACGGTCATAAGGATATGACCAAAAACCTCCTCAAACTAATGGAAACCTTCCCAAAAGTGTTATGGAGTCTTATGTTACCCTAGAGGGTTTCCCAATGGGGCCATATGATGTCGATAAGAGTGGTGCAAGTGGCACATTGGTAGTCTTATCTGATTTACACGATTTTAGTGTCTATAGATGCCTATTTTGGGATGCGCTATGTGCAACAAAGTTCTAAGTAAAAATAGATGAATAAATCATGAAATTATTGGGTTTATTAATTAACCTAACAAAATTTAGATTTATAGAAAGAACATACATTCTTGGAATCCTTTCTTTTGACATAGTTGAAGGATTAATTGGGTATACCTTTCAGCCACACTGTAATGACAATTTTAGGGGCTTAGGGTATACTAGATCTTGGTGCCCTGTAAGACTTTACATGGGTCTATTACCAAGGCTTAAAGGTGGTCAAGACCTATTTTTATTACTTATGCTGATTTTTTGCCCCAGCATGGGCTTGAAAATTTGTCTTTAGCAAAGATTATTTTGAATGTATGAAACTTGCACTTATGAGTTTTTTAGTGTTGATTTGATTTATGAAATTGTTATTATGACTACCCCCTCAAGAGACAAGTCAATGATGACATGAAAAATGATAAAGTTATGAGTCACTTGACACATATGACTGAATTGGGACAACTCTCTATTTTACCCATGGTACTATATACCTGTTTGGAGGGGATTTTTAATTGTTTTGATGAGCATTTTTGGAAGTAAAAGGCTAAAAAATTTATTCTCATGGATAAGTACAGCCATATAGGCCTTCTTGGGGAATAAAATAAATACTTTTAAATCATCCATAAATGTTGTTGGCTCAATATTGATTCCTGCTAATTTTAGACCATTTTGCCTTATTTTTGGTGGGTTTTGGATCCTATTTTTTATGTTTTTGAGCTGTTTTGGTAAAAAAAATTGGTGACAATACTAGGGGGTATTATTAAACATTTTATAACCATCCCAGGTTGGGATGTCAATCCAATTATGCACTCGTCCCACCTAGGGGTGGTCGGATTCTTTTGGAGCTATATAAGCCCAAAATGGGGCAAACAAACTCATTTGTGCATCGTGCTTTGAGAAATTGGAGAGGTGAGAGGTAGGAGGATGATTTATTTAAGTTTAGAACTACAAAAATATCTACCCAAAAACATGATCCAGCTAGCGGATGCGACAGACAATGGAGCCAGTGCAAAACGGGTATGTAACACATTTCCTCCTCTTCTCTATTTTATTATGAAATTGTAAATTCTGCGGTAATTTTCATAAAACACACTACATCATGGTTAAGGAACCATAATAATAGTGTAATATATGATATTTGGCTTTTATTTTGCTTGTAAATACTTTTAAATATGGATGTTACGCTATTTTTTTATGCTTTTTAGGGCTATTTTAGGGCAATTTTAAGGATCAAAATGACCCTATTTAAGCCATTTTTGGGGACTGTCCCTGGGTGGTATGGTCATTGGTGGCCATCCCTAGGTGTGATTTTTACCAAATTGGGGGCCGTCCCTGGGTGGTACGGTCAAAAACTTGGCCAAAAAGGGCCCTTTTCTAGTCATTTTTTTGTATTTTAAGACTATTTTTATGTATTTTTAGTGCATTATTGATAAGTTGGTTCATTTTATCAGATAGTGAAGAGTTGGTATAGGTTTTTGACTCTATTTTAGGTCACTAGAGACATTTTTACTACTACGTACTAGTGATGGCTTGATGCCATTGGCCTGAAGCATGTTACATGGTTGGAGCCCGTGGTGAGCGACCACACCTATCTGACTGCATTGATAGATTTAAGGGACCCTCGTACTAATACTTTCCATATAGATAAATGGGATATTATAGTGAACTTTAGAGGACATATATAATATACTACATATTATGATAGAGGGGTGTCCTATAGTATCTACTCCTACAGAGTGATGAGAGGTCGTGCTATGGAGGTACTTTGGGGCGCACTGGGAGGATGCAGTGATTCATCTTCTTAGTAGAGGGATAATAGTGGTATCATGGTTTGAGGATGATGTTCTTGTGATTAAGCACACTTTGTTGATGAATTTTATTAGTAACATGCTACTTCCAAATTCTTCAGGTTCCAGGTTCTTGTGGAACCTTATATATTTGGTGTTCACTCTTGTGGAGTGTATAGAGGATGAGCTTGTAGTGATGGCTTGGGGTCCTACTTTGTTAGCTCAACTATATGAGGAGTTATATGATATCCACTCTTGTGGGTGGAAGGGATTTATCTATATCTTCCTACCATAGGTTTGGTATTGGTAGCATATTGCTATAGAGAGACCACAAGGACTACCATGTACTACTCGAGAAAAGCTACCAGACACAGAGATTGGTTATGGGGTTCTATGACAAACGTCACATGAGAGCATTTTAGTTTGATCTAGATGATCATATACCACATAGGAGCATTTAAGTTTGATATATATGATAATATACCACCTAGGAGCATTTTATATTGACCTAGATGGTCATAGAACGCCTAGGGGTATTTGGTGGTGACCAAATGGCTTATAGACACCGTTGGGGATTTTTGGGTTGACCTAGACAATCGTAGAATTCCTAGGAGTATTTTGGTTTGACCTAGATGATCATAGACTACCTAGGGGTGTTTTAGGTTTACCTAGATAATAATAGACTACTTAGGGATGATTGGTGTTGACCAAAGGGCTTATAGATGACTTTGGGGCTTTTAGGGTTAACCTAGACAATCGTAGACTACCTAGGATAATTTTAGTTTGACCTAGATGGTCATAGACTACCTAGGGATGTTTTATGGCACTATAAGTATGGAAAGGTTGTAGATGATTAATATTCATTGGTTTAGACTCTTCACTTCCTTCGATGGATGCTAAGTGATAAGTTCTAGGTCCAATCTAACTTGTAATGATGAATGGACCTAACCAGTTTATCACAAATTTATCCTATAGATGGGGTGGTAAATTTGAGTTTTTTTGGTTCTCTTTTAGAACTAAATCACCAACCTAAAAGTCTCTCTAGTGTACTTTCATGTTGTAAGTTCTCTTAAGGAATTCTTGATAAACACATAGATG
This sequence comes from Wollemia nobilis, assembly GCA_028583015.1. Classification (NCBI taxonomy): domain Eukaryota; kingdom Viridiplantae; phylum Streptophyta; class Pinopsida; order Araucariales; family Araucariaceae; genus Wollemia; species Wollemia nobilis. Next base: position 4,557,266 of record JAQPPZ010017073.1, read on the forward strand.
CTCAAGAGCATTGATACATCATTCATAAAGCAATATTAATTGATCTAAATGAGCTTATCTAGCGGTATCATCATCGATGAATTCCTGTATAGAAATGTGCAATGATAGAATCTCTAACTCTAGAGGCATGATAGCTTCAACACCATACACTAGTGAAAATGGAGTTTTCCCAATGGGCATCCAAATGCTAGTGCGATAGGTCCAAAGGGCAAGAGGTAATTGATTATGCCAATATTTATGATTTTCCTTAATGGTTTTCTTTAAGATGGCTACTACTATATTAATAGATGCCTTTGCTTACCCATTGGCTTGTGGATAATAGGGCATGTAAATTTGTGCTTTATGTTATACTTTATAGTTAATGCACACACATACTTATTTTTGAAGGGTGTTCCATTATCCAATATTATTTTGGATGGAATACCAAAATAACATATGATGTTATGTAGTATGAACTTTGCGATGTGAGGTCTAGTCATAGTGGTAAGGGGAATTGCTTCCACATTTTTTTAAAGTACTTAGTCACCATTATGATAAACATGTGATGGCCTGAGGAGGGAGGTGAGATTTTCCCAATTAAATCAAACCCCCATTGTGCAAATGGTTAAACCGATTGGATCATTTGTAGGGCCTGTGAAGATACGTGTGTAAAATTTACATGATGTTGGAACTTCACACACTTATTTACATATGTGCAACAATATTGATATAAATTTGGACAATAATAGCCCATGCAAAGAATGTGCTTAGTTATGGACATACCATGAAAGTGGCCACCACATATACCATCGTGTTCTTGGGAAATGGTCCAAGCTGATTCCTGTGAATCTAAGAAACAAAGGAGGATACCCTCATAGCTCCAATGATACATTATGTCTCCTAATAAGACATACTTTTCTACCTTTATCTTAAATGCTCACTTTACGACATGTGACAATCCAGGAAGAATATTTTCTAGTTTTAAATAATATTTAATTTGTATGGCCAATATTGCTTTGAAGAAGTCTCACTTGTATGAATAGAATAATATTTTTGACGTTCATCTCATGCAAATGCTTATTGAGAATGAACTTAGAGATATAGCGTTATGCTAGTATCAAAATAATTTTTAGGGAACAAAGTCCCCCATCTAATATTATTCAAATAATTGTATAGCTGAAAGAACCGTTCATGTGAAGGTTCAATATTAATCATGTGGACATATGGTGTGGCATTATGCTTATCATGCTTAGTCAAAAATTGTGCTAGCATTTTTACTTGAATAGTTGTGATATCATCTAAAGGGTTTTATGAGATTAGCGACCCTAAGGAAGCCATCATGTTTACAAAATTATTAGATGAATGAGGGAGTGCGTCAATATTATACCACTCAAAATTTACTAGAATTTTGTCCACTAGGGATTTATAGGCTTGTAATATTGGACACCTACACTATAATATCCCTTTAACCTAATTAAATATGAGCAAGGAATCACCAAAAATGTTTAGCTTAGTTATTTTCATGGTGATTGTCGTTTGAAGACCTATGATGAGATATTCATACTCGGTGTTGTTATTGGTGCACAAGAAATCGAGTTTAAATAAAAGAGGTATGGGAACCCCTTGTAGTGTGAAAAACATGATACCTATGCCACCCCCATGCTCATATTTAGAACCATCAAATAATAGTGTTATGTCCAACTGTGACTTAGGCTCGGTAGAATCAGGTGGTTCTGAGATATGAAAAACTCCATCATTGGGAAGTTCTACATTCAGAGGATGGTCATCCTGGAGAGGAGCCTCTACTAGTTGATTGGCTATGACCTATCCTTTGATTGATTTTTGTCCAATGAACTCTAGGTTTATTTCCATAAACAACATTATCTATTTCATCATGTGACTATTGTGATATGTTCAACTCATCATGTATCACAATGGATTTTCCTTATATATTACATATATGGTATGATTGAGCATGTAATGGCATAGATTTTTGGTGGCAAATACCACTTCTAAGCATAGCTTCTCAATGTATGCATATTTTATTGTATAGCTAACCAGTGTATGGATAATATAATATGTAACTTGTTCTTTATGAAATTCATTATTTTGGGACAATATGGTACCCAATGCCAACTTAGTAGCTAAGATGTAAAGGTAGAACGAAACTCCTGGTCATGGAGGAGCCAATACGGGTGACAAAGCTAGGTATTTATTGATCTTGTTAAAGGTATCTTGACATTCCTCATCCCAATGAAATGAGATACCTTTGTCTAGTAATCTATTCATGGGTTGACACTTATCTGATAATTTCACTATGAAGTATTTTATGGATGCGATATTTTCTTGCAAACTGTGTAGTTGCTTAATGGTTGTGGGGGGGAGGAATTTCTAAGAATACCTTGACCTTGTTTAAATATACTTCTATGCCTCAATTAGATACTATTAACCCCAAGAGTTTACTAGATGGAACCCTTGTGACAATTCTCACTAGATATTCTCCAATCCCTATACTAGACATATGCACTGTGACCTGGGATTTCGAAGGTGGATTAGATGGAAGTGAGGCTTGAGGTGAATCAATGTGAACCTCTTGAGATGATTTATCATTTACCAAACAAGTAATATATTCCATGGATATAATGGAAACTAGAGACAGGCTCTCATCAATTGGCCTCTTCGACATGTTCCTCGATGGAGGATATTACGATGTTGAAGGTATCTCTAAAGCTGGAAATGATAAGGATGGCATGGATGAAGATGTAGATGGTGAAATATAATGTGATGGTAAAATGGGTAGACCCTAAATAGGTGCATTCAGTTGAAATTCTACATAATTCAAAGTTAATGTCGACTCTGGCATCTACTGTACCATATTGTAGTACTTAAAGGGCTCTAGATCTATAGAGACTATGGACACCTACCCTTCATGAGTGTATTTGAGACATTGATGTGCAATGGATGAGATACACTTCATATCCCGTATCCAAGGTCTACCTAGCAATATGTTATAGGCCATCTCACCCTCCAATACATGACACAATGTCAATATGGTTTTGTGCCCCACCTGAATGGGTAGGATGATGGTACCGATGATGGAGCATATTGCATCATTGAATGCATGAAGATTGTAAGTGGACTCAACAAAATGAGATACTGGAAATCCTAGGTGTTTTAATTCTTTAATTGTGATGATATTACTCAATGAACCAGTTTCTATGAGCACTATCTTGTATGGTACATAATTTACACATGCTATGATGTGCAAAGGAGGATATACTACGTCACTTGCTATTTTATTAAGCTTATGTTCATGAAATGTTATTACTAGTTTCTTACACTATTGCACATGACCCACAAAATAAATGGATCTAGAATCCTATGGTTGCAACTCTATTGAAATTATAATGTCCATAAAAGTGTCCCTATGTGAATGGGGTTGTTGAATTACCTCATAGATGGACAATCTCATTGATGTTATCCTCAATATCTATGTAGGCTTGTTCTTTATTGTTAATGTTGGCCTAGGTGGAAGACCTTGTACTACAGGTGGTGTAGGTTGCGACGTAACTGGAACATCACTTGAAGCTATAGGTGGTGCAACTTGACTTGGATATCTTCTCTTCCTGGTCACAATACTCACCATCCCAACATACCCTTGCAAAGGGGATATTATCATCACCTCATTCATCATTTTAGCAGGTGATGCTTGTACCTCATGAGTTGGTAATTGGTCCTTGTATATACCCATATGTTGATTGTTAGGGGTTAGGGGAGCATCTACTTGAAGCTCATTCCTCTCAGTAATGTCTTGTACTAGGTGTTTAAAAGCATCGCACGTTGGTAAATCATGGCCACTTTGCCTATGAAATTTGCAATAGTTATCCTCTCATCATCCCATAGGCTTGGGTTTGCCTATATCCAGATTGATGGGTTTGATATATAGAATATTAATCATTTTTACAATCCACAATTGATCAAATAGATAATACATGGATTAAGTGAAGGGATTAAATTGTCGCTTAGAGTGATGTTATTGGTTCTATTCTTGATTCGATTGACCATTACTATTATAACTCGCAAGAGGAGGTTGGGTCAGATAGTTTACCTTTTGAGGAGGCATCGCTTGTGTAGGACCAAGGACATTTATGGCCACTTGATTGATCGATACCAGCTTTGCAGGTACTGAGCTATTTTTAGGATTCTTTGTCCACTCCTTTTTGTGAGGCTTGGCTATTTATCCTTCTTGTATTTTTATTTCCTCTATATTTCTAGCCTGTGCTAGAGCTTCTTCCAAGGTGGGGTATTTTTGCAGTTGCAATATTAAAGATATGGGTTTTAAAAAACTCTTTAAAAATAGCCAAGTTAATTCAGATGTTGATAACATGTAGGGTAACTTAGCCAGAAGCATCTACCACCTATTTCCATAATCAGTAATTGACTCATAATCGTACTACTTTAAACCCATGAGGTTAGTTAATGTCACCTTTATTTTTGTGTTAAAGGTGAAACATTCCAAAAATGCATCACCAAATTGTTCAAATATGTAGATGCTATGTTTTAGAAGTTGGTTGAACCACTCAATGGCAGGACCAGAGAGGGTACTTAGAAAATTTCTTGGGAGCAATGCATAATTATCCTGTATGTTAAAGCATATATTTAGAAATCGAGTAACGTGCTCTTGATCATCTTCTTCCATCTTGAATCTATCAAATTTTGGAATTTTGAAATGCTCAGGTATATCGAGGAAGGATTGGATGGGTGTAGTGGCTGACTATTTAATTTATGCAAGGTGGATTTTTGAAGCCCATTCCCTACTATCTTACCCTCTACATTTTCTAAGAGTTCAAGAAAATATTGATATGCATACAAGAATTTTATTTCCTCTTCTTTGTTTTGATATCGTAGAGGGGGATAAGGAATATTAAGCATAGGTTTGGTTGGTTGATTGATGTCATCCACGGCTCCAAAATGTGCTTCTACATAATCATCATTTTGTTCCAAGTCATCGTAGGTCCCATAAGGTGTTTTTGTCATGGGCATACAAGGAGGAACAAATGCCTCCTGAAGGTAATCTATGTTAGACCTATTATATACATTATATTGAAGCCTAGGAGGTCTAGGAGATAACATTGGATTAGGTCGAGGAGATCTATCTTGTTAGAAATTTGGTTGCCTCAGGTGAGCTTCCTATATATGCATATTTGGAGTAGAAGCTCCATTACACAAAGTCTCTTGAATTTATCATTTAAGTATTTCTTTCTCTAATTGTTGCCATTGCTCTAGGATATCTAAGCAGTGTTTATCAGACCTAATTTAATTAAAATTGAACTTGCGGTCAGCATACTTATTTACCAACTGATTGATCTAATAAGCTGTATTAGGTCTAAGTGCCTTCACACTATTACCTTGATATATATCTTGTTCAGGGAGGTTCATGAGATCTATTACAGCTTTCCATCAATTGAGAGAGGCTGCATTAACTTGAGGCTCACCCCTAAATAGTTTTTCTTGATAAGATACTGGTGCAAAGGCACATCATGCTTGTATTAACACATTTGAATGAGGATAATCTGGATCCTCCTTAGGTCTTCCCTCGTAAACAAGGAAAGGTAAGGTGGAATTAGCTCACCTATGGTGAGGAGTATCATACTCATCATGATGTTGGTACCTTGGGGAAGGGCGGTTTGAAATCATAAGATGATCATTCAACCCTACACTAGGTGAAAAGTCATGATCTTGCACAATAGTGTGAGGAGTAGACCGAGAAGGCACACAAATGCATGGGATTGCTCTATTGGAAATCACCTCATTGTGTGGTTAATATTATCGAAAGAAGGCATTAGACACATCTATATGTTGGAAATTTTGAGTCCCTAAGCTAAAATGTTGTCATTGATGTCAAAAGATCTATGATGGCATGCACTATGTCTTGTGAAAGTGTAAGGGTTTTTGTGAAAACCAAGGCAGGTAAAATAAAAGGTTTTATTTAAAACCATGGATGGTAGATTTGAAATGGGTTTTTCTTAAAAACCAAGTTGGCTTTTTTTTCATCGAAAAATGTGCCCTGGTGATGGATATTTAATTTTAAAAATTTAGTTTAAATTTTAAATAATTAAAATTTAAACTAAATCTTTAAAATTAAATATCTCCATCACCATGGCACATTTTTTTATGAAAAAAAATCCAACTTGGTTTTTAAGAAAAACCCATTTCAAATCTGCCATCCATAGTTTTAAATAAAACCTTTTATTTTACTTGCCTTGGTTTTCACAAAAACCCTTCCTTGCACTTTCACAAGACATAGTGCATGCCATCATAGATCCTTTTGACATAAAATAACATTTTGACATCAATGACAACAATTTAGCTTAGGGACTCAAAATTTCCAACATATAGATGTGTCTAATGCCTTCTTTCGAGAAGATTCTAAATTTAAATTTTAAAATTAATCAAAAGTTTTCCCTCCATTTTTCGCTGAAGAGAAATTTTATTCTTCCCCATCCGCATCATGTATAAAAGGTGCCTTGTTAAGCAATGGTTTATGTCCTCCAAAATTCGAATGATAAATCCTCTTTTGCAAAAGTTATCCTCCTCCGAAATCATGCACTATTGACGGTGAAGGTTTGGGAGAAGCGCAGTTTGTAAGTTCATGGGTGCCAAGAGGAAGTACTTCAAGCACGAAGTGGAATAGCTTCCACGTGGGAAGCTTAGCCCACTTGGTGGGTGGAAGGAGTGCAAAGGCGCACTCGTTGCTATAGGTCTCGGGTTCGAGTCACCCGAAATTTATTTTTCGCTTGTGTGTTGTCGCCGTAATTTTTGGAGCAGAAAACAATTTTTTCCAAGGTATGTCATCGTCACAATTTTCGGAGATTGAGATATAAATGTTTTAATTTTCCTAAGCTAAGGTTAATGCATCATTATTGAGGGTTTGCCATGGTGGTATAGTTTATGAGTTGTGGCTTATATTTTGCACTAGTTGATGTGGGATTTTTGCATTAAGGAGCTTAGTGAGTTGTGCATTAGTGCAAAGTGTTTTTAGGAGAAATAAGGGAATGGTAAATGGTTGTGGTGATATTCATGCTATGCTTAATTAGATAAGGAAATAATTATCTTTAATTATTTTCTAGTGGTGGATGTGATTTTTGACTAGGAGAAATAAGGTGTAAAAGGTTATGATAATTGTTTTGTAATTTCTCCTAACCCTCATGAAGATTGGCAAAAGAATATTGTGATTGTGGCAGATTTCCAAAGAGGTTTTTTCATCTTCATAAAAGGTATGGGCACATTCTCCTATTGATTTTTTATGGTGGTTGATTTCTGAAATATCATTGGAGAGAAAAGGATTGATTGTGGTTTCCTTTTCGAGAGTTGTTGGTTGAATGCTTCAAGGTTTTCTGGTTTGAGAGTTATGGTTAAAACCTTGTTTTATAAGCATTGTTGTTGAAGCCCATTAGTTGTGTGAAAAACTTGAGTTAGAGTTAGAGAAGAACATGAGTATCATTGTTATGTGAGACTTGTGATTGAGCATTGTTGGAAACATTTTGAGTTGGTTGATTCATGTTTGGACTAGGGTTTGTGAGAAAGAGTTGCTCCTTGTGGTGATTGGTTGAGTAGAGTTGTTTGAGCCTAGTCAAGTGATTGTGTGAAGTGGTTGTTCAAGTTCCATAAAACAAACTATTCTATATTCTGATTTGAGTTGAGTTGAGATTGATTTGAGTTGAGATTGGGATTTGAGTATAGAACATATTGAGTCTCTAACAATTCTCTTTATGCTTCTATGAGATTGAGTTGAGATTTTATTGAGCTAATTTGAGGTAAGTCTTTGAGAAGGCTTGTGGACTGATTTTGAGTAAGCTTTTGTGAAATCTTGCTATGCAGATTTGAGCAAGTCCTAGAGAGGACTTATTGAGAATATTTGGACAAGTTCTGAGTGAGCTTGTTGAGCATATTTGGACAAGTTCTGAGTGAGCTTGTTGAGTAGATTTGAGCAGGTTCTGAGTGAGCCTATTGAGCAGATTTGAGCAGGTTCTGAGTGGACCTATTGAGCAAATTTGAGAAGGTTCTGAGTGAGCCTATTGATAGAGCTTTGGAGGTGATAGAGTACAGAGGATAGAGTCTCAGTGGATAGAGATCCAATAGCCAGGACAATTGAAGATAGATCTGAGTGAGGAGTCTTCAAGTGGAGAGAGATCCACAAGTCAATGTAGCAGAGAGATAGAGTCTTCTAGAAGATCACTAGCCAGAGCAGAAGGGGAAAGAGTTCTCCTATGGAAGAGATCCACGAACTTGAGATTTAGGGGATCAACATCTCCTTTGGATAGAGGTCCATAAACATTGTAATTGGGAAGGATTCCCAAGAGATTATTTGAGAAATATTTAGAAGAAATATTTTTTGTGGAGGTAGCCCACATTGGGTGAACCACGTTAAAAATGATGTCTCTCATGTGTGTGATGCTTTGTGTGATGTTTACTACTTTATTAATGTTGATGCTACTATTTGGGGAAAAGTTTTATATTATACTGTTCACCCCCCTCTTAGTATAAGCACATGTTCTTCAATTGGTATTAGAGTGGGTCTCTCCGTGAAGAGTCTAACAACTCGAAAGAAGATCCTTCGATAGCACACATGACCTCAAAAAGTGAAGAAGAAAGTGGGTTTGATATAAAAGAAGAATTCTTTGCTGCTCTCAGAAAACTGGAAAGACTTAGAGAGAAAAATTCAAAATTGAAGGAACAAATTCAGGAAGATGAAGAAGCAAGAGTGGAACTTATACAAAACCTTACAAAATTCAAGATTAAGGTAGAAGAAGGAAAGAAGATTGAGCAAGATATGACAGATCTATTGAGAGCCAAGGAAACAGAATGTGGAATATTGGAAGCAAAAATTGTTCTCCTAAGAAATAAACTGGAAGGGATCAAGATACTACAAAATACAGAATATGTGAAAGAGGAATCAAGCTTCCAAAAGGTAGAAACTTCAAACAAAGAAAAGCAAGAAAAGGACAATAGAAAGGAAGAGAGCAAAGAGGAACCCTGGATAAGAGTTAATTACAAGAAGAGGATGACTTCTCCACAATATCCAAGATCTCCAAACAGGTTACATAATCTCTTTCATGGTCATTGTTTTTCTTGCAATAAATATGGTCATATAGTTGCACACTGTACTCATCATGCAAGATACAATAGATATTTCAATTCCTTTGCACCTCTCATGGATAATGATGTTATATGTTACAAATGCAATAATTTTGGGCACAAGGCTAGATGGTGTAAAATGATATTTCCTGAGTTTAGAAAAACAATTCCAACAACTAGGAAGGATGAAAGAAAGAATGATAGGGCCAGATCTATGTTAGTTCAAACAACCCTGCATGCTCAAAATAAAGAAGAACAATGGTATCTGGATAGTGGTTGCTCTAGTCACATGACAAGAGACAAAGACAAATTCATTGTTCTAAAGGAAACAAATAGAGGATCTATAAGTTTTGGTGATAATGGATCAGCTAGGATTGTTGGGAGAGGTACTCTAAGTCTAGACAATGGAAAAACAAAAATAGAGAATATTTTGTATGTCAAAGGGTTAAAGCACAATATTATGAGTATAAGTCAACTTTGTGATCAAGGATATATGGTTACCTTCCATCCAGATAGATGTGAGATAATGAAAACTAAAACAGGAAGAATTATTGCAAATGCAAGGACTCCAAACAACTTATATATGCTCAATGAGATCAAAGGAGAAAAGTGTTTTCTATCACAAGAAGATGAGATCTGGTTATGGCATAGAATATTAGGTCATTTTAATTTTGACAACATAGTCAGCATAAGCAACAAATAGGCAGTCAGAGATTTACCCAAAATAAGGAGACCTCAAAACACAATTTGTGCACCTTGTCAACATGGAAAGCAAACTAGGACAACTTACAAACCAAAAGGCTATATGTCTTCTGAGCCTTTAAGTTTAATACATACTGATTTGTGTGGTCCTACCAGAACACAAAGTATTCAGGGTGAGAGTTACTTCATGTTGTTTGTAGATGATTATTCCAGAATGGTTTGGGTAACTTTCCTAAAAGAGAAGTCAGAAGCCTTCGAAAAATTCAAAGCATTCAAGAAATTGGTTGAAAATGAAACAAGAAAAAGGATTAAATGTCTACGATCTGATAGAGGAGGAGAGTTTACTTCAGATGAGTTTGTAGAATTTTGTGAACAACATGGAATCAAGAGAGAGTACTCAACAATGAGAACTCCCCAACAAAATGGAGTAGTTGAAAGGAAGAACAAGACTATTGAAAACATGGCTAGAGCTATGTTAAATGAATCTAAAGTGTCAGATGGTTTTTGGAAAGAAGCAGTATCTACAACTATGTACATAATTACTAGGGCTCAATTAAGGGTAAATCATCACAAGACTCCTTATGAGCTTTGGAAAGGAAGACCTGCTACTGTAAAATATTTTAAGATCTTCGAAAGCAAATGTTACATAAGACGGGAAGATCAAAATTTGGGAAAATTTGATCCAAGATGTGATGAAGGAATTTTTCTTGGCTATTCCACAAAGAGCAAGGCTTACAGATGTTACAACAAAAGAACACGCACTATGGTGGAAAGTATGAATGTAACAATTGATGAAAAGATAGATTCCAGAGAGCCAATTCAGCAAGCAATATATCAAGAAGATGGATGTTGTCAAGAAGAATTTTGTGAGGAATCAGATAATGATGAAGAAGAAACACAAAGGCTTCTTCCTAAGACTCCTTCCAGGTATGTACAGAAACATCACCCAAAATATCAGATCATTGGAAATCCAGATGAAAGACAGACAAGGAGAAGAATAATAAAACCATCTCAACAAGCAAATTTTTCTTTGCTATCTAAGATTGAGCCAAAATATTTCTCTCAGGCTAGTGAAGATGAATTTTGGGTTAAAGCAATGAATGAAGAATTAGATCAGATTGAGAAGAGCAAGACTTGGAAACTTGTTCCAAGACCAAAGGACAAAAATGTGATTGGCACAAAATGGGTCTTCAGAAATAAGTTGAATGAAGATGGACAAGTTGTCAGAAATAAAGCAAGGTTAGTTTGCAAAGGTTATGCACAAGTAGAAGGAATTGATTTTGATGAAACCTTTGCTCCAGCTTGCATGACTTGAAGCTATAAGGATGTTTTTAGCTTTTTCAAGTTTCAAGAATTTCAAAGTATATCAAATGGATGTTAAGTCAGCTTTTCTAAATGGGATTCTAGAAGAAGAGGTCTACATTGAACAACCAGAGGGATTTATACTATCAGATACTCCAGATCAGGTATGCAGATTGAAAAAGGCATTATATGGCTTAAAGCAGGCTCCCAGAGCATGGTATTCAATATTGGATAGGTATCTACAGGAATAGGGATTCAGGAAAGGAATAGCAGATAGTAATTTGTATATCAAAAATGAAGGAAATGATCTTTTGATAGTGGTTGTTTATGTTGATGACATAATTTTTGGGGGAAATAATGACAAGATGTGCAAAGAGTTTGCTAAGAATATGTAGAGTGAATTTGAGATGTCTATGCTTGGTGAATTATCCTTCTTTCTTGGTCTTCATATTTCACAATCAGAAAAGGGAGTGTTTCTTTCTCAAGCCAAATACATCAAGGAGATGTTAAAGAAATTCAGATTAGAAGATTGCAAACCAGTAAGTACTCCTATGGTCACAGGGTGCAAGTTAAGTAAGGATGATGAATCTCCAGAGGTAGATCAGAGACTATACAGATCCATGATTGGTAGCTTATTGTATGTCACAGCTACAAGACCAGACATAGTACAGTCAGTAGGATTAGTGGCAAGATTTTAGGCAACACCTAAGGAAACACATGTGGCAACAATAAAAAGAATTTTTAGGTATCTAAAAGGGACTATGGATTTTGGACTTTGGTATCCTAAAAGTGATAGTTTCACACTCACAACATATACAGATGCAGATTGGGCCGATAGTATTGATGATAGAAAAAGCACAAGTGGGGGAGCTTTCTTTCTTGGAGAAAGACTAGTATCCTGGTTAAGTAAGAAGCAGGTTTCAGTATCACTATCCACAATAGAGGTAGAATATATTGCAGTAGTAGCCAGTTGTACACAGGTGTTATGGATGAAGAGGACTTTAGAAGACTTCAAGATAAAACATGATCAACCTATTCCTATACTATGTGATAATACCAGTGCCATATGTATCTCAAAAAATCCAGTAATGCATTCCAGGACGAAGCACATTCCGATTAAGTATCATTTTCTGAGAGAACATGTGTCAGATAAATAGGTCAGATTGGAGTATGTCACTACAAAGGAATAAATAGCAGATATTTTCACTAAGCCACTCTCAAAAGACACTTTTGAGTATCTTCGAGGAAAATTGGGAGTGAGACTCCCACCCCAGAATTAACCACCTCATGTGGAGGTGGGGGAGGGGCTAAGCTAAGAGGCTCATTCTTAGCCCCGAGCCCCAAAGGTGACCCTTTGCCATTGATGACAAAGGGGGAGAGATTTGTATATTGGGGAGAGTTTTTGATATGGGGAGAGATTTGATAATTGTAGACATGAAAAATTGACTCATTTTCCTTATTTTTCCTCTTAGAAAAATTAAGATTATATTCAAGAGAACATTTACCCTATCAAATCATCTTCATTCTTCCTAAATATTATACCATTGGATAGGTCTCAAAAAGAGCTTTTCAATGGTATATTATATGTCAAATTTTGACACCATTTGACCCCTCAAACTATAATAAAACTATGCACATGCCTAGCTGTCACGAAAATCATGGGAAAACATGTATTTAACTTTATAAAATTTATTTAATTATTGTTCAACAACATGAATTTTTCTCGTTGGATTGCTAAGCCCTAATTTGGGTAGAAAATAATTTATATTAGAAAATTTCTAATCTAATAAGAACGACTCAACAAATTTCTAATCTAATGAGAATGACTCAACAAAACGCTAATCTAATGAGAACAACAAAACAAAATTACCAGATTGCTTATCTCATGAAAGAGATAAATTAAAATCATAATTTTATTTGCAGGTTTGAGCAATTACAGTTGCAGGTTGTAGAATTGGGGCAAAATCTGAGAGTGATTGAAGAGCATTTGTGTTGCCTGGAATCCTTAAGGTAAGTCTATTGTGAAAATATATTTTGTTTTACAATTATAGTGATTATCGCTTTCTTCTAATTTATATGTGAATGTTATATTTTAATCCATATTTTCATTAAAAATAAAATAAAATAAAATAAAAAGAAAAACGTAATATCACCTTCGGGTTGATATTTTTCTAAGTAAATCATATCCATTTTATATACAAGTTTGTCTAATCCAGCTAAAGCCTATGTTTTATTTATTTTTTGTTCTTTTCAATGCACAAAATATGCACTCATTCTTGCATTTTGCATTATCGTGTTTAAAAAATTTCTTAGATTACTTATTTTTTCCCTTATCTTCATCGAATATAAAATTGCATTTATTTAAGTAGAAATTGCATTCTGGACAAACCTAGGTTGTATGTGAAACAAATCAAATCAAAACACTACCTCACCTAGGCTTGAAAACTACCACAAAATGTTTCCTGGTGAACCCAACCAATTCGTCAAAAAATCACCATAAGAGGGTACAAACTCAAGTACCTCTCCTATGAGGTGTAGACCTATCTTTTAACCATACCCCTTCTAGGCATGGATCCAGCAACCTGAAGAAAAGGGGTGTGAAAATTTTAGACCTACAATATTTGAGAGAGCATTGACCCAGGGGGAGCAAAGTCCTAGGGGGAGAAAAAAATGTTAGATTTCAGTAAAAGGATATGGGTTGCCATCAATGACAAAGGGGATATTGTTGGACATTTTGAGTCCCTAAGCTAAAATGTTGTCATTGATGTCAAACGGTTATTTGATGTCAAAAGGATCTATGATGACATGGACTATGTTTTGTGAAAGTGCAAGGAAGGGTTTTTGTGAAAACCAAAGCAGGTAAATAAAAGGTTTTATATAAAACCATAGATGGCATATTTGAAATGGGTTTTTCTTAAAACCCAAGTTGACTTTTTGTTTCATCAAAAAAGGTACCCTAGTGATGGAGATATTTAATTTTAAATATTTAGTTTAAATTATAATTATTTAAAATTAAAATTTTAATTTTAAAATTAATCAAAAGTTTTCCCTCCATTTTCTATAGACATTGAATTTTATTCTTCCCCATCCACATCGTGTATAAAAGGCGTCTTGTTAAGCAATGGTTTAAGTCTTTCAAAATTTGAATGATAAATCCTCTTTTGCAAAATGTATCCTCCTTCGAAATTGTGCACTATTGATGACAAAGGTTTGGGAGAAGCACAGTTTATAAGTTTGTGGGTGCCAAGAGGAATTACTTCAAGCACAAAGTAGAATACCTTCCATGTGGGAAGCTTAGCCCACTTTGTGGGTGGAAGGAGTGCAAAGGCACACCAGCTGCTGTAGGTCTCAGGTTCGAGTCACCCAAAATTTGTTTTTCGCTTATGTGCTATCGCCGCAATTTTCGGAGCAAAAAACAAATTTTTCCAAGGTATGCCGTCGCCACAATTTTTGAATATTGAAATATAAATGTTTTAATTTAACCAATATAATGTTAATGCATCATTATTGAGGGTTTGCCATGGTGGTATAGTTTAATAATTGTAGCTTATATTTTGCACTAGTTGATGTGGGATTTTTGCATTAAGGAGCTTAGTGAGTTGTGCATTAGTGCAAAGTGTTTTTAGGAGAAATAAGGGAATGGTAAGTGGTTGTGGTGATATTCATGCTATGCTTAATTATATAAGGAAATAATTATCTTTAATTATTTTCTAGTGGTGGATGTGATTTTTAACTAGGAGAAATAAGGTGTAAAAGGTTATGATAATTGTTTTGTAATTTCTCCTAACCCTCATGAAGATTGGCAAAATAATATTGTGATTGTGGCAGATTTCCAAAGAGGTTTTTTCATCTTCATAAAAGGTATGGGAACATTCTCCTATTGATTTTTTATGGTGGTTGATTTCTGAAATATCATTGGAGAGAAAAGGATTGATTGTGGTTTCCTTTTGAGAGTTGTTGGTAGAATGCTTCAAGGATTTTTGGTTTGAGAGCCATGGTTAAAACCTTATTTTTTAAGCATTGTTGTTGAAGCCATTAGTTGTGTGAAAAACCTGAGTTAGGGTTTGAGAAGAAAATGAGTATCATTTTTATGTGAGATTTGTTGCTGAACATTGTTGGAAATATTTTGAGTTGGTTGATTCATGTTTGGACTAGGGTTTGTGAGAAAGAGTTGCTCCTTATGGTGATTGGTTGAGTAGAGTTGTTTGAGCCTAGTCAAGTGATTGTGTGAAGTGGTTTTTCAAGTTCCATAAAACAAACTATTTTATATTCTGATTTGAGTTGAGATTAGGATTTGAGTATAGAACATATTAAGTCTCTAACAATTCTCTTTATGCTTCTATGAGATTGAGTTGAGATTTTATTGAGCTGATTTGAGGCAAGTCTTTGAGAAGGATTGTGAACTAATTTTGAGTAAGATTTTGTGAAAGCTTGCTATGTAGATTTGAGAAAGTCCTAGAGAGGACTTATTGAACATATTTGGACAAGTTCTGAGTGAGCTTGTTTAGTAGATTTGGACAAGTTCTGAGTGAGCTTGTTGAGTAGATTTGAGCAGGTTCTGAGTGAGCCTATTCAGCAGATTTGAGCAGGTTCTTAGTCGACCTATTAAGAAATTTTGAGAAGTTTATGAGTGAACCTATTGATAGATCTTTGGAGGTGATAGAGCACAAAGGATAGAGTCTCATTGGATAGAGATACAACAACCAGGACAATTTAAGACAAATTTGAATGAGGAGTCTTCAAGTGGAGAGAGATCCATAAGTCAATGCAGTAGAGAGATAGAGTCTTCTAGAATATCACTAGCTAGAGCATAAGGGAAAATATTTCTCCTATGGAATATATCCATGAACTTTACATTTAGGGGATCAACATCTCCTTTGGAAATAGGTCCATAAACATTGTAATTGGGAAGGATTACCAAGAGATTATTTGAGAAATATTTAGAAGAAATATTTTCTGTGGAGGTAGCCCACATTGGGTGAACCACATTAAAAATGATGTCTCTCATGTGTGTGATGCTTTGTGTAATGTTTATTGCTTTATTAATGTTGATGTGACTATTTGGGGAAAAGTTTTACATTATATTGTTCACCTCTCTTTCAGTATAAGCACATGTTCTTCACTATATTAGAGAAATGATTCCCCAAAGTGGAACTATTTCTTGTAGGGGTATCCCATGTAGGAGTCCCTTGTTGGCTAGGTCCCCTTCTTGCTATTCTAGGATTGACCATCCATTCATCTTCCACTCAGTTATTGGGGATATGAATTCTTAAGTTGATACCATTGCCTATGGGGGTGCTCCATGTAGTAGTCCCTTACTGGCTAGGTCTGCTTTCAGGACCTCTAGGGCCAAGAAGAGTAGATGGTATCCAAGGAGGTATGACCATGTCCTTGGGATCAAGGCAAATATTCTATATGTATTCTTCCCTACTCCCCACAATGTCCACCCTTAAATGGTCTTGGATATGGATATGTATCATAGTTATGTAATTTAGACTGCTATATTATTATCTCCTTTACAATATTTATGAATTTGAAACAAACAAATAATAAAAACACACAAGCATAGAAGCAATTATCTCTTTTAAGTCTTTTAGATGTGAATACCTAAATTGTTTGTTGTTGTTTCAATATGTGTTGCCTTGTAAAGAAAATACTTGACGTATTTGATTTTAATTGATGTAATACTCAAAAGTTTAAGTGGTTTTCACATGTACACTCATATTTCAACAATCAGAAATGAAATTCTAGCCACATAAACCAACCAAAGTATGGTGATGAATTCCATACCTGATAAAAGAGAATAGGTCCTATCGATCCTCACCCAACACCCCATGCATAGCGATACACCCCTTCGAAGAGGAATGCATGCTATTTTACATGGTTAGGATATATCTTGAAGTTGGTATTGGCCAATAAAATATTGTACGTGGGGTTTGAATCAATGGATGGAAATGAATGCCACCGTAATTTAACTCTATTAGTGGTTGGGAATGAAGTCCAACTCACCAATGTTTAATAAAATCATGGTGTGTGTGTGTGTTCCTTTTAAAATAATTAAAATAAAACAATACAAAATTCAATGATGATTCACTAAATGCATGAAAGTATATTTTATGTTCAGAATCATTAGTGTGCATAAAAGTAATCTAAAAAAATGATAACCTATATGAACTTAACCTTTTTGGTAAGTTGCAAGCAGGCAAACAAAACAAAAAGCATACCGAATACTGTTTATTTTCCTATTTTTCTTGATTTGATTAATGCAAAATTTAGAAGTATGATGTCTAACTTTCACATGCACAAAGAGGACAAGAAAACTTGAAATTTAAGCTAATTTGAACAATATAAATGCAAATTGAAGGTTGGGAAAGGTGTAATTTTTGACCTGAAACTTTTTATTTCTACAATTTTTTGTAGAAAACCTCTAGTTTTGTAACCATCCTAGGGTGGGATGGTTAGCAATTTTGGGGCCATCCCAGGCCGTGTCACCTAGCTAGCCATCCCTAGTGGGTTAAACTAGCAAAAAAGGGGTCGTTTTTGCTCAGAACGGTCAAAACCTGCAACCTGAAAAATAGAAAAAGGAGGTAAAAAATGGACACATTCAAAGGGGATAATGAATAATTTCAATCACCATGATCACCACTAAAGAAGCAAAAATAACGACATGCCTTAAGTGTTTATTATTGAAATGTAAAAGCGTGTTAAAGTAAGTGTTCAAAGGGAAAGATGCACAATATGTAATCTATTGAAATGAATAATAATGTGCAATAAAAGAGGGGGATTTATCCTTATATTTATTTATTCAATGATTCCAACGGTTACAATACATCCCCCTTTGAGGGATTTTCTTTGATACATTTCATACTCAAAATACCAAGGATCTAATCCTTTCAAAAGCTTGATGGCGTGTTCCAATGTTCTTCTCGCAACCCACACTTGAGAGCTAGTCTTGGGCCTATCCTTCTGTGCCTCTTAGCTCCTCCCTCATTTCTAGAAAATCTACACCTATGCACAAGATATTGAAACAGATTAAAAGCATATGTGTTTATAGATTGAAATCTAGGAAAACATAGAAAGCATGCATCTAGAAATAATGAAACTTATTTGTAATAAATCTAAACAAATCCAAATGACCTATAAATATACTATGCTACTATTTATATGGTTTTGGAAATATCTGAGCATGAATTGAAGGGAAATTGTTAGTAGAAATAGTGACCATCCCTAACAGGAACAACTAGACCTGCAATCATAAAACTCCAAATTGACCCATCAAAAAAACTTCAAATCTCACCAAAATTGAATGTAAGGCTAATATAAATATTTCTAAATGATCTATGGTGGAATTGAACCAAAATTCCTTATTTTTTTATAACCATACCTAATATGTTCAACTACCCACTTCTAACCATCCCAGGGTGGGATGGTTACCAATCTAAGTGGAATTTACCACCAATATTAAAGGGATCTAGTTTGAAACTCTCCAAAATATTGTGTTAGAAAATGTGGTCAAATTACTCTCCAATTTGATCAGTTTTGGAATGGATTTAGTGTATTTGGGGTTCCCCTTAAAGCACATTTGAATGAAGAGGGTTTCAAGGAAATATTAGGGTAAAGCGTGATAGCAAAAGTGAGGGTAGAATTGGGCAGCACTTCATGGTCTATGCTTCAACTCTTCTCCCTTAAAATTGGGGTGAGCACACCTCAATTTATATCCTAAATAGAGTATTTTGGGTAAAGGAGAAATTTTTAGCATACAAGGCAAGTTTCGCCACTTGTCAAAACCTTTGCCATGCAATGGTGGAAGAGGTTGCCCATTTGGAGCCTCTAATTTGGAGTTTATGGTCTCTATGCCAGTATTCAAATATTTTTTTGATGATTGGGTAGAGAATATGGCAATAATTGATTACCATTTCTCCACCCCTTTTAATTTGGGAGGGTTTGTTTAGGGACCATCCCACCCAAGGATAGTTTTGAGTGCCCGTCCTTGGGTGGGACAGTCACCATCTATGACCATCCCAGGGTGGGATGATCATAATGATATGACCCAAAACCTCCAAAAACTGATGGAAACCTTCCCAAAATTGTTATGGAGCCTTATGTTACCCTATAGGGTTTCCCAACGGGGACATATGATGTCGATAAGAGTTGCACAAGTGGTACATTGGCAATATTATCTGATTTACATGATTTTAGTATCTACACGACCACTCATTGTTACAATGATATCTAAATGTACAATTGTTTGTGTTGAATCTAAGGATGAAATGATTTTTGCTTTATCCATTCAAATTCATAGAAGCCTTGGTCCAAAAATATAATAGCCTTCCTCAAGTTTGGAACACTCCCATTAGACATTTCATGGACTACTAAATACACTTTCAAGCAAAAGGGATTTTATTTTACTCATTTAGGGACATGTTGTATAGACGTGGTTATGATGGAGTACTCCTTCATTGTCTTGAGGTCGCAAAGGCACAAAGAGCCATAGCTGAATCTCATGATGGTACTTGTGGTGGTCATTTTAGTGTAATTTCCATTGCAAAGCATATTTTATGTATGGATTACTATTGGCCCATCATAGAATGTGACTATTGTACTTACGTCAAGCATTGTCAACAATATCAACATCATGCTAATTTAACTCATGTGCCATCACAAGAATTATAGCCTATTAAGATCCTTTGGACCTTTTCTTAATGGAGCCTTTATTTGATTGGAAAAATCTTACCTCCTTCCATGGGATAATATATATTCATCATCACAACCACTAAATACTTCACAAAGTGGGTTGAGGTAATTCCTCTAACTAGTATAATAGGACCTCAAATTGTGGAGTTTATACTTCATCATATCATCTATCATTTTAGAATTCCCTCAAAAATCATCTCTAACAATTGTAAGTATTTAAAATATAAGGGTTTTGAGAACTTTGTAATAAATATAATATCCAATATAGTTTCTTGTCTTCTTACTATCCACAAGAAAATGGATAAGCTGAGGCTACCAAAAAGACCTTAATTACAATTCTTAAGAAACTAGTCAAATAAAATTAGCAAGATTGGCATACTCAAATTCCCTTGGCATTATGTGCTTATCAAACAAGCATATACAAGACTACTAGGGAAACACCATTTTCACTGGTCTATGGAGCCGAATAATTATGCCTCTTGAGATTGATATTCCCTCACTACAAAGTTTGTTGTAGGAATTCATAGATGATGATACTACTAGAAAAATATGTCTTGACAAAATCACGTTTCTTGATGGAATGTGGGTCAATACCTTAGGGCATTTACAAGTTTATCAGGACTACCTCAAAAATGATATCTCTCATGTGTGTGATGCTTTGTGTAATGTTTACTGCTTTATTAATGTTTATGTGACTATTTGGGGAAAAGTTTTACATTATACTATTCACCCCCCTTTCAGTATAAGCACATGTTCTTCACTATATTAGAGAAATGATTCCCCAAAGTGGAACTATTTCTTGTAGGGGTATCCCATGTAGGATTCCCTTGTTGGCTAGGTCCCCTTCTTGCTATTATAGGGTTGACCATCCATTCATCTTCCACTCAGTTATTGGGGATATGAATTCTTAAGTTGATACCATCGGTGCCCCATGTAGGAGTCCCTTACTAGCTAGGTCTACTTTCAGGACCTCTAGGGCCAAGAAGAGTAGATGGTATCCAAGGAGGTATGACCATGTCCTTGGGATCAAGGCAAATATTCTATATGTCTTCTTCCCTACTCCCCGCAATGTCCACCCTTAAATGGGCTTGGCTATGGGTATGTACCATAGTTATGTAATTTAGACTACTATATGATTATCTCCTTTACAATATTTATGAATTTGAAAAAAACAAATAATAAAAACACACAAGCATAGAAGCAATTATCTCTTTTAAGTCTTTTAGATGTGAATCCCTAAACTTTTTTTTGTTGTTTCAATATGTGTTACCTTGTAAAGAAAATACTTGACGTATTTGATTTTCGTTGATGTAATACTCAAAAGTTTAAGTGGTTTTCACATGTACACTCATAGTTCAACAATCGGCAATGAAATTCTAGCCACATAAACCAACCAAAGTATGGTGATGAATTACATACCCAATAAAAGAGCATAGGTCCTATCGATCCTCACCCAACACCCTGTGCATAGCGATACACCCCTTTGAAGAAGAATGCATGCTATTTTATATGGTTAGGATATATATTGAAGTCGATATTGGCCAATAAAATATTGTATGTGGGATTTGAATTAATGGATGGAAATGAATGCCACCGTAATTTAAATCTATTAGTGGTTGAGAATGAAGTCCAACTCACCAATGTTTAAGAAAATCATGGTGTGTGTGTGTTCCTTTTAAAATGATTAAAATAAAACAATACAAAATTCAATGATGATTCACTAAATGCATGAAAGTATATTTTATGTTTAGAATCATTAGTATGCATAAAAGTAATCTAAAAAAATGATAACCTATATGAACTTAACCTTTTTGGTAAGTTGCAAGCAGGCAAACAAAACAAAAAGCATACATAATACTGTTTATTTTCCTATTTTTCTTGATTTGATTAATGCGAAATTTAGAAGTATGATGTCTAACTTTCACATGCATAAAGAAGACAAGAAAAATTGAAATTTAAGCTAATTTGAACAATATAAATGCAAATTGAAGGTTGGGAAAGGTGTAATTTTTGACCTAAAACTTTTTGTTTCTACAATTTTTTGTAGAAAACCTCTGGTTTTGTAACCATCCTAGAGTGGGATGGTTAGCAATTTTGGGGCCATCCCAGGCTGTGTCACCTAGCTGGCCATCCCTAGCAGGTTAAAATAGCAAAAAAGGGGTCATTTTTGCTCAGAACGGTCAAAACCTGCAATAAGCAAAATAGAAAAAGGAGGTAAAAAATGGACACATTCAAAATGGGATAATGAATAATTTCAATCACCATGATCGCCACTAAAGAAGAAAAAATAACAGCATGCCTTAAGTGTTTATTATTGAAATGTAAAAGCGTGTTAAAGTAAGTGTTCAAAGGGAAAGATGCACAATATGTAATCTATTGAAATGAATAATAATGTGCAATAAAAGAGGGGGGATTTATCCTTATATTTATTTATTTAATGATTCCAACGGTTACAATACATCCCCCTTTGAGGGATTTTCTTTGATACATTTCATACTCAAAATACCAAGGATCTAATCCTTTCAAAAGCTTGATGGCGTGTTCCAATGTTCTTCTTGCAACCCACACTTGAGAGCTAGTCTTGGGCCTATCCTTCTGTGCCTCTTAGCTCCTCCATAATTTCTAGCATATCTACACCTATGCACAAGATATTGAAACGGATTAAAAGCTTATGCGTTTATAGATTGAAATCCTGGAAAACATAGAAAGCATGCATCTAGAAATAATGAAACTTATTTGTAATAAATCTAAACAACTCCAAATGACCTATAAATCTACTATGCTACTATTTATATGGTTTTGGAAATATCTAAGCATGAATTGAAGGGAAATTGTTAGTAGAAATAGTGACCATCCCTAACAGGAACAACTAGACCTGCAATCATAAAACTCCAAATTGACCCATCAAAACAACTCCAAATCTCACCAAAATTGAATGTAAGGCTAATATAAATATTTCTAAATGATCTATGGTGGAATTGAACCAAAATTCCTTGTTTTTTTATAACCATACCTAATAGGTGCAACTACCCACTGCTAACCATCCCAAGGTGGGATGGTTACCAATCTAAGTGGAATTTACCACCAATTCTAAAGGGATCTAGTTTGAAACTCTCCTAAATATTGTGTTAGAAAATGTGGTCAAATTACTCTCCAATTTGATCAGTTTTGGAATGGATTTAGTGTATTTGGGGTTCCCCTTAAAGCACATTTGAATGAAGAGGGTTTCAAGGAAATATTAGGGTAAAGCGTGATAGCAAAAGTGAGGGTAGAATTGGGCAGCACTTCATGGTCTATGCTTCAACTCTTCTCCCTTAAAATTGGGGTGAGCACACCTCAATTTATATCCTAAATAGAGTATTTGGGGTAAAGGAGAAATTTCTAGCATACAAGGCAAGTGTCGCCACTTGTTGAAACCTTTGCCATGCAATGGTGGAAGAGGTTGCCCATTTGGAGCCTCTAATTTGGAGTTTATGGTCTCTATGCCAGTATTCAAATATTTTTTTGATGATTGGGTAGAGAATATGGCAATAATTGATTACCATTTCTCCACCCCTTTTAATTTTGGAGGGTTTGTTTAGGGACCATCCCACCCAAGGATAGTTTTGAGTGCCCGTCCTTGGGTGGGACAGTCACCATCTATGACCATCCCAGGGTGGGATGATCATAAGGATATGACCCAAAACCTCCAAAAATTGATGGAAACCTTCACAAAATTGTTATGGAGCCTTATGTTACCCTATAGGGTTTCCCAACGGGGACATATGATGTCGATAAGAGTTGCACAAGTGGTACATTGACAATATTATCTGATTTACATGATTTTAGTATCTACACGACCACTCATTGTTACAATGATATCTAAATGTACAATTGTTTGTGTTGAATTTAAGGATGAAATGATTTTTGCTTTATCCATTCAAAGTCATATAAGCCTTTTTCCAAAAAAATAATAGCCTTCCTCAAGTTTGGAACACTCCCATTAGACATTTCATGGACTACTAAATGCACTTTCAAGCAAAAGGGATTTTATTTTACTCATTTTAGGGACATGTTGTATAGACGTGGTTATGATGGAGTACTCCTTCATTGTCTTGAGGTCGCAAAGGCACAAAGAGCCATAGCTGAATCTCATGATGGTACTTATGGTGGTCATTTTAGTGTAATGTCCATTGCAAAGCATATTTTATGTATGGATTACTATTGGCCCATCATAGAATGTGACTATTGTACTTACGTCAAGCATTGTCAACAATATCAACATCATGCTAATTTAACTCATGTGCCATCACAAGCATTATAGCCTATTCAGAGCCTTTGGCCCTTTTCTTAATGGAGCTTTTATTTGTTTGGAAAAATCTTACCTCCTTCCATGGGATAATATATATTCATCATCACAACCACTAAATACTTCACAAAGTGGGTTGAGGTAATTCCTCTAACTAGTATAATAGGACCTCAAATTGTGGAGTTTATACTTCATCATATCATCTATAATTTTAGAATTCCCTCAAAAATCATCTCTAAAAATGGTAAGTATTTAAAAAATAAGGGATTTTGAGCACTTTGCAAGAAATATAATATCCAATATAGTTTCTTGTCTTCTTACTATCCACAAGCAAATGGATAAGCTGAGGCTACCAAAAAGACCTTAATTACAATTCTTAAGAAACTAGTCAAATAAAATTAGCAAGATTGGCATACTCAAATTCCCTTGGCATTATGTGCTTATCAAACAATCATCTACAAGACTACTACGGAAACACCATTTTCATTGGTCTATGGAGCCGAATAATTATGCCTCTTGAGATTGATATCCCCTCACTACAAATTTTGTTGTAGGAATTCATAGATGATGATACTACTAGAAAAGTATGTCTTGACAAAATCACGTTTCTTTATGGAATGTGGGTCAATACTTTAGGGCATTTACAAGTTTATCATGACTGCCTCAAGTGTGCTTACAATGCCAAAATTCATGTACATGAATTCCAAGTAGGAGATCTTATCCTTAATGAAAATCAATAAAACACCAATGCATACATTCATGGCTAATTGGATAGGTCCATACATTATCACTCAAAAAATGGGTAAAGGAACTTATAGGCTTGCCATATAGAGGAAGTTGAAGAGCCCAAATGATGCAGGAGCATCCGACGATAGTAGAGCAATCTTGCATTTTCTAAAAAAAATTCAAATTTTTCGAAGTACTTTGCATTCTGACTTTTTTTCCCCAAGGAGGAAGTTTTGTAGAGCAAAGGGGGGAAGTTTCACAAAGCATGGGGAGGGGTCACGAAATCGCGACCTCAAAAGGTGTTGGCTTGACTTGGGTAGTTTCGTCATGATATTGTGACGTTGTGATATCGCGACATCGTGATATCGCGACAATATTCGAAGCAAAGGCGAGAAGAGAAGTCCCGTCGCGATATCACGATGGGTCATGATATCATGACCTGTCGTGATATCGTGACCAGTGGGAAGCTGCCACATGGCAGAGCAAATAAGGCAAGGCAGAGAGCAAAGTGAAGACAAAGGGGGGGGGTCACGAAATCGTGACCCCAAGGGGCTTCGACAAGGCAAGGGCAGTGGGGGGTCGTGAAATTGCCACATGTCATGATTTTGTGACATGTCGCAAAATCACAAACCCAAAGTGCTACGACATTAGGAAGGTGCTTTTGGTCGCGATATCATGACATGTTGCAATTTCATGACCTATCGCGATATCGCGACCAGGTGAAGGCGCAGCCAAAAGAGAACCAGCGGACAGCCAGGCAAGGCCAAATTTGACATGTGGTCAGCCACATGTATCAAGGTAGTTGTGAGGGGCACGTGTTTTAAAAATATTGCGACAAGAAGAAGGCTTAGTCGAATTAAAAATGCAGACAACTACGTGTATTTAAAACAAATATGAGGGCCACGTATATTAAAATGAAGATAATAGCCGCGTGTATTAAACAAAGATGACTATCTTAAGGAGATTTTTTTTCCGACAAGGTGACAGTGGCAGTTCCTGAGGGACAGTCAGAACAAAACGGCGGGTGCAGGTTAAGGGAGGCCATTAATGTAAACTTCATGGCAGATCAGGCAGTTGCCCATTTATGGAAAAAAATTTGAAAACTCGGTTGAGGGGGAAAATCGAATTTGAAATATGTTTTAGGTGGGGGCATTAATTGCCTAGAGGACCGAGACCTCATTAAAGACTAGAATTTTGGTAATAGTTGCGGGTGGTGGACCGGAGGACGAGAAGTAGTACAGTTAGAGAGACCGAAGTCGAGCTTGGTCATTGTAAAGCCTACGGGCTATTTTATTTTGATGTGTGTATAATTTTTTGAAGATTTTAATGAAAAGCATGAATATTTTGACTGTGTGATCTCCCGGTCCCCATCAGTGGTATCAGAGCCGGAGTTCCTGAGTGTGTGACAGATCGTCGGACGTGAGGCAGTCACACCAGGATCTATGGGAAGGCTCGTGAGAAAGTGAGAAGATGCCTCCGAGAAGAAACCCCATTGGTGGGAGAGGCATGGCAGCAACAGATTTCCAAGCTTTGCAGCGACAAGTTCAGGCCCTGCAAGAAGAACTACGTAGAGGATACGAACCAAGAAGAGATGCAGACAGTGAAGATGAAGTAGATGAAGAAGAAAACCAGTTTGAAGAAGAAGAAGAAGAAGCTGTAGATTTGGCACAATCCAAACTGTACAAAGCCATATCCCAGATCGAGAAGAGGCTGAAGATAGAGGTTTCCATGTATTCTGGGAACTTGAATCTGGAGGAATTGATTGATTGGATAAATGACCTGGAAGAATACTTCAAGTATGAAGAAGTTGAAGATCCCGAGCGGGTCAGATTTTCCAAAACCAAATTAAAAGGTCATGCCAGCATATGGTGGAAGGGGGTACAGCTGGAATGGAACAGAAGAGGAAAATAACGGATAACTAGATGGGACAAAATTGTAGAAAAATTAAAAAGACAGTTTATTCTGGCAGATTATGAGTTGGATCTGCTAAGAAAAATGTAGGGTTTAAGATAGATGAATAAAACTATTCAAGAATATACGAAGGAATTTTATAAAATCTCCATCAGAACCGACAATCTAGAAGCAAGCAAAGAAAAGGTGGCCCGTTATATTAATGGGTTGAGACCCAGTGTCCAGGAAGAGTTGAGCTTAGTGCGGGTGAGCACCATTGAAGATGCTTACCAGTTTGCTCTGAAGGTTGAAGAAAAACTGAACAGAAGGTTTGAGAGCAAGCAAAAAGGAAGAGGGCCTGGAGGAAATACCGGTGGAAGAAAAGAGGAAGGAAAGGAAGAGAAGAAAGAAGAGGTTAGCAGCAGCCGAAATCAGAAAGAAGATGAAGAACCCAAACCGCAAGTTCAAAACAATGGCTACCCAAGAGGAAGAGGTAGATCTGGACGTGGGTATGGAAGAGGAGTGTTTCAGGGAACATGTTTCCACTATGGAGAAGAGGGGCATTGGGCATATGAGTGTCCCCAAAGCACCTCGAGAGAGTGAACAAGAAACAAGTGGTTCCTGCCAGAGTTGCTATGGCAGCGAAAGATGCTGAATCAAAACATTTTGAAGAAGCTGAGAAGGGATAAGCCATGATCGTGAGGAGAACCATGCTGATTGATGAAGACAAGCCAGAGCAGATGAGAATCCTGTTCTGCACATGATGCAAAAGTGCAGGCAAAGTCTATAATGTTATTATAGACAATGGGAGTACAGACAACTTAGTTTTCAAGGAGATAGTTGCTAAGTTATAGTTGGATAGAAGGAGACACCCGCATCCTTACCGGATTGTGTGGTTGTGGAAGGACCACAGAGCATGGGTCTATGAATAGTGTTTAGTCACGTTCCAGATTGGGAGATACCAGGATGAGGTCCTGTGTGATGTTTTCCCCATGGATGCTTGCCATTTGCTATTGGGAAGGCCATGGCAGTTTGATCGAAGTGCGATGCATGATGGTCGTGCAAATATGTATTCCTTGATGAAATATGGGGTGCGGCACAAGTTGAAGCCATTACAAACAATGAATGAGAAGGTGTGCAGCAATGCCAGGATTTGTTTGGTGGAAGGCAAAATTTTTCCAGGAAACAGGAATTGAGCAGGTTGTAAAGGTTGATGAGTGTTCAGAGATATTGCAAAGGACGCAGACCGAATAGCATAGAAGTGAAGGTCACTTCTCCTTTTTACCCAGGGTGTCTGATGCAGGAGCATCTGGCGACAGTAGAGCAATCTTGCATTTTCTAAAAAAATTTCAAAATTTTCAAAGTACTTTGCATTCTGACTTTTTTTCCCTAAGGAGGAAGTTTTGTAGAGCAAAGGGGGGAAGTTTCGCAAAGCATGGGGAGGGGTCATGAAATTGCGACCTCAAAAGGCGTTGGATTGACTTGGGTAGTTTCATCATGATATAGCGATGTCGCGATATCGCGACAATATTCGAAGCAAAGGTGAGAAGAGAAGTCCCGTCGCGATATCGCGACCTGTCGCGATATCATGACCAGTGGGAAGCTGCCATGTGGTAGAGCAAATAATGCAAGGTAGAGAGCAAAGTAAATACAAAAGGGGAGGGGGTCGCGAAATCGTGACATGTCACGATTTTGCGACATGTCACGAAATCGTGACCCCAAGGGGCTTCGGTGAGGCAAGGGCAGTGGGGGGTCATGAAATTGTGACATGTCATGATTTTGTGACATGTCGTGAAATCATGACCCCAAAGTGCTGCGACATTAGGAAGGCGCTTTTGGTCGCGATATCGTGACATGTCATGATTTCGTGACCTATCACGATATCGCGACCAGGTGAAGGCACAGCCAAAAGAGAACCAGCGGATGGCCAGGCAAGGCCAAATTTGACACGTGGTCAGCCACGTGTATCAATGCAGTTGTGAGAGGCATGTGTTTTAAAAATATTGCGGCAAGAAGAAGGCTTAGTTGAATTAAACACGTGGATAGCTACGTGTATTTAAAACAAATATGAGGGCCACGTATATTAAAATGAAGATAATAGCCGCGTGTATTAAACAAAGATGACTATCTTAAGGAGATTTTTTTTTATGACAAGGTGACAGTGGCAGTTGTTGAGGGATAGTCAGAACTAAATGACGGGTGCAGGTTAAGGGAGGCCATTAATGTAAACTTCATGGCGGATCGGGCAGTTGCCCATTTATGGCAGACAAATTTGAAAACTCGATCGAGGGGGAAAATTTGAATTTGAAATTTGTTTTAGGCGGGGGCATTAATTGCCTAGAGGACCGAGACCTCATTAAAAACTAGAATTTTGGTAACAGTTGGGTGTGGTGGACTAGAGGACGGGAAGTAGTACAGTTAGAGAGACCGAAGCCGAGCTTGGTCATTGTAAAGCCTACGGGCTGTTTTATTTTGATGTGTGTATAATTTTCTAAAGATTTTAATGAAAAGCATGAATATTTTGACTGTGTGATCTCCCGGTCCCCATCACCAAACCACTAAAAATAATCCAGTTGAGAGTATTATATGCTTAATATGATTTACATAGATAATACGCAAAAACAACATTTCATTTTACACATTGAATTGCACATATTACATTTAACAAATTGCATTCCATTCATTGCATTCACAATTATCTTCATACATTTTAGGGGTCATTTATTCAGTACAGATAATAATTGATCCAATAAAGTCATGGTGCCTTAATTAGGTCCACCTTTAAATCATAATCCACTTTATTACACAATTTCATAAAGTTAAATTGTTATTTGCAAACCATATTTCTATAATTCCCAGGTGTTTTTGGTCACTCAACCACTCCTAGTGTTTCTAGAAACCTCCAATACATGTTGATTTTTCTTTAGGACCAAGACACATTTTAACTAAGAAAATATTGAGCTATGGGAATTTACTCTAACATTATTGAACCAAACACAATTACATATCTTATCCTATGGATAATCTAGCTTCTTGGTCTCCTCCGTGATAGGTTTCATCTCAATTTACTCAAAATGGATTAATGAAATCACTTGCACACACATTGATTCTTGATTACCTTGAGTCATTACCATACTCATGATTTAGTAATTGAATTCACTACACACACATTTGGTCTTAGAGAAATTAGATACAATTTAATGAGTTTGTTGGATATCACTAGTATGTCTGAATCTCTGCAAAACAATTAGTTTTTCATGTGAACATCCATGTCATTCTTCCATATCAATTTTCCATATCATTACATGAGATTTCAATTTCACATGCCACAATTTTTGGGTACTCTTGATTAAACAAAAATTCTATACATGGTCAAGTAGAAATCTAAACTATGAATTATCATTAGAGCATTAATTTATTTGTGTTCATATACATTATCATTGCATTATCATCCATCACACACACAAAATTACATACACAAAAGCAAAATACATGTATATATATATATCACATGTACAATGAATACCCAAAGGCTATATACAATGGAGCACCAAGGCTCATGTACAAAAAGTGCATCTAAGCACTATCTATCACCTATAGGAAGACCCCTGTGACCTTGAAGGAGCCCTAAATCTAGAGTTGTTATACCTAGACTCACTATGCCTAACAAATATAGATATGGAGAAAGAGGGTCAATCTGAAAATCCAATGTGGTGCTACATCAATAGATACTCCAACTCCTGGATGTATCCATATCAATAGTGAAGGTGTAATACATCATGTCTCTGATGATGGTCCCTCTATGCTAGCTCTACCTCAAGCCTCGTAATCATATCCTCACCTCCACTTGTAGTAATTTATACCTTTAGCTTCACTTGTAGATGAGTTATCTCTACATCTCAAGCTGCTATCTTTGCATCTTGATCCACCACCATCTGCTCAAGCCTCATCCATTCCTCCTCACTCTGGCTTAGATGTCTCTCTAGTACCTCCTCCATATCATAATTGTCACCACCTCCATAACCTCTAATATTTTGAGCTTTATCTATTGCATCCCTCACCCATATTCATTCTATATCGAAGACATCTCCCATGTCTAGTATCCTCATCTGCCTAATCCACCTCAACCTCTACCTCATCCTCATCCTCATTACCCTTATCTACTTCTGAAATTAGTACAAATGGTGGTTATGCAATGAAACATATATCATACTTAGTAGTAGTTACTACGTCATCCACATTGGGGAGATCTATCTCCTCATCATCCTCATAGGTCACCCTCCATGCCTCAGCATAAGGTAGACTCATATCATCCTAAAGGTTCTTGTACAACATTGGTGCTTTAGAAACCCCCTATAATAGCCTAAAATATCCTAGCACATGTGAGAACTGTATTAGCTCCACCTCACTCCTATGTCTCCCAACCATCCATCTAGCTTATCAAACCCTTCATAGATACTTGTTATCACTAGTTCAAGTGGTGCCTCATCATGATATCCAATGAACCTGATTTGGTGTTAGACCTACCTATAGATATCTGTACTCCTGGATAGTATGGCTAGGACAACTCGACTACACTTCATTAGACACTCACCATATCAAAGTATAGGTATGCTCACAATCCCATGCCTTAGTAGGTAAACCCACAGGTTGAGCTACACTAAAGTGCTCCCAATACCAACACTATATAAATACACTACAACCTAGTCCCTTTCATGCTTGCCTCCTTATCTCCTAAAACTCTTGGTATAGTTGAGCTATTATTGTAGGTGTCCATGCATATACCAACTTGATCATATTCTATGGGAACCGATAGCCAATATTATACAGTGCCACTATGTTGACCAATAGTAACATGACCAAGGTGGGCAATACCTCTATCTTCTTATTGGAATACATCACCAAGTACTTGATCCCTCCACCCTTCACACTCATCGATGTCGAGCCTCAAATATTATCAGCTACAACACAAGACATACACAATGAAAACACATTAATGTCACATTCATTGCATAATTCAAAAAACAAAAAATAAAAATAAAAATTTGCACAATGTCCAAAGAAAGAGTGCCAAGGGCACTTACCTCAACAACATGCACCTATACTCTTGCTACAACATACACATCCTACATCACCACAACCTATAATATACCACTCTCCTTCACTCCACCTAACTTCTTTATTCACTTACTCTTCTTCAAACGTAATTGCTAAAACTTACAAATGTAAAAATGTAGGAGCATCCAATGGTGTAAGAATGATATTGCATCACCTAAATTTGTATCTATTTAATTTTGTTCCAAAGTTTGTTTAGTTGTTTAGAGGATGGAGAAATAGACCCAGCACTAAAAGAATCATACCAATATCCTGAGTGGTTTGGGAGCAATGTAAATTTTAAGGTCTCCTACCCTATCAAAACAAGTGAAAATCCTACTAGTAAAACTTGGAGGTCAATTTTGAAGGCCTTAGAGGCCTTTTTAAGGGCTAAAATATGGCGATATTGTGTTTAAACAGGCCACAAATCCCTTTAAGATATTTATGAAAACATGCGCTAATAGTCATTTCGAGCAACAAGCAATGAGTTATGACCTCGGGAATTTTTCCCTTAAATTTCAAATAGATTGTTGTAGGTGGGAAAATGGGAAATAGGGTATTTGGGGGGAAATTTTGAATTTTTATGGGATTAGTCTCTGTAAGCGCCATTCTCCCTAGTAAGGAATATCAGAAAAAATTGGTATTTTTCTTTATTTCTGTGGATTGTGTGTGATTTGGTTAATGCAAATATGCTTCAAAAAATGAATCTTATTTTACCTTTGTAGACTATTTATAGCTATTTTTGGTGCACTAAAATGTCCATGGGCATTCACAGACACATTGAAATGCTGACCAACATTTGTAGAGTGGAAAATGCTTATCGGTATCTATGCATGATGTAGACACTAGCCAATATTTGGTTTCAATATTTGCAAAAAGATCAAAATACTACAAAAACATAACTTACCTCCACAAAATCACTCCACATTGCATCCATGCATTAATTTCATCATCATATCTTGTTTTGTGAAACCAAAAATTTATTTGGGTGTGTAATTCTCGTTTGCGATAAAATGTCACAAAATCGCCTTACAAGCTTCAATCCAATTTTTTTAAAAATGACCACAATCATTAGTATAATAATCCACTTCATAATTTGTTTCATCCTTGTGATAACATGGATTGATTTGAGTATTTAAATTTTATTTGTAACTAAAATTTGTAAAAATTATCCAAAATTGCTCTAAAAATGCTCCAAAACCAATGCAAAATTTCACGAACTCATGCAATTCATTCATTAATGGATTTTTCATCATCACATTTTTATGTCAACATTATAAAATACACCAACAATTGTATTTGCATCAAATATTTTCCAATTTACCATACAATTTCAAGTGAACCTTGCATCTAGTGGTCTACTTTATCTCCTTGGCGATTGCAACGATTGGTTGTCCGTGCAATTCAGTAAAATGGATAAATCACTATAAGGATGCTCGACCATTTTCATCATCTAATATATCCATTTTTGAAAATAAAATCAATATTTGTCCCTCATATTTTGAGTGAGATTATGCTTAGACCAATTTTCTCAACAACTATCATTGATGCCCTTTTCCATGGGATTTCCAACATGGTAACTTTCATCAATTTATTTACAATTGCACCAGTCTCCTAGGATGCATATTGGTTAAAGTGATTGAGCAACCATTTAGGAATTCTATGTGGGAATTAGCTACAATCATGAGTGGCCCTAAGGATAGACTATTTTCTCTTTTTTTTTGCATTTGCATATTTGCATTTCAATGATGCCAAAAGGCACTTTCTTCAATAGCATGGAATCACCCAAAATTTGGGGTAAACAAATTTGATTTTGGTTTCTTTAATTTGTTGGGGTAAAAATGAAATCAATTTACATCATTCATATCATCCAAATTTACATAATACACTTGCACTTGCACCATTCACATACATTTTTCACCCATAATTCTATCAATTGGATAGTGAGACTTATTTTTCACTCATTCACAAATTTAGGAGGTAAGCTACATGTACAAATTCTTTTATGTTTAAAATCATCTTTGAACTCCAAGGAAAGAAAGCTGCTTCACCACTCCAAACAAGGTGTCTTGTATTTTTGCACCGCATTGTGTTTCACGCAACGTGATACAAAAAGGGGCATATGTAGATACCAAAATCTAGCCACTTTTCATCCATTCGTATCCTCCAATCACATTCATCCATTATTTATATATATGTATTTAATTAATATATATAAATATTAATATTTATATATATATATATATATATATATATATATATATATATATATATATATATATATATATATATATATATATATATATATAAATCCTAGACATCTACCACATTTTAATCTTAGGAATCCATCCATATCAATCCATGTCACTTATCCAAGATTAATCTCCACCCTTCCTCATGTTTTAATATCGATCACCCATTTTGTGTCATCGAAACCCTAACATGTTTAAGGGTAGATTATAAAATATGAGTCATTTTGATGAATCAATGCCCCTAGTCCCAAATTTGAACATTTTTTGTAGCTATTTTACTATCATATTTGTCCTTCGTCATCACCATTACATCACCAATTTTTACTACTGCCAAACCCTCAAGAACCAGATCTAATTCTACTTCATCACCTTCTACTCTCAAATGCCCCCAAATTTTGTAGAACACTATTGAGCATTTCTAGAACACTTCTGGGTATTCATAGCCATTACCAAACACCTCTAGGTATTTCCTACAACAATTTTGTAGTTTGTAAGCCCTCATATTCTTTTAGGTGTTCGTGTGACCATCCATAATATAAAAAAGAGAAATATTAGCATCGACAAGGTAAAAAATTCATTGTATCATTCATTTACATTATTGTATTTTTATTTACTTGTTTTATCTCTCAAAGCACCTCATGCAGTGGAGACCTCATTGGTGATTTTAACCCCTTTTATGTTATTTTCTATTTGCAGGTGCAAGAATCATCTTTTTGGAAGTTTTTGTAGCTAGGGTGGTCATGTAGGGATACACAAGCCCATACACACTCTTGTTTGGATCGAAGACAAGCCCAAAGACAGCAACTATTCCTTGAACTAGGGTTTTGAAACCCTTGTATTTGTAATATCTGTATCAAAAAGTATTTCTAAAACCCCATATTTGGGAACATTCATTGTACAACTCAAATATTTACCCATATTAATAAATAGATTACTCATTTTGTGCATTTTGTTTTATCATTGTACTTTTAGTATTTTATCTATATTTTGGTTTTGTTCATTTTTGGTTTATAATATGATACTGATAAACTTACCTTTTTATAAGAATAGACATCTCCACAAATAAGCCAAGGACTGGTGATTATTAAAGTCACACTGATTTGAATAATGATTCATTTATTTTGAAATATCCTTGTCTTTGCAAATGGTTATATTATTGCTACACTTACATAATAGGTAAATTTAAGTGGCATTACTAACATGTTTTACAAATATTTAATATCACTTTATGAAAACAAAAGTACAATGTTTAGTATTGTTTTATTAACATTATTACTATTATACCAAAGCATTGAAATAAATAAGAAAATAAAGACATGTAGTAAATGAAAATGTGAAGTTTCTATAAAAAATTAAAATAAAAATACATTTGGTGGGTTCAGGTAGTTTTGAATTTAGTTTCTTTTGAATGAATATTTTGAGGGTGTTCTTTAAACCCATATGAAAAAAAAATAAAGAGTATAAAGGTATAGAATGGATTGTTCACTTGGGAAGAGAGTATCTTTAGGAAGGGATTACACAGGATAGAGATATCACTACAAGACTTGGTGGATAGGAGGAACAAAACATCTATTTCATTGAGAAGTAATAAAAATAACTCCAAAAAAGTGCTTTTAGTTATACAAGGTACCTTTTCTATGATAAGTTTGGGAAATAACTTTCATATCATTGAAATGAGGTATGTTCTCTTATTATCTATCAATATGGTTTTAAAATTAAATGTAGAACCCTACATAGAGATAGTAAGACTTAATATTATCTAATAAATATGGAGCCTTTACTCCAACATAAATTATGGAAAGGGGGTCAGACGTAAATCTAATACCTTAACACCTTTCCCAAGTAATGAATGTGTATCCCTATGAAACATTCTCATATATGCTAATATATATAGAGAAAACATTATGGAATTATTATTTATTTTGTAATATATCACCTCTAAATACATTTAGATACACTATTTTTTTATAGGGTGTTACTTCTAGGTATTCATAAGTATGTACATGCACCCACAATGCCAAATTGGGCTAAGCTATAGCACACATGCAATCAAGAACATAGTCTATAGAACTTGGAGATAATCAATATGTATATTTTACCTTGAATATCATGATCATTTAAATAACCAATTGATGAAGTTGCCTCGAAAACAATCACACTATAGTGAAGCCTGTCAGTCCATCTATGATGGACTTCACTCGAGCATTAGAGTTATGATATATTTTTATAAGATGAGAAACATTAGAATATTTTATAGGTTGATTACACCATAGGGAAATGAAAATCTAAGTGTTATTTGGAACATAGATGGTGCATAAAATATGGTGTAACATAGAATTCTAAATGGATAACACCAAATGATTCATTGATTACACTGTAGATGCAGGGATAAGATAAGTTTTAGAAGTTATGAACTGCAAATAGTATGTATTAGATTGAATATGTTTTTTTAAAGTAAAGGACAGTTGACAAGAGGCAAATAAATACCCTTGTAAATAAAAATGTTAGTTATAAAAGAATTGAGAATAATCATTCTTTATTTAGTGTATTGATCTATAGAATGTATCTATGTTTAATAAATATTATCATGAATATATAGGGATTCAAGTTAATTAGTTAATAAATTATTGATATAGAAATGAAATGGTTCATGGTTTATGCTTGTAAAATATAGTTAAT
This sequence comes from Wollemia nobilis, assembly GCA_028583015.1. Lineage (NCBI taxonomy): Eukaryota > Viridiplantae > Streptophyta > Pinopsida > Araucariales > Araucariaceae > Wollemia > Wollemia nobilis. The sequence continues at coordinate 4,594,010 of JAQPPZ010017073.1, forward strand.
AAAAGAATATAGAAAATACTTTTGAGTTGATAAATTTATTCATGTATAGTTAAAGATGTATCTTGTAGGAATCTTGATGGCTATAGAATATTGAAAGGTTACATCTTGTTTTGGATAATCTACATCATTAATTGAGAAGTTTGAAGTATTTGCATTATTGGTCTTCTAAAATGTGACAAAGGCTTCATCTGGGTTACTTAAAGGCTTATTGATTTAATATAAATATATTAAATATAAAGGAACTAATGGGGGTTCCTTATCTAGTCTTTTGTGAAGATGTGTTTAAGGGAGAACTTGAGAAAAAGTTGTATAATAAAAATTGTAAGGAATTTTAGTACAAGGGAAGTATGGGATTCCCTCACTTATGATATGGGAGACTTACAAACACTTGTAATGAAAGCAAGATATAATATTTATGGAAACTCTTATGCAATTAGAAAGGATTGTAGAAATATAAAGGGATAATGTTTCCCTTTTAATTTATTATAGAAATGAAAATAAAAAGAAATGAACTATTTTTGAGGTTGGGTTTTCTCCATGGAAAGGGTTTCTAGGATATATGATGTGTAAATTGGTCATTTTTTATGGTAGTTGATATGAAATAATTATTTACATTTATTGCTTTAATGCTATTAGTATGAATAAAAAAGAAATATATTTGTTTATTATGCATTGATGAAATATTTATAATAAATAATTTATTGATGTTGTGAATTACCTCTTTATTTCCTACATTAGCATTTGATATGAAATGTAAAAATATGAGAGATGTTTGGTATCCATTTAATTTATGTATGATACGGTGGCATTTTAAGTTTTATTTCTTATACTTGAATGAATGGCATATAAAGGATAATCTTATCTTGAATTCCTTGGGATAGTGGGTGTAATTTTGTAAGGGTTTTAATGAAAGAATACCCAAGTAGTTAGACCCTAAGGTTAGGACTAAAACTAATTGACAATCCCTTAGGGTTTCCATGGGCACTTTAAGAATGGATCATTAAAGTGTGCTCCAAAATAAATAGGGCTTAGAATTCCATTGTAACTAGATCCATGTGATGGGATCTCCAAAGGAAAGAGAGGTACTCATATGATAAATATGATAATACATTAAACTAGTTAAGGAATGACAAGCACTAGCTTAATGGTGCATAGTAGTTATTGATGCAGGAGCATCCGGAGGTGGAAGAGCAATCTTGCATCATCCAAATTTTTTTTTTTCTCTAAGTACCAAAGCTGTCACGATATCGCGACACTTTCAGAGAAAGGGTGCCAAGGGGCAAAGTTGTCGCTTTTTGAGAAAAGGCGCCAAGGGGCCAAGCTGTCGCGATATCGTGACACTTTTTGAGAAAATGCGCCAAGGGGCAAAGTTGTCGTGAAATCGCAACACTTTTTGAGCAAAGGCGCAGAGGAGAAAATTTGTCATGAAATCGTGACACTTTTTGAGCAAAGGCACAGAGGAGAAAAGTTGTCATGAAATCGCGGTGCATTTTGAGCAAAGGCATAGAGGAGAAAAGTTGTCGCGATTTCGTGACACTTTTGGAGCATCGACGCAAAATGGAAAAGTCATCGCGAAATCGTGACACTTTTGGAGCATCGGCGCAAAAGGGCAAAGTCGTCGCAAAATCGTGACACTTTTGGAAAATAGGCACCAAGGCCAGTAGCTATCGTGAAATCGTGACACATTTTGAAAAGAAGCGCCAAGGCCAACAGCTGTCGCGAAATCACGACACATTGTGAAAAGAAGCACCAAGGCAAGCAGCTATCGCAAAATCATGACACATTTTGAGAAGATGCACCAAGGCATGCAGCTGTCATGAAATCATGACACCTTTTGAAAAGAGGAGCCATGGGGAGCAATTGTCATGAAATTGCAACCCGAAAGGGAAAACGAGTGCTAAAGGCAGAAACATCACGATTTCATGACATGTCACATTTTCGCAGCCCAAAGACAGAAGGAGGGCATGGGGGGCCAAGATGTCACGATTTCATGACATGTCATGTTTTTTGTGGCCCAAAGGAGAGAATACGATAGGCCGTTCACGACTCCACTCAGACAGGAAACTACAGAGGTCATTACAGAAGGGCACGTGGCAGCAAAGCGCAGGTGGCTACAGAGCACTCCTGGGAATGATGACTCAATGGGTCAATGGATAGGTGGCCACAAAGCACTCCGCCACTCCATCCCATGATGATTAAAGACACCTGGCAATAATATGCAGGCGGAGATAGAACATTCGTGCGAGCGGTTATAGGAAACCCACAGTTTGTGTAATGATGTCAGAAAGGGATCAGGTTCATTATAAAAGGCATTGCATACATTGTAAAAGGGGTTGGCCATTTTATATCTTTTGTAATTTGAATTCAAAAGTAGTTAATGAAATTTTGTGATCTTTTTGCATGTTATTCCAGTCCTACATCAGGTGGTATCAGAGCCAGAAGGTTCTGAGCATGTGAACAAACTGTCGACCGTGAGGTAGTTTATGCCAGGATCGTGGTTGTAGGTTGTGAGAAAGTGAGCAGGATGCCTCCACGTAGGAACCGTGGTGTTGCAAGGAATAGGGGAGCAGAGGTCGATCTTAGGGCCTTGGAGAGGCAAGTGCAAGCCCTGTAGGAGGAAATCAGAAGAGGAGTTGAGCCAAGAAGAGAGGAACCCAGCGAAGATGAAGTTTGGGAAGACGAGGTTCCATACGATGAGGAAGAAGCATTGGATCCAGCTGAAGCTAGGCTATATAGGGCCATATCCCAAATCGGGAAGCCAAATTTTGATGTCTCCACCTATTCTAGGAATCTTAATCCCGAGGAGTTGATAAATTGGATCAACGACATGGAGGAATATTTCGAGTATGAAGAGATCTCAGATCCAAATCGGATCAGATTCACAAAAACAAAGTTGAAGGGACATGCTAGCATTTGGTGGAAAGGAGTGCAGGTGGAAAGGAACAGGAGGGGAAAAGAAAAGATCACTAGGTGGGATCGGATGGTAGAGAAATTTAAGAGGCAATTCATCCCCATAGATTATGAGTTGGATCTGTTGAGGAAGATGCAAAGTCTTAGACAGGCAAGTAAATCTGTCAAGGAGTACACGGAGGAGTTCTACTAGATTTTGATTAGAACCAGCCATTCTGAGATGAATAATGAGAAGGTCGCTCGCTACATCAATGGATTGAGAACTAGCATTCAAGAAGAGCTGAGTCTAGTTTGGATGAGCACGGTTGAGGATGCATACTAGTTTGCATTAAAAGTGGAAGAGAAATTGAATAGGAGATTTGATGGTAAGCAGAGAGGGAAGGATCATGGTGGAAGAGTTGGTGGAAGGACCAGTGGAGGAAGATATAGATATTTGAGGAAGATTGGTGAAGCAAGAAGTAGCCAGAACCAGAAATAAGAGAAGGAGGAGAATAACCAACGCCCACAAAATCAGAACAACAACTACCCGAGAGGAAGAGGTAGGCCTGGGCGTGGGTTTGGGAGAGGTGTCTTTCGAGGAACCTGCTTCAACTGCGGAGAGGAAGGACATCGAGCATACAACTACCCACAACATCAAGAAAGGCCAAATCGAATACCTGAGGGTCAGGCTAGAGCTGCTGTAGCAGACGAAGGTGTCAAATCTAAGCACTCCGAGGAGGCAAAATAGGGGGAAGCAATGGTCATCAGAAGAGTCTTATTGAATGAGGAAAAGAATGCAGACCAGAGGAACAACCTATTTTGCACAAGATGCAAGTGCGCAGGCAAGGTCTGTAACATCATCATCGATAATGGAAGCACTGACAACTTGGTCTCTGACGAGATGGTTTCCAAGTTGCAGCTGGAGAGAAGAAGACACCCGCATCCTTATCAGATTGCATGGTTACAAAAGGACCATCGGGTGCTGGTCAGTGAGCAATGCCTGGTGAAGTTTAAAATTAGAACTTACCATGATGAGGTCCTGTGTGACATATTGCCCATGGATGCATGTCACATGTTGCTTGGGAGACCATGGCAGTTTGATCGAAGTGCAGTACATGATGGTCGAGCCAATACATATTCCTTGTCAAAAAATGAATTTTTCCATAAGTTGAAACCCCTGAAGGAGGTGGATGAGAAGGTATGCAGCAGTGCACGAGTCTTTCTAGTTGATGGAAGAAGATTTTTAGATGGCTTGAAGCCAGATCATATGTGCTATGCAATAATCCCTAGGGTTAGGGAAGAAGAATGCAAGGAAACCCCAGTGGAAGTCATGGGTCTGTTGGAGGAGTTCCCAGATATCATTTTTGATAATGTTCCTGAGGGTTTACCACCTATAAGGAAGATCAGTCACCACATAGACTTGGTGCCAGGGTCTAGCTTGACCAATAAGGCTGCACACAGAATGAATCCTATGGAAATTGAGGAGCTGAATAGGAAAGTTCAAGAGCTGCTAAAGAAGGGGTTGATTAGGGAGAGTCTTAGCCCATGTGCAGTACCTACAGTACTAGCACCCAATAAGGATGGAGAGTGGAGAATGTGCACAGACTCTCGGGTAATTAACATGATCACTATTAAATATAGATTCCCATTGCCCAGGATGGATGATATCATGGATTATTTGAGTGGAGCCGAGTACTTCACGAAGATTGACCTAAAAAGTGGTTATCATCATATCCGTATTCGAGAAGGGGATGAGTGGAAGACAGCCTTCAAAACCAGATAGGGTTTGTATGAGTGGTTGGTCATGCCATTTGGGCTAACCAACACATCGAGTACATTCATGCGGCTGATGAATGAAGTCCTGAAGGAATTCCTAGGCAAATTTGTCATTGTCTACTTAGATGACATCTTGATATTTAGCAGAACCCTGGAGGAACACCCGATGCATATCAGGAGGGTTTTTGAGAAACTATGGGAAGAGCGATTGCTTGATAAATCTGAAGAAGTGTAACTTCGTGAAGAGGTAGTTAGTATACCTGGGATTTGTCATCTCAGCAGATGGTCTCAAAATGGACCCAGAAAAGGTGAGGGCTATCATAGAATGGCCTGTTCCAAGAAGCGTGATTGAGGTAAGATCATTTCATGGTCTATCCAGTTTTTACCGAAAGTTCATCAAAAATTTTAGCAGTATTTGCGCATCTCTTATGGAGACAATGAGGGGGAACAAGAAGGAATTCAAGTGGACAGCCAGAGCAGACAAAAGCTTTGCTATGTTGAAGAAGAAGGTCACAGAGCAACCTGTATTAGCACTCCCGGATTTTAACAAGGTGTTTCGGGTAGACTGTGATGCGAGTGGTAGTGCCATAGGGGCCGTATTGAGTCAAGAGGGTAAGCATGTTGCTTATTTTAGTGAGAAGCTCAATGATGCCAGGAAGAAGTATTCGGTGTATGATCAGGAGTTCTATGCCATAGTTCAGGCTCTAAAGAAATGGAGGCATTATTTGTTGCCAAAGGAGTTTGTTCTGTATACTAATCATCAGGCACTACAATATATTAACAGTCAAGGGAAATTAAATCAGAGGCACCTAAAATGGGTCGAGTTCCTGTAGAGCTACACCTTTGTGTTGAAGCATCAGAGTGGAAGGTCCAATAGAGTGGCATATGCCTTGAGTAGGAGGCAATTTTTATTGATGGAGATGAAGGTGGAAGTTGTAGGGTTTGCTGAGCTTAAGTGTTTGTACCCTGCAGATCCCGATTTCGTAGAAGCTTGGAAGGCCTGTTCTATGCCTATTACCTTAGACAGGACAAGTGGTTAAATTTTCTGATTCAATATGGAATGTTATTTAGGAGAAACCAATTATGCATTCTGAGGAGCTCAATGAGGGAGAATATAATCAGGGAAAAGCACAGTGGGGGTTTGGCTGGACACTTTGGTCGAGACAAGACCATCTCCCTGGTTAGTGAAAATTACTACTAGCGACAATTGCAACAAGATGTGGCAAAATTCATAAAAAGTTGTAGGATATGCCAGATGGCAAAAGGTGTGAGGTAGCCTACTGGTTTATATCAACCACTACCTGTACCCAAAAGGCCATGGGAGGATATTAGTATGGATTTTGTACTTGGTTTACCCAGGACACAGAGGGGGCACGACTCCATATTTGTGGTAGTGGCCAGGTTTTCAAAAATGGCTCATTTTATTCCTTGCCAGAAGACTAGCGATGCGGTCCATGTGGCTGGTTTATTCTTCAAGAAAGTGGTATGACTTCATGGTCTACCAAGGAGCATTGTGTTGGATAGGGATACCAAGTTTGTAGGGTATTTCTAGAGAACCCTATGGAAGAAACTGAAGACGGATTTAAAATTCAGTTCTGCATACCACCCCCAAATAGATGGCCAAACAGAGGTGGTAAATAGGAGTTTGGGCAATCTACTAAGATGCTTGGTCGGAGACAAGCCCAAGGGATGGGATTTAGTTTTTTTGTAGGCAGAATTCGCTTACAACAACTCTGTCAATAGGAGTACCAATAAATCACCATTCCAGATAATCTATGGGAGTAGCCCAAGAAATGCTTCAGAGTTGAGAAGGATGGATACAAGAGAAAAATGTAGTGCTGAGGCTGAAGACTTTGCTGAACACCTAAAGGGCATGCATGAGGAGGTGACAAGGCACATCGCTAAGATGAATACTCAGTATAAGGCCCGGGAAGACTAGAAGCGCCAGGATAAGGAGTTTGAAGTAGGAGATTATGTCATGGTCCATCTCAAAAAAGAAAGGTTTCCTGCCAAGACCTATAACAAGCTGAAGATGAAGAAGTTTGGGCCATGCAGGATAATTGGAAAACAGGACTCGGGTAATGCATACGAGGTGGAGTTGCTGAGTGAACTTAACATCTCACCGGTTTTTAACATTTTAGATTTGGTTGAGTATCATGAAGGAGATAGCAGTGCAACACCAAGCCCAGATTTGTGGAGCATTCCTGCGGCCACTCCAGTCATAGATGAGATAGAAGAAGTCCTTGATACACATGAGGGCCAAAGTACTCGGAATAGGTGTTATTCTAAATATTTGATCAAGTGGAAAGGCAGGCCCATAGAAGATGTGACTTGGTTGTCGAAGGTAGAGGTTGACCGCCTGGGTCTACCTCAGACAGATCAGAAGTGAAGGTCACTTCTCAAATTCACCCCGAGTGTCTGATGCAAGAGCATCCGGAGGTGGAAGACCAATCTTGCATCATCCAAAAATATTTTTTTTCTCTAAGTACCAAATTTTTTGCGATATCACAACACTTTCGAAGAAAGGGCACCAAGGGGCAAAGCTGTCGCGATTTCACGACACTTTTTGAGAAAAGGCGCCAAGGGGCCAAGCTGTCGCGATATCGCAACACTTTTTGAGAAAAGGCACCAAGGGGCAAAGTTGTCACGAAATCGTGACACTTTTTGAGCAAAGGCGCAGAGGAGAAAAGTTGTCGTGAAATCGTGACACTTTTTGAGCAAAGGCACAGAGGAGAAAAGTTGTCGTGAAATCGTGACACATTTTGAGCAAAGGCGTAGAGGAGAAAAGTTGTTGCAATTTCATGACACTTTTGGAGCATTGACGCAAAAGGGAAAAGTCATCACAAAATTGTGACACTTTTGGAGCATCGGCGCAAAAGGGAAAAGTCGTCACGAAATCGTGACACTTTTGGAAAACAGGCACCAAGGCCAGTAGCTGTCACGAAATCGTGACACATTTTGAAAAGAAGCGCCAAGGCCAACAACTGTCGCGAAATCATGACACATTGTGCAAATAAGTGCCAAGGAAAGCAGCTGTCACAAAATCATGACACATTTTGAGAAGAGGCGCCAAGGCATGCAGCTATCACGAAATCATGACACATTTTGAAAAGAGGAGCCACGGGGAGCAACTGTCGCGAAATCGTGACCCGAAAGGGAAAATGAGTGCTGAAGGCAGAAACATCACGATTTCGTGACATGTCATGTTTTCATGGCCCAAAGACAGAAGGAGGGCATGGGGGGCCAAGATGTCACAATTTTGTGACATGTCACATTTTTGCGGCCTGAAGGAGAGAATATGACAGGCCGTTCATGACTCCACTCGGACAGGCGATTGCAAAGGTCGTTGCAGAAGGGCACGTGGTAGCAAAGCGTAGGTGGCTACAGAGCACTCCTGGGAATGATGACTGTGGGTCGATGGATAGGTGGCCGCAGAGCACTCTGCCACTCCATCCCATGATGATTGAAGACACCTGGCAGTAATATGTAGGCGGTGATAGAACATTCGTGCGAGTGGTTACAAGAAACCCGCAGTCTGTGTAATGATGTCAGAAAGGTATCGGGTTCATTATAAAAGGTAGTGCATACATTGTAAAAGGGGTTGGCTATTTTGTATCTTCTGTAATTTGAATTCGAAAGTGGTTAATTAAATTTGGTGATTTTTTTGCTTGTTATTCCAGTCTTGCGTCAGTTATATACTAAAAGAAGTGTGTACATCTACAAGAAGCTTGTATCTAAAAAGGATACTAGTTAAAGAATAATGGATACTAGTAGGGGATTTGACATCCCTTTTCTCAAACAAATGAGATAGGGTTGACCCTCATGTTGTAGTTAAAAAGTCCTTCAAATAGAAAGTAAGTAAATTAGGGGTGGCCACTCAAAGGTGTCCTTTAAGCTATATGGGTAGTGAGTAAATATAAACCCTAGAGTTGACATCGGCAAATGATCACTCCTATCCACCTAGGGGATGTTGTAGCATATGAAACCTAAAAGTGGAGGAATACATTATAAGGATTATATCATGATTATTTAAACTTGTAAATAGATTGATAAAGCAAACAAAATGCATAGATTTTAGGGTTGATATAGTTGTTATTAGATCATGGTTGTAGGTCCTTTATGCATTCTAAATATGGACTCTAATGGAGGAATAGATGACCATCTTGAAAATAATATATCCATGATTAATTTTGATTTGCACCGTATGAAGAATGAAATCTTCCCATGGGTATTGTGAATTATGGAAAGACCATCAATAAAAATATTGATCATACTTTTAGTAAGACATATCTTAGAAGGTGATAGTGAAAGGTGATACTCTTGAATGAGTGGTGAATATTGAATGCTATATTTGTTTAAATATAAAATAAACTAATAGAAGTATATGGAATAATAGCTAATATTAGATACTTGAATAGCTAGGGGAAAATGATATCTAAAACATAATAAGAAAAATGGGGAAACATTTGAACTCAAAGTCCCATTATTCAAGAAAGGGTTGGGATAGATCCAAAGAGGAAAATTTGGGGATATTAAGCAGAGTAGTGGAAGACCTCACATCTATGGTTTATCACATGCAATAAAAATTAGAAAAACAACAACAACAAGTGTTGGACACTTTCGTGTGCTTGAGTTGTTCAATTAGAGCTTCACAAAAAGTGAACTTACCAATCATTGTAACAAAAAGCAAAAAATAAGTAAATTTAGAAATTCCAAATAGTGAGCCTAACAAAAGACCTCATTCAAATAAGGTTAAGGATATTTATTAGATGCAAAAATAGTCTGCATTAGTCCAATTTAACTAGGTCAAGAAAGATGGGTAGGAAAATGCATGTGATATGACTTACCAAGTGGAAATAAACTTATATCCAAGAAATTCTTACTTCATTTATGTGAATATGTTAGAATAAGGTCATTAATATTTGAGGAAATGAAAAAGTGCAGATTTTCCACAATGGGAAAAAGAACAAAATATGAAGAGCAAGAAAAATCCCACTTTACAAAGAAGAGTGACAAGAAACTAGGGGACATTGAGAAGAATAAAAAGAACATTAAAGAATTTGGACCTCAAACTAATATGGAATCCATAGAGACACCAAATAAATAGAACTAAAACAAACAATTTGGACCTAATATAGGGTGGTTCATCTGTGAGGTTCCACATTATGCTAGTAATTATCCACAAAAAAAAACTAGTAAATAACCTAAAGAACCAAACCATAAAATCAAAGTAGATGTTGATAGACAAGCTACACCACTACATTTTGGAGGTATGACATTTTATGTTATGTTTTTATAAATATAAGAGCAAAAAATAGCTTCATTTCTACTAGATTAGTCATGGATGTACCAAAAAGATCGAGATACTTGGTAGAAGGGTGGAAAGTAGAGTATGGTTCTAGATAAATATACTCCATGGATCAATATTATCTTGAAGTACAAGTCATCCTACCTAATGGTTCCATAGAATGACACCTATATGTATCCCCTTTTCCTACCTTTGACATAGTTTTAAGGATGGATTGTTTAAAATACCAAGAGGTTGTAATCAATTTCCATAATATATGGATTAATTACATTGATAGTAACAAATAAAAAAGCTGAATTATCAGTGAACATGGTTATTTTAATCCTCAGTTACTATCAACAATACAATTAAATAAAACCATGACCAAAAATGGAATGATTTTTGTGGTTAAGTTTAATGAAGTGGAGACAAATATAAAGGAAGAGGTGTTTAGAAAAAACCCAATATTCTAGGATTATAGGAATGCATTTCTTGAATATTTACCTGGGTTACCACCAAAAAGAGAATTTGATTTCACTATAGAAATGATTCTTAGAATAGAGCCAATACATAGGGCCCAATATAGGATGAACCCTATAGAGATGCAAGATTTAAAAGTTCAACTCTAGAGATTGGTAGAAAAGGGTTTGATAAAACATAGTGTGTCACCTTAGGGTGCACCTATTCTCTTTGTAAAGAAGAATAATTAATTGTTGAGAATGTGTATTGAATATAGAATTTTAAACAAAGCAACCATCAAAAATAGATATCCTCTACCCAGAAAAGAGGACTTGTTTGACCAATTGAAAGAGGTAACCATATTATCCAAAATTGACTTAAAATTAGGCTATAATCAATTAAGAATTTGTGAGGAGGATACTCACAAAACTATATTCAAAAATAAAAAAACTATCATCAATTAGACTTATTGGACCAAGTCAAAGAATGTAAACCCTAGATCGATTTTGTACCAATATTTGAAAAAAATTGGTAAGAACTCCTAACAAATATAAATAATATGGCAATAATGATGGAATCTTGTGTGTTAGAGATAGTGTGATCATACCAAAGCAATTATGACTTAAGGAAAATGATTATGGAAGAAGTACATAAATCTCCTTATTATGCTCATCTAGGAGGGGCCAAAATGATAAAAATAATTAAAAAGACTTATTATTGGATAGAAATGAAAATGACACAAATGAATTTGTTACTCAGTGTATGGAATGTCAAATAGTGAAGGCTAAACACCAATATCTAGTGGGTTTTTTATACCCACATAATATAACTATTCGAGAATGGTAGGTCATATCCATAGATTTTATTGTGGGATTGCCTTAGAATAGATTCTATCCTAATGAAATCCTTGTTTTTTTAGACAATTTAACCATGGGCATCATACTTCTTTGGGAATGGCTCCATTTGAAGCACTATATGGCAAGAAATGTTGAATACTCCTCTCATGGGAAATCTAGAATATTGAATTATCATCATATTGAATATGGTTTAAGAGATGAAGGAATCAATCAAAATGATTAGATCAAGGCTAAAAGAAACCTCTGATCATCAAAAAAGTTATGTCAATAGAAAGCACACACTAAGAGAATTCTCCATAGGAGAAAGACTATTTCTTAGAGTAAAGCCCATGAAGAGTGCCATCAAATCAACCAAACTAGATCCTAGGTTTGTTGGACCCTTTGAATTCACCGATAAGATAAGTCCAGATGCCTATCTTCTCTCCTTGCCATCCAATCTATCCAAGATCCATGATACTTTCCATGTATCCCTACTTAGAAAGTATGTAGTTGATCCTGACCATGTATGGAATTTATCTAACTTGTAGATAAATGACCTAGTAATAATTCAGGTCCAACTAGTGAAGATTTTTAAAGTTCTATTCCAAACAAATGAGGAACCAAACTTTGGAGCAATATAAAGTCTAGTGGGACTGGTACTCGAAAAAAATGCTACTTGGGAGAAAGTAGTTAATATGCAAAATAAAATTCCATATTTATTTGAATGAATAAATATAATTTTGGTCTTATTGTAGGATACTCATGAAACATAGTGGACTATGTTTAGTTCAAGGGGGTATTATGTCATGATTCTCCCCTAAACAACTTTTCTAAATAAAATATTTATGAATTTATGTGAAATTATTAATGATAAATTATGTGGATTCTAAGAGGTTTTGATGACTAATGATATGGTACTAATAAACTTACCTTTTTGCAAGAATAGACATCTCCACAAATGGGCCAAGGACTAATGGCTATTAAATTCAAAGTGATTTGACTAATGATTCATTTTTTTTAAATTTCCTTGTCTTTGCAAATGGATATATTATTGTTGCACTTACATGATAGGTAGTGTTAAGTGGCATTACTAACATGTTTTAAAAATATTTAATATCACTTAATGAAAACCAAAGTATATTTTTTAGTATTATTTTATTAACATTATTTCTATTATACGAAAGCATTGAAATAAATAAGAAAAAAAAGATATGTAGTAAACAAAAATGTGAAGTCCCTGTTAAAAAAAAAAAAACAACTTAATTGGTTTGGGTAGTTTTGAAGTTAGTTTCTTTTAAAAAATATTTTGTGGATGTCCTTTAAACCCATATGAAAAAAAAAGGAAAGAGTAGGAAGGGATAGATTGGATTGTTCTCTTGGGAAGACAGTAGCTTTAGGAAGAGAGTACACAACATAGAGATATTGCTAGAACACTTCATGGATAGTAGCAAAAAAATATATCTTTCACTAGGAAGTACTCAAAATACCTCCAAACAAGTGCTTTCAGTTATACAAGGCACCTTTTCTGTGATAAGTTTAGGGAAATAACTTTTAGATCATTGAAATGATGCATGTTCTCTTATTATTGATCAATCTATTTTTAAACACAAATGCAGAACCCTGTGTAGAGATAGTAAGGCTTAATATTACATAAATAAGATGAAGCCTTTACTCTAACCTAAATTATGGAAAGGGGGTTATACATAAGTCTATTACCTTAACCTTTCCAAAGCAATGGATGTGGGTCCCTATGAAAAAATCTCATCTATACGAAGATATATAAAGAAGACATCATGGGATTATGCTTTAGTTTATGTTATATCACCTCTAAATTTCTTTAGATACACTACTTTGTTATAGGCTATTGATGTTCAGTATTCATAAATATGTACATGCACCCACAAAGCCAAACTACACTAAGATATAATACCCATGGGATCAAGAGTATAGTCTATGTTTTATTGAAACCAAAAATATTTCACATGGAAGTAGAACTAAGAGATAATAAATATGTAGATTTCACCTTGAATCTTATGATCACTTAAATAGGCAACTAATGAAGTTATCTCCAAAGAAATCACATTATAGTGAAGCCTGTGAGTCTTTTCATGATGGATATAACTCCAGTGCTAGAGTTATGACATGTTTTCATAACATGAGCAACACTAGAATGTTTGACATGTTGATTACATATTAGGAAAATAAAAATCTAAGTTGATTACATTGGAAGCCATGAGTTGGAACGTAGATGGTGTGTAGAATATGGTGTAACACAGAGTGCTGAATAACACAAAATTATTCATTGATTACACCTTAGATAGAGGGATAAGATAATGTTTAGAAGTTATGAACTGCAAATAGTGTTCCTTAGATTAAAGATATATATTTTTTAAGTAAAGGAGGGTTGACCATAGGTAAATAAATGCCCTTGTAAATAAAAATGTTAGTTATAAAAGAATTAAGAACAATCATTCTTTAGTTAGTGAATAGATCTATATAATGGTTCTATGTTTAATTAATATTATCATGAATATATAGGGATTTGTTGTGGCCATTCCACAACTAGCCCCAAAATTGGGGATCCACCTTTTTATTTTTCAGCTTTTGGATGTTAGGAGAAATTTTGATTTAGATTGCAATATATGTTTCAAGGTTTGGGAGTGGATTAGTGTCTCCTTTTAGTTTCTTTTAAGTTGTTTAGTGTCTTGATTAGATTCTTTATTGTTTTTATTATTTTGGTTAATTTTAATGTTTGAATTAAAACAATTCAAACATTTGAAATTAATTAAATCAAATTTAAATTAAAAAAAAAAAAGTAAAATAAAAAAGGATAAAAGGAAAAAATAAATAAATAAAAATAATAATAAAAAGAGAAAGGATAAAACACAATTTATGGTAAGAAAGTTTCAAGGATGACTAGGATCTACAATCTCAGCAGAAGGATGGATATTGTAATAGGTTTTGGGTTAACCTGCAAAACCCGGTAATTAATGAAGACTTTTATTTACCAAAACAAAGAGAAAGGATAAAAAATAAAAGAATAATAATCATGAAAATAAAATAAAAATAAAACAATCAAAATAAAACCATCAATGTGTTTTTTTTTTGGAAAGTTAATTTAATTTCATTAATGGTTTTGTTTTGGGAAAATTTTAATTTAATTTTATCTTTATTTTTGTTTTAATTAAATTTTATTAATAGTTTCATTTTGAAAAGTTTCATTCATGTGTTTTTCTTTATTGCAGGTTACTATTAAAAAAAAGAAAAGAAAATAAAAGAAAAAAAGCAACAACACTCCAGATGATAAATGTCACGTATCATGCCAATGGAAAAGAAAATGTTGGAAAGTCAAAAATTGGAAAAAGAAATAAATTGCCAAATGTTGGAAATTTTAAGAATAAAAGAAAATGTTGGAAAGCCAAGAGTTGGAAAAAGAAAGCGTTGGAAAGCCAAGAGTTGGAAAAAAAAATGAATAGCCAATGCTAGAAATCTTTAAAAACCCATTGAAGCTCATAAACAAGGGTTGTATGTTTTTTGGAAGAAGCTGTAAATACTGGTTGTAAAATAGAATAATTTTTTAATGCAAATATTTTATAAACTTGCACTTTATTAGCAAGATAGGAGGGGATTTTTTTTTGCATGTTTGAGCTAATGGTTTATCTTTTCTTCCATGTTTTCTTGGCTTATAGATAGTGTTAAATGCCTTTTAAGGGTTGCATTATCGAAGGATTAGAAGCACGGAATTTATTTTTATTCCTTAGAAGATTGTACCTAATTTATTTCAAATCGTGTGTATGCAGATTCAAATAAATTTGGTTATATGTAAAAAAGTCTCACATCTCTGATTTTGCAGGATAGGGTGGAATTAGACTGAGAGTAGTTTGATTTTAACATTTCCAGATTTTATTTTATTTTTTAAATATTTTCTAACCTTCTTTTTTTTTAGTTTTTTTTTTTTAAGTCAGAAAATAAAAAATTAAAATTTCCAAAATAAATACAAGGGTGTGAAGAATGAGCTTTAATATTTCATCCGAAACAAATTTGAACTCATTCCAAAGCCATTTTGATTTTATAAAAATTATTGAAAATTATTGTTTTATAAGGATTTTTATAATTTCGAAATTTTATTTTATTTTTTCACATTTTGAAGGCAAATCAGATTTTTTCAGCCTTGCATTTTTATTCGCAAGCAATAAATGAACCGTCCTTTATGAAAATTGCAATTTCATTAAAGGGGGGTAATTTATATGGCATTCCATAGGCCATCATTTTCGGAGCAATAAATTTGCCTCTCTTTATGACAATTCTGATTTCATTAAAGAGAGGTAATTTATACATTACATCAAAGGCTATTATTTTGAAAGCATTAAATTAGTTCTTCTCTATGAAAATTATGATTTCATTAAAGAGGAATAATTTATAATGACATTTTAAGACCATTGTTCTAAAGCAATAAATTGACGTCTCTTTATGAAAATTAATTTCATAAAATAGGGGTAATTTATTTATTATATTAAAGGTTATTGGTATTTTCATGTTCGAAGCAACATCAAGTGAATCCTTTCATCATTTAAGTTTCTGATTTAAAGATAGATTTTAATCTTCTATTTCATGCTTAAAGTAGGGTTTAATGCAAGATAAAAACTTGTTTAAAATCTACTTAATCTAAAGAAGATAAAAGCTATCTAAAATCCTTCAAGATAAAATGAACTAAGGTTTTACATCATGGTCATATGAGGGCCAATTCACATTTATGTTTTATTTTAAGTTTCATGAACAATCATTAGTATAACATGATAAAATAAACCAACACAAGCCCCTTGTTAACAGTTACTTGTAAATCACTAAGGTATTCATAGAACTAATTTAACATATCTTCGATCCGAGGTGTAGACCAATTGGTTCATCCAAACCCCATAAGGGGGGTGAAGGTCCAAGGTTCAAATATCGGGCCTCATCGGACTGAACGCTTGTCCATTTCTTGGTGCTTTCAGCGATGTAAAAGGTTTAAAATGATTGTGGCATGGTGGTTATAGGGGTGAACTGCACGAAGATCTACGTGGCGATTTCTGGGGTGGACAACGCAGAATACTGTGGTGGCCATAAAAAGCTGGAAAACCTACCCAGATTTGTGGCGGCTACTGATTCCACCATGTAAATTCAAAAAAAAAAAAAAACATATGTTCATAAGATTACAAATACACATGTGCAATGCTTATATAGAGGAAACTTGGATAAGTCATATTTATTTTTAACTTCTTTCAAAGAGAGGGTTTTGTTATCAAAATCCTAAGGGTAGTGTGATTTTTCAATTGGGAAAAACTACCACTCAAAATTTGTGTGCTAGAAGGAGGGCCAAAATTGGTTTATTTTATTGCTATTTAGATGCTAAATTGTTCATATTTCTTTAAAAGAGTTATTTGAAAGTATTGGTCTTGACTTACGAAGTTTTGATTTCCTATGATAACTTTCATTGATTCAAACATTTTCTAATTGATGATGCATTAATGCTAACCTTTTGCAAATTGGAAAATGTTCTCTAATGTCATGGTTTAATTGATGCATATGTTTGATTGATATACATGATGATTTACATGTGAAACATTCAAGGATTGTTAGTCATTTCATGCTTCTTTGAAAGATATTTCTTCGACAAAAAAAAATAGTATTAATGTTGCATTCTTTAAGGTCCACTAATGGTATTCCTTGCTTCTTTGATGGTAGGTTCTCCTTAAAATATACCTAGGTCTTCACATCATATACCTATATCTCATTGGGATCATCTACCTCATTTTAAGCATGATGGAATAAAATCGGTTGAGGAACATATTTAGGCATACAATAACTCTTTAATTCAATGGTAAATTTTTTATGAAGATGTTGCTTGTTATTCATTTTTAGCTACATTAAATAAATTGACTTTTGATTGGTACCTCAGTTTACCTGCAAGTTCTATCACTTATTGGGCTCAACTAGCAGCAACTTTTCTTAGGTATTTTGAAAAACCACTTGACCCAATCCTTATGTATTACCAATTTGCCGCTACTCGTAAAGGACTAAATAAATATTTTGAGTTGTTCAATAAAAGGTTCCATGGGTTATATGTTCAATTGATGGTACCCTATGTTACTACAGAGGGAGTTGCTATCCAAGTGTATTTCAATGCTATTGATCCATTAATTTATATGTATTTTTTAGGGATACCTCAAATCACATCTTTATCCCAAGATTATACTCAAGCAATGGAAATTAAACAACAATTGAATTATCAAAATTCTAATGTGGGTTTTGGATCATATATTTTACAATCATCTAATACATCCCTTGCCCATCCAGCGATTGGTACACCTCAACCTACCATTCAAAATCAACCATTATTCTCAAGTGTGAATCAATGTCAAAATACCCATCTTGATAATTTTACAAATCATGTTCCAAATGATGACCAACTAGAAATGAATGGTTTAGAATCATTATTTACAAAGGAGGATTGGGATGATCATAGAAATTTGAATACAAGAATTGATTCCATTGAAGAGACCCTTGACCCACCACGAATGGTTGAAAGTGAATTGAAGGAGGAATTAATAGAAGAATCTAAAGATCATGCCAAAGATACAATAGAGTTTCATCCCACGGATTTAGATGGAATTTTTTATAATAGTTGGAGAAGATATGAATAATCATTGGTTTTTCACACCTCTATTGATGAAATTCCTATTGACATGCAGGCTGCTTAAAAACCCATCTCAAATGAAGATATTTACTATAATTCATGAAAGTGAAGGGCTACGATATGATAACAATGGTAAATACCATGATGATGAAGGAGAAAATTACAAAGTTTTACCAAGTCTTGGTAAATGAAAGTGCACAAAAGGTAGAATCTCACCTTTTATGTGCAACCATGCAAACTCTAGGTGAAATCTTACCTAATTGTCTATGGGATTCAAAATCTATTTATGATGAAGTGCCATTAGAGGTGAATGAAGAACTAGAGTTGATTTCCACTCACACCACTAATGATATTACTTTGTTGAATGAAAGAGAAATTGATGTGTTTGAATTGTTGAATCAAATTCATCAAAAATTGATATTGGAATCTAGGATAAAAAATTATAATGATCCTCAATTAATAATTATCCTAGATGCTTGCAAGTGGTTGCATAGATTTTATTGGCCTAAATATGTGAAAAATGACATGGCTTCAATTTTTTTAGAAATAGGCTCCTACTTGAAAGATCTCATATTTGAAAAAGAAAGCCTAGATCTAGATAATAAATTGAATTGTTAAATTTGAATCTTAAGGAATAGACAAGAAAGAATTGAAATTATTGTCTTATCAATTTGAGGACTTGAAACTCCACTATGGTATTACTAATGGAACTAAATTAAAATGATGGGATGAAAGAGGTGAAATAAATATTGTTGCATTTTATGGCTTAATATTACTTGGGTTTGATTTTTGTAGATCTTGGCATGCTTATCATAATATGTGTTTGTTAAAGTGTGCTAATCGTGTTTGGGATCTAGGGAAATAATGACCTAAATTTTGCATCATCTTGTACATTATTGTATATTATTGTATATAGTTTTGGTTATGTTTTTATTTTGATTTTGTTGTTTTTGTGCTTTGTTCTTAAGTTTGGTTTGCGAGTGTTGGGTTTTGAGTTTTTCCCTTGTTTTGAAGTGATGTTTCATGGTTGTTAATTTATGGACTTTAGCCATTTTTTGTGTTACTTTTTTAAGTAGGTTGAAATACCTAATATAAAAGTAGGTGAACCTGAGAAAAATGGGATGTTTTATTTTATGATCATGCTCAGATTTTAGGACTAAAATGGTGGAGAGTAGAACAATTAAATATTTTTCTAAAGCTCCACATGTAACTCACATTTTAAAGGGTATTTCTGGAAGTCCTGAAGGATGAATTTATCTTGATTTGCAAATTAAGGCTAAATTCTAACATGCTCAAATTCAAGTGTTACATAGAGATTTGTAAATTTCTCTATAAAATAAGAATATAAGTAATACAAAGATTGATCAAATCTGTCACTAAGTTTAGATAGACTCCACTGGGGCTATAAATGTTTGAATGGTAGTGGGGCTCTGTCTATACAAAGCTTGATAAAAAAAACAAGCATGGAAAGGCTTGATCAAATCAGTCACCTAGTTCAAAAAATCTCCATCGGGGCTATGGATGCTTGATTGGCACTGGGGCTCTATCTGAACAAATTATACTTAAAATATACTTTGCAAAATATTATTCAAAATGAAATATTATGAGCAATATTTTATAGGCTATTGCAAGTCAGGTGATGGAATCTGAATAGTTTTCAAAGATACAAAATGAATCACTTTACACACACTGAGTAGAGGTAGATGGATTAGTTGTTTTATTCAAAGTTGTTTACCTCCACCTTCATGGGACATCGCTGAATTATTATTATTTCACTAATATTTAATGTGCTCGTTTTATATTGGGCTCTTCATCTGAAACACTCAAGAGCATTTCATAGCAAAGTCACCATTTGTTGTGACCATTCAACAACTAGCCCCAAAATTGGGGATACACCTTTTATATTTTTCAACTTTTGGATGTCAAGAGAAATTTTGATTTAGATTGCAATATATGTTCCAACATTTGGGTGTAGTTTAGTGTCTCCTTTTAATTTCTTTTAAGTTTTTTAGTGTGTTTATTAGCTTCTTTATTGTTTTTATTTTTTTGGTCAATTTTAATGTTTGAATTAAACCAATTCAAACATTTGAAATTAATGAAATCAAATTTAAAATTAAAAAAATAATAAATAAGTAAAATAAAAAAGGAGAAAAGGAAAAAATAAAAATAAAATTAAAAAGAGAAATGATAAAAAAATAAATAAATAATAATCATGAAAATAAAATAAAAATAAAACAATCAAAATAAAACCATCAATGTGTTTTTTAAAAACTTAATTTAATTTCATTAATGGTTTTGTTTTGGGAAAATTTTAATTTAATTTTTTCTTTAGTTTTGTTTTAATTAAATTTTATTAATAGTTTTATATTGGAAAGTTTAATTCATGTGTTTTTCTTTATTGCAGGTTACTATTAAAAATAAAGGAAAAGAAAAAAAAATCGGCAACACTCAAGAAGAGAAGTGTCACGTATCATGCCAATGGAAAAGAAAATGTTGGAAAGTAAAAAGTTGGAAAAAAAACAAATTACAAATGTTGGATATTTTAAGAAGAAAATAAAATGTTGGAAAGCCAAGAGTTGGAAAAAGAAAGCATTGGAAAGCCAAGAGTTGGAAAAAGAAATGAATAGCCAATGTTGGAAATCTTTAAAAACCCATTGAAACTCATAAACAAGGGTTGGACGTTTTTTGGAAGAAGCTGAAATACTGGTTGTAAAATAGAATATTTTTTTTAAGCAAATATTTCAAAAACTTGTACTTTGTTAGCAAGATAGGAGGAGATTTTTTTGAGGAGATTTTTTTTGCATGTTTGAGCTAACGGTTTATCTTTTATTCCATGATTTCTTGGCTTATAGATAGTGTTAAATGTATTTTAAGGGTTGCATTATTGATGGCTTAGAAGCACATAATTTATTTTTGTTCCTTAGAATATTACACCTAATTTATATTGAATCGTGTATATGCAGATTCAAATAAATTTGGTTACATGCAAAAAAGTCTCACATCTCCGGTTTTGTAGGATAGGGTGGCATTAGACTAAGAGTAGTTTGCTTTTAACATTTCCAAATTTTATTTTATTTTTTTATGTTTTCTCACCTTCTTTTTTTGCATTTTTTAAAGTCGGCAAATAAAATAAAGATTGAAAAAAAATAAAATTTCAAAAATAAATGCAGGGATGTGAAGAATGAGCTTCAATATTTCAGCCGAAATAAATTCGAACTCATTTCGAAGCCATTTTGATTTTATAAAAATTATTGAAAATGTTTTATAAGAATTTTTATAATTTCAATTATTTTTTTCACGTTTTAAAGGTAAATCAGATTTTTTTAGCCTTGCATTTTTATTCACAAGCAATAAATGAACCGCCCTTTCTGAAAATTGTAATTTCATTAAATGGGGGTGATTTATGGCATTCCATAGGCCATCATTTTCGGAGCAATAAATTTACCTCTCTTTATGACAATTCTGATTTCAGTAAAGAGAGGTAATTTATACATTACATCAAAGGCTATTGTTTTGAAAGCATTAAATTAGTTCTTCTTTATGAAAATTATGATTTCATTAAAGAGGTATAATTTATAATGATATTTTAAGGACATTGTTTTAAAGCAATAAATTGACGTCTCTTTATGAAAATTAATTTCATCAAAGAGGGGTAATTTATTTATTATATTAAAGGCTATTGGCATTTTCATGTTCAAAGCAACATCAAGTGAATCCTTTCATCATTTAAGTTTCCAATTTAGAGATAGATTTTAATCTTCTATTTCATGCTTAAAGTAGGGTTTAATGCAAGATAAAAAACTTGTTTAAAATCTACTTAATCTAAAGAAGATAAAAGCTATCTAAAATCCTTAGATATAAAATGAACTAAGGTTTTACATCATGGTCATATGAGGGCCAATTTACATTTATGTTTTCTTTTAAGTTTCATTAACAATAATTAGTATAGCATGATAAAATAAACCAACACAGACGCCTTGTTAACAGTTACTTGTAAATCACTAAGGTATTCCTAGCACTCATTTAACATATCTTCATAAGATTACAAATACACATGCAATGTTTGTATAGCAGAACCTTGGAGAAGTCGTATTAGTTTTTAACTTCTTTGCAAGAGAGGGTTTTGTTATCAAAATTCTAAGGGTGAGTGTGACTTTGCAATTGGGAAAAATTACCACTCAATAGGATTCAAGTTAATTAGTGAATACATTATTAATTTAGAAATGAAATAGTTCATGATTTATTCTTGTAAAATGTAGTTAAGAAAAGAATATTGGAAATACTTTTAAGTTGATAAAGTTATTCATGTATAGTTAAAGATGTATCTTGAAAGAATCTTGATGGCTATAAAATATTAAAATATTTCATCTTGTTTTGGATAATCTACGTCATTAATTGTGAAGTTTGAAGTATTCACACTATTGGTCTTCTAATGTGATAGAGGATTTATCTAGGTTACTTAAAGGCTTATCGATTGAACATAAATTCATTGAAAATAAAAGAACTTATGGGGTTCCTTATCCATTATTTGTGAAGATGTGTTTAAGAACAATAAAAATGTTAGTTATAAAATATTTAAGAACAACCATTATTTAGTTAGTGAATAGATCTATAGTATGGTTCTATGTTTAATAACTAATAATAATGTTAGTTATAAAATATTTAAGAATAATTATTTAGTTAGTGAATAGATCTATAGAATGGTTCTATGTTTAATGAATATTATCATGAATATATTGGGATTCAAGTTAATTAGTGAATAAATTATTGATTTAGAAATGAAATGGTTCATGATTTATGCTTGTAAAATGTAGTTAAGAAAAGAATATTGGAAATACTTTTGAGTTAAAAAAAGTTATTCATGTATAGTTAAAGATGTATCTTGTAGGAATCTTGATGGCTATAGAATATTAAAAGATTACATTTTGTTTTGTATAATCTACGTCATTAATTGGAAAGTTTAAAGTATTTGCTTTATTGGTCTTCTAAATTGTGATATAGTCTTTATCTGGGTTACTTAATGGCTTATCGATTGAACATAAAGTATTTGAATAGAATGGAAATCATGGGGGTTCTTTATATAGTCTTTTGTGAACATGTGTTTAAGGGATAACTTGAGAAAAAAATTGTAGATTGATGATTGTAAGGAATTTTAGTACAAGGGAAGTATGAAATTCCATCGCTTGTGAAATGGGAAACTTACAAATACTTGTAATGAAAGTAAGACATAAGATTTATGGAAACTCGTATACATTTATAAAATATTGTAGAAAGATAAAGGGATAATATTTCTCTTTTAATTGGTTATAGGAATGGCAATAATAAGAAACAAACTATTTTTAAAACTAGGTTTTCTCTCTGGAAAGGGTTGCCAGGATATATGATGTGTCTAATGGTTATATTTTAGGATACTTTATATGGAATTATTATTTATATTTATTAATTTAATGCTATTAGTATGAATGAAAAAGAAATGGATTTGTTTATTCTGCTTTGATGAAATATCCATAATAAAGAATGTATTGATGTTGTGGATTACCTCTTTATTTCCTACATTAGCATTTGATATGAAAAGTAAAAATTTGATAGATGCTTAGTATCCATTTATTTTATGTAAGAGAGCATGGTATTTTCAGTTATGTTTCTTATACTTAAATCAATGTCATATAAAGTATAATCCCTAAGGGATAATACCTTAGGGTGACCATGTGAACTTTATGAATGGATCATTAAAGTTTTCCCAAAATAAAGAGGGCTTAGAATTCCATTGTAACTAGATCCATGTGATGGGATCTCCAAAGGAAAGAGAGGTACTCATGTGATAAATATGACACCCTATTAAACTAGTTAAGGAATGATAAACACTAGCTTAATGGTGCACAATAGTTCTACAATAAAATAAGTATGTATATCTACAAGAAACTTATTCCTAAAAAGGATACGAGTTAAGTAATGATGGATATTAGTAGGGGATTTGGCATCCCTTATCTCAAATGAATGAGATAGGGTTAACCCTCACCCCATGGTCAAAACTTCGTTCAAAATTAAAGTAAGGAAATTTGGGGTGATCACACAAAGGTGTCCTTTAATATGTATGGGTAGTGATTAAAGGTAAACCCCAAAGTTAACATGGGAGAATGGCCACTCCTATCCACCTGGGGGATGTTGCAGCATATAAAACCTAAAAGTGGAGTAGTAGCTTCTAAGTATTATATATAGATTATCTAATCTTGCTATTGTATAGATAAAATAAAATAAAAAAATTGGGTAGATTTTAGGGTTGTTACATTCTAAAAATCATAAAACTAATAGTAAAAATACTCTTAACAATATAAAATAAATTCATATACAATAATTAACCTCCTCCACAAGAAGTATTAGAGTATAATATTAACTAATATCACTACATAAACCACATATCTACCAATATCTATGTCCTAACCAACCAACAAAGAAACATTAAAGTCCCTCTTGATCATCCATTATATGATACACTAACCCAATATCATTTTATCATCTAATATCAATCCAAACCAAATCTAAAGATGTTTATAATTTATTAGAGGAATTTGAATATAGTCTAAAAATATATCAATATTGAGCCTTATTAAATATTTAATCTACACAGACATCCTCATCAAGATTTTTAGTGAGCATATAGTCCCTTATGAACATGACCCAAATAAATTTTCCTTACATTATTCAGTAAATAAGGGTATATTGATGCTAAAATATGCCTTTATGAGGATGGTATTCCTATCCGAGCCACTTTAACAAGGGATCCTTCTTGTATATTACAAATTAAATCTATGATGAACATATAAATATAATCCTAGTTGATAATTAATCAAGATTCAATATCTGAAGCATTAAATTTATTAGATAATTTAAGACTAGTCTATGTTATCTAATTTATATTATAACATCCTTTTACGATGACCTTATATATTATAAATTTTTAAGGTCCTATTTACCCTTCTTCAATGTTTAATATATGTGTATAAACTTTAAACCTATAACATAATTACTAGAACTAAACCCTTCAAGTACTACAAACCAATTGAAGCTAAAACTCAAAGCCCAACAAATCTTCTCTCATATTATAGAATACAAGGTCATAGTAGATGTTCTTAATAAGTATACCTAGTGGTTTAGAAATAATATTGTATATAGGAGAGAGTAGTATTTATTTTTCTATTGATTATTTTATATCAGACATATAAACTAGTTAAAATCCCAAACATCCCTTGACTTTGTTCCTTTAAATATGGAATATCCTAATTCTATATTTATAATATGGTGTACCTATATAAAATTTCTCTTTTCACTATGATGATAGAACTACCAACCATACAAAACATTAGCAATATGGGTGAAAAGTTTTAAAGAGGAGTTTTCTCTTTTAGTAATAAAAATATAAATGATAAAAATGGAAGCCCTATCTAGGGAAAATATACCTCTTTTTATTTTTCCAACTCTCATTAAATACCTAAGAAAATACTAGTCAATATGGGTTACCACTTAAAGGATATAAGCTTGGATAAGTAGGGCATAAAATAACCACTTCAAATGGAGGCTTAGCTAGGATGATACATTATAGGTCTTAACACTCAAAAAGACTAATGTATACCCTACCTTATTTTATAATGAAGATAATTAATCTATTAAAATATATTATTATAACCAAATACTATTAGTTAGCATTGTCTCTTCGAATGGTTTGTAATGGAATGGTGAATATTTTTCATGTCCCAATCATGTTACATTTGAAAAAATATATAGTTTATCACTGTGGTGTGAATCACATTTATTTATTCTATCCTAAGATGTTGTATTATAAATATTATTATGACTAGGAGTAAGATAACATAATTTTCATCCCAAATGATTCTCAACAAGTTAATGATTATCTTGTCCAAAACTAGTTTTGGTTTTATCCAAAACTAGTTCTGGTTTTAGGGATATTTCTATCAAATAGGCAATGCGTCCATTTCCATGATCCTAACCTAGATCTCCAATTCTAAAATATTGGTAGTAAATACATAGATATCTTGGGTAATAGAATATAAATCTTGTATTTTAATAGAGGGAACTATAGACATCAATGTGGGGATGCCAAAGAACTTCAAATCCTTGAGCTATGTAAGTTTTTTACTCCAAAATAATAACAAAAATAAACCAACCTATTAATAAAAATTAAATACTTATGTATTCTATTGTATGCTAACATGGCTAGCCTACATAATTCATTATTTTATAATAATCTATTAGTCAATCCAAAAGACAAGCCTATCAAATATAAATTTCACAAGATATATCTTAATGTCACACTTCTAGTGAAAGAAGAATTTCAAAACATTATTTATGATGGTTTTGTTCCACATTACCATATTACCAACATTTTCCTAGTGTAAAAAATTAGAAAGCATCACAGTCACCAACATTGATATGATTTTCAAATTTAGCATAAGATGTGGAATTGTGAATGGATTTTCAAGCTATAATAAAATAAAAATAATCATCTAAATAATAGTATATGACTACAATCACCATATCTTTGGGAGTATTCTTCTATAAATTTATTCCCTTAGAGTTCAATAATAGAAGGTCTATCTATAAATATACAAGATATATGTCTCTGATGATATAATGCATGATATTATCGAAATGTATTCCAATTAAATTCTTGGTTTTTCAATTTATAGGAAGGACCTAGCCATAACTTGAAAGATATCTTTCAAATATTGAGAGATATAAGGTATGCCTAAGCCAATAAACTATATATCTATTGTAGCTTATAGCAAGATCATAATGTCTATAGTTTGTAGGAGGCATAGAATTAGATTTTGACAAGATAGAATATATAATTAGAATTCCACCCCTTAAAAATATTACCCAACTTCAGTGTCTCTAAGGAAATATTTAGTCCATAAAATGGCATATCTCCCCACCTACCAAAAATGCAAAATCCTATATAGAGTCTAAATAATGATACAATATTTGATTGGCATACAAATTATCAAAAAGTTATTTAAAACATTAAGAAGCACTTAATGTCACCTCCCAATCCTACTTAATTATTTTTGTTGTACATTACCTACAATTGAGTATGCCTTTGATGATTTTGTGTCCCAATATGATGATAAATATAGAGAATAATTAATCTATTATATCAATAGAATATTATTAAACTTTGATATCTATTTTACTCTCTTAGAGAAAATCTCCATATCTATAATATATTATTCATGGAATGTATGGAATAACATGCCAATCCATAAGATCTTTGTATTGTAAGGGTTGATGTTTTGTAATATATTATATCAAAATATTATATTTTAAGATGCATTGCTATCTGGATAATGATGCTTATCAAATTTGACATTCATTTCATAGTTAAAAAATTAGTGAATGTTCAAGTCCTAGATGATAAATTATCAAATGCATTTTTTAGAATCCAACCAAATTTTGGAGAATCCAACCAATCCTTAAGGACCAAGTTACATGATAAATTTATCCTTTTTCTCAAAACAAAATTTGAAGAATGTAATTTTTAGTCTCTCTTATTTGGTGGATCCAAGTATATTAGAGTAGGTGTGGATATTATCTTTGTTTCTGCTTAAGACCAACTTATGCATTTGTTTTTAAATTCTCATATTTACCTATAATAGTAATATAGTATAATGTGAAACCATTATCATTTGACTTAGGGATGATAAAGATCTTAATATCAAAATTCTCAAAATATTTTATGATTTACAACTAATTTTTAAATAAATAATTAAATTCAACCAAACAAATGTGAAAAAATTAAGCCTTAAAAAGACATAATTGGCTTATTGTTTATAAATTTTTACAAGGTTTCCATTAAGCCTATCCTAAAATCAATAATCGCATTGAAGATGTTATGGATTCCATATCATTCACATTTTATGTATGTAACCTTAATAATTAGGAAAATAAAGTAGCCTATAAGCATAAAGGGTAATTTATATCCTTTATAACTTTTCTCTTTTAAGGCGATCCTTCAACTAGCCACTCATGTCAAGATATATAAATATAAAATTTTTGTTAGAATTTTTGATGAAAAAATAATGAAATAATATAATAATTATAGCATTTCAATGTCATAATTCCTAATATCTTACATTAATATATCCTATATAGATATTCACTTGGGTTTCTAGAACAAATCAAATCTTAAGAGGCCATAAATGAATCCCATTATGGGTCCATTCACTTTAGTGGTGTCACAATTATCACAAGGTGGATTACTATTTTACCACCATGAGAAAGTACTTTTGTAACTAAATCAAGTGATGTGATAAGTGTTAAAGATATAATAACCTTATCCACATGCTATCCCAAAGCTTGGAAACCATCACATATCCCTATCCCTTATTCATTACAGAATTCACATTAATGAAAATATGAATGCCATATCCTCTAATGAAAATAATTTTATTATTACAGAGAAAGAGTATTTTACAAAGTGGGTTGTATCCATGCCATTATATTCTACCATTTGTATACAAGCATATAATTTTATCCATAGTCAATACAAATATAGATATGTAATTCTATCAATCACCATTTTAGTAAATATAACTCCATATTATAATATGTATGTTAATAAAAAATATGATAAATATCATATATAACACAAATGGGTTATCTCCTCCTATATTGAAGATAATGGTCAAGCTAGTAAAATTATTGATATAGACTTCAAGATGTTTCTCAATAAGATGAGGAAAGATATGTATTTATCTCTCTAACCTAATTTTTAGTCCTATCACATTAGTATCATAAACCTAATACGTACGAATATTTATACCTTGGTCTATATATCTAAGGCCATTTTTCCTTTTTATATTAATGTGTTTTCATTAGAAAATATCTTATGACACACTTCTATAAGTGATACATATTATCTACGATAACATAATAAGCCTAATTTACTTGAAATTTTTTTCATATATACCATTGAATAGATTAGGATCTAATAGAAAGGGCTTAAAATATCTTATATACAAAATATCAAAACTTTATCCTTTAGAATTGGTAAGTTGGTCTTGAAAGAAATAAAAGGAACATCCATTCCAAAGAGGAG
This sequence comes from Wollemia nobilis, assembly GCA_028583015.1. NCBI lineage: Eukaryota > Viridiplantae > Streptophyta > Pinopsida > Araucariales > Araucariaceae > Wollemia > Wollemia nobilis. The sequence continues at coordinate 4,623,046 of JAQPPZ010017073.1, forward strand.
CTTAAGGGTAATTTTGATCCAAATAGCTAGCCCTATATATTATAATTATGAAGTATTATTCCAATGTATAAAATTTGTTCACACGTGTTTAAAAGGATAGTAAAGAGCCAAAAAATATATGAACCTTAAAGCATATTTTGATTAAGAAATTTTTTGTTTCTCTTTCCATTGTTTTTTATGAATCTTGCTAGTTTTTATTTGTACCAATAATTGTAATTTTTCCTTTTATACCTTTAGGATTATCATATAATAAATAATATTTTGAATATGCATCTCTTTTTTGTCTAACATATACCTTTTTATATTTTATCTTGTATATTTTTATTTTATCTTGGGGAGTATTCTTCTATCAATTTATTCCATTAGAGTCCAATAATAGAAGGGCTATTTGTAAATATACATGATATATATCTTTGATGATATCATGCATGATATTATAGAAACTTATACCAATGATATCCTTGGTTTTTCCATTTATAGTAAGGACCTAGCCATAACTTCAAATATATCTTTCAAATGTTGAGAGCTATAATGTATGTCTAAGCCAAAAAAGTATATATGTATTGTAGTTTATAGAACATAGTGTATATAGTTTGTAGGAGATACATAGAATTAGATTTTGACAAGATAGAATATATAATTAGCATTCCACCCCTTGAAAATATTACCCAACTTAAGTGTCTCTAAGGAAATATTTAATCCATCAAATGGCATATCTCCCCACCTACCATAAAGGTAAAATATTATACAGAGTCTAAATAATGATACAATATTTGTTTGGCATAAAAATTATCAATTAGCTATTTAAAATATTAAGAAGTACTTAATGTCACCTCCCAACCCTACTTAAATTTTTTGTCCCAATATTATGATAAGGATAGAGAATAATTTAATCTATTATATCAGTAGACAATTATTAAAATTTGAGATCTATTTTACCCTCTTAGAGAAGCTTTACCTATATATAATATATTCTTCATAGAATGTATGGAACAACATGCTAATCCATAAGATATTTGTATTGTAAGGGTTTATCCTTTGTGATATATTATATCCAGATCTTATATTTTAAGATGCATTGCTATCTGGATCATGCTTCTTATCAAATTTATCTTTCATTTCATAATTAAAAAATTAGTGAATGTCCAAGTCCTAGATGAAAAATTATTATAATGACTTTTTTAGAATCCAACCAATCCTTAAAGACCAAGTTACATGATAAAATTATCCTTTTCCTCAAAATAAAACTTTAAGAATATATTTTTTGGTCTCTCTTATTTCGTGGATCCAAGTATATCAGAGTAGGTGTGGATATTAACTTTGTTTCTCCTTAATACCAACTTATGCAATTATTTTTCAAGCATATATTTACCTATAATAGTAATATAGTATAATGTGAAACCATTATCCTTTGAATTAGGGATGATAAAGATCTTAATATCAAAATTTTCAAAATATTTTATGATTAACAACTAATTGTTAAATAAATAAATAAATTCAACCAAACAAATGTGAAAATATTAAGCCTTAAAAGACATCACTGGCTAATTGTTTATGACTTTTGATAAGGTTGCCATTAAGCCTATCCTAGAATCAATAATCACCTTGAAGATGTTATGGATTTCATGCCATTCATGTTTTATGTATGTAACCTTAATAATTAGGAAACTGAAGTAGCCTATAAGCATACAAGGTTATATCCTTTTTAACTTTTCTATTTTAAGTTGATCCTTCGCCTAGCCACTCATGTCAAGATATATATAAATGTAAAATATATATTTTTGTTAGAATTTTTTATAAAAAATTAATGAAATAATATAATAATTATAGCATTTCAATATGTCATAATTGGTAATATCTTGTATTAGTATATACTGGATAAATATTCACTTGGATTTCTAGAATAAATCAAATCTTAAGAGGTCATCAATGAATCCCATGATGGGTCCATTCACTTTCGTGGTGTCACAATTATCACAAGGTGGATTACTATTTTACCACCATGATAAAGTACTTTTGTAACTAAATCAAGTGATGTGATAAGTGTTAAAGATATAACAACCTTATCCACATGCTATCCCAAAACTTGGAGACCATAACATATCCATATCCCTTATTCATTAGGAAATTTACATTATTGAAAATATGAATACCATATCCTCTAATGAAAATAAGTTTATTATTATACCCAAAGAGTTATTTGCAAAGTGGGTTGTATCCATGCCCTTATATTTTACCATTTGTAAACAAGCATCTAAGTTTATCCATAGCCAATACAAATATGGATATGGAATTCTATAAATCACCATTTTAGAAAATAAAACTCCATATGATAACATATATATTTATAAAAGTATGATAAATATCATATATAACACAAATGGTCTATGCTCATCTATATTGAAGATAATGGTCAAGCTAGTAAAATTGTTGATATAGACTTCAAAAAGTTTGTCAATAAGAGGAGGAAAGATATGCTTTTACTTGTCTAACCTAATATTTAGTCCTATCACATTAGTATCATAAACCTAATAGGTTTTAATCATTATACCTAGGTCTATATATCTAACGCCATATTTCTTTTTGATATTAATGTGTTTTCATTAGAAAAACATATCTTATGAGTCACTTATATAAGTGATGTGTATTATCTATGATAACTTAATATTCCTAATATACTTGAAAAATTATTCATTTATACCATTGGATAGATTAGGATATAATAGAAATGGCTTAAAATATCTTATATAAAAAAATATCAAAACTTTATACTTTAGAATTGATAAGTTGGTCTTGAAAGAAATAAAAAGAACATCAATTCCAAAGAGGAGCTTAAGGTTAAATTTGATCCAAATAGCTAGCCCTATATATTATATTTTTCAATTATTATTCCAATGTGTAAAATGTTGCAAAATTTTATTAAAAGGAGATCAAATAGCCAACAAATATATGCACCTTAAAACATTTTATTATTAAGAAAATCTTTGTTTCTCTTTCTATCGTATTTTATGAATCTTGCTAGATTTTATTTGTACCAATAATTGCAATTTTTTCCTTTTATACATTTAGGAAAATCATATAGTAAATCATATTTTGAATATGTATCTCTTTTTTGTGTATCGTATACTATTTTATCTTTTATCTTGTATATTGTTATTCTATATTGTATCTTTTATATTGCAAATTTTTTCTTCTTTTTATATCGTATTTCTTCTTTTAAGATTTGATATGATTATTGCTAATACAATAATAAAATCTATAAGGATAATAACATGACGACACTAGAGAGGGTTACTTGCCTTTACCTTTATATAGTACTCTACTAAGTGTGGGTATCCATCATTATATTTCCTTTCTCATGAAATATTGATCCTTTTTAATTCTATTTACAACATAACAACTTCACATATTATATACAAAGTAAAATTTCAAAGAGAAAATTATTATGAAAATATCTCACTTTGAATTTTAAACTCGGTATAAAACAAATTAAATATTAATTTATCATCTTTGATAATCTCTCCTTTTATAGACCATTTATTTTTTCAATGACAATGGATTTAACAAGGATAATCAAATGATACTAGCTTCAACATAGTTATTTTTATTTTCCAGGTTATTGATGAGATTGAATGCCTATTTGATGGGGGGGGCCGAATTTCAAAATCCAATCTTCTATTTTCTTCATCAAAAATAAATTTACAACACTAGCCCATAGGCATAGTTTTCTTTACAACACTAGCCCGCAGGCGTAGTTTTCTCTTTTCTTTCTGATGCAAGCTGCCTCATGTTCGGCGATCTGTCTGCACTCCCAGGAAGAATACAATCTCCCAATCCCAAAACTTGGCTCCTCCACCATCGTGACTGTAACCTTCACCTCTTTTTTATCCTAATCGAAAACTGCCATCGGGTCAACCACGAAAACATGCATTGATGAGCCATCTGAACATCTCTGACCTCTCGGCACAGCAGTCGAGTGGCCACCATGCTCAGATAATTTATTGGGTAAGAAATCCTTCATTGATGAGGCATTTTACCACCTTAGGAAACACCATCTGGGAATGCATGCATTTTTGGGTCATGAACCAGCAGTATGTCACGATATTGCAACATGTCGCAATATCGTGACATTTTCTTCCTCACTGCCTTTTCTCTTCATCGGGTCACGATATTGTGACATGTCACGATATCATGACATTTTCCTCCTCGTTGCCTTTTCTCTTCATCGGGTCGCGATAGACATTTTCCTCCTTGCTGCCTTTACTCTTCATTAGGTCGCGATATCGCGACATGTCATGATATCGTGACATTTTCCTCCTCACTGTCTTCTTCTCCTTCAGGTCATGATGTCGCGACATGTCATGATATTGTGATAGTTTCCTTTCTTGCTCTTCTTTCTTCTTAAATTTTGCAAAATCGTGACATGTCACGATATCGCGACATCTTTCTTTTTTGCCTCCTCATCTCTTGGGTCACGAAATCATGACATGTCATGATATCATGACATTCTGCATTCCTAATTCCTTCTTGCCTCTTTGGGTCATGAAATCATGACATGTCGTGATATCACGACATCCTGGCACTTTGCTTTCTCTTCTCTTCTTGGGTCACGAAATCATGACATGTCACGATATCACGATAGCTTTGCCTTCTGCTCTCGCTCTCTACTTCGAGTCGCGAAATCACGACATGTCACGATATCGTGATAGTTTCCTTCCTTGCCTCCTTTCTACTTCTTTGGTCGTGATTCTACGACATGTCATGAAATTGTGACATTTTCTCCTTCGTCCCTTCTTGTTTTCTTTCGGTCACGATTTTGAGACATGTCACGAAATCATGACATTTTCTCCTCTGGCCCTTCCTACTTGCTTTCGGTCACGATTTCGTGACATGTCACGAAATAATGACATTTTCTCCTCTGGCCCTTCCTGCTTGCTTTCGGTCATGAAATCATGACACGTCACGATTTCGTGACATTTCTCTTCGAATACCTTCTCTCTCCTGATTCGATCGTGATTTCATGACATGTCGCAAAATCACAAAAATTTCTGTGGATGCCTTCTTTCTCCTGCTTCGGTCGCAATTTTGTGACATGTCACGAAATCGTGACATTTTTCACTCCTGTGCCTTGCTTCATCCTTTTGTCATGATAATACATGTGATATCGTGACACTTTTCCTCCCTTGCACCTTTTCTCGTCTTTTGGTCGCAATTTTGTGACATGTCGCGATATCGTGACATTTTTGCTTCATGTCTTCTCTCTCCTTCTTGAGCCATGAAATGCAACATGTCATGATATCGCGATACTTTTCTCTGTCGCGATATCATGAAATCGAGGCAAACACTTAAATATTTTTCTTCTGATGCAAGATTGCTCTGCTACCACTGGATGCTCTTGCATCAGACAACCGAGGTGGATTGAGAAGTGACCTTCACTTCTTGTTCTGTCACCCTATCACAACTTGCAAAATATTCAACCTCTTCAACCTCCACCCTCATTATTGTCAGCAACCTCTTTTCATCCATCCCTTTCAGCAAACAGATTCTAGCGCTGCTACATACCCTTTCACCTGCCTCCTTCAAGGGCTTCAGCTTATGGCACACTCCATTCTTCATCACTGAGTAAGTTTTGGCATGACCATCATGCACTGTACACCGATCAAATTGCCATGGCCTTCCCAAAAGCAAATGGCAAGCATCCATAGGCAGGATGTCACACAGGACCTCATCACAGTAATTCCTAATATTAAATTTGACCAAGGACTATTCACTGACCAATGTCCTATGGTCCTTCCGTAACCACACAATATAGTATGGATGCGGGTGTCTCCTCATCTCTAGCTATAACTTAGTAACCATTTCTTCAGATACCAAGTTATCAGTACTACCATTATCTATAATCACGTTACAGACCTTACCCGAACTCTTGCATCTTGTGTAGAATAGGCTCCTCCTCTGGTCTGATCCTTTCTCTTCATTCAACAAGGTTCTCCTTATGAAAATCACTTATGCTCTCTCTGCCTCCTCAGAATGTTTTGATTCAACACCTTTATCTGCTATAGCAGCTCTGGCAGGACCCTTCGGTATCTTATCCATATTTTCTCGGTGTTGTGGACACTCAAATGCTTGATGTCCTTCTTCGCCACAGTGGAAATAGGTTCCATGAAATCCTCCTCTTCCATACCCATGTCTAGATCTACCTCTTCCTCTTTGGTAGTTGTTTTGACCATGGGATCTACAATCATTATCTCCCTTCTGATCCTGACTGTAGCTAGCTTCTTCTTTCTTCTCATCTCGTCCTCCATCTATTCTTCCACCATGACCTCTTCCTCTTTGCTTGCTCTCAAACCTTCTGTTCAGCTTCTCTTCAACCTTTAGAGCAAACTGGTAAGCATCCTCTATGGTGGTCATCTTGACCAGGCTTAACTCCTCTTGAATACTTGCTTGAACTCATTAATATAATGGGCTACCTTCTCCTTGTTAGCCTCTGAATGGCTTGTTCTGATTACAATATTATAAAAATACTCTATGTATTCTTTAACAGACTTGCTTGCTTGCTTTAAACCTTGCATTTTCTTTAGCAGATCCATCTCATAGTCAGCTGGGATGAACTACCTCTTCAACTTATCCACCATTCTATCCCATCTAGTTATTCTCTCCTTTCCTCTTCTATTTATTTCCAGTTGTACTCCCTTCCACCACATGCTGGCATGACCCTTCAACTTGGTCTTAGCAAATCTAACCCGATCAGGATCTTCAACCTCCTCATACTCAAATTATTCTTCCAAGTCACTAATCCAGTCAATCAACTCCTCTGGATCTAGATTTCCAGAGTACACAAAAACCTCCATTTTGGTTTCTTTCCAATCTGAGAGATGGCTCTATATAACCTGGCTTGTGCAGGATCTACAACCTCTTCTTCTTCATCAAACTGGTCCTATTCTTCATCAACTTCATCTTCACTTCCTTCTTCTCCTTTGGGTTCAAGCCCTCTGCGCAGCTCCTCTTGCAGGGCTTGAACTTGCCTCTACAAGGCTCTAAAATCTTTTGTTGGCACCATGTTTCTTCCACCACCATGGTTTCTTCGTGGAGGCATTTTGCTTCACTCTCTTCTCACAACCCTTCCATAGATCTTGGTGCAAGCTACCTCACTTTCGATGATTTGCTCACACACTCAGGAACTCCTGCTCTGATACCACTTGATGGGGGGGGGGCGAATTTCAAAATCCAATCTTCTATTTTCTTCATCGAAAATCAATTTACAACACTAGCCCGTAGGCATAGTTTTCTTTACAACACTAGCCCACAGGCATAGTTTTCTCTTTTCTTTCTAATGCAAGCTGCCTCACATTCGGTGATCTACCTGCACTCCCAGGAAGAATACAATCTCCCAATCCCAAAAATTGGCTCCTCCACCACTGTGACTGTAACCTTCACCTATTTTTTATCCTAATCAAAAACTACCACTGGGTCAACCGTGGAAACACACATTGATGAGCCATATAAACATATTTGACCTCTAGGCACAGTAGTCGAGTGGCTGCCATGCTCAACTAACTTATCGGGAAAGAAATCCTACATTGATGAGGCATTTGACCACCTCGAGAAACACCATCTGGGAATGCATGCCTTTTTGGGTCGTGAACCAATAGTATGTCACGATATCATGACATTTTCTTCCTCGCTACCTTTTCTCTTCATCAGGTCACGATATCATGACATGTCACGATATCATGACATTTTCCTCCTCGCTACCTTTTCTCTTCATCGGGTCACGATATCATGACATGTCGTGATATCGTGACATTTTTCTCCTCATTGCCTTTACTCTTCATCGGTTTGTGATATCATGACATGTCGTGATATCATGACATTTTCCTCCTTGTTGTCTTCTTCTCCTTCGAGTCGCGATGTCGTGACATGTCGCGATATCATGACAGTTTACTTTCTCGCTCTTCTCTCTTCTTAAATGTCGTGAAATCGTGACATGTCATGATATCATGACATCTTTATTTTCTGCCTCCTCCTCATCTCTCGATTTGTGAAATCATGACATGTCATGATATCACGACATTCTGCCTTCCTGCTTCCTTCTTACCTCTTTGTGTCACGAAATCGTGACATGTCGCGATATTGCGACATCCTGGCGCTCTGCTTTCTCTTTGCTTCTTGGGTCACGAAATCATGACATGTCATGATATCACGACATATTTTCCTTCTACTCCCACTCTCTACTTCAGGTCGTGAAATCATGACATGTCGTGATATCGCGACAGTTTCCTTCCTTGCCTCCTTTCTGCTTCTTTGATCGCGATTTCGCGACATGTCATGAAATCGTGACATTTTCTCCTCCATCCTTTCTTGTTTTATTTCGATCGCGATTTCGTGACATGTCACAAAATTATGACATTTTCTCCTCTGGCCCTTCCTGCTTGCTTTCGATCATGATTTCATGACATGTCGCGAAATCGTGACATTTTCTCCTCTAGCCCTTCCTGCTTGCTTTCGGTCGTGAAATCACAAGTCACGATTTCACGAAATTTTTCTTCAGACGCATTCTCTCTCCTGATCCGATTGTGATTTCACGATAATTTTTGCAGATGCCTTCTTTATCCTACTTCGGTCACGATTTTGCGACATGTCACGAAATCACAACATTTTTCACTCTTGTGCCTTGCTTCGTCCTTTTGTCGTGATAATGCGACATGTCGCGATATCGTGACACTTTTCCTCCCTTGCGCCTTCTTTCGTCTTCTGGTCATGATTTTGTGACATGTCGGGATATCATGACATTTTTTCTCCACGTCTTCTCTCTCCTTCTTGAGCCGTGAAAATGTGACATGTTGTGATACCACAACACTTTTCTCTGTCGCGATATCGGGACATTGGGGCAAACACTTAAATATTTTTCTTCTAATGCAAGATTGCTCTGCTGCCATCAGATGCTCCTGCATCACTATTATTCTCTATTTTTTCATCTACAGCTAATAATTATTATTACTATATAGTTGATATAATATTCCAATGGAAAAATTGGTTCCCATGTTATCATCTTGCTAAAGATTATACAAAGTACAAAACACACTACTAACTCTTAATATTATATTTCATCCTTCATTATTTGAGATATATATTTTCATCTACTATATTTTGTATTCAAACAACAAAGGTATATATGAGAAAAATCACATTATGATACTATTTAATATATTCATATACACCCTTTGTTAGAATTCTAACGAGACTGGATCTTCATCATTATTTAATCTTATTTTCAATCATATCATCAACTTAATATATCCACACTTTTATACAAAATGATCTATTATATATAGGAATTAGTGAGTATGGTTATCTCTAAGACAAGTTATCCTATAAACAAGACATTCTAAGGTCTTTATCAAAATTCTCATGTTGAAACATAAGATGATTTGAAACAAAAAATAATGAAGTATTTTCTTCCATTAAGAGTTTATCTTGATAACAAAGCATGCACGAATCTCAACTCATCCTATTTTTTCTATATATAAAATACTATTAATCAAATCTAAATTTTTTTATAAATATTCAACTCATCCAATATTATCATATATTCATTCACAATGATTCAAATGATTAATACTATGGCTAGAAAATTACTAGTGATAGTGATTTTTTATCTTCTTCATGATCCTTATCATCAAATATTTAAAAAATCATCTTTTTACTCAAAGAAGTAAAATATATTAATTAAAACCATGATTTCAATTCATAATTTTGTTCAAATATTTCTAGCTTTATTAGCTTAGATCTAGCTAAATCTTGTAAATTTTATCTATCCCTTTAGGAAAGAGAAATAACTATATTATAGCAACATATCATGTTTTTTTGTATTGCTATTGTGACCATGCAAAATGTATTGTAGTTTTAATAGATGACGTATAGGCATCCATATAGGCTAACAAAATACATCATTAACATACATATGGAAGTAGAAAATATAATCTCTTATTTGATTTAAATTGATCACTATATTTTAATGGAAAGGGGAAATTAGCATCTCTAATTCGTCATCATTAAAATTTTATCTTCTCTAAACCCATAAATAATATATATTATCTAACTATAAATTTTATGTATTTATGATACATGGTATGCTTATAATTATTTGATATCAACAAAACTATTCAAATCTATCTTATTAATATCTATATATTGAGACGGACCTATGTGGTGGGCTCTGCTGGGATGGCAGTAGTTTTTGGAGGAGGTATGAACAACTGGAGGAATGTAGTGATGGCATCAGGTCCATCACAAAGCGTGCATGCTAGGGCTGGTATTTCTTTTAAAAATGATTGGAAGGAACAAGATTTCCCATTGCATGCCAGGAATTGCTTGTTAAAGAACAATGGATGTTTGGAACGATGTGAAGCCAGGCCGGTTCTAGTGGTTCAACCAGACTCGATGGTAGAAAATGTGGAGTATTTAACCAAACATGCACTTATTGGTAAATTTATGGGCATCCAAATTTCTCTTCCCTTTGTGGAGGCTTGGGTTAGGAAGACTTGGAACCCTGAAGGTGATGTGGAGGTGATGCTGATTGGAAACAACTATTTTATGGTGGTTTTTTCTTGTCATGTGGATCATAACAAAGCATTTGAAGGAGGTCCCTATTTCTGTAACCAAGCAGGACTCTTTCTTAAACCCTGGCATGTGGGTTTCAACCCATCAGAGGAGCGGCCGTCACGGGTTCCGGTGTGGGTTCGGCTTTTGTGGCTCCCCTTGGAATTTTAGAGAAATGACATCTTGCATATGATTGCCCTTCTACTTGGGAAGTCGGTTGGGCCATCAGGACGGTAAACATTGGATAAAAAGGTAATCTCTATTGCCCGTATCTATGTTGAAATTGATTTAAACAATCCTATTCCAGATTCTATTGAAATACAGTTCGGATCAACCACATGGGTTCAAAAACTTGACTATGAAGCTCTTCCATTTCGTTGTCGGATTTGCCATGAATATGGCCACTTACAAAGAAAATGCCCTATGTTTGTCCTACTTGTGGCTTCAAATCCTGGGCCCTCTCAAGCTGTACAAAATATGTATAAAAGAAAAGCCCCAATAAAGGAGGGGGATCAGGATAAGCAAGGCTTTGTTACGGTAAAACCTCGAAACAAAGGAAGAAAGGCAAAAAGAGACATTAAGGATAACCAGCCAGATGCTCAGCTCAATCATTTTGAAATTCTAGATAATCTTGATCAGTGTGTGGAGATACCTGAAACATCGCTACCTGTTATAGATATAACAGGACCAAATTAGTTGTCTCTTCATGAGGTGGAACCAAGGGAACCAGATACAGGGGGTTTAAATGAAGAACAAAGGGCTTTGGTTACGAGTATAGGTGATATGGTTGGCCCTAGCCCTGGAAGTGAAGTTATCTTAGAAAATGGCATAGATTTAGATGTGCCCTCTCCTACCCAGGCACTGATGCAGTCATCCATGGACTGTAAAACTCCTACGGTGTTGGGATTGCAACATAAAATAATTAAAAAAAATGCTTTAGATAAGAATATGAAGGTGGGTCAAAAGAAAGACCAGGATAAAATTAAGTTAATGGGGGAGACTTTGGTAGAGTCAGGTTTGGTGAGAACATTGGACTCCCATTTTTATAACCCCCAAAAATGATTATACTTTCATGGAATGTAAGGGGGTTGAACAACATCCCCAGACAAAAAGTTGTTCGTGATTTGATTCGTGTTCATTCTTTGGATGTGGTTTTTATTCAGGACAGAGTATTGATAACTGGGAGAGTCTCCTGTCTGGGGATTCTCAACACCTACGGGAGTTGATCCATAAGGATGTTCAGACTTAATGTGGTTTGTTTTTTTTTTTTTGGTTTTCTTTGGGAGTTGACCTTGTCTGGTGATTTAGCCTATCTTGTTGCTTATTTGAGTCCTGGGTGGGGGCTCAGCTATACTTTGTAATCCAGACTTTTTATCAATAAATTTTTACCCCTTTATTTAAAAAATATATATCTATATATTGAGACATACATGAATATTAACTAATATCATATTATTTATTAGTAATTTATTATTTTTAATTTTTTAAACATGGTTTTGTTATAGTGTGTTTGGTTAAGTCTTATACATATTGTCTAAACATTCTATAAAATATAAAAAAATCAAATGTAAATTTTATTACGACATAATAGACATGGTTGGTCATTTATCTAGGGGAAATCTAAAGTCCTTTATGGCATTTGAGATGATTTGGTTCTCATATAAGAAAAATATTATGTTCTTTATGGCATAGCAAAATTCCTTCAAAATTCGACATTCATACAAGGAAAAATTATATCAGAAGTTCAACTTTATCAATAAAAGACCCTTGTCACACTATATAATTCCTTTGGTATTCAAATCCTTTATAGACACAACTAAATATTAATGTCCCTTTTGGGTATAACTATCATATTCTAATATCCTTGGATTCTTATTTAAGGAATATCATATATAATTCAACAACTTTAAGTCCTTTATGTGTATTCAATGCACTTTTATAATGTATCATGTCATCCATAATTGAAATTTTAACATATGATATATCAAAAAAATTATACTCTTAAATATTCCAATTAAGAACATATTTTTGTTTAAGTTACTCTTGCATGATATTTTTCAAATCATGTGTAAATTTAAATGCATACCTAACAAATTAAGCATGATTATTTTTTCATGTATTTTTGTATCGATTGGAGGAATGGGTTTTGAAAGGCTACCCAAAAATTTATAAAAGGAAACGATCTTCTGAGAAGACCTTAGAAGATAGGCTCCAAAGGAAGGAAAATCCAAAAGGAGATAAAATAAAGAGAGAACATGAAATAGAGAGAGCCCCAATGTAGCAAAAAATATGGGAACTCTGACCAAAAAACAAAAATCTAAACTTGAAATAGAACAACATCAAATAAAACCAAAAAAGGAAAACAACATAGTAAATGTGACTAGAGCACAAGGTACTTAACATCCATAGTGTCATAAGAATCCATTAGATCCTATAGATTATCATCTGTAATCTTCCTCTTTAGTTATTCAATTAGGGTGGAGCCTTACTACACCAAGGTCATGCTCATGTTGGTTTCTCTGGACATGATCCCTAAAATATCTTCCAAACATTTGAAATGCTCCATATTATTAATAGTTGGAAAATAGCAAAAATGGAGAGAAGGTTTTAAAGGCCCAGGAGAGGTGACCACCTTTTTGGATGGAGTGTGATGGGGGTTAGTCCACCACTACATCCAAGAGTTGATCTGGTTCACTATGAGCAGGAGATGATTTTCTTTTCTCAACTTTGGATTTGATTATTATTCTATCATGTATTTATTATTAAATAAAAATAACTCATCTAAACATATTCACCTTTTAAATAAATCTATAAGTATATTAAAACATCATCAAAACATCAACACAACCAAGATATCAAAAATCAAATATTGTACCTATAGATCATGAATCATATACATCATAGTATTAAGTATACATAAAATATTATCATAACAAAATTTATACGATAGGTCTCATACACCCTATATTTTGTAAGTTGTATCTTGGGTAAGACCATCTCTTCCTTCCTCCTAAAGTGGTGAAACATTTTTTTTCTTTGTAACTACATGTATTTGCAAGTCTTAGATCTAGACCTCATCCATGCAGTAGAAGGAAAAGTATTCAAATTTCTAGAATAATCTAATAATAAATCATTCTATAATATTCCATACACTCTTGTGTGGTATCCATTTACTTTTAGAAGTAGGTAATATCATCATGGTGTGTCTAATAATATTTCTATAGATATCTTTAAGCAAAGGTGTGTTGATCCTAAAAGAAACTCATCACATATGAGTCCACTAAGATACTAGCTTCACCCTATACATTGGTTGTCTTGCATGATCTTCGTTAATAAAGGTAGTTATTATTATGGCCATAATATATTATCTTACCTAAATAATTGATCCCTCTTCTATGTTGTGATACCATGCTTAGTTTACCACTATAATGCTACTACCTAAAATTCCTATGTATTGGAATCCATGATATGGAATCTAATAATTAAATGACCATTATTCTAAATTAATGAATATAGTAGAATCCACCTCTTTATTTGACCATCTCTACAAAACCACATCTAGTGGTATGCACTACACTAGCTTGTACTATCGCAACAACTACATGTATTAGAATAGCTCATGATCCCTATGATGGCTAATAATATATAACCTCTATCTAGATTAAGCTAGCTCCCATGCATTCTCATGCTTATTTGGATGGAATTTGTATGGTATTGATATTATTTCATTTTATGTGAAGTCATAAATAAGTCTAAATGCTCATCCCAAGTACTCTTTATGGTGCTCATCTAACAAATATATAAATTTATTTATGACTTAGTAAAAATCCTTGGTAATTCATATAAGATAAATCTAAAGTACCCTATGACACAATAAAATACATTCAATATTCATCCAATGAAAACAAAAATTCCATTTTAACATAATAGGATTCCCTAGGTACTTATTTAAAGGAAAACTAAAGCCCTTTGACATTCATCTAAGGTAAACATAAAGTCCTTTGCAACACAATAAAATTACTTGGATACTTATCCAAATACAATATAAAGCTCCTTTAGGATCCTCTATATCAAATATTTATACATAGAAAAAAATTATATCAAAAGCTCAATCTCGCACATAAAATATATTTTAGACATAACTAAATTATAAAGGAACCTTTTTGCACAACTATCATCATCTAATATTATTGGATTTTATCTAAGGTATATCACATATATTTTAATAGCTCTAAGTCCTTAATGACTATTTAAGGCACACTCATAATCTATTGTATCACCATTGAAAGAATTCAGAGGAAGCTGGCTAGATGGAAAGGGAATTTGTTATCTCAAGCTGGCAAGGCAGTTCTCACCAAGTTTTCCATTCAAAGCATCCCTGTCTACTTTCTCTCTGTTTTTAAAGCTCCTACAAGTGTCTACACTAAAATTGAATAGATCCAGAAGAGGTTCCTATGGACTGGTTCTGAATCTAAGCAGCGCTTTCACTTGGTGTCCTGGGATAGGGTTTGCAAACCAAGGGAGTTTGGAGGTATTGGGCTAAGGAGAATACAACATTTAAACATGGCCCTCCTAGCCAAACAAGCATGGCGTCTTTTGACAAATGCAAATGCAGAATGGATTACTATAATCAGAAGAAAGTATTTGCAAGAAATTGAATTCTTAAGTTATTCCTTTCCTCCCAGGGGGTCAATTTTTTGGAAATCAATCCTTCAAACTAAAAACTTGCTAAACAAAGGGCTACGTTGGAAACTGGGAAATGGAAGAAACATTGATTTTTGGGACCACAAATGGTTAAAGGACTATCCCCTCTCTGCAGACCCCATCCTTTCAACCCTTAGAGCTTGGACAATTGAAGTTTTTGGTACCAAAGTTGCAGATTTTATTACTTTGTCAAACAATAGAAGGGTATGGAAGCCAATAATGAATAATGATCTACTAGGGGCATCAATAATACTGGAGAATGAATTAAAACAGTCTTTACTCCCTTCTGGCATTCTTGAGGACCGGCTTATCTGGGAAGCTTCAGACAATGGGGAATTTTCTGTCAAGACTGCTTATCTGATGCTTATTGATAATGATGAACCTACTTTCCCTCACTTGGAAGTTTGGCCCAAAAGCATTGTTTCGAAGGTTGGGTTTTTTGCATGGCTGGCCATCCAAAATAAGATCCTCACCATGGATAACTTAATAAAAAGAGGTGTGATTGTTGTTAATAGGTTTTATCTTTGTATGTCTAAGTGGGAGTCTATTGATCATTTGTTTTTGTATTGTAATTTTTCTGTCTCAATCTTGTTAGGTCTGTTACAAGTGTTTCATATTTATTGGGTCCATCCTCAGTCCATTTTTGACTTATTTTTCCAGTGGCCTTCCCCATTTTTTAATAGGCGTCTTAGGTATATGTGGAAGATCTGCCTTCATCACTACTTGTGGCAGATATGGTTGGAAAGGAATCGTCGGGCCTTCTTGGATAAGGTTTCTCAGTCATCCTCTGTCTTGTCAAAAATTTTAGCATATGCTAATGAGAATGCTTGTTTAGTGCCCGCAACAATGTCTAGACCTCCAAATCCTTTTGAAGCCTCATTAGGCCAATAATTAAACTTACCTCTCATCGATGGCCTCAATCATCCTCAAGTCTGTCCTAGAACCATGATCACATGGACCCCACCCCCCCTAGGGTGGATTAAATTAAATTTTGATGGGGCATCTAGGGGCAACCCAGGTGAAGCTGGGGCAGGTGGCTTACTTAGAGACCACAAGGGTGAGGTGCTTGTAGCTTTTACTGAACATATTGGAGCTCAAACTAACAATGTGGTTGAAGCAAGGTCAGTTTGGATGAGCCTCAAGGTGGCAGAGAATTATCTAGGGAAACTGTTGGTGGAAGGTGATTCTCTTATTATTATAAATCTTCTAAAGAACACTAAGAGAGCTCCTTGGAGATTTGATCACTACATCCATGAAGCAAGGGCTCTAATTCATGACCGACCTAAGGCCATAATTTTGCATACCTTTCGAGAAGCAAACATGGCAGCTGATAGGCTGGCAAATGAAGGCATTGTAGCAGCAAATTTGATCACGTGGACTGAAAATCTTCCTCATGCAGTCTCAATGGTTATTGATAATGAAAAACTTTAGATTGGAAGGCTCAAAGTGGATCAATGACAGAAAATGGGGGCATTTTTAAAAATATTTTTTTGAACCTTATAATGGATTTTGTCATATTTGTTTTTTTTGTTCATGTGACTAGTGTTTTTTGCAGCTGGTGGGGCACTGATATAGGTTTTTTATCTACAAATTCATGCATGGGAAACATCTACTTTGGCCTCAAGTATTTCCCAATGTGTGTTTGGATTCGATGTCGCAAAAAGGCCCTAGCAAGAAATAACAAAGTGTTGGAGATCCCTGACAATGAGGCACCAGACCCCACCATAATAGTCTTGGAGAAGATGACAATTTCATCAACCTCCAACAGTATCAACCAGTTGAAGAGTACTGTCCGGCCTCATCAGTGCAGTTGTTGATTTGTGTGATTCTCTAAATCTTCTATTTTATATCCAGCAGTTCCAGGGGCACAAGGAGTCGAAGGCAAAATCTAAAGATGATGGCAAGAACGATGATAAGAAGTTAGATGAGGACTACAAGGAAGACTGCTTGGCCTCTTGGTTGTCCATTCTATGGGATGTTTTTTTTTTTTTTGACCATATTCTATTATTTTTATATGGGCACAAGCTACTCGGCATGGTGCTTGCATGATTAGTTTTTGTCTTTGTTAGTTCTTTTTGCGTCTTTCTTTTCGATGGCCATAATATTAGGCTTCCATAGTTTAGTTTGGTTGTATTCTAATGGAAGAGTAGGTCTTGGCCATTTTTATTGTCGATTTAAACTTTTAGGGCTTGGCCTTTGTCCAGTTGGTCAGTGGACCCTATTTTGTAAAATGGTTTTGGGTCAACCAGTTAAAACCCGGTGTTAATTATAATATTCTCTTACTTACCAAAAAAAAAATCTATTGTATCACCTATAACTAAAATGCAAACATGTGACATATAAAATCAATTATGTTCTTATGTTAGAGTTATAATATATTACATCATTTGGATTATGTAAATCTACCACCTTTAGTACATAGTTAGAGTAGAGATTTCTTTAGGTGGAAGTTAGCTACTTACTTCAAGCAATGTAATAAATGCAAGGTATCCACTTGTATAGCTAGATAAAGTGTTGGCCAAGGAATCGATTTTCCTATATAAATGACCTCATAGTGATAGATCAAAATATAGAGCATATAGATATCAAGAGCATTGTAGGAGAGAGTAGTTGTGGTAGAGCTCCTATATGGAGCACAATATAGTTCTCTAGCTTATATTAATGGAGTAAAATTATCCTCTATACTACATTATATTTTCATCACTTTCTATTTATAGTATATTTCATTCATACTGTAAAATAAATTCTTTCATATTATCAGGACCTATGTTAGATCTCTCCCGCTGCATATATCCCCAAAATCTAACAGTGGTATCAGAGCCACAATTAATCGAGATAAGAATAGGAAGACCTACATTTGTCATAAGTAACATCAAGTAGGTCAAGAGGAAGAAGGAGAATCACCATTACTACTGTTGATCTATATCTTTGCAAAACAGATCTACCATTGAGTGTCATTGCATGTAAAATATGCGAATAGGATTAATTGATAGGAAAAGCCATAGTAGTCAACAAAATTATAAAAGTGAGGACTAAAATAAATTTTAGTTGTAGAAAACCTAATATTATATTTAGTTAGAGTATTTCCACAAAGTTGCAAAAAACATGTGAATACTAAGACTCAACATTCAAGCCACTAGTTTGAAAAATCAACTAGTGAAGATTATAATCTCTAAATTTATAAGTTCTTATGTTCTAGTTTCTAACAATTTATTTCAGGGAAAAGGAGATTCAAGAAATGGTTGGGAAGATTACTACTAGAGATTTAGGAAGAATATATTCTTAGAATTATTCTAGTACCTACAACAACAAGGAGAAGACTAAATATTTCAAATACCTCAAGAAAGGTCCCATTACAAGAGTTGTAATCTAACAAAGTGCAAAAGGGAAGAAGAAAGTCATAATAGCCCTATTGTAGACTCAAGGAAGAAGAGACTCCAGAATTTGAGTCAAGGACGAGATAGGAGATTGGTGATCTTAGTTCAATATCAATACCTACAAAGTGCAGAAGAAGAATAGTCCAGAGAAGCCTTGAAGAAGAATAGGATAGAGAAGCCTAGAGGAAGAATAGGCCATAGAAACCTTGAAGAAGAAAAGGCCAAAGGAGACTTTATATAGAAAATACCATAGAAGCCTTAATTCTGAAGAAAATTTTAGAGAAGAACTCCTGAATCAGAAGATAAATTCCTAAATTAGGAGGAAAACTCCAAAGAAGTATTTTTGAAGAAAATTCTAGATTTGAATTCTTGATTCAGAAGTTAAAGGTCCTGATTTAGAAGAAGACTCTAGAGAATATTCTAGAAAATAGAAGATTGGTAATATCCATCAAAATCTAAAAATTATAGAATAAATATAATGGACCAGTGAAGTCCTATTCTAGAATCCATAAGCAGCAAAATCAAATATCTAAGAAGATCTCATCACCAACAGTTCTAGAAGTAGAAGGTTGAAGAAAAGGTCTCAATTGGAAGACTAAAGAAGCTGCTAGATATAATATCTTGGAGAGGTCTCAAGTATAAAAAGAAGAATTCTTGGAGAACCTTACTACAAATATTATAGAAGCATAATTAAAAAGAGTTCCTAGGATAACTCATTGTAGAAATCCACTATCAAGGAAAATCTCCTAATAGTGAAGGACTTGGTTAATTATCACCATATGGTAACAAGCCCAAAAAACAAGAATTTGGCAAGTAGTACCAAATATAGATGAATATTCTAGTGAATCCCTCAAGATATTCAGAATCTTGAGAAGAAGAAGATCCTATTTTAATTCAAAGTTCAATAAGAAGGTTGAAAAAATATTTAGATAGAAGAAACCTTCCAAATCCAACATATTTGGATATTACCTCTCATAGCAAGAAGGCACAAGTTCAGAGAAAGGAGTTATCTAAATCTACAATAGAAGGTATAAGACCACTAGAATAATCAAGCCACAAAACCTAAGGCTCAAGATAGAAAGTTTAAGACTTTATTTTGGTGAAGCAAGAAGCTATTCAGGACAATCAATAAGAAGCTACAAATTCATTCACTACAAGGTAGCAACTTGGTGAAATAAAAACATCAAGATCTATATCTTATTTATAAGCCATTAGAGGTAAGGAAATAAGGTGCAATCAATTGAACTTAAATCAGGGTTCATTATCAAATTCCACTAAGTACCATACTTATATTAAAGTCGCAAGAATGACTCATATTATAGTCTTCCAAAAGTCCAAAAAGGAGAATTCATTTTAAGATATATTTGCACATTATTAGAAGATGGATATTTTTTAAATAAAAAAAATTATCATCTACCTATTATCTTATCTAGAAAGCAAGAAGACTACATCTTACAATATTGATTGTAGGGAAAATTGTAAAATATTATTGAGTGCATTAGAATTTATTATTATTTTATCATTATTAAAAGTGTATCATTAATTCATTAAGCACTATACTAGTTGATCCTTAACTAGTTACTCTCAAAAAATTAGTTTGTGTTACTAAAGGCATAAAACTAGAACTATAATATGCAACACTGCGTGGCCAAAGAAATCCACCAATAAAAACAAAAAGGTGAAGAATGATGCCACCATTAATATCCTTGAATGAAGCCGCAAATAGATACTTGGAGAGTCTCAAGATTCATAGAGAATATGAAGATTTTATTTAGGTACAGAGTGCAAAAATCCTTACTTCAGAAACAATATTTCATTAGCTTGGATTAACTATTGTTAAAAATCCAAGGAAGGATTTCATAAAAGGTCCTTTGTATTGGTGCAAATATAACTATTACAAAGCACCTCTTTTATTTATTTTAAAAGGAAAATAATTATCATATTTATAGAAAGTAGTGTAGATGTCATATTTTATAGGTTTAAGGGTAGAGCTCAAGCAAAAGGAAGTTCCTATGAATAGCTCACACATCTCAGAATGAATATGTTTTAAAATACCATTTCATCATATCCAATCTAGCCCTAGAAGTGAGTGTGTCACCTGCAATATTGGAGCTATTAAGAATCCATATGAATCTACATACAAAAAAGGGTAGCATACAAAGGGAGATCGTCTACATAAAAGAGGTTCTATAAAATCCAAGGAGAAAGGCTAACAATCAGTTATTATAAAATAAATACAAACAACACATTATAGGTATAGAGATACAAAGGAAGAAGTGTTATACCCAAGGTTTCTACTTGGAGAGAATGTCCACCATTGAATATCACAAGAAGCTAGTATAGGATCACCATTGAAGAGCATCATAGAACCAAGAAGCAACACAATTGGTGTCATCCATAATCCTCTTCAAGACACTATGCAAAAAGTGAAGAGGGATTTATTGTGTTTCAATAAATATAGTAAGCCAACGTATATTTTCAAAGATATAGGCAAAATATAGGGTATTGTTGGAGTGTTAGAAGAAAGGGTTATATGCATAAGCTATGAATGCCACTTGCCACAAAATCTCTAAGCGTTCAACATTCATAAATATTTCAATGCTCATCCATGAGGAGTTACAAGTCTTTGGGAGGTTACCACAAAAATCATCATTGCATACGTTGGAATATCAATGCCTACAAAGAAACACATAAGTAACACTTGTTAAAAAGTAATAAGGTATCAGCCCTATTTAAATAATACATATTGAAGAAGAAGAGAACCAAAGATCAAATAAGAAGACTAACATTGAATGGTGTGAAGCATATTCAGAGGAGAAAACCAATTCAAGAATGTGTTCCATTCAAAGGAGAGAGATATAGCATTAAATAATCTATCATAAATACCAACAAATAAATCACCACATTCGATCAATAATCCACATCTCATTCATGGAAGGAAGCACCTCATTCAATTAGTAATTTAGTGTCTTTTTCATGGATGGAATACGACATTGAAACCAGCCTATCAATGTGCTATTCATAAAAAATAAAGCACATTATTGAAGGTGAATATAAGACCAAGCATTCTTAAATTCATATCAGTGTCGGTTATATAAAATATAAGCACTATGTAAAGTAGAATTCATCACCATTAAAAGCACCACATAAGGAATAATTTAGTGTGAGTCTAAGAAAGCATTGACTTCCATATCAAAATATTCAAATCTACCACCTCACAACATCAAAAGAAAAGGAATACTAAGGTAAATCGAAGAATATTTATTGCTTGCTATAAAATAAGGAATATTGGAGTTATAAGGGAAATTATATTTACTATTGTAATTCATTCACTTAGCATTAGTATTATATTAAGCAAGCATATTACAAAAGATTTATATTTACAAATAATAAAGTAGCTTGGAATAAGGAATTTCAACTTAGAAATTAAAACTCTTATTATTGTAAATATTATATTATTTTCTAATATTCCAAATTAGGGAGTCATAAGGAATACTACATCAAATAAATTAATTGGAATTTAGAAACATTAAAAATTAAATATCAAAGGCTATAAAGGAAGGTTCATTAAGGAAATCAAGATTTGGAAATACAATGGCATACTTGTCTCAAACCAAATTAAAGGGACAAAAAAAATCCAACCAATAGAACCTCATCAAATTAAAAGTTCTTAAGTTCAATAGGAGCAATAAAGTGTAATAGAAGTTGATTTTTTCCACTTATAAAACATTACAAAATCAACTCAAAATTGAACTTCTATTCTCAAGAAGCACTTTATCCATTATATAACATATCCAAAAGCCTTAGGGAGTTAAAAGGTATTTTACAAAACTTGATAATAATATCATTCATAAAAAATTATCAATTAATTAATCAATTTGGAATCATAAGGTTTCTACAAAGTCTACATGAAATCTACCAATTCACATCTCTTAACTAGGAAGATATAAGAAAGTCTACAAAACTAAGTTGAAATGAATCAAGCTCATATACTAAGAAATTATAAGA
The DNA here is from genome assembly GCA_028583015.1 of Wollemia nobilis. NCBI lineage: Eukaryota > Viridiplantae > Streptophyta > Pinopsida > Araucariales > Araucariaceae > Wollemia > Wollemia nobilis. Next base: position 4,645,737 of record JAQPPZ010017073.1, read on the forward strand.
TACAAGCTCTATCAAAGCACTTTATACTCCAATCCAGGAAGCTATAAGAATGTCTACCTCAAGTAAGACAGTAAACAATGATATGAATAACCTCTCTAGAAAGGAAAAAGCAAGTGCCATAAAAATTAGAATCATGAATCTACTTATAAAAGGAGAAGCATTTTTAGATACTACTTCAAAAGTAATTCATAATGAATTCTTAAATGATGAATTTGATACCATGGAATATTATCTATAAGCATAACTCTATGAAGCACTTATAGATGGAAAGGATGACATTCCACTTCCCTTATATTTTGTAAGCATATTGTATATGGCATTACTTACATACAAATGCTATAAGAATGAGAATGTAGAACTACAAGGATTGATAGTAGCTCATAAAAAGAAATCAAAATCAAATGAATTATACTTAGAAAAGATACTTCAATCCTCATGCAATATTGGTACTTCAAAATCTACTAATTCAAGATCTTATCTTGATGTCGTGAGAGGTTGTTTGGAAGCTTTTGTATAGAGTAAGGACAAAGGAGGAGAAACATATTTGCAGGAATCAAGCAGTAGTACTACCACCCATAAGAACATAGAGACTAGATTCAAAGGCAAAGCTAAAGAGGAAGAGGAAGATGAACCAGATCAAGGAGGATTACAGTGTAAAATTCCATTGATGAAAGAACCTGAGCAATCCAAAGAGCATCCAGAAGAAGATCCATATTGAATATTGAAATATTCAATACCCAAATATAGGGGGGTGTTAGAGTTATAATATATTACATCATTTGGGTCATGTAAATGTACCACCTTTGGTACATTGTTAGAGTAGATATTACTTTAGGGGGAATTTAGCTACTTACTTCAAGGAATGTAATAAATACACGAGTGTCAATTTACATGTTATAATGTGCAAGGTGTCCACTTGTACAACTAGGTAGAGTGTTGGCCAAGGAATCTATTTTCTTATATAAAGGGTCTCATAGTGATATATCAGAAGATGAAGCATCTAGATATCAAGAGTATTATAGTAGAGAGTAGTTTGTGGTAAAGCTCATGTATGGAGCATAATGTAGTTCTCTAGCTTATATTATTAGAGTGAGCTTATCCTCCATACTGCATTGTATTTTTACCAGTTTCTTTTTATATTATGTTTCATTCATATCGCAGACTCACTTATTTCATATTATTTATGACATATGTTATATCTCTCCCTCTACATATATCCTCGAAAGCTAACATCTTAAATATTTAGATAAGAACACTTTTTTATTAAGTTAGTCTTGTGCAATAATTTTTAAATCATGTGTGACTTAGTTGCATAGTTGTAAGTTAAGGATGATGATTTTGTTAAGCATTTATCATTATATAAATGTAAATCGTCTAATCATATTTATACTTTTAATTTAATTTTTAAGTATCTAAATATATATTATGTAATTTTATTTGTATTGGTATTTTGATTTTCATTTGTTTATATGTGTACATTAATGTATTAAATATAGATCTCATCCATGTAGTAGTAGAATTATTCAAACTATTGGTATGACCTAATAATAGTTCATCGTCTCTTATGTGGTATCCATTTACTTTACAACTAGGAAATTTCATCATGATGTGTCTAAGTAGCTTGCTATAGATATCTTTGAGGAAAGGCACAATGAAAAGTACCTATCGTCTATGAATGCAATAGGTACAATGTTGATTTTGTTTTCAATATAAACTTGAATACCATTGTTACTTTAATTTAGTATTTTTTAATGTATCATTACACTTGAAATAACAATAAATAATATAGCAATGATTCCTCGTAATAGACATAAATATTATGATTTCCTTTTTAGAATAATTGAAAAAAAAATAATCAAATAAAATAGCCTTTATAATCCAACTAGAGCATAAACAAATAGAACCAAACATATGTTAGAAAACAAACAAGATGATCTATATTTAAATGATAGTATAAACACCATCACTAGAACCATTAGTTATACTTATGTAGAAAACATACAAAGATACATATATATCATATATATCATCAATTTATAAACTCTTTATAGCAAGTTGACAAAGCATTTCCTATATATATATATATATATATAGAAAATAAGAGTTATATTTATTTTATATTTTATACGAACTAAGTCCCCATTGCCCACAGACCATACCTTGGACACATATCATATGAACTTAATTTAATCATACCTATTATAGTTAGATTTTTAGTATATTTCATTTTAACTACCCCTTTAGTATATTATTGATCCTCATATTAAAATTACAATGGAATTTATATAATTAGATTCTATAAAATAAAAAGTCATAATAATATAGAACAGTATTTGTAACTATATGCATGGAAAGTGTTAGTCAAAACATAGGCTAGTACTCAAAATGAATTACAAAATATTTATACATAATATATTTCTTTTGAATCACAATAAATATATTCCTTATAATTACATCATATGTTTGGAGAATTATTTCAAAGACATATGCTATATCACATCAAGTTCACAATAATCAAACATGTCTTTCTTTCATACTTGAGGAATACAATCAATTAAAAATAATAGTTGTTTACTCTTTTTTTTCATTGGTTAGAGGAATGGTTTTGATAGATCCCTAAACCTTTACATCAAGAGAAGACCATCAGAGCAGAGCCTACAGAGCAACCTTACAACAAGAAAAGACCCTCATAAAGAAACCTAGAGAGCAAAACTCCAAGAATAAACTTGAGAATAAACCAAGACAAGAGAAACCAAAACCCAAGATAAATACAAGGTGGTCTTCAAGATTTTCCTCACCTTAATTTTTTCTTTATGGTGGCTAGAATCTTGTATTCCTGGGATCCAAGAGGATATTTAGAAGCAAGATAAATTTTATTCCTAGCTTTGTGCTTCTTGGTGGTTAGAGGAGGATCATGTTGTTGATGCATAGAGATCTCCTCATATAGAGGGTATCTTGACTGATAGACCTCCTAAAGTGGGATTATAGAGGGAATAAAAATATAATGTAGAAGGGGAGAAGCTAAATACAACACAGGTGAGGTAGGATCAAGGTGAGGGATAGTTCTAGAGGGTGCTTCGAAAGCAAACAAGGAGGTAAGGGCAAGAGTGTGAGAAATAGTAGCAAAGGATACCTCCAAAGTAGGGTTAGCAAGAGTAGCAAGGGTATCCTAAGAAACAATAGTAGAGGGTGCCTTCAAAGTAGTGTCAGCAAGAGTAGAAGAAGTAGGTGCAGAGTCTTGAGGAGCAAAAATGGCATCATGAGGAGTAGCAGTAGAGGGTTCCTCCAAAGCAGTAAGGGAGGTAGGGATGGTAGCCTAAAAAATAGTAACAAAGGACACCTTCAAAGAAATGTTAGGAGGAGCAATAAGGGTGTAGACACCAAAACAGCACCAATCCGATTATGTGACAACAAGCGCTGATCGCATTGACACACACAGCCCCTAGGGCAGCCCCCAGAGGTTAAAAAGTGGTCCTAACCACTTCCAAAAGTAGTTTTAGAGGTCAGAGGTCAATTTGGCACCTTTTTGGCACTTTGCTCTCTGCTCGTCCCACCCCGGGATGAATACAAACTGGCATTCGTCCCACCCAGGGACGAATAGCAGCATTCGCCCCAGGGTGAGGCGAATAGCAAGTTTGACTGGCAAAAAGTCAAACCTCGGTAACTCCGCCAATTAACCGAGGCTTCAGGCCATGCAATTGCGAGGAATAGCTTTTATTCAAGAAGAGAGACTTCAGTTATGAGTGTCTTTATTTTAGAAACCTCATGCAAGGAGATTCTAAATCAGGGAATTAGCTTTTCTCTGAAAATAGGAAAACAACTCAAGTGGCGCCCTCGCATGCGCAATTCAAACAGAGAGACCCTAAGGTCTATAAATTGGTGAGTTTTCTCACCCAAAAGATATACAGAGAAGGAGCATTTGAGCAATCGAAGTGCTGCCAATTTACATACCTACTTGCGATTTGTGCTTTTACATCCTTAATCTCTCATTCGAAAGGGAGGTTATTGGGTGACTATTGGAAGCGCGAATCCGGACCCAAAACCCGATTTTTGGCCACAAAAATCCCCAAAATTTGTTGAAAACACCCCATAACCAGTTTTGGACCCATCCCAAGTGGATTGGTGCCGAAACAATGCCTCAAACGGTGGGCGTCCTACCCCTAGGCGCTCCCCAATTTGTCACAGTAAAATTCGCCCCACCCCGGGATGAATAGAAATATGTGATATATTTCTTTGGTTTTTCTTTTGCATTTGATTCTAGATATGTTAAATAGGTTACAGTTCAAATTTCATTTCATTCTGAGCAATTTTGACCAGGTTTTTGTCATTTCCCGCCTTCACTAACTTGCAGATGGCACCAGCAAAATCTGGGTCCTAGAGGCAAAATTGGAGAAATATGACCATCTGGGTCTTCCCAAAACACCCCCAATTAGCTAACCCCAACTTTGTAGGTCATTTGGAGCTTCCTAAGCAGGACATTGAAGAGGGTGCTTTCTGACAAGTTATTGTAGGCCTATTCGTCCCACCCTGGAGCGAATACAAATCTGTGAGGAATTTCTAGACTGTTATTTTTGCAGTGGTCTTCTGTTAACATATTTATGCTACTATGAAATTTTCAGGTCGATCCGAGGTCATTTCATTATCGTTTTAATATTTTCATGCATTTACTGACAGTAGGCCTTGGGAAATACATGCTTTATTCTGTCCGTAGGTGCTACTAATATTTTCTGTTTCTTTGAACGCAGGTTTCCGATAGCAGAGGAGCAGGAAAGAGCAAATAATCACATACACAAGTGGTGGCGACGTTTTGGTCCGCCCATCTTACATGTGGGCACGCGGAAGAAGGATTGTTATCCATGGATGTTGTGACAAGAAACACATTTGACGCTCCTATCCCCTAAAAAGGAAGGAGACGTATTGTAACACACTTTGAAAAGTGTATCAATAAAGAGATTACCATATTTCATATTGCTTTTATCTTGTGTCAATTTGTATATGTTCTTTCTTGTCCTTTCTTGTGGCATATTCCTTTTTGTTTTCGTATCCTCGTGCTTTCAGTGGCGATCACGGTGGGACCTCTGTCCCTTGATTTTTAAGATTAAAATTCTGATTAAAGTTGCTTGTTCTTTTGCTTATAGGTACCAAGTTTCAAACGCTGGACTATTTCAGAGCAAAAATTCAGAGACATCCGATTTGGGCAGAGAAGAGGTAGAGGTCTTAAACACCTTTTGTCAATTCTTTGCTTTATGTTCTCTGATTATTTGCTTGCATAGGAGAGTTTGAATGCTTGTTTGCTTCATTTATGCAACTTAAAAAGAACCCCACACACCACGTGGTAATTTGAAAACAACAAGGAGTTGGTCGTAAAACCCCAACCCTTGAGCAAGACCAAAGGTGGATTTCATCATCACTTTGGCTTGAGATACTGCATACATTACCCCGATCGCGACTGTTGCTAGATGTAAATCCTGATGAAAGCTGACCAAGTGTAGTGGGGGTGATTCCCAGTGCATGAGGATAAGTCTTCTATGGTAGGTGTCATAAATAGAGTGATCCCCCTTCAATACCGCCTATGTTCCACGTACCATCTGCTCTCACGTACCAATAGTCTCCCTCACGTAAGGGCGGGTATATAGAGAGGTTGGTATATCGGTCTGGCAATGGTATATCGAAGGGGCGACCATTTTTTGGGAGTCATAAGAGCCGTCATTTTGCATTTAAACGTTCTTTCAAAAAGCTTTCAAAACAACATCAAAATACACTAAACCAGATTTTAGGGCACACTTTTAAATCTTTAAACGAGATAACCATTGCATTGATTGTGTGTTTTCTTTCTGTTTAAGTGTAGCATAAAAAAATCCTAAAAAAAGATAAAAATCTACTCATCTTTAGGAGCACATCACCATGGTGTTCACTCGTAGCCGAGCCCAATCACGGGCAAGCACTGTAGAAAGTGCACCAAGGGGGACAAGTCACCTCCGATATAGTCCTGAGGACTTAGCCATCCCGCCTTGGCGGCAAGGCACCCAAGAGAGTCCACATCATGCCATAACAGAATAGGACTATAGAGGCACCTCTTTGAGGGGCACCCCCACTCAGCATAGGTCCTTTCAAGAGGAGAACCTACACGTAGATCTCAACATAGACAGGAGACCTCCCTTAGAAGCTCGTTATGGGTGGCCTAGTGATGAAGTGCTAGAGCAACAGAGGGTCCAGAAGGAGGGGCCACAGGATTTCTTCATCCCTCCTCTACCCCGCATTACTATTAGAAACACTAGACAATATCCAGAGTATCAAGCTTTCCAGACAGGGCAAGACAATTCTGCCCGTACCTTTTATGCATATGAAAGAGAGGATGAGGGAGAGTACCACGTTCCTCAAGAGCAGTACACAGCATGGGAGCGATGTACCTCCATGCCTGCCTTGTATCAGGATCACCCATTAAGGCTAGAGCCTCAAGTTAATGCTGCTAACCTCGATAGAGGAAAGCAACCCATAGAGATCTCGGATCACCATGACCGAGATAGACATGTAGGAGAGGCATCTAGGCTTCCTAAACAAGAGACGACGGAACAAATTGACTTGGCGATTGCCAAACATGCCACCCGCCAAGCGCAAATCACGTAGCTTAGGCAAGATCAAGAATAGTTAGAGCATCTTTGTCGGCTTAACAAAGAGCGCATTCAACGTCAGACAGCCGAATTGCTTCATAACAATGTGCCTGCGAAGGTTCCAATCCCTCGTGCGCATAAAGTAGAAGTGTATGAGAGGCCTAACCCCTTGGTACGAGAGAGGTCCACGCGACCTTATCAAGTACTGCCTCCGAGACCTCCTAGACCTGAGCGGGAGGCCACTCCTCGAAACAATGATGGGCACCCTCCGCGGGCACCCACCCATGTGTATAGGACTCGGCCAACCACTCCTCAGGAAGCCTATGAGGAGTATGAACAAGAAGAAGAGCGGGCTGAAATGCTCTATCAAGGCAGAGGGGGTGCTAGCCAGCTACCTCTCAATAGGCCTCAAGTTCCCCGCAATCCACAACGGGAGCAAACTAAGGAGGAAGAAATTAAATCCTCTGATGCATATAAAGTGCTGCTAGAGCGCTTAGAATCTATGGAGATCAAGACTTCTGGGCCCCAAAAGCCCACTTTACGCCAACTCCGTAGTCATCCTGTGCATCCGTCAGTGCCGGCACCTCCATACCCTGAACACTTTAAACTGCCCTAGTTGGCACTCTTTAGAGGGGAGGAGGATGCCCAAGAGCATGTGACTAGGTTCCTGAGCCAGTGCTTTGGCATTCAGGACAACGATGCTTTGTTATTAAGAACATTTATAACCACATTCGTAGGCCCTGCCTCGGATTGGTTCACCCAATTACCAAAACATAGCATCAGTAACTTGGATCAGCTAGTGGACGCGTTCCTCGAATGCTTCACCTTCAACACTAAGAAAAAGGCGTCATTAAGTGACCTAGCTAGCCTCAAGCAGTATGAGGAAGAGACCATGGTGGCATACGGGAACCGGTGGAGGACGTTGCTTTCAAAGCTGTCTTACCTCCCTCCCATGTCAGATCTGACCCAAATGTTCTCAAGAAGTTGTTTGAGATCAATCTCCGTGCTATTGCAGCTGCAACAATATGCCAGTTTAGAGGAAGCTCTGGCGCAAGCCAGAGTCATTGAGGAGATTAAGATACAGGATGGCGAGATCGCCAAACCTAAGAAGAAAGAATGGACAAAGAACACTAAACCAGGGACCACGCAACCGAAACCTGCTACGGTTAATCAGGTTGCCATCAACGTCCCTAAGCCTGCACAAGCAACACAACCTCAAAAGGCTAACTATCAGGTGGTGCCTCCTAACAACTATGAGAGAGAAAACCAAAGGTAGGAGCAAAATCAGTAGCGTCACCCTAGGCGACAATTTACTCCTTACACAGAGTCCAGGGATTCTCTATTTGACCGCTTGTCAGCGGTGAACTTGATCAACCTTCCAGAGATTCAAACTATAGACCCCAATGCACCGAAGCCTAAGGGGTACCGAGAGGATTTGTACTATAGGTTCCATAGGCGTAAGGGACATGATCTTAACGCATGTTGGAAGTTCAAAGGTTTGGTACAAGATCTCATTGACAACAAGACATTGGCGGTGGACAACCCCGTAGCGCCAAACAACCAACATATGGGAGTATTCAGAGACCCCTTGCCTGCCCATGAGGCACCGACAAAACCTCTTCAAGTTAATGAGGTGCAACAGAATTGTCCTATGTAGGGATATGTAGGGATGATAAGCATAGTGACTAGGAACAAGAGATACCCAGGAGCTGCCCCTACGATAGCCACAAGAGAGGTTCCATCGACGTCACAACCTCAACAATCCCCTACGCAACTTCCCCCGCCTAGACCAGTGGCCATGATTCGAACTAGACTTACCCAAAGTCTAAGGACCACGTCGGCTAGGCTCTCCATATACGAGCTAATTCAACAATCAACGCCCCATCGGGAAGCTCTAATGGAGATTTTAAAAGCTATCGAGCTGCAGCCCCATGAAGCGAACTCTTTCAACAATTTTGTGGGGCATGTCAAACAATGTACAGAACCAGTCATCACCTTTAGAGAAGATGAATTGAAAATAGTGACTGGTGATGTGGCGGATCCACCCCTGCACGTTATTGCATGGGTCAACGGGATTCCGTATAAGAGAGTGTTGGTGGACACTGGCTCGTCCAATAATATCATCACTACAAGAGCACTGAAACATTTGAAGTTGCCAACATCTCACATTGTGGCCTCCACTTACACACTGTGAGCATTCAACGATGCAATCTGCTCGACAGTTGGCACAATTGTCCTACCTATCCAAGTGGGACAAAAGACTATTCATACATTGTGCCACATCTTGGAAGGTGAGATGGCTTATAATATCTTGCTAGGCCGACCTTGGATTCGGGACATGAAGTGTGTCCCTTCAATAGCTCATCAGTGCCTAAAGTATACATTTGAAGGACAGGTGCATGTAGTCCCGACGGACTTGGAGCCCTTCAAATACTGCAATACAGTGCAATTCATGCCGCAATCGAACCTTCCATCAACACATGTGGATTTTCAGTTGAATCCATCTCAACAAGGTCCGATTTCGTAGGCATCTCCAGTGATTAATCCATCGAGCCCTCAGCCGGGTCCATCTTCTTCCGCTAGTCCTTCAACAACGATGCCACCTACGGTGGCCACATCCAAGGACAAGGGAAAGAAACCCATAGAAGAGGAGCCACCTCTAGTCTCAACCATCTCGACAGAAGAGATGCCTAGTAGAATGGAAGTCGAGATGCCTAGTTCACCCCACATGGAGTGGACTCAGGAAGGACTCCCATTCGCTTCCCCTCAACCGCCAACGGTCACCATTGAAATGGCCAACACGGGCCTGGGGGAGTATCTAGTGAGGAACATTGTAGCAACGCCCACGCTTGAGTCCATGCAGGATATGGGGCGACCTCGACTCCCCATCGGCTCTGTGGTTCCTCTAGGCTACCCACCCAATCAGACAAACTTTGTTTATGGGGGCCTGGATAATGGCGTTGAGATTTGTATGCAAGAAGACGAAGACGAAGAACCCTTTGCTGAGGATGTCAACTATCTGTCCAACCCAAACTTCGCTTTGAGATATCTTGGCCAATGCAATTGGCACGGATATGGGTTGGGCCGGTATGAGCAAGGAGTGCGTGTTCTTTGCCAACCAAGATATCAAATGCCTTATGACAAGTCAAGAGTAGGGTTCAACCACCCCCTTGCCCCTAGACATCTTGGTGGAGAACATGCAAGGCCTAGGGATAGGCAACAAGGATGGGTTGGCATTAGATCCATATGCCAATCCTCACACAACATATACATTGGGGGATTATCACCCATTGTTAACAACCAACCTTGTTGACCATAACAACCCTTTCCCTTCGGCCGAACAAGGAGAAAATTCAAGGACTCCCCTACAAGAGGGATATGGACAAGACCAAGAAGGGTCTTCAGAAGATGAGTCGGAATACGAGGTAGCACCTTGGGATCCTTTCGAGTCTGACATCAATCATTCACAAGTACATCCCATGGATGATTATCAGGAGAGCTTCATGACAATGTTCCCTTTGGATGCTCCAATTGAGCATATGCCCCTTCAAGAGAATCAGGTCCCCCCATAGAGAGCGGAACAACCTCGATGGGACCACATTAATTTGCTCGAACAAGATGAGCCTCCTATGTCGCAAGCAGCTATTGGAGCCAACGAAGGCCTTTGGATCTCTGATAGTGACTACGAAGATGAAACTGAGATGGCTTATCTCAATCATATGCGACAGATGCAACAACGATACCCTTTGGACATAGACGACATGTTTGAACATTTACACATAGGTCCAAGACATAGGTGGCACCTCAACCCGATGTAGTTATAGCAATTACTGCACCCGCCACTCTAGGCACACAGAGAGCATCTTTCGCCTGGAGACCCTATCCAACCATCAGTGCCTAGGGTGGACCCTGTCTTTTTCTCCATGCATAGGGCTGATCCATTTGTGCCAGTGCCCACAGAGCCAGATCCGAAGCACAAAGATCATCTAGGATGTCCGAGCAGTCATACCCATGGTAATGGAGACCACAATCATTTCATCAACATGATCTCCATTGATTTAACCGCCCCCATCCATGATCCAGCCGACCCGACACGGTCATTGTATCTAGATCTAGATGCTATCGACTAGGATCGCGCTGACACACCGCCATCCCCATCAGAGTACTGGCCTTGCGGTGGGATGTTCCATTTCACCCCAAGACAGACTCAGGATGTCTTCCATGCTGAAGAGGAACCTGATGTTCCAAACGATGATCTAAATTCAGCAAACGATATCCATTTGATCCCAACTCCACACCGGTTGGAGGACGGGTCCCACATGTCGGTCGAGGAGACGACCGACGTAGACATCGGCTCGGATCCAATGAATTTGCAAATCATCAAGTCGGGGGTAAGTCTATCCCCCGAAGAGCAAGCCGACTACATTGCCCTTCTCAAAGAGAAGAAGGAGGTTTTTGCATGGTCATACAAAGACATGCCGGGACTAGACCCATAGCTAGTCACGCATAATCTGACGCTTGATCCGACAGTCAAGCCAATGAAGCAAAAACTACGTAAGATGCACCCAACAGTGGCCTTAATGGTCAAATATGAGCTACAAAAGTTGTTGGATGCATAGTTTGTCATCTGCATGGATTACCCGCCATGGTTGTCTAACATGGTTCCCATCAAAAAGCTCGACGGGAGGATTCGCATATGCACCAATTTTTGAGATCTAAACAAAGCGAGTCCTAAGGATGATTTCCCCTTGCCGAGCATCGATGCATTGGTAGACGCTACAGTGGGCCATGAAATGCTTTCCCTCATGGATGGTTTCTCGGGATACAATCAAATTCGTATCAATCCTGAGGACCAACTAAAAATGGCGTTCACAATGCCTTGGGGGACATTTTGTTATAAGGTCATGCCTTTTGGCCTTAAAAATGCTGGCGCCACCTACCAACGTGCCATGACGTACATCTTTCATGATTACATGCACAAAACTTTGGAAGATTACATGGATGATTTGTTGGCCAAATCTCTTTTGCGCCCAGATCATCTCGATGACTTAAGCAAGATCCTCGATCGCCTCATGGAACATAAAGTCAGACTAAACCCCAAGAAGTGCGTCTTTGGCATCACATCTGGAAAGCTCTTGGGTTACATAGTCTCCAAACGAGGAATTGAGGTAGACCCACACAAAGTCAAGGCAATCCTTGAAATGCTTCCTCCAACTACCATCAAGCAGCTCAGAAGTCTGCAGGGAAAGGTCGCGTCGATCAAGCGCTTCATAGCGCAGCTATCTGACAAGTGCCGACCCATGAATAAATTATTGCACAAGGGGGTAACATTTCACTGGGATGACGAGTGCCAGTCAGCCTTTGACGACATTAAACAATACTTGGCTTCGCCGCTAGTATTGGCACCACCTAGACCAGGAGTGTCATTCTACTTATACATCTCAGCCATTGAGGTGGCACTGGGCGCCATGCTGTCCCAAAAAAATGAACTACACAAAGAACAGGCTACATACTATCTTAGCCGCACCCTGGTCAGTTATGAACTTAACTATGCATACGTTGAGAAGCTCTGCTTGGCCGTGGTGTTTGCTACCAAAAAGCTATGCCACTACATGCTCAGCAATACGACGTATGTTGTGTCTAAGGAGAATCCATTGCGATACATGATGAGTCGTACTTATCATAGTAGCCGCACGGCGAAATGGATCATGTTGTTGACGGAGTTTGACATAGTATTCATTGGACAAAAATCCATAAAAGGTCAAGTCATCGCCGATCAACTGGCAGAGGCTCCTCTTGAAGACGATCAGCCTCTGACCGTAGAATTATCGAATGATGGGGTTTTTCATGTTTCAGAATCGCCAGATTCTGATGAGCCTGAGTCACAGGCTGACATGACCCTATTCTTCGATGGTTCTAAGTGTGAGCAAGGAGGTGGCACGGGAATTGTATTCTTCACTCCACAAGGGGCTCCAATGCCTCTGTCATTTAAATTAAACTTCCCGTGCACCAACAACAATGCAGAATACGAAGCCTTGCTCATAGGTCTTCAGACAACAATCACCATGAACATTAAACGTTTAAACATCTTTGGTGATTCGTTGTTAATTGTCAATCAAGTAAAGGGGATATTCCAATGTAGATGTCCAGTTCTGTAGGCCTACAAAGCCCTTGTGGACAAATTCCTGGCACAACTTGAATGGTATGACATCGAGGCACTCCCTCGATCATCGAATCATTTTGCGGATACTATGGCCTCCTTGGGGTCACTAATCCCGCAAGACCCTTCCGGTGAAATGACAACCATTCAGGTTAAAACATTATCGCAATCCATGATGGAGCGTGCAAGCTCTGATCTAACGCCAAGAATCCACCTGATCCAGATTGAACCATCTCAAGATAGGTTCTCTCGAATCCATGATTGTTTGACTCGAGCCAAATGGGGGTCCTTGTTCTCCCCGACCCCTCTTAATAGCAACACAACGCTATTTTTACAAGTTCTTTCCCGCTCAGCTTTTGCTAGGGATGAACTTCAAGAGGGATTGGTCGTTCATACCATCGAGGTTTCTGATCAGCAGGATTGGTACACACCCATTAGGGATTACCTCAAGTTAGGTAACCTCCCACTTGGATTGACACAAGCCATGAAAAGATCATTTAAATAGAAAGTGGCAAAACATGTCTTGTTAGGAGACATTTTGTATCGTCGGAGCTATGAAGGAATCCTCCTCCATTGCTTGGACCAGCAAGAGTCCGCTTGGGCGATCACCCAAGCACACGATGGTACATGTGGTGGCCACTTCAGCGGTATGGCCATCGCAAAGTGCATTCTTTGCATGGGCTATTATTGGCCATATTTAGAGCGAGATTGTTGTGCATATGTAAAGAAGTGCGTGAAGTGTCAACACCATGCTAATTTGACACACGTACCTTCTCAAGCCTTGCAACCGATCCAATCGGCTTGGCCTTTTTCATAGTGGGGCTTCGATCTAATCGAAAAGATCTCCCCGTGTCGTCGGGTCATCACACATTCATCATCACGGCCACAGAGTACTTCACCAAGTGGGTGGAAGCAATTCCGCTAACCTCTACGACTGGATCCCGCATTGCGGAGTTTATTTTGCATAACATCATATGTCATTTTGGTATTCCATCCAAGATTCTTTTAGATAATGGGACACCATTCAAGAATAAATATGTGCATGCTTTGACCACAAAGTACAAAATTCAGCATAGTTTTTCAACACCCTATTATCCGCAAGCAAATGGGCAAGCAGAGGCATCAAACAAAATGCTAGTCGCCATCCTCAAAAAGACCATCACAGATAGTCATAAAGATTGGCACATTCAGATCCCGCTTGCCCTATGGGCTTATCGCACTAGCATTCGGATGCCCACTGGGGCAACTCCATTTTCACTGGTGTATGGCTCCGAGGCAGTCATGCCTCTTGAGTTGGAAATCCCTTCCCTACGCATTTCAATGCAAGAGTTCATCGATGATGACACTACGTGGCAGGCCCGGTTAGACCAACTTACGTTGCTCGATGAACGACGCGTTAATGCTCTCGAGCATTTGCGTATCTATCAAGAGCGACTTAAGAAAGCATACAACATGAAGGTCCACTTAAGGGAATTTTAGGTTGGTGACTTGGTCTTAAAAGAGAACCAACAGAATTCTAATTTGCCGTCCCATCTATGAGGGACAAGTTCATAGCAAACTGGTTAGGTCCTTATGTGATTGATAGTAGAATAGGACCTGGAACATACCGGCTTGCCTCTCTTGAAGGAATCAAGGAAACAGAACCCTTGAACATCATTCATTTGAGGCCATTCCACATTTAGAGAGCCATAGTCCAACCCCCAAACATCCCAAAGGTATCTATAAACCCTTTGGTCAAACCAAAAGCTCCAAGGATTCTCACAATCGCTTGGTCAACCCCCAAAAATGCCCCAAAGGTATCCATAAACCCTTTGGTCAAAACCAAAAGCTCCAAGGGTTACCATAACCGCTTGGTCAAAATAAATATTCAAAAACAAACAAAAACAATAAAATCATCAAAAATAACAAAAAAATTGCATTTCAATTTCATGCATACTCATAAAAACATCAAAATACAAAAATATAGGTGCATTAGGCATCGCATCCATACATTGCATATTTGCTAGGTCATACAAGTCCATAGCACCATAGACTGTCATTACTTGGCAAATCCATCATTTTCCACATCAAATCCATTTTATAAATGCATACATCCAGAATAACACCATCGCCATTTTTTTAGCATAGTCAGTTGTCTCCTAATGTATATAGGGTTTTCGTCATTCAGTTGTCTTTAAATTTCTAGCCAAAAACTATACAAAGTTAAACAGATTTTACACGGGAAAGTTTTACTTGGATCATACCTTGTTACGTAGCATCCCAACACAAATTAAAACACATAAAATAATTCCTAAGTTGTGTGAACGCGAGAGAAACCTACAAAGCAGTCTAGGGTACCATAGGTGAAAGATTAGCCTGTTCATCCCCCTGTGCGAATGGTTCAAGAGTGCTGAGAATTGACAAAAGGACAAGCTCTTCCCCATCAATTCCACCTAATAAACAGTGGTTTTCACCACTACCAAAATCCCAATCACTATTGGTCCCTAAGGTTGTAAGGATTCGTACTACACGTCCCTGCCAAGGATGGGTAGTCATCCCCAAGACCTAAAAGGATCGATGCCATTCAACAACACAATTCCCACAAGCCATCATTATGACCATCTCCACTCACCTTTGGTCTCAAAGTTGTAAGGATTCATACTACACGTCCCTGAAAAGGATGGGTAGTCATCCCCAAGGCCCAAAAGATCAATGCCCTTACTTCATAATCTCCATCATCCCCTTTGGTTCCCAAAGTCGTAAGGATTCATACTACACGTCCCTAAATAGGATGGGTAGTCATCCCCAAGGCCTAAAAGAATCAATGCCATTCACAAGCTCAACCTTACAAAGCTCAAAATACAAAATCAAATAACAGTGGTTCTCACCACTAGTCAAAATCCTTGCTCAAAAAAAAAAAACAAAGAGAAAAATAAATAGTGATTTTCATCACTATATATCCGAGCAAGTATCCTAAACCATTGAGCCAACAAACAACCTGAACTTGAATCCCTGGAATTCTCAGCATTCAAAAACCATCTAGGTGATCCTCATTACAAGTTTGGTGGACAACCTACCTAGCAATGGCGGTATCCTACCCGCATGACGATATGTCTGTCACATTAACTTTGCATGTGAGCAGACCAATGTTTGCATGTGGATGAGCTAGCTTATGGTACCTTAGATTGTCCCATGGATTAATCTTGTTAAATACAACAACGGAGTTAGTGGAGCTAATTAGGTGATCCTCAGTACAAGTTTGGTTGATAGCCTATCTGGCATTGGCGGTATCCTGACAAATACCACATAAACGAACTCAATTGCACACACAGGGATGTGAAATAACTTGGTTAAATTCAAGTCGGATTTATACCTTGTTCAAAAGTCTTGCGAGATAAATGTATAGTCTTGGCTAGTTAGTTAAAATATCTGAATCTCAGAAAAGCTTAACTACATTTTAAAACAACTGGTACATTTCATTCCATACATCACCATCAAAAAATATGCAAAATACAAAAACAAAGTTTTCACATGCAAAGTCATTCCACAAAGTCATCCCATTAGTACAACAAGTCAGTCAAGTCTTGTACAGTCTATGGTGCATCGACAAGTCATCAACAAATCATTTCATTCATTCCATATGCATACATCATACAAATTAGAAACATCGCATTCATAAAAGCATTTGCATACATCAATGTAAATACATGTACATAAAAACAAACCATGAAAAGTGCATAAACACCAAAAAAAGAGTCATCTGTATATATATCATCAAAAATGCCCGTAGGCTACAATGAACCGGTCCTCTGACCCCGCAACAAAAAGCCAAAAACTCAAAAACCCCCAAGCCTAGGGCGTCGGCCACCATGATCATGCAGGATCGGTGCGACGGGAACTACCCCCCGTGGTGTGGGTCCTCTGGGACCTCTCAGGGTGACTGCTGCTCGCCCCTGCATCCCGCCCACTAGTGCCCCCCTCATCTAGCCACCGATGACGGGACGATGCTGACTGCTCAGTATCGCTGTCTCTCATCCACCGTGAAGAGCCACCTCCATGGGGCTCAGGTATCCGCCCACCAAGGTGGATAATCTCTCCCTCCATATCCATCCGATGTCGACGCTAATCTGCCTCCCACCGACCCCACTCTACCTCCCACCGAACCCACTCTGCCTCCCATCGATGGTAGTAAGCTACTACGTCGTCGCGCTATGCTAGCTGCATCCGTAGGAGATCCCTCTCCCGAGCCGCATCAGTATCCCCCTCCTATCGGTGGGACGCAGCCCATGCATTCTCCCGCTCTGCCAGCTGAGTCCGTAGGAGATCTCTCTCCTGCAAAGCCTCTCCCAGCTCCCCATCTCATCTCCATAGTAGCTCCTCCAATCATGCTATCTCAATGCTATGTCTTGCCTCCACATCCTCCGAACCTGCCTGAGGCATAGGCGAATCCGGGACAGTAGCCTGCTCTGGCTCCCACTACTCCGGGACGTCCTGCATCTCTAGCTGATCCGGTACCCCAAACTCCCCTCCAACATCCTCAACCTCCACCATGTCTGCATCATCACGTGGAACACCCCAACCCTCATCTGGTGCCTCTGTACCCTCATCCCCTGCTACTGCCGCCTCTGCACCCCTAGAGGCCCCTCGCCTCGCCATTGCCGTAGAGTCCACCACTGCTCATACTCGAAAGTAACCCCGACGTCATCCACATCTAGGACATCAATAGCCGTATCTGAATCCTCGCCAAGTGGCGCAATGACTGGCCGGTCCAGAGTCCTCTCATCCCCCCGACGTCGATAGACCACGGGCTCACCAAGCATCCCCTGGCGCACCCCAAACTGTCGAGTCACCCGACCATATGGGAAGAACTCCTACTCAGTCCCATGATTCCCAATCAGCCATCGCCCCCTCCGTACCCATCGAAGCCACTCTCCAACCTCAGGCCAGCTGGACAGTCCTAGTAGGGGCGCCAGAACACCTCCCCTAGAGTAAGCCGAGCGAAGGCATCGACATAGTGCCCTACGACACCTGCCCATCATCGACTCTGACCTTGCTCCTCCGACC
This sequence comes from Wollemia nobilis, assembly GCA_028583015.1. NCBI lineage: Eukaryota > Viridiplantae > Streptophyta > Pinopsida > Araucariales > Araucariaceae > Wollemia > Wollemia nobilis. The sequence continues at coordinate 4,663,551 of JAQPPZ010017073.1, forward strand.
TCTGCCATAGTACCCCATATCCGATCTCCCGATCTGCCATCTCCGCCCGAGTCATCCAGGGCAGCCCTATCGGCCTCTCCACTGCTATGTGCTGCCAAGCCCAACACTGCAACAAGTAGCTGCAACTGATCCCCTTCCGCTTTCGGTAGCGGACCTCGTACAACTCATCATAGAGCTATGCTAGCAGAGTCTATCCCCATCTCATAATCATCGGTGTATCTGTCGAACACTCCACCAACTCGAACACCACCTCTAGCAGGTTCCACGGGAACCTCGCACCCGACGAGTCGAGAAGCAGCATGTTGGAAATGAGGCCCATGAGTAATGCGTGCCTCACTCCCAACACACCCTTCTCTAACCACCATCGAACCAGTATGCCACCCATCTAGCAGTCGCTCTCTACCCTCTCCACTGGGCTCTCCACACCCAACTCCTCCCCATGCCCAAAATAGCGTATCAGTACTATTGTCCTCCGATCCCGCGATGTCATCCGGATCGACAGTCCATCTATTGGAATCTGAAGAATCCGATAGACATCCTCCAAGGTCACCATCATCTCCCCTATTGGGAGATGGAAGGTGTTGGTCCGGGGATCCCACAGATTGATCAGGGCCATCAGATAGGCCCGATCCTCGACCACAGGCTCCAGTCGAGTCACCTGCTTGAGCCCAAGGGCGTCAAGCCAGTCCCAATCAGCCAAAGTCAGTGCTGCACGCGCTTCAATAAAAATAGTGGGTACCCGATATCGGCTCTTCACAACCTGCAAAAGAAAACAACATAAAAACATTAAAACAATGAAAAAATTGTACAACACTAACATTGAATATACAACAAAACAAATTTACTTTAAATGTATCAACAAAAAAAATAATAACAAAATTCAAAATTAATTTGTCAGATCTAGGGTTTTTAACTCTAACTGATTAATTAACAACAAAAACAATTAAAAAAAAAAAAATCATTTGTACTTTAGGGTTTTTCAATTTAACTGATAAATTAAAAAACAAACAAACAAAAAAATTCAAAAACATAATTTGTCAGATCTAGGGTTTTTAACTCTAACCGATAAATTAACAAAAAAAAAATTAAAATTTTTTTTAACTTATAATTAAAAAAAAAAACAAATTTTTTTTTTTATTATAATTACAAAAAAAATCATTGATCAGATCTAGGGTTTTTAACTCTAACTGATCAATTAAAAACACAAAAAAAATAGTCACAAAATAATTTTCAGACCTAGGGTTTTTAACTTTAAACTGAAAAATTAAAAACACAAAAACAACAACTAACTAGGGTTGAGCTACGTTTTTACGTTCAGTTTTACCCTACGTTTCTCACCTACGTTTTGAATTTGGTTCAATTTAGGTTAAGCGAGGTTTTAAGTTATAAACTAAGTTTTTTAGCTAAGTTTTCAACTAACTTCTGATCTTTGTTTGACTAGAGTTATCCTAAGTTTTAAACTAAGTGATAATTTTGATAGACTAGGGTTTCATTTTTAACCGTAAACAACAAAATAAACAAAAACACAAAAAAAAACAAAAAACTTGCGGTTTTCAATAGCAAATAACAAACAATAAAGAGGAAGGGCACTCACTGGTAGCGCTTCGGCTCCGCCGCTCGATCCGGTGTGTGCACTCATGGTCGCAAGAAAAATTTTGCAGCGCTTCGCTTCGCAGAATTGACCTCCTCCTCCTCAGAGCTCCAAATCGCCAAGAAAAACAAATGCAAATGAGCCCAAAACTCAGTTTTGGCCTTTAAAAAGGCTTTTTGAGCTTGTATTCGTTCCCCCTGGGATGAGCACTCTGGTTAGCACTCGTCCCTCCCTGGGATGAATACTAAATAGGAATTCGTCCCACCCAGGGACGAATACAGAGCAAAAATTTCAAAAATAGCAAAAAATGCACAAAAATGCACCAAAAAGAGCAATAAAACTGTCCAATGAGAGTGCTTTTGCACTTGACATTCCGGGCATGCAAAATAGATGTCGGGGTCACAAATCCTCACTATCCTACTCCCTAAGAAGGCTACCATAGCCGGACCGCTCCACGGGAGGACGATTGCAGAGAATTTCATCCCCAAACGGCGTCGCAAAATGGGTCAAAACCCATCCAAAAATAGCAATAACATTGCCGAACGAAGGCGCTTTTGTGCCTGACATTCTTGGCATCCAAAATAGATGTTGGGGTTACAAATTGTCCCTATCCTACTCCCTAAGAAGGCTATCATAGCCGGACCGCTCCACGGGAGGACGAATTTTTGACAATTTTAGCTTCAAAATGCGTCACAAAAAGGGTTAAAACCCACCAAAAATAGGTCAGAATGTTCGAAAACTGCTTTCGCATTCAATGGTAAACAACTGAAGGCACCCTTACCTAAGTCATCTTGGGTCAAGCGACTCGTCGCTTTTCTCATGTCGGTCATTCCCTCATCGATTCGTCGCTTGAGGGGGTAGTCACACTTAGTCGCCAATCAACAAAAACATACCCAATCAAGGAAATGACACGCATTCAAAGGATCATTGACAAAGACAATCATACCCTTGCTTGGGGCAGCAAACAAGCAATAATCACAAGCTGATCAAACACTTGGCATTCATGAATCATGAACTCAAGGTTCCCATAGACAAAAGGTTGCGCCCTTTGCCTATTCATGACTGATCAATGTCCAAGTTCAAGTAACACCTCACTGAACAAGGTTAACACTTGAATGAAGTTCCTTAGCTCGTCAGAAGCAAGGATTCAAGAATGCGTGCCCTTTCCATACTTGGGGCATCAAGAGTTGGTTAGGTTACTGAGAAACCCTAATCATTAGTGCTTTGGTTATCTATTTTTGCTCAAGCATTGCGCCTTGCACAACGCTTCCCAAAAAGGGGCATCTATAGACACCAAAACAGCACCAATCCGATTATGTGACAACAAGCGCTGATCGCATTGACACACACAGCCCCTAGGGCAGCCCCAGAGGTTAAACAATGGTCCTAACCACTTCCAAAAGTAGTTTTAGAGGTCAGAGGTCAATTTGGCACCTTTTTGGCACTTTGCTCTCTGCTCGTCCCACCCCGGGATGAATACAAACTGGAATTCGTCCCACCCAGGGACGAATATCAGCATTCACCCCAGGGTGAGGCGAATAGCAAGTTTGACTGGCAAAAAGTCAAACCTCGGTAACTCCACCAATTAACTAAGGCTTCAGGCCATGCAATTGCGAGGAATAGCTTTTATTCAAGAAGAGAGACTTCAGTTATGAGTGTTTTTATTTTAGAAACCTCATGCAAGGAGATTCTAAATCAGGGAATTAGCTTTTCTCTGAAAATAGGAAAACAACTCAAGTGGCGCCCTCGCATGCGCAATTCAAACAGAGAGACCCTAAGGTCTATAAATTGGTGAGTTTTCTCACCCAAAGATATATAGAGAAGGAGCATTTGAGCAATGAAGTGCTGCCAATTTACATACCTACTTGCGATTTGTGCTTTTACATCCTTAATCTCTCATTCGAAAGGGAGGTTATTGGGTGACTATTGGAAGCATGAATCCGGACCCAAAACCTGATTTTTGGCCACAAAAATCCCCAAAATTTGTCGACAACACCCCATAACCAGTTTTGGACCCATCCCAAGTGGATTGGTGCCGAAACAGTGCCTCAAACGGTGGGCGTCCTGCCCCGGCGCTCCCCAATCTGTCATAGTCAAATTCGCCCCACCCCGGGATGAATAGAAATCTGTGATATATTTCTCTGGTTTTTCTTTTGCATTTGATTCTAGATATGTTAAATAGGTTACAGTTCAAATTTCATTTCATTTTGAGCAATTTTGACCAGGTTTTGTCATTTCCCGCCTTCACTAACTTGCAGATGGCACCAGCAAAATCTGGGTCCTAGAGGCCAAATTGGAGAAATATGACCATCTGGGTCTTCCCAAAACACCCCCAATTAGCTAACCCCAACTTTGCAGGTCATTTGGAGCTTCCTAAGCAGGACATTGAAGAGGGTGCTTTCTGACAAGTTCTTGCAGGCCTATTCGTCCCACCCTGGAGCGAATACAAATATGTGAGGAATTTCCAGACTGTTCTTTTTGCAGTGGTCTTCTGTTAACATATTTATGCTACTGTGAAATTTTCAGGTCGATCCGAGGTCATTTCATTATCGTTTTAATATTTTCATGCATTTACTGACAGTAGGCCTTGGGAAATACATGCTTTATTCTGTCCGCAGGTGCTACTAATATTTTCTGTTTCTTTGAACGCAGTTTTCCGACAGCAGAGGAGCAGGAAAGAGCAAAGAATCACATACACAAGTGGCGGTGACGTTTTGGTCCGCCCATCTTACATGTGGGCACGCGGAAGAAGGATTGTTATCCATGGATGTTGTGACAAGAAACACATTTGACGCTCCTATCCCCTAAAAAGGAAGGAGACGTATTGTAACACACTTTAAAAAGCGTATCAATAAAGAGATTACCATATTTCATATTGCTTTTATCTTGTGTCAATTTGTATATGTTCTTTCTTGTCCTTTCTTGTGGCATATTCCTTTTTGTTTCCGTATCCTCGTGCTTTCAAAGGGTATCCTAAGGAGCAGCAAATATCACCTTCAAAATATAGTTAGCAGGAGCAGGGGCAAAGTCTTGAGGAGCAACTCTAGAGGATTGGGTCACAGAAAGACAACTGTGTCTGGCTATTTGTAAAGAGAATAGATAAAAAATCTGCTTTCATACACAATATCTGGAGTCCAGAGGAAAAAACCAGAGACCAACTTGATGTAAATTCGATTCTAGATTGACAGGGATGGACATTCTACAATCTATCATTTTGTTTGTACATTAGTAGTTGAATCAAAGGATGTATCTAATTGTTTTAAAAAAACCTATAACATCTTCTTGAATTACATATATAAGAAAACGATACTTTTGTTCGTTCATCCAAATGCCATTGGAAACCTGGGTAAGCTAGCACAACTACAGCATAAAATGATTAATTCCATAGTGTCGCCACATCAATCACAGTCACGACCCACACGTTGGTGAATAGTTTAAATAAATCATTCAAAGATTCTCATCTTGTCCATAAACGTGTCCAAAATTCAGGCAATGGACCACACAGAAAAGAACATTAAGGACAGTTTCAAAGCATGAAGTTTCCATCCTTCTCCAGGGCACATTCAAACAAACCATAAGGGCATATACCCGACAGCTTGTACAACAGCCACTGCCATGGCAATGACAATAACTTGTTTGACGTACATGCCTACGCCCAGCATGTGCACGTGAACGAGTTAGCATTTTCATCCACTAACTAGTAATATTCAGAGACTAGGACACCCAGGTAATAAAGAAATAATGACCAAAGATCTCTCGTCCATGTCCAGAAAAAGAGGTGCGTTTTACATTGACGTTCATGTAGAAAATCATTCATTGGTGCATTGAAAAGAAACTCCATTAGATCTGTGCAAATTTCCATAATAATTCTTTTCAATATAATTTCTTCCAAAAGATAGCTAACTTAATATCAATCACATTGGGTATAATCAATCTGTCCCACATAAGGACAAATATTTGCACAGTATGCCCCTATAACCACCATGCCACAATCATTTTAAACCTTTTACACCATCGAAAGAACTAGGAATGAACCAACCTAAAAGCTGCCACACAAATCTTCGCATAGTCTGCCCCTATAACCATCATGCCACAATCATTTTAAACCTTTTACTTTGTTGAAAAATCCGCCACACAAATATTTTCATAGTCTATCCCTATAACCACTATGCCATAATCATTTTAAATCTTTTATGTCATTGAAAGCACCAGGAATGAACCATCCTAAAAGCCACCACATAAATCTTCGCATAGTCTCCTCTATAACCACCATGCCAGAATCATTGTTAACCTTTTATGTCGTTGAAAGCATCAGGAATGAAAGAAAAGGGTGCAACATCGGTGCTTCCCTACAAGTCACCCATCCCAGTACTACTATGGGACCAAGCATGCTTAACTATGGAGTTCTGATGGGATGTTGGTATGATCGCACCCCTTGAAAATATTTTTAAATAGTTTTTTATAGTTATATAAATGTATTAGTAGCTCACCTAACATAGGTGTATTGTTAGTTGTCTTTATTAAACCTAGGTAGGAAGAGAGTTAACCTATATATATATATATATATATATATATATATATATATATATATATATATATATATATATATATATCCCACACCAATGGTTTTTTGGTTCAACATTTGCGATAAATAATTGATGCAACTCACACCTAATTTATGTGATATGTTTAGTAAGTCTCTTTCAGTTTATGTTTTATATATTCATTTTATGGCTTATCCAACCATAGGTGATAATATGTCTGTACCAAATCCACAACATATTACATTGGTAAAAAAATAGAAAATAAATTTATGGATATAGTCCCAAACAATAGCCTTAAGAATTTTTTTTCCTGGGAAGAAGATTAATGAGACTAAATCTTCTTTTATTTAATACTAATCCCCGTATTTAGGCTAGAATTGTTCATATTCTCATATTTCAGGTTGGATTTCTTCCTTTCAAGTACTTGGGTATTCCTATCTTTGTTGGTCCTCTGACTAGGAGTGTTTGGTCCAACATTTTGGAGAAATTTTGTACTCATGTTATTCATTGGACTTACAGATGGTTGTCTTTTGTTGTTCGAGTTTTGCTCCTAAAATCTATGGTTCAAGCATTACCTGTGTATAGGTGTTTAATTCATGTTTCTTTGAAAAAATTTCTTCATGATCTTGATTCTCTTTCATGGAGATTTTTTTGGGCTGGTAATTTGGAATCCTCTAAATGGAGTTTGGTGAAATGGGAGTCTCTTTGTAGACCTAAACAAGATGGTGGTTTGGGTCTTCGCATGAGTTCTCTTTTTGGGTAAGCTCTGGCTATCAAACTTTATTGGTGCTGGTGTACTAATCATGACCAAACTTGGGCTAAAATTCTTTCTTATAAATATCTCTATGGGTTGGAAGATGATGAGCTTCCTCATTATAGTTTGATTGGGAAAGGTTATTTTGTTTAAAACACTCTGAAGAAGGGAGCTTCTCTTATCAAACGGGGGCTATTTTGGATTTTTCATAAAGGTTTTAAGGCTCTTTTTTGGCATGATTCTTGGGATGGTTTTCTTGCTCTTTTATCTAAGTATCCTCATATTCTTGGTCTTGCTCAACATTTTTTAGTTGTTGGTTGGTCTAGAGTGATGAATTTTAAATTTGTTAAGAGAATTGGTTAGATGGAAATATTCCAATGGAGAGATCCCAGTGAATGGCCTATTGGAGGCTCTATGGAGGATAGATAGGAGTTTTCACATATTCAGGTTTCTAGAGAATGCTTTTCTTCATGTGTAGGCTTGGGGTTAGGACAATAGAGGGATTTTCTCAGTTGCCTTCGGATATCATGAATTGGATCATCACTATTATGGTACTGAGAAAGTTCCTTGCTAGAAGCAAGTGTGGAATAAATTTGCATGAACTAAGTACGATTTTTACTTATGGGTTGCCACTCATAAATGATGTCTCACTTGGGATAACCTTCAGAAGAGAGGTTTTCATGGCCCTTCCTTTTGTTTCCTATGGGAGAAAAGTGATGAATATATTTTTCATGTGCTTCTTCAATGTGGTTTTGTGTGTTAGCTTTGGCATTTGGGGTGTGTGGAAATAATCTTGTGTTCATTCTTCTTCTCTTTTAGATTTCTGGAGGAGTTTGGGAAGACCTCCAGCTAAGATTTTCTTTTTACAAGTTGCTTGGCATATTGGTCCCTCCTACATCTTCTGGCAAATATGGGTTGAAAGGAATTGAAGAATTTTTCAAGGGAGAAAGCTCTCTATTTTTCAAGTCTGGAAAAGAATTTTGAGAATGATCCAGGAAACTATATCTACTAAATGTCAGATTAATATTCTTGTGAACATAGTGGAGGACTATATTATGCATGGTTTGGGTTTGATAGTATTTGGTCCATGTGCTACTATTTCTTTTAGCATGAGGATATTCAATAATAGAGTGCAGAGAGATGATAGATGGTAACCCCCTCCTAAGGGGGTTCTTAAGATTAATACTAATGGATCCTCAAGAGGTAATCCTAGAAATATTGGTATTGGTGGAGTGGGATGTGATTGCAATGGTGTGGTATGTTTATTTTTTTCATATTTTAATGGAAGGCATACCAATAATTATATGGAAGCCCTTATTGTTATTTATGCACTGGAGCAAGGATATGCTTTGGATTGGCACATGATAATTTGTGAATCAAATTCTCAAATTATCATTAATTTTTTGAATACTTGTAATCTTACCAATTTTAATTGGAGGTTGGTAGGGGTGGTTAGGTAGATTCTTCATTTTCGTTGTCATATGGAGTTCATTTCTTATACTCATACTATAAGGGAGTGGAATGGTGTTGCTGACTATTTGGCCAAATAGGCCTCTAAATTTCAAGAAGTTTGGAGTGTTAGGGAATGGTATCAACTTCCTTCAGCATGCTCTCAATCTCTTACAAGTTTATTGAAAGCTGATATGTCTAGATGAGGTAATTTTTTTGTAATATTATTCTTGACTCTTGTATGTTTTTTTGATTTCAGTAAAAAATTTACCCCTACTTTTATCAAAATTATCATGTGGATAAAAAATTATATTACTCTCATGTGCATCCCTATAGAAGATATTGCATGTATAAGAACATGAGAAAATTTATTAGTGAAGTTTATTATATTTGAGTGATGATATTAAGATACCTTCAAGTTATCATGTCAATTATATATTGTTATTTATAAATCATATATATTTTCATATAGGTGATAACATAAATTTTATAATATGACAACACATTTTTTTCTAGTCATTCTTCAACTTATAATGTATTGGATTTTATATTAGTATCATCATGCAATGAAAAATCTACTAGGAAGTCCGTTAATACAAAAAATCTCAAATCCTTTTTATCAATATTGCTCATAATTTTTAATGGATTATTGTAGTTCTTTAGGGCTTAAATTTTTTAAATTGCCATCTATAGGCAACTAAATTTTAACCTATCAAATCTCAAAACAACATATTAAATTATAATTTATTTTAACCTAACCAAGCTATAGTTAGTCAAATTAGAGTTGAGAACCCAAATCTAGAACTTAAAGTGTATTCTATTTAAAACATGAATTGTAGTGCCACATCATGAAACCTTCAAATCATGTGCAAAATAATAAAATTTTAATAGAATCTTATCACTTAGCATTCCCACCATAATATTAATAAAATTTAAAAATATATACATTAAATACTCCTATGTATCATTAGTACTGACTTCATTGATGATCCTATTGAACTTTCAATAATTCAAGTAGAGAAAGCGTAGAGTCATACAATTAGTTGATTATGTTACCTCATTAAGACTTAGATCACAACTTGACCATCAACGTCACTAGTACTAAATTTCATTAGTGGGGACTATTATATTGCTCTAACAAACATGTGCATCATCTTGTTGCCTCCAATAGATTACTATAAAACACATCCAAATAGGCAACTTGATATATTTTTTAAGAAAAACTCTTTTTCATCAAATTTTTGAGGAATATTCTTCAAAGCAACAAAGCAACATCATGATGTGGAAACTTTTTTAATAGAACAACTTAGTCTTGATATTGTAAACCAGTTTAATAAATATTCATTCATTAGCAACAAGATTACTACCATATATTATCAATTTTAGGCAAACCTCCAACAACCTCTAATCTTATTCATGCATATACTTTTATACTAGCTTCATTTATATTTTCTTGCCATAGCATATAATACTTTAGCTTTTTATTTTAAAACTTTGTGAATGTAAGTGTTAATACAAACATATTAATAGATTTTTTATAGATATTTTTTTGGATCCACATCAACATTTTATAGGTAATGGTTAACGTTCCATTTTAACAGTCTTAGTTTATTTTGAATTATTTTCATATTAATGTAAAATAAGTTTATTTTTCTTTTACCATACAATTATTTTTATTTTATTTTATTATTTTTTTATCTTCAATTCGACCTATATTACATGTGCAACGTAGTGATTTCTTTATAATATATAATGGACATCAAGTTATAGAGGAGGATATAGATTCATAATATGTGTTATTATCATAAATATTTTGATCTTGAATAAATTTCTATTTGTCTTAGCAGAAGAGTCTATATCACATTATTCTCTATATTTCATAGTATTTTGATTGCAAGAGTTGGTCTACTCCTCAAATATTTTTAAATTTAAAAGCATTACATGTTGTGGTGATAGTCATGTTAATGTAGTAGTTCCACTAGTACCAAACCTTTTCGATAGATCTAATAGAAATAGTTTCATAGAATGAGAGGTGTAGGTTTTTAATCGTATTCCTTATATTACATGTATTTTAGCATTGTATAGTTATAATATGAATACATACATACATACACACACATATACATATATAAATGTATGTATGTATGTATATATGTATGTATATTTGTAATGCTTAGAACTATCATAATAGCTCAAGTATAATCTTGTTTACATGTTCTTAGTTACAAATAATCTATCATTAATATTATATATTATGTTATGAATTATTTATCCTACAACATTAACATTGTGAATCTTACATAAAGTAATATTAGTATTTTAATTTTTTATCTATCTAACAACCATGATTTATATAAAAATAAATATGTATTTCTTAACTTACATCTCTTTCATTGAGTTAATTGAAAGGTTTTAACATATTTGAAACTATAAACTATATTTAGAATATTTTATTTATATTATATGGGACCCTTATATCATACAAGACTATTTCATTCTCTATTAAAACTTATAAGAATATAATGATGCATATATTTTTTAATTTTATCTTCTTTAATATTTTTGGTGAACAACGTTACTAGAAGCTATGCTACAGTCGTTAGAGCCAAATATCGATCATGTCATTCATAAATGATTAGTAGTAACTCCTAAAAAAAGGATAATGTAGAACAAAGATGAAATTTTTCAATTTTTTATCATACATCCTTTTCTATTTTAATATCATCATCTATATATATTAGAAGCTTAATTGCACTAGATACTTGGTTGAGAAAATCCCTCAAATCTAATACATTTTATTATAATTTTTGTGTTTATTCTTATGCAACTCTAAAATTGAATTAGATAAATATATTAAAATTTTATATTAGATATACAATATGCATATCACATTTATTTGTACATTAGGAAAGAAAATATCAAAGAGGATTAATTAAGATTTAAATTTTAGTAACAATAATCTAGAATTCATAGTCTTAAATTAAAATTTAAAACTTGAAATTTAAGTTAGAAAAGAGTTGAAAGTGTAACATGATATATGGATAAGGATAAAATTGTATGATATAGTATTGTATAAGCCTAGGGTAATCAATATACAAATGTATTTAGTTATTTATCTATGTACACCGTCATACATTTGTGTAATCTCTATGGATCATAGTTAACTTTGTTAGGAATGGCATAAAGGTGTTCTATATTTTGATATATGGATAAAAAGAAACAAAATCGTTCCTATTATTTTTCTGTAAAGCAACAAAAACCATGCATCTAATCTATTGCAATCTTGTAAACAAATTGATAAAGAAAACTATGTAACCATTGAGATAACAAGATAACAAAAATGGGGTGCTCTTCTTATTAATGAAATAAATCTTAGTTACAATACATCCCTCTTAGGGATACCAAATTTGATACAAGATTACAAAGTATGTAGCCCCAAAGGGGAACGATACACTTCACAAGGTTCTCGATCTTCCACTATTCTTATTATAGAGAGTTTACTTGCAACCTTTACTTTTGATACTAAGGATATGAATATTGGTGATGTATAGCCCTTGAATAGCCCTATAATATGTACACAAGAAACTACAATAAAGTTCAATAGCATATAATGCCTCTCAAGATGAGGTTTATTTCTAAAGCAAATGCATGAAATAATGATAAATGCATGAAAATATGAAAGAAATGCAAAAGGACTAAATATAAATGTTGCTAATGTATGTTAAAAATCTAAATTGAAAGAATAATAATATGATCTAATGCTAAAATAGATAAATTAAGACATCAAACTAAGGTTACTGCTTATCAATTCGATAGGCTCTATTAGTCGCTATCAACGTCGATAGTGGCACCTGTGGGTCACTATTAAAAATAATGGCTACAGAATAGAGGCTATGTTATCTATATCTTGGTCCTAGTGATGATCAATTCTACTATTGAATTAATGTGCAATGGTATCTCAAGACACGGTTGATCATGAAATTGGACTCAAATATGAGGAAATTATGTAGAATGGCAAGGTGGATAATCCTCAAGATTTGATGAACTCCATTGATGAATCTACCAATGTCATGATATGAATTTTATAGAACTTCATTACATCTCAAGGGATGTAACTTATCTCCTCAGTTTGATAGTGCTTTACTATGGAAATTGCTCATCAAAATATCCAATTTAACAACACTTCATCAGGGAAGCCAATCAGGGCTTAGAATCAAAGAAATCACTCCATTTATAGACCATCCAAACTTGCATCATTACTTCTTCAACAAGACAAGATCAAGAATTAGTTGGGTTGAGGTAGTTGGAGTGATGCTTCTAGAGGATTTGTAGGAGTAACCACTCAAGAAATGTTTCTCGTAATGGATTTTATTTAACTCAGGTAGCCAGAGTTTATTACAAACTCGGTTGCCTTCAACAAGTGTGGCTTGATCTATGACCACTATCAATAGGTATGGCAACCTGCAACTATTATCAATGTCAATGATGACAAGGCCACCTCTAGGGATAACAGTAGCCTAGGCTGAATAGGATTGGCTTGCCCTAATTGAGTGGTTAGAACCACTATTGGATCCTAGAAAGTTCCAATATGAGTCATATTGCGTGAAAATATGTCCACATGAGTAGCCTCCTCAACATGACGTGTTTTAGGTGTCTAAAAATACCTATTTTTGGGATGCATTATGGGAAAACATAACACTAAGAAAAAATAGATAACCTAACACCACATTACAAGCTAATTGATGTTCATTTATCTGGTCAATATTAGATACCCCAATCATGGAAACAACAAATATATTTGAGTCATTACTTCAAACAAAATTAAATAACTTGGTTCAAGAACAACCTTTCATACGAGATCTACTTGATCTTTGAACATTGTTCAGTCATGAAGAGGTGAGGCCTATGATCCTTCACACTTCAAGAATACCAAGAATTTGTTTAATTATAAATTTTCCTTAGTTTTTACCCCAAGCAAGAGCATGATTATATTTGGCAATGATTTATAGATGAACGCAATTTACATGATTATGTATTCAATTGTTGATTTTGATTATGATTTTTATGATTATGACCACTCCCTCAAGTGACACATCAATGAGGATATGAAAAATGAGAAAAGCGATGAGTCATTTTACCAAGATGGCTTGGATAAAATGACCAAAGGTATGGGTTTATTTGAAGCTTTTTGGGATTTGAAAAAAGGAAACTAGGCTTATTTGGAGCATTTTGAAATTTGGTGAAAGGAAACTAGGTATCTTTGGAACCTTTTAAAATTTAACCAAAAAAAACTAGGTATATTTGGGGACTTTTGGTATTGACCAAAGGAAACTAGGAATCTTTGGAACCTTTTAAAATTGAGATAACAAGGCAAAGAGTGAAACCTTTTGTAAACCTAGCAGTTGATTAATGATATGCAAGGCAAAGGGCACAACCTATTGAAACCTAGCAATTAATTATGATTATATGTAAGGTAAAGAGAATAAACTTTTGAAAACCAAGAAATTGATTTGATTGCTTAGTGGAATGCAAGGCAAAGGGTGCAACATTTTGAAACCTAGAAATTTATTATGATTATATGCAGGGCAAAGGGTTAAAACTTTTAAAACATAGCAATTTATTATGGTTTTATGTAAGGCAAAGGGTGTAACCTTTTGTAAACCAACAAATTGATTGATGATATGCAAGGAAAAGAACACATCCTTTTAAAACATGGCAATTGATTGGTCAATTAGTAACTAGATTTAAATAGACCTTTGATGAGGAAGGTGCACTACCTTGATTCATCGCATGTTTCTTGATTGGTTGATTGTTGAATAGGGGAAGTATGATACTGATAATGCCCCATTTGATTCTTGTAAATGTTTTCTTGATTTGTAATTTTAAGATTTTGGACCATTATATGTGATTAAATGACCAAATTTATGGATGCATTGATGGATGCGTGCATAGATGTATGTATGCATAGATGTGATATCTAATATTAAATAGATGATTTAGATTTTTTTATCTTATTATGAATGTGAATTCATGTTTTTTTTATGAAAAATATAATTTTGTATGATATGCATTAACTCTATATGAATGTTTTAATGAAAATGTACATTTATGCTTTGATCACTTAAACATAAGGAATTAAACTAATATGTGTGTAACAAACTAATGGCAGACACCACAAAATGTATGAAAATTATGAATGAAAATGGTAGCTCTTATCATAATAATTAATCATTTAAACATCCTTATGTGAGATGAAATGGTGTGATATGTATGGGTTTTTTCCATAAGCTTTTGTAAACTAAAAGATATGCATAAAATAGTTAGTGGTCATCTAAATATCATTGTTGATATCCATCTGATATCTATCCTATTCTATGAACACCCCTTAATGAACAAAATTTCATAATAAAAATTATGCATGATTGATGATATGATTTGTTGCTATTAGGGAATTTTTGAGGTTTTCCATGAGACTCAAACACCCTAGTTGATTAATCAAAAGTTGTATAATGACTACACAATACTCCTTACAGATACAATCCTATTAATAAGACTAAGATATTCACTATCGATGTGTATGTAAAGTGAATATATTAGATGAGACATAAGACTACCTCATTTCTAGGTGGGTTTCATTCAACCCATTGTTGTGATAAGGATCACCATATAGTCATCATGATCCTGAGTTTGAACGTTGTTAGACTAGACTACTAGGTAATACAAGCCACCTAAAGCTATCTCATCCATAAGCTAACATTGGTATTTATAAAATAAGGTCATTAATGTGATAGATATATCACCATGCATAATTATACTCCATTTCCATGTGGGTTTTATTCAACCCATTGTTATAATGGAGATCACCCCATGGCGGTTGAATATTGAAGATTCTAGGGATTCAAGCTCCTTACCCCCTTCTTTTCTTTTAATTGCTTGGGATACTTGCTCATGCTTAGTGATGAAAATCACTATTTATTTAGCATTTTTTTTTTTTGAGAAAGGGGTTGTCTTAGTGATGAAAATCATTGTTTATTTTTCTCTTCTTTGGGATTTTTCTCATTTTGTGTAAAAGCAAGGGATTTATTTGGGTAGGGAGGAGCTTGTCCTTTTTCCAATGCTCATCATCCTAGACCATGCATATGATAACATGACCAAGGGAAACCTTACTCTTAAGGTTGCCAAGATCACTTTGTAGTTTCATACTTCCTTGTTCAAACTTGGATTGTTAAAGTTTAAAATTATGATTGGATTTTGAGATATACAAGGTACTATCAAAACTATACCTCATCTTCAAAAGCCAAGATAGCTTTCTACAAAATCTAAAAATATAACTAGGAATGGATAAATTACTGAAAACCCCTATTATACACCTTATAGCCACTCATAAGTTGTGTTGAAAAACATGTTTACTTACAAGAAAGTATGAATGATAATGATTTGTGGATGCATGAATGGCATACAAATATGGTGTCATTCATAAAAATGTAAATACAATCTATCCTAATGCAAGTGTGGTGGATGGATATGCCTAATGCAATGCACCTAATGAGTGCATATAATGAAAATCCATAATTTAAATGTTTTTTTTCTTTTTGATGTTTTGAATTATTTTTGGATTTTGTTGTTTTCTGATTTTTTTTGGAATTTTGTTGATATTGATTTTTTAATGATTTTAGGGGGAAGGTGTGATACCTTATGTACCCCTAGTATGTGTGCTAATTTATAGAAGTGGGGAAGGTGTGATAACTTTAAAATCCTTGATTTGCTTCATCAATTGTGATGTTTATGGTGTGGAAGGTGTGAAATTTTGAAGACCCCCACTGTATAGTTTATCTGTTGTAATATAATTTTCTTGGGTAGGAGAAGTGATGGAAATCGACTTCCCCCATTGTGGTACAAATGTTTTTGAAATACCAATGTCCTGATGGGGTAAAACAAGTGAACCATATACACGGATCTCATTTCATTCTATCATCACTTCGACCGCATTATTGAATGAGTAGTAGTCACGAATTTCATGCCCATATTGATGATGATAAAGACAATAAATATTTTCGCTATGTGACCCAGATTTAGGTGCTCTTGGTTTGATTTTTGGTAATGTGATTGCATGTGCCTTGTACAATTTTTGAAATAGGGGTAAAGTGGTCATCGTAAATTTGACTACTCGATGAGGTGGCTCATTTGTCTTACAAAGATTTGAATGACCTAGGGATTGCAGATGGGATGATGAGGCATGTCCTATGGTAGGTTATGCTGAGGTGGATGAACCATCTATGAGTGAGGTCTCCTCAATAATGTTTTAGATAATATTTGTAAACCATAACAATTGTGAATATCATGGTAGTCTATCCAATGATAAAGGTAAAAATGATCTTCCATATAACCCTTAGTTTTAGTTTTGTTTGGGTTTAAAGGGTGTATTTTTTGTAAGACAATGAGCTTAGATTCTTGTAGTGTCTGCAAAATGGTTGACATAAGCTCAGATAACAAATTTTGGGTATACATTTGTTGTTTATGGTGAGAGGGAGGACGTTGAGGCTGTATTTTATGAGGTGTCTTAGATACAAGTATCTCAGTAATTTTCTTGGGAGGCTCTGCTTAGTTTTCTATCCTAGGTGAAGTACCCTTAACTATGCTTATTTTTGGCTTTTGATATTAGGAAGGCAATCAATGCATAATCTATTCCTCTTAATCATATTTTGTATTATTTTCCTAAATTTGCAACATGATTTAATATCAAGGATGTCTAATCGATTGTAGAGATAATGCAAATCCTCTCTATATTCTTTGGGTTTGGGATGGTTTAGATATAAAGGGTGAACATCAAGTAAAGTAATGGCTATTACTTTGCATAATTGATTTAAAATTGATACCATAGGTTCAGGTAGAGTTGTATAAATGTGAGGTAAGTGGCATGGCTAACTCTATGCTTTATCTTGTTGAGGCATATCATGTGGTTGCATAGGAGGCAATTCGATTTTGGAGGTGGTTTACTTCTATAGCTCAATATTATGAGCTAGTTCCTGATATATTGCAAAGCCTCATTTTTTTGACCCATTTGCATCTCTATCTTATCTATATGATATAGAACGTGCTATAATACTAATGTAAGTGCAAATTGCATCATTTTTTATGAATACGGCTAACAATTAACCAATTCTGGAGATGAATTTAAAGTGGATACAAGAGGACCCTTGGATAATTGTGGATCACCACTCTCCATAATATGAGAAGGTGTGGATGTATTTTGATGATCTATTTTAGTGATTGTGTCCACATGTTCTTGTTTTTGGCTCAATTCATGCTTTTATCCCACTTTGGAGTGTTTAGCTATGATAGTTGGAGTACCCCCATTTTTGCGTAAGGGATACACTTGTTCTTGTGTTGTGTGCAACAAACTAGGTAAGACTAGTTTTGATGGTGGTAGCACTTTCAACATAGCAGATATGTTGAATGGGACTACAAGTTGTGTCAATTGATTTAGATAAACTTGATTCTTTATCTTAAAATTGATTGTTCCCACAAACTTGTGGGAAGATGTTTTGGTACTTGGACAAGTTGTAAATGGCTAATCAACTTGCCTTGGGTGCTCTATTTTAGTTGGGAAAACTATGGTTTCCTCTTCATCCTTAGGTATGATGATATATTGTGTTACACTAATGAGAATATATAGAGGAATCGACTTTATTGACCCTTTCCAATGTTCTCCCTTAAGATATCCTGATGCTATAAAAGGGGTATAAGGAGGAATCACCAATAATGGAAGATATATAATGTATGGTTATGGTTTGATGTATGCTTTGGTTGAATATTTTATGATCTCATCTGAGGGGATAAAATGGTGCTTGCATGGTGAAGGAGGTTCATGTAGTTCATCCATAATTTTGTAATACTTGAAGGGATTAGGATTTGTGTTTACCACATGTACTTGACCTTGGTGTATGAATTAGAGGTGTTGATGAAATATGGATGGGATGCATTCCATATCTCTCATCCAAGGTTTTCCCAATAGTATATTATACTATCTTTCGCCCTCTAAAATATGATACAATATAAGCATAATATTTGTCCCAACCTGAATAGGTAGGACTATTATACCCACAATACAGGACACAACATCATTAAAATATCATAAAGTGAATGAAGATGCAGTGACATGTGAAGGCAGAAGATTGAGATTTTTTAAAGTAGCAATAGTGATGATATTAATGGATGAGAAAGTATCAATCAAAATACACTTATATAGAATCTCATTTATGCTAGCTATAATGTGCAATGGTAGAACAAGTTCTTTAATAGGTGCTACCTTAATCTCTTATTTTCAAAAAGTAATCATAGGATCCTCACATGGTTGAATGAGACTTGATTTCTATGATGATTGTGATGAATATTGAGTGTTGATTAGATTTGACAATCATGCAAATTGGTTAGGGTGTTTTTTTCTCCCCATTGTGATATTTATCATGTTGATAAAACCCTCATTAGATAGGGCTATGTGCACCTCATTCACATGCTCCATTTGATCTTCCTTGACCTCATGATTGGATAAGGGATATTTGAATATTTCAATTTGCTCATTATTTACAACAAGGAATATTTATAACTACCTAGGATGAGGTTTTTTTATCTACCTAGGAGGAAAATCTTGATTATGTGCAATGCACATCGTATTGAGTTTTTTCCTATGAGTACTAGGTGTCGGTACCTCTTCATGAGTTACCTTACATGATTATAATTCACGTAAATTTTATTTGAAGATTATCTATTCACATTTTTTATGTTCAAACAACCTATGGTGGTGTAATATCTATTTTTTAGTGTGCTCAAGTTCTAAGCAGTCTCACTCATGATGCAAATCCTCCAACTGAGCTTGCAGTAGTTGCTATTTCTAGCTAGTGGCAGGTCTAGGTAGCTGATCCATGGTATCCACTATGTAATAACACTGAATTCTCACCTCGTTGCGAGGGATTTTAGCTATGTTAGTTGTTGTTGTGGGTATGGAAACCATCTAACCTCGGTGAGTAGATTACCTATGTAAGGAAGTAGCTTCACAATGACTATCAAGGCATCATGTAGGAATGAGGATATCCTCAGGATAATATTAGAGGAGTTCAAGATCTCCTTGTAAGTTTTATGCTTCGGTATCTCATGATTGATCTCTACTATGCATCGTTGTCATGATGTGTTGATTAAGCAAACCCCAAAGGAAACCCACACTAAAGAAAATTTTGAACTTCAAAAAAAAAAGTTGTGGGTATTATATATCAAAATGTTCAGTGTGATGAGTTGATCACAATGGTTATGACTCCAAAAATATGTTTTTTAGCTCAAATTTTATATTTTGGGAATATTTGGCTAACCGAGGCTCATGGAAAAATGACCAATTTGAGAAAATTTGAGAAAATATGAGACTAGATCTCAAAAATGCTATAAGAGGTGCACAAGGGGCTAAGATAATAAAATAAATTTGGTAATTCTTGGTGTTTTCTAGGGCTTTTTATGATAGTTTTAGTGTTATTTTTCCTTATGTTCAACTTAAAAATTACTCAAAAATAAAGTAATGATAAAACCAACATAACATTTTTGTTATAGCTCCAATTTGAATTATTTTTTTATTTGCTGAATGTATAATAAAAAGTAGCAATTTACTAAATTTTTCATTATAATTTTTTTTAGGGTTTGGTCCTAGATTAAATGGTAGGATCTTATGTTGATTACATGAAAATCAAAGAAATAAATAATGTAGAAAAAATGATTATCTCTTTTCAGTATTGCTTTGTGTTTCCTAGAAAAATGGCTTGTGTATTTTGATGTGTTGATACTTTACCATTTTCTTATACGAGCTTCAAATATTTATGTAATTCTCAAATGTTTAAGGGATTTTACATGTACACTCTCACACACTAACCTGGTGATGAAGTCCAGATTGCAAAACCCACCAGGTATAGAGATGAAACCCATACTCGATGATGTATCATATGTCCTATCGATCCTCACTAAATCCATTATGAGTAGCAATACACTCTCAAAATATAAATACGTGCTATTTTACACAAGCTTTGATGGTTATTGGAGTTGGCCTTGGCCACGATCGACATCAAAATATCATAATATGTAAGCCAAACAGGTGGTGATGAAGGCCACCGTTGGTTTTGATCATTGGTTGGATGTCACTTCCAACTTAGCTGATGTTAAATTTAGAGCATGAGGTACGTGTGGCTCATTTTACTTTATGCAAAATCAAATATGTATAATACAAGCCATGATTTTTCACTACATGCATGAAAATAATGTTTTAATATTCAAGTATATGCATGTAAAAAAATGGATATTATTTCAAAAAATATAGTGTAGAGCTAAATGAGATAGGATTTGAGTAGGCTACAAGCATGCAAATACTAACAGTCAATTTAATAGAGGTTGTCTCTATGAAAAATCGTGCACAATAGTGGCCATCAGACACAGATGCAGTCAGAAATCTGGCCGCTAGATTCTAGGGTAACTAGAAATAGAGGTCATTATTCCTAATAGTGGTGGCATACAGATTTAATTTTTTTTTTTAACTTCCTCTACATCATTTAATTAAACTTCTACTCTGTGATTTTTAGAAAAATATAGTAGAAAGTAGTTTAGGGCCACTTACAAGTGTAGCCTCAATTCGAAGAATCTATTGCAAAGTTGGTTTTTTTGTGTATGTCCTAATTTCGCTATTGATTAGATCAACAAGACCTATTATCCACTGATGATATCGATGATATCCACTGTTAGCCTTGCCTACTCAGAACAGAGGTGCCTGCGAAGAAAAAAATAAATATAAAACTCAGTTGGAAACCAATAAGGAAAGTTCCCGCACATGATCACCACTTGTAAAGTAGAAAAAACCATCCATCTAATCTATTGCAATATTGTAATTAAATTTATAAATAAAACTAGGTAACCATTGAGATAACAATATAATAAAAATAATTTTCTCTTCTTATTAATGAAATAAAACTCAGTTACAATACATCCCTCTTAGAAATACCAAATTTGATATAAGATTACAAAGTATGTATCCCCAAAGGGGAATGATACACTTCATAGGGTTCTTGCTCTTCCACTATCTGATTGTAGAGGGTTTACTTGCAACCTCTACTTTTTATGCCAAGGATATGAATCTCAGTGATGCATAACCCTTGAATAGCCTTGTAATATACACACAAGAAACTACAATAAATATCAATAGCATATGATACCTCTCAAAATGAGGCTTGTTTCTTAATAAGTGCGAATTATAAAGAAAATGCATGAAATAATGATAAAATGCATGAAAAAAAGAAAGAAATGTAGAAATATGAAATGTAAATTCAGCTATTCTATATCAAAAATCTGAATTGAAAGGTTCCTAATCTGATCTAATGCTACAACATAGAAACCAAGACATAAAATCAAGACCACTACTGACTATATTGATGGGCTCTATTAGCCACTATCGACGTCGATGATGATTCTTGTGGGTCATTGTTGAAAATAGTGGCTATGGGATAGAGTATTTGTTCTCTATGTTATGGTCCTGGTGATCATCAATTCCATTGTTGAATTGATGTGCAAGGGTCGGTTGTGTCTCAAGACATAATTGATCACAATATTGGACTTAAATTTGTGGTAATTTAATGTAGAATGACAAGGTGGGTGATCCTCAAGTATTTATGAACTCCATTAATGAATATACCAATTTCATGATATGAATTGGATAGCACTTCATTGCACCTCAAGGAATGTAACCTCTCTCCTTAGTTTGGAAGCGCTTCACTATGGTAATTACTAATCAAAATATTTAGTTTGACATCACTTCATTAGGAAATGCAGTTAGGGTTTGGGATAAAATAAATCACTCCATTTATAGACGATCCAAATCTACATCCTAGCTTCTTTAACAAGTGAATATCAAGAATTGGTTAGGTTGAGGTTTGTGGAGCGATGCTTTTAGAAGCTTCGTAGGAGTAACCACTCAAGAATCATTTCTTGTAACAGATTTTACTTAGCTTGGGTAGCTCGAGTTTGTTAAAGATTCAGTCACCTTAAATAGGCATGGCTCGATTTATGACCACTATTTATAGGTATATCCATCCCATGGCCATCATGGATGCTAGCA
Source organism: Wollemia nobilis (assembly GCA_028583015.1). Taxonomy (NCBI): domain Eukaryota; kingdom Viridiplantae; phylum Streptophyta; class Pinopsida; order Araucariales; family Araucariaceae; genus Wollemia; species Wollemia nobilis. The sequence continues at coordinate 4,686,026 of JAQPPZ010017073.1, forward strand.
TGGCGAGGCCACCATTAGGGACAACAACGGCCTAGGTTGAATAGTACTAGCTTACCTTGATTGAGTGGTTAGAACCACTATTGGGTCTTGGAAAGGTCCAAGATGAGTCATATGGACTGAAAAGGTATCCACATGATTATCCTCCTCAACATGATGTTTTTTAGGTGTCTATAATTTTCGTATATAAAAATTAGAAGATATTTCTAAAAAATATTATTTTTCAAAAATATCAAACTAGTGTTATTTTTGAGAGTAAACTTCTAGAGGCCATAAATTTTTCATATGAATTTTTTTAAAGCCTATTTTTTCAAATTGTGTAATTTTTTTATCTATTTTCATTGTAGCAGTTATTTAAGGACTGACTACAAGTAGAGTTATATCTCATTATGTGATAATATTTCAAACTTATTGCACTATTTAAAAGGTTGAATTTATAGTCAGAATATTTGGTCATATTTATTGAAAAATATCTCTATTTATGGCATTACAAGTAGTTATTGGAACTTTAGATCACAAAGTAAAAGGATTTAGAATGTGCTCTAGTAAATCCCTTATCTTCCTATCAATCTATTTAGATATTGATTCAATTTATGCATGATGATATAACACTTATTGATTTCTTCTCTCTTTTATTCATTGCCTAGGTACTCTTGTAATTTAGTAACTGGTCTTCCCATCAAACATTTAATACATATCCCTTTTTGGTGGTGAAAATCAAGTGGCTAGTGGGTAAATTGAAGTTTCTAAATAAGGTGAAGAGTGTTGTAAAAGGAAAATTTATACTTCAAAGTATTTCCATATATGACTATAAAAACTTATATAAGCTTCTAAGAGTGTGTATTATTGGTTTATATTCATCATATAGATTTATAGAGGAGATGATATTTGTATGCATGCAATGATATGTCATGTTATCAATTATGAATGTGGTCTAGACTAAGGGAACTCATATAAAAGGATGAATTTATATTAGTGGACTTCTAGGTGATAATGATATTTAATTGAGACATCCTCATGTATTAAGGCCTACTAGATAATCCATTATGGGGAAAGATATTATTATTACTACTATCTTCTTATCCCTCAATCCTTAGTTTAAATTATGAGGATGTGTGGAAATTGTAATATGACATAGACAAGGTTAACATTATATTTTATTGTGTTGTAGAGGCCTATGGGAAACCATTATACAATTACATTTTACTATTTATTTATATATTTAGTTATTAAATATGTAAACCCTATGGGACATAGTTTAACTTGTTATGGTTAAACTCATATTATAATTTCTATAAGTTTTTGAAATGAAAACTTAATTTTTTTTTACCTACATCATAGCCTCATCAACCTTTGGAAATAAAAATAGAAACATTCTTTCATTGCATTCTTCTATCTTATATTATACAAAAACTATGGAAAGATAAATGAAAAGTATCTCTTTATTATATTCCTTACTTTACTCCATATCTCCTTTAGATCATTAAAAATTTAAAATTATTTTGACATTATAGGATATTTTAGCATTTGTAGTTTTTATATTTACCTCAAAATACTTCTTTCCATTATGTAAATTAATATTAAAAATATCTTATCCTTTTATATTTTTCATGAAAAGTAAATCAAAATAGTCTCCTATTGCACATTCTCTTCATCTTTGCAATGAAATTTTAAATTTTAAAATCAAATTATTTCATGAATTGCATTAAGATTTTTGTTCTAAAATTTGCTTTTAGCTTTTATAATACAAAAAATACATGTTCTATCCTTTATGGCCTTCAAGAAGCTACTCAGGTTGATTTGTTTGTATTACAAGTAGAATTAGATTCACAAGTAACCATTAATCAAGTGAAGAAATCTACTAGAACCTCCTCTTAGGATTGGAGGTTATAAAGGGTGATTGACAATATTTATGCACTTCAGTCTAGATTTAGAATAGTAGATTTTCTTCATGCTCATCAATAATATTTTAATATTGTAGATACTATGGAAAAGTTGGCATTAGATAATGGGTATTTGACTTATTATGTAGATCCTCCATGATGATAGATGTAGAAAAATAGGGAATATGTATATTGTATACTACATATTGATGATGATAAATTTGGTTCCTATATGTTGTGACTTAAAATAAATTCATAGATTTCTCTATCCTTGTATTATTAGGATGTTCTCAAGATTTAGTTGTTTCTATTTTGTAAACTTTTGGATGAAATCCCTGCTTGCATGGTATGGAAGACATTGGAGATTTTTTATTTGCTTATAAGTAATAGAGTTTTACTAAAAAAAAAAAAAAAATCTTATAGCTTTTATTCCACATTATCTTATATCAATCTATTTTTATTTCAATGAGTGTCAATTGTTTTTCAATTAGAACTTGCTCTTTCTTTCTTAATTTTCTAAAATCAAATATTCCTGCTTAAGATTAATAAACCTACAAAGGATTACAATTTTTCTCAAATAAAAAATATAATCTTCTATCCTCTTTTTCACACCCTTCCTTTTTATGTGCGATCCACACAACCCAAAATGGTATTCTCAGGAAACCATTAAACAATTTTCCATCCATATGTATATTTTTTTATAAAAATAGATATTTCATAAGAAGTGTATTCCGTCAACTTGACCAACCTATTTTAATATAAGAAGAATTGAGATAGTGTTATCTTAATTACGACAACCCAGCCTTTCACCAAAATAAATAAGCAACTTTCACAACTACACCTAACACTACCCATAATGATGAGGGTAGGGTAACTTCTTAATATACTAAAGCCATGTCCCATTTTATCTATAAGAATAAAGAAATGATTTTATGATTCAAAAAATAATTTGAGTCTATTCTAAAGTGTTCGTAATGGATGAGTGAACTTATGAACTAGTCTCCAAAATCAACAATATCAACCCAAAATATGTTAGTTCTACAAATTCTACTTGTCCTAGACTAACTATATCAATGCAAAATGCCCAGGTCCTAATATCCATCAAAATTATAACAATTAGGGAGAGTATTTTTAAAACCTATAAAAGAATTATAGTTACATATGTGTACTCTAATTTTATGTTAGAGTATCTATTTTAGCCATTTATAATTATTTCATATCCTATATCTCCAACACCTCAAATTGTTGTACTAGTCTTTCAAAATATTAATTTTTATCCAAGCCATTCTTTTGATCTAGTCGTAGAATCTTGTCATAATATTATGTGTTCAACAATTTCAATAATTGTAGTCTATAATAATCTTAGCCAAAATATTTCCTTAATTGTGGGAATATTTTATGGAGTCCATAACATGTCTGATTTTTTAGTAGATCAATTTGTATCTTCTATAATGTTTTATTAGGATTCATAAACTTATCCTCAAAATAGATTTTATCTTCATGTAACCTCTTATCATCAATAGTAAATTCTTAAATCAATTTGACATCTTTTCATTCAAATTCCTAATTATATGTATCTACAACTTTATGCTCTTATACTAGATGGAGTAATTAAGATAATATATGGTTAATATTCAATAACCCTCCTCAAGCTAAAGATAGTTACATGAGGATTTGTGTAACTAACCCTTGAATTCTATCATAGCTAACAATGTTTTCTCTTTATATTTTAAAATGTCTATGTTTTAAATTTACATGGAAAATCATTATCTTGTTAACCACATGAGGTTATTTTGTATTACTTATTGTCATATAACATATGATGGGGATTAATGCTTAGTTTTTTTCTTTAAATATTCTTGGACTCAATTGGAATATTTGTTAAATAATTCTCAATCTACATTAAAGATAAGATAATTATCACTAAAAATATACCAATTAAACTAAGGTAAAAAAATATATTCTATCTAATTTACTAAGAATGTGAAAATCCCTAATGGAGTTGTTACAATATGGACCTCAACAAAAGGATCTCTTAGACACGTTTATCTCTAAATTTTATGAGTAATTATATTTTTATCTTTATGCGTAAAGTGTTTCACCCTTTGATGAAGAGTGGAAGCCACTATCATAAAAATAGAAATATTGAATACTAACTATACAGTTGAATATAGTAAGGCTACTCATAGAAACACTAAAAAATAAAAATCCTAAGAATCAATATAAGAATAAGCATGTCATTTGTGATGGTGTAGCTAATTCTTATAATAAAATAATCAATGTAAACATCATGTAAATTCTATAATTTATTATCCTAGGCAATATTTATCCTTAGAAACCTAATATAAAATAACTAATAGAACTTAAATATCTTAAACTAAGAATGGATAAACCTCCTTGGTTCAATACTAATATATATAGTGCATAAAATAGAACCAATTCTAATCATACTAATACGTGTATCTTCCGTAAGAACATAATTGAAAACCTTATAGACAATACACTAGCTCCAATTATTATTTCCTTTTAACCATCAATGGCATGGAAAATTTTTAAAATACCTTCCAAAAATAATAAAGCTAATAGTAAAAATACTCCCAACAATATAAATATATTCATTTACAATAATGAACCTCCTCCACAAGAAGGATTAGTGGTTAATATGAAATAATATCATGACATCAACTACATCTCTAATAATATATATCCTAACCAACCAAAAAATAAATATTAAAGTCCCTCTTGATCATCCATTATATGATCTACTAACCCAATATCATATTATCATCTAATATCAATCCAAACCAAATCTAAGGCATTTATTGTTTATTATAGGAACTTGCATATAATATAAAAATATATCAATATTGGGCCTTATAAAATGTTTAATCTATAGGAACATCCTCATCAAGTATTTTAGTGAGCATATAGTCCCTTATGAACTTAACCGAAATAAATTTTCCTCACATTATTTAGTCAATAAGGGTAGATTGATGCTAACATATGCTATTATGAGGATGGTATTCCTATTTGAGCTCCTTGAAAAAGGGATACTCCTTGTATATTACAACTTAAATCTATGATGAGCATGTAAATATAATCCTAGTTGACAATTAATCAAGAACCAATATCTGAAGCTTTAAATTTCTTAGATAGTTTAGGTCTAGTCTATGTTATCTGATTTATATTATAACATCCTTTTATGATGACATTATATATGTCAAATTTTTAAGGTCCCATTTATCCTTCATCAATGTTTAATTTATATATATAAACTTTAAACCTATAACATAATTACTAAAATTAAACCTTTCAAGTACTACAAACCAATTGAATCTAAAACTCAAATCCCAACAAATTTTCTCTCATATTATAGAAGATAAGGTCATAGTACATGTTATTAATAAGTATACCTAGTGTATTAGAAATAATATTTTATATAGGAGAGTGTAGTATTAATTTTTCTAATAATTATTTTATATGACATATATTCCCTTAGGGTTTTAAAAAAACTAGTCAAAACCCATCCCAAGTATAGAAAGTCATGCAACCCAACTATCCCTTGATTTTATTCCTTTAAAGATGAAATATCCTAGTCCTATATTTAATATGGTGTACTTATCTAAAATTCCTCTTTTCAATATGATGATATAACTACCAAACTTACAAAACATTAGCAATATAGATGAAAATTTGTAAATAGGAGGTTGCTCTTTTAGAAATAAAAATATAAATGATAATAATGGATTCCCTATATAGGGAAAATATATCTCTTTTTATTTTTTCAAATATCATTCAATACCTAAGAAAATTGTAGTCAACATGGTTTACCATTGAAAGTGTATAAGCTTGGATAAGTAGGGCATAAAAGAACCACTTCAAATGGAATCTTAGCTAGGATGATAAATTGTAGGTTTTGACAATCAAAAAGACTAATGTATACCCTACCTTATTTTCTACTGAAGATAATGAGTCTATTAAAACATATTATTATAATCAAATATTATTAGCTAGCATTGTATCTTTGAATGGTTTGTAATGGAATGGTGAATATTTTTACAAATCCCAATCATGTTACCTTTGAAAAATATTATAGTTATTTTTTGTCGTTGTGGTGTGAATCAAATACCTTTATTCTATCCTAAGATGTTATATTATCAATATTATTATGACTAGGATGGAGATAATATAATTTTTATCCTAAATAATTCTCAACAAGTTCATGATTATCTTGTCCAAAACTAGTTTGGTTTTAGGAATCTATCTATCAAATATTGATAGCAAATACATAGATAAATTGGGTAATATAGAAAAATCACCTCAATTATAATATAAATCATGTCTTTTAATAGAGGGAACTATAGAAATCAATGTGGGGATGCCAAAGAATTTCAAATCCTTGAGCTATGTAAGGTTTTTACTCCAATATAATAACAAAAATACACCAACCTATTAATAAAAATTAAGTACTTATAGGTTCTATTGTATGCTAGCATGGGTAGCCTACATAATACATTAGTTTATAATAATCTATTAGTCAATCCAAAAGATAAATCTATCAAATATAAATTGCACAAGATATATCTTAATGTCACACTTCTAGTGAAAGAAGAATTTTAAAATATTATTTATGATGGTTTTGTTTAATATTACCATATTACCAACATTATCCTAGTGTAAAAAATAGAAAGCATTTGCTATTTCCAGTATTCCTTTTCTGTTAGGGATCACTTTTTGTCTCTGGGAACAAAATCGATGTATGTGATGATTTTCCTCTTTGGTGCCTGGATCTTATTTGGCTGGGTGAGAAGCTCATTTAAATTTTTAGATTCAAATTGTCTAGGCAGTTGTTAGAAATTAATTGATAATCCTTGGTCCATTTAAACTTTTTGTTTTAAATTTTTTGGCACTCTTGTTTCAGTTTATGTGTTGGTTTCTCTCTTGGCTGGGCAACAACCTATATTTAATGTTTAAATTTTTGATGATGTAAGCACCACCAGGTGGCTTTTGGTCTAGTAGATTATTTTATGGTTTATGTATTCTATCACTTTTTTGATGACTAGCTCCACTCTATTAAAGGTTTGGAGGTCTTTTCAAAACCTCCATCCATAAAAAAAAAAAAAATAGAAAGCATCACAGTCACCAACATTGATATGATTGTCAAATTTTATATAGGATGTGGAATTATGGATCAGTTTTCAAGCTATAATAAAATAAAAATAATACTTGAATAGTAATATAATACTATAATCACCATATCCTAGGGAGTATTCTTCTATCAATTTATTTCCTTAGAGACCAATTGATGGCAAGCCGGGATTCACACAAACAGTTTCACAGTAATTTCATGGTAATTTCATTAAAAAAAAAATAGCATGATATGGGTTATAGTATTCTCTCCAGTATCACACTTCTCCCCCCAATCCCGAACTTCACCATCCCCATCCTTACAACATTTCAGGTTTTTAACGAGGCTCCCGATCCTCTCGGCCATCAATGCCCTGCCTAACAAATTCTAATTCTAATTTTTTTTTCTCTCCCTCGGTCGAACTCCTCAAATTTTCTCACAATAAATGCCCCTGCCTTACCCACCATGAAACCCTCATTAAAGCTCTTCTCTGACCTACAAACGCCGCCTTGGTCAGATCGTCCTTCTGCGCCTCTGTTTTTCCCATAACGTCCATGCTCTGTACTGTTGTGAAGACCATCCCCATCTTTAATACACGCGGTCGCGAAATTCAATTTCAATCTTCGTGGCAGCCCGTGCGTTTAATTAATTTCCTTTTCTGCTTTGTCTTCGGCTGAACGTGTCACTTTAATACACGTGGAGGATGCGTGTCTGCATTTAATTAACTTTCGTTTCTACTTTGACGCGTGTCACAAGCTTGTCTTCACACTTGTCGTGATATCGCGACATGTCGCGATATCGCGACCCACGGTCATGTCGCGATATCGCGACCCACGGTCCCTTCGCCTTCACCTTGGCGGAAACGTCGCGATATCGTGACATGTCGCGATATCATGACATGTCACGATATCGCGACCCACTGTCCCCTCGCCTTCACCTTGGCGAAAACAGTCCCGATATCGCGACCCACCATCCCTTTGCCTTCACCAAGGCAAAAAGGAGCCGCGATATCGTGACATGTCACGATTTCGTGACATGTCGCGATATCACGACTCAAACCGGTCATTGCTCTTCCGACGCCTTGGGGTCGCGATTTCGCGACATGTCGCGAAATCGCGACATGTCGCGATTTCGCGACCCCAACGCAACTTGAGCCCTTTACTCTAAAACTTCTCCTTTTTTTTTTTTTTTCTTTTCTTACGAAGACTCCCTCTTGGGCCAAGATTTGAAACAAACCCAACACAAATACTTAGAATTAAAAGCGAACAATTAAATGATTTGGAGGATGCAAGATTGCTCCTTGACCACCGGATGCTCCTGCATCAGACACCCGGGGTAGAATAAAAAAAAGTGACCCTCACTTTTGTTTGGCTAAGGGGAGACCCAAGCGGTCAACCTCCGCCTTCGACAACCAAGTTGCATCTTCAGTTGGTCTGCCCCTCCACTTGATCAAGTACTCAGTATACTGCCTGCTTCGGGTGCTCCGGCCTTCACGGGTATCTAATATTTCCTCGGCCTCATCTGTGCTTGGAGTAGAGGCTGGAAATTGCCATGGTTCTGGACTTTGCATGTCTGTACTTTCTCCCTCATGATATTCCATGAGATCTGAAATATTAAAAATAGGTGAAATATCCAGCCAACTCGGCAATTTCACTTCATACGCATTTCCTGACTCTCGCTTTCCCAGTATTTTGCATGGTCCAAAATTTTTCATCTTCAATTTATTGTAAGTCTTGGCAGGAAATCTCTCCTTCCTGAGATACACCATAACCTCATCTCCAATCTCGAACTTCTTGAACCGCCACTTCAGTACTGCCCTTGTCTTATATTAGTTGTTCATTTTTGTAATCTGTCTTTTTACTTCCTCATGCAGACTTTTTATATGCTCTGCAAATTCTTATGCCTCGGCACTACATTTTTCTCTTCTGTCCAACTTTCTTAGCTCAGACACATTCCTCGGGCTGTTTCCATATATTATCTGGAATGGTGATTTATTTGTGCTTTTATTAACTGAACTGTTATATGCAAACTCTGCCTGTGGTAAGACTAAATCCCATCCCTTGGGTTGATCCACTATCAAACACCGCGATAAATTGCCCAGGCTTCTATTGACCACCTCCGTCTGTCCATCATGTCCGTGGATGGTATCTTGAACTGAATTTCAAGTCTGTCTTCAATTTCTTCCACAGAGTTCTCCAAAAATACCCAACGAACTTTGTATCCCTGTCTGAAACTATACTTCTCGGCAAACCGTGAAGTCGTACCACTTCTTTGAAGAACAACCCAGCAATGTGAACTGCATCACTTGTCTTTTGGCAGGGAATAAAATGTGCCATTTTGGAGAACCGGTCCACCACCACAAATATTGAATCATTTCCTCTCTGTGTTCTCGGCAATCCAAGGACAAAATCCATGCTTATGTCCTCCCATGGTCTCTCAGGCACAGGTAATGGTTGAGTACGACCCCTGTATTTTGTTTCACACCCTTTGCCATCTGGCATATTCTACAACTTTGCACAAACTTCCGTACATCTTGCCGAAGTTGTGGCTAGTAGTAATTTTCCTCAACCAAGGCAATGGTCTTATCCCTACCAAATTGCCCAGCAAATCCTCCGTTGTGCTTTTCTTTGATTATATTCTCCCGCATAGAACTTCTGGGAATGCACAACTTACTGCCCTTGAACAACATCCCGTCTTGGATTAAGAAATCCAACCATTTTGTTCTATCTATGGTAAGAGGTATTGAGCAAGCCTTCCAGGCTTCTGCAAAATCCGGATCTACAGGGTATAGATCCTTCAGTTCTTCAAATCCCACTACTTCCACTATCAATGCGAGTCGGTAGAGTCCGCATTCACGCTAAGGCATCTGCAACCCTGTTTGACTTCCCACTACGTGCTTTAGTACAAAGGTATAACTTTGGAGGAACTCCACCCATTTCATGTGCCTTTGGTTCAGTTTTGTCTGATTGTTAATGTATTGCAAAGCCTGATGGTCAGTAAATAGCACAAACTCCTTTGGTAATAAATAATGTCTCCACTTTTTTAGGGCCTGAACTATAGCATAAAATTCTTGATCATAGACAGAATACTTCTTCCGAGCATAATTTAACTTTTCACTGAAATAAGCAACTGGCTTGCCTCCTTGACTTAGTATCGCCCCTATTGCACTACCACTGGCATCACAGTCCACCTGAAATACCTTGTTGAAGTCTGGAAGTGCCAAAACAGGTTGTTCTGTAAATTTTCTCTTCAATGTGTCAAAGCTCCTTTTAGCCCCTGATGTCCATTTGAACTCCCTTTTATCTCCCCTCATTGTCTCGGTGAGAGGTGCACAAATATTGCTGAAGTTCTTTATGAACTTCCTATAAAAACTGGCCAGACCATGGAATGACCTCACTTCTATTGTGCTCTTTGGAGTAGGCCATTCAATGATGGCTCTCACCTTTTGGGGTCCATCTTCAGGCCTTCTGCTAAGATTACAAACCCCAAGTATACCAATTCCTTCTTGACAAAATTACACTTTTTCAAATTTATTAATAACTGTTCTTCTTGCAGTTTTTCAAAGACTCTCTTGATATGCATCAGGTGTTCCTCCAGGGTCCGGCTAAATATCAATATATCATCTAAATAAACAATAACAAACTTTCCCAGAAATTCTTTCAGTACTTCATTCATCAGCCGCATGAAGGTACTTGGTGCATTGGACGAGTCCAAAGGGCATGACTAACCACTCAAACAGGCCTTCTCTTGTCTTGAAGGCTGTCTTCCATTCATCCCCCTCTCGGATATGGATCTGATGATACCCACTTTTTAGGTCAATCTTTGTAAAGTACTCAGCTCCACTTAAACAGTCCATGATATCATCCATTCTTGGTAACGAGAATCTGTACTTAATAGTAATTTTGTTGATGGCCCGTGAATCTGTACACATCCTCCATTCTCCATCCTTCTTCGGTGCCAGCACTGTAGGTACTGCGCATGGACTCAAACTTTCTTGAATTAATCCCTTTTCTAATAATTCTTGGACCTGTCTATTTAACTCCTCGGTCTCTACGGGTGTCATCCTGTGTGCGACTTTATTTGGCGAGGCTTGATCCTGGTACTAAGTCTATATGGTGGCTAATTTTTCTCACAGGGGGTAAGCCCTCAGGCACATTGTCAGACACAATGTCTGGAAATTCCTCCAGCAGATTTAGAACTTCGTTGGGGTATCCCGACATTCCTTCCCCCTAACTCTTGGAATTATTGCATAACATAAATGTTCATGCTTTAACCCATTCGAAACTCTCTCCCCTCAATTAAACAGACTTTGGAAATATTACACACCTTTTCATCTGTATCCTTCAAGGGATTTAGCTTATGGCGTACACCATTCTTTGTCAATGAGTAGGTGTTGGCATGGCCATCATGTACTGCACTCCGGTCAAACTGCCAGGGTCTCCCCAGTAACATGTGGCAAACATCCATGGATAAGATGTCACATAGGACCTCATCACAATACTTCCCAACGTTAAATTTGATAGAACACTGCTCATTGACCAAGGCTCCGTGGTCCTTTTGTAACCATGTGACCCGGTATGGGTGTGGGTGTTTCTTCCTCTCTAACTGTAACTTCGTAACCATTTCCTCTAAAACCAGGTTATCCGTGCTACCATTATCAATAATGATATTGCAAACCTTGCCCGCACATTTACATCTAGTGTGGAATAAACTTTTCCTCTGGTATGTGTCCTTCTCCTCGTTCAACAGGACTCTTCTTACAACCATTGTTTCTCCTCTCTCCGCTTCTTTGGAATGCTCAGATTCAGCATCCTCCTCTGCCACAGCAGCTTTGGCTGGGCCCTCAGGCCTCTTGTTTGTTCTTTCTTGGTGTTGTGGACATTCAAATGCCCTGTGTCCTTCTTCACCATAGTGGAAACATGTTCCACGAAATACTCCCCTTCCAAACCCTCATCCAGATCCACCCCATCCTCTTGGGTAGCTGTTCTGATCTCGGGGCTGATAAACATCTTCGTCTTTTTGGTCCTGGTTACTACTGGCTTCCCCAGTCTTCTTCGGATCCTTATACTTTTCTCCATTGGTCCTCCCACCAGTCCTTCCACCTCGGCCTCTTCCTCTTTGCTTGCCTTCAAACCGCTTTGTTTAACTTTTCTTCTACCTTCAAGGCAAATTGATAGGCATCCTCAATGGTGTTTACTCGAACCAGGCTCAGTTCTTCCTGGATACCAAGCCTCAACCCATTAATGTAACGGGCTACTTTCTCTTTATTTGCCTCTAAATGCCCTGTTCTAATAGAAATTTTGTAAAATTCTTCAGTGTACTCTTGGACAGTTTTGTTTGTCTGTCTCAAGCTCTGCATTTTTCTTAGCAGATCCAACTCGTAATCTGTCGGGATGAACTGTCTTTTAAGCTTCTCCACCATTTTATCCCATCTTGTTATTCTTTCTTTCCCCCTTCTGTTTCTCTCCAACTGCATTCCCCTCCACCAAATGCTGGCATGACCCTTTAACTTGGTCTTAGCAAATCTGACCCGGTTAGGGTCTTCAATCTCCTCATACTCGAAATATTCCTCTAAATCATTTATCCAGTCAATCACTTCTTCTGGATTCAGATTTCTCGAGTAGTTAGACACCTCCATTTTTGGCTGTTTTCCAATCTGAGAGATGGCCTTATACAACCGGGCTCGAGCGGGATCCACGGCTCTGCTTCTTCCTCAGACTGTTCTTCCTCTTCAACTTCATCTTCACTTTCCTCTTCCCCTCTAGGTTCGCGCCTTCTGCGTAACTCTGCTTGCAAGGCTTGAACTTGTCTTTGCAAGGCCCGGAAGTCTTCGATCGGCACCACATTTCCTGCTCCGCCACGGTTCCTTCGTGGAGGCATGATATATATATATATATATATATTTTTATTTTTTTTTGTCTCTGTATTATTTATTATTTATTATTTATTTATTTATTTTTTTTTTTCAAGAATTCTTCCACAGATCCTGGTGCAACTGCCTCTCTCCGGCGATCTGTTACACGCTCAGGAGCTCCCGCTCTGATACCACTGATGGCAAGCCGGGATTCACACAAACAATTTCACAGTAATTTCATGGTAATTTCATTAAAAAAAAATAGCATCATACGGGTTACAGTATTCTCTCCAGTATCACACTTCTCCCCCCCAATCCCGAACTTCACCATCCCCATCCTTACAGCATTTCGGGTTTTTAACGAGGCTCCCGATCCTCTCGGCCATCAATGCCCTGCCTAAAAAATTCAAATTCTAATTTTTTTTCTCTCCCTCGATCGAACTCCTCAAATTTTCTCACAATAAATGCCCCTGCCTTACCCACCATGAAACCCTCATTAAAGCTCTTCTCTGACCTACAAACGCCGCCTTGGTCAGATCGTCCTTCCGCGCCTCTGTTTCGCCCATAACGTCCATGCTCTGTACTGTTGTGAAGACCATCCCCATCTTTAATACATGCGGTCGTAAAATTCAATTTCAATCTTCGTGGCAGCCCGCGCGTTTAATTAATTTCCTTTTCTGCTTTGTCTTCGGCTGAACGTGTCACTTTAATACACGTGGAGGACGCGTGTCTACATTTAATTAACTTCCGTTCCGCTTTGACGCGTGTCACAAGATTGTCTTCACACTTGTCACGATATCGTGACATGTCGCGATATCGCGACCCACGGTCCCTTCACCTTCACCTTGGCGGAAACTATCGCGATATCGCGACCCACTGTCCCCTCGCCTTCACCTTGGCGGAAACAGTCGCGATATCGCGACCCACTGTCCCTTTGCCTTCACCAAGGCAAAAAGGAGCCGCGATATCGCGACATGTCACGATTTTGCGACATGTCGCGATATCGCGACTCAAACCGGTCATTGCTCTTCCGACGCCTTGGGGTCGCGATTTCGCGACCCCAACGCAACTTGAGCCCTTTACTCTAAAACTTCTCCTTATTTTTTTCTTTTCTTACGAAGACTCCCTCTTGGGCCAAGATTTGAAACAAACCCAACACAAATACTTAGAATTAAAAGCGAACAATTAAATGATTTGGAGGATGCAAGATTGCTCCTTGACCACCGGATGCTCCTGCATCACCAATAATAGAAGGGCTATTTATAAATATACATTATATGTATTTGATGATATCATGCATGATATTATAGAAACTTATCCTAATGATATCCTTGGTTTTTCCATTTATGGGAAGTACATAGCCATAACTTGAAATATATCTTTCAAATATTGAGAGCTATAAGGTATGTCTAAACCAATATATATATATATATATATATATATATATATATATATATATATATATATATATATATATATATATTGTAGCTTATAGCAAAATCATAGGGTCTATAGTGTGTAGGAGAGGCATAGAATTATATTTTTAAAAGATATAATATATAATTAGCATTCCATTCCTTAGAAATATTATCCAACTTAGGTGTCTCTAAGGCAAGATTTAATCCATCAAATGAGATATATTCCCACCTGCAAAAAAATATAAAATCTTATGCAGAGTCTAAATAATGATACAATATTTGATTGGCATAAAAATTGTCAAAAAATAATTTAAAACATTAATAAGTACTTAATGTCACCTCTCAATCCTACTTAATCATTGTAGTTGTACATTACCTAAAACTGAGTATGCCTTTGATGATTTTTTGTCCCAATATGATGATAAATGTAGAGAATAATTAATCTATTATATTAGTCAAACATTATTAAACTTTGAGATCTATTTTACCCTCTTAGAGAATATTTGTCGATGTATAATATATTCTTTATGAAATATTTGGAACAACATGCTAATCCATAAGATATTTATATCATAAGCGTTGATCCTTTGTTATTTATTATATCCAAATATTATATTTTAAGATGCATTGCTATCCATGCTTCGTATCAAATTCGACCTTTATTTTATAATCCAAAAATTAGTGAATATTCAAGTCCTAGATGAAAAATTATCAAATGCATTTTTAGAATCCAACCAAGCCTTAAGGATCAAGCTTCATGATAAATTTATCCTTTAACTCAAAACAAAACTTGAAGAATATATTTTTTAGTCTCTCTTATTTGGTGGATCTAAGTATATAAAAGGAGTAGGTGTGGATATTATTCGTGTTTCTCCTTAAGACCAACTTATACCATTATTTTTCAAGATCTACTTTACCTATACCAATAATATAGTATAATGTGAAACCATTATCCTTTGAATTAGGGGAGATAAATATCTTAATATCAAAATTCTCAAAATATTTTACGATTTACTACTAATTATTAAATAAATAAATAAATTCAACCAAATAAATGTGAAAATATTAAGCCTTAAAAAGACACCATTGGCTTATTGTTTATGACTTTTGATAAGGTTACCATTAAGTCTATCCTAGAATCAATAACTACCTTGAAGATATTATGGATTCCATACCATTCACATTTTATGTATGCAACCATAATAACTAGCCAACTAAAGTAGCCTATAAGCATAAAAGGTAATTTATATCCTTTATAATTTTTCTCGTTTAAGGTGATCCTTCCACTATCCACTCATGTCAAGATATATAAATGTAAAATATGTATTTTTGTTATAATTTTTGATAAAACAATAATGAAAAATATAATAATTATTGCATTTCAATATGTCATTATTGGTAATATCTTGTATTAACATATCTTGGATAGATATTCACTTGGGTATCTAGAACAAATCAAAACTTAATAGGCCATGAATGAATCCCATGATGTGTCCATTCACTTTAGCGGTATCACAATTATCACAATATGTATTACTATTTTCCCACCATGAGAAAGTACTTTTATAGCTAATTCAAGTGATGTGATAAGTGTTAAAGATATAACAACCTTGTCCACATGCTATCCCAAACCTTGGAGATCATCACATATCCCTCTCCCTTATTCATTAGGGAATTCAAATTATAGAAAATATGAATGCCATATCCTCTAATGAAAATGAGTTTATTATTATAGCCAATGTATATTTTACAAAGTGGGTTGTAGTCGTGCCCTTATATTCTACAATTTGTACAAAAGCATCTAAGTTTATCCAAAGACGATACAAATATAGATATAGAAAATAAAAATCCATATGATAACATATATGTTAATAAAAAATATGATAAATATAATATGCATAACACATATAGGCTATCCCCTCCTATATTGAAGATAATGGTCAATCCAGTAATTGTTTTTGGTAGATTAAGCATTGAATATTTTGAGTGGATCCCACAACCAAATACAAGCACTCTCAAGAGAGACCCAAAAATATTAGAAACCTGAAAGGGGTCCCAACCAAGAAAAGCATAAAAAATTGGGCACAAAAAACTAAGGAAAACTAGCCTAGAGACATCCAAAAACCAACCTACAGAAACTAAAACAAAAAGCTCAAGGTAGAAACTAAGAGTTATCAGGAACATTCAGGCTTGAGGAGACAAACTGTAATAGGTCACCCATCTATCTATTCACATCCTCCAATATTTTTATCAATAAGAGGAGAAAATATATGTATTTATCTCTCTAACCTAATATTTAGTCCTATCACATTAGTACCATAAACCTAATACGTATAAATATTTATGCCTTTGTCTATATAACTAAGGCCATGTTTCCTTTTGATATTAAGGTGTTTTCCTTAGAAAATATTTTATGAGACACTTCTATAAGTGATGAGTATTATCTATTATAACTTAATAATCCTTCTACTTGAAAAATTTTCATATATACCATTGAATAGATTAGGATCTAATAGAAAAGTCTTAAAATATCTTATATAAAAATGTCAAAACTTTATCCTTTAGATTTGGTAAGTTGGCATTGAAAGAAATAAAAAGAACATCAATTCTAAAGATGAGCTTAAGGGTAAGTTTGATCCAAATAGCTAGCCCTGTATATTTTAATTCTAAAGTATTAGTCCAATGTATAAAATGTGTCCACACTTGATTAAAAGGAGATAAAATATCCAATAAGTATATGCACCTTAACACATATTATGATTAACCAAATATTTTTTCTCTTTCCATCGTATTTTATGAATATTGCTAGATTTTATTTGTACCAATAATTGCATTTTTTCCTTTTATACCTTTAGGATTATCATATAGTACATCATATTTTGAATATATATCTCTTTGTTGTCTGTCATATACCATTTTATCTTTTATCTTGTATATTTTTCTTCTAAGTTGGATCTTTTATATTACAAAGTTTTTCTTCTTTTTTTATTATCTTTCTTCTTTTAAGCTTTGATATGATTATTGCTAATACAATTATGAAATCCATAAAGATAATCACATGATGACACTAGAGAGGGTTAGTTATCTTTGAAATTGTATAGTACTCTACTAAGTGTGGGTATCCATCATTATCTTTCCTTTATTTTGAAATATTTATCCTTTTTAATTTTCTGTACAACATAACAACTTCACATACTATATACAAAGTAAACTTTGGAAGAGAAAATTATTATCACATTCTCTCATTTTGAAGGTTAAAATCGGTATAAAATAAATTAAAAAATTAAATATAAATGCATCATATTTGATAATATCTCCTTTTATCTACCATTTATTTTCAATGACAATTGACTTCATAAGGACAATCAAATGATGATCCTAGCTATGACATAGTTATTTTTATTTTCTAGGTTGTTGATGAGATTAAATACCTATTATTCTCTCTTTTCTTTTGATATTCATCTACAACTAATCATTATTATTAATATGTAGTTGATATAATCTTCCATTGGAAAAATGGTTCCCATGTTATCATGTTGCTAAATATTATAAAAAATACAAAATACACTACTAAATTTCATTATTAGATTTCATCCTTCATTATTTGAGATATATTTTTAATCTATTATGTTTTATATTCAACCAACAAAGGTATATATGATCAAAATAAAATTATGATACTATCTAACGTATTCATATACTCCCTTTTTTAGCATTCTAATGAGATTGGATCCTCATAATTATTTCATTTTCTTTTCAATCATATCATTAACTTAATATACCCATGGTTTCATATAAAATGATCTATTTTATATAGGAAATAGTGAGTAGGTTATATCTAATATAAGTTATCTTATAAACAAGACATTCTAAGGCCTTTATAAACATCCTCATGTTGAAACTTAGGATAATTTAAAACAAAAAATAATGAAGTATTTCCTTCATTGAGAGTTTATCTTGATAACAAAGCATGCAAGAATCTCAACTCATCATATTTTATATATATCAAAAATACTATTAATCAAATATGAAATTTGTTATAATATTAAACTCATGAAATATTCTCATGTATTCATTCAATGATTCAAATGATTAATACTATGGCTTGAAAAGTACTAATGATAGTTATTTTTTAGCCTCTTCATGATCCTTATCATCAATTATTTGAAAAAAACATCTTTTACTCAATGAAACAAAAATGTATTAATTAAAACCATGGTTTCAATTCATAATTTTGTTTTAACTTTTCTATATTTCTTATCTTAGATCTAGCTAAATATTCTAAATTTTATCTATCCCTTTAGGAAAGGGAAACAACTATATTATTCTATTGTAGCAACATATCATGTTTTTTTTGTATTGCTATTGTGACCATGCAAAATGTATTATGGCTTCAATATATGATATATAGGCATCTATATAGACTAAAAAAATACATCATTAACATACATATGGAAGTGGAAAATATAATATTTTATTTGATATAAATTGATTACTATTTTTTAATGGAAAGGGGCAATTAACTTCTCTAATTCATCATCATTAAAATTTTATCTTGTCTAGAGCCATAAATCATATATTTATCTAATTGTAAATTTTTTGTTATCTTGATACATGGCATGCTTATAATTATTTGTTATGAAAAAAACTATTGTCTTATATCTTCTTAATATCTATATATTGAAACATACATGAATATTAAATAAGATCATATTGTTTATTAGTATTCTATTATTTTATCAAAAGCTCTTTTAAATATTTTAAATATTTTAAACATGGTTTTGTTATAGTGTGTTTGGTTAAGTCTTGTACATATTTTCTAAACATTCTCTAAAATAGAAAAACATAAAATCTAAATTTTATTACAATATAATAGATATGTTTGGTCATTTAACAAGGGAAAATCTAAAGTCTTTGATGGTATATTTGAGATGCTTGGGTGCTCATCTAAGAAAAATATTATGTTTTTTATGGCATAGCAAAATTCCTTCAAAATTTCACATTCATATAAGAAAAAATCAATGTCCATTAATAGCATATTAGAAGTCCTCATACATTATGTTGTTGCTATTGCACAACTTACCCCAAATTTGGCGACCCACTTAAAATTTTTGATATTCAAGGATTTTTGGTTTGCATTGTTTATTTTTTGGTTCATGGTGTCATAAAAGGTTAATAAGGTTTGAGGGTTTATAATTGTCATGGTCTCCTTGGGAAGGTTCTCTGGAGATAAATTCTTGTCATGTTGGTCCATTTGTTTTTTTTAAAGCTTGTCATAGGACTATCACATGCCCAAATCAAAATATGGTTGGAACCCTACATCCTTATAATTATTCATTTTTTCATTCATGTTGTGAATCACATCAGCTTTTGTAATTTAAACGAATATAAAACATTCAAAAGGATGAAAACAAAAAATCAAAAAATAAAAATGTATAAAAATAAAAATAAAAATAAAGTACCTAATAAAATAAAAGGTTGTTTTATTAATATCCTTTGTTTTCTACAACAAGATCATCCCACTATCCTAAGACCTAGGTGAGTAAGGTCCTCAAAAGAATGATTAATAAAATAAATAAATATATATATATATATATATATATGTATAATAAAACATAATAATAATAATAAAATATATAATGAAATAAAAGGTAATAAAATAAAGATTTACTTTCTAAACACCCTTTTAAATTTACTTTATAAATATATTGTTATTTTACAATGTTTTTGGATAAATTTATTCTAACTCCACTTACATGTGTGTAGGTCATAAAAAATGATGACATAATTTTTGAGGTGAACCCCAATCCGACCAACCAACAGATGTGGAATCGAAGTGTGATCAACGTAGATGCATGGAGTCCAAGGAGTGTGGTCAACAATGGTAGGTTTGATTAAGCTTTCACACAGGCTTGTATATGAACAAATCATCACAAGATATTATGAGAGTTCATATTAATAAACCACACCTCATTCTTTAACACAAAATATATGAGATTAAACCAAATGTTTCATGATAGAACGAATGCATCATGCATGTGAAATATGAATAAATAATGATGCAAATCAAAGAAGGTAGAGTCAATTGAAATCCATGGTAATTTATTCATTTCAAAATTGAGGAGATGCATGGAGGAGTTATTTTTCAATTCTCAAGAGGTTCCCAATCCAACACCATATGTTATGTACTATTCTTTTATACAGAGGGCTAGAGCCATATGTTCGGGTATTTATTTTATATTTTTTAGTTTATGATCTAAGGTAGAATAAGAGGCAATGACCTAAACCAGTTGGGATATGCATCATTCATTTTTTGATATAGGTAAAGGATTGATATTAAATTTGGATGGGGTATTATTATAAATTATGGCATTATTATTTTCTTTCGTGTTGAGTGTATTGGACATATATATAGGAGGAAGTTGATTAGTCCTTTGAATGTGGTGGGTGAGAATGGAAATGGAAGGATCGTGGTTTCATTCTTCCTTCTCTTCAATCATTCTCACACTCACTTGCTCATGATAAAAAAAGAGAAAGTTCGATAAAGTATGACAAGGGTATACATAGTAAAGTGAGCGGTGTGTGTTATATTGTTTATTTTTTGAATGCACTCTACAAAAATATTTTTTTAGATTCATTATATTTTAGGTATACAAGACATTAGAGAAGCTCCTGAGGAGGATGTTCCATTTGGGAATTCTGGTGCTAGATGAGGAACATCTGGATTATTCAATTACAATAGAATATGAAGGCCCCCCCTGTGGAGTACCAAGTTCTAAAAATACAGCCTTTAGATGTCAAGCATTTGAATATTCCCATGCTATAATCCTTGTAATTGAAAATGTCATAGACACCCATAGTGACATAGTGCTTCATCCCAAGTCACTACAAATTATACGACTGGTTATACCCATTTTGACACCTCAAAGTTGAGGTGTTGTAGCATCGACAACATCCCATCACAATAATGATAGCCACATCAATTTCACTCTTAACAATCAAGTTGATGATAGTCATAATGACAATAACAATAATGATAGTGCAGAAGTGGTAGATGCAACCATTTGTACTATACCTAAAGTCCACTTCCCTAGATAACAATCACATTCTTTATTTCATAGTTGTACCTCAAATTATAAATGCACAAACATCATTAACAAGTCTACAAATATAGAAGGTTATGATTCTCATCAAGAGTGCATGGTAATTGTGTCACCATTGGGATAACAATATCCTTAACAAAGCAATATTTCAAAAAATAAAATTAAAGAAGATTCGAATGATAAATTATCAGGAAATATAAAAGACTTGAAACATACTATTGAATATGGTACTGATGGTTTCTCAAATAAAACAAATCCTCTCTCCAATTATAGAATAATGTAAGAGTTAGTGACAAATTATTGAAAAAAGCAAATGAATTTGATTCTTTTATAGAACGTATTGATAATGAATTGGCATCATTATTTCTACAAAGAAATAGATGTAGGTGTTCATGGAGACCATGGTAATCATGTGGACTTATGTGATCTTCTAGTACACATAATATGACCTAAGTAGCACTCTAAATTTGGTTTAGGTAGATTACTACTACAAGAGCCTCAAGAATGTGGAGGAGGTCAATTAATTTGATAACAAAGTGAAACTACCAAAAAGATGCTAAGACATTCATTCAACATCAAAGAATCTACTGCATTTGTATTGATAATCATAAAAAGAGTTACAAGAATTGATATCCTTTTACAATTTTGCCCTGAAGGCTACAATGGGGTCTTCCCTAAGGAAGCCCTCTCAGATGTGGTACAAAGACAGCACGATTCATATTTTTGGGTTCCTCGATGTAGGTGGGCTTCTTGCTCGTGGGCCACCACTTGTTGGATGTTTCCTTGTGCTTTGTTGGACCTGTAAACCTGCAAAATCCTATTAGTGCATTGGGGGGTCTGCCTCAGTCAAACCCCATAGTTATGAAGACAAAAGACTCATAAAAAGTGCTCAAAACATGAAATTACTTGCTAAAAACAACATAAAATAGTAAATTATGCTATTCTTACCTATTCGGGTGATTCTGGTGCCTGTTGCAGAGGTTCACACTCCTAGGGTGTGAACCAGTTGGTTCGCACGTGTGAGGTGCGAACCGGTCCCTTTTTTACCATACTTCTCAGATAGCTTCTTGGGTTGTCCTAGAGTGGTTTCTGCTTGGAATTTTGTCCGGTTCAGCTTTTGAAAGTGCACCTTCGATGGAATTATCAACCTGTCTCACTCACAAAACAGTGTTATGAAAGAGACAAATTGATTGTGATGCTCGTACGATGGTTGTGTGATGGATGTAATGGCAGTAGTGATTTTGGTAGAGTTTCGGTATGTAAAAGTTGGTTGTTTTTCTAAAAGGTGAAAATGGCCTTCTATTTATAGAGTGGGCCAAGGTGAGAGAAAGGGGATGAGGTGTCCCCTGTGAGGTGGCAATGGTGAGGTGTCCACCAAAGAGGTGTCCCCTGAGGTGTCCTGGGTCATAAGTGGGGTTGGGTGAGAGAATCCCTCACCCATCCACAAATAATGATGATTTTCCAAAAATATCAATTTGTCATTAATAATCACCTTTATTGAAATATCTTAGGATTAAAATTGCCTTTTTAGGTGCAAAAGTCTCCATCTTTCATTTATGACCCAGGGGGATGTGAGGTGGAGAAATATCTGGGTGAGAGGTGGTAGGGCTAGGCTAGGCTAGGTGAGGTGGAAAGGCTAGGCTAGTCAAAGTAGACTAGGTGAGGTGGAGGGCTCAAATCAAATCAGGATTAGATTTAATTAAGCATGTAATTAGCCATAAAGCATATTTAGACCAAAATGTTGACTTTTTGACCATAAAGTGCTTTTTGACCATGGTGGGGATTTCAACCTTAGTTGAGTTTGCATGAGGTCGCATGAGGACCTATAGTTAAGCGTAGGAAGGGGCTTAGCTAGCCCAAAGGGGCTAATGATGATGAATAGTGTTTTTGAGTCAATTTATGCAATTTTCAAAGGTTTTGCAAATTAATTGACCATGGAAATGGGGAGAGGGACAATGTGTGACTTTTTGGTGTCTACATTTTACCCCTTTTTGTACTGGATTGTGTGAAACATGGTTTAGTACAAAAATTGATGATGTGAATTGATGGGATGATTTGGAAGGCAAAGAATTTGTGATTGATGAATTGTGGATGATTGCGAGAGAGACGCATTGATAAAAAGTGGTTTGTGGATGATTGCTTTTGGAGGAAGGTATATGATTACCTTGCATTATGATCAACTAAAGATGTTTCAATTTGGAAGGAACAAATGCCTTTGCCTATTTTTGCTTTTGATTGATTGATGAGCTCTTTTGACAATATTTGACAAATCGTTGGAGCCATGGGGTAGAACTTTCAGGAGCTTCATTCACGAGTGGTCTTACGACTGCCACTATGAATATTGGAATCCATGAGGTGTCTACAGTCAGAGGCATTTTGAGGTCTATCAAACATTGATTTGTTTTGGATTGGAGTTTTGATTGAGAAGAGAAGTTTCATTGTTTTTGTATTTGTCCTAGCATGAGGACTTGAGATAATATTCAGCAAAAAAATTCTTAGGCATTTGTTATATCCATGATTGGATGTTTGGTTGTTTGATCATGTGCAAGGTAGATTTTGATGTGTTGGATGATTACCCCCTCAAGTGATGAATTGGCGATGGAGGAAATGAAGATCGATGATGAGACGGTTGATGAAGAGTAATGGCAAAATTTGCAAAATTGGGCATGAAAATAAGTGAAAATGATGATTGTATGAAATTGTGGATGAAATTTCATACAAATGGTAAAATTTTGGGGTCGTACAATAGGTTCGCACTTCACACGTGTGAACCAAGTGGTTCGCACATCTAGCATGCGAACCAGTCGATTCGCATGTGTGGGGTGCGAACCTGCATAGAAGAGGGTTTTTTAAGGTAAAAATGACATTTTGACATCATTTGCGCATGGAAACAGAGTTGGAGAGGTGGAGGAGAGAAGAAATGGGATAGAGTGTTGCTGATTTGTGAAGTGGATGATACGAGATGGCGAGTGTATTGATAAGTACGAGCACGAGGGTGGGAACGCTAGAGGTAAGCATTTTATGCTCTCTCGATAAAAGTGCATTTAGGGAGGGTTTGGGAAAATTAAATTTTTACTTTAAATGCCATGAAATGGATGTGGGGGCAGGAATGGGTGAAAATTCATGCACTTTGTGTAAAAAGGGCAAAATGGGTATTCCAATGTGTTTTCGGTTTTTGCATGTGACATGTTTGTGTGTGGGAAAGTGTGTTTTTGATGTGACGTGGGGGATGGGGTATGAAAATGTGAATGCATGTGAAAACCGACAAATGGGGCCACCTAATGAGCCAAATGGGTATCCAGATCTGCTATTGCTTTTTTATTTGACTTCATTTTGACTACCTCATTTTGCATGCCAATGTGGGAGGGTTTGCTTTGTTTTTCATACTTTTTGGCACGTGTTTGAAATTTTTTGCATGCATGGATGGTACGGCTAGGACTAGGATGTAACTGTGAATAGGCACATGCAATTTTTTTGCATTTTGGGTGGTTTGCACGTGTGGGGTGCAAACCGATGGTTCGCACATGTGGAGTGCAAACCAATGGTTTGCACGTGTGGGGTGCAAACCAATTTTTTTTTGTTGTGTGTGCATGTGGGGTGAAATGCAATGTAATGGATAAAATAAAATTGATCATTTATTTACAAAAATAAAATGATTTCCTAATGATGGCAAAAATATGTAAAAATGAATGTTTTTGTTTTGTTTTGTTATGTACAATGATTATGTATAAAACCATGAAGGATTTATGACATGTGATGTGTGTGTGATGGCAGGTGAAGAAGATATTTACATGCCATCAACTTTGAAAATGTAGGAAGGCCTTGGAGGATAAGTGGATGGTGGATGATGTGACTTGGTTGAGGGTGGTTGGATTGTATGGAGTGTGGGTGATGTGCGAGGTTCATGTGAACCATACATATATGGCGACATTGTGTGAGAGGTGGGATCCGAATAGGAACACCTTTCATTTACCGATAGGGGAGATGACAGTGACCCTGGAGGATATCTACCGCATCTATCGATTGTCGATAGATGGGATTACGGTGATGACAGTGGATAAGGATGCATGTGAGGGCATCCTGGAGAGGACATTCGGGTAGCGTTGGCAGTAGGTGGATGCCAAGAAGGGCGTAGACTATATAGCGTATTGGAAGAAAGAGTGGCTTTCCATTCATCATGTGATGGTGATGCTATTGATAGCTAGCCATGCACTACCAGATGCTTCAGGGGTTAAGTTCCCCTAGAACATGATGGGGATGGTATGTGATATGGTGGAGTGGTAGATAGTGTATGCATGGGCACCCATGCTATTGGCACAGGTCTATCGAGAGTTGCATGGGGTGGTGAGGACCGAGAGGACAGGGCTCAATATTAGTCCATTGCTACAGATATGGGCTTGGGAGCATATGACCATTTTGAGACCCACCCATTTGCCTTATAAGGTGCATGAGATTGAGGGGGATGATGTACCCTATGTGATGAGGTGGAGAGTAGATAAGGAGTGGAAGAAGAGGAGGGTGCAGGTGGGTGATTTGATGTATCACCGAGAGGAGTTAGGGTGATTGACCATGGAGCAGGTGAGATGGAGACCATGGTGGGGAGGACCTGATTGGGGTGAGGATGTTGTTCAGTTGGCATGCATTCAATGAGGTTGATGGATGGTGGGGAAGTATGGGTGGTAGGTGGAGTACTTTCCATTTTCTAGAGTACAACATTAGTTTGGATTGAGGTAGGGGGTTCCAGAGCTTCCTGTAGTGATTTATAGAGTAGAGGGTGATAGAGGACCACAACCCATGGTACCACCTCTAGACGTGATTCCTGATGAGCTGATGGTTGTCCCTGACATGGACAATATGGGGACCACTCCTGAGTATGATGTATGGTGGTCGAGGTAGACTTGGGAGCCCATTTAGGGTGTTGTGGATGAGTGGGTGGAGGTAGTAGGATTGCTACCTAATAGGGAGTTGTCAGGAGGGGTGAGAGCAGCATCACCAAGGCATATGGGGGAGTAGGAGGATGTGGGATCACCCAAGCTAGGTGAGGAGGAGGAGGAGGAGCTAGATCATTTGATTAGGTAGGTGAGGCCATGATGTGATGACCAGGATAGGCTGGTGAGTGATAGTGGTGCAGGGCCATCATCTGAGAGGGGTGAGGGGATGGGGGTTGGCATAGAGGAGAGGGAGGATATTCCTTTGATGGATGTGGATGAGGAGGTAGGTGATGAGTAACTAGTGGTGGGTGAGGATGTGGGAGAGGAGTCTGATGATTATGAATTTGGTGGAGATTTGGTAGTGGTGATCAAGGCTGAGGGTGAGGTGGTGGCTTTGAGGGGGGAGGTGAAGAGGCTTAGAAATAAGCTTCTTGACATCAATATGGATTGGGGGGTTGATCGCTCCATGATAGAAGAAGAGAAGAAGGAGGTAGAGGTGGACCTGAGGGCTACTTTAGAGGAGCGGGATGAGGCCAGGGTTTGAGTGTAGCAGATGGCGAAGGAGATGGAGGTACTCAAGATTGAGTGGGATGAGTTGAGACATGAGCATGACACCATCCACGGAGAGTGAGATGAGATGATTGAGATCACAAAGTGGTTTTAGAGGTTGTTGGATGAGGTACGGAGAGAGACAGAGGTCGTGAAGGCCTATCATTTAGTGAGGGTCATGGAGCTAGAGTAGACTATGTGAGAGGCATAGTAGGTGAGGGAGCGAGTAGAGTAGGAGATTGCTTAGATTGGGGATGTAGTGCCATGGCTAGAGGTAGCATAGAGGGAGGTGGTATGACTACGGGTGAGGAATGAGCAGTTGATGATAGCCAATATGAAGGAGGCTACCAAGAGGATGAGAGTAGAGAATGAGCTGATGGTGAATGGTCTTTAGGTTTTGACATACTCTGGGTCTATCTCCTTATCGCAGCCTCAAGCGAAGAGGAGTCAGTAGAGTACATCCTCGGTCAACGGGATGGGTCAGTAGGTGGTGGCACCTATGATGTCATATGCATCGGTGATGATGGCACCACCAATGCCAGTGGGGGTAGCACAGAGGGTAGAGGTTGGAGAGGCCGAGTCATCATAGGTAGAAGTAGGATGAGCTCTAGTAGATGAGGGGGTTGGCAAGACTCCTAGAGAGTAGTAGTCATGATGGGGCTACATAGGTAGAGCGGTTGGCATTTGATTTTTTTAGATTTTTGTAGGTACTCAGGATGAGTAGATTCTTTTTGGGGAGATGTGCCGATGAGGGTACACTCCTTATTGTAGTCGTATGGCATTTTTTATGGTGATGTATGTACATGGATATGTGATGATATGCCCGTAAGGGCCCACACATTTTATTGTAGCCTGATGGCATCAGTTTTGATATATATATATATATACATATGATATTCTATGGTACTTGTGTCTATTTGTATTTTTGTGTTTGCTTGTTTCTACTTATGGTGATGTATGATTAATGTAGATGTGGTAATAGATAGTTAGATGTGAATGGAATGATGATATGCTTAAATAAATATGAACTAAAGTGAGGTGTGAGATAAAAAGTAAAATGGCATGCATAAGATTAAAAGATATAAACACATTGCTTAGGGACAACATTTGCATCATTACAATAGCCAAATGATGTAATCCATTCCATTATTCCAAGGAAGTGGGATATAAATATTGTAGTGAAGATATTCAAACACTACAGTTTGTAAGTAATCAAACCCATTGACTAACTAAGCAAACTTCTTGAATAGGTTCTAGGCTATCTTGGTAAACAAGACCTCAATCCTGGATTTGTGTGTGTAAAGTGATGTTCATTGTACCATGTTGAAAAAGGATGGTTCATAACTGCATGGTAACTTAGCCGATAAGCTAGCTCATTGGTAAAGACCTGAGGAATGTAGGGATTCAAGTGGATGGTACTCTCGAGGCCTTTCCTTTTGTTTTCTGCCCCTGTATGATGATTTTCTTGTGTGGTGCTCTTTTCTCTATATCTTTTTTTTTTGTGGGCGTTGGCTTTTGTTTTCTACCCTTTTTCTCTCTTATTTTTTTTGTAACTTGTCCTTTTGTCAATCCTCAGGTTCGAGAGAAATCATGTGAATGATATAATGAGTGGAGTGATTTTTGCTAAGCATCAGTCATCATGCAGCGTAGCCAGTCCTATTTCCAACATGTAGTTAATTTGTAGGATGTGTGGGTAAATCCAGGAATGAGAGCAAGGTAACCAAGGGAAGCCTGGAAATGTTTTTGAAATGTGCCAACTTTGGATGGTGGTTGATTATATAACTATTGATGGGTGAAGCACTCAAAACATTTCAATAATCCTATCTCCTGAAAAGGGGTTTGGGCATCACACTGGTGTGCTAGCATGTGCATGTTTAATTCCCTTCGCATGGTATTTACAATGATTATGTATAAATGCCTATATGGATGCAAAAAGGTGAGAATTTATGTGCAAGGTTACCCCAATTTTATGTACAATGGAATGGGGCGTGAGTTAAATTGGTGTGGAAATAGAGAAGGGGAGAAAGAAAGGAGGAGAAAGAAGAAGGAGAAAAGAAGAAAATAAACTTATCAAAGGTATGTAGCCGCTCAAAGCGTGACCATACAACATTGATGAGTAACTTAGAAGAAAAAGAATATAAGAGAAAGAAGAAAAGAAACCTATCAAAGGTATGTAGCCACTCAAAGCGTGACCATACAACATTGATGAGTAACTTAGAAGAAAATAACTAAGAGGAGAAAAGGAATAAAAAGAAGAAAGGGATCAAAGAAGAGGGGAGGATGAAAGGTATGTAGCCGCTCGAAGCGTGACCATACAACATTCATTATAGAAGAAAGGGGGGAAGAGAGAAGAAAAGAAAGAGATGAATGAAGTAGATTTAAATGTAAATGCAAATGGAAGTAGTGCCACAGAATGTCAAAAATGATGATGTTGTTTTTGTGTGTTGTGTTGTGTTTTTTTTTTGGATTTTGTTTTGAATTATATACATATATACAAGTGGTGATGAGTTGTAATGCCTACAACTAGGTATAAAATTCTTGTAGATGAATAATTTTAATGGGCTCAAGTTTGACAATACCTTCCAACGTGGCCAGATGATATGCCCTAGATCCAAACTTGTGAGTAACCATGTAAGGGCCTAGCCAATTCGGTGCAAATTTATCATGGAGATGGCATGGTTGGCTAGTAATTTGTTGGTTTTCTTTGAGGACTAAGTCTCCAACTTGAAATTCATGTTGGTGTACCTTGGAATTGTAGGCATGTCAGAGATGGTCTTGATAAACTTGCATGTGTTCAATAGCATGAATGTGATGTTCATCTAATAAGGTCAATTGGTCAAGTCGGGCCTGATGAGCTGTATCATCATCAATGAATTCTTGCATGGAAACTCGCAAGGATGGTATTTCAAGTTCCAAGGGCATGATGGCCTCAACACCATATACAAGGGAAAATGGGGTTGCCCTAGTTGGAGTGTGAATACTGGTATGGTAGGCCCATAGTGCTAGTGGCATTTGATTGTGCCAATCACGATGTGATTCTACAATGGTTTTGTGAAGAATGGTGCAAATGGTTTTGTTTGTAGCTTCTGCTTGGCCATTACCCTATGGGTAGTATGGAGTAGAGAAACTATGTTGTATATTGAATTTTTCACATAGTGCATGAACATTCTTATTCTTAAATGGAGTGCCATTGTCTGTGATGATTTTGGATGGGATGCCAAAATGACAAATGATGTGTTGAGTGATGAAATCAATAATTTTAGGACCGGTCATTTGAACTAGAGGGATGGCCTCAACCCATTTTGTGAAGTATTCGGTTGCAGTAATGATGAACTTATGATTGGAAGATGAGGTGGGTGTGATTTTTCCGATGAGATCCAAGCCCCATTGTGAAAAGGGCCACATTGATTGGATAGGTTGCAGAGCTTGAGAAGGCAAGTGTGTAATATTGGCATGATGTTGGCATTTAACACACTTTTTGACATAGGCACAATAGTCATGCTCCATTGTGGGCCAGTAATAGCCCATTCATAGAATGCATTTGGTGATGGCCATGCCACTGAAATGGCCACCACAAGTACCATCATGAGCCTCTTGAGTGATGCGTTGGGCTTCGAAGGGTTCTAGACAGCGCAATAAAATACCATCATAACTTCACTTATAAAGGATATCACCTAGAAATGTATAGCGAATGGCACACAATTTAAAAGCTCATTTGTGAGTATGATTTAGATCAGGTGGGAGAATACCGAGCTTAATGTAGTCCTTGACTTGGGAAAACCATGGGTCATGTGGGTGAGCTTCGACGATATTGATGCCATCATCATGAGAAGGTAGATTGTTGGAAATGGTAGAATGGAAAAGGGTGTGGATGGACACGTGAGTTGTGTCAGAAAGTGGGTTTTGTGGAATGAGTGAGCCTAGTGAGGCCATGGTATCGAAAAAATGATTTATGGATCGTGGAGTAGCGGTGATGTCATACCATTCAAATTGGGCCAATAAATCTTTAGCTACTTGTTTGTATTGTTGTAAGATTGGGCAACGACATTGCCATTCTCCCTTGATTTGATTCACAATGAGGAGGGAGTCACAAAATATGTCGAGGCGATGAATGTGCATGGAGAGTGCTTGCTTTAGGCCAAGGATAAGAGCTTCATACTCAACATTGTTGTTGGTGTAGGGAAAGCCTAATTTGAAGGAAAAGGGGAGAGGCTCCCCTTGTGGTGTGAAAAAGACTATTCCTGCACCCCCAACATGTGTGCAATGGGAGCCATCAAAGAAGAGGGTCAATTCAGCAGTTGATTCAGGTTCTACTGGCTCTTTGGATTCGCTTATATGAAAGACTGAGTCATCTGGAAGTTGGATAAGCAATGGTGCATCACTTGGTAATGGGGCCTCAACCAACTGATCAACAATGACTTGGCCTTTAATGGATTTTTGACTGATGAATTCGAGATCGAATTCCATGAGGAGCATGATC
Organism: Wollemia nobilis; assembly: GCA_028583015.1. Taxonomy (NCBI): domain Eukaryota; kingdom Viridiplantae; phylum Streptophyta; class Pinopsida; order Araucariales; family Araucariaceae; genus Wollemia; species Wollemia nobilis. Next base: position 4,717,369 of record JAQPPZ010017073.1, read on the forward strand.
CATTTGGCCGTTCGACTATTGTGGTAGCTCTTACCCATCATGTAGCGAAGTGGGTTATCATGGGCAACTACATAGGTAGTATGGTTAATCATGTAGTGTCACAAATTTTGGGTGGCAAAGACAATGACAAGGTAAAGTTTCTCCATGTAAGCATACCGTATCTCGTAATCAATCAATGTGTGACTGATATAGTATACAACTTGCTCTTGGTCTCGTTCATTCTTTTGAGCAAGAAGCGTACCCAATGCGACATCAGTAGTAGAAATGTATAGGTGGAATGGGCATTCTAGATGGGGTGGAATGAGGATGGGTGGAGATGTGAGGTATGATTTGATGTCATCAAAGGTGGCTTGGCATTTACTATCCCATTTAAATGGGACCCCCTTCTATAAAATATGATTAAATGATTGACACTTGTCTGAAAGTTGGGTGATGAATCACCGTATGGATTGAATCCTTCCTTGCAAGCCACGTAGCTGCTTGAGGTTCGTAGGGGGAGGCATGTCAAGAATAGCTTGGACTTTGGTGGGATCTACTTCAATGCCTTTCTATGAAATGATGAAACCCAATATTTTGCCAGTGGTGACACCAAAGATGCATTTCTTCAGATTTAATCGGACATTATGTTCCAAGAGGTGATCAAATATTTGATGTAGGTCCTCAAGATGTTGACCATGGGTTTTGGATTTAGCTATGAGGTCATCAACGTAGTCTTCGATATTTTTGTGCATCATATCATGGAATATGTAGGTCATGGTGCATTGGTAAGTTGCCCCAACATTTTTGAGGCCAAAGGGCATGACCTTGTAACAGAAAGTCCCCCAAGGGGTCATGAAAGAGGTCTTATGCTGATCATCTGGATTGACACGAATTTGATTATAACCTAAAAAACCATCCATGAGTGATAGTATTTTGTGTTCGGTTGTAGCATCGACCAACGTGTCAATGTTAGGGAGTGGAAAATTGTCCTTGGGATAAGCTTTGTTAAGATCCCTAAAATCGGTGCAAATGCGGATACCCCCTTTGGGTTTTTCGATGGGAACCATGTTTGAAACCCACTCAAGGTAATCGATAGGCTGTATGAAATCGACATCAAGGAGTTTTTGTAACTCCTCCTTGACAACAAGCGCAATGGTGGGATGCATGCAACGCAACTTTTGTCAGACAGGTTTAGCATTGTCGTCCAAGACAAGGTTGTGCACGACTAATGATGGGTCAAGGCCAGGCATATCCATGTAGGACCATGCGAACACCTTAATGTAGTATCTAAGGAAATTGGTATAAAGGACACACTCTTCTTTGGATAGGCTAGCGGTGAGGGAGACGATGTGAGGGTGTTTCAGATCATTGCCAATGTCAACTTCAATAGTGTCCTCAACAAGCATGTGAGAACCATCATGGAGTTGTGTAGGTATGGGGATGAGGTGAAGGTCATCGATGGAATCTGGGAGCTGGAATTCATCATCTAGATAAATATCTGTATGATTAATCCATGGGATGTGAGGTGGGATGGAGGGTAATGGTGCATTGGTGGATCGCATCATGTACGATTTTGGAAGGAATTCAGTAGCTACGAGGGTTTCAAAGATATCACCTAGAGCTTAGTTATCAAGTTTGAGTTCATATTCGAGTTCGACATTCTTGAAGTTCAAAAAAAATTTGACATGTTTAAAAATTTGAAATAAAATTCGACATAAAATTTGATTATTATAAAGGCACATAATATTTTTTAAATTAATTTTTTATGTTCCATTTTTTTGATTGAATTTTAATTAACAAAATACATTAAAAAATAACTGTAAGACAATGCTAATTGTATTTTTTTCAATTTAGAGTGAATTTTACTTCTCAATCAATATCTACACATACTTAACTCAACACCATAACCCTAGAATAATGTGTCGTGTATCCCTAAAACAACATATTATATATCAATATATTCGATAGAGGTATAATGTTTTCAATCTCTCTTAACAATTTTAGAGATTATACATATTTTTTAAGAGTAGAGTCTTATTCAATGTTAATTCACACCATAATATCTAGAAGTTACTGATTACATTTTTGAACAGGCGCACATGTACATACTTAATCATAATTTAAATATAAATTTTTAAAAGAAAACTTAAATCCCTATTGTAATAGTTAGAATCCTTACTTATTAGGTTTGGACATGGAGAAAAAGAATTCCAAATATTTTTTGTGGTAAATACTGAACATTTCATGATTCTCATCTTACTCATTACATTGGAACATTGAGAAAAGGAATTTCAATATTTTCTGCAGTAAATACCGACCTTCTTTTAACTTTTAAATTTTTTTTTCTCAACTTACTACATTTGGTTATCGAGAAAAGGAATTTCAAATATTTTATGCAGTAAATACTGATCCTCTTTAAACTTTTACGTTCCATTTTGCTCAACTTACTAGAGTTCGGAGATTGGGAAAAGGAATTTCAATTCTTTTCAGAATTAAATAGTGATCCTTTTTTAACTTTTACATTTACTATTGCTCAACTTATTCATTATAATGGATGTCATTTGCTCACATTCATTATAAATTAATATATAATATTTTTTCTTTAAAATTTAAGTTTTATTCTCCGAATAAATTTGTTAGAGTTTCGAATTTGACGAATTTCAATTTTATTTTTAATAAATTCGATGATTTTTTTTTAAATAAAGGGGTAAAAAATTATTGATAAGAATTTTTGATTACAGAGTACAACTGAGCTTCCAACCAGGACTAAAATAAACAACCAAACAGGCTAAGACCACTAGACTAGAATGACACCAGAAAAAGACAATAAGAATAAACCACATTAAGTTTGTACATTCTTATGGATCAACTACCACAGGTGTTGAGAGTCCCCAGACAGGAGACTCTCCCAATTATCGATACTTCAAAAAATCCAGCATCTCAGAAGCCCTTTTGGCCAGGTAATCAGCAACCACATTCCATTCCCTTGGAATGTGTACAAAGGATATAAATTCAAACTCTTCACTCATTTTGAGAATCTGAATGGCTATAGAGGCCAACTGCAAATTAAGTTTATCTACCCTTTTATTGTTTAAAATATTAACCACAATTTGAGAGTCAAACTCGTAGATAATCCTATGCCAACCAAGAGAAAACCCCCTCCAAAAGGCCTCAACAATTGCAATAACTTCCATAAAATTGTTGGAGTGAATACCTTTATAAATAAAAATAAAAAAATTGACACCACCAGTAGAATCTCTCCCAAAACCACTAATGCCAGCATGTCCAGGATTACCCCTGGATGATCCATCAGTATTAATTTTTAAAACTCCTCTAGGGGTGGCCTCCACCTACCATCTCTCCTAACCTTCTTGCTGATCCGAGGAACCCTACTAGGGCTAGAAGAGTTCACACCATACCCAAAGAGACCAAAGGTTTTCTGTACCTTATCCTCCCTAGAATCCAAAAGAGGTTCCACATCACATTTTCTATGGATGGTTTCCTAAACCATATACAAGATCCTTTACCAAATATGTTGAAAAGCCAAATAACTACCCTAAAATATGTGTCGGTTTTGTTCGAGCCAAATTTTCTAGATGATGCAAGAAGGGCCCAAATTCCAAGCCATACGAAGGAAGGGGTATTTTGCCAAAGGTCTGCCCAGACTACTACAAAACTCCACTAGGGATAGCACATGAAAACATGGATGGTTCCAGGCTCTCCACCAACAGTTCCAAATGTCTCTAGCAAAGGAGCATTGGAAAAATAAATGAGAAGAGTCATCCTTATTCTTACTACAAAGGACACAAAAAGAGGGACCCTGAAATCCCCTCTTCCTCACATTATACCAAGTTAGGAATTTACTACGAGCTACCAACCAGAGAAAGAATTTGCATTTTGGCCAAGAAAATTTGTTCCACACCTTTTTCTACCAAGTGATAGGAAGACTCCCATACTTTTGCTTATCAAGAACCTGATAACCATAGGCTACCGAGTAGATTACCTTAGGATTAGGGTTCCAAGATAGAATATCTTTACCCCTCAATGAATAACAAGGCCTCCCCATAATAATAAGAGCAAGCACCTCTCTATCCTTGGCTAGTCCCCCCTAGGGCTATTCTTGTGGATCTTTCCACCTGTACATCTTCATATTTCCAAAAGAATGGATTTTTTTAAAGTCCTCCACATGAGACCAACCTGCTTCTAAGAAAAAAATGCTTAGGGAATGTAACCTAGGATATTGATTCAAAATAGGAGGGTGGCCATCCCAAGAATCCTCCCAAAAAAGAGCATTTGATCCCTGATTGCAAATCTAGAAAAAACCCTGCTTGATTAAATTAACTCTTTTTTTTAGAGTGTCGTAGATAATTGAACCTTTCCCAACTAAGCTGACTCAAGTTATTTCAGCCTCAAAAATACCTCTCAAGTATTTACAAGATAATATTTTAGCCCAAATATGATCTTAAGAGGTACAACATCTCCAATAAAGTTTTGTATCCAAATCTTGCCCAAAAAGAGTTGTTTGTCACAACCCAAGGCCTCCCTCTTGCACCGACCTACATATAGAATCCCACCTAACCAAACTCCATTTAGATTGATCAAGTTTTCCAGACCATAAAAATTGTCTTGACAAAGCATCCATGTCCTTGATGAAGTGAGAGGGAGCTATTTGTACAAAAAATCTATAAATAGGTAAATTTTGAACAATAGATTTTAAAAGCAACACTCTACCTACAGTGGATAGTCATATGAAAGTCCAGTGATTCACCTTCCTTCTAAACTTATCAATCATAGACTACCAAGAAGATATAGGTAGAGGGTGATATGAAATTGGAATACCAAGATAACTGAAGGGGGGAGTCCCAACCTGGAATCTTAGAATACGAGCAATCTTGGATTGAATAAGAGGAGGGGTATTGAAGAAGAAAATAGAAGACTTGTCCTCATTAATAAACTATCCAGAAGCACCAAGATATATGTCAAGAGACTTTCTAATATTGTAATATTCCCTGATAGTGGCAACTCCCAATAGTAGTATCATCAACAAATTTAAGGTGGTAAAGAGGTGGCAATACTATCCCACTTCCACTCTTGAATGAGACCCTGCATGACTTGAGACTTGAGCAATATTTCCAACCCTTCCATCATAATGATAAACAAATAAGGAGATAAAGTAACTCCTTGCCTCAATACCCTTGAGGCCTCAAATAGCTCTGATCGCTCATTATTAACAAGAACATAGAATGAGGAATAAGAAACACAGCTCATCACCCATCTAATCCATTCCTCATCAAATCCAAAAGTAGCAAGAACTTTCTGAAGAAAGGACCATCTGAATTGATCATAGGCTTTGGCCATGTCCAACTTAATGAACATAATTTTCTCCTTAGAAGTTTCCATCGAGTGAATATCTTCTATAGCAATAACAAACCCATCCAAAAAATTTTGGCCAACAACAAACCCTCCTTGCTCCTCAGATATGATATTGCTCAACCATATCTTTAGCCTCTCAAAAATAATTTTTGTGATGGTCTTATACAAAACATTGTAGAGAGGAATAGGACTGAACATATCCAAGGAATTTTCTCCCTCTTTTTTGGGTATAAACACCACAAAGGTAGCATTTAGGGCCCTTAGCATCTATTTGTTCTTTTGGGACTCATGGACCACCTCCAAAAGATAAAATTTGATTAAATCCCAAAACTCCTGATAAAACTCAATTGGGAATCCATCTAGGCCTAGGGCTTTTCCTTTTTTCATATTGAATACAACATTTTCCAACTCCTCAAGGGAAATTGGACCCATCAAGTGCTCATTCATATCTCTAGAAACAATCGCTAGAATACAATTTAGAATAAGCTTTTCATTCTCATCATCTAATAGGGAGTCCTCCTTGAAGAGAGAGGAAAAATACCTCTTAGTCTCTTTAGAAATATCCCTAAAAGAAGAGAGCAGAGAACCCTAAGAATTCACAAGAGAGGTAATTAGGTTACCATTATGGTGAGCCCTAACTGAGTTATAAAAGAAGGTTGTGTTCCTATACCCTTACTGAATCCAATCTACTAGAGCTTTTTGTTTCAAAAATAATTCTTCCCGTAGTTCCCATTCAACGAGGTCTTTCGCAGCCTCAGATTCCTCAACAAGAAACTCCTTCGTGAATCCCTGGTCTCTAATCTTCCTTGAAGCTTATTCCATCCTCCTAAGAGTTGCCAGCTTAGCCAAGGAAATATTCCCAAAATTTAGTCTATTCCATCTCTTCAATTTATGTTTTACAAATTGTAGTCACTTCATAAAGGAATACATAGCGGTGCCATGAGGATATTTGCCAGTGGTCCACCAACCTCACATGAAATCATGAAGCTTAGGATCACGAAGCCACATAAGTTGAAACTTAAATGAGGGATTCTTTTTTAGACCTAACTCCAAATTAGAGAGTTTGATAGGCCAATGATCATATCTCCTACCCTCAAGAATCACAGAAATAGCACCTCTATTATTACCCATCCAATAACTAGATATCAAAAACCTATCTAGTCTCTCTGATATGGAAGCTTCCCCACACCTTCTATTGTGCCAAGTAAAGATCCCATTATTTGGCTTGATGTCAACCAAGTTTAGGTCCTGGATATGAGAACTAAATATAGAATAAAAAGGCTCGAGACGGTCCACCCCACCATGTTTCTCCTCTAGATAAGTGATAGAGTTGAATTCTCTAGCCAAAATCCATGGGTGCAGGAGAAACAAACTTCTCACAAAGAAAATGTGCTTCCACAAATTCACTTTACCATTGCAATAAACATGAGCATACACATTTGTAAGTAGGATGATTTCACCAGATTTATTATCATGCCCGACCATTGAAATAGACCATCTGATGGAAATCCAAAGAAGAGGGGATATCTTTAACCAAATCCCATAAACAAGCGACACCACCAACATATCCACATGCACCAATACACTAGCATTTCCCCCTTATCCACAACTTGGGAGTAATATTGAACATACTATCAATAGCCAATTTAGTCTCCTGAATAAACACCACATCCAAAGAATGCACATGAACCAAATCATGAACAAATTTTTTTTAGGGGGATGCTATTCAACCCCCTTACATTCCATAAGAGGATAATAATTTTGGGGGGTTATAAAAATGGGAGTCCAATGTTCTAACCAAGCCTAAATCCACCAAAGTCTCCCCCATTAAATTAATTTTATCTTGGTGCTTCTTGCGACCCACCTTCATATTCTTATCCAAAAAACTTTTTTTATTATTTTTTGTTGCAATCCCAACACCATAGGAGTTTTGCAATCCAAGGATGACTGCATAAGTGCCTGAGTAGGAGAGAGCATAACTAAATATGTACCACTTTCCAAAAAAAATTTCCTTAGAGGGCTAGACCCAACCATGTCCACTATACTCAGATCCAAAGCCCTTTTTTCTTCATTTAAACCCCCTAGATCTAATTCCTTAAGTTCCCCCTCAAGAAGAGACATTTGATTCGGCCTTGTTATATTTGCATCAGGTAGTGATGTTTTAGGTATCTCCATGCACTGATCAAGATCATATAATATTTAAAAATGGTTGAGTAGAGCATCTGGCTAGCTATCCTTAAGGTCTTTGTTTGCCCTTCGTCCTCTGTTTAAGGATTTTACTGGAACAAAACATTCCTTATCCCATTCCCCTTACTTTATCGAGGATTTTCCTTTATCTAAACTTTGTCCAGACCGAGAGGGCCCAAGATTTGAATCCATAGGTGAGACAAACTTAGGGCATTTTCTTTGTAGGTAGCCATATTCATGACAAATCTGACAACAAAATGAAAGAGCTTCATAGTCAATTTTTTGAACCCATGTAGTTGATCCAAATTTTATTTCAATAGAATTTGGAATAGGATTATTTAATTAAATTTCAACACAAATACAAGCAATAGAGATTACATTTTTATCCATTGTCTATTGTGACGGTCCAACTGGCTTGCCAAGCAGAAGGGAAATCTTATGCAAGATATCAGTTCTCCAGAATTCCAATGGGAGCCATGGAAGCCACACCCATACTAGAACCCACGATGATTGCTCCTCTAATGGGTTGAAACCCACATGCCAGGGTTTAAGAAAGAGTCTCACTTGGTTATAGAAATAAGGACCCCATTCAAATGCTTTGTTACGATAGGTAATATAAGATAAAACCACCATAAAATAGTTGTTCACACTCAGCATCATCTCCACATTGCCTTTAGGATTCTAAGTCTTCCTGACCCAAGCTTCCACAAAGGGGAGAGAAATTCGAATGACCAAAAATTTTCCAATAATGGTATGTTTGGTTAGATACTCCACATCTTCTGCCATAGATTCTAGTTGAACCACTAGAACTGGCAGGGATTCACATTGTTTCAAACATCCATTGTTATTTAACAAGCGGTTCCCAACATGCACTGGAAAATCCTATTTCTTCCAGTCATTTTCAAATGAAAAAATATCATGAGCATGCAATCTCTATGCTAGACCCAATGCCATCATAACATTCCTCCAATTTTTTAGACCTGCTATGGAATTTGTTGCCATCCCCATAGAGTAGTTTTTCTTCATCAAACCCTAGCAGAGTAGTTTTTTCTCATCAAACCCTAGCAGAGCTCCAAAGTCTTTGTAAGTTCTAAAGTTAAACTACTTTCAAGAAATTTGATGAATTTGATAACTAAGACCTAGAGTAATAAAATCAGGAACAGGTAGGGGGACATAAAGAGGTTGGTGTGGATATCGTAGTGGAGCATACAAGTCAACAAATATCATTTTGATCGAAGCTCTCGTTAAGGGAGATGTAGGTGAAGAGGGTTGTGATGAATTAGATGAGGATAACAATGAATTCAAAAAATATTGGTTGTGACAAAAATTTAACACCCAGGTGGGGAGGGGGAACAATAATGTGGGCCAACAGGTGGTGACAATTCTTGAATGGGGAAAAATGGAATAGTAGGTGGAGGTGAAGAAGGAGGATCTTCTAGAAAATGTGGATCAACTATGAGAGGTGGATCAAGGTATAGGACGGTGAAGTGATGACCAAGGATTTTGACTTCATTGGGAGAGAGAGACTCATGCAATAGGGATGGTGGAAATAATGTGGATGGAAGGTCAATTATGGAATGTGATAAAGTGCTGTGTATTAAAATATTAAGCTCAAATTCCTCATCAGAAAGAAGGTCTACAAGATCAAGATCCAGATTATGTAACTCATGTTTGAGTATACTGATTATTGGAGAATGGTAACCAATACCAGATCAGTTGGTGGGCGCGCACGAGGATGGATATAGGTGCAACACCCCTATTCATATCTCCCTAGGACATACCCATGCAAGTTATACATACGTAAATAATTCTAAGATTAAATTGGATTTGTACATATGGTCAAGGATACCATAGAATCGAGTTTATGGCAGTGGAGGTGTTGGAGTTTCTACGGATGATTCAAGTCCCTCATATACAAATTTTGTACAATTATCAAGAGGACCTAAATGAAACATGGCCCCAATAGTTAAGGGAATATCATGAGGTCAGTCAAAGTCACGAGTGGATTTGATGTTAGATTGAAGAACCTGAGCATTAATTATTTTATACTCAGCAAGACCTGGTGCGGTGATGAGTATTGAGACATGAAAAGGGGTTGTATACTCAGGTGGAGGGGAGGACCCCCTGGGTGGAATAGAAGATGATAGAATTGGTGTAGGTATAGTGACAGGTGAAGGGGTGGAAGTGGAAATATCATATTGAGCTAACTGGTCATCAAGTTGAGAGGCTCGTTGTCTCCACTCATAGCACTCAGTAGGTGTTCTAGTAATAGGATGATTGGCATGGGTGAACTAAGAAGTGGGGATGGAAGTCATAGTGGGTGAGCTGTAGATGACTTGTGTCCATGTTGAGCGGGGCACAAAGCAGCATGAAGATGCAAGAGCTGTGGGAAGAATTGGTGGGTTGTTATATGAAGATTGAGGGGAAGGTGTTAGCGAAAAATCTAAATGGAGGTGTAGTAACCTCGATGAAGCGGCATGTCGGTCCCTTTAATATTTCCTACTTGTGATTTAATTGAATCTTTTAATTTTTAAAGCATGCATTTTAAATGAAATACGTAAAAGAAGACACAACCAGAATACAAAGAAATAAGTGAATTAATGCTCTTGTATTGACATTTCCAAGGTTTAGTTACATATAAATCCCTCTAAGGGATGTCCTTCATTTGATACATGATTTTACACAAGGAGGGAAGCAGATGTATAAAATATCCCTCTCGTACAGGGGTGGTGTGCTTATAAAGGCTTCCCGATGATGCACACAAAAACATATGAGGGCTTACAGATGCCTCCTTCTCTAGATATGTTTCCCAGAGGGATCCTCTTGCTTCGTATGTTGTAGATGCACCTATGGCCCTATAAGCAATGAAACAACAACACACGCTTAGATGTCCGATATTGCCTCCCTGGATGAGGTTGTTAGCAATGAATATACTTAAATGAAAGCAAGTGCAAATGAAACTAATGCTATGAATGTGAATGAATGAAGTGATTCTATGCTAATGATATGCAAAATATGAAGAAAACAAAATAATGAAACTAATGTCTACACCCTAAGCTAGGCCTACGGGCCACTATCCAAGACAATGGCCACTAAAGTGAAACTTGTCTTCCTTGCTCCAAGTCTATGGATCAAAGCTTGTTTTTGATGTTGAAATGGTGATTGATTTGCTTGTGTTAAACCCTTGATCAGCTAGCACTTTGTAGCTCCTCCAAGGTGCTCCGATATGCTTTCCAATTTGTTAGGGCTTCACCATAAACATGATCTCCAAGGGAAGCTCTCCATGTCTAGAAAAATCTCCTCAATTACCTACTATGCTCAACTCATGATGATAAAATCAGACCTCAAATTTAGACCCTTTTGGTGCTCTAGGATTGCACCTTTTAAAGTGTGAAACCCTAGGGCTATGTTCAAAACCCTAGGATTGAATTCCCCGTGTAGTGAATGTTAGCATGAGAAGATTTTATATTTTATATGTTTAAAGATTATTTAACTGAAGTATAAATTCAAACTCAATTCTTGTGATCTGGTCATGAAGGGGAATGCAAAGTTACTCCCACTCACCTTTATTGCATGCAGACTGCCACTTCCATCCTTGATTAGGCCTGTTTGTTGGAAAAATACTTTTTATGGCTTAGTCACTATCGTATGCAGTGACTAAGATGTTGCCACTGTCATATGCAGTGGCTAAGGTCTGGTCACTCTAAGCTTGAGCAACCAAGGTCCAACCACCCTAGTTTACAATGGTTGATCTTGGATGGGCCTAGAATACCCCAGATGAGTGGTGAGGACTACTTTTGATACTTGGAAAGTCCAAGGTTTAGTCATATGGCCTATGAATGTGCCTATGTGAGTAGTTCCCCTAAATATGACATGTTTTAGGTGTCTATAGATGCCTCTTTTTGTGATGTGCTATGTGGAAAACACAACGTTGAGAAAAAATGTAGACTAATCTATTTGTAGGATCTATGATGATCAGTAGTATGATCAATGATGGATGGCCCAATCACACAAGATGGCGTGCATCCTTTGAATCCTTACTTCAATGTTCAAAAGACTTAACTTAGATCAGTGGCTTGCACATGTTTGATTGCACTCATTCCTATAACTCAATCGGATAGCTTTAGCTACTACAATCAGTTTCGACTGGTAGAAGAGATACAAATTGAAGATGGCATATTTGCTTATGTTCCCAGCAAAAAATGGGGAATTATGTAATTGTTGTATTCAATGATTCACAGGACGAACATGATTTTGATATGATCAAGTGATTTTTTTAATTGTGACTATGATTATTTTGAATATTTGAACTACCTCCTCACACAATGTATTGGTGAGGAAATGACAATGAATAAAGTGATGAGTCACTTGAACAATATGTCTAATTTGGTCCCTTTCTAGCATTTTCTCTTTTAATGGGTGAGACCCCCATCCAAGTGTAATTCCAATTTTTTATGATAATCATCCATCCCTATCCCAGGGATCAGTTCGACTATAAATATCCTTATTAGGGAGTTAGGAGGAGTGATTCTATTTATGCTGATATTGTATCACTTTGTATCAATGTATTTGATGTCATAAGGGGATTAGGATGATACTATCATACCCGTGGAGTAGTCCGACCATCTTGGTATTCTTCAGGATTGAAGGAGGCACATCGTAATTCCTAAATGATTATTTTTCCCTAAGTAGTCTTATGGTAACTTACTCATTTCATTGAATTGCATGGAGTGCAATTCACTGCAATCGTTGAGTTGATAGAGTAAGTAATTGAATACGAGGCTTACTCAAGAATTTGTTTTTATGTGATTCTTTTGTTATTTTGATCATTATGATGACCACAAGTCATCAAAATATGTTTATTTGATGTTTTTTTGTTACTTCTCATGGAGGGATTCTGGTTGTCTTTTCCCAGGATCTTGGCTGTTGTCAGGTCTAGTAACCCCCAAATGATTGGTCATGGCCACCCTCATCTTGAGTAGCCAAGAAATGTGGGTCGCTAATGATAGCAATGGCCAAGGAAAAATTAGGGTAATATAAAAATGACCTAGGGTTTTGAATTTTCACTTTCATCAGCTATCAATTTTGCTTTTTAGAGCTTTTGGAGTGAAAGTGACCTTTGCAACTTGGAGTTCTTCTATGACTTGGAGAATCATGGCTACACAGGGCGAGGCATCATCGAACGTAGGAGTCGAAGCTTCTCAGGTACTCTCCTAAACCTTAACCTTGCTTATTTTTATTTGGGTAAAAATGAACCACATTAAGTAATCATCAAATTAACCTCATTAAGCTTGTTGGTAATGAATTAAACTTGTAGCTAGGCTTAGCTTAGGATTTAATGTGTCTTGTCCCCATTTTCTATTTTATTATTATTTTTTGGTGTTTTTGGCCTAGGGCAAACTATCCTATTGCATCGCCCGTTGGCCATTGTAGATCAGAGTGACCAAAATGGCCTGCAACTTGGCTGTTGTCTCTGGTAATGGCTAATTTGAATCCTAACGGTTAAAAATATGACCATTGGGGCTTAACCGCTCTCATCTTCAGCGGTTGATTTTTGGCCATTGTAGGCGACAACAACTAAGAACTCTTCAAGAATTTTTTTTTCTTGCATGATTAACTAATTTTTTTGAATTTTTGACTTTTTTTTATTTCATTTTGAATTTTGTTGCATGATTAGGTGCCTTTATTGCTCTTTTGCTTAGCCTTTCAGACTAGCCTATCATTATTTGCATCATTTTCATGTTTTATTATGATTTATGCCTTAGATGCATTGTAGTTATGCTTTGTTTTTCCTTTGCTATTAGATTCTCACTGCTCGGGCTTGGGACCCAAAGCTCATGAATGACCTTCTACCCCTCTTGGAAGACACTGAATGAGAGTGGCTCAAAGCCCGTGAGCTCCAATATATCACTAGGCTACCTCACATCATGTCAAATCAGGCCTACCTTATGGCTTTGGTCCATCGGTGGGACCATCGTACCAACACATTCCACCTCCCTAATAGAAAGATGACTATCACGCCGAAGGATGTATATAGTATTTTATAGCTTCCTTTTTATGGAGTGGCCATCGTCTCTTCAACCACTAATGATCATGACATTGTTTTTTCTCAATTGTTTGGAGGGTTCTCTGTGAAGGCCTTTAGGAACACCAAGTCTGGAGGAGTGTCTATCTCATAGTGGTATGAGTAGAAGGTCTTCTCTAAGAGGCATGTAGTGTTACTGATGGTTATCATCAACATCTTGATCCTAGACTGCTCAGGCTTGAGGTTCCTGTGGAACCTCCTTGCGATGGTTCAGGACCTGATGGACAATGAGGCACCCATCATCTATGCATGGGGGAGGTCTCTGTTGGCCTAGTACTATGATGAGTTGTACCATATCCACCAACGAGGTCGCATCGATATTGCAGTTTGCTCCTACAAGTTTGGGAATGGGAGCACATCAAGGTAGATCATTCCAAAGGGTTTCCTATCAAGATTACAATTATAGAGGAGCATATGTAGTGTTATGCTGCTAGATGGGCTCGATGGCATGAGGGGTGCAAGAGCCATCTCATGTAGGGGAGTTTCCCCACTATATTGCTACTTTTAGTGGGCTAAAGTCTAGATATGTCATATGGCAGCCATATCATAAGTGCTCGACTTGGGATAATCTTGCTAGTTTCACAGCTAGGATGCGGCATGAGCGGTGGATCATTGGCCATAAGGTTGGCATCTAGGAGCATTTGTTTTACTCCTGAGCTCTTCAGTACTAGCTACAATAGGATGTACCTCTTATTTCATTTGTATACAGGCTCCTCATAGTAGAAGGAGATATTCCCCCACCATGAATCATAGAGTTTTTATATGATAAGGATGCCCTAGTGGTTGCCTTAGGAGTTGTTGGGGGAGTTGCAAAGGTGTTTGCTCAGTTGTAGGGGGATCGGATATGGCATCCTGATGGTAGTATGGGCTGTGAGGATGATGGCGGGGATGATGGTACAAATTTGGCAGGCCATAGAGTCCAAGCCAGTACTGAGGTATGGGGCCAGCTAGCAAAGAAGGTGGTAGTGGAGGAGTAGGAGTCTCCTGAGGAGGATGAGGAGGAGTTGGAGCCCGAGGAGAGAGATTTTACTCTAAGAGCACAGTTGCATGAGGTCGAGATTGAGATCCAATCGACCAAGATATAGGTAGAATAGAGAGATGCTACCATAGCACATCGATATGCCACTATGGAGAAGCTCACGCTATAGATCTAGGATTTGTAGGCTACTATCAAGGGCATTTCTACTAGGATGTAGTTTGTTGTTTCTCCTTCTACTTCATAGGGTGATACTGGGGAAGATCCTAGGACAGGTTCAGGGGCAGAGGTTTTATGCTTGTAGGCATTGTTATATGAGTACAAGGGGTAGATCCATGGGCATGTTGGTCACATTGCCTCTCCTCATATGCAGCTTAGAAGGTATGGGATTGTCCCTAGGGAGGCACTAGGTGTAGGAGGTTCATAGGTTAGAGGGTGCTCTACCTTAGGGTAGTCTTTCGTCTATCCTAGCCAGAGGATTCAGACTCGCACATAGATACCAATAGGCTCACATCATTCTACTCATGACACGGCCATAGGGGGCAGTGATCTCAGGGGTACAGGCCCTGCGTTTGAATGATGATGCACTTGGTTTATCATTTTTGAGGTCTGCTTGACCTATATGACTGTAGCCCTATGGGAAATTTTGTACATCCATACTTTTGACACACATATTTATATGACCTCTTTATGTTCTAACTCATTATGTGTATCATTTATTTCTCATGTTTTTGTTGTTATTTGTTTTATGATGAGATGTGATGATGGCATTATGATGACTTGATGTATATTATAGATGATAGATGATATTTATGATAATGTGGATGTTTATATGGATGTTTATGCTAGATGAGATATGATCTAACTATTGTGATATGATGTGATGTATCATGTAGTTATTAATGATGGATCTAATGATTTTGGGATATGCAAATTA
Source organism: Wollemia nobilis (assembly GCA_028583015.1). Classification (NCBI taxonomy): domain Eukaryota; kingdom Viridiplantae; phylum Streptophyta; class Pinopsida; order Araucariales; family Araucariaceae; genus Wollemia; species Wollemia nobilis. The sequence continues at coordinate 4,732,906 of JAQPPZ010017073.1, forward strand.
TGATGTAATTTTTAGATGTGAATGGATGAGTTATGATTTATGTATTTATGGATGCAATTTTTATTGTTAAATGCATGTTTGATTTTGATTTCATTGTGTGCATCTAACTTATGCTATGATATGGTGAATGTAATACGTAATGTGTTATGTATATGATGTATGCAATGTGTAATCTAATGTGAATGAACTTGTATGTTTTAATCACTTAAACACAAAGAATGCATATGCTATGATTTTGAAAATCTAATGGGTGATACCACAAAAAGTATAACAATCATGAATGCTTAATAATCATTCTAATCATGAGAATTAATTATTTAAGCCATCCATATGTGCAATGAAGTGGTGTGGGATGAATGTATTTTCTAGATAAAATTCTATAAAATATATAAAATAATCAATGGTCGTCTAAATATCATTTCTGACATCTATTCGATTTTTAGTTTATTTTATTAATACCCCCTAATTTATAGAAGCTTATAAAAAAAATTTGTGATGTGATTTATGATATGTTTTGTTGCTATGTAGGAATTTTTGAGGTTTTTCCTAAGACTTCAAACACTCTAGTTACCCTATCAGCAGTTGTGTAATGACCATACAAGAATTTTGAAAAGGAAGGCTTTTACCATGTACCTGGATATTCATTATCTCTATGTGTGCAAAGGAATATATATTTTAGGATAGAACTCAAACATTTACTTCGATGTTAGACGGGATTATTTCAGCCTATTGCTAATATCAGGGTTTCTCAAGTGTTCCTCTCATTCTTATGTTGGACTTAGTTGGACTATACCACTAGGCATCAGTAGGTTACCTAAGCTAGCTCATCCACATTAAAACATTGGTCTACACAAATTCCAGAATCTATTGTGATAGACATATCGTCATGCATAAGGATTTATCCTTCTAGTTATGTACAATGCTGATAATTCTAGGGATTCAAGCTCCATTCTCTTATTTCTTTATTTTCTTTGAGGTGTTTGCTCATATGTAAAGATGAAAATAACTATTTGTTTTTTATTGATTTTTTTTCGACCAAGGGATTCATGGAGTGATCATAATCACTGTTTATTTTTGATTGATTTTTCTTTTGGATTTTGGAATTTTTTATTTGTGTATTGGAATCTAAATGTGTGCTTTGGGCTCTTGAATTTGTGTGTTGTTTCGGGATTTTTGCTTATTTTTATTTAAGCAAGGGATAGGTCGGAGCTTTTCATTTTGCCAATTCTCATAACCTTTAAATCGGTTGCACAGGGGGATAAGCAAGGAAAATCCTTTTCACTTAAGGTAACCTAGACCACTTTCGTAGATTTCATATTTTCCTTGTACCAGCTAGGATTTTAGTTTTCAATTAGTGATGGTATCTTGAATATCCAAGGTTTTATCATAACTAGACCTTACCCTCTACTAATCAAGGTGTATTTCTACAAAATATGATAAGACCACTAGATATGGTTGAATGACTAGGAAACCTCAGTATGTTTCTTATAGACATGAAATGGTTGTGTTGAGAAATACAGTTACTCACATGGATGCATGGATGAAGGTGGATTTTGGTTATTGTGATTGAGATACAAACTGTGGCATCATTTGTAATAATGTGATCATTACATATGCAAATGTAATGGATATGTATGTTATAATGAAATTCAACTATGTGAATGCAAATGTAAGATGCAAATATTTTTTTTTGTATTTTTGTAATTTTACATTGTTTTTGTATTTTTGATTTGTGACCAAAGGGCTTAATGATGCCTTTGGAGCCTTTTATGATTTGACAAAAGGGCTTAAGGATGCCATTGGAGCATTTTGTGATTTGAAAAAAGGGCTTAAATATGCCTTTAGAGCCTTTTATGATTTGACCAAAGGGCCTAAGGATGCCTTTGGAGCCTTTTATGACTTGACCAAAGGGTTTAAAGATGCCTTTGGAGCCTTTTATGATTTGACCAAAGGGCTTAAGGGTGTCTTTGAAGCATTTTGATGAAATTTACCAAAGGGCTTAAGGATGCCTTTGGAGCATTTTGATGAAAGTGACCATGTTTTTGATTTTTTGACATATTTGAATGTTTTTTATTTTTTGACATATTTGAATGTTTTTGATTTTTTGATATATTTGAATGTTTTTTATTTTTTGACGTATTTGAATGTTTTTTTATTTTTTGACGTATTTGAATGTTTTTTATTTTTTGACATATTTGAATGTTTTTTATTTTTATGAATGAAATGCCTTCAAATGAATGATATTGAGAGGTTCAGGTTCTTCAACACCATCCAAATATGTGAGGCGATATGCTCCAAGACAAATCCTTTCTAAAATTATGTAGGGGCCTATCCAATTTACCTTAAATTTATGTCGCAAGTGCGGTGGTAGGTTTGAGTTCTACTGGTTTTCTTTGAGCACAAGATCCCAAATTTGAATTCCCTCATATGGAATTTACTATTATATGCTCGTGCATGGAGGTTCTGATAAACACGAAGATGCTCCAAGGAATTGTCTCAACGTTCATCAAGAAGCGTTAGCTGATCAAGGTGGCCTTGTCATGCGGTATCATCATCTATGAAATATTTCAAGGCTACTTGCAAGGTTGGAATTTCCAATTGTAAGGGCATGATGGCCTTAGTGCCATATACAAGTGAAAACGGTGTTGCCCCAGTGGGCATTCATACACTAGTCTTGTATGCCCATAATGCAGGAGGTAATTGCAAGTACCAATCCTTATGATTATCTTTCACCATATTACTCAAGATGGAGACGATGGTCTTGTTTGAGGCTTCTGCTTGCCCATTTGCTTGTGGATAATATGGTGTCGAAAAACTATTTTGAATATCGTATTTGTTCATTAAAGCATGCACATTTTTGTTCTTGAAATATGGTCCATTTTCCGATATTATCTTCGAAGGGACCCCAAAATGACTTATGATATTATGAAGTATAAACTCCACAATCCTTGGTCCAGTTATCTATTTTAAGGGGATCGCTTTAACCCATTTGGTGAAATACTCAGTGGCTGTTATGATGAATGTGTGTCATCCTAAATATGGAGGAGAGATATTCCCAATCAAGTCTAGTTCCCACTATGAGAAGGGCCATGTTTCCTGGATGGGTTGCAAGGCTTGTGATGACAAGTGGGTGGGGTTTGCATGATGCAGGCACTTAATGCATCTCTTGACATACTTGCAATAGCATTTTTCCATAGTGGTCTAATAGTAACCCATTATCAAGATGCACTTAATTATGGCCATACCACTGAAGTGGCCACCACACATACCATCATGAACTTGTGGGATTTCCCAGGATGCTTCTTGGGGCCCAAGAAAATGAAGGAGCACTCCGTAATAGCCTCCTCTATAAAGGATTTGGAGTCCTAATATCAGGACCTCATACTCTGTGTTGTTGTTTGTGCAAGGGAAGTATAGTTTGAATGTTAAGGGAAATGAAGCACCCTACAGTGTGATACAGACTATCCCTACTCCACCCCCTTGATCGCACTTCAAACCATCAAAGAATAATTCCATGTCTCTTTCTTTCTTAGGTTATTCAAGTTCTAGTGGATGTAATAATGTGAAGACTGCATCTTCAAGTAGATCTATGGTGATATGCTTGATCTCCTGAAGAGGTGCCTCTGCTAATTGATCTGCTATGACTTATCCCCTGATGGAATTTTGGCTTATGAACTCTAGATCAAATTCTATCAATAGCATGATTCACTTTTTTGTACGTGTATTGTGATATGTCTTGTTCACAATGCACTACAAAGGATTTTGTTTGGATATGATGTAGGTCGTATGGCTCGACATGTAGTGTTGCAAATTTTTGCTTGCAAAGACCACTGCTAAGCACAAATTTTCTACATACGTATATCCTAGCTCATAAATTACCAAGGTGCAACTAATGTAATATATGACTTGCTCTTTATTTTGTACATTATTTTGGGCTAACATGGTGCCCAAAGTAAAATCAGTAGCTGATATGTATAGCAAGAATGGTATGTCTGGCCTTGGTGGAGCCAATACTAGAGGTGTTGCCAGATACATTTTGATCTTTGCAAAGGCTTGTTGGCATTCTTAATCCCAATGAAATGGGACATCCTTACGTAGCAACTAGTTCATGGGTCGATACTTATCTAAAAACTATGCAATGAACCATTTTATGGATTCTACCTTGCCTTGTAAGCTTCTCAACTCCTTAATGTTGGTAGGGGCAACCATTTCCAATATAGCCTTTACCTTTGCCAGATCGACTTTGATGACTCTCTTTGAAATGATGAACCCTAAGATATTAACATAAGTTACACTAAACATACACTTCTTAGGATTCAATCTGACGTTGTGTTCAATGAGGTGATCGAAGACCTTTGTAAGGACTTGAGCATGCTCTTGCCACAATAAATATTTGGCTAGTAAATCATCAATGTAGTCTTCCAAGATCTTATGCATATAGTCATGAAATATGTATGTCATGGCCCACTGATACATGGCACCAACATTATTAAGGCCAAATGGCATTACTTTGTAATATAATTTCCCCCATGGAGTAACGAAAGTAGTCTTATATTGGTCTTCAGGTTTAATCTAGATTTGATTGTATCTAAAAAACCATCCATTAAGGAGAGCACCTCATCACCTATAATGGCATCAACAAGAGCATCTATGTTTGGCAACAGGAATAAATCCTTTGGATTTGCCCTATTCAAGTCTCTAAAATCCATGTAAATGTGAACTCTTCCATATGGTTTCCCTACGTACACCATGTTTGATACCCAATCAGGGTAGTGAATAGGAACTATAAAAACCACATCTAGTAGTTTTTGTAACTTGCTCTTCACCATCAAAGCAATGGTTGGATGCATTTTCCTCAACTTTTGATTTCCTGGCTTATTTATGGGATCTAATGAGAGGTTTTGAACAAATAACTTTGGATCAATTCTTGGCATGTCTTTGTAAGTCGAAGCAAAAATATACGACCTCTCTTTGAGGAGAGGGATAGTGATGGCTTGTTCCTCTAGAGATAGAATTTCTTCGAACTTGACTTTCTTTGGTTGAGTAGGATCATCACTGATGTCTATCTCAAAATTCTCCTCTATAGCCATATGTGACCCATCCTCCAACTAGTGAGGTGTAGGTATCAAGTGAATGTCATAAATGGGGTTTATAGGTCCTAATAACTCATGATCCAAACTAGCATGGAACACATCATATGTACAACCTGATTTAAAATGTAATGGTTGCAACATATCTTCATTAGAGACAATATCCTCATGCTCTATGGGTGTATTAGCGTGATCCAAATCACTTGCCTCTATGTCAATACACAAAGGTTTATTGGGATCGGATGGGTTATGAAGTGGAGTGGTCAAATCAATGGAGATTGTATTGATGGATGGAATGAAATCTCCAAGACCACATGGGTAGAATCTTGTTTTATACATTTCTCTTCCATACTCACGATGAGGCTCTAGAGGAAAATGAATATCTGGATCTAATGTATGAGAAGGCCAGATAATAGGATCAATGGGATCTAAACACTCTCTAAATGTAGGTGGAGGGGGATTGACCATTTGGTGAATGACAGCTAAGTCAACCGATCTCCTTAAAAACCACAAAAGAGGGTCTATGGCATGAAGTGCCAACTCTCTCTATACTAGTGTTTTTACTTGCTACAAGTGGTGAGGCCCAAGATAAGCCATCTTAGTCTCATTGTCAAAGTCATCGTCACTTATCTATAAACCATTAGCATTGGTATGTGGCCCTAAGACAAAAGGCTCATGTCTTGGCCCTAAGAAGGCCATTTATGTCTTATATTCATGTTATTCATAACTTATGAAGAATCCATTTGCATTTGTTTCTTACCACAAGATTTGGGGCCAATGACTTGATCCTAGGTAGGCTCTATTTTTTGAGTCTTCTGACTCATAGCCACTCTCATCCGATATGAATCCACTCTAATTATGAATGGACCAAGTAAATATTTGTAAATAGTGAGGCTCATGATGGGCCAAGCCCTCTTGTGCTTCATCATCACTTACCACATATTTTTTGTCTTATTTTTCTTCATCCCACAAGTTGTACCCTGCTGGGATGGTATTGATTGTGAATCTTGGATGATAAGTTTTGGGTGGTGGTATGTTCACCGTGGCCACTTTACAATTGCTCATAAGTCTTGAACTTAGTGGATGATAAGGAATAAAATCAATGTCTTCTCCTAATACCAAGCTTTATCTGTCCAAGGATGCTACTAGAGAGTTATCTTGACCTTTGATGTGATAGCCTAACCCAAACCTGTCAGTGGGAAGCTGGTATTGTGACTCGAATGGCCACCTTCACCCCTACTCATATATATCAAGACCATAACCATACCAATGGCAACGTTCAAAGTAGCTTAGAGAAAACTTAGTATTTGAGAGGTAACAAACATTAGCAGTGAATAATTCATCATTGTCCTATTCTTCTTCAGTAGATTTATGGGCATAGTCTAGTCCAGCATAGACAAATTTTATATGGTTGGGAGGGATTCCAAGTGGAACCATTGTTCCCACTAGTGGTCTTAGATATTTTGGTCATCCCATGTCTTATGCAGACTCTATGATGGGCATGAATGTTATATTCTGCACATGGTATTCTCATATCCTATGCTTGCCAAGTGTATTATTGCATGTGATATGGATGATCCCATGGATAACACTGGCGAAGTAGGGTGGTAGTCATCATATTCGACTTGATCTTGGAGATCTTATTCTTCCATGGGACTTGGAAATTTCTCAATGGCTATGGTTAGCACTTCCTTGAGCTTCCTTTCCTCACCCATGGGTACTTCTAGCTTATGATTGTCTTCGGGCTTAGACATTGATGGTTTCTTAGAAGCATTAGTCATATTGGGCAATAAATGAGGTGTTGATGTAAGTGGATATTTTTGCACCCCTTTGTCTTTGTCATTCAGTTGCATAGCCAGATATGAAGGTCCAATGTATAAGTGATCAAATGGAATCACAAATTCTCCTAGACAATCTAGCTGATGGACATATTTGAATGGCTCCTCATCAGCCAACACCATGTAGACTTTGTTATCATGCACATACTTAACACATTTATGTAATATCGAAGGAACACATTTCATGTCCCTCATCCAAGGTCACCCCAAGAGGATGTTGTACTACATGGCCCCTTCCAATACATGACACATCATGGGGATGGTCTTATGCCACACATTGATAGGTAAGACTATCATTCCCATAGTATTGCATAAGGTATCATTGAAATCCCTCAATGTGTAGGCTCCTAGAATGATATGGGACTTGGGGATATTAAGGTGCTCTATTGCTATTGTTGTGATGATGCTGATTGAAAAAACTGTATCGAAAAATATCCTCTTAAAAGGTAAATTATTGACTGACACCACAATGTGTAGTAGAGGATCTAGTAAGGCAGTGGGCACTGTATTAATCTCGTAATTGTAGAATCATATTACAGGTTCTTGGTATTATTGTACTTGTCCCACAAAATGGGTGAATGCATTTGGATCTTGTGGTTGGAGCTCAATTGTCCTTAAAATATCCATCAAGGTATCCCTATGTTTTGAGGACTTTTGTATGATCTCATAGATGGATAGCTTAGCCGGAGTTATTTGTAAGTTTTGCTTAAGTCTACTTCAAACAGTCACCATAGGTCAGGTTGGTGGACTTGGAAGGTTTTTTACCCCTACCTCTACCTAGGTGCAGTTGGGCCATTAATGGGAGCTACAAGAGGTTGTGGTTGACCATACCATCTACTCTTGGTTGCTATATTGACAATTTTGACCATCCCAACACACCCGTGGGTAGGTATATCAACTCAGACATGATTGAATTGGGCCCCTTGCCATCTAGGGGCCTCATTATTTGGAAATGGGTTTTTGTATATGCCCATATTTCTATTTTCGGGAGCTACTGGGTTTTCAACTTGAGCTCTCCCACCTGAATCATGTTTTGCACCTGGTGCTTGAAACCAATGCAAACCTTAATGTTATGCCCTGGTATCCTGTGATACGGGTAAAATTGATCTTCCCTATATCCTTTTGTCTTAGGATGGTTGGGTTATATTAGAGGTATATCAAAGAATCTTATCTTTCACACCTTTCTCAACTAGTTGAATATTAATTACATTGATTATGTCAATGATGTAAAGTAGCGAGGGGGTTTACGTTCTCTATTTCTCCCCTAATTGTTATTTTGATCATAATTGGCTAGTGGAGGATGTGCTTGATAATTATGGGGTTGTTGTGTAGCCCCATCCTTAGGCACATCCAATAAAACTTTATTAACTAGGGTAGTATTTTCCTACTTCTACTTATTTTTGCATTTTTGTCATTTTTGTTCCACTCCTTCTTGGTTCAGAGTTTGATGTTTCCCTCATCTAATTTTATGTCCTCAATGATTTTGGCTTGCTCCAAATATTCCTCAAATATAGGGTATTATTGTAGTTGTAGTAAGAGGAAAATGTGTTTGGAACAATTCTTGGTGAACATCTGGACAATCTCTTATGTGGGAATGGAGAATGATAATTTTTCCATGATTTTTATCCATCTATTCCCATAGTCCATTACTGGCTCATCATCATAATGTCTCAAATTTTCTAGGTCTGAAAGGTTCACTTTTCTCTTAGAACCAAAAGAGAAATGCTTCAGGAAAGTGTTCACTAGTTGTTCAAATTTGGATATGCTATGCTTGGGCAATTGGTTGAACCATTGGGTGGCAATGCCTGAAAATATCATGATGAATGTCCTTAGCATAAGAGCATCATTGTATTCAAGATGAAAACATGCATTGATAAAGTTGGTAACATGATCTTGTGCATCCTATTCACCCTTAAAATTCTTTGGCCTAGGCATATCAAAGTTCTTAAGATAGGTAGGGATAGGAACTGATGGGCACAATGGTTCGTTGTGTATTTTTCTCAATGTTGATGGGTTCCCAGCCATATCTTGTTTCTCAAAGGACTTCATATTTTAAGTGAGTTCTTGGAATACATTTGAGACAAGGAGTTTCTCTTCTTGTATCCCCCCTCATGGTGGCAATGGAGGTAGCCCTCTATCCACTTTATTTTCTCTATTTTCCTCCCTCCTATGAGGGGATTCAGGATGTGTTTAATCTTGATCTATTAGGTTTACCCTTTCCCCACCAATTAGATTTTTCTCATTATTTAGTAGGTGGTTTTGTTGCAGGTTTCCTTCTTGTCTAGTACACCCCTCTCTTGGTGATTCAATGTGTATCTCTCTTTGATGATCATTACCATTTGCTTGTTAGTTGGTACAAGCTAGGTACTCAGCTTGCTCTCTTAATCGTTGCTCATGTTGGCGTAAAATTCTTTCTCTTTGTTATCATGTTTGAGAGCTTCTACAAGTTCTTGATATTTGTGCAAGGAATTTTATAAGCATCAATTATGATTAATTTATGTTTTCATAGAATATTCATGCTTATCTGACCCTGTTCTAGTGGTCTTGACTCACAGATTCCTTGAAGAGGTTTCCACTGTGTCTTTGCTCTAACTAGCTAGTGTAACTTTTTCAGTGTATTGTTGAGTGTCTCTATGATCTAACTCTGTATACTTACTATGGGATCACCCTAATGCACCTCCATTCTGAGAAGTGGGATTAGAAGTCACGGTTCATGAGCTTCCAGATGCAGAATTCTTCGTAGCTACGATTTTGGGAGGTGGCCTTAAATAAATCCGATCCAACTCATCGAACTATCATATTTTCCATGGTTGATCCCATGGGATGCCATTTATCCCAATGAGGTCATAGTATATTGGAATTCTTACTCTTGTGTGAAGGATATCATTTGTTTGATTTTTATTACTGGATGTATATCTAGTTTCTTGCCCCTCAGTGGGCTGATCTATTTTAAGTGTTTCATGTGAATGTTGAGATGTTGTAACCCGTGTGTCCTTTTGATGATGAAGGATTTGTGGTCACCCTATTTCTCCAATAATATGGAGGTGTGGAATCATTGTCATACCTATGTGAAGAATGGATTTTTGAACCTCTCTTATGTCCATGTGAGGAGGAAGCTCTTCAGGCCTCCTCATGTCTTTGATAGGTTTATGTGTGTTTAGAGGAGGCCTTTGAGGTCTCCTCATATATCCTTGATGAGGGTGGTCGTAAAGCCTCTTTTTCCTTATGTGATGTAGTTCTATGATGTTGCTCCCTATTTGGGGTTTCTCAAGGAGATACCCCAAGGGTTGAGTTATCACCCCATAGACTCATAGAACTATGTCTCACAGTATTACAGGTAGGTCTTTCAATGTTACTATGACTTCACCTAAGGGTGTGAGTTGCTTCAGATTCCCCTTCGATATCATACCGAGGGTGTTTACTTCTTGTTTTGACCATTTTGTTTTTGGGAAATTATATTTTGTGTTGCACTTAAATATGACCAAACAATGTCAAGCAAATGCTTATCTTGATTATCAATTTAAGTGTGCCCTAAACTGTTTGCTATAGTTTGATTATTTGTTGTTTCTCTAATTTCTTGTTTTGCTTTGGATTAAGAATGAGGAGACTCATCCATAGTGATAATCAAGAACACTCATGCCAAACATGGTTTCTCAAAAGAGACTAGGGTACACTGCTGAAATCCCAGTGGGGGGTTCGCCTAGCTCTTCCACTCTAAACCAATTGTTCCAATAGTGGGCGATAGTTTTAACATAACTAACTTAGTACCACTATAAGCAAGTTCCTCAATATATTTCTAGGAAGATCTAGGGGGTAAATCGATGGAAGGAGATGAATGTCAATGTCATGGGACTAAATTGAGGGTTGGTGATAAAATATAACTCCTCAATGTTTAAATAATATATGTGTGTGTGGTGTTCATTTTAAGTTTGCATGAATAAGAATGCATCATATAGCAACAATGACTCTTTCCTATATGCCTAATGCAAAATACATTTCAATTTTTAGAAAGATGCATAACTACTATGAGATTAATGAACATACTCTATTAGGTGCAAATATGGCCTTTATAAAGGCCCCAAAGCAAGTAAACCAACACACAATTTCTAGCACGTTGGGTTCTAGGGTGGACTTTACAAGTAGAAGCCATTGTTCCTAGCAATACCTAGTGGAAAATCTAAAAAGAAACTCTAAGATGTGCAAGATGCAAGTTCTTCCTCTTTTCATTCTTTAAGTTTTCCAAATTGAAATGTTTCTTAATGTTCACTATTTTTAGAAAAATAGAAGCATACAAAAACCATAAAGTATTAGAAAATTTGTACCAACCTTTAATCCAGATCAGAGAACAAAGGTCCTACCCTCTACTACACTCTAGTTCTGGCTGTTGTCGATCAAAGCAGTTGGTTTCTAGATGCTGTTAGCAGGAGTGACTAAGCCTGTGATCCGTTGTCAATCAGAGTGGTTGATTCCTTGTCACTGTAGACCATAGTGGCCACACCTTGCACACAAAACCAAGTTAGTATTTAGGTTAATAGTGAAAAATTAGTGGAAGTCCTATCGTGAATTCCATTTGTAGCGACCTCGGGTAAGTGGTGCGTCAGCCCCACTAACATTTTCTAATTGTGATTTAATTGAATCTGTTAATGTTTTAAGCATGTATATTAAATTAAAGGTGTAAAAGAAGACACAACAAGAATGCAAATAAATAAATGAATGAATGCTCTTGTATTGATATTTTCAAGGTCCTGTTACATATAAATCCCTCTAAGGGATACCCTTCATTTGATACATAATTTTATACGAGGGTAGCAGATGTATAAAATATCCCCCTTGCACAGGGGTGGTGTGATTATAAAGGCTTCCTGATGATGCACACAAAAATGTATGAGGGTTTACAGATACCTCCTTCTTCAGATCTGTTTCCCAGAGGGATCCTCTTGCTTTGCATGTTGTAGATGCACATGTGGCCCTATAAGCAATGAAACAACAACACACGCTTAGATATCTAAGATTACATCCCTAGATAAGGTTGTTAGCAATGAATATACTTAAATTAAAGCAAGTGCAAATGAAACTAATGTTACGAATGCAAATGAATGAAGCAATTCTATGCTAATGATATGCATATATGAGAAAAACATAATAATGAAACTAATGTCTACACCTTAAGGTAGGCCTGTGGGCCACAAGATAGTGGCTACTAAAGTGAAACTTGTCTTCCTTGCTCCAAGGCTATGAATCAAATCTTGTTTCTTATGTTGAAATGGTGGTCGATTTTCTCATGTTAAACCCTTTATCGGCTAGCACTTTGTAGCTCCTCCAAGGTGCTCCGATATGCTCTCCAATTTTTCAAGGCTTCACCATAAAGATGATCTCCAAGGGAATCTCTCCAAGTCTCAAAATATCTCATCAATGACCTACTATGCTCAATTCATGATGATAAAATAAGACCTAAAATTTGAACCCTTTTGGTGCTCTAGGCTTGAACCTTTTAAAGTGTGAAACCCTAGGGCTATGTTCAAAAATATAGGATTGAATTCCTCATGCATAGTGAATGTTAGCATGAGAATATTTTATATTTTCTATGTTTAAATATCAGTTAAATGAATTCTAAATTTAAAATCAAGTCTTCCATGTGATCTGGTCATGAAGAGGAATGCAAAGTTACTCTCGCTCACATTTATTGCATGCAAACTACCACTTCTACCTGTAATTAGACCTGTTTGTCGATAAAATGCTTTTTATGGTTTAGCCTCTATCATATGTAGCAACTAATATGTTGTTGTTTTTGTTTGAAGTGGTTAAGGTCTAGTCACTCTGAGCTTGAGCGGCTAAGGTCCAGCTACCCTGGTTTACAATGGCTGAGCTTGGATGGGCCTAGAATTCCCTAGATGAATGATGAGGACCACTTTTGATACTTGTAAAGTACAAGGTTTAGTCATATGGCCTATGAATGTGCCTATGTGAGTATTTTCGCTAAAAATGACATGTTTTAGGTGTCTACAAGAGGATGTGGCATGAAAGGCGAGCAAGGGCAATGAGAAAATATGGGTGTAGCTTGCATTGTGGGAGGTTGAGGTGGATTAGAGGAAGTGGATGCAATGTTGCTAGGATCAAGTGATGGAGGATTAGATTATGAGTTTATGGATACATGTTATCAAGAGATCGACATGGGGTAGGGGAAAATTGTGTGGATGATAAGGGTTGACTGGGTGGAAGAGTGATGGTATTGCAGAATTCGAATGGATCACTGTCGATGGGGATGGAGTGGACTAAGACGTTATGGACATATTTAATACAATTATGGAGCATGGAGGGGACACATTGCATATCATGAATCCAAGGGCATCTCAATAGAATGTTATAATGGATATCACCTTCGATAATAGGAAAAGAGTGGAAATGGTTTTGGCACCCGCCTTGATGGGTAAGGCAATAGTACCAAGGGCAGACCTCATGGAGCCATAAAAGGCTTGAACACCCATGGAAGGAGTGGCAAGATGAGAAGGAGGAAGGAAAATATGGCCTAGGGTGGCAGTAGAAATGATGTTGATGGATGAACCGGTATCAAGGACACACTTATAAGTAACAATATTTATGGAGGCCAGAATATGTAACGGGGGATCCACTTCCTTGCCTATAAATTCTATAGTTTCATGGTCATGGAAGTTAATAAAAGGTTGTAGGCATATCTAAACATTGCTAATGAAGTTTGCAAAGGTGTCTGGATCGTGGGTCTTGATATCGAGAGAGTGAAGGATAGAATCAAGGGCTTCATGATGAGATTGGGATTGCTACAAAATGTCATAAATGGATAACCATGCAGGGGTAGTGTAGATCTGGTAAGAAAGACTACCACATATTATGATGACATTCCATGAAATGGATGGATAAATGGGTGGTGAGATGATTGAATTTTTGGCATGTGGTTGCTGAGATGTGGAAGGTTGTTGGGCAACCATAGGGGGTGGATAGCATTGATTATGGGTTGCAATATTGATCATACCCATAAACCCTATAGGAAAGGACCTCGATTGACATGATTAACCTAGCATGGATCAGTTTGATGTGGATTACTCCCATGATGAGGTAAATAATTTTGATATATCCCTAAGTTTTTATTTTATGGTGTGAGGGGATTTGAGACTTGAATAGTGCCTTGATCGATAAGGTCTTGCACGATGTGGCAAAAAATATGGCATGAATAAATAGTGTGGCCATGTTGTTGATGGTAATCATAGAAAGCCTACAGATTGTAGTTCCATGAGAGAGGATGATTTGGATCAAGTGGTTGGACACTTGGAAAAGTGATGAGACCTCCTTCAGTTAACCTGTAGAATAGAACGGGCATGGGCTCAAATATAGGCATCCGATTGCATGGAGGGAAATTGGGACATGGGTTCTGACATTGGTATGAATTATATTATGGTGGAGTAGTTCTTGGGTGTGAGGTTGGAAGAAGTGGAATATTGGCCTGGTATTGATTCTAAGGATATCATGGAGGAGTGGGTTGTGGAGCTTGTGCAGGTGCCACTTGTGGTGGTGGATATGGAGAATTTAGAAGCACCTTACTGGTTTGGGGTGGTCGGGTGGTAGGTGGTACACATGGAAGATAGTTTTAATGGTAATTTGTGGGGTAGGTTTGTTTTTTATGAAACTTTATTTTTCCTGTGTGGACCTTGATGTCCTTGATAAATTTAGATTGGGAAATGACCTCATCAAATATCTGATTCTAAGGAATCTATAAAATTTGGAATATTTATTTATGACAACTCTTGGTGAATAGTTTGACGAGATCTAAAGGTGGGATAGGGAAGGCTAGATCATGAATGACCACTCTCCAATGGATGACCAAATCAGTAATATGCTCGTCGTCCCACTAATGTAAAGCATAAACATAGAAAAAGGTAAGATTAGTTTTGATGTTAATCGAGAATTGCTCTAGAAATAGATTGGCCATTTATTCAAAAATGAATAATTGGAAAGGCTAGGCTAGTAAAAGTAGACTAGGTGAGGTGTGGTAAGGCAAATTATTGTACCAATATAATGCTTGTCCCCCAAGCAAAAGTGGAAACATGCGAAGCATAAGGGGGTCACTACCATGCAGCTGGTAGCAAGCAAAGCGATAATTATTAAGGTGCTCTCTAAGATCTTCCTTACTTTTAAATTTATCAAATTTAAGAATCTAAAATCTGTAAGGATATGGATGGATAGGAACATATGGGTGAATTGGTTCATTGCACAACTCGTCATATGTGGGTTTTTGAGACTTGTAACAAGTTGTGCATAAATCCAATGTACAAATATACTCTTTCATGGCATGAAATTCACTAGAGAGCACCATGGTAGTATTAGGTGGATCTGTAAATGGAGGTGATGATGTGGATGCAGGTAAAGGCTATGATGGGGGTTGTAAATAATCTAGGTGTGGTGTATAAGTCTCATTTTCATAGTTAATTAATTTGTAAAACCTTTGAAAATTGCATAAATTGACTCAAAAACACTATTCATCATCATCCACCCCTTTGGGCTAGCTAAGCCCCTTCCTATACTTAATTATAGGTCCTCATGCGACCTCATGCGAACTCAACTAAGGTTGAAATCCTCACCATGGTCAAAAAGAACTTGATGGTCAAAAAGTCAACATTTTGGTCTAAATATGCTTTATGGCTAATTATATTCTTAATTAAATCTAGTCTTGATTTGATTTAAGCCCTCAACCTCACCTATTCTACTTTGACTAGCCTAGCATTTACACATCACCTAGCCTAGCCTAGCCTACCCCTACCACCTCTCACCTAGATATTTCTCCACATCACATCCCCCTGGGTCATAAATGCAATATGGAGAATTTTGCACTTAAAAAGGCAATTTTAATCCTAAGATATTTTAATAAAGGTGATTATTAATGATAATTTGATATTTTTGTAAAATCATCATTATTTGTGGATGGGTGAGGGATTCTCTCACACAACCCCACTTATGACCCATGACACCTCAGGGGACACCTATTTTGTGGACACCTCACCATTGCCACATCACAGGGGACACCTCATCCCCTTTATCTCACCTTGGCCCACTCTATAAATGGAAGGCCATTTTCACCTTTTAGAAAAAAAACCAAATTTTACATATCAAAACTCTATTGAAATCACTACTGCCATTGCCTCCATCACAAAACCATCGTATGAGAATCACAATCAATTTTTCTCTTTCATAACACTATTTTGTGAGTGAAACAAGTTGATAATTCCATCGAAGGTCACTTTTTGAAGCTGAACTAAAAAAAATTCCATGCAAAACCACTCTAGGAAAACCTAGGAAGTTATCTCAAAAGTACGATGAAAAAGGGACCGGTTCACACCTCACACATGCAAACCAACTGGTTCACACCCTAGCAGTGTGAACCTCTACAACATGCACCAGAATCACCTGGATAGGTAAGAATAGTATAATTTACTATTTTATGTTGTTTTTAGCAAGTAATTTCATGTTTTGAGCACTTTTTATGAGTCTTTTGTCTTCATAACTACGATGTTTGACTGAGGTAGACCCCCCAATGTACTAATAGGATTTTACATGTTTACATGTCCAACAAAGCACAAGGAAATATCCAACAAGCGGTGGCCCATGAGCAAGAAGCCCACCTACATCGAGGAACCTAAAAAGATGAATCGTGCTATCTTTGTACCACATTTGAGAGGGCTTTCTTAGGGAAGACCCCATTGTAGCCTTTAGGGTAAAATTGTAAAAGGATATCAATTATTGTAACTATTTTTATGATTATAAATACAAATGCATTAGATTCTTTGATTTAGAATGAATATCTTAGCATCTCTTTGGTAGTTTCATTCTGGCATGGTGTGGAAAAAAATACGGTATGAATCAATAGTATGGCCGTGTTATCGATTGTAATAATAGAAAGCCTATGGATTGTAGTCCTATGGGAGAGGATGATTTGGATCGAGAGGTTGGAAATTTGACAAAGTGATGAGACATGCCTTAGTTAACCTATGGAATAGAGCGAACATGGTCTCAAATATAGGCGTCTAATTGCATGGAGGGCAAGGGGGACATGGGTTACGTATGGATTAGATTAGGTGTGGGGTGGGAAGAAGTGGAGGATTGGTTTGGTATTGATTTTGAGGAGATCATGGAGGAGTGGGTTGTGGGTTTTGCACAGATGCCACTTGCGATGGTGAATATGGAGAATTTAGAAGCACCTGATTGGTTTGGGGTGGTCGGGTCATAGGTGGTACATATGGAGGGCGGTTGTAATTGTAATTGGTGGGGTATGGTTGTTTTTTATGCAAATTATTTTTTACCATGTGAACATTTATGTCATTGATGACTTTAGCTTGGGAAATGGCCTCCTAAAATGTTTGACTCTAGTGAATATGCAATTTTTGGGAGAATTTTTTCTAATAACTCTTGGAAAAGAGTTTGACAAGCTCTAAATATGGGAGAGTGAAGGTTAGATCATGAATGACCACTCTCCAATGGGTGAACAAATTAGTTATAGGATCATCATCCCATTGATGTAAAGCATAAATGCCGAACAAAGTAAGCTTAGTTTTGATGTTAATCGAGAAGTGCTCTAGAAATATATTGGTCAATTGTTTGAAAGTGAATAAAATGTGGTGAGGCAAATTATTGTAGCAATCTAATGCTAGTCCCCCAAGTGAAAGTGTAAATGTGTGAAGCATAAGGTGCTCACTACCATGCAACTGGTAGCAAGCAAACTAATAATTATTAAGGTACTCTATAGGATCTTCCTTACTTTTAAATTTGTCAAATTTAGGAATCTCAAATATGTAAGGATATGGATGGATAGGAACATATGGGTGAATTGGTTCATTGCAAAAATCATCATATGTGGGTTTTTGAGGCCCATAACTAGTTGTGTGTAAATCCAATGTAGGAATATGCTCCTACATGGCTTGAAATTCACTAGAGAGCATCGTGGTAGTATTTGGTGGATCCAAAAATGGAGGTGATTGTGTATATAGGTAATGGATGCAATGGGGGTTGCAAATAATCCAGGTTTGGTGGATATTGCAACTATTGTTCCTCCCACAAATGATAGTAAGTATCCTAGTTTAGATCAGGTGTTGACATGGTTTGATAAAGTGGAATAGGAACATGAGATGGGTGGGGTGATATGTATGAATACTGGTAGATGGGTGGCTGCTACTGCTAATCATAACACCTGAGGATATTCTAGGTAGGCATGGGTATCTTCTATTGTTATGCATATGGGTAAGTCGATTGCGCCTGAGCAGTAGTGGTAGAGGACCATGTGGTGAAGTGAATAAAGTGGGTGGTGTAGATGATGAGGGTGGAAGATATGTCGATGTGGTAAAAGTAGAATGGTGGGAAGATGGAGGTGGAACTGATGAGGATGAAGGGGGTACTGATGGGATGGTGAGAAGGGACTCAGACTGAATCAAATATCGATGGGGTGACTTGGATAAGTGGGGTTCATCAATGGGGGCAAAAGGAAGGTAGGGGTGGTAAGCAAAATAATGATGGAGTTGATGGGGGTCCATAGGATTATAATGGTGGGTAGACGATGGGCATATAGGAGGTAAAATATGATGTGAAATGATGTCTCTATGAGGAGGAAGAGGCCTACTATGGGTGAACCTGTAATGAGGGATGGGATAGGTCAGGTGATGTCAACTGTTAATACTAAGATGAATGTGAATAGTGTTGAGGTGGAAGGGAAGAAGGTGACTAGGATGAGGGTTGATAACTCAAAGAGGCCTATTGATATGGTGGGGTTTGGGATGAGGGTTGGTGGATGAAGGGGGTTTGGATATCATATTGACTATCTTGATAGTGGTAATGACGTCGGGTATGATTTGAGAAACAACTATACCATAGTTCTCCCAAAAGTGGATGGAAGGAATGCTCAAGGAATAGATGGGTAGTGAAAGGTGAAGTAGGTGGGGTGAACTCATCTGCCACAATAATATGTATGAGACAACCAGGAGGGGTATATATGACATGTTGGCAGTATGTGGATGGGAGATTATGAGAGGAGACATCTTACAAGGGAGGAGTGTCCTTGAAAGTCTCATCCAAAATATGGGATGGAATGAAAGATGCCATATGGGATGTGGTACTAGAAATAGGAGTGAAAGGCCCCATAAACAGGTCAGGAGGAACTAAATAAATAACCTTCTTAGACTCAAAAGATGGATCAATGGTCTAAGAAATAGAAGCACCTGCCATCATGACCATCTTTTGAGAAGCCTTAGTGGCACGATGCAAGGCTTCATGCATCTGACTACACGTAGCTGGCATGGTGATGTGTGCAAAATGTATGCCAACAACCAAAATATGTAAAATTTAAACTCAAGAAATATTTGTGACTAACTGGGACACTATTTGGTCTCAAAAATACAATTTCGCACATGTGGGGTGCAAACAAATTAGTTCACACTCTAGGGGTGTGAACCACCCAAACTAAAAAATAGATGATAGGTATGTGTTGTGGAGTGTGTCTGTGTCCTGTGTGTAAAATTTGGAACCCGAAAAACATGTTCACACTCTAGGGGTACAAACTAATTGGTTTTCACTCTAGGGGTGCATACCACCCAAAACTATGACAGAGTAAATTTTATACTGTGGATACCCTCTGTGTGCTATGGAGACCTGTGTAATGTAGTTTTGTATCCTGAAAAGCTAGATTTTCATATAAAATTATGTGAAATAAGTCTGAGTGTAGGGGAATGACACTAGGGGGTGAAAATCACCTACAAATGGACTATGTAGTGTAAAGCATGGAAGTGAAATTGTGGAATAGCTAATAAGTGTGTTATAACACGTTTGATATGCTATTGTAACCACTTTTTTGAGACTCAACAATAAGAAAATATTATGTCTTTTTGGTTTTCATGTGTTTTAATGAAAGTATGTATCCATCCTAGGAAAAAATCATGGTAATGGGTCAAATTCTACTTTGAATCAGGTATGTTGTAGCATAGAACCTTTCAAAAAACCCAAGATTGCATAAAATAGAACTATTTTTCCAATGGGTGAGTGGCAACCTAGATGAATTTTGGTACAGTAAAATGGTATCCAAAGAGAGGAGACTCAAAATTCTCTAGTGAGTCAAATAAACTCTCACAAAGAGAGGTTACGCTGTTAATGTGGTGCTACTGGCATACCCATGCTTTCTCTTAACCCCACATTTAAGGCATCCACATTAAAAATCAGTTGCATCCACTAATTATTTGAAAAGCCTTGTGGTAAAGGAGCTTTCTAAAACTACCCAATCCAAAGGTACCTTCCAGTGATGAATTATGGATAACCAACACTCAAAGTGGGAATGACCGACTGAGTATTAATGCCAAAATTATCCACCTAGGGGGCTACAATGGTGACTAATCCGAAGGTGAGCAAGTGGAGGGTAAGACTCTTACCTCACTTAACTATGGTGGTGAATTTGTGATGAAATCCAATTCAGGCTGGAGATGAAACCCAACTCTTTACACCATTTAAATAGGATGTGAGTGTGTGGTGTTTGTTTGTGTGGTATTGTTTTTAGAAGAAAATGTAGTCTAAATGCATTTTCTAAATAAAGTATGCTATGATGCCTTTTAAAAGAAAATCTATTTACTTGGTTTTGTACAAAAGCAAATTTAATCTATTGATTTTCGAAAGGGAAATTTACTTTGGTGGTTTTAAAAAAAAAATTACTTTATTGATTTTCAAAAAGGAACTCTAATTAATTACTTTGGAGGGGAAATGATTGGAAGGGAAATTGTTGAAATAGAAGCTAATCTATAAATCAGATGTAAATTTAACTATGGAAATTAATAAGGTGTGATTATGTGATATTCATAGCCCAATATGAAATATTAGCTTCAAAGCAAAGGAAAAATAAAATTTTTCATACAAAACCTGCATCCAGGTGGATGTAGAAAGGTCTGGTGTACCCTCTGGTCCAAAACTATGTCAATTTGGAAGGTTTGCATGGGTGGGTGTGAACCTGTATTCTATAAGTGGTTCACACACCTAAGGTACAAACCAGGATCTGAAGCTTGAGATGACCATTTTTGGAGTCCTGGTGATGATTTTGAGGTTTATGGATAGTTTTGACCATGGTTAACTACACAGAAAGTCCCAAAAAACTTGAATTAAGCATGGCAAGACTACCAAAAACTTGAGAAGATTTTGCACATACATGAAATAAGTAAATAAGAAGAAAATAAACTAATTACTAATTTTATGAACAAAAATACAAGGATGCTTTAACCTTGCATACACCATGGTAAGAGAAAATTTGTTGTCTAGGTATGGGGGCACGTAATCCCCAAGAACATGTGTCTCTTAAACTTCCCTGATTTACCTTGTCATTGGTTGGGGGTGTCTGAACCAATTCCTGGGTATCAAGTATTATGTTTGACGCAGATTAGGGAATTCATATGCCCAAGTGTGTACTCACTACTATCTTTGAAGGCTCACCGATGCACAAGTGAACTTGTTGCTATTTGGCTTGAGATGTCTTTCAGGGAATTTTTATTTTGGTTTGGGGTTTCTTCAAATATGACAACTACATGACATACATAAACAAACCATAATTTTTTGTTAGAAGGTTATTAATCTAATGCTTGGTCGGGGTCCCACCAAGCATGCTAGAATGAAACTACTAAAAATATGCTAAGACATTCATTCAACATCAAAGAATCTACTATATTTGTATTTATAATAATAAAAAGAGTTACAAGAATTGATATCCTTTTACAATTTTTCTCTGAAGGCTACAATGGGGTCTTCCCTAAGGAAGCCCTCTCATATGTGGTACAAAGATAACACGATTCATCTTTTTAGGTTCCTCGATGTAGGTGGGCTTCTTGCTCGTGGGCCACCACTTTTTGGATGTTTCCTTGTGCATTGTTGGACCTGTAAACCTACAAAATCCTATTAGTGTGTTGGGGGCTCTACCTCAGTCAAACCCTATAGTTATGAAGATAAAATACTCATAAAAAGTGCTCAAAACATGAAATTAATTGCTAAAAACAACATAAAACAATAAATTATGCTATTCTTACTTGTTTGGATGATTCTAGTGCTTTTTGCAAAGGTTCACACTGCTAGGTTATGAAAAAATTGGCTCACACGTGTGAGGTGCGAATGGATCCCTTTTTAACCATACTTCTCAGATAACTTCTTGGGTTGTCCTAAAGTGGTTTCTACTTGGAATTTTATTTGGTTTAGCTTTTGAAAGTGTACCTTCGATGGAATTATCAACTTGTCTCACTCACAAAATAGTGTTATAAAAGAGACAAATTGATTGTGATGCTCGTACGATGGTTGTGTGATGGATGCAATGGCAGTAGTGATTTCGGTAGAATTTTGGTATGTAAAAGTTGGTTGTTTTTCTAAAAGGGGGAAATGGCCCTCTCTTTATAGAGTGGGCCAAGGTAAGATAAATGGGATGACGTGTCCCCTGTGAGGTGGTAATGGTGAGGTGTCCACAAAAGAGGTGTCCTTTGAGGTGTCCTGGGTAATAAGTAAGGTTGGGTGAGAGAATCCCTCACCCACCCACAAATAATGATGATTTTCCAAAAATATCAAATTTTCATTAATAATAACGTTTATTGAAATATCTTAGGATTAAAATTATCTTTTTAATTGCAAAAGTCTCCATCTTACATTTATGACCCAAGGGGATGTGAGGTGGAGAAATATTTGGTTGAGATATGGCAGGTCTAGCCTAGGCTAGGTGACGTGGAAAGGCTAGGATTTCCAAAGAAGACTGGATGAGGTAGAGGGCTCAAATAAAATTAGGATTAGATTTAAGTAAGCATGTAATTAGCCATAAAGCATATTTAGACCAAAATGTTGACTGTTTGACCATAAAGTGCTTTTTGATCATGGTGGGGATTTCAACCTTAGTTAAGTTTGCATGAGGTTGCATGATGACCTATAGTTAAGCGTAGGAAGGGCCTTAGCTAGCCCAAAGGGGCTAATGATAATGAATAGTTTTTTTGAGTCAATTTATGCAATTTTCAAAGGTTTTACAAATTAATTAACCATGGAAATAGGGAGAGGGACAATGTGCGACTTTTTGGTGTCTACACAAATATGTTATCATGCCAATTATACAAGCACTCAATAGATATAGCTACATTAAATACATTACACCATGCATGTAAATTCTTCACGATGAGGCAATGATGAAATATTTACAAGAGCATACGATTTTGATTCTTTTGTAGAATGTATTGATAACATATCGTCATCATTATCTCTACAAAGGAGATGTAGGTGCTCATGGAGACCATGGTAATAATATGGACTTACGTGATCTTATGGCAGGTGTCTTATGACCCAAGTAGCACTCTACTATTGGGCTAGGTAGACAACTACTACAAGGGACTCAAGAATGTGGAGGAGGTCAATTAAGTTGATAACAAAGATGTTATGCTAATTATACAAGCACTCAATAGATGAATTTGCATGAAATACAATACACCACGCATGTAAAATCTTCACCATGGTGAAAAATATTAATTTTAGAAATTGACATTGTTATGAAATGCATTTTAAAAGAAACGTTATGAAATGCATTTCGATATTCTGAAGAAGCATTGAAGAAAATATGAAGCAAAAATGAAAATAAAAGGTTTTATTTGAAAATTTTAAATATGCATTCAAATGCTCAAAGAAAGGATTAGAGAGTTTTGGCAATGATTGCACATTGGAAACATGATTTCTTGAAGAAACTTCTCCCAAGTTGTTGGACTGCACCAAATTTCACCATTGGAAGCCATTTAAGCATGGTATTCTGCAAATGTATTTCATTTAAAAATATTTATTTTGCCAATATATTGGAAAAATTAGTAATTTTTATGCATACAGATGGTAAAATTATCTATTCTTTTAAATATATTGTGCCCTTTTCCTTAGAATATTGCATCACATTAATATTGGACTACGTGAAGACTGGTCACACTAATATTGTTTTAATACATGATATTGATGTATGTAGGTTTGGTTTGAAATTTTAAAGTTACGACAACTTGTTATTTTATTTTATTTTCTCTAACCCTAGCCTTTTACATATTTTTAATCTCATAAATTAAAAAATACAAAAAAATAAATAATAATATAAAATTCCAAAAAGGAAGTATAGCAATTCTAAAATTACATTTCTTATTCTCATTCTACTCAAATTCACATTTTTAAGGGAAATTCAAATTTTCAAACTTTGCACATTTTTCAAAAAATCAAATTAATTTCACTTTATTGTTGTGGGGTGTGTCTGTGTCCTGTGTGTAAAATTTGGAACCCGAAAAACATGTTCACACTCTAGGGGTATAGACTAATTGGTTTTCACTCTAGGGGTGCATACCACCAAAAACTATGACATAGAGTAAATTTTATGTTGTGGATACCTTCTGTGTGCTATGCAGACCTGTGTAATGTAGTTTTGTATCCTAAAAGCTAGATTTTCATATAAAATTATGTGAAATAAGTCTAAGTGTAGGGGAATCACCCTAGGGGGTGCAAATAACCTACAAAGGGACTATGTAGTGTAAAGCATGGAAGTGAAATTGTGGAATAGCTAATAAGTGTGTTATAACATGTTTGATATGCTATTGTAACCACTTTTTTGAGACTCAACAATAAGAAAATATTATTTCTTTTTGGTTTTCATGTGTTTCAATGAAAGTATGTATCCATCCTAGGAAAAAATCATGGTAGTGGGTGAAATTCTACTTTGAATTAGGTATGTTGTAGAATAGAACCTTTCAAAACACCTAAGATTGCATAAAATAGAACTATTTTTCCAACGGGTGAGTGGCAACCTAGATGGATTTTGGTACAGTAAAATGGTATCCAAAGAGAGGAGACTCAAAATTCTCTAATGAGTCAAATAAACTCTCACAAAGAGAGGTTATGCTGTTAATGTGGTGCTACTGGCATACCCATGCTTTCGCTTAACCCCACATTTAAGGCATCCACATTAACGATCAGTTGTGTCCACTAATTATTTGAAAAGCCTTGTGGTAAAGGAGCTTTCTAAAACTACCCAATCCAAAGGTACCTTCTAGTGATGAATTATGGATAACCAACACTCAAAGTGGGAATGACCGACTGAGTATTAATGCCAAAATGATCCACCTAGGGGGCTACTATGGTGACTAATTAAGAGTTGAGCAAGTGGAGGGTAAGACTCTTACATCACTTAACTCTGGTGGTGAATTTGTGATGAAATCCAATTCAGGCTGGAGATGAAACCCCGCTCTTTACACCATTTAAATAGGATGTGAGTGTGTGGTGTTTGTTTGTGTGGTATTGTTTTTAGAAGCAAATATAGTATAAATGCCTTTTCAAAATAAAGTATGCTATGATGCCTTTTAAAAGAAAATCTATTTACTTGGTTTTGTACAAAAGCAAATTTAATCTATTGATTTTCGAAAGGGAAATCTACTTAGGTGGTTTTAAAAAAAAAATTACTCTATTGATTTTCAAAAAGGAACTCTAATTAATTACTTTGGAGGGGAAATGATTGGAAGGGAAATTGTTGAAATAGAAGCTAATCTATAAGTCAGATGTAAATTTAACTATGGAAAATAAGAAGGTACGATTATGTGAGATTCATAGCCCAATATGAAATATTAGCTTCAAAGCAAAGGAAAAATAATTATTTCATACAAAACCTGCATCCAGGTGGATGTAGAAAGCTCCGGTGTACCCTCTAGTCCAAAACTATGTCAATTTGGAAGGTTTGCATGGGTGGGTGTGAACCTGTATTCTACAAGTGGTTCACACACCTAAGGTACAAACCAGGATCTGAAGCTTGAGATGACCATTTTTGGAGTCCTGGTGATGATTTTGAGGTTTATGGATTGTTTTGACCACGGTTAACTACATAGAAAGTCGCAAAAATTTTGAATTAAGCGTGGCAAGACTACCAAAAACTTGAGAATATTTTGCACATACATGAAATAAGTAAATAACAAGAAAATAAACTAATTACTGATTTGATGCACAAAAATACAAGGATGCTTTAACCTTGCATACACCATGGCAAGATAAAATTTGTGGTCTAGGTATGGGGGCACGTAATCTCCAAGAACATGTGTCTCTTAAACTTCCCTGATTTACCTTGTCATTGGTTGGGGGTGTCTGAACCAATTCCTGGGTATTAAGTATTAAGTTTGAGGCAGAATGGGGAATTCATACGCCCAAGTGTGTACTCACTACTATCTTTGAAGGCTCACCGATTCACCAGTGAACCTATTCCTATTTGGCTTGAGATGTCTTTCAGGGAATTTTTGTTTTGGTTTGGGGTTTCTTCAAATATGAAAACTACATGACATACATAAACAAACCATAATTTTTTGTTAGAAGGTTATTAAGCTAATGCTTGGTGGGGGTCCCACTAAGCATGCTAGAATGAAACTACTAAAAATATGCTAAGACATTCATTCAACATCAAAGAATCTACTATATTTGTATTTATAATAATAAAAAGAGTTACAAGAATTGATATCCTTTTACAAATTTTCTCTGAAGGCTACAATGGGGTCTTCCCTAAGGAAGCCCTCTCATATGTGGTACAAAGATAACACGATTCATCTTTTTAGGTTCCTCGATGTAGGTGGGCTTTTTGCTCATGGGCCACCACTTTTTGGATGTTTCCTTGTGCATTGTTGGACATGTAAACCTACAAAATCCTATTAGTGTGTTGGGGGCTCTACCTCAATCAAACCCTATAGTTATGAAGATAAAATACTCATAAAAAGTGCTCAAAACATGAAATTAATTGCTAAAAACAACATAAAACAATAAATTATGCTATTCTTACTTGTTCGGATGATTCTAGTGCTTGTTGCAGAGGTTCACACTGCTAGGTTATGAACCAATTGGTTCACATGTGTGAGGTGCAAATGGATCCCTTTTTAACCATACTTCTCAGATAGCTTCTTGGGTTGTCCTAAAGTGGTTTCTACTTGTAATTTTGTTCGGTTTAGCTTTTGAAAGTGTACCTTCGATGGAATTATCAACTTGTATCACTCACAAAATAGTGTTATAAAAGAGACAAATTGATTGTGATGCTCGTACGATGGTTGTGTGATGGATGCAATGGCAGTAGTGATTTCGGTAGAGTTTTGGTATGTAAAAGTTGGTTGTTTTTCTAAAAGGGGAAAATGGCCTTCTCTTTATAGAGTGGGCCAAGGTAAGAGAAAGGGGATGAGGTGTCCCCTGTGAGGTGGTAATGGTGAGGTGTCCACAAAAGAGGTGTCCTGGGTAATAAGTAAGGTTGGGTGAAAGAATCCCTCACCCACCCACAAATAATGATGATTTTCCAAAAATATCAAATTTTCATTAATAATAACCTTTATTGAAATATCTTAGGATTAAAATTATATTTTTAATTGCAAAAGTCTCCATCTTGCATTTATGACCTAGGGGGATGTGAGGTGGAGAAATATATGGGGGAGAGATGGCAGGGCTAGGCTAGGCTAGGCTAGGTGAGGTGGAAAGGCTAGGATTGCCAAAGAAGACTAGATGAGGTGGAGGGCTCAAATAAAATTAGGATTAGATTTAAGTAAGCATGTAATTAGCCATAAAGCATATTTAGACCAAAATGTTGATTGTTTGACCATAAAGTGCTTTTTGATCATGGTGGGGATTTCAACCTTAGTTGAGTTTGCATGAGGTCGCATGATGACCTATAGTTAAGCGTAGGAAGGGCCTTAGCTAGCCCAAAGGGGCTAATGATAATGAATAGTTTTTTTGGGTCAATTTATGCAATTTTCAAAGGTTTTACAAATTAATTAACCATGGAAATAGGGAGAGGGACAATGTGCAACTTTTTGGTGTCTACACAAATATGTTATCATGCCAATTATACAAGCACTCAATAGATGAAGCTGCATTAAATACATTACACCATGCATGTAAATTCTTCACGATGAGGCAATTATGAAATATTTACAAGAGCATACGATTTTGATTCTTTTGTAGAATGTATTGATAACAGATCGTCATAATTATCTCTACAAAGGAGATGTAGCTGCTCATGGAGACCATGGTAATAATATGGACTTACGTGATCTTATGGCAGGTGTCTTATGACCCAAGTAGCACTCTACTATTGGGATGGGTAGACAACTACTACAAGGGCCTCAAGAATGTGGAGGAGGTCAATTAAGTTGATAACAAAGATGTTATGCTAATTATACAAGCACTCAATAGATGAATTTGCATGAAATACAATACACCACGCATGTAAAATCTTCACCATGGTGAAAAATATTAATTTTAGAAATTGAAATTGTTTTGAAATGCATTTTAAAAGAACCGTTATGAAATACATTTCGATATTCTGAAGAAGCGTCGAAGAAAATATGAAGCAAAAATGAAAATAAAAGGTTTTATTTGAAAATTTTAAATATGCATTCAACTGCTCAAAGAAAGGATCAGAGAGTTTTGGCAATGATTGCACATTGGAAACATGATTTCTTGAAGAAACTTCTCCCAAGTTGTTGGACTGCACCAAATTTCACCATTGGAAGCCATTTAAGCATGGTATTCTACAAATGTATTTCATTTAAAAATATTTATTTTGCCAATATATTGGAAAAATTAGTAATTTTTATGCATACAGATGGTAAAATTATCTATTCTTTTAAATATATTGTGCCCTTTTCCTTAGAATATTGCATCACATTAATATTGGACTACGTGAAGACTGGTCAAACTAATATTGTTTTAGTACATGATATTGATGTATGTAGGTTTGGTTTGAAATTTTAAAGTTACGACAACTTGTTATTTTATTTTATTTTCTCTAACCCTAGCCTTTTACATTTTTTTAATCTCATAAATTAAAAAATACAAAAAAATAAATAGTAATATAAAATTCCAAAAAGGAAGTATGGCAATTCTAAAATTACATTTCTTATTCTCATTCTACTCAAATTCACATTTTTAAGGGAAATTCAAAATTTCAAACTTTGCACATTTTTCAAACAATCAAATTAATTTCACTTTATAGTTGTGGGGTGTGTCCGTGTCCCGTGTGTAAAATTTGGAACCCGAAAAACATGTTCACACTCTAGGGGTACGGACTAATTGGTTTTCACTCTAGGGGTGCATACCACCCAAAACTATGACATAGAGTAAATTTTATGCTATGGATACCCTCTATGTGCTATGGAGACCTGTGTAATGTAGTTTTGTATCCTGAAAGCTAGATTTTCATATAAAATTCTGTGAAATAAGTCTGAGTGTAGGGGAATGACACTTGGGGGTGCAAATCACCTACAAAGGGATTATGTAGTGTAAAGCATGGAAGTGAAATTGTGGAATAGCTAATAAGTGTGTTATAACACATTTGATATGCTATTGTAACCACTTTTTTGAGACTCAACAATAAGAAAATATTATTTCTTTTTGGTTTTCATGTTTTTAATGAAAGTATGTATCCATCCTAGGAAAAAATCATGGTAATGGGTGAAATTCTACTTTGAATCAGGTATGTTGTAGCATAGAACCTTTCAAAACACCCAAGATTGCATAAAATAGAACTATTTTTCCAACGGGTGAGTGGCAACCTAGATGGATTTTGGTATAGTAAAATGGTATCCAAAGAGAGGAGACTCAAAATTCTCTAATGAGTCAAATAAACTCTCACGAAGAGAGGTTACGCTGTTAATGTGGTGCTACTGGCATACCCATGCTTTTGCTTAACCCCACATTTAAGGCATCCACGTTAACGATCAGTTGCATCCACTAATTATTTGAAAAGCCTTGTGGTAAAGGAGCTTTCTAAAACTACCCAATCCAAAGGTACCTTCTAATTACTGATTTGATGCACAAAAATACAAGGATGCTTTAACCTTGCATACACCATGGCAAGAGAAAATTTGTGGTCTAGGTATGGGGGCACGTAATCCCTAAGAACATGTGTCTCTTAAACTTCCCTGATTTACCTTGTCATTGGTTGGGGGTGTCTGAACCAATTCTTGGGTATCAAGTATTATGTTTGAGGCAGAATGGGGAATTCATACGCCCAAGTGTGTACTCACTACTATCTTTGAAGGCTCACCGATGCACCAGTGAACCTATTGCTATTTGGCTTGAGATGTCTTTTAGGGAATTTTTGTTTTGGTTTGGGGTTTCTTCAAATATGACAACTACATGACATACATAAACAAACCATAATTTTTTGTTAGAAGGTTATTAAGCTAATGTTTGGTGGGGGTCCCACCAGGCATGCTAGAATGAAACTACTAAAAATATGCTAAGACATTCATTCAACATCAAAGAATCTAGTATATTTGTATTTATAATAATAAAAAGAGTTACAAGAATTGATATCCTTTTACAATTTTTCTCTGAAGGCTACAATGGGGTCTTCCCTAAGGAAGCCCTCTCATATGTGGTACAAAGATAACATGATTCATGTTTTTAAGTTCCTCGATGTAGGTGGGCTTCTTGCTCGTGGGCCCCTACTTTTTGGATGTTTCCTTGTGCATTGTTGGACATGTAAACCTACAAAATCCTATTAGTGTGTTGGGGGCTCTACCTCAGTCAAACCCTATAGTTATGAAGATAAAACACTCATAAAAAGTGCTCAAAACATGAAATTAATTGCTAAAAATAACATAAAACAATAAATTATGCTATTCTTACTTGTTCGGATGATTCTAGTGCTTGTTGCAGAGGTTCACATTGCTAGGTTATGAACCAATTGGTTCACACATGTGAGGTGTGAATGGATCCCTTTTTAACCATACTTCTCATATAGCTTCTTGGGTTGTCCTAAAGTGGTTTCTACTTGGAATTTTGTTCGGTTTAGCTTTTGAAAGTGTATCTTCGATGGAATTATCAACTTGTATCACTCACAAAATAGTGTTATAAAAGAGAGAAATTGATTTTGATGCTTGTACGATGGTTGTGTGATGGATGCAATGGCAAGAGTGATTTCGGTAGAGTTTTGGTATGTAAAAGTTGGTTGTTTTTCTAAAAGGGAAAAATTGCCTTCTCTTTATAGAGTGGGCCAAGGTAAGAGAAAGGGGATGAGGTGTCCCCTGTGAGGTGGTAATGGTGAGGTGTCCACAAAAGAGGTGTCCTGGGTAATAAGTAAGGTTGGGTGAAAGAATCCCTCACCCACGCACAAATAATGATGATTTTCCAAAAATATCAAATTTTCATTAATAATAACCTTTATTGAAATATCTTAGGATTAAAATTATCTTTTTAATTGCAAAAGTCTCCATCTTGCATTTATGACCCAGGGGGATGTGAGGTGGAGAAATATCTGGGGGAGAGATGGCAGGGCTAGGCCAGGCTAGGCTAGGTGAGCTGGAAAGGCTAGGATTGCCAAAGAAGAATGGATGAGGTGGAGGGCTCAAATAAAATTAGGATTAGATTTAAGTAAGCATGTAATTAGCCATAAAGCATATCTAGACCAAAATGTTGACTTTTTGACCATAAAGTGCTTTTTGATCATGGTGGGGATTTCAACCTTAGTTGAGTTTGCATGAGGTTGCATGATGATCTATAGTTAAGCATAGGAAGGGCCTTAGCTAGCCCAAAGGGGCTAATGATAATGAATAGTTTTTTTGAGTCAATTTATGCAATTTTCAAAGGTTTTACAAATTAATTAACCATGGAAATAGGGAGAGGGACAATGTGCAACTTTTTGGTGTCTACACAAATATGTTATCATGCCAATTATACAAGCACTCAATAGATGAAGCTACATTAAATACATTACACCATGCATGTAAATTCTTCACGATGAGGCAATGATGAAATATTTACAAGAGCATACGATTTTGATTCTTTTGTAGAATGTATTGATAACAGATCGTCATAATTATCTCTACAAAGGAGATGTAGGTGCTCATGGAGACCATGGTAATAATATGGACTTACGTGATCTTATGGCAGGTGTCTTATGACCCAAGTAGCACTCTACTATTGGGATGGGTAGACAACTACTACAAGGGCCTCAAGAATGTGGAGGAGGTCAATTAAGTTGATAACAAAGATTTTATGCTAATTATACAAGCACTCAATAGATAAATTTGCATGAAATACAATACACCACGCATGTAAAATCTTCACCGTGGTGAAAAATATTAATTTTAGAAATTGAAATTGTTATGAAATGCATTTTAAAAGAACCGTTATGAAATGCATTTCGATATTCTGAAGAAGCGTCGAAGAAAAAATGAAGTAAAAATGAAAATAAACGGTTTTATTTGAAAATTTTAAATATGCATTCAACTGCTCAAAGAAAGGATCAGAGAGTTTTGTCAATGATTGCACATTGGAAACATGATTTCTTGAAGAAACTTCTCCCAAGTTGTTGGACTGCACCAAATTTCACCATTGGAAGCCATTTAAGCATGGTATTCTACAAATGTATTTCATTTAAAAATATTTATTTTGCCAATATATTGGAAAAATTAGTAATTTTTATGCATACAGATGGTAAAATTATCTATTCTTTTAAATATATTGTGCCCTTTTCCTTAGAATATTGCATCACATTAATATTGGACTACGTGAATATTGGTCAAACTAATATTGTTTTACTACATGATATTGATGTATGTAGGTTTGGTTTGAAATTTTAAAGTTACGACAACTTGTTATTTTATTTTATTTTCTCTAACCCTACCCATTTTACATTTTTTTAATCTCATAAATTAAAAAATACAAAAAAATAAATAGTAATATAAAATTCCAAAAAGGAAGTATGGCAATTCTAAAATTACATTTCTTATTCTCATTTTACTCAAATTCACATTTTTAAGGGAAATTCAAAATTTCAAAATTTGCACATTTTTCAAAAATCAAATTAATTTCACTTTATAGTTGTGGGGTGTGTCTGTGTCCTATGTGTAAAATTTGGAACCCGAAAAACATGTTCACACTCTAGGGGTATAGACTAATTGGTTTTCACTCTAGGGGTGCATACCACCCAAAACTATGACATAGAGTAAATTTTATGCTATGGATACCCTCTATGTGCTATGGAGACCTGTGTAATGTAGTTTTGTATCCTGAAAGCTAGATTTTCATATAAAATTATGTGAAATAAGTCTGAGTGTAGGGGAATGACACTAGGGGGTGCAAATAACCTACAAAGGGATTATGTAGTGTAAAGCATGGAAGTGAAATTGTGGAATAGCTAATAAGTGTGTTATAACACGTTTGATATGCTATTGTAACCACTTTTTTGAGACTCAACAATAAGAAAATATTATTTCTTTTTGGTTTTCATGGTTTTAATGAAAGTATGTATCCATCCTAGGAAAAAATCATGGTAATGGGTGAAATTCTACTTTGAATCAGGTATGTTGTAGCATAGAACCATTCAAAACACCCAATATTTCATAAAATAGAACTATTTTTCCAACGGGTGAGTGGCAACCTAGATGGATTTTGGTATAGTAAAATGGTATCCAAAGAGAGGAGACTCAAAATTCTCTAATGAGTCAAATAAACTCTCACAAAGAGATGTTACACTGTTAATGTGGTGCTACTGGCATACCCATGCTTTTGCTTAACCTCACATTTAAGGCATCCACATTAACGATCAGTTGCATCCACTAATTATTTGAAAAGCCTTGTGGTAAAGGAGCTTTCTAAAACTACCCAATCCAAAGGTACCTTCTAGTGATGAATTATGGATAACCAACACTCAAAGTGGGAATGACCGAATGAGTATTAATGCTAAAATAATCCACCTATGGGGCTACTATGGTGACTAATCTGGAGGTGAGCAAGTGGAGGGTAAGACTCTTACCTCACTTAACTCTGGTGGTGAATTTGTGATGAAATCCAATTCAGGCTGGGGATGAAACCCAACTCTTTACACCATTTAAATAGGATGTGAGTGTGTGGTGTTTGTTTGTGTGGTATTGTTTTTAGAAGCAAATCTAGTCTAAATGCCTTTTCAAAATAAAGTATGCTATGATGCATTTTAAAAGAAAATCTATTTACTTGGTTTTGTACAAAAGCAAATTTAATCTATTGATTTTTGAAAGAGAAATTTACTTAGGTGGTTATAAAAAAAAAAATTAGTCTATTGATTTTCAAAAAGGAACTCTAATTAATTACTTTGGAGGGGAAATGATTGGAAGGGAAATTGTTGAAATAGAAGCTAATATATAAATCAGATGTAAATTTAACTATGGAAAATAAGAAGGTGTGATTATGTGAGATTCATATCCCAAATATGAAATATTAGCATCAAAGCAAAGGAAAAATAATTTTTTTCATACAAAACCTACATCCAGGTGGATGTAGAAAGCTCTTGTGTACCCTCTGGTCCAAAACTATGTCAATTTGGAAGGTTTTCATGGGTGGGTGTGAACCTATATTCTACAAGTGGTTCACACACCTAAGGTAAAAACCAAGATCTGAAGTTTGAGATGACCATTTTTGGAGTCCTGGTGATGATTTTGAGGTTTATGAATTAAGTGTGGCAAGACTACCAAAAACTTGAGAAGATTTTGCACATACATGAAATAAGTAAATAACAAGAAAATAAACTAATTACTGATTTGATGCACAAAAATACAAGGATTCTTTAACCTTGCATACACCATGGGAAGAGAAAATTTGTGGTCTAGGTATGGGGGCACGTAATCCCTAAGAACATGTGTCTCTTAAACTTCCCTGATTTACCTTGTCATTGGTTGGGGGTGTCTGAATCAATTCCTGGGTATCAAGTATTAAGTTTGAGGCAGAATGGGGAATTCATACACCCAAGTGTGTACTCACTACTATATTTGAAGGCTCATCGATGCACCAGTGAACCTGTTGCTATTTGGCTTGAGATGTCTTTTAGGGAATTTTTTTGGTTTTGGGTTTCTTCAAATATGACAACTACATGACATACATAAACAAACCATAATTTTTTGTTAGAAGGTTATTAAGCTAATGCTTGGTGGGGGTCCCACAAGGCATGCTAGAATGAAACTACTAAAAATATGCTAATACATTCATTCAACATCAAAGAATCTACTATATTTGTATTTATAATAATAAAAAGAGTTACAAGAATTGATATCCTTTTACAATTTTTCTCTGAAGGCTACAATGGGGTCTTCCCTAAGGAAGCCCTCTCAGATGTGGCACAAAGATAACACGATTCATCTTTTTAGTTTCCTCGATGTAGGTGGGCTTCTTGCTCGTGGGCCACCACTTTTTGGATGTTTCCTTGTGCATTGTTGGACATGTAAACCTACAAAATCCTATTAGTGTGTTGGGGGCTCTAGCTCAGTCAAAGCCTATAGTTATGAAGATAAAATACTCATAAAAAGTGCTCAAAACATGAAATTAATTGCTAAAAACAACATAAAACAATAAATTATGCTATTCTTACTTGTTCGGATGATTCTAGTGCTTGTTGCAGAGGTTCACACTGCTAGGTTATGAACCAATTGGTTCACACGTGTGAGGTGTGAATGGATCCCTTTTTAACCATACTTCTCAGATAGCTTCTTGGGTTGTCCTAAAGTGGTTTCTACTTGGAATTTTGTTCGGTTTAGCTTTTGAAAGTGTATCTTCGATGGAATTATCAACTTGTCTCACTCACAAAATAGTGTTATAAAAGAGACAAATTGATTGTGATGCTCGTACGATGGTTGTGTTATGGATGCAATGGCAGTAGTGATTTTGGTAGAGTTTTGGTATGTAAAAGATGGTTGTTTTTCTAAAAGGGGAAATGGCCTTCTCTTTATAGAGTGGGCCAAGGTAAGAGAAAGGGGATGAGGTGTCCCCTGTGAGGTGGTAATGGTGAGGTGTCCACCAAAGAGGTGTCCTGGGTAATAAGTAAGGTTGGGTGAAAGAATCCCTCACCCACCCACAAATAATGATGATTTTACAAAAATATCAAAATTTCATTAATAATAACCTTTATTGAAATATCTTAGGATTAAAATTATCTTTTTAATTGCAAAAGTCTCCATCTTTCATTTATGACATAGGGGGATGTGAGGTGAAGAAATATCTTGGGGAGAGATGGCAGGGCTAGGCTAGGCTAGGCTAGGTGAGGTGGAAAGGCTAGGATTGCCAAAGAAGACTGGATGAGGTGGAGGGCTCAAATAAAATTACGATTAGATTTAAGTAAGCATGTAATTAGCCATAAAGCATATTTAGACAAAAATGTTGACATTTTGACCATAAAGTGCTTTTTGATCATGGTGCGGATTTCAACCTTAGTTGAGTTTGCATGAGGTCGCATGATGACCTATAGTTAAGCATAGGAAGGGCCTTAGCTAGCCCAAAGGGGCTAATGATAATGAATAGTTTTTTTGAGTCAATTTATGCAATTTTCAAAGGTTTTACAAATTAATTAACCATGGAAATAGGGAGAGGGACAATGTGCAACTTTTTGGTGTCTACACAAATATGTTATCATGCCAATTATACAATCACTCAATAGATGAAGCTGCATTAAGTACATTACACCGTGCATGTAAATTATTCACGATGAGGCAATGATGAAATATTTACAAGAGCATACGATTTTGATTCTTTTGTAGAATGTATTGATAACAGATCATCATAATTATATCTACAAAGGAGACGTAGGTGCTCATGGAGACCATGGTAATAATATGGACTTACGTGATCTTATGGCAGGTGTCTTATGACCCAAGTAGCACTCTACTATTGGGCTGGGTAGACAACTACTACAAGGGCCTCAAGAATGTGGAGGAGGTCAATTAAGTTGATAACAAAGATGTTATTCTAATTATACAAGCACTCAATAGATGAATTTGCATGAAATAAAATACACCACGCATGTAAAATCTTGACCATGGTGAAAAATATTAATTTTAGAAATTGAAATTGTTATGAAATGCATTTTAAAAGAACCGTTATGAAATGCATTTCGATATTTTGAAGAAGCGTCGAAGAAAATATGAAGTAAAAATGAAAATAAAAGGTTTTATTTGAAAAATTTAAATATGCATTTAACTGCTCAAAGAAAGGATCAGAGAGTTTTGGCAATGATTGCACATTGAAAACATGATTTCTTGAAGAAACTTCTCCCAAGTTGTTGGACTGCACCAAATTTCACCATTGGAAGCCATTTAAGCATGGTATTCTACAAATGTATTTCATTTAAAAATATTTATTTTGCCAATATATTGGAAAAATTAGTAATTTTTATGCATACAGATGGTAAAATTATCTATTCTTTTAAATATATTGTGCCCTTTTCCTTAGAATATTGCATCACATTAATATTGGACTACGTGAAGACTGGTCACACAAATATTCTTTTAATACATGATATTGATGTATGTAGGTTTGGTTTGAAATTTTAAAGTTACGACAACTTGTTATTTTATTTTAGTTTCTCTAACCCTAGGCTTTTACATATTTTTAATCTCATAAATTAAAAAATACAAAAAAATAAATAATAATATAAAATTCCAAAAAGGAAGTATGGCAATTCTAAAATTACATTTCTTATTCTCATTCTACTCAAATTCACATTTTTAAGGGAAATTCAAAATTTCAAACTTTGCACATTTTTCAAACAATCAAATTAATTTCACTTTATAGTTGTGGGGTGTGTCTGTGTCCTATGTGTAAAATTTGGAACCCGAAAAACATGTTCACACTCTAGGGGTATAGACTAATTGGTTTTCACTCTAGGGGTGCATACCACCCAAAACTATGACATAGAGTAAATTTTATGCTGTGGATACCCTCTGTGTGCTATGGAGACCTGTGTAATGTAGTTTTGTATCCTGAAAGCTAGATTTTCATATAAAATTATGTGAAATAAGTCTGAGTGTAGGGGAATGACACTAGGGGGTGCAAATCACCTACAAAGGGACTATGTAGTGTAGAGCATGGAAGTGAAATTGTGGAATAGCTAATAAGTGTGTTATAACACATTTGATATGCTATTGTAACCACTTTTTTGAGACTCAACAATAATAAAATATTATTTCTTTTTGGTTTTCATGTGTTTTAATGAAAGTATGTATCCATCCTAGGAAAAAATCATGGTAACGGGTGAAATTATACTTTGAATCAGGTATGTTGTAGCATAGAACCTTTCAAAACACCCAAGATTGCATAAAATAGAACTATTTTTCCAACGGGTGAGTGGCAACCTGGATGGATTTTGGTACATTAAAATGGTATCCAAAGAGAGGAGACTCAAAATTATCTAATGAGTCAAATAAACTCTCACAAAGAGAGGTTACGCTGTTAATGTGGTGCTACTAGCATACCCATGCTTTTGCTTAACCCCACATTTAAGGCATCCACATTAACGATCAGTTGCATCGATTAATTATTTGAAAAGCCTTGTGGTAAAGGAGCTTTCTAAAACTACCCAATCCAAAGGTACCTTCAGTGATGAATTATGGATAACCAAAACTCAAAGTGGGAATGACCGACTAAGTATTAATGCCAAAATGATCCACCTATGGGGCTACTATGGTGACAAATCCAGAGGTGAGCAAGTGGAGGGTAAGAATCTTACCTCACTTAACTCTGGTGGTGAATTTGTGATGAAATCCAATTCAGGCTGGAGATGAAACCCAGTTCTTTACACCATTTAAATAGGATGTGAGTGTGTGGTTTTTGTTTGTGTGGTATTGTTTATAGAAGAAAATCTAGTCTAAATGCCCTTTCGAAATAAAGTATGCTATGATGCCTTTTAAATGAAAATATATTTACTTGGTTTTGTACAAAAGCAAATTTAATCTATTGATTTTCATAAGGGAAATTTACTTAGGTGGTTTTAAAAAAAAAAATACTCTATTGATTTTCAAAAGGGAACTCTAATTAATTACTTTGGAGGGGAAATGATTGGAAGGGAAATTGTCGGAATAGAAGCTAATCTATAAATCAGATGTAAATTTAACTATGGAAAATAAGAAGGTGCGATTATGTGAGATTCATAGCCCAATATGAAATATTAGCTTCAAAATAAAGGAAAAATAAAATTTTTCATACAAAACCTACATCCAGGTGGATGTAGAAAGCTCTGGTGTACCCTCTGGTCCAAAACTATGTCAATTTGGAAGGTTTGCATGGGTGGGTGTGAACCTGTATTCTACAAGTGGTTCACACACATAAGGCACAAACCAGGATCTAAAGCTTGAGATTACCATTTTTGGAGTCCTGGTGATGATTTTGAGGTTTATGGATTGTTTTGACCATGGTTAACTACACATAAAGTACCAAAAAACATGAATTAAGCGTGGCAAGACTACCAAAAACTTGAGAAGATTTCGCACATACATGAAATAAGTAAATAACAAGAAAATAAACTAATTACTGATTTGATGCACAAAAATACAAGGATGCTTTAACCTTGCATACACAATGGGAAGAGAAAATTTGTGGTCTAGGTATGGGGGCACATAATCCTCAAGAACATGTGTCTCTTAAACTTCCCTGATTTACCTTATCATTGCTTGGGGGTGTCTTAACCAATTCCTGGGTATCAAGTATTAAATTTGAGGTAGAATTGGGAATTCATACGCCCAGGTGTGTACTCACTACTATATTTGAAGGCTCATCGATGCACCAGTGAACCTGTTGCTATTTGGCTTGAGATGTCTTTCAGGGAATTTTTGTTTTGGTTTGGGGTTTCTTCAAATATGACAACTACATGACATACATAAACAAACCATAATTTTTTGTTAGAAGGTTATTAAGCTAATGCTTGGTGGGGGTCCCAGTGGGCATGCTAGAATGAAACTACTAAAAATATGCTAAGACATTCATTCAACATCAAAGAATCTACTATATTTGTATTTATAATAATAAAAAGAGTTACAAGAATTTTTATCCTTTTACAATTTTTCTCTGAAGGCTACAATGGGGTCTTCCCTAAGGAAGCCCTCTCATATGTGGTTCAAATATAACACGATTCATCTTTTTAGGTTCCTCGATGTAGGTGGGCTTCTTGCTCATGGGCCACCACTTTTTGGATGTTTCCTTGTGCATTGTTGGACATGTAAACCTACAAAATCCTATTAGTGTGTTGGGGGCAATACCTCAGTCAAACCCTATAGTTATGAAGATAAAATACTCATAAAAGGTGCTCAAAACATGAAATTAATTGCTAAAAACAACATAAAACAATAAATTATGCTATTCTTACTTGTTTGGATGATTCTAGTGCTTGTTGTAGAGGTTCACACTACTAGGTTATGAACCAATTGGTTCACATGTGTGAGGTGTGAATGGATCCCTTTTTAAGCATACTTCTCAGATAGCTTCTTGGGTTGTCCTAAAGTGGTTTCTACTTGGAATTTTGTTTGGTTTAGCTTTTGAAAGTGTACCTTCGATGGAATTATCAACTTGTCTCACTCACAAAATAGTGTTATAAAAGATACAAATTGATTGTGATGCTCGTACAATGGTTGTGTGATGGATGCAATGGCAGTAGTTATTTCGGTAGAGTTTTGGTATGTAAAAGTTGGTTGTTTTTCTAAAAGAAGAAAATGGCCTTCTCTTTATAGAGTGGGCCAAGGTAAGAGAAAGGGGACGAGGTGTCCCCTGTGAGGTGGTAATGGTGAGATGTCCACAAAAGAGGTGTCCTGCGTAATAAGTAAGGTTGGGTGAGAGAATCCCTCACCCACCCACAAACAATGATGATTTTCCAAAAATATCAAATTTTCATTAATAATAACCTTTATTGAAATATCTTAGGATTAAAATTATCTTTTTAATTGCAAACGTCTCCATCTTGCATTTATGACCTAGGGGTATGTGAGGTGGAGAAATATCTGGGGGAGAGATGGCAGGGCTAGGCTAGGCTAGGCTAGGCTAGGTGAGGTGCAAAGGCTAGGATTGCCAAAGAATACTAGATGAGGTGGAGGGCTCAAATAAAATTAGGATTAGATTTAAGTAAGCATGTAATTAGCCATAAAGCATTTTTAGACCAAAATGTTGACTTTTTGACCATAAAGTGCTTTTTGATCATGGTGGGGATTTCAACCTTAGTTGAGTTTGCATGAGGTCGCATGATGACCTATAGTTAAGCGTAGGAAGGGCCTTAGCTAGCCCAAAGGGGCTAATGATAATGAATAGTTTTTTTGAGTCAATTTATGCAATTTTCAAAGGTTTTACAAATTAATTAACGATGGAAATAGGGAGAGGGACAATGTGAAACTTTTTGGTGTGTACACAAATATGTTATCATGCCAATTATACAAGCACTCAATAGATGAAGCTGCATTAAATACATTACACCATGCATGTAAATTCTTCACGATGAGGCAATGATGAAATATTTACAAGAGCATACGATTTTGATTCTTTTGTAGAATATATTGATAACAGATCGTCATAATTATCTCTACAAAGGAGATGTAGGTGCTCATGGAGACCATGGTAATAATATGGACTTACGTGATCTTATGGCAGGTGTCTTATTACCCAAGTAGCACTCTACTATTGGGCTTGGTAGACAACTACTACAAGGGCCTCAAGAATGTGGAGGAGGTCAATTAAGTTGATAACAAAGATGTTATGCTAATTATACAAGCACTCAATAGATGAATTTGCATGAAATACAATACACCACGCATGTAAAATCTTCACCATGGTGAAAAATATCAATTTTAGAAATTGAATTTTTTATGAAATGCATTTTAAAAGAACCGTTATGAAATGCATTTCGATATTCTGAAGAAGCGTCGAAGAAAATATGAAGTAAAAATGAAAATAAAAGGTTTTATTTGAAAATTTTAAATATGCATTCAACTACTCAAAGAAAGGATCAGAGATTTTTGGCAATGATTGCACATTGGAAACATGATTTCTTGAAGAAACTTCTCCCAAGTTGTTGGACTGCACCAAATTTCACCATTGGAAGCCATTTAAGCATTGTATTCTGCAAATGTATTTCATTTAAAAATATTTATTTTGCCAATATATTGGAAAAATTAGTAATTTTTATGCATATAGATGGTAAAATTATCTATTCTTTTAAATATATTGTGCCCTTTTCCTTAGAATATTGCATCACATTAATATTGGACTACGTGAAGACTGGTCAAACTAATATTGTTTTAATACATGATATTGATGTATGTAGGTTTGGTTTGAAATTTTAAAGTTACGACAACTTGTTATTTTATTTTATTTTCTCTAACCCTAGCCTTTTACATTTTTTTAATCTCATAAATTAAAAAATACAAAAAAATAAATAATAATATAAAATTTCAAAAAGGAAGTATGGCAATTCTAAAATTACATTTCTTATTCTCATTCTACTCAAATTCACATTTTTAAGGGAAATTCAAAATTTCAAACTTTGCACATTTTTCAAACAATCAAATTAATTTCACTTTATAGTTGTGGGGTGTGTCTGGGTCCTGTGTGTAAAATTTGGAACCCGAAAAACATGCTCACACTCTAGGGGTACAGACTAATTGGTTTTCACTCTAGGGGTGCATACCACCCAAAACTATGACATAGAGTAAATTTCATGCTGTGGATACCCTCTATGTTCTATGGAGACCTGTGTAATGTAGTTTTGTATTCTGAAAGCTAGATTTTCATATAAAATTATGTGAAATAAGTCTGAGTGTAGGGAAATGACACTAGGGGGTGCAAATCATCTACAAAGGGACTATGTAGTGTAAAGCATGGAAGTGAAATTGTGGAATAGCTAATAAGTGTTATAACAGGTTTGATATGCTATTGTAACCACTTTTTTGAGACTCAACAATAAGAAAATATTATTTCTTTTTGGTTTTCATGGTTTTAATGAAAGTATGTATCCATCCTAGGAAAAAATCATGGTAATGGGTGAAATTCTACTTTGAATCAGGTATGTTGTAGCATAGAACCTTTCAAAACACCCAAGATTGCATAAAATAGAACTATTTTTCCAACGGGTGAGTGGCAACCTAGATGGATTTTGGTGTAGTAAAATGGTATCCAAAGAGAGGAGACTCAAAATTATCTAATGAGTCAAATAAACTCTCATGAAGAGAGGTTACGCTGTTAATGTGGTGCTACTGGCATACCCATGCTTTTTCTTAACCCCACATTTAAGGCATCCACATTAACGATCAGTTGCATCCACTAATTATTTGAAAAGCCTTGTGGTAAAGGAGCTTTCTAAAACTACCCAATCCAAAGGTACCTTCTAATTACTGATTTGATGCACAAAAATACAAGGATGCTTTAACCTTGCATACACCATGGCAAGAGAAAATTTGTGGTCTAGGTATGGGGGCAGTAATCCCTAAGAACATGTGTCTCTTAAACTTCCCTGATTTACCTTGTCATTGGTTGGGGGTGTCTAAACCAATTCCTGGGTATCAAGTATTAAGTTTGAGGAAGAATGGGGAATTCATACACCCAAGTGTGTACTCACTACTATCTTTGAAGGCTCACCGATGCACCAGTGAACCTGTTGCTATTTGGCTTGAGATGTCTTTTAGGGAATTTTTGTTTTGGTTTGGGGTTTCTTCAAATATGACAACTACATGACATACATAAACAAACCATAATTTTTTGTTAGAAGGTTATTAAGCTAATGCTTGGTGGGGGTCCCACCAGGCATGCTAGAATGAAACTACTAAAAATATGCTAAGACATTCATTCAACATCAAAGAATCTACTATATTTGTATTTATAATAATAAAAAGAGTTACAAGAATTGATATCCTTTTACAATTTTTCTCTGAAGGCTACAATGGGGTCTTCCCTAAGGAAGCCCTCTCATATGTGGTACAAAGATAACACGATTCATCTTTTTAGGTTCCTCGATGTAGGTGGGCTTCTTGCTCGTGGGCCACCACTTTTTGGATGTTTCCTTGTGCATTTTTGGACATGTAAACCTACAAAATCCTATTAGTGTGTTGGGGGCTCTACCTCAGTCAAACCCTATAGTTATGAAGATAAAATACTCATAAAAAGTGCTCAAAACATGAAATTAATTGCTAAAAACAACATAAAACAATAAATTATGCTATTCTTACTTGTTCGGATGATTCTAGTGCTTGTTGCAGAGGTTCACACTGCTAGGTTATGAACCAATTGGTTCACACGTGTGAGGTGCGAATGGATCCCTTTTTAACCATACTTCTCAGATAGCTTCTTGGGTTGTCCTAAAGTGGTTTCTACTTGGAATTTTGTTCGGTTTAGCTTTTGAAAGTGTACCTTCGATGGAATTATCAACTTGTCTCACTCACAAAATAGTGTTATAAAAGAGACAAATTGATTTTGATGCTCGT
Source organism: Wollemia nobilis (assembly GCA_028583015.1). NCBI lineage: Eukaryota > Viridiplantae > Streptophyta > Pinopsida > Araucariales > Araucariaceae > Wollemia > Wollemia nobilis. The sequence continues at coordinate 4,777,069 of JAQPPZ010017073.1, forward strand.
ACGATGGTTGTGTGATGGATGCAATGGCAGTAGTGATTTCGGTAGAGTTTTGGTATGTAAAAGATGGTTGTTTTTCTAAAAGGGAAAAATGGCCTTCTCTTTATAGAGTGGGCCAAGGTAAGAGAAAGGGGATGAGGTGTCCCCTGTGAGGTGGTAATGGTGAGGTGTCCACAAAAGAGGTGTCCTAGGTAATAAGTAAGGTTGGGTGAAAGAATCCCTCACCCACGCACAAATAATGATGATTTTCCAAAAATATCAAATTTTCATTAATAATAACCTTTATTGAAATATCTTAGGATCAAAATTATCTTTTTAATTGCAAAAGTCTCCATCTTGCATTTATGACCCAGGGGGATGTGAGGTGGAGAAATATCTGGGGGAGAGATGGCAGGGCTAGGCTAGGCTAGGCTAGGTGAGGTGGAAAGGCTAGGATTGCCAAAGAAGACTGGATGAGGTGGAGGGCTCAAATAAAATTAGGATTAGATTTAAGTAAGCATGTAATTAGCCATAAAGCATATTTAGACCAAAATGTTGACTTTTTGACCATAAAGTGCTTTTTGATCATGGTGGGGATTTCAACCTTAGTTGAGTTTGCATGAGGTCACATGATGACCTATAGTTAAGCGTAGGAAGGCCCTTAGCTAGCCCAAAGGGGCTAATGATAATGAATAGTTTTTTTGAGTCAATTTATGCAATTTTCAAATGTTTTACAAATTAATTAACCATGGAAATAGGGAGAGGGACAATGTGCAACTTTTTGGTGTCTACACAAATATGTTATCATGCCAATTATACAAGCACTCAATAGATGAAGCTGCATTAAATACATTACACCGTGCATGTAAATTCTTCACGATGAGGCAATGATGAAATATTTACAAGAGCATACGATTTTGATTCTTTTGTAGAATGTATTGATAACAGATCATCATAATTATCTCTACAAAGGAGACGTAGGTGCTCATGGAGACCATGGTAATAATATGGACTTACGTGATCTTATGGCAGGTGTCTTATGACCCAAGTAGCACTCTACTATTGGGCTGGGTAGACAACTACTACAAGGGCCTCAAGAATGTGGAGGAGGTCAATTAAATTGATAACAAAGATGTTATGCTAATTATACAAGCACTCAATATATGAATTTGCATGAAATAAAATACACCACGCATGTAAAATCTTCACCATGGTGAAAAATATTAATTTGAGAAATTGAAATTGTTATGAAATGCATTTTAAAAGAACCGTTATGAAATGCATTTCGATATTCTGAAGAAGCGTCGAAGAAAATATGAAGTAAAAATGAAAATGAAAGGTTTTATTTGAAAAATTTAAATATGCATTTAACTGCTCAAAGAAAGGATCAGAGAGTTTTTGCAATGATTGCACATTGAAAACATGATTTATTGAAGAAACTTCTCCCAAGTTGTTGGACTGCACCAAATTTCACCATTGGAAGCCATTTAAGCATGGTATTCTGCAAATGTATTTCATTTAAAAATATTTATTTTGCCAATATATTGGAAATATTAGTAATTTTTATGCATACAGATGGTAAAATTATCTATTCTTTTAAATATATTGTGCCCTTTTCCTTAGAATATTGCATCACATTAATATTGGACTACGTGAAGACTGGTCACACTAATATTGTTTTAATACATGATATTGATGTATGTAGGTTTGGTTTGAAATTTTAAAGTTACGACAACTTGTTATTTTATTTTATTTTCTCTAACCCTAGCCTTTTACATTTTTTTAATCTCATAAATTAAAAAATACAAAAAAATAAATAATAATATAAAATTCCAAAAAGGAAGTATGGCAATTCTAAAATTACATTTCTTATTCTCATTCTACTCAAATTCACATTTTTAAGGGAAATTCAAAATTTCAAACTTTGCACATTTTTCAAACAATCAAATTAATTTCACTTTATAGTTGGGTGTGTCTGTGTCCTGTGTGTAAAATTTGGAACCCGAAAAACATGTTCACACTCTAGGGGTACAGACTAATTGGTTTTCACTCTAGGGGTGCATACCACCAAAAACTATGACATAGAGTAAATTTTATGCTGTGGATACCCTCTGTGTGCTATGGAGACCTGTTAATATAGTTTTGTATCCTGAAAGCTATATTTTCATATAAAATTATGTGAAATAAGTCTGAGTGTAGGGGAATGACACTAGGGGGTGCAAATCACCTACAAAGGGACTATGTAGTGTAGAGCATGGAAGTGAAATTGTGGGATAGCTAATAAGTGTGTTATAACACATTTGATATGCTATTGTAACCACTTTTTTGAGACTCAACAATAAGAAAATATTATTTCTTTTTGGTTTTCATGTGTTTTAATGAAAGTATGTATCCATCCTAGGAAAAAATCATGGTAATGTGTGAAATTATACTTTGAATCAGGTATTTTGTAGCATAGAACCTTTCAAAACACCCAAGATTGCATAAAATAGAACTATTTTTCCAACGGGTGAGTGGCAACCTGGATGGATTTTGGTACATTAAAATGGTATCCAAAGAGAGGAGACTCAAAATTATCTAATGAGTCAAATAAACTCTCACGAAGAGAGGTTACGCTGTTAATGTGGTGCTACTAGCATACCCATGCTTTCACTTAACACCACATTTAAGGCATCCACATTAACGATCAGTTGCATCCACTAATTATTTTAAAAGCCTTGTGGTAAAGGAGCTTTCTAAAACTACCCAATACAAAGGTACCTTCAGTGATGAATTATGGATAACCAAAACTCAAAGTGGGAATGACCGACTGAGTTTTAATGCCAAAATGATCCACCTAGGGGGCTACTATGGTGACTAATCCAGAGGTGAGCAAGTGGAGGGTAAGAATCTTACCTCACTTAACTCTGGGGGTGAATTTGTGATGAAATCCAATTCAGGCTGGAGATGAAACCCAGTTCTTTACACCATTTAAATAGGATGTGAGTGTGTGGTGTTTGTTTGTGTGGTATTTTTTTTAGAAGAAAATCTAGTCTAAATGCCCTTTCGAAATAAAGTATGCTATGATGCCTTTTAAAAGAAAATATATTTATTTGGTTTTGTACAAAAGCAAATTTAATCTATTGATTTTCAAAAGGGAAATTTACTTAGGTGGTTTTAAAACAAAAATTACTCTATTGATTTTCAAAAGGGAACTCTAATTAATTACTTTGGAGGGGAAATGATTGGAAGGGAAATTGTCGAAATAGAAGCTAATCTATAAATCAGATGTAAATTTAACAATGGAAAATAAGAAGGTGCGATTATGTGAGATTCATAGCCAAATATGAAATATTTTCTTCAAAGTAAAGGAAAAATAAAATTTTTCATACAAAACCTGCATCCAGGTGGATGTAGAAAGCTCTGGTGTACCCTCTGGTCCAAAACTATGTCAATTTGGAAGGTTTGCATGGGTGGGTGTGAACCTATATTCTACAAGTGGTTCACACACATAAGGCACAAACCAGGATCTGAAGCTTGAGATGACCATTTTTGGAGTCCTGGTGATGATTTTGAGGTTTATGTATTGTTTTGACCATGGTTAACTACACATAAAGTACCAAAAAACATGAATTAAGTGTGGCAAGACTACCCAAAACTTGAGAAGATTTCGCACATACATGAAATAAGTAAATAACAAGAAAATAAACTAATTACTGATTTGATGCACAAAAATACAAGGATGCTTTAACCTTGCATACACCATGGCAAGAGAAAATTTGTGGTCTAGGTATGGGGGCACGTAATCCCTAAGAACATGTGTCTCTTAAACTTCCCTGATTTACCTTATCATTGCTTAGGGGTGTCTGAACCAATTCTTGGGTATCAAGTATTAAGTTTGAGGTAGAATTGGGAATTCATACGCCCAGGTGTGTACTCACTACTATCTTTGAAGGCTCATCGATGCACCAGTGAACCTGTTGCTATTTGGCTTGAGATGTCTTTCAGGGAATTTTTGTTTTGGTTTGGGGTTTCTTCAAATATTACAACTACATGACATACATAAACAAACCATAATTTTTTGTTAGAAGGTTATTAAGATAATGCTTGGTGGGGGTCCCAGTGGGCATGCTAGAATGAAACTACTAAAAATATGCTAAGACATTCATTCAACATCAAAGAATCTACTATATTTGTATTTATAATAATAAAAAGAGTTACAAGAATTGATATCCTTTTACAATTTTTCTCTGAAGGCTACAATGGGGTCTTCCCTAAGGAAGCCCTCTGATATGTGGTACAAAGATAACACGATTCATCTTTTTAGGTTCCTCGATGTAGGTGGGCTTCTTGATCGTGGGCCACCACTTTTTGGATGTTTCCTTGTGCATTGTTGGACATGTAAACCTACAAAATCCTATTAGTGTGTTGGAGGCTCTACCTCAGTCAAACCCTATAGTTATGAAGATAAAATACTCATAAAAAGTGCTCAAAACATGAAATTAATTGCTAAAAACAACATAAAACAATAAATTATGCTATTCTTACTTGTACGGATGATTCTAGTGCTTTTTGCAGAGGTTCACACTTCTAGGTTATGAACCAATTGGTTCACACGTGTGAGGTGCGAATGGATCCATTTTTAACCATACTTCTCAGATAGCTTCTTGGGTTGTCCTAAAGTGGTTTCTACTTGGAATTTTGTTCGGTTTAGCTTTTGAAAGTGTACCTTCGATGGAATTATCAACTTGTCTCACTCACAAAATAGTGTTATAAAAGAGACAAATTGATTTTGATGCTCGTACGATGGTTGTGTGATGGATGCAATGGCAGTAGTGATTTCGGTAGAGTTTTGGTATGTAAAAGTTGGTTGTTTTTCTAAAAGGGAAAAATGGCCTTCTCTTTATAGAGTGGGCCAAGGTAAGAGAAAGGGGATGAGGTGTCCCCTGTGAGGTGGTAATGGTGAGGTGTCCACAAAAGAGGTGTCCTGGGTAATAAGTAAGGTTGGGAGAAAGAATCCCTCACCCACGCACAAATAATGATGATTTTCCAAAAATATCAAATTTTCATTAATAATAACCTTTATTGAAATATCTTAGGATTAAAATTATCTTTTTAATTGCAAAAGTATCCATCTTGCATTTATGACCCAGGGGGATGTGAGGTGGAGAAATATCTGGGGGAGAGATGGCAGGACTAGGCTAGGCTAGGCTAGGTGAGGTGGAAAGGCTAGGATTGCCAAAGAAGACTGGATGAGGTGGAGGGCTCAAATAAAATTAGGATTAGATTTAAGTAAGCATGTAATTAGCCATAAAGCATATTTAGACCAAAATGTTGACTTTTTGACCATAAAGTGCTTTTTGATCATGGTGGGGATTTCAACCTTAGTTTAGTTTGCATGAGGTTGCACCAAATTTCACCATTGGAAGCCATTTAAGCATGGTATTCTACAAATGTATTTCATTTAAAAATATTTATTTTGCCAATATATTGGAAAAATTAGTAATTTTTATGCATACAGATGGTAAAATTATCTATTCTTTTAAATATATTGTGCCCTTTTCCTTAGAATATTGCATCACATTAATATTGGACTACGTGAAGACTGGTCAAACTAATATTGTTTTAATACATGATATTGATGTATGTAGGTTTGGTTTGAAATTTTAAAGTTACGAAAACTTGTTATTTTATTTTATTTTCTCTAACCCCGGCCTTTTACATTTTTTTAATCTCATAAATTAAAAAATACAAAAAAATAAATAGTAATATAAAATTCCAAAAAGGAAGTATGGCAATTCTAAAATTACATTTCTTATTCTCATTCTAATCAAATTCACATTTTTAAGGGAAATTCAAAATTTCAAACTTTGCACATTTTTCAAACAATCAAATTAATTTCACTTTATAGTTGTGGGGTGTGTTTGTGTCCTGTGTGTAAAATTTGGAACCCGAAAAACATGTTCACACTCTAGGGTTCAAACTAATTGGTTTTCACTCTAGGGGTGCATACCACCCAAAACTATGACATGGAGTAAATTTTATGCTGTGGATACCCTCTGTGTGCTATGGAGACCTGTGTAATGTAGTTTTGTATCCTAAAAGCTAGATTTTCATATAAAATTATGTGTAATAAGTCTGAGTGTAGGGGAATGACACTTGGGGGTGCAAATCACCTACAAAGGGATTATGTAGTGTAAAGCATGGAAGTGAAATTGTGGAATAGCTAATAAGTGTGTTATAACATGTTTGATATGCTATTGTAACCACTTTTTTGAGACTCAACAATAAGAAAATATTATTTCTTTTTGGTTTTCATGGTTTTAATGAAAGTATGTATCCATCCTAGGAAAAAATCATGGTAATGGGTGAAATTCTACTTTGAATCAGGTATGTTGTTGCATAGAACCTTTCAAAACACCCAAGATTGTATAAAATAGAACTATTTTTCCAACGAGTGAGTGGCAACCTAGATGGATTTTGGTACAGTAAAATGGTATCCAAAGAGAGGAGACTCAAAATTCTCTAATGAGTCAAATAAACTCTCACGAAGAGAGGTTACGCTGTTAATGTGGTGCTACTGGCATACCCATGCTTTTGCTTAACCTCACATTTAAGGCATCCACATTAACGATCAGTTGCATCCACTAATTATTTGAAAAGCCTTGTGGTAAAGGAGCTTTCTAAAACTACCCAATCCAAAGGTACCTTCCAGTGATGAATTATGGATAACCAACACTCAAAGTGGGAATGACCGATTGAGTATTAATGCCAAAATGATCCACCTAGGGGGCTACAATGGTGACTAATCTGGAGGTGAGCAATTGGAGGGTAAGACTCTTACCTCACTTAACTCTGGTGGTGAATTTGTGATGAAATCCAATTCAGGCTGGGGATGAAACCCAGCTCTTTACACCATTTAAATAGGATGTGAGTGTGTGGTGTTTGTTTGTGTGGTATTGTTTTTAGAAGCAAATCTAGTCTAAATGCCTTTTCAAAATAAAGTATGCTATGATGCCTTTTAAAAGAAAATCTATTTACTTGGTTTTGTACAAAAGCAAATTTAATCTATTGATTTTTGAAAGAGAAATTTACTTAGGTGGTTTAAAAAAAAAAATTAGTCTATTGATTTTCAAAAAGGAACTCTAATTAATTACTTTGGAGGGGAAATGATTGGAAGGGAAATTGTTGAAATAGAAGCTAATATATAAATCAGATGTAAATTTAACTATGGAAAATAAGAAGGTGCGATTATGTGAGATTCATAGCCCAAATATGAAATATTAGCATCAAACTAAAGGAAAAATAAATTTTTTCATACAAAACCTACATCCAGGTGGATGTAGAAAGCTCTGGTGTACCCTCTGGTCCAAAACTATGTCAATTTGGAAGGTTTGCATGGGTGGGTGTGAACCTATATTCTACAAGTGGTTCACACACCTAAGGTACAAACCAGGATCTGAAGCTTGAGATGACCATTTTTGGAGTCTTGGTGATGATTTTGAGGTTTATGGATTGTTTTGACCACGGTTAACTACATATAAACTCCCAAAAAACTTGAATTAAGCATGGCAAGACTACCAAAAACTTGAGAAGATTTTGCACATACATGAAATAAGTAAATAACAAGAAAATAAACTAATTACTGATTTGATGCACAAAAATACAAGGATGCTTTAACCTTGCATACACCATGGGAAGAGAAAATTTGTGGTCTAGGTATGGGGGCACGTAATCCCTAAGAACATGTGTCTCTTGAACTTCCCTGATTTACCTTGTCATTGGTTGGGGGTGTCTGAATCAATTCCTGGGTATCAAGTATTAAGTTTGAGGCAGAATGGGGAATTCATACGCCCAAGTGTGTACTCACTACTATCTTTGAAGGCTCACCGATGCACCAGTGAACCTGTTGCTATTTGGCTTGAGATGTCTTTCATGGAATTTTTGTTTTGGTTTTTGGTTTCTTAAAATATGACAACTACATGACATACATAAAAAAACCATAATTTTTTGTTAGAAGGTTATTAATCTAATGGTTGGTGGGGGTCCCACAAGGCATGCTAGAATGAAACTACTAAAAATATGCTAAGACATTCATTCAACATCAAAGAATCTACTATATTTGTATTTATAATAATAAAAAGAGTTACAAGAATTGATATCCTTTTACAATTTTTCTTTGAAGGCTACAATGGGGTCTTCCCTAAGGAAGCCCTCTCATATGTGGCACAAAGATAACACAATTCATCTTTTTAGGTTCCTCGATGTAGGTGGGCTTCTTGTTCGTGGGCCACCACTTTTTGGATGTTTCCTTGTGCATTGTTGGACATGTAAACCTACAAAATCCTATTAGTGTGTTGGGGGCTCTACCTCAGTCAAACCCTATAGTTATGAAGATAAAATACTCATAAAAAGTGCTCAAAACATGAAATTAATTGCTAAAAACAACATAAAACAATAAATTATTCTATTCTTACTTGTTCGGATGATTCTAGTGCTTGTTGCAGAGGTTCACACTGCTAGGTTATGAACCAATTGGTTCACACGTGTGAGGTGCAAATGGATCCCTTTTCAACCATACTTCTCAGATAGCTTCTTGGGTTGTCCTAAAGTGGTTTCTACTTGGAATTTTGTTCGGTTTAGCTTTTGAAAGAGTATCTTCGATGGAATTATCAACTTGTATCACTCACAAAATAGTGTTATAAAATAGACAACTTGATTATGATGCTCGTACGATGGTTGTGTGATGGATGCAATGGCAGTAGTGATTTCGGTAGAGTTTTGGTATGTAAAAGATGGTTGCTTTTCTAAAAGGGGAAAATGGCCTTCTCTTTATAGAGTGGGCCAAGGTAAGAGAAAGGGGATGAGGTGTCCCCTGTGAGGTGGTAATGGTGAGGTGTCCACAAAATAGGTGTCCTGGGTAATAAGTAAGGTTGGGTGAAAGAATCCCTCACCCACCCACAAATAATGATGATTTTCCAAAAATATCAAATTTTCATTGATAATAACCTTTATTGAAATATCTTAGGATTAAAATTATCTTTTTAATTGCAAAAGTCTCCATCTTGCATTTATGACATAGGGAGATGTGAGGTGAAGAAATATCTGGGGGAGAGATGGCAGGGCTAGGCTAGGCTAGGCTAGGTGGGGTGGAAAGGCTAGGATTGCCAAAGAAGACTGGATGAGGTGGACGACTCAAATAAAATTAGGATTAGATTTAAGTAAGCATGTAATTAGCCATAAAGCATATTTAGACAAAAATGTTGACTTTTTGACCATAAAGTGCTTTTTGATCATGGTGGGGATTTCAACCTTAGTTGAGTTTGCATGAGGTCCCATGATGACCTATAGTTAAGCGTAGGAAGGGCCTTAGCTAGCCCAAAGGGGCTAATGATAATGAATAGTTTTTTTTAGTCAATTTATGCAATTTTCAAAGGTTTTACAAATTAATTAACCATGGAAATAGGGAGAGGGACAATGTGCAACTTTTTGGTGTCTACACAAATTTGTTATCATGCCAATTATACAAGCACTCAATAGATGAAGCTGCATTAAATACATTACACCGTGCATGTAAATTCTTCATGATGAGGCAATGATGAAATATTTACAAGAGCATACAATTTTGATTCTTTTGTAGAATGTATTGATAACAGATCATCATAATTATCTCTACAAAGGAGACGTAGGTGCTCATGGAGACCATGGTAATAATATGGACTTACGTGATCTTATGGCAGGTGTCTTATGACCCAAGTAGCACTCTACTACTGGGCTGCGTAGAAAACTACTACAAGGGCCTCAAGAATGTGGAGGAGGTTAATTAAGTTGATAACAAAGATGTTATGCTAATTATACAAGCACTCAATAGATGAATTTGCATGAAATAAAATACACCACGCATGTAAAATCTTGACCATGGTGAAAAATATTAATTTTAGAAATTGAAATTGTTATGATATGTATTTTAAAAGAACCGTTATGAAATGCATTTCTATATTCTAAAGAAGCGTCGAAGAAAATATGAAGCAAAAATGAAAATAAAAGGTTTTATTTGAAAAATTTAAATATGCATTTAACTGCTCAAAGAAAGGATCAGAGAGTTTTGGCAATGATTGCACATTGGAAACATGATTTCTTGAAGAAAATTCTCCCAAGTTGTTGGACTGCACCAAATTTCGCCATTGGAAGCCATTTAAGCATGGTATTCTGCAAATGTATTTCATTTAAAAATATTTATTTTGCCAATATATTGGAAAAATTAGTAATTTTTATGCATACAGATGGTAAAATTATCTATTCTTTTAAATATATTGTGCCCTTTTCCTTAGAATATTGCATCACATTAATATTGGACTATGTGAAGACTGGTCACACTAATATTGTTTTAATACATGATATTGATGTATGTAGGTTTGGTTTGAAATTTTAAAGTTACGACAACTTGTTATTTTATTTTATTTTCTCTAACCCTAGCCTTTTACATATTTTTAATCTCATAAATTAAAAAATACAAAAAAATAAATAATAATATAAAATTCCAAAAAGGAAGTATGGCAATTCTAAAATTACATTTCTTATTCTCATTCTACTCAAATTCACATTTTTAAGGGAAATTCAAAATTTCAAACTTTGCACATTTTTCAAACAATCAAATTAATTTCACTTTATAGTTGTGGGGTGTGTCTGTGTCCTGTGTGTAAAATTTGGAACCAAAAAAACATGTTCACACTCTAGGGGTACAGACTAATTGGTTTTCACTCTAGGGGTGCATACCACCCAAAACTATGACATAGAGTAAACTGTGGATACCCTCTGTGTGCTATGGAGACCTGTGTAATGTAGTTTTGTATCCTGAAAGCTATATTTTCATATAAAATTATGTGAAATAAGTCTGAGTGTAGGGGAATGACACTAGGGGGTGCAAATCACCTACAAAGGGACTATGTAGTGTAGAGCATGGAAGTGAAATTGTGGGATAGCTAATAAGTGTGTTATAACACATTTGATATGCTATTGTAACCACCTTTTTGAGACTCAACAATAAGAAAATATTATTTCTTTTTGGTTTTCATGTGTTTTAATGAAAGTATGTATCCATCCTAGGAAAAAATCACGGTAATGGGTGAAATTATACTTTGAATCAGGTATGTTGTAGCATAGAACCTTTCAAAACACCCAAGATTGCATAAAATAGAACTATTTTTCCAACGGGTGAGTGGCAACCTGGATGGATTTTGGTACATTAAAATGGTATCCAAAGAGAGGAGACTCAAAATTCTCTAATGAGTCAAATAAACTCTCACGAAGAGATGTTACGCTGTTAATGTGGTGCTACTAGCATACCCATGCTTTCGCTTAACCCCACATTTAAGGCATCCACATTAACGATCAGTTGCATCCATTAATTATTTGAAAAGCCTTGTGGTAAAGGAGCTTTCTAAAACTATCCAATCCAAAGGTACCTTCAGTGATGAATTATGGATAACCAAAACTGAAAGTGGGAATGACTGACTGAGTATTAATGCCAAAATGATCCACCTAGGGGGCTACTATGGTGACTAATCTGGAGGTGAGCAAGTGGAGGGTAAGAATCTTACCTCACTTAACTCTGGTGGTGAATTTGTGATGAAATCCAATTCAGGCTGGAGATGAAACCCAGTTCTTTACACCATTTAAATAGGATGTGAGTGTGTGGTGTTTGTTTGTGTGGTATTGTTTTTAGAAGAAAATCTAGTCTAAATGCCCTTTCGAAATAAAGTATGCTATGATGCCTTTTAAAAGAAAATATATTTACTTGGTTTTGTACAAAAGCAAATTTAATCTATTGATTTTCAAAAGGGAAATTTACTTAGGTGGTTTTAAAAAAAAGTTACTCTATTGATTTTCAAAAGGGAACTCTAATTAATTACTTTGGAGGGGAAATGATTGGAAGGGAAATTGTCGAAATAGAAGCTAATCTATAAATCAGATGTAAATTTAATTATGGAAAATAAGAAGGTGCGATTATGTGAGATTCATAGCCAAATATGAAATATTAGCTTCAAAGTAAAGGAAAAATAAAATTTTTCATACAAAACCTGCATCCAGGTGGATGTAGAAATCTCTGGTGTACCCTCTGGTCCAAAACTATGTCAATTTGGAAGGTTTGCATGGGTGGGTGTGAACCTGTATTCTACAAGTGGTTCACACACATAAGGCACAAACCAGGATTTGAAGCTTGAGATGTCCATTTTTGGAGTCCTGGTGATGATTTTGAGGTTTATGGATTGTTTTGACCACGGTTAACTACACATAAATTACCAAAAAACATGAATTAAGCGTGGCAAGACTACCAAAAACTTGAGAAGATTTCGCACATACATGAAATAAGTAAATAACAAGAAAATAAACTAATTACTGATTTGATGCACAAAAATACAAGGATGCTTTAACCTTGCATACACCATGGCAAGAGAAAATTTGTGGTCTAGGTATGGGGGCACATAATCCTCAAGAACATGTGTCTCTTAAACTTCCCTGATTTACCTTATCATTGCTTGGGGGTGTCTGAACCAATTCCTGGGTATCAAGTATTAAGTTTGAGGTAGAATTGGGAATTCATACGCCCAGGTGTGTACTCACTACTATCTTTGAAGGCTCATCGATGCACCAGTGAACCTGTTGCTATTTGGCTTGAGATGTCTTTCAGGGATTTTTTGTTTTGGTTTGGGGTTTCTTCAAATATGACAACTACATGACATACATAAACAAACCATAATTTTTTGTTAGAAGGTTATTAAGATAATGCTTGGTGGGGGTCCCAGTGGGCATGCTAGAATGAAACTACTAAAAATATGCTAAGACATTCATTCAACATCAAAGAATCTACTATATTTGTATTTATAATAATAAAAAGAGTTACAAGAATTGATATCCTTTTACAATTTTTCTCTGAAGGCTACAATGGGGTCTTCCCTAAGGAATCCCTCTCATATGTGGTACAAAGATAACACGATTCATCTTTTTAGGTTCCTCGATGTAGGTGGGCTTCTTGCTCATGGGCCACCACTTTTTGGATGTTTCCCTATGCATTGTTGGACATGTAAACCTACAAAATCCTATTAGTGTGTTGGGGGCTCTACCTCAGTAAAACCCTATAGTTATGAAGATAAAATACTCATAAAAGGTGCTCAAAACATGAAATTAATTGCTAAAAACAACATAAAACAATAAATTATGCTATTCTTACTTGTTCGGATGATTCTAGTGCTTGTTGTAGAGGTTCACACTACTAGGTTATGAACCAATTGGTTCACACGTGTGAGGTGCGAATGGATCCCTTTTTAACCATACTTCTCAGATAGCTTCTTGGGTTGTCCTAAAGTGGTTTCTACTTGGAATTTTGTTTGGTTTAGCTTTTGAAAGTGTACCTTCGATGGAATTATCAACTTGTCTCACTCACAAAATAGTGTTATAAAAGATACAAATTGATTGTGATGCTCGTACAATGGTTGTGTGATGGATGCAATGGCAGTAGTGATTTTGGTAGAGTTTTGGTATGTAAAAGTTGGTTGTTTTTCTAAAAGGAGAAAATGGCCTTCTCTTTATAGAGTGGGCCAAGGTAAGAGAAAGGGGATGAGGTGTCCCCTGTGTGGTGGTAATGGTGATGTGTCCACAAAAGAGGTCTCCTGGGTAATAAGTAAGGTTGGGTGAGAGAATCCCTCACCCACCCACAAACAATGATGATTTTCCAAAAATATCAAATTTTCATTAATAATAACCTTTATTGAAATATCTTAGGATTAAAATTATATTTTTAATTGCAAAAGTCTGCATCTTGCATTTATGACCTAGGGGGATGTGAGGTTGAGAAATATCTGGGGGAGAGATGGCAGGGTTAGGCTAGGCTAGGCTAGGTGAGGTGGAAAGGCTAGGATTGCCAAAGAAGACTGGATGAGGTGGAGGGCTCAAATAAAATTAGGATTAGATTTAAGTAAGCATGTAATTAGCCATAAAGCATATTTAGACCAAAATGTTGACTTTTTGACCATAAAGTGCTTTTTGATCATGGTGGGGATTTCAACCTTAGTTGAGTTTGCATGAGGTCGCATGATGACCTATAGTTAAGCGTAGGAAGGGCCTTAGCTAGCCCAAAGGGGCTAATGATAATGAATAGTTTTTTTGAGTCAATTTATGCAATTTTCAAAGGTTTTACAAATTAATTAACCATGGAAATAGGGAGAGGGACAATGTGAAACTTTTTGGTGTCTACACAAATATGTTATCATGCCAATTATACAAGCACTCAATAGATGAAGCTGCATTAAATACATTACACCATGCATGTAAATTCTTCACGATGAGGCAATGATGAAATATTTACAAGAGCATACGATTTTGATTCTTTTGTAGGATGTATTTATAACAAATCGTCATAATTATCTCTACAAAGGAGATGTAGGTGCTCATGGAGACCATGGTAATAATATGGACTTACGTGATCTTATGGCAGGTGTCTTATGACCCAAGTAGCACTCTACTATTGGGCTTGGTAGACAACTACTACAAGGGCCTCAAGAATGTGGAGGAGGTCAATTAAGTTGATAACAAAGATGTTATGCTAATTATACAAGCACTCAATAGATGAATTTGCATGAAATACAATACACCACGCATGTAAAATCTTCACCATGGTGAAAAATATTAATTTTAGAAATTGAAATTTTTATGAAATGCATTTTAAAAGAACCGTTATGAAATGCATTTCGATATTCTGAAGAAGCGTCGAAGAAAATATGAAGTAAAAATGAAAATAAACGGTTTTATTTGAAAATTTTAAATATGCATTCAACTGCTCAAAGAAAGGATCAGAGAGTTTTGGCAATGATTGCACATTGGAAACATGATTTCTTGAAGAAACTTCTCCCAAGTTGTTGGACTGCACCAAATTTCACCATTGGAAGCCATTTAAGCATGGTATTCTGCAAATGTATTTCATTTAAAAATATTTATTTTGCCAATATATTGGAAAAATTAGTAATTTTTATGCATATAGATGGTAAAATTATCTATTCTTTTAAATATATTGTTCCCTTTTCCTTAGAATATTGCATCACATTAATATTGGACTACGTGAAGACTGGTCAAACTAATATTGTTTTAATACATGATATTGATGTATGTAGGTTTGGTTTGAAATTTTAAAGTTACGACAACTTGTTATTTTATTTTATTTTCTCTAACCCTAGCCTTTTACATTTTTTTAATCTCATAAATTAAAAAATACAAAAAAATAAATAATAATATAAAATTTCAAAAAGGAAGTATGGCAATTCTAAAATTACATTTCTTATTCTCATTCTACTCAAATTCACATTTTTAAGGGAAATTCAAAATTTCAAACTTTGCACATTTTTCAAACAATCAAATTAATTTCACTTTATAGTTGTGGGGTGTGTCTGGGTCCTGTGTGTAAAATTTGGAACCCGAAAAACATGCTCACACTCTAGGGGTACAGACTAATTGGTTTTCACTCTAGAGGTGTATACCACCAAAAACTATGACATAGAGTAAATTTTATCCTGTGGATACCCTCTGTGTGCTATGGAGACCTGTGTAATGTAGTTTTGTATTCTGAAAGCTAGATTTTCATATAAAATTATGTGAAATAAGTCTGAGTGTAGGGGAATGACACTAGGGGGTGCAAATCATCTACAAAGGGACTATGTAGTGTAAAGCATGGAAGTGAAATTGTGGAATAGCTAATAAGTGTTATAACAGGTTTGATATGCTATTGTAACCACTTTTTTGAGACTCAACAATAAGAAAATATTATTTCTTTTTGGTTTTCATGGTTTTAATGAAAATATGTATCCATCCTAGGAAAAAATCATGGTAATGGGTGAAATTCTACTTTGAATCAGGTATGTTGTAGCATAGAACCTTTCAAAACACCCAAGATTGCATAAAATAGAACTATTTTTCCAATGGGTGAGTGGCAACCTAGATGGATTTTGGTTCAGTAAAATGGTATCCAAAGAGAGGAGACTCAAAATTCTCTAATGAGTCAAATAAACTCTCACGAAGAGAGGTTACTGCTGTTAATGTGGTGCTACTGGCATACCCATGCTTTTGCTTAACCCTCACATTTAAGGCATCCACATTAACGATCAGTTGCATCCACTAATTATTTGAAAAGCCTTGTGGTAAAGGAGCTTTCTAAAACTACCCAATCCAAAGGTACCTTCCAGTGATGAATTATGGATAACCAACACTCAAAGTAGGAATGACCGACTGAGTATTAATGCCAAAATGATCCACCTGGGGGGCTACTATGGTGACTAATCTGGATGTGAGCAAGTGGTGGGTAAGACTCTTACCTCACTTAACTCTGGTGGTGAATTTGTGATGAAATCCAATTCAGGCTAGGGATGAAACCTAGCTCTTTACACCATTTAAATAGGATGTGAGTGTGTGGTGTTTGTTTGTGTGGTATTGTTTTTAGAAGCAAATCTAGTCTAAATGCCTTTTCAAAATAAAGTATGCTATGATGCCTTTTAAAAGAAAATCTATTTACTTGGTTTTGTACAAAAGCAAATTTAATCTATTGATTTTTGAAAGAGAAATTTACTTAGGTGGTTTAAAAAAAAAAAAAGGAACTCTAATTAATTACTTTGGAGGGGAAATGATTGGAAGGGAAATTGTTGAAATAGAAGCTAATATATAAATCAGATGTAAATTTAACTATGGAAAATAAGAAGGTGCGATTATGTGAGATTCATAGCCCAAATATGAAATATTAGCATCAAAGCAAAGGAAAAATAATTTTTTTCATACAAAACCTACATCCAGGTGGATGTAGAAAGCTCTGGTGTACCCTCTGGTCCAAAACTATGTCAATTTGGAAGGTTTGCATGGGTGGGTGTGAACCTATATTCTACAAGTGGTTCACAATCCTAAGGTACAAACCAGGATCTAAAGCTTGAGATGACCATTTTTGGAGTCCTGGTGATGATTTTGAGGTTTATGGATTGTTTTGACCACGGTTAACTACACAGAAAGTCCCAAAAAACTTGAATTAAGCGTGGCAAGACTACCAAAAAATTGAGAAGATTTTTCACATACATGAAATAAGTAAATAACAAGAAAATTAACTAATTACTGATTTGATGCACAAAAATACAAGGATGCTTTAACCTTGCATACACCATGGCAAGAGAAAATTCGTGGTCTAGGTATGGGGGCACGTAATCCATAAGAACATGTGTCTCTTAAACTTCCATGATTTACCTTTTCATTGGTTGGGGGTGTTTGAACCAATTCTTGGGTATCAAGTATTAAGTTTGAGGCAGAATGGGGAATTCATACGCCCAAGTGTGTACTCACTACTATCTTTGAAGGCTCACCGATGCACCAGTGAACCTATTGCTATTTGGCTTGAGATGTCTTTTAGGGAATTTTTTTTTTGGTTTGGGGTTTCTTAAAATATGACAACTACATGACATACATAAACAAACCATAATTTTTTGTTAGAAGGTTATTAAGCTAATGCTTGGTGGGGGTCCCACAAGGCATGCTAGAATGAAACTACTAAAAATATGCTAAGACATTCATTCAACATCAAAGAATCTACTATATTTGTATTTATAATAATAAAAAGAGTTACAAGAATTGATATCCTTTTACAATTTTTCTCTGAAGGCTACAATGGGGTCTTCCCTAAGGAAGCCCTCTCATATGTGGTACAAAGATAACACGATTCATCTTTTTAGGTTCCTCGATGTATGTGGGCTTCTTGCTCGTGGGCCACCACTTTTTGGATGTCTCCTTGTGCATTGTTGGACATGTAAACCTGCAAAATCCTATTAGTGTGTTGGGGGCTCTACCTCAGTCAAACCCTATAGTTATGAAGATAAAATACTTATAAAAAGTGCTCAAAACATGAAATTAATTGCTAAAAACAACATGAAACAATAAATTATGCTATTCTTACTTGTTCGGATGATTCTAGTGCTTGTTGTAGAGGTTCACACTGCTAGGTTATGAACCAATTGGTTCACACGTGTGAGGTGTGAATGGATCCCTTTTTAACCATACTTATCAGATAGCTTCTTGGGTTGTCCTAAAGTGGTTTCTACTTGGAATTTTGTTCGGTTTAGCTTTTGAAAGTGTACCTTCAATGGAATTATCAACTTGTCTCACTCACAAAATAGTGTTATAAAAGAGACAAATTGATTTTGATGCTCGTACGATGGTTGTGTGATGGATGCAATGGCGATAGTGATTTCGGTAGAGTTTTGGTATGTAAAAGTTGGTTGTTTTTCTAAAAGGGAAAAATGGCCTTCTCTTTATAGAGTGGGCCAAGGTAAGAGAAAGGGGATGAGGTGTCCCCTGTGAGGTGGTAATGGTGAGGTGTCCACAAAAGAGGTGTCCTGGGTAATAAGTAAGGTTGGGTGAAAGAATCCCTCACCCACACACAAATAATGATGATTTTCCAAAAATATCAAATTTTCATTAATAATAACCTTTATTGAAATATCTTAGGATTAAAATTATCTTTTTAATTGCAAAAGTCTCCATCTTGCATTTATGACCCAGGGGGATGTGAGGTGGAGAAATATCTAGGGGAGATATGGCAAGGCTAGGCTAGGCTAGGCTAGGTGAGGTGGAAAGGCTAGGATTTCCAAAGAAGACTGGATGAGGTGGAGGGCTCAAATAAAATTAGGATTAGATTTAAGTAAGCATGTAATTAGCCATAAAGCATATTTAGACCAAAATGTTGACTTTTTGACCATAAAGTGCTTTTTGATCATGGTGGGGATTTCAACCTTAGTTGAGTTTGCATGAGGTTGCATGATGATCTATAGTTAAGCGTAGGAAGGGCATTAGCTAGCCCAAAGGGGCTAATGATAATGAATAGTTTTTTTGAGTCAATTTATGCAATTTTCAAGGGTTTTACAAATTAATTAACCATGGAAATAGGGAGAGGGACAATGTGGAACTTTTTTGTGTCTACACAAATATGTTATCATGCCAATTATACAAGCACTCAATAGATGAAGCTGCATTAAATACATTACACCATGCATGTAAATTCTTTACGATGAGGCAATGATGAAATATTTACAAGAGCATACGATTTTGATTCTTTTGTAGAATGTATTGATAACAGATCGTCATAATTATCTCTACAAAGGAGATGTAGGTGCTCATGGAGACCATGGTAATAATATGGACTTACGTGATCTTATGGCAGGTGTCTTATGGCCCAAGTAGCACTCTACTATTGGGCTGGGTAGACAACTACTACAAGGGCCTCAAGAATGTGGAGGAGGTCAATTAAGTTGATAACAAAGATGTTATGCTAATTATACAAGCACTCAATAGATGAATTTGCATGAAATACAATACACCACGCATGTAAAATCTTCACCATGGTGAAAAATATTAATTTTAGAAATTGAAATTTTTATGAAAAGCATTTTAAAAGAACCGTTATGAAATGCATTTCGATATTCTAAAGAGGCGTCGAAGAAAATATGAAGTAAAAATGAAAATAAAAGGTTTTATTTGAAAATTTTAAATATGCATTCAAATGCTCAAAGAAAGGATCAGAGAGTTTTGGCAATGATTGCACATTGGAAACATGATTTCTTGAAGAAACTTCTCCCAAGTTGTTGGACTGCACAAAATTTCACCATTGGAAGCCATTTAAGCATGGTATTCTACAAATGTATTTCATTTAAAAATATTTATTTTGCCAATATATTGGAAAAATTAGTAATTTTTATGCATACAGATGGTAAAATTATCTATTCTTTTAAATATATTGTGCGCTTTTCCTTAGAATATTGCATCACATTAATATTGGACTACGTGAAGACTAGTCAAACTAATATTGTTTTAATACATGATATTGATGTATGTAGGTTTGGTTTGAAATTTTAAAGTTACGACAACTTGTTATTTTATTTTATTTTCTCTAACCCTAGCCTTTTACATTTTTTTAATCTCATAAATTAAAAAATACAAAAAAATAAATAGTAATATAAAATTCCAAAAAGGAAGTATGGCAATTCTAAAATTACATTTCTTATTCTCATTCTACTCAAATTCACATTTTTAAGGGAAATTCAAAATTTCAAACTTTGCACATTTTTCAAACAATCAAATTAATTTCACTTTATAGTTGTGGGGTGTGTCTGTGTCCTGTGTGTAAAATTTGGAACCCGAAAAACATGTTCACACTCTAGGGGTACAGACTAATTGGTTTTCACTCTAGGGGTGCATACCACCCAAAACTATGACATAGAGTAAATTTTATGCTGTGGATACCCTCTGTGTGCTATGGAGACCTATGTAATGTAGTTTTGTATCCTGAAAGCTAGATTTTCATATAAAATTATGTGTAATAAGTCTGAGTTTAGGGGAATGACACTAGGGGGTGCAAATAACCTACAAAGGGATTATGTAGTGTAAAGCATTGAAGTGAAATTGTGGAATAGATAATAAGTGTGTTATAACACGTTTGATATGCTATTGTAACCACTTTTTTGAGACTCAACAATAAGAAAATATTATTTCTTTTTGGTTTTCATGGTTTTAATGAAAGTATGTATCCATCCTAGGAAAAAATCATGGTAATGGGTGAAATTCTACTTTGAATCAGGTATGTTGTTGCATAGAACCTTTCAAAACACCCAAGATTGCATAAAATAGAACTATTTTTCCAATGGGTGAGTGGCAACCTAGATGGATTTTGGTACAGTAAAATGGTATCCAGAGATAGGAGACTCCAAATTCTCTAATGAGTCAAATAAACTCTCACGAAGAGAGGTTACACTGTTAATGTGGTGCTACTGGCATACCCATGCTTTTACTTAACCTCACATTTAAGGCATACACATTAACGATCAGTTGCATCCACTAATTATTTGAAAAGCCTTGTGGTAAAGGAGCTTTCTAAAACTACCCAATCCAAAGGTACCTTCTAGTGATGAATTATGGATAACCAACACTCAAAGTGGGAATTACCGACTGAGTATTAATGCCAAAATGATCCACCTAGGGGGCTACTATGGTGACTAATCTGGAGGTGAGCAAGTGGAGGGTAAGAATCTTACCTCACTTAACTCTGGTGGTGAATTTGTGATGAAATCCAATTCAGGCTGGGGATGAAACCCAACTCTTTACACCATTTAAATAGGATGTGAGTGTGTGGTGTTTGTTTGTGTGGTATTGTTTTTAGAAGCAAATCTAGTCTAAATGCCTTTTCAAAATAAAGTATGCTATGATGCCTTTTAAAAGAAAATCTATTTACTTGGTTTTGTACAAAAGCAAATTTAATCTATTGATTTTTGAAAGAGAAATTTACTTAGGTGGTTTTAAAAAAAAAATTAGTCTATTGATTTTCAAAAAGGAACTCTAATTAATTACTTTGGAGGGGAAATGATTGGAAGTGAAATTGTTGAAATAGAAGCTAATATATAAATCAGATGTAAATTTAACTATGGAAAAT
Source organism: Wollemia nobilis (assembly GCA_028583015.1). Classification (NCBI taxonomy): domain Eukaryota; kingdom Viridiplantae; phylum Streptophyta; class Pinopsida; order Araucariales; family Araucariaceae; genus Wollemia; species Wollemia nobilis. The sequence goes on from JAQPPZ010017073.1 coordinate 4,798,523, forward strand.
AAGAAGGTGCGATTATGTGAGATTCATAGCCCAAATATGAAATATTAGCATCAAACTAAAGGAAAAATAAATTTTTTCATACAAAACCTACATCCAGGTGGATGTAGAAAGCTCTGGTGTACCCTCTGGTCCAAAACTATGTCAATTTGGAAGGTTTGCATGGGTGGGTGTGAACCTATATTCTACAAGTGGTTCACACACATAAGGTACAAACCAGGATCTGAAGCTTGAGATGACCATTTTTGGAGTCCTGGTGATGATTTTGAGGTTTATGGATTGTTTTGACCATAGTTAACTACACAGAAAGTCCCAAAAAACTTGAATTAAGTGTGGCAAGACTACCAAAAACTTGAGAAGATTTTGCACATACATGAAATAAGTAAATAACAAGAAAATAAACTAATTACTGATTTGATGCACAAAAATACAAGGATGCTTTAACCTTGCATACACCATGGCAAGAGAAAATTTGTGGTCTAGGTATGGGGGCACGTAATCCCTAAGAACATGTGTCTCTTGAAATTCCTTGATTTACCTTGTCATTGGTTGGGGGTGTCTGAATCAATTCTTGGGTATCAAGTATTAAGTTTGAGGCAGAATGGGGAATTCATACACCCAAGTGTGTACTCACTACTATCTTTGAAGGCTCACCGATGCACCAGTGAACCTGTTGCTATTTGGCTTGAGATGTCTTTCAGGGAATTTTTGTTTTGGTTTGGGGTTTCTTCAAATATGACAACTACACGACATACATAAACAAACCATAATTTTTTGTTAGAAGTTTATTAAGCTAATGCTTGGTGGGGGTCCCACAAGGCATGCTAGAATGAAACTACTAAAAATATGCTAAGACATTCATTCAACATCAAAGAATCTACTATATTTGTATTTATAATAATAAAAAGAGTTACAAGAATTGATATCCTTTTACAATTTTTCTCTGAAGGCTACAATGGGGTCTTCCCTAAGGAAGCCCTCTCATATGTGGCACAAAGATAACACAATTCATCTTTTTAGGTTCCTTGATGTAGGTGGGCTTCTTGCTCGTGGGCCACCACTTTTTGGATGTTTCCTTGTGCATTGTTGGACCTGTAAACCTACAAAATCCTATTAGTGTGTTGGGGGCTCTACCTCAGTCAAACCCTATAGTTATGAAGATAAAATACTCATAAAAAGTGCTCAAAACATGAAATTAATTGCTAAAAACAACATAAAACAATAAATTATGCTATTCTTACTTGTTCGGATGATTCTAGTGCTTGTTGCAGAGGTTCACACTGCTAGGTTATGAACCAATTGGTTCACACGTGTGAGGTGCAAATGGATCCCTTTTCAACCATACTTCTTAGATAGCTTCTTGGGTTGTCCTAAAGTGGTTTCTACTTGGAATTTTGTTCGGTTTAGCTTTTGAAAGTGTATCTTCGATGGAATTATCAACTTGTATCACTCACAAAATAGTGTTATAAAAGAGACAAATTGATTGAGATGCTCGTACGATGGTTGTGTGATGGATGCAATGGCAGTAGTGATTTCGGTAGAGTTTTCGTATGTAAAATATGGTTGTTTTTCTAAAAGGAAAAAATGGCCTTCTCTTTATAGAGTGGGCCAAGGTAAGAGAAAGGGGATGAGGTGTCCCCTGTGAGGTGGTAATGGTGAGGTGTCCACAAAAGAGGTGTCCTGGGTAATAAGTAAGGTTGGGTGAAAGAATCCCTCACCCACGCACAAATAATGATGATTTTCCAAAAATATCAAATTTTCATTAATAATAACCTTTATTGAAATATCTTAGGATTAAAATTATCTTTTTAATTGCAAAAGTCTCCATCTTGCATTTATGACCCAGGGGGATGTGAGGTGGAGAAATATCTGGGGGAGAGATGGCAGGGCTAGGCTAGGCTAGGCTAGGTTAGGTGGAAAGGCTAGGATTGCCAAAGAAGACTGGATGAGGTGGAGGGCTCAAATAAAATTAGGATTAGATTTAAGTAAGCATGTAATTAGCTATAAAGCATATTTAGACCAAAATGTTGACTTTTTGACCATAAAGTGCTTTTTGATCATGGTGGGGATTTCAACATTAGTTGAGTTTGCATGAGGTCGCATGATGACCTATAGTTAAGCGTAGGAAGGGCCTTAGCTAGCCCAAAGGGGCTAATGATAATGAATAGTTTTTTGAGTCAATTTATGCAATTTTCAAAGGTTTTACAAATTAATTAACCATGGAAATAGGGAGAGGGACAATGTGAAACTTTTTGGTGTCTACACAAATATGTTATCATGCCAATTATACAAGCACTCAATAGATGAAGCTACATTAAATACATTACACCATGCATGTAAATTCTTCACGATGAGGCAATGATGAAATATTTACAAGAGCATACGATTTTGATTCTTTTGTAGAATGTATTGATAACAGATCGTCATAATTATCTCTACAAAGGAGATGTAGGTGCTCATGGAGACCATGGTAATAATATGGACTTACGTGATCTTATGGCAGGTGTCTTATGACACAAGTAGCACTCTACTATTGGGCTTGGTAGACAACTACTACAAGGGCCTCAAGAATGTGGAGGAGGTCAATTAAGTTGATAACAAATATGTTATGCTAATTATACAAGCACTCAATAGATGAATTTGCATGAAATACAATACACCATGCATGTAAAATCTTCACCATGGTGAAAAATATTAATTTTAGAAATTGAAATTTTTATGAAATGCATTTTAAAAGAACCGTTATGAAATGCATTTCGATATTCTGAAGAAGCGTCGAAGAAAATATGAAGCAAAAATGAAAATAAAAGGTTTTATTTGAAAATTTTAAATATGCATTCAATTGCTCAAAGAAAGGATTAGAGAGTTTTGGCAATGATTGCACATTGGAAACATGATTTCTTGAAGAAACTTCTCCCAAGTTGTTGGGCTGCACCAAATTTCACCATTGGAAGCCATTTAAGCATGGTATTCTGCAAATGTATTTCATTTAAAAATATTTATTTTGCCAATATATTGGAAAAATTAGTAATTTTTATGCATATAGATGGTAAAATTATCTATTCTTTTAAATATATTGTGCCCTTTTCCTTAGAATATTGCATCACATTAATATTGGACTACGTGAAGACTGGTCAAACTAATATTGTTTTAATACATGATATTGATGTATGTAGGTTTGGTTTGAAATTTTAAAGTTACGACAACTTGTTATTTTATTTTATTTTCTCTAACCCTAGCCTTTTACATTTTTTTAATCTCATAAATTAAAAAATACAAAAAAATAAATAATAATATAAAATTTCAAAAAGGAAGTATGGCAATTCTAAAATTACATTTCTTATTCTCATTCTACTCAAATTCACATTTTTAAGGGAAATTCAAAATTTCAAACTTTGCACATTTTTCAAACAATCAAATTAATTTCACTTTATAGTTGTGGGGTGTGTCTGTGTCCTGTGTAAAATTTGGAACCCGAAAAACAAGCTCACACTCTAGGGGTAGAACTAATTGGTTTTCACTCTAGGGGTGCATACCACCCAAAACTATGACATAGAGTAAATTTTATCTTCGTGGATACCCTCTATGTGATATGGAGACCGTGTAATGTAGTTTTGTATTCGAAAGCTAGATTTTCATATAAAATTATGTGAAATAAGTCTGAGTGTAGGGGAATGACACTAGGGGGTGCAAATCATCTACAAAGAGACTATGTAGTGTAAAGCATGGAAGTGAAATTGTGGAATAGCTAATAAGTGTGTTATAACACGTTTGATATGCTATTGTAACCATTTTTTTGAGACTGAACAATAAGAAAATATTATTTCTTTTTGGTTTTCATGGTTTTAATGAAAGTATGTATCCATCCTAGGAAAAAATCATGGTAATGGGTGAAATTCTACTTTGAATCAGGTATGTTGTAGCATAGAACATTTCAAAACACCCAAGATTGCATAAAATAGAACTATTTTTCCAATGGGTGAGTGGCAACCTAGATGGATTTTGGTATAGTAAAATGGTATCCAAAGAGAGGAGAGTCAAAATTCTCTAATGAGTCAAATAAAATCTCACGAAGAGAGGTTCCGCTGTTAATGTGGTGCTACTGGAATACCCATGCTTTTTCTTAACCCCACATTTAAGGCATCCACATTAACGATCAGTTGCATCCACTAATTATTTGAAAAGCCTTGTGGTAAAGGAGCTTTCTAAAACTACCCAATCCAAAGGTGCCTTCCAGTGATGAATTATGGATAACCAACACTCAAAGTGGGAATGACCGACTGAGTATTAATGCCAAAATGATCCACCTAGGGGGCTACTATGGTGACTAATCTGGAGGTGAGCAAGTGGAGGGTAAGAATCTTACCTCACTTAACTCTGGTGGTGAATTTGTGATGAAATCCAATTCAGGCTGGGGATGAAACCCAGCTCTTTACACCATTTAAATAGGATGTGAGTGTGTGGTGTTTGTTTGTGTGGTATTGTTTTTAGAAGCAAATCTAGTCTAAATGCCTTTTCGAAATAACGTATGGTATGATGCCTTTTAAAAGAAAATCTATTTACTTGGTTTTGTACAAAAGCAAATTTAATCTATTGATTTTTGAAAGAGAAATTTACTTAGGTGGTTTAAAAAAAAAAAAGGAACTCTAATTAATTACTTTGGAGGGGAAATGATTGGAAGGGAAATTGTTGAAATAGAAGCTAATAAATAAATCCGATGTAAATTTAACTATGGAAAATAAGAAGGTGCAATTATGTGAGATTCATAGCCCAAATATGAAATATTAGCATCAAAGCAAAGGAAAAATAAATTTTTTCATACAAAACCTACATCCGGGTGGATGTAGAAAGCTCTAGTGTACCCTCTGGTCCAAAACTATGTCAATTTGGAAGGTTTGCATGGGTGGGTGTGAACCTATATTCTACAAGTGGTTCACACACCTAAGGTACAAACTAGGATCTGAAGCTTGAGATGACCATTTTTGGAGTCTTGGTGATGATTTTGAGGTTTATGGATTGTTTTGACCACGGTTAACTACACAGAAAGTCCCAAAAAACTTGAATTGAGCATGGCAAGACTACCAAAAACTTGAGAAGATTTTGCACATACATGAAACAAGTAAATAACAAGAAAATAAACTAATTACTGATTTTATGCACAAAAATACAAGGATGCTTTAACCTTGCATACACCATGGCAAGAGAAAATTTGTGGTCTAGGTATGGGGGCACGTAATCCCTAAGAACATGTGTCTCTTAAACTTCCCTGATTTACCTTGTCATTGGTTGGGGGTGTTTGAACCAATTCTTGGGTATCAAGTATTAAGTTTGAGGCAGAATGGGGAATTCATACGCCCAAGTGTGTACTCACTACTATCTTTGAAGGCTCACCGATGCACAAGTGAACCTGTTGCTATTTGGCTTGAGATGTCTTTCAGGGAATTTTTGTTTTGGTTTTGGGTTTCTTCAAATATGACAACTACATGACATACATAAACAAACCATAATTTTTTGTTAGAAGGTTATTAAGCTAATGCTTGGTGGGGGTCCCACCAGGCATGCTAGAATGAAACTACTAAAAATATGCTAAGACATTCATTCAACATCAAAGAATCTACTATATTTGTATTTATAATAATAAAAAGAGTTACAAGAATTGATATCCTTTTACAATTTTTCTCTGAAGGCTACAATGGGGTCTTCCCTAAGGAATCCCTCTCATATGTGGTACAAAGATAACACGATTCATCTTTTTAGGTTCCTCGATGTAGGTGGGCTTCTTGCTCGTGGGCCACAACTTTTTGGATGTTTCCTTGTGCACTGTTGGACATGTAAACCTACAAAATCCTATTAGTGTGTTGGGGGCTCTACCTTAGTCAAACCCTATAGTTATGAAGATAAAATACTCATAAAAAGTGCTCAAAACATGAAATTAATTGCTAAAAACAACATAAAACAATAAATTATGCTATTCTTACTTGTTTGGATGATTCTAGTGCTTGTTGCAGATGTTCACACTGCTATGTTATGAACCAATTGGTTCATACGTGTGAGGTGTGAATGGATCCCTTTTTAACCATACTTCTCAGATAGCTTCTTGGGTTGTCCGAAAGTGGTTTCTACTTGGAATTTTGTTCGGTTTAGCTTTTGAAAGTGTACCTTCGATGGAATTATCAACTTGTCTCACTCACAAAATAGTGTTATAAAAGAGACAAATTGATTGTGATGCTCATATGATGGTTGTGTGATGGATGCAATGGCAATAGTGATTTCGGTAGAGTTTTGGTATGTAAAAGTTGGTTGTTTTTCTAAAAGGGGAAAATGGCCTTCTCTTTATAGAGTGGGCCGAGGGAAGAGAAGGGGATGAGGTGTCCCCTATGAGGTGGTAATGATGAGGTGTCCCACAAAGAGGTGTGCTAGGTAATAAGTAATGTTGGGTGAAAGAATCCCTCACCCACCAAATAATGATGATTTTCCAAATAAAAAAATGGAAATTTCAATAAATTCTAAATTTTCATTAAAATAAATGATTAAGATGATATTCCAAAGTTTGTACATTGCAAAGTTATATTTTAGTCTTTTTTATTTTGTGCTCAAACAAATCTTAACAAAGGAAGATAAAATGGATTAACAAAAGAAGATAAAATCGGTTAACAAAAGAAGATAAAATTTGTTAACAAAAGAAGATAAAATGGATTAAAAATTTGAGATAAAATGAATTAAATCACCATTCAAGGATTATTATTTCAAAGTATATAGATGATCAATAATGTCACATTTTCACAAATTCCATGAACAACCAAATCATTGCAAATTAAATCAACAGAAAAATAGGCTGCTTATTAACAGGTATATGCTACACTGAGGTATCCAATTAATTTTTAACATTTCACATTTTACTAAGCATTGCAAGCAAGTTTAACACATTAAAAGGAACCTTGGGGAAATTACAAATATTTCCTTGCAAGAGAGGATATCTAGGAAGAATCCTGACTATGAGTATGGTTTTGCAATTGGGCAAAATTATCACTCAATAGAATTGGTACTAGAATGAGGGTCTGAATTGTTTGCTTCATTGTTATTTTAAATGCTAAGTTGTTCATTATTACTTGAGAGCTTTGAATTACTAACTTTTTTTCAATCCCTGAATGCATAATAGAATTGGAGCTAGAAGGAGGGCCTAAATTTTTCATTTCATTGTTATTTTAAATGCTAAGTTTTTCATTGTTACTTGAGAGCTTTAAATTTGTTGAATTTTTTGTAAGTCGTCAACACAAAATAAAATTGATACTAGAAGGAGGGCCTACTTGAAGGTAATTAGTTTGATTTATAGTTGTTCACATTTATTGTTTGAAAATTCTCTAATTGATGATGCATTGATGCTAACCTTTTACAAATTTGAGAATGTTCCTTATTGTTAGGATTTGATTGATGCATTGTGTTGAACATGATGATTTATCTGTTAAATATTTGAAAATTGTTAGTCATTTCATGCATCTCTACAAGATATATTTCTTTGAATAGAAAAATTGGTACCAAAAGTTATATTATTTAAGGTCCACTAATGGTGGTTTTTTCTTCGTGGATGGTAGGCAATAACCCTTTGCATATACCTAGGCTTGCACATGATATGCCTATAAATTTTGAGAGATATCTTCCCTAATTTAGGCATGATGGGATAAGATCTACTAAAGAACATATTCAGGCATACAAAAACACCATAATTCATTTACAAATCATGCATGAAGATGTTGCCTGTGAAATGTTTCCATACACATTAGATGAGGTTGCATATGATTGGTATATCAACTTACCTTTAGGTTCTATTACCTCTTGGGCTCAACTAGAGGTAACATTTCTTAGTCATTTCAGAAAATTAGTTGACCCAATTATGATATACCATCAGTTTGTCTCTACTCATAGAGAACCTAATGAATATTTGAAGCTATTCATTGAGAGGTTCCATAAGCTATATATAAATTTGGAAGCACCTTACATTCCTACAGAGGAAGAAACCATCCAAATGTATTTCAATACTTTGGATCCATCAATTTCCATGTATTTGAGAGGGATTCCTCAAATTACATCCTTTCTTGAGGCTTATAATGAGGCAATAACATTCAAACAATAATTTATTTGTCAAGGTTTTGGTATGAGTCAAATTCCATCATTCAATCATCAATTATTTAATATCATTACCATCCCTACCCACTCTACTATTTCTTCATATCAATATACCACTCATAATATACCATCATTCTCAAGTTCCAAGAAATTCTAGAATACCTCAATGTCTCTTAGTGATGCAATGAACCAAATAACTACAACTCAAGTTACTAATATCAACCCCTAGATAGAAAATCCACAAAGGTTAGTTCTATATATTAGTAGAGATATGGTTCAATCATAGAAATAGGTTCCTCAAAGTACTCTTCTCGATAATCCTTCAAATCATGTTCAAGATATGAATTCCAATATCTAATCCAAGGATACTTGATGGGATACTCTCTCAGATAATGGAGGAGCCCTAGATCTAATTAGCAATGAAGCATATAACAACTCAAGAGCTTTTATAAATTTATATGCTCTCACTAAGATTGATTGTCAAGGAAACCAACTTGATCAAAATAATGAGCTGAAATAAAGGAAAATTCTAGAGTCATTAATCATAAATGAGGATTATGGAAATCAAGTTAATCAAAATACATATATTTATTCAATTTGGAAACATATGAACCTTTATAAATGGAGGAATATGAATCTAAAGAATTTTATAACCTCAATGACATTGATCCTGAAGAAGAATCTGAATATGGCATGAAAGAAAGAATGGAATATAACCAAATATTTTAGAAAGATAATGATTATATTATTAAAGACAAAGAAGGATAATCACTCACATTTTTCCCGCTTGATCAAAGCCTTGTACCACATAATAATCCTATAATTTCTATGTTACCTCATATAGAGAAAACTCCAAAACATAAATGGTTTGGATTTGATATCATTGATGACCCAAAGGAAAATGTTGCTCTATTTGAGATGAATCAGGTAGTTGATCAGGAAGATTTATTATTTAAAACATCCCTTGACCAACAAGATTTATGGTTTGAAAATGATGGGCATATTTTTAATTTTGTGACTAATTTTGGTATTTTTGAAAATAAAATTATTGATGAAGACAAAAAGATACAAGATGGTGATGAAGAAGAACATAAGGGAAAAGAAGAATTTACAATTTCTCATCAAGTCCTAGTAAATGGAAATCTACAAAAGGTAGAATTTCAACCTTGGATTCAAATATTTTTGATAATGAAATGTCATTTGCAATTAACAAAGTACTTGAGTTGATTCCTATTCACAGTAGTAACAAGGTTGCTATGCTGAACAAAAAGGTAGATATTATTGTGTTACTAGATCAAGTTCATCAACAATTGACTATTGAACTTGTGATACAAAATTATAATGATCGTCATATGTTAGATATCCCAGATGCATGTAAATTACTGCATAATTATGATTGGTCTAAAACTATGAATAGTGGTTTGGCAGGTAAATTTTTAGAAATAGGGTCAAGCTTGGAAGAGCTCATGTCTAATCATAATAATGAGGATAGTATCTTGAGCAATGAATTGAAAATGGGAATTCTCAACATGAAGGCAGAAAATGTGATTGAAGATAAAAATTCAATAATAAACATCTCACACAGTAAACAATAATTAATTGAAGATCAGTTATGGACCATTAATTTTGATGGAGCAAAATCTAAATTTGATAATGAGGATGGAATTAAATTGAACTGGTGGGGTGAGAGAGGAAAAATAAAGGCTTTTGAGCTTTCAAATTTAATGTTATTATGGGATGATACCCATCAAAATCAACATGCTTATCATTATGGGCGTATCTTAAATTATTGTAATCGTGTTTGAGATCCTAGAAAATTTCATATATGAGAAATCCCAAGTCTTGCATTGTAAATAGCTTTGTACATAGTTCCTTGTTTTTTGCATTATCTGGTGCATGATTTCTTGTTTGTGTGGTGACACAGTTTCATTTGTTTTTTTTGTTTTGTCATCTTTGATTTTGAATTTTTTATTTTGTTTTGTTTTCTAGGCTTTATGTTGATGCAAATTCATGTTAGGATAGGTGTTTTGGTTTTCAAATTTTGTTTCTTCTCTTTCACAACATGTTTTAGTTTGGTTTTCCCATTTGTGGTACAGTTGTGTAGTTCCGATAAACTTTTGTCATGTTGTTAGAAATGTTGCTTAGTCATGGAAGATGAATTGCTTGGTTGAGATGAAGGGAAATGGAAGTTTGTGAAATTAGATTAGCTAGTAGTTTTTCTTGAATTGTGGATTAGAATGGTGGAGATTGAAGTGATGCAATATTTTTCTAAAGCTTCACATGTAAAATCACATTTAAAGGATATTTTTGACACTTAAAGGATGAAATCATTTTGGTTTGTTGATTAGGCAATTTTTTTATAGAATCCATCTTAAGCCTTAAATTATATCTAACCCAAGAGGCATATGACATTTACAAAGAAATCAAATGCTTTAAAAAAAAAGAAAAAAATACAAATAAATCAAATTCCTTGGTGGTTCAGATAATATCTTTGGGGGATATAGATGCCCGGTTGATAGTATATCAAGGTCTAGAAGAGATCAAGGTCATCTCCATGAGATCTATGGATGCTTGAATGGTAGTGGAACAATGCAGAGCCAAATTTTTATGAGTAACATTGTTCATAGCGTAATAGCAAAATAGATGAGAAAATTTTGATGGATTCAAAAATGGAGAATGAATTCACAAAATACACACTAAGCTAAAGAAAATGAAACATTTATGCTCAATTGAAGTTATTTAACCCCATATTTCTTGGATGCTACTAGAGGATTTATATTTGGCTAATATTTAGTTTTTTTATTTCAGATTGGGTTCTTTATCCAAAATGCTCAAGAGCATTTTCTAGAAAAGTTGCCATTTTTTTTTGCTACTGCATAACTTACACCAAATTTGGGGATCCATTTAAAATTTTTGATAGTCAAGGAGTTTTGGTTTGCATTGTTTATTTTGGTTCATGGTGTCATATAAGGTTTATAAGGTGTGAGGGTTTATAATTGTCATGGTCTCCTTGGGAAGGTTCTCAGTAGGTAAATTATTGTCATGTTTGTCCATTTGGTTTTTTTAAAAGCTTGCCATAGGACTATCTCATTCCCAAATCAAAACATAGTTGGAACCCTACATCCTTATAATTATTCATTTTTCATTTAAATTGCAAATCACATGAAATTTTGTAATTTAAAAAATATAAAACATTCAAAATCATGAAAAAAAATACCAAAATAATAAAAAAAAGTATTAAAAAAGATAATAATAAATTAGCTAATAAAATAAAATGTAATAAAATAAAGGGTTTTTTTATTATTACCTTTTTGTTTTCTCATACAATAAAGTCATCCCACTCTCCTAAAACCTAGGTGAGTAAGGTCCTCAAAATAATGGTTAATAAAATAAAAATATATATAATAAAAAATAAAAGTAAAAAACAAAAATAAAATATATAATGAAATAAAAGGTAATAAAATAAAGATTTACTTTATAAATACCTTGTTGAAATTTACATCATAAATACATTGTTGTTTTATTATATTTTTGGATAAATTAATTCTAACTCCACTTACGTGCACAATAAAAAAAATGGTGACATAATTTTTGAGATGAACCCCAACCTAACCAACCAACGGATGCATCACTAAAGCATAGTCAACACGGAGATACAAAGTCCAATGAGCATGGTCAATAGTGGTAGGTTTGATTTAATGTGAACAACTTGTCACAAGCTATTATGAGTATTCACATTAATAAACCACACATCATGCTTTCACACAAGATATGTGGGATTAAACCAAACATTCCATGATAGAACGAACACATCATGCATGTGAAATATGAATAAATAGTGGTGCAAATAAAAGAATACAGAGTAAAGTGAAATTCATGGCATGATGTTCATTTCAAATTTTAGGGGAGGCATGGAGGAGTTTTTTTCAATTCCCAAGAGACTCCTAATCCAACACCATATGTTATGCACCATTATTTTTTGGAGAGATCTAGAGCCACTTGTTTAGGTATTTATTTTATATTTTTAGTTTAAGGTCTAAGGAAAAATAATAGGTAGTAACCTAAACTAGTCGAGATCCGTGTCATTCATTTTTGGGGATATATAAAGGTTTGATATTGGATTTATATGGGGTGTGATAAAAAATTATGGAGCTATTCTTTTCTTTCATGTCGAGTGTGTTGGACATGAATACGGGATAAAGTTGATCATTCCTTTGAATTCGGTGGGTGAGAATAGAAATGGAAGTATTATGGCTTCATTCTTCCTTCTCTTCGCTCGTTCTCGCACTCACTTTCTAAAGAGAAAAAAAGATAAAAATTGATCAAGTATGACAAGGGTATACATAGTAAAGTGAGTGGTTCATGTTGCATTATTTATTTTTTGAATGCACTTTGGAGAAATATTTTTTAGATTTATTATATTTTACATAGATAAGACATTGGAGAAGCTATTGAGGAGGATGTTGCCTCTAGGAAAACTAGTGCTATGTGAGGAACATATAGATTATTCAATTGTAATAGAATATAAAGGCCCCCCTATGGAGTACCAAGATATAAAAGTAGAGCCTTTAGATTTCAGGCATTTGAATATTCCCACAACAAAATCCTTATTATTGAAAATAGTATCGACATCCACATTGATATAGAACTCCATACCAAAGTCACTGCCAATTATGCAGTCAGTTATACCTAGTTTGACACCTTAGATTTGGGGTGTTGTAGCATCAACAACATCCCATCAGAACAGTGACAACTACATCAATTGTACTCTTGATGCTGATTTTGATGATAGTCATAATGACAACAACAATATAGTGCAAATATGGTAGTTGCAACCATTTATTCTATCTCTAAAGTTCACTTCCCTATAGAAAAATCATATTATTCATCCCATAGTTGTACTTCAAATTATAGATGCATGGACACCATTAACACATCAACAAATACATGAGATTTTAATTCTTATCAAGAGTGCATGGTAAATGCATCACCATTCCTTCACAAAGCAGTCTTTCAAAAACAAATAAAGAATACAATATTGATGGTTTCTCAAATGAATCAGAATTCCCTCCCCAATTCCAAAATAATTTAAGAGGTAGTGACGAATTATAATAAGAGAATATGAATTTGATTCTTCCACATAACACATTGAAAATAGATTTCCATCATTATCTCTACAAAGCAATGGATGCAAGTGCTTGTGGAGACTACAACAATAATGTGGACTTCTATAAGGGGCCCAAGAACATGGAGGAAGTCAATTAATTTGATAACAAAGATATTATCATACCAATTATACAAGATCTCAATAAATGAATTTGCATGGAATACATTACACCATGCACATAAATTCTTTACCATAATGAAAAATATTAATTTTAGAAAATGAAACTGTTATGAAATACATTTTGAAAGAAATTTTATGAAATGTGTGTCAATATTATGAAGAAGAATTGAAAAAAATATGAAGCAAAAGTGAAAATAAAAGGTTTTATTTGATAATATTAAAAATGCATTTAAGTGCTCAGAGAAAGGGTCAAAGACTTTTGGTAAGGATTGCATGATGGAAACAAGATTTCTTGAAGAAAATTATCCTCCCAAGTTGTTGGACTGCACCAAATTTCACCATTGAAATCCATTTAAGCATGGTATTCTACAAATATATTTCATTTATAAAATCTTTCTTTTGGCAATATATTGGAAATTTTAGTAATTTTTGTGCATATGAATGGTAAGCTTATCTATTATTTTAATTTTTAAATATATTGTGATCTTTTCCTTAGAATATTTCACCACGTTAATGTTGGACTACATGAATATGGGTCAAAATAATTCTATTTTAATGTAGGATATTGATGTATGCAGGTTTAGTTTGAAATTTTAAATTTACGACAACTTGTTATTTTATTTTATTTTCTCTAACCATAGCATTTTATATTGTTTTAATCTCATCAATTACAAAATATAAAAAAATAAATAAAATTTTAAAATCCGAAAAAGGAAACATGGCCACAATTCTAAAATTACATTTCTAATTCTCATTCTACACAAATTCACATTTTTAAGGGAAATTTAAAATTTCAAACTTTGCACATTTTTCAAAAAATCAAATCAATATCATTTTATGTAAAAATAGGAATTTCAATAAATTCCATATTTTCATTAAAATGAATGATTAAGGTGATATTCCAAAGGCCCTACATTGCAAATTCAGATTTTAGTCCTTTTCTTTTATGCTCAAATAAATCTTAACAAGGGAAGATAAAATTGGTTAACAAAAGAAAATAAAATCGATTAACAAAAGAATATAAAACTTGTTAACAAAAGAAGATAAAATAGATTAACGATTTGAGATAAAAAGGATTAAATCACCATTGAAGGATTGTTATTTCAAAGTAGACAGATTATCAATAATATCACATTTTCATAAATTCCATGAACAACCAAGTTATTGCAAATAAAATCAACATCAAAACAAGTCCCTTTTTAATAGGTATATGCTACACTAAGGTATCCAATTAATTTTTAACATTTCACATTTTACTAAGCATTGCAAGAAAGTTTAACACATTAAAATGAACCTTGGGAAATTGCAAATATTTTCTTTCAAGAGAGGATATTCGGGCAGAATCCTGATTGTGAGTATGGTTTTGCAATTGGGTAAAATTATTACTCAACACATTCATCTAAGGGAGATACAGATTCTTATGCAACACAACAAACATCATTGCATCCTTATCTAAAGAAAAGCTTTACTTCCTCTAGGATACTCTAAATCTAGTCCATATACAAAGCAAAAATTATATTAGAAGTTTAATCTTGTTGATAAAAGGCCCGTGTCACACTATATAAGTCCTTTGGTATTCATATCTCTCATAGACACAACTTAATACTAATGTTTCTTTGGTCATAACTATCATCTTCTAATATCCTTGGATTCTTACTTAAGGAATATCATATATCATTCAACAAATTTAAGTCCTTTATATGTATTCAATGCATTTTTATAGTCAGTCATACCATCCATAATTAAAATTTAAACATATGATGTATCAAGAAAATTGTGCTCTTAAATATTCCAGTTAAGAACATATTTTTATTTAAGTTACTCTTTTGTGATATTTTTCAAATCATGTGTAACTTAGATGTATACCTAAAAAAATTAATCATGATTATTTTGTCATATATTTTTTTTATTGATTAGAGGAAGGGATTTTGAAAGGGTCCTCAAACCTTTATAAAATGAAAATACCTTTGGTGAGGACTTTAAAATACATGCTCCAAAGGGAGGAAAATCCAAAAGGAGAGAAATGAAAGAGAGAATATAAAATATATAGAGCCTCAACATAGCACAGAATAAGGTAACTTTGACCAAACAATAAAAATATAAACCCAATATAGAACAACATTGAAGCAAAGCAAAAAGGGTAAACAACCACAACAAAGGTGACTAGAGCATAAGCTACTCAAAATCCACATTATTGGGAGAATCCATTCGATCCTTTAGATTATCATATGTAATATTCCTCTTTAGTTCTTCAATGAGGGTGGAGCCTTGGTACACCAAAGTCATGCTCATGCTAGTTTCTTTGGATAGGATCCCCAAAATATCTTCCAAACCTTGGAAATGCTCTATCTTATTGATAGTTGGAAAATAGGAGAAATGGAGAAGGTTTTGAAGGCCCAAGAGAGGTTCCCAAGGTGACTATATTTTTGGAGGGAGTATGACGAGGGTTAATACATCATTTTAATTTTTGAGTTTTATTAGAGTTCACCACTACATCTGAGAGTTGATCTAGTTCACTATGAGTAGGGGAATATTTTATTTTCTCAACTTTAGATTTGATGATTATTCTATTATGTATTTATTATTAACCATATTTAACTCATCTAGACATATTAACCTTTTAAATAAATTTATAAGTATCTAAAATCATAATAAAATTAATCACCATATCATCAAAACGTCAATACAACCAAGATATCAAAAATCAAATAGTATACCTATAGGTCATGAATCATATACATCATAGTATTAAGTATACATAAAATATTATAATAACAAACTTTACACCATAGATCTCAAAATCCTATATCTTGGATGTTGTATCTTGGGTAAGACCATCTCTTATTTCCTTCTAAAATTATGAAACATTTATTTTTCTTTGTAGCTACATGTATGTGCAAGTCTTAGATTTAGATCTCATCCATGCAGTAGAAGGAGAAGTATTCAAACTTCTATAATAACCTAATAATAAGTCATTCTATAATATTTCATACACTCTTGTGTGGTATCCATTTACTTTTAGAATTAGGTAATCTCATCATGGTGTGTCTAATAATATTTCTATAGATATTGTTAGGAATGGAGCCTAATCATGAGGAGGCTAAACAGAGAAAGTTTTTGGATTTACTGCAGGACGGGTAGGGAAAGTTTCCAGATTTACAGTATGTTATTCTACTAGAGGAAGTTTCCGAATTTACAACAGGACAACCAGGGAAAGTTTTTTTTGTTTTTATCCCAAAATTAGATTCTGGGAACTCAATGTTAATCTTGGAATGTATTAAGAAAAGCAGTTTGTTTTTTTTGTTTTTTTCTTATATATAGTTGTGAGGAAAAACAGAGATGACTATGACAATGAAAATTACTATGTTGATTCCTTGAAAAAATAGAGAGGAAATTACAGCAGATGTTGGCTGTAGGTTGTAACCCTCTATTGCTTGGATTGAGAAAGGAAGGATTGAAAATTCTCGGTGGATGTAACCCACATTGGGTGAACCACATTAAAATTGTTGTCTCTTCTTCTGTGTGTGTTTGTATTATTTTTCTTTAATTCTCATTGTTAAAGTTTGAAACACTATAATTGCTTTTCAATATTTTATATAGTGATTTACTCTAACAAGTGGTATCAGAGTGGTTGTTTTGTTGGGTGCACTTGACAGAAGGAGAATTTCTGGATCAAGTGGGAGCAATGGCGGAAGAAGGGAGGTTTAGAGTTCAAAAATTCAATGGTCAGAACTTTCAATTATGGAAGATGCAGATGGAGGATTACTTGTACCAGAAGGATCTTTACTTACCTCTTGAGGGGGAAACAGAGAGACCTTCATCTATGTTTGATGAGGAGTGGAGTCTCCTTGATAGAAAGACATTGGGTACTATGAGGCTATGCTTGGGAGCCACCATAGCCTTCAACATCTCTAATGAAAAGACTACCAAGGGAGTCATGGATAATTTGGCCAAGATGTATGAGAAACCATCAACATCAAATAAGGTATTCTTAATGAAAATGTTATTTAACATGAAAATGAGTGAAGGAGGATTTGTGCATGATCATTTAAATGAATTTAATACTGTCACTAATCAATTGCATTCAGTAGGATTGGATTTTGATGATGAGCTTAGGGCCTTATTAATCTTATGCTCTCTTTTGAAAAGTTGGAACAATTTTGTAATGGTGGTAAGTAACTCTGCTTCGAGTTCAAATAAATTAGAATTTGATGATGTGGTTGGTGTGATACTCAGTGAGGACATGAGAAGAAAAACCACAGGAGAATCATCTAGCACCACCTTAACTGTTGAGAATAAATGAAGAGGAAGAGAAAGAGGCAAGAGTTCACATCATGGAAAATCCAAAGGCAGATCCAAATCATGTGGAAAAGTAAAGCTACAGTGTTGGCACTGTGGCAAAAAGGGTCATCTCAAGAAGGACTGTTGGCAAAGAAAGGGTGATGGAAATGAAGGTAATGATAATAATGGTAACACTTCGAAGCCAATATTCATTGGACAAATTCTATAAGATGCTTTAATCTTATCTCTTGATAGAAATAGTGATTATTGGGTAATTGATAGTGGTGCTTCATTCCATGCTATCTCACATAAGAAATACTTCATAGATTATGTTTCTGGAGATTATGGACAGGTTCTATTGGGAAATGACCAACCATGTAAAATCGTGGGTATTGGAAAGATTTTGATTAAATCCCCAAATGGATGTCAATGGGCTCTTAAAGAGGTGAGAAACATACCGGATTTAAAGAGAAATCTTATATCGACAAGTAAGCTTGATGGTGAAGGATACACGGTTGCATTCGAAGAAAATGCTTGGAAAGTTACTAAAGGTTCATTGATAGTAGCTAGAGGTAAATTGGTGGGTACTCTTTATTTACTTATTAATTTTTCTCACTGCTCCATGAATTTAGTTTCTACAAGTGAGAGTGCATCTTTGTGGCACCAAATACTTGGCCATATGAGTGGAAAAGGTATGGAAATTTTACATTCAAGAAAGTTATTGCCTAAGTTAAAAGAGATTGATTTGGAATTCTGTGAGGATTGTGTTTATGGTAAAGCAAAGAGAGTTAGATTTCTCAAGGATGGCAAGGAAAGGAAGAAAGAGAAATTGGAGCTTGTGCACTAAGATGTTTGGGGCCCAACTCAGGTAACTTCTCTTGGAGGTTCCTCTTACTATGTACTTTTTATTGATGATGCAACAAGGAAAACATGGTTATATTGCATTAAGAATAAAAGTGATGTTTTTAATACCTCTAAGAATTGGAAAGCATTAGTTGAAAATGAAACTGGAAAAAGGTTAAAGTATCTAAAGTCGGATAATGGTGGAGAATATTGCAGTAGAGAATTTGATGTGTTTTGTTCTAAAAATGGAATTAGAAGAATCAAGGTAGTTCCAAGAACACCTCAAGAAAATGGGCTTGCAGAAAGAATGAATAGAACCATCATGAAGCGTGCTAGGAGCATGAGAATACATGCAGGCTTACCATTATTTTTATGGACTCATGCTGTTGATACTGCAGTATATCTGATTAATAGAGGACCGTCTAGTGCCTTGGATGGAGGAATTCCGAAAGAGCTTTGGATAGGTAAACCAGTAAATTATTCTTTCCTTAAGGTATTTGGATGTGAGGATTTTATGCATATAGAAAAAGAGAACATAAATAATTTAGATGCTAAGGCCCAAAAGTGCTATTTTATTGGTTACGGTATTGATGGCTTGGGTTACATATTATGGGATTGTGATAACTGAAAAGTCATTAGAAGTAGGGATGTCATATTTAATGAAAAAAACTTGTATAAAGATCAGTTGCAAGAAAAGAAACAGAAAGAGGAAATTGCTGAATACATAGATCTTGATGGACACATAGAAAAGGTTACTCCAAAAGTGGTAGAAGATCAAAATGTACAACAGCAACAACAAGCACCTCAATTTCCAGAAAGTGTTGTTAGACGTTCTACCAGGATAGGTAAAATTCCTTAATGTTTCTCTAATTATGTTTTATATACTGATGCTGGTGAGCCAAAATGTTTTCAAGAAGCATTACAGATGGATATCAATAATAAGTGGGAGCTTGCAATGAATGAAGAAATGAACTCTTTATTCCACAACCAAACTTGGTATTTGGTTGAGCTACCCAAAGGTAAAAGAGCTTTGACCAATAAATGGGTGTGCAGGATTAAAGAAGAGAATGAAGGGCATAAAAGATGCAAAGCAAGACTAGTGGTCAAGGGATTTGCTCAGAAAAAAGGTATTGATTTTGATGAGATTTTTTCTCCAGTTGTAAAAATGACCTCTATTAGAGCTATTTTGAGTCTTGTAGCTATATAAAATTTTTTTCTAGAGCAATTGGATGTGAAGACAACATTTCTTCATGGTGATTTGGAGGAGGAAATTTATATGCACCAACCAGAAGGCTTTCAGGTGAAAGGTAAAGAGGATTGGGTATGTAAACGGAAAAAGAGCTTGTATGGGTTAAAACAAGCTCCTAGATAGTGGTATTTAAAATTTGATAAGTTCATGGCTAATCAAAGGTTTGAAAGATGTCAAAGTGATCACTATGTATATTTTAAGCAAACTGGAAATGGTAACTATGTTATTTTTCTATTGTATGTGGATGACATGTTAGTTGCAGGAACAAATATGCAAGATATAAACATGCTCAAGAAGAAGTTGGCTAAATCCTTTGCCATGAAGGATTTGGGAGAAGCCAAACAAATCCTTGGTATGAGGATAACAAGAGACAAGGAGAGTCACACTCTGAAATTATCACAAGAAAAATACATTGAAAAAGTGCTTAAGAGATTCAACATGAACAATGCAAAGTCTGTTGCTACTCCATTGGCAAAGCATTTCAAACTCACCAATAATTTGTCTCCCAAGACACAAAAGGAACAAGAGCATATGGCTAAGGTTCCCTATGCATCAGCGGTTGGAAGCTTGATGTATGCAATGGTTTGTACAAGACCAGACATTGCCCACGTAGTGGGAGTAGTGAGTAGATTTATGAGTAATCCGAGAAAAGGACATTGGCAAGCGGTAAAATGGATACTCAGGTACTTGAGAGGAACTTCAAATTATTCTTTGAATTTTGGAGGCTCTAATATATGCTTGAAAGGTTTTGTAGATTCTGATATGGCAGGTGATCTTGATAGTGGAAGGAGCACTATTGGCTATATCTTTACTATAGGAGGAGGAGCGGTTAGTTGGATTTCTAAACTCCAACACGTAGTTGCCCTTTCAACCACTGAAGCTGAATATGTTGTTGCTACAGAAGCAAGAAAAGAGATGGTTTGGTTGCAAAGACTAATGGAAGAATTGGAGAAGAAGCAATAGGATAATAGGTTGTGCAGTAAGAGCCAGAGTGCTATAAACCTTGCGAAGAATTCAGCATTCCATTCAAAAACTAAACACATCAAACTCAGGTATCATTTCATTAGATCAGTACTGGAAGATGGATCTTTGAAATTAGGGAAAGTGCACACATCACAAAATCCTACTGATATGCTTACAAAAGTGGTGTCAAGAGAAAATTTGAGCTTTTGCTCAACTTCAGTTGGCCTTAAGGAATAAGAGGCCATGATGAGAATTTTTCGATCCTTGGTTGCAATATGGTGCAATGGAATTAGTATCCAAGTGGGATATTGTTAGGAATGGAGCCTAATTATGAGGAGGCTAAACAGAGAAAGTTTTTGGATTTACTGTAGGATGGGCAGGGAAAGTTTCCAGATTTACAGTCTGTTAGTCTACCAGAGGAAGTTTTCGGATTTACAACAGGATAGCCAGGGAAAGTTTTTTTTTTTTTATCCCAAAATTAGATGTTGGGAACTCAATGCTAATATTGGAATGTATTAAGAAAAGTAGTTTTTTTTTTTCTATTTTTTTCTTATAAATAGTTGTGAGGGAAAACAGAGATGACTATGATAATGAAAATTACTATGTTGATTCCTTGGAAAAATAGAGAGGAAATTACAACAGATGTTGGCTGTAGGTTGTAACCCTCTATTGCTTGGATTGAGAAAGGAAGGACTGAAAATTCTCGGTGGATGTAACCCACATTGGGTGAACCACGTTAAAATCATTGTCTGTGTGTTTGTCTTATTTTTATTTAATTCTACTGTTAAAGTTTGAAACACTATAATTGCTTTTCTATATTTTATATAGTGATTTACTCTAACAGATATCTTTAAGGAAAGGTGTTTTGATCCTAAAATAAACTGATCACATATGAGTCCACTAAGATACTAGCTTCACCCTATTGCATTTTTTATCTTGCATGATCTTTCTTAATAACTAGAATTATTATTATGGTCATAATCTAGTATCCTACATACATAATTGATCCCTCTTCTATCTTGTGATACCATACTTAGTTTCCCACTAGAATGCTACCACCCAAAATTCTAATATAATAGATTCCATGATAATGGAATATCATCATTAGATAACCAAGATCCTAAATTAATGAATATAGTAGAATCCACCTCTTTGTTTGACCATCACTACAAAACCACATCTAGTGGTGCAAAATACACTAGCCCGTACTACCTCAACAACTACATGTATTAGAATAGCTCATGATCCCTGTGATGGATAATAATCTATCTCCTCCATCTAGCTCAAGCTAGCTCTCATGCATTCTCATGCTTATTTAAATTAAATTTTTATGGGCTTGATATTATTTCATATTGTGTGAAGTAATAAATATGTCTGAATTCTCATCCCAAGTACCCTTTGTGGTGCTCATCTAAAAAATATCTAAATTTTTTTATGACATAGTAAAAGTCCTTGGGAATTTATCTAAGGTAATTATAACATCCCTTATGACACAATAGAATACATTCAACGTTCATCTAAGGAAAACAAAAATTCCATCATGACACAATAGGATTCACTAGGTACTCATTTAAAGAAAATCTCAAGTCCTTTTATATTCATCCAAGGTAAATATAAAGTCATTTGCAATACAATAAAATTATTTGGATACTTATCCAAATAAAATATAAAGCTCCTATAGGATCCTCTAAATCAAATCTTTATACTTAAAAAAAAAATTATATCAAAAGTTCAATCTTGTACATAAAATATATTTTAGAAACAACTTAATCATAAAAGTCACTTTTTGCACAACTATCATCATCTAATGTTGTTGTATTTTTATCTAAGGTACGTCATACATATTTCATTAGCTATAAGTCCTTGATGACTGTTCAAGGCACATTAATAATCTATTGTTTAACCTATAACTAAAATACAAACATGTGACATATCAAATCAATTGTGTTCTTAAATATTTTAGTTAAGAACACCTTTTTAATTAAGTTAGTCTTGTGCAATATTTTTTAAATCATGTGTAACTTAGTTGCATAGTTGTAAATTAAGAATGATCATTGTGTTAAGTATTTATAATTAAATAAATGTAACTCATCTAATCATATTTAAAGTTTTAATTTAATTTCTAATTATCTAAATATATATTATGTAATTTTCTTTGTATTGGTATTTTAATTTTTAGTTGCAAATATGTGTACATTCAAGTATCAAATATAGACCTCATCCATGTTGCAGTAGAATTATTCAAACTATTAGTATGACCTAATAATAGTTCATCCTCTCTTATATAGTATCCATTTACTTTATAACTATGCAATTTCATCATGATGTGTCTAAGTAGCTTTCTATAGAGATCTTTGAGGAAAGATACAATGAAAAGTACCTACCATCTATGAATGCAATAGGTACAATGTTGATTTTATTTTCAATGTAAACTTCAATACCATTTTTACTTTAATTTAGTCATTTTCAATGTTACATTGCACTAGAAATAATAACAAACAACATAGCAATGTTACCACATACTAGACATAAAGATTATGATTTCCTTGTTAGAATAATTGAAAAAGAAAAAAATATTAATAAAATCAAAGATCCTTTAGACTCCAAATAGAGCATAAAAAAATAGATGCAAACAAATGTTAGAAAACAAACAAGATGATCTATGTTTAAATTATAGTATAAACACCTTCAATAGAACCATCAATGATACTCGTGCAAAACACATGGTACATAAATTTCATATTTGTCATCAATTTATAAACTCTTCGTATCAAGTTTACAAAGCATTTTCAATCAATCAATCTATCTATATATATATATATATATATATATATATATATATATATATATATATATATATATATATATATATATATAGAGAGAGAGAGAGAGAGAGAGAGAGAGAGAGAGAGAGAGAGAGAGAGAAATAAGGGTTATATTTTTCTTATATTTTATATGAACTAAGCCCCCATTGCCCATAGACCATACCTTGGATACATATCATATGAACTTAATTTAGTCATACCATTATAGTTAGATGTTTAGTATATTTTATTTTAACTACATGTTGTGGTTGTTCCACAACATACTCCAAAATTGGGGATCCACCTTTTTATCTATGTTTTTGAGGGTTCTGTTCAGACCTAATTCTGCGATAGAAAATGAAAAGTGCTCGAGCAAAATTTTTCTATGAGTGGAATTTAACAAAGAAAATGATTTTCCAAAATTTAACAAAGCATTTACATTCTCAAATAAACTTAGAACAAAATTTCATGAGACAAACTCAAATATGCTCGAGTGGAATTTTTCCACGAGTGGAGTTTTCGAAAGGGGACTAACTCAGTGAAAATTTACTAGGGTTTTAGTGAGTGAATTATAACATGAATAATATAGAAATATTCTATGGAATATTACAAAGGATTGAAACTACCAGAATTCATCAAAGGGGTTTATGGAGAAGAAAAAAAAAAGAACAGAGCAAAACCTAAATTTGCAAAATTGATTTACTCATAATTTAAATATCATGCAGAAACAAAAATAGTTTAAAAATATTATATATTGCATGAAATAGAAATGCATCCACATACATCTACAACTTAGAAATATTGTAGTATACACCAACTAGAAAGTTTTTGAAGACTACAACTGTAACTTTTGACACTTATATTTCACACTTCTAGAATTCACCTTCTTCGTCTACATTTGCTCCAACTTCTATTATGTTCAAAATGATACCAGTGAATCATATTTATAATCGGGGATGGAGGGAAAAGGCACACCAACATTTGGACATTCATTAAAAATAAAGTATGTTGTCTATCCAATCGTCAAATAACTACAACCACTAGAAATCAATTTGGTCGCTTCAACAATTGGTGATTGAATCAGAAGATGAGATCTGTTACAAATCTATAAAGTGAAATATGATTTAATTTTTAACATTCTCTTTTAAATCATATTTCACAAAAATATTTGACACCAAGAATTTCCATCAGCTTTTTAAAATCTTTTTCCATCAAAGGTTTTATGAAAATACCTGCAACCTGATATTTCAACATGTAAAAAAATAACTCAACTTCATTAGAATTTACTAGTTATTTGATGAAGTGGTACCATATATCAATGTGCTTGGTTCTTCCATGAAATATTGGATCCTTTGACATTGTTATGGTGTAATTATTCTTACAAAAAAGTATTGTTACCCTTCCTGTTGATGATTCAGCTCACTCATAATTCTTCTTAGGTAAACTACGTAACATGTGGCTGAGGTGGTGGTAACATACTCTACCTAAGCAGTTGATAATGCAACAATTAGTTGCTTCTTTAATGACCATGAAATTATTTCTAATCCAATATGGTAAGCATAACCTAAAGTGCTCTTCCTATCTTCTATATTTCTAGCCCAATCGCTATTTGTGTACCCAACGAGCTCAAGTTGACCTTTTATTGCATAATAAATTCCATGGTTTTTGGTTCCATTGATATACCATAGAATCATTTTCCTTGCTTACAAATGAGTGTACTTTTGTGACTTCATAAATCTGCTAATAAAACTCACTGTAAACATTAAATTTGGTCTAGTTTATAAATACATGAGATTTCCAACTAGGATTTTGTAGAAAGTTGGATCAACATTGTTACCCTAATTGTTCTTGATCAATTATAAGCTTCTTGCAATCGATGTGATCATTAGTTTGCTATCCTCCATTTTAAATCCCTTTAAGACATATTTTGCATACTTGTATTGAGAGATGAAGATACCATCTGTAGAGTGGGTAACTTCAATGCCAATAAAATATTTTATTAGGCCTAAGTTTGTCACCTCAAACTCCTACTTCATGGAATTTCTAAACTACTCAAATAGCATATTGCTATTACCATTATAAATCAAATCGTCTACATACAAGCATATTATTATCATCTCTTATTATTCATTTATTTTTATTTTTATGTAGAGAGTGTGCTCATATGGGCATTTTATGAACCCATTCTTCTAAAAATATGCATCAATGAAACTATATCAAACCATAGGTACTTGCTTCAACCCATACAAGGCTTTCTTTAGCTTTAGGACCTTGCCTTATTACCCCTCCATATCATAGCTATATGGTTGGTCTATGTAGACCTCACCTTCCAACACTCCATTCAAAAAATGAACTTGGCATCCATCTAGTAAACATTCCACCCCTTTTGGGCTACCAATCCTAAAATTAATTTAACTATGTCAAGTCTTGCTATAGGTGCATACACCTCATGATAGTCAATCCCTAACTTCTTCTTGTAGCCTTTTGCAACTAGTCTAGCTTTATGCCTTTCAACTTCACCTTAGGTATTAAACTTAGTTTTATATACCCATTTTACTCTAATGGTATTCTTACCTACTGGAAGGTCCGTTAATTCCTAGGTCTGATTTTTCTCTATGGCTTATATCTCATCATCCATAGCTTTTACCTATGTTCTATTTTGAATTTTTTTTTCAAATGAAATTTGATCACACTCAAAAAATAAAGTAAAATCATAATGTTCTTCCTCTTCAATTTCATTTCTAGTTACCTCATATATATCTTGCAAGCTCCTTATATTTAATGGCGTATTTAAGTTGGGGACCATTCTTGCAAGTGGAGGTGATTGTGATGATGAGACAGTGCTATTGCTGGTACTAGAACTAATATTTAAAGCTACAGGTGGATGCACTCTATCTTCTTCAAAGCCCTCAGAATCAATAATTGATGGCTCTTGCTGACCAGTCTTGGATTTCTAATTCCAAGCTTCATCTTCCATGAAATTCACATCTCGGATTATAATCAACTTCTTTGTAACATATTTATACAACCTATAAGGCTTTGATTCTTCACTATAGCCAGTAAAGATGTATTTTTCTACTTTGTCATCTAGCTTATTTCTCTTCTCATTTGGAACATGTGCATATGCTATGCATCCAAAAACTCTTAAGTGAGCAACACTAGGCTTCTAGTTGCTCCATGTCCTTCACATTCTTCATGGGACACCTATTTAGAAGACAAACTACACAAGGTAAATATTCTACCCATAAATCATATGGTATTCACTTTACGTTCAACATGCTCCTTGCCATCTCCATTATGGTTTTGATATTCCTCTCTGCAATACCATTTTACCGTGGTGTATATCTGGTTGTAAAATACCTTCTAATTCCATTTGTTTTAC
Organism: Wollemia nobilis; assembly: GCA_028583015.1. NCBI lineage: Eukaryota > Viridiplantae > Streptophyta > Pinopsida > Araucariales > Araucariaceae > Wollemia > Wollemia nobilis. Next base: position 4,825,453 of record JAQPPZ010017073.1, read on the forward strand.
AATTTTTTTGGTATTCATTAAATATGTATTCACCTCTTTCATCTGTTCTAATAGTCTTCACATAATAACCGCTCTATTTTTCAACCAAAGCTTTAAACTCCTTCACTTTTCTAAAAGTTTCAAACCTTTTTCTGATGGGATATACCCATGTCCTCTGATTAAAATCATCTATGAACATTAAGAAGTATTTGTTTTTGGTAAATTAGCTCATTTGCATAGGGACACAAATATGTAAATGCACCAATTCCAATGGTTTTGAATCTCTCCATGACTATCCTATAGGGAATGCATTCCTATGTTACTTGCCTACTAGGCAACCTTCGCAAGCTTTATTAGGTTGCTCAATGAGAGGTAATCCCTTCACCATCTATTTTATGTATAGCAAGTTCAAGCCACTAAAACTTAGATGATTGAATCTAAGGTGCTATAACCATCTAGCATCTTTCACAACTGCACTAAATGAAAGCAATAGTTCATTTTGAATTTTTAGGGGAAACATCTTGTTCTTTGTCATGGCCATATTTTCTATGAGCGCATCTCTTTATATCTGATGATATAGGCTCCATTTTTCAATTGCATAGTGTGCCTCTTTTGCACAAGTTGTCCAATGCTCAATAAATTATGTTTCAACCCAGGCACATAATACACATCAAGGATGTACCTTTTTTTGTCTTTCTTGATATGGATTATAATATTTTCTTTGCCCATGATAGGTAACTTGCTATTATTTCCCATATTCACATCAGATTTTATGGTTTCATCCAACTATGAGAATATTTCTCTATTCCCAAAAATGTTATTGATGCACCCACTATCAAGATACCAATTATTCTTCTAGATTTCTTCATAAGTGTTTTAAGTTAACATCATAGTCCCACATACATCTCTACTCTCTGCATTATTATTTTCATTTGTATAGTGGTTTTACTGTCTATTTTCCTTGGCTAACTTCTTTCTACACCCATTACTATAATGGCCAAATTTCTTGCAATAATAACATTGGATCTTTGACATATCTCTGGTTTGATCATGCTTGTTGATTTCCATGATTACCTCTTCCTCCTCATTAATGGAAGTTATAGTTGGTATATCCTTCATTGGGGTTTGACCTTCCTTCTCTCTTATGGCCTCTTCCATTCTTACCTCTATTATTTTATCCTCTTCCTCCTTGAGACCTTGAGGTTTCTTATGGGATTCTTCTCTTATGTTGTTGTCTCAAAATGAGATTTGCATCTTAAACACTTACTCTAATGAGAACTGAGATGACTGACTCAACCTCTACTCATGTGTTTGTAGAGAACCCATGAGCTCATCTACTAAGAGGGTTGTTAAATCCCTTGATTCTTTAATTGCAATCACCATTAAGTCAAACCTTGCTGGTAGACTCCTCAATATAAAAACTACTTGGACTGATCCAAAGAAACCTCTTCCACCAAAACTGCTCCATTACTCTCACTTTTATTTCCAACTAAAGAATGGATTGATCACCACTCCAAAATATAACTTGACACAAATGTCACACAACGTCAGGTTTCCTCTAGCTCAGCTACGAGTTTACTCCTACTATCTATGTATTGAGACAGGTCATCACCTCCCCAAAGATCAGTATATTTGCAGATTGTGTAGTCTTGATGTGGAATCTAAGGAGTATTTTATTTTCACATGTCCTATATACTACGAGATACGAGGTATATATTATTGCTTATTCAGAGAAACCCATACACTAAAATATTGGATTAATTATGAAGATCAGATATGCATTGCCCTTTTCATTCGAGAATTATTCAATCTCAGGAAATAACTACTTAGTAATAGTCTGTAGAAGATAATAGGATCTTGAATTATCACTTCATTCTTCTAACCTCCAAAGGCCATGACCAGGAAGCGCCAGGGTGAGCATAGACATACAACAAGATCAACTCATCATCAACTCCAACAAAGAACATCTACAACGACATCCAACTCTTACATCACTCACTTCTCTTTAGCCTTGAATATTAGAAGTAATCCTTGATCCACAGATCTTGTATATCATATATCATCATTTTTACTATTTTTCGTACTTTATTTTCTCTGGAGATGCATTAGGAACTCCCGTTGTATTTTATATGTCCTACTTTACAATCCTATTGACCTGTTTTGGTCACTGATGGACATTAATACAAATTCAAATTCAAATTTAAATTCTACTATTATCTAGTTCTCAATATTCTTTCCATTCAACCTCATCTGGTTGATGATACCCATTGTATGGGTAAAACAGTTGCTCATGGACTCTAATTCACTCATATGTAGATTTTCAAACTCACTTCTCAGCCTCTACAACCTCACCAACTTCACTTTATTGATGCCTTGGAAGGATATCAATAATGTTTCTCATGCCTCCTTTGATTTGGTTACTGCTACAATTCTTAGGAAGATAGTCTTCTCAACTACCTACATTATGTAAAATAATGTATTCTAGTCCTTATTTTGATTCTCCTTCAATAAATCTAGCTTCAGTTGGGAGAGCGCTCAATGTTGCTACATCTATGGGTTTTGGGTAACCAATCTCCACTAGGTTCCATAGCTCCTGAGACCCGAACAATATCTTCATTTAGATGCTCTAGTAATTGTAATTTTAGCCATTGAATTATGGCATCTACAACTGCAACGAATTATTGTCGAAAGTTTACTTCTTCAACCTTCCACAAATGGTGCTAGCTCTAATACCAATTTAAAAGATGTGGTGCACGGTATAGTGGACTTAAACTATAACTCCAAAAGGAGTAATACAAATTTCTTTGATAAAATTTGGTGGAATACAAATTCCGCTAGTCAAAATTCTGGAAATGCCTTTCCAGAAAAACTGTGGGTAGAATTTATAATAGCCTGGAGTAGACCAGAATTTAACAAAGTAAATGACGGGCATATTTTAAGAAAGATTTCACCAACGAAAATTAACTTAGGATGGTAAATGCGAAATCCACTCGAACCTAATTCCACGATAGAAAATCAAAAGTACTCAAGCGGTTCGTGAGCAAAATTTAACAAAGAATATGATTTTCCAGAATTTGACAAAGAAAATGATTTTCCAAAATTTAAAAAAGCATTTACAATCCAAATTCTGCTCAAACAAAATTTTTCGAGACAAACACAAATATGCTTGAAAAAAAATATTTCCGCAAGTGGATTTTTCAAAAGGGGACTAACTCAGCCGAAATTTACTAGGGTGTTAGCGAGCGGATTATAACATGAACAATATAGAAATATTCTACGGAATATTACAAAGGATTGAACCTGTCGGAGTTCTTCAAAGAATTTCGTGGAGCAGAATAAAAAATGATGAGAATAAAACCTAACTTTGCAATGTTGATTTGCTCAATAATTTAAATATCACGACGAAATAAAAATACCCTAAAAGTATTATATATTGCACAAAATTGAAAATACCTCTACATATATCTGCAACTTAGAAAAATTGCAGGATACACCAACTATAAAGTTTTTGAAGACTACAGCTTCAACTTTCGATACTTCATTTTCGTACTTCTGGCATTCACTTTCTTCGTCTACGTTTGCTCCAACGGATCGTATTTATAAGTGAGGATGGAGGGAAAAGACACACCAACATTATGACACGCATTAAAAATAAAAGTATGTATCTATCCAATCGCCAAATAACTACAACCACTCGAAATAAATTATTCGGCCACTTTCAACAACGATTGAATAAAAAAATAAATCTGAGGAGAAATCTGATTTAATTTTTATCAATCAAGACATGTTTATAAATTATAAACAAACGCATAGTGTAACGGAAATCTTTCATTTTTGTTTTTTTCCCGCCCATCATCTCCGTAACGAAAATGTTCTGATTTTGTTTCATCTTCCTGTTGTGGATCCTTTAAAACATTAGACTGTTTCTCATGACTTAGATCCCATATACGTGTATAGTATTTGTGAATAGTTCTCATAACTCATTCAAAGATTCTCATCTTGTCCATAAGCGTGTCCAAAATTCAGGCAATGGACCACACAGAAAAGAACATCCAGTCCCTAGCATCAATTTCAATAGGCGAAATAACTTCCTTCGGTACTTTTGCAACATTGAGGAGAGCAGTAACACGTGCAGATGATAACGCTCCAGCAGGTTTCAAAGCATAACGTTTTCATCTCCAGGGCAAACACACAATAAGGTCGTATATTCGACAGCTTGCAACACAATATCTTGTACAACAATAACTTGTTTGCAATAACAATAACTTGTTTGCAGCACTTTTGACGTACATGACTATGCCCAGCAGTACTCCATTCCAAGTGATTTCATTCACAACAAAGGAGGTTCAGCCATCCATTCAAACAGTGATAGAAAACTCTCGATTTCTCATTAGTTCTTGATTTTCTTGAGAGAAATTCGGTTATCGTAGAAACTGTTAAGAAGTTGGAGAGACTTAGCTACATGATGCAGAAAATGCAAAACTCAAAACTTGTGAAGATATTTATAAGATGTATTTTTTTTTTTGTTAGTTTTGATGATGAAGAATTTTAATTGAAAACATAATAAAAAATCATCTCTCTGACTTTCGAATTTTTGATTAAAATCTATGTTAGAGGAAAACAAATGCATTGTCCTTACCCAAAAATAGTCCATAGAAGACGTGCACGTGAACAAGTTAGCATTTTCATCCACTAACTAGCAATGGGATACCTACAATATTCACAAACTAGGACACCCAGCAAATAAAGGAATAATGACTAAAGATTTCTCGTCCATGTCCAGGAAAAGAGGTGCGTTTTACATTGACATGCATGTAAAAAATCACTCAAGAAACTACAATTAGACTTGTGCAAATTTTCATAGTGATTCTTTTCAATAAAATTTCTTCCAAAGAGAGAAAGCTATCACATTGGACATAATCTGTCCCACATAAGGACAAAGAAATACAAGTCCAATAGAAGCAACGGATAGTGCATGTTATCTTCTTTCAGCCCATCTCTTAAAGATAAGAAATGCACCTCTTTTACAATATTAATTATATACTCCATTGATTAGAATTTCGTTCCATATTAATACCTATTTTTTAAAATAAATCAACATCCTGCAATGGCAGGTTAAGGCTCAAAACCTATCTTTGAAAATAAATCAACATCTTGTTAGAAATTAAATGAGATTTCACTTTAAAGGAGGACGTTAGAAATTAAATCAGATACCACTTGACAGATCTCTCATAGATTTTATTTTCAGATCTGATTGTCACATTTTAAAGAATTTGAAGTTATTACCGGTAGTTGTAGTTTTTTGACGATTGGAAAGACATCATACTTTTAAATTTTTATGTATGTCAAAATGTTGGTAAGCATTTACCTCCAATCCCCAACTATAAATATTAGCAACTAGTATCATCAGATAAGCACAATGGAGCGGAAGGAAGAATGAGAGAACCAAGGAGTTGGAGCCGCAACCTTTAGAAACTCTCATATGAATTAAGCCTACAACCACGAAGATTGAGTTGTAGATGTGTGTGTGAAGCTTCTAGAATAAGAAGCATTTGATGTAAAAGTTTTCTTTGTAAAACTATGGCAGCTTATTCGTGAGCAATGTAAATATTTTTACGTATTAATACATTCGTGTGTTGAGCCATTAAACTTTGTAAGGTTAGGGTGCTATTTATTTTCTTGCCAACTAGTCGCCATATATTTTTTTATTTTAGTGTAAAGCCTTGCAATCACGACCTTAAAAAATCTAGAATTCTCTTTTTCACATAAAATCTAAGCTTTGCTAAAAATCGATTTTTCGAGGATATTTTTTCTTTTTGGGGAAAGTTGTAATTTTCCCCCTTGCCTTCGTAAATCTAGCAAAAATTTGTTTCACTAGCAAAAATTTGTTTTTCTCCCTTGTGTGTAAGTTAGGGTTGATCCAACTTTTATGTTATTGAGTGCATTTTGTTTTCTCCTTCTCCTTTGTAAATCAAGTGTATTTCTATTTCGTACACACTTTTCAATTTCCCACCACTTAGTGTAAGTTGAGTGTATTTCTATTGAGCGTAGTTCTTCAAAAATCAAAGATTCCTTGATTTGACCTAATTTCAAAATTTTGTGCATCTTTTGCATTGGAAACTATGCAAGTGTATTTACCATGATTTTATGTAAATCAGTACATTTTTGTTTTTCGTTATTTATTTGAAATTGGTATTAGAGCTAGCACCCTTAGTGGAAGTTTAAATAAGAAATGACATCAAGTAGTAATTCATTGCAGTTGCACATCCCACAATTTAATGATGAAAATTATGATTACTAGAGTTTCCAAATGAAGATATTGTTTAGATCTCAAGAGCTATGAAACATGGTGGAGAATGGGTACTCAAAACTCATAGATGCAGCAACATTGAGTGCTCTTTCTCAAGATGAGTTAGGTCGATTGAAGGAGATTTGGAAGAAGGACCAGAAGGTGTTATTTTATATAATTCAAGTAGTTGAAAAGGCTATTTTTCTAAGAATCATAGCAACAACCAAATCAAATGAAGTATAGGAAATTTTAGCCAGCTTCTTCCACAACACCAACAAAGTGAAGTTGGTGAGGTTGCAACTATTGAGAAAATACTAAGAAGTCCACTAGAAATATTTGAATCAGGGATGATAGTGATTGAAGAATCAATGTATTTAATTATTCTTTCAGTAGATGATATCATGGGTTCTCTACATCTTAGTTATAATTGGAGCAAGCATTCAATATGTAGGTCTCATTTTGAGACAATAGTAGAAGAGAAGATTCCCATAAAGCCTCCTTGAGTTCTTAAGAAGGAAGATGATAGAATAATAGAGGTAAGCGCAGAAGAGGTCATAAGACAAGAGGAAGGTCAAATTCCAATGAATGAGAGAACAACTACAATTTTCATTAAGTAGGAGGAAGATGTGGTGGTAGGAATCAACAAGGAGGATCAAATCAGAGATATGATAAATCAAATATCCAATGTTATTACTGCAAGAAATTTAGCCATTATAGTTATAAGTGTAGAAATATGTTGGTCAAGAAAAACAAACAGCAAGCCCACTACACAAATAAAAATGAAAATGTAGAAAATAGAGATGTATGTGGGTCTATTATGTTAACTTGCAACACTAATGAAGAAAGCTAAAAAAATACTTGGTATATTGATAGTGGTTGTAATAACCACATGTCTAGGAATAGAGAAATTTTATCATAGTTGGATGCAAACATCAATCTAAGGTGAATATGGGAAGCAATAGCAAGGTACCTCTCATGAGTAAAGGGAATATTTGTACACATCCAAAATTCATACATGCTCATCCCTATAAATTTGCAAATCTAAATAGATACTTTTAGGCTTTCATAAGCCATCGTAGGCTGTTGTAGTTATTTATAGGCTACTTTAATCACTCGTAGACTCCAAACGTATGAAAACTAGGTAAAATATATCCAAAATACCTTCTACTCACTAGGAGACCATCTAATATCTCCCTAAGGCTACTTAGGCCCTTCCCTATACCCAATTAGTACCCTATGGGACCATTCCCCACTAAAAATCCTAAGTAGGCTAATCAAGATTCTAATTTACAAGTGATATTCGCTAAACATGCACTTTATCATTAATACAAGGTTAATTGGGGTTAATGGTCTAATTATCCCTAAGCACACCCTCACACATGTATGCACCATGAATTAGTTAGGATATTTCTAGAAAATTTAACTAAACCCCAACCTATCCAAGGACTTAGCTAACCCTGGATAACCTTAACCCTTACTCATACATGTGTGAGGATGAGATATTATTTTAGGGAATGTGTGCTTGATACCATATAAAAACCCTATCCTAACATTAGTAGCCACTGAATCTATGGCCTGGTTCATCTAACCACCCCATAACTATAGCCTTTCCTATAAATAGAGGGTTCCCCCCTCATTTTATCTCTCTCTCTCCATTTCTTATCAACTTACCAAAACTCTATAGAAATGGTACCATAACTGCATCTAACAACTTTACAATGTACAAATAGTTGAATATCACTCCTTAAGCCCATTCAAATAGAGGATCTATAACAAAGGCCACTTAGAGATCAATTCGCTCTCCAACCTATGATCCAAGTTCATATTCGTAGGCCACCCTACAAATTTTCCATACAGTAGGTCCACATCAACAAATTTAGCAAGTATTCTTTATTTACAATTTCTATAGCATTTCCTTAAGTTCCTAGCAACTTTCATTATATTTTTCTTATATTTGAGTCGATTTGTCTTCATAATCATAGGTCTTCACCAAGTTAGGCCTTCAAATGAACTAATTATATTTTACAGGCCCCAAATAGGTGCAAAATAACACATACCAACAAACTACTGGTGGCTTGCACACAAAGAATCCCACCTTCACTCAGGAGTTCTGAAAGATACCATAAAGATGTTGCATGTTCATGAAGAAAATAGGGAGATCCACTTTGTAACCTAAAAATCATTCATTCATGAATAAAAATCAACATTCAGAGAAATTTATATTTTGTATATGTTGTTTGATAAAATGATGTCTTTTGGTAGCTTCATTCTGGAACAATGGGTGGGACCCCCACAAAAAGTTGTATAGACTAGTTTCTTAAAAATCTAATGTGATTTATAGTTTTTTGTTGTTGTAGGTAGATTGAAAGCATAACATAACTCCAAAATACCCCACAAATAGCTTAGGTCAGTAAAATAGGAGTTTTAGGCTCCTATACCCAATTTGCCCCCCAGCCCCTAGCTTGTGAATTCAACATCCAATTCGTAGGCCATCCTACTAATCCTATCAAACTGTCTCAAAAAACCCTAAAACAGTAGGGTAGCACAATAGAGACATCAAGAATCTTAGAAAATACTTTAGAAACCAGATATTCTTATCATAAATTCATGTTTTATTATTTCTTTGCAAAAGCAATTTCATTAAAAAATACATTACCTTATTTTGTGAAGTCTCCTTTCAAACAAATTAAGTTAGGGTTTCAGATTACTCTAAAATCAGTTAGAGTGATCCTTCCAATAAAAAATTCAAATGCACTTAGGATAGGGTTGTTTGTAATAACTTTCATTTTAGTCTCAAATTCCTTTTCAAATCTCTTTTCAAATATATCTCTTTCAAAGTAATTTTCAAATTTCTTTACCAACTTGCATTTAGAATTAGAAATTTTCAAATCTCTTTCAAAAGTCATTTCAATTTCTTTTCCAAATTTGCATTTAGGATTAGATTTCCTTATTTCTTTCATGTCATTTTCAAATCTCTTTCAAAAGTCATTTCAATTTATTTTCCAAATTTGCATTTAGGATTAGATTTCCTTGTTTCTTTCATGTCATTTTCAAATCTCTTTTAAAAGGTCATTTAAATTTCTTTTCCAAATTTACATTTAGGTTAATCATTTCAATTCCTTTTTGTATCATTTACACTAGGATTTACATATCTTTTTGCAAAATCAATTTCCATTCTTTTCATGCTTTTAGATTAGGTTTTTATTTCCTTTTCACATATTTAAGCATTTCATTTACATCTCTTTTCACACAAATAAATTTCCATTCCTTTCATGCTTTTATATTAGGTTTTTATTTCCTTTTTGCATATTTAAGCATTTCATTTACATATCTTTTCACACAAATCAATTTCCATTCCTTTCATGCTTTTAGATTAGGTTTTTATTTCCTTTTTGCATCTTTAAGCATTTCATTTACATCTCTTTTTGCACAAATCAATTTCCATTCCTTTCATGCTTTTAGATTAGGTTTTTATTTCCTTTTCACATATTTTAGCATAGCATTCAATTTATTTTTGTACAATCAATTTCAATCTCTTTCAAGCATTTAAATTAGGGTTTCAATCTCTTTCCAACACACTTAGATAAATTATCAAATTTGATTCTTCATGCACACTTCAACTTGTTTGTTTCCACGATTTATAGAGTACATTCATTTCTTTTCATAAAAGGTATTCAGGCTCAATTTCATTTTAAAAGGCACTTAGAATCTATTTTTATTTTCAAAAATACATCTAGGGCTAGTTTAATTTTTGAAAATGCATTTAGCTAGTTGTTTTGCTTTCACCATAGTGGTAATAAACACACCCTCACAAACCCATGTGGTATACACAATGGTGATATTGGATATATTCCCTAATCCATCACTCAAGATTGTTGATGTTGGAATTCATCTCCTTCCACCAGTTCATCCCCTAGACACGTTAATAGCCCCCATGAGAGGTTTTCTAGACTTCATCACTAGAAAATCCCCTACTCTTGAGACTGGTTTTCTAGAATTCATCACAAGAAGGGAAATTCCAAGTAGGATAGGATTAGATGCATTTTTTCACAAGGCTCACATAATTAGTGAACATGGTAACTATCATTCTTGACTAAGCTCACCCAAGAGTGAAGCAAACACTCAACTAGGCTAGTAGCAAGTATTAGATAGTGCCACCTCTTCTCGTTAGAGGATATTGAAATCATTATTATATTTAAGTTTCCCCTTATTTGGATATCATTTTACATCACCTTCCATACAAGTCGTCACTTTCCCATTAAGACATTGTTCTATTTTGTGCACCCTTAGGTGTTGCAGGAGGTTTCATGCCTATGAAATTCCTATTTTATCTAGAATTTCACCCCACTTCCCATATTATTTTCTAGAAGCAAGTTTCAACATCGAAACACACAAAACAAACAAACATTTTATTTTCTGCATCTAGAAATGATTCCAGTTAAACATTGTTTTTATGCTCACATAACTAGTTTCAACACATTCACTGATTAGTAGCACATCTATTAGCTATTTATAGTCTTTCACCTCTGATTTTTCTATCAGATTTATAGTCTGAAACCAATTTGTAGGTAAACCTACAAACCAAATCTCAATTTGTATAGTAACCTGGGAATCCTTTTTCCAGGAACACAAACTGCTCAAGTTTGACTAGTTTATCCAAGAACCTCATATAGATCACACCCAAAACCTCATATTTTTATTTTTGAATACTTTTGAGCATATATTTACCAGACACAATATCATGCCTATCATCACACGTAGTCAAGTGCGTGAGCAAGCGTACCTCGAGGAGGAGGTCTTTTTCCACTTCTAGTTAGTATACTTCTTCCCCTACCTCTATAGGGGAAGCTACCACACTCATAGTATACCTCTCCATAGATTCAAATTTACCTCCCATACACACTATATATCATGACAAGAATCCCACTTCATCCGGGAAATATTTCCCACTTCTTCCCCATTCACCTTCACCTAATCCACCTTCCACATTTTATGATCACATAATCTACACCACTTTGGGATATCCACCTCCTCTCTTCACTATTGATGAGGAGACTCCTTCTACCTCACCTACCTTCATGCATCATTTCTTCCAAAGTCTATCTCAATCACTATTCAAGAATGACTATTCCTTGGTCAATCGTACTCACCCCAATATCACCTCATTTACCCCTACCATAGGGATGATCTTAGATCCCTCATATTTCAATTTGAGAATGCAATCACCCCCATCAAAAATCCCTCTATCAAAACCTCCTTTAGATCCACAATATTCACCCCTCACATCATCATATTAGGATGCTTCTCAAGCACCACAACCACAATCCTCCCAATAATCCTTCTTTGCATCCTTCGATGCTACATCACAACCATATTATTAACTACAATAATTATCATACCAACTACATAAACAGACTTCATATCCCTCATTTGGTGAGACCACTTTCACCACACCACCTCCTCAGGATCCTATCATTGAATCCCATGATCCTTCTTCCTTATTACATCCATCTACATTCCACCTTCCTAGAATGTATGTTGCACCACCCTCTATGCCACTTCCATATTTGTCTTCTCTTATATTTTGTATCCCTCCACCAACTCCATTTCAAGCTAAAACTCCTAGTTTCTTCCCCACCTATGACTCATGACCCATGCCTTATCCTACCAATCCTCCTGGCTATCCTATGCCACCCAACTTCTCTGAACATTAGATACCATTATGATTTTAGCCAAATGCAGGTGTCATATTTTGATACCTCATATTTCCCACCACCAACACCATTCATACAAAATTTACGACCTCCACCACAACCTAATACATCCACATTTTTCATGACACGTCCTTCATGGTCATCATATCCTATAGTCCAACCATTATAGTAGATCCCTCTCCAGCAAAACCAGATTTAACAATCATAAGTTCTACAACAACAATACTACTACCTTCAACAGATGTCTACTCTATTGTAGGGTATCCCCTTAGCTTTAATCACCTACACTATCTAGCAGCCTCACTTATAGGTATCATTGTAATATGTCCCTCCCCAAAAATGGAGGAACAATAACTACAATATCCACCAAATTCTTAGGCTCCATCTACCCCTACACAATTCTTTGCACCTTTAGCACCTGAGCTTCAACTTCTACATAATGAAGATAAAATTCTCAACTTACATACAGCTAATTATGGGCCACAATTGCACAATCCTTTGCACCTTTAGCACCTGAGCTTCAACTTCTACATGATGAAGTTAAAATGCTCAACTTCCATACAACTAATTATGGGCCACAAACACCCACATATGATGAAATCCACAATGATCCTGTCCACTCGTATGTTCCTATTCCTTCTTATCCTTATCACTTTAATATCTTGAAGTTCAATAAATACAAAGGTAAAGAGGATCCTCGTGAACATATTAGTAATTATCACTCAGCTTGCTATCAACTTCATAGTAGCAATCCCCTCTCACTTGGGGCAAAATATCTAGATTGGTACAACATGCTCGCATACCACAACCTGTACAACTTCAAGCAACTAGCCAATGCATTCTTAGAGCATTTATCTATTAACATAAAAAATAAGAGAATTTATTTTGATGTCTATGCCTTACGACCAGCTGATTATGAACCTATCACAAAATTTTTCTCTCTATGGAGATCGGTCATCCATGACCTCGCTCATAACCTCCCATCTACTAATATAGTTACAATCTTCTCCAAGAATTATCATAAATATATCTCCACTTCTATACAACTTCATCAAAGTCATACATTTGAGGAAGCTATCACCCAAGCCAATGTCATTGAGGATATCAAGGTCTAATCTAGTAAAATTAAACTTCAACAGAAGCCATATTATGATTCAAATTCTCACTTCAATTGCAATGCACCAAATCAACCCTTATCTTAACCACAACATACCAATCAAGTAGTGGTATCCTCTCCATATTATTCATCAATATCAAAACCTCATCTTCCATAATAACTATTATCTCATACCAATGTGCCTCCTCCATCTAATCCACAATGAGCTCGCGGTCCTCGTCCTCCACATCGACATCACAATTGGACTCCACTTTATGAGACTTTACCTACTTTATTCCAGAGGTTGTTTGATATTGGTCATGTCATGTTACCAAAAATTTGACCCATAGATCTAAATTTATCCAACTTTCATGGGCACATCGAACATACCTTTTGTGTTTACCATCACTAGCGTGGCCATGAAATTCATTCTTGTTGTACCTTTCATGACTTATTAATAATGGTACTATTCAAGTTTCAAACCCCATTGCACCACAAAATAAAAATTAGGATATATATTATAACCCATTACTTGAACATGGGGGGCTAATCCTCACAGGACTCAACCCACTCAACAAGACCAATCAAGGTAAGTCAATCATGTCCACCATAATCCTCCTTCCCGTGCAGTGGTTGGCATGATTAGTATCACTACTCATAATCAACACTATCATCCACATTAGGATATGCCCATTACTCCACTCTGACCATTATCCACTCCTACTTTTCACCTTCATCCACCTACATAGCATTCCTTTTTGTTATGTTGCATTCACCACTCTTCCTTCCCTTACATCCTCTCCTCCTTCCTCACTTCTTTACTTTCCCTTTCTTCTTCTCCATCATCACCCGTTGAGAATTTTACTAATCATGTCCATTTTCCATTTCAAAAGGCTTGAAATTGCACATTCATAACTTCTAAAATTAGGGTCATATTTAACCCAAATTTTCCCCAATCATATCATCTATAATTTTTTTACAAATACCATTCGATCAGACTCACAAATAGCTTTCCAAAGGTATAATTTTTTTTCTAGTTTTGACATCGTTTGATCCCTCAAACTACCAAAATACTGTGTAGGGGTAAAACCATCCATTTTGTATGCCACCCTATGAATTCAAGTCCAATTTGTAGGCCACCCTACGAATTCAAATCCAATTCGCAGGCCAACCTACAAACTCAATTCAAGTCCATAGGTCACCCTATGAACCCCAAATTTTTTATTCCATTGTTCATGTTATGCATAGCTATGACCCTGTACAACACCCATTTGCATTTTCTACTATTAATCACATATCATCGTTCATCATTTTTCAATCACATATTCATCATTCCACCATTCATTTTATCAACCTTCTACAATGGTTCTGTTCATTTGTTCTACATATTTCGCAACTAGGAAATTTTATGATCTCCTTCTAATCCATAATTCATGATTTGGAGAAGCTTTTCTCTTTCCACCACACCCTCCACATCTAGTAGAGTTTCACTTCCTTACATCCTTTCTTTCAAAAATTGGAGCAACTTCACCTTCTCCCCATACACAATTCAAAATTGGGGCAACTTCATATGCTCCCAATACATCATTCAAAATTGGGGGTACTTTCATCTTCTCTCCATACATCATTCAAAATGGGGCAACTTCACCTTCTCCTCATACACCATTCAAAACTAGGGTAACTTCATATGCTTCCAATACATCATTAAAAATTAAGGTAACTTCACCTTCTCCCCATACACCATTCAAAATTAGGGCAACTTCATCTCTTCCAATACATCATTCAAAATTGGGGGTACTTTCACCTTATCCCCATACACCATTCAACAATGGGGAAATTTTATATTCTCCCCATACATCATTCAAAATTGAGGTAATTTCATCTTCTCCCCATATATCATTCAACACGGGGTAGCTTCACCCTCTCCCAATCCATCATTAAAAATTGGGGTAATTTGATCTTCTCCCCATACCTCATTCATAATGGGGATAGCTTCATCCTCTCTCAATCCATCATTCAAAACTAGGGGTAATTTCATCTTCTTCCAATCCATCATTCAAACACTGGGGTAATTTCATCTTCTTCCAAGGTATCATTCACAATTGGTGTTGTACCTCCTTTGACTTCACCATTCACAACTGACATAATTCATCTCATTTTCACAAAATATTTATGAATGGGGGAATTTTCTCCTCTTCCTTATAAATTATTTTGCAATTCAGGTATTGCATTCTATTTTTAATCCACTTTTATGCTTGGAAGAGGATTTTCCCTTTTTCCAACCATAATTTCATCTCACGAAATTAATCCTCCTTGCACATTCACACTTCATCACCTCTCATCTACTCATGATGGTGCCACCCAACATTGCACTCACAAATAAATCACCATCAATCACATAACATTACTTGATCCTAACAAAAGGTATCCCTTTGTTAAAGGTTGCACCCTTTTCCATACATCAACAATTCATTTAAAAACTATAGGTTTTACCATAAATCTTATGCCATTTGGCCATCACAATCAATCACTAGGTTTAAAAAGATTACATCCTTTAGTAAAGGTGGTGCCATTTACCTCATCCTCATCAAATAAAATCAATAAATAGATTCAAAAGGTTGCAACCTTTACCTTACCTTCATCACGATGATTTTTTTCCAGAAAAATAGGTTTCTTCAAAATCCTCAACAAATTTTTTAGAACATTCTATTTAGATTCTCTTAGAAAACTAAGTTTCTCTAAAATCCTCAGCAAAAATTTTGAAAAATTCTTTTTAGAATCCCTTAGCAACCCATTTTTTTTCAAAAATATCAATAAAAATTTGGATATGTTTTTCTAAAAACCTCAGCAAATTTTTTGATAGGTATGTCCAAAAAACTCAGCAAAAATTTGGATAGGATTGTTCCAAAAAAATCAATAAAAATTTGGATAGGTTTGTCCAAAACCTCAACAAAAATTTGGATAGTGTTTTCCAAAAACCTCAGAAAAAATTTGGATAGGTTTTTCCAAAACCTTAGCAAAAATTTGGATAAGTTTTTCCAAAAAACTCAACAAAAACTTGGAACTAGGTTTTTTCTAAAAATCTTAGCAAACATTTGGAAATAGGTTTCTCCATAGAAATAGTCTAGCCTAGAATAGCCTAGTCATAACCTAGTCATATCATAGTGATAGTAATAACATAGCATACACATAGCCTAGCATAGCATAGTATATCCTAGCATACTCATAGCCTAGTATAGGTGTAGCATACACATAGTCTAGCATAGCCTAGCATACTCATAGCCTAGAACAGGTGTAGCATACACATAGCCTAGAAAATGTGTAGCATACACATAGCCTAGAATAATCTCACATAGCATAGCATACTCATAGCATAGCATAGGCATGGCATACACATAGCCTAGCGTAGTCTAGACTAGAAATTTTTTACTTCTTGGTCCTCAAAGATTTTTTTCTCAGGGTAACTTTTCTTGCTTCCACATAAACAAATCAAAACCATCCATTAGCGATGTATCTTGCATTTTATTCTCCTCTTTTCCACCAATATTCTATATCACTTGGATTTATATCAATGTTTTATGGTCACTCTTCGAGTGACTACATACCTTTGATTTGATCATATTTCCATCTTTCCCTTCTTTTCTCTACCTCTTTTGGTTTTTGATCAATGTTGTATGGTCATGCTTCGAGCATTTACATACCTTTGATTGTATGTTATTAATATTCCCATTTATTCTTCATTTCATAGGCTCACTTCCCCACATTTTCCATCATAATCATCTACAGTCATCAATCATGTCAACAACCACAAAATATTGGCATTCAGTTTGACTATTTCATGTATCCATCCATGCCATTTGGATTTGGTCCTATATATGGAAACCCATATTTTAGGTATACCTTCTTGCATCTATTTGTTTCACTTGCTTTGCATTGTCAAGAAACACATTAGTCACATCCTCCTATACATTTTTAGGTATTTTATCACATCATGTAGACATCACCCCTAGTCATGTTCTTTGTCTTCCTTGTACATAAGCATTCCATTGCTCATATATATCACGACATCGGTTCTATGCTTAGCTGTGTTTATAGTAAATATTTCTATTGCTCAATCATTCATGGCTATTTTAATAAACCTGTATTGAACTTCATCAAAATATACATGATTTAAAGACTTTCTCTAGTTGAATAGATTTTGTTCATGCACCACTCACACAGGTTATATTTTAAATAAAATTTGAGTCTAGTGAAGGCAAAAACTTACGTAAGCCTCACCATGTATTAAATAGTTTCTCCTACTCATCCTATCATTTATGTGGTAAAAATATGACCTGGGGATAAACAAAGGGACAAGCATAAGAAAAAATAAAAAATGGGCAAGAAACAAAATCCAACACCCACAAGAAAAAAACACCAATAAAAAATAAAAGAGCACCACAAAAAGAGAATCAAAATGAAGAGGGGTAGAAAACAAAAGTAAAATCCTCCAAGAGTACTATCACTATGCTTGAATTCATGTTATACTTTGGTTTAACATAACATCATGGGATGATTTCCATCGCCAACAATAGGCTCCAAGAGCCTGCCTACCAGTGGAATAGTCTTACAAGTGGCAACACATCTATCACATTAGTGATTTTCTCTTGTATACATCACTTCATACTTGTTGATGAGCCATCTAATTTAGCTAAGTTTACAATGGGTTAGTTCAACCTCCATCAAAATGGATAAATTAAAACCATGTGCACACATAGGTCCATGAGCAATTCAACCTCAGTTATGGTAGTTAAGATATCTTCATGATATTGCTTAGGTATTAGATCAGTTTGATTTTTCATAATATATCATTTGAGCTCCTAGAAACTCTTTTAAACATTCACTATGCTTGAGAACTAGGGTCATGCAACATCATTGCTAACTCTATTTATCACATACATCTTTTCAGTCATACATACTTCTCATTCATTGCATCAGCTCATGATTTGTTACATCTATTCCATATGGATCTTGTACACCTTAGTCAGTTTGTACACCATATGTTTTATTTTTTTATGTTTCGATCATTAGTTAGTGTACTTCATTTTTTTATTAACCATGATAAGTATGATGGTATCCTTTCCTCTATTTTTCTATATTATTGCATCCTACATGTACGTAGGTTATCACATATGACCTATACACATTATCATTCATACTTATGTTTAGTTAGGTTCATCATACCTAGAACACATCATTCATATTAAACACACTTCACTACATGTATACATTACATACATGTAAAATCACACACATTGTATGTAGACACAACACAAAACCATCATGTGCACCCTTCACAAGGCTTGAAATTGTGCACTCATCACTTCTAAAAGTAGGGTCATCTTTGGCCTAACTTTTCATCTATCAAATTACATCCAAATTTCCTAAAAATTCACCATTGTATTGGGATCAGAAAGAGATTTCCAATGGTAAAACATTTATCTAATAATGATATTGTTTGGTCCTCTAAACACTGTATATAAGTGAAACAATCCAATTCAAAAGTCACCTTGTGAATTCATGTCCAATTCCTAGATCACCCTGTGAATTCATGTCTAGTTCATAGGTCACCCTAAAAATCACAACTCTAACCACCATATTCACATATGTTTCACTTCAACACCTTTCTTTTTTCTTATTCCAATATTCTAAATTTTTCCTCATTTTTTCATCCCTTTCCTATATCAATCGAATCATTACCATCATCACCTCATTTTATTTATCTCATTGTTGATTCCTCATTTGAGTTGGTATTATTATACAAGTCTGCTTTACATATAACCAAACAATCAAAAATTGAATCACGGATATCGCATCTATCTAAAAACAATTTTGCTAAAGATTATCTCAAGATAAACCCCATCCCAAATTAGATATTTGTTAAGACACAAGAGTTATGTGTAATATCAAAGTTTTCTTGCTTTCATTTTGTATATCGATCTTGCTTATATATTGAATGTTGTGCTTGATTCATCCATTCTTGTCAGATCAAATGGTTTAACATGTGTCACCATGCACTCATCAATCAATAAAAAGTAAAAATTTGAATAGGCATTTGTTCTATTCATGTTTGGACCATCTTGCATTGGTCATAAAAATTAAAGTAGCCATAAGTTTCCCTTACAAATATCTATATATGGTATTTTAAATCATTAGTTTCACCATCATGTCCCACCTACATCCATCCATATGCATCTCATCATTCACATTTTCTAATTCTTCTCTTCTTCTTTTACTTTCTCTCTATTTCTCCTGGATCTTGATCAATGTTGTATGGTCATGCTTCGAATGGCTACATACCTTTGATTGGATTCCATTCTTCTCCTCTTCATCTTATCTCTTCTTCTTTTGGATATAAATCAATGTTGTATGGTCACGCTTTGACCTACATACCTTTTATTTGATCCCATTATTCTCATTCCCTTTCTTTGTTGTTTCATGAACTCCTCATCTCCTTCTCCCATCTCAATATTTTTGTACTAAATTGTGTTCCATACAACATAGTACAAAAAGGGATAAATTTAGACATCCAAAATTTACACATGCTCATCCATGTATATTTGTAGATATACATAAACACTTATAGGCTCGCATAGGATATTGTAGGCCACTTTAGTCATATGTAGGCTACCGTAGTCACTTGTAGATTCCAAACCTACAAAAACTAGGTAAAACATGTCCAAAACACCTTCTACCCACTAGGAGGCCATCTACTAGCTCCTAAAAGATACTTAATCCCTTTCCTACACCTAATTAGGACCCCATAGGACCATTCCCCACTAAACATCCTAATTAGGCTAATCAATATTCTAATTTACAAGTGAATTTCACTAAACATGCACTTTATCATTAATAAAAGGTTAATTAGGGTTAATGATATAATTATTCCTAAGCACACCCTCACACATGTGTGCACCTTGAATTAGGTAGGATATTTCTAGAAACCCTAACTAAATCCTAACCTAACCTAGGAATTACCTAACCCTGGCTAAACCTAACCCTTCCTCACACATGTGTGAGTATGAGATATTATTTTAGGGCATGTGGGCTTGACACCTCCCCAAAAACTTAACCTAACCTCAATAGGAACTGACTCTAAGGTCTGGTTCATCTAACCATACCCCTAACCTTGGCCATTTATATAAATAGAGGTTTCCCCACATCATTTTATCTCTCTCTCCATTTCTTGTCAACTTACCAAAACTCTGCAAAAATATTACCAAAACTGCATATGATAACTTTACAACATGCAAACAGTTGAATATCACTCATGGAGCTCATTCGAATAGAGGACCTCCAATAGAGGCCACTCAAAGACCAATTCACCCTCCACCCTATGAATTTAGGTTCAAATTTATAGGTCACCCTATGAATTGACCATACAATAGGTCCACATCAGTAAATTTAGTAGGTATCCTTTATTTATAGTTTCTATAACATTTCCTTCAATTTCTAGCAACTTTCATTATATTTTTCTTTAGATTTGAGTCAATTTGTCTTCATAATCATGGGGATTGATCAAGGAAGGCCCCCAAAAGAACTAACAATCTTTTACAAGCCAAAAATAGATGTAGAAGAACACATACCAGTAAACTATCAGTGGACCTTGCATATAGAATCTCACCTTCACCAAGGAGTTCTGAAAGATGTCATTAAGATATTACATATTCAAGAAGAAAATAGGAAGATTCATTTTGTAACCTAAAAAGCATTCTATCATGAATAAAAATTAGCATTATGAGTAATTTATATTTTGTATATGTTGTTTGATCAAATGACGTCTTTTGGCAACTTCAAGATCATAATCCATACCAAACAAGGTGAAATAATGTAGATTCCTAATGTGTATTATGTGTTTGGGTTAAAACATAATTTTCTAAATGTTGGAAAGCTTGTGCAAAATGGGTACACTATGTAATTTGAAAATGGAGCTTGCATAATTCAAGAAAAATAAAATGGGCTTGTAGAAAATATAGCCATGACAAAGAACAAAATATTTCCCCTACAAATTCAAAATAAAATTCTGCCCTCATTCAGTACAGTTGTAAAAAATACTACATGGTTGTGACATCTTAGATACAGTTACCTACATTTTAGTGGCCTGAACCTCCTACACAAGAAGTATATAGTGAAGGGATTGCCTATCATAAAGCAACCCAATCAAGCATGTGAAGGTTTCTTAGTCGAAAAGTAGCATAGGGATGCATTCCCTCTAGAATAGTCATGGAGAGCTTCACAACCATTGGATCTAGTGCATTAAGATATTTACAACCCAATGCAAACCAGATCATTTGCCAACAAAAAATACTTTCTAACTTTTATAGATGATTTCGGTTGGAGGTCATGGATATATCCCATAAAACAAAAGTTAGAAGCTTTTGGAAAATTTATGGAGTTCAAAGATTTATTTGAAAAACAAAGTGGCTATTATATGAAGTCTCTCAAAATAGACAAAGGAGGTGAGTACATATCCAATGAATTCTATAATTTATACAAAGAAAATAGAATTAGAAGGCAATTCATAGCTAGATAGATACCACAAAAAAATGATGTTGTAGAGAAAAAGAATAGAACCATAATGGATATGACAAGGAGCAAGATGAAGGAAATGGGATTACAATATGGTTCTAGGTATAAGTTGTAGCTTATGCAATTTATCTACTGAATAGGTGCCCCATGAAGAGCGTGAAGGACAATACCCCTCAAGAAATATGGAGCAACCAAAAGCCGAGTGTTTCTCATTTATGATTTTTTGTGTGCATAGCATATGCACACATTCTAGATGAGAAGAGAAAGAAGTTGGATGATAAAGCAGAAAAATGCATCTTCAATGGCTATAATGAAGAATCAAAGGATTATAGGTTGTAAACCCTATCGTAAAGAATTTGATTATAAGTCGATATGTGAAGTTCCTGGAAGATGAAGCTTGGAATTGGAAATCCAAGACTAGTAAAAAAGTGACAACAATTATTGAGTCTGAAGACTTGGATGAAGGAATCCACATACAACCTCAAGTAGTAATACTGGTACCTGCATTAGTACTACCTCATCATCAAGGTCACCTCTAATTGCAAGAATGATCCCCAAATTGAACACACCATCAAAGATAAGAAGTGTGCAAGACATATATGACGTAACTAAAAATGAAATAGAAGAAAATTCTGATTTTGCTTTATTTTCTAAGCGTGATCCAATTTATTTTGAATAATCAATTCAGAATAAAAAATGGGTGAAAACTATTGGTGATGAGATAGAAGCCAAAGAGAAAAATCAGACCTGGAAATTAATGGATCTTCTAGCAGGTAAGAAGACCATTGGAGTAAAATAGGTATATAAAATAAATTTTAAAACCCAAGGTTATGCTAAAAGATATAAATATAAACTGGTTGCAAAAGGCTACAAGCAAAAATCAAGGATTGACTATCATGAGGTATATGCACCTACAGTGAGACTTGACATAGACATAATAATTTTGGTATTTGCAACCCAAAAAGGGTGGAATATTTACCAAATGGATGTTAAGTCTACCTTCTAGAATGGAGTATAGGAAGAAGAGGTCTACATAGACCATCCACCTGGCTATGAGCTATAAGGGCAAGAAGGAAAGGTCCTAAAATTGATAAAAATTCTATATGAGTTGAAGCAAGCACCTAGGGCTTGGTATAGCCACATTGATGTATATTTTTAGGAGAATGGGTTCATCAAAAGCACATATGAGCACATCCTCTATATGAAGATAAATGAATAGGGGGATATGATAATAGTCTAATTGTATGTAGATGATCTAATTTATACTGGAAATAGCAATATGCTATTTGAGTAGTTTTGAAATACCATGAACCAGTTTGAGATGACAGATTTAGACATGATGAAGTATTTTTATAGCATTGAAGTTACCTAATCTACGAATGGTATATTTATTTCTCAAGGTAAGTATACAAAAGATATCCTAAAGAGGTTTATAATGAAGGACAATAAACTAGTGATCACGTTGGTTGCAATAGGCCTAAAATTTAATAAAAATGATTGTAGCAGCAATGTTGATCCAAAACTTTACAAAAGACTTGTTGGAAGCCTCATGTATATAACAAAAACTAGATCAAATTTTATATTTACAGTGAGTTTAATTAGTAAATTTATGGAGGTACCAAAGAATACTCACTTGTAGACAGATAAACAAATTTTGTGGTATGTCAATTGAACCAAAAACCATAGAATTTACTATGCAAAAAAATATTAACTTGAGCTTGTTGGCTACACATATAGTGATTGGGGTAGTAGTATAGATGATAGGAAGAGTACTTTTAGTTATGCATTTCATATTGGATGGGGTGCAGTTTCATTGATATTGAAGAAGCAACCAATTATTGCATTATCAATTGCTGAGGTAGAGTATATTTCCACCACTTCAACTGTATGTCAGGAAGTTTGGTTCAGAATAATTTTAGGTGAGGTGAATCATCAACAGGAAGGGGTAACAATAATATTTTATGATAAAAATTCAGCCATAGCACCGTTAAAGGATCCAGTGTGTCATGGGAGAACCAAGCATATTGACATTTGGTATCATTTCATCAGATAACTGGTGAAATCTAATGAAGTTGAGATTGTTTTGCAGGTCCAAAGAACATGTTGTAGATATCTTCACAAAACCTTTGAAGGAGGAATATTTCAAAAAGTTGAAGAAAATGCTCGATGTCAAAGGTTTTGTAAAATCTACTTTAAGGAAGGATGTTAAAAAATAGATTATATTTCACTTTAAGGGAGGATGTTAGAAATTAAATCAGACCCCACTTGATAGATGTTTGATAGATTTTATCTTCAGATCTTATCACCGCATTTTAAAGTACCCAAGGTTATTATCGATAGTTGCAGTTTTTTAGTGATTGCATAGACAACATACTTTTAAATTTAATGTATGTCAAAATTTTGGTGAGTCTTTTCCTCCAATCTCTAGCTATAAATATTAGCAGCTGGTATCATCAGATAAGCACAACACAATATAAGGAAGAAATATATAAGCAAGGAGTTGAAGTCACAACCTTCAAAAATATCCATGTGGATTAATCCTGCAACCACGAATATTGAGTTGCATATATGTGTGTGAAGCTTCTGGAATAAGAAGCATTCAATTTAAAGGTTTTCTTTTTAAAACTACAATAGCTTGTTCATATTTTTGAGAAATATATATAGTTATGTGTATTCATACTTTCATGTGTTGAGCCATTTAACTTTGCAAGTTTAGGGTTCTCTTTATTTTCTTTTCAACTAACCTTAATATTACAATTATGACTTTTGAAAACCTAGAAATCTATTTTTCACCCAAAATCCAAGTTTCCTTGAAAATTGATTTTTCATAGATATTTACCCTTTTTGGAAAATGTTGTAAGTCCCTCTTGCCTTTTTAAATCTAATGAAATTTTGTATGACTCCCTTGTGTGTAAGTTAGGGTTGATTTAACTTTCACATTATTGAGTGCATTTCTATCTTCTCCTTCTCCTTTCTAAACTCAACATATTCCTATTTCCCATGTGCTTTTTATTTTCCCACCACTTAATTTAAGTTGAGCACATTTCTATTGAGCTCGATTCTTTAAAAATCCCATATTCGATGATTTGATCTAATTTTAGAGTTTTGCACACCTTGTGCATTGGAAATTATTCAAGTGTATTTACCGTGATTTTATGTAAATTAGTGCATTCTTGTTTTTTGTCGTTTCTTTCACATCCTACGGTCACAGGTCAAGGCTCAAAACCTATCATTAAAAATAAATTAACATCCTACAGTCGCAGGTAAGGGCTCAAATGTTTTCAATCTTTAATTGCTCATTAAAATGATTCTATTGATATAGAATAAACAAGCACAAGTATACACGTACATATAAAGGTTCAAGAGATTTCAGTCTGATAATGGCCATACAAATACAACGAGATCTCAAATTAAGTCATGATAAGGTTTTGACATAGCTGTATCATATAAGTGTGTAGACCACATATATGGAAGTCATGGGTTGTTAAGCTATTGATGTAATTAAACTAAGTATATCCCTTTAGGCTTATAGATTTTCTCTTTCAGGCCAACAGTCGGCTAATGAAATATTAACCTTCTACAAAAAAATTTGAATTTTGTGTTTTGTAAGCAACGTCATTGTATTAAAATATTTTTTATAGATATGTTTGGGTTCTACAACAACCATTTATAGGTAATGGTTAACCTTCCATTTTAACATTATTGGTTTATTTTGAATCATTTTCATCTTATTGTAATGGCTTATAATTAATTTATTTATATTTTACCATACAATTATTTTATTTTTCTTTTATCATTTCTTTATCTTCGTTTTGACCTTATTATATTTGCAACATAGTGAGTTATTTGTAAGATAGAATGAACATCAAGTTATAGAGGGGGATATAAATTCATAACATGTGCCATTCATTCCACCATAAACATATTGATCTTGAATGGATTTGTATTTGTCTTAGCAGAAGTGTCTATATCACATTATTTTTTATATTTCATAGTATTTTGATTGCAATGGCTGGTCTACTCCTCAAATATTTTCAAATTTAAAAGCATTACATGTTGTAGCGATGCTAATGTTAGTATCAGTAATATTAATGTAGTAGTGCCACTAGGAACAAACCTTTTTTATAGATCTAATGGGAGTTTCATAGAATGGAAGGTGTAGGTTTTAACCTTATTCCTTATATTACATGTATTTTAGTATTGTATAGTTATAATATGAATACATATATACATATATGCATACACATATAAATGCATGTATGTATTTAATGCTTATCATTATCATAATAACTCAAGTTTAATATTGTTTAGATGTTCTTAGTTACAAATTATCTATCTTTAATATTATAGATAATGTTTTGAATTATTTATACTACAACTTTAACATTATGAATCATACATCTAGTAATATTAGCATCTTAAAATTTGTATCTTATAATCCAAAAACCATGATTTATATAGAAATATATCTTTGTCTCTCAACTTGCATCTCTTTTATTGAATGAATTAAAAGACTTGAACCTATTTGAAACCATAAATTATGTTTAAAAATTTTATTTATATTTTAGTTGAGCCCTATAGCATTCAAAATATTTTCATTCTCTATTAAAACTTGTAAGAACGTAATGATGCATCTATTTTTAAATTTTACCTTCTTTAACATCCTTGATCAAAAACATTACTAGGACCTATGCTACAATCACTACAACCAAATATCGATCATGCCATTGATAAATGATTAATAGTAGCCAAATATCGATCATGGCATTGATAAATGATTAATAGTAACTCCTAAAAATGGGGTCATATTAATTGCACTAGATACTTGGTTGAGAAAAGCCCTCAAATCTAATCCATTTTATTTTAACTTTTGTGCTTATTATTAATCAACTCTAAAATTAAATTAGCTAATGAAATTAAAATTTTAAATTAGATACACAATATGCATCTCACCTTTCTTTATGCATTAGGAAAATAAAATTTAAAAAATATTAGTTAGGATTTAATTTTATTAACCATAATCTATAATTCAAAATCTTAAATTAGAATTTAAAACTTGAATCTTAACTTACAAACTGTTGAACTAAGTGTGACACTGAGATGGGGGGTGAATCAGTGTGTATTAAAAATTTAATCCAACTACGAAATCAAATCAAAATGACCAATCACACAAGCATGCATCACATAACACCAAATTTATAGTGGAAACCTTATGTGGGAAAACCACTGTGCCAATGGACTATTTGGACTCCCATCCAAATCCAGCCTAAAAAATGTTTGGTCTTTATAATATTTTGCAGCACCAACTACAGGGAATGGTACCAACCAACCCAAAATTTAGCAACACAAATTACAAGGAGCATCAACCCCTATTGCCAAGCACCAACCCAGTAAAATTAAAA